>JAIUSX010000002.1:25000000-30000000 GCA_026573805.1 Hesperophylax magnus | reverse complement strand
CTGAAATCAGTGCCCATAGAAATGATGATTTTTCTTAAAAAAAACACATTTTGTAGATTTTTCAACTGATTTCCTTTTCGACCATGATTCTTACGTCGAATCTAAAATTTCAGCCCGTTTGGTACTATGGAGCCTAAAAAAATGGCTTTTAAATTTCGAACCCAAGTCTGAAATCAGTGCCCATAGAAATGATGATTTTTCTACAAAAAACACTTTATGCTGATTTTTCAACTGATTACGTTTTCGACCATTATTCTTACGATGATTCCAAAATTTCAGCCGTTTGGTAGCAAAGAGCCTGAAAAATTTGCTTTTAAATATCGAACCCAAGTCTGAAATCAGTACCATAGAAATGATGATTTTTCTACAAAAAACACTTTTTGTAGATTTTTCAACTGATTACCATTTCGACCATGATTCTTAGGTCGATTCTAAAATTTCATCCCGTTTGGTACTCCATAGAGCATGAAAAAATGGCTTTTAAATATCGAACCCAAGTCTGGAAACAGTGCCCATAGAAAAAATGAATTTTGTCAAAATACATCTTTATTTAGATTTTCTGATTGATTTCGTTTTGGACTATTATTCTTATCACGATTCCAAAATTTCAGCTCGTTTGGAACCATAGAGTCTGAAAAAATGGCTTTTAAATATCGAACCCAAGCCTGAAATCAGTGCCCATAGAAATGATGATTTTTCTTAAAAAAAACACATTTTATAGATTTTTCAAATGATTACCTTTTCGACCATGATTCTTAGGTCGATTCTTAAATTTCAGCCCGTTTGGTACTCTATAGAGCATGAAAAAATGGCTTTTAAATATCGAACCCAAGTCTGAAAACTGTGCCCATAGAAAAAAAAGAATTTTCTCCAGATACAACTTTATTTAAATTTTCTGATTGATTTCGTTTTGAACCATTATTCTTATAATGATTCCAAAATTTCAGCTCGTTTGGAACCATAGAGTCTGAAAAAATGGCTTTTAAATATCGAACCCAAGCCTGAAATCAGTGCCCATAGAAATGATGATTTTTCTTTAAAAAAACACATTTTGCTGATTTTTCAACTGATTACGTTTTCGTCCATTATTCTCACGATGATTTTAAAATTTCAGCTCGTTTGGAACCATAGAGTCTGAAAAAAATGGCTTTTAAATATCGAACCCAAGCCTGAAATCAGTGCCCATAGAAATGATGATTTTTCTACAAAAAACACTTTTTGTAGATTTTTCAACTGATTACCTTTTCGACCATGATTCTTACGTCGATTCGAAAATTTCAGCCCGTTTGGTACTATGGAGCCTAAAAAAATGGCTTTTAAATTTCGAACCCATGTCTGAAATCAGTGCCCATAGAAATGTTGATTTTTCTACAAAAAACACTTTATGCTGATTTTTCAACTGATTACGTTTTCGACCATTACTCTTACGATGATTTCAAAATTTCAGCCCGTTTGGTAGCAAAGAGCCAGAAAAATTTGCTTTTAAATATCGAACCCATGTCTGAAATCAGTACCCATAGAAATGATGATTTTTCTACAAAAAACCCTTTTTATAGATTTTTCAAATGATTACCTTTTCGACCATGATTCTTAGGTCGATTCTTAAATTTCAGCCCGTTTGGTACTCTATAGAGCATGAAAAAATGGCTTTTTAATATCGAACCCAAGTCTGAAAACAGTGCCCATAGAAAAAAATGAATTTTGTCCAAATACAACTTTATTTAGATTTTCTGATTGATTTCGTTTTGAACCATTATTCTTATAATGATTCCAAAATTTCAGCTCGTTTGGAACCATAGAGTCTGAAAAAATGGCTTTTAAATATCGAACCCAAGCCTGAAATCAGTGCCCATAGAAATGATGATTTTTCTTAAAAAAAACACATTTTGCTGATTGTTCAACTGATTACGTTTTCGACCATGATTCTTAAGTCGATTCTAAAATTTCAGACCGTTTGGTACCATAGAGCCTGAAAAAATTGCATATAAATATCGAACCCAAGTCTGAAATCAGTGCCTATAGAAATGATGATTTTTCTACAAAAAACACTTTACGCTGATTTTTCAACTGATTACGTTTTCGACCAATTATTTTTACGATGATTTCAAAATTTCAGCCCGTTTGGTAGCAAAGAGCCTGAAAAATTTGCTTTTAAATATCGAACCCAAGTCTGAAATCAGAACCCATAGAAATGATGATTTTTCTACAAAAAACACTTTTTGTAGATTTTTTAACTGATTACCTTTTCGACCATGATTCTTACGTCGATTTTTAAATTTCAGCTCGTTTGGTACTATGGAGCCTAAAAAAATGGCTTTTAAATTTCGAACCCAAGTCTGAAAACAGTGCCCATAGATAAAATGAATTTTGTCCAAATACAACTTGATTTAGATTTTCTGATTGATTTCGTTTTCGACCATTATTCTTATCACGATTCCGAAATTTCAGCCAGTTTGGGACCATAGAGTCTGAAAAAATGGCTTTTAAATATCAAACCCAAGCCTGAAATCAGTGTCCATAGAAATGATGATTTTTCTTAAAAAAAACACATTTTGCTGATTGTTCAACTGATTACGTTTTCGACCATGATTCTTACGTCGAATCTAAAATTTCAGCCCGTTTGGTACTATGGAGCCTAAAAAAATGGCTTTTAAATTTCGAACCCAAGTCTGAAATCAGTGCCCATAGAAATGATGATTTTTCTACAAAAAACACTTTATGCTGATTTTTCAACTGATTACGTTTTCGACCATTACTCTTACGATGATTCCAAAATTTCAGCCGTTTGGTAGCAAAGAGCCTGAAAAATTTGCTTTCAAATATCGAACCCAAGTCTGAAATCATTACCATAGAAATGATGATTTTTCTACAAAAAACACTTTTTGTAGATTTTTCAACTGATTACCTTTTCGACCATGATTCTTAGGTCGATTCTTAAATTTCAGCCCGTTTGGTACTCTATAGAGCATGAAAAAATGGCTTTTAAATATCGAACCCAAGTCTGAAAACAGTGCCCATAGAAAAAAAAGAATTTTCTCCAGATACAACTTTATTTAGATTTTCTGATTGATTTCGTTTTGAACCATTATTCTTATAATGATTCCAAAATTTCAGCTCGTTTGGAACCATAGAGTCTGAAAAAATGGCTTTTAAATATCGAACCCAAGCCTGAAATCAGTGCCCATAGAAATGATGATTTTTCTTAAAAAAAACACATTTTGCTGATTTTTCAACTGATTACGTTTTCGTCCATTATTCTCGCGATGATTTTAAAATTTCAGCTCGTTTGGAACCATAGAGTCTGAAAAAATGGCTTTTAAATATCGAACCCAAGCCTGAAATCAGTACCCATAGAAATGATGATTTTTCTACAAAAAAACACTTTTTGTAGATTTTTCAACTGATTACCTTTTCGACCATGATTCTTAGGTCGATTCTAAAATTTCAGCCCGTTTGGTACTCCGAAGAGCGTGAAAAAATGGCTTTTAAATATCGAACCCAAGTCTGGAAACAGTGCCCATAGAAAAAATGAATTTTGTCAAAATACAACTTTATTTAGATTTTCTGATTGATTTCGTTTTGGACTATTATTCTTATCACGATTCCAAAATTTCAGCTCGTTTGGAACCATAGAGTCTGAAAAAATGGCTTTTAAATATCGAACCCAAGCCTGAAATCAGTGCCCATAGAAATGATGATTTTTCTTAAAAAAAACGTTTTTTGCTGATTTTTCAATTGATTACGTTTTCGACCATGATTCTTACGTCGATTCGAAAATTTCAGCCCATTTGGTTCCTTAGAGCTTGAAAAAATTGCTTTTAAATATCGAACCCAAGTCTGAAATCAGTGCCCATAGAAATGATGATTTATCTACAAAAAAAACTTTTTGTAGATTTTTCGACTGATTACGTTTTCGACCATGATTCTTCGGTCGATTCTAAAATTTCAGCCCGTTTGGTACCATAGAGCCTGAAAAAATGGCTTTTAAATATCGAACCCAAGTCTGAAAACAGTGCCCATAGAAAAAATGAATTTTGTCCAAATACAACTTTATTAAGATTTTCTGATTGATTTCGTTTTGGACAATTATTCTTATCACGATTCCAAAATTTCAGCTCGTTTGGTACCATAGAGTCTGAAAAAATGGCTTTTAATTATCGAACCCAAGCCTGAAATCAGTGCCCATAGAAATGATGATTTTTCTTAAAAAAAAACACTTTTTGCTGATTTTTCAACTGATTACGTTTTCGATCATAATTCTTACGAGGATTTCAAAATTTCAGCCCGTTTGGTAGCATAGAGCTTGAAAAATTTGCTTTTAAATATCGAACCCAAGCCTGAAATCAGTACCCATAGAAATGATGATTTTAAAAAAAAAACACTTTTTGTAGATTTTTCAACTGATTACCTTTTCGACCATGATTCTTAGGTCGATTCTAAAATTTCAGCCCGTTTGGTACTCTATAGAGCCTGTAAAAATGGCTTTTAAATATCGAACCCAAGTCTGAAAACAGTGCCCATAGAAAAAATGAATTTTGTCCAAATACAACTTTATTTAGATTTTCTGATTGATTTCGTTTTGGACCATTGTTCTTATCACGATTCCAAAATTTCAGCTCGTTTGGTACCATAGAGTCTGAAAAAATGGCTTTTACAAATCGAACCCAAGTTTGAAAACAGAGCACATAGAAAATATGATTTTTGTCCAAATACAACATTATTTAGATTTTCTGATTGATTTCGTTTTCGACCATTATTCTTATCACGATTCCGAAATTTCAGCCAGTTTGGTACCATAGAGTCTGAAAAAATGGCTTTTAAATATCGAACCCAAGCCTGAAATCAGTGCCCATAGAAATGATGATTTTTCTTAAAAAAAACACATTTTGTAGATTTTTCAACTGATTACCTTTTGGACCATGATTCTTACGTCGATTCGAAAATTTCAGCCCGTTTGGTACTATGGAGCCTAAAAAAATGGCTTTTAAATTTCGAACCCAAGTCTGAAATCAGTGCCCATAGAAATGTTGATTTTTCTACAAAAAAAAACTTTATGCTGATTTTTCAACTGATTACGTTTTCGACCATTATTCTTACGATGATTTCAAAATTTCAGCCCGTTTGGTAGCAAAGAGCCTGAAAAATTTGCTTTTAAATATCGAACCCAAGTCTGAAATCAGTACCCATAGAAATGATGATTTTTCTACAAAAAACACTTTTTGTAGATTTTTTAACTGATTACCTTTTCGACCATGATTCTTACGTCGATTTTTAAATTTCAGCCCGTTTGGTACTCCATAGAGCATGAAAAAATGGCTTTTAAATATCGAACCCAAGTCTGGAAACAGTGCCCATAGAAAAAATGATTTTTGTCCAAATACAACTTTATTTAGATTTTCTGATTGATTTCGTTTTGAACCATTATTCTTATAATGATTCCAGAATTTCAGCTCGTTTGGTACCATAGAGTCTGAAAAAATGGCTTTTACAAATCGAACCCAAGTTTGAAAACAGTGCACATCGAAAATATGATTTTTGTCCAAATACATCTTTATTTAGATTTTCTTATTGATTTCGTTTTGGACCAAGATTTTAATCACGATTCCGAAATTTCAGCCCGTTTGGTACCATAGAGTCTGAAAAAATGTCTTTTAAATATCGAACCTGAGCCTGAAATCAGTGCCCATAGAAATGATGATTTTTCTACAAAAAATACTTTTTGCTGATTTTTCAACTGATTACGTTTTCGACCATTATTCTTACGATGATTTCAAAATTTCAGCCCGTTTGGTACCATAAGGACTGAAAAATTTGCTTTTAAATATCAAACCCAAGTCTGAAATCAGTGCCCATAGAAATGATGAATTTTCTACGAATACAAATTTATGCAGATTTTCTTATGGATTTCGTTTTGGACCATTATTCTTATAGAGATTCCGAACGTTTAGCCCGTTTGGTACCATAAGCCCTGAAAAAATGGCTTTTAAGTATCGAACCCAAGTCTGAAAACAGTGCCCATTTAAATGATGATTTTTCTACAAAAACACTTTTTGTAGATTTTTCAACTGATTACCTTTTCGACCATGATTCTTACGTCGATTCTAAAATTTCAGCCCGTTTGGTACTATGGAGCCTAAAAAAATGGCTTTTAAATTTCGAACCCAAGTCTGAAAACAGTGCCCATAGAAAAAATGAATTTTGTCAAAATTCAATTTTATTTAGATTTTCTGATTGATTTCGTTTTGGACCATTATTTTTATCACGATTCCAAAATTTCAGCTCGTTTGGAACCATAAAGTCTGAAAAAATGGCTTTTAAATATCGAACCCAAGTCTGAAAACAGTGCCCATTTAAATGATCATTTTTCTTCAAAAAACACTTTTTCCATGTCTTCAGACTGATTACGTTTTCGACCATTATTCTTACGATGATTTCAAAATTTCAGCCCGTTTGGTACCATAAGGCCTGAAAAAATGGCTTTTAAATATCGAACCCAAGTCTGAAAACAGTGCCCATAGAAATAATGAATTTTGTACAAATACAAATTTATGCAGATTTTCTGATTGATTTCGTTTTGGACTATTATTCTTATCACGATTCCAAAATTTCAGCCCGTTTGGTACCATAGAACCTGTCTGAAAACAGTGCCCATAGAAAAAATGAATTTTCTGCAAATACAAATTTATGCAGATTTTCTTATGGATTTCGTTTTGGACCATTATTCTTATAGAGATTCCGAACCTTTAGCCCGTTTGGTACCATAGAGCCTGAAAAAATTGCTTTTAAATATCGAACCCAAGTCTGAAATCAGTGCTCATAGAAATGATGATTTTTCTACAAAAAAAGCTTTTTGCTGATTTTTCAACTGATTACGTTTTCGACCATTATTCTTACGAAGATTTCAAAATTTCAGCCCGTTTGGTAGCATAAAGCCTGAAAAATTTGCTTTTAAATATCGAACCCAAGTCTGAAATCAGTACCCATAGAAATGATGATTTTTCTACAAAAAACACTTTTTGTAGATTTTTCAACTGATTACCTTTTCGACCATGATTCTTACGTCGATTCTAAAATTTCAGCCCGTTTGGTACTATGGAGCCTAAAAAAATGGCTTTTAAATTTCGAACCCAAGTCTGAAAACAGTGCCCATAGAAAAAATAAATTTTGTCAAAATTCAATTTTATTTAGATTTTCTGATTGATTTCGTTTTGGACCATTATTTTTATCACGATTCCAAAATTTCAGCTCGTTTGGAACCATAAAGTCTGAAAAAATGGCTTTTAAATATCGAACCCAAGTCTGAAAACAGTGCCCATTTAAATGATCATTTTTCTTCAAAAAACACTTTTTCCATGTCTTCAGACTGATTACGTTTTCGACCATTATTCTTACGATGATTTCAAAATTTCAGCCCGTTTGGTACCATAAGGCCTGAAAAAATGGCTTTTAAATATCGAACCCAAGTCTGAAAACAGTGCCCATAGAAATAATGAATTTTGTACAAATACAAATTTATGCAGATTTTCTGATTGATTTCGTTTTGGACTATTATTCTTATCACGATTCCAAAATTTCAGCCCGTTTGGTACCATAGAACCTGTCTGAAAACAGTGCCCATAGAAAAAATGAATTTTCTGCAAATACAAATTTATGCAGATTTTCTTATGGATTTCGTTTTGGACCATTATTCTTATAGAGATTCCGAACCTTTAGCCCGTTTGGTACCATAGAGCCTGAAAAAATTGCTTTTAAATATCGAACCCAAGTCTGAAATCAGTGCTCATAGAAATGATGATTTTTCTACAAAAAAAGCTTTTTGCTGATTTTTCAACTGATTACGTTTTCGACCATTATTCTTACGAAGATTTCAAAATTTCAGCCCGTTTGGTAGCATAAAGCCTGAAAAATTTGCTTTTAAATATCGAACCCAAGTCTGAAATCAGTACCCATAGAAATGATGATTTTTCTACAAAAAACACTTTTTGTAGATTTTTCAACTGATTACCTTTTCGACCATGATTCTTAGGTCGATTATAAAATTTCAGCCCGTTTGGTTCTATAGAGCCTGAAAAAATGGCTTTTAAATATCGAACCCAAGTCTGAAAACAGTGCACATAGATAAAATGAATTTTGTCCAAATACAACTTTATTTAGATTTTCGGATTGATTTCGTTTTGGACCATTATTCTTATCACGATTCCAAAATTTCAGCTCGTTTGGAACCATAAAGTCTGAAAAAATGGCTTTTAAATATCGAACCCAAGTCTGAAAACAGTGCCCATTTAAATGATCATTTTTCTTCAAAAAACACTTTTTCCATGTCTTCAGACTGATTACGTTTTCGACCATTATTCTTACGATGATTTCAAAATTTCAGCCCGTTTGGTACCATAAGGCCTGAAAAAATGGCTTTTAAATATCGAACCCAAGTCTGAAAACAGTGCCCTTAGAAATAATGAATTTTGTACAAATACAAATTTATGCAGATTTTCTGATTGATTTCGTTTTGGACTATTATTCTTATCACGATTCCAAAATTTCAGCCCGTTTGGAACCATAGAACCTGTCTGAAAACAGTGCCCATAGAAGAAATGAATTTTCTGCAAATACAAATTTATGCAGATTTTCTAATGGATTTCGTTTTGGACCATTATTCTTATAGAGATTCCGAACCTTTAGCCCGTTTGATACCATAGAGCCTGAAAAAATTGCTTTTAAATATCGAACCCAAGTCTGAAATCAGTGCCCATAGAAATGATGATTTTTCTACAAAAAAAGCTTTTTGCTGATTTTTCAACTGATTACGTTTTCGACCATTATTCTTACGAAGATTTCAAAATTTCAGCCCGTTTGGTAGCATAAAGCCTGAAAAATTTGCTTTTAAATATCGAACCCAAGTCTGAAATCAGTACCCATAGAAATGATGATTTTTCTACAAAAAACCACTTTTTGTAGATTTTTCAACTGATTACCTTTTCGACCATGATTCTTAGGTCGATTATAAAATTTCAGCCCGTTTGGTTCTATAGAGCCTGAACAAATGGCTTTTAAATATCGAACCCAAGTCTGAAAACAGTGCCCATAGATAAAATGAATTTTGTCCAAATACAACTTTATTTAGATTTTCTGATTGATTTCGTTTTAGACCATTATTGTCATCACGATTCCAAAATTTCAGCTCGTTTGGTACCATAGAGTCTGAAAAAATGGCTTTTACAAATCGAACCCAAGTTTGAAAACAGTGCACATCGAAAATATGATTTTTGTCCAAATACATCTTTATTTAGATTTTCTTATTGATTTCGTTTGGACCAAGATTTTAATCACGATTCCGAAATTTCAGCCCGTTTGGTACTATGGAGCCTAAAAAAATGGCTTTTAAATTTCGAACCCAAGTCTGAAAACAGTGCCCAAAGATAAAATGAATTTTGTCCAAATACAACTTTATTTAGATTTTCTGATTGATTTCGTTTTCGACCATTATTCTTATCACGATTCCGAAATTTCAGCCAGTTTGGTACCATAGAGTCTGAAAAAATGGCTTTTAAATATCGAACCCAAGCCTGAAATCAGTGCCCATAGAAATGATGATTTTTCATAAAAAAAACACCTTTTTTAGATTTTTCAACTGATTACCTTTTCGACCATGATTCTTACGTCGATTCTAAAATTTCAGCCCGTTTGGTACTATGGAGCCTAAAAAAATGGCTTTTAAATTTCGAACCCAAGTCTGAAATCAGTGCCCATAGAAATGATGAATTTTCTACGAATACAAATTTATGCAGATTTTCTTATGGATTTCGTTTTGGACCATTATTCTTATAGAGAATCCGAACGTTTAGCCCGTTTGGTACCATAAGCCCTGAAAAAATGGCTTTTAAGTATCGAACCCAAGTCTGAAAACAGTGCCCATTTAAATGATGATTTTTCTACAAAAACACTTTTTGTAGATTTTTCAACTGATTACCTTTTCGACCATGATTCTTACGTCGATTCTAAAATTTCAGCCCGTTTGGTACTATGGAGCCTAAAAAAATGGCTTTTAAATTTCGAACCCAAGTCTGAAAACAGTGCCCATAGAAAAAATGAATTTTGTCAAAATTCAATTTTATTTAGATTTTCTGATTGATTACGTTTTCGACCATTATTCTTACGATGATTTCAAAATTTCAACCCGTTTGGTACCATAAGGCCTGAAAAAATGGCTTTTAAATATCGAACCCAAGTCTGAAATCAGTGCCCATAGAAATGATGAATTTTCTACGAATACAAATTTATGCAGATTTTCTTATGGATTTCGTTTTGGACCATTATTCTTATAGAGATTCCGAACGTTTAGCCCGTTTGGTACCATAAGCCCTGAAAAAATGGCTTTTAAGTATCGAACCCAAGTCTGAAAACAGTGCCCATTTAAATGATGATTTTTCTACAAAAACACTTTTTGTAGATTTTTCAACTGATTACCTTTTCGACCATGATTCTTACGTCGATTCTAAAATTTCAGCCCGTTTGGTACTATGGAGCCTAAAAAAATGGCTTTTAAATTTCGAACCCAAGTCTGAAAACAGTGCCCATAGAAAAAATGAATTTTGTCAAAATTCAATTTTATTTAGATTTTCTGATTGATTTCGTTTTGGACCATTATTTTTATCACGATTCCAAAATTTCAGCTCGTTTGGAACCATAAAGTCTGAAAAAATGGCTTTTAAATATCGAACCCAAGTCTGAAAACAGTGCCCATTTAAATGATCATTTTTCTTCAAAAAACACTTTTTCCATGTCTTCAGACTGATTACGTTTTCGACCATTATTCTTACGATGATTTCAAAATTTCAGCCCGTTTGGTACCATAAGGCCTGAAAAAATGGCTTTTAAATATCGAACCCAAGTCTGAAAACAGTGCCCATAGAAATAATGAATTTTGTACAAATACAAATTTATGCAGATTTTCTGATTGATTTCGTTTTGGACTATTATTCTTATCACGATTCCAAAATTTCAGCCCGTTTGGTACCATAGAACCTGTCTGAAAACAGTGCCCATAGAAAAAATGAATTTTCTGCAAATACAAATTTATGCAGATATTCTTATGGATTTCGTTTTGGACCATTATTCTTATAGAGATTCCGAACCTTTAGCCCGTTTGGTACCATAGAGCCTGAAAAAATTGCTTTTAAATATCGAACCCAAGTCTGAAATCAGTGCTCATAGAAATGATGATTTTTCTACAAAAAAAGCTTTTTGCTGATTTTTCAACTGATTACGTTTTCGACCATTATTCTTACGAAGATTTCAAAATTTCAGCCCGTTTGGTAGCATAAAGCCTGAAAAATTTGCTTTTAAATATCGAACCCAAGTCTGAAATCAGTACCCATAGAAATGATGATTTTTCTACAAAAAACACTTTTTGTAGATTTTTCAACTGATTACCTTTTCGACCATGATTCTTACGTCGATTCTAAAATTTCAGCCCGTTTGGTACTATGGAGCCTAAAAAAATGGCTTTTAAATTTCGAACCCAAGTCTGAAAACAGTGCCCATAGAAAAAATGAATTTTGTCAAAATTCAATTTTATTTAGATTTTCTGATTGATTTCGTTTTGGACCATTATTTTTATCACGATTCCAAAATTTCAGCTCGTTTGGAACCATAAAGTCTGAAAAAATGGCTTTTAAATATCGAACCCAAGTCTGAAAACAGTGCCCATTTAAATGATCATTTTTCTTCAAAAAACACTTTTTCCATGTCTTCAGACTGATTACGTTTTCGACCATTATTCTTACGATGATTTCAAAATTTCAGCCCGTTTGGTACCATAAGGCCTGAAAAAATGGCTTTTAAATATCGAACCCAAGTCTGAAAACAGTGCCCATAGAAATAATGAATTTTGTACAAATACAAATTTATGCAGATTTTCTGATTGATTTCGTTTTGGACTATTATTCTTATCACGATTCCAAAATTTCAGCCCGTTTGGTACCATAGAACCTGTCTGAAAACAGTGCCCATAGAAAAAATGAATTTTCTGCAAATACAAATTTATGCAGATTTTCTTATGGATTTCGTTTTGGACCATTATTCTTATAGAGATTCCGAACCTTTAGCCCGTTTGGTACCATAGAGCCTGAAAAAATTGCTTTTAAATATCGAACTCAAGTCTGAAATCAGTGCTCATAGAAATGATGATTTTTCTACAAAAAAAGCTTTTTGCTGATTTTTCAACTGATTACGTTTTCGACCATTATTCTTACGAAGATTTCAAAATTTCAGCCCGTTTGGTAGCATAAAGCCTGAAAAATTTGCTTTTAAATATCGAACCCAAGTCTGAAATCAGTACCCATAGAAATGATGATTTTTCTACAAAAAACACTTTTTGTAGATTTTTCAACTGATTACCTTTTCGACCATGATTCTTAGGTCGATTATAAAATTTCAGCCCGTTTGGTTCTATAGAGCCTGAAAAAATGGCTTTTAAATATCGAACCCAAGTCTGAAAACAGTGCACATAGATAAAATGAATTTTGTCCAAATACAACTTTATTTAGATTTTCGGATTGATTTCGTTTTGGACCATTATTCTTATCACGATTCCAAAATTTCAGCTCGTTTGGAACCATAAAGTCTGAAAAAATGGCTTTTAAATATCGAACCCAAGTCTGAAAACAGTGCCCATTTAAATGATCATTTTTCTTCAAAAAACACTTTTTCCATGTCTTCAGACTGATTACGTTTTCGACCATTATTCTTACGATGATTTCAAAATTTCAGCCCGTTTGGTACCATAAGGCCTGAAAAAATGGCTTTTAAATATCGAACCCAAGTCTGAAAACAGTGCCCTTAGAAATAATGAATTTTGTACAAATACAAATTTATGCAGATTTTCTGATTGATTTCGTTTTGGACTATTATTCTTATCACGATTCCAAAATTTCAGCCCGTTTGGAACCATAGAACCTGTCTGAAAACAGTGCCCATAGAAGAAATGAATTTTCTGCAAATACAAATTTATGCAGATTTTCTAATGGATTTCGTTTTGGACCATTATTCTTATAGAGATTCCGAACCTTTAGCCCGTTTGATACCATAGAGCCTGAAAAAATTGCTTTTAAATATCGAACCCAAGTCTGAAATCAGTGCCCATAGAAATGATGATTTTTCTACAAAAAAAGCTTTTTGCTGATTTTTCAACTGATTACGTTTTCGACCATTATTCTTACGAAGATTTCAAAATTTCAGCCCGTTTGGTAGCATAAAGCCTGAAAAATTTGCTTTTAAATATCGAACCCAAGTCTGAAATCAGTACCCATAGAAATGATGATTTTTCTACAAAAAACACTTTTTGTAGATTTTTCAACTGATTACCTTTTCGACCATGATTCTTAGGTCGATTATAAAATTTCAGCCCGTTTGGTTCTATAGAGCCTGAACAAATGGCTTTTAAATATCGAACCCAAGTCTGAAAACAGTGCCCATAGATAAAATGAATTTTGTCCAAATACAACTTTATTTAGATTTTCTGATTGATTTCGTTTTAGACCATTATTGTCATCACGATTCCAAAATTTCAGCTCGTTTGGTACCATAGAGTCTGAAAAAATGGCTTTTACAAATCGAACCCAAGTTTGAAAACAGTGCACATCGAAAATATGATTTTTGTCCAAATACATCTTTATTTAGATTTTCTTATTGATTTCGTTTGGACCAAGATTTTAATCACGATTCCGAAATTTCAGCCCGTTTGGTACTATGGAGCCTAAAAAAATGGCTTTTAAATTTCGAACCCAAGTCTGAAAACAGTGCCCAAAGATAAAATGAATTTTGTCCAAATACAACTTTATTTAGATTTTCTGATTGATTTCGTTTTCGACCATTATTCTTATCACGATTCCGAAATTTCAGCCAGTTTGGTACCATAGAGTCTGAAAAAATGGCTTTTAAATATCGAACCCAAGCCTGAAATCAGTGCCCATAGAAATGATGATTTTTCATAAAAAAAACACCTTTTTTAGATTTTTCAACTGATTACCTTTTCGACCATGATTCTTACGTCGATTCTAAAATTTCAGCCCGTTTGGTACTATGGAGCCTAAAAAAATGGCTTTTAAATTTCGAACCCAAGTCTGAAATCAGTGCCCAAGGAAATGATGATTTTTCTACAAAAAACACTTTATGCTGATTTTTCAACTGATTACGTTTTCGACCATTACTCTTACGATGATTTCAAAATTTCAGCCCGTTTGGTAGCAAAGAGCCTGAAAAATTTGCTTTTAAATATCGAACCCAAGTCTGAAATCAGTGCCCATAGAAATGATGATTTTTCTACAAAAAACCCTTTTTATAGATTTTTCAAATGATTACCTTTTCGACCATGATTCTTAGGTCGATTCTTAAATTTCAGCCCGTTTGGTACTCTATAGAGCATGAAAAAATGGCTTTTAAATATCGAACTCAAGTCTGAAAACAGTGCCCATAGAAAAAAATGAATTTTGTCCAAATACAACTTTATTTAGATTTTCTGATTGATTTCGTTTTGAACCATTATTCTTATAATGATTCCAGAATTTCAGCTCGTTTGGAACCATAGAGTCTGAAAAAATGGCTTTTAAATATCGAACCCAAGCCTGAAATCAGTGCCCATAGAAATGATGATTTTTCTTAAAAAAAACACATTTTGCTGATTGTTCAACTGATTACGTTTTCGACCATGATTCTTACGTCGATTCTAAAATTTCAGCCCGTTTGGTACCATAGAGCCTGAAAAAATTTCATTTAAATATCGAACCCAAGTCTGAAATCAGTGCCTATAGAAATGATGATTTTTCTACAAAAAACACTTTTTGTAGATTTTTTAACTGATTACCTTTTCGACCATGATTCTGACGTCGATTTTTAAATTTCAGCCCGTTTGGTACTATGGAGCCTAAAAAAATGGCTTTTAAATTTCGAACCCAAGTCTGAAAACACTGCCCAAAGATAAAATGAATTTTGTCCAAATACAACTTTATTTAGATTTTCTGATTGATTTCGTTTCGACCATTATTCTTATCACGATTCCGAAATTTCAGCCAGTTTGGTACCATAGAGTCTGAAAAAATGGCTTTTAAATATTGAACCCAAGCCTGAAATCAGTGCCCATAGAAATGATGATTTTTCTTAAAAAAAACACATTTTGTAGATTTTTCAACTGATTACCTTTTCGACCATGATTCTTACGTCGATTCTAAAATTTCAGCCCGTTTGGTACTATGGAGCCTAAAAAAATTGCTTTTAAATTTCGAACCCAAGTCTGAAATCAGTGCCCAAGGAAATGATGATTTTTCTACAAAAAACACTTTATGCTGATTTTTCAACTGATTACGTTTTCGACCATTACTCTTACGATGATTTCAAAATTTCAGCCCGTTCGGTAGCAAAGAGCCTGAAAAATTTGCTTTTAAATATCGAACCCAAGTCTGAATTCAGTACCCATAGAAATGATGATTTTTCTACAAAAAACCCTTTTTATAGATTTTTCAAATGATTACCGTTTCGACCATGATTCTAAGGTCGATTCTTAAATTTCAGCCCGTTTGGTACTCTATAGAGCATGAAAAAATGGCTTTTAAATATCGAACCCAAGTCTGAAAACAGTGCCCATAGAAAAAAATGAATTTTGTCCAAATACAACTTTATTTAGATTTTCTGATTGATTTCGTTTTGAACCATTATTCTTATAATGATTCCAGAAATTCAGCTCGTTTGGTACCATAGAGTCTGAAAAAATGGCTTTTACAAATCGAACCCAAGTTTGAAAACAGTGCACATCGAAAATATGATTTTTGTCCAAATACATCTTTATTTAGATTTTCTTATTGATTTCGTTTTTGACCAAGATTTTAATCACGATTCCGAAATTTCAGCCCGTTTGGTACCATAGAGTCTGAAAAAATGTCTTTTAAATATCGAACCCGAGCCTGAAATCAGTGCCCATAGAAATGATGATTTTTCTACAAAAAATACTTTTTGCTGATTTTTCAACTGATTACGTTTTCGACCATTATTCTTACGATGATTTCAAAATTTCAGCCCGTTTGGTACCATAAGGACTGAAAAATTTGCTTTTAAATATCAAACCCAAGTCTGAAATCAGTGCCCATAGAAATGATGATTTTTCTACAAAAAAAGCTTTTTGCTGATTTTTCAACTGATTACGTTTTCGACCATTATTCTTACGAAGATTTCAAAATTTCAGCCCGTTTGGTAGCATAAAGCCTGAAAAATTTGCTTTTAAATATCGAACCCAAGTCTGAAATCAGTACCCATAGAAATGATGATTTTTCTACAAAAAACACTTTTTGTAGATTTTTCAACTGATTACCTTTTCGACCATGATTCTAAGGTCGATTATAAAATTTCAGCCCGTTTGGTTCTATAGAGCCTGAAAAAATGGCTTTTAAATATCGAACCCAAGTCTGAAAACAGTGCACATAGATAAAATGAATTTTGTCCAAATACAACTTTATTTAGATTTTCTGATTGATTTCGTTTTGGACCATTATTCTTATCACGATTCCAAAATTTCAGCTCGTTTGGAACCATAAAGTCTGAAAAAATGGCTTTTAAATATCGAACCCAAGTCTGAAAACAGTGCCCATTTAAATGATCATTTTTCTTCAAAAAACACTTTTTCCATGTCTTCAGACTGATTACGTTTTCGACCATTATTCTTACGATGATTTCAAAATTTCAGCCCGTTTGGTACCATAAGGCCTGAAAAAATGGCTTTTAAATATCGAACCCAAGTCTGAAAACAGTGCCCATAGAAATAATGAATTTTGTACAAATACAAATTTATGCAGATTTTCTGATTGATTTCGTTTTGGACTATTATTCTTATCACGATTCCAAAATTTCAGCCCGTTTGGTACCATAGAACCTGTCTGAAAACAGTGCCCATAGAAAAAATGAATTTTCTGCACATACAAATTTATGCAGATTTTCTTATGGATTTCGTTTTGGACCATTATTCTTATAGAGATTCCGAACCTTTAGCCCGTTTGGTACCATAGAGCCTGAAAAAATTGCTTTTAAATATCGAACCCAAGTCTGAAATCAGTGCCCATAGAAATGATGATTTTTCTACAAAAAAAGCTTTTTGCTGATTTTTCAACTGATTACGTTTTCGACCATTATTCTTACGAAGATTTCAAAATTTCAGCCCGTTTGGTAGCATAAAGCCTGAAAAATTTGCTTTTAAATATCGAACCCAAGTCTGAAATCAGTACCCATAGAAATGATGATTTTTCTACAAAAAACACTTTTTGTAGATTTTTCAACTGATTACCTTTTCGACCATGATTCTTAGGTCGATTATAAAATTTCAGCCCGTTTGGTTCTATAGAGCCTGAAAAAATGGCTTTTAAATATCGAACCCAAGTCTGAAAACAGTGCACATAGATAAAATGAATTTTGTCCAAATACAACTTTATTTAGATTTTCTGATTGATTTCGTTTTGGACCATTATTCTTATCACGATTCCAAAATTTCAGCTCGTTTGGAACCATAAAGTCTGAAAAAATGGCTTTTAAATATCGAACCCAAGTCTGAAAACAGTGCCCATTTAAATGATCATTTTTCTTCAAAAAACACTTTTTCCATGTCTTCAGACTGATTACGTTTTCGACCATTATTCTTACGATGATTTCAAAATTTCAGCCCGTTTGGTACCATAAGGCCTGAAAAAATGGCTTTTAAATATCGAACCCAAGTCTGAAAACAGTGCCCATAGAAATAATGAATTTTGTACAAATACAAATTTATGCAGATTTTCTGATTGATTTCGTTTTGGACTATTATTCTTATCACGATTCCAAAATTTCAGCCCGTTTGGAACCATAGAACCTGTCTGAAAACAGTGCCCATAGAAGAAATGAATTTTCTGCAAATACAAATTTATGCAGATTTTCTAATGGATTTCGTTTTGGACCATTATTCTTATAGAGATTCCGAACCTTTAGCCCGTTTGGTACCATAGAGCCTGAAAAAATTGCTTTTAAATATCGAACCCAAGTCTGAAATCAGTGCCCATAGAAATGATGATTTTTCTACAAAAAAAGCTTTTTGCTGATTTTTCAACTGATTACGTTTTCGACCATTATTCTTACGAAGATTTCAAAATTTCAGCCCGTTTGGTAGCATAAAGCCTGAAAAATTTGCTTTTAAATATCGAACCCAAGTCTGAAATCAGTACCCATAGAAATGATGATTTTTCTACAAAAAACACTTTTTGTAGATTTTTCAACTGATTACCTTTTCGACCATGATTCTTAGGTCGATTATAAAATTTCAGCCCGTTTGGTTCTATAGAGCCTGAAAAAATGGCTTTTAAATATCGAACCCAAGTCTGAAAACAGTGCCCATAGATAAAATGAATTTTGTCCAAATACAACTTTATTTAGATTTTCTGATTGATTTCGTTTTAGACTATTATTGTCATCACGATTCCAAAATTTCAGCTCGTTTGGTACCATAGAGTCTGAAAAAATGGCTTTTACAAATCGAACCCAAGTTTGAAAACAGTGCACATCGAAAATATTATTTTTGTCCAAATACATCTTTATTTAGATTTTCTTATTGATTTCGTTTGGACCAAGATTTTAATCACGATTCCGAAATTTCAGCCCGTTTGGTACTATGGAGCCTAAAAAAATGGCTTTTAAATTTCGAACCCAAGTCTGAAAACAGTGCCCAAAGATAAAATGAATTTTGTCCAAATACAACTTTATTTAGATTTTCTGATTGATTTCGTTTTCGACCATTATTCTTATCACGATTCCGAAATTTCAGCCAGTTTGGTACCATAGAGTCTGAAAAAATGGCTTTTAAATATCGAACCCAAGCCTGAAATCAGTGCCCATAGAAATGATGATTTTTCATAAAAAAAACACCTTTTTTAGATTTTTCAACTGATTACCTTTTCGACCATGATTCTTACGTCGATTCTAAAATTTCAGCCCGTTTGGTACTATGGAGCCTAAAAAAATGGCTTTTAAATTTCGAACCCAAGTCTGAAATCAGTGCCCAAGGAAATGATGATTTTTCTACAAAAAACACTTTATGCTGATTTTTCAACTGATTACGTTTTCGACCATTACTCTAACGATGATTTCAAAATTTCAGCCCGTTTGGTAGCAAAGAGCCTGAAAAATTTGCTTTTAAATATCGAACCCAAGTCTGAAATCAGTACCCATAGAAATGATGATTTTTCTACAAAAAACCCTTTTTATAGATTGTTCAACTGATTACGATTTCGACAATGATTCTTACGTCGATTCTAAAATTTCAGCCCGTTTGGTACCATAGAGCCTGAAAAAATTTCATTTAAATATCGAACCCAAGTCTGAAATCAGTGCCTATAGAAATGATGATTTTTCTACAAAAAACACTTTATGCTGATTTTTCAACTGATTACGTTTTCGACCATTATTCTTACGATGATTTCAAAATTTCAGCCCGTTTGGTAGCAAAGAGCCTGAAAAATTTGCTTTTAAATATCGAACCCAAGTCTGAAATCAGTACCCATAGAAATGATGATTTTTCTACAAAAAACACTTTTTGTAGATTTTTTAACTGATTACCTTTTCGACCATGATTCTGACGTCGATTTTTAAATTTCAGCCCGTTTGGTACTATGAAGCCTAAAAAAATGGCTTTTAAATTTCGAACCCAAGTCTGAAAACAGTGCCCAAAGATAAAATGAATTTTGTCCAAATACAACTTTATTTAGATTTTCTGATTGATTTCGTTTCGACCATTATTCTTATCACGATTCCGAAATTTCAGCCAGTTTGGTACCATAGAGTCTGAAAAAATGGCTTTTAAATATCGAACCCAAGTCTGAAATCAGTGCCCAAGGAAATGATGATTTTTCTACAAAAAACACTTTATGCTGATTTTTCAACTGATTACGTTTTCGACCATTACTCTTACGATGATTTCAAAATTTCAGCCCGTTTGGTAGCAAAGAGCCTGAAAAATTTGCTTTTAAATATCGAACCCAAGTCTGAAATCAGTACCCATAGAAATGATGATTTTTCTACAAAAAACCCTTTGTTATATACTGTTAAAGCCATATAATATACTATAGGTGTGTTACACGAATAGCCATCGCCGCACAAGCCGGCGGCAAAGCTTGAAACTCCAATCATTCAGGGTGTGGATTATAGTCAATTTCCCAATTAAAACAAGTCTCTTGTTATGAAGGTTTATTATACAGGTAATACAGGTTATCAACAGATCTACAAAGGGTACATAGCTTTTTAAGTCCTAACTAGTTACTTAGGCAATCTATTGACTCTAAGGGCTCTGATTGACAAGGTATATTATGCGCTCACGTGTAAACTAGGCTGAAGCGGTGAATGATGAGCAGGGGCCATAGGCGGGTGCCTAGGCAGAGTGCAGGACGAAGGGCGGCTACGATGGGCGGCACAGAAGCGGCCTGAGGCGGCCCGGGCGGCTAACCAGCTGCAGGGCGGCAGAGCAGTGGCAGAGCAAAAGGCGGGAATACGACGAAGGGCGGCACAGATGCAACCTCGTGGGCTGCGGCGGATGTACGGCCGCGGCCCCGGGATATGACGCAATCATATCCATGATAGTGTAGTCGGCCGAATTGCCTGGACGTGATAACTGTCTCTGGGGACGCGGCACATTATAAAATGTAAGCACGCCGGTCCCATTACGGCGACACTGATTTGGCGGCAAATGATAACTCGGAACTAACACATTGTGTTGAGATCAGCGGGGTCGGCGGTCAACTGGCGCGTCGGCAGCTAGCCGCCAGTACTTGACCTTGTCGGGCGCAAGTGGGAGGGATATTCTACAATATCGGATTGGTTGTAGGTCCTTGTGGCCTACGTGACTGATGTCAGGCGCGATGTCGCGGATGTATGTGTATGTATTGGTGATCTAACACGCCATCAGTGCGTGATCGATTTCCGGTAACGCGTGAGAATGTACCTAACTGTGCAGTTAGCTTGTTTTTATGGGCGATCCATAACACTACCCTCCTTGTCGACGAAAGAAGATCCCAGGCAACGTAGCTGAAGCAGGGCAACGTCTTCCTGTTTGCCGTAAGAGAGGTACAGAGCTACCTCCTTTCACAAAGATTTAAACACTCCCTAACTTAAGAGCCAAAACAAAATTTTAACTACCTGAGAGCCAAGTTGAACAATCCTAACAAGTACACTGAACAAGGGTTGCCAAACCTCTATCAAAAAATAATTGCAGAAATGAACTCCAAGGCGCGATACAAAACACGCTATGATTTACATACTCAACTTTTTTTTCTAAACAAAAATAATACACATGGCCTTCTTTCCAACAGAAAAGAATACTCATCACCTTCTTTCCAAACAAAAAGAATATACCTGGCTTGCTTCAAAAAAAAAAGACAATACCAAAACAACAAATGTAGCATACAATGTGGTATTACCGAATGGATGTACACAATTTACCACCAGGCCTACACTTTCCATCAAACCACAAAAGAAGAACAATTAACAATGTTCACCATTGTACAATGTTATACAAAATGATATTCTGGTTAGAGAATATTATACGCTTATGCGATTGACCAAAATCAACCCATATTTCGCGTTTTTTACAATGAAATTCATAAACTATACATGTTTTTTTTTAATACACAAAATTCCTGTTATGGAATGTGTACGCTGATTATATCATGCAATTGACCGAAATCAACCCATTTTTGCGTCACTTACAATGAAATTCTTGACACTATACAAAACAAGTATCAATACTCATGTTATGTTATTTCTTATTATCCATTGATAATTTTGAAAAACGGAAAAAAACAAAAAGATTCTCCTCAAGATTTTAACAATATATTCTCATTTAGTCATGGTTTGTCTGGTTGCTAATAATTCTTAGGCATATAGACCAATCCTCTCGTATCGCATATTGATTATACAGGTCAACGCTACCAAGACCTACCATGTAATTAATTATAAGGCTAATATTATCCTATGACATTTAACGATTTATTTCCTATAAACCGTACAGCGCTGTACCAGGTGTTAACAAGAAACACCAGCACGTCGTAACGAAAACGTTCGACAAAATTTTCAGAACACTCATAAAGTGTTCTCACCAAATGACCAGACAAAACCCAAAATGACCTTAAGTGCAATTATTAACCCAATTCTTTGGTTAAGATTCAATAATGTCCCAAAATGACATAAATATGCAACCACCATTTGTCCTTAATGACCAACAATTTTAGATTTCCAAATCTAAGACATAATTACGTTATCTTTACAAAAACTATTTCTTCTTACCGGGTATATATTATAATTCATCTTTCTATGAGAACATACACACCACACTTGACATGGCGTAACACATATTACAATTACACAATTTTATTTCGTCACGACTTTATGAAGGACTTTACACGTTATTTCTTTTTATTGATACCGAGGCAATCAAATACGTGTTTACAACAAAAAAAATTCACACCATAATTGACATGGCATAACATATAATATAATTACACAATTTTATTTCGTCTCAACTTTATGAAGGACTTTACACGTTATTTCTTTTTATTGATACCGAGGCAATCAAATACGTGTGTACAACAAAAAAAATTCACACCATAATTGACATGGCATAACATATAATACAGAAAACACAATTTTTATTTCGTCTCAACTTTATGAAGGACTTTACACGCTGGTTTTTTTTTTTACCATATTGATACCGAAGCAATCAATTACGTGTTTACAAAAAATTACAATACACAACCCATAACTAATTAATAATTAGTTAAGGAACAATTTACACAATTATAATTTACAACATATTACATACCACTCAACAACTACTGTGTGTGATTATTCAATTTCTGTTATATAAGACTTATTCGAGTCTTTTCAATTTAAAAATCGAGAACTACATAATCCGATTCCTAGAGTTTGACTTCCTTAAAAATAAACGACACGTATTCACTACGCAAGAAGAAGGAGAAAAAAAAAATTCCAGAAAAAAAACAAATAATTGGTTGGTAACCAATTAAATACAAAAAAACATTTGACATAATTTCTATACAAGAGAATGTCCGAACAAAAACCACATAACAGGGTTTTTCTTATTTAATCTATACAATTTTTATAACACAAGATATTTGAGTTATAATAACTTCTATTTCACAATAATTACAAACGTTATGAATGAATTTGATTTTTTATTGTTATATTCTATTGCAAATCAAGTTACAGTTACGAGAAAAAAAAAATTATTATTCCTATTAGAAGGTCTGCTAGCGTCCTAGTTAGCCAACTTTATAGAGAACAAGACGAAAGAAACAGCGAGGTTATTTTGTCATCCGGAACAATATCCACACAAAGGTTCATGACGCCCTTGAGCTAATACAAAACGAATGACACCATTCCATCTACTATTCAGCTGATTTTATTAAAAAAAGAACGCGAACGAAATAGTATTCAATAATTATTACGTATTTTAACTGCAAAAAAATATATCATACTACTGCTTCGCGGCGAGCTTGACGAATTCATTATTATTATTATTAATTTTGTGCGTAAAGAATGTTTACTGCGACGCGAGAACAATAATTTCTTGTCCGCAAATTCTCCGCGTAAATATAAAACATATGTTACTGAGCGGAGTTTTTGTTTTTGACCAAACAATTTATTTTCTGTGTAATATTAGACATATCAGGTTTCACTATATTTCTACTTAAACCGGATGGGACACGCCAACGTGATTGTATGTGTATTTTCTGCACGAAATTTAACATTCTTAAATGATTTGACTCCATGATTTTATTGAAATAACGACCGAGAAGTTTAAATGCTTCTTTAAAAAGAAACAACCAACACGTTATCTTTACTGTGTAAATGTTATTTCTGCTGCGAGTTTTTTGCTGCGAGTTTTTATTCTGATCCATGATTTATTTTTTGTTATAATACTTTTGCGGCAAGTTAATAATAATAATTCCTTGTCGTTATATTATTAACAGTGAAATTGTTAACGATATTTATTCTCAGACCGGATGAGCAAAGTGATTTTAATTGTAATGACCGCCGTTGCCTTTACAAAATTTAAAATTCTACTAATATTGTGAGGATCCATGGTTTAATAATGGGAACGACCGGTAAAATCTATGGATCTTAATTAAAAACAACCAATACGTTATTTATTTAATAATGTGAATTAAAAAACGATAACTGAATTTAATCCGACGGAGAATTAATACTTGGAAGTTCTTTTGAGTATTTGAATTATTTCAACTTATTACAATGAAACAGATAAGCAAAGCTTAACCTGACAAAAAAAATTATTTCTTATAACGAAACAATTAAATTGCATTCCAAAATTGAAATAACACATCTATCTCTCGGAAACAACCACATTTAATGTTTATTACGCCGTAATTTCTCGTATTTGTTTATTGCGTATTTAGAAATTGGAACTGCGCATTACGTACATGCGTAACCCGGCGGACAAAGCGCGTATTACTACGTATGTGTACCGGTCGACGGAACAAACACTCCCGAATCAGAAATGAATTATAACACACAGCTGTGGATAAAAACATTAATAGACAAGAATATTACAGTAACACATAACAAGAAAAGACACATTCCATCGGGTAATTGACTATCCAGGTTGTGGCGCCAGTGTTATATACTGTTAAAGCCATATAATATACTATAGGTGTGTTACACGAATAGCCATCGCCGCACAAGCCGGCGGCAAAGCTTGAAACTCCAATCATTCAGGGTGTGGATTATAGTCAATTTCCCAATTAAAACAAGTCTCTTGTTATGAAGGTTTATTATACAGGTAATACAGGTTATCAACAGATCTACAAAGGGTACATAGCTTTTTAAGTCCTAACTAGTTACTTAGGCAATCTATTGACTCTAAGGGCTCTGATTGACAAGGTATATTATGCGCTCACGTGTAAACTAGGCTGAAGCGGTGAATGATGAGCAGGGGCCATAGGCGGGTGCCTAGGCAGAGTGCAGGACGAAGGGCGGCTACGATGGGCGGCACAGAAGCGGCCTGAGGCGGCCCGGGCGGCTAACCAGCTGCAGGGCGGCAGAGCAGTGGCAGAGCAAAAGGCGGGAATACGACGAAGGGCGGCACAGATGCAACCTCGTGGGCTGCGGCGGATGTACGGCCGCGGCCCCGGGATATGACGCAATCATATCCATGATAGTGTAGTCGGCCGAATTGCCTGGACGTGATAACTGTCTCTGGGGACGCGGCACATTATAAAATGTAAGCACGCCGGTCCCATTACGGCGACACTGATTTGGCGGCAAATGATAACTCGGAACTAACACATTGTGTTGAGATCAGCGGGGTCGGCGGTCAACTGGCGCGTCGGCAGCTAGCCGCCAGTACTTGACCTTGTCGGGCGCAAGTGGGAGGGATATTCTACAATATCGGATTGGTTGTAGGTCCTTGTGGCCTACGTGACTGATGTCAGGCGCGATGTCGCGGATGTATGTGTATGTATTGGTGATCTAACACGCCATCAGTGCGTGATCGATTTCCGGTAACGCGTGAGAATGTACCTAACTGTGCAGTTAGCTTGTTTTTATGGGCGATCCATAACACCTTTTTATAGATTTTTCAAATGATTACCGTTTCGACCATGATTCTAAGGTCGATTCTTAAATTTCAGCCCGTTTGGTACTCTATAGAGCATGAAAAAATGGCTTTTAAATATCGAACCCAAGTCTGAAAACAGTGCCCATAGAAAAAAATGAATTTTGTCCAAATACAACTTTATTTAGATTTTCTGATTGATTTCGTTTTGAACCATTATTCTTATAATGATTCCAGAATTTCAGCTCGTTTGGTACCATAGAGTCTGAAAAAATGGCTTTTACAAATCGAACCCAAGTTTGAAAACAGTGCACATCGAAAATATGATTTTTGTCCAAATACATCTTTATTTAGATTTTCTTATTGATTTCGTTTTGGACCAAGATTTTAATCACGATTCCGAAATTTCAGCCCGTTTGGTACCATAGAGTCTGAAAAAATGTCTTTTAAATATCGAACCCGAGCCTGAAATCAGTGCCCATAGAAATGATGATTTTTCTACAAAAAATACTTTTTGCTGATTTTTCAACTGATTACGTTTTCGACCATTATTCTTACGATGATTTCAAAATTTCAGCCCGTTTGGTACCATAAGGACTGAAAAATTTGCTTTTAAATATCAAACCCAAGTCTGAAATCAGTGCCCATAGAAATGATGAATTTTCTACGAATACAAATTTATGCAGATTTTCTTATGGATTTCGTTTTGGACCATTATTCTTATAGAGATTCCGAACCTTTAGCCCGTTTGGTACCATAAGCCCTGAAAAAATGGCTTTTAAGTATCGAACCCAAGTCTGAAAACAGTGCCCATTTAAATGATGATTTTTCTACAAAAACACTTTTTGTAGATTTTTCAACTGATTACCTTTTCGACCATGATTCTTACGTCGATTCTAAAATTTCAGCCCGTTTGGTACTATGGAGCCTAAAAAAATGGCTTTTAAATTTCGAACCCAAGTCTGAAAACAGTGCCCATAGAAAAAATGAATTTTGTCAAAATTCAATTTTATTTAGATTTTCTGATTGATTTCGTTTTGAACCATTATTCTTATAATGATTCCAGAATTTCAGCTCGTTTGGTACCATAGAGTCTGAAAAAATGGCTTTTACAAATCGAACCCAAGTTTGAAAACAGTGCACATCGAAAATATGATTTTTGTCCAAATACATCTTTATTTAGATTTTCTGATTGATTTCGTTTTGGACACGATTCTTATCACGATTCCAAAATTTCAGCTCGTTTGGAACCATAGAGTCTGAAAAAAATGGCTTTTAAATATCGAACCCAAGCCTGAAATCAGTGCCCATAGAAATGATGATTTTTCTTAAAAAAAACGCTTTTTGCTGATTGTTCAATTGATTACGTTTTCGACCATGATTCTTACGTCGATTCGAAAATTTCTGCCCATTTGGTTCCTTAGAGCTTGAAAAAATTGCTTTTAAATATCGAACCCAAGTCTGAAATCAGTACCCATAGAAATGATGATTTTTCTACAAAAAAACACTTTTTGTAGATTTTTCAACTGATTACCTTTTCGACCATGATTCTAAGGTCGATTCTAAAATTTCAGCTCGTTTGGTACCATAAAGTCTGAAAAAACGGCTTTTAAATATCGAACCCAACTCTGAAATCAGTGCCCATAGAAATGATGATTTTTCTACAAAAAACACTTTATGCTGATTTTTCAACTGATTACGTTTTCGACCATTATTCTTACGATGATTTCAAAATTTCAGCCCGTTTGGTAGCAAAGAGCCTGAAAAATTTGCTTTTAAATATCGAACCCAAGTCTGAAATCAGTACCCATAGAAATGATGATTTTTCTACAAAAAACACTTTTTGTAGATTTTTTAACTGATTACCTTTTCGACCATGATTCTTACGTCGATTTTTAAATTTCAGCCCGTTTGGTACTATGGAGCCTAAAATGATGGCTTTTAAATTTCGAACCCAAGTCTGAAAACAGTGCCCATAGATAAAATGAATTTTGTCCAAATACAACTTTATTTAGATTTTCTGATTGATTTCGTTTTCGACCATTATTCTTATCACGATTCCGAAATGTCAGCCAGTTTGGTACCATAGAGTCTGAAAAAATGGCTTTTAAATATCGAACCCAAGCCTGAAATCAGTGCCCATAGAAATGATGATTTTTCTTAAAAAAAACACATTTTGTAGATTTTTCAACTGATTTCCTTTTCGACCATGATTCTTACCTCGAATCTAAAATTTCAGCCCGTTTGGTACTATGGAGCCTAAAAAAATGGCTTTTAAATTTCGAACCCAAGTCTGAAATCAGTGCCCATAGAAATGATGATTTTTCTACAAAAAACACTTTATGCTGATTTTTCAACTGATTACGTTTTCGACCATTACTCTTACGATAATTTCAAATTTTCAGCCCGTTTGGTAGCAAAGACCCTGAAAAATTTGCTTTTAAATATCGAACCCAAGTCTGAAATCAGTACCCATAGAAATGATGATTTTTCTACAAAAAACCCTTTTTATAGATTTTTCAAATGATTACTTTTTCGACCAAGATTCTTAGGTCGATTCTTAAATTTCAGCCCGTTTGGTACTCTATAGAGCATGAAAAAATGGCTTTTAAATATCGAACCCAAGTCTGAAAACAGTGCCCATAGAAAAAAATGAATTTTGGCCAAATACAACTTTAATTAGATTTTCTGATTGATTTCGTTTTGAACCATTATTCTTATAATGATTCCAAAATTTCAGCTCGTTTGGAACCATAGAGTCTGAAAAAATGGCTTTTAAATATCGAACCCAAGTCTGAAATCAGTACCCATAGAAATGATGATTTTTCTACAAAAAACCCTTTTTATAGATTTTTCAAATGATTACCGTTTCGACCATGATTCTAAGGTCGATTCTTAAATTTCAGCCCGTTTGGTACTCTATAGAGCATGAAAAAATGGCTTTTAAATATCGAACCCAAGTCTGGAAACAGTGCCCATAGAAAAAATGATTTTTGTCCAAATACAACTTTATTTAGATTTTCTGATTGATTTCGTTTTGGACACGATTCTTATCACGATTCCAAGATTTCAGCTCGTTTGGTACCATAAAGTCTGAAAAAATGGCTTTTAAATATCGAACCCAAGTCTGAAATCAGTGCCCATAGAAATGATGATTTTTCTACAAAAAACACTTGATGCTGATTTTTCAACTGATTACCTTTTCGACCATGATTCTTAGCTCGATTCTAATATTTCAGCCCGTTTGGTACTCTATAGAGCCTGAAAAAATGGCTTTTAAATATCGAACCCAAGTCTGAAAACAGTGCCCATAGAAAAAAATGAATTTTGGCCAAATACAACTTTATTTAGATTTTCTGATTGATTTCGTTTTGAACCATTATTCTTATAATGATTCCAAAATTTCAGCTCGTTTGGAACCATAGAGTCTGAAAAAATGGCTTTTAAATATCGAACCCAAGCCTGAAATCAGTGCCCATAGAAATGATGATTTTTCTTAAAAAAAACACATTTTGTAGATTTTTCAACTGATTACCTTTTCGACCATGATTCTTACGTCGAATCTAAAATTTCAGCCCGTTTGGTACTATGGAGCCTAAAAAAATGGCTTTTAAATTTCGAACCCAAGTCTGAAATCAGTGCCCATAGAAATGATGATTTTTCTACAAAAAACACTTTATGCTGATTTTTCAACTGATTACGTTTTCGACCATTACTCTTACGATGATTTCAAATTTTCAGCCCGTTTGGTAGCAAAGAGCCTGAAAAATTTGCTTTTAAATATCGAACCCAAGTCTGAAATCAGTACCCATAGAAATGATGATTTTTCTACAAAAAACCCTTTTTATAGATTTTTCAAATGATTACTTTTTCGACCATGATTCTTAGGTCGATTCTTAAATTTCAGCCCGTTTGATACTCTATAGAGCATGAAAAAATGGCTTTTAAATATCGAACCCAAGTCTGAAAACAGTGCCCATAGAAAAAATGAATTTTGTCCAAATACAACTTTATTAAGATTTTCTGATTGATTTCGTTTTGAACAATTATTCTTATCACGATTCCAAAATTTCAGCTCGTTTGGTACCATAGAGTCTGAAAAAATGGCTTTTACAAATCGAACCCAAGTTTGAAAACAGTGCACATCGAAAATATGATTTTTGTCCAAATACATCTTTATTTAGATTTTCTTATTGATTTCGTTTTGGACCAAGATTTTAATCACGATTCCGAAATTTCAGCCCGTTTGGTACCATAGAGTCTGAAAAAATGGCTTTTAAATATCGAACCCAAGCCTGAAATCAGTGCCCATAGAAATGATGATTTTTCTACAAAAAATACTTTTTGCTGATTTTTCAACGGATTACGTTTTCGACCATTATTCTTACGATGATTCCAAAATTTCAGCCGTTTGGTAGCAAAGAGCCTGAAAAATTTGCTTTTAAATATCGAACCCAAGTCTGAAATCAGTACCATAGAAATGATGATTTTTCTACAAAAAACACTTTTTGTAGATTTTTCAACTGATTACCTTTTCGACCATGATTCTTAGGTCGATTCTAAAATTTCAGCCCGTTTGGTACTCCATAGAGCATGAAAAAATGGCTTTTAAATATCGAACCCAAGTCTGGAATCAGTGCCCATAGAAATGATGATTTTTCTTAAAAAAAACGCTTTTTGCTGATTTTTCAATTGATTACGTTTTCGACCATGATTCTTACGTCGATTTTTAAATTTCAGCCCGTTTGGTACTATGGAGCCTAAAAAAATGGCTTTTAAATTTCGAACCCAAGTCTGAAAACAGTGCCCATAGATAAAATGAATTTTGTCCAAATACAACTTAATTTAGATTTTCTGATTGATTTCGTTTTCGACCATTATTCTTATCACGATTCCGAAATTTCAGCCCGTTTGGTACTCTATAGAGCCTGTAAAAATGGCTTTTAAATATCGACCCCAAGTCTGAAAACAGTGCCCATAGAAAAATTGAATTTTGTCCAAATACAACTTTATTTAGATTTTCTGATTGATTTCGTTTTGGACCATTGTTCTTATCACGATTCCAAAATTTCAGCTCGTTTGGTACCATAGAGTCTGAAAAAATGGCTTTTACAAATCGAACCCAAGTTTGAAAACATTGCACATAGAAAATATGATTTTTGTCCAAATACAACATTATTTAGATTTTCTGATTGATTTCGTTTTCGACCATTATTCTTATCACGATTCCGAAATTTCAGCCAGTTTGGTAGCATAGAGTCTGAAAAAATGGCTTTTAAATATCGAACCCAAGCCTGAAATCAGTGCCCATAGAAATGATGATTTTTCTTAAAAAAAACACATTTTGTAGATTTTTCAACTGATTACCTTTTCGACCATGATTCTTACGTCGATTCGAAAATTTCAGCCCGTTTGGTACTATGGAGCCTAAAAAAATGGCTTTTAAATTTCGAACCCATGTCTGAAATCAGTGCCCATAGAAATGTTGATTTTTCTACAAAAAACACTTTATGCTGATTTTTCAACTGATTACGTTTTCGACCATTACTCTTACGATGATTTCAAAATTTCAGCCCGTTTGGTAGCAAAGAGCCTGAAAAATTTGCTTTTAAATATCGAACCCATGTCTGAAATCAGTACCCATAGAAATGATGATTTTTCTACAAAAAACCCTTTTTATAGATTTTTCAAATGATTACCTTTTCGACCATGATTCTTAGGTCGATTCTTAAATTTCAGCCCGTTTGGTACTCTATAGAGCATGAAAAATGGCTTTTAAATATCGAACCCAAGTCTGAAAACAGTGCCCATAGAAAAAAATGAATTTTGTCCAAATACAACTTTATTTAGATTTTCTGATTGATTTCGTTTTGAACCATTATTCTTATAATGATTCCAAAATTTCAGCTCGTTTGGAACCATAGAGTCTGAAAAAATGGCTTTTAAATATCGAACCCAAGCCTGAAATCAGTGCCCATAGAAATGATGATTTTTCTACAAAAAATACTTTTTGCTGATTTTTCAACGGATTACGTTTTCGACCATTATTCTTACGATGATTCCAAAATTTCAGCCGTTTGGTAGCAAAGAGCCTGAAAAATTTGCTTTTAAATATCGAACCCAAGTCTGAAATCAGTACCATAGAAATGATGATTTTTCTACAAAAAACACTTTTTGTAGATTTTTCAACTGATTACCTTTTCGACCATGATTCTTAGGTCGATTCTAAAATTTCAGCCCGTTTGGTACTCCATAGAGCATGAAAAAATGGCTTTTAAATATCGAACCCAAGTCTGGAATCAGTGCCCATAGAAATGATGATTTTTCTTAAAAAAAACGCTTTTTGCTGATTTTTCAATTGATTACGTTTTCGACCATGATTCTTACGTCGATTTTTAAATTTCAGCCCGTTTGGTACTATGGAGCCTAAAAAAATGGCTTTTAAATTTCGAACCCAAGTCTGAAAACAGTGCCCATAGATAAAATGAATTTTGTCCAAATACAACTTAATTTAGATTTTCTGATTGATTTCGTTTTCGACCATTATTCTTATCACGATTCCGAAATTTCAGCCCGTTTGGTACTCTATAGAGCCTGTAAAAATGGCTTTTAAATATCGACCCCAAGTCTGAAAACAGTGCCCATAGAAAAATTGAATTTTGTCCAAATACAACTTTATTTAGATTTTCTGATTGATTTCGTTTTGGACCATTGTTCTTATCACGATTCCAAAATTTCAGCTCGTTTGGTACCATAGAGTCTGAAAAAATGGCTTTTACAAATCGAACCCAAGTTTGAAAACATTGCACATAGAAAATATGATTTTTGTCCAAATACAACATTATTTAGATTTTCTGATTGATTTCGTTTTCGACCATTATTCTTATCACGATTCCGAAATTTCAGCCAGTTTGGTAGCATAGAGTCTGAAAAAATGGCTTTTAAATATCGAACCCAAGCCTGAAATCAGTGCCCATAGAAATGATGATTTTTCTTAAAAAAAACACATTTTGTAGATTTTTCAACTGATTACCTTTTCGACCATGATTCTTACGTCGATTCGAAAATTTCAGCCCGTTTGGTACTATGGAGCCTAAAAAAATGGCTTTTAAATTTCGAACCCATGTCTGAAATCAGTGCCCATAGAAATGTTGATTTTTCTACAAAAAACACTTTATGCTGATTTTTCAACTGATTACGTTTTCGACCATTACTCTTACGATGATTTCAAAATTTCAGCCCGTTTGGTAGCAAAGAGCCTGAAAAATTTGCTTTTAAATATCGAACCCATGTCTGAAATCAGTACCCATAGAAATGATGATTTTTCTACAAAAAACCCTTTTTATAGATTTTTCAAATGATTACCTTTTCGACCATGATTCTTAGGTCGATTCTTAAATTTCAGCCCGTTTGGTACTCTATAGAGCATGAAAAATGGCTTTTAAATATCGAACCCAAGTCTGAAAACAGTGCCCATAGAAAAAAATGAATTTTGTCCAAATACAACTTTATTTAGATTTTCTGATTGATTTCGTTTTGAACCATTATTCTTATAATGATTCCAAAATTTCAGCTCGTTTGGAACCATAGAGTCTGAAAAAATGGCTTTTAAATATCGAACCCAAGCCTGAAATCAGTGCCCATAGAAATGATGATTTTTCTTAAAAAAAACACATTTTGCTGATTGTTCAACTGATTACGTTTTCGACCATGATTCTTAAGTCGATTCTAAAATTTCAGCCCGTTTGGTACCATAGAGCCTGAAAAAATTGCATTTAAATATCGAACCCAAGTCTGAAATCAGTGCCTATAGAAATGATGATTTTTCTACAAAAAACACTTTACGCTGATTTTTCAACTGATTACGTTTTCGACCAATTATTCTTACGATGATTTCAAAATTTCAGCCCGTTTGGTAGCAAAGAGCCTGAAAAATTTGCTTTTAAATATCGAACCCAAGTCTGAAATCAGTACCCATAGAAATGACGATTTTTCTACAAAAAACACTTTTTGTAGATTTTTCAACTGATTACCTTTTCGACCATGATTCTTAGGTCGATTCTAAAATTTCAGCCCGTTTGGTACTCTATAGAGCCTGTAAAAATGGCTTTTAAATATCGACCCCAAGTCTGAAAACAGTGCCCATAGAAAAAATGAATTTTGTCCAAATACAACTTTATTTAGATTTTCTGATTGATTTCGTTTTGGACCATTGTTCTCATCACGATTCCAAAATTTCAGCTCGTTTGGTACCATAGAGTCTGAAAAAATGGCTTTTACAAATCGAACCCAAGTTTGAAAACAGAGCACATAGAAAATATGATTTTTGTCCAAATACAACATTATTTAGATTTTCTGATTGATTTCGTTTTCGACCATTATTCTTATCACGATTCCGAAATTTCAGCCAGTTTGGTAGCATAGAGTCTGAAAAAATGGCTTTTAAATATCGAACCCAAGCCTGAAATCAGTGCCCATAGAAATGATGATTTTTCTTAAAAAAAACACATTTTGTAGATTTTTCAACTGATTACCTTTTCGACCATGATTCTTAGGTCGATTCTAAAATTTCAGCCCATTTGGTTCCTTAGAGCTTGAAAAAATTGCTTTTAAATATCGAACCCAAGTCTGAAATCAGTGCCCATAGAAATGATGATTTATCTACAAAAAACACTTTTTGTAGATTTTTCGACTGATTACGTTTTCGACCATAATTCTTCCGAGGATTTCAAAATTTCAGCCCGTTTGGTAGCATAGAGCATGAAAAATTTGCTTTTAAATATCGAACCCAAGCCTGAAATCAGTACCCATAGAAATGATGATTTTTAAAAAAAAAACACACTTTTTGTAGATTTTTCAACTGATTACCTTTTCGACCATGATTCTTAGGTCGATTCTAAAATTTCAGCCCGTTTGGTACTCTATAGAGCCTGTAAAAATGGCTTTTAAATATCGAACCCAAGTCTGAAAACAGTGCCCATAGAAAAAATGAATTTTGTCCAAATACAACTTTATTTAGATTTTCTGATTGATTTCGTTTTGAACCATTGTTCTTATCACGATTCCAAAATTTCGGCTCGTTTGGTACCATAGAGTCTGAATAAATGGCTTTTACAAATCGAACCCAAGTTTGAAAACAGAGCACATAGAAAATATGATTTTTGTCCAAATACAACATTATTTAGATTTTCTGATTGATTTCGTTTTCGACCATTATTCTTATCACGATTCCGAAATTTCAGCCAGTTTGGTACCATAGAGTCTGAAAAAATGGCTTGTAAATATCGAACCCAAGCCTGAAATCAGTGCCCATAGAAATGATGATTTTTCTTAAAAAAAACACATTTTGTAGATTTTTCAACTGATTACCTTTTCGACCATGATTCTTACGTCGATTCGAAAATTTCAGCCCGTTTGGTACTATGGAGCCTAAAAAAATGGCTTTTAAATTTCGAACCCAAGTCTGAAATCAGTGCCCATAGAAATGTTGTTTTTCTACAAAAAACACTTTATGCTGATTTTTCAACTGATTACGTTTTCGACCATTACTCTTACGATGATTTCAAAATTTCAGCCCGTTTGGTAGCAAAGAGCCTGAAAAATTTGCTTTTAAATATCGAACACAAGTCTGAAATCAGTACCCATAGAAATGATGATTTTTCTACAAAAAACCCTTTTTATAGATTTTTCAAATGATTACCTTTTCGACCATGATTCTTAGGTCGATTCTTAAATTTCAGCCCGTTTGGTACTCTATAGAGCATGAAAAAATGGCTTTTAAATATCGAACCCAAGTCTGAAAACAGTGCCCATAGAAAAAAATGAATTTTGTACAAATACAACTTTATTTAGATTTTCTGATTGATTTCGTTTTGAACCATTATTCTTATAATGATTCCAAAATTTCAGCTCGTTTGGAACCATAGAGTCTGAAAAAATGGCTTTTAAATATCGAACCCAAGCCTGGAATCAGTGCCCATAGAAATGATGATTTTTCTTAAAAAAAACACATTTTGCTGATTGTTCAACTGATTACGTTTTCGACCATGATTCTTAAGTCGATTCTAAAATTTCAGCCCGTTTGGTACCATAGAGCCTGAAAAAATTGCATTTAAATATCGAACCCAAGTCTGAAATCAGTGCCTATAGAAATGATGATTTTTCTACAAAAAATACTTTACGCTGATTTTTCAACTGATTACGTTTTCGACCAATTATTCTTACGATGATTTCAAAATTTCAGCCCGTTTGGTAGCAAAGAGCCTGAAAAATTTGCTTTTAAATATCGAACCCAAGTCTGAAATCAGTACCCATAGAAATGATGATTTTTCTACAAAAAACACTTTTTGTAGATTTTTTAACTGATTACCTTTTCGACCATGATTCTTACGTCGATTTTTAAATTTCAGCCCGTTTGGTACTATGGAGCCTAAAAAAATGGCTTTTAAATTTCGAACCCAAGTCTGAAAACAGTGCCCATAGATAAAATGAATTTTGTCCAAATACAACTTAATTTAGATTTTCTGATTGATTTCGTTTTCGACCATTATTCTTATCACGATTCCGAAATTTCAGCCTGTTTGGTACCATAGAGTCTGAAAAAATGGCTTTTAAATATCAAACCCAAGCCTGAAATCAGTGCCCATAGAAATGATGATTTTTCTTAAAAAAAACACATTTTGCTGATTGTTCAACTGATTACGTTTTCGACCATGATTCTTACGTCGATTCTAAAATTTCAGCCCGTTTGGTACCATAGAGCCTGAAAAAATTGCATTTAAATATCGAACCCAAGTCTGAAATCAGTGCCTATAGAAATGATGATTTTTCTACAAAAAACACTTTATGCTGATTTTTCAACTGATTACGTTTTCGACCATTATTCATACGATGATTTCAAAATTTCAGCCCGTTTGGTAGCAAAGAGCCTGAAAAATTTGCTTTTAAATATCGAACCCAAGTCTGAAATCAGTACCCATAGAAATGATGATTTTTCTACAAAAAACACTTTTTGTAGATTTTTTAACTGATTACCTTTTCGACCATGATTCTTACGTCGATTTTTAAATTTCAGCCCGTTTGGTACTATGGAGCCTAAAATGATGGCTTTTAAATTTCGAACCCAAGTCTGAAAACAGTGCCCATAGATAAAATGAATTTTGTCCAAATACAACTTTATTTAGATTTTCTGATTGATTTCGTTTTCGACCATTATTCTTATCACGATTCCGAAATGTCAGCCAGTTTGGTACCATAGAGTCTGAAAAAATGGCTTTTAAATATCGAACCCAAGCCTGAAATCAGTGCCCATAGAAATGATGATTTTTCTTAAAAAAAACACATTTTGTAGATTTTTCAACTGATTTCCTTTTCGACCATGATTCTTACCTCGAATCTAAAATTTCAGCCCGTTTGGTACTATGGAGCCTAAAAAAATGGCTTTTAAATTTCGAACCCAAGTCTGAAATCAGTGCCCATAGAAATGATGATTTTTCTACAAAAAACACTTTATGCTGATTTTTCAACTGATTACGTTTTCGACCATTACTCTTACGATAATTTCAAATTTTCAGCCCGTTTGGTAGCAAAGAGCCTGAAAAATTTGCTTTTAAATATCGAACCCAAGTCTGAAATCAGTACCCATAGAAATGATGATTTTTCTACAAAAAACCCTTTTTATAGATTTTTCAAATGATTACTTTTTCGACCATGATTCTTAGGTCGATTCTTAAATTTCAGCCCGTTTGGTACTCTATAGAGCATGAAAAAATGGCTTTTAAATATCGAACCCAAGTCTGAAAACAGTGCCCATAGAAAAAAAATGAATTTTGGCCAAATACAACTTTATTTAGATTTTCTGATTGATTTCGTTTTGAACCATTATTCTTATAATGATTCCAAAATTTCAGCTCGTTTGGAACCATAGAGTCTGAAAAAATGGCTTTTAAATATCGAACCCAAGCCTGAAATCAGTGCCCATAGAAATGATGATTTTTCTACAAAAAATACTTTTTGCTGATTTTTCAACTGATTACGTTTTCGACCATTATTCTTACGATGATTCCAAAATTTCAGCCGTTTGGTAGCAAAGAGCCTGAAAAATTTGCTTTTAAATATCGAACCCAAGTCTGAAATCAAAAACATAGAAATGATGATTTTTCTACAAAAAACACTTTTTGTAGATTTTTCAACTGATTACCTTTTCGACCATGATTCTTAGGTCGATTCTAAAATTTCAGCCCGTTTGATACTCCATAGAGCATGAAAAAATGGCTTTTAAATATCGAACCCAAGTCTGGAAACAGTGCCCATAGAAAAAATGATTTTTGTCCAAATACAACTTTATTTAGATTTTCTGATTGATTTCGTTTTGGACACGATTCTTATCACGATTCCAAGATTTCAGCTCGTTTGGTACCATAAAGTCTGAAAAAATGGCTTTTAAATATCGAACCCAAGTCTGAAATCAGTGCCCATAGAAATGATGATTTTTCTACAAAAAACACTTGATGCTGATTTTTCAACTGATTACCTTTTCGACCATGATTCTTAGCTCGATTCTAATATTTCAGCCCGTTTGGTACTCTATAGAGCCTGAAAAAATGGCTTTTAAATATCGAACCCAAGTCTGAAAACAGTGCCCATAGAAAAAAATGAATTTTGGCCAAATACAACTTTATTTAGATTTTCTGATTGATTTCGTTTTGAACCATTATTCTTATAATGATTCCAAAATTTCAGCTCGTTTGGAACCATAGAGTCTGAAAAAATGGCTTTTAAATATCGAACCCAAGCCTGAAATCAGTGCCCATAGAAATGATGATTTTTCTTAAAAAAAACACATTTTGTAGATTTTTCAACTGATTACCTTTTCGACCATGATTCTTACGTCGAATCTAAAATTTCAGCCCGTTTGGTACTATGGAGCCTAAAAAAATGGCTTTTAAATTTCGAACCCAAGTCTGAAATCAGTGCCCATAGAAATGATGATTTTTCTACAAAAAACACTTTATGCTGATTTTTCAACTGATTACGTTTTCGACCATTACTCTTACGATGATTTCAAATTTTCAGCCCGTTTGGTAGCAAAGAGCCTGAAAAATTTGCTTTTAAATATCGAACCCAAGTCTGAAATCAGTACCCATAGAAATGATGATTTTTCTACAAAAAACCCTTTTTATAGAATTTTCAAATGATTACTTTTTCGACCATGATTCTTAGGTCGATTCTTAAATTTCAGCCCGTTTGGTACTCTATAGAGCATGAAAAAATGGCTTTTAAATATCGAACCCAAGTCTGAAAACAGTGCCCATAGAAAAAATGAATTTTGTCCAAATACAACTTTATTAAGATTTTCTGATGGATTTCGTTTTGGACAATTATTCTTATCACGATTCCAAAATTTCAGCTCGTTTGGTACCATAGAGTCTGAAAAAATGGCTTTTACAAATCGAACCCAAGTTTGAAAACAGTGCACATCGAAAATATGATTTTTGTCCAAATACATCTTTATTTAGATTTTCTTATTGATTTCGTTTTGGACCAAGATTTTAATCACGATTCCGAAATTTCAGCCCGTTTGGTACCATAGAGTCTGAAAAAATGGCTTTTAAATATCGAACCCAAGCCTGAAATCAGTGCCCATAGAAATGATGATTTTTCTACAAAAAATACTTTTTGCTGATTTTTCAACGGATTACGTTTTCGACCATTATTCTTACGATGATTCCAAAATTTCAGCCGTTTGGTAGCAAAGAGCCTGAAAAATTTGCTTTTAAATATCGAACCCAAGTCTGAAATCAGTACCATAGAAATGATGATTTTTCTACAAAAAACACTTTTTGTAAATTTTTCAACTGATTACCTTTTCGACCATGATTCTTAGGTCGATTCTAAAATTTCAGCCCGTTTGGTACTCCATAGAGCATGAAAAAATGGCTTTTAAATATCGAACCCAAGTCTGGAAACAGTGCCCATAGAAAAAATGATTTTTGTCCAAATACAACTTTATTTTGATTTTCTGATTGATTTCGTTTTGGACACGATTCTTATCACGATTCCAAGATTTCAGCTCGTTTGGTACCATAAAGTCTGAAAAAATGGCTTTTAAATATCGAACCCAAGTCTGAAATCAGTGCCCATAGAAATGATGATTTTTCTACAAAAAACACTTGATGCTGATTTTTCAACTGATTACCTTTTCGACCATGATTCTTAGCTCGATTCTAAAATTTCAGCCCGTTTGGTACTCTATAGAGCCTGAAAAAATGGCTTTTAAATATCGAACCCAAGTCTGAAAACAGTGCCCATAGAAAAAAATGAATTTTGGCCAAATACAACTTTATTTAGATTTTCTGATTGATTTCGTTTTGAACCATTATTCTTATAACGATTCCAAAATTTCAGCTCGTTTGGTACCATAGAGTCTGAAAAAATGGCTTTTACAAATCGAACCCAAGTCTGAAAACAGTGCCCATTTAAATGATGATTTTTCTACTAAAAACAGTTTTTGTAGATTTTTCAACTGATTACCTTTTCGACCATGATTTTTACGTCGATTCTAAAATTTCAGCCCGTTTGGTAATATGGAGCCTAAAAAAATGGCTTTTAAATTTCGAACCCAAGTCTGGAAACAGTGCCCATAGAAAAAATGAATTTTGTCAAAATACAACTTTATTTAGATTTTCTGATTGATTTCGTTTTGGACTATTATTCTTATCACGATTCCAAAATTTCAGCTCGTTTGGAACCATAGAGTCTGAAAAAATGGCTTTTAAATATCGAACCCAAGCCTGAAATCAGTGCCCATAGAAATGATGATTTATCTACAAAAAACACTTTTTGTAGATTTTTCGACTGATTACGTTTTCGACCATAATTCTTCCGAGGATTTCAAAATCTCAGCCCGTTTGGTAGCATAGAGCTTGAAAAATTTGCTTTTAAATATCGAACCCAAGCCTGAAATCAGTACCCATAGAAATGATGATTTTAAAAAAAAAAACACTTTTTGTAGATTTTTCAACTGATTACCTTTTCGACCATGATTCTTAGGTCGATTCTAAAATTTCAGCCCATTTGGTTCCTTAGAGCTTGAAAAAATTGCTTTTAAATATCGAACCCAAGTCTGAAAACAGTGCCCATAGAAATGATGATTTATCTACAAAAAACACTTTTTGTAGATTTTTCGACTGATTACGTTTTCGACCATAATTCTTCCGAGGATTTCAAAATTTCAGCCCGTTTGGTAGCATAGAGCTTGAAAAATTTGCTTTTAAATATCGAACCCAAGCCTGAAATCAGTACCCATAGAAATGATGATTTTTAAAAAAAAAACACACTTTTTGTAGATTTTTCAACTGATTACCTTTTCGACCATGATTCTTAGGTCGATTCTAAAATTTCAGCCCGTTTGGTACTCTATAGAGCCTGTAAAAATGGCTTTTAAATATCGAACCCAAGTCTGAAAACAGTGCCCATAGAAAAAATGAATTTTGTCCAAATACAACTTTATTTAGATTTTCTGATTGATTTCGTTTTGAACCATTGTTCTTATCACGATTCCAAAATTTCGGCTCGTTTGGTACCATAGAGTCTGAAAAAATGGCTTTTACAAATCGAACCCAAGCCTGAAATCAGTGCCCATAGAAATGATGATTTTTCTTAAAAAAAACACATTTTGTAGATTTTTCAACTGATTACCTTTTCGACCATGATTCTTACGTCGAATCTAAAATTTCAGCCCGTTTGGTACTATGGAGCCTAAAAAAATAGCTTTTAAATTTCGAACCCAAGTCTGAAATCAGTGCCCATAGAAATGATGATTTTTCTACAAAAAACACTTTATGCTGATTTTTCAACTGATTACGTTTTCGACCATTACTCTTACGATGATTTCAAATTTTCAGCCCGTTTGGTAGCAAAGAGCCTGAAAAATTTGCTTTTAAATATCGAACCCAAGTCTGAAATCAGTACCCATAGAAATGATGATTTTTCTACAAAAAACCCTTTTTATAGAATTTTCAAATGATTACTTTTTCGACCATGATTCTTAGGTCGATTCTTAAATTTCAGCCCGTTTGGTACTCTATAGAGCATGAAAAAATGGCTTTTAAATATCGAACCCAAGTCTGAAAACAGTGCCCATAGAAAAAATGAATTTTGTCCAAATACAACTTTATTAAGATTTTCTGATTGATTTCGTTTTGGACAATTATTCTTATCACGATTCCAAAATTTCAGCTCGTTTGGTACCATAGAGTCTGAAAAAATGGCTTTTACAAATCGAACCCAAGTTTGAAAACAGTGCACATCGAAAATATGATTTTTGTCCAAATACATCTTTATTTAGATTTTCTTATTGATTTCGTTTTGGACCAAGATTTTAATCACGATTCCGAAATTTCAGCCCGTTTGGTACCATAGAGTCTGAAAAAATGGCTTTTAAATATCGAACCCAAGCCTGAAATCAGTGCCCATAGAAATGATGATTTTTCTACAAAAAATACTTTTTGCTGATTTTTCAACGGATTACGTTTTCGACCATTATTCTTACGATGATTCCAAAATTTCAGCCGTTTGGTAGCAAAGAGCCTGAAAAATTTGCTTTTAAATATCGAACCCAAGTCTGAAATCAGTACCATAGAAATGATGATTTTTCTACAAAAAACACTTTTTGTAAATTTTTCAACTGATTACCTTTTCGACCATGATTCTTAGGTCGATTCTAAAATTTCAGCCCGTTTGGTACTCCATAGAGCATGAAAAAATGGCTTTTAAATATCGAACCCAAGTCTGGAAACAGTGCCCATAGAAAAAATGATTTTTGTCCAAATACAACTTTATTTTGATTTTCTGATTGATTTCGTTTTGGACACGATTCTTATCACGATTCCAAGATTTCAGCTCGTTTGGTACCATAAAGTCTGAAAAAATGGCTTTTAAATATCGAACCCAAGTCTGAAATCAGTGCCCATAGAAATGATGATTTTTCTACAAAAAACACTTGATGCTGATTTTTCAACTGATTACCTTTTCGACCATGATTCTTAGCTCGATTCTAAAATTTCAGCCCGTTTGGTACTCTATAGAGCCTGAAAAAATGGCTTTTAAATATCGAACCCAAGTCTGAAAACAGTGCCCATAGAAAAAAATGAATTTTGGCCAAATACAACTTTATTTAGATTTTCTGATTGATTTCGTTTTGAACCATTATTCTTATAACGATTCCAAAATTTCAGCTCGTTTGGTACCATAGAGTCTGAAAAAATGGCTTTTACAAATCGAACCCAAGTCTGAAAACAGTGCCCATTTAAATGATGATTTTTCTACTAAAAACAGTTTTTGTAGATTTTTCAACTGATTACCTTTTCGACCATGATTTTTACGTCGATTCTAAAATTTCAGCCCGTTTGGTAATATGGAGCCTAAAAAAATGGCTTTTAAATTTCGAACCCAAGTCTGGAAACAGTGCCCATAGAAAAAATGAATTTTGTCAAAATACAACTTTATTTAGATTTTCTGATTGATTTCGTTTTGGACTATTATTCTTATCACGATTCCAAAATTTCAGCTCGTTTGGAACCATAGAGTCTGTAAAAATGGCTTTTAAATATCGAACCCAAGCCTGAAATCAGTGCCCATAGAAATGATGATTTATCTACAAAAAACACTTTTTGTAGATTTTTCGACTGATTACGTTTTCGACCATAATTCTTCCGAGGATTTCAAAATCTCAGCCCGTTTGGTAGCATAGAGCTTGAAAAATTTGCTTTTAAATATCGAACCCAAGCCTGAAATCAGTACCCATAGAAATGATGATTTTAAAAAAAAAAACACTTTTTGTAGATTTTTCAACTGATTACCTTTTCGACCATGATTCTTAGGTCGATTCTAAAATTTCAGCCCGTTTGGTACTCTATAGAGCCTGTAAAAATGGCTTTTAAATATCGAACCCAAGTCTGAAAACAGTGCCCATAGAAAAAATGAATTTTGTCCAAATACAACTTTATTTAGATTTTCTGATTGATTTCGTTTTGAACCATTGTTCTTATCACGATTCCAAAATTTCGGCTCGTTTGGTACCATAGAGTCTGAAAAAATGGCTTTTACAAATCGAACCCAAGTTTGAAAACAGAGCACATAGAAAATATGATTTTTGTCCAAATACAACATTATTTAGATTTTCTGATTGATTTCGTTTTCGACCATTATTCTTATCACGATTCCGAAATTCTAGCCAGTTTGGTACCATAGAGTCTGAAAAAATGGCTTGTAAATTTCGAACCCAAGCCTGAAATCAGTGCCCATAGAAATGATGATTTTTCTTAAAAAAAACACATTTTGTAGATTTTTCAACTGATTACCTTTTCGACCATGATTCTTACGTCGATTCGAAAATTTCAGCCCGTTTGGTACTATGGAGCCTAAAAAAATGGCTTTTAAATTTCGAACCCAAGTCTGAAATCAGTGCCCATAGAAATGTTGTTTTTCTACAAAAAACACTTTTTGTAGATTTTTCAACTGATTACGTTTTCGACCATTACTCTTACGATGATTTCAAAATTTCAGCCCGTTTGGTAGCAAAGAGCCTGAAAAATTTGCTTTTAAATATCGAACACAAGTCTGAAATCAGTACCCATAGAAATGATGATTTTTCTACAAAAAACCCTTTTTATAGATTTTTCAAATGATTACCTTTTCGACCATGATTCTTAGGTCGATTCTTAAATTTCAGCCCGTTTGGTACTCTATAGAGCATGAAAAAATGGCTTTTAAATATCGAACCCAAGTCTGAAAACAGTGCCCATAGAAAAAAATGAATTTTGTACAAATACAACTTTATTTAGATTTTCTGATTGATTTCGTTTTGAACCATTATTCTTATAATGATTCCAAAATTTCAGCTCGTTTGGAACCATAGAGTCTGAAAAAATGGCTTTTAAATATCGAACCCAAGCCTGGAATCAGTGCCCATAGAAATGATGATTTTTCTTAAAAAAAAACACATTTTGCTGATTGTTCAACTGATTACGTTTTCGACCATGATTCTTAAGTCGATTCTAAAATTTCAGCCCGTTTGGTACCATAGAGCCTGAAAAAATTGCATTTAAATATCGAACCCAAGTCTGAAATCAGTGCCTATAGAAATGATGATTTTTCTACAAAAAATACTTTACGCTGATTTTTCAACTGATTACGTTTTCGACCAATTATTCTTACGATGATTTCAAAATTTCAGCCCGTTTGGTAGCAAAGAGCCTGAAAAATTTGCTTTTAAATATCGAACCCAAGTCTGAAATCAGTACCCATAGAAATGATGATTTTTCTACAAAAAACACTTTTTGTAGATTTTTTAACTGATTACCTTTTCGACCATGATTCTTACGTCGATTTTTAAATTTCAGCCCGTTTGGTACTATGGAGCCTAAAAAAATGGCTTTTAAATTTCGAACCCAAGTCTGAAAACAGTGCCCATAGATAAAATGAATTTTGTCCCCATAGAAATGATGATTTTTCTACAAAAAACACTTTTTGTAGATTTTTTAACTGATTACCTTTTCGACCATGATTCTTACGTCGATTTTTAAATTTCAGCCCGTTTGGTACTATGGAGCCTAAAAAAATGGCTTTTAAATTTCGAACCCAAGTCTGAAAACAGTGCCCATAGATAAAATGAATTTTGTCCAAATACAACTTAATTTAGATTTTCTGATTGATTTCGTTTTCGACCATTATTCTTATCACGATTCCGAAATTTCAGCCAGTTTGGTACCATAGAGTCTGAAAAAATGGCTTTTAAATATCAAACCCAAGCCTGAAATCAGTGCCCATAGAAATGATGATTTTTCTTAAAAAAAACACATTTTGCTGATTGTTCAACTGATTACGTTTTCGACCATGCTTCTTACGTCGATTCTAAAATTTCAGCCCGTTTGGTACCATAGAGCCTGAAAAAATTGCATTTAAATATCGAACCCAAGTCTGAAATCAGTGCCTATAGAAATGATGATTTTTCTACAAAAAACACTTTATGCTGATTTTTCAACTGATTACGTTTTCGACCATTATTCTTACGATGATTTCAAAATTTCAGCCCGTTTGGTAGCAAAGAGCCTGAAAAATTTGCTTTTAAATATCGAACCCAAGTCTGAAATCAGTACCCATAGAAATGATGATTTTTCTACAAAAAACACTTTTTGTAGATTTTTTAACTGATTACCTTTTCGACCATGATTCTTACGTCGATTTTTAAATTTCAGCCCGTTTGGTACTATGGAGCCTAAAATGATGGCTTTTAAATTTCGAACCCAAGTCTGAAAACAGTGCCCATAGATAAAATGAATTTTGTCCAAATACAACTTTATTTAGATTTTCTGATTGATTTCGTTTTCGACCATTATTCTTATCACGATTCCGAAATATCAGCCAGTTTGGTACCATAGAGTCTGAAAAAATGGCTTTTAAATATCGAACCCAAGCCTGAAATCAGTGCCCATAGAAATGATGATTTTTCTTAAAAAAAACACATTTTGTAGATTTTTCAACTGATTTCCTTTTCGACCATGATTCTTACCTCGAATCTAAAATTTCAGCCCGTTTGGTACTATGGAGCCTAAAAAATGGCTTTTAAATTTCGAACCCAAGTCTGAAATCAGTGCCCATAGAAATGATGATTTTTCTACAAAAAACACTTTATGCTGATTTTTCAACTGATTACGTTTTCGACCATTACTCTTACGATAATTTCAAACTTTCAGCCCGTTTGGTAGCAAAGAGCCTGAAAAATTTGCTTTTAAATATCGAACCCAAGTCTGAAATCAGTACCCATAGAAATGATGATTTTTCTACAAAAAACCCTTTTTATAGATTTTTCAAATGATTACTTTTTCGACCATGATTCTTAGGTCGATTCTTAAATTTCAGCCCGTTTGGTACTCTATAGAGCATGAAAAAATGGCTTTTAAATATCGAACCCAAGTCTGAAAACAGTGCCCATAGAAAAAAATGAATTTTGGCCAAATACAACTTTATTTAGATTTTCTGATTGATTTCGTTTTGAACCATTATTCTTATAATGATTCCAAAATTTCAGCTCGTTTGGAACCATAGAGTCTGAAAAAATGGCTTTTAAATATCGAACCCAAGCCTGAAATCAGTGCCCATAGAAATGATGATTTTTCTACAAAAAATACTTTTTGCTGATTTTTCAACTGATTACGTTTTCGACCATTATTCTTACGATGATTCCAAAATTTCAGCCGTTTGGTAGCAAAGAGCCTGAAAAATTTGCTTTTAAATATCGAACCCAAGTCTGAAATCAAAAACATAGAAATGATGATTTTTCTACAAAAAACACTTTTTGTAGATTTTTCAACTGATTACCTTTTCGACCATGATTCTTAGGTCGATTCTAAAATTTCAGCCCGTTTGATACTCCATAGAGCATGAAAAAATGGCTTTTAAATATCGAACCCAAGTCTGGAAACAGTGCCCATAGAAAAAATGATTTTTGTCCAAATACAACTTTATTTAGATTTTCTGATTGATTTCGTTTTGGACACGATTCTTATCACGATTCCAAGATTTCAGCTCGTTTGGTACCATAAAGTCTGAAAAAATGGCTTTTAAATATCGAACCCAAGTCTGAAATCAGTGCCCATAGAAATGATGATTTTTCTACAAAAAACACTTGATGCTGATTTTTCAACTGATTACCTTTTCGACCATGATTCTTAGCTCGATTCTAAAATTTCAGCCCGTTTGGTACTCTATAGAGCCTGAAAAAATGGCTTTTAAATATCGAACCCAAGTCTGAAAACAGTGCCCATAGAAAAAAATGAATTTTGGCCAAATACAACTTTATTTAGATTTTCTGATTGATTTCGTTTTGAACCATTATTCTTATAATGATTCCAAAATTTCAGCTCGTTTGGAACCATAGAGTCTGAAAAAATGGCTTTTAAATATCGAACCCAAGCCTGAAATCAGTGCCCATAGAAATGATGATTTTTCTTAAAAAAAACACATTTTGTAGATTTTTCAACTGATTACCTTTTCGACCATGATTCTTACGTCGAATCTAAAATTTCAGCCCGTTTGGTACTATGGAGCCTAAAAAAATGGCTTTTAAATTTCGAACCCAAGTCTGAAATCAGTGCCCATAGAAATGATGATTTTTCTACAAAAAACACTTTATGCTGATTTTTCAACTGATTACGTTTTCGACCATTACTCTTACGATGATTTCAAATTTTCAGCCCGTTTGGTAGCAAAGAGCCTGAAAAATTTGCTTTTAAATATCGAACCCAAGTCTGAAATCAGTACCCATAGAAATGATGATTTTTCTACAAAAAACCCTTTTTATAGATTTTTCAAATGATTACTTTTTCGACCATGATTCTTAGGTCGATTCTTAAATTTCAGCCCGTTTGGTACTCTATAGAGCATGAAAAAATGGCTTTTAAATATCGAACCCAAGTCTGAAAACAGTGCCCATAGAAAAAATGAATTTTGTCCAAATACAACTTTATTAAGATTTTCTGATTGATTTCGTTTTGGACAATTATTCTTATCACGATTCCAAAATTTCAGCTCGTTTGGTACCATAGAGTCTGAAAAAATGGCTTTTACAAATCGAACCCAAGTTTGAAAACAGTGCACATCGAAAATATGATTTTTGTCCAAATACATCTTTATTTAGATTTTCTTATTGATTTCGTTTTGGACCAAGATTTTAATCACGATTCCGAAATTTCAGCCCGTTTGGTACCATAGAGTCTGAAAAAATGGCTTTTAAATATCGAACCCAAGCCTGAAATCAGTGCCCATAGAAATGATGATTTTTCTACAAAAAATACTTTTTGCTGATTTTTCAACGGATTACGTTTTCGACCATTATTCTTACGATGATTCCAAAATTTCAGCCGTTTGGTAGCAAAGAGCCTGAAAAATTTGCTTTTAAATATCGAACCCAAGTCTGAAATCAGTACCATAGAAATGATGATTTTTCTACAAAAAACACTTTTTGTAGATTTTTCAACTGATTACCTTTTCGACCATGATTCTTAGGTCGATTCTAAAATTTCAGCCCGTTTGGTACTCCATAGAGCATGAAAAAATGGCTTTTAAATATCGAACCCAAGTCTGGAAACAGTGCCCATAGAAAAAATGATTTTTGTCCAAATACAACTTTATTTTGATTTTCTGATTGATTTCGTTTTGGACTATTATTCTTATCACGATTCCAAAATTTCAGCTCGTTTGGAACCATAGAGTCTGAAAAAATGGCTTTTAAATTTCGAACCCAAGTCTGAAAACAGTGCCCATAGATAAAATGAATTTTGTCCCCATAGAAATGATGATTTTTCTACAAAAAACACTTTTTGTAGATTTTTTAACTGATTACCTTTTCGACCATGATTCTTACGTCGATTTTTAAATTTCAGCCCGTTTGGTACTATGGAGCCTAAAAAAATGGCTTTTAAATTTCGAACACAAGTCTGAAAACAGTGCCCATAGATAAAATGAATTTTGTCCAAATACAACTTAATTTAGATTTTCTGATTGATTTCGTTTTCGACCATTATTCTTATCACGATTCCGAAATTTCAGCCAGTTTGGTACCATAGAGTCTGAAAAAATGGCTTTTAAATATCAAACCCAAGCCTGAAATCAGTGCCCATAGAAATGATGATTTTTCTTAAAAAAAACACATTTTGCTGATTGTTAAACTGATTACGTTTTCGACCATGATTCTTACGTCGATTCTAAAATTTCAGCCCGTTTGGTACCATAGAGCCTGAAAAAATTGCATTTAAATATCGAACCCAAGTCTGAAATCAGTGCCTATAGAAATGATGATTTTTCTACAAAAAACACTTTATGCTGATTTTTCAACTGATTACGTTTTCGACCATTATTCTTACGATGATTTCAAAATTTAAGCCCGTTTGGTAGCAAAGAGCCTGAAAAATTTGCTTTTAAATATCGAACCCAAGTCTGAAATCAGTACCCATAGAAATGATGATTTTTCTACAAAAAACACTTTTTGTAGATTTTTTAACTGATTACCTTTTCGACCATGATTCTTACGTCGATTTTTAAATTTCAGCCCGTTTGGTACTATGGAGCCTAAAATGATGGCTTTTAAATTTCGAACCCAAGTCTGAAAACAGTGCCCATAGATAAAATGAATTTTGTCCAAATACAACTTTATTTAGATTTTCTGATTGATTTCGTTTTCGACCATTATTCTTATCACGATTCCGAAATGTCAGCCAGTTTGGTACCATAGAGTCTGAAAAAATGGCTTTTAAATATCGAACCCAAGCCTGAAATCAGTGCCCATAGAAATGATGATTTTTCTTAAAAAAAACACATTTTGTAGATTTTTCAACTGATTTCCTTTTCGACCATGATTCTTACCTCGAATCTAAAATTTCAGCCCGTTTGGTACTATGGAGCCTAAAAAAATGGCTTTTAAATTTCGAACCCAAGTCTGAAATCAGTGCCCATAGAAATGATGATTTTTCTACAAAAAACACTTTATGCTGATTTTTCAACTGATTACGTTTTCGACCATTACTCTTACGATAATTTCAAATTTTCAGCCCGTTTGGTAGCAAAGAGCCTGAAAAATTTGCTTTTAAATATCGAACCCAAGTCTGAAATCAGTACCCATAGAAATGATGATTTTTCTACAAAAAACCCTTTTTATAGATTTTTCAAATTATTACTTTTTCGACCATGATTCTTAGGTCGATTCTTAAATTTCAGCCCGTTTGGTACTCTATAGAGCATGAAAAAATGGCTTTTAAATATCGAACCCAAGTCTGAAAACAGTGCCCATAGAAAAAAATGAATTTTGGCCAAATACAACTTTATTTAGATTTTCTGATTGATTTCGTTTTGAACCATTATTCTTATAATGATTCCAAAATTTCAGCTCGTTTGGAACCATAGAGTCTGAAAAAATGGCTTTTAAATATCGAACCCAAGCCTGAAATCAGTGCCCATAGAAATGATGATTTTTCTACAAAAAATACTTTTTGCTGATTTTTCAGCTGATTACGTTTTCGACCATTATTCTTACGATGATTCCAAAATTTCAGCCGTTTGGTAGCAAAGAGCCTGAAAAATTTGCTTTTAAATATCGAACCCAAGTCTGAAATCAAAAACATAGAAATGATGATTTTTCTACAAAAAACACTTTTTGTAGATTTTTCAACTGATTACCTTTTCGACCATGATTCTTAGGTCGATTCTAAAATTTCAGCCCGTTTGATACTCCATAGAGCATGAAAAAATGGCTTTTAAATATCGAACCCAAGTCTGGAAACAGTGCCCATAGAAAAAATGATTTTTGTCCAAATACAACTTTATTTAGATTTTCTGATTGATTTCGTTTTGGACACGATTCTTATCACGATTCCAAGATTTCAGCTCGTTTGGTACCATAAAGTCTGAAAAAATGGCTTTTAAATATCGAACCCAAGTCTGAAATCAGTGCCCATAGAAATGATGATTTTTCTACAAAAAACACTTGATGCTGATTTTTCAACTGATTACCTTTTCGACCATGATTCTTAGCTCGATTCTAATATTTCAGCCCGTTTGGTACTCTATAGAGCCTGAAAAAATGGCTTTTAAATATCGAACCCAAGTCTGAAAACAGTGCCCATAGAAAAAAATGAATTTTGGCCAAATACAACTTTATTTAGATTTTCTGATTGATTTCGTTTTGAACCATTATTCTTATAATGATTCCAAAATTTCAGCTCGTTTGGAACCATAGAGTCTGAAAAAATGGCTTTTAAATATCGAACCCAAGCCTGAAATCAGTGCCCATAGAAATGATGATTTTTCTTAAAAAAAACACATTTTGTAGATTTTTCAACTGATTACCTTTTCGACCATGATTCTTACGTCGAATCTAAAATTTCAGCCCGTTTGGTACTATGGAGCCTAAAAAAATGGCTTTTAAATTTCGAACCCAAGTCTGAAATCAGTGCCCATAGAAATGATGATTTTTCTACAAAAAACACTTTATGCTGATTTTTCAACTGATTACGTTTTCGACCATTACTCTTACGATGATTTCAAATTTTCAGCCCGTTTGGTAGCAAAGAGCCTGAAAAATTTGCTTTTAAATATCGAACCCAAGTCTGAAATCAGTACCCATAGAAATGATGATTTTTCTACAAAAAACCCTTTTTATAGATTTTTCAAATGATTACTTTTTCGACCATAATTCTTAGGTCGATTCTTAAATTTCAGCCCGTTTGGTACTCTATAGAGCATGAAAAAATGGCTTTTAAATATCGAACCCAAGTCTGAAAACAGTGCCCATAGAAAAAATGAATTTTGTCCAAATACAACTTTATTAAGATTTTCTGATTGATTTCGTTTTGGACAATTATTCTTATCACGATTCCAAAATTTCAGCTCGTTTGGTACCATAGAGTCTGAAAAAATGGCTTTTACAAATCGAACCCAAGTTTGAAAACAGTGCACATCGAAAATATGATTTTTGTCCAAATACATCTTTATTTAGATTTTCTTATTGATTTCGTTTTGGACCAAGATTTTAATCACGATTCCGAAATTTCAGCCCGTTTGGTACCATAGAGTCTGAAAAAATGGCTTTTAAATATCGAACCCAAGCCTGAAATCAGTGCCCATAGAAATGATGATTTTTCTACAAAAAATACTTTTTGCTGATTTTTCAACGGATTACGTTTTCGACCATTATTCTTACGATGATTCCAAAATTTCAGCCGTTTGGTAGCAAAGAGCCTGAAAAATTTGCTTTTAAATATCGAACCCAAGTCTGAAATCAGTACCATAGAAATGATGATTTTTCTACAAAAAACACTTTTTGTAGATTTTTCAACTGATTACCTTTTCGACCATGATTCTTAGGTCGATTCTAAAATTTCAGCCCGTTTGGTACTCCATAGAGCATGAAAAAATGGCTTTTAAATATCGAACCCAAGTCTGGAAACAGTGCCCATAGAAAAAATGATTTTTGTCCAAATACAACTTTATTTTGATTTTCTGATTGATTTCGTTTTGGACACGATTCTTATCACGATTCCAAGATTTCAGCTCGTTTGGTACCATAAAGTCTGAAAAAATGGCTTTTAAATATCGAACCCAAGTCTGAAATCAGTGCCCATAGAAATGATGATTTTTCTACAAAAAACACTTGATGCTGATTTTTCAACTGATTACCTTTTCGACCATGATTCTTAGCTCGATTCTAAAATTTCAGCCCGTTTGGTACTCTATAGAGCCTGAAAAAATGGCTTTTAAATATCGAACCCAAGTCTGAAAACAGTGCCCATAGAAAAAAATGAATTTTGGCCAAATACAACTTTATTTAGATTTTCTGATTGATTTCGTTTTGAACCATTATTCTTATAACGATTCCAAAATTTCAGCTCGTTTGGTACCATAGAGTCTGAAAAAATGGCTTTTACAAATCGAACTCAAGTCTGAAAACAGTGCCCATTTAAATGATGATTTTTCTGCTAAAAACAGTTTTTGTAGATTTTTCAACTGATTACCTTTTCGACCATGATTCTTAGCTCGATTCTAATATTTCAGCCCGTTTGGTACTCTATAGAGCCTGAAAAAATGGCTTTTAAATATCAAACCCAAGCCTGAAATCAGTGCCCATAGAAATGATATTTTTTCTTAAAAAAAACGCTTTTTGCTGATTGTTCAATTGATTACGTTTTCGACCATGATTCTTACGTCGATTCGAAAATTTCAGCCCATTTGGTTCCTTAGAGCCTGAAAAAATTGCTTTTAAATGTCGAACCCAAGTCTGAAATCAGTGCACATAGAAATGATGATTTTTCTACATAAAACACTTTTTGCTGATTTTTCAACTGATTACGTTTTCGACCATTATTCTTACGATGATTTTTAAATTTCAGCCCGTTTGGTACCATAGAGCCTGTCTGAAATCAGTACCCATAGAAATGATGATTTTTCTACAAAAAAACACTTTTTGTAGATTTTTCAACTGATTACCTTTTCGACCATGATTCTAAGGTCGATTCTAAAATTTCAGCCCGTTTGGTACTCCATAGAGCATGAAAAAATGGCTTTTAAATATCGAACCCAAGTCTGGAAACAGTGCCCATAGAAAAAATGAATTTTGTCAAAATACAACTTTATTTAGATTTTCTGATTGATTTCGTTTTGGACTATTATTCTTATCACGATTCCAAAATTTCAGCTCGCTTGGTACCATTAAGTCTGAAAAAATGGCTTTTAAATATCGAACCCAACTCTGAAATCAGTGCCCATAGAAATGATGATTTTTCTACAAAAAACACTTTATGCTGATTTTTCAACTGATTACGTTTTCGACCATTACTCTTACGATGATTTCAAAATTTCAGCCCGTTTGGTTGCAAAGAGCCTGAAAAATTTTCTTTTAAATATCGAACCCAAGTCTGAAATCAGTACCCATCGAAATGATGATTTTTCTACAAAAAAACACTTTTTGTAGATTTTTCAAATGATTACCTTTTCGACCATGATTCTTAGGTCGATTCTAAAATTTCAGCCCGTTTGGTACTCCAAAGAGCATGAAAAAATGGCTTTTAAATATCGAACCCAAGTCTGGAAACAGTGCCCATAGAAAAAATGAATTTTGTTTAAATACAACTTTATTTAGATTTTCTGATTGATTTCGTTTTGGACTATTATTCTTATCACGATTCCAAAATTTCAGCTCGTTTGGAACCATAGAGTCTGAAAAAATGGCTTTTAAATATCGAACCCAAGCCTGAAATCAGTGCCCATAGAAATGATGATTTTTCTTAAAAAAAACGCTTTTTGCTGATTTTTCAATTGATTACGTTTTCGACCATGATTCTTACGTCGATTTTTAAATTTCAGCCCGTTTGGTACTATGGAGCCTAAAAAAATGGCTTTTAAATTTCGAACCCAAGTCTGAAAACAGTGCCCATAGATAAAATGAATTTTGTCCAAATACAACTTAATTTAGATTTTCTGATTGATTTCGTTTTCGACCATTATTCTTATCACGATTCCGAAATTTCAGCCCGTTTGGTACTCTATAGAGCCTGTAAAAATGGCTTTTAAATATCGACCCCAAGTCTGAAAACAGTGCCCATAGAAAAAATGAATTTTGTCCAAATACAACTTTATTTAGATTTTCTGATTGATTTCGTTTTGGACCATTGTTCTTATCACGATTCCAAAATTTCAGCTCGTTTGGTACCATAGAGTCTGAAAAAATGGCTTTTACAAATCGAACCCAAGTTTGAAAACATTGCACATAGAAAATATGATTTTTGTCCAAATACAACATTATTTAGATTTTCTGATTGATTTCGTTTTCGACCATTATTCTTATCAGGATTCCGAAATTTCAGCCAGTTTGGTAGCATAGAGTCTGAAAAAATGGCTTTTAAATATCGAACCCAAGCCTGAAATCAGTGCCCATAGAAATGATGATTTTTCTTAAAAAAAACACATTTTGTAGATTTTTCAACTGATTTCCTTTTCGACCATGATTCTTACCTCGAATCTAAAATTTCAGCCCGTTTGGTACTATGGAGCCTAAAAAAATGGCTTTTAAATTTCGAACCCAAGTCTGAAATCAGTGCCCATAGAAATGATGATTTTTCTACAAAAAACACTTTATGCTGATTTTTCAACTGATTACGTTTTCGACCATTACTCTTACGATAATTTCAAATTTTCAGCCCGTTTGGTAGCAAAGAGCCTGAAAAATTTGCTTTTAAATATCGAACCCAAGTCTGAAATCAGTACCCATAGAAATGATGATTTTTCTACAAAAAACCCTTTTTATAGATTTTTCAAATTATTACTTTTTCGACCATGATTCTTAGGTCGATTCTTAAATTTCAGCCCGTTTGGTACTCTATAGAGCATGAAAAAATGGCTTTTAAATATCGAACCCAAGTCTGAAAACAGTGCCCATAGAAAAAAATGAATTTTGGCCAAATACAACTTTATTTAGATTTTCTGATTGATTTCGTTTTGAACCATTATTCTTATAATGATTCCAAAATTTCAGCTCGTTTGGAACCATAGAGTCTGAAAAAATGGCTTTTAAATATCGAACCCAAGCCTGAAATCAGTGCCCATAGAAATGATGATTTTTCTACAAAAAATACTTTTTGCTGATTTTTCAGCTGATTACGTTTTCGACCATTATTCTTACGATGATTCCAAAATTTCAGCCGTTTGGTAGCAAAGAGCCTGAAAAATTTGCTTTTAAATATCGAACCCAAGTCTGAAATCAAAAACATAGAAATGATGATTTTTCTACAAAAAACACTTTTTGTAGATTTTTCAACTGATTACCTTTTCGACCATGATTCTTAGGTCGATTCTAAAATTTCAGCCCGTTTGATACTCCATAGAGCATGAAAAAATGGCTTTTAAATATCGAACCCAAGTCTGGAAACAGTGCCCATAGAAAAAATGATTTTTGTCCAAATACAACTTTATTTAGATTTTCTGATTGATTTCGTTTTGGACACGATTCTTATCACGATTCCAAGATTTCAGCTCGTTTGGTACCATAAAGTCTGAAAAAATGGCTTTTAAATATCGAACCCAAGTCTGAAATCAGTGCCCATAGAAATGATGATTTTTCTACAAAAAACACTTGATGCTGATTTTTCAACTGATTACCTTTTCGACCATGATTCTTAGCTCGATTCTAATATTTCAGCCCGTTTGGTACTCTATAGAGCCTGAAAAAATGGCTTTTAAATATCGAACCCAAGTCTGAAAACAGTGCCCATAGAAAAAAATGAATTTTGGCCAAATACAACTTTATTTAGATTTTCTGATTGATTTCGTTTTGAACCATTATTCTTATAATGATTCCAAAATTTCAGCTCGTTTGGAACCATAGAGTCTGAAAAAATGGCTTTTAAATATCGAACCCAAGCCTGAAATCAGTGCCCATAGAAATGATGATTTTTCTTAAAAAAAACACATTTTGTAGATTTTTCAACTGATTACCTTTTCGACCATGATTCTTACGTCGAATCTAAAATTTCAGCCCGTTTGGTACTATGGAGCCTAAAAAAATGGCTTTTAAATTTCGAACCCAAGTCTGAAATCAGTGCCCATAGAAATGATGATTTTTCTACAAAAAACACTTTATGCTGATTTTTCAACTGATTACGTTTTCGACCATTACTCTTACGATGATTTCAAATTTTCAGCCCGTTTGGTAGCAAAGAGCCTGAAAAATTTGCTTTTAAATATCGAACCCAAGTCTGAAATCAGTACCCATAGAAATGATGATTTTTCTACAAAAAACCCTTTTTATAGATTTTTCAAATGATTACTTTTTCGACCATAATTCTTAGGTCGATTCTTAAATTTCAGCCCGTTTGGTACTCTATAGAGCATGAAAAAATGGCTTTTAAATATCGAACCCAAGTCTGAAAACAGTGCCCATAGAAAAAATGAATTTTGTCCAAATACAACTTTATTAAGATTTTCTGATTGATTTCGTTTTGGACAATTATTCTTATCACGATTCCAAAATTTCAGCTCGTTTGGTACCATAGAGTCTGAAAAAATGGCTTTTACAAATCGAACCCAAGTTTGAAAACAGTGCACATCGAAAATATGATTTTTGTCCAAATACATCTTTATTTAGATTTTCTTATTGATTTCGTTTTGGACCAAGATTTTAATCACGATTCCGAAATTTCAGCCCGTTTGGTACCATAGAGTCTGAAAAAATGGCTTTTAAATATCGAACCCAAGCCTGAAATCAGTGCCCATAGAAATGATGATTTTTCTACAAAAAATACTTTTTGCTGATTTTTCAACGGATTACGTTTTCGACCATTATTCTTACGATGATTCCAAAATTTCAGCCGTTTGGTAGCAAAGAGCCTGAAAAATTTGCTTTTAAATATCGAACCCAAGTCTGAAATCAGTACCATAGAAATGATGATTTTTCTACAAAAAACACTTTTTGTAGATTTTTCAACTGATTACCTTTTCGACCATGATTCTTAGGTCGATTCTAAAATTTCAGCCCGTTTGGTACTCCATAGAGCATGAAAAAATGGCTTTTAAATATCGAACCCAAGTCTGGAAACAGTGCCCATAGAAAAAATGATTTTTGTCCAAATACAACTTTATTTTGATTTTCTGATTGATTTCGTTTTGGACACGATTCTTATCACGATTCCAAGATTTCAGCTCGTTTGGTACCATAAAGTCTGAAAAAATGGCTTTTAAATATCGAACCCAAGTCTGAAATCAGTGCCCATAGAAATGATGATTTTTCTACAAAAAACACTTGATGCTGATTTTTCAACTGATTACCTTTTCGACCATGATTCTTAGATCGATTCTAAAATTTCAGCCCGTTTGGTACTCTATAGAGCCTGAAAAAATGGCTTTTAAATATCGAACCCAAGTCTGAAAACAGTGCCCATAGAAAAAAATGAATTTTGGCCAAATACAACTTTATTTAGATTTTCTGATTGATTTCGTTTTGAACCATTATTCTTATAACGATTCCAAAATTTCAGCTCGTTTGGTACCATAGAGTCTGAAAAAATGGCTTTTACAAATCGAACCCAAGTCTGAAAACAGTGCCCATTTAAATGATGATTTTTCTGCTAAAAACAGTTTTTGTAGATTTTTCAACTGATTACCTTTTCGACCATGATTCTTAGCTCGATTCTAATATTTCAGCCCGTTTGGTACTCTATAGAGCCTGAAAAAATGGCTTTTAAATATCAAACCCAAGCCTGAAATCAGTGCCCATAGAAATGATATTTTTTCTTAAAAAAAACGCTTTTTGCTGATTGTTCAATTGATTACGTTTTCGACCATGATTCTTACGTCGATTCGAAAATTTCAGCCCATTTGGTTCCTTAGAGCCTGAAAAAATTGCTTTTAAATGTCGAACCCAAGTCTGAAATCAGTGCACATAGAAATGATGATTTTTCTACATAAAACACTTTTTGCTGATTTTTCAACTGATTACGTTTTCGACCATTATTCTTACGATGATTTTTAAATTTCAGCCCGTTTGGTACCATAGAGCCTGTCTGAAATCAGTACCCATAGAAATGATGATTTTTCTACAAAAAAACACTTTTTGTAGATTTTTCAACTGATTACCTTTTCGACCATGATTCTAAGGTCGATTCTAAAATTTCAGCCCGTTTGGTACTCCATAGAGCATGAAAAAATGGCTTTTAAATATCGAACCCAAGTCTGGAAACAGTGCCCATAGAAAAAATGAATTTTGTCAAAATACAACTTTATTTAGATTTTCTGATTGATTTCGTTTTGGACTATTATTCTTATCACGATTCCAAAATTTCAGCTCGCTTGGTACCATTAAGTCTGAAAAAATGGCTTTTAAATATCGAACCCAACTCTGAAATCAGTGCCCATAGAAATGATGATTTTTCTACAAAAAACACTTTATGCTGATTTTTCAACTGATTACGTTTTCGACCATTACTCTTACGATGATTTCAAAATTTCAGCCCGTTTGGTTGCAAAGAGCCTGAAAAATTTTCTTTTAAATATCGAACCCAAGTCTGAAATCAGTACCCATCGAAATGATGATTTTTCTACAAAAAAACACTTTTTGTAGATTTTTCAAATGATTACCTTTTCGACCATGATTCTTAGGTCGATTCTAAAATTTCAGCCCGTTTGGTACTCCAAAGAGCATGAAAAAATGGCTTTTAAATATCGAACCCAAGTCTGGAAACAGTGCCCATAGAAAAAATGAATTTTGTTTAAATACAACTTTATTTAGATTTTCTGATTGATTTCGTTTTGGACTATTATTCTTATCACGATTCCAAAATTTCAGCTCGTTTGGAACCATAGAGTCTGAAAAAATGGCTTTTAAATATCGAACCCAAGCCTGAAATCAGTGCCCATAGAAATGATGATTTTTCTTAAAAAAAACGCTTTTTGCTGATTTTTCAATTGATTACGTTTTCGACCATGATTCTTACGTCGATTTTTAAATTTCAGCCCGTTTGGTACTATGGAGCCTAAAAAAATGGCTTTTAAATTTCGAACCCAAGTCTGAAAACAGTGCCCATAGATAAAATGAATTTTGTCCAAATACAACTTAATTTAGATTTTCTGATTGATTTCGTTTTCGACCATTATTCTTATCACGATTCCGAAATTTCAGCCCGTTTGGTACTCTATAGAGCCTGTAAAAATGGCTTTTAAATATCGACCCCAAGTCTGAAAACAGTGCCCATAGAAAAAATGAATTTTGTCCAAATACAACTTTATTTAGATTTTCTGATTGATTTCGTTTTGGACCATTGTTCTTATCACGATTCCAAAATTTCAGCTCGTTTGGTACCATAGAGTCTGAAAAAATGGCTTTTACAAATCGAACCCAAGTTTGAAAACATTGCACATAGAAAATATGATTTTTGTCCAAATACAACATTATTTAGATTTTCTGATTGATTTCGTTTTCGACCATTATTCTTATCAGGATTCCGAAATTTCAGCCAGTTTGGTAGCATAGAGTCTGAAAAAATGGCTTTTAAATATCGAACCCAAGCCTGAAATCAGTGCCCATAGAAATGATGATTTTTCTTAAAAAAAACACATTTTGTAGATTTTTCAACTGATTAAATTTTCGACCATGATTCTTACGTCGATTCGAAAATTTCAGCCCGTTTGGTACTATGGAGCCTAAAAAAATGGCTTTTAAATTTCGAACCCATGTCTGAAATCAGTGCCCATAGAAATGTTGATTTTTCTACAAAAAACACTTTATGCTGATTTTTCAACTGATTACGTTTTCGACCATTACTCTTACGATGATTTCAAAATTTCAGCCCGTTTGGTAGCAAAGAGCCTGAAAAATTTGCTTTTAAATATCGAACGCATGTCTGAAATCAGTACCCATAGAAATGATGATTTTTCTACAAAAAACCCTTTTTATAGATTTTTCAAATGATTACCTTTTCGACCATGATTCTTAGGTCGATTCTTAAATTTCAGCCCGTTTGGTACTCTATAGAGCATGAAAAAATGGCTTTTAAATATCGAACCCAAGTCTGAAAACAGTGCCCATAGAAAAAAATGAATTTTGTCCAAATACAACTTTATTTAGATTTTCTGATTGATTTCGTTTTGAACCATTATTCTTATAATGATTCCAAAATTTCAGCTCGTTTGGAACCATAGAGTCTGAAAAAATGGCTTTTAAATATCGAACCCAAGCCTGAAATCAGTGCCCATAGAAATAATGATTTTTCTTAAAAAAAACACATTTTGCTGATTGTTCAACTGATTACGTTTTCGACCATGATTCTTAAGTCGATTCTAAAATTTCAGCCCGTTTGGTACCATAGAGCCTGAAAAAATTGCATTTAAATATCGAACCCAAGTCTGAAATCAGTGCCTATAGAAATGATGATTTTTCTACAAAAAACACTTTACGCTGATTTTTCAACTGATTACGTTTTCGACCAATTATTCTTACGATGATTTCAAAATTTCAGCCCGTTTGGTAGCAAAGAGCCTGAAAAATTTGCTTTTAAATATCGAACCCAAGTCTGAAATCAGTACCCATAGAAATGACGATTTTTCTACAAAAAACACTTTTTGTAGATTTTTCAACTGATTACCTTTTCGACCATGATTCTTAGGTCGATTCTAAAATTTCAGCCCGTTTGGTACTCTATAGAGCCTGTAAAAATGGCTTTTAAATATCGACCCCAAGTCTGAAAACAGTGCCCATAGAAAAAATGAATTTTGTCCAAATACAACTTTATTTAGATTTTCTGATTGATTTCGTTTTGGACTATTATTCTTATCACGATTCCAAAATTTCAGCTCGTTTGGAACCATAGAGTCTGAAAAAATGGCTTTTAAATATCGAACCCAAGCCTGAAATCAGTGCCCATAGAAATGATAATTTTTCTTAAAAAAAACGCTTTTTGCTGATTGTTCAATTGATTACGTTTTCGACCATGATTCTTACGTCGATTCGAAAATTTCAGCCCATTTGGTTCCTTAGAGCCTGAAAAAATTGCTTTTAAATGTCGAACCCAAGTCTGAAATCAGTGCACATAGAAATGATGATTTTTCTACAAAAAACACTTTTTGCTGATTTTTCAACTGATTACGTTTTCGACCATTATTCTTACGATGATTTTTAAATTTCAGCCCGTTTGGTACCATAGAGCCTGTCTGAAATCAGTACCCATAGAAATGATGATTTTTCTACAAAAAAACACTTTTTGTAGATTTTTCAACTGATTACCTTTTCGACCATGATTCTAAGGTCGATTCTAAAATTTCAGCCCGTTTGGTACTCCATAGAGCATGAAAAAATGGCTTTTAAATATCGAACCCAAGTCTGGAAACAGTGCCCATAGAAAAAATGAATTTTGTCAAAATACAACTTTATTTAGATTTTCTGATTGATTTCGTTTTGGACTATTATTCTTATCACGATTCCAAAATTTCAGCTCGTTTGGTACCATAAAGTCTGAAAAAATGGCTTTTAAATATCGAACCCAACTCTGAAATCAGTGCCCATAGAAATGATGATTTTTCTACAAAAAACACTTTATGCTGATTTTTCAACTGATTACGTTTTCGACCATTACTCTTACGATGATTTCAAAATTTCAGCCCGTTTGGTTGCAAAGAGCCTGAAAAATTTTCTTTTAAATATCGAACCCAAGTCTGAAATCAGTACCCATCGAAATGATGATTTTTCTACAAAAAAACACTTTTTGTAGATTTTTCAAATGATTACCTTTTCGACCATGATTCTTAGGTCGATTCTAAAATTTCAGCCCGTTTGGTACTCCAAAGAGCATGAAAAAATGGCTTTTAAATATCGAACCCAAGTCTGAAAACAGTGCCCATAGAAAAAATGAATTTTGTCTAAATACAACTTTATTTAGATTTTCTGATTGATTTCGTTTTGGACTATTATTCTTATCACGATTCCAAAATTTCAGCTCGTTTGGAACCATAGAGTCTGAAAAAATGGCTTTTAAATATCGAACCCAAGCCTGAAATCAGTGCCCATAGAAATGATGATTTTTCTTAAAAAAAACGCTTTTTGCTGATTTTTCAATTGATTACGTTTTCGACCATGATTCTTACGTCGATTTTTAAATTTCAGCCCGTTTGGTTCTATGGAGCCTAAAAAAATGGCTTTTATATTTCGAACCCAAGTCTGAAAACAGTGCCCATAGATAAAATGAATTTTGTCCAAATACAACTTAATTTAGATTTTCTGATTGATTTCGTTTTCGACCATTATTCTTATCACGATTCCGAAATTTCAGCCAGTTTGGTACCATAGAGTCTGAAAAAATGGCTTTTAAATATCGAACCCAAGCCTGAAATCAGTGCCCATAGAAATGATGATTTTTCTACAAAAAACACTTTACGCTGATTTTTCAACTGATTACGTTTTCGACCAATTATTCTTACGATGATTTCAAAATTTCAGCCCGTTTGGTAGCAAAGAGCCTGAAAAATTTGCTTTTAAATATCGAACCCAAGTCTGAAATCAGTACCCATAGAAATGACGATTTTTCTACAAAAAACACTTTTTGTAGATTTTTCAACTGATTACCTTTTCGACCATGATTCTTAGGTCGATTCTAAAATTTCAGCCCGTTTGGTACTCTATAGAGCCTGTAAAAATGGCTTTTAAATATCGACCCCAAGTCTGAAAACAGTGCCCATAGAAAAAATGAATTTTGTCCAAATACAACTTTATTTAGATTTTCTGATTGATTTCGTTTTGGACTATTATTCTTATCACGATTCCAAAATTTCAGCTCGTTTGGAACCATAGAGTCTGAAAAAATGGCTTTTAAATATCGAACCCAAGCCTGAAATCAGTGCCCATAGAAATGATAATTTTTCTTAAAAAAAACGCTTTTTGCTGATTGTTCAATTGATTACGTTTTCGACCATGATTCTTACGTCGATTCGAAAATTTCAGCCCATTTGGTTCCTTAGAGCCTGAAAAAATTGCTTTTAAATGTCGAACCCAAGTCTGAAATCAGTGCACATAGAAATGATGATTTTTCTACAAAAAACACTTTTTGCTGATTTTTCAACTGATTACGTTTTCGACCATTATTCTTACGATGATTTTTAAATTTCAGCCCGTTTGGTACCATAGAGCCTGTCTGAAATCAGTACCCATAGAAATGATGATTTTTCTACAAAAAAACACTTTTTGTAGATTTTTCAACTGATTACCTTTTCGACCATGATTCTAAGGTCGATTCTAAAATTTCAGCCCGTTTGGTACTCCATAGAGCATGAAAAAATGGCTTTAAAATATCGAACCCAAGTCTGGAAACAGTGCCCATAGAAAAAATGAATTTTGTCAAAATACAACTTTATTTAGATTTTCTGATTGATTTCGTTTTGGACTATTATTCTTATCACGATTCCAAAATTTCAGCTCGTTTGGTACCATAAAGTCTGAAAAAATGGCTTTTAAATATCGAACCCAACTCTGAAATCAGTGCCCATAGAAATGATGATTTTTCTACAAAAAACACTTTATGCTGATTTTTCAACTGATTACGTTTTCGACCATTACTCTTACGATGATTTCAAAATTTCAGCCCGTTTGGTTGCAAGGAGCCTGAAAAATTTTCTTTTAAATATCGAACCCAAGTCTGAAATCAGTACCCATCGAAATGATGATTTTTCTACAAAAAAACACTTTTTGTAGATTTTTCAAATGATTACCTTTTCGACCATGATTCTTAGGTCGATTCTAAAATTTCAGCCCGTTTGGTACTCCAAAGAGCATGAAAAAATGGCTTTTAAATATCGAACCCAAGTCTGAAAACAGTGCCCATAGAAAAAATGAATTTTGTCTAAATACAACTTTATTTAGATTTTCTGATTGATTTCGTTTTGGACTATTATTCTTATCACGATTCCAAAATTTCAGCTCGTTTGGAACCATAGAGTCTGAAAAAATGGCTTTTAAATATCGAACCCAAGCCTGAAATCAGTGCCCATAGAAATGATGATTTTTCTTAAAAAAAACACATTTTGTAGATTTTTCAACTGATTACCTTTTCGACCATGATTCTTACGTCGATTCGAAAATTTCAGCCCGTTTGGTACTATGGAGCCTAAAAAAATGGCTTTTAAATTTCGAACCCATGTCTGAAATCAGTGCCCATAGAAATGTTGATTTTTCTACAAAAAACACTTTATGCTGATTTTTCAACTGATTACGTTTTCGACCATTACTCTTACGATGATTTCAAAATTTCAGCCCGTTTGGTAGCAAAGAGCCTGAAAAATTTGCTTTTAAATATCGAACCCAAGTCTGAAATCAGTACCCATAGAAATGATGATTTTTCTACAAAAAACAATTTTTGTAGATTTTTTAACTGATTACCTTTTCGACCATGATTCTTACGTCGATTTTTAAATTTCAGCCCGTTTGGTACTATGGAGCCTAAAAAAATGGCTTTTAAATTTCGAACCCAAGTCTGAAAACAGTGCCCATAGATAAAATGAATTTTGTCCAAATACAACTTGATTTAGATTTTCTGATTGATTTCGTTTTCGACCATTATTCTTATCACGATTCCGAAATTTCAGCCAGTTTGGTACCATAGAGTCTGAAAAAATGGCTTTTAAATATAAAACCCAAGCCTGAAATCAGTGCCCATAGAAATGATGATTTTTCTTAAAAAAAACACATTTTGCTGATTGTTCAACTGATGACGTTTTCGACCATGATTCTTACGTCGATTCTAAAATTTCAGCCCGTTTGGTACCATAGAGCCTGAAAAAATTGCATTTAAATATCGAACCCAAGTCTGAAATCAGTGCCTATAGAAATGATGATTTTTCTACAAATAACACTTTATGCTGATTTTTCAACTGATTACGTTTTCGACCATTATTCTTACGATGATTTCAAAATTTCAGCCCGTTTGGTAGCAAAGAGCCTGAAAAATTTGCTTTTAAATATCGAACCCAAGTCTGAAATCAGTACCCATAGAAATGATGATTTTTCTAAAAAAAACACTTTTTGTAGATTTTTTAACTGATTACCTTTTCGACCATGATTCTTACGTCGATTTTTAAATTTCAGCCCGTTTGGTACTATGGAGCCTAAAAAAATGGCTTTTAAATTTCGAACCCAAGTCTGAAAACAGTGCCCATAGATAAAATGAATTTTGTCCAAATACAACTTTATTTAGATTTTCTGATTGATTTCGTTTTCGACCATTATTCTTATCACGATTCCGAAATTTCAGCCAGTTTGGTACCATAGAGTCTGAAAAAATGCCTTTTAAATATCGAACCCAAGCCTGAAATCAGTGCCCATAGAAATGATGATTTTTCTTAAAAAAAACACATTTTGTAGATTTTTCAACTGATTTCCTTTTCGACCATGATTCTTACGTCGAATCTAAAATTTCAGCCCGTTTGGTACTATGGAGCCTAAAAAAATGGCTTTTAAATTTCGAACCCAAGTCTGAAATCAGTGCCCATAGAAATGATGATTTTTCTACAAAAAACACTTTATGCTGATTTTTCATCTGATTATGTTTTCGAACATTATTCTTACGATGATTTCAAATTTTCAGCCCGTTTGGTAGCAAAGAGCCTGAAAAATTTGCTTTTAAATATCGAACCCAAGTCTGAAATCAGTACCCATAGAAATGATGATTTTTCTACAAAAAACCCTTTTTATAGATTTTTCAAATGATTACCTTTTCGACCATGATTCTTAGGTCGATTCTTAAATTTCAGCCCGTTTGGTACTCTATAGAGCATGAAAAAATGGCTTTTAAATATCGAACCCAAGTCTGAAAACAGTGCCCATAGAAAAAATGAATTTTGTCCAAATACAACTTTATTAAGATTTTCTGATTGATTTCGTTTTGGACAATTATTCTTATCACGATTCCAAAATTTCAGCTCGTTTGGTACCATAGAGTCTGAAAAAATGGCTTTTACAAATCGAACCCAAGTTTGAAAACAGTGCACATCGAAAATATGATTTTTGTCCAAATACATCTTTATTTAGATTTTCTTATTGATTTCGTTTTGGACCAAGATTTTAATCACGATTCCGAAATTTCAGCCCGTTTGGTACCATAGAGTCTGAAAAAATGGCTTTTAAATATCGAACCCAAGCCTGAAATCAGTGTCCATAGAAATGATGATTTTTCTACAAAAAATACTTTTTGCTGATTTTTCAACTGATTACGTTTTCGACCATTATTCTTACGATGATTCCAAAATTTCAGCCGTTTGGTAGCAAAGAGCCTGAAAAATTTGCTTTTAAATATCGAACCCAAGTCTGAAATCAGTACCATAGAAATGATGATTTTTCTACAAAAAACACTTTTTGTAGATTTTTCAACTGATTACCTTTTCGACCATGATTCTTAGGTCGATTCTAAAATTTCAGCCCGTTTGGTACTCCATAGAGCATGAAAAAATGGCTTTTAAATATCGAACCCAAGTCTGGAAACAGTGCCCATAGAAAAAATGAATTTTGTCAAAATACAACTTTATTTAGATTTTCTGATTGATTTCGTTTTGGACAATTATTCTTATCACGATTCCAAAATTTCAGCTCGTTTGGTACCATAGAGTCTGAAAAAATGGCTTTTACAAATCGAACCCAAGTTTGAAAACAGTGCACATCGAAAATATGATTTTTGTCCAAATACATCTTTATTTAGATTTTCTTATTGATTTCGTTTTGGACCAAGATTTTAATCACGATTCCGAAATTTCAGCCCGTTTGGTACCATAGAGTCCGAAAAAATGGCTTTTTAATATCGAACCCAAGCCTGAAATCAGTGTCCATAGAAATGATGATTTTTCTACAAAAAATACTTTTTGCTGATTTTTCAACTGATTACGTTTTCGACCATTATTCTTACGATGATTCAAAAAATTCAGCCGTTTGGTAGCAAAGAGCCTGAAAAATTTGCTTTTAAATATCGAACCCAAGTCTGAAATCAGTACCATAGAAATGATGATTTTTCTACAAAAAACACTTTTTGTAGATTTTTCAACTGATTACCTTTTCGACCATGATTCTTAGGTCGATTCTAAAATTTCAGCCCGTTTGGTACTCCATAGAGCATGAAAAAATGGCTTTTAAATATCGAACCCAAGTCTGGAAACAGTGCCCATAGAAAAAATGAATTTTGTCAAAATACAACTTTATTTAGATTTTCTGATTGATTTCGTTTTGGACTATTATTCTTATCACGATTCCAAAATTTCAGCTCGTTTGGAACCATAGAGTCTGAAAAAATGGCTTTTAAATATCGAACCCAAGCCTGAAATCAGTGCCCATAGAAATGATGATTTTTCTTAAAAAAAACACATTTTATAGATTTTTCAAATGATTACCTTTTCGACCATGATTCTTAGGTCGATTCTTAAATTTCAGCCCGTTTGGTACTCTATAGAGCATGAAAAAATGGCTTTTAAATATCGAACCCAAGTCTGAAAACAGTGCCCATAGAAAAAAATGAATTTTCTCCAAATACAATTTTATTTAGATTTTCTGATTGATTTCGTTTTGAACCATTATTCTTATAATGATTCCAAAATTTCAGCTCGTTTGGAACCATAGAGTCTGAAAAAATGGCTTTTAAATATCGAACCCAAGCCTGAAATCAGTGCCCATAGAAATGATGATTTTTCTTAAAAAAAACACATTTTGCTGATTTTTCAACTGATTACGTTTTCGTCCATTATTCTCACGATGATTTTAAAATTTCAGCCCGTTTGGTACCATAGAGCCTGTCTGAAAACAGTGCACATAGAAAAAATGAATTATCTACAAATACAAATTTATGCAGATTTTTTGATTGATTTCGTTTTGGAATATTATTCTTATCACGATTCCAAAATTTCAGCTCGTTTTGAACCATAGAGTCTGAAAAAAATGGCTTTTAAATATCGAACCCAAGCCTGAAATCAGTACCCATAGAAATGATGATTTTTCTACAAAAAAACACTTTTTGTAGATTTTTCAACTGATTACCTTTTCGACCATGATTCTAAGGTCGATTCTAAAATTTCAGCCCGTTTGGTACTCCATAGAGCATGAAAAAATGGCTTTTAAATATCGAACCCAAATCTGGAAACAGTGCACATAGAAAAAATGAATTTTGTCAAAATACAACTTTATTTAGATTTTCTGATTGATTTCGTTTTGGACTATTATTCTTATCACGATTCCAAAATTTCAGCTCGTTTGGTACCATAAAGTCTGAAAAAATGGCTTATAAATATCGAACCCAACTCTAAAATCAGTGCCCATAGAAATGATGATTTTTCTACAAAAAACACTTTATGCTGATTTTTCAACTGATTACGTTTTCGACCATTACTCTTACGATGATTTCAAAATTTCAGCCCGTTTGGTTGCAAAGAGCCTGAAAAATTTTCTTTTAAATATCGAACCCAAGTCTGAAATCAGTACCCATAGAAATGATGATTTTTCTACAAAAAAACACTTTTTGTAGATTTTTCAAAAGATTACCTTTTCGACCATGATTCTTAGGTCGATTCTAAAATTTCAGCCCGTTTGGTACTCCAAAGAGCATGAAAAAATGGCTTTTAAATATCGAACCCAAGTCTGGAAACAGTGCCCATAGAAAAAATGAATTTTGTCAAAATACAACTTTATTTAGATTTTCTGATTGATTTCGTTTTGGACTATTATTCTTATCACGATTCCAAAATTTCAGCTCGTTTGGAACCATAGAGTCTGAAAAAATGGCTTTTAAATATCGAACCCAAGCCTGAAATCAGTGCCCATAGAAATGATGATTTTTCTTAAAAAAAACGTTTTTTGCTGATTTTTCAATTGATTACGTTTTCGACCATGATTCTTACGTCGATTCGAAAATTTCAGCCCATTTGGTTCCTTAGAGCTTGAAAAAATTGCTTTTAAATATCGAACCCAAGTCTGAAATCAGTGCCCATAGAAATGATGATTTATCTACAAAAAACACTTTTTGTAGATTTTTCGACTGATTACGTTTTCGACCATGATTCTTCGGTCGATTCTAAAATTTCAACCCGTTTGGTACCATAGAGCCTGAAAAAATGGCTTTTAAATATCGAACCCAAGTCTGAAAACAGTGCCCATAGAAAAAATGAATTTTGTCCAAATACAACTTTATTAAGATTTTCTGATTGATTTCGTTTTGGACAATTATTCTTATCACGATTCCAAAATTTCAGCTCGTTTGGTACCATAGAGTCTGAAAAAATGGCTTTTAATTATCGAACCCAAGCCTGAAATCAGTGCCCATAGAAATGATGATTTTTCTTAAAAAAAAACACTTTTTGCTGATTTTTCAACTGATTACGTTTTCGATCATAATTCTTACGAGGATTTCAAAATTTCAGCCCGTTTGGTAGCATAGAGCTTGAAAAATTTGCTTTTAAATATCGAACCCAAGCCTGAAATCAGTACCCATAGAAATGATGATTTTAAAAAAAAAAACACTTTTTGTAGATTTTTCAACTGATTACCTTTTCGACCATGATTCTTAGGTCGATTCTAAAATTTCAGCCAGTTTGGTACTCTATAGAGCCTGTAAAAATGGCTTTTAAATATCGAACCCAAGTCTGAAAACAGTGCCCATAGAAAAAATGAATTTTGTCCAAATACAACTTTATTTAGATTTTCTGATTGATTTTGTTTTGGACCATTGTTCTTATCACGATTCCAAAATTTCAGCTCGTTTGGTACCATAGAGTCTGAAAAAATGGCTTTTACAAATCGAACCCAAGTTTGAAAACAGAGCACATAGAAAATATGATTTTTGTCCAAATACAACATTATTTAGATTTTCTGATTGATTTCGTTTTCGACCATTATTCCTATCACGATTCCGAAATTTCAGCCAGTTTGGTACCATAGAGTCTGAAAAAATGGCTTTTAAATATCGAACCCAAGCCTGAAATCAGTGCCCATAGAAATGATGATTTTTCTTAAAAAAAACACATTTTATAGATTTTTCAAATGATTACCTGTTCGACCATGATTCTTAGGTCGATTCTAAAATTTCAGCCCGTTTGGTACTCTATAGAGCCTGTAAAAATGGCTTTTAAATATCGAACCCAAGTCTGAAAACAGTGCCCATAGAAAAAATGAATTTTGTCCAAATACAACTTTATTTAGATTTTCTGATTGATTTTGTTTTGGACCATTGTTCTTATCACGATTCCAAAATTTCAGCTCGTTTGGTACCATAGAGTCTGAATAAATGGCTTTTACAAATCGAACCCAAGTTTGAAAACAGAGCACATAGAAAATATGATTTTTGTCCAAATACAACATTATTTAGATTTTCTGATTGATTTCGTTTTCGACCATTATTCTTATCACGATTCCGAAATTTCAGCCAGTTTGGTACCATAGAGTCTGAAAAATTTGCTTTTAAATATCGAACCCAAGTCTGAAATCAGTACCATAGAAATGATGATTTTTCTACAAAAAACACTTTTTGTAGATTTTTCAACTGATTACCTTTTCGACCATGATTCTTAGGTCGATTCTAAAATTTCAGCCCGTTTGGTACTCCATAGAGCATGAAAAAATGGCTTTTAAATATCGAACCCAAGTCTGGAAACAGTGCCCATAGAAAAAATGATTTTTGTCCAAATACAACATTATTTAGATTTTCTGATTGATTTCGTTTTGAACCATTATTCTTATAATGATTCCAAAATTTCAGCTCGTTTGGAACCATAGAGTCTGAAAAAATGGCTTTTAAATATCGAACCCAAGCCTGAAATCAGTGCCCATAGAAATGATGATTTTTCTTAAAAAAAACACATTTTGCTGATTGTTCAACTGATTACGTTTTCGACCATGATTCTTAAGTCGATTTTAAAATTTCAGCCGTTTGGTACCATAGAGCCTGTCTGAAAACACTGCACATATAAAAAATGAATTTTCTACAAATACAAATTTATGCAGATTTTCTGATTAAATTCGTTTTGGACTATTATTCTTATCACGATTCCAAAATTTCAGCCCGTTTGGTTCCGTAGAGCCTGAAAAAATGGCTTTTACAAATCGAACCCAAGTTTGAAACCAGTGCACATAGAAAATATGATTTTTGTCCAAATACAACTTTATTTAGATTTTCTGATTGATTTCGTTTTGGACACGATTCCAAGATTTCAGCTCGTTTGGTACCATAAAGTCTGAAAAAATGGCTTTTAAATATCGAACCCAAGCCTGAAATCAGTACCCATAGAAATGATGATTTTAAAAAAAAAAACACTTTTTGTAGATTTTTCAACTGATTACCTTTTCGACCATGATTCTTAGGTCGATTCTAAAATTTCAGCCCGTTTGGTACTCTATAGAGCCTGTAAAAATGGCTTTTAAATATCGAACCCAAGTCTGAAAACAGTGCCCATAGAAAAAATGAATTTTGTCCAAATACAACTTTATTAAGATTTTCTGATTGATTTCGTTTTGGACCATTGTTCTTATCACGATTCCAAAATTTCAGCTCGTTTGGTACCATAGAGTCTGAAAAAATGGCTTTTACAAATCGAACCCAAGTTTGAAAACAGAGCACATAGAAAATATGATTTTTGTCCAAATACAACATTATTTAGATTTTCTGATTGATTTCGTTTTGAACCATTATTCTTATAATGATTCCAAAATTTCAGCTCGTTTGGAACCATAGAGTCTGAAAAAATGGCTTTTAAATATCGAACCCAAGCCTGAAATCAGTGCCCATATAAATGATGATTTTTCTTAAAAAAAACACATTTTGCTGATTGTTCAACTGATTACGTTTTCGACCATGATTCTTAAGTCGATTCTAAAATTTCAGCCCGTTTGGTACCATAGAGCCTGAAAAAATTGCATTTAAATATCGAACCCAAGTCTGAAATCAGTGCCTATAGAAATGATGATTTTTCTACAATAAACACTTTATGCTGATTTTTCAACTGATTACGTTTTCGACCATTACTCTTACGATGATTTCAAATTTTCAGCCCGTTTGGTAGCAAAGAGCCTGAAAAATTTGCTTTTAAATATCGAACCCAAGTCTGAAATCAGTACCCATAGAAATGATGATTTTTCTACAAAAAACCCTTTTTATAGATTTTTCAAATGATTACATTTTCGACCATGATTCTTAGGTCGATTCTTAAATTTCAGCCCGTTTGGTACTCTATAGAGCATGAAAAAATGGCTTTTAAATATCGAACCCAAGTCTGAAAACAGTGCCCATAGAAAAAATGAATTTTGTCCAAATACAACTTTATTAAGATTTTCTGATTGATTTCGTTTTGGACAATTATTCTTATCACGATTCCAAAATTTCAGCTCGTTTGGTACCATAGAGTCTGAAAAAATGGCTTTTACAAATCGAACCCAAGTTTGAAAACAGTGCACATCGAAAATATGATTTTTGTCCAAATACATCTTTATTTAGATTTTCTTATTGATTTCGTTGTGGACAAAGATTTAAATCACGATTCCGAAATTTCAGCCCGTTTGGTACCATAGAGTCTGAAAAAATGGCTTTTAAATATCGAACCCAAGCCTGAAATCAGTGCCCATAGAAATGATGATTTTTCTACAAAAAATACTTTTTGCTGATTTTTCAACTGATTACGTTTTCGACCATTATTCTTACGATGATTCCAAAATTTCAGCCGTTTGGTAGCAAAGAGCCTGAAAAATTTGCTTTTAAATATCGAACCCAAGTCTGAAATCAGTACCATAGAAATGATGATTTTTCTACAAAAAACACTTTTTGTAGATTTTTCAACTGATTACCTTTTCGACCATGATTCTTAGGTCGATTCTAAAATTTCAGCCCGTTTGGTACTCCATAGAGCATGAAAAAATGGCTTTTAAATATCGAACCCAAGTCTGGAAACAGTGCCCATAGAAAAAATGAATTTTGTCAAAATACAACTTTATTTAGATTTTCTGATTGATTTCGTTTTGGACTATTATTCTTATCACGATTCCAAAATTTCAGCCCGTTTGGTTCCGTAGAGCCTGAAAAAATGGCTTTTACAAATCGAACCCAAGTTTGAACCCAGTGCACATAGAAAATATGGTTTTTGTCCAAATACAACTTTATTTAGATTTTCTGATTGATTTCGTTTTGGACACGATTCCAAGATTTCAGCTCGTTTGGTACCATAAAGTCTGAAAAAATGGCTTTTAAATATCGAACCCAAGTCTGAAATCAGTGCCCATAGAAATGATGATTTTTCTACAAAAAACACTTTATGCTGATTTTTCAACTGATTACCTTTTCGACCATGATTCTTAGCTCGATTCTAAAATTTCAGCCCGTTTGGTACTCTATAGAGCCTGAAAAAATGGCTTTTAAATATCGAACCCAAGTCTGAAAACAGTGCCCATAGAAAAAAATGAATTTTCTCCAAATACAACTTTATTTAGATTTTCTGATTGATTTCGTTTTGAACCATTATTCTTATAATGATTCCAAAATTTCAGCTCGTTTGGAACCATAGAGTCTGAAAAAATGGCTTTTAAATATCGAACCCAAGCCTGAAATCAGTGCCCATATAAATGATGATTTTTCTTAAAAAAAACACATTTTGCTGATTGTTCAACTGATTACGTTTTCGACCATGATTCTTAAGTCGATTCTAAAATTTCAGCCCGTTTGGTACCATAGAGCCTGAAAAAATGGCTTTTAAATATCGAACCCAAGTCTGAAAACAGTGCCCATAGAAAAAAATGAATTTTCTCCAAATACAACTTTATTTAGATTTTCTGATTGATTTCGTTTTGAACCATTATTCTTATAATGATTCCAAAATTTCAGCTCGTTTGGAACCATAGAGTCTGAAAAAATGGCTTTTAAATATCGAACCCAAGCCTGAAATCAGTGCCCATATAAATGATGATTTTTCTTAAAAAAAACACATTTTGCTGATTGTTCAACTGATTACGTTTTCGACCATGATTCTTAAGTCGATTCTAAAATTTCAGCCCGTTTGGTACCATAGAGCCTGAAAAAATTGCATTTAAATATCGAACCCAAGTCTGAAATCAGTGCCTATAGAAATGATGATTTTTCTACAAAAAACACTTTATGCTGATTTTTCAACTGATTACGTTTTCGACCATTATTCTTACGATGATTTCAAAATTTCAGCCCGTTTGGTAGCAAAGAGCCTGAAAAATTTGCTTTTAAATATCGAACCCAAGTCTGAAATCAGTACCCATAGAAATGATGATTTTTCTACAAAAAACACTTTTTGTAGATTTTTTAACTGATTACCTTTTCGACCATGATTCTTACGTCGATTTTTAAATTTCAGCCCGTTTGGTACTATGGAGCCTAAAAAAATGGCTTTTAAATTTCGAACCCAAGTCTGAAAACAGTGCCCATAGATAAAATGAATTTTGTCCAAATACAACTTTATTTAGATTTTCTTATTGATTTCGTTTTCGACCATTATTCTTATCACGATTCCGAAATTTCAGCCAGTTTGGTACCATAGAGTCTGAAAAAATGGCTTTTAAATATCGAACCCAAGCCTGAAATCAGTGCCCATAGAAATGATGATTTTTCTTAAAAAAAACACATTTTGTAGATTTTTCAACTGATTTCCTTTTCGACCATGATTCTTACGTCGAATCTAAAATTTCAGCCCGTTTGGTACTATGGAGACTAAAAAAATGGCTTTTAAATTTCGAACCCAAGTCTGAAATCAGTGCCCATAGAAATGATGATTTTTCTACAAAAAACACTTTATGCTGATTTTTCAACTGATTACGTTTTCGACCATTATTCTTACGATGATTTTAAAATTTCAGCCGTTTGGTACCATAGAGCCTGTCTGAAAACAGTGCACATAGAAAAAATGAATTTTCTACAAATACAAATTTATGCAGATTTTCTGATTGATTTCGTTTTGGACTATTATTCTTATCACGATTCCAAAATTTCAGCCCGTTTGGTTCCGTAGAGCCTGAAAAAATGGCTTTTACAAATCGAACCCAAGTTTGAACCCAGTGCACAAAGAAAATATGATTTTTGTCCAAATACAACTTTATTTAGATTTTCTGATTGATTTCGTTTTGGACACGATTCTTATCACGATTCCAAGATTTCAGCTCGTTTGGTACCATAAAGTCTGAAAAAATGGCTTTTAAATATCGAACCCAAGTCTGAAATCAGTGCCCATAGAAATGATGATTTTTCTACAAAAAACACTTTATGCTGATTTTTCAACTGATTACCTTTTCGACCATGATTCTTAGCTCGATTCTAAAATTTCAGCCCGTTTGGTACTCTATAGAGCCTGAAAAAATGGCTTTTAAATATCGAACCCAAGTCTGAAAACAGTGCCCATAGAAAAAAATGAATTTTCTCCAAATACAACTTTATTTAGATTTTCTGATTGATTTCGTTTTGAACCATTATTCTTATAATGATTCCAAAATTTCAGTTCGTTTGGAACCATAGAGTCTGAAAAAATGGCTTTTAAATATCGAACCCAAGCCTGAAATCAGTGCCCATATAAATGATGATTTTTCTTAAAAAAAACACATTTTGCTGATTATTCAACTGATTACGTTTTCGACCATGATTCTTAAGTCGATTCTAAAATTTCAGCCCGTTTGGTACCATAGAGCCTGAAAAAATTGCATTTAAATATCGAACCCAAGTCTGAAATCAGTGCCTTTAGAAATGATGATTTTTCTACAAAAAACACTTTACGCTGATTTTTCAACTGATTACGTTTTCGACCAATTTTTCTTACGATGATTTCAAAATTTCAGCCCGTTTGGTAGCAAAGAGCCTGAAAAATTTGCTTTTAAATATCGAACCCAAGTCTGAAATCAGTACCCATAGAAATGATGATTTTTCTACAAAAAACACTTTTTGTAGATTTTTTAACTGATTACCTTTTCGACCATGATTCTTACGTCGATTTTTAAATTTCAGCCCGTTTGGTACTATGGAGCCCAAAAAAATGGCTTTTAAATTTCGAACCCAAGTCTGAAAACAGTGCCCATAGATAAAATGAATTTTGTCCAAATACAACTTAATTTAGATTTTCTGATTGATTTCGTTTTCGACCATTATTCGTATCACGATTCCGAAATTTCAGCCAGTTTGGTACCATAGAGTCTGAAAAATGGCTTTTAAATATCAAACCCAAGCCTGAAATCAGTGCCCATAGAAATGATGATTTTTCTTAAAAAAAACACATTTTGCTGATTGTTCAACTGATTATGTTTTCGACCATGATTCTTACGTCGATTCTAAAATTTCAGCCCGTTTGGTACCACAGAGCCTGAAAAAATTGCATTTAAATATCGAACCCAAGTCTGAAATCAGTGCCTATAGAAATGATGATTTTTCTACAAAAAACACTTTATGCTGATTTTTCAACTGATTACGTTTTCGACCATTATTCTTACGATGATTTCAAAATTTCAGCCCGTTTGGTAGCAAAGAGCCTGAAAAATTTGCTTTTAAATATCGAACCCACGTTTGAAATCAGTACCCATAGAAATGATGATTTTTCTACAAAAAACACTTTTTGTAGATTTTTTAACTGATTACCTTTTCGACCATGATTCTTACGTCGATTTTTAAATTTCAGCCCGTTTGGTACTATGGAGCCTAAAAAAATGGCTTTTAAATTTCGAACCCAAGTCTGAAAACAGTGCCCATAGATAAAATGAATTTTGTCCAAATACAACTTTATTTAGATTTTCTGATTGATTTCGTTTTCGACCATTATTCTTATCACGATTCCGAAATTTCAGCCAGTTTGGTACCATAGAGTCTGAAAAAATGGCTTTTAAATATCGAACCCAAGCCTGAAATCAGTGCCCATAGAAATGATGATTTTTCTTAAAAAAAACACATTTTGTAGATTTTTCAACTGATTTCCTTTTCGACCATGATTCTTACGTCGAATCTAAAATTTCAGCCCGTTTGGTACTATGGAGACTAAAAAAATGGCTTTTAAATTTCGAACCCAAGTCTGAAATCAGTGCCCATAGAAATGATGATTTTTCTACAAAAAACACTTTATGCTGATTTTTCAACTGATTACGTTTTCGACCATTACTCTTACGATGATTTCAAATTTTCAGCCCGTTTGGTAGCTAAGAGCCTGAAAAATTTGCTTTTAAATATCGAACCCAAGTCTGAAATCAGTACCCATAGAAATGATGATTTTTCTACAAAAAACCCTTTTTATAGATTTTTCAAATGATTACCTTTTCGACCATGATTCTTAGGTCGATTCTTAATTTTCAGGCCGTTTGGTACTCTATAGAGCATGAAAAAATGGCTTTTAAATGTCGAACCCAAGTCTGAAATCAGTGCACATAGAAATGATGATTTTTCTACAAAAAACACTTTTTGCTGATTTTTCAACTGATTACGTTTTCGACCATTATTCTTACGATGATTTTTAAATTTCAGCCCGTTTGGTACCATAGAGCCTGTCTGAAAACAGTGCACATAGAAAAAATGAATTTTCTACAAATACAAATTTATGCAGATTTTCTGATTGATTTCGTTTTGGACTATTATTCTTATCACATTTCCAAAATTTCAGCTCGTTTGGAACCATAGAGTCTGAAAAAATGGCTTTTAAATATCGAACCCAAGCCTGAAATCAGTGCCCATAGAAATGATAATTTTTCTTAAAAAAAACGCTTTTTGCTGATTGTTCAATTGATTACGTTTTCGACCATGTTTCTTACGTCGATTCGAAAATTTCAGCCCATTTGGTTCCTTAGAGCCTGAAAAAATTGCTTTTAAATGTCGAACCCAAGTCTGAAATCAGTGCACATAGAAATGATGATTTTTCTACAAAAAACACTTTTTGCTGATTTTTTAACTGATTACCTTTTCGACCATGATTCTTACGTCGATTTTTAAATTTCAGCCCGTTTGGTACTATGGAGCCTAAAAAAATGGCTTTTAAATTTCGAACCCAAGTCTGAAAACAGTGCCCATAGATAAAATGAATTTTGTCCAAATACAACTTGATTTAGATTTTCTGATTGATTTCGTTTTCGACCATTATTCTTATCACGATTCCGAAATTTCAGCCAGTTTGGTACCATAGAGTCTGAAAAAATGGCTTTTAAATATCAAACCCAAGCCTGAAATCAGTGCCCATAGAAATGATGATTTTTCTTAAAAAAAACACATTTTGCTGATTGTTCAACTGATTACGTTTTCGACCATTATTCTTACGATGATTTTTAAATTTCAGCCCGTTTGGTACCATAGAGCCTGTCTGAAAACAGTGCACATAGAAAAAATGAATTTTCTACAAATACAAATTTATGCAGATTTTCTGATTGATTTCGTTTTGGACTATTATTCTTATCACGATTCCAAAATTTCAGCCCGTTTGGTTCCGTAGAGCCTAAAAATGGCTTTTACAAATCGAACCCAAGTTTGAACTCAGTGCACATAGAAAATATGATTTTTGTCCAAATACAACTTTATTTAGATTTTCTGATTGATTTCGTTTTGGACACGATTCTTATCACGATTCCAAAATTTCAGCTCGTTTGGTACCATAAAGTCTGAAAAAATGGCTTTTTAATAAAGAACCCAAGTCTGAAATCAGTGCCCATAGAAATGATGATTTTTCTTAAAAAAAACGCTTTTTGCTGATTGTTCAATTGATTATGTTTTCGAACATGATTCTTACGTCGATTTGAAAATTTCAGCCCATTTGGTTCCTTAGAGCCTGAAAAAATTGCTTTCAAATATCGAACCCAAGTCTGAAATCAGTGCCCATAGAAATGATGATTTTTCTACAAAATACACTTTTTGCTGATTTTTCAACTGATTACGTTTTCGTCCATTATTTTCACGATGATTTTAAAATTTCAGCCCGTTTGGTACCATAGAGCCTGTCTGAAAACAGTGCACATAGAAAAAATGAATTTTCTACAAATACAAATTTATGCAGATTTTCTGATTGATTTCGTTTTGGACTATTATTCTTATCACGATTCCAAAATTTCAGCCCGTTTGGTTCCGTAGAGCCTGAAAAATGGCTTTTACAAATCGAACCCAAGTTTGAACTCAGTGCACATAGAAAATATGATTTTTGTCCAAATACAACTTTATTTAGATTTTCTGATTGATTTCGTTTTGGACACGATTCCAAAATTTCAGCTCGTTTGGTACCATAAAGTCTGAAAAAATGGCTTTTTAATATAGAACCCAAGTCTGAAATCAGTGCCCATAGAAATGATGATTTTCCTTAAAAAAAACGCTTTTGGCTGATTGTTCAATTGATTATGTTTTCGAACATGATTCTTACGTCGATTTGAAAATTTCAGCCCATTTGGTTCCTTAGAGCCTGAAAAAATTGCTTTCAAATATCGAACCCAAGTCTGAAATCAGTGCCCATAGAAATGATGATTTTTCTTCAAAAAACACTTTTTGCTGATTTTTCAACTGATTACGTTTTCGTCCATTATTCTCACGATGATTTTAAAATTTCAGCCCGTTTGGTACCATAGAGCCTGTCTGAAAACAGTGCACATAGAAAAAATGAATTATCTACAAATACAAATTTATGCAGATTTTCTGATTGATTTCGTTTTGGAATATTATTCTTTTCACGATTCCAAAATTTCAGCTCGTTTGGAACCATAGAGTCTGAAAAAAATGGCTTTTAAATATCGAACCCAAGCCTGAAATCAGTACCCATAGAAATGATGATTTTTCTACAAAAAAACACTTTTTGTAGATTTTTCAACTGATTACCTTTTCGACCATGATTCTAAGGTCGATTCTAAAATTTCAGCCGGTTTGGTACTCCATAGAGCATGAAAAAATGGCTTTTAAATATCGAACCCAAATCTGGAAACAGTGCACATAGAAAAAATGAATTTTGTCAAAATACAATTTTATTTAGATTTTCTGATTGATTTCGTTTTGGACTATTATTCTTATCACGATTCCAAAATTTCAGCTCGTTTGGTACCATAAAGTCTGAAAAAATGGCTTTTAAATATCGAACCCAACTCTAAAATCAGTGCCCATAGAAATGATGATTTTTCTACAAAAAACACTTTATGCTGATTTTTCAACTGATTACGTTTTCGACCATTACTCTTACGATGATTTCAAAATTTCAGCCCGTTTGGTTGCAAAGAGCCTGAAAAATTTTCTTTTAAATATCGAACCCAAGTCTGAAATCAGTACCCATAGAAATGATGATTTTTCTACAAAAAAACACTTTTTGTAGATTTTTCAAATGATTACCTTTTCGACCATGATTCTTAGGTCGATTCTAAAATTTCAGCCCGTTTGGTACTCCAAAGAGCATGAAAAAATGGCTTTTAAATATCGAACCCAAGTCTGGAAACAGTGCCCATAGAAAAAATGAATTTTGTCAAAATACAACTTTATTTAGATTTTCTGATTGATTTCGTTTTGGACTATTATTCTTTTCACGATTCCAAAATTTCAGCTCGTTTGGAACCATAGAGTCTGAAAAAATGGCTTTTAAATATCGAACCCAAGCCTGAAATCAGTGCCCATACAAATGATGATTTTTCTTAAAAAAAACGTTTTTTGCTGATTTTTCAATTGATTACGTTTTCGACCATGATTCTTACGTCGATTCGAAAATTTCAGCCCATTTGGTTCCTTAGAGCTTGAAAAAATTGCTTTTAAATATCGAACCCAAGTCTGAAATCAGTGCCCATAGAAATGATGATTTATCTACAAAAAACACTTTTTGTAGATTTTTCGACTGATTACGTTTTCGACCATGATTCTTCGGTCGATTCTAAAATTTCAGCCCGTTTGGTACCATAGAGCCTGAAAAAATGGCTTTTAAATATCGAACCCAAGTCTGAAAACAGTGCCCATAGAAAAAATGAATTTTGTCCAAATACAACTTTATTAAGATTTTCTGATTGATTTCGTTTTGGACAATTATTCTTATCACGATTCCAAAATTTCAGCTCGTTTGGTACCATAGAGTCTGAAAAAATGGCTTTTAATTATCGAACCCAAGCCTGAAATCAGTGCCCATAGAAATGATGATTTTTCTTAAAAAAAACACTTTTTGCTGATTTTTCAACTGATTACGTTTTCGATCATAATTCTTACGAGGATTTCAAAATTTCAGCCCGTTTGGTAGCATAGAGCTTGAAAAATTTGCTTTTAAATATCGAACCCAAGCCTGAAATCAGTACCCATAGAAATGATGATTTAAAAAAAAAAAACACTTTTTGTAGATTTTTCAACTGATTACCTTTTCGACCATGATTCTTAGGTCGATTCTAAAATTTCAGCCCGTTTGGAACTCTATAGAGCCTGTAAAAATGGCTTTTAAATATCGAACCCAAGTCTGAAAACAGTGCCCATAGAAAAAATGAATTTTGTCCAAATACAACTTTATTTAGATTTTCTGATTGATTTCGTTTTGGACCATTGTTCTTATCACGATTCCAAAATTTCAGCTCGTTTGGTACCATAGAGTCTGAAAAAATGGCTTTTACAAATCGAACCCAAGTTTGAAAACAGAGCACATAGAAAATATGATTTTTGTCCAAATACAACATTATTTAGATTTTCTGATTGATTTCGTTTTCGACCATTATTCTTATCACGATTCCGAAATTTCAGCCAGTTTGGTACCATAGAGTCTGAAAAAATGGCTTTTAAATATCGAACCCAAGCCTGAAATCAGAGCCTATAGAAATGATGATTTTTCTTAAAAAAAACACATTTTGTAGATTTTTCAACTGATTTCCTTTTCGACCATGATTCTTACGTCGAATCTAAAATTTCAGCCCGTTTGGTACTATGGAGCCTAAAAAAATGGCTTTTAAATTTCGAACCCAAGTCTGAAATCAGTGCCCATAGAAATGATGATTTTTCTACAAAAAACACTTTATGCTGATTTTTCAACTGATTACGTTTTCGACCATTACTCTTACGATGATTTCAAAATTTCAGCCCGTTTGGTAGCAAAGAGCCTGAAAAATTTGCTTTTAAATATCGAACCCAAGTCTGAAATCAGTACCCATAGAAATGATGATTTTTCTACAAAAAACACTTTTTGTAGATTTTTCAACTGATTACCTTTTCGACCATGATTCTTACGTCGATTTTTAAATTTCAGCCCGTTTGGTACTATGGAGCCTAAAAAAATGGCTTTTAAATTTCGAACCCAAGTCTGAAAACAGTGCCCATAGATAAAATGAATTTTGTCCAAATACAAATTTATTTAGATTTTCTGATTGATTTCGTTTTCGACCATTATTCTTATCACGATTCCGAAATTTCAGCCAGTTTGGTACCATAGAGTCTGAAAAAATGGCTTTTAAATATCGAACCCAAGCCTGAAATCAGAGCCCATAGAAATGATGATTTTTCTTAAAAAAAACACATTTTGTAGATTTTTCAACTGATTTCCTTTTCGACCATGATTCTTACGTCGAATCTAAAATTTCAGCCCGTTTGGTACTATGGAGCCAAAAAAAATGGCTTTTAAATTTCGAACCCAAGTCTGAAATCAGTGCCCATAGAAATGATGATTTTTCTACAAAAAACACTTTATGCTGATTTTTCAACTGATTACGTTTTCGACCATTACTCTTACGATGATTTTAAATTTTCAGCCCGTTTGGTAGCAAAGAGCCTGAAAAATTTGCTTTTAAATATCGAACCCAAGTCTGAAATCAGTACCCATAGAAATGATGATTTTTCTACAAAAAACCCTTTTTATAGATTTTTCAAATGATTACCCTTTCGACCATGATTCTTAGGTCGATTCTTAAATTTCAGCCCGTTTGGTACTCTATAGAGCATGAAAAAATGGCTTTTAAATATCGAACCCAAGTCTAAAAACAGTGCCCATAGAAAAAATGAATTTTGTCCAAATACAACTTTATTAAGATTTTCAGATTGATTTCGTTTTGGACAATTATTCTTATCACGATTCCAAAATTTCAGCTCGTTTGGTACCATAGAGTCTGAAAAAATGGCTTTTACAAATCGAACCCAAGTTTGAAAACAGTGCACATCGAAAATATGATTTTTGTCCAAATACATCTTTATTTAGATTTTCTTATTGATTTCGTTTTGGACCAAGATTTTAATCACGATTCCGAAATTTCAGCCCGTTTGGTACCATAGAGTCTGAAAAAATGGCTTTTAAATATCGAACCCAAGCCTGAAATCAGTGCCCATAGAAATGATGATTTTTCTACAAAAAATACTTTTTGCTGATTTTTCAACTGATTACGTTTTCGACCATTATTCTTACGATGATTCCAAAATTTCAGCCGTTTGGTAGCAAAGAGCCTGAAAAATTTGCTTTTTAATATCGAACCCAAGTCTGAAATCAGTAATGGTACTATGGAGAAATGATGATTTTTCTACAAAAAACACTTTTTGTAGATTTTTCAACTGATTACCTTTTCGACCATGATTCTTAGGTCGATTCTAAAATTTCAGCCCGTTTGGTACTCCATAGAGCATGAAAATATGGCTTTTAAATATCGAACCCAAGTCTGGAAACAGTGCTTATAGAAAAAATGAATTTTGTCAAAATACAACTTTATTTAGATTTTCTGATTGATTTCGTTTTGGACTATTATTCTTATCACGATTTCAAAATTTCAGCTCGTTTGTTACCATAGAGTCTGAAAAAATGGCTTTTAAAAATCGAACCCAAGCCTGAAATCAGTGCCCATAGAAATGATGATTTTTCTTAAAAAAACGCTTTTTGCTGATTGTTCAATTGATTACGTTTTCGACCATGATTCTTAGGTCGATTCTAAAATTTCAGCCCGTTTGGTACTCCATAGAGCCTGTAAAAATGGGTTTTAAATATCGAACCCAAGTCTGAAAACAGTGCCCATAAAAAAAATGAATTTTGTCCAAATACAACTTAATTTAGATTTTCTGATTGATTTCGTTTTGGACCATTGTTCTTATCACGATTCCAAAATTTCAGCTCGTTTGGTACCATAGAGTCTGAAAAAATGGCTTTTACAAATCGAACCCAAGTTCGAAAACAGAGCACATAGAAAATATGATTTTTGTCCAAATACAACATTATTTAGATTTTCTGATTGATTTCGATTTCGACCATTATTCTTATCACGATTCCGAAATTTCAGCCAGTTTGGTAGCATAGAGTCTGAAAAAATGGCTTTTAAATATCGAACCCAAGCCTGAAATCAGTGCCCATAGAAATGATGATTTTTCTTAAAAAAAACACATTTTGTAGATTTTTCAACTGATTACCTTTTCGACCATGATTCTTACGTCGATTCGAAAATTTCAGCCCGTTTGGTACTATGGAGCCTAAAAAAATGGCTTTTAAATTTCGAACCCAAGTCTGAAATCAGTGCCCATAGAAATGTTGATTTTTCTACAAAAAACACTTTATGCTGATTTTTCAACTGATTACGTTTTCGACCATTACTCTTACGATGATTTCAAAATTTCAGCCCGTTTGGTAGCAAAGAGCCTGAAAAATTTGCTTTTAAATATCGAACCCATGTCTGAAATCAGTACCCATAGAAATGATGATTTTTCTACAAAAAACCCTTTTTATAGATTTTTCAAATGATTACCTTTTCGACCATGATTCTTAGGTCGATTCTTAAATTTCAGCCCGTTTGGTACTCTATAGAGCATGAAAAAATGGCTTTTAAATATCGAACCCAAGTCTGAAAACAGTGCCCATAGAAAAAATGAATTTTGTCCAAATACAACTTTATTTAGATTTTCTAATTGATTTCGTTTTGAACCATTATTCTTATAATGATTCCAAAATTTCAGCTCGTTTGGAACCATAGAGTCTGAAAAAATGGCTTTTAAATATCGAACCCAAGCCTGAAATCAGTGCCCATAGAAATGATGATTTTTCTTAAAAAAAACACATTTTGCTGATTGTTCAACTGATTACGTTTTCGACCATGATTCTTAAGTCGATTCTAAAATTTCAGCCCGTTTGGTACCATAGAGCCTGAAAAAATTGCATTTAAATATCGAACCCAAGTCTGAAATCAGTGCCTATAGAAATGATGATTTTTCTACAAAAAACACTTTACGCTGATTTTTCAACTGATTACGTTTTCGACCAATTATTCTTACGATGATTTCAAAATTTCAGCCCGTTTGGTAGCAAAGAGCCTGAAAAATTTGCTTTTAAATATCGAACCCAAGCCTGAAATCAGTACCCATAGAAATGATGATTTTTCTACAAAAAACACTTTTTGTAGATTTTTTAACTGATTACCTTTTCGACCATGATTCTTACGTCGATTTTTAAATTTCAGCCCGTTTGGTACTATGGAGCCTAAAAAAATGGCTTTTAAATTTCGAACCCAAGTCTGAAAACAGTGCCCATAGATAAAATGAATTTTGTCCAAATACAACTTGATTTAGATTTTCTGATTGATTTCGTTTTCGACCATTATTCTTATCACGATTCCGAAATTTCAGCCAGTTTGGTACCATAGAGTCTGAAAAAATGGCTTTTAAATATCAAACCCAAGCCTGAAATCAGTGCCCATAGAAATGATGATTTTTCTTAAAAAAAACACATTTTGCTGATTGTTCAACTGATTACGTTTTCGACCAATTATTCTTACGATGATTTCAAAATTTCAGCCCGTTTGGTAGCAAAGAGCCTGAAAAATTTGCTTTTAAATATCGAACCCAAGCCTGAAATCAGTGCCCATAGAAATGATGATTTTTCTTAAAAAAAACACATTTTGTAGATTTTTCAACTGATTACCTTTTCGACCATGATTCTTACGTCGATTCGAAAAATTTCAGCCCGATTGGTACTATGGAGCCTAAAAAAATGGCTTTTAAATTTCGAACCCAAGTCTGAAATCAGTGCGCATAGAAATGTTGATTTTTCTACAAAAAACACTTTATGCTGATTTTTCAACTGATTACGTTTTCGACCATTACTCTTACGATGATTTCAAAATTTCAGCCCCTTTGGTAGCAAAGAGCCTGAAAAATTTGCTTTTAAATATCGAACCCATGTCTGAAATCAGTACCCATAGAAATGATGATTTTTCTACAAAAAACCCTTTTTATAGATTTTTCAAATGATTACCTTTTCGACCATGATTCTTAGGTCGATTCTTAAATTTCAGCCCGTTTGGTACTCTATAGAGCATGAAAAAATGGCTTTTAAATATCGAACCCAAGTCTGAAAACAGTGCCCATAGAAAAAATGAATTTTGTCCAAATACAACTTTATTTAGATTTTCTAATTGATTTCGTTTTGAACCATTATTCTTATAATGATTCCAAAATTTCAGCTCGTTTGTTACCATAGAGTCTGAAAAAATGGCTTTTACAAATCGAACCCAAGTTTGAAAACAGAGCACATAGAAAATATGATTTTTGTCCAAATACAACATTATTTAGATTTTCTGATTGATTTCGATTTCGACCATTATTCTTATCACGATTCCGAAATTTCAGCCAGTTTGGTAGCATAGAGTCTGAAAAAATGGCTTTTAAATATCGAACCCAAGCCTGAAATCAGTGCCCATAGAAATGATGATTTTTCTTAAAAAAAACACATTTTGTAGATTTTTCAACTGATTACCTTTTCGACCATGATTCTTACGTCGATTCGAAAATTTCAGCCCGTTTGGTACTATGGAGCCTAAAAAATGGCTTTTAAATTTCGAACCCAAGTCTGAAATCAGTGCCCATAGAAATGTTGATTTTTCTACAAAAAACACTTTATGCTGATTTTTCAACTGATTACGTTTTCGACCATTACTCTTACGATGATTTCAAAATTTCAGCCCGTTTGGTAGCAAAGAGCCTGAAAAATTTGCTTTTAAATATCGAACCCATGTCTGAAATCAGTACCCATAGAAATGATGATTTTTCTACAAAAAACCCTTTTTATAGATTTTTCAAATGATTACCTTTTCGACCATGATTCTTAGGTCGATTCTTAAATTTCAGCCCGTTTGGTACTCTATAGAGCATGAAAAAATGGCTTTTAAATATCGAACCCAAGTCTGAAAACAGTGCCCATAGAAAAAATGAATTTTGTCCAAATACAACTTTATTTAGATTTTCTAATTGATTTCGTTTTGAACCATTATTCTTATAATGATTCCAAAATTTCAGCTCGTTTGGAACCATAGAGTCTGAAAAAATGGCTTTTAAATATCGAACCCAAGCCTGAAATCAGTGCCCATAGAAATGATGATTTTTCTTAAAAAAAACACATTTTGCTGATTGTTCAACTGATTACGTTTTCGACCATGATTCTTAAGTCGATTCTAAAATTTCAGCCCGTTTGGTACCATAGAGCCTGAAAAAATTGCTTTTAAATATCGAACCCAAGTCTGAAATCAGTGCCTATAGAAATGATGATTTTTCTACAAAAAACACTTTACGCTGATTTTTCAACTGATTACGTTTTCGACCAATTATTCTTACGATGATTTCAAAATTTCAGCCCGTTTGGTAGCAAAGAGCCTGAAAAATTTGCTTTTAAATATCGAACCCAAGTCTGAAATCAGTACCCATAGAAATGATGATTTTTCTACAAAAAACACTTTTTGTAGATTTTTTAACTGATTACCTTTTCGACCATGATTCTTACGTCGATTTTTAAATTTCAGCCCGTTTGGTACTATGGAGCCTAAAAAAATGGCTTTTAAATTTCGAACCCAAGTCTGAAAACAGTGCCCATAGATAAAATGAATTTTGTCCAAATACAACTTGATTTAGATTTTCTGATTGATTTCGTTTTCGACCATTATTCTTATCACGATTCCGAAATTTCAGCCAGTTTGGTACCATAGAGTCTGAAAAAATGGCTTTTAAATATCAAACCCAAGCCTGAAATCAGTGCCCATAGAAATGATGATTTTTCTTAAAAAAAACACATTTTGCTGATTGTTCAACTGATTACGTTTTCGACCATGATTCTTAAGTCGATTCTAAAATTTCAGCCCGTTTGGTACCATAGAGCCTGAAAAAATTGCATTTAAATATCGAACCCAAGTCTGAAATCAGTGCCTATAGAAATGATGATTTTTCTACAAAAAACACTTTACGCTGATTTTTCAACTGATTACGTTTTCGACCAATTATTCTTACGATGATTTCAAAATTTCAGCCCGTTTGGTAGCAAAGAGCCTGAAAAATTTGCTTTTAAATATCGAACCCAAGTCTGAAATCAGTACCCATAGAAATGATGATTTTTCTACAAAAAACACTTTTTGTAGATTTTTTAACTGATTACGTTTTCGACCATTATTCTTATCACGATTCCGAAATTTCAGCCAGTTTGGTAGCATAGAGTCTGAAAAAATGGCTTTTAAATATCGAACCCAAGCCTGAAATCAGTGCCCATAGAAATGATGATTTTTCTTAAAAAAAACACATTTTGTAGATTTTTCAACTGATTACCTTTTCGACCATGATTCTTACGTCGATTCGAAAATTTCAGCCCGTTTGGTACTATGGAGCCTAAAAAATGGCTTTTAAATTTCGAACCCAAGTCTGAAATCAGTGCCCATAGAAATGTTGATTTTTCTACAAAAAACACTTTATGCTGATTTTTCAACTGATTACGTTTTCGACCATTACTCTTACGATGATTTCAAAATTTCAGCCCGTTTGGTAGCAAAGAGCCTGAAAAATTTGCTTTTAAATATCGAACCCATGTCTGAAATCAGTACCCATAGAAATGATGATTTTTCTACAAAAAACCCTTTTTATAGATTTTTCAAATGATTACCTTTTCGACCATGATTCTTAGGTCGATTCTTAAATTTCAGCCCGTTTGGTACTCTATAGAGCATGAAAAAATGGCTTTTAAATATCGAACCCAAGTCTGAAAACAGTGCCCATAGAAAAAATGAATTTTGTCCAAATACAACTTTATTTAGATTTTCTAATTGATTTCGTTTTGAACCATTATTCTTATAATGATTCCAAAATTTCAGCTCGTTTGGAACCATAGAGTCTGAAAAAATGGCTTTTAAATATCGAACCCAAGCCTGAAATCAGTGCCCATAGAAATGATGATTTTTCTTAAAAAAAACACATTTTGCTGATTGTTCAACTGATTACGTTTTCGACCATGATTCTTAAGTCGATTCTAAAATTTCAGCCCGTTTGGTACCATAGAGCCTGAAAAAATTGCTTTTAAATATCGAACCCAAGTCTGAAATCAGTGCCTATAGAAATGATGATTTTTCTACAAAAAACACTTTACGCTGATTTTTCAACTGATTACGTTTTCGACCAATTATTCTTACGATGATTTCAAAATTTCAGCCCGTTTGGTAGCAAAGAGCCTGAAAAATTTGCTTTTAAATATCGAACCCAAGTCTGAAATCAGTACCCATAGAAATGATGATTTTTCTACAAAAAACACTTTTTGTAGATTTTTTAACTGATTACCTTTTCGACCATGATTCTTACGTCGATTTTTAAATTTCAGCCCGTTTGGTACTATGGAGCCTAAAAAAATGGCTTTTAAATTTCGAACCCAAGTCTGAAAACAGTGCCCATAGATAAAATGAATTTTGTCCAAATACAACTTGATTTAGATTTTCTGATTGATTTCGTTTTCGACCATTATTCTTATCACGATTCCGAAATTTCAGCCAGTTTGGTACCATAGAGTCTGAAAAAATGGCTTTTAAATATCAAACCCAAGCCTGAAATCAGTGCCCATAGAAATGATGATTTTTCTTAAAAAAAACACATTTTGCTGATTGTTCAACTGATTACGTTTTCGACCATGATTCTTAAGTCGATTCTAAAATTTCAGCCCGTTTGGTACCATAGAGCCTGAAAAAATTGCATTTAAATATCGAACCCAAGTCTGAAATCAGTGCCTATAGAAATGATGATTTTTCTACAAAAAACACTTTACGCTGATTTTTCAACTGATTACGTTTTCGACCAATTATTCTTACGATGATTTCAAAATTTCAGCCCGTTTGGTAGCAAAGAGCCTGAAAAATTTGCTTTTAAATATCGAACCCAAGTCTGAAATCAGTACCCATAGAAATGATGATTTTTCTACAAAAAACACTTTTTGTAGATTTTTTAACTGATTACCTTTTCGACCATGATTCTTACGTCGATTTTTAAATTTCAGCCCGTTTGGTACTATGGAGCCTAAAAAAATGGCTTTTAAATTTCGAACCCAAGTCTGAAAACAGAGCCCATAGATAAAATGAATTTTGTCCAAATACAACTTGATTTAGATTTTCTGATTGATTTCGTTTTCGACCATTATTCTTATCACGATTCCGAAATTTCAGCCAGTTTGGTACCATAGAGTCTGAAAAAATGGCTTTTAAATATCAAACCCAAGCCTGAAATCAGTGCCCATAGAAATGATGATTTTTCTTAAAAAAAACACATTTTGCTGATTGTTCAACTGATTACGTTTTCGACCATGATTCTTACGTCGATTCTAAAATTTCAGCCCGTTTGGTAAGATAGAGCCTGAAAAAATTGCATTTAAATATCGTACCCAAGTCTGAAATCAGTGCCTATAGAAATGATGATTTTTCTACAAAAAACACTTTATGCTGATTTTTCAACTGATTACGTTTTCGACCATTATTCTTACGATGATTTCAAAATTTCAGCCGTTTGGTAGCAAAGAGCCTGAAAAATTTGCTTTTAAATATCGAACCCAAGTCTGCAATCAGTACCATAGAAATGATGATTTTTCTACAAAAAACACTTTTTGTAGATTTTTCAACTGATTACCTTTTCGACCATGATTCTTAGGTCGATTCTAAAATTTCAGCCCGTTTGGTACTCCATAGAGCATGAAAAAATGGCTTTTAAATATCGAACCCAAGTCTGGAAACAGTGCCCATAGAAAAAATGAATTTTGTCAAAATACAACTTTATTTAGATTTTCTGATTGATTTCGTTTTGGACTATTATTCTTATCACGATTCCAAAATTTCAGCTCGTTTGGAACCATAGAGTCTGAAAAAATGGCTTTTAAATATCGAACCCAAGCCTGAAATCAGTGCCGATAGAAATGATGATTTTTCTTAAAAAAAACACATTTTATAGATTTTTCAAATGATTACCTTTTCGACCATGATTCTTAGGTCGATTCTTAAATTTCAGCCCGTTTGGTACTCTATAGAGCATGAAAAAATGGCTTTTAAATATCGAACCCAAGTCTGAAAACAGTGCCCATAGAAAAAATGAATTTTGTCCAAATACAACTTTATTAAGATTTTCTGATTGATTTCGTTTTGGACAATTATTCTTATCACGATTCCAAAATTTCAGCTCGTTTGGTACCATAGAGTCTGAAAAAATGGCTTTTACAAATCGAACCCAAGTTTGAAAACAGTGCACATCGAAAATATGATTTATGTCCAAATACATCTTTATTTAGATTTTCTTATTGATTTCGTTTTGGACCAAGATTTTAATCACGATTCCGAAATTTCAGCCCGTTTGGTACCATAGAGTCTGAAAAAATGGCTTTTAAATATCGAACCCAAGCCTGAAATCAGTGCCCATAGAAATGATGATTTTTCTACAAAAAATACTTTTTGCTGATTTTTCAACTGATTACGTTTTCGACCATTATTCTTACGATGATTCCAAAATTTCAGCCGTTTGGTAGCAAAGAGCCTGAAAAATTTGCTTTTAAATATCGAACCCAAGTCTGAAATCAGTACCATAGAAATGATGATTTTTCTACAAAAAACACTTTTTGTAGATTTTTCAACTGATTACCTTTTCGACCATGATTCTTAAGTCGATTCTAAAATTTCAGCCCGTTTGGTACTCCATAGAGCATGAAAAAATGGCTTTTAAATATCGAACCCAAGTCTGGAAACAGTGCCCATAGAAAAAATGAATTTTGTCAAAATACAACTTTATTTAGATTTTCTAATTGATTTCGTTTTGGACTATTATTCTTATCACGATTCCAAAATTTCAGCTCGTTTGGAACCATAGAGTCTGAAAAAATGGCTTTTACAAATCGAACCCAAGTTTGAAAACAGTGCACAACGAAAATATGATTTTTGTCCAAATACATCTTTATTTAGATTTTCTTATTGATTTCGTTTTGGACCAAGATTTTAATCACGATTCCGAAATTTCAGCCCGTTTGGTACCATAGAGTCTGAAAAAATGGCTTTTAAATATCGAACCCAAGCCTGAAATCAGTGCCCATAGAAATGATGATTTTTCTACAAAAAATACTTTTTGCTGATTTTTCAACTGATTACGTTTTCGACCATTATTCTTACGATGATTCCAAAATTTCAGCCGTTTGGTAGCAAAGAGCCTGAAAAATTTGCTTTTAAATATCGAACCCATGTCTGAAATCAGTACCATAGAAATGATGATTTTTCTACAAAAAACACTTTTTGTAGATTTTTTAACTGATTACCTTTTCGACCATGATTCTTACGTCGATTTTTAAATTTCAGCCCGTTTGGTACTATGGAGCCTAAAAAAATGGCTTTTAAATTTCGAACCCAAGTCTGAAAACAGTGCCCATAGATAAAATGAATTTTGTCCAAATACAACTTAATTTAGATTTTCTGATTGATTTCGTTTTCGACCATTATTCTTATCACGATTCCGAAATTTCAGCCAGTTTGGTACCATAGAGTCTGAAAAATGGCTTTTAAATATCAAACCCAAGCCTGAAATCAGTGCCCATAGATAATATGATTTTTGTCCAAATACAACATTATTTAGATTTTCTGATTGATTTCGATTTCGACCATTATTCTTATCACGATTCCGAAATTTCAGCCAGTTTGGTACCATAGAGTCTGAAAAAATGGCTTTTACAAATCGAACCCAAGTTTGAAAACAGAGCACATAGAAAATATGATTTTTGTCCAAATACAACATTATTTAGATTTTCTGATTGATTTCGATTTCGACCATTATTCTTATCACGATTCCGAAATTTCAGCCAGTTTGGTAGCATAGAGTCTGAAAAAATGGCTTTTAAATATCGAACCCAAGCCTGAAATCAGTGCCCATAGAAATGATGATTTTTCTTAAAAAAAACACATTTTGTAGATTTTTCAACTGATTACCTTTTCGACCATGATTCTTACGTCGATTCGAAAATTTCAGCCCGTTTGGTACTATGGAGCCTAAAAAATGGCTTTTAAATTTCGAACCCAAGTCTGAAATCAGTGCCCATAGAAATGTTGATTTTTCTACAAAAAACACTTTATGCTGATTTTTCAACTGATTACGTTTTCGACCATTACTCTTACGATGATTTCAAAATTTCAGCCCGTTTGGTAGCAAAGAGCCTGAAAAATTTGCTTTTAAATATCGAACCCATGTCTGAAATCAGTACCCATAGAAATGATGATTTTTCTACAAAAAACCCTTTTTATAGATTTTTCAAATGATTACCTTTTCGACCATGATTCTTACGTCGATTTTTAAATTTCAGCCCGTTTGGTACTATGGAGCCTAAAAAAATGGCTTTTAAATTTCGAACCCAAGTCTGAAAACAGTGCCCATAGATAAAATGAATTTTGTCCAAATACAACTTGATTTAGATTTTCTGATTGATTTCGTTTTCGACCATTATTCTTATCACGATTCCGAAATTTCAGCCAGTTTGGTACCATAGAGTCTGAAAAAATGGCTTTTAAATATCAAACCCAAGCCTGAAATCAGTGCCCATAGAAATGATGATTTTTCTTAAAAAAAACACATTTTGCTGATTGTTCAACTGATTACGTTTTCGACCATGATTCTTAAGTCGATTCTAAAATTTCAGCCCGTTTGGTACCATAGAGCCTGAAAAAATTGCATTTAAATATCGAACCCAAGTCTGAAATCAGTGCCTATAGAAATGATGATTTTTCTACAAAAAACACTTTACGCTGATTTTTCAACTGATTACGTTTTCGACCAATTATTCTTACGATGATTTCAAAATTTCAGCCCGTTTGGTAGCAAAGAGCCTGAAAAATTTGCTTTTAAATATCGAACCCAAGTCTGAAATCAGTACCCATAGAAATGATGATTTTTCTACAAAAAACACTTTTTGTAGATTTTTTAACTGATTACGTTTTCGACCATTATTCTTATCACGATTCCGAAATTTCAGCCAGTTTGGTAGCATAGAGTCTGAAAAAATGGCTTTTAAATATCGAACCCAAGCCTGAAATCAGTGCCCATAGAAATGATGATTTTTCTTAAAAAAAACACATTTTGTAGATTTTTCAACTGATTACCTTTTCGACCATGATTCTTACGTCGATTCGAAAATTTCAGCCCGTTTGGTACTATGGAGCCTAAAAAATGGCTTTTAAATTTCGAACCCAAGTCTGAAATCAGTGCCCATAGAAATGTTGATTTTTCTACAAAAAACACTTTATGCTGATTTTTCAACTGATTACGTTTTCGACCATTACTCTTACGATGATTTCAAAATTTCAGCCCGTTTGGTAGCAAAGAGCCTGAAAAATTTGCTTTTAAATATCGAACCCATGTCTGAAATCAGTACCCATAGAAATGATGATTTTTCTACAAAAAACCCTTTTTATAGATTTTTCAAATGATTACCTTTTCGACCATGATTCTTAGGTCGATTCTTAAATTTCAGCCCGTTTGGTACTCTATAGAGCATGAAAAAATGGCTTTTAAATATCGAACCCAAGTCTGAAAACAGTGCCCATAGAAAAAATGAATTTTGTCCAAATACAACTTTATTTAGATTTTCTAATTGATTTCGTTTTGAACCATTATTCTTATAATGATTCCAAAATTTCAGCTCGTTTGGAACCATAGAGTCTGAAAAAATGGCTTTTAAATATCGAACCCAAGCCTGAAATCAGTGCCCATAGAAATGATGATTTTTCTTAAAAAAAACACATTTTGCTGATTGTTCAACTGATTACGTTTTCGACCATGATTCTTAAGTCGATTCTAAAATTTCAGCCCGTTTGGTACCATAGAGCCTGAAAAAATTGCTTTTAAATATCGAACCCAAGTCTGAAATCAGTGCCTATAGAAATGATGATTTTTCTACAAAAAACACTTTACGCTGATTTTTCAACTGATTACGTTTTCGACCAATTATTCTTACGATGATTTCAAAATTTCAGCCCGTTTGGTAGCAAAGAGCCTGAAAAATTTGCTTTTAAATATCGAACCCAAGTCTGAAATCAGTACCCATAGAAATGATGATTTTTCTACAAAAAACACTTTTTGTAGATTTTTTAACTGATTACCTTTTCGACCATGATTCTTACGTCGATTTTTAAATTTCAGCCCGTTTGGTACTATGGAGCCTAAAAAAATGGCTTTTAAATTTCGAACCCAAGTCTGAAAACAGTGCCCATAGATAAAATGAATTTTGTCCAAATACAACTTGATTTAGATTTTCTGATTGATTTCGTTTTCGACCATTATTCTTATCACGATTCCGAAATTTCAGCCAGTTTGGTACCATAGAGTCTGAAAAAATGGCTTTTAAATATCAAACCCAAGCCTGAAATCAGTGCCCATAGAAATGATGATTTTTCTTAAAAAAAACACATTTTGCTGATTGTTCAACTGATTACGTTTTCGACCATGATTCTTAAGTCGATTCTAAAATTTCAGCCCGTTTGGTACCATAGAGCCTGAAAAAATTGCATTTAAATATCGAACCCAAGTCTGAAATCAGTGCCTATAGAAATGATGATTTTTCTACAAAAAACACTTTACGCTGATTTTTCAACTGATTACGTTTTCGACCAATTATTCTTACGATGATTTCAAAATTTCAGCCCGTTTGGTAGCAAAGAGCCTGAAAAATTTGCTTTTAAATATCGAACCCAAGTCTGAAATCAGTACCCATAGAAATGATGATTTTTCTACAAAAAACACTTTTTGTAGATTTTTTAACTGATTACCTTTTCGACCATGATTCTTACGTCGATTTTTAAATTTCAGCCCGTTTGGTACTATGGAGCCTAAAAAAATGGCTTTTAAATTTCGAACCCAAGTCTGAAAACAGAGCCCATAGATAAAATGAATTTTGTCCAAATACAACTTGATTTAGATTTTCTGATTGATTTCGTTTTCGACCATTATTCTTATCACGATTCCGAAATTTCAGCCAGTTTGGTACCATAGAGTCTGAAAAAATGGCTTTTAAATATCAAACCCAAGCCTGAAATCAGTGCCCATAGAAATGATGATTTTTCTTAAAAAAAACACATTTTGCTGATTGTTCAACTGATTACGTTTTCGACCATTATTCTTACGATGATTTCAAAATTTCAGCCGTTTGGTAGCAAAGAGCCTGAAAAATTTGCTTTTAAATATCGAACCCAAGTCTGCAATCAGTACCATAGAAATGATGATTTTTCTACAAAAAACACTTTTTGTAGATTTTTCAACTGATTACCTTTTCGACCATGATTCTTAGGTCGATTCTAAAATTTCAGCCCGTTTGGTACTCCATAGAGCATGAAAAAATGGCTTTTAAATATCGAACCCAAGTCTGGAAACAGTGCCCATAGAAAAAATGAATTTTGTCAAAATACAACTTTATTTAGATTTTCTGATTGATTTCGTTTTGGACTATTATTCTTATCACGATTCCAAAATTTCAGCTCGTTTGGAACCATAGAGTCTGAAAAAATGGCTTTTAAATATCGAACCCAAGCCTGAAATCAGTGCCGATAGAAATGATGATTTTTCTTAAAAAAAACACATTTTATAGATTTTTCAAATGATTACCTTTTCGACCATGATTCTTAGGTCGATTCTTAAATTTCAGCCCGTTTGGTACTCTATAGAGCATGAAAAAATGGCTTTTAAATATCGAACCCAAGTCTGAAAACAGTGCCCATAGAAAAAATGAATTTTGTCCAAATACAACTTTATTAAGATTTTCTGATTGATTTCGTTTTGGACAATTATTCTTATCACGATTCCAAAATTTCAGCTCGTTTGGTACCATAGAGTCTGAAAAAATGGCTTTTACAAATCGAACCCAAGTTTGAAAACAGTGCACATCGAAAATATGATTTATGTCCAAATACATCTTTATTTAGATTTTCTTATTGATTTCGTTTTGGACCAAGATTTTAATCACGATTCCGAAATTTCAGCCCGTTTGGTACCATAGAGTCTGAAAAAATGGCTTTTAAATATCGAACCCAAGCCTGAAATCAGTGCCCATAGAAATGATGATTTTTCTACAAAAAATACTTTTTGCTGATTTTTCAACTGATTACGTTTTCGACCATTATTCTTACGATGATTCCAAAATTTCAGCCGTTTGGTAGCAAAGAGCCTGAAAAATTTGCTTTTAAATATCGAACCCAAGTCTGAAATCAGTACCATAGAAATGATGATTTTTCTACAAAAAACACTTTTTGTAGATTTTTCAACTGATTACCTTTTCGACCATGATTCTTAAGTCGATTCTAAAATTTCAGCCCGTTTGGTACTCCATAGAGCATGAAAAAATGGCTTTTAAATATCGAACCCAAGTCTGGAAACAGTGCCCATAGAAAAAATGAATTTTGTCAAAATACAACTTTATTTAGATTTTCTAATTGATTTCGTTTTGGACTATTATTCTTATCACGATTCCAAAATTTCAGCTCGTTTGGAACCATAGAGTCTGAAAAAATGGCTTTTACAAATCGAACCCAAGTTTGAAAACAGTGCACAACGAAAATATGATTTTTGTCCAAATACATCTTTATTTAGATTTTCTTATTGATTTCGTTTTGGACCAAGATTTTAATCACGATTCCGAAATTTCAGCCCGTTTGGTACCATAGAGTCTGAAAAAATGGCTTTTAAATATCGAACCCAAGCCTGAAATCAGTGCCCATAGAAATGATGATTTTTCTACAAAAAATACTTTTTGCTGATTTTTCAACTGATTACGTTTTCGACCATTATTCTTACGATGATTCCAAAATTTCAGCCGTTTGGTAGCAAAGAGCCTGAAAAATTTGCTTTTAAATATCGAACCCATGTCTGAAATCAGTACCATAGAAATGATGATTTTTCTACAAAAAACACTTTTTGTAGATTTTTTAACTGATTACCTTTTCGACCATGATTCTTACGTCGATTTTTAAATTTCAGCCCGTTTGGTACTATGGAGCCTAAAAAAATGGCTTTTAAATTTCGAACCCAAGTCTGAAAACAGTGCCCATAGATAAAATGAATTTTGTCCAAATACAACTTAATTTAGATTTTCTGATTGATTTCGTTTTCGACCATTATTCTTATCACGATTCCGAAATTTCAGCCAGTTTGGTACCATAGAGTCTGAAAAATGGCTTTTAAATATCAAACCCAAGCCTGAAATCAGTGCCCATAGATAATATGATTTTTGTCCAAATACAACATTATTTAGATTTTCTGATTGATTTCGATTTCGACCATTATTCTTATCACGATTCCGAAATTTCAGCCAGTTTGGTACCATAGAGTCTGAAAAAATGGCTTTTACAAATCGAACCCAAGTTTGAAAACAGAGCACATAGAAAATATGATTTTTGTCCAAATACAACATTATTTAGATTTTCTGATTGATTTCGATTTCGACCATTATTCTTATCACGATTCCGAAATTTCAGCCAGTTTGGTAGCATAGAGTCTGAAAAAATGGCTTTTAAATATCGAACCCAAGCCTGAAATCAGTGCCCATAGAAATGATGATTTTTCTTAAAAAAAACACATTTTGTAGATTTTTCAACTGATTACCTTTTCGACCATGATTCTTACGTCGATTCGAAAATTTCAGCCCGTTTGGTACTATGGAGCCTAAAAAATGGCTTTTAAATTTCGAACCCAAGTCTGAAATCAGTGCCCATAGAAATGTTGATTTTTCTACAAAAAACACTTTATGCTGATTTTTCAACTGATTACGTTTTCGACCATTACTCTTACGATGATTTCAAAATTTCAGCCCGTTTGGTAGCAAAGAGCCTGAAAAATTTGCTTTTAAATATCGAACCCATGTCTGAAATCAGTACCCATAGAAATGATGATTTTTCTACAAAAAACCCTTTTTATAGATTTTTCAAATGATTACCTTTTCGACCATGATTCTTAGGTCGATTCTTAAATTTCAGCCCGTTTGGTACTCTATAGAGCATGAAAAAATGGCTTTTAAATATCGAACCCAAGTCTGAAAACAGTGCCCATAGAAAAAATGAATTTTGTCCAAATACAACTTTATTTAGATTTTCTAATTGATTTCGTTTTGAACCATTATTCTTATAATGATTCCAAAATTTCAGCTCGTTTGGAACCATAGAGTCTGAAAAAATGGCTTTTAAATATCGAACCCAAGCCTGAAATCAGTGCCCATAGAAATGATGATTTTTCTTAAAAAAAACACATTTTGCTGATTGTTCAACTGATTACGTTTTCGACCATGATTCTTAAGTCGATTCTAAAATTTCAGCCCGTTTGGTACCATAGAGCCTGAAAAAATTGCATTTAAATATCGAACCCAAGTCTGAAATCAGTGCCTATAGAAATGATGATTTTTCTACAAAAAACACTTTACGCTGATTTTTCAACTGATTACGTTTTCGACCAATTATTCTTACGATGATTTCAAAATTTCAGCCCGTTTGGTAGCAAAGAGCCTGAAAAATTTGCTTTTAAATATCGAACCCAAGTCTGAAATCAGTACCCATAGAAATGATGATTTTTCTACAAAAAACACTTTTTGTAGATTTTTTAACTGATTACCTTTTCGACCATGATTCTTACGTCGATTTTTAAATTTCAGCCCGTTTGGTACTATGGAGCCTAAAAAAATGGCTTTTAAATTTCGAACCCAAGTCTGAAAACAGTGCCCATAGATAAAATGAATTTTGTCCAAATACAACTTGATTTAGATTTTCTGATTGATTTCGTTTTCGACCATTATTCTTATCACGATTCCGAAATTTCAGCCAGTTTGGTACCATAGAGTCTGAAAAAATGGCTTTTAAATATCAAACCCAAGCCTGAAATCAGTGCCCATAGAAATGATGATTTTTCTTAAAAAAAACACATTTTGCTGATTGTTCAACTGATTACGTTTTCGACCATGATTCTTAAGTCGATTTTAAAATTTCAGCCCGTTTGGTACCATAGAGCCTGAAAAAATTGCATTTAAATATCGAACCCAAGTCTGAAATCAGTGCCTATAGAAATGATGATTTTTCTACAAAAAACACTTTACGCTGATTTTTCAACTGATTACGTTTTCGACCAATTATTCTTACGATGATTTCAAAATTTCAGCCCGTTTGGTAGCATAGAGTCTGAAAAAATGGCTTTTAAATATCGAACCCAAGCCTGAAATCAGTGCCCATAGAAATGATGATTTTTCTTAAAAAAAACACATTTTGTAGATTTTTCAACTGATTACCTTTTCGACCATGATTCTTACGTCGATTCGAAAATTTCAGCCCGTTTGGTACTATGGAGCCTAAAAAATGGCTTTTAAATTTCGAACCCAAGTCTGAAATCAGTGCCCATAGAAATGTTGATTTTTCTACAAAAAACACTTTATGCTGATTTTTCAACTGATTACGTTTTCGACCATTACTCTTACGATGATTTCAAAATTTCAGCCCGTTTGGTAGCAAAGAGCCTGAAAAATTTGCTTTTAAATATCGAACCCATGTCTGAAATCAGTACCCATAGAAATGATGATTTTTCTACAAAAAACCCTTTTTATAGATTTTTCAAATGATTACCTTTTCGACCATGATTCTTAGGTCGATTCTTAAATTTCAGCCCGTTTGGTACTCTATAGAGCATGAAAAAATGGCTTTTAAATATCGAACCCAAGTCTGAAAACAGTGCCCATAGAAAAAATGAATTTTGTCCAAATACAACTTTATTTAGATTTTCTAATTGATTTCGTTTTGAACCATTATTCTTATAATGATTCCAAAATTTCAGCTCGTTTGGAACCATAGAGTCTGAAAAAATGGCTTTTAAATATCGAACCCAAGCCTGAAATCAGTGCCCATAGAAATGATGATTTTTCTTAAAAAAAACACATTTTGCTGATTGTTCAACTGATTACGTTTTCGACCATGATTCTTAAGTCGATTCTAAAATTTCAGCCCGTTTGGTACCATAGAGCCTGAAAAAATTGCATTTAAATATCGAACCCAAGTCTGAAATCAGTGCCTATAGAAATGATGATTTTTCTACAAAAAACACTTTACGCTGATTTTTCAACTGATTACGTTTTCGACCAATTATTCTTACGATGATTTCAAAATTTCAGCCCGTTTGGTAGCAAAGAGCCTGAAAAATTTGCTTTTAAATATCGAACCCAAGTCTGAAATCAGTACCCATAGAAATGATGATTTTTCTACAAAAAACACTTTTTGTAGATTTTTTAACTGATTACCTTTTCGACCATGATTCTTACGTCGATTTTTAAATTTCAGCCCGTTTGGTACTATGGAGCCTAAAAAAATGGCTTTTAAATTTCGAACCCAAGTCTGAAAACAGTGCCCATAGATAAAATGAATTTTGTCCAAATACAACTTGATTTAGATTTTCTGATTGATTTCGTTTTCGACCATTATTCTTATCACGATTCCGAAATTTCAGCCAGTTTGGTACCATAGAGTCTGAAAAAATGGCTTTTAAATATCAAACCCAAGCCTGAAATCAGTGCCCATAGAAATGATGATTTTTCTTAAAAAAAACACATTTTGCTGATTGTTCAACTGATTACGTTTTCGACCATGATTCTTAAGTCGATTCTAAAATTTCAGCCCGTTTGGTACCATAGAGCCTGAAAAAATTGCATTTAAATATCGAACCCAAGTCTGAAATCAGTGCCTATAGAAATGATGATTTTTCTACAAAAAACACTTTACGCTGATTTTTCAACTGATTACGTTTTCGACCAATTATTCTTACGATGATTTCAAAATTTCAGCCCGTTTGGTAGCATAGAGTCTGAAAAAATGGCTTTTAAATATCGAACCCAAGCCTGAAATCAGTGCCCATAGAAATGATGATTTTTCTTAAAAAAAACACATTTTGTAGATTTTTCAACTGATTACCTTTTCGACCATGATTCTTACGTCGATTCGAAAATTTCAGCCCGTTTGGTACTATGGAGCCTAAAAAATGGCTTTTAAATTTCGAACCCAAGTCTGAAATCAGTGCCCATAGAAATGTTGATTTTTCTACAAAAAACACTTTATGCTGATTTTTCAACTGATTACGTTTTCGACCATTACTCTTACGATGATTTCAAAATTTCAGCCCGTTTGGTAGCAAAGAGCCTGAAAAATTTGCTTTTAAATATCGAACCCATGTCTGAAATCAGTACCCATAGAAATGATGATTTTTCTACAAAAAACCCTTTTTATAGATTTTTCAAATGATTACCTTTTCGACCATGATTCTTAGGTCGATTCTTAAATTTCAGCCCGTTTGGTACTCTATAGAGCATGAAAAAATGGCTTTTAAATATCGAACCCAAGTCTGAAAACAGTGCCCATAGAAAAAATGAATTTTGTCCAAATACAACTTTATTTAGATTTTCTAATTGATTTCGTTTTGAACCATTATTCTTATAATGATTCCAAAATTTCAGCTCGTTTGGAACCATAGAGTCTGAAAAAATGGCTTTTAAATATCGAACCCAAGCCTGAAATCAGTGCCCATAGAAATGATGATTTTTCTTAAAAAAAACACATTTTGCTGATTGTTCAACTGATTACGTTTTCGACCATGATTCTTAAGTCGATTCTAAAATTTCAGCCCGTTTGGTACCATAGAGCCTGAAAAAATTGCATTTAAATATCGAACCCAAGTCTGAAATCAGTGCCTATAGAAATGATGATTTTTCTACAAAAAACACTTTACGCTGATTTTTCAACTGATTACGTTTTCGACCAATTATTCTTACGATGATTTCAAAATTTCAGCCCGTTTGGTAGCAAAGAGCCTGAAAAATTTGCTTTTAAATATCGAACCCAAGTCTGAAATCAGTACCCATAGAAATGATGATTTTTCTACAAAAAACACTTTTTGTAGATTTTTTAACTGATTACCTTTTCGACCATGATTCTTACGTCGATTTTTAAATTTCAGCCCGTTTGGTACTATGGAGCCTAAAAAAATGGCTTTTAAATTTCGAACCCAAGTCTGAAAACAGTGCCCATAGATAAAATGAATTTTGTCCAAATACAACTTGATTTAGATTTTCTGATTGATTTCGTTTTCGACCATTATTCTTATCACGATTCCGAAATTTCAGCCAGTTTGGTACCATAGAGTCTGAAAAAATGGCTTTTAAATATCAAACCCAAGCCTGAAATCAGTGCCCATAGAAATGATGATTTTTCTTAAAAAAAACACATTTTGCTGATTGTTCAACTGATTACGTTTTCGACCATGATTCTTAAGTCGATTCTAAAATTTCAGCCCGTTTGGTACCATAGAGCCTGAAAAAATTGCATTTAAATATCGAACCCAAGTCTGAAATCAGTGCCTATAGAAATGATGATTTTTCTACAAAAAACACTTTACGCTGATTTTTCAACTGATTACGTTTTCGACCAATTATTCTTACGATGATTTCAAAATTTCAGCCCGTTTGGTAGCAAAGAGCCTGAAAAATTTGCTTTTAAATATCGAACCCAAGTCTGAAATCAGTACCCATAGAAATGATGATTTTTCTACAAAAAACACTTTTTGTAGATTTTTTAATTGATTACCTTTTCGACCATGATTCTTACGTCGATTTTTAAATTTCAGCCCGTTTGGTACTATGGAGCCTAAAAAAATGGCTTTTAAATTTCGAACCCAAGTCTGAAAACAGTGCCCATAGATAAAATGAATTTTGTCCAAATACAACTTGATTTAGATTTTCTGATTGATTTCGTTTTCGACCATTATTCTTATCACGATTCCGAAATTTCAGCCAGTTTGGTACCATAGAGTCTGAAAAAATGGCTTTTAAATATCAAACCCAAGCCTGAAATCAGTGCCCATAGAAATGATGATTTTTCTTAAAAAAAACACATTTTGCTGATTGTTCAACTGATTACGTTTTCGACCATGATTCTTAAGTCGATTCTAAAATTTCAGCCCGTTTGGTACCATAGAGCCTGAAAAAATTGCATTTAAATATCGAACCCAAGTCTGAAATCAGTGCCTATAGAAATGATGATTTTTCTACAAAAAACACTTTACGCTGATTTTTCAACTGATTACGTTTTCGACCAATTATTCTTACGATGATTTCAAAATTTCAGCCCGTTTGGTAGCAAAGAGCCTGAAAAATTTGCTTTTAAATATCGAACCCAAGTCTGAAATCAGTACCCATAGAAATGATGATTTTTCTACAAAAAACACTTTTTGTAGATTTTTTAACTGATTACCTTTTCGACCATGATTCTTACGTCGATTTTTAAATTTCAGCCCGTTTGGTACTATGGAGCCTAAAAAAATGGCTTTTAAATTTCGAACCCAAGTCTGAAAACAGTGCCCATAGATAAAATGAATTTTGTCCAAATACAACTTGATTTAGATTTTCTGATTGATTTCGTTTTCGACCATTATTCTTATCACGATTCCGAAATTTCTGCCAGTTTGGTACCATAGAGTCTGAAAAAATGGCTTTTAAATATCAAACCCAAGCCTGAAATCAGTGCCCATAGAAATGATGATTTTTCTTAAAAAAAACACATTTTGCTGATTGTTCAACTGATTACGTTTTCGACCATGATTCTTACGTCGATTCTAAAATTTCAGCCCGTTTGGTAAGATAGAGCCTGAAAAAATTGCATTTAAATATCGAACCCAAGTCTGAAATCAGTGCCTATAGAAATGATGATTTTTCTACAAAAAACACTTTATGCTGATTTTTCAACTGATTACGTTTTCGACCATTATTCTTACGATGATTTCAAAATTTCAGCCCGTTTGGTAGCAAAGAGCCTGAAAAATTTGCTTTTAAATATCGAACCCAAGTCTGAAATCAGTACCCATAGAAATGATGATTTTTCTACAAAAAACACTTTTTGTAGATTTTTTAACTGATTACCTTTTCGACCATGATTCTTACGTCGATTTTTAAATTTCAGCCCGTTTGGTACTATGGAGCCTAAAAAAATGGCTTTTAAATTTCGAACCCAAGTCTGAAAACAGTGCCCATAGATAAAATGAATTTTGTCCAAATACAACTTTATTTAGATTTTCTGATTGATTTCGTTTTCGACCATTATTCTTATCACGATTCCGAAATTTCAGCCAGTTTGGTACCATAGAGTCTGAAAAAATGGCTTTTAAATATCGAACCCAAGCCTGAAATCAGTGCCCATAGAAATGATGATTTTTCTTAAAAAAAACACATTTTGCTGATTGTTCAACTGATTACGTTTTCGACCATGATTCTTAAGTCAATTCTAAAATTTCAGCCCGTTTGGTACCATAGAGCCTGAAAAAATTGCATTTAAATATCGAACCCAAGTCTGAAATCAGTGCCTATAGAAATGATGATTTTTCTACAAAAAACACTTTACGCTGATTTTTCAACTGATTACCTTTTCGACCATGATTCTTAAGTCGATTCTAAAATTTCAGCCCGTTTGGTACTCCATAGAGCATGAAAAAATGGCTTTTAAATATCGAACCCAAGTCTGGAAACAGTGCCCATAGAAAAAATGAATTTTGTCAAAATACAACTTTATTTAGATTTTCTAATTGATTTCGTTTTGGACTATTATTCTTATCACGATTCCAAAATTTCAGCTCGTTTGGAACCATAGAGTCTGAAAAAATGGCTTTTAAATATCGAACCCAAGCCTGAAATCAGTGCCCATAGAAATGATGATTTTTCTTAAAAAAAACACATTTTATAGATTTTTCAAATGATTACCTTTTCGACCATGATTCTTAGGTCGATTCTTAAATTTCAGCCCGTTTGGTACTCTATAGAGCATGAAAAAATGGCTTTTAAATATCGAACCCAAGTCTGAAAACAGTGCCCATAGAAAAAAATGAATTTTCTCCAAATACAACTTTATTTAGATTTTCTGATTGATTTCGTTTTGAACCATTATTCTTATAATGATTCCAAAATTTCAGCTCGTTTGGAACCATAGAGTCTGAAAAAATGGCTTTTAAATATCGAACCCAAGCCTGAAATCAGTGCCCATAGAAATGATGATTTTTCTTAAAAAAAACACATTTTGCTGATTGTTCAACTGATTACGTTTTCGACCATGATTCTTAAGTCGATTCTAAAATTTCAGCCCGTTTGGTATCATAGAGCCTGAAAAAATTGCATTTAAATATCGAACCCAAGTCTGAAATCAGTGCCTATAGAAATGATGATTTTTCTACAAAAAACACTTTACGCTGATTTTTCAACTGATTACGTTTTCGACCAATTATTCTTACGATGATTTCAAAATTTCAGCCCGTTTGGTAGCAAAGAGCCTGAAAAATTTGCTTTTAAATATCGAACCCAAGTCTGAAATCTTTACCCATAGAAATGATGATTTTTCTACAAAAAACACTTTTTGTAGATTTTTTAACTGATTACCTTTTCGACCATGATTCTTACGTCGATTTTTAAATTTCAGCCCGTTTGGTACTATGGAGCCTAAAAAAATGGCTTTTAAATTTCGAACCCAAGTCTGAAAACAGTGCCCATAGATAAAATGAATTTTGTCCAAATACAACTTAATTTAGATTTTCTGATTGATTTCGTTTTCGACCATTATTCTTATCACGATTCCGAAATTTCAGCCAGTTTGGTACCATAGAGTCTGAAAAATGGCTTTTAAATATCAAACCCAAGCCTGAAATCAGTGCCCATAGAAATGATGATTTTTCTTAAAAAAAACACATTTTGCTGATTGTTCAACTGATTACGTTTTCGACCATGATTCTTACGTCGATTCTAAAATTTCAGCCCGTTTGGTACCATAGAGCCTGAAAAAATTGCATTTAAATATCGAACCCAAGTCTGAAATCAGTGCCTATAGAAATGATGATTTTTCTACAAAAAACACTTTATGCTGATTTTTCAACTGATTACGTTTTCGACCATTATTCTTACGATGATTTCAAAATTTCAGCCCGTTTGGTAGCAAAGAGCCTGAAAAATTTGCTTTTAAATATCGAACCCAAGCCTGAAATCAGTGCCCATAGAAATGATGATTTTTCTTAAAAAAAACACATTTTATAGATTTTTCAAATGATTACCTTTTCGACCATGATTCTTAGGTCGATTCTTAAATTTCAGCCCGTTTGGTACTCTATAGAGCATGAAAAAATGGCTTTTAAATATCGAACCCAAGTCTGAAAACAGTGCCCATAGAAAAAATGAATTTTGTCCAAATAACACTTTATTAAGATTTTCTGATTGATTTCGTTTTGGACAATTATTCTTATCACGATTCCAAAATTTCAGCTCGTTTGGTACCATAGAGTCTGAAAAAATGGCTTTTACAAATCGAACCCAAGTTTGAAAACAGTGCACATCGAAAATATGATTTTTGTCCAAATACATCTTTATTTAGATTTTCTTATTGATTTCGTTTTGGACCAAGATTTTAATCACGATTCCGAAATTTCAGCCCGTTTGGTACCATAGAGTCTGAAAAAATGGCTTTTAAATATCGAACCCAAGCCTGAAATCAGTGCCCATAGAAATGATGATTTTTCTACAAAAAATACTTTTTGCTGATTTTTCAACTGATTACGTTTTCGACCATTATTCTTACGATGATTCCAAAATTTCAGCCGTTTGGTAGCAAAGAGCCTGAAAAATTTGCTTTTAAATATCGAACCCAAGTCTGAAATCAGTACCATAGAAATGATGATTTTTCTACAAAAAACACTTTTTGTAGATTTTTCAACTGATTACCTTTTCGACCATGATTCTTAGGTCGATTCTAAAATTTCAGCCGTTTGGTAGCAAAGAGCCTGAAAAATTTGCTTTTAAATATCGAACCCAAGTCTGAAATCAGTGCCCATAGAAATGATGAATTTTCTACAAATAAAAATTTATGCAGATTTTCTTATGGATTTCGTTTTGGACCATTAATCTTATAGAGATTCCGAACCTTTAGCCCGTTTGGTACCATAAGGCCTGAAAAAATGGCATTTAAGTTTCGAACCCAAGTCTGAAAACAGTGCCCATTTAAATGATGATTTTTCTACAAAAACACTTTTTGTAGATTTTTCAACTGATTACCTTTTCGACCATGATTCTAACGTCGATTCTAAAATTTCAGCCCGTTTGGTACTATGGAGCCTAAAAAAATGGCTTTTAAATTTCGAACCCAAGTCTGAAAACAGTGCCTATAGAAAAAATGAATTTTGTCAAAATACAACTTTATTTAGATTTTCTGATTGACTTCGTTTTGGACCATTATTCTTATCACGATTCCTAAATTTCAGCTCGTTTGGAACCATAGAGTCTGAAAAAATGGCTTTTAAATATCGAACCCAAGTCTGAAAACAGTGCCCATTTAAATGATCATTTTTCTTCAAAAAACACTTTTTCCATGTCTTCAGACTGATTACGTTTTCGACCATTATTCTTACGATGATTTCAAAATTTCAGCCCGTTTGGTACCATAAAGCCTGAAAAATTTGCTTTTAAATATCGAACCCAAGTCTGAAATCAGTGCCCATAGAAATGATGAATTTTCTACAAATACAAATTTATGCAGATTTTCTTATGGATTTCGTTTTGGACCATAATTCTTATAGAGATTCCGAACCTTTAGCCCGTTAGGTACCATAGAGTCTGAAAAAATGGCTTTTAAATATCGAACCCAAGCCTGAAATCAGTGCCCATAGAAATGATGATTTTTCTTAAAAAAAACACATTTTGCTGATTGTTCAACTGATTACGTTTTCGACCATGATTCTTAGGTCGATTCTAAAATTTCAGCCCGTTTGGTACCATAGAGCCTGAAAAAATTGCTTTTAAATATCGAACCAAAGTCTGAAATCAGTGCCTATAGAAATGATAATTTTTCTACAAAAAACACTTTATGCTGATTTTTCAACTGATTACCTTTTCGACCATGATTCTTAGGTCGATTCTCAAATTTCAGCCCGTTTGGTACTCTATAGAGCCTGAAAAAATGGCTTTTAAATATCGAACACAAGTCTGAAAACAGTGCCCATAGAAAAAAATGAATTTTGTCCAAATACAACTTTATTTAGATTTTCTGATTGATTTCGTTTTGAACCATTATTTTTATAACGATTCCAAAATTTCAGCTCGTTTGGTACCATAGAGTCTGAAAAAATGGCTTTTACAAATCGAACCCAAGTCTGAAAACAGTGCCCATTTAAATGATGATTTTTCTACTAAAACACTTTTTCCAGATTTTTCAACTGATTACCTTATCGACCATGATTCTTACGTCGATTCTAAAATTTCAGCCCGTTTGGTACTATGGAGCCTAAAAAAATGGCTTTTAAATTTCGAACCCAAGTCTGAAATCAGTGCCCATAGAAATGATGATTTTTCTACAAAAAACACTTTATGCTGATTTTTCAACTGATTACCTTTTCGACCATGATTCTTAGGTCGATTCTTAAATTTCAGCCCGTTTGGTACTCTATAGAGCCTGAAAAAATGGCTTTTAAATATCGAACCCAAGTCTGAAAACAGTGCCCATAGAAAAAAATGAATTTTGTCCAAATACAACTTTATTTAGATTTTCTGATTGATTTCGTTTTGAACCATTATTCTTATAACGATTCCAAAATTTCAGCTCGTTTGGTACCATAGAGTCTGAAAAAATGGCTTTTACAAATCGAACCCAAGTCTGAAAACAGTGCCCATTTAAATGATGATTTTTCTACTGAAAACACTTTTTCCAGATTTTTCAACTGATTACCTTTTCGACCATGATTCTTAGGTCGATTCTAAAATTTCAGCCCGTTTGGTACTATGGAGCCTAAAAAAATGGCTTTTAAATTTCGAACCCAAGTCTGAAATCAGTGCCCATAGAAATGATGATTTTTCTACAAAAAACACTTTATGCTGATTTTTCAACTGATTACGTTTTCGACCATTACTCTTACGATGATTTCAAAATTTCAGCCCGTTTGGTAGCAAAGAGCCTGAAAAATTTGCTTTTAAATATCGAACCCAAGTCTGAAATCAGTGCCCATAGAAATGATGAATTTTCTACAATTACAAATTTTTACCGATTTTCTTACGGATTTCGTTTTGGACAATTATTCTTATCACGATTCAAAATTTCAGCTCGTTTGGTACCATAGAGTCTGAAAAAATGGTTTTTAAATATCGAACCCAAGTCTGAAAACAGTGCCCATTTAATTGATCATTTTTCTACAAAAATCACTTTTTGTAGATTTTTCAACTGATTACGTTTTCGACCATTATTCTTACGATGATTTCAAAATTTCAGCCCGTTTGGTACCATAAGGCTTGAAAAAATGGCTTTTAAATATCGAACCCAAGTCTGAAATCAGTGCCCATAGAAATGATGATTTTCCTACAAAAAACACTTTTTGTAGATTTTTCAACTGATTACCTTTTCGACCATGATTCTTAGGTCGATTCTAAAATTTCAGCCCGTTTGGTACTCTATAGAGCCTGAAAAAATGGCTTTTAAATATCGAACCCAAGTCTGAAAACAGTGCCCATAAAAAAAATGAATTTTGTCCAAATACAACTTTATTTAGATTTTCTGATTGATTTCGTTTTGAACCATTATTCTTATAACGATTCCAAAATTTCAGCTCGTTTGGTACCATAGAGTCTGAAAAAATGGCTTTTACAAATCAAACCCAAGTCTAAAAACATTGCCCATTTAAATGATGATTTTTCTACTAAAAACACTTTTTCCAGATTTTTCAACTGATTACCTTTTCGACCATGATTCTTAGGTCGATTCTAAAATTTCAGCCCGTTTGGTACTATGGAGCCTAAAAAAATGGCTTTTAAATTTCGAACCCAAGTCTGAAATCAGTGCCCATAGAAATGATGATTTTTCTACAAAAAACACTTTATGCTGATTTTTCAACTGATTACGTTTTCGACCATTACTCTTACGATGATTTCAAAATTTCAGCCCGTTTGGTAGCAAAGAGCCTGAAAAATTTGCTTTTAAATTTCGAAACCAAGTCTGAAATCAGTGCCCATAGAAATGATGATTTTTCTACAAAAAACACTTTATGCTGATTTTTCAACTGATTACGTTTTCGACCATTACTCTTACGATGATTTCAAAATTTCAGCCCGTTTGGTAGCAAAGAGCCTGAAAAATTTGCTTTTAAATATCGAACCCAAGTCTGAAATCAGTACCCATAGAAATGATGATTTTTCTACAAAAAACACTTTATGCTGATTTTTCAACTGATTACGTTTTCGACCATTACTCTTACGATGATTTCAAAATTTCAGCCCGTTTGGTAGCAAAGAGCCTGAAAAATTTGCTTTTAAATTTCGAAACCAAGTCTGAAATCAGTGCCCATAGAAATGATGATTTTTCTACAAAAAACACTTTATGCTGATTTTTCAACTGATTACGTTTTCGACCATTACTCTTACGATGATTTCAAAATTTCAGCCCGTTTGGTAGCAAAGAGCCTGAAAAATTTGCTTTTAAATATCGAACCCAAGTCTGAAAACAGTGCCCATAGAAAAAATGAATTTTGTCCAAATAACACTTTATTTAGATTTTCTGATTGATTTCGTTTTGGACAATTATTCTTATCACGATTCCAAAATTTCAGCTCGTTTGGTACCATAGAGTCTGACAAAATGGCTTTTACAAATCGAACCCAAGTTTGAAAACAGAGCACATAGAAAATATGATTTTTGTCCAAATACAACTTTATTTAGATTTTCTGATTGATTTCGTTTTCGACCATTATTCTTATCACGATTCCGAAATTTCAGCCCGTTTGGTACCATAGAGTCTGAAAAAATGGCTTTTAAATATCGAACCCAAGCCTGAAATCAGTCCCTATAGAAATGATGATTTTTCTATAAAAAACACTTTTTGTAGATTTTTCAACTGATTACGTTTTCGACCATGATTCTTAGGTCGATTCTAAAATTTCAGCCCGTTTGGTACCATAGAGTCTGAAAAAATGGCTCTTAAATATCGAACCCAAGCCTGAAATCAGTGCCCATAGAAATGATGATTTTTCTACAAAAAATACTTTTTGCTGATTTTTCAACTGATTACGTTTTCGACCATTATTCTTACGATGATTTCAAAATTTCAGCCCGTTTGGTACCTTAAAGCCTGAAAAATTTGCTTTTAAATATCGAACCCAAGTCTGAAATCAGTGCCCATAGAAATGATGAATTTTCTACAAATAAAAATTTATGCAGATTTTCTTATGGATTTCGTTTTGGACCATTAATCTTATAGAGATTCCGAACCTTTAGCCCGTTTGGTACCATAAGGCCTGAAAAAATGGCATTTAAGTTTCGAACCCAAGTCTGAAAACAGTGCCCATTTAAATGATGATTTTTCTACAAAAACACTTTTTGTAGATTTTTCAACTGATTACCTTTTCGACCATGATTCTTACGTCGATTCTAAAATTTCAGCCCGTTTGGTACTATGGAGCCTAAAAAAATGGCTTTTAAATTTCGAACCCAAGTCTGAAAACAGTGCCTATAGAAAAAATGAATTTTGTCAAAATACAACGTTATTTAGATTTTCTGATTGACTTCGTTTTGGACCATTATTCTTATCACGATTCCTAAATTTCAGCTCGTTTGGAACCATAGAGTCTGAAAAAATGGCTTTTAAATATCGAACCCAAGTCTGAAAACAGTGCCCATTTAAATGATCATTTTTCTTCAAAAAACACTTTTTCCATGTCTTCAGACTGATTACGTTTTCGACCATTATTCTTACGATGATTTCAAAATTTCAGCCCGTTTGGTACCATAAAGCCTGAAAAATTTGCTTTTAAATATCGAACCCAAGTCTGAAATCAGTGCCCATAGAAATGATGAATTTTCTACAAATACAAATTTATGCAGATTTTCTTATGGATTTCGTTTTGGACCATAATTCTTATAGAGATTCCGAACCTTTAGCCCGTTAGGTACCATAGAGTCTGAAAAAATGGCTTTTAAATATCGAACCCAAGCCTGAAATCAGTCCCTATAGAAATGATGATTTTTCTATAAAAAACACTTTTTGTAGATTTTTCAACTGATTACGTTTTCGACCATGATTCTTAGGTCGATTCTAAAATTTCAGCCCGTTTGGTACCATAGAGCCTGAAAAAATTGCTTTTAAATATCGAACCCAAGTCTGAAATCAGTGCCTATAGAAATGATAATTTTTCTACAAAAAACACTTTATGCTGATTTTTCAACTGATTACCTTTTCGACCATGATTCTTAGGTCGATTCTCAAATTTCAGCCCGTTTGGTACTCTATAGAGCCTGAAAAAATGGCTTTTAAATATCGAACCCAAGTCTGAAAACAGTGCCCATAGAAAAAATGAATTTTGTCCAAATAACACTTTATTTAGATTTTCTGATTGATTTCGTTTTGGACAATTATTCTTATCTCGATTCGAAAATTTCAGCCCGTTTGGTACCATAGAGTCTGAAAAAATGGCTTTTAAATATCGAACCCAAGCCTGAAATCAGTCCCTATAGAAATGATGATTTTTCTACAAAAAACACATTTTGTAGATTTTTCAACTGATTACGTTTTCGACCATGATTCTTATCACGATTCTTACATTTCATCCCGTTTGGTACTATGGAGCCTAGAAAAATGGCTTTTAAATTTCGAACCCAAGTCTGAAATCAGTGCCCATAGAAATGATGATTTTTCAACAAAAAACACTTTATGCTGATTTTTCAACTGATTACCTTTTCGACCATGATTCTTAGGTCGATTCTAAAATTTCAGCCCGTTTGGTACTCTACAGAGCCTGAAAAAATGGCTTTTAAATATCGAACCCAAGTCTGAAAACAGTGCCCATAGAAAAAAATGAATTTTGTCCAAATACAACTTTATTTAGATTTTCTGATTGATTTCGTTTTGAACCATTATTCTTATAACGATTCCAAAATTTCAGCTCGTTTGGTAACATAGAGTCTGAAAAAATGGCTTTTACAAATCGAACCCAAGTCTGAAAACAGTGCCCATTTAAATGATGATTTTTCTACTGAAAAAACTTTTTCCAGATTTTTCAACTGATTACCTTTTCGACCATGATTCTTAGGTCGATTCTAAAATTTCAGCCCGTTTGGTACTATGGAGCCTAAAAAAATGGCTTTTAAATTTCGAACCCAAGTCTGAAATCAGTGCCCATAGAAATGATGATTTTTCTACAAAAAACACTTTATGCTGATTTTTCAACTGATTACGTTTTCGACCATTACTCTTACGATGATTTCAAAATTTCAGCCCGTTTGGTAGCAAAGAGCCTGAAAAATTTGCTTTTAAATGTCGAACCCAAGTCTGAAATCAGTGCCCATAGAAATGATGAATTTTCTACAAAAAACACTTTTTGTAGAGTTTTCAACTGATTACCTTTTCGACCATGATTCTTACGTCGATTCTAAGATATCAGCCCGTTTGGTACTATGGAGACTAAAAAAATGGCTTTTAAATTTCGAACCCAAGTCTGAAAACAGTGCCCATAGAAAAAATGAATTTTGTCCAAATACAACATTATTTAGATTTTCTGATTGATTTCATTTTGGACCATTATTCTTATCACGATTCCAAAATTTCAGCTCGTTTGGTACCATAGAGTCTGAAAAAATGGCTTTTAAAGATCGAACCCAAGTCTGAAAACAGTGCCCATTTAAATGATCATTTTTCTTCAAAAATAACTTTTTGCATATCTTCAGACTGATTACGTTTTCGACCATTATTCTTACGATGATTTCAAAATTTCAGCCCGTTATGTACCATAAGGCCTGAAAAAATGGCTTTTAAATATCGAACCCAAGTCTGAAATCAGTGCCCATAGAAATGATGAATTTTCTACAATTACAAATTTATACCGATTTTCTTACGGATTTCGTTTTGGACCATTTTTCTTATGAAGATTCCGAACCTTTAGCCCGTTTGGTACCATAAGGCCTGAAAAAATGGCTTTTAAATATCGAACCCAAGTCTGAAATCGGTGCCCATAGAAATGATGATTTTTCTACAAAAAACACTTTTTGTAGATTTTTCAACTGATTACGTTTTCGACCATGATTCTTAGGTCGATTCTAAAATTTCAGCCCGTTTGGTACCATAGAGCCTGAAAAAATGGCTTTTAAATATCGAACCCAAGTCTGAAAACAGTGCCCATAGAAAAAATGAATTTTGTCCAAATACAACTTTATTTAGATTTTCTGATTGATTTCGTTTTGGACAATTATTATTATCACGATTCCAAAATTTCAGCTCGTTTGGTACCATAGAGTCTGAAAAAATGGCTTTTAAATATCGAACCCAAGTCTGAAAACAGTGCCCATTTAATTGATCATTTTTCTACAAAAATCACTTTTAGTAGATTTTTCAACTGATTACGTTTTCGACCATTATTCTTACGATGATTTCAAAATTTCAGCCCGTTTGGTACCATAAGGCTTGAAAAAATGGCTTTTAAATATCGAACCCAAGTCTGAAATCAGTGCCCATAGAAATGATGATTTTCCTACAAAAAACACTTTTTTTTAGATTTTTCAACTGATTACCTTTTCGACCATGATTCTTAGGTCGATTCTAAAATTTCAGCCCGTTTGGTACTCTATAGAGCCTGAAAAAATGGCTTTTAAATATCGAACCCAAGTCTGAAAACAGTGCCCATAGAAAAAATGAATTTTGTCCAAATACAACTTTATTTAGATTTTCTGATTGATTTCGTTTTGGACAATTATTCTTATCACGATTCCAAAATTTCAGCTCGTTTGGTACCATAGAGTCTGAAAAAATGGCTTTTACAAATCGAACCCAAGTTTGAAAACAGAGCACATAGAAAATATGATTTTTGTCCAAATGCAACTTTATTTAGATTTTCTGATTGATTTCGTTTTCGACCGTTATTCTTATCACGATTCCGAAATTTCAGCCCGTTTGGTACCATAGAGTCTGAAAAAATGGCTTTTAAATATCGAACCGAAGCCTGAAATCAGTGCCCATAGAAATGATGATTTTTCTACAAAAAACACTTTTTGTAGATTTTTCAACTGATTACGTTTTCGACCATTATTCTTACGATGATTTCAAAATTTCAGCCCGTTTGGTACCATAAGGCTTGAAAAAATGGCTTTTAAATATCGAACCCAAGTCTGAAATCAGTGCCCATAGAAATGATGATTTTCCTACAAAAAACACTTTTTGTAGATTTTTCAACTGATTACCTTTTCGACCATGATTCTTAGGTCGATTCTCAAATTTCAGCCCGTTTGGTACTCTATAGAGCCTGAAAAAATGGCTTTTAAATATCGAACCCAAGTCTGAAAACAGTGCCCATAGAAAAAATGAATTTTGTCCAAATAACACTTTATTTAGATTTTCTGATTGATTTCGTTTTGGACAATTATTCTTATCACGATTCGAAAATTTCAGCCCGTTTGGTACCATAGAGTCTGAAAAAATGGCTTTTAAATATCGAACCCAAGCCTGAAATCAGTCCCTATAGAAATGATGATTTTTCTACAAAAAACACATTTTGTAGATTTTTCAACTGATTACGTTTTCGACCATGATTCTTATCACGATTCTTACATTTCATCCCGTTTGGTACTATGGAGCCTAGAAAAATGGCTTTTAAATTTCGAACCCAAGTCTGAAATCAGTGCCCATAGAAATGATGATTTTTCTACAAAAAACACTTTATGCTGATTTTTCAACTGATTACCTTTTCGACCATGATTCTTAGGTCGATTCTAAAATTTCAGCCCGTTTGGTACTCTACAGAGCCTGAAAAAATGGCTTTTAAATATCGAACCCAAGTCTGAAAACAGTGCCCATAGAAAAAAATGAATTTTGTCCAAATACAACTTTATTTAGATTTTCTGATTGATTTCGTTTTGAACCATTATTCTTATAACGATTCCAAAATTTCAGCTCGTTTGGTACCATAGAGTCTGAAAAAATGGCTTTTACAAATCGAACCCAAGTCTGAAAACAGTGCCCATTTAAATGATGATTTTTCTACTGAAAAAACTTTTTCCAGATTTTTCAACTGATTACCTTTTCGACCATGATTCTTAGGTCGATTCTAAAATTTCAGCCCGTTTGGTACTATGGAGCCTAAAAAAATGGCTTTTAAATTTCGAACCCAAGTCTGAAATCAGTGCCCATAGAAATGATGATTTTTCTACAAAAAACACTTTATGCTGATTTTTCAACTGATTACGTTTTCGACCATTACTCTTACGATGATTTCAAAATTTCAGCCCGTTTGGTAGCAAAGAGCCTGAAAAATTTGCTTTTAAATATCGAACCCAAGTCTGAAATCAGTGCCCATAGAAATGATGAATTTTCTACAAAAAACACTTTTTGTAGAGTTTTCAACTGATTACCTTTTCGACCATGATTCTTACGTCGATTCTAAGATATCAGCCCGTTTGGTACTATGGAGACTAAAAAAATGGCTTTTAAATTTCGAACCCAAGTCTGAAAACAGTGCCCATAGAAAAAATGAATTTTGTCCAAATACAACATTATTTAGATTTTCTGATTGATTTCATTTTGGACCATTATTCTTATCACGATTCCAAAATTTCAGCTCGTTTGGTACCATAGAGTCTGAAAAAATGGCTTTTAAAGATCGAACCCAAGTCTGAAAACAGTGCCCATTTAAATGATCATTTTTCTTCAAAAATAACTTTTTGCATATCTTCAGACTGATTACGTTTTCGACCATTATTCTTACGATGATTTCAAAATTTCAGCCCGTTTGGTACCATAAGGCCTGAAAAAATGGCTTTTAAATATCGAACCCAAGTCTGAAATCAGTGCCCATAGAAATGATGAATTTTCTACAATTACAAATTTATACCGATTTTCTTACGGATTTCGTTTTGGACCATTATTCTTATAACGATTCCAAAATTTCAGCTCGTTTGGTACCATAGAGTCTGAAAAAATGGCTTTTACAAATCGAACCCAAGTCTGAAAACAGTTCCCATTTAAATGATGATTTTTCTACTGAAAACACTTTTTCCAGATTTTTCAACTGATTACCTTTTCGACCATGATTCTTAGGTCGATTCTAAAATTTCAGCCCGTTTGGTACTATGGAGCCTAAAAAAATGGCTTTTAAATTTCGAACCCAAGTCTGAAATCAGTGCCCATAGAAATGATGATTTTTCTACAAAAAACACTTTATGCTGATTTTTCAACTGATTACGTTTTCGACCATTACTCTTACGATGATTTCAAAATTTCAGCCCGTTTGGAAGCAAAGAGCCTGAAAAATTTGCTTTTAAATATCGAACCCAAGTCTGAAATCAGTGCCCATAAAAATGATGATTTTCCTACAAAAAACACTTTTTGTAGATTTTTCAACTGATTACCTTTTCGACCATGATTCTTAGGTCGATTCTAAAATTTCAGCCCGTTTGGTACTCTATAGAGCCTGAAAAAATGGCTTTTAAATATCGAACCCAAGCCTGAAATCAGTGCCCATAGAAATGATGAATTTTCTACAATTACAAATTTATACCGATTTTCTTACGGATTTCGTTTTGGACCATTTTTCTTATAAAGATTCCGAACCTTTAGCCCGTTTGGTACCATAAGGCCTGAAAAAATGGCTTTTAAATATCGAACCCAAGTCTGAAATCAGTGCCCATAGAAATGATGATTTTTCTACAAAAAACACTTTTTTAGATTTTTCAACTGATTACGTTTTCGACCATGATTCTTAGGTCTATTCTAAAATTTCAGCCCGTTTGGTACCATAGAGCCTGAAAAAATGGCTTTTAAATATCGAACCCAAGTCTGAAAACAGTGCCCATAGAAAGAATGAATTTTGTCCAAATACAACTTTATTTAGATTTTCTGATTGATTTCGTTTTGGACAATTATTCTTATCACGATTCCAAAATTTCAGCTCGTTTGGTACCATAGAGTCTGAAAAAATGGCTTTTAAATATCGAACCCAAGTCTGAAAACAGTGCCCATTTAATTGATCATTTTTCTACAAAAATCACTTTTTGTAGATTTTTCATCGGATTACGTTTTCGACCATTATTTTTACAATGATTTCTAAATTTCAGCCCGTTTGGTACCATAAGGCTTGAAAAAATGGCTTTTAAATATCGAACCCAAGTCTGAAATCAGTGCCCATAGAAATGATGATTTTCCTACAAAAAACACTTTTTGTAGATTTTTCAACTGATTACCTTTTCGACCATGATTCTTAGGTCGATTCTAAAATTTCAGCCCGTTTGGTACTCTATAGAGCCTGAAAAAATGGCTTTTAAATATCGAACCCAAGTCTGAAAACAGTGCCCATAGAAAAAATGAATTTTGTCCAAATACAACTTTATTTAGATTTTCTGATTGATTTCGTTTTGAACCATTATTCTTATAACGATTCCAAAATTTCAGCTCGTTTGGTACCATAGAGTCTGAAAAAATGGCTTTTACAAATCAAACCCAAGTCTAAAAACATTGCCCATTTAAATGATGATTTTTCTACTAAAAACACTTTTTCCAGATTTTTCAACTGATTACCTTTTCGACCATGATTCTTAGGTCGATTCTAAAATTTCAGCCCGTTTGGTACTATGGAGCCTAAAAAAATGGCTTTTAAATTTCGAACCCAAGTCTGAAATCAGTGCCCATAGAAATGATGATTTTTCTACAAAAAACACTTTATGCTGATTTTTCAACTGATTACGTTTTCGACCATTACTCTTACGATGATTTCAAAATTTCAGCCCGTTTGGTAGCAAAGAGCCTGAAAAATTTGCTTTTAAATATCGAACCCAAGTCTGAAATCAGTACCCATAGAAATGATGATTTTTCTACAAAAAACACTTTTTGTAGATTTTTCAACTGATTACCTTTTCAACCATGATTCTTAGGTCGATTCTAAAATTTCAGCCCGTTTGGTACTCTATAGAGCCTGAAAAAATGGCTTTTAAATATCGAACCCAAGTCTGAAATCAGTGCCCATAGAAAAAATGAATTTTGTCCAAATAACACTTTATTTAGATTTTCTGATTGATTTCGTTTTGGACAATTATTCTTATCACGATTCCAAAATTTCAGCTCGTTTGGTACCATAGAGTCTGACAAAATTGCTTTTACAAATCGAACCCAAGTTTGAAAACAGAGCACATAGAAAATATGATTTTTGTCCAAATACAACTTTATTTAGATTTTCTGATTGATTTCGTTTTGGACTAAGATTTTTATCACGATTCAGAAATTTCAGCCCGTTTGGTACCATAGAGTCTGAAAAAATGGCTTTTAAATATCTAACCCAAGTCTGAAATCAGTGCCCATAGAAAAAATGAATTTTGTCCAAATACAACTTTATTTAGATTTTCTGATTGATTTCGTTTGGACCATTATTCTTATCACGATTCCAAAATTTCAGCTCGTTTGGTACCATAGAGTCTGAAAAAATGGCTTTTACAAATCGAACCCAAGTTTGAAAACAGTGCACATAGAAAATATGATTTTTGTCCAAATACATCTTTATTTAGATTTTCTTATTGATTTCGTTTTGAACCAAGTATTTAATCACGGATCCGAAATTTCAGCCCGTTTGGTACCATAGAGTCTGAAAAAATGGCTTTAAAATATCGAAACCAAGCCTGAAATCAGTGCCCATAGAAATGATGATTTTTCTTAAAAAAAACACATTTTGCTGATTGTTCAACTGATTACGTTTTCGACCATGATTCTTATGTCGATTCTAAAATTTCAGCTCGTTTGGTACCATAAAGTCTGAAAAAATGGCTTTTAAATATCGAACCCAACTCTGAAATCAGTGCCCATAGAAATGATGATTTTTCTACAAAAAACACTTTATGCTGATTTTTTAACTGATTACGTTTTCGACCATTACTCTTACGATGATTTCAAAATTTCAGCCCGTTTGGTTGCAAAGAGCCTGAAAAATTTGCTTTTAAATATCGAACCCAAGTCTGAAATCAGTGCCCATAGAAATGATGATTTTTCTACAAAAAAAGCTTTTTGCTGATTTTTCAACTGATTACGTTTTCGACCATTATTCTTACGATGATTTCAAAATTTCAGCCCGTTTGGGAGCATATAGCCTGAAAAATTTGCTTTTAAATATCGAACCCAAGTCTGAAATCAGTACCCATAGAAATGATGATTTTTCTACAAAAAACACTTTTTGTAGATTTTTCAACTTATTACCTTTTCGACCATGATTCTTAGGTCGATTATAAAATTTCAGTCCGTTTGGTACTATAGAGCCTGAAAAAATGGCTTTTAAATATCGAACCCAAGTCTGAAAACAGTGCCCATAGAAAAAATGAATTTTTTCCAAATACAACTTTATTTAGATTTTCTGATTGATTTCGTTTTGGACCAATATTCTTATCACGATTCCAAAATTTCAGCTCGTTTGGTACCATTGAGTCTGAAAAATTGGCTTTTACAAATCGAACCCAAGTTTGGACTCAGTGCACATAGAAAATATGATTTTTGTCCAAATACAACTTAATTTAGATTTTCTGATTGATTTTGATTTGGACCAAGATTCTTATCACGATTCCGAAATTTCAGCTCGTTTGGTACTATAGAGTCTGAAAATATGGCTTTTAAATATCTAACCCAAGTCTGAAATCAGTGCCCATAGAAAAAATGTATTTTGTCCAAATACAACTTTATTTAGATTTTCTGATTGATTTCGTTTGGACCATTATTCTTATCACGATTCCAAAATTTCAGCTCGTTTGGTACCATAGAGTCAGAAAAAATGGCTTTTAAATTTCGAACCCAAGTCTGGAAACAGTGCCCATAGAAAAAATGAATTTTGTCAAAATACAACTTTATTTAGATTTTCTGATTGATTTCGTTTTGGACTATTATTCTTATCACGATTCCGAAATTTCAGCCCGTTTGGTACCATAGAGTCTGAAAAATTGGCTTTTAAATATCGAACCCAAGCCTGAAATCAGTGCCCATAGAAATGATGATTTTTCTTAAAAAAAACACATTTTGCTGATTGTTCAAATGATTACGTTTTCGACCATGATTCTTACGTCGATTCTTAAATTTCAGCCCGTTTGGTACCATAGAGCCTGAAAAATTTGCTTTTTGTTAGAATATGGCAATATAAATGCAGTTATCTTAGGTTGGCTATAAGGTATCTGTAAACATTGTTTTGTTGGCAATACTGTTTAACCTTGTTCTATTGTCTATTACTGAGAAGAGACCTGTCAATGTGTACATTTGTAAGAAGAAGAATAAAGTCATTACTGAATAAAACTGAACCCTTTTTATTGAAATAATCACAGGTTATGGGCCCAGAGTCGCTAATCTGTTGATGAAGTTAAAAGTACGCAAAATAAATCAACGGGAGTGAATATCAGCGAAAAGTGAGGTTAGGTTGCCGGAACGCGTGCAGAAAATTTTCGTTGAGAAGGATAAAATACCACTGATATATCTGATCAGGCAAGGCAGGATAGCAAAATGGAAGGAAACGCGATGACTACCAATGTTTTGAAGTTGGAAGGGACAAGGAATTGGAATATTTGGAAATTTCAAACGACAGTACTTCTCAGAGGACAGGGATGGCTGGACATTGTTGAAGGGCGCACTATGAAGCCTGAAGATGTTACCGCGCGAACCACTTGGGAGACAAAAGATGCTAAAGCTCAGACGCTACTGGTTACGAGAATGTCGGAAAACGTTATGCTACATATCATATCGTGCACAACTTCGGCTGCAATGTGGAGTAAGCTTCTAAGTGTATATGAACAGAAGTCGGAAACCAGTATCCATATTATCCAACAAAGGTTCTTTCAATACAGATATGAGAAAGGCACCGAAATGTCAGTTTTTCTCTCTAAAATTCAAGAGATGCAAAATCAGTTAAAACAAATGGGCGAGGATATGTCTGATAAATTTATAATAACTAAAGTCTTAATGAGCTTGCCAGATGAATATAAACATTTTATATCGGCGTGGGAATCGGCGCCAGACGACAAACAAACGTTCGACAATTTAGTAGCCAGGTTATTAATTGAAGAGGAAAGAGTGAAAGTTAAAAGTGAAGAAATACAAGATACTTCGTCCTCATCTGCGTTCGTAGCTAAAAGAAATATTAAGTGTTACATGTGTGGTAAAGTCGGACATTTACAAGCTGAGTGTAGAAGTAATCGAGACAGTGAGAAAAAGTTAAACGAACGTAAATGCTTTTACTGTGGAAAATTCGGGCATTATAAGGCACAGTGTCGGTTTAAAAAGTCAAAGGAAAATAAGAAAACAAGTAATGCTTTTGTAGTGTTGAATTCCTCGCATACAAATTATGAACAATCAAAGTGGTTAGTTGACTCTGGAGCGAGCGAACACATGTGCAACGATCGCTCTTTATTTACATCATTTTCAAATGTTCCGCAAAAGTCTGTTATTGTTGGAAATGGAGCAATAATTAGTGTGTTAGGATGTGGACAGATGGCGGTACAAGTCTATAATGGGACTGAATGGATAAATTCAACCATAAACAACGTTTTGTTCGTTCCGGATCTGAAGTCAAATTTATTTTCTGTGAAATGCGTAGCTGACCGCGGATACACTATGGTCACAAGTGACAGTTCGTGTTTATTTTATAAAAATGGAGTTGTTTGTGCGATAGCAAGTCGAGTAGACAGTTCATACTATATGGATTTTCGTTTCAAATGCCAGGTCGCAAGTGTTGCTAATATTATTAAAAATGACCTATACGAGTGGCATGAGATATTCGCACATCAAAACTTTGATTACGTGAAGAAAGCATTGCAGAAAAATAACATTGAAGTAAAACAAACTGACTTACCCCAATGTGAAAGTTGCTTGAAAGGAAAGATACACCGGCTACCATTTAAGAGGAGTGAGCATGTGAGCACAAAAACATGTGAAATCATACATGGGGATACTTGTGGACCCATGGAAGAAAAATCAATTGGCGGGTCGAGATATTTTGTCGTTCTAAAGGATGACTATTCTAACTTTAGAAGTGTGTATTTCGTTGAAGCAAAACACGAGATTAAGCGCTGTTTGGAGGATTTTATAAATAAAGCCGAAAATACTACTGGAAACAAAGTCAAGATATTTCGGAGTGACAATGGGCTAGAATTCATAAATAGAGATGTAAAGGAAATATTTTCCAAGCGTGGGATAACCCACCAGACTACTGTTCCCTATACTCCCGAACAAAATGGGAAAGCCGAAAGGGAAAATAGAACCCTAGTTGAAGCAGCACGAACAATGCTACATGCGAAGAATTTACCTAAGAAATTGTGGGCAGAAGCAGTAAATACTGCTGCTTTTGTCTTGAATAGAACTGGGAAAGGTAAAGAAGGAAATTCTCCATATGAAATATGGACAAATAGTAGTTTTGATGTTCATCAACTGAAGGCATTTGGTTCACCAGTGTATGCACACATCCCAAAAGAGAAAAGAAGGAAATGGGATAAGAAAAGTGAGAAGGGTTTGATGGTAGGTTATGCTGAAAACGTCAAAGGCTATAGAATTTACTTCCCTAAGAAAAACAGCGTAGATGTAAAGAGAGATGTAATTTTCTTAAGTCAAGAGGAAACAGAAGAAATTGAGGATGTGTCGGATCAGAATACTCAAACTTTGCTGACATCAGAAGAAACAGTGGAAGAACAAAAGGTTGCTGAATGTGAGGAAACTCAAGTTACCCAAAATGACAGTCATACAAATCTTAATGTAAACAGTTCTTTATGTGAAAGTGAAAGCCAGAGTGAATATGAGCCATGTGATGATGAACTATCAGACCTAGATGAAACATTGTTACCTCAAAATGAAAGAAGCAAGCGGGTGAGGAAACCGACAACATTCTATCAATGTCAAAATGTTGTAAGTGAAGCAAATGAGCCAGTGACATACAAAGAAGCTATGGAAAGAAGCGATGCAAATAGGTGGAAAGAGGCAATAAGTAGAGAATTGCAAACTTTAGAAGAGAATAATACTTGGGATTTTTGTAATGCACCAGTACATGAAAAGGTAGTAAGTAGCAAGTGGGTTTTTAAGCTTAAAGGAAATGGTAATGTAAAGCAGTACAAGGCTAGGCTAGTTGCAAGGGGGTTTGAACAAAATGGTTGTTTTGATTTAAGTGACATTTACGCTCCTGTGGCTAAATTATCAACATTTAGAATTTTTGTAGCGATAGCGACTAAATTAAATTTACCTATATATCAAATGGGTGTAATAGGGGCGTTTCTGTATGGCGATATAGACAAAGAAGTCTATATTAAATTGCCAGAAGGGGCTTATTCTGAGGGAAATAATATTGTAAAGCTAAATAAGTCACTGTACGGTTTAAAGAGTTCACCAAAGTGTTGGAACATAAAATTCAATTCTATAGTAAATAAGGAGGGTTTTGTTAAATCTAACTGTGACTCATGTTTATATTTAAAGTATTATGACAATGAGAAAATGTACATTTTACTTTATGTCGATGACATTTTAATTTTTGGTACAAATAAGGAAGATATTTCTAAATTTAAGAGTATATTATGTAAAGAGTTTAAAATGAAAGACTTAGGGCTAATATCAAATTTCCTAGGTATAAATGTAAAGCAAAATTTGAAAACTGGTATTACAGAGTTAGATCAGAGAGAATATTTGGAGAATATTTTAAAAAGATTTAATATGCAAAATTGTAAGCCTATGTCAACCCCTATGGACCCTAATTTTAACACTAAAATATTTGTAAAAGACAGTATTGCTGTAGACAACAGTATTCAGAATTTGTGCAGACAAATGATAGGATGTCTAATGTATGCTGCATCAGGTACCAGGCCTGATTTGTGTTTTCCGGTTTCTATGTTAAGTAGGTATCAAACCTGCGCCAACAATGATCTATTAAGTGCATTAAAGAGAGTGTTACGATATATAATGTATAGTCTAAATTATAAGTTAATTTATAAATGTAATGATATCATTTTGGAAGGATATTGCGATGCTGATTGGGGTGGTGATATCAAGGACAGAAAATCCACTTCTGGTTATATACTTTTGATTTATAATTGTCTTGTCGCATGGAGTTCAAAGAAGCAGGCCTCTTTTTTTTTTGTCATCCACTGAATCAGAATATGTATCTATGAGCATGGCTGCTAGTGATGTGTCATGGCTTATAAATCTGCTAACTGAACTTGATTTTAAAAATATTTGCCCTGTTAATATATTTTGTGACAATCAGTCGGCATTGATAAATGCAAATACAGATGCTATAAAGCGATTAAAACATGTAGATATTCGCTATCATTTTGTTAAGGAATTGGTCAGAGAAAATAAGATTTGTGTGAGATATGTTAACACAAATTTGCAACCAGCTGACATATTAACAAAAGCTTTAAGCAGAGAGCTGATTGTAAAACATTTAAATAAGTGTGGTGTTATGGCCAAAACTGTATAACATTATCAATGTTAATATAGGAATTATTATTAGTTTGTTTATGTTTAACAACTGTATTTACATTGAGAAGGGGTGTTAGAATATGGCAATATAAATGCAGTTATCTTAGGTTGGCTATAAGGTATCTGTAAACATTGTTTTGTTGGCAATACTGTTTAACCTTGTTCTATTGTCTATTACTGAGAAGAGACCTGTCAATGTGTACATTTGTAAGAAGAAGAATAAAGTCATTACTGAATAAAACTGAACCCTTTTTATTTAAATATCGAACCCAAGTCTGAAATCAGTACCCATAGAAATGATGATTTTTCTACAAAAAACACTTTTTGTAGATTTTTCAACTTATTACCTTTTCGACCATGATTCTTAGGTCGATTATAAAATTTCAGTTCGTTTGGTACCATAGAGTCTGAAAAAATGGCTTTTACAAATCGAACCCAAGTCTGAAAACAATGCCCATTTAAATGATGATTTTTCTACTAAAAACTTTTTTTGTAGATTTTTCAACTGATTACCTTTTCGGCCATGATTCTTACGTCGATTCTAAAATTTCAGCCCGTTTGGTAATATGGAGCCTAAAAAAATGGCTTTTAAATTTCGAACCCAAGTCTGGAAACAGTGCCCATAGAAAAAATGAATTTTGTCAAAATACAACTTTATTTAGATTTTCTGATTGATTTCGTTTTGGACTATTATTCTTATCACGATTCCGAAATTTCAGCCCGTTTGGTACCATAGAGTCTGAAAAATTGGCTTTTAAATATCGAACCCAAGCCTGAAATCAGTGCCCATAGAAATGATGATTTTTCTTAAAAAAAACACATTTTGCTGATTGTTCAAATGATTACGTTTTCGACCATGATTCTTACGTCGATTCTTAAATTTCAGCCCGTTTGGTACCATAGAGCCTGAAAAAATTGCTTTTAAATATCGAACCCAAGTCTGAAATCAGTGCCCATAGAAATGATGATTTTTCTACAAAAAACACTTTATGCTGATTTTTCAACTGATTACCTTTTCGACCATGATTCTTAGCTCGATTCTAAAATTTCAGCCCGTTTGGTACTCTATAGAGCCTGAAAAAATGGCTTTTAAATATCGAACCCAAGTCTGAAAACAGTGCCCATTTAAATGATGATTTTTCTACTAAAAACAGTTTTTGTAGATTTTTCAACTGATTACCTTTTCGACCATGATTCTTACGTCGATTCGAAAATTTCAGCCCATTTGGTTCCTGAGAGCCTGAAAAAATTGCTTTTAAATGTCGAACCCAAGTCTGAAATCAGTGCACATAGAAATGATGATTTTTCTACAAAAAACACTTTTTGCTGATTTTTCAAGTGATTACGTTTTCGACCATTATTCTTACGATGATTTTTAAATTTCAGCCCGTTTGGTACCATAGAGCCTGTCTGAAAACAGTGCACATAGAAAAAATGAATTTTCTACAATAACAAATTTATGCAGATTTTCTAATTGATTTCGTTTTGGACTATTATTCTTATCACGATTCCAAAATTTCAGCCCGTTTGGTTCCGTAGAGCCTGAAAAAATGGCTTTTACAAATCGAACCCAAGTTTGAACTCAGAGCACATAGAAAATATGATTTTTGTCCAAATACAACTTTATTTAGATTTTCTGATTGATTTCGTTTTGGACACGATTCTTATCATGATTCCAAAATTTCAGCTCGTTTGGTACCATAAAGTCTGAAAAAATGGCATTTAAATATAGAACCCAAGTCTGAAATCAGTGCCCATAGAAATGATGATTTTTCTTAAAAAAAACGCTTTTTGCTGATTTTTCAATTGATTATGTTTTCGACCATGATTCTTACGTCGATTTGAAAATTTTAGCCCATTTGGTTCCTTAGAGACTGAAAAAATTGCTTTCAAATATCGAACCCAAGTCTGAAATCAGTGCACATAGAAATTATGATTTTTCTACAAAAAACACTTTTTGCTGAATTTTCAACTGATTACGTTTTCGACCATTATTCTCACGATGATTTTAAAATTTCAGCCCGTTTGGTACCATAGAGCCTGTCTGAAAACAGTGCAAATAGAAAAAATGAATTTTCTACAAATACAAATTTATGCAGATTTTCTGATTGATTTCGTTTTGGACTATTATTCTTATCACGATTCCAAAATTTCAGCTCGTTTGGAACCATAGAGTCTGAAAAAATGGCTTTTAAATATCGAACCCAAGCCTGAAATCAGTGCCTATAGAAATGATGATTTTTCTTAAAAAACACGCTTTTTGCTGATTGTTCAATTGATTACGTTTTCGACCATGATTCTTACGTCGATTCGAAAATTTCAGCCCATTTGGTTCCTTAGAGCTTGAAAAAATTGCTTTTAAATATCGAACCCAAGTCTGAAATCAGTACCCATAGAAATGATGATTTTTCTACAAAAAAACACTTTTTGTAGATTTTTCAACTGATTACCTTTTCGACCATGATTCTAAGGTCGATTCTAAAATTTCAGCCCGTTTGGTACTCCATAGAGCATGAAAAAATGGCTTTTAAATATCTAACCCAAGTCTGGAAACAGGGCCCATAGAAAAAATGAATTTTGTCAAAATACAACTTTATTTAGATTTTCTGATTGATTTTGTTTTGGACTATTATTCTTATCACGATTCCAAAATTTCAGCTCGTTTGGTACCTTTAAGTCTGAAAAAATGGCTTTTAAATATCGAACCCAACTCTGAAATCAGTGCCCATAGAAATGATGATTTTTCTACAAAAAACACCTTATGCTGATTTTTCAACTGATTACGTTTTCGACCATTACTCTTACGATGATTTCAAAATTTCAGCCCGTTTGGTTGCAAAGGGCCTGAAAAATTTGCTTTTAAATATCGAACCCAAGTCTGAAATCAGTTCCCATAGAAATGATGATTTTTCTACAAAAAAACACTTTTTGTAGATTTTTCAAATGATTACCTTTTCGACCATGATTCTTAGGTCGATTCTAAAATTTCAGCCCGTTTGGTACTCTATAGAGCATGAAAAAATGGCTTTTAAATATCGAACCCAAGTCTGGAAACAGTGCCCATAGAAAAAATGAATTTTGTCAAAATACAACTTTATTTAGATTTTCTGATTGATTTCGTTTTGGACTATTATTCTTATCACGATTCCAAAATTTCAGCTCGTTTGGAACCATAGAGTCTGAAAAAATGGCTTTTAAATATCGGACCCAAGCCTGAAATCAGTGCCCATAGAAATGATGATTTTTCTTAAAAAAAACGCTTTTTGCTGATTGTTCAATTGATTACGTTTTCGACCATGATTCTTACGTCGATTCGAAAATTTCAGCCCATTTGGTTCCTTAGAGCTTGAAAAAATTGCTTTTAAATATCGAACCCAAGTCTGAAATCAGTACCCATAGAAATGATGATTTTTCTACAAAAAAACACTCTTTGTAGATTTTTCAACTGATTACCTTTTCGACCATGATTCTAAGGTCGATTCGAAAATTTCAGCCCGTTAAGTACTCCATAGAGCATGAAAAAATGGCTTTTAAATATCGAACCCAAGTCTGGAAACAGGGCCCATAGAAAAAATGAATTTTGTCAAAATACAACTTTATTTAGATTTTCTGATTGATTTCGTTTTGGACTATTATTCTTATCACGATTCCAAAATTTCAGCTCGTTTGGTACCTTTAAGTCTGAAAAAATGGCTTTTAAATATCGAACCCAACTCTGAAATCAGTGCCCATAGAAATGATGACTTTTCTACAAAAAACACTTTATGCTGATTTTTCAACTGATTACGTTTTCGACCATTACTCTTACGATGATTTCAAAATTTCAGCCCGTTTGGTTGCAAAGGGCCTGAAAAATTTGCTTTTAAATATCGAACCCAAGTCTGAAAACAGTGCCCATTTAAATGATGATTTTTCTACAAAAAACACTTTTTGTAGATTTTTCAACTGATTACGTTTTCGACCATGATTCTTATGTCGATTCTAAAATTTCAGCCCGTTTGATTGCTTAGAGCCTGAAAAAATGGCTTTTTAATATCGAACCCAACTCTGAAAAAGGTTCCCATAGAAAAAATGATTTTTGTCCAAATACAATTTTATTTAGATTTTCTGATTGATTTCGTTTTGGACTATTATTCTTATCACGATTCCAAAATTTCAGCTCGTTTGGTACCATAGAGTCTGAAAAAATGGCTTTTACAAATCAAACCCAAGTTTGAAAACATTGCACATAGAAAATATGATTTTTGTCCAAATACATGTTTATTTACATTTTCTGATTGATTTCGTTTTGGACCAAGATTTTTATCACGATTCAGAAATTTCAGCCCGTTTGGTACCATAGAGTCTGAAAAAATGGCTTTTAAATATCTAACCCAAGTCTGAAATCAGTGCCCATAGAAAAAATGAATTTTGTCCAAATACAACTTTATTTAGATTTTCTGATTGATTTCGTTTGGACCATTATTCTTATCACGATTCCAAAATTTCAGCTCGTTTGGTACCATAGAGTCTGAAAAAATGGCTTTTACAAATCGAACCCAAGTTTGAAAACAGTGCACATAGAAAATATGATTTTTGTCCAAATACATCTTTATTTAGATTTTCTTATTGATTTCGTTTTGAACCAAGTATTTAATCACGGATCCGAAATTTCAGCCCGTTTGGTACCATAGAGTCTGAAAAAATGGCTTTAAAATATCGAAACCAAGCCTGAAATCAGTGCCCATAGAAATGATGATTTTTCTTAAAAAAAACACATTTTGCTGATTGTTCAACTGATTACGTTTTCGACCATGATTCTTATGTCGATTCTAAAATTTCAGCTCGTTTGGTACCATAAAGTCTGAAAAAATGGCTTTTAAATATCGAACCCAACTCTGAAATCAGTGCCCATAGAAATGATGATTTTTCTACAAAAAACACTTTATGCTGATTTTTTAACTGATTACGTTTTCGACCATTACTCTTACGATGATTTCAAAATTTCAGCCCGTTTGGTTGCAAAGAGCCTGAAAAATTTGCTTTTAAATATCGAACCCAAGTCTGAAATCAGTGCCCATAGAAATGATGATTTTTCTACAAAAAAAGCTTTTTGCTGATTTTTCAACTGATTACGTTTTCGACCATTATTCTTACGATGATTTCAAAATTTCAGCCCGTTTGGGAGCATATAGCCTGAAAAATTTGCTTTTAAATATCGAACCCAAGTCTGAAATCAGTACCCATAGAAATGATGATTTTTCTACAAAAAACACTTTTTGTAGATTTTTCAACTTATTACCTTTTCGACCATGATTCTTAGGTCGATTATAAAATTTCAGTCCGTTTGGTACTATAGAGCCTGAAAAAATGGCTTTTAAATATCGAACCCAAGTCTGAAAACAGTGCCCATAGAAAAAATGAATTTTTTCCAAATACAACTTTATTTAGATTTTCTGATTGATTTCGTTTTGGACCAATATTCTTATCACGATTCCAAAATTTCAGCTCGTTTGGTACCATTGAGTCTGAAAAATTGGCTTTTACAAATCGAACCCAAGTTTGGACTCAGTGCACATAGAAAATATGATTTTTGTCCAAATACAACTTAATTTAGATTTTCTGATTGATTTTGATTTGGACCAAGATTCTTATCACGATTCCGAAATTTCAGCTCGTTTGGTACTATAGAGTCTGAAAATATGGCTTTTAAATATCTAACCCAAGTCTGAAATCAGTGCCCATAGAAAAAATGTATTTTGTCCAAATACAACTTTATTTAGATTTTCTGATTGATTTCGTTTGGACCATTATTCTTATCACGATTCCAAAATTTCAGCTCGTTTGGTACCATAGAGTCAGAAAAAATGGCTTTTACAAATCGAACCCAAGTTTGGAAACAGTGCACATAGAAAATATGATTTTTGTCCAAATACATCTTTAATTAGATTTTCTTATTGATTTCGTTTTGAACCAAGATTTTAATCACGATTCCGAAATTTCAGCCCGTTTGGTACCATAGAGTCTGAAAAAATGGCTTTTAAATATCGAAACCAAGCCTGAAATCAGTGCCCATAGAAATGATGATTTTTCTTTAAAAAAACACATTTTGCTGATTGTTCAACTGATTACGTTTTCGACCATGATTCTTACGTCGATTCTAAAATTTCAGCTCGTTTGGTACCATAAAGTCTGAAAAAATGGCTTTTAAATATCGAAACCAAGCCTGAAATCAGTGCCCATAGAAATGATGATTTTTCTACAAAAAACACTTTATGCTGATTTTTTAACTGATTACGTTATCGACCATTACTCTTACGATGATTTCAAAATTTCAGCCCGTTTGGTTGCAAAGAGCCTGAAAAATTTGCTTTTAAATATCGAACCCAAGTCTGAAATCAGTGCCCATAGAAATGATGATTTTTCTACAAAGAAAGCTTTTTGCTGATTTTTCAACTGATTACGTTTTCGACCATTATTCTTACGATGATTTCAAAATTTCAGCCCGTTTGGGAGCATATAGCCTGAAAAATTTGCTTTTAAATATCGAACCCAAGTCTGAAATCAGTACCCATAGAAATGATGATTTTTCTACAAAAAACACTTTTTGTAGATTTTTCAACTTATTACCTTTTCGACCATGATTCTTAGGTCGATTATAAAATTTCAGCTCGTTTGGTACCATAGAGTCTGAAAAAATGGCTTTTACAAATCGAACCCAAGTCTGAAAACAATGCCCATTTAAATGATGATTTTTCTACTAAAAACTTTTTTTGTAGATTTTTCAACTGATTACCTTTTCGGCCATGATTCTTACGTCGATTCTAAAATTTCAGCCCGTTTGGTAATATGGAGCCTAAAAAAATGGCTTTTAAATTTCGAACCCAAGTCTGGAAACAGTGCCCATAGAAAAAATGAATTTTGTCAAAATACAACTTTATTTAGATTTTCTGATTGATTTCGTTTTGGACTATTATTCTTATCACGATTCCGAAATTTCAGCCCGTTTGGTACCATAGAGTCTGAAAAATTGGCTTTTAAATATCGAACCCAAGCCTGAAATCAGTGCCCATAGAAATGATGATTTTTCTTAAAAAAAACACATTTTGCTGATTGTTCAAATGATTACGTTTTCGACCATGATTCTTACGTCGATTCATAAATTTCAGCCCGTTTGGTACCATAGAGCCTGAAAAAATTGCTTTTAAATATCGAACCCAAGTCTGAAATCAGTGCCCATAGAAATGATGATTTTTCTACAAAAAACACTTTATGCTGATTTTTCAACTGATTACCTTTTCGACCATGATTCTTAGCTCGATTCTAAAATTTCAGCCCGTTTGGTACTCTATAGAGCCTGAAAAAATGGCTTTTAAATATCGAACCCAAGTCTGAAAACAGTGCCCATTTAAATGATGATTTTTCTACTAAAAACAGTTTTTGTAGATTTTTCAACTGATTACCTTTTCGACCATGATTCTTACGTCGATTCGAAAATTTCAGCCCATTTGGTTCCTGAGAGCCTGAAAAAATTGCTTTTAAATGTCGAACCCAAGTCTGAAATCAGTGCACATAGAAATGATGATTTTTCTACAAAAAACACTTTTTGCTGATTTTTCAAGTGATTACGTTTTCGACCATTATTCTTACGATGATTTTTAAATTTCAGCCCGTTTGGTACCATAGAGCCTGTCTGAAAACAGTGCACATAGAAAAAATGAATTTTCTACAATAACAAATTTATGCAGATTTTCTAATTGATTTCGTTTTGGACTATTATTCTTATCACGATTCCAAAATTTCAGCCCGTTTGGTTCCGTAGAGCCTGAAAAAATGGCTTTTACAAATCGAACCCAAGTTTGAACTCAGAGCACATAGAAAATATGATTTTTGTCCAAATACAACTTTATTTAGATTTTCTGATTGATTTCGTTTTGGACACGATTCTTATCATGATTCCAAAATTTCAGCTCGTTTGGTACCATAAAGTCTGAAAAAATGGCATTTAAATATAGAACCCAAGTCTGAAATCAGTGCCCATAGAAATGATGATTTTTCTTAAAAAAAACGCTTTTTGCTGATTTTTCAATTGATTATGTTTTCGACCATGATTCTTACGTCGATTTGAAAATTTCAGCCCATTTGGTTCCTTAGAGACTGAAAAAATTGCTTTCAAATATCGAACCCAAGTCTGAAATCAGTGCACATAGAAATTATGATTTTTCTACAAAAAACACTTTTTGCTGAATTTTCAACTGATTACGTTTTCGACCATTATTCTTACGATGATTTCCAAATTTCAGCCCGTTTGGTAGCATAGAGCCTGAAAAATTTGCTTTTAAATATCGAACCCAAGTCTGAAAACAGTACCCATAGAAATGATGATTTTTCTACAAAAAAACACTCTTTGTAGATTATTCAACTGATTACCTTTTCGACCATGATTCTAAGGTCGATTCGAAAATTTCAGCCCGTTAAGTACTCCATAGAGCATGAAAAAATGGCTTTTAAATATCGAACCCAAGTCTGGAAACAGGGCCCATAGAAAAAATGAATTTTGTCAAAATACAACTTTATTTAGATTTTCTGATTGATTTCGTTTTGGACTATTATTCTTATCACGATTCCAAAATTTCAGCTCGTTTGGTAACATAAAGTCTGAAAAAATGGCTTTTAAATATCGAACCCAACTCTGAAATCAGTGCCCATAGAAATGATGATTTTTCTACAAAAAACACTTTATGCTGAATTTTCAACTGATTACGTTTTCGACAATTACTCTTACGATGATTTCAAAATTTCAGCCCGTTTGGTAGCAAAGAGCCTGAAAAATTTGCTTTTAAATATCGAACCCAAGTCTGAAATCAGTACCCATAGAAATGATGATTTTTCTACAAAAAACCCTTTTTATAGATTTTTCAAATGATTACCTTTTCGACCATGATTCTTAGGTCGATTCTTAAATTTCAGCCCGTTTGGTACTCTATAGAGCATGAAAAAATGGCTTTTAAATATCGAACCCAAGTCTGAAAACAGTGCCCATAGAAAAAAATGAATTTTGTCCAAATACAACTTTATTTAGATTTTCTGATTGATTTCGTTTTGAACCATTATTCTTATAATGATTCCAGAATTTCAGCTCGTTTGGAACCATAGAGTCTGAAAAAATGGCTTTTAAATATCGAACCCAAGCCTGAAATCAGTGCCCATAGAAATGATGATTTTTCTTAAAAAAAACACATTTTGCTGATTGTTCAAATGATTACGTTTTCGACCATGATTCTTACGTCGATTCTAAAATTTCAGCCCGTTTGGTACCATAGAGCCTGAAAAAATTTCATTTAAATATCGAACCCAAGTCTGAAATCAGTGCCTATAGAAATGATGATTTTTCTACAAAAAACACTTTATGCTGATTTTTCAACTGATTACGTTTTCGACCATTATTCTTACGATGATTTCAAAATTTCAGCCCGTTTGGTAGCAAAGAGCCAGAAAAATTTGCTTTTAAATATCGAACCCAAGTCTGAAATCAGTACCCATAGAAATGATGATTTTTCTACAAAAAACACTTTTTGTAGATTTTTTAACTGATTACCTTTTCGACCATGATTCTGACGTCGATTTTCAAATTTCAGCCCGTTTGGTACTATGGAGCCTTAAAAAATGGCTTTTAAATTTCGAACCCAAGTCTGAAAACAGTGCCCAAAGATAAAATGAATTTTGTCCAAATACAACTTTATTTAGATTTTCTGATTGATTTCGTTTCGATCATTATTCTTATCACGATTCCGAAATTTCGGCCAGTTTGGTACCATAGAGTCTGAAAAAATGGCTTTTAAATATCGAACCCAAGCCTGAAATCAGTGCCCATAGAAATGATGATTTTTCATAAAAAAAACACATTTTGTAGATTTTTCAACTGATTACCTTTTCGACCATGATTCTTACGTCGATTCTAAAATTTCAGCCCGTTTGGTACTATGGAGCCTAAAAAAATGGCTTTTAAATTTCGAACCCAAGTCTGAAATCAGTGCCCAAGGAAATGATGATTTTTCTACAAAAAACACTTTATGCTGATTTTTCAACTGATTACGTTCTCGACCATTACTCTTACGATGATTTCAAAATTTCAGCCCGTTTGGTAGCAAAGAGCCTGAAAAATTTGCTTTTAAATATCGAACCCAAGTCTGAAATCAGTACCCATAGAAATGATGATTTTTCTACAAAAAACCCTTTTTATAGATTTTTCAAATGATTACCTTTTCGACCATGATTCTAAGGTCGATTCTTAAATTTCAGCCCGTTTGGTACTCTATAGAGCATGAAAAAATGGCTTTTAAATATCGAACCAAAGTCTGAAAACAGTGCCCATAGAAAAAAATGAATTTTGTCCAAATACAACTTTATTTAGATTTTCTGATTGATTTCGTTTTGAACCATTATTCTTATAATGATTCCAGAATTTCAGCTCGTTTGGTACCATAGAGTCTGAAAAAATGGCTTTTACAAATCGAACCCAAGTTTGAAAACAGTGCACATCGAAAATATGATTTTTGTCCAAATACATCTTTATTTAGATTTTCTTATTGATTTCGTTTTGGACCAAGATTTTAATCACGATTCCGAAATTTCAGCCCGTTTGGTACCATAGAGTCTGAAAAAATGTCTTTTAAATATCGAACCCGAGCCTGAAATCAGTGCCCATAGAAATGATGATTTTTCTACAAAAAATACTTATTGCTGATTTTTCAACTGATTACGTTTTCGACCATTATTCTTACGATGATTTCAAAATTTCAGCCCGTTTGGTACCATAAGGACTGAAAAATTTGCTTTTAAATATCAAACCCAAGTCTGAAATCAGTGCCCATAGAAATGATGAATTTTCTACGAATACAAATTTATGCAGATTTTCTTATGGATTTCGTTTTGGACCATTATTCTTATAGAGATTCCGAACCTTTAGCCCGTTTGGTACCATAAGCCCTGAAAAAATGGCTTTTAAGTATCGAACCCAAGTCTGAAAACAGTGCCCATTTAAATGATGATTTTTCTACAAAAACACTTTTTGTAGATTTTTCAACTGATTACCTTTTCGACCATGATTCTTACGTCGATTCTAAAATTTCAGCCCGTTTGGTACTATGGAGCCTAAAAAAATGGCTTTTAAATTTCGAACCCAAGTCTGAAAACAGTGCCCATAGAAAAAATGAATTTTGTCAAAATTCAATTTTATTTAGATTTTCTGATTGATTTCGTTTTGGACCATTATTTTTATCACGATTCCAAAATTTCAGCTCGTTTGGAACCATAAAGTCTGAAAAAATGGCTTTTAAATATCGAACCCAAGTCTGAAAACAGTGCCCATTTAAATGATCATTTTTCTTCAAAAAACACTTTTTCCATGTCTTCAGACTGATTACGTTTTCGACCATTATTCTTACGATGATTTCAAAATTTCAGCCCGTTTGGTACCATAAGGCCTGAAAAAATGGCTTTTAAATATCGAACCCAAGTCTGAAAACAGTGCCCATAGAAATAATGAATTTTGTACAAATACAAATTTATGCAGATTTTCTGATTGATTTCGTTTTGGACTATTATTCTTATCACGATTCCAAAATTTCAGCCCGTTTGGAACCATAGAACCTGTCTGAAAACAGTGCCCATAGAAGAAATGAATTTTCTGCAAATACAAATTTATGCAGATTTTCTAATGGATTTCGTTTTGGACCATTATTCTTATAGAGATTCCGAACCTTTAGCCCGTTTGGTACCATAGAGCCTGAAAAAATTGCTTTTAAATATCGAACCCAAGTCTGAAATCAGTGCCCATAGAAATGATGATTTTTCTACAAAAAAAGCTTTTTGCTGATTTTTCAACTGATTACGTTTTCGACCATTATTCTTACGAAGATTTCAAAATTTCAGCCCGTTTGGTAGCATAAAGCCTGAAAAATTTGCTTTTAAATATCGAACCCAAGTCTGAAATCAGTACCCATAGAAATGATGATTTTTCTACAAAAAACACTTTTTGTAGATTTTTCAACTGATTACCGTTTCGACCATGATTCTTAGGTCGATTATAAAATTTCAGCCCGTTTGGTTCTATAGAGCCTGAAAAAATGGCTTTTAAATATCGAACCCAAGTCTGAAAACAGTGCCCATAGATAAAATGAATTTTGTCCAAATACAACTTTATTTAGATTTTCTGATTGATTTCGTTTTAGACCATTATTGTCATCACGATTCCAAAATTTCAGCTCGTTTGGTACCATAGAGTCTGAAAAAATGGCTTTTACAAATCGAACCCAAGTTTGAAAACAGTGCACATCGAAAATATGATTTTTGTCCAAATACATCTTTATTTAGATTTTCTTATTGATTTCGTTTTGGACCAAGATTTTAATCACGATTCCGAAATTTCAGCCCGTTTGGTACCATAGAGTCTGAAAAAATGTCTTTTAAATATCGAACCCGAGCCTGAAATCAGTGCCCATAGAAATGATGATTTTTCTAGAAAAAATACTTTTTGCTGATTTTTCAACTGATTACGTTTTCGACCATTATTCTTACGATGATTTCAAAATTTCAGCCCGTTTGGTACCATAAGGACTGAAAAATTTGCTTTTAAAAATCAAACCCAAGTCTGAAATCAGTGCCCATAGAAATGATGAATTTTCTACGAATACAAATTTATGCAGATTTTCTTATGGATTTCGTTTTGGACCATTATTCTTATAGAGATTCCGAACATTTAGCCCGTTTGGTACCATAAGCCCTGAAAAAATGGCTTTTAAGTATCGAACCCAAGTCTGAAAACAGTGCCCATTTAAATGATGATTTTTCTACAAAAACACTTTTTGTAGATTTTTCAACTGATTACCTTTTCGACCATGATTCTTACGTCGATTCTAAAATTTCAGCCCGTTTGGTACTATGGAGCCTAAAAAAATGGCTTTTAAATTTCGAACCCAAGTCTGAAAACAGTGCCCATAGAAAAAATGAATTTTGTCAAAATTCAATTTTATTTAGATTTTCTGATTGATTTCGTTTTGGACCATTATTTTTATCACGATCCCAAAATTTCAGCTCGTTTGGAACCATAAAGTCTGAAAAAATGGCTTTTAAATATCGAACCCAAGTCTGAAAACAGTGCCCATTTAAATGATCATTTTTCTTAAAAAAACACTTTTTCCATGTCTTCAGACTGATTACGTTTTCGACCATTATTCTTACGATGATTTCAAAATTTCAGCCCGTTTGGTACCATAAGGCCTGAAAAAATGGCTTTTAAATATCGAACCCAAGTCTGAAAACAGTGCCCATAGAAATAATGAATTTTGTACAAATACAAATTTATGCAGATTTTCTGATTGATTTCGTTTTGGACTATTATTCTTATCACGATTCCAAAATTTCAGCCCGTTTGGAACCATAGAACCTGTCTGAAAACAGTGCCCATAGAAGAAATGAATTTTCTGCAAATACAAATTTATGCAGATTTTCTAATGGATTTCGTTTTGGACCATTATTCTTATAGAGATTCCGAACCTTTAGCCCGTTTGGTACCATAGAGCCTGAAAAAATTGCTTTTAAATATCGAACCCAAGTCTGAAATCAGTGCCCATAGAAATGATGATTTTTCTACAAAAAAAGCTTTTTGCTGATTTTTCAACTGATTACGTTTTCGACCATTATTCTTACGAAGATTTCAAAATTTCAGCCCGTTTGGTAGCATAAAGCCTGAAAAATTTGCTTTTAAATATCGAACCCAAGTCTGAAATCAGTACCCATAGAAATGATGATTTTTCTACAAAAAACACTTTTTGTAGATTTTTCAACTGATTACCGTTTCGACCATGATTCTTAGGTCGATTATAAAATTTCAGCCCGTTTGGTTCTATAGAGCCTGAAAAAATGGCTTTTAAATATCGAACCCAAGTCTGAAAACAGTGCCCATAGATAAAATGAATTTTGTCCAAATACAACTTTATTTAGATTTTCTGATTGATTTCGTTTTGGACCAAGATTTTAATCACGATTCCGAAATTTCAGCCCGTTTGGTACTATGCAGCCTAAAAAAATGGCTTTTAAATTTCGAACCCAAGTCTGAAAACAGTGCCCAAAGATAAAATGAATTTTGTCCAAATACAACTTTATTTAGATTTTCTGATTGATTTCGTTTCGATCATTATTCTTATCACGATTCCAGAATTTCAGCTCGTTTGGAACCATAGAGTCTGAAAAAATGGCTTTTAAATATCGAACCCAAGCCTGAAATCAGTGCCCATAGAAATGATGATTTTTCTTAAAAAAAACACATTTTGCTGATTGTTCAACTGATTACGTTTTCGACCATGATTCTTACGTCGATTCTAAAATTTCAGCCCGTTTGGTACCATAGAGCCTGAAAAAATTTCATTTAAATATCGAACCCAAGTCTGAAATCAGTGCCTATAGAAATGATGATTTTTCTACAAAAAACACTTTATGCTGATTTTTCAACTGATTACGTTTTCGACCATTATTCTTACGATGATTTCAAAATTTCAGCCCGTTTGGTAGCAAAGAGCCTGAAAAATTTGCTTTTAAATATCGAACCCAAGTCTGAAATCAGTACCCATAGAAATGATGATTTTTCTACAAAAAACACTTTTTGTAGATTTTTTAACTGATTACCTTTTCGACCATGATTCTGACGTCGATTTTTAAATTTCAGCCCGTTTGGTACTATGGAGCCTAAAAAAATGGCTTTTAAATTTCGAACCCAAGTCTGAAAACAGTGCCCAAAGATAAAATGAATTTTGTCCAAATACAACTTTATTTAGATTTTCTGATTGATTTCGTTTCGACCATTATTCTTATCACGATTCCGAAATTTCAGCCAGTTTGGTACCATAGAGTCTGAAAAAATGGCTTTTAAATATCGAACCCAAGCCTGAAATCAGTGCCCATAGAAATGATGATTTTTCTTAAAAAAAACACATTTTGTAGATTTTTCAACTGATTACCTTTTCGACCATGATTCTTACGTCGATTCTAAAATTTTAGCCCGTTTGGTACTATGGAGCCTAAAAAAATGGCTTTTAAATTTCGAACCCAAGTCTGAAATCAGTGCCCAAGGAAATGATGATTTTTCTACAAAAAAAACTTTATGCTGATTTTTCAACTGATTACGTTTTCGACCATTACTCTTACGATGATTTCAAAATTTCAGCCCGTTTGGTAGCAAAGAGCCTGAAAAATTTGCTTTTAAATATCGAACCCAAGTCTGAAATCAGTACCCATAGAAATGATGATTTTTCTACAAAAAACCCTTTTTATAGATTTTTCAAATGATTACATTTTCGACCATGATTCTAAGGTCGATTCTTAAATTTCAGCCCGTTTGGTACTCTATAGAGCATGAAAAAATGGCTTTTAAATATCGAACCCAAGTCTGAAAACAGTGCCCATAGAAAAAAATGAATTTTGTCCAAATACAACTTTATTTAGATTTTCTGATTGATTTCGTTTTGAACCATTATTCTTATAATGATTCCAGAATTTCAGCTCGTTTGGTACCATAGAGTCTGAAAAAATGGCTTTTACAAATCGAACCCAAGTTTGAAAACAGTGCACATCGAAAATATGATTTTTGTCCAAATACATCTTTATTTAGATTTTCTTATTGATTTCGTTTTGGACCAAGATTTTAATCACGATTCCGAAATTTCAGCCCGTTTGGTACCATAGAGTCTGAAAAAATGTCTTTTAAATATCGAACCCGAGCCTGAAATCAGTGCCCATAGAAATGATGATTTTTCTAGAAAAAATACTTTTTGCTGATTTTTCAACTGATTACGTTTTCGACCATTATTCTTACGATGATTTCAAAATTTCAGCCCGTTTGGTACCATAAGGACTGAAAAATTTGCTTTTAAAAATCAAACCCAAGTCTGAAATCAGTGCCCATAGAAATGATGAATTTTCTACGAATACAAATTTATGCAGATTTTCTTATGGATTTCATTTTGGACCATTATTCTTATAGAGATTCCGAACATTTAGCCCGTTTGGTACCATAAGCCCTGAAAAAATGGCTTTTAAGTATCGAACCCAAGTCTGAAAACAGTGCCCATTTAAATGATGATTTTTCTACAAAAACACTTTTTGTAGATTTTTCAACTGATTACCTTTTCGACCATGATTCTTACGTCGATTCTAAAATTTCAGCCCGTTTGGTACTATGGAGCCTAAAAAAATGGCTTTTAAATTTCGAACCCAAGTCTGAAAACAGTGCCCATAGAAAAAATGAATTTTGTCAAAATTCAATTTTATTTAGATTTTCTGATTGATTTCGTTTTGGACCATTATTTTTATCACGATTCCAAAATTTCAGCTCGTTTGGAACCATAAAGTCTGAAAAAATGGCTTTTAAATATCGAACCCAAGTCTGAAAACAGTGCCCATTTAAATGATCATTTTTCTTCAAAAAACACTTTTTCCATGTCTTCAGACTGATTACGTTTTCGACCATTATTCTTACGATGATTTCAAAATTTCAGCCCGTTTGGTACCATAAGGCCTGAAAAAATGGCTTTTAAATATCGAACCCAAGTCTGAAAACAGTGCCCATAGAAATAATGAATTTTGTACAAATACAAATTTATGCAGATTTTCTGATTGATTTCGTTTTGGACTATTATTCTTATCACGATTCCAAAATTTCAGCCCGTTTGGAACCATAGAACCTGTCTGAAAACAGTGCCCATAGAAGAAATGAATTTTCTGCAAATACAAATTTATGCAGATTTTCTAATGGATTTCGTTTTGGACCATTATTCTTATAGAGATTCCGAACCTTTAGCCCGTTTGGTACCATAGAGCCTGAAAAAATTGCTTTTAAATATCGAACCCAAGTCTGAAATCAGTGCCCATAGAAATGATGATTTTTCTACAAAAAAAGCTTTTTGCTGATTTTTCAACTGATTACGTTTTCGACCATTATTCTTACGAAGATTTCAAAATTTCAGCCCGTTTGGTAGCATAAAGCCTGAAAAATTTGCTTTTAAATATCGAACCCAAGTCTGAAATCAGTACCCATAGAAATGATGATTTTTCTACAAAAAACACTTTTTGTAGATTTTTCAACTGATTACCTTTTCGACCATGATTCTTAGGTCGATTATAAAATTTCATCCCGTTTGGTTCTATAGAGCCTGAAAAAATGGCTTTTAAATATCGAACCCAAGTCTGAAAACAGTGCCCATAGATAAAATGAATTTTGTCCAAATACAACTTTATTTAGATTTTCTGATTGATTTCGTTTTAGACCATTATTGTCATCACGATTCCAAAATTTCAGCTCGTTTGGTACCATAGAGTCTGAAAAAATGGCTTTTACAAATCGAACCCAAGTTTGAAAACAGTGCATATCGAAAATATGATTTTTGTCCAAATACATCTTTATTTAGATTTTCTTATTGATTTCGTTTTGGACCAAGATTTTAATCACGATTCCGAAATTTCAGCCCGTTTGGTACCATAGAGTCTGAAAAAATGGCTTTTAAATATCGAACCCAAGCCTGAAATCAGTGCCCATAGAAATGATGATTTTTCTACAAAAAATACTTTTTGCTGATTTTTCAACTGATTACGTTTTCGACCATTATTCTTAGGATGATTTCAAAATTTCAGCCCGTTTGGTACCATAAGGCCTGAAAAATTTGCTTTTAAATATCGAACCCAAGTCTGTAATCAGTGCCCATAGAAATGATGAATTTTCTACAAATACAAATTTATGCAGATTTTCTTATGGATTTCGTTTTGGACCATTATTCTTATAGAGATTCCGAACCTTTAGCCCGTTTGGTACCATAAGGCCTGAAAAAATGGCTTTTAAGTATCGAACCCAAGTCTGAAAACAGTGCCCATTTAAATGATGATTTTTATACAAAAACACTTTTTGTAGATTTTTCAACTGATTAACTTTTCGACCATGATTCTTACGTCGATTCTAAAATTTCAGCCCGTTTGGTACTATGGAGCCTAAAAAAATGGCTTTTAAATTTCGAACCCAAGTCTGAAAACAGTGCCCATAGAAAAAATGAATTTTGTCAAAATACAATTTTATTTAGATTTTCTGATTGATTTCGTTTTGGACCAATATTCTTATCACGATTCCAAAATTTCAGCCCGTTTGATTGCTAAGAGCCTGAAAAAATGGCTTTTTAATATCGAACCCAACTTTGAAAAAGGTTCCCATAGAAAAAATGATTTTTGTCCAAATACAACTTTATTTAGATTTTCTGATTGTTTCGTTTTGGACTATTATTCTTATCACGATTCCAAAATTTCAGCTCGTTTGGAACCATAAAGTCTGAAAAAATGGCTTTTAAATATCGAACCCAAGTCTGAAAACAGTGCCCATTTAAATGATCATTTTTCTTCAAAAAACACTTTTTCCATGTCTTCAGACTGATTACGTTTTCGACCATTATTCTTACGATGATTTCAAAATTTCAGCCCGTTTGGTACCATAAGGCCTGAAAAAATGGCTTTTAAATATCGAACCCAAGTCTGAAAACAGTGCCCATAGAAATAATGAATTTTGTACAAATACAAATTTATGCAGATTTTCTGATTGATTTCGTTTTGGACTATTATTCTTATCACGATTCCAAAATTTCAGCCCGTTTGGAACCATAGAACCTGTCTGAAAACAGTGCCCATAGAAGAAATGAATTTTCTGCAAATACAAATTTATGCAGATTTTCTAATGGATTTCGTTTTGGACCATTATTCTTATAGAGATTCCGAACCTTTAGCCCGTTTGGTACCATAGAGTCTGAAAAAATGGCTTTTACAAATCGAACCCAAGTTTGAAAACATTGCACATAGAAAATATGATTTTTGTCCAAATACATCTTTATTTAGATTTTCTGATTGATTTCGTTTTGGACCAAGATTTTTATCACGATTCAGAAATTTCAGCCCGTTTGGTACCATAGAGTCTGAAAAAATGGCTTTTAAATATCTTACCCAAGTCTGAAATCAGTGCCCATAGAAAAAATGAATTTTGTCTAAATACAACTTTATTTAGATTTTCTGATTGATTTCGTTTGGACCATTATTCTTATCACGATTCCAAAATTTCAGCTCGTTTGGTACCATAGAGTCTGAAAAAATGGCTTTTACAAATCGAACCCAAGTTTGAAAACAGTGCACATCGAAAATATGATTTTTGTCCAAATACATCTTTATTTAGATTTTCTTATTGATTTCGTTTTGGACCAAGATTTTAATCACGATTCCGAAATTTCAGCCCGTTTGGTACCATAGAGTCTGAAAAAATGGCTTTTAAATATCGAACCCAAGCCTGAAATCAGTGCCCATAGAAATGATGATTTTTCTACAAAAAATACTTTTTGCTGATTTTTCAACTGATTACGTTTTCGACCATTATTCTTACGATGATTCCAAAATTTCAGCCGTTTGGTAGCAAAGAGCCTGAAAAATTTGCTTTTAAATATCGAACCCAAGTCTGAAATCAGTACCATAGAAATGATGATTTTTCTACAAAAAACACTTTTTGTAGATTTTTCAACTGATTACCTTTTCGACCATGATTCTTAGGTCGATTTTAAAATTTCAGCCCGTTTGGTACTCCATAGAGCATGAAAAAATGGCTTTTAAATATCGAACCCAAGTCTGGAAACAGTGCCCATAGAAAAAATGAATTTTGTCAAAATACAACTTTATTTAGATTTTCTGATTGATTTCGTTTTGGACTATTATTCTTATCACGATTCCCAAATTTCAGCTCGTTTGGAACCATAGAGTCTGAAAAAATGGCTTTTAAAAATCGAACCCAAGCCTGAAATCAGTGCCCATAGAAATGATGATTTTTCTTTAAAAAAACGCTTTTTGCTGATTGTTCAATTGATTACGTTTTCGACCATGATTCTTACTCCGATTCGAAAATTTCAGCCAATTTGGTTCCTTAGAGCCTGAAAAAATTGCTTTTAAATATCGAACCCAAGTCTGAAATCAGTGCACATAGAAATGATGATTTTTCTACAAAAAACACTTTTTGCTGATTTTTCAACTGATTACGTTTTCGAACATTATTCTTACGATGATTTTAAAATTTCAGCCGTTTGGTACCATAGAGCCTGTCTGAAAACAGTGCACATAGAAAAAATGAATTTTCTACAAATACACATTTATGCAGATTTTCTGATTGATTTCGTTTTGGACTATTATTCTTATCACGATTCCAAAATTTCAGCCCGTTTGGTTCCGTAGAGCCTGAAAAAATGGCTTTTACAAATCGAACCCAAGTTTGAACCCAGTGCACATAGAAAATATGATTTTTGTCCAAATACAACTTTATTTAGATTTTCTGATTAATTTCGTTTTGGACACGATTCTTATCACGATTCCAAGATTTCAGCTCTTTTGGTACCATAAAGTCAGAAAAAATGGCTTTTAAATATCGAACCCAAGTCTGAAATCAGTGCCCATAGAAATGATGATTTTTCTACAAAAAACACTTTTTGTAGAATTTTCAACTGATTACCTTTTCGACCATGATTCTTACGTCGATTCTAAAATTTCAGCCCGTTTGGTAATATGGAGCCTAAAAAAATGGCTTTTAAATTTCGAACCCAAGTATGGAAACAGTGCCCATAGAAAAAATGAATTTTGTCAAAATACAACTTTATTTAGATTTTCTGATTGATTTCGTTTTGGACTATTATTCTAATCACGATTCTGAAATTTCAGCCCGTTTGGTACCATAGAGTCTGAAAAAATGGCTTTTAAATATCGAACCAAAGCCTGAAATCAGTGCCCATAGGAATGATGATTTTTCTTAAAAAAAACACATTTTGCTGATTGTTCAAATGATTACGTTTTCGACCATGATTCTTACGTCGATTCTAAAATTTCAGCCCGTTTGGTACCATAGAGCCTGAAAAAATTGCTTTTAAATATCGAACCCAAGTCTGAAATCAGTGCCCATAGAAATGATGATTTTTCTACAAAAAACACTTTATGCTGATTTTTCAACTGATTACCTTTTCGACCATGATTCTTAGCTCGATTCTAAAATTTCAGCCCGTTTGGTACTCTATAGAGCCTGAAAAAATGGCTTTTAAATATCGAACCCAAGCCTGAAATCAGTGCCCATAGAAATGATGATTTTTCTACAAAAAACACTTTTTGCTGATTTTTCAACTGATTACGTTTTCGAACATTATTCTTACGATGATTTTAAAATTTCAGCCGTTTGGTACCATAGAGCCTGTCTGAAAACAGTGCACATAGAAAAAATGAATTTTCTACAAATACAAATTTATGCAGATTTTCTGATTGATTTCGTTTTGGACTATTATTCTTATCACGATTCTGAAATTTCAGCCCGTTTGGTACCATAGAGTCTGAAAAAATGGCTTTTAAATATCGAACCCAAGCCTGAAATCAGTGCGCATAGGAATGATGATTTTTCTTAAAAAAAACACATTTTGCTGATTGTTCAATTGATTACGTTTTCGACCATGATTCTTACGTCGATTCGAAAATTTCAGCCCATTTGGTTCCTTAGAGCCTGAAAAAATTGCTTTTAAATGTCGAACCCAAGTCTGAAATCAGTGCACATAGAAATGATGATTTTTCTACAAAAAACACTTTTTGCTGATTTTTCAACTGATTACGTTTTCGACCATTATTCTTACGATGATTTTTAAATTTCAGCCCGTTTGGTACCATAGAGCCTGTCTGAAAACAGTGCACATAGAAAAAATGAATTTTCTACAAATACAAATTTATGCAGATTTTCTGATTGATTTCGTTTTGGACTATTATTCTTATCACGATTCCAAAATTTCTGCCCGTTTGGTTCCGTAGAGCCTGAAAAATGGCTTTTACTAATTGAACCCAAGTTTGAACTCAGTGCACATAGAAAATATGATTTTTGTCCAAATACAACTTTATTTAGATTTTCTGATTGATTTCGTTTTGGACACGATTCTTATCACGATTCCAAAATTTCAGCTCGTTTGGTACCATAAAGTCTGAAAAAATGGCTTTTTAATATAGAACCCAAGTCTGAAATCAGTGCCCATAGAAATGATGATTTTTCTTAAAAAAAACGCTTTTTGCTGATTGTTCAATTGATTATGTTTTCGAACATGATTCTTACGTCGATTTGAAAATTTCAGCCCATTTGGTTCCTTAGAGCCTGAAAAATTGCTTTCAAATATCGAACCCAAGTCTGAAATCAGTGCACATAGAAATGATGATTTTTCTACAAAAAACACTTTTTGCTGATTTTTCAACTGATTACGTTTTCGACCATTATTCTCACGATGATTTTAAAATTTCAGCCCGTTTGGTACCATAGAGCCTGTCTGAAAACAGTGCACATAGAAAAAATGAATTATCTACAAATACAAATTTATGCAGATTTTCTGATTGATTTCGTTTTGGAATATTATTCTTATCACGATTCCAAAATTTCAGCTCGTTTGGAACCATAGAGTCTAAAAAAAATTGCTTTTAAATATCGAACCCAAGCCTGAAATCAGTGCCCATAGAAATGATGATTTTTCTAAAAAAAAACGCTTTTTGCTGATTGTTCAATTGATTACGTTTTCGACCATGATTCTTACGTCGATTCGAAAATTTCTGCCCATTTGGTTCCTTAGAGCTTGAAAAAATTGCTTTTAAATATCGAACCCAAGTCTGAAATCAGTACCCATAGAAATGATGATTTTTCTACAAAAAAACACTTTTTGTAGATTTTTCAACTGATTACCTTTTCGACCATGATTCTAAGGTCGATTCTAAAATTTCAGCCCGTTTGGTACTCCATAGAGCATGAAAAAATGGCTTTTAAATATCGAACCCAAGTCTGGAAACAGTGCCCATAGAAAAAATGAATTTTGTCAAAATACAACTTTATTTAGATTTTCTGATTGATTTCGTTTTGGACTATTATTCTTATCACGATTCCAAAATTTCAGCTCGTTTGGTACCATAAAGTCTGAAAAAATGGCTTTTAAATATCGAACCCAACTCTGAAATCAGTGCCCATAGAAATGATGATTTTTCTACAAAAAACACTTTATGCTGATTTTTCAACTGATTACGTTTTCGACCATTACTCTTACGATGATTTCAAAATTTCAGCCCGTTTGGTTGCAAAGAGCCTGAAAAATTTTCTTTTAAATATCGAACCCAAGCCTGAAATCAGTACCCATAGAAATGATGATTTTAAAAAAAAAACACTTTTTGTAGATTTTTCAACTGATTACCTTTTCGACCATGATTCTTAGGTCGATTCTAAAATTTCAGCCCATTTGGTTCCTGAGAGCTTGAAAAAATTGCTTTTAAATATCGAACCCAAGTCTGAAATCAGTGCCCATAGAAATGATGATTTATCTACAAAAAACACTTTTTGTAGATTTTTCGACTGATTACGTTTTCGACCATAATTCTTCCGAGGATTTCAAAATTTCAGCCCGTTTGGTAGCATAGAGCTTGAAAAATTTGCTTTTAAATATCGAACCCAAGCCTGAAATCAGTACCCATAGAAATGATGATTTTAAAAAAAAAAACACTTTTTGTAGATTTTTCAACTGATTACCTTTTCGACCATGATTCTTAGGTCGATTCTAAAATTTCAGCCCGTTTGGTACTCTATAGAGCCTGTAAAAATGGCTTTTAAATATCGAACCCAAGTCTGAAAACAGTGCCCATAGAAAAAATGAATTTTGTCCAAATACAACTTTATTTAGATTTTCTGATTGATTTCGTTTTGAACCATTGTTCTTATCACGATTCCAAAATTTCAGCTCGTTTGGTACCATAGAGTCTGAAAAAATGGCTTTTACAAATCGAACCCAAGTTTGAAAACAGAGCACATAGAAAATATGATTTTTGTCCAAATACAACATTATTTAGATTTTCTGATTGATTTCGTTTTCGACCATTATTCTTATCACGATTCCGAAATTTCAGCTAGTTTGGTACCAAAGAGTCTGAAAAAATGGCTTGTAAATATCGAACCCAAGCCTGAAATCAGTGCCCATAGAAATGATGATTTTTCTTAAAAAAAACACATTTTGTAGATTTTTCAACTGATTACCTTTTCGACCATGATTCTTACGTCGATTCGAAAATTTCAGCCCGTTTGGTACTATGGAGCCTAAAAAAATGGCTTTTAAATTTCGAACCCAAGTCTGAAATCAGTGCCCATAGAAATGTTGATTTTTCTACAAAAAACACTTTATGCTGATTTTTCAACTGATTACGTTTTCGACCATTACTCTTACGATGATTTCAAAATTTCAGCCCGTTTGGTAGCAAAGAGCCTGAAAAATTTGCTTTTAAATATCGAACCCAAGTCTGAAATCAGTACCCATAGAAATGATGATTTTTCTACAAAAAACCCTTTTTATAGATTTTTCAAATGATTACCTTTTCGACCATGATTCTTAGGTCGATTCTTAAATTTCAGCCCGTTTGGTACTCTATAGAGCATGAAAAAATGGCTTTTAAATATCGAACCCAAGTCTGAAATCAGTGCCTATAGAAATGATGATTTTTCTACAAAAAATACTTTACGCTGATTTTTCAACTGATTACGTTTTCGACCAATTATTCTTACGATGATTTCAAAATATCAGCCCGTTTGGTAGCAAAGAGCCTGAAAAATTTGCTTTTAAATATCGAACCCAAGTCTGAAATCAGTACCCATAGAAATGATGATTTTTCTACAAAAAACACTTTTTGTAGATTTTTTAACTGATTACCTTTTCGACCATGATTCTTACGTCGATTTTTAAATTTCAGCCCGTTTGGTACTATGGAGCCTAAAATGATGGCTTTTAAATTTCGAACCCAAGTCTGAAAACAGTGCCCATAGAAATGATGATTTTTCTACAAAAAACACTTTATGCTGATTTTTCAACTGATTACGTTTTCGACCATTACTCTTACGATGATTTCAAATTTTCAGCCCGTTTGGTAGCAAAGAGCCTGAAAAATTTGCTTTTAAATATCGAACCCAAGTCTGAAATCAGTACCCATAGAAATGATGATTTTTCTACAAAAAACCCTTTTTATAGATTTATCAAATGATTACTTTTTCGACCATGATTCTTAGGTCGATTCTTAAATTTCAGCCCGTTTGGTACTCTATAGAGCATGAAAAAATGGCTTTTAAATATCGAACCCAAGTCTGAAAACAGTGCCCATAGAAAAAATGAATTTTGTCCAAATACAACTTTATTAAGATTTTCTGATTGATTTCGTTTTGGACAATTATTCTTATCACGATTCCAAAATTTCAGCTCGTTTGGTACCATAGAGTCTGAAAAAATGGCTTTTACAAATCGAACCCAAGTTTGAAAACAGTGCACATCGAAAATATGATTTTTGTCCAAATACATCTTTATTTAGATTTTCTTATTGATTTCGTTTTGGACCAAGATTTTAATCACGATTCCGAAATTTCAGCCCGTTTGGTACCATAGAGTCTGAAAAAATGGCTTTTAAATATCGAACCCAAGCCTGAAATCAGTGCCCATAGAAATGATGATTTTTCTACAAAAAATACTTTTTGCTGATTTTTCAACTGATTACGTTTTTGACCATTATTCTTACGATGATTCCAAAATTTCAGCCGTTTGGTAGCAAAGAGCCTGAAAAATTTGCTTTTAAATATCGAACCCAAGTCTGAAATCAAAATCATAGAAATGATGATTTTTCTACAAAAAACACTTTTTGTAGATTTTTCAACTGATTACCTTTTCGACCATGATTCTTAGGTCGATTCTTAAATTTCAGCCCGTTTGATACTCCATAGAGCATGAAAAAATGGCTTTTAAATATCGAACCCAAGTCTGGAAACAGTGCCCATAGAAAAAATGATTTTTGTCCAAATACAACTTTATTTAGATTTTCTGATTGATTTCGTTTTGGACACGATTCTTATCACGATTCCAAGATTTCAGCTCGTTTGGTACCATAAAGTCTGAAAAAATGGCTTTTAAATATCGAACCCAAGTCTGAAATCAGTGCCCATAGAAATGATGATTTTTCTACAAAAAACACTTGATGCTGATTTTTCAACTGATTACCTTTTCGACCATGATTCTTAGCTCGATTCTAAAATTTCAGCCCGTTTGGTACTCTATAGAGCCTGAAAAAATGGCTTTTAAATATCGAACCCAAGTCTGAAAACAGTGCCCATAGAAAAAAATGAATTTTGGCCAAATACAACTTTATTTAGATTTTCTGATTGATTTCGTTTTGAACCATTATTCTTATAATGATTCCAAAATTTCAGCTCGTTTGGAACCATAGAGTCTGAAAAAATGGCTTGTAAATATCGAACCGAAGCCTGAAATCAGTGCCCATAGAAATGATGATTTTTCTTAAAAAAAACACATTTTGTAGATTTTTCAACTGATTACCTTTTCGACCATGATTCTTACGTCGATTCGAAAATTTCAGCCCGTTTGGTACTATGGAGCCTAAAAAAATGGCTTTTAAATTTCGAACCCAAGTCTGAAATCAGTGCCCATAGAAATGTTGATTTTTCTACAAAAAACACTTTATGCTGATTTTTCAACTGATTACGTTTTCGACCATTACTCTTACGATGATTTCAAAATTTCAGCCCGTTTGGTAGCAAAGAGCCTGAAAAATTTGCTTTTAAATATCGAACCCAAGTCTGAAATCAGTACCCATAGAAATGATGATTTTTCTACAAAAAACCCTTTTTATAGATTTTTCAAATGATTACCTTTTCGACCATGATTCTTAGGTCGATTCTTAAATTTCAGCCCGTTTGGTACTCTATAGAGCATGAAAAAATGGCTTTTAAATATCGAACCCAAGTCTGAAAACAGTGCCCATAGAAAAAAATGAATTTTGTCCAAATACAACTTTATTTAGATTTTCTGATTGATTTCGTTTTGAACCATTATTCTTATAATGATTCCAAAATTTCAGCTCGTTTGGAACCATAGTGTCTGAAAAAATGGCTTTTAAATATCGAACCCAAGCCTGAAATCGGTGCCCATAGAAATGATGATTTTTCTTAAAAAAAACACATTTTGCTGATTGTTCAACTGATTACGTTTTCGACCATTACTCTTACGATGATTTCAAAATTTCAGCCCGTTTGGTAGCAAAGAGCCTGAAAAATTTGCTTTTAAATATCGAACCCAAGTCTGAAATCAGTACCCATAGAAATGATGATTTTTCTACAAAAAACCCTTTTTATAGATTTTTCAAATGATTACCTTTTCGACCATGATTCTTAGGTCGATTCTTAAATTTCAGCCCGTTTGGTACTCTATAGAGCATGAAAAAATGGCTTTTAAATATCGAACCCAAGTCTGAAAACAGTGCCCTGTTACGTTAGCGTTTAGGCCATGTAATATTCTATAGGTGTGTTACACAAATAGTCATCGCCGCACAAGCCGGCGGCAAAGCTTGATACTCCAATCATTCAGGGTGTGGATTATAGTCAATTTCCCAATTAAAACAAGTCTCTGGTTATGAAGGTTTATTATACAGGTAATACAGGTTATCAACAAATCTACAAAGGTTACATAGCTTTTTAAGGCCTAACTAGTTACTTAGGCAATCTATTGACTCTAAGGGCTCTGATTGACAAGGTATATTTTGCGCTCACGTGTAATTTACGGCGGATGCGGTGAGACGGTCGGCAGGGGCCATGGCAGGTGCCAGGCAGGGTGCAGGACGGGTGCAGAAGGGCGGCCACGAGGGCACACCACGCTGGACGGCAAAGGGACGCCAGGGCGGCGGCCGGAGTCGCAGAGACGATGGAGCAGAACGGGGACACTGATTGGATGGCCAAGGGGGTCCACACAAACAGGCTAGGGCGGCAGACGCCCAGGGCTGAGGCCGGGGTCTACAAGTTCACGATCTCAGCCTGGGGTCGACGGTAGGTGGGGCAGCTAGCATCACAGGGGTACGAGGTTGGCGGCGTGGTCAGAGGCATGACCCAACTATACAACATAAGGTGCTGGTGGGAGACATCGGCAGACGGAGACAGGACCCAACTATATAACGTAAGGAGGCTGTGGTTCTGAGGGACTGGCGGCACACATGGTGAAACAAATCAGGCCGGTCCATATCTATGGCGACACCAATTTCGGCGGCGATGGTAACTCGGAACTAACACATTGTGTTGAGATCAGCGGGGTCGGCGGTCAACTGGCGCGTGGGCAGCTAGCCGCAAGTACTTGACCTGCGTTGGTCCTCGCTGGGGGGGGGCTTGTCCCACTCTTTGGCGCGTGCCCCATGCCCTTATAAGGACACGAAGTACATGATTGGCTGTTAACCCGCGTGATCGTGACAAGCAGAGATATCGCGGATGTACTTGTATGTATTGGTGATCTAACACGCCATCAGTGCGTGGTTCGTTTCCTGCAATCGTGTGGACATACATAACTTTGCAGTTAGCTCTAGCAAGCTTTGTGCAAACATAACACTACCCTCCTTGTCGATGAAAGAAGATCCCAGGCAACGTGGCTGAAGCAGGGCAACGTCCTCTTGTTTGCCGTACGAGAGGTACAGAGCTACCTCATTTCACAAAGATTTAAACACTCCCTAACGAGCCAAAACAAAAATTTAACTACCTGAGAGCCAAGTTGAACAATCCCTAACAAATACACTGAACAAGGGTTGCCAAACCTCTTTCAAAAATAATTGCAGAAATGATCTCCAAGGCGCGATACAAAACACGCTATGATTTACATACACAACTTTTTTCCAAACAAAAAAATACACATGGCCTTCTTCCCAACAGAAAAGAATACTCACACCTTCTTTCCAAACAAAAAGAATATACCTGGCTTGCTTTTTTTTTCTCAAAAAAAAAGACAATACCAAAACAACAAATGTAGCATACAATGTGGTATTACCGAATGGATGTACACAATTTACCACCAGGCCTACACTCTCCATCAAACCACAAAAGAAGAACAATTAACAATGTTCACAATTGTACAATGTTATACAAAATGATATTCTGGTTAGAGAATATTATACGCTTATGCGATTGACCAAAATCAACCCATATTTCGCGTTTTTTACAATGAAATTCTTAAACTATACATGTTTTTTTTTATACACAAAATTCCTGTTATGGAATGTGTACGCTGATTATATCATGCGATTGATCGAAATCAACCCATATTTGCGTCTTTAACAATGAAATTCTTGACACTATACAACACAAGTATCAATACACATGTTATGTTATTTCTTATTATCCATTGATAATTTTGAAAAACGGAAAACAACAAAAATTCTACTCAAGATTTTAACAATATATTCTCATTTAGTCATGGTTTGTCTGGTTGCTAATAATTCTTAGGCATATAGACCAATCCTCTCGTATCGCATATTGATTATACAGGTCAACGCTACCAAGACCTACCATGTAATTAATTATAAGGCTAATATTATCCTATGACATTTAACGATTTATTTCCTATAAACCGTACAGCGCTGTACCAGGTGTTAACAAGAAACACCAGCACGTCGTAACGAAAACGTTCGACAAAATTTTCAGAACACTCATAAAGTGTTCTCACCAAATGACCAGACAAAACCCAAAATGACCTTAAGTGCAATTATCAACCCAATTCTTTGGTTAAGATTCAATAATGTCCCAAAATGACATAAATATGCAACCACCATTTGTCCTTAATGACCAACAATTTTAGATTTCCAAATCTAAGACATAATTACGTTATCTTTACAAAAACTATTTCTTCTTACCGGGTATATATTATAATTCATCTTTCTATGAGAACATACACACCACACTTGACATGGCGTAACACATATTACAATTACACAATTTTATTTCCTCACGACTTTATGAAGGACTTTACACGTTATTTCTTTTTATTGATACCGAGGCAATCAAATACGTGTTTACAACTAAAAAAATTTACACCATAATTGACATGGCATAACATATAATACAAAAACACAATTTTATTTCGTCTCAACTTTATGAAGGACTTTACACGTTATTTCTTTTTATTGATACCGAGGCAATCAAATACGTGTTTACAACAAAAAAAATTCACACCATAATTGACATGGTGTAGCATATAATATAAAAACACAATTTATTTCGTCTCAACTTTATGAAGGACTTTACACGCTGGTTTTTTTTTACCATATTGATACCGAGGCAATCAATTACGTGTTTACAAGAAATTACAATACACAACCCATAACCAATTAATAATTAGTTAGGGAACAATTTACACAATTATAATTTACAAACATATTACATACCACTCAACAACTACTGTGTGTGATAATTCAATCTCTGTTATATAAGACTTATTCGAGTCTTTTCAATTTAAAAATCGAGAACTACATAATCCGATTTCCAGAGATTGACTTCCTTAAAAATAACGACACGTATTCACTACGCAAGAAGGAGAAAAGAAAAAAAAAATTCCAGAAAAAAACAAATAATTGGTATGTAACCAATTAAATACAAAAACATTTGACATAATTTTCTATATAAGAGAATGTCTGAACAAAAACCACATACGGGGTTTCTCATTTGAACTATACAATTTATAACACAAGATATTTGAGTTATATTTACAAAATGGGTTCCTAATCTACCACTGATAACTTTAAGTGATGAAGAACGAAATCATCACTTCAAAAGTACAGGACATTTCTTACGCCGTTTCCTGTCAACGAAAAGAAGATTATATATACAAATATAACCTTAATTTGTACTAAAAATTGGTATATATTCTTAGTACAATAATTCCACGAAATATAAATTAAGTTTATTTTTCGGTCCCGGGCAGGATATTGAATGCTTAAGGCGGTTTTTTCCTTACTATAATAAAAAAAATTCCACTAAAACTTAAGGTTCTTGAATTTAACCCTCAATCAATGTAACGTGTCGTGTTTCGTAACGAAATATATACAAAAATGTATATTTTTAAATATAATTTTATATAACTTATGTAGTTACTTCATAACTACAACTTATATCTTCTATATCACAATACTCATTTATTGTGATAAAAGTGTCTGAGTTTTGATTTATTGTTATTATTACTTTAAAACGAGTTATAGTTATGGAAGAGAGAGATGAAAAGAGAGAGAAAAAAAAAAAAAAAAAATTATATATTGTATTTCTATAAGATGTCTGCTAGCTAGTCAGAATCTCACAGAAACACAATAAAATAAACAGAGTGACTACTATGTCAGCCAAAATAAATGTACTCAAAGATTCATGACGTCTTTGAGTTATAAACACTGAATGACACATAGCACCTTGTTCATTTAAATAATATTATTAGAAATGCACGAAATATGTATTATAGTTTACATATTATATCGCCTTAAACTGGGTGCGAGAATAAACAATATACGTATCAACATGAACGCGGCGACCTTTGACGAATTCATATTTATTATTATTATGCGTAAATATTGTCTGTTGCGACGCGGGAATGGATCCTTTGTCGGTATTTTTAATAGACGTGACTTATTAAGATATCTCAAGTTACTGCTCGTAGCGTGTTTTATATTTTCTACCAACAATTTATTTTCTGTGTAATATTATTTCCTGTTCTAAAAGTTGTTTTACTGTTTTACCATTTACTGCGAAAAATGTTGAAACAACTGCGTATTCCAACCAACAATCTCTTTACTGTGTAAATGTTATTTCTACTGCGAGTTTTTTGCTGCGAGTTTTTATTCTAACCAACTATTATTTTCTGTTATATTACTTTTGCGGCAATTCAAAATTTAAAATTCTACCAATGTTGGGAGGATCCATGATTTAATAATGGTAACAACCGGTAAGGTCTACGGATCTTAATTAAAAACAACCAATACGTTATTTATTAGAGAATGTAAATTAAAACAATAACTGAATTTAAACCGACGGAGAATTAATACTTGGAAGTTCTTTTGAGTATTTGAATTATTTCAACTTATTACAATGAAACAGATAAGCAAAGCTTAACCTGACAAAAAAAATTATTTCTATAACGAAACAATTAAATTGCATTCCAAAATTGAAATAACACATCTATCTCTCGGAAACATCCACATTTAACATTTATTACGTCGTAATTTCTCGTATTTGGTTTATTACGTATTTAGTAACAGAATGTATTTGCTTCACGCTTCCGACGGCACATTCGTATTACAAACACTCCCGGATCAGAAATTGAATTATAACACACAGCTGTGGGAAAAAAAACATTAATATTATAGTAAAACATAGCAACAAAAGAGGTATTTTATCGGGCTAATTGACTATCCATGTTGTGGCGCCAGTGTTACGTTAGCGTTTAGGCCATGTAATATACTATAGGTGTGTTACACAAATAGTCATCGCCGCACAAGCCGGCGGCAAAGCTTGATACTCCAATCATTCAGGGTGTGGATTATAGTCAATTTCCCAATTAAAACAAGTCTCTTGTTATGAAGGTTTATTATACAGGTAATACAGGTTATCAACAGATCTACAAAGGTTACATAGCTTTTTAAGGCCTAACTAGTTACTTAGGCAATCTATTGACTCTAAGGGCTCTGATTGACAAGGTATATTATGCGCTCACGTGTAATTTACGGCGGATGCGGTGAGACGGTCGGCAGGGGCCATGGCAGGTGCCAGGCAGGGTGCAGGACGGGTGCAGAAGGGCGGCCACGAGGGCACACCACGCTGGACGGCAAAGGGACGCCAGGGCGGCGGCCGGAGTCGCAGAGACGATGGAGCAGAACGGGGGCACTGATTGGATGGCCAAGGGGGTCCACACAAACAGGCTAGGGCGGCAGACGCCCAGGGCTGAGGCCGGGGTCTACAAGTTCACGATCTCAGCCTGGGGTCGACGGTAGGTGGGGCAGCTAGCATCACAGGGGTACGAGGTTGGCGGCGTGGTCAGAGGCATGACCCAACTATACAACATAAGGTGCTGGTGGGAGACATCGGCAGACGGAGACAGGACCCAACTATATAACGTAAGGAGGCTGTGGTTCTGAGGGACTGGCGGCACACATGGTGAAACAAATCAGGCCGGTCCATATCTATGGCGACACCAATTTCGGCGGCGATGGTAACTCGGAACTAACACATTGTGTTGAGATCAGCGGGGTCGGCGGTCAACTGGCGCGTGGGCAGGTAGCCGCAAGTACTTGACCTGCGTTGGTCCTCGCTGGGGGGGGGCTTGTCCCACTCTTTGGCGCGTGCCCCATGCCCTTATAAGGACACGAAGTACATGATTGGCTGTTAACCCGCGTGATCGTGACAAGCAGAGATATCGCGGATGTACTTGTATGTATTGGTGATCTAACACGCCATCAGTGCGTGGTTCGTTTCCTGCAATCGTGTGGACATACATAACTTTGCAGTTAGCTCTAGCAAGCTTTGTGCAAACATAACAGCCCATAGAAAAAATGAATTTTGTCCAAATACAACTTTATTTAGATTTTCTGATTGATTTCGTTTTGGACCATTGTTATTATCACGATTCCAAAATTTCAGCTCGTTTGGTACCATAGAGTCTGAAAAAATGGCTTTTACAAATCGAACCCAAGTTTGAAAACAGAGCACATAGAAAAAATGATTTTTGTCCAAATACAACATTATTTAGATTTTCTGATTGATTTCGTTTTCGACCATTATTATTATCACGATTCCGAAATTTCAGCCAGTTTGGTAGCATAGAGTCTGAAAAAATGGCTTTTAAATATCGAACCCAAGCCTGAAATCAGTGCCCATAGAAATGATGATTTTTCTTAAAAAAAAACACATTTTGTAGATTTTTCAACTAATTACCTTTTCGACCATGATTCTTACGTCGATTCGAAAATTTCAGCCCGTTTGGTACTATGGAGCCTAAAAAAATGGCTTTTAAATTTCGAACCCAAGTCTGAAATCAGTGCCCATAGAAATGTTGATTTTTCTACAAAAAACACTTTATGCTGATTTTTCAACTGATTACGTTTTCGACCATTACTCTTACGATGATTTCAAAATTTCAGCCCGTTTGGTAGCAAAGAGCCTGAAAAATTTGCTTTTAAATATCGAACCCATGTCTGAAATCAGTACCCATAGAAATGATGATTTTTCTACAAAAAACCCTTTTTATAGATTTTTCAAATGATTACCTTTTCGACCATGATTCTTAGGTCGATTCTTAAATTTCAGCCCGTTTGGTACTCTATAGAGCATGAAAAAATGGCTTTTAAATATCGAACCCAAGTCTGAAAACAGTGCCCATAGAAAAAAATGAATTTTGTCCAAATACAACTTTATTTAGATTTTCTGATTGATTTCGTTTTGAACCATTATTCTTATAATGATTCCAAAATTTCAGCTCGTTTGGAACCATAGAGTCTGAAAAAATGGCTTTTAAATATCGAACCCAAGCCTGAAATCAGTGCCCATAGAAATGATGATTTTTCTTAAAAAAAACACATTTTGCTGATTGTTCAACTGATTACGTTTTCGACCATGATTCTTAAGTCGATTCTAAAATTTCAGCCCGTTTGGTACCATAGAGCCTGAAAAAATTGCATTTAAATATCGAACCCAAGTCTGAAATCAGTGCCTATAGAAATGATGATTTTTCTACAAAAAACACTTTACGCTGATTTTTCAACTGATTACGTTTTCGACCAATTATTTTTACGATGATTTCAAAATTTCAGCCCGTTTGGTAGCAAAGAGCCTGAAAAATTTGCTTTTAAATATCGAACCCAAGTCTGAAATCAGTACCCATAGAAATGATGATTTTTCTACAAAAAACACTTTTTGTAGATTTTTTAACTGATTACCTTTTCGACCATGATTCTTACGTCGATTTTTAAATTTCAGCCCGTTTGGTACTATGGAGCCTAAAAAAATGGCTTTTAAATTTCGAACCCAAGTCTGAAAACAGTGCCCATAGATAAAATGAATTTTGTCCAAATACAACTTGATTTAGATTTTCTGATTGATTTCGTTTTCGACCATTATTCTTATCACGATTCCAAAATTTCAGCTCGTTTGGAACCATAGAGTCTGAAAAAATGGCTTTTAAATATCGAACCCAAGCCTGAAATCAGTACCCATAGAAATGATGATTTTTCTACAAAAAACCCTTTTTATAGATTTTTCAAATGATTACCTTTTCGACCATGATTCTTAGGTCGATTCTTAAATTTCAGCCCGTTTGGTACTCTATAGAGCATGAAAAAATGGCTTTTAAATATCGAACCCAAGTCTGAAAACAGTGCCCATAGAAAAAAATGAATTTTGTCCAAATACAACTTTATTTAGATTTTCTGATTGATTTCGTTTTGAACCATTATTCTTATAATGATTCCAAAATTTCAGCTCGTTTGGAACCATAGAGTCTGAAAAAATGGCTTTTAAATATCGAACCCAAGCCTGAAATCAGTGCCCATAGAAATGATGATTTTTCTTAAAAAAAACACATTTTGCTGATTGTTCAACTGATTACGTTTTCGACCATGATTCTTAAGTCGATTCTAAAATTTCAGCCCGTTTGGTACCATAGAGCCTGAAAAAATTGCATTTAAATATCGAACCCAAGTCTGAAATCAGTGCCTATAGAAATGATGATTTTTCTACAAAAAACACTTTACGCTGATTTTTCAACTGATTACGTTTTCGACCAATTATTTTTACGATGATTTCAAAATTTCAGCCCGTTTGGTAGCAAAGAGCCTGAAAAATTTGCTTTTAAATATCGAACCCAAGTCTGAAATCAGTACCCATAGAAATGATGATTTTTCTACAAAAAACACTTTTTGTAGATTTTTTAACTGATTACCTTTTCGACCATGATTCTTACGTCGATTTTTAAATTTCAGCCCGTTTGGTACTATGGAGCCTAAAAAAATGGCTTTTAAATTTCGAACCCAAGTCTGAAAACAGTGCCCATAGATAAAATGAATTTTGTCCAAATACAACTTGATTTAGATTTTCTGATTGATTTCGTTTTCGACCATTATTCTTATCACGATTCCGAAATTTCAGCCAGTTTGGTACCATAGAGTCTGAAAAAATGGCTTTTAAATATCAAACCCAAGCCTGAAATCAGTGCCCATAGAAATGATGATTTTTCTTAAAAAAAACACATTTTGCTGATTGTTCAACTGATTACGTTTTCGACCATGATTCTTACGTCGATTCTAAAATTTCAGCCCGTTTGGTACCATAGAGCCTGAAAAAATTGCATTTAAATATCGAACCCAAGTCTGAAATCAGTGCCTATAGAAATGATGATTTTTCTACAAATAACACTTTATGCTGATTTTTCAACTGATTACGTTTTCGACCATTATTCTTACGATGATTTCAAAATTTCAGCCCGTTTGGAAGCAAAGAGCCTGAAAAATTTGCTTTTAAATATCGAACCCAAGTCTGAAATCAGTACCCATAGAAATGATGATTTTTCTACAAAAACCACTTTTTGTAGATTTTTTAACTGATTACCTTTTCGACCATGATTCTTACGTCGATTTTTAAATTTCAGCCAGTTTGGTACCATAGAGTCTGAAAAAATGGCTTTTAAATATCGAACCCAAGCCTGAAATCAGTGCCCATAGAAATGATGATTTTTCTTAAAAAAAACACATTTTGCTGATTGTTCAACTGATTACGTTTTCGACCATGATTCTTAAGTCGATTCTAAAATTTCAGCCCGTTTGGTACCATAGAGCCTGAAAAAATTGCATTTAAATATCGAACCCAAGTCTGAAATCAGTGCCTATAGAAATGATGATTTTTCTACAAAAAACACTTTACGCTGATTTTTCAACTGATTACGTTTTCGACCAATTATTTTTACGATGATTTCAAAATTTCAGCCCGTTTGGTAGCAAAGAGCCTGAAAAATTTGCTTTTAAATATCGAACCCAAGTCTGAAATCAGTACCCATAGAAATGATGATTTTTCTACAAAAAACACTTTTTGTAGATTTTTTAACTGATTACCTTTTCGACCATGATTCTTACGTCGATTTTTAAATTTCAGCCCGTTTGGTACTATGGAGCCTAAAAAAATGGCTTTTAAATTTCGAACCCAAGTCTGAAAACAGTGCCCATAGATAAAATGAATTTTGTCCAAATACAACTTGATTTAGATTTTCTGATTGATTTCGTTTTCGACCATTATTCTTATCACGATTCCGAAATTTCAGCCAGTTTGGTACCATAGAGTCTGAAAAAATGGCTTTTAAATATCAAACCCAAGCCTGAAATCAGTGCCCATAGAAATGATGATTTTTCTTAAAAAAAACACATTTTGCTGATTGTTCAACTGATTACGTTTTCGACCATGATTCTTACGTCGATTCTAAAATTTCAGCCCGTTTGGTACCATAGAGCCTGAAAAAATTGCATTTAAATATCGAACCCAAGTCTGAAATCAGTGCCTATAGAAATGATGATTTTTCTACAAATAACACTTTATGCTGATTTTTCAACTGATTACGTTTTCGACCATTATTCTTACGATGATTTCAAAATTTCAGCCCGTTTGGAAGCAAAGAGCCTGAAAAATTTGCTTTTAAATATCGAACCCAAGTCTGAAATCAGTACCCATAGAAATGATGATTTTTCTACAAAAACCACTTTTTGTAGATTTTTTAACTGATTACCTTTTCGACCATGATTCTTACGTCGATTTTTAAATTTCAGCCAGTTTGGTACCATAGAGTCTGAAAAAATGGCTTTTAAATATCGAACCCAAGCCTGAAATCAGTGCCCATAGAAATGATGATTTTTCTTAAAAAAAACACATTTTGTAGATTTTTCAACTGATTTCCTTTTCGACCATGATTCTTACGTCGAATCTAAAATTTCAGCCCGTTTGGTACTATGGAGCCTAAAAAAATGGCTTTTAAATTTCGAACCCAAGTCTGAAATCAGTGCCCATAGAAATGATGATTTTTCTACAAAAAACACTTTATGCTGATTTTTCAACTGATTACGTTTTCGACCATTACTCTTACGATGATTTCAAATTTTCAGCCCGTTTGGTAGCAAAGAGCCTGAAAAATTTGCTTTTAAATATCGAACCCAAGTCTGAAATCAGTACCCATAGAAATGATGATTTTTCTACAAAAAACCCTTTTTATAGATTTTTCAAATGATTACCTTTTCGACCATGATTCTTAGGTCGATTCTTAAATTTCAGCCCGTTTGGTACTCTATAGAGCATGAAAAAATGGCTTTTAAATATCGAACCCAAGTCTGAAAACAGTGCCCATAGAAAAATTGAATTTTGTCCAAATACAACTTTATTAAGATTTTCTGATTGATTTCGTTTTGGACAATTATTCTTATCACGATTCCAAAATTTCAGCTCGTTTGGTACCATAGAGTCTGAAAAAATGGCTTTTACAAATCGAACCCAGGTTTGAAAACAGTGCACATCGAAAATATGATTTTTGTCCAAATACATCTTTATTTAGATTTTCTTATTGATTTCGTTTTGGACCAAGATTTTAATCACGATTCCGAAATTTCAGCCCGTTTGGTACTCTATAGAGCATGAAAAAATGGCTTTTAAATATCGAACCCAAGTCTGAAAACAGTGCCCATAGAAAAATTGAATTTTGTCCAAATACAACTTTATTAAGATTTTCTGATTGATTTCGTTTTGGACAATTATTCTTATCACGATTCCAAAATTTCAGCTCGTTTGGTACCATAGAGTCTGAAAAAATGGCTTTTAAATATCGAACCCAAGCCTGAAATCAGTGCCCATAGATATGATGATTTTTCTTAAAAAAAACACATTTTGCTGATTTTTCAACTGATTACGTTTTCGTCCATTATTCTCACGATGATTTTAAAATTTCAGCTCGTTTGGAACCATAGAGTCTGAAAAAAATGGCTTTTAAATATCGAACCCAAGCCTGAAATCAGTGCCCATAGAAATGATGATTTTTCTTAAAAAAAACACATTTTGCTGATTGTTCAACTGATTACCTTTTCGACCATGATTCTTAGGTCGATTATTAAATTTCAGCCCGTTTGGTACTCTATAGAGCATGAAAAAATGGCTTTTAAATATCGAACCCAAGTCTGAAAACAGTGCCCATAGAAAAAAATGAATTTTGTCCAAATACAACTTTATTTAGATTTTCTGATTGATTTCGTTTTGAACCATTATTCTTATAATGATTCCAAAATTTCAGCTCGTTTGGAACCATAGAGTCAGAAAAAATGGCTTTTAAATATCGAACCCAAGTCTGAAATCAGTGCCTATAGAAATGATGATTTTTCTACAAAAAACACTTTACTCTGATTTTTCAACTGATTACGTTTTCGACCAATTATTCTTACGATGATTTCAAAATTTCAGCCCGTTTGGTAGCAAAGAGCCTGAAAAATTTGCTTTTAAATATCCAACCCAAGTCTGAAATCAGTACCCATAGAAATGATGATTTTTCTACAAAAAACACTTTTTGTAGATTTTTCAACTGATTACCTTTTCGACCATGATTCTTAGGTCGATTCTAAAATTTCAGCCCGTTTGGTACTCTATAGAGCCTGTAAAAATGGCTTTTAAATATCGAACCCAAGTCTGAAAACAGTGCCCATAGAAAAATTGAATTTTGTCCAAATACAACTTTATTAAGATTTTCTGATTGATTTCGTTTTGGACAATTATTCTTATCACGATTCCAAAATTTCAGCTCGTTTGGTACCATAGAGTCTGAAAAAATGGCTTTTAAATATCGAACCCAAGCCTGAAATCAGTGCCCATAGATATGATGATTTTTCTTAAAAAAAACACATTTTGCTGATTTTTCAACTGATTACGTTTTCGTCCATTATTCTCACGATGATTTTAAAATTTCAGCTCGTTTGGAACCATAGAGTCTGAAAAAAATGGCTTTTAAATATCGAACCCAAGCCTGAAATCAGTGCCCATAGAAATGATGATTTTTCTTAAAAAAAACACATTTTGCTGATTGTTCAACTGATTACCTTTTCGACCATGATTCTTAGGTCGATTCTTAAATTTCAGCCCGTTTGGTACTCTATAGAGCATGAAAAAATGGCTTTTAAATATCGAACCCAAGTCTGAAAACAGTGCCCATAGAAAAAAATGAATTTTGTCCAAATACAACTTTATTTAGATTTTCTGATTGATTTCGTTTTGAACCATTATTCTTATAATGATTCCAAAATTTCAGCTCGTTTGGAACCATAGAGTCAGAAAAAATGGCTTTTAAATATCGAACCCAAGTCTGAAATCAGTGCCTATAGAAATGATGATTTTTCTACAAAAAACACTTTACTCTGATTTTTCAACTGATTACGTTTTCGACCAATTATTCTTACGATGATTTCAAAATTTCAGCCCGTTTGGTAGCAAAGAGCCTGAAAAATTTGCTTTTAAATATCCAACCCAAGTCTGAAATCAGTACCCATAGAAATGATGATTTTTCTACAAAAAACACTTTTTGTAGATTTTTCAACTGATTACCTTTTCGACCATGATTCTTAGGTCGATTCTAAAATTTCAGCCCGTTTGGTACTCTATAGAGCCTGTAAAAATGGCTTTTAAATATCGAACCCAAGTCTGAAAACAGTGCCCATAGAAAAAATGAATTTTGTCCAAATACAACTTTATTTAGATTTTCTGATTGATTTCGTTTTGGACCATTGTTCTTATCACGATTCCAAAACTTCAGCTCGTTTGGTACCATAGAGTCTGAAAAAAATGGCTTTTACAAATCGAACCCAAGTTTGAAAACAGAGCACATAGAAAATATGATTTTTGTCCAAATACAACATTATTTAGATTTTCTGATTGATTTCGTTTTCGACCATTATTCTTATCACGATTCCGAAATTTCAGCCAGTTTGGTAGCATAGAGTCTGAAAAAATGGCTTTTAAATATCGAACCCAAGCCTGAAATCAGTGCCCATAGAAATGATGATTTTTCTTAAAAAAAACACATTTTGTAGATTTTTCAACTGATTACCTTTTCGACCATGATTCTTACGTCGATTCGAAAATTTCAGCCCGTTTGGTACTATGGAGCCTAAAAAAATGGCTTTTAAATTTCGAACCCATGTCTGAAATCAGTGCCCATAGAAATGTTGATTTTTCTACAAAAAACACTTTATGCTGATTTTTCAACTGATTACGTTTTCGACCATTACTCTTACGATGATTTCAAAATTTCAGCCCGTTTGGTAGCAAAGAGCCTAAAAAATTTGCTTTTAAATATCGAACCCATGTCTGAAATCAGTACCCATAGAAATGATGATTTTTCTACAAAAAACCCTTTTTATAGATTTTTCAAATGATTACCTTTTCGACCATGATTCTTAGGTCGATTCTTAAATTTCAGCCCGTTTGGTACTCTATAGAGCATGAAAAAATGGCTTTTAAATATCGAACCCAAGTCTGAAAACAGTGCCCATAGAAAAAAATGAATTTTGTCCAAATACAACTTTATTTAGATTTTCTGATTGATTTCGTTTTGAACCATTATTCTTATAATGATTCCAAAATTTCAGCTCGTTTGGAACCATAGAGTCAGAAAAAATGGCTTTTAAATATCGAACCCAAGCCTGAAATCAGTGCCCATAGAAATGATGATTTTTCTTAAAAAAAACACATTTTGCTGATTGTTCAACTGATTACGTTTTCGACCATGATTCTTAAGTCGATTCTAAAATTTCAGCCCGTTTGGTACCATAGAGCCTGAAAAAATTGCATTTAAATATCGAACCCAAGTCTGAAATCAGTGCCTATAGAAATGATGATTTTTCTACAAAAAACACTTTACGCTGATTTTTCAACTGATTACGTTTTCGACCAATTATTCTTACGATGATTTCAAAATTTCAGCCCGTTTGGTAGCAAAGAGCCTGAAAAATTTGCTTTTAAATATCGAACCCAAGTCTGAAATCAGTACCCATAGAAATGATGATTTTTCTACAAAAAACACTTTTTGTAGATTTTTCAACTGATTACCTTTTCGACCATGATTCTTAGGTCGATTCTAAAATTTCAGCCCGTTTGGTACTCTATAGAGCCTGTAAAAATGGCTTTTAAATATCGAACCCAAGTCTGAAAACAGTGCCCATAGAAAAAATGAATTTTGTCCAAATACAACTTTATTTAGATTTTCTGATTGATTTCGTTTTGGACCATTGTTCTTATCACGATTCCAAAACTTCAGCTCGTTTGGTACCATAGAGTCTGAAAAAAAAGGCTTTTACAAATCGAACCCAAGTTTGAAAACAGAGCACATAGAAAATATGATTTTTGTCCAAATACAACATTATTTAGATTTTCTGATTGATTTCGTTTTCGACCATTATTCTTATCACGATTCCGAAATTTCAGCCAGTTTGGTAGCATAGAGTCTGAAAAAATGGCTTTTAAATATCGAACCCAAGCCTGAAATCAGTGCCCATAGAAATGATGATTTTTCTTAAAAAAAACACATTTTGTAGATTTTTCAACTGATTACCTTTTCGACCATGATTCTTACGTCGATTCGAAAATTTCAGCCCGTTTGGTACTATGGAGCCTAAAAAAATGGCTTTTAAATTTCGAACCCATGTCTGAAATCAGTGCCCATAGAAATGTTGATTTTTCTACAAAAAACACTTTAGGCTGATTTTTCAACTGATTACGTTTTCGACCATTACTCTTACGATGATTTCAAAATTTCAGCCCGTTTGGTATCAAAGAGCCTGAAAAATTTGCTTTTAAATATCGAACCCATGTCTGAAATCAGTACCCATAGAAATGATGATTTTTCTACAAAAAACCCTTTTTATAGATTTTTCAAATGATTACCTTTTCGACCATGATTCTTAGGTCGATTCTTAAATTTCAGCCCGTTTGGTACTCTATAGAGCATGAAAAAATGGCTTTTAAATATCGAACCCAAGTCTGAAAACAGTGCCCATAGAAAAAAATGAATTTTGTCCAAATACAACTTTATTTAGATTTTCTGATTGATTTCGTTTTGAACCATTATTCTTATAAAGATTCCAAAATTTCAGCTCGTTTGGAACCATAGAGTCTGAAAAAATGGCTTTTAAATATCGAACCCAAGCCTGAAATCAGTGCCCATAGAAATGATGATTTTTCTTAAAAAAAACACATTTTGCTGATTGTTCAACTGATTACGTTTTCGACCATGATTCTTAAGTCGATTCTAAAATTTCAGCCCGTTTGGTACCATAGAGCCTGAAAAAATTGCATTTAAATATCGAACCCAAGTCTGAAATCAGTGCCTATAGAAATGATGATTTTTCTACAAAAAACACTTTACGCTGATTTTTCAACTGATTACGTTTTCGACCAATTATTTTTACGATGATTTCAAAATTTCAGCCCGTTTGGTAGCAAAGAGCCTGAAAAATTTGCTTTTAAATATCGAACCCAAGTCTGAAATCAGTACCCATAGAAATGATGATTTTTCTACAAAAAACACTTTTTGTAGATTTTTTAACTGATTACCTTTTCGACCATGATTCTTACGTCGATTTTTAAATTTCAGCCCGTTTGGTACTATGGAGCCTAAAAAAATGGCTTTTAAATTTCGAACCCAAGTCTGAAAACAGTGCCCATAGATAAAATGAATTTTGTCCAAATACAACTTGATTTAGATTTTCTGATTGATTTCGTTTTCGACCATTATTCTTATGACGATTCCGAAATTTCAGCCAGTTTGGTACCATAGAGTCTGAAAAAATGGCTTTTAAATATCAAACCCAAGCCTGAAATCAGTGCCCATAGAAATGATGATTTTTCTTAAAAAAAACACATTTTGCTGATTGTTCAACTGATTACGTTTTCGACCATGATTCTTACGTCGATTCTAAAATTTCAGCCCGTTTGGTACCATAGAGCCTGAAAAAATTGCATTTAAATATCGAACCCAAGTCTGAAATCAGTGCCTATAGAAATGATGATTTTTCTACAAATAACACTTTATGCTGATTTTTCAACTGATTACGTTTTCGACCATTATTCTTACGATGATTTCAAAATTTCAGCCCGTTTGGTAGCAAAGAGCCTGAAAAATTTGCTTTTAAATATCGAACCCAAGTATGAAATCAGTACCCATAGAAATGATGATTTTTCTACAAAAACCACTTTTTGTAGATTTTTTAACTGATTACCTTTTCGACCATGATTCTTACGTCGATTTTTAAATTTCAGCCCGTTTGGTACTATGGAGCCTAAAAAAATGGCTTTTAAATTTCGAACCCAAGTCTGAAAACAGTGCCCATAGATAAAATGAATTTTGTCCAAATACAACTTGATTTAGATTTTCTGATTGATTTCGTTTTCGACCATTATTCTTATGACGATTCCGAAATTTCAGCCAGTTTGGTACCATAGAGTCTGAAAAAATGGCTTTTAAATATCGAACCCAAGCCTGAAATCAGTGCCCATAGAAATGATGATTTTTCTTAAAAAAAACACATTTTGTAGATTTTTCAACTGATTTCCTTTTCGACCATGATTCTTACGTCGAATCTAAAATTTCAGCCCGTTTGGTACTATGGAGCCTAAAAAAATGGCTTTTAAATTTCGAACCCAAGTCTGAAATCAGTGCCCATAGAAATGATGATTTTTCTACAAAAAACACTTTATGCTGATTTTTCAACTGATTACGTTTTCGACCATTACTCTTACGATGATTTCAAATTTTCAGCCCGTTTGGTAGCAAAGAGCCTGAAAAATTTGCTTTTAAATATCGAACCCAAGTCTGAAATCAGTACCCATAGAAATGATGATTTTTCTACAAAAAACCCTTTTTATAGATTTTTCAAATGATTACCTTTTCGACCATGATTCTTAGGTCGATTCTTAAATTTCAGCCCGTTTGGTACTCTATAGAGCATGAAAAAATGGCTTTTAAATATCGAACCCAAGTCTGAAAACAGTGCCCATAGAAAAAATGAATTTTGTCCAAATACAACTTTATTAAGATTTTCTGATTGATTTCGTTTTGGACAATTATTCTTATCACGATTCCAAAATTTCAGCTCGTTTGGTACCATAGAGTCTGAAAAAATGGCTTTTACAAATCGAACCCAGGTTTGAAAACAGTGCACATCGAAAATATGATTTTTGTCCAAATACATCTTTATTTAGATTTTCTTATTGATTTCGTTTTGGACCAAGATTTTAATCACGATTCCGAAATTTCAGCCCGTTTGGTACCATAGAGTCTGAAAAAATGGCTTTTAAATATCGAACCCAAGCCTGAAATCAGTGTCCATAGAAATGATGATTTTTCTACAAAAAATACTTTTTGCTGATTTTTCAACTGATTACGTTTTCGACCATTATTCTTACGATGATTCCAAAATTTCAGCCGTTTGGTAGCAAAGAGCCTGAAAAATTTGCTTTTAAATATCGAACCCAAGTCTGAAATCAGTACCATAGAAATGATGATTTTTCTACAAAAAACACTTTTTGTAGATTTTTCAACTGATTACCTTTTCGACCATGATTCTTAGGTCGATTCTAAAATTTCAGCCCGTTTGGTACTCCATAGAGCATGAAAAAATGGCTTTTAAATATCGAACCCAAGTCTGGAAACAGTGCCCATAGAAAAAATGAATTTTGTCAAAATACAACTTTATTTAGATTTTCTGATTGATTTCGTTTTGGACTATTATTCTTATCACGATTCCAAAATTTCAGCTCGTTTGGAACCATAGAGTCTGAAAAAATGGCTTTTAAATATCGAACCCAAGCCTGAAATCAGTGCCCATAGAAATGATGATTTTTCTTAAAAAAAACACATTTTATAGATTTTTCAAATGATTACCTTTTCGACCATGATTCTTAGGTCGATTCTTAAATTTCAGCCCGTTTGGTACTCTATAGAGCATGAAAAAATGGCTTTTAAATATCGAACCCAAGTCTGAAAACAGTGCCCATAGAAAAAAATGAATTTTCTCCAGATACAACTTTATTTAGATTTTCTGATTGATTTCGTTTTGAACCATTATTTTTATAATGATTCCAAAATTTCAGCTCGTTTGGAACCATAGAGTCTGAAAAAATGGCTTTTAAATATCGAACCCAAGCCTGAAATCAGTGCCCATAGAAATGATGATTTTTCTTAAAAAAAACACATTTTGCTGATTGTTCAACTGATTACGTTTTCGTCCATTATTCTCACGATGATTTTAAAATTTCAGCTCGTTTGCAACCATAGAGTCTGAAAAAAATGGCTTTTAAATATCGAACCCAAGCCTGAAATCAGTGCACATAGAAATGATGATTTTTCTTAAAAAAAACACATTTTGCTGATTGTTCAACTGATTACGTTTTCGACCATGATTCTTAAGTCGATTCTAAAATTTCAGCCCGTTTGGTACCATAGAGCCTGAAAAAATTGCATTTAAATATCGAACCCAAGTCTGAAATCAGTGCCTATAGAAATGATGATTTTTCTACAAAAAACACTTTACGCTGATTTTTCAACTGATTACGTTTTCGACCAATTATTCTTACGATGATTTCAAAATTTCAGCCCGTTTGGTAGCAAAGAGCCTGAAAAATTTGCTTTTAAATATCGAACCCAAGTCTGAAATCAGTACCCATAGAAATGATGATTTTTCTACAAAAAACACTTTTTGTAGATTTTTCAACTGATTACCTTTTCGACCATGATTCTTAGGTCGATTCTAAAATTTCAGCCCGTTTGGTACTCTATAGAGCCTGTAAAAATGGCTTTTAAATATCGAACCCAAGTCTGAAAACAGTGCCCATAGAAAAAATGAATTTTGTCCAAATACAACATTATTTAGATTTTCTGATTGATTTCGTTTTCGACCATTATTCTTATCACGATTCCGAAATTTCAGCCAGTTTGGTAGCATAGAGTCTGAAAAAATGGCTTTTAAATATCGAACCCATGTCTGAAATCAGTGCCCATAGAAATGTTGATTTTTCTACAAAAAACACTTTATGCTGATTTTTCAACTGATTACGTTTTCGACCATGATTCTTAAGTCGATTCTAAAATTTCAGCCCGTTTGGTACCATAGAGCCTGAAAAAATTGCATTTAAATATCGAACCCAAGTCTGAAATCAGTGCCTATAGAAATGATGATTTTTCTACAAAAAACACTTTACGCTGATTTTTCAACTGATTACGTTTTCGACCAATTATTTTTACGATGATTTCAAAATTTCAGCCCGTTTGGTAGCAAAGAGCCTGAAAAATTTGCTTTTAAATATCGAACCCAAGTCTGAAATCAGTACCCATAGAAATGATGATTTTTCTACAAAAAAAAACTTTTTGTAGATTTTTTAACTGATTACCTTTTCGACCATGATTCTTACGTCGATTTTTAAATTTCAGCCCGTTTGGTACTATGGAGCCTAAAAAAATGGCTTTTAAATTTCGAACATATATATAAAAATCGCCAGCTAGAACCGGCCACAATAACACTTGCTCCGTGCAATTCTCAACTCTAAAAATCAAAATAGCGTTTTTCATTAAGAAAATAAGTGCTCAATCGACGTAGAAAGTCAAGGGCTTTCCGCCAATATATCAGTTTCATAATATTAAAACTTAAAATCAACGTAATTATATGGTTTAGTGTTTTTGAAAGTGACAGTTCGGCCCGGTCCAAAGGACCCGGTCTTTAAGTTAGTGTTTTAGTACTTAAGTCAATTCTAATCTAGTAAATAAGAGACCACCCAGACGTTAAAAAACATTTCCCATCGAGTGATATCTGGCACGGTCAATTCAGCATAGTTTTAGATTCCTTTTTTGTGTTAATTTTGACGTTTATGTTTGCGGTAGTTTTTGACAGTTGACGTTTTGTTTTCGCGGCTGTTCCGAGTGAAGTTTATAATATTATTAACTAGTGCTTAGTAGAGGATAATAGTTATATTTTACAAAGTGAACAATAACGCAGAGAAGACCACTCCAGAATTACCTTCCATCATCTATGGATCAACCGGACGATAACGTACGCCGAAGGAAGAAGAGAGGCGGCGCCCTCCCGCACTCTCCCACAACCGCCGCCGCCGAGATCCCGGGCACCAGCTGCAGCAGTCCCAGGCTAGAACTAGGTGATATTTCGGACGAGGATTCGGACAATTCTGAAGAATACTTTAGATCTGGGAAAGAAGCTCTAAGCGATGTCCAGATGGCGCTGGAGGAATTGCAGGACACTTTAGCTGAAAAGCAATGTAAGGTAAGCAAAGAGCAGCAACTAAAAATTGCCAGAAACGTAACTTACGTAATTGGTGCTGTATCACAACTTACATTGGACAGAGAAAAACTGAGAGCTGATCTGACTACTGCCCAGGCTGGTTTGAAAGTGGCCCAGGCGGAAAAACGTTCGGTTGAGGACTGCAACCGTCACCTCGCGGAGAAAATTCAGCAGCTAGAGGCGGACCTAGGACCTGTGATGCGACGTGTCGCTGAAGCTACTGAGGCGACCATGTCATTTGCGGACATCACCAAAATAAAAACTAAAGATGCGATTCCATTGCCGATCACTCGTACAGGACAAGCAGTAGGACCTACAAAGCCTACTATATGCGTTTTTCCTAAGCTGGATAGCATTAAAGACAGCGAGGAAACAAAACAAAATGTAAGAAAAACTTTAAAGCCTTCAGCTTTAGGTGTCCGAGTAACCGGCATGAGAAACATACGAAATAAGGGAGTAGCGATTCATACTGCCAGTGTTGAAGACCAACAAAAATTATTAATTGCGCTCACTAATACGAATTCAAGTACTTTAAGCGCACGACTACCAGCAAAAAGACATCCCAAGGTAATATTTTTCAATGTACCTAGAGAGTTATCCGATGAGAGCTTCCTGAATAGCGCTTTAGCTGGAATTCCAAACATGGAGCAAATGGACACTGGAGAGATGATTTCGAATTGCCGACTCAGCCATTTGGCTGGCGCTCGATCTGGCTCAACCTGTCATCGAGTGTATGAGGTTCCGGCTAAACTACGTCATCTGTTAGTAGAACAGGAACGGGTATTCGTGGATTGGACGGTGTGCCGTGTACGAGATTTTATAGGGCTTACTGTGTGCTCTAATTGCCAGATGACTGGACATTCATTCAAATTTTGTAAGGAAAAATCAAGATGCGCTCACTGCGCCAAGGAAGGACACGGAAGTGAATCGTGCCCAAGCGCTGAAGCCAAGCCGGTATGTGCAACATGCACGAGGTTCGGTAAGGCCGCGGACCACCCGACGGGAGACAAGGAATGCCCAGCTTATCAAGCAGCTCTATCCAGGGACTTGGCAACCATCGACTATGGCTTTAAATAATTATATAGAAGATGACTGTGAAGTGGACTTTATAAGAACAAACAATTTGAATCAATGGGTAAAAATGAAACGTAAAAGTGAGATAGGAGATTTAGTTTGCATCCAAGTTAATATTAGATCAATATGTAAATATTGGGATGTATTACATGTATACTTAAATAGTTGCTGGGAGTTTGTAGACATTTTAATGCTATGCGAAACTTCCATACAAACTGACCTTATTGATTTATATGAGATACCGGGCTACACATGCTATAACTACTGCCGCACTAACAAGTCAGGTGGGGGCATTCTACTATATATTCGGAATAATATTGTATTCAAACAAAAACAACTAGAATCGTTTTATTTTGAAAATGTATTCGGTGTAATTACTCTTCCAAATAAAGAACATATTAGTATTTTAGCAATATATCGACCGCCGAATCTTAGCAAACAATCATTTATTGGGGAAATAACATCTGTTTTGACAAGTTTCATAGATCCTCTCGATAATGTTTTGTTCTTTGGGGATGTTAATCTAAATTTGATGAATTACCAAAATCCTGTTGTGATCTCATATGAAAATATTCTAGCTAGCAATTACTTAATCAAATGTATAGACGGCGTGACTAGAGAAGCAATTGTAGACGGACGCGTTACACGCTCATGCATCGATCACATTTATGTTAGGTACAATAACGGGCATAAACAAGTGGACGCGTTATCAGCGTGCGTATGCGAGATTGCTATAGCAGATCATTACATCGTCGCAGTTAATATTAAATATGACGAGCAAAAGGAACCTTTAAACATTGCGAAAGAGATTATTGTTTTGTCCCAAAAACGTATAGACAGCCAAATACATAAAATAAATTGGAATTCCTTACTTAATGAACAAGACAGTATTACACTATATCAAAAAATTAAAAACAATTTTATTAACCTATACGAAAGATGCACAGTATCGTTCCTGAAAAAACCGAATAAAAGACCAAACAGGATCAAAAATTGGATAACTACTGATATTTTAGAAAAAATTAAAAAAAGAGATTTGTTATTTCGAAGGTGGAAAAATTCACCAACCAATAAAAATTACGAAAATGAATACAAGGCCTTTCGAAATAATGTTAACAAACTAATTACTAAACAAAAATTATATTTTTTTAAAGATAAATTTAAAACATGTTTCAATAATACTAAAAAAACGTGGGATGAGATAAATAAAATTTTAGGAAGAAAAACTAAAAGCAATTGTGATGAAGTCATCTCGCGATATGTGATAAAAGATCAGACAGTGGAAAGTGTAACAAACCAATATGTGAATTATTTTTCAGATACTATATGTCAGATGTTGCACAAGTGTGATTTTAAAGCATCTAATATTGATACAGTAGAATTACCTCATAGTATGTACCTACCTAAAGCAACTATCACGGAGATAACAAATATTATTAAAAAAATTAAAAACTCAAAATCTGCTGCAATGGATAGTATAAGAATGCACGACATAAAAAGACATATAAATATTTTAGCCCCAATTATTACGCACTTAGTAAATAGACTTATTACTCAAGCAGAAATACCTGATGATCTAAAGTGTGCTATAATTAGACCTATTTACAAAGGTGGAGTACACTCAGAGATAGGAAACTATCGACCTATCAGTATCTTGCCTGCACTTGAAAAAATCTTTGAAAAATATATTTCTTTAAAATTAAACAAATACTTACAGAATTTTTCCATTATAGACAAAAATCAATATGGCTTTCAAAAGAAGAAGAGTTCTGAAATATTATTACAGGATTTCTCGAATTATGTAAATAATGAATTAAATAAAAGAATGCATGTTTTAGTATTATTTATCGATAATTCCAAGGCGTTTGACACAATTAATCCGCAAAAATTATTAAATATTCTAGAAGCAATAGGAATCAGAGGAAATCTACTAAAGTTGTTTAAAAATTATCTATCTAATAGACATATCTGTGTAAAAATATTTGAAAAACTGAGTGGGAAAAAAAATATGTACGCCGGTGTCCCGCAGGGGTCAATTTTGGGACCCACCCTTTACATAATATTTGTATCAATAATGAGTAAACTATTCTCACATGTTAAACACTTTGTATATGCTGACGACACGGCACTGGTCATATCGGATGAACAATTATATACTGCGATTAAATATATGCAAGAAGACTTTATATCTCTGATTAAATGGTGTCATGACGTAGGAATAATTATAAATACAAAAAAAACCAAACTGATGCACATAAGATCTCCACATGCAAAAGTTTCCATCATGCCTGAAATAATTTCTCATAATTTTACCTGCATCCATCAAAATATTGTGCAGCCCTGCTCATGCGAAACGATTGAGCTAGTAAACGAATACGTTTATTTGGGCGTGACTGTTGATTGCTACTTTAAATGGGACATACAAATACACAAAATTTGTAAACGGCTGCGGGCGATAGTGGGTAGAATATACAAATTGAAGTATTTCGTTCCTGTGAATACCTTAAGAATTATTTACATGTCACTCGCGGAATCAACTTTAAGATATGGAATAACCACTTGGGGACATTCTTGCAAAACAAATTTAAATTACGCACAATCAATACAAAATTCTATCGTTAAATTACTAGTTAAAAAAAATATTTTTTCGCAGAGACGAAACATTTCACTTTTGTATCAAAATTTAACAGTTTTGCCGGTGCAGGCCTTATTGTGGTATAAAATATTGATTCAGCACATATCTGACTCTGAGTATAAGAGGAAAGTTGAACATGGGCACAATACTAGGTTCACAAAGAATGAAGGCATGCTTGTACCTAAACATAATAATAAATACGGACAGCGAACCCTTGAGTATAATGTGCCTAAAATATATAATATGCTACCTGGTAATATTAAGAAATGCGAATTTCCAAATAGAGTCAGATATTTGCTGAAAACATGGCTACTAGGTAGAAATAATTTGTATTAGGCGATTTAATGTGTAAATTTATTGTTATTGTATAAATTAAGGTCTAAGTTGTAATCTGTAAAAAATTGTAATAAAAATCCTGTTTGACAAACTACTTAACTGTAGTTTAACGGGATATATATGAAATAAAAAAAAATAAAAAAATAAAAAACCCAAGTCTGAAAACAGTGCCCATAGATAAAATGAATTTTGTCCAAATACAACTTGATTTAGATTTTCTGATTGATTTCGTTTTCGACCATTATTCTTATCACGATTCCGAAATTTCAGCCAGTTTGGTACCATAGAGTCTGAAAAAATGGCTTTTAAATATCAAACCCAAGCCTGAAATCAGTGTCAATAGAAATGATGATTTTTCTAAAAAAAACACATTTTGCTGATTGTTCAACTGATTACGTTTTCGACCATGATTCTTACGTCGATTCTAAAATTTCAGCCCGTTTGGTACCATAGAGCCTGAAAAAATTGCATTTAAATATCGAACCCAAGTCTGAAATCAGTGCCTATAGAAATGATGATTTTTCTACAAATAACACTTTATGCTGATTTTTCAACTGATTACGTTTTCGACCATTATTCTTACGATGATTTCAAAATTTCAGCCCGTTTGGTAGCAAAGAGCCTGAAAAATTTGCTTTTAAATATCGAACCCAAGTCTGAAATCAGTACCCATAGAAATGATGATTTTTCTACAAAAACCACTTTTTGTAGATTTTTTAACTGATTACCTTTTCGACCATGATTCTTACGTCGATTTTTAAATTTCAGCCCGTTTGGTACTATGGAGCCTAAAAAAATGGCTTTTAAATTTCGAACCCAAGTCTGAAAACAGTGCCCATAGATAAAATGAATTTTGTCCAAATACAACTTTATTTAGATTTTCTGATTGATTTCGTTTTCGACCATTATTCTTATCACGATTCCGAAATTTCAGCCAATTTGGTACCATAGAGTCTGAAAAAATGGCTTTTAAATATCGAACCCAAGCCTGAAATCAGTGCCCATAGAAATGATGATTTTTCTTAAAAAAAACACATTTTGTAGATTTTTCAACTGATTTCCTTTTCGACCATGATTCTTACGTCGAATCTAAAATTTCAGCCCGTTTGGTACTATGGAGCCTAAAAAAATGGCTTTTAAATTTCGAACCCAAGTCTGAAATCAGTGCCCATAGAAATGATGATTTTTCTACAAAAAACACTTTATGCTGATTTTTCAACTGATTACGTTTTCGACCATTACTCTTACGATGATTTCAAATTTTCAGCCCGTTTGGTAGCAAAGAGCCTGAAAAATTTGCTTTTAAATATCGAACCCAAGTCTGAAATCAGTACCCATAGAAATGATGATTTTTCTACAAAAAACCCTTTTTATAGATTTTTCAAATGATTACCTTTTCGACCATGATTCTTAGGTCGATTCTTAAATTTCAGCCCGTTTGGTACTCTATAGAGCATGAAAAAATGGCTTTTAAATATCGAACCCAAGTCTGAAAACAGTGCCCATAGAAAAAATGAATTTTGTCCAAATACAACTTTATTAAGATTTTCTGATTGATTTCGTTTTGGACAATTATTCTTATCACGATTCCAAAATTTCAGCTCGTTTGGTACCATAGAGTCTGAAAAAATGGCTTTTACAAATCGAACCCAGGTTTGAAAACAGTGCACATCGAAAATATGATTTTTGTCCAAATACATCTTTATTTAGATTTTCTTATTGATTTCGTTTTGGACCAAGATTTTAATCACGATTCCGAAATTTCAGCCCGTTTGGTACCATAGAGTCTGAAAAAATGGCTTTTAAATATCGAACCCAAGCCTGAAATCAGTGTCCATAGAAATGATGATTTTTCTACAAAAAATACTTTTTGCTGATTTTTCAACTGATTACGTTTTCGACCATTATTCTTACGATGATTCCAAAATTTCAGCCGTTTGGTAGCAAAGAGCCTGAAAAATTTGCTTTCAAATATCGAACCCAAGTCTGAAATCAGTACCATAGAAATGATTATTTTTCTACAAAAAACTCTTTTTGTAGATTTTTCAACTGATTACCTTTTCGACCATGATTCTTAGGTCGATTCTAAAATTTCAGCCCGTTTGGTACTCCATAGAGCATGAAAAAATGGCTTTTAAATATCGAACCCAAGTCTGGAAACAGTGCCCATAGAAAAAATGAATTTTGTCAAAATACAACTTTATTTAGATTTTCTGATTGATTTGTTTTGGACTATTATTCTTATCACGATTCCAAAATTTCAGCTCGTTTGGAACCATAGAGTCTGAAAAAATGGCTTTTAAATATCGAACCCAAGCCTGAAATCAGTGCCCATAGAAATGATGATTTTTCTTAAAAAAAACACATTTTGTAGATTTTTCAACTGATTTCCTTTTCGACCATGATTCTTACGTCGAATCTTAAATTTCAGCCCGTTTGGTACTCTATAGAGCATGAAAAAATGGCTTTTAAATATCGAACCCAAGTCTGAAAACAGTGCCCATAGAAAAAATGAATTTTGTCCAAATACAACTTTATTAAGATTTTCTGATTGATTTCGTTTTGGACAATTATTCTTATCACGATTCCAAAATTTCAGCTCGTTTGGTACCATAGAGTCTGAAAAAATGGCTTTTACAAATCGAACCCAGGTTTGAAAACAGTGCACATCGAAAATATGATTTTTGTCCAAATACATCTTTATTTAGATTTTCTTATTGATTTCGTTTTGGACCAAGATTTTAATCACGATTCCGAAATTTCAGCCCGTTTGGTACCATAGAGTCTGAAAAAATGGCTTTTAAATATCGAACCCAAGCCTGAAATCAGTGTCCATAGAAATGATGATTTTTCTACAAAAAATACTTTTTGCTGATTTTTCAACTGATTACGTTTTCGACCATTATTCTTACGATGATTCCAAAATTTCAGCCGTTTGGTAGCAAAGAGCCTGAAAAATTTGCTTTCAAATATCGAACCCAAGTCTGAAATCAGTACCATAGAAATGATTATTTTTCTACAAAAAACACTTTTTGTAGATTTTTCAACTGATTACCTTTTCGACCATGATTCTTAGGTCGATTCTAAAATTTCAGCCCGTTTGGTACTCCATAGAGCATGAAAAAATGGCTTTTAAATATCGAACCCAAGTCTGGAAACAGTGCCCATAGAAAAAATGAATTTTGTCAAAATACAACTTTATTTAGATTTTCTGATTGATTTGTTTTGGACTATTATTCTTATCACGATTCCAAAATTTCAGCTCGTTTGGAACCATAGAGTCTGAAAAAATGGCTTTTAAATATCGAACCCAAGCCTGAAATCAGTGCCCATAGAAATGATGATTTTTCTTAAAAAAAACACATTTTGTAGATTTTTCAACTGATTTCCTTTTCGACCATGATTCTTACGTCGAATCTAAAATTTCAGCCCGTTTGGTACTATGGAGCCTAAAAAAATGGCTTTTAAATTTCGAACCCAAGTCTGAAATCAGTGCCCATAGAAATGATGATTTTTCTACAAAAAACACTTTATGCTGATTTTTCAACTGATTACGTTTTCGACCATTATTCTTACGATGATTCCAAAATTTCAGCCGTTTGGTAGCAAAGAGCCTGAAAAATTTGCTTTTAAATATCGAACCCAAGTCTGAAATCAGTACCATAGAAATGATGATTTTTCTACAAAAAACACTTTTTGTAGATTTTTCAACTGATTACCATTTCGACCATGATTCTTAGGTCGATTCTAAAATTTCATCCCGTTTGGTACTCCATAGAGCATGAAAAAATGGCTTTTAAATATCGAACCCAAGTCTGGAAACAGTGCCCATAGAAAAAATGAATTTTGTCAAAATACATCTTTATTTAGATTTTCTGATTGATTTCGTTTTGGACTATTATTCTTATCACGATTCCAAAATTTCAGCTCGTTTGGAACCATAGAGTCTGAAAAAATGGCTTTTAAATATCGAACCCAAGCCTGAAATCAGTGCCCATAGAAATGATGATTTTTCTTAAAAAAAACACATTTTGCTGATTGTTCAACTGATTACGTTTTCGACCATGATTCTTAAGTCGATTCTAAAATTTCAGACCGTTTGGTACCATAGAGCCTGAAAAAATTGCATATAAATATCGAACCCAAGTCTGAAATCAGTGCCTATAGAAATGATGATTTTTCTACAAAAAACACTTTACGCTGATTTTTCAACTGATTACGTTTTCGACCAATTATTTTTACGATGATTTCAAAATTTCAGCCCGTTTGGTAGCAAAGAGCCTGAAAAATTTGCTTTTAAATATCGAACCCAAGTCTGAAATCAGAACCCATAGAAATGATGATTTGTCTACAAAAAACACTTTTTGTAGATTTTTTAACTGATTACCTTTTCGACCATGATTCTTACGTCGATTTTTAAATTTCAGCTCGTTTGGTACTATGGAGCCTAAAAAAATGGCTTTTAAATTTCGAACCCAAGTCTGAAAACAGTGCCCATAGATAAAATGAATTTTGTCCAAATACAACTTGATTTAGATTTTCTGATTGATTTCGTTTTCGACCATTATTCTTATCACGATTCCGAAATTTCAGCCAGTTTGGGACCATAGAGTCTGAAAAAATGGCTTTTAAATATCAAACCCAAGCCTGAAATCAGTGTCCATAGAAATGATGATTTTTCTTAAAAAAAACACATTTTGCTGATTGTTCAACTGATTACGTTTTCGACCATGAATCTTACGTCGAATCTAAAATTTCAGCCCGTTTGGTACTATGGAGCCTAAAAAAATGGCTTTTAAATTTCGAACCCAAGTCTGAAATCAGTGCCCATAGAAATGATGATTTTTCTACAAAAAACACTTTATGCTGATTTTTCAACTGATTACGTTTTCGACCATTACTCTTACGATGATTCCAAAATTTCAGCCGTTTGGTAGCAAAGAGCCTGAAAAATTTGCTTTCAAATATCGAACCCAAGTCTGAAATCATTACCATAGAAATGAAGATTTTTCTACAAAAAACACTTTTTGTAGATTTTTCAACTGATTACCTTTTCGACCATGATTCTTAGGTCGATTCTTAAATTTCAGCCCGTTTGGTACTCTATAGAGCATGAAAAAATGGCTTTTAAATATCGAACCCAAGTCTGAAAACAGTGCCCATAGAAAAAAAAGAATTTTCTCCAGATACAACTTTATTTAGATTTTCTGATTGATTTCGTTTTGAACCATTATTCTTATAATGATTCCAAAATTTCAGCTCGTTTGGAACCATAGAGTCTGAAAAAATGGCTTTTAAATATCGAACCCAAGCCTGAAATCAGTGCCCATAGAAATGATGATTTTTCTTAAAAAAAACACATTTTGCTGATTTTTCAACTGATTACGTTTTCGTCCATTATTCTCGCGATGATTTTAAAATTTCAGCTCGTTTGGAACCATAGAGTCTGAAAAAATGGCTTTTAAATATCGAACCCAAGCCTGAAATCAGTACCCATAGAAATGATGATTTTTCTACAAAAAAACACTTTTTGTAGATTTTTCAACTGATTACCTTTTCGACCATGATTCTTAGGTCGATTCTAAAATTTCAGCCCGTTTGGTACTCCGAAGAGCGTGAAAAAATGGCTTTTAAATATCGAACCCAAGTCTGGAAACAGTGCCCATAGAAAAAATGAATTTTGTCAAAATACAACTTTATTTAGATTTTCTGATTGATTTCGTTTTGGACTATTATTCTTATCACGATTCCAAAATTTCAGCTCGTTTGGAACCATAGAGTCTGAAAAAATGGCTTTTAAATATCGAACCCAAGCCTGAAATCAGTGCCCATAGAAATGATGATTTTTCTTAAAAAAAACGTTTTTTGCTGATTTTTCAATTGATTACGTTTTCGACCATGATTCTTACGTCGATTCGAAAATTTCAGCCCATTTGGTTCCTTAGAGCTTGAAAAAATTGCTTTTAAATATCGAACCCAAGTCTGAAATCAGTGCCCATAGAAATGATGATTTATCTACAAAAAAAACTTTTTGTAGATTTTTCGACTGATTACGTTTTCGACCATGATTCTTCGGTCGATTCTAAAATTTCAGCCCGTTTGGTACCATAGAGCCTGAAAAAATGGCTTTTAAATATCGAACCCAAGTCTGAAAACAGTGCCCATAGAAAAAATGAATTTTGTCCAAATACAACTTTATTAAGATTTTCTGATTGATTTCGTTTTGGACAATTATTCTTATCACGATTCCAAAATTTCAGCTCGTTTGGTACCATAGAGTCTGAAAAAATGGCTTTTAATTATCGAACCCAAGCCTGAAATCAGTGCCCATAGAAATGATGATTTTTCTTAAAAAAAAACACTTTTTGCTGATTTTTCAACTGATTACGTTTTCGATCATAATTCTTACGAGGATTTCAAAATTTCAGCCCGTTTGGTAGCATAGAGCTTGAAAAATTTGCTTTTAAATATCGAACCCAAGCCTGAAATCAGTACCCATAGAAATGATGATTTAAAAAAAAAAACACTTTTTGTAGATTTTTCAACTGATTACCTTTTCGACCATGATTCTTAGGTCGATTCTAAAATTTCAGCCCGTTTGGTACTCTATAGAGCCTGTAAAAATGGCTTTTAAATATCGAACCCAAGTCTGAAAACAGTGCCCATAGAAAAAATGAATTTTGTCCAAATACAACTTTATTTAGATTTTCTGATTGATTTCGTTTTGGACCATTGTTCTTATCACGATTCCAAAATTTCAGCTCGTTTGGTACCATAGAGTCTGAAAAAATGGCTTTTACAAATCGAACCCAAGTTTGAAAACAGAGCACATAGAAAATATGATTTTTGTCCAAATACAACATTATTTAGATTTTCTGATTGATTTCGTTTTCGACCATTATTCTTATCACGATTCCGAAATTTCAGCCAGTTTGGTACCATAGAGTCTGAAAAAATGGCTTTTAAATATCGAACCCAAGCCTGAAATCAGTGCCCATAGAAATGATGATTTTTCTTAAAAAAAACACATTTTGTAGATTTTTCAACTGATTACCTTTTGGACCATGATTCTTACGTCGATTCGAAAATTTCAGCCCGTTTGGTACTATGGAGCCTAAAAAAATGGCTTTTAAATTTCGAACCCAAGTCTGAAATCAGTGCCCATAGAAATGTTGATTTTTCTACAAAAAAAAACTTTATGCTGATTTTTCAACTGATTACGTTTTCGACCATTATTCTTACGATGATTTCAAAATTTCAGCCCGTTTGGTAGCAAAGAGCCTGAAAAATTTGCTTTTAAATATCGAACCCAAGTCTGAAATCAGTACCCATAGAAATGATGATTTTTCTACAAAAAACACTTTTTGTAGATTTTTTAACTGATTACCTTTTCGACCATGATTCTTACGTCGATTTTTAAATTTCAGCCCGTTTGGTACTCCATAGAGCATGAAAAAATGGCTTTTAAATATCGAACCCAAGTCTGGAAACAGTGCCCATAGAAAAAATGATTTTTGTCCAAATACAACTTTATTTAGATTTTCTGATTGATTTCGTTTTGAACCATTATTCTTATAATGATTCCAGAATTTCAGCTCGTTTGGTACCATAGAGTCTGAAAAAATGGCTTTTACAAATCGAACCCAAGTTTGAAAACAGTGCACATCGAAAATATGATTTTTGTCCAAATACATCTTTATTTAGATTTTCTTATTGATTTCGTTTTGGACCAAGATTTTAATCACGATTCCGAAATTTCAGCCCGTTTGGTACCATAGAGTCTGAAAAAATGTCTTTTAAATATCGAACCCGAGCCTGAAATCAGTGCCCATAGAAATGATGATTTTTCTACAAAAAATACTTTTTGCTGATTTTTCAACTGATTACGTTTTCGACCATTATTCTTACGATGATTTCAAAATTTCAGCCCGTTTGGTACCATAAGGACTGAAAAATTTGCTTTTAAATATCAAACCCAAGTCTGAAATCAGTGCCCATAGAAATGATGAATTTTCTACGAATACAAATTTATGCAGATTTTCTTATGGATTTCGTTTTGGACCATTATTCTTATAGAGATTCCGAACGTTTAGCCCGTTTGGTACCATAAGCCCTGAAAAAATGGCTTTTAAGTATCGAACCCAAGTCTGAAAACAGTGCCCATTTAAATGATGATTTTTCTACAAAAACACTTTTTGTAGATTTTTCAACTGATTACCTTTTCGACCATGATTCTTACGTCGATTCTAAAATTTCAGCCCGTTTGGTACTATGGAGCCTAAAAAAATGGCTTTTAAATTTCGAACCCAAGTCTGAAAACAGTGCCCATAGAAAAAATGAATTTTGTCAAAATTCAATTTTATTTAGATTTTCTGATTGATTTCGTTTTGGACCATTATTTTTATCACGATTCCAAAATTTCAGCTCGTTTGGAACCATAAAGTCTGAAAAAATGGCTTTTAAATATCGAACCCAAGTCTGAAAACAGTGCCCATTTAAATGATCATTTTTCTTCAAAAAACACTTTTTCCATGTCTTCAGACTGATTACGTTTTCGACCATTATTCTTACGATGATTTCAAAATTTCAGCCCGTTTGGTACCATAAGGCCTGAAAAAATGGCTTTTAAATATCGAACCCAAGTCTGAAAACAGTGCCCATAGAAATAATGAATTTTGTACAAATACAAATTTATGCAGATTTTCTGATTGATTTCGTTTTGGACTATTATTCTTATCACGATTCCAAAATTTCAGCCCGTTTGGTACCATAGAACCTGTCTGAAAACAGTGCCCATAGAAAAAATGAATTTTCTGCAAATACAAATTTATGCAGATTTTCTTATGGATTTCGTTTTGGACCATTATTCTTATAGAGATTCCGAACCTTTAGCCCGTTTGGTACCATAGAGCCTGAAAAAATTGCTTTTAAATATCGAACCCAAGTCTGAAATCAGTGCTCATAGAAATGATGATTTTTCTACAAAAAAAGCTTTTTGCTGATTTTTCAACTGATTACGTTTTCGACCATTATTCTTACGAAGATTTCAAAATTTCAGCCCGTTTGGTAGCATAAAGCCTGAAAAATTTGCTTTTAAATATCGAACCCAAGTCTGAAATCAGTACCCATAGAAATGATGATTTTTCTACAAAAAACACTTTTTGTAGATTTTTCAACTGATTACCTTTTCGACCATGATTCTTACGTCGATTCTAAAATTTCAGCCCGTTTGGTACTATGGAGCCTAAAAAAATGGCTTTTAAATTTCGAACCCAAGTCTGAAAACAGTGCCCATAGAAAAAATGAATTTTGTCAAAATTCAATTTTATTTAGATTTTCTGATTGATTTCGTTTTGGACCATTATTTTTATCACGATTCCAAAATTTCAGCTCGTTTGGAACCATAAAGTCTGAAAAAATGGCTTTTAAATATCGAACCCAAGTCTGAAAACAGTGCCCATTTAAATGATCATTTTTCTTCAAAAAACACTTTTTCCATGTCTTCAGACTGATTACGTTTTCGACCATTATTCTTACGATGATTTCAAAATTTCAGCCCGTTTGGTACCATAAGGCCTGAAAAAATGGCTTTTAAATATCGAACCCAAGTCTGAAAACAGTGCCCATAGAAATAATGAATTTTGTACAAATACAAATTTATGCAGATTTTCTGATTGATTTCGTTTTGGACTATTATTCTTATCACGATTCCAAAATTTCAGCCCGTTTGGTACCATAGAACCTGTCTGAAAACAGTGCCCATAGAAAAAATGAATTTTCTGCAAATACAAATTTATGCAGATTTTCTTATGGATTTCGTTTTGGACCATTATTCTTATAGAGATTCCGAACCTTTAGCCCGTTTGGTACCATAGAGCCTGAAAAAATTGCTTTTAAATATCGAACCCAAGTCTGAAATCAGTGCTCATAGAAATGATGATTTTTCTACAAAAAAAGCTTTTTGCTGATTTTTCAACTGATTACGTTTTCGACCATTATTCTTACGAAGATTTCAAAATTTCAGCCCGTTTGGTAGCATAAAGCCTGAAAAATTTGCTTTTAAATATCGAACCCAAGTCTGAAATCAGTACCCATAGAAATGATGATTTTTCTACAAAAAACACTTTTTGTAGATTTTTCAACTGATTACCTTTTCGACCATGATTCTTAGGTCGATTATAAAATTTCAGCCCGTTTGGTTCTATAGAGCCTGAAAAAATGGCTTTTAAATATCGAACCCAAGTCTGAAAACAGTGCACATAGATAAAATGAATTTTGTCCAAATACAACTTTATTTAGATTTTCGGATTGATTTCGTTTTGGACCATTATTCTTATCACGATTCCAAAATTTCAGCTCGTTTGGAACCATAAAGTCTGAAAAACTGGCTTTTAAATATCGAACCCAAGTCTGAAAACAGTGCCCATTTAAATGATCATTTTTCTTCAAAAAACACTTTTTCCATGTCTTCAGACTGATTACGTTTTCGACCATTATTCTTACGATGATTTCAAAATTTCAGCCCGTTTGGTACCATAAGGCCTGAAAAAATGGCTTTTAAATATCGAACCCAAGTCTGAAAACAGTGCCCTTAGAAATAATGAATTTTGTACAAATACAAATTTATGCAGATTTTCTGATTGATTTCGTTTTGGACTATTATTCTTATCACGATTCCAAAATTTCAGCCCGTTTGGAACCATAGAACCTGTCTGAAAACAGTGCCCATAGAAGAAATGAATTTTCTGCAAATACAAATTTATGCAGATTTTCTAATGGATTTCGTTTTGGACCATTATTCTTATAGAGATTCCGAACCTTTAGCCCGTTTGATACCATAGAGCCTGAAAAAATTGCTTTTAAATATCGAACCCAAGTCTGAAATCAGTGCCCATAGAAATGATGATTTTTCTACAAAAAAAGCTTTTTGCTGATTTTTCAACTGATTACGTTTTCGACCATTATTCTTACGAAGATTTCAAAATTTCAGCCCGTTTGGTAGCATAAAGCCTGAAAAATTTGCTTTTAAATATCGAACCCAAGTCTGAAATCAGTACCCATAGAAATGATGATTTTTCTACAAAAAACACTTTTTGTAGATTTTTCAACTGATTACCTTTTCGACCATGATTCTTAGGTCGATTATAAAATTTCAGCCCGTTTGGTTCTATAGAGCCTGAACAAATGGCTTTTAAATATCGAACCCAAGTCTGAAAACAGTGCCCATAGAAAAAATGAATTTTGTCCAAATACAACTTTATTTAGATTTTCTGATTGATTTCGTTTTAGACCATTATTGTCATCACGATTCCAAAATTTCAGCTCGTTTGGTACCATAGAGTCTGAAAAAATGGCTTTTACAAATCGAACCCAAGTTTGAAAACAGTGCACATCGAAAATATGATTTTTGTCCAAATACATCTTTATTTAGATTTTCTTATTGATTTCGTTTGGACCAAGATTTTAATCACGATTCCGAAATTTCAGCCCGTTTGGTACTATGGAGCCTAAAAAAATGGCTTTTAAATTTCGAACCCAAGTCTGAAAACAGTGCCCAAAGATAAAATGAATTTTGTCCAAATACAACTTTATTTAGATTTTCTGATTGATTTCGTTTTCGACCATTATTCTTATCACGATTCCGAAATTTCAGCCAGTTTGGTACCATAGAGTCTGAAAAAATGGCTTTTAAATATCGAACCCAAGCCTGAAATCAGTGCCCATAGAAATGATGATTTTTCATAAAAAAAACACCTTTTTTAGATTTTTCAACTGATTACCTTTTCGACCATGATTCTTACGTCGATTCTAAAATTTCAGCCCGTTTGGTACTATGGAGCCTAAAAAAATGGCTTTTAAATTTCGAACCCAAGTCTGAAATCAGTGCCCATAGAAATGATGAATTTTCTACGAATACAAATTTATGCAGATTTTCTTATGGATTTCGTTTTGGACCATTATTCTTATAGAGATTCCGAACGTTTAGCCCGTTTGGTACCATAAGCCCTGAAAAAATGGCTTTTAAGTATCGAACCCAAGTCTGAAAACAGTGCCCATTTAAATGATGATTTTTCTACAAAAACACTTTTTGTAGATTTTTCAACTGATTACCTTTTCGACCATGATTCTTACGTCGATTCTAAAATTTCAGCCCGTTTGGTACTATGGAGCCTAAAAAAATGGCTTTTAAATTTCGAACCCAAGTCTGAAAACAGTGCCCATAGAAAAAATGAATTTTGTCAAAATTCAATTTTATTTAGATTTTCTGATTGATTACGTTTTCGACCATTATTCTTACGATGATTTCAAAATTTCAGCCCGTTTGGTACCATAAGGCCTGAAAAAATGGCTTTTAAATATCGAACCCAAGTCTGAAATCAGTGCCCATAGAAATGATGAATTTTCTACGAATACAAATTTATGCAGATTTTCTTATGGATTTCGTTTTGGACCATTATTCTTATAGAGATTCCGAACGTTTAGCCCGTTTGGTACCATAAGCCCTGAAAAAATGGCTTTTAAGTATCGAACCCAAGTCTGAAAACAGTGCCCATTTAAATGATGATTTTTCTACAAAAACACTTTTTGTAGATTTTTCAACTGATTACCTTTTCGACCATGATTCTTACGTCGATTCTAAAATTTCAGCCCGTTTGGTACTATGGAGCCTAAAAAAATGGCTTTTAAATTTCGAACCCAAGTCTGAAAACAGTGCCCATAGAAAAAATGAATTTTGTCAAAATTCAATTTTATTTAGATTTTCTGATTGATTTCGTTTTGGACCATTATTTTTATCACGATTCCAAAATTTCAGCTCGTTTGGAACCATAAAGTCTGAAAAAATGGCTTTTAAATATCGAACCCAAGTCTGAAAACAGTGCCCATTTAAATGATCATTTTTCTTCAAAAAACACTTTTTCCATGTCTTCAGACTGATTACGTTTTCGACCATTATTCTTACGATGATTTCAAAATTTCAGCCCGTTTGGTACCATAAGGCCTGAAAAAATGGCTTTTAAATATCGAACCCAAGTCTGAAAACAGTGCCCATAGAAATAATGAATTTTGTACAAATACAAATTTATGCAGATTTTCTGATTGATTTCGTTTTGGACTATTATTCTTATCACGATTCCAAAATTTCAGCCCGTTTGGTACCATAGAACCTGTCTGAAAACAGTGCCCATAGAAAAAATGAATTTTCTGCAAATACAAATTTATGCAGATTTTCTTATGGATTTCGTTTTGGACCATTATTCTTATAGAGATTCCGAACCTTTAGCCCGTTTGGTACCATAGAGCCTGAAAAAATTGCTTTTAAATATCGAACCCAAGTCTGAAATCAGTGCTCATAGAAATGATGATTTTTCTACAAAAAAAGCTTTTTGCTGATTTTTCAACTGATTACGTTTTCGACCATTATTCTTACGAAGATTTCAAAATTTCAGCCCGTTTGGTAGCATAAAGCCTGAAAAATTTGCTTTTAAATATCGAACCCAAGTCTGAAATCAGTACCCATAGAAATGATGATTTTTCTACAAAAAACACTTTTTGTAGATTTTTCAACTGATTACCTTTTCGACCATGATTCTTACGTCGATTCTAAAGTTTCAGCCCGTTTGGTACTATGGAGCCTAAAAAAATGGCTTTTAAATTTCGAACCCAAGTCTGAAAACAGTGCCCATAGAAAAAATGAATTTTGTCAAAATTCAATTTTATTTAGATTTTCTGATTGATTTCGTTTTGGACCATTATTTTTATCACGATTCCAAAATTTCAGCTCGTTTGGAACCATAAAGTCTGAAAAAATGGCTTTTAAATATCGAACCCAAGTCTGAAAACAGTGCCCATTTAAATGATCATTTTTCTTCAAAAAACACTTTTTCCATGTCTTCAGACTGATTACGTTTTCGACCATTATTCTTACGATGATTTCAAAATTTCAGCCCGTTTGGTACCATAAGGCCTGAAAAAATGGCTTTTAAATATCGAACCCAAGTCTGAAAACAGTGCCCATAGAAATAATGAATTTTGTACAAATACAAATTTATGCAGATTTTCTGATTGATTTCGTTTTGGACTATTATTCTTATCACGATTCCAAAATTTCAGCCCGTTTGGTACCATAGAACCTGTCTGAAAACAGTGCCCATAGAAAAAATGAATTTTCTGCAAATACAAATTTATGCAGATTTTCTTATGGATTTCGTTTTGGACCATTATTCTTATAGAGATTCCGAACCTTTAGCCCGTTTGGTACCATAGAGCCTGAAAAAATTGCTTTTAAATATCGAACCCAAGTCTGAAATCAGTGCTCATAGAAATGATGATTTTTCTACAAAAAAAGCTTTTTGCTGATTTTTCAACTGATTACGTTTTCGACCATTATTCTTACGAAGATTTCAAAATTTCAGCCCGTTTGGTAGCATAAAGCCTGAAAAATTTGCTTTTAAATATCGAACCCAAGTCTGAAATCAGTACCCATAGAAATGATGATTTTTCTACAAAAAACACTTTTTGTAGATTTTTCAACTGATTACCTTTTCGACCATGATTCTTAGGTCGATTATAAAATTTCAGCCCGTTTGGTTCTATAGAGCCTGAAAAAATGGCTTTTAAATATCGAACCCAAGTCTGAAAACAGTGCACATAGATAAAATGAATTTTGTCCAAATACAACTTTATTTAGATTTTCGGATTGATTTCGTTTTGGACCATTATTCTTATCACGATTCCAAAATTTCAGCTCGTTTGGAACCATAAAGTCTGAAAAAATGGCTTTTAAATATCGAACCCAAGTCTGAAAACAGTGCCCATTTAAATGATCATTTTTCTTCAAAAAACACTTTTTCCATGTCTTCAGACTGATTACGTTTTCGACCATTATTCTTACGATGATTTCAAAATTTCAGCCCGTTTGGTACCATAAGGCCTGAAAAAATGGCTTTTAAATATCGAACCCAAGTCTGAAAACAGTGCCCTTAGAAATAATGAATTTTGTACAAATACAAATTTATGCAGATTTTCTGATTGATTTCGTTTTGGACTATTATTCTTATCACGATTCCAAAATTTCAGCCCGTTTGGAACCATAGAACCTGTCTGAAAACAGTGCCCATAGAAGAAATGAATTTTCTGCAAATACAAATTTATGCAGATTTTCTAATGGATTTCGTTTTGGACCATTATTCTTATAGAGATTCCGAACCTTTAGCCCGTTTGATACCATAGAGCCTGAAAAAATTGCTTTTAAATATCGAACCCAAGTCTGAAATCAGTGCCCATAGAAATGATGATTTTTCTACAAAAAAAGCTTTTTGCTGATTTTTCAACTGATTACGTTTTCGACCATTATTCTTACGAAGATTTCAAAATTTCAGCCCGTTTGGTAGCATAAAGCCTGAAAAATTTGCTTTTAAATATCGAACCCAAGTCTGAAATCAGTACCCATAGAAATGATGATTTTTCTACAAAAAACACTTTTTGTAGATTTTTCAACTGATTACCTTTTCGACCATGATTCTTAGGTCGATTATAAAATTTCAGCCCGTTTGGTTCTATAGAGCCTGAACAAATGGCTTTTAAATATCGAACCCAAGTCTGAAAACAGTGCCCATAGATAAAATGAATTTTGTCCAAATACAACTTTATTTAGATTTTCTGATTGATTTCGTTTTAGACCATTATTGTCATCACGATTCCAAAATTTCAGCTCGTTTGGTACCATAGAGTCTGAAAAAATGGCTTTTACAAATCGAACCCAAGTTTGAAAACAGTGCACATCGAAAATATGATTTTTGTCCAAATACATCTTTATTTAGATTTTCTTATTGATTTCGTTTGGACCAAGATTTTAATCACGATTCCGAAATTTCAGCCCGTTTGGTACTATGGAGCCTAAAAAAATGGCTTTTAAATTTCGAACCCAAGTCTGAAAACAGTGCCCAAAGATAAAATGAATTTTGTCCAAATACAACTTTATTTAGATTTTCTGATTGATTTCGTTTTCGACCATTATTCTTATCACGATTCCGAAATTTCAGCCAGTTTGGTACCATAGAGTCTGAAAAAATGGCTTTTAAATATCGAACCCAAGCCTGAAATCAGTGCCCATAGAAATGATGATTTTTCATAAAAAAAACACCTTTTTTAGATTTTTCAACTGATTACCTTTTCGACCATGATTCTTACGTCGATTCTAAAATTTCAGCCCGTTTGGTACTATGGAGCCTAAAAAAATGGCTTTTAAATTTCGAACCCAAGTCTGAAATCAGTGCCCAAGGAAATGATGATTTTTCTACAAAAAACACTTTATGCTGATTTTTCAACTGATTACGTTTTCGACCATTACTCTTACGATGATTTCAAAATTTCAGCCCGTTTGGTAGCAAAGAGCCTGAAAAATTTGCTTTTAAATATCGAACCCAAGTCTGAAATCAGTGCCCATAGAAATGATGATTTTTCTACAAAAAACCCTTTTTATAGATTTTTCAAATGATTACCTTTTCGACCATGATTCTTAGGTCGATTCTTAAATTTCAGCCCGTTTGGTACTCTATAGAGCATGAAAAAATGGCTTTTAAATATCGAACCCAAGTCTGAAAACAGTGCCCATAGAAAAAAATGAATTTTGTCCAAATACAACTTTATTTAGATTTTCTGATTGATTTCGTTTTGAACCATTATTCTTATAATGATTCCAGAATTTCAGCTCGTTTGGAACCATAGAGTCTGAAAAAATGGCTTTTAAATATCGAACCCAAGCCTGAAATCAGTGCCCATAGAAATGATGATTTTTCTTAAAAAAAACACATTTTGCTGATTGTTCAACTGATTACGTTTTCGACCATGATTCTTACGTCGATTCTAAAATTTCAGCCCGTTTGGTACCATAGAGCCTGAAAAAATTTCATTTAAATATCGAACCCAAGTCTGAAATCAGTGCCTATAGAAATGATGATTTTTCTACGAAAAACACTTTTTGTAGATTTTTTAACTGATTACCTTTTCGACCATGATTCTGACGTCGATTTTTAAATTTCAGCCCGTTTGGTACTATGGAGCCTAAAAAAATGGCTTTTAAATTTCGAACCCAAGTCTGAAAACACTGCCCAAAGATAAAATGAATTTTGTCCAAATACAACTTTATTTAGATTTTCTGATTGATTTCGTTTCGACCATTATTCTTATCACGATTCCGAAATTTCAGCCAGTTTGGTACCATAGAGTCTGAAAAAATGGCTTTTAAATATTGAACCCAAGCCTGAAATCAGTGCCCATAGAAATGATGATTTTTCTTAAAAAAAACACATTTTGTAGATTTTTCAACTGATTACCTTTTCGACCATGATTCTTACGTCGATTCTAAAATTTCAGCCCGTTTGGTACTATGGAGCCTAAAAAAATTGCTTTTAAATTTCGAACCCAAGTCTGAAATCAGTGCCCAAGGAAATGATGATTTTTCTACAAAAAACACTTTATGCTGATTTTTCAACTGATTACGTTTTCGACCATTACTCTTACGATGATTTCAAAATTTCAGCCCGTTCGGTAGCAAAGAGCCTGAAAAATTTGCTTTTAAATATCGAACCCAAGTCTGAATTCAATACCCATAGAAATGATGATTTTTCTACAAAAAACCCTTTTTATAGATTTTTCAAATGATTACCGTTTCGACCATGATTCTAAGGTCGATTCTTAAATTTCAGCCCGTTTGGTACTCTATAGAGCATGAAAAAATGGCTTTTAAATATCGAACCCAAGTCTGAAAACAGTGCCCATAGAAAAAAATGAATTTTGTCCAAATACAACTTTATTTAGATTTTCTGATTGATTTCGTTTTGAACCATTATTCTTATAATGATTCCAGAAATTCAGCTCGTTTGGTACCATAGAGTCTGAAAAAATGGCTTTTACAAATCGAACCCAAGTTTGAAAACAGTGCACATCGAAAATATGATTTTTGTCCAAATACATCTTTATTTAGATTTTCTTATTGATTTCGTTTTTGACCAAGATTTTAATCACGATTCCGAAATTTCAGCCCGTTTGGTACCATAGAGTCTGAAAAAATGTCTTTTAAATATCGAACCCGAGCCTGAAATCAGTGCCCATAGAAATGATGATTTTTCTACAAAAAATACTTTTTGCTGATTTTTCAACTGATTACGTTTTCGACCATTATTCTTACGATGATTTCAAAATTTCAGCCCGTTTGGTACCATAAGGCCTGAAAAAATGGCTTTTAAATATCGAACCCAAGTCTGAAAACAGTGCCCATAGAAATAATGAATTTTGTACAAATACAAATTTATGCAGATTTTCTGATTGATTTCGTTTTGGACTATTATTCTTATCACGATTCCAAAATTTCAGCCCGTTTGGTACCATAGAACCTGTCTGAAAACAGTGCCCATAGAAAAAATGAATTTTCTGCAAATACAAATTTATGCAGATTTTCTTATGGATTTCGTTTTGGACCATTATTCTTATAGAGATTCCGAACCTTTAGCCCGTTTGGTACCATAGAGCCTGAAAAAATTGCTTTTAAATATCGAACCCAAGTCTGAAATCAGTGCCCATAGAAATGATGATTTTTCTACAAAAAAAGCTTTTTGCTGATTTTTCAACTGATTACGTTTTCGACCATTATTCTTACGAAGATTTCAAAATTTCAGCCCGTTTGGTAGCATAAAGCCTGAAAAATTTGCTTTTAAATATCGAACCCAAGTCTGAAATCAGTACCCATAGAAATGATGATTTTTCTACAAAAAACACTTTTTGTAGATTTTTCAACTGATTACCTTTTCGACCATGATTCTTAGGTCGATTATAAAATTTCAGCCCGTTTGGTTCTATAGAGCCTGAAAAAATGGCTTTTAAATATCGAACCCAAGTCTGAAAACAGTGCACATAGATAAAATGAATTTTGTCCAAATACAACTTTATTTAGATTTTCTGATTGATTTCGTTTTGGACCATTATTCTTATCACGATTCCAAAATTTCAGCTCGTTTGGAACCATAAAGTCTGAAAAAATGGCTTTTAAATATCGAACCCAAGTCTGAAAACAGTGCCCATTTAAATGATCATTTTTCTTCAAAAAACACTTTTTCCATGTCTTCAGACTGATTACGTTTACGACCATTATTCTTACGATGATTTCAAAATTTCAGCCCGTTTGGTACCATAAGGCCTGAAAAAATGGCTTTTAAATATCGAACCCAAGTCTGAAAACAGTGCCCATAGAAATAATGAATTTTGTACAAATACAAATTTATGCAGATTTTCTGATTGATTTCGTTTTGGACTATTATTCTTATCACGATTCCAAAATTTCAGCCCGTTTGGAACCATAGAACCTGTCTGAAAACAGTGCCCATAGAAGAAATGAATTTTCTGCAAATACAAATTTATGCAGATTTTCTAATGGATTTCGTTTTGGACCATTATTCTTATAGAGATTCCGAACCTTTAGCCCGTTTGGTACCATAGAGCCTGAAAAAATTGCTTTTAAATATCGAACCCAAGTCTGAAATCAGTGCCCATAGAAATGATGATTTTTCTACAAAAAAAGCTTTTTGCTGATTTTTCAACTGATTACGTTTTCGACCATTATTCTTACGAAGATTTCAAAATTTCAGCCCGTTTGGTAGCATAAAGCCTGAAAAATTTGCTTTTAAATATCGAACCCAAGTCTGAAATCAGTACCCATAGAAATGATGATTTTTCTACAAAAAACACTTTTTGTAGATTTTTCAACTGATTACCTTTTCGACCATGATTCTTAGGTCGATTATAAAATTTCAGCCCGTTTGGTTCTATAGAGCCTGAAAAAATGGCTTTTAAATATCGAACCCAAGTCTGAAAACAGTGCCCATAGATAAAATGAATTTTGTCCAAATACAACTTTATTTAGATTTTCTGATTGATTTCGTTTTAGACTATTATTGTCATCACGATTCCAAAATTTCAGCTCGTTTGGTACCATAGAGTCTGAAAAAATGGCTTTTACAAATCGAACCCAAGTTTGAAAACAGTGCACATCGAAAATATTATTTTTGTCCAAATACATCTTTATTTAGATTTTCTTATTGATTTCGTTTGGACCAAGATTTTAATCACGATTCCGAAATTTCAGCCCGTTTGGTACTATGGAGCCTAAAAAAATGGCTTTTAAATTTCGAACCCAAGTCTGAAAACAGTGCCCAAAGATAAAATGAATTTTGTCCAAATACAACTTTATTTAGATTTTCTGATTGATTTCGTTTTCGACCATTATTCTTATCACGATTCCGAAATTTCAGCCAGTTTGGTACCATAGAGTCTGAAAAAATGGCTTTTAAATATCGAACCCAAGCCTGAAATCAGTGCCCATAGAAATGATGATTTTTCATAAAAAAAACACCTTTTTTAGATTTTTCAACTGATTACCTTTTCGACCATGATTCTTACGTCGATTCTAAAATTTCAGCCCGTTTGGTACTATGGAGCCTAAAAAAATGGCTTTTAAATTTCGAACCCAAGTCTGAAATCAGTGCCCAAGGAAATGATGATTTTTCTACAAAAAACACTTTATGCTGATTTTTCAACTGATTACGTTTTCGACCATTACTCTAACGATGATTTCAAAATTTCAGCCCGTTTGGTAGCAAAGAGCCTGAAAAATTTGCTTTTAAATATCGAACCCAAGTCTGAAATCAGTACCCATAGAAATGATGATTTTTCTACAAAAAACCCTTTTTATAGATTGTTCAACTGATTACGATTTCGACAATGATTCTTACGTCGATTCTAAAATTTCAGCCCGTTTGGTACCATAGAGCCTGAAAAAATTTCATTTAAATATCGAACCCAAGTCTGAAATCAGTGCCTATAGAAATGATGATTTTTCTACAAAAAACACTTTATGCTGATTTTTCAACTGATTACGTTTTCGACCATTATTCTTACGATGATTTCAAAATTTCAGCCCGTTTGGTAGCAAAGAGCCTGAAAAATTTGCTTTTAAATATCGAACCCAAGTCTGAAATCAGTACCCATAGAAATGATGATTTTTCTACAAAAAACACTTTTTGTAGATTTTTTAACTGATTACCTTTTCGACCATGATTCTGACGTCGATTTTTAAATTTCAGCCCGTTTGGTACTATGAAGCCTAAAAAAATGGCTTTTAAATTTCGAACCCAAGTCTGAAAACAGTGCCCAAAGATAAAATGAATTTTGTCCAAATACAACTTTATTTAGATTTTCTGATTGATTTCGTTTCGACCATTATTCTTATCACGATTCCGAAATTTCAGCCAGTTTGGTACCATAGAGTCTGAAAAAATGGCTTTTAAATATCGAACCCAAGTCTGAAATCAGTGCCCAAGGAAATGATGATTTTTCTACAAAAAACACTTTATGCTGATTTTTCAACTGATTACGTTTTCGACCATTACTCTTACGATGATTTCAAAATTTCAGCCCGTTTGGTAGCAAAGAGCCTGAAAAATTTGCTTTTAAATATCGAACCCAAGTCTGAAATCAGTACCCATAGAAATGATGATTTTTCTACAAAAAACCCTTTGTTATATACTGTTAAAGCCATATAATATACTATAGGTGTGTTACACGAATAGCCATCGCCGCACAAGCCGGCGGCAAAGCTTGAAACTCCAATCATTCAGGGTGTGGATTATAGTCAATTTCCCAATTAAAACAAGTCTCTTGTTATGAAGGTTTATTATACAGGTAATACAGGTTATCAACAGATCTACAAAGGGTACATAGCTTTTTAAGTCCTAACTAGTTACTTAGGCAATCTATTGACTCTAAGGGCTCTGATTGACAAGGTATATTATGCGCTCACGTGTAAACTAGGCTGAAGCGGTGAATGATGAGCAGGGGCCATAGGCGGGTGCCTAGGCAGAGTGCAGGACGAAGGGCGGCTACGATGGGCGGCACAGAAGCGGCCTGAGGCGGCCCGGGCGGCTAACCAGCTGCAGGGCGGCAGAGCAGTGGCAGAGCAAAAGGCGGGAATACGACGAAGGGCGGCACAGATGCAACCTCGTGGGCTGCGGCGGATGTACGGCCGCGGCCCCGGGATATGACGCAATCATATCCATGATAGTGTAGTCGGCCGAATTGCCTGGACGTGATAACTGTCTCTGGGGACGCGGCACATTATAAAATGTAAGCACGCCGGTCCCATTACGGCGACACTGATTTGGCGGCAAATGATAACTCGGAACTAACACATTGTGTTGAGATCAGCGGGGTCGGCGGTCAACTGGCGCGTCGGCAGCTAGCCGCCAGTACTTGACCTTGTCGGGCGCAAGTGGGAGGGATATTCTACAATATCGGATTGGTTGTAGGTCCTTGTGGCCTACGTGACTGATGTCAGGCGCGATGTCGCGGATGTATGTGTATGTATTGGTGATCTAACACGCCATCAGTGCGTGATCGATTTCCGGTAACGCGTGAGAATGTACCTAACTGTGCAGTTAGCTTGTTTTTATGGGCGATCCATAACACTACCCTCCTTGTCGACGAAAGAAGATCCCAGGCAACGTAGCTGAAGCAGGGCAACGTCTTCCTGTTTGCCGTAAGAGAGGTACAGAGCTACCTCCTTTCACAAAGATTTAAACACTCCCTAACTTAAGAGCCAAAACAAAATTTTAACTACCTGAGAGCCAAGTTGAACAATCCTAACAAGTACACTGAACAAGGGTTGCCAAACCTCTATCAAAAAATAATTGCAGAAATGAACTCCAAGGCGCGATACAAAACACGCTATGATTTACATACTCAACTTTTTTTTCTAAACAAAAATAATACACATGGCCTTCTTTCCAACAAAAAAGAATACTCATCACCTTCTTTCCAAACAAAAAGAATATACCTGGCTTGCTTCAAAAAAAAAAGACAATACCAAAACAACAAATGTAGCATACAATGTGGTATTACCGAATGGATGTACACAATTTACCACCAGGCCTACACTTTCCATCAAACCACAAAAGAAGAACAATTAACAATGTTCACCATTGTACAATGTTATACAAAATGATATTCTGGTTAGAGAATATTATACGCTTATGCGATTGACCAAAATCAACCCATATTTCGCGTTTTTTACAATGAAATTCATAAACTATACATGTTTTTTTTTAATACACAAAATTCCTGTTATGGAATGTGTACGCTGATTATATCATGCAATTGACCGAAATCAACCCATTTTTGCGTCACTTACAATGAAATTCTTGACACTATACAAAACAAGTATCAATACTCATGTTATGTTATTTCTTATTATCCATTGATAATTTTGAAAAACGGAAAAAAACAAAAAGATTCTCCTCAAGATTTTAACAATATATTCTCATTTAGTCATGGTTTGTCTGGTTGCTAATAATTCTTAGGCATATAGACCAATCCTCTCGTATCGCATATTGATTATACAGGTCAACGCTACCAAGACCTACCATGTAATTAATTATAAGGCTAATATTATCCTATGACATTTAACGATTTATTTCCTATAAACCGTACAGCGCTGTACCAGGTGTTAACAAGAAACACCAGCACGTCGTAACGAAAACGTTCGACAAAATTTTCAGAACACTCATAAAGTGTTCTCACCAAATGACCAGACAAAACCCAAAATGACCTTAAGTGCAATTATTAACCCAATTCTTTGGTTAAGATTCAATAATGTCCCAAAATGACATAAATATGCAACCACCATTTGTCCTTAATGACCAACAATTTTAGATTTCCAAATCTAAGACATAATTACGTTATCTTTACAAAAACTATTTCTTCTTACCGGGTATATATTATAATTCATCTTTCTATGAGAACATACACACCACACTTGACATGGCGTAACACATATTACAATTACACAATTTTATTTCGTCACGACTTTATGAAGGACTTTACACGTTATTTCTTTTTATTGATACCGAGGCAATCAAATACGTGTTTACAACAAAAAAAATTCACACCATAATTGACATGGCATAACATATAATATAATTACACAATTTTATTTCGTCTCAACTTTATGAAGGACTTTACACGTTATTTCTTTTTATTGATACCGAGGCAATCAAATACGTGTTTACAACAAAAAAAATTCACACCATAATTGACATGGCATAACATATAATACAGAAAACACAATTTTTATTTCGTCTCAACTTTATGAAGGACTTTACACGCTGGTTTTTTTTTTTACCATATTGATACCGAAGCAATCAATTACGTGTTTACAAAAAATTACAATACACAACCCATAACTAATTAATAATTAGTTAAGGAACAATTTACACAATTATAATTTACAACATATTACATACCACTCAACAACTACTGTGTGTGATTATTCAATTTCTGTTATATAAGACTTATTCGAGTCTTTTCAATTTAAAAATCGAGAACTACATAATCCGATTCCTAGAGTTTGACTTCCTTAAAAATAAACGACACGTATTCACTACACAAGAAGAAGGAGAAAAAAAAAATTCCAGAAAAAAAACAAATAATTGGTTGGTAACCAATTAAATACAAAAAAACATTTGACATAATTTCTATACAAGAGAATGTCCGAACAAAAACCACATAACAGGGTTTTTCTTATTTAATCTATACAATTTTTATAACACAAGATATTTGAGTTATAATAACTTCTATTTCACAATAATTACAAACGTTATGAATGAATTTGATTTTTTATTGTTATATTCTATTGCAAATCAAGTTACAGTTACGAGAAAAAAAAAATTATTATTCCTATTAGAAGGTCTGCTAGCGTCCTAGTTAGCCAACTTTATAGAGAACAAGACGAAAGAAACAGCGAGGTTATTTTGTCATCCGGAACAATATCCACACAAAGGTTCATGACGCCCTTGAGCTAATACAAAACGAATGACACCATTCCATCTACTATTCAGCTGATTTTATTAAAAAAAGAACGCGAACGAAATAGTATTCAATAATTATTACGTATTTTAACTGCAAAAAAATATATCATACTACTGCTTCGCGGCGAGCTTGACGAATTCATTATTATTATTATTAATTTTGTGCGTAAAGAATGTTTACTGCGACGCGAGAACAATAATTTCTTGTCCGCAAATTCTCCGCGTAAATATAAAACATATGTTACTGAGCGGAGTTTTTGTTTTTGACCAAACAATTTATTTTCTGTGTAATATTAGACATATCAGGTTTCACTATATTTCTACTTAAACCGGATGGGACACGCCAACGTGATTGTATGTGTATTTTCTGCACGAAATTTAACATTCTTAAATGATTTGACTCCATGATTTTATTGAAATAACGACCGAGAAGTTTAAATGCTTCTTTAAAAAGAAACAACCAACACGTTATCTTTACTGTGTAAATGTTATTTCTGCTGCGAGTTTTTTGCTGCGAGTTTTTATTCTGATCCATGATTTATTTTTTGTTATAATACTTTTGCGGCAAGTTAATAATAATAATTCCTTGTCGTTATATTATTAACAGTGAAATTGTTAACGATATTTATTCTCAGACCGGATGAGCAAAGTGATTTTAATTGTAATGACCGCCGTTGCCTTTACAAAATTTAAAATTCTACTAATATTGTGAGGATCCATGGTTTAATAATGGGAACGACCGGTAAAGTCTATGGATCTTAATTAAAAACAACCAATACGTTATTTATTTAATAATGTGAATTAAAAAACGATAACTGAATTTAATCCGACGGAGAATTAATACTTGGAAGTTCTTTTGAGTATTTGAATTATTTCAACTTATTACAATGAAACAGATAAGCAAAGCTTAACCTGACAAAAAAAATTATTTCTTATAACGAAACAATTAAATTGCATTCCAAAATTGAAATAACACATCTATCTCTCGGAAACAACCACATTTAATGTTTATTACGCCGTAATTTCTCGTATTTGTTTATTGCGTATTTAGAAATTGGAACTGCGCATTACGTACATGCGTAACCCGGCGGACAAAGCGCGTATTACTACGTATGTGTACCGGTCGACGGAACAAACACTCCCGAATCAGAAATGAATTATAACACACAGCTGTGGATAAAAACATTAATAGACAAGAATATTACAGTAACACATAACAAGAAAAGACACATTCCATCGGGTAATTGACTATCCAGGTTGTGGCGCCAGTGTTATATACTGTTAAAGCCATATAATATACTATAGGTGTGTTACACGAATAGCCATCGCCGCACAAGCCGGCGGCAAAGCTTGAAACTCCAATCATTCAGGGTGTGGATTATAGTCAATTTCCCAATTAAAACAAGTCTCTTGTTATGAAGGTTTATTATACAGGTAATACAGGTTATCAACAGATCTACAAAGGGTACATAGCTTTTTAAGTCCTAACTAGTTACTTAGGCAATCTATTGACTCTAAGGGCTCTGATTGACAAGGTATATTATGCGCTCACGTGTAAACTAGGCTGAAGCGGTGAATGATGAGCAGGGGCCATAGGCGGGTGCCTAGGCAGAGTGCAGGACGAAGGGCGGCTACGATGGGCGGCACAGAAGCGGCCTGAGGCGGCCCGGGCGGCTAACCAGCTGCAGGGCGGCAGAGCAGTGGCAGAGCAAAAGGCGGGAATACGACGAAGGGCGGCACAGATGCAACCTCGTGGGCTGCGGCGGATGTACGGCCGCGGCCCCGGGATATGACGCAATCATATCCATGATAGTGTAGTCGGCCGAATTGCCTGGACGTGATAACTGTCTCTGGGGACGCGGCACATTATAAAATGTAAGCACGCCGGTCCCATTACGGCGACACTGATTTGGCGGCAAATGATAACTCGGAACTAACACATTGTGTTGAGATCAGCGGGGTCGGCGGTCAACTGGCGCGTCGGCAGCTAGCCGCCAGTACTTGACCTTGTCGGGCGCAAGTGGGAGGGATATTCTACAATATCGGATTGGTTGTAGGTCCTTGTGGCCTACGTGACTGATGTCAGGCGCGATGTCGCGGATGTATGTGTATGTATTGGTGATCTAACACGCCATCAGTGCGTGATCGATTTCCGGTAACGCGTGAGAATGTACCTAACTGTGCAGTTAGCTTGTTTTTATGGGCGATCCATAACACCTTTTTATAGATTTTTCAAATGATTACCGTTTCGACCATGATTCTAAGGTCGATTCTTAAATTTCAGCCCGTTTGGTACTCTATAGAGCATGAAAAAATGGCTTTTAAATATCGAACCCAAGTCTGAAAACAGTGCCCATAGAAAAAAATGAATTTTGTCCAAATACAACTTTATTTAGATTTTCTGATTGATTTCGTTTTGAACCATTATTCTTATAATGATTCCAGAATTTCAGCTCGTTTGGTACCATAGAGTCTGAAAAAATGGCTTTTACAAATCGAACCCAAGTTTGAAAACAGTGCACATCGAAAATATGATTTTTGTCCAAATACATCTTTATTTAGATTTTCTTATTGATTTCGTTTTGGACCAAGATTTTAATCACGATTCCGAAATTTCAGCCCGTTTGGTACCATAGAGTCTGAAAAAATGTCTTTTAAATATCGAACCCGAGCCTGAAATCAGTGCCCATAGAAATGATGATTTTTCTACAAAAAATACTTTTTGCTGATTTTTCAACTGATTACGTTTTCGACCATTATTCTTACGATGATTTCAAAATTTCAGCCCGTTTGGTACCATAAGGACTGAAAAATTTGCTTTTAAATATCAAACCCAAGTCTGAAATCAGTGCCCATAGAAATGATGAATTTTCTACGAATACAAATTTATGCAGATTTTCTTATGGATTTCGTTTTGGACCATTATTCTTATAGAGATTCCGAACCTTTAGCCCGTTTGGTACCATAAGCCCTGAAAAAATGGCTTTTAAGTATCGAACCCAAGTCTGAAAACAGTGCCCATTTAAATGATGATTTTTCTACAAAAACACTTTTTGTAGATTTTTCAACTGATTACCTTTTCGACCATGATTCTTACGTCGATTCTAAAATTTCAGCCCGTTTGGTACTATGGAGCCTAAAAAAATGGCTTTTAAATTTCGAACCCAAGTCTGAAAACAGTGCCCATAGAAAAAATGAATTTTGTCAAAATTCAATTTTATTTAGATTTTCTGATTGATTTCGTTTTGAACCATTATTCTTATAATGATTCCAGAATTTCAGCTCGTTTGGTACCATAGAGTCTGAAAAAATGGCTTTTACAAATCGAACCCAAGTTTGAAAACAGTGCACATCGAAAATATGATTTTTGTCCAAATACATCTTTATTTAGATTTTCTGATTGATTTCGTTTTGGACACGATTCTTATCACGATTCCAAAATTTCAGCTCGTTTGGAACCATAGAGTCTGAAAAAAATGGCTTTTAAATATCGAACCCAAGCCTGAAATCAGTGCCCATAGAAATGATGATTTTTCTTAAAAAAAACGCTTTTTGCTGATTGTTCAATTGATTACGTTTTCGACCATGATTCTTACGTCGATTCGAAAATTTCTGCCCATTTGGTTCCTTAGAGCTTGAAAAAATTGCTTTTAAATATCGAACCCAAGTCTGAAATCAGTACCCATAGAAATGATGATTTTTCTACAAAAAAACACTTTTTGTAAATTTTTCAACTGATTACCTTTTCGACCATGATTCTAAGGTCGATTCTAAAATTTCAGCTCGTTTGGTACCATAAAGTCTGAAAAAATGGCTTTTAAATATCGAACCCAACTCTGAAATCAGTGCCCATAGAAATGATGATTTTTCTACAAAAAACACTTTATGCTGATTTTTCAACTGATTACGTTTTCGACCATTATTCTTACGATGATTTCAAAATTTCAGCCCGTTTGGTAGCAAAGAGCCTGAAAAATTTGCTTTTAAATATCGAACCCAAGTCTGAAATCAGTACCCATAGAAATGATGATTTTTCTACAAAAAACACTTTTTGTAGATTTTTTAACTGATTACCTTTTCGACCATGATTCTTACGTCGATTTTTAAATTTCAGCCCGTTTGGTACTATGGAGCCTAAAATGATGGCTTTTAAATTTCGAACCCAAGTCTGAAAACAGTGCCCATAGATAAAATGAATTTTGTCCAAATACAACTTTATTTAGATTTTCTGATTGATTTCGTTTTCGACCATTATTCTTATCACGATTCCGAAATGTCAGCCAGTTTGGTACCATAGAGTCTGAAAAAATGGCTTTTAAATATCGAACCCAAGCCTGAAATCAGTGCCCATAGAAATGATGATTTTTCTTAAAAAAAACACATTTTGTAGATTTTTCAACTGATTTCCTTTTCGACCATGATTCTTACCTCGAATCTAAAATTTCAGCCCGTTTGGTACTATGGAGCCTAAAAAAATGGCTTTTAAATTTCGAACCCAAGTCTGAAATCAGTGCCCATAGAAATGATGATTTTTCTACAAAAAACACTTTATGCTGATTTTTCAACTGATTACGTTTTCGACCATTACTCTTACGATAATTTCAAATTTTCAGCCCGTTTGGTAGCAAAGAGCCTGAAAAATTTGCTTTTAAATATCGAACCCAAGTCTGAAATCAGTACCCATAGAAATGATGATTTTTCTACAAAAAACCCTTTTTATAGATTTTTCAAATGATTACTTTTTCGACCAAGATTCTTAGGTCGATTCTTAAATTTCAGCCCGTTTGGTACTCTATAGAGCATGAAAAAATGGCTTTTAAATATCGAACCCAAGTCTGAAAACAGTGCCCATAGAAAAAAATGAATTTTGGCCAAATACAACTTTAATTAGATTTTCTGATTGATTTCGTTTTGAACCATTATTCTTATAATGATTCCAAAATTTCAGCTCGTTTGGAACCATAGAGTCTGAAAAAATGGCTTTTAAATATCGAACCCAAGTCTGAAATCAGTACCCATAGAAATGATGATTTTTCTACAAAAAACCCTTTTTATAGATTTTTCAAATGATTACCGTTTCGACCATGATTCTAAGGTCGATTCTTAAATTTCAGCCCGTTTGGTACTCTATAGAGCATGAAAAAATGGCTTTTAAATATCGAACCCAAGTCTGGAAACAGTGCCCATAGAAAAAATGATTTTTGTCCAAATACAACTTTATTTAGATTTTCTGATTGATTTCGTTTTGGACACGATTCTTATCACGATTCCAAGATTTCAGCTCGTTTGGTACCATAAAGTCTGAAAAAATGGCTTTTAAATATCGAACCCAAGTCTGAAATCAGTGCCCATAGAAATGATGATTTTTCTACAAAAAACACTTGATGCTGATTTTTCAACTGATTACCTTTTCGACCATGATTCTTAGCTCGATTCTAATATTTCAGCCCGTTTGGTACTCTATAGAGCCTGAAAAAATGGCTTTTAAATATCGAACCCAAGTCTGAAAACAGTGCCCATAGAAAAAAATGAATTTTGGCCAAATACAACTTTATTTAGATTTTCTGATTGATTTCGTTTTGAACCATTATTCTTATAATGATTCCAAAATTTCAGCTCGTTTGGAACCATAGAGTCTGAAAAAATGGCTTTTAAATATCGAACCCAAGCCTGAAATCAGTGCCCATAGAAATGATGATTTTTCTTAAAAAAAACACATTTTGTAGATTTTTCAACTGATTACCTTTTCGACCATGATTCTTACGTCGAATCTAAAATTTCAGCCCGTTTGGTACTATGGAGCCTAAAAAAATGGCTTTTAAATTTCGAACCCAAGTCTGAAATCAGTGCCCATAGAAATGATGATTTTTCTACAAAAAACACTTTATGCTGATTTTTCAACTGATTACGTTTTCGACCATTACTCTTACGATGATTTCAAATTTTCAGCCCGTTTGGTAGCAAAGAGCCTGAAAAATTTGCTTTTAAATATCGAACCCAAGTCTGAAATCAGTACCCATAGAAATGATGATTTTTCTACAAAAAACCCTTTTTATAGATTTTTCAAATGATTACTTTTTCGACCATGATTCTTAGGTCGATTCTTAAATTTCAGCCCGTTTGATACTCTATAGAGCATGAAAAAATGGCTTTTAAATATCGAACCCAAGTCTGAAAACAGTGCCCATAGAAAAAATGAATTTTGTCCAAATACAACTTTATTAAGATTTTCTGATTGATTTCGTTTTGAACAATTATTCTTATCACGATTCCAAAATTTCAGCTCGTTTGGTACCATAGAGTCTGAAAAAATGGCTTTTACAAATCGAACCCAAGTTTGAAAACAGTGCACATCGAAAATATGATTTTTGTCCAAATACATCTTTATTTAGATTTTCTTATTGATTTCGTTTTGGACCAAGATTTTAATCACGATTCCGAAATTTCAGCCCGTTTGGTACCATAGAGTCTGAAAAAATGGCTTTTAAATATCGAACCCAAGCCTGAAATCAGTGCCCATAGAAATGATGATTTTTCTACAAAAAATACTTTTTGCTGATTTTTCAACGGATTACGTTTTCGACCATTATTCTTACGATGATTCCAAAATTTCAGCCGTTTGGTAGCAAAGAGCCTGAAAAATTTGCTTTTAAATATCGAACCCAAGTCTGAAATCAGTACCATAGAAATGATGATTTTTCTACAAAAAACACTTTTTGTAGATTTTTCAACTGATTACCTTTTCGACCATGATTCTTAGGTCGATTCTAAAATTTCAGCCCGTTTGGTACTCCATAGAGCATGAAAAAATGGCTTTTAAATATCGAACCCAAGTCTGGAAACAGTGCCCATAGAAAAAATGATTTTTGTCCAAATACAACTTTATTTAGATTTTCTGATTGATTTCGTTTTGGACACGATTCTTATCACGATTCCAAGATTTCAGCTCGTTTGGTACCATAAAGTCTGAAAAAATGGCTTTTAAATATCGAACCCAAGTCTGAAATCAGTGCCCATAGAAATGATGATTTTTCTACAAAAAACACTTGATGCTGATTTTTCAACTGATTACCTTTTCGACCATGATTCTTAGCTCGATTCTAAAATTTCAGCCCGTTTGGTACTCTATAGAGCCTGAAAAAATGGCTTTTAAATATCGAACCCAAGTCTGAAAACAGTGCCCATAGAAAAAAATGAATTTTGGCCAAATACAACTTTATTTAGATTTTCTGATTGATTTCGTTTTGAACCATTATTCTTATAACGATTCCAAAATTTCAGCTCGTTTGGTACCATAGAGTCTGAAAAAATGGCTTTTACAAATCGAACCCAAGTCTGAAAACAGTGCCCATTTAAATGATGATTTTTCTACTAAAAACAGTTTTTGTAGATTTTTCAACTGATTACCTTTTCGACCATGATTTTTACGTCGATTCTAAAATTTCAGCCCGTTTGGTAATATGGAGCCTAAAAAAATGGCTTTTAAATTTCGAACCCAAGTCTGGAAACAGTGCCCATAGAAAAAATGAATTTTGTCAAAATACAACTTTATTTAGATTTTCTGATTGATTTCGTTTTGGACTATTATTCTTATCACGATTCCAAAATTTCAGCTCGTTTGGAACCATAGAGTCTGAAAAAATGGCTTTTAAATATCGAACCCAAGCCTGAAATCAGTGCCCATAGAAATGATAATTTTTCTTAAAAAAAACGCTTTTTGCTGATTGTTCAATTGATTACGTTTTCGACCATGATTCTTACGTCGATTCGAAAATTTCAGCCCATTTGGTTCCTTAGAGCCTGAAAAAATTGCTTTTAAATGTCGAACCCAAGTCTGAAATCAGTGCACATAGAAATGATGATTTTTCTACAAAAAACACTTTTTGCTGATTTTTCAACTGATTACGTTTTCGACCATTATTCTTACGATGATTTTTAAATTTCAGCCCGTTTGGTACCATAGAGCCTGTCTGAAATCAGTACCCATAGAAATGATGATTTTTCTACAAAAAAACACTTTTTGTAGATTTTTCAACTGATTACCTTTTCGACCATGATTCTAAGGTCGATTCTAAAATTTCAGCCCGTTTGGTACTCCATAGAGCATGAAAAAATGGCTTTTAAATATCGAACCCAAGTCTGGAAACAGTGCCCATAGAAAAAATGAATTTTGTCAAAATACAACTTTATTTAGATTTTCTGATTGATTTCGTTTTGGACTATTATTCTTATCACGATTCCAAAATTTCAGCTCGTTTGGTACCATAAAGTCTGAAAAAATGGCTTTTAAATATCGAACCCAACTCTGAAATCAGTGCCCATAGAAATGATGATTTTTCTACAAAAAACACTTTATGCTGATTTTTCAACTGATTACGTTTTCGACCATTACTCTTACGACGATTTCAAAATTTCAGCCCGTTTGGTTGCAAAGAGCCTGAAAAATTTTCTTTTAAATATCGAACCCAAGTCTGAAATCAGTACCCATCGAAATGATGATTTTTCTACAAAAAAACACTTTTTGTAGATTTTTCAAATGATTACCTTTTCGACCATGATTCTTAGGTCGATTCTAAAATTTCAGCCCGATTGGTACTCCAAAGAGCATGAAAAAATGGCTTTTAAATATCGAACCCATGTCTGGAAACAGTGCCAATAGAAAAAATGAATTTTGTCTAAATACAACTTTATTTAGATTTTCTGATTGATTTCGTTTTGGACTATTATTCTTATCACGATTCCAAAATTTCAGCTCGTTTGGAACCATAGAGTCTGAAAAAATGGCTTTTAAATATCGAACCCAAGCCTGAAATCAGTGCCCATAGAAATGATGATTTTTCTTAAAAAAAACGCTTTTTGCTGATTTTTCAATTGATTACGTTTTCGACCATGATTCTTACGTCGATTTTTAAATTTCAGCCCGTTTGGTACTATGGAGCCTAAAAAAATGGCTTTTAAATTTCGAACCCAAGTCTGAAAACAGTGCCCATAGATAAAATGAATTTTGTCCAAATACAACTTAATTTAGATTTTCTGATTGATTTCGTTTTCGACCATTATTCTTATCACGATTCCGAAATTTCAGCCCGTTTGGTACTCTATAGAGCCTGTAAAAATGGCTTTTAAATATCGACCCCAAGTCTGAAAACAGTGCCCATAGAAAAATTGAATTTTGTCCAAATACAACTTTATTTAGATTTTCTGATTGATTTCGTTTTGGACCATTGTTCTTATCACGATTCCAAAATTTCAGCTCGTTTGGTACCATAGAGTCTGAAAAAATGGCTTTTACAAATCGAACCCAAGTTTGAAAACATTGCACATAGAAAATATGATTTTTGTCCAAATACAACATTATTTAGATTTTCTGATTGATTTCGTTTTCGACCATTATTCTTATCACGATTCCGAAATTTCAGCCAGTTTGGTAGCATAGAGTCTGAAAAAATGGCTTTTAAATATCGAACCCAAGCCTGAAATCAGTGCCCATAGAAATGATGATTTTTCTTAAAAAAAACACATTTTGTAGATTTTTCAACTGATTACCTTTTCGACCATGATTCTTACGTCGATTCGAAAATTTCAGCCCGTTTGGTACTATGGAGCCTAAAAAAATGGCTTTTAAATTTCGAACCCATGTCTGAAATCAGTGCCCATAGAAATGTTGATTTTTCTACAAAAAACACTTTATGCTGATTTTTCAACTGATTACGTTTTCGACCATTACTCTTACGATGATTTCAAAATTTCAGCCCGTTTGGTAGCAAAGAGCCTGAAAAATTTGCTTTTAAATATCGAACCCATGTCTGAAATCAGTACCCATAGAAATGATGATTTTTCTACAAAAAACCCTTTTTATAGATTTTTCAAATGATTACCTTTTCGACCATGATTCTTAGGTCGATTCTTAAATTTCAGCCCGTTTGGTACTCTATAGAGCATGAAAAATGGCTTTTAAATATCGAACCCAAGTCTGAAAACAGTGCCCATAGAAAAAAATGAATTTTGTCCAAATACAACTTTATTTAGATTTTCTGATTGATTTCGTTTTGAACCATTATTCTTATAATGATTCCAAAATTTCAGCTCGTTTGGAACCATAGAGTCTGAAAAAATGGCTTTTAAATATCGAACCCAAGCCTGAAATCAGTGCCCATAGAAATGATGATTTTTCTTAAAAAAAACACATTTTGCTGATTGTTCAACTGATTACGTTTTCGACCATGATTCTTAAGTCGATTCTAAAATTTCAGCCCGTTTGGTACCATAGAGCCTGAAAAAATTGCATTTAAATATCGAACCCAAGTCTGAAATCAGTGCCTATAGAAATGATGATTTTTCTACAAAAAACACTTTACGCTGATTTTTCAACTGATTACGTTTTCGACCAATTATTCTTACGATGATTTCAAAATTTCAGCCCGTTTGGTAGCAAAGAGCCTGAAAAATTTGCTTTTAAATATCGAACCCAAGTCTGAAATCAGTACCCATAGAAATGACGATTTTTCTACAAAAAACACTTTTTGTAGATTTTTCAACTGATTACCTTTTCGACCATGATTCTTAGGTCGATTCTAAAATTTCAGCCCGTTTGGTACTCTATAGAGCCTGTAAAAATGGCTTTTAAATATCGACCCCAAGTCTGAAAACAGTGCCCATAGAAAAAATGAATTTTGTCCAAATACAACTTTATTTAGATTTTCTGATTGATTTCGTTTTGGACCATTGTTCTCATCACGATTCCAAAATTTCAGCTCGTTTGGTACCATAGAGTCTGAAAAAATGGCTTTTACAAATCGAACCCAAGTTTGAAAACAGAGCACATAGAAAATATGATTTTTGTCCAAATACAACATTATTTAGATTTTCTGATTGATTTCGTTTTCGACCATTATTCTTATCACGATTCCGAAATTTCAGCCAGTTTGGTAGCATAGAGTCTGAAAAAATGGCTTTTAAATATCGAACCCAAGCCTGAAATCAGTGCCCATAGAAATGATGATTTTTCTTAAAAAAAACACATTTTGTAGATTTTTCAACTGATTACCTTTTCGACCATGATTCTTAGGTCGATTCTAAAATTTCAGCCCATTTGGTTCCTTAGAGCTTGAAAAAATTGCTTTTAAATATCGAACCCAAGTCTGAAATCAGTGCCCATAGAAATGATGATTTATCTACAAAAAACACTTTTTGTAGATTTTTCGACTGATTACGTTTTCGACCATAATTCTTCCGAGGATTTCAAAATTTCAGCCCGTTTGGTAGCATAGAGCTTGAAAAATTTGCTTTTAAATATCGAACCCAAGCCTGAAATCAGTACCCATAGAAATGATGATTTTTAAAAAAAAAACACACTTTTTGTAGATTTTTCAACTGATTACCTTTTCGACCATGATTCTTAGGTCGATTCTAAAATTTCAGCCCGTTTGGTACTCTATAGAGCCTGTAAAAATGGCTTTTAAATATCGAACCCAAGTCTGAAAACAGTGCCCATAGAAAAAATGAATTTTGTCCAAATACAACTTTATTTAGATTTTCTGATTGATTTCGTTTTGAACCATTGTTCTTATCACGATTCCAAAATTTCGGCTCGTTTGGTACCATAGAGTCTGAATAAATGGCTTTTACAAATCGAACCCAAGTTTGAAAACAGAGCACATAGAAAATATGATTTTTGTCCAAATACAACATTATTTAGATTTTCTGATTGATTTCGTTTTCGACCATTATTCTTATCACGATTCCGAAATTTCAGCCAGTTTGGTACCATAGAGTCTGAAAAAATGGCTTGTAAATATCGAACCCAAGCCTGAAATCAGTGCCCATAGAAATGATGATTTTTCTTAAAAAAAACACATTTTGTAGATTTTTCAACTGATTACCTTTTCGACCATGATTCTTACGTCGATTCGAAAATTTCAGCCCGTTTGGTACTATGGAGCCTAAAAAAATGGCTTTTAAATTTCGAACCCAAGTCTGAAATCAGTGCCCATAGAAATGTTGTTTTTCTACAAAAAACACTTTATGCTGATTTTTCAACTGATTACGTTTTCGACCATTACTCTTACGATGATTTCAAAATTTCAGCCCGTTTGGTAGCAAAGAGCCTGAAAAATTTGCTTTTAAATATCGAACACAAGTCTGAAATCAGTACCCATAGAAATGATGATTTTTCTACAAAAAACCCTTTTTATAGATTTTTCAAATGATTACCTTTTCGACCATGATTCTTAGGTCGATTCTTAAATTTCAGCCCGTTTGGTACTCTATAGAGCATGAAAAAATGGCTTTTAAATATCGAACCCAAGTCTGAAAACAGTGCCCATAGAAAAAAATGAATTTTGTACAAATACAACTTTATTTAGATTTTCTGATTGATTTCGTTTTGAACCATTATTCTTATAATGATTCCAAAATTTCAGCTCGTTTGGAACCATAGAGTCTGAAAAAATGGCTTTTAAATATCGAACCCAAGCCTGGAATCAGTGCCCATAGAAATGATGATTTTTCTTAAAAAAAACACATTTTGCTGATTGTTCAACTGATTACGTTTTCGACCATGATTCTTAAGTCGATTCTAAAATTTCAGCCCGTTTGGTACCATAGAGCCTGAAAAAATTGCATTTAAATATCGAACCCAAGTCTGAAATCAGTGCCTATAGAAATGATGATTTTTCTACAAAAAATACTTTACGCTGATTTTTCAACTGATTACGTTTTCGACCAATTATTCTTACGATGATTTCAAAATTTCAGCCCGTTTGGTAGCAAAGAGCCTGAAAAATTTGCTTTTAAATATCGAACCCAAGTCTGAAATCAGTACCCATAGAAATGATGATTTTTCTACAAAAAACACTTTTTGTAGATTTTTTAACTGATTACCTTTTCGACCATGATTCTTACGTCGATTTTTAAATTTCAGCCCGTTTGGTACTATGGAGCCTAAAAAAATGGCTTTTAAATTTCGAACCCAAGTCTGAAAACAGTGCCCATAGATAAAATGAATTTTGTCCAAATACAACTTAATTTAGATTTTCTGATTGATTTCGTTTTCGACCATTATTCTTATCACGATTCCGAAATTTCAGCCTGTTTGGTACCATAGAGTCTGAAAAAATGGCTTTTAAATATCAAACCCAAGCCTGAAATCAGTGCCCATAGAAATGATGATTTTTCTTAAAAAAAACACATTTTGCTGATTGTTCAACTGATTACGTTTTCGACCATGATTCTTACGTCGATTCTAAAATTTCAGCCCGTTTGGTACCATAGAGCCTGAAAAAATTGCATTTAAATATCGAACCCAAGTCTGAAATCAGTGCCTATAGAAATGATGATTTTTCTACAAAAAACACTTTATGCTGATTTTTCAACTGATTACGTTTTCGACCATTATTCATACGATGATTTCAAAATTTCAGCCCGTTTGGTAGCAAAGAGCCTGAAAAATTTGCTTTTAAATATCGAACCCAAGTCTGAAATCAGTACCCATAGAAATGATGATTTTTCTACAAAAAACACTTTTTGTAGATTTTTTAACTGATTACCTTTTCGACCATGATTCTTACGTCGATTTTTAAATTTCAGCCCGTTTGGTACTATGGAGCCTAAAATGATGGCTTTTAAATTTCGAACCCAAGTCTGAAAACAGTGCCCATAGATAAAATGAATTTTGTCCAAATACAACTTTATTTAGATTTTCTGATTGATTTCGTTTTCCTTAGATTTTTCGTTATTTAGATTTTCTTATTGATTTCGTTTTGGACCAAGATTTTAATCACGATTCCGAAATTTCAGCCCGTTTGGTACCATAGAGTCTGAAAAAATGGCTTTTAAATATCGAACCCAAGCCTGAAATCAGTGCCCATAGAAATGATGATTTTTCTACAAAAAATACTTTTTGCTGATTTTTCAACGGATTACGTTTTCGACCATTATTCTTACGATGATTCCAAAATTTCAGCCGTTTGGTAGCAAAGAGCCTGAAAAATTTGCTTTTAAATATCGAACCCAAGTCTGAAATCAGTACCATAGAAATGATGATTTTTCTACAAAAAACACTTTTTGTAAATTTTTCAACTGATTACCTTTTCGACCATGATTCTTAGGTCGATTCTAAAATTTCAGCCCGTTTGGTACTCCATAGAGCATGAAAAAATGGCTTTTAAATATCGAACCCAAGTCTGGAAACAGTGCCCATAGAAAAAATGATTTTTGTCCAAATACAACTTTATTTTGATTTTCTGATTGATTTCGTTTTGGACACGATTCTTATCACGATTCCAAGATTTCAGCTCGTTTGGTACCATAAAGTCTGAAAAAATGGCTTTTAAATATCGAACCCAAGTCTGAAATCAGTGCCCATAGAAATGATGATTTTTCTACAAAAAACACTTGATGCTGATTTTTCAACTGATTACCTTTTCGACCATGATTCTTAGCTCGATTCTAAAATTTCAGCCCGTTTGGTACTCTATAGAGCCTGAAAAAATGGCTTTTAAATATCGAACCCAAGCCTGGAATCAGTGCCCATAGAAATGTTGTTTTTCTACAAAAAACACTTTATGCTGATTTTTCAACTGATTACGTTTTCGACCATGATTCTTAGGTCGATTCTAAAATTTCAGCCCATTTGGTTCCTTAGAGCTTGAAAAAATTGCTTTTAAATATCGAACCCAAGTCTGAAATCAGTGCCCATAGAAATGATGATTTTTCTACAAAAAATACTTTTTGCTGATTTTTCAACGGATTACGTTTTCGACCATTATTCTTACGATGATTCCAAAATTTCAGCCGTTTGGTAGCAAAGAGCCTGAAAAATTTGCTTTTAAATATCGAACCCAAGTCTGAAATCAGTACCATAGAAATGATGATTTTTCTTAAAAAAAACACATTTTGTAGATTTTTCAACTGATTACCTTTTCGACCATGATTCTTAGGTCGATTCTAAAATTTCAGCCCATTTGGTTCCTTAGAGCTTGAAAAAATTGCTTTTAAATATCGAACCCAAGTCTGAAATCAGTGCCCATAGAAATGATGATTTATCTACAAAAAACACTTTTTGTAGATTTTTCGACTGATTACGTTTTCGACCATAATTCTTCCGAGGATTTCAAAATTTCAGCCCGTTTGGTAGCATAGAGCTTGAAAAATTTGCTTTTAAATATCGAACCCAAGCCTGAAATCAGTACCCATAGAAATGATGATTTTTAAAAAAAAAACACACTTTTTGTAGATTTTTCAACTGATTACCTTTTCGACCATGATTCTTAGGTCGATTCTAAAATTTCAGCCCGTTTGGTACTCTATAGAGCCTGTAAAAATGGCTTTTAAATATCGAACCCAAGTCTGAAAACAGTGCCCATAGAAAAAATGAATTTTGTCCAAATACAACTTTATTTAGATTTTCTGATTGATTTCGTTTTGAACCATTGTTCTTATCACGATTCCAAAATTTCGGCTCGTTTGGTACCATAGAGTCTGAATAAATGGCTTTTACAAATCGAACCCAAGTTTGAAAACAGAGCACATAGAAAATATGATTTTTGTCCAAATACAACATTATTTAGATTTTCTGATTGATTTCGTTTTCGACCATTATTCTTATCACGATTCCGAAATTTCAGCCAGTTTGGTACCATAGAGTCTGAAAAAATGGCTTGTAAATATCGAACCCAAGCCTGAAATCAGTGCCCATAGAAATGATGATTTTTCTTAAAAAAAACACATTTTGTAGATTTTTCAACTGATTACCTTTTCGACCATGATTCTTACGTCGATTCGAAAATTTCAGCCCGTTTGGTACTATGGAGCCTAAAAAAATGGCTTTTAAATTTCGAACCCAAGTCTGAAATCAGTGCCCATAGAAATGTTGTTTTTCTACAAAAAACACTTTATGCTGATTTTTCAACTGATTACGTTTTCGACCATTACTCTTACGATGATTTCAAAATTTCAGCCCGTTTGGTAGCAAAGAGCCTGAAAAATTTGCTTTTAAATATCGAACACAAGTCTGAAATCAGTACCCATAGAAATGATGATTTTTCTACAAAAAACCCTTTTTATAGATTTTTCAAATGATTACCTTTTCGACCATGATTCTTAGGTCGATTCTTAAATTTCAGCCCGTTTGGTACTCTATAGAGCATGAAAAAATGGCTTTTAAATATCGAACCCAAGTCTGAAAACAGTGCCCATAGAAAAAAATGAATTTTGTACAAATACAACTTTATTTAGATTTTCTGATTGATTTCGTTTTGAACCATTATTCTTATAATGATTCCAAAATTTCAGCTCGTTTGGAACCATAGAGTCTGAAAAAATGGCTTTTAAATATCGAACCCAAGCCTGGAATCAGTGCCCATAGAAATGATGATTTTTCTTAAAAAAAACACATTTTGCTGATTGTTCAACTGATTACGTTTTCGACCATGATTCTTAAGTCGATTCTAAAATTTCAGCCCGTTTGGTACCATAGAGCCTGAAAAAATTGCATTTAAATATCGAACCCAAGTCTGAAATCAGTGCCTATAGAAATGATGATTTTTCTACAAAAAATACTTTACGCTGATTTTTCAACTGATTACGTTTTCGACCAATTATTCTTACGATGATTTCAAAATTTCAGCCCGTTTGGTAGCAAAGAGCCTGAAAAATTTGCTTTTAAATATCGAACCCAAGTCTGAAATCAGTACCCATAGAAATGATGATTTTTCTACAAAAAACACTTTTTGTAGATTTTTTAACTGATTACCTTTTCGACCATGATTCTTACGTCGATTTTTAAATTTCAGCCCGTTTGGTACTATGGAGCCTAAAAAAATGGCTTTTAAATTTCGAACCCAAGTCTGAAAACAGTGCCCATAGATAAAATGAATTTTGTCCAAATACAACTTAATTTAGATTTTCTGATTGATTTCGTTTTCGACCATTATTCTTATCACGATTCCGAAATTTCAGCCTGTTTGGTACCATAGAGTCTGAAAAAATGGCTTTTAAATATCAAACCCAAGCCTGAAATCAGTGCCCATAGAAATGATGATTTTTCTTAAAAAAAACACATTTTGCTGATTGTTCAACTGATTACGTTTTCGACCATGATTCTTACGTCGATTCTAAAATTTCAGCCCGTTTGGTACCATAGAGCCTGAAAAAATTGCATTTAAATATCGAACCCAAGTCTGAAATCAGTGCCTATAGAAATGATGATTTTTCTACAAAAAACACTTTATGCTGATTTTTCAACTGATTACGTTTTCGACCATTATTCATACGATGATTTCAAAATTTCAGCCCGTTTGGTAGCAAAGAGCCTGAAAAATTTGCTTTTAAATATCGAACCCAAGTCTGAAATCAGTACCCATAGAAATGATGATTTTTCTACAAAAAACACTTTTTGTAGATTTTTTAACTGATTACCTTTTCGACCATGATTCTTACGTCGATTTTTAAATTTCAGCCCGTTTGGTACTATGGAGCCTAAAATGATGGCTTTTAAATTTCGAACCCAAGTCTGAAAACAGTGCCCATAGATAAAATGAATTTTGTCCAAATACAACTTTATTTAGATTTTCTGATTGATTTCGTTTTCGACCATTATTCTTATCACGATTCCGAAATGTCAGCCAGTTTGGTACCATAGAGTCTGAAAAAATGGCTTTTAAATATCGAACCCAAGCCTGAAATCAGTGCCCATAGAAATGATGATTTTTCTTAAAAAAAACACATTTTGTAGATTTTTCAACTGATTTCCTTTTCGACCATGATTCTTACCTCGAATCTAAAATTTCAGCCCGTTTGGTACTATGGAGCCTAAAAAAATGGCTTTTAAATTTCGAACCCAAGTCTGAAATCAGTGCCCATAGAAATGATGATTTTTCTACAAAAAACACTTTATGCTGATTTTTCAACTGATTACGTTTTCGACCATTACTCTTACGATAATTTCAAATTTTCAGCCCGTTTGGTAGCAAAGAGCCTGAAAAATTTGCTTTTAAATATCGAACCCAAGTCTGAAATCAGTACCCATAGAAATGATGATTTTTCTACAAAAAACCCTTTTTATAGATTTTTCAAATGATTACTTTTTCGACCATGATTCTTAGGTCGATTCTTAAATTTCAGCCCGTTTGGTACTCTATAGAGCATGAAAAAATGGCTTTTAAATATCGAACCCAAGTCTGAAAACAGTGCCCATAGAAAAAAAATGAATTTTGGCCAAATACAACTTTATTTAGATTTTCTGATTGATTTCGTTTTGAACCATTATTCTTATAATGATTCCAAAATTTCAGCTCGTTTGGAACCATAGAGTCTGAAAAAATGGCTTTTAAATATCGAACCCAATCCTGAAATCAGTGCCCATAGAAATGATGATTTTTCTACAAAAAATACTTTTTGCTGATTTTTCAACTGATTACGTTTTCGACCATTATTCTTACGATGATTCCAAAATTTCAGCCGTTTGGTAGCAAAGAGCCTGAAAAATTTGCTTTTAAATATCGAACCCAAGTCTGAAATCAAAAACATAGAAATGATGATTTTTCTACAAAAAACACTTTTTGTAGATTTTTCAACTGATTACCTTTTCGACCATGATTCTTAGGTCGATTCTAAAATTTCAGCCCGTTTGATACTCCATAGAGCATGAAAAAATGGCTTTTAAATATCGAACCCAAGTCTGGAAACAGTGCCCATAGAAAAAATGATTTTTGTCCAAATACAACTTTATTTAGATTTTCTGATTGATTTCGTTTTGGACACGATTCTTATCACGATTCCAAGATTTCAGCTCGTTTGGTACCATAAAGTCTGAAAAAATGGCTTTTAAATATCGAACCCAAGTCTGAAATCAGTGCCCATAGAAATGATGATTTTTCTACAAAAAACACTTGATGCTGATTTTTCAACTGATTACCTTTTCGACCATGATTCTTAGCTCGATTCTAATATTTCAGCCCGTTTGGTACTCTATAGAGCCTGAAAAAATGGCTTTTAAATATCGAACCCAAGTCTGAAAACAGTGCCCATAGAAAAAAATGAATTTTGGCCAAATACAACTTTATTTAGATTTTCTGATTGATTTCGTTTTGAACCATTATTCTTATAATGATTCCAAAATTTCAGCTCGTTTGGAACCATAGAGTCTGAAAAAATGGCTTTTAAATATCGAACCCAAGCCTGAAATCAGTGCCCATAGAAATGATGATTTTTCTTAAAAAAAACACATTTTGTAGATTTTTCAACTGATTACCTTTTCGACCATGATTCTTACGTCGAATCTAAAATTTCAGCCCGTTTGGTACTATGGAGCCTAAAAAAATGGCTTTTAAATTTCGAACCCAAGTCTGAAATCAGTGCCCATAGAAATGATGATTTTTCTACAAAAAACACTTTATGCTGATTTTTCAACTGATTACGTTTTCGACCATTACTCTTACGATGATTTCAAATTTTCAGCCCGTTTGGTAGCAAAGAGCCTGAAAAATTTGCTTTTAAATATCGAACCCAAGTCTGAAATCAGTACCCATAGAAATGATGATTTTTCTACAAAAAACCCTTTTTATAGAATTTTCAAATGATTACTTTTTCGACCATGATTCTTAGGTCGATTCTTAAATTTCAGCCCGTTTGGTACTCTATAGAGCATGAAAAAATGGCTTTTAAATATCGAACCCAAGTCTGAAAACAGTGCCCATAGAAAAAATGAATTTTGTCCAAATACAACTTTATTAAGATTTTCTGATTGATTTCGTTTTGGACAATTATTCTTATCACGATTCCAAAATTTCAGCTCGTTTGGTACCATAGAGTCTGAAAAAATGGCTTTTACAAATCGAACCCAAGTTTGAAAACAGTGCACATCGAAAATATGATTTTTGTCCAAATACATCTTTATTTAGATTTTCTTATTGATTTCGTTTTGGACCAAGATTTTAATCACGATTCCGAAATTTCAGCCCGTTTGGTACCATAGAGTCTGAAAAAATGGCTTTTAAATATCGAACCCAAGCCTGAAATCAGTGCCCATAGAAATGATGATTTTTCTACAAAAAATACTTTTTGCTGATTTTTCAACGGATTACGTTTTCGACCATTATTCTTACGATGATTCCAAAATTTCAGCCGTTTGGTAGCAAAGAGCCTGAAAAATTTGCTTTTAAATATCGAACCCAAGTCTGAAATCAGTACCATAGAAATGATGATTTTTCTACAAAAAACACTTTTTGTAAATTTTTCAACTGATTACCTTTTCGACCATGATTCTTAGGTCGATTCTAAAATTTCAGCCCGTTTGGTACTCCATAGAGCATGAAAAAATGGCTTTTAAATATCGAACCCAAGTCTGGAAACAGTGCCCATAGAAAAAATGATTTTTGTCCAAATACAACTTTATTTTGATTTTCTGATTGATTTCGTTTTGGACACGATTCTTATCACGATTCCAAGATTTCAGCTCGTTTGGTACCATAAAGTCTGAAAAAATGGCTTTTAAATATCGAACCCAAGTCTGAAATCAGTGCCCATAGAAATGATGATTTTTCTACAAAAAACACTTGATGCTGATTTTTCAACTGATTACCTTTTCGACCATGATTCTTAGGTCGATTCTAAAATTTCAGCCCGTTTGGTACTCCATAGAGCATGAAAAAATGGCTTTTAAATATCGAACCCAAGTCTGGAAACAGTGCCCATAGAAAAAATGATTTTTGTCCAAATACAACTTTATTTTGATTTTCTGATTGATTTCGTTTTGGACACGATTCTTATCACGATTCCAAGATTTCAGCTCGTTTGGTACCATAAAGTCTGAAAAAATGGCTTTTAAATATCGAACCCAAGTCTGAAATCAGTGCCCATAGAAATGATGATTTTTCTACAAAAAACACTTGATGCTGATTTTTCAACTGATTACCTTTTCGACCATGATTCTTAGCTCGATTCTAAAATTTCAGCCCGTTTGGTACTCTATAGAGCCTGAAAAAATGGCTTTTAAATATCGAACCCAAGTCTGAAAACAGTGCCCATAGAAATGATGATTTATCTACAAAAAACCCTTTTTGTAGATTTTTCGACTGATTACGTTTTCGACCATAATTCTTCCGAGGATTTCAAAATTTCAGCCCGTTTGGTAGCATAGAGCTTGAAAAATTTGCTTTTAAATATCGAACCCAAGCCTGAAATCAGTACCCATAGAAATGATGATTTTTAAAAAAAAAACACACTTTTTGTAGATTTTTCAACTGATTACCTTTTCGACCATGATTCTTAGGTCGATTCTAAAATTTCAGCCCGTTTGGTACTCTATAGAGCCTGTAAAAATGGCTTTTAAATATCGAACCCAAGTCTGAAAACAGTGCCCATAGAAAAAATGAATTTTGTCCAAATACAACTTTATTTAGATTTTCTGATTGATTTCGTTTTGAACCATTGTTCTTATCACGATTCCAAAATTTCGGCTCGTTTGGTACCAAAGAGTCTGAAAAAATGGCTTTTACAAATCGAACCCAAGTTTGAAAACAGAGCACATAGAAAATATGATTTTTGTCCAAATACAACATTATTTAGATTTTCTGATTGATTTCGTTTTCGACCATTATTCTTATCACGATTCCGAAATTCTAGCCAGTTTGGTACCATAGAGTCTGAAAAAATGGCTTGTAAATATCGAACCCAAGCCTGAAATCAGTGCCCATAGAAATGATGATTTTTCTTAAAAAAAACACATTTTGTAGATTTTTCAACTGATTACCTTTTCGACCATGATTCTTACGTCGATTCGAAAATTTCAGCCCGTTTGGTACTATGGAGCCTAAAAAAATGGCTTTTAAATTTCGAACCCAAGTCTGAAATCAGTGCCCATAGAAATGTTGTTTTTCTACAAAAAACACTTTATGCTGATTTTTCAACTGATTACGTTTTCGACCATTACTCTTACGATGATTTCAAAATTTCAGCCCGTTTGGTAGCAAAGAGCCTGAAAAATTTGCTTTTAAATATCGAACACAAGTCTGAAATCAGTACCCATAGAAATGATGATTTTTCTACAAAAAACCCTTTTTATAGATTTTTCAAATGATTACCTTTTCGACCATGATTCTTAGGTCGATTCTTAAATTTCAGCCCGTTTGGTACTCTATAGAGCATGAAAAAATGGCTTTTAAATATCGAACCCAAGTCTGAAAACAGTGCCCATAGAAAAAAATGAATTTTGTACAAATACAACTTTATTTAGATTTTCTGATTGATTTCGTTTTGAACCATTATTCTTATAATGATTCCAAAATTTCAGCTCGTTTGGAACCATAGAGTCTGAAAAAATGGCTTTTAAATATCGAACCCAAGCCTGGAATCAGTGCTTATAGAAATGATGATTTTTCTTAAAAAAAACACATTTTGCTGATTGTTCAACTGATTACGTTTTCGACCATGATTCTTAAGTCGATTCTAAAATTTCAGCCCGTTTGGTACCATAGAGCCTGAAAAAATTGCATTTAAATATCGAACCCAAGTCTGAAATCAGTGCCTATAGAAATGATGATTTTTCTACAAAAAATACTTTACGCTGATTTTTCAACTGATTACGTTTTCGACCAATTATTCTTACGATGATTTCAAAATTTCAGCCCGTTTGGAAGCAAAGAGCCTGAAAAATTTGCTTTTAAATATCGAACCCAAGTCTGAAATCAGTACCCATAGAAATGATGATTTTTCTACAAAAAACACTTTTTGTAGATTTTTTAACTGATTACCTTTTCGACCATGATTCTTACGTCGATTTTTAAATTTCAGCCCGTTTGGTACTATGGAGCCTAAAAAAATGGCTTTTAAATTTCGAACCCAAGTCTGAAAACAGTGCCCATAGATAAAATGAATTTTGTCCCCATAGAAATGATGATTTTTCTACAAAAAACACTTTTTGTAGATTTTTTAACTGATTACCTTTTCGACCATGATTCTTACGTCGATTTTTAAATTTCAGCCCGTTTGGTACTATGGAGCCTAAAAAAATGGCTTTTAAATTTCGAACCCAAGTCTGAAAACAGTGCCCATAGATAAAATGAATTTTGTCCAAATACAACTTAATTTAGATTTTCTGATTGATTTCGTTTTCGACCATTATTCTTATCACGATTCCGAAATTTCAGCCAGTTTGGTACCATAGAGTCTGAAAAAATGGCTTTTAAATATCGAACCCAAGCCTGGAATCAGTGCTTATAGAAATGATGATTTTTCTTAAAAAAAACACATTTTGCTGATTGTTCAACTGATTACGTTTTCGACCATGCTTCTTACGTCGATTCTAAAATTTCAGCCCGTTTGGTACCATAGAGCCTGAAAAAATTGCATTTAAATATCGAACCCAAGTCTGAAATCAGTGCCTATAGAAATGATGATTTTTCTACAAAAAACACTTTATGCTGATTTTTCAACTGATTACGTTTTCGACCATTATTCTTACGATGATTTCAAAATTTCAGCCCGTTTGGTAGCAAAGAGCCTGAAAAATTTGCTTTTAAATATCGAACCCAAGTCTGAAATCAGTACCCATAGAAATGATGATTTTTCTACAAAAAACACTTTTTGTAGATTTTTTAACTGATTACCTTTTCGACCATGATTCTTACGTCGATTTTTAAATTTCAGCCCGTTTGGTACTATGGAGCCTAAAATGATGGCTTTTAAATTTCGAACCCAAGTCTGAAAACAGTGCCCATAGATAAAATGAATTTTGTCCAAATACAACTTTATTTAGATTTTCTGATTGATTTCGTTTTCGACCATTATTCTTATCACGATTCCGAAATGTCAGCCAGTTTGGTACCATAGAGTCTGAAAAAATGGCTTTTAAATATCGAACCCAAGCCTGAAATCAGTGCCCATAGAAATGATGATTTTTCTTAAAAAAAACACATTTTGTAGATTTTTCAACTGATTTCCTTTTCGACCATGATTCTTACCTCGAATCTAAAATTTCAGCCCGTTTGGTACTATGGAGCCTAAAAAAATGGCTTTTAAATTTCGAACCCAAGTCTGAAATCAGTGCCCATAGAAATGATGATTTTTCTACAAAAAACACTTTATGCTGATTTTTCAACTGATTACGTTTTCGACCATTACTCTTACGATAATTTCAAATTTTCAGCCCGTTTGGTAGCAAAGAGCCTGAAAAATTTGCTTTTAAATATCGAACCCAAGTCTGAAATCAGTACCCATAGAAATGATGATTTTTCTACAAAAAACCCTTTTTATAGATTTTTCAAATGATTACTTTTTCGACCATGATTCTTAGGTCGATTCTTAAATTTCAGCCCGTTTGGTACTCTATAGAGCATGAAAAAATGGCTTTTAAATATCGAACCCAAGTCTGAAAACAGTGCCCATAGAAAAAAATGAATTTTGGCCAAATACAACTTTATTTAGATTTTCTGATTGATTTCGTTTTGAACCATTATTCTTATAATGATTCCAAAATTTCAGCTCGTTTGGAACCATAGAGTCTGAAAAAATGGCTTTTAAATATCGAACCCAAGCCTGAAATCAGTGCCCATAGAAATGATGATTTTTCTACAAAAAATACTTTTTGCTGATTTTTCAACTGATTACGTTTTCGACCATTATTCTTACGATGATTCCAAAATTTCAGCCGTTTGGTAGCAAAGAGCCTGAAAAATTTGCTTTTAAATATCGAACCCAAGTCTGAAATCAAAAACATAGAAATGATGATTTTTCTACAAAAAACACTTTTTGTAGATTTTTCAACTGATTACCTTTTCGACCATGATTCTTAGGTCGATTCTAAAATTTCAGCCCGTTTGATACTCCATAGAGCATGAAAAAATGGCTTTTAAATATCGAACCCAAGTCTGGAAACAGTGCCCATAGAAAAAATGATTTTTGTCCAAATACAACTTTATTTAGATTTTCTGATTGATTTCGTTTTGGACACGATTCTTATCACGATTCCAAGATTTCAGCTCGTTTGGTACCATAAAGTCTGAAAAAATGGCTTTTAAATATCGAACCCAAGTCTGAAATCAGTGCCCATAGAAATGATGATTTTTCTACAAAAAACACTTGATGCTGATTTTTCAACTGATTACCTTTTCGACCATGATTCTTAGCTCGATTCTAAAATTTCAGCCCGTTTGGTACTCTATAGAGCCTGAAAAAATGGCTTTTAAATATCGAACCCAAGTCTGAAAACAGTGCCCATAGAAAAAAATGAATTTTGGCCAAATACAACTTTATTTAGATTTTCTGATTGATTTCGTTTTGAACCATTATTCTTATAATGATTCCAAAATTTCAGCTCGTTTGGAACCATAGAGTCTGAAAAAATGGCTTTTAAATATCGAACCCAAGCCTGAAATCAGTGCCCATAGAAATGATGATTTTTCTTAAAAAAAACACATTTTGTAGATTTTTCAACTGATTACCTTTTCGACCATGATTCTTACGTCGAATCTAAAATTTCAGCCCGTTTGGTACTATGGAGCCTAAAAAAATGGCTTTTAAATTTCGAACCCAAGTCTGAAATCAGTGCCCATAGAAATGATGATTTTTCTACAAAAAACACTTTATGCTGATTTTTCAACTGATTACGTTTTCGACCATTACTCTTACGATGATTTCAAATTTTCAGCCCGTTTGGTAGCAAAGAGCCTGAAAAATTTGCTTTTAAATATCGAACCCAAGTCTGAAATCAGTACCCATAGAAATGATGATTTTTCTACAAAAAACCCTTTTTATAGATTTTTCAAATGATTACTTTTTCGACCATGATTCTTAGGTCGATTCTGAAATTTCAGCCCGTTTGGTACTCTATAGAGCATGAAAAAATGGCTTTTAAATATCGAACCCAAGTCTGAAAACAGTGCCCATAGAAAAAATGAATTTTGTCCAAATACAACTTTATTAAGATTTTCTGATTGATTTCGTTTTGGACAATTATTCTTATCACGATTCCAAAATTTCAGCTCGTTTGGTACCATAGAGTCTGAAAAAATGGCTTTTACAAATCGAACCCAAGTTTGAAAACAGTGCACATCGAAAATATGATTTTTGTCCAAATACATCTTTATTTAGATTTTCTTATTGATTTCGTTTTGGACCAAGATTTTAATCACGATTCCGAAATTTCAGCCCGTTTGGTACCATAGAGTCTGAAAAAATGGCTTTTAAATATCGAACCCAAGCCTGAAATCAGTGCCCATAGAAATGATGATTTTTCTACAAAAAATACTTTTTGCTGATTTTTCAACGGATTACGTTTTCGACCATTATTCTTACGATGATTCCAAAATTTCAGCCGTTTGGTAGCAAAGAGCCTGAAAAATTTGCTTTTAAATATCGAACCCAAGTCTGAAATCAGTACCATAGAAATGATGATTTTTCTACAAAAAACAATTTTTGTAGATTTTTCAACTGATTACCTTTTCGACCATGATTCTTAGGTCGATTCTAAAATTTCAGCCCGTTTGGTACTCCATAGAGCATGAAAAAATGGCTTTTAAATATCGAACCCAAGTCTGGAAACAGTGCCCATAGAAAAAATGATTTTTGTCCAAATACAACTTTATTTTGATTTTCTGATTGATTTCGTTTTGGACACGATTCTTATCACGATTCCAAGATTTCAGCTCGTTTGGTACCATAAAGTCTGAAAAAATGGCTTTTAAATATCGAACCCAAGTCTGAAATCAGTGCCCATAGAAATGATGATTTTTCTACAAAAAACACTTTATGCTGATTTTTCAACTGATTACGTTTTCGACCATTACTCTTACGATGATTTCAAAATTTCAGCCCGTTTGGTAGCAAAGAGCCTGAAAAATTTGCTTTTAAATATCGAACACAAGTCTGAAATCAGTACCCATAGAAATGATGATTTTTCTACAAAAAACCCTTTTTATAGATTTTTCAAATGATTATCTTTTCGACCATGATTCTTAGGTCGATTCTTAAATTTCAGCCCGTTTGGTACTCTATAGAGCATGAAAAAATGGCTTTTAAATATCGAACCCAAGTCTGAAAACAGTGCCCATAGAAAAAAATGAATTTTGTACAAATACAACTTTATTTAGATTTTCTGATTGATTTCGTTTTGAACCATTATTCTTATAATGATTCCAAAATTTCAGCTCGTTTGGAACCATAGAGTCTGAAAAAATGGCTTTTAAATATCGAACCCAAGCCTGGAATCAGTGCCCATAGAAATGATGATTTTTCTTAAAAAAAACACATTTTGCTGATTGTTCAACTGATTACGTTTTCGACCATGATTCTTAAGTCGATTCTAAAATTTCAGCCCGTTTGGTACCATAGAGCCTGAAAAAATTGCATTTAAATATCGAACCCAAGTCTGAAATCAGTGCCTATAGAAATGATGATTTTTCTACAAAAAATACTTTACGCTGATTTTTCAACTGATTACGTTTTCGACCAATTATTCTTACGATGATTTCAAAATTTCAGCCCGTTTGGTAGCAAAGAGCCTGAAAAATTTGCTTTTAAATATCGAACCCAAGTCTGAAATCAGTACCCATAGAAATGATGATTTTTCTACAAAAAACACTTTTTGTAGATTTTTTAACTGATTACCTTTTCGACCATGATTCTTACGTCGATTTTTAAATTTCAGCCCGTTTGGTACTATGGAGCCTAAAAAAATGGCTTTTAAATTTCGAACCCAAGTCTGAAAACAGTGCCCATAGATAAAATGAATTTTGTCCCCATAGAAATGATGATTTTTCTACAAAAAACACTTTTTGTAGATTTTTTAACTGATTACCTTTTCGACCATGATTCTTACTTCGATTTTTAAATTTCAGCCCGTTTGGTACTATGGAGCCTAAAAAAATGGCTTTTAAATTTCGAACACAAGTCTGAAAACAGTGCCCATAGATAAAATGAATTTTGTCCAAATACAACTTAATTTAGATTTTCTGATTGATTTCGTTTTCGACCATTATTCTTATCACGATTCCGAAATTTCAGCCAGTTTGGTACCATAGAGTCTGAAAAAATGGCTTTTAAATATCAAACCCAAGCCTGAAATCAGTGCCCATAGAAATGATGATTTTTCTTAAAAAAAACACATTTTGCTGATTGTTAAACTGATTACGTTTTCGACCATGATTCTTACGTCGATTCTAAAATTTCAGCCCGTTTGGTACCATAGAGCCTGAAAAAATTGCATTTAAATATCGAACCCAAGTCTGAAATCAGTGCCTATAGAAATGATGATTTTTCTACAAAAAACACTTTATGCTGATTTTTCAACTGATTACGTTTTCGACCATTATTCTTACGATGATTTCAAAATTTAAGCCCGTTTGGTAGCAAAGAGCCTGAAAAATTTGCTTTTAAATATCGAACCCAAGTCTGAAATCAGTACCCATAGAAATGATGATTTTTCTACAAAAAACACTTTTTGTAGATTTTTTAACTGATTACCTTTTCGACCATGATTCTTACGTCGATTTTTAAATTTCAGCCCGTTTGGTACTATGGAGCCTAAAATGATGGCTTTTAAATTTCGAACCCAAGTCTGAAAACAGTGCCCATAGATAAAATGAATTTTGTCCAAATACAACTTTATTTAGATTTTCTGATTGATTTCGTTTTCGACCATTATTCTTATCACGATTCCGAAATGTCAGCCAGTTTGGTACCATAGAGTCTGAAAAAATGGCTTTTAAATATCGAACCCAAGCCTGAAATCAGTGCCCATAGAAATGATGATTTTTCTTAAAAAAAACACATTTTGTAGATTTTTCAACTGATTTCCTTTTCGACCATGATTCTTACCTCGAATCTAAAATTTCAGCCCGTTTGGTACTATGGAGCCTAAAAAAATGGCTTTTAAATTTCGAACCCAAGTCTGAAATCAGTGCCCATAGAAATGATGATTTTTCTACAAAAAACACTTTATGCTGATTTTTCAACTGATTACGTTTTCGACCATTACTCTTACGATAATTTCAAATTTTCAGCCCGTTTGGTAGCAAAGAGCCTGAAAAATTTGCTTTTAAATATCGAACCCAAGTCTGAAATCAGTACCCATAGAAATGATGATTTTTCTACAAAAAACCCTTTTTATAGATTTTTCAAATTATTACTTTTTCGACCATGATTCTTAGGTCGATTCTTAAATTTCAGCCCGTTTGGTACTCTATAGAGCATGAAAAAATGGCTTTTAAATATCGAACCCAAGTCTGAAAACAGTGCCCATAGAAAAAAATGAATTTTGGCCAAATACAACTTTATTTAGATTTTCTGATTGATTTCGTTTTGAACCATTATTCTTATAATGATTCCAAAATTTCAGCTCGTTTGGAACCATAGAGTCTGAAAAAATGGCTTTTAAATATCGAACCCAAGCCTGAAATCAGTGCCCATAGAAATGATGATTTTTCTACAAAAAATACTTTTTGCTGATTTTTCAGCTGATTACGTTTTCGACCATTATTCTTACGATGATTCCAAAATTTCAGCCGTTTGGTAGCAAAGAGCCTGAAAAATTTGCTTTTAAATATCGAACCCAAGTCTGAAATCAAAAACATAGAAATGATGATTTTTCTACAAAAAACACTTTTTGTAGATTTTTCAACTGATTACCTTTTCGAACATGATTCTTAGGTCGATTCTAAAATTTCAGCCCGTTTGATACTCCATAGAGCATGAAAAAATGGCTTTTAAATATCGAACCCAAGTCTGGAAACAGTGCCCATAGAAAAAATGATTTTTGTCCAAATACAACTTTATTTAGATTTTCTGATTGATTTCGTTTTGGACACGATTCTTATCACGATTCCAAGATTTCAGCTCGTTTGGTACCATAAAGTCTGAAAAAATGGCTTTTAAATATCGAACCCAAGTCTGAAATCAGTGCCCATAGAAATGATGATTTTTCTACAAAAAACACTTGATGCTGATTTTTCAACTGATTACCTTTTCGACCATGATTCTTAGCTCGATTCTAATATTTCAGCCCGTTTGGTACTCTATAGAGCCTGAAAAAATGGCTTTTAAATATCGAACCCAAGTCTGAAAACAGTGCCCATAGAAAAAAATGAATTTTGGCCAAATACAACTTTATTTAGATTTTCTGATTGATTTCGTTTTGAACCATTATTCTTATAATGATTCCAAAATTTCAGCTCGTTTGGAACCATAGAGTCTGAAAAAATGGCTTTTAAATATCGAACCCAAGCCTGAAATCAGTGCCCATAGAAATGATGATTTTTCTTAAAAAAAACACATTTTGTAGATTTTTCAACTGATTACCTTTTCGACCATGATTCTTACGTCGAATCTAAAATTTCAGCCCGTTTGGTACTATGGAGCCTAAAAAAATGGCTTTTAAATTTCGAACCCAAGTCTGAAATCAGTGCCCATAGAAATGATGATTTTTCTACAAAAAACACTTTATGCTGATTTTTCAACTGATTACGTTTTCGACCATTACTCTTACGATGATTTCAAATTTTCAGCCCGTTTGGTAGCAAAGAGCCTGAAAAATTTGCTTTTAAATATCGAACCCAAGTCTGAAATCAGTACCCATAGAAATGATGATTTTTCTACAAAAAACCCTTTTTATAGATTTTTCAAATGATTACTTTTTCGACCATAATTCTTAGGTCGATTCTTAAATTTCAGCCCGTTTGGTACTCTATAGAGCATGAAAAAATGGCTTTTAAATATCGAACCCAAGTCTGAAAACAGTGCCCATAGAAAAAATGAATTTTGTCCAAGTACAACTTTATTAAGATTTTCTGATTGATTTCGTTTTGGACAATTATTCTTATCACGATTCCAAAATTTCAGCTCGTTTGGTACCATAGAGTCTGAAAAAATGGCTTTTACAAATCGAACCCAAGTTTGAAAACAGTGCACATCGAAAATATGATTTTTGTCCAAATACATCTTTATTTAGATTTTCTTATTGATTTCGTTTTGGACCAAGATTTTAATCACGATTCCGAAATTTCAGCCCGTTTGGTACCATAGAGTCTGAAAAAATGGCTTTTAAATATCGAACCCAAGCCTGAAATCAGTGCCCATAGAAATGATGATTTTTCTACAAAAAATACTTTTTGCTGATTTTTCAACGGATTACGTTTTCGACCATTATTCTTACGATGATTCAAAAATTTCAGCCGTTTGGTAGCAAAGAGCCTGAAAAATTTGCTTTTAAATATCGAACCCAAGTCTGAAATCAGTACCATAGAAATGATGATTTTTCTACAAAAAACACTTTTTGTAGATTTTTCAACTGATTACCTTTTCGACCATGATTCTTAGGTCGATTCTAAAATTTCAGCCCGTTTGGTACTCCATAGAGCATGAAAAAATGGCTTTTAAATATCGAACCCAAGTCTGGAAACAGTGCCCATAGAAAAAATGATTTTTGTCCAAATACAACTTTATTTTGATTTTCTGATTGATTTCGTTTTGGACACGATTCTTATCACGATTCCAAGATTTCAGCTCGTTTGGTACCATAAAGTCTGAAAAAATGGCTTTTAAATATCGAACCCAAGTCTGAAATCAGTGCCCATAGAAATGATGATTTTTCTACAAAAAACACTTGATGCTGATTTTTCAACTGATTACCTTTTCGACCATGATTCTTAGCTCGATTCTAAAATTTCAGCCCGTTTGGTACTCTATAGAGCCTGAAAAAATGGCTTTTAAATATCGAACCCAAGTCTGAAAACAGTGCCCATAGAAAAAAATGAATTTTGGCCAAATACAACTTTATTTAGATTTTCTGATTGATTTCGTTTTGAACCATTATTCTTATAACGATTCCAAAATTTCAGCTCGTTTGGTACCATAGAGTCTGAAAAAATGGCTTTTACAAATCGAACCCAAGTCTGAAAACAGTGCCCATTTAAATGATGATTTTTCTGCTAAAAACAGTTTTTGTAGATTTTTCAACTGATTACCTTTTCGACCATGATTCTTAGCTCGATTCTAATATTTCAGCCCGTTTGGTACTCTATAGAGCCTGAAAAAATGGCTTTTAAATATCAAACCCAAGCCTGAAATCAGTGCCCATAGAAATGATATTTTTTCTTAAAAAAAACGCTTTTTGCTGATTGTTCAATTGATTACGTTTTCGACCATGATTCTTACGTCGATTCGAAAATTTCAGCCCATTTGGTTCCTTAGAGCCTGAAAAAATTGCTTTTAAATGTCGAACCCAAGTCTGAAATCAGTGCACATAGAAATGATGATTTTTCTACATAAAACACTTTTTGCTGATTTTTCAACTGATTACGTTTTCGACCATTATTCTTACGATGATTTTTAAATTTCAGCCCGTTTGGTACCATAGAGCCTGTCTGAAATCAGTACCCATAGAAATGATGATTTTTCTACAAAAAAACACTTTTTGTAGATTTTTCAACTGATTACCTTTTCGACCATGATTCTAAGGTCGATTCTAAAATTTCAGCCCGTTTGGTACTCCATAGAGCATGAAAAAATGGCTTTTAAATATCGAACCCAAGTCTGGAAACAGTGCCCATAGAAAAAATGAATTTTGTCAAAATACAACTTTATTTAGATTTTCTGATTGATTTCGTTTTGGACTATTATTCTTATCACGATTCCAAAATTTCAGCTCGCTTGGTACCATTAAGTCTGAAAAAATGGCTTTTAAATATCGAACCCAACTCTGAAATCAGTGCCCATAGAAATGATGATTTTTCTACAAAAAACACTTTATGCTGATTTTTCAACTGATTACGTTTTCGACCATTACTCTTACGATGATTTCAAAATTTCAGCCCGTTTGGTTGCAAAGAGCCTGAAAAATTTTCTTTTAAATATCGAACCCAAGTCTGAAATCAGTACCCATCGAAATGATGATTTTTCTACAAAAAAACACTTTTTGTAGATTTTTCAAATGATTACCTTTTCGACCATGATTCTTAGGTCGATTCTAAAATTTCAGCCCGTTTGGTACTCCAAAGAGCATGAAAAAATGGCTTTTAAATATCGAACCCAAGTCTGGAAACAGTGCCCATAGAAAAAATGAATTTTGTTTAAATACAACTTTATTTAGATTTTCTGATTGATTTCGTTTTGGACTATTATTCTTATCACGATTCCAAAATTTCAGCTCGTTTGGAACCATAGAGTCTGAAAAAATGGCTTTTAAATATCGAACCCAAGCCTGAAATCAGTGCCCATAGAAATGATGATTTTTCTTAAAAAAAACGCTTTTTGCTGATTTTTCAATTGATTACGTTTTCGACCATGATTCTTACGTCAATTTTTAAATTTCAGCCCGTTTGGTACTATGGAGCCTAAAAAAATGGCTTTTAAATTTCGAACCCAAGTCTGAAAACAGTGCCCATAGATAAAATGAATTTTGTCCAAATACAACTTAATTTAGATTTTCTGATTGATTTCGTTTTCGACCATTATTCTTATCACGATTCCGAAATTTCAGCCCGTTTGGTACTCTATAGAGCCTGTAAAAATGGCTTTTAAATATCGACCCCAAGTCTGAAAACAGTGCCCATAGAAAAAATGAATTTTGTCCAAATACAACTTTATTTAGATTTTCTGATTGATTTCGTTTTGGACCATTGTTCTTATCACGATTCCAAAATTTCAGCTCGTTTGGTACCATAGAGTCTGAAAAAATGGCTTTTACAAATCGAACCCAAGTTTGAAAACATTGCACATAGAAAATATGATTTTTGTCCAAATACAACATTATTTAGATTTTCTGATTGATTTCGTTTTCGACCATTATTCTTATCAGGATTCCGAAATTTCAGCCAGTTTGGTAGCATAGAGTCTGAAAAAATGGCTTTTAAATATCGAACCCAAGCCTGAAATCAGTGCCCATAGAAATGATGATTTTTCTTAAAAAAAACACATTTTGTAGATTTTTCAACTGATTACCTTTTCGACCATGATTCTTACGTCGATTCGAAAATTTCAGCCCGTTTGGTTCTATGGAGCCTAAAAAAATGGCTTTTAAATTTCGAACCCATGTCTGAAATCAGTGCCCATAGAAATGTTGATTTTTCTACAAAAAACACTTTATGCTGATTTTTCAACTGATTACGTTTTCGACCATTACTCTTACGATGATTTCAAAATTTCAGCCCGTTTGGTAGCAAAGAGCCTGAAAAATTTGCTTTTAAATATCGAACGCATGTCTGAAATCAGTACCCATAGAAATGATGATTTTTCTACAAAAAACCCTTTTTATAGATTTTTCAAATGATTACCTTTTCGACCATGATTCTTAGGTCGATTCTTAAATTTCAGCCCGTTTGGTACTCTATAGAGCATGAAAAAATGGCTTTTAAATATCGAACCCAAGTCTGAAAACAGTGCCCATAGAAAAAAATGAATTTTGTCCAAATACAACTTTATTTAGATTTTCTGATTGATTTCGTTTTGAACCATTATTCTTATAATGATTCCAAAATTTCAGCTCGTTTGGAACCATAGAGTCTGAAAAAATGGCTTTTAAATATCGAACCCAAGCCTGAAATCAGTGCCCATAGAAATAATGATTTTTCTTAAAAAAAACACATTTTGCTGATTGTTCAACTGATTACGTTTTCGACCATGATTCTTAAGTCGATTCTAAAATTTCAGCCCGTTTGGTACCATAGAGCCTGAAAAAATTGCATTTAAATATCGAACCCAAGTCTGAAATCAGTGCCTATAGAAATGATGATTTTTCTACAAAAAACACTTTACGCTGATTTTTCAACTGATTACGTTTTCGACCAATTATTCTTACGATGATTTCAAAATTTCAGCCCGTTTGGTAGCAAAGAGCCTGAAAAATTTGCTTTTAAATATCGAACCCAAGTCTGAAATCAGTACCCATAGAAATGACGATTTTTCTACAAAAAACACTTTTTGTAGATTTTTCAACTGATTACCTTTTCGACCATGATTCTTAGGTCGATTCTAAAATTTCAGCCCGTTTGGTACTCTATAGAGCCTGTAAAAATGGCTTTTAAATATCGACCCCAAGTCTGAAAACAGTGCCCATAGAAAAAATGAATTTTGTCCAAATACAACTTTATTTAGATTTTCTGATTGATTTCGTTTTGGACTATTATTCTTATCACGATTCCAAAATTTCAGCTCGTTTGGAACCATAGAGTCTGAAAAAATGGCTTTTAAATATCGAACCCAAGCCTGAAATCAGTGCCCATAGAAATGATAATTTTTCTTAAAAAAAACGCTTTTTGCTGATTGTTCAATTGATTACGTTTTCGACCATGATTCTTACGTCGATTCGAAAATTTCAGCCCATTTGGTTCCTTAGAGCCTGAAAAAATTGCTTTTAAATGTCGAACCCAAGTCTGAAATCAGTGCACATAGAAATGATGATTTTTCTACAAAAAACACTTTTTGCTGATTTTTCAACTGATTACGTTTTCGACCATTATTCTTACGATGATTTTTAAATTTCAGCCCGTTTGGTACCATAGAGCCTGTCTGAAATCAGTACCCATAGAAATGATGATTTTTCTACAAAAAAACACTTTTTGTAGATTTTTCAACTGATTACCTTTTCGACCATGATTCTAAGGTCGATTCTAAAATTTCAGCCCGTTTGGTACTCCATAGAGCATGAAAAAATGGCTTTTAAATATCGAACCCAAGTCTGGAAACAGTGCCCATAGAAAAAATGAATTTTGTCAAAATACAACTTTATTTAGATTTTCTGATTGATTTCGTTTTGGACTATTATTCTTATCACGATTCCAAAATTTCAGCTCGTTTGGTACCATAAAGTCTGAAAAAATGGCTTTTAAATATCGAACCCAACTCTGAAATCAGTGCCCATAGAAATGATGATTTTTCTACAAAAAACACTTTATGCTGATTTTTCAACTGATTACGTTTTCGACCATTACTCTTACGATGATTTCAAAATTTCAGCCCGTTTGGTTGCAAAGAGCCTGAAAAATTTTCTTTTAAATATCGAACCCAAGTCTGAAATCAGTACCCATCGAAATGATGATTTTTCTACAAAAAAACACTTTTTGTAGATTTTTCAAATGATTACCTTTTCGACCATGATTCTTAGGTCGATTCTAAAATTTCAGCCCGTTTGGTACTCCAAAGAGCATGAAAAAATGGCTTTTAAATATCGAACCCAAGTCTGAAAACAGTGCCCATAGAAAAAATGAATTTTGTCTAAATACAACTTTATTTAGATTTTCTGATTGATTTCGTTTTGGACTATTATTCTTATCACGATTCCAAAATTTCAGCTCGTTTGGAACCATAGAGTCTGAAAAAATGGCTTTTAAATATCGAACCCAAGCCTGAAATCAGTGCCCATAGAAATGATGATTTTTCTTAAAAAAAACGCTTTTTGCTGATTTTTCAATTGATTACGTTTTCGACCATGATTCTTACGTCGATTTTTAAATTTCAGCCCGTTTGGTTCTATGGAGCCTAAAAAAATGGCTTTTAAATTTCGAACCCAAGTCTGAAAACAGTGCCCATAGATAAAATGAATTTTGTCCAAATACAACTTAATTTAGATTTTCTGATTGATTTCGTTTTCGACCATTATTCTTATCACGATTCCGAAATTTCAGCCCGTTTGGTACTCTATAGAGCCTGTAAAAATGGCTTTTAAATATCGACCCCAAGTCTGAAAACAGTGCCCATAGAAAAAATGAATTTTGTCCAAATACAACTTTATTTAGATTTTCTGATTGATTTCGTTTTGGACCATTGTTCTTATCACGATTCCAAAATTTCAGCTCGTTTGGTACCATAGAGTCTGAAAAAATGGCTTTTACAAATCGAACCCAAGTTTGAAAACAGAGCACATAGAAAATATGATTTTTGTCCAAATACAACATTATTTAGATTTTCTGATTGATTTCGTTTTCGACCATTATTCTTATCACGATTCCGAAATTTCAGCCAGTTTGGTAGCATAGAGTCTGAAAAAATGGCTTTTAAATATCGAACCCAAGCCTGAAATCAGTGCCCATAGAAATGATGATTTTTCTTAAAAAAAACACATTTTGTAGATTTTTCAACTGATTACCTTTTCGACCATGATTCTTACGTCGATTCGAAAATTTCAGCCCGTTTGGTACTATGGAGCCTAAAAAAATGGCTTTTAAATTTCGAACCCATGTCTGAAATCAGTGCCCATAGAAATGTTGATTTTTCTACAAAAAACACTTTATGCTGATTTTTCAACTGATTACGTTTTCGACCATTACTCTTACGATGATTTCAAAATTTCAGCCCGTTTGGTAGCAAAGAGCCTGAAAAATTTGCTTTTAAATATCGAACCCAAGTCTGAAATCAGTACCCATAGAAATGATGATTTTTCTACAAAAAACAATTTTTGTAGATTTTTTAACTGATTACCTTTTCGACCATGATTCTTACGTCGATTTTTAAATTTCAGCCCGTTTGGTACTATGGAGCCTAAAAAAATGGCTTTTAAATTTCGAACCCAAGTCTGAAAACAGTGCCCATAGATAAAATGAATTTTGTCCAAATACAACTTGATTTAGATTTTCTGATTGATTTCGTTTTCGACCATTATTCTTATCACGATTCCGAAATTTCAGCCAGTTTGGTACCATAGAGTCTGAAAAAATGGCTTTTAAATATAAAACCCAAGCCTGAAATCAGTGCCCATAGAAATGATGATTTTTCTTAAAAAAAACACATTTTGCTGATTGTTCAACTGATGACGTTTTCGACCATGATTCTTACGTCGATTCTAAAATTTCAGCCCGTTTGGTACCATAGAGCCTGAAAAAATTGCATTTAAATATCGAACCCAAGTCTGAAATCAGTGCCTATAGAAATGATGATTTTTCTACAAATAACACTTTATGCTGATTTTTCAACTGATTACGTTTTCGACCATTATTCTTACGATGATTTCAAAATTTCAGCCCGTTTGGTAGCAAAGAGCCTGAAAAATTTGCTTTTAAATATCGAACCCAAGTCTGAAATCAGTACCCATAGAAATGATGATTTTTCTTAAAAAAAACACATTTTGTAGATTTTTCAACTGATTTCCTTTTCGACCATGATTCTTACGTCGAATCTAAAATTTCAGCCCGTTTGGTACAAGGGAGCCTAAAAAAATGGCTTTTAAATTTCGAACCCAAGTCTGAAATCAGTGCCCATAGAAATGATGATTTTTCTACAAAAAACACTTTATGCTGATTTTTCATCTGATTATGTTTTCGAACATTATTCTTACGATGATTTCAAATTTTCAGCCCGTTTGGTAGCAAAGAGCCTGAAAAATTTGCTTTTAAATATCGAACCCAAGTCTGAAATCAGTACCCATAGAAATGATGATTTTTCTACAAAAAACCCTTTTTATAGATTTTTCAAATGATTACCTTTTCGACCATGATTCTTAGGTCGATTCTTAAATTTCAGCCCGTTTGGTACTCTATAGAGCATGAAAAAATGGCTTTTAAATATCGAACCCAAGTCTGAAAACAGTGCCCATAGAAAAAATGAATTTTGTCCAAATACAACTTTATTAAGATTTTCTGATTGATTTCGTTTTGGACAATTATTCTTATCACGATTCCAAAATTTCAGCTCGTTTGGTACCATAGAGTCTGAAAAAATGGCTTTTACAAATCGAACCCAAGTTTGAAAACAGTGCACATCGAAAATATGATTTTTGTCCAAATACATCTTTATTTAGATTTTCTTATTGATTTCGTTTTGGACCAAGATTTTAATCACGATTCCGAAATTTCAGCCCGTTTGGTACCATAGAGTCTGAAAAAATGGCTTTTAAATATCGAACCCAAGCCTGAAATCAGTGTCCATAGAAATGATGATTTTTCTACAAAAAATACTTTTTGCTGATTTTTCAACTGATTACGTTTTCGACCATTATTCTTACGATGATTCCAAAATTTCAGCCGTTTGGTAGCAAAGAGCCTGAAAAATTTGCTTTTAAATATCGAACCCAAGTCTGAAATCAGTACCATAGAAATGATGATTTTTCTACAAAAAACACTTTTTGTAGATTTTTCAACTGATTACCTTTTCGACCATGATTCTTAGGTCGATTCTAAAATTTCAGCCCGTTTGGTACTCCATAGAGCATGAAAAAATGGCTTTTAAATATCGAACCCAAGTCTGGAAACAGTGCCCATAGAAAAAATGAATTTTGTCAAAATACAACTTTATTTAGATTTTCTGATTGATTTCGTTTTGGACAATTATTCTTATCACGATTCCAAAATTTCAGCTCGTTTGGTACCATAGAGTCTGAAAAAATGGCTTTTACAAATCGAACCCAAGTTTGAAAACAGTGCACATCGAAAATATGATTTTTGTCCAAATACATCTTTATTTAGATTTTCTTATTGATTTCGTTTTGGACCAAGATTTTAATCACGATTCCGAAATTTCAGCCCGTTTGGTACCATAGAGTCCGAAAAAATGGCTTTTAAATATCGAACCCAAGCCTGAAATCAGTGTCCATAGAAATGATGATTTTTCTACAAAAAATACTTTTTGCTGATTTTTCAACTGATTACGTTTTCGACCATTATTCTTACGATGATTCAAAAATTTCAGCCGTTTGGTAGCAAAGAGCCTGAAAAATTTGCTTTTAAATATCGAACCCAAGTCTGAAATCAGTACCATAGAAATGATGATTTTTCTACAAAAAACACTTTTTGTAGATTTTTCAACTGATTACCTTTTCGACCATGATTCTTAGGTCGATTCTAAAATTTCAGCCCGTTTGGTACTCCATAGAGCATGAAAAAATGGCTTTTAAATATCGAACCCAAGTCTGGAAACAGTGCCCATAGAAAAAATGAATTTTGTCAAAATACAACTTTATTTAGATTTTCTGATTGATTTCGTTTTGGACTATTATTCTTATCACGATTCCAAAATTTCAGCTCGTTTGGAACCATAGAGTCTGAAAAAATGGCTTTTAAATATCGAACCCAAGCCTGAAATCAGTGCCCATAGAAATGATGATTTTTCTTAAAAAAAACACATTTTATAGATTTTTCAAATGATTACCTTTTCGACCATGATTCTTAGGTCGATTCTTAAATTTCAGCCCGTTTGGTACTCTATAGAGCATGAAAAAATGGCTTTTAAATATCGAACCCAAGTCTGAAAACAGTGCCCATAGAAATAAATGAATTTTCTCCAAATACAATTTTATTTAGATTTTCTGATTGATTTCGTTTTGAACCATTATTCTTATAATGATTCCAAAATTTCAGCTCGTTTGGAACCATAGAGTCTGAAAAAATGGCTTTTAAATATCGAACCCAAGCCTGAAATCAGTGCCCATAGAAATGATGATTTTTCTTAAAAAAAACACATTTTGCTGATTTTTCAACTGATTACGTTTTCGTCCATTATTCTCACGATGATTTTAAAATTTCAGCCCGTTTGGTACCATAGAGCCTGTCTGAAAACAGTGCACATAGAAAAAATGAATTATCTACAAATACAAATTTATGCAGATTTTTTGATTGATTTCGTTTTGGAATATTATTCTTATCACGATTCCAAAATTTCAGCTCGTTTTGAACCATAGAGTCTGAAAAAAATGGCTTTTAAATATCGAACCCAAGCCTGAAATCAGTACCCATAGAAATGATGATTTTTCTACAAAAAAACACTTTTTGTAGATTTTTCAACTGATTACCTTTTCGACCATGATTCTAAGGTCGATTCTAAAATTTCAGCCCGTTTGGTACTCCATAGAGCATGAAAAAATGGCTTTTAAATATCGAACCCAAATCTGGAAACAGTGCACATAGAAAAAATGAATTTTGTCAAAATACAACTTTATTTAGATTTTCTGATTGATTTCGTTTTGGACTATTATTCTTATCACGATTCCAAAATTTCAGCTCGTTTGGTACCATAAAGTCTGAAAAAATGGCTTATAAATATCGAACCCAACTCTAAAATCAGTGCCCATAGAAATGATGATTTTTCTACAAAAAACACTTTATGCTGATTTTTCAACTGATTACGTTTTCGACCATTACTCTTACGATGATTTCAAAATTTCAGCCCGTTTGGTTGCAAAGAGCCTGAAAAATTTTCTTTTAAATATCGAACCCAAGTCTGAAATCAGTACCCATAGAAATGATGATTTTTCTACAAAAAAACACTTTTTGTAGATTTTTCAAAAGATTACCTTTTCGACCATGATTCTTAGGTCGATTCTAAAATTTCAGCCCGTTTGGTACTCCAAAGAGCATGAAAAAATGGCTTTTAAATATCGAACCCAAGTCTGGAAACAGTGCCCATAGAAAAAATGAATTTTGTCAAAATACAACTTTATTTAGATTTTCTGATTGATTTCGTTTTGGACTATTATTCTTATCACGATTCCAAAATTTCAGCTCGTTTGGAACCATAGAGTCTGAAAAAATGGCTTTTAAATATCGAACCCAAGCCTGAAATCAGTGCCCATAGAAATGATGATTTTTCTTAAAAAAAACGTTTTTTGCTGATTTTTCAATTGATTACGTTTTCGACCATGATTCTTACGTCGATTCGAAAATTTCAGCCCATTTGGTTCCTTAGAGCTTGAAAAAATTGCTTTTAAATATCGAACCCAAGTCTGAAATCAGTGCCCATAGAAATGATGATTTATCTACAAAAAACACTTTTTGTAGATTTTTCGACTGATTACGTTTTCGACCATGATTCTTCGGTCGATTCTAAAATTTCAACCCGTTTGGTACCATAGAGCCTGAAAAAATGGCTTTTAAATATCGAACCCAAGTCTGAAAACAGTGCCCATAGAAAAAATGAATTTTGTCAAAATACAACTTTATTTAGATTTTCTGATTGATTTCGTTTTGGACTATTATTCTTATCACGATTCCAAAATTTCAGCTCGTTTGGAACCATAGAGTCTGAAAAAATGGCTTTTAAATATCGAACCCAAGCCTGAAATCAGTGCCCATAGAAATGATGATTTTTCTTAAAAAAAACGTTTTTTGCTGATTTTTCAATTGATTACGTTTTCGACCATGATTCTTACGTCGATTCGAAAATTTCAGCCCATTTGGTTCCTTAGAGCTTGAAAAAATTGCTTTTAAATATCGAACCCAAGTCTGAAATCAGTGCCCATAGAAATGATGATTTATCTACAAAAAACACTTTTTGTAGATTTTTCGACTGATTACGTTTTCGACCATGATTCTTCGGTCGATTCTAAAATTTCAACCCGTTTGGTACCATAGAGCCTGAAAAAATGGCTTTTAAATATCGAACCCAAGTCTGAAAACAGTGCCCATAGAAAAAATGAATTTTGTCCAAATACAACTTTATTAAGATTTTCTGATTGATTTCGTTTTGGACAATTATTCTTATCACGATTCCAAAATTTCAGCTCGTTTGGTACCATAGAGTCTGAAAAAATGGCTTTTAATTATCGAACCCAAGCCTGAAATCAGTGCCCATAGAAATGATGATTTTTCTTAAAAAAAAACACTTTTTGCTGATTTTTCAACTGATTACGTTTTCGATCATAATTCTTACGAGGATTTCAAAATTTCAGCCCGTTTGGTAGCATAGAGCTTGAAAAATTTGCTTTTAAATATCGAACCCAAGCCTGAAATCAGTACCCATAGAAATGATGATTTTAAAAAAAAAAACACTTTTTGTAGATTTTTCAACTGATTACCTTTTCGACCATGATTCTTAGGTCGATTCTAAAATTTCAGCCAGTTTGGTACTCTATAGAGCCTGTAAAAATGGCTTTTAAATATCGAACCCAAGTCTGAAAACAGTGCCCATAGAAAAAATGAATTTTGTCCAAATACAACTTTATTTAGATTTTCTGATTGATTTTGTTTTGGACCATTGTTCTTATCACGATTCCAAAATTTCAGCTCGTTTGGTACCATAGAGTCTGAAAAAATGGCTTTTACAAATCGAACCCAAGTTTGAAAACAGAGCACATAGAAAATATGATTTTTGTCCAAATACAACATTATTTAGATTTTCTGATTGATTTCGTTTTCGACCATTATTCCTATCACGATTCCGAAATTTCAGCCAGTTTGGTACCATAGAGTCTGAAAAAATGGCTTTTAAATATCGAACCCAAGCCTGAAATCAGTGCCCATAGAAATGATGATTTTTCTTAAAAAAAACACATTTTATAGATTTTTCAAATGATTACCTGTTCGACCATGATTCTTAGGTCGATTCTAAAATTTCAGCCCGTTTGGTACTCTATAGAGCCTGTAAAAATGGCTTTTAAATATCGAACCCAAGTCTGAAAACAGTGCCCATAGAAAAAATGAATTTTGTCCAAATACAACTTTATTTAGATTTTCTGATTGATTTTGTTTTGGACCATTGTTCTTATCACGATTCCAAAATTTCAGCTCGTTTGGTACCATAGAGTCTGAATAAATGGCTTTTACAAATCGAACCCAAGTTTGAAAACAGAGCACATAGAAAATATGATTTTTGTCCAAATACAACATTATTTAGATTTTCTGATTGATTTCGTTTTCGACCATTATTCTTATCACGATTCCGAAATTTCAGCCAGTTTGGTACCATAGAGTCTGAAAAATTTGCTTTTAAATATCGAACCCAAGTCTGAAATCAGTACCATAGAAATGATGATTTTTCTACAAAAAACACTTTTTGTAGATTTTTCAACTGATTACCTTTTCGACCATGATTCTTAGGTCGATTCTAAAATTTCAGCCCGTTTGGTACTCCATAGAGCATGAAAAAATGGCTTTTAAATATCGAACCCAAGTCTGGAAACAGTGCCCATAGAAAAAATGATTTTTGTCCAAATACAACATTATTTAGATTTTCTGATTGATTTCGTTTTGAACCATTATTCTTATAATGATTCCAAAATTTCAGCTCGTTTGGAACCATAGAGTCTGAAAAAATGGCTTTTAAATATCGAACCCAAGCCTGAAATCAGTGCCCATAGAAATGATGATTTTTCTTAAAAAAAACACATTTTGCTGATTGTTCAACTGATTACGTTTTCGACCATGATTCTTAAGTCGATTTTAAAATTTCAGCCGTTTGGTACCATAGAGCCTGTCTGAAAACACTGCACATAGAAAAAATGAATTTTCTACAAATACAAATTTATGCAGATTTTCTGATTAAATTCGTTTTGGACTATTATTCTTATCACGATTCCAAAATTTCAGCCCGTTTGGTTCCGTAGAGCCTGAAAAAATGGCTTTTACAAATCGAACCCAAGTTTGAAACCAGTGCACATAGAAAATATGATTTTTGTCCAAATACAACTTTATTTAGATTTTCTGATTGATTTCGTTTTGGACACGATTCCAAGATTTCAGCTCGTTTGGTACCATAAAGTCTGAAAAAATGGCTTTTAAATATCGAACCCAAGCCTGAAATCAGTACCCATAGAAATGATGATTTTAAAAAAAAAAACACTTTTTGTAGATTTTTCAACTGATTACCTTTTCGACCATGATTCTTAGGTCGATTCTAAAATTTCAGCCCGTTTGGTACTCTATAGAGCCTGTAAAAATGGCTTTTAAATATCGAACCCAAGTCTGAAAACAGTGCCCATAGAAAAAATGAATTTTGTCCAAATACAACTTTATTAAGATTTTCTGATTGATTTCGTTTTGGACCATTGTTCTTATCACGATTCCAAAATTTCAGCTCGTTTGGTACCATAGAGTCTGAAAAAATGGCTTTTACAAATCGAACCCAAGTTTGAAAACAGAGCAAATAGAAAATATGATTTTTGTCCAAATACAACATTATTTAGATTTTCTGATTGATTTCGTTTTGAACCATTATTCTTATAATGATTCCAAAATTTCAGCTCGTTTGGAACCATAGAGTCTGAAAAAATGGCTTTTAAATATCGAACCCAAGCCTGAAATCAGTGCCCATATAAATGATGATTTTTCTTAAAAAAAACACATTTTGCTGATTGTTCAACTGATTACGTTTTCGACCATGATTCTTAAGTCGATTCTAAAATTTCAGCCCGTTTGGTACCATAGAGCCTGAAAAAATTGCATTTAAATATCGAACCCAAGTCTGAAATCAGTGCCTATAGAAATGATGATTTTTCTACAATAAACACTTTATGCTGATTTTTCAACTGATTACGTTTTCGACCATTACTCTTACGATGATTTCAAATTTTCAGCCCGTTTGGTAGCAAAGAGCCTGAAAAATTTGCTTTTAAATATCGAACCCAAGTCTGAAATCAGTACCCATAGAAATGATGATTTTTCTACAAAAAACCCTTTTTATAGATTTTTCAAATGATTACATTTTCGACCATGATTCTTAGGTCGATTCTTAAATTTCAGCCCGTTTGGTACTCTATAGAGCATGAAAAAATGGCTTTTAAATATCGAACCCAAGTCTGAAAACAGTGCCCATAGAAAAAATGAATTTTGTCCAAATACAACTTTATTAAGATTTTCTGATTCATTTCGTTTTGGACAATTATTCTTATCACGATTCCAAAATTTCAGCTCGTTTGGTACCATAGAGTCTGAAAAAATGGCTTTTACAAATCGAACCCAAGTTTGAAAACAGTGCACATCGAAAATATGATTTTTGTTCAAATACATCTTTATTTAGATTTTCTTATTGATTTCGTTGTGGACCAAGATTTAAATCACGATTCCGAAATTTCAGCCCGTTTGGTACCATAGAGTCTGAAAAAATGGCTTTTAAATATCGAACCCAAGCCTGAAATCAGTGTCCATAGAAATGATGATTTTTCTACAAAAAATACTTTTTGCTGATTTTTCAACTGATTACGTTTTCGACCATTATTCTTACGATGATTCCAAAATTTCAGCCGTTTGGTAGCAAAGAGCCTGAAAAATTTGCTTTTAAATATCGAACCCAAGTCTGAAATCAGTACCATAGAAATGATGATTTTTCTACAAAAAACACTTTTTGTAGATTTTTCAACTGATTACCTTTTCGACCATGATTCTTAGGTCGATTCTAAAATTTCAGCCCGTTTGGTACTCCAATGAGCATGAAAAAATGGCTTTTAAATATCGAACCCAAGTCTGGAAACAGTGCCCATAGAAAAAATGAATTTTGTCAAAATACAACTTTATTTAGATTTTCTGATTGATTTCGTTTTGGACAATTATTCTTATCACGATTCCAAAATTTCAGCTCGTTTGGTACCATAGAGTCTGAAAAAATGGCTTTTACAAATCGAACCCAAGTTTGAAAACAGTGCACATCGAAAATATGATTTTTGTCCAAATACATCTTTATTTAGATTTTCTTATTGATTTCGTTTTGGACCAAGATTTTAATCACGATTCCGAAATTTCAGCCCGTTTGGTACCATAGAGTCCGAAAAAATGGCTTTTAAATATCGAACCCAAGCCTGAAATCAGTGTCCATAGAAATGATGATTTTTCTACAAAAAATACTTTTTGCTGATTTTTCAACTGATTACGTTTTCGACCATTATTCTTACGATGATTCAAAAATTTCAGCCGTTTGGTAGCAAAGAGCCTGAAAAATTTGCTTTTAAATATCGAACCCAAGTCTGAAATCAGTACCATAGAAATGATGATTTTTCTACAAAAAACACATTTTGTAGATTTTTCAACTGATTTCCTTTTCGACCATGATTCTTACGTCGAATCTAAAATTTCAGCCCGTTTGGTACAAGGGAGCCTAAAAAAATGGCTTTTAAATTTCGAACCCAAGTCTGAAATCAGTGCCCATAGAAATGATGATTTTTCTACAAAAAACACTTTATGCTGATTTTTCATCTGATTATGTTTTCGAACATTATTCTTACGATGATTTCAAATTTTCAGCCCGTTTGGTAGCAAAGAGCCTGAAAAATTTGCTTTTAAATATCGAACCCAAGTCTGAAATCAGTACCCATAGAAATGATGATTTTTCTTAAAAAAAACACATTTTGTAGATTTTTCAACTGATTTCCTTTTCGACCATGATTCTTACGTCGAATCTAAAATTTCAGCCCGTTTGGTACAAGGGAGCCTAAAAAAATGGCTTTTAAATTTCGAACCCAAGTCTGAAATCAGTGCCCATAGAAATGATGATTTTTCTACAAAAAACACTTTATGCTGATTTTTCATCTGATTATATTTTCGAACATTATTCTTACGATGATTTCAAATTTTCAGCCCGTTTGGTAGCAAAGAGCCTGAAAAATTTGCTTTTAAATATCGAACCCAAGTCTGAAATCAGTACCCATAGAAATGATGATTTTTCTACAAAAAACCCTTTTTATAGATTTTTCAAATGATTACCTTTTCGACCATGATTCTTAGGTCGATTCTTAAATTTCAGCCCGTTTGGTACTCTATAGAGCATGAAAAAATGGCTTTTAAATATCGAACCCAAGTCTGAAAACAGTGCCCATAGAAAAAATGAATTTTGTCCAAATACAACTTTATTAAGATTTTCTGATTGATTTCGTTTTGGACAATTATTCTTATCACGATTCCAAAATTTCAGCTCGTTTGGTACCATAGAGTCTGAAAAAATGGCTTTTACAAATCGAACCCAAGTTTGAAAACAGTGCACATCGAAAATATGATTTTTGTCCAAATACATCTTTATTTAGATTTTCTTATTGATTTCGTTTTGGACCAAGATTTTAATCACGATTCCGAAATTTCAGCCCGTTTGGTACCATAGAGTCTGAAAAAATGGCTTTTAAATATCGAACCCAAGCCTGAAATCAGTGTCCATAGAAATGATGATTTTTCTACAAAAAATACTTTTTGCTGATTTTTCAACTGATTACGTTTTCGACCATTATTCTTACGATGATTCCAAAATTTCAGCCGTTTGGTAGCAAAGAGCCTGAAAAATTTGCTTTTAAATATCGAACCCAAGTCTGAAATCAGTACCATAGAAATGATGATTTTTCTACAAAAAACACTTTTTGTAGATTTTTCAACTGATTACCTTTTCGACCATGATTCTTAGGTCGATTCTAAAATTTCAGCCCGTTTGGTACTCCATAGAGCATGAAAAAATGGCTTTTAAATATCGAACCCAAGTCTGGAAACAGTGCCCATAGAAAAAATGAATTTTGTCAAAATACAACTTTATTTAGATTTTCTGATTGATTTCGTTTTGGACAATTATTCTTATCACGATTCCAAAATTTCAGCTCGTTTGGTACCATAGAGTCTGAAAAAATGGCTTTTACAAATCGAACCCAAGTTTGAAAACAGTGCACATCGAAAATATGATTTTTGTCCAAATACATCTTTATTTAGATTTTCTTATTGATTTCGTTTTGGACCAAGATTTTAATCACGATTCCGAAATTTCAGCCCGTTTGGTACCATAGAGTCCGAAAAAATGGCTTTTAAATATCGAACCCAAGCCTGAAATCAGTGTCCATAGAAATGATGATTTTTCTACAAAAAATACTTTTTGCTGATTTTTCAACTGATTACGTTTTCGACCATTATTCTTACGATGATTCAAAAATTTCAGCCGTTTGGTAGCAAAGAGCCTGAAAAATTTGCTTTTAAATATCGAACCCAAGTCTGAAATCAGTACCATAGAAATGATGATTTTTCTACAAAAAACACTTTTTGTAGATTTTTCAACTGATTACCTTTTCGACCATGATTCTTAGGTCGATTCTAAAATTTCAGCCCGTTTGGTACTCCATAGAGCATGAAAAAATGGCTTTTAAATATCGAACCCAAGTCTGGAAACAGTGCCCATAGAAAAAATGAATTTTGTCAAAATACAACTTTATTTAGATTTTCTGATTGATTTCGTTTTGGACTATTATTCTTATCACGATTCCAAAATTTCAGCTCGTTTGGAACCATAGAGTCTGAAAAAATGGCTTTTAAATATCGAACCCAAGCCTGAAATCAGTGCCCATAGAAATGATGATTTTTCTTAAAAAAAACACATTTTATAGATTTTTCAAATGATTACCTTTTCGACCATGATTCTTAGGTCGATTCTTAAATTTCAGCCCGTTTGGTACTCTATAGAGCATGAAAAAATGGCTTTTAAATATCGAACCCAAGTCTGAAAACAGTGCCCATAGAAAAAAATGAATTTTCTCCAAATACAATTTTATTTAGATTTTCTGATTGATTTCGTTTTGAACCATTATTCTTATAATGATTCCAAAATTTCAGCTCGTTTGGAACCATAGAGTCTGAAAAAATGGCTTTTAAATATCGAACCCAAGCCTGAAATCAGTGCCCATAGAAATGATGATTTTTCTTAAAAAAAACACATTTTGCTGATTTTTCAACTGATTACGTTTTCGTCCATTATTCTCACGATGATTTTAAAATTTCAGCCCGTTTGGTACCATAGAGCCTGTCTGAAAACAGTGCACATAGAAAAAATGAATTATCTACAAATACAAATTTATGCAGATTTTTTGATTGATTTCGTTTTGGAATATTATTCTTATCACGATTCCAAAATTTCAGCTCGTTTTGAACCATAGAGTCTGAAAAAAATGGCTTTTAAATATCGAACCCAAGCCTGAAATCAGTACCCATAGAAATGATGATTTTTCTACAAAAAAACACTTTTTGTAGATTTTTCAACTGATTACCTTTTCGACCATGATTCTAAGGTCGATTCTAAAATTTCAGCCCGTTTGGTACTCCATAGAGCATGAAAAAATGGCTTTTAAATATCGAACCCAAATCTGGAAACAGTGCACATAGAAAAAATGAATTTTGTCAAAATACAACTTTATTTAGATTTTCTGATTGATTTCGTTTTGGACTATTATTCTTATCACGATTCCAAAATTTCAGCTCGTTTGGTACCATAAAGTCTGAAAAAATGGCTTATAAATATCGAACCCAACTCTAAAATCAGTGCCCATAGAAATGATGATTTTTCTACAAAAAACACTTTATGCTGATTTTTCAACTGATTACGTTTTCGACCATTACTCTTACGATGATTTCAAAATTTCAGCCCGTTTGGTTGCAAAGAGCCTGAAAAATTTTCTTTTAAATATCGAACCCAAGTCTGAAATCAGTACCCATAGAAATGATGATTTTTCTACAAAAAAACACTTTTTGTAGATTTTTCAAAAGATTACCTTTTCGACCATGATTCTTAGGTCGATTCTAAAATTTCAGCCCGTTTGGTACTCCAAAGAGCATGAAAAAATGGCTTTTAAATATCGAACCCAAGTCTGGAAACAGTGCCCATAGAAAAAATGAATTTTGTCAAAATACAACTTTATTTAGATTTTCTGATTGATTTCGTTTTGGACTATTATTCTTATCACGATTCCAAAATTTCAGCTCGTTTGGAACCATAGAGTCTGAAAAAATGGCTTTTAAATATCGAACCCAAGCCTGAAATCAGTGCCCATAGAAATGATGATTTTTCTTAAAAAAAACGTTTTTTGCTGATTTTTCAATTGATTACGTTTTCGACCATGATTCTTACGTCGATTCGAAAATTTCAGCCCATTTGGTTCCTTAGAGCTTGAAAAAATTGCTTTTAAATATCGAACCCAAGTCTGAAATCAGTGCCCATAGAAATGATGATTTATCTACAAAAAACACTTTTTGTAGATTTTTCGACTGATTACGTTTTCGACCATGATTCTTCGGTCGATTCTAAAATTTCAACCCGTTTGGTACCATAGAGCCTGAAAAAATGGCTTTTAAATATCGAACCCAAGTCTGAAAACAGTGCCCATAGAAAAAATGAATTTTGTCCAAATACAACTTTATTAAGATTTTCTGATTGATTTCGTTTTGGACAATTATTCTTATCACGATTCCAAAATTTCAGCTCGTTTGGTACCATAGAGTCTGAAAAAATGGCTTTTAATTATCGAACCCAAGCCTGAAATCAGTGCCCATAGAAATGATGATTTTTCTTAAAAAAAAACACTTTTTGCTGATTTTTCAACTGATTACGTTTTCGATCATAATTCTTACGAGGATTTCAAAATTTCAGCCCGTTTGGTAGCATAGAGCTTGAAAAATTTGCTTTTAAATATCGAACCCAAGCCTGAAATCAGTACCCATAGAAATGATGATTTTAAAAAAAAAAACACTTTTTGTAGATTTTTCAACTGATTACCTTTTCGACCATGATTCTTAGGTCGATTCTAAAATTTCAGCCAGTTTGGTACTCTATAGAGCCTGTAAAAATGGCTTTTAAATATCGAACCCAAGTCTGAAAACAGTGCCCATAGAAAAAATGAATTTTGTCCAAATACAACTTTATTTAGATTTTCTGATTGATTTTGTTTTGGACCATTGTTCTTATCACGATTCCAAAATTTCAGCTCGTTTGGTACCATAGAGTCTGAAAAAATGGCTTTTACAAATCGAACCCAAGTTTGAAAACAGAGCACATAGAAAATATGATTTTTGTCCAAATACAACATTATTTAGATTTTCTGATTGATTTCGTTTTCGACCATTATTCCTATCACGATTCCGAAATTTCAGCCAGTTTGGTACCATAGAGTCTGAAAAAATGGCTTTTAAATATCGAACCCAAGCCTGAAATCAGTGCCCATAGAAATGATGATTTTTCTTAAAAAAAACACATTTTATAGATTTTTCAAATGATTACCTGTTCGACCATGATTCTTAGGTCGATTCTAAAATTTCAGCCCGTTTGGTACTCTATAGAGCCTGTAAAAATGGCTTTTAAATATCGAACCCAAGTCTGAAAACAGTGCCCATAGAAAAAATGAATTTTGTCCAAATACAACTTTATTTAGATTTTCTGATTGATTTTGTTTTGGACCATTGTTCTTATCACGATTCCAAAATTTCAGCTCGTTTGGTACCATAGAGTCTGAATAAATGGCTTTTACAAATCGAACCCAAGTTTGAAAACAGAGCACATAGAAAATATGATTTTTGTCCAAATACAACATTATTTAGATTTTCTGATTGATTTCGTTTTCGACCATTATTCTTATCACGATTCCGAAATTTCAGCCAGTTTGGTACCATAGAGTCTGAAAAATTTGCTTTTAAATATCGAACCCAAGTCTGAAATCAGTACCATAGAAATGATGATTTTTCTACAAAAAACACTTTTTGTAGATTTTTCAACTGATTACCTTTTCGACCATGATTCTTAGGTCGATTCTAAAATTTCAGCCCGTTTGGTACTCCATAGAGCATGAAAAAATGGCTTTTAAATATCGAACCCAAGTCTGGAAACAGTGCCCATAGAAAAAATGATTTTTGTCCAAATACAACATTATTTAGATTTTCTGATTGATTTCGTTTTGAACCATTATTCTTATAATGATTCCAAAATTTCAGCTCGTTTGGAACCATAGAGTCTGAAAAAATGGCTTTTAAATATCGAACCCAAGCCTGAAATCAGTGCCCATAGAAATGATGATTTTTCTTAAAAAAAACACATTTTGCTGATTGTTCAACTGATTACGTTTTCGACCATGATTCTTAAGTCGATTTTAAAATTTCAGCCGTTTGGTACCATAGAGCCTGTCTGAAAACACTGCACATAGAAAAAATGAATTTTCTACAAATACAAATTTATGCAGATTTTCTGATTAAATTCGTTTTGGACTATTATTCTTATCACGATTCCAAAATTTCAGCCCGTTTGGTTCCGTAGAGCCTGAAAAAATGGCTTTTACAAATCGAACCCAAGTTTGAAACCAGTGCACATAGAAAATATGATTTTTGTCCAAATACAACTTTATTTAGATTTTCTGATTGATTTCGTTTTGGACACGATTCCAAGATTTCAGCTCGTTTGGTACCATAAAGTCTGAAAAAATGGCTTTTAAATATCGAACCCAAGCCTGAAATCAGTACCCATAGAAATGATGATTTTAAAAAAAAAAACACTTTTTGTAGATTTTTCAACTGATTACCTTTTCGACCATGATTCTTAGGTCGATTCTAAAATTTCAGCCCGTTTGGTACTCTATAGAGCCTGTAAAAATGGCTTTTAAATATCGAACCCAAGTCTGAAAACAGTGCCCATAGAAAAAATGAATTTTGTCCAAATACAACTTTATTAAGATTTTCTGATTGATTTCGTTTTGGACCATTGTTCTTATCACGATTCCAAAATTTCAGCTCGTTTGGTACCATAGAGTCTGAAAAAATGGCTTTTACAAATCGAACCCAAGTTTGAAAACAGAGCAAATAGAAAATATGATTTTTGTCCAAATACAACAGTATTTAGATTTTCTGATTGATTTCGTTTTGAACCATTATTCTTATAATGATTCCAAAATTTCAGCTCGTTTGGAACCATAGAGTCTGAAAAAATGGCTTTTAAATATCGAACCCAAGCCTGAAATCAGTGCCCATATAAATGATGATTTTTCTTAAAAAAAACACATTTTGCTGATTGTTCAACTGATTACGTTTTCGACCATGATTCTTAAGTCGATTCTAAAATTTCAGCCCGTTTGGTACCATAGAGCCTGAAAAAATTGCATTTAAATATCGAACCCAAGTCTGAAATCAGTGCCTATAGAAATGATGATTTTTCTACAATAAACACTTTATGCTGATTTTTCAACTGATTACGTTTTCGACCATTACTCTTACGATGATTTCAAATTTTCAGCCCGTTTGGTAGCAAAGAGCCTGAAAAATTTGCTTTTAAATATCGAACCCAAGTCTGAAATCAGTACCCATAGAAATGATGATTTTTCTACAAAAAACCCTTTTTATAGATTTTTCAAATGATTACATTTTCGACCATGATTCTTAGGTCGATTCTTAAATTTCAGCCCGTTTGGTACTCTATAGAGCATGAAAAAATGGCTTTTAAATATCGAACCCAAGTCTGAAAACAGTGCCCATAGAAAAAATGAATTTTGTCCAAATACAACTTTATTAAGATTTTCTGATTGATTTCGTTTTGGACAATTATTCTTATCACGATTCCAAAATTTCAGCTCGTTTGGTACCATAGAGTCTGAAAAAATGGCTTTTACAAATCGAACCCAAGTTTGAAAACAGTGCACATCGAAAATATGATTTTTGTTCAAATACATCTTTATTTAGATTTTCTTATTGATTTCGTTGTGGACCAAGATTTAAATCACGATTCCGAAATTTCAGCCCGTTTGGTACCATAGAGTCTGAAAAAATGGCTTTTAAATATCGAACCCAAGCCTGAAATCAGTGCCCATAGAAATGATGATTTTTCTACAAAAAATACTTTTTGCTGATTTTTCAACTGATTACGTTTTCGACCATTATTCTTACGATGATTCCAAAATTTCAGCCGTTTGGTAGCAAAGAGCCTGAAAAATTTGCTTTTAAATATCGAACCCAATTCTGAAATCAGTACCATAGAAATGATGATTTTTCTACATAAACACTTTTTGTAGATTTTTCAACTGATTACCTTTTCGACCATGATTCTTAGGTCGATTCTAAAATTTCAGCCCGTTTGGTACTCCATAGAGCATGAAAAAATGGCTTTTAAATATCGAACCCAAGTCTGGAAACAGTGCCCATAGAAAAAATGAATTTTGTCAAAATACAACTTTATTTAGATTTTCTGATTGATTTCGTTTTGGACTATTATTCTTATCACGATTCCAAAATTTCAGCCCGTTTGGTTCCGTAGAGCCTGAAAAAATGGCTTTTACAAATCGAACCCAAGTTTGAACCCAGTGCACATAGAAAATATGGTTTTTGTCCAAATACAACTTTATTTAGATTTTCTGATTGATTTCGTTTTGGACACGATTCCAAGATTTCAGCTCGTTTGGTACCATAAAGTCTGAAAAAATGGCTTTTAAATATCGAACCCAAGTCTGAAATCAGTGCCCATAGAAATGATGATTTTTCTACAAAAAACACTTTATGCTGATTTTTCAACTGATTACCTTTTCGACCATGATTCTTAGCTCGATTCTAAAATTTCAGCCCGTTTGGTACTCTATAGAGCCTGAAAAAATGGCTTTTAAATATCGAACCCAAGTCTGAAAACAGTGCCCATAGAAAAAAATGAATTTTCTCCAAATACAACTTTATTTAGATTTTCTGATTGATTTCGTTTTGAACCATTATTCTTATAATGATTCCAAAATTTCAGCTCGTTTGGAACCATAGAGTCTGAAAAAATGGCTTTTAAATATCGAACCCAAGCCTGAAATCAGTGCCCATATAAATGATGATTTTTCTTAAAAAAAACACATTTTGCTGATTGTTCAACTGATTACGTTTTCGACCATGATTCTTAAGTCGATTCTAAAATTTCAGCCCGTTTGGAACCATAGAGCCTGAAAAAATTGCATTTAAATATCGAACCCAAGTCTGAAATCAGTGCCTATAGAAATGATGATTTTTCTACAAAAAACACTTTACGCTGATTTTTCAACTGATTACGTTTTCGACCAATTATTCTTACGATGATTTCAAAATTTCAGCCCGTTTGGTAGCAAAGAGCCTGAAAAATTTGCTTTTAAATATCGAACCCAAGTCTGAAATCAGTACCCATAGAAATGATGATTTTTCTACAAAAAACACTTTTTGTAGATTTTTTAACTGATTACCTTTTCGACCATGATTCTTAGGTCGATTTTTAAATTTCAGCCCGTTTGGTACTATGGAGCCCAAAAAAATGGCTTTTAAATTTCGAACCCAAGTCTGAAAACAGTGCCCATAGATAAAATGAATTTTGTCCAAATACAACTTAATTTAGATTTTCTGATTGATTTCGTTTTCGACCATTATTCGTATCACGATTCCGAAATTTCAGCCAGTTTGGTACCATAGAGTCTGAAAAATGGCTTTTAAATATCAAACCCAAGCCTGAAATCAGTGCCCATAGAAATGATGATTTTTCTTAAAAAAACACATTTTGCTGATTGTTCAACTGATTACGTTTTCGACCATGATTCTAACGTCGATTCTAAAATTTCAGCCCGTTTGGTACCATAGAGCCTGAAAAAATTGCATTTAAATATCGAACCCAAGTCTGAAATCAGTGCCTATAGAAATGATGATTTTTCTACAAAAAACACTTTATGCTGATTTTTCAACTGATTACGTTTTCGACCATTATTCTTACGATGATTTCAAAATTTCAGCCCGTTTGGTAGCAAAGAGCCTGAAAAATTTGCTTTTAAATATCGAACCCAAGTCTGAAATCAGTACCCATAGAAATGATGATTTTTCTACAAAAAACACTTTTTGTAGATTTTTTAACTGATTACCTTTTCGACCATGATTCTTACGTCGATTTTTAAATTTCAGCCCGTTTGGTACTATGGAGCCTAAAAAAATGGCTTTTAAATTTCGAACCCAAGTCTGAAAACAGTGCCCATAGATAAAATGAATTTTGTCCAAATACAACTTTATTTAGATTTTCTTATTGATTTCGTTTTCGACCATTATTCTTATCACGATTCCGAAATTTCAGCCAGTTTGGTACCATAGAGTCTGAAAAAATGGCTTTTAAATATCGAACCCAAGCCTGAAATCAGTGCCCATAGAAATGATGATTTTTCTTAAAAAAAACACATTTTGTAGATTTTTCAACTGATTTCCTTTTCGACCATGATTCTTACGTCGAATCTAAAATTTCAGCCCGTTTGGTACTATGGAGACTAAAAAAATGGCTTTTAAATTTCGAACCCAAGTCTGAAATCAGTGCCCATAGAAATGATGATTTTTCTACAAAAAACACTTTATGCTGATTTTTCAACTGATTACGTTTTCGACCATTATTCTTACGATGATTTTAAAATTTCAGCCGTTTGGTACCATAGAGCCTGTCTGAAAACAGTGCACATAGAAAAAATGAATTTTCTACAAATACAAATTTATGCAGATTTTCTGATTGATTTCGTTTTGGACTATTATTCTTATCACGATTCCAAAATTTCAGCCCGTTTGGTTCCGTAGAGCCTGAAAAAATGGCTTTTACAAATCGAACCCAAGTTTGAACCCAGTGCACAAAGAAAATATGATTTTTGTCCAAATACAACTTTATTTAGATTTTCTGATTGATTTCGTTTTGGACACGATTCTTATCACGATTCCAAGATTTCAGCTCGTTTGGTACCATAAAGTCTGAAAAAATGGCTTTTAAATATCGAACCCAAGTCTGAAATCAGTGCCCATAGAAATGATGATTTTTCTACAAAAAACACTTTATGCTGATTTTTCAACTGATTACCTTTTCGACCATGATTCTTAGCTCGATTCTAAAATTTCAGCCCGTTTGGTACTCTATAGAGCCTGAAAAAATGGCTTTTAAATATCGAACCCAAGTCTGAAAACAGTGCCCATAGAAAAAAATGAATTTTCTCCAAATACAACTTTATTTAGATTTTCTGATTGATTTCGTTTTGAACCATTATTCTTATAATGATTCCAAAATTTCAGTTCGTTTGGAACCATAGAGTCTGAAAAAATGGCTTTTAAATATCGAACCCAAGCCTGAAATCAGTGCCCATATAAATGATGATTTTTCTTAAAAAAAACACATTTTGCTGATTATTCAACTGATTACGTTTTCGACCATGATTCTTAAGTCGATTCTAAAATTTCAGCCCGTTTGGTACCATAGAGCCTGAAAAAATTGCATTTAAATATCGAACCCAAGTCTGAAATCAGTGCCTATAGAAATGATGATTTTTCTACAAAAAACACTTTACGCTGATTTTTCAACTGATTACGTTTTCGACCAATTATTCTTACGATGATTTCAAAATTTCAGCCCGTTTGGTAGCAAAGAGCCTGAAAAATTTGCTTTTAAATATCGAACCCAAGTCTGAAATCAGTACCCATAGAAATGATGATTTTTCTACAAAAAACACTTTTTGTAGATTTTTTAACTGATTACCTTTTCGACCATGATTCTTACGTCGATTTTTAAATTTCAGCCCGTTTGGTACTATGGAGCCCAAAAAAATGGCTTTTAAATTTCGAACCCAAGTCTGAAAACAGTGCCCATAGATAAAATGAATTTTGTCCAAATACAACTTTATTTAGATTTTCTGATTGATTTCGTTTTGGACTATTATTCTTATCACGATTCCAAAATTTCAGCTCGTTTGGAACCATAGAGTCTGAAAAAATGGCTTTTAAATATCGAACCCAAGCCTGAAATCAGTGCCGATAGAAATGATGATTTTTCTTAAAAAAAACACATTTTTTAGATTTTTCAAATGATTACCTTTTCGACCATGATTCTTAGGTCGATTCTTAAATTTCAGCCCGTTTGGTACTCTATAGAGCATGAAAAAATGGCTTTTAAATATCGAACCCAAGTCTGAAAACAGTGCCCATAGAAAAAATGAATTTTGTCCAAATACAACTTTATTAAGATTTTCTGATTGATTTCGTTTTGGACAATTATTCTTATCACGATTCCAAAATTTCAGCTCGTTTGGTACCATAGAGTCTGAAAAAATGGCTTTTACAAATCGAACCCAAGTTTGAAAACAGTGCACATCGAAAATATGATTTATGTCCAAATACATCTTTATTTAGATTTTCTTATTGATTTCGTTTTGGACCAAGATTTTAATCACGATTCCGAAATTTCAGCCCGTTTGGTACCATAGAGTCTGAAAAAATGGCTTTTAAATATCGAACCCAAGCCTGAAATCAGTGCCCATAGAAATGATGATTTTTCTACAAAAAATACTTTTTGCTGATTTTTCAACTGATTACGTTTTCGACCATTATTCTTACGATGATTCCAAAATTTCAGCCGTTTGGTAGCAAAGAGCCTGAAAAATTTGCTTTTAAATATCGAACCCAAGTCTGAAATCAGTACCATAGAAATGATGATTTTTCTACAAAAAACACTTTTTGTAGATTTTTCAACTGATTACCTTTTCGACCATGATTCTTAAGTCGATTCTAAAATTTCAGCCCGTTTGGTACTCCATAGAGCATGAAAAAATGGCTTTTAAATATCGAACCCAAGTCTGGAAACAGTGCCCATAGAAAAAATGAATTTTGTCAAAATACAACTTTATTTAGATTTTCTAATTGATTTCGTTTTGGACTATTATTCTTATCACGATTCCAAAATTTCAGCTCGTTTGGAACCATAGAGTCTGAAAAAATGGCTTTTACAAATCGAACCCAAGTTTGAAAACAGTGCACAACGAAAATATGATTTTTGTCCAAATACATCTTTATTTAGATTTTCTTATTGATTTCGTTTTGGACCAAGATTTTAATCACGATTCCGAAATTTCAGCCCGTTTGGTACCATAGAGTCTGAAAAAATGGCTTTTAAATATCGAACCCAAGCCTGAAATCAGTGCCCATAGAAATGATGATTTTTCTACAAAAAATACTTTTTGCTGATTTTTCAACTGATTACGTTTTCGACCATTATTCTTACGATGATTCCAAAATTTCAGCCGTTTGGTAGCAAAGAGCCTGAAAAATTTGCTTTTAAATATCGAACCCAAGTCTGAAATCAGTACCATAGAAATGATGATTTTTCTACAAAAAACACTTTTTGTAGATTTTTCAACTGATTACCTTTTCGACCATGATTCTTAAGTCGATTCTAAAATTTCAGCCCGTTTGGTACTCCATAGAGCATGAAAAAATGGCTTTTAAATATCGAACCCAAGTCTGGAAACAGTGCCCATAGAAAAAATGAATTTTGTCAAAATACAACTTTATTTAGATTTTCTAATTGATTTCGTTTTGGACTATTATTCTTATCACGATTCCAAAATTTCAGCTCGTTTGGAACCATAGAGCCTGAAAAATTTGCTTTTAAATATCGAACCCAAGTCTGAAATCTTTACCCATAGAAATGATGATTTTTCTACAAAAAACACTTTTTGTAGATTTTTTAACTGATTACCTTTTCGACCATGATTCTTACGTCGATTTTTAAATTTCAGCCCGTTTGGTACTATGGAGCCTAAAAAAATGGCTTTTAAATTTCGAACCCAAGTCTGAAAACAGTGCCCATAGATAAAATGAATTTTGTCCAAATACAACTTAATTTAGATTTTCTGATTGATTTCGTTTTCGACCATTATTCTTATCACGATTCCGAAATTTCAGCCAGTTTGGTACCATAGAGTCTGAAAAATGGCTTTTAAATATCAAACCCAAGCCTGAAATCAGTGCCCATAGAAATGATGATTTTTCTTAAAAAAAACACATTTTGCTGATTGTTCAACTGAATACGTTTTCGACCATGATTCTTACGTCGATTCTAAAATTTCAGCCCGTTTGGTACCATAGAGCCTGAAAAAATTGCATTTAAATATCGAACCCAAGTCTGAAATCAGTGCCTATAGAAATGATGATTTTTCTACAAAAAACACTTTATGCTGATTTTTCAACGGATTACGTTTTCGACCATTATTCTTACGATGATTTCAAAATTTCAGCCCGTTTGGTAGCAAAGAGCCTGAAAAATTTGCTTTTAAATATCGAACCCAAGTCTGAAATCAGTACCCATAGAAATGATGATTTTTCTACAAAAAACACTTTTTGTAGATTTTTTAACTGATTACCTTTTCGACCATGATTCTTACGTCGATTCTTAAATTTCAGCCCGTTTGGTACTATGGAGCCTAAAAAAATGGCTTTTAAATTTCGAACCCAAGTCTGAAAACAGTGCCCATAGATAAAATGAATTTCGTCCAAATACAACTTTATTTAGATTTTCTGATTGATTTCGTTTTCGACCATTATTCTTATCACGATTCCGAAATTTCAGCCAGTTTGGTACCATAGAGTCTGAAAAAATGGCTTTTAAATATCGAACCCAAGCCTGAAATCAGTGCCCATAGAAAATATGATTTTTGTCCAAATACAACATTATTTAGATTTTCTGATTGATTTCGATTTCGACCATTATTCTTATCACGATTCCGAAATTTCAGCCAGTTTGGTACCATAGAGTCTGAAAAAATGGCTTTTACAAATCGAACCCAAGTTTGAAAACAGAGCACATAGAAAATATGATTTTTGTCCAAATACAACATTATTTAGATTTTCTGATTGATTTCGATTTCGACCATTATTCTTATCACGATTCCGAAATTTCAGCCAGTTTGGTAGCATAGAGTCTGAAAAAATGGCTTTTAAATATCGAACCCAAGCCTGAAATCAGTGCCCATAGAAATGATGATTTTTCTTAAAAAAAACACATTTTGTAGATTTTTCAACTGATTACCTTTTCGACCATGATTCTTACGTCGATTCGAAAATTTCAGCCCGTTTGGTACTATGGAGCCTAAAAAATGGCTTTTAAATTTCGAACCCAAGTCTGAAATCAGTGCCCATAGAAATGTTGATTTTTCTACAAAAAACACTTTATGCTGATTTTTCAACTGATTACGTTTTCGACCATTACTCTTACGATGATTTCAAAATTTCAGCCCGTTTGGTAGCAAAGAGCCTGAAAAATTTGCTTTTAAATATCGAACCCATGTCTGAAATCAGTACCCATAGAAATGATGATTTTTCTACAAAAAACCCTTTTTATAGATTTTTCAAATGATTACCTTTTCGACCATGATTCTTAGGTCGATTCTTAAATTTCAGCCCGTTTGGTACTCTATAGAGCATGAAAAAATGGCTTTTAAATATCGAACCCAAGTCTGAAAACAGTGCCCATAGAAAAAATGAATTATGTCCAAATACAACTTTATTTAGATTTTCTAATTGATTTCGTTTTGAACCATTATTCTTATAATGATTCCAAAATTTCAGCTCGTTTGGAACCATAGAGTCTGAAAAAATGGCTTTTAAATATCGAACCCAAGCCTGAAATCAGTGCCCATAGAAATGATGATTTTTCTTAAAAAAAACACATTTTGCTGATTGTTCAACTGATTACGTTTTCGACCATGATTCTTAAGTCGATTCTAAAATTTCAGCCCGTTTGGTACCATAGAGCCTGAAAAAATTGCATTTAAATATCGAACCCAAGTCTGAAATCAGTGCCTATAGAAATGATGATTTTTCTACAAAAAACACTTTACGCTGATTTTTCAACTGATTACGTTTTCGACCAATTATTCTTACGATGATTTCAAAATTTCAGCCCGTTTGGTAGCAAAGAGCCTGAAAAATTTGCTTTTAAATATCGAACCCAAGTCTGAAATCAGTACCCATAGAAATGATGATTTTTCTACAAAAAACACTTTTTGTAGATTTTTTAACTGATTACCTTTTCGACCATGATTCTTACGTCGATTTTTAAATTTCAGCCCGTTTGGTACTATGGAGCCTAAAAAAATGGCTTTTAAATTTCGAACCCAAGTCTGAAAACAGTGCCCATAGATAAAATGAATTTTGTCCAAATACAACTTGATTTAGATTTTCTGATTGATTTCGTTTTCGACCATTATTCTTATCACGATTCCGAAATTTCAGCCAGTTTGGTACCATAGAGTCTGAAAAAATGGCTTTTAAATATCAAACCCAAGCCTGAAATCAGTGCCCATAGAAATGATGATTTTTCTTAAAAAAAACACATTTTGCTGATTGTTCAACTGATTACGTTTTCGACCATGATTCTTAAGTCGATTCTAAAATTTCAGCCCGTTTGGTACCATAGAGCCTGAAAAAATTGCATTTAAATATCGAACCCAAGTCTGAAATCAGTGCCTATAGAAATAATGATTTTTCTACAAAAAACACTTTACGCTGATTTTTCAACTGATTACGTTTTCGACCAATTATTCTTACGATGATTTCAAAATTTCAGCCCGTTTGGTAGCATAGAGTCTGAAAAAATGGCTTTTAAATATCGAACCCAAGCCTGAAATCAGTGCCCATAGAAATGATGATTTTTCTTAAAAAAAACACATTTTGTAGATTTTTCAACTGATTACCTTTTCGACCATGATTCTTACGTCGATTCGAAAATTTCAGCCCGTTTGGTACTATGGAGCCTAAAAAATGGCTTTTAAATTTCGAACCCAAGTCTGAAATCAGTGCCCATAGAAATGTTGATTTTTCTACAAAAAACACTTTATGCTGATTTTTCAACTGATTACGTTTTCGACCATTACTCTTACGATGATTTCAAAATTTCAGCCCGTTTGGTAGCAAAGAGCCTGAAAAATTTGCTTTTAAATATCGAACCCATGTCTGAAATCAGTACCCATAGAAATGATGATTTTTCTACAAAAAACCCTTTTTATAGATTTTTCAAATGATTACCTTTTCGACCATGATTCTTAGGTCGATTCTTAAATTTCAGCCCGTTTGGTACTCTATAGAGCATGAAAAAATGGCTTTTAAATATCGAACCCAAGTCTGAAAACAGTGCCCATAGAAAAAATGAATTTTGTCCAAATACAACTTTATTTAGATTTTCTAATTGATTTCGTTTTGAACCATTATTCTTATAATGATTCCAAAATTTCAGCTCGTTTGGAACCATAGAGTCTGAAAAAATGGCTTTTAAATATCGAACCCAAGCCTGAAATCAGTGCCCATAGAAATGATGATTTTTCTTAAAAAAAACACATTTTGCTGATTGTTCAACTGATTACGTTTTCGACCATGATTCTTAAGTCGATTCTAAAATTTCAGCCCGTTTGGTACCATAGAGCCTGAAAAAATTGCATTTAAATATCGAACCCAAGTCTGAAATCAGTGCCTATAGAAATGATGATTTTTCTACAAAAAACACTTTACGCTGATTTTTCAACTGATTACGTTTTCGACCAATTATTCTTACGATGATTTCAAAATTTCAGCCCGTTTGGTAGCAAAGAGCCTGAAAAATTTGCTTTTAAATATCGAACCCAAGTCTGAAATCAGTACCCATAGAAATGATGATTTTTCTACAAAAAACACTTTTTGTAGATTTTTTAACTGATTACCTTTTCGACCATGATTCTTACGTCGATTTTTAAATTTCAGCCCGTTTGGTACTATGGAGCCTAAAAAAATGGCTTTTAAATTTCGAACCCAAGTCTGAAAACAGTGCCCATAGATAAAATGAATTTTGTCCAAATACAACTTGATTTAGATTTTCTGATTGATTTCGTTTTCGACCATTATTCTTATCACGATTCCGAAATTTCAGCCAGTTTGGTACCATAGAGTCTGAAAAAATGGCTTTTAAATATCAAACCCAAGCCTGAAATCAGTGCCCATAGAAATGATGATTTTTCTTAAAAAAAACACATTTTGCTGATTGTTCAACTGATTACGTTTTCGACCATGATTCTTAAGTCGATTCTAAAATTTCAGCCCGTTTGGTACCATAGAGCCTGAAAAAATTGCATTTAAATATCGAACCCAAGTCTGAAATCAGTGCCTATAGAAATGATGATTTTTCTACAAAAAACACTTTACGCTGATTTTTCAACTGATTACGTTTTCGACCAATTATTCTTACGATGATTTCAAAATTTCAGCCCGTTTGGTAGCAAAGAGCCTGAAAAATTTGCTTTTAAATATCGAACCCAAGTCTGAAATCAGTACCCATAGAAATGATGATTTTTCTACAAAAAACACTTTTTGTAGATTTTTTAACTGATTACCTTTTCGACCATGATTCTTACGTCGATTTTTAAATTTCAGCCCGTTTGGTACTATGGAGCCTAAAAAAAAGGCTTTTAAATTTCGAACCCAAGTCTGAAAACAGTGCCCATAGATAAAATGAATTTTGTCCAAATACAACTTGATTTAGATTTTCTGATTGATTTCGTTTTCGACCATTATTCTTATCACGATTCCGAAATTTCAGCCAGTTTGGTACCATAGAGTCTGAAAAAATGGCTTTTAAATATCAAACCCAAGCCTGAAATCAGTGCCCATAGAAATGATGATTTTTCTTAAAAAAAACACATTTTGCTGATTGTTCAACTGATTACGTTTTCGACCATGATTCTTAAGTCGATTCTAAAATTTCAGCCCGTTTGGTACCATAGAGCCTGAAAAAATTGCATTTAAATATCGAACCCAAGTCTGAAATCAGTGCCTATAGAAATGATGATTTTTCTACAAAAAACACTTTACGCTGATTTTTCAACTGATTACGTTTTCGACCAATTATTCTTACGATGATTTCAAAATTTCAGCCCGTTTGGTAGCAAAGAGCCTGAAAAATTTGCTTTTAAATATCGAACCCAAGTCTGAAATCAGTACCCATAGAAATGATGATTTTTCTACAAAAAACACTTTTTGTAGATTTTTTAACTGATTACCTTTTCGACCATGATTCTTACGTCGATTTTTAAATTTCAGCCCGTTTGGTACTATGGAGCCTAAAAAAATGGCTTTTAAATTTCGAACCCAAGTCTGAAAACAGTGCCCATAGATAAAATGAATTTTGTCCAAATACAACTTGATTTAGATTTTCTGATTGATTTCGTTTTCGACCATTATTCTTATCACGATTCCGAAATTTCAGCCAGTTTGGTACCATAGAGTCTGAAAAAATGGCTTTTAAATATCAAACCCAAGCCTGAAATCAGTGCCCATAGAAATGATGATTTTTCTTAAAAAAAACACGTTTTGCTGATTGTTCAACTGATTACGTTTTCGACCATGATTCTTACGTCGATTCTAAAATTTCAGCCCGTTTGGTAAGATAGAGCCTGAAAAAATTGCATTTAAATATCGAACCCAAGTCTGAAATCAGTGCCTATAGAAATGATGATTTTTCTACAAAAAACACTTTATGCTGATTTTTCAACTGATTACGTTTTCGACCATTATTCTTACGATGATTTCAAAATTTCAGCCCGTTTGGTAGCAAAGAGCCTGAAAAATTTGCTTTTAAATATCGAACCCAAGTCTGAAATCAGTACCCATAGAAATGATGATTTTTCTACAAAAAACACTTTTTGTAGATTTTTTAACTGATTACCTTTTCGACCATGATTCTTACGTCGATTTTTAAATTTCAGCCCGTTTGGTACTATGGAGCCTAAAAAAATGGCTTTTAAATTTCGAACCCAAGTCTGAAAACAGTGCCCATAGATAAAATGAATTTTGTCCAAATACAACTTTATTTAGATTTTCTGATTGATTTCGTTTTCGACCATTATTCTTATCACGATTCCGAAATTTCAGCCAGTTTGGTACCATAGAGTCTGAAAAAATGGCTTTTAAATATCGAACCCAAGCCTGAAATCAGTGCCCATAGAAATGATGATTTTTCTTAAAAAAAACACATTTTGCTGATTGTTCAACTGATTACGTTTTCGACCATGATTCTTAAGTCAATTCTAAAATTTCAGCCCGTTTGGTACCATAGAGCCTGAAAAAATTGCATTTAAATATCGAACCCAAGTCTGAAATCAGTGCCTATAGAAATGATGATTTTTCTACAAAAAACACTTTACGCTGATTTTTCAACTGATTACCTTTTCGACCATGATTCTTACGTCGATTTTTAAATTTCAGCCCGTTTGGTACTATGGAGCCTAAAAAAATGGCTTTTAAATTTCGAACCCAAGTCTGAAAACAGTGCCCATAGATTACGTTTTCGACCAATTATTCTTACGATGATTTCAAAATTTCAGCCCGTTTGGTAGCAAAGAGCCTGAAAAATTTGCTTTTAAATATCGAACCCAAGTCTGAAATCAGTACCCATAGAAATGATGATTTTTCTACAAAAAACACTTTTTGTAGATTTTTTAACTGATTACCTTTTCGACCATGATTCTTACGTCGATTTTTAAATTTCAGCCCGTTTGGTACTATGGAGCCTAAAAAAATGGCTTTTAAATTTCGAACCCAAGTCTGAAAACAGTGCCCATAGATAAAATGAATTTTGTCCAAATACAACTTTATTTAGATTTTCTGATTGATTTCGTTTTCGACCATTATTCTTATCACGATTCCGAAATTTCAGCCAGTTTGGTACCATAGAGTCTGAAAAAATGGCTTTTAAATATCGAACCCAAGCCTGAAATCAGTGCCCATAGAAATGATGATTTTTCTAAAAAAAAACACATTTTGTAGATTTTTCAACTGATTTCCTTTTCGACCATGATTCTTACGTCGAATCTAAAATTTCAGCCCGTTTGGTACTATGGAGCCTAAAAAAATGGCTTTTAAATTTCGAACCCAAGTCTGAAATCAGTGCCCATAGAAATGATGATTTTTCTACAAAAAACACTTTATGCTGATTTTTCAACTGATTACGTTTTCGACCATTACTCTTACGATGATTTCAAATTTTCAGCCCGTTTGGTAGCAAAGAGCCTGAAAAATTTGCTTTTAAATATCGAACCCAAGTCTGAAATCAGTACCCATAGAAATGATGATTTTTCTACAAAAAACCCTTTTTATAGATTTTTCAAATGATTACCTTTTCGACCATGATTCTTAGGTCGATTCTTAAATTTCAGCCCGTTTGGTACTCTATAGAGCATGAAAAAATGGCTTTTAAATATCGAACCCAAGTCTGAAAACAGTGCCCATAGAAAAAATGAATTTTGTCCAAATACAACTTTATTAAGATTTTCTGATTGATTTCGTTTTGGACAATTATTCTTATCACGATTCCAAAATTTCAGCTCGTTTGGTACCATAGAGTCTGAAAAAATGGCTTTTACAAATCGAACTTAAGTTTGAAAACAGTGCACATCGAAAATATGATTTTTGTCCAAATACATCTTTATTTAGATTTTCTTATTGATTTCGTTTTGGACCAAGATTTTAATCACGATTCCGAAATTTCAGCCCGTTTGGTACCATAGAGTCTGAAAAAATGGCTTTTAAATATCGAACCCAAGCCTGAAATCAGTGCCCATAGAAATGATGATTTTTCTACAAAAAATACTTTTTGCTGATTTTTCAACTGATTACGTTTTCGACCATTATTCTTACGATGATTCCAAAATTTCAGCCGTTTGGTAGCAAAGAGCCTGAAAAATTTGCTTTTAAATATCGAACCCAAGTCTGAAATCAGTACCATAGAAATGATGATTTTTCTACAAAAAACACTTTTTGTAGATTTTTCAACTGATTACCTTTTCGACCATGATTCTTAAGTCGATTCTAAAATTTCAGCCCGTTTGGTACTCCATAGAGCATGAAAAAATGGCTTTTAAATATCGAACCCAAGTCTGGAAACAGTGCCCATAGAAAAAATGAATTTTGTCAAAATACAACTTTATTTAGATTTTCTAATTGATTTCGTTTTGGACTATTATTCTTATCACGATTCCAAAATTTCAGCTCGTTTGGAACCATAGAGTCTGAAAAAATGGCTTTTAAATATCGAACCCAAGCCTGAAATCAGTGCCCATAGAAATGATGATTTTTCTTAAAAAAAACACATTTTATAGATTTTTCAAATGATTACCTTTTCGACCATGATTCTTAGGTCGATTCTTAAATTTCAGCCCGTTTGGTACTCTATAGAGCATGAAAAAATGGCTTTTAAATATCGAACCCAAGTCTGAAAACAGTGCCCATAGAAAAAAATGAATTTTCTCCAAATACAACTTTATTTAGATTTTCTGATTGATTTCGTTTTGAACCATTATTCTTATAATGATTCCAAAATTTCAGCTCGTTTGGAACCATAGAGTCTGAAAAAATGGCTTTTAAATATCGAACCCAAGCCTGAAATCAGTGCCCATAGAAATGATGATTTTTCTTAAAAAAAACACATTTTGCTGATTGTTCAACTGATTACGTTTTCGACCATGATTCTTAAGTCGATTCTAAAATTTCAGCCCGTTTGGTACCATAGAGCCTGAAAAAATTGCATTTAAATATCGAACCCAAGTCTGAAATCAGTGCCTATAGAAATGATGATTTTTCTACAAAAAACACTTTACGCTGATTTTTCAACTGATTACGTTTTCGACCAATTATTCTTACGATGATTTCAAAATTTCAGCCCGTTTGGTAGCAAAGAGCCTGAAAAATTTGCTTTTAAATATCGAACCCAAGTCTGAAATCAGTACCCATAGAAATGATGATTTTTCTACAAAAAACCCTTTTTATAGATTTTTCAAATGATTACCTTTTCGACCATGATTCTTAGGTCGATTCTTAAATTTCAGCCCGTTTGGTACTCTATAGAGCATGAAAAAATGGCTTTTAAATATCGAACCCAAGTCTGAAAACAGTGCCCATAGAAAAAATGAATTTTGTCCAAATACAACTTTATTAAGATTTTCTGATTGATTTCGTTTTGGACAATTATTCTTATCACGATTCCAAAATTTCAGCTCGTTTGGTACCATAGAGTCTGAAAAAATGGCTTTTACAAATCGAACCCAAGTTTGAAAACAGTGCACATCGAAAATATGATTTTTGTCCAAATACATCTTTATTTAGATTTTCTTATTGATTTCGTTTTGGACCAAGATTTTAATCACGATTCCGAAATTTCAGCCCGTTTGGTACCATAGAGTCTGAAAAAATGGCTTTTAAATATCGAACCCAAGCCTGAAATCAGTGCCCATAGAAATGATGATTTTTCTACAAAAAATACTTTTTGCTGATTTTTCAACTGATTACGTTTTCGACCATTATTCTTACGATGATTCCAAAATTTCAGCCGTTTGGTAGCAAAGAGCCTGAAAAATTTGCTTTTAAATATCGAACCCAAGTCTGAAATCAGTACCATAGAAATGATGATTTTTCTACAAAAAACACTTTTTGTAGATTTTTCAACTGATTACCTTTTCGACCATGATTCTTAGGTCGATTCTAAAATTTCAGCCCGTTTGGTACTCCATAGAGCATGAAAAAATGGCTTTTAAATATCGAACCCAAGTCTGGAAACAGTGCCCATAGAAAAATTGAATTTTGTCAAAATACAACTTTATTTAGATTTTCTGATTGATTTCGTTTTGGACTATTATTCTTATCACGATTCCAAAATTTCAGCTCGTTTGGAACCATAGAGTCTGAAAAAATGGCTTTTAAATATCGAACCCAAGCCTGAAATCAGTGCCCATAGAAATGATGATTTTTCTTAAAAAAAACACATTTTATAGATTTTTCAAATGATTACCTTTTCGACCATGATTCTTAGGTCGATTCTTAAATTTCAGCCCGTTTGGTACTCTATAGAGCATGAAAAAATGGCTTTTAAATATCGAACCCAAGTCTGAAAACAGTGCCCATAGAAAAAAATGAATTTTCTCCAAATACAACTTTATTTAGATTTTCTGATTGATTTCGTTTTGAACCATTATTCTTATAATGATTCCAAAATTTCAGCTCGTTTGGAACCATAGAGTCTGAAAAAATGGCTTTTAAATATCGAACCCAAGCCTGAAATCAGTGCCCATAGAAATGATGATTTTTCTTAAAAAAAACACATTTTGCTGATTGTTCAACTGATTACGTTTTCGACCATGATTCTTAAGTCGATTCTAAAATTTCAGCCCGTTTGGTATCATAGAGCCTGAAAAAATTGCATTTAAATATCGAACCCAAGTCTGAAATCAGTGCCTATAGAAATGATGATTTTTCTACAAAAAACACTTTACGCTGATTTTTCAACTGATTACGTTTTCGACCAATTATTCTTACGATGATTTCAAAATTTCAGCCCGTTTGGTAGCAAAGAGCCTGAAAAATTTGCTTTTAAATATCGAACCCAAGTCTGAAATCTTTACCCATAGAAATGATGATTTTTCTACAAAAAACACTTTTTGTAGATTTTTTAACTGATTACCTTTTCGACCATGATTCTTACGTCGATTTTTAAATTTCAGCCCGTTTGGTACTATGGAGCCTAAAAAAATGGCTTTTAAATTTCGAACCCAAGTCTGAAAACAGTGCCCATAGATAAAATGAATTTTGTCCAAATACAACTTAATTTAGATTTTCTGATTGATTTCGTTTTCGACCATTATTCTTATCACGATTCCGAAATTTCAGCCAGTTTGGTACCATAGAGTCTGAAAAATGGCTTTTAAATATCAAACCCAAGCCTGAAATCAGTGCCCATAGAAATGATGATTTTTCTTAAAAAAAACACATTTTGCTGATTGTTCAACTGATTACGTTTTCGACCATGATTCTTACGTCGATTCTAAAATTTCAGCCCGTTTGGTACCATAGAGCCTGAAAAAATTGCATTTAAATATCGAACCCAAGTCTGAAATCAGTGCCTATAGAAATGATGATTTTTCTACAAAAAACACTTTATGCTGATTTTTCAACTGATTACGTTTTCGACCATTATTCTTACGATGATTTCAAAATTTCAGCCCGTTTGGTAGCAAAGAGCCTGAAAAATTTGCTTTTAAATATCGAACCCAAGTCTGAAATCAGTACCCATAGAAATGATGATTTTTCTACAAAAAACACTTTTTGTAGATTTTTTAACTGATTACCTTTTCGACCATGATTCTTACGTCGATTTTTAAATTTCAGCCCGTTTGGTACTATGGAGCCTAAAAAAATGGCTTTTAAATTTCGAACCCAAGTCTGAAAACAGTGCCCATAGATAAAATGAATTTCGTCCAAATACAACTTTATTTAGATTTTCTGATTGATTTCGTTTTCGACCATTATTCTTATCACGATTCCGAAATTTCAGCCAGTTTGGTACCATAGAGTCTGAAAAAATGGCTTTTAAATATCGAACCCAAGCCTGAAATCAGTGCCCATAGAAATGATGATTTTCTTAAAAAAAACACATTTTGTAGATTTTTCAACTGATTTCCTTTTCGACCATGATTCTTACGTCGAATCTAAAATTTCAGCCCGTTTGGTACTATGGAGCCTAAAAAAAATGGCTTTTAAATTTCGAACCCAAGTCTGAAATCAGTGCCCATAGAAATGATGATTTTTCTACAAAAAACACTTTATGCTGATTTTTCAACTGATTACGTTTCGACCATTACTCTTACGATGATTTCAAATTTCAGCCCGTTTGGTAGCAAAGAGCCTGAAAATTTGCTTTTAAATATCGAACCCAAGTCTGAAATCAGTACCCATAGAAATGATGATTTTTCTACAAAAAACACTTTTTGTAGATTTTTTAACTGATTACCTTTTCGACCATGATTCTTACGTCGATTTTTAAATTTCAGCCCGTTTGGTACTATGGAGCCTAAAAAAATGGCTTTTAAATTTCGAACCCAAGTCTGAAAACAGTGCCCATAGATAAAATGAATTTTGTCCAAATACAACTTAATTTAGATTTTCTGATTGATTCGTTTTCGACCATTATTCTTATCACGATTCCGAAATTTCAGCCAGTTTGGTACCATAGAGTCTGAAAAATGGCTTTTAAATATCAAACCCAAGCCTGAAATCAGTGCCCATAGAAATGATGATTTTTCTTAAAAAAAAACACATTTTGCTGATTGTTCAACTGATTACGTTTTCGACCATGATTCTTACGTCGATTCTAAAATTTCAGCCCGTTTGGTACCATAGAGCCTGAAAAAATTGCATTTAAATATCGAACCCAAGTCTGAAATCAGTGCCTATAGAAATGATGATTTTTCTACAAAAAACACTTTATGCTGATTTTTCAACTGATTACGTTTTCGACCATTATTCTTACGATGATTTCAAAATTTCAGCCCGTTTGGTAGCAAAGAGCCTGAAAAATTTGCTTTTAAATATCGAACCCAAGTCTGAAATCAGTACCCATAGAAATGATGATTTTTCTACAAAAAACACTTTTTGTAGATTTTTTAACTGATTACCTTTTCGACCATGATTCTTACGTCGATTTTTAAATTTCAGCCCGTTTGGTACTATGGAGCCTAAAAAAATGGCTTTTAAATTTCGAACCCAAGTCTGAAAACAGTGCCCATAGATAAAATGAATTTCGTCCAAATACAACTTTATTTAGATTTTCTGATTGATTTCGTTTTCGACCATTATTCTTATCACGATTCCGAAATTTCAGCCAGTTTGGTACCATAGAGTCTGAAAAAATGGCTTTTAAATATCGAACCCAAGCCTGAAATCAGTGCCCATAGAAATGATGATTTTTCTTAAAAAAAACACATTTTGTAGATTTTTCAACTGATTTCCTTTTCGACCATGATTCTTACGTCGAATCTAAAATTTCAGCCCGTTTGGTACTATGGAGCCTAAAAAAATGGCTTTTAAATTTCGAACCCAAGTCTGAAATCAGTGCCCATAGAAATGATGATTTTTCTACAAAAAACACTTTATGCTGATTTTTCAACTGATACGTTTTCGACCATTACTCTTACGATGATTTCAAATTTTCAGCCCGTTTGGTAGCAAAGAGCCTGAAAAATTTGCTTTTAAATATCGAACCCAAGTCTGAAATCAGTTACCCATAGAAATGATGATTTTTCTACAAAAAACCCTTTTTATAGATTTTTCAACTGATTACCTTTTCGACCATGATTCTTAGGTCGATTCTAAAATTTCAGCCCGTTTGGTACTCCATAGAGCATGAAAATATGGCTTTTAAATATCGAACCCAAGTCTGGAAACAGTGCCCATAGAAAAATTGAATTTTGTCAAAATACAACTTTATTTAGATTTTCTGATTGATTTCGTTTTGGACTATTATTCTTATCACGATTCCAAAATTTCAGCTCGTTTGGAACCATAGAGTCTGAAAAAATGGCTTTTAAATATCGAACCCAAGCCTGAAATCAGTGCCCATAGAAATGATGATTTTTCTTAAAAAAACACATTTTGCTGATTGTTCAACTGATTACGTTTCGACCATGATTCTTAAGTCGATTCTAAAATTTCAGCCCGTTTGGTATCATAGAGCCTGAAAAAATTGCATTTAAATATCGAACCCAAGTCTGAAATCAGTGCCTATAGAAATGATGATTTTTCTACAAAAAACACTTTACGCTGAGTTTTCAACTGATTACGTTTTCGACCAATTATTCTTACGATGATTTCAAAATTTCAGCCCGTTGGTAGCAAAGAGCCTGAAAAATTTGCTTTTAAATATCGAACCCAAGTCTGAAATCTTTACCCATAGAAATGATGATTTTTCTACAAAAAACACTTTTTGTAGATTTTTTAACTGATTACCTTTTCGACCATGATTCTTACGTCGATTTTTAATTTCAGCCCGTTTGGTACTATGGAGCCTAAAAAAATGGCTTTTAAATTTCGAACCCAAGTCTGAAAACAGTGCCCATAGATAAAATGAATTTTGTCCAAATACAACTTAATTTAGATTTTCTGATTGATTTCGTTTTCGACCATTATTCTTATCACGATTCCGAAATTTCAGCCAGTTTGGTACCATAGAGTCTGAAAAATGGCTTTTAAATATCAAACCCAAGCCTGAAATCAGTGCCCATAGAAATGATGATTTTTCTTAAAAAAACACATTTTGCTGATTGTTCAACTGATTACGTTTTCGACCATGATTCTTACGTCGATTCTAAAATTTCAGCCCGTTTGGTACCATAGAGCCTGAAAAAATTGCATTTAAATATCGAACCCAAGTCTGAAATCAGTGCCTATAGAAATGATGATTTTTCTACAAAAAACACTTTATGCTGATTTTTCAACTGATTACGTTTTCGACCATTATTCTTACGATGATTTCAAAATTTCAGCCCGTTTGGTAGCAAAGAGCCTGAAAAATTTGCTTTTAAATATCGAACCCAAGTCTGAAATCAGTACCCATAGAAATGATGATTTTTCTACAAAAAACACTTTTTGTAGATTTTTTAACTGATTACCTTTTCGACCATGATTCTTACGTCGATTTTTAAATTTCAGCCCGTTTGGTACTATGGAGCCTAAAAAAATGGCTTTTAAAAATTTCGAACCCAAGTCTGAAAACAGTGCCCATAGATAAAATGAATTTCGTCCAAATACAACTTTATTTAGATTTTCTGATTGATTTCGTTTCGACCATTATTCTTATCACGATTCCGAAATTTCAGCCAGTTTGGTACCATAGAGTCTGAAAAAATGGCTTTTAAATATCGAACCCAAGCCTGAAATCAGTGCCCATAGAAATGATGATTTTTCTTAAAAAAAACACATTTTGTAGATTTTTCAACTGATTTCCTTCGAGACCATGATTCTTACGTCGAATCTAAAATTTCAGCCCGTTTGGTACTATGGAGCCTAAAAAAATGGCTTTTAAATTTCGAACCCAAGTCTGAAATCAGTGCCCATAGAAATGATGATTTTTCTACAAAAAACACTTTATGCTGATTTTTCAACTGATTACGTTTTCGACCATTACTCTTACGATGATTTCAAATTTTCAGCCCGTTTGGTAGCAAAGAGCCTGAAAAATTTGCTTTTAAATATCGAACCCAAGTCTGAAATCAGTACCCATAGAAATGATGATTTTTCTACAAAAAACCCTTTTTATAGATTTTTCAACTGATTACCTTTTCGACCATGATTCTTAGGTCGATTCTAAAATTTCAGCCCGTTTGGTACTCCATAGAGCATGAAAATATGGCTTTTAAATATCGAACCCAAGTCTGGAAACAGTGCCCATAGAAAAATTGAATTTTGTCAAAATACAACTTTATTTAGATTTTCTGATTGATTTCGTTTTGGACTATTATTCTTATCACGATTCCAAAATTTCAGCTCGTTTGGAACCATAGAGTCTGAAAAAATGGCTTTTAAATATCGAACCCAAGCCTGAAATCAGTGCCCATAGAAATGATGATTTTTCTTAAAAAAAACACATTTTATAGATTTTTCAAATGATTACCTTTTCGACCATGATTCTTAGGTCGATTCTTAAATTTCAGCCCGTTTGGTACTCTATAGAGCATGAAAAAATGGCTTTTAAATATCGAACCCAAGTCTGAAAACAGTGCCCATAGAAAAAATGAATTTTGTCCAAATAACACTTTATTAAGATTTTCTGATTGATTTCGTTTTGGACAATTATTCTTATCACGATTCCAAAATTTCAGCTCGTTTGGTACCATAGAGTATGAAAAAATGGCTTTTACAAATCGAACCCAAGTTTGAAAACCGTGCACATCGAAAATATGATTTTTGTCCAAATACATCTTTATTTAGATTTTCTTATTGATTTCGTTTTGGACCAAGATTTTAATCACGATTCCGACATTTCAGCCCGTTTGGTACCATAGAGTCTGAAAAAATGGCTTTTAAATATCGAACCCAAGCCTGAAATCAGTGCCCATAGAAATGATGATTTTTCTACAAAAAATACTTTTTGCTGATTTTTCAACTGATTACGTTTTCGACCATTATTCTTACGATGATTCCAAAATTTCAGCCGTTTGGTAGCAAAGAGCCTGAAAAATTTGCTTTTAAATATCGAACCCAAGTCTGAAATCAGTACCATAGAAATGATGATTTTTCTACAAAAAACACTTTTTGTAGATTTTTCAACTGATTACCTTTTCGACCATGATTCTTAGGTCGATTCTAAAATTTCAGCCCGTTTGGTACTCCATAGAGCATGAAAAAATGGCTTTTAAATATCGAACCCAAGTCTGGAAACAGTGCCCATAGAAAAATTGAATTTTGTCAAAATACAACTTTATTTAGATTTTCTGATTGATTTCGTTTTGGACTATTATTCTTATCACGATTCCAAAATTTCAGCTCGTTTGGAACCATAGAGTCTGAAAAAATGGCTTTTAAATATCGAACCCAAGCCTGAAATCAGTGCCCATAGAAATGATGATTTTTCTTAAAAAAAACACATTTTATAGATTTTTCAAATGATTACCTTTTCGACCATGATTCTTAGGTCGATTCTTAAATTTCAGCCCGTTTGGTACTCTATAGAGCATGAAAAAATGGCTTTTAAATATCGACCCCAAGTCTGAAAACAGTGCCCATAGAAAAAAATGAATTTTCTCCAAATACAACTTTATTTAGATTTTCTGATTGATTTCGTTTTGAACCATTATTCTTATAATGATTCCAAAATTTCAGCTCGTTTGGAACCATAGAGTCTGAAAAAATGGCTTTTAAATATCGAACCCAAGCCTGAAATCAGTGCCCATAGAAATGATGATTTTTCTTAAAAAAAACACATTTTGCTGATTGTTCAACTGATTACGTTTTCGACCATGATTCTTAAGTCGATTCTAAAATTTCAGCCCGTTTGGTACCATAGAGCCTGAAAAAATTGCATTTAAATATCGAACCCAAATCTGAAATCAGTGCCTATAGAAATGATGATTTTTCTACAAAAAACACCTTATGCTGATTTTTCAACTGATTACGTTTTCGACCATTATTCTTACGATGATTTCAAAATTTCAGCCCGTTTGGTAGCAAAGAGCCTGAAAAATTTGCTTTTAAATATCGAACCCAAGTCTGAAATCAGTACCCATAGAAATGATGATTTTTCTACAAAAAACACTTTTTGTAGATTTTTTAACTGATTACCTTTTCGACCATGATTCTTACGTCGATTTTTAAATTTCAGCCCGTTTGGTACTATGGAGCCTAAAAAAATGGCTTTTAAATTTCGAACCCAAGTCTGAAAACAGTGCCCATAGATAAAATGAATTTCGTCCAAATACAACTTTATTTAGATTTTCTGATTGATTTCGTTTTCGACCATTATTCTTATCACGATTCCGAAATTTCAGCCAGTTTGGTACCATAGAGTCTGAAAAAATGGCTTTTAAATATCGAACCCAAGCCTGAAATCAGTGCCCATAGAAATGATGATTTTTCTTAAAAAAAACACATTTTGTAGATTTTTCAACTGATTTCCTTTTCGACCATGATTCTTACGTCGAATCTAAAATTTCAGCCCGTTTGGTACTATGGAGCCTAAAAAAATGGCTTTTAAATTTCGAACCCAAGTCTGAAATCAGTGCCCATAGAAATGATGATTTTTCTACAAAAAACACTTTATGCTGATTTTTCAACTGATTACGTTTTCGACCATTACTCTTACGATGATTTCAAATTTTCAGCCCGTTTGGTAGCAAAGAGCCTGAAAAATTTGCTTTTAAATATCGAACCCAAGTCTGAAATCAGTACCCATAGAAATGATGATTTTTCTACAAAAAACCCTTTTTATAGATTTTTCAAATGATTACCGTTTCGACCATGATTCTTAGGTCGATTCTTAAATTTCAGCCCGTTTGGTACTCTATAGAGCATGAAAAAATGGCTTTTAAATATCGAACCCAAGTCTGAAAACAGTGCCCATAGAAAAAATGAATTTTGTCCAAATACAACTTTATTAAGATTTTCTGATTGATTTCGTTTTGGACAATTATTCTTATCACGATTCCAAAATTTCAGCTCGTTTGGTACCATAGAGTCTGAAAAAATGGCTTTTACAAATCGAACCCAAGTTTGAAAACAGTGCACATCGAAAATATGATTTTTCTCCAAATACATCTTTATTTAGATTTTCTTATTGATTTCGTTTTGGACCAAGATTTTAATCACGATTCCGAAATTTCAGCCCGTTTGGTACCATGGAGTCTGAAAAAATGGCTTTTAAATATCGAACCCAAGCCTGAAATCAGTGCCCATAGAAATGATGATTTTTCTACAAAAAATACTTTTTGCTGATTTTTCAACTGATTACGTTTTCGACCATTATTCTTACGATGATTCCAAAATTTCAGCCGTTTGGTAGCAAAGAGCCTGAAAAATTTGCTTTTAAATATCGAACCCAAGTCTGCAATCAGTACCATAGAAATGATGATTTTTCTACAAAAAACACTTTTTGTAGATTTTTCAACTGATTACCTTTTCGACCATGATTCTTAGGTCGATTCTAAAATTTCAGCCCGTTTGGTACTCCATAGAGCATGAAAAAATGGCTTTTAAATATCGAACCCAAGTCTGGAAACAGTGCCCATAGAAAAAATGAATTTTGTCAAAATACAACTTTATTTAGATTTTCTGATTGATTTCGTTTTGGACTATTATTCTTATCACGATTCCAAAATTTCAGCTCGTTTGGAACCATAGAGTCTGAAAAAATGGCTTTTAAATATCGAACCCAAGCCTGAAATCAGTGCCGATAGAAATGATGATTTTTCTTAAAAAAAACACATTTTATAGATTTTTCAAATGATTACCTTTTCGACCATGATTCTTAGGTCGATTCTTAAATTTCAGCCCGTTTGGTACTCTATAGAGCATGAAAAAATGGCTTTTCAATATCAAACCCAAGTCTGAAAACAGTGCCCATAGAAAAAAATGAATTTTCTCCAAATACAACTTTATTTAGATTTTCTGATTGATTTCGTTTTGAACCATTATTCTTATAATGATTCCGAAATTTCAGCTCGTTTGGAACCATAGAGTCTGAAAAAATGGCTTTTAAATATCGAACCCAAGCCTGAAATCAGTGCCCAAAGAAATGATGATTTTTCTTAAAAAAAACACATTTTGCTGTTTGTTCAACTGATTACGTTTTCGACCATATTCTTACGATGATTTCAAAATTTCAGCCCGTTTGGTAGCAAAGAGCCTGAAAAATTTGCTTTTAAATATCGAACCCAAGTCTGAAATCAGTACCCATAGAAATGATGATTTTTCTACAAAAAACACTTTTTGTAGATTTTTTAACTGATTACCTTTTCGACCATGATTCTTACGTCGATTTTTAAATTTCAGCCCGTTTGGTACTATGGAGCCTAAAAAAATGGCTTTTAAATTTCGAACCCAAGTCTGAAAACAGTGCCCATAGATAAAATGAATTTTGTCCAAATACAAATTTATTTAGATTTTCTGATTGATTTCGTTTTCGACCATTATTCTTATCACGATTCCGAAATTTCAGCCAGTTTGGTACCATAGAGTCTGAAAAAATGGCTTTTAAATATCGAATCCAAGCCTGAAATCAGAGCCCATAGAAATGATGATTTTTCTTAAAAAAAACACATTTTGTAGATTTTTCAACTGATTACCTTTTCGACCATGATTCTTACGTCGAATCTAAAATTTCAGCCCGTTTGGTACTATGGAGCCTAAAAAAATGGCTTTTAAATTTCGAACCCAAGTCTGAAATCAGTGCCCATAGAAATGATGATTTTTCTACAAAAAACACTTTATGCTGATTTTTCAACTGATTATGTTTTCGACCATTACTCTTACGATGATTTCAAATTTTCAGCCCGTTTGGTAGCAAAGAGCCTGAAAAATTTGCTTTTAAATATCGAACCCAAGTCTGAAATCAGTACCCATAGAAATGATGATTTTTCTACAAAAAACCCTTTTTATAGATTTTTCAAATGATTACCTTTTCGACCATGATTCTTAGGTCGATTCTTAAATTTCAGCCCGTTTGGTACTCTATAGAGCATGAAAAAATGGCTTTTAAATATCGAACCCAAGTCTAAAAACAGTGCCCATAGAAAAAATGAATTTTGTCCAAATACAACTTTATTAAGATTTTCTGATTGATTTCGTTTTGGACAATTATTCTTATCACGATTCCAAAATTTCAGCTCGTTTGGTACCATAGAGTCTGAAAAAATGACTTTTACAAATCGAACCCAAGTTTGAAAACAGTGCACATCGAAAATATGATTTTTGTCCAAATACATCTTTATTTAGATTTTCTTATTGATTTCGTTTTGGACCAAGATTTTAATCACGATTCCGAAATTTCAGCCCGTTTGGTACCATAGAGTCTGAAAAAATGGCTTTTAAATATCGAACCCAAGCCTGAAATCAGTGCCCATAGAAATGATGATTTTTCTACAAAAAATACTTTTTGCTGATTTTTCAACTGATTACGTTTTCGACCATTATTCTTACGATGATTCCAAAATTTCAGCCGTTTGGTAGCAAAGAGCCTGAAAAATTTGCTTTTTAATATCGAACCCAAGTCTGAAATCAGTACCATAGAAATGATGATTTTTCTACAAAAAACACTTTTTGTAGATTTTTTAACTGATTACCTTTTCGACCATGATTCTTACGTCGATTTTTAAATTTCAGCCCGTTTGGTACTATGGAGCCTAAAAAAATGGCTTTTAAATATCGAACCCAAGTCTGAAAACAGTGCCCATAGATAAAATGAATTTTGTCCAAATACAACTTAATTTAGATTTTCTGATTGATTTCGTTTTCGACCATTATTCTTATCACGATTCCGAAATTTCAGCCAGTTTGGTACCATAGAGTCTTAAAAAATGGCTTTTAAATATCAAACCCAAGCCTGAAATCAGTGCCCATAGAAATGATGATTTTTCTTAAAAAAAACACATTTTGCTGATTGTTCAACTGATTACGTTTTCGACCATGATTCTTACGTCGATTCTAAAATTTCAGCCCGTTTGGTACCATAGAGCCTGAAAAAATTGCATTTAAATATCGAACCCAAGTCTGAAATCAGTGCCTATAGAAATGATGATTTTTCTACAAAAAACACTTTATGCTGATTTTTCAACTGATTACGTTTTCGACCATTATTCTTACGATGATTTCAAAATTTCAGCCCGTTTGGTAGCAAAGAGCCTGAAAAATTTGCTTTTAAATATCGAACCCAAGTCTGAAATCAGTACCCATAGAAATGATGATTTTTCTACAAAAAACACTTTTTGTAGATTTTTTAACTGATTACCTTTTCGACCATGATTCTTACGTCGATTTTTAAATTTCAGCCCGTTTGGTACTATGGAGCCTAAAAAAATGGCTTTTAAATATCGAACCCAAGTCTGAAAACAGTGCCCATAGAAAAAATGAATTTTGTCCAAATACAACTTTATTTAGATTTTCTGATTGATTTCGTTTTGGACTATTATTCTTATCACGATTCCAAAATTTCAGCTCGATTGGTACCATAGAGTCTGAAAAAATGGCTTTTACAAATTGAACCCAAGTTTGAAAACATTGCACATAGAAAATATGATTTTTGTCCAAATACATCTTTATTTAGATTTTCTGATTGATTTCGTTTTGGACCAAGATTTTTATCACGATTCAGAAATTTCAGCCCGTTTGGTACCATAGAGTCTGAAAAAATGGCTTTTAAATATCTAACCCAAGTCTGAAATCAGTGCCCATAGAAAAAATGAATTTTGTCCAAATACAACTTTATTTAGATTTTCTGATTGATTTCGTTTGGACCATTATTCTTATCACGATTCCAAAATTTCAGCTCGTTTGGTACCATAGAGTCTGAAAAAATGGCTTTTACAAATCGAACCCAAGTTTGAAAACAGTGCACATCGAAAATATGATTTTTGTCCAAATACATCTTTATTTAGATTTTCTTATTGATTTCGTTTTGGACCAAGATTTTAATCACGATTCCGAAATTTCAGCCCGTTTGGTACCATAGAGTCTGAAAAAATGGATTTTAAATATCGAACCCAAGCCTGAAATCAGTGCCCATAGAAATGATGATTTTTCTACAAAAAATACTTTTTGCTGATTTTTCAACTGATTACGTTTTCGACCATTATTCTTACGATGATTCCAAAATTTCAGCTCGTTTGGAACCATTGAGTCTGAAAAAATGGCTTTTAAATATCGAACCCGAGCCTGAAATCAGTGCCCATAGAAATGATGATTTTTCTTAAAAAAAACGCTTTTTGCTGATTGTTCAATTGATTACGTTTTCGACCATGATTCTTACGTCGATTCCAAAATTTCAGCCCATTTGGTTCATTAGAGCCTGAAAAAATTGCTTTTAAATATCGAACCCAAGTCTGAAATCAGTGCACATAGAAATGATGATTTTTCTACAAAAAACACTTTTTGCTGATTTTTCAACTAATTCCGTTTTCGACCATTATTCTTACGATGATTTTAAAATTTCAGCCCGTTTGGTACCATAGAGCCTGTCTAAAACCAGTGCACATAGAAAAAATGAATTTTCTACAAATACAAATTTATGCAGATTTTCTGATTGATTTCGTTTTGGACTATTATTCTTATCACGATTGCAAAATTTCAGCCCGTTTGGTTCCGTAGAGCCTGAAAAAATGGCTTTTACAAATCGAACCCAAGTTTGAACTCAGTGCACATAGAAAATATGATTTTTGTCCAAATACAACTTTATTTAGATTTTCTGATTGATTTCGTTTTGGACACGATTCTTATCACGATTCCAAAATTTCAGCTCGTTTGGTACCATAAAGTCTGAAAAAATGGCTTTTAAATATCGAACCCAAGCCTGAAATCAGTGCCCATAGAAATGATGATTTTTCTTAAAAAAAACGCTTTTTGCTGATTGTTCAATTGATTACGTTTTCGAACATTATTCTTACGATGATTTTAAAATTTCAGCCGTTTGGTACCATATAGCCTGTCTGAAACAGTGCACATAGAAAAAATGAATTTTCTACAAATACAAATTTATGCAGATTTTCTGATTGATTTCGTTTTGGACTATTATTCTTATCACGATTTCAAAATTTCAGCCCGTTTGGTTCCGTAGAGCCTGAAAAAATGGCTTTTACAAATCGAACCCAAGTATGAACCCAGTGCACATAGAAAATATGATTTTTGTCCAAATACATCTTTATTTAGATTTTCTTATTGATTTCGTTTTGGACCAAGATTTAAATCACGATTCCAAAATTTCAGCCCGTTTGGTACCATAGAGTCTGAAAAAATGGCTTTTAAATATCGAACCCAAGCCTGAAATCAGTGCCCATAGAAATGATGATTTTTCTACAAAAAATACTTTTTGCTGATTTTTCAACTGATTTCGTTTTCGACCATTATTCTTACGATGATTCCAAAATTTCAGCCGTTTGGTAGCAAAGAGCCTGAAAAATTTGCTTTTAAATATCGAACCCAAGTCTGAAATCAGTACCATAGAAATGATGATTTTTCTACAAAAAACACTTTTTGTAGATTTTTCAACTGATTACCTTTTCGACCATGATTCTTAGTTCGATTCTAAAATTTCAGCCCGTTTGGTACTCCATAGAGCATGAAAAAATGGCTTTTAAATATCGAACCCAAGTCTGGAAACAGTGCCCATAGAAAAAATGAATTTTGTCAAAATACAACTTTATTTAGATTTTCTGATTGATTTCGTTTTGGACTATTATTCTTATCACGATTCCAAAATTTCAGCTCGTTTGGAACCATAGAGTCTGAAAAAATGGCTTTTAAAAATCGAACCCAAGCCTGAAATCAGTGCCCATAGAAATGATGATTTTTCTTAAAAAAAACGCTTTTTGCTGATTGTTCAATTGATTACGTTTTCGACCAAGATTCTTACGTCGATTCGAAAATTTCAGCCAATTTGGTTCCTTAGAGCCTGAAAAAATTGCTTTTAAATATCGAACCCAAGTCTGAAATCAGTGCACATAGAAATGATGATTTTTCTACAAAAAACACTTTTTGCTGATTTTTCAACTGATTACGTTTTCGAACATTATTCTTACGATGATTTTAAAATTTTAGCCGTTTGGTACCATAGAGCCTGTCTGAAAACAGTGCACATAGAAAAAATGAATTTTCTACAAATACAAATTTATGCAGATTTTCTGATTGATTTCGTTTTGGACTATTATTCTTATCACGATTCCAAAATTTCAGCCCGTTTGGTTCCGTAGAGCCTGAAAAAATGGCTTTTACAAATCGAACCCAAGTTTGAACCCAGTGCACATAGAAAATATGATTTTTGTCCAAATACAACTTTATTTAGATTTTCTGATTGATTTCGTTTTGGACACGATTCTTATCACGATTCCAAGATTTCAGCTCGTTTGGTACCATAAAGTCTGAAAAAATGGCTTTTAAATATCGAACCCAAGTCTGAAATCAGTGCCCATAGAAATGATGATTTTTCTACAAAAAACACTTTATGCTAATTTTTCAACTGATTACCTTTTCGACCATGATTCTTAGCTCGATTCTCAAATTTCAGCCCGTTTGGTACTCTATAGAGCCTGAAAAAATGGCTTTTAAATATCGAACCCAAGTCTGAAAACAGTGCCCATAGAAAAAAATGAATTTTGGCCAAATACAACTTTATTTAGATTTTCTGATTGATTTCGTTTTGAACCATTATTCTTATAACGATTCCAAAATTTCAGCTCGTTTGGTACCACAGAGTCTGAAAAAATGGCTTTTACAAATCGAACCCAAGTCTGAAAATAGTGCCCATTTAAATGATGATTTTTCTACTAAAAACAGTTTTTTTAGATTTTTCAACTGATTACCTTTTCGACCATGATTTTTACGTCGATTCTAAAATTTCAGCTCGTTTGGTACCATAAAGTCTGAAAAAATGGCTTTTTAATATAGAACCCAAGTCTGAAATCAGTGCCCATAGAAATGATGATTTTTCTTAAAAAAAACGCTTTTTGCTGATTGTTCAATTGATTATGTTTTCGAACATGATTCTTACGTCGATTTGAAAATTTCAGCCCATTTGGTTCCTTAGAGCCTGAAAAAATTGCTTTCAAATATCGAACCCAAGTCTGAAATCAGTGCCCATAGAAATGATGATTTTTCTACAAAAAACACTTTTTGCTGATTTTTCAACTGATTACGTTTTCGTCCATTATTTTCACGATGATTTTAAAATTTCAGCCCGTTTGGTACCATAGAGCCTGTCTGAAAACAGTGCACATAGAAAAAATGAATTATCTACAAATACAAATTTATGCAGATTTTCTGATTGATTTCGTTTTGGAATATTATTCTTATCACGATTCCAAAATTTCAGCTCGTTTGGAACCATAGAGTCTGAAAAAAATGGCTTTTAAATATCGAACCCAAGCCTGAAATCAGTACCCATAGAAATGATGATTTTTCTACAAAAAAACACTTTTTGTAGATTTTTCAACTGATTACCTTTTCGACCATGATTTTTACGTCGATTCTAAAATTTCAGCCCGTTTGGTAATATGGAGCCTAAAAAAATGGCTTTTAAATTTCGAACCCAAGTCTGGAAACAGTGCCCATAGAAAAAATGAATTTTGTCAAAATACAACTTTATTTAGATTTTCTGATTGATTTCGTTTTGGACTAATATTCTTATCACATTTCCAAAATTTCAGCTCGTTTGGAACCATAGAGTCTGAAAAAATGGCTTTTAAATATCGAACCCAAGCCTGAAATCAGTGCCCATAGAAATGATAATTTTTCTTAAAAAAAACGCTTTTTGCTGATTGTTCAACTGATTACGTTTTCGACCATTATTCTTACGATGATTTTTAAATTTCAGCCCGTTTGGTACCATAGAGCCTGTCTGAAAACAGTGCACATAGAAAAAATGAATTTTCTACAAATACAAATTTATGCAGATTTTCTGATTGATTTCGTTTTGGACTATTATTCTTATCACGATTCCAAAATTTCAGCCCGTTTGGTTCCGTAGAGCCTGAAAAATGGCTTTTACAAATCGAACCCAAGTTTGAACTCAGTGCACATAGAAAATATGATTTTTGTCCAAATACAACTTTATTTAGATTTTCTGATTGATTTCGTTTTGGACACGATTCTTATCACGATTCCAAAATTTCAGCTCGTTTGGTACCATAAAGTCTGAAAAAATGGCTTTTTAATATAGAACCCAAGTCTGAAATCAGTGCCCATAGAAATGATGATTTTTCTTAAAAAAAACGCTTTTTGCTGATTGTTCAATTGATTATGTTTTCGAACATGATTCTTACGTCGATTTGAAAATTTCAGCCCGTTTGGTTCCTTAGAGCCTGAAAAAATTGCTTTCAAATATCGAACCCAAGTCTGAAATCAGTGCCCATAGAAATGATGATTTTTCTACAAAAAACACTTTTTGCTGATTTTTCAACTGATTACGTTTTCGTCCATTATTCTCACGATGATTTTAAAATTTCAGCCCGTTTGGTACCATAGAGCCTGTCTGAAAACAGTGCACATAGAAAAAATGAATTATCTACAAATACAAATTTATGCAGATTTTCTGATTGATTTCGTTTTGGAATATTATTCTTTTCACGATTCCAAAATTTCAGCTCGTTTGGAACCATAGAGTCTGAAAAAAATGGCTTTTAAATATCGAACCCAAGCCTGAAATCAGTACCCATAGAAATGATGATTTTTCTACAAAAAAACACTTTTTGTAGATTTTTCAACTGATTACCTTTTCGACCATGATTCTAAGGTCGATTCTAAAATTTCAGCCCGTTTGGTACTCCATAGAGCATGAAAAAATGGCTTTTAAATATCGAACCCAAATCTGGAAACAGTGCACATAGAAAAAATGAATTTTGTCAAAATACAACTTTATTTAGATTTTCTGATTGATTTCGTTTTGGACTATTATTCTTATCACGATTCCAAAATTTCAGCTCGTTTGGTACCATAAAGTCTGAAAAAATGGCTTTTAAATATCGAACCCAACTCTAAAATCAGTGCCCATAGAAATGATGATTTTTCTACAAAAAACACTTTATGCTGATTTTTCAACTGATTACGTTTTCGACCATTACTCTTACGATGATTTCAAAATTTCAGCCCGTTTGGTTGCAAAGAGCCTGAAAAATTTTCTTTTAAATATCGAACCCAAGTCTGAAATCAGTACCCATAGAAATGATGATTTTTCTACAAAAAAACACTTTTTGTAGATTTTTCAAATGATTACCTTTTCGACCATGAATCTTAGGTCGATTCTAAAATTTCAGCCCGTTTGGTACTCCAAAGAGCATGAAAAAATGGCTTTTAAATATCGAACCCAAGTCTGGAAACAGTGCCCATAGAAAAAATGAATTTTGTCAAAATACAACTTTATTTAGATTTTCTGATTGATTTCGTTTTGGACTATTATTCTTATCACGATTCCAAAATTTCAGCTCGTTTGGAACCATAGAGTCTGAAAAAATGGCTTTTAAATATCGAACCCAAGCCTGAAATCAGTGCCCATAGAAATGATGATTTTTCTTAAAAAAAACGTTTTTTGCTGATTTTTCAATTGATTACGTTTTCGACCATGATTCTTACGTCGATTCGAAAATTTCAGCCCATTTGGTTCCTTAGAGCTTGAAAAAATTGCTTTTAAATATCGAACCCAAGTCTGAAATCAGTGCCCATAGAAATGATGATTTATCTACAAAAAACACTTTTTGTAGATTTTTCGACTGATTACGTTTTCGACCATGATTCTTCGGTCGATTCAAAATTTCAGCCCGTTTGGTACCATAGAGCCTGAAAAAATGGCTTTTAAATATCGAACCCAAGTCTGAAAACAGTGCCCATAGAAAAAATGAATTTTGTCCAAATACAACTTTATTAAGATTTTCTGATTGATTTCGTTTTGGACAATTATTCTTATCACGATTCCAAAATTTCAGCTCGTTTGGTACCATAGAGTCTGAAAAAATGGCTTTTAATTATCGAACCCAAGCCTGAAATCAGTGCCCATAGAAATGATGATTTTTCTTAAAAAAAAACACTTTTTGCTGATTTTTCAACTTATTACGTTTTCGATCATAATTCTTACGAGGATTTCAAAATTTCAGCCCGTTTGGTAGCATAGAGCTTGAAAAATTTGCTTTTAAATATCGAACCCAAGCCTGAAATCAGTACCCATAGAAATGATGATTTTAAAAAAAAAAACACTTTTTGTAGATTTTTCAACTGATTACCTTTTCGACCATGATTCTTAGGTCGATTCTAAAATTTCAGCCCGTTTGGTACTCTATAGAGCCTGTAAAAATGGCTTTTAAATATCGAACCCAAGTCTGAAAACAGTGCCCATAGAAAAAATGAATTTTGTCCAAATACAACTTAATTTAGATTTTCTGATTGATTTCGTTTTGGACCATTGTTCTTATCACGATTCCAAAATTTCAGCTCGTTTGGTACCATAGAGTCTGAAAAAATGGCTTTTACAAATCAAACCCAAGTTTGAAAACAGAGCACATAGAAAATATGATTTTTGTCCAAATACAACATTATTTAGATTTTCTGATTGATTTCGTTTTCGACCATTATTCTTATCACGATTCCGAAATTTCAGCCAGTTTGGTACCATAGAGTCTGAAAAAATGGCTTTTAAATATCGAACCCAAGCCTGATATCAGTGCCCATAGAAATGATGATTTTTCTTAAAAAAAACACATTTTGTAGATTTTTCAACTGATTACCTTTTCGACCATGATTCTTACGTCGATTTGAAAATATCAGCCCGTTTGGTACTATGGAGCCTAAAAAAATGGCTTTTAAATTTCGAACCCAAGTCTGAAATCAGTGCCCATAGGAATGTTGATTTTTCTACAAAAAACACTTTATGCTGATTTTTCAACTGATTACGTTTTCGACCATTACTCTTACGATGATTTCAAAATTTCAGCCCGTTTGGTAGCAAAGAGCCTGAAAAATTTGCTTTTAAATATCGAACCCAAGTCTGAAATCAGTACCCATAGAAATGATGATTTTTCTACAAAAAACCCTTTTTATAGATTTTTCAAATGATTACCTTTTCGACCATGATTCTTAGGTCGATTCTTAAATTTCAGCCCGTTTGGTACTCTATAGAGCATGAAAAAATGGCTTTTAAATATCGAACCCAAGTCTGAAAACAGTGCCCATCGAAAAAAATGAATTTTGTCCAAATACAAATTTATTTAGATTTTCTGATTGATTTCGTTTTGAACCATTATTCTTATAATGATTCCAAAATTTCAGCTCGTTTGGAACCATAGAGTCTGAAAAAATGGCTTTTATATATCGAACCCAAGCCTGAAATCAGTGCCCATAGAAATGATGATTTTTCTTAAAAAAAACACATTTTGCTGATTGTTCAACTGATTACGTTTTCTACCACGATTCTTAAGTCGATTCTAAAATTTCAGCCCGTTTGGTACCATAGAGCCTGAAAAAATTGCATTTAAATATCGAACCCAAGTCTGAAATCAGTGCCTATAGAAATGATGATTTTTCTACAAAAAACACTTTACGCTGATTTTTCAACTGATTACGTTTTCGACCATTATTCTTACGATGATTTCAAAATTTCAGCCCGTTTGGTAGCAAAGAGCCTGAAAAATTTGCTTTTAAATATCGAACCCAAGTCTGAAATCAGTACCCATAGAAATGATGATTTTTCTACAAAAAACACTTTTTGTAGATTTTTTAACTGATTACCTTTTCGACCATGATTCTTACGTCGATTTTTAAATTTCAGCCCGTTTGGTACTATGGAGCCTAAAAAAATGGCTTTTAAATTTCGAACCCAAGTCTGAAAACAGTGCCCATAGATAAAATGAATTTTGTCCAAATACAAATTTATTTAGATTTTCTGATTGATTTCGTTTTCGACCATTATTCTTATCACGATTCCGAAATTTCAGCCAGTTTGGTACCATAGAGTCTGAAAAAATGGCTTTTAAATATCGAATCCAAGCCTGAAATCAGAGCCCATAGAAATGATGATTTTTCTTTAAAAAAACACATTTTGTAGATTTTTCAACTGATTACCTTTTCGACCATGATTCTTACGTCGAATCTAAAATTTCAGCCCGTTTGGTACTATGGAGCCTAAAAAAATGGCTTTTATATTTCGAACCCAAGTCTGAAATCAGTGCCCATAGAAATGATGATTTTTCTACAAAAAACACTTTATGCTGATTTTTCAACTGATTATGTTTTCGACCATTACTCTAACGATGATTTCAAATTTTCAGCCCGTTTGGTAGCAAAGAGCCTGAAAAATTTGCTTTTAAATATCGAACCCAAGTCTGAAATCAGTACCCATAGAAATGATGATTTTTCTACAAAAAACCCTTTTTATAGATTTTTCAAATGATTACCTTTTCGACCATGATTCTTAGGTCGATTCTTAAATTTCAGCCCGTTTGGTACTCTATAGAGCATGAAAAAATGGCTTTTAAATATCGAACCCAAGTCTAAAAACAGTGCCCATAGAAAAAATGAATTTTGTCCAAATACAACTTTATTAAGATTTTCTGATTGATTTCGTTTTGGACAATTATTCTTATCACGATTCCAAAATTTCAGCTCGTTTGGTACCATAGAGTCTGAAAAAATGACTTTTACAAATCGAACCCAAGTTTGAAAACAGTGCACATCGAAAATATGATTTTTGTCCAAATACATCTTTATTTAGATTTTCTTATTGATTTCGTTTTGGACCAAGATTTTAATCACGATTCCGAAATTTCAGCCCGTTTGGTACCATAGAGTCTGAAAAAATGGCTTTTAAATATCGAACCCAAGCCTGAAATCAGTGCCCATAGAAATGATGATTTTTCTACAAAAAATACTTTTTGCTGATTTTTCAACTGATTACGTTTTCGACCATTATTCTTACGATGATTCCAAAATTTCAGCCGTTTGGTAGCAAAGAGCCTGAAAAATTTGCTTTTTAATATCGAACCCAAGTCTGAAATCAGTACCATAGAAATGATGATTTTTCTACAAAAAACACTTTTTGTAGATTTTTCAACTGATTACCTTTTCGACCATGATTCTTAGGTCGATTCTAAAATTTCAGCCCGTTTGGTACTCCATAGAGCATGAAAATATGGCTTTTAAATATCGATCCCAAGTCTGGAAACAGTGCCCATAGAAAAAATGAATTTTGTCAAAATACAACTTTATTTAGATTTTCTGATTGATTTCGTTTTGGACTATTATTCTTATCACGATTCCAAAATTTCAGCTCGTTTGTAACCATAGAGTCTGAAAAAATGGCTTTTAAAAATCGAACCCAAGCCTGAAATCAGTGCCCATAGAAATGATGATTTTTCTTAAAAAAAACGCTTTTTGCTGATTGTTCAATTGATTACGTTTTCGACCATGATTCTTACGTCGATTCGAAAATTTCAGCCAATTTGGTTCCTTAGAGCCTGAAAAAATTGCTTTTAAATATCGAACCCAAGTCTGAAATCAGTGCCTATAGAAATGATGATTTTTCTACAAAAAACACTTTACGCTGATTTTTCAACTGATTACGTTTTCGACCAATTATTCTTACGATGATTTCAAAATTTCAGCCCGTTTGGTAGCAAAGAGCCTGAAAAATTTGCTTTTAAATATCGAACCCAAGTCTGAAATCAGTACCCATAGAAATGATGATTTTTCTACAAAAAACACTTTTTGTAGATTTTTTAACTGATTACCTTTTCGACCATGATTCTTACGTCGATTTTTAAATTTCAGCCCGTTTGGTACTCCATAGAGCATGAAAATATGGCTTTTAAATATCGATCCCAAGTCTGGAAACAGTGCCCATAGAAAAAATGAATTTTGTCAAAATACAACTTTATTTAGATTTTCTGATTGATTTCGTTTTGGACTATTATTCTTATCACGATTCCAAAATTTCAGCTCGTTTGTAACCATAGAGTCTGAAAAAATGGCTTTTAAAAATCGAACCCAAGCCTGAAATCAGTGCCCATAGAAATGATGATTTTTCTTAAAAAAAACGCTTTTTGCTGATTGTTCAATTGATTACGTTTTCGACCATGATTCTTACGTCGATTCGAAAATTTCAGCCAATTTGGTTCCTTAGAGCCTGAAAAAATTGCTTTTAAATATCGAACCCAAGTCTGAAATCAGTGCCTATAGAAATGATGATTTTTCTACAAAAAACACTTTACGCTGATTTTTCAACTGATTACGTTTTCGACCAATTATTCTTACGATGATTTCAAAATTTCAGCCCGTTTGGTAGCAAAGAGCCTGAAAAATTTGCTTTTAAATATCGAACCCAAGTCTGAAATCAGTACCCATAGAAATGATGATTTTTCTACAAAAAACACTTTTTGTAGATTTTTTAACTGATTACCTTTTCGACCATGATTCTTACGTCGATTTTTAAATTTCAGCCCGTTTGGTACTATGGAGCCTAAAAAAATGGCTTTTAAATTTCGAACCTATTAAAACACGTTGCTTTTCGCAATAGACAAAAGAATAAACTTTTATTGTTCTTGAAATATATTTGAAATGTTACACATTGTTTCAATATAGATGGCGCCACTAAACACATTTGATAATTTTGTTACCATTATTCTAATACTCCCACTTAACAAAATAAATGTGAATTTTTAAACAGAATACATAGATATTGTTTTATTTAACTTTAATTCCCAGCATGTGCTTGAACTTATAATGCTTAGTTGACAAAAAACCCTTGGTTAACAAGTCAGCGGGCATTTCCTGAGTTGAAATGTATTCAATATTAATTTATTTATTTTTAACTGCATCTCTATTTAATTAATTTATTTTTAAGAGCAAATAACATTCTCAGCGTAGAATGTTTTATGACAGGAGAAAAAATGTTCTCATAATCAATACCACGTCGTTGCGTAAAACCTTTAGCCACGAGTCGGGCACGATACCGCACTTTATCATTCACATCTAGTTGTTTATTTAACACCCACTTGTTTTGCACAATTAATCCATTACTTGGTATATCAACAATTTCCCACGCATCGTTATCCTCGAACGACTGAAGCTCCTCTCGCATGGCCTGTCTCCACTGATCAGCTTCTGGTCCATTCAGCGCTTCTGAGAAGTCTATTTGTTCGACATCTGGATTGGAATTGGAAATACAGATATTACCAAACCCAAAACGTTCCGGAGGTTTTCGTGTTCTCTTCTCCTGTTCTGGTAATTCTGGAATTGGTTGCAACTCACTGATTGAGATATCTGTCTCTATGTTTGTGATGCTTGTATCGTCATCATTTTCACTAGCCGGATCAGTATATACAGATGTATTTGAATTTTGGAGAGATTCATCCATTGAAGACTCCCCCACTGAATCTCTGCCATCTTCGTTTGTTGCCGGAGACTCATGCCCTTCAAATTCAACATCATCCTGTATCCATTCTGCTATGTTTTCTGCATTGATTTCCGATGATACTGTTTCTTCTTCTATCACTATTATATCTCTCTTTATAGTTATAATATTTTTTATGGGATCATATACACGATATCCCTTTACTGTTTCTGAAAATCCTACAAGAATCTGCATTTTAGCCTTCTTGTCCCATTTTAATCTTCTTTCCTTCGGTATGTGGACCATTACGGGGCTGCCAAATAGGCGTATATGACTTAAATCTGGTTTCTTTTTATACCACGCTTCATAGGGTGTTTTATTTCCCAAACTTGAAGTTACAGATCTATTTTTTAGGTATACTGCTGTATTAGCTGCTTCAGCCCAGAACTTTTTTTCTAATTTCGCATTAAAAAGTAAGCATCGCGCTTTCTCTATAATAGTTCTATTAGCCCGTTCACAAACACCATTTTGTTCAGGTGTGTATGCAGTTGTCTTCTGGTGTATAATTCCTTCTCTGAGTAAGTAATTCTCCATCTCACCACTACAAAATTCACCACCATTATCTGTGCGTAATATTTTTATTTTTGTTTTCTGACTATTTTCAGTCATTGCTTTAAAATTCTTAAATATCTTGAAGACTTCATTTTTATATTTGTGGAAGTATATGAAGGTCATACGACTGTGATCATCAATGAACAAGACAAAATACCTAGCACCACCTATGGACTTCGTTTCCATAGGACCACATACATCTGCATGTATTGTATGTAGTATTTCTGTACTTATTTTTCCAACATGATGAAATGGTAACCTCATTTGTTTACCTTCGCAACAGGTCACACATTTCGCCATTGTCATATCACTGGTACCCGGGTAGGACAATCCATCTACAATGCCGTTCTTCATTTTATTTAAATCATTACTGTTAATATGCGCTAACCGCCTGTGCCAAAGATCTGCATTTACTACAGCAGGTGCTGCCAGTATACAATCTGCTACTTTGATGTTTAGCTTGTACACTCCATTTATTGACGTTCCTGTGGCCACCAACACATTCTTAGTGTTACGTATGTAGCATTTGTTTTCACCAAAAACAACATTGTTTCCGTTCTTGATTAGTTCGCTCACTGACAACAGGTTTGTTGTTAAGCTCGGTATGCAAAGCACATCTTTAACCATGATATCGTAGTTGCAGTTAGTTATTATTTGTACATCTCCGGAACACAAAACTGGCACTTTCATATTATTCGCGACGGTTATCTCTGATAAATATGGCGTAAAATTTGCGTGTTTCATCCACTCTTTGTTGGCCGTCATATGTGCACTTGCGCCACTGTCAATGTACCATTCGTTTTTATTGTATTCTCCGTTCAAAAAAAACTACACTAAAAGCATTTGATTGTTTGTTTTTTTGTAACACTGGACACTGGTTTCGATAATGACCCGTCTGTTTACATTTGTAACAAGTGATGGTCTTGTCACCTGTCACTTTTGAATTTTTCGATGACGTCGCGCCATTTTTAAATTTCTGCTTGTAGCTTTTATTTGCAGCAAATGCTGCGCCGCTGGAATCCACGTCATTCTTTGAAACCTCCATATCAATCAACTTAGATTTTATTAAATCGGTGGTAATCTGCATTCCTGAGTGCTCCACCGCCATAATCATTGGCATGAATTTTTCTGGCAGACCTGCGAGAAGTAACGATCCGACCCATTCTTCTGTAATTGCAAATCCTGTGCCCTTCAATCTCTGAGCTGTTTCGACCACTTGCGTGACGTAGGAAGTCATGGAATCACAATTTTCTTGTCGTAACGAGATTAAATGTCTTAGTAGAGATATTTTACGAGAAAAGCCTGAGTCATCAAATATAGACCTCAGTTTAATCCATAACTCTAAAGTTGTTTTTGTTTCCTTAATATGCACGTACAATCCAGGGTCAATAGTTAAAACTAGCTTCGCCTTAGCTCTTGCGTCATCTGATGCTTTTGACTCGAAATTTTTATCTGGCTCCGACTTGATATAGTTAGCAAGGTTGTCAAGCACCAACAGATTTTCAACCGCAAAACTCCACTGATCATAATTCTGGCGTCCTGTCAGCTTCTCAATACTTTGAAAATAGTTTACAGCCATATTTCCACGAAAAGTCAACAATTTTCGACTGTTTTATACTAAATTTACACAGTAAAAACCGAAAAATATATGGATATTTGCCCATAACCTATTAAAACACGTTGCTTTTCGCAATAGACAAAAGAATAAACTTTTATTGTTCTTGAAATATATTTGAAATGTTACACATTGTTTCAATATAGATGGCGCCACTAAACACATTTGATAATTTTGTTACCATTATTCTAATAGAACCCAAGTCTGAAAACAGTGCCCATAGATAAAATGAATTTTGTCCAAATACAACTTGATTTAGATTTTCTGATTGATTTCGTTTTCGACCATTATTCTTATCACGATTCCGAAATTTCAGCCAGTTTGGTACCATAGAGTCTGAAAAAATGGCTTTTAAATATCAAACCCAAGCCTGAAATCAGTGCCCATAGAAATGATGATTTTTCTTAAAAAAAACACATTTTGCTGATTGTTCAACTGATTACGTTTTCGACCATGATTCTTACGTCGATTCTAAAATTTCAGCCCGTTTGGTAAGATAGAGCCTGAAAAAATTGCATTTAAATATCGAACCCAAGTCTGAAATCAGTGCCTATAGAAATGATGATTTTTCTACAAAAAACACTTTATGCTGATTTTTCAACTGATTACGTTTTCGACCATTATTCTTACGATGATTTCAAAATTTCAGCCCGTTTGGTAGCAAAGAGCCTGAAAAATTTGCTTTTAAATATCGAACCCAAGTCTGAAATCAGTACCCATAGAAATGATGATTTTTCTACAAAAAACACTTTTTGTAGATTTTTTAACTGATTACCTTTTCGACCATGATTCTTACGTCGATTTTTAAATTTCAGCCCGTTTGGTACTATGGAGCCTAAAAAAATGGCTTTTAAATTTCGAACCCAAGTCTGAAAACAGTGCCCATAGATAAAATGAATTTTGTCCAAATACAACTTTATTTAGATTTTCTGATTGATTTCGTTTTCGACCATTATTCTTATCACGATTCCGAAATTTCAGCCAGTTTGGTACCATAGAGTCTGAAAAAATGGCTTTTAAATATCGAACCCAAGCCTGAAATCAGTGCCCATAGACATGATGATTTTTCTTAAAAAAAACACATTTTGTAGATTTTTCAACTGATTTCCTTTTCGACCATGATTCTTACGTCGAATCTAAAATTTCAGCCCGTTTGGTACTATGGAGCCTAAAAAAATGGCTTTTAAATTTCGAACCCAAGTCTGAAATCAGTGCCCATAGAAATGATGATTTTTCTACAAAAAACACTTTATGCTGATTTTTCAACTGATTACGTTTTCGACCATTACTCTTACGATGATTTCAAATTTTCAGCCCGTTTGGTAGCAAAGAGCCTGAAAAATTTGCTTTTAAATATCGAACCCAAGTCTGAAATCAGTACCCATAGAAATGATGATTTTTCTACAAAAAACCCTTTTTATAGATTTTTCAAATGATTACCTTTTCGACCATGATTCTTAGGTCGATTCTAAAATTTAAGCCCGTTTGGTACTCTATAGAGCCTGTAAAAATGGCTTTTAAATATCGAACCCAAGTCTGAAAACAGTGCCCATAGAAAAAATGAATTTTGTCCAAATACAACTTTATTAAGATTTTCTGATTGATTTCGTTTTGGACAATTATTCTTATCACGATTCCAAAATTTCAGCTCGTTTGGTACCATAGAGTCTGAAAAAATGGCTTTTACAAATCGAACCCAAGTTTGAAAACAGTGCACATCGAAAATATGATTTTTGTCCAAATACATCTTTATTTAGATTTTCTTATTGATTTCGTTTTGGACCAAGATTTTAATCACGATTCCGAAATTTCAGCCCGTTTGGTACCATAGAGTCTGAAAAAATGGCTTTTAAATATCGAACCCAAGCCTGAAATCAGTGCCCATAGAAATGATGATTTTTCTACAAAAAATACTTTTAGCTGATTTTTCAACTGATAACGTTTTCGACCATTATTCTTACGATGATTCCAAAATTTCAGCCGTTTGGTAGCAAAGAGCCTGAAAAATTTGCTTTTAAATATCGAACCCAAGTCTGAAATCAGTACCATAGAAATGATGATTTTTCTACAAAAAACACTTTTTGTAGATTTTTCAACTGATTACCTTTTCGACCATGATTCTTAGGTCGATTCCTAAATTTCAGCCAGTTTGGTACTCCAAAGAGCATGAAAAAATGGCTTTTAAATATCGAACCCAAGTCTGGAAACAGTGACCATAGAAAAAATGAATTTTGTCCAAATACAACTTTATTTAGATTTTCTGATTGATTTCGTTTTGAACCATTATTCTTATAATGATTCCAAAATTTCAGCTCGTTTGGAACCATAGAGTCTGAAAAAATGGCTTTTAAATATCGAACCCAAGCCTGAAATCAGTGCCCATAGAAATGATGATTTTACTTAAAAAAAACACATTTTGCTGTTTGTTCAACTGATTACGTTTTCGACCATGATTCTTAAGTCGATTCTAAAATTTCAGCCCGTTTGGTACCATAGAGCCTGAAAAAATTGCATTTAAATATCGAACCCAAGTCTGAAATCAGTGCCTATAGAAATGATGATTTTTCTACAAAAAACACTTTACGCTGATTTTTCAACTGATTACGTTTTCGACCAATTATTCTTACGATGATTTCAAAATTTCAGCCCGTTTGGTAGCAAAGAGTCTGAAAAATTTGCTTTTAAATATCGAACCCAAGTCTGAAATCAGTACCCATAGAAATGATGATTTTTCTACAAAAAACACTTTTTGTAGATTTTTTAACTGATTACCTTTTCGACCATGATTCTTACGTCGATTTTTAAATTTCAGCCCGTTTGGTACTATGGAGCCTAAAAAAATGGCTTTTAAATTTCGAACCCAAGTCTGAAAACAGTGCCCATAGATAAAATGAATTTTGTCCAAATACAACTTAATTTAGATTTTCTGATTGATTTCGTTTTCGACCATTATTCTTATAACGATTCCGAAATTTCAGCCAGTTTGGTACCATAGAGTCTGAAAAATGGCTTTTAAATATCAAACCCAAGCCTGAAATCAGTGCCCATAGAAATGATGATTTTTCTTAAAAAAAACACATTTTGCTGATTGTTCAACTGATTACGTTTTCGACCATGATTCTTACGTCGATTCTAAAATTTCAGCCCGTTTGGTACCATAGAGCCTGAAAAAATTGCATTTAAATATCGAACCCAAGTCTGAAATCAGTGCCTATAGAAATGATGATTTTTCTTAAAAAAAACACATTTTGTAGATTTTTCAACTGATTTCCTTTTCGACCATGATTCTTACGTCGAATCTAAAATTTCAGCCCGTTTGGTACTATGGAGCCTAAAAAAATGGCTTTTAAATTTCGAACCTAAGTCTGAAATCAGTGCCCATAGAAATGATGATTTTTCTACAAAAAACACTTTATGCTGATTTTTCAACTGATTACGTTTTCGACCATTACTCTTACGATGATTTCAAATTTTCAGCCCGTTTGGTAGCAAAGAGCCTGAAAAATTTGCTTTTAAATATCGAACCCAAGTCTGAAATCAGTACCCATAGAAATGATGATTTTTCTACAAAAAACCCTTTTTATAGATTTTTCAAATGATTACCTTTTCGACCATGATTCTTAGGTCGATTCTAAAATTTCAGCCAGTTTGGTACTCCATAGAGCATGAAAAAATGGCTTTTAAATATCGAACCCAAGTCTGGAAACAGTGCCCATAGAAAAAATGAATTTTGTCCAAATACAACTTTATTTAGATTTTCTGATTGATTTCGTTTTGAACCATTATTCTTTTAATGATTCCAAAATTTCAGCTCGTTTGGAACCATAGAGTCTGAAAAAATGGCTTTTAAATATCGAACCCAAGTCTGAAATCAGTACCCATAGAAATGATGATTTTTCTACAAAAAACACTTTTTGTAGATTTTTTAACTGATTACCTTTTCGACCATGATTCTTACGTCGATTTTTAAATTTCAGCCCGTTTGGTACTATGGAGCCTAAAAAAATGGCTTTTAAATTTCGAACCCAAGTCTGAAAACAGTGCCCATAGATAAAATGAATTTTGTCCAAATACAACTTTATTTAGATTTTCTGATTGATTTCGTTTTCGACCATTATTCTTATCACGATTCCGAAATTTCAGCCAGTTTGGTACCATAGAGTCTGAAAAAATGGCTTTTAAATATCGAACCCAAGCCTGAAATCAGTGCCCATAGACATGATGATTTTTCTTAAAAAAAACACATTTTGTAGATTTTTCAACTGATTTCCTTTTCGACCATGATTCTTACGTCGAATCTAAAATTTCAGCCCGTTTGGTACTATGGAGCCTAAAAAAATGGCTTTTAAATTTCGAACCCAAGTCTGAAATCAGTGCCCATAGAAATGATGATTTTTCTACAAAAAACACTCTATGCTGATTTTTCAACTGATTACGTTTTCGACCATTACTCTTACGATGATTTCAAATTTTCAGCCCGTTTGGTAGCAAAGAGCCTGAAAAATTTGCTTTTAAATATCGAACCCAAGTCTGAAATCAGTACCCATAGAAATGATGATTTTTCTACAAAAAACCCTTTTTATAGATTTTTCAAATGATTACCTTTTCGACCATGATTCTTAGGTCGATTCTAAAATTTAAGCCCGTTTGGTACTCTATAGAGCCTGTAAAAATGGCTTTTAAATATCGAACCCAAGTCTGAAAACAGTGCCCATAGAAAAAATGAATTTTGTCCAAATACAACTTTATTAAGATTTTCTGATTGATTTCGTTTTGGACAATTATTCTTATCACGATTCCAAAATTTCAGCTCGTTTGGTACCATAGAGTCTGAAAAAATGGCTTTTACAAATCGAACCCAAGTTTGAAAACAGTGCACATCGAAAATATGATTTTTGTCCAAATACATCTTTATTTAGATTTTCTTATTGATTTCGTTTTGGACCAAGATTTTAATCACGATTCCGAAATTTCAGCCCGTTTGGTACCATAGAGTCTGAAAAAATGGCTTTTAAATATCGAACCCAAGCCTGAAATCAGTGCCCATAGAAATGATGATTTTTCTACAAAAAATACTTTTTGCTGATTTTTCAACTGATTACGTTTTCGACCATTATTCTTACGATGATTCCAAAATTTCAGCCGTTTGGTAGCAAAGAGCCTGAAAAATTTGCTTTTAAATATCGAACCCAAGTCTGAAATCAGTACCATAGAAATGATGATTTTTCTACAAAAAACACTTTTTGTAGATTTTTCAACTGATTACCTTTTCGACCATGATTCTTAGGTCGATTCTAAAATTTCAGCCCGTTTGGTACCATAGAGCCTGAAAAAATTGCATTTAAATATCGAACCCAAGTCTGAAATCAGTGCCTATAGAAATGATGATTTTTCTTAAAAAAAACACATTTTGTAGATTTTTCAACTGATTTCCTTTTCGACCATGATTCTTACGTCGAATCTAAAATTTCAGCCCGTTTGGTACTATGGAGCCTAAAAAAATGGCTTTTAAATTTCGAACCCAAGTCTGAAATCAGTGCCCATAGAAATGATGATTTTTCTACAAAAAACACTTTATGCTGATTTTTCAACTGATTACGTTTTCGACCATTACTCTTACGATGATTTCAAATTTTCAGCCCCTTTGGTAGCAAAGAGCCTGAAAAATTTGCTTTTAAATATCGAACCCAAGTCTGAAATCAGTACCCATAGAAATGATGATTTTTCTACAAAAAACCCTTTTTATAGATTTTTCAAATGATTACCTTTTCGACCATGATTCTTAGGTCGATTCTAAAATTTGAGCCAGTTTGGTACTCCATAGAGCATGAAAAAATGGCTTTTAAATATCGAACCCAAGTCTGGAAACAGTGCCCATAGAAAAAATGAATTTTGTCCAAATACAACTTTATTTAGATTTTCTGATTGATTTCGTTTTGAACCATTATTCTTATAATGATTCCAAAATTTCAGCTCGTTTGGAACCATAGAGTCTGAAAAAATGGCTTTTAAATATCGAACCCAAGCCTGAAATCAGTGCCCATAGAAATGATGATTTTTCTTAAAAAAAACACATTTTGCTGATTGTTCAACTGATTACGTTTTCGACCATGATTCTTAAGTCGATTCTAAAATTTCAGCCCGTTTGGTACCATAGAGCCTGAAAAAATTGCATTTAAATATCGAACCCAAGTCTGAAATCAGTGCCTATAGAAATGATGATTTTTCTACAAAAAACACTTTACGCTGATTTTTCAACTGATTACGTTTTCGACCAATTATTCTTACGATGATTTCAAAATTTCAGCCCGTTTGGTAGCAAAGAGCCTGAAAAATTTGCTTTTAAATATCGAACCCAAGTCTGAAATCAGTACCCATAGAAATGATGATTTTTCTACAAAAAACACTTTTTGTAGATTTTTTAACTGATTACCTTTTCGACCATGATTCTTACGTCGATTTTTAAATTTCAGCCCGTTTGGTACTATGGAGCCTAAAAAAATGGCCTTTAAATTTCGAACCCAAGTCTGAAAACAGTGCCCATAGATAAAATGAATTTTGTCCAAATACAACTTAATTTAGATTTTCTGATTGATTTCGTTTTCGACCATTATTCTTATCACGATTCCGAAATTTCAGCCAGTTTGGTACCATAGAGTCTGAAAAATGGCTTTTAAATATCAAACCCAAGCCTGAAATCAGTGCCCATAGAAATGATGATTTTTCTTAAAAAAAACACATTTTGCTGATTGTTCAACTGATTACGTTTTCGACCATGATTCTTACGTCGATTCTAAAATTTCAGCCCGTATGGTACCATAGACTCTGAAAAAATTGCATTTAAATATCGAACCCAAGTCTGAAATCAGTGCCTATAGAAATGATGATTTTTCTACAAAAAACACTTTATGCTGATTTTTCAACTGATTACGTTTTCGACCATTATTCTTACGATGATTTCAAAATTTCAGCCCGTTTGGTAGCAAAGAGCCTGAAAAATTTGCTTTTAAATATCGAACCCAAGTCTGAAATCAGTACCCATAGAAATGATGATTTTTCTACAAAAAACGCTTTTTGTAGATTTTTTAACTGATTACCTTTTCGACCATGATTCTTACGTCGATTTTTAAATTTCAGCCCGTTTGGTACTATGGAGCCTAAAAAAATGGCTTTTAAATTTCGAACCCAAGTCTAAAAACAGTGCCCATAGATAAAATGAATTTTGTCCAAATACAACTTAATTTAGATTTTCTGATTGATTTCGTTTTCGACCATTATTCTTATCACGATTCCGAAATTTCAGCCAGTTTGGTACCATAGAGTCTGAAAAATGGCTTTTAAATATCAAACCCAAGCCTGAAATCAGTGCCCATAGAAATGATGATTTTTCTTAAAAAAAACACATTTTGCTGATTGTTCAACTGATTACGTTTTCGACCATGATTCTTACGTCGATTCTAAAATTTCAGCCCGTATGGTACCATAGACTCTGAAAAAATTGCATTTAAATATCGAACCCAAGTCTGAAATCAGTGCCTATAGAAATGATGATTTTTCTACAAAAAACACTTTATGCTGATTTTTCAACTGATTACGTTTTCGACCATTACTCTTACGATGATTTCAAATTTTCAGCCCGTTTGGTAGCAAAGAGCCTAAAAAAATGGCTTTTAAATTTCGAACCCAAGTCTGAAATCAGTGCCCATAGAAATGATGATTTTTCTACAAAAAACACTTTATGCTGATTTTTCAACTGATTACGTTTTCGACCATTACTCTTACGATGATTTCAAATTTTCAGCCCGTTTGGTAGCAAAGAGCCTGAAAAATTTGCTTTTAAATATCGAACCCAAGTCTGAAATCAGTACCCATAGAAATGATGATTTTTCTACAAAAAACCCTTTTTATAGATTTTTCAAATGATTACCTTTTCGACCATGATTCTTAGGTCGATTCTTAAATTTCAGCCCGTTTGGTACTCTATAGAGCATGAAAAAATGCCTTTTAAATATCGAACCCAAGTCTGAAAACAGTGCCCATAGATAAAATGAATTTTGTCCAAATACAACTTAATTTAGATTTTCTGATTGATTTCGTTTTCGACCATTATTCTTATCACGATTCCGAAATTTCAGCCAGTTTGGTACCATAGAGTCTGAAAAATGGCTTTTAAATATCAAACCCAAGCCTGAAATCAGTGCCCATAGAAATGATGATTTTTCTTAAAAAAAACACATTTTGCTGATTGTTCAACTGATTACGTTTTCGACCATGATTCTTACGTCGATTCTAAAATTTCAGCCCGTTTGGTACCATAGACTCTGAAAAAATTGCATTTAAATATCGAACCCAAGTCTGAAATCAGTGCCTATAGAAATGATGATTTTTCTACAAAAAACACTTTATGCTGATTTTTCAACTGATTACGTTTTCGACCATTATTCTTACGATGATTTCAAAATTTCAGCCCGTTTGGTAGCAAAGAGCCTGAAAAATTTGCTTTTAAATATCGAACCCAAGTCTGAAATCAGTACCCATAGAAATGATGATTTTTCTACAAAAAACACTTTTTGTAGATTTTTTAACTGATTACCTTTTCGACCATGATTCTTACGTCGATTTTTAAATTTCAGCCCGTTTGGTACTATGGAGCCTAAAAAAATGGCTTTTAAATTTCGAACCCAAGTCTAAAAACAGTGCCCATAGATAAAATGAATTTTGTCCAGATACAACTTTATTTAGATTGTCTGATTGATTTCGTTTTCGACCATTATTCTTATCACGATTCCGAAATTTCAGCCAGTTTGGTACCATAGAGTCTGAAAAATGGCTTTTAAATATCAAACCCAAGCCTGAAATCAGTGCCCATAGAAATGATGATTTTTCTTAAAAAAAACACATTTTGCTGATTGTTCAACTGATTACGTTTTCGACCATGATTCTTACGTCGATTCTAAAATTTCAGCCCGTTTGGTACCATAGACTCTGAAAAAATTGCATTTAAATATCGAACCCAAGTCTGAAATCAGTGCCTATAGAAATGATGATTTTTCTACAAAAAACACTTTATGCTGATTTTTCAACTGATTACGTTTTCGACCATTATTCTTACGATGATTTCAAAATTTCAGCCCGTTTGGTAGCAAAGAGCCTGAAAAATTTGCTTTTAAATATCGAACCCAAGTCTGAAATCAGTACCCATAGAAATGATGATTTTTCTACAAAAAACACTTTTTGTAGATTTTTTAACTGATTACCTTTTCGACCATGATTCTTACGTCGATTTTTAAATTTCAGCCCGTTTGGTACTCTATAGAGCATGAAAAAATGCCTTTTAAATATCGAACCCAAGTCTGAAAACAGTGCCCATAGAAAAAATGAATTTTGTCCAAATACAACTTTATTTAGATTGTCTGATTGATTTCGTTTTCGACCATTATTCTTATCACGATTCCGAAATTTCAGCCAGTTTGGTACCATAGAGTCTGAAAAATGGCTTTTAAATATCAAACCCAAGCCTGAAATCAGTGCCCATAGAAATGATGATTTTTCTTAAAAAAAACACATTTTGCTGATTGTTCAACTGATTACGTTTTCGACCATGATTCTTACGTCGATTCTAAAATTTCAGCCCGTTTGGTACCATAGACTCTGAAAAAATTGCATTTAAATATCGAACCCAAGTCTGAAATCAGTGCCTATAGAAATGATGATTTTTCTACAAAAAACACTTTATGCTGATTTTTCAACTGATTACGTTTTCGACCATTATTCTTACGATGATTTCAAAATTTCAGCCCGTTTGGTAGCAAAGAGCCTGAAAAATTTGCTTTTAAATATCGAACCCAAGTCTGAAATCAGTACCCATAGAAATGATGATTTTTCTACAAAAAACACTTTTTGTAGATTTTTTAACTGATTACCTTTTCGACCATGATTCTTACGTCGATTTTTAAATTTCAGCCCGTTTGGTACTCTATAGAGCATGAAAAAATGCCTTTTAAATATCGAACCCAAGTCTGAAAACAGTGCCCATAGAAAAAATGAATTTTGTCCAAATACAACTTTATTAAGATTTTCTGATTGATTTCGTTTTGGACAATTATTCTTATCACGATTCCAAAATTTCAGCTCGTTTGGTACCATAGAGTCTGAAAAAATGGCTTTTACAAATCGAACCCAAGTTTGAAAACAGTGCACATCGAAAATATGATTTTTGTCCAAATACATCTTTATTTAGATTTTCTTATTGATTTCGTTTTGGACCAAGATTTTAATCACGATTCCGAAATTTCAGCCCGTTTGGTACCATAGAGTCTGAAAAAATGGCTTTTAAATATCGAACCCAAGCCTGAAATCAGTGCCCATAGAAATGATGATTTTTCTACAAAAAATACTTTTTGCTGATTTTTCAACTGATTACGTTTTCGACCATTATTCTTACGATGATTCCAAAATTTCAGCCGTTTGGTAGCAAGGAGCCTGAAAAATTTGCTTTTAAATATCGAACCCGAGTCTGAAATCAGTACCATAGAAATGATGATTTTTCTACAAAAAACACTTTTTGTAGATTTTTCAACTGATTACCTTTTCGACCATGATTCTTAGGTCGATTCTAAAATTTCAGCCCGTTTGGTACTCCATAGAGCATGAAAAAATGGCTTTTAAATATCGAACCCAAGTCTGGAAACAGTTCCCATAGAAAAAATGAATTTTGTCAAAATACAACTTTATTTAGATTTTCTGATTGAGTTCGTTTTGGACTATTATTCTTATCACGATTCCAAAATTTCAGCTCGTTTGGAACCATAGAGTCTGAAAAAATGGCTTTTAAATATCGAACCCAAGCCTGAAATCAGTGCCCATAGAAATGATGATTTTTCTTAAAAAAAACACATTTTATAGATTTTTCAAATGATTACCTTTTCGACCATGATTCTTAGGTCGATTCTTAAATTTCAGCCCGTTTGGTACTCTATAGAGCATGAAAAAATGGCTTTTAAATATCGAACCCAAGTCTGAAAACAGTGCCCATAGAAAAAAATGAATTTTCTCCAAATACAACTTTATTTAGATTTTCTGATTGATTTCGTTTTGAACCATTATTCTTATAATGATTCCAAAATTTCAGCTCGTTTGGAACCATAGAGTCTGAAAAAATGGCTTTTAAATATCGAACCCAAGCCTGAAATCAGTGCCCATAGAAATGATGATTTTTCTTAAAAAAAACACATTTTGCTGATTGTTCAACTGATTACGTTTTCGACCATGATTCTTAAGTCGATTCTAAAATTTCAGCCCGTTTGGTACCATAGAGCCTGAAAAAATTGCATTTAAATATCGAACCCAAGTCTGAAATCAGTGCCTATAGAAATGATGATTTTTCTACAAAAAACACTTTACGCTGATTTTTCAACTGATTACGTTTTCGACCAATTATTCTTACGATGATTTCAAAATTTCAGCCCGTTTGGTAGCAAAGAGCCTGAAAAATTTGCTTTTAAATATCGAACCCAAGTCTGAAATCAGTACCCATAGAAATGATGATTTTTCTACAAAAAACACTTTTTGTAGATTTTTTAACTGATTACCTTTTCGACCATGATTCTTACGTCGATTTTTAAATTTCAGCCCGTTTGGTACAATGGAGCCTAAAAAAATGGCTTTTAAATTTCGAACCCAAGTCTGAAAACCGTGCCCATAGATAAAATGAATTTTGTCCAAATACAACTTGATTTAGATTTTCTGATTGATTTCGTTTTCGACCATTATTCTTATCACGATTCCGAAATTTCAGCCAGTTTGGTACCATAGAGTCTGAAAAAATGGCTTTTAAATATCAAACCCAAGCCTGAAATCAGTGCCCATAGAAATGATGATTTTTCTTAAAAAAAACACATTTTGCTGATTGTTCAACTGATTACGTTTTCGACCATGATTCTTACGTCGAATCTAAAATTTCAGCCCGTTTGGTACTATGGAGCCTAAAAAAATGGCTTTTAAATTTCGAACCCAAGTCTGAAATCAGTGCCCATAGAAATGATGATTTTTCTACAAAAAACACTTTATGCTGATTTTTCAACTGATTACGTTTTCGACCATTACTCTTACGATGATTTCAAATTTTCAGCCCGTTTGGTATCAAAGAGCCTGAAAAATTTGCTTTTAAATATCGAACCCAAGTCTGAAATCAGTACCCATAGAAATGATGATTTTTCTACAAAAAACCCTTTTTATAGATTTTTCAAATGATTACGTTTTCGACCATGATTCTTAGGTCGATTCTTAAATTTCAGCCCGTTTGGTACTCTATAGAGCATGAAAAAATAGCTTTTAAATATCGAACCCAAGTCTGAAAACAGTGCCCATAGAAAAAATGAATTTTGTCCAAATACAACTTTATTAAGATTTTCTGATTGATTTCGTTTTGGACAATTATTCTTATTACGATTCCAAAATTTCAGCTCGTTTGGTACCATAGAGTCTGAAAAAATGGCTTTTACAAATCGAACCCAAGTTTGAAAACAGTGCACATCGAAAATATGATTTTTGTCCAAATACATCTTTATTTAGATTTTCTTATTGATTTCGTTTTGGACCAAGATTTTAATCACGATTCCGAAATTTCAGCCCGTTTGGTACCATAGAGTCTGAAAAAATGGCTTTTAAATATCGAACCCAAGCCTGAAATCAGTGCCCATAGAAATGATGATTTTTCTACAAAAAATACTTTTTGCTGATTTTTCAACTGATTACGTTTTCGACCATTATTCTTACGATGATTCCAAAATTTCAGCCGTTTGGTAGCAAAGAGCCTGAAAAATTTGCTTTTAAATATCGAACCCAAGTCTGAAATCAGTACCATAGAAATGATGATTTTTCTACAAAAAACACTTTTCGTAGATTTTTCAACTGATTACCTTTTCGACCATGATTCTTAGGTCGATTCTAAAATTTCAGCCAGTTTGGTACTCCATAGAGCATGAAAAAATGGCTTTTAAATATCGAACCCAAGTCTGGAAACAGTGACCATAGAAAAAATGAATTTTGTCCAAATACAACTTTATTTAGATTTTCTGATTGATTTCGTTTTGAACCATTATTCTTATAATGATTCCAAAATTTCAGCTCGTTTGGAACCATAGAGTCTGAAAAAATGGCTTTTAAATATCGAACCCAAGCCTGAAATCAGTGCCCATAGAAATGATGATTATTTTAAAAAAAACACATTTTGCTGATTGTTCAACTGATTACGTTTTCGACCATGATTCTTAAGTCGATTCTAAAATTTCAGCCCGTTTGGTACCATAGAGCCTGAAAAAATTGCATTTAAATATCGAACCCAAGTCTGAAATCAGTGCCTATAGAAATGATGATTTTTCTACAAAAAACACTTTACGCTGATTTTTCAACTGATTACGTTTTCGACCAATTATTCTTACGATGATTTCAAAATTTCAGCCCGTTTGGTAGCAAAGAGCCTGAAAAATTTGCTTTTAAATATCGAACCCAAGTCTGAAATCAGTACCCATAGAAATGATGATTTTTCTACAAAAAACACTTTTTGTAGATTTTTTAACTGATTACCTTTTCGAACATGATTCTTACGTCGATTTTTAAATTTCAGCCCGTTTGGTACTATGGAGCCTAAAAAAATGGCTTTTAAATTTCGAACCCAAGTCTGAAAACAGTGCCCATAGATAAAATGAATTTTGTCCAAATACAACTTAATTTAGATTTTCTGATTGATTTCGTTTTCGACCATTATTCTTTTCACGATTCCGAAATTTCAGCCAGTTTGGTACCATAGAGTCTGAAAAATGGCTTTTAAATATCAAACCCAAGCCTGAAATCAGTGCCCATAGAAATGATGATTTTTCTTAAAAAAAACACATTTTGCTGATTGTTCAACTGATTACGTTTTCGACCATTATTCTTACGATGATTTCAAAATTTCAGCCCGTTTGGTAGCAAAGAGCCTGAAAAATTTGCTTTTAAATATCGAACCCAAGTCTGAAATCAGTACCCATAGAAATGATGATTTTTCTACAAAAAACACTTTTTGTAGATTTTTTAACTGATTACCTTTTCGACCATGATTCTTACGTCGATTTTTAAATTTCAGCCCGTTTGGTACTATGGAGCCTAAAAAAATGGCTTTTAAATTTCGAACCCAAGTCTGAAAACAGTGCCCATAGATAAAATGAATTTTGTCCAAATACAACTTTATTTAGATTTTCTGATTGTTTTCGTTTTCGACCATTATTCTTATCACGATTCCGAAATTTCAGCCAGTTTGGTACCATAGAGTATGAAAAAATGGCTTTTAAATATCGAACCCAAGCCTGAAATCAGTGCCCATAGAAATGATGATTTTTCTTAAAAAAAACACATTTTGTAGATTTTTCAACTGATTTCCTTTTCGACCATGATTCTTACGTCGAATCTAAAATTTCAGCCCGTTTGGTACTATGGAGCCTAAAAAAATGGCTTTTAAATTTCGAACCCAAGTCTGAAATCAGTGCCCATAGAAATGATGATTTTTCTACAAAAAACACTTTATGCTGATTTTTCAACTGATTACGTTTTCGACCATTACTCTTAGGATGATTTCAAATTTTCAGCCCGTTTGGTAGCAAAGAGCCTGAAAAATTTGCTTTTAAATATCGAACCCAAGTCTGAAATCAGTACCCATAGAAATGATGATTTTTCTACAAAAAACCCTTTTTATAGATTTTTCAAATGATTTCCTTTTCGACCATGATTCTTAGGTCGATTCTAAAATTTCAGCCAGTTTGGTACTCCATAGAGCATGAAAAAATGGCTTTTAAATATCGAACCCAAGTCTGGAAACAGTGCCCATAGAAAAAATGAATTTTGTCCAAATACAACTTTATTTAGATTTTCTGATTGATTTCGTTTTGAACCATTATTCTTATAATGATTCCAAAATTTCAGCTCGTTTGGAACCATAGAGTCTGAAAAAATGGCTTTTAAATATCGAACCCAAGCCTGAAATCAGTGCCCATAGAAATGATGATTTTTCTTAAAAAAAACGCTTTTTGCTGATTGTTCAATTGATTACGTTTTCGACCATGATTCTTACGTCGATTCGAAAATTTCAGCCCATTTGGTTCCTTAGAGCCTGAAAAAATTGCTTTTAAATATCGAACCCAAGTCTGAAATCAGTGCACATAGAAATGATGATTTTTCTACAAAAAACACTTTTTGCTGATTTTTCAACTGAAAACGTTTTCGAACATTATTATTACGATGATTTTAAAATTTCAGCCGTTTGGTACCATAGAGCCTGTCTGAAAACAGTGCACATAGAAAAAATGAATTTTCTACAAATACAAATTTATGTAGATTTTCTGATTGATTTCGTTTTGGACTATTATTCTTATCACGATTCCAAAATTTCAGCCCGTTTGGTTCCGTAGAGCCTGAAAAATGGCTTTTACAAATCGAACCCAAGTTTGAACTCAGTGCACATAGAAAATATGTTTTTTGTCCAAATACAACTTTATTTAGATTTTCTGATTGATTTCGTTTTGGACACGATTCTTATCACGATTCCAAGATTTCAGTTCGTTTGGTACCATAAAGTCTGAAAAAATGGCTTTTAAATATCGAACCCAAGTCTGAAATCAGTGCCCATAGAAATGATGATTTTTCTACAAAAAACACTTTATGCTATTTTTTCAACTGATTACGTTTTCGACCATTACTCTGACGATGATTTCAAAATTTCAGCCCGTTTGGTAGCAAAGAGCCTGAAAAATTTGCTTTTAAATATCGAACCCAAATCTGAAATCAGTACCCATAGAAATGATGATTTTTCTACAAAAAACACTTTTTGTAGATTTTTTAACTGATTACCTTTTCGAACATGATTCTTACGTCGATTTTTAAATTTCAGCCCGTTTGGTACTATGGAGCCTAAAAAAATGGCTTTTAAATTTCGAACCCAAGTCTGAAAACAGTGCCCATAGATAAAATGAATTTTGTCCAAATACAACTTTATTTAGATTTTCTGATTGTTTTCGTTTTCGACCATTATTCTTATCACGATTCCGAAATTTCAGCCAGTTTGGTACCATAGAGTCTGAAAAAATGGCTTTTAAATATCGAACCCAAGCCTGAAATCAGTGCCCATAGAAATGATGATTTTTCTTAAAAAAAACACATTTTGTAGATTTTTCAACTGATTTCCTTTTCGACCATGATTCTTACGTCGAATCTAAAATTTCAGCCCGTTTGGTACTATGGAGCCTAAAAAAATGGCTTTTAAATTTCGAACCCAAGTCTGAAATCAGTGCCCATAGAAATGATGATTTTTCTACAAAAAACACTTTATGCTGATTTTTCAACTGATTACGATTTCGACCATTACTCTTAGGATGATTTCAAATTTTCAGCCCGTTTGGTAGCAAAGAGCCTGAAAAATTTGCTTTTAAATATCGAACCCAAGTCTGAAATCAGTACCCATAGAAATGATGATTTTTCTACAAAAAACCCTTTTTATAGATTTTTCAAATGATTACCTTTTCGACCATGATTCTTTGGTCGATTCTAAAATTTCAGCCAGTTTGGTACTCCATAGAGCATGAAAAAATGGCTTTTAAATATCGAACCCAAGTCTGGAAACAGTGCCCATAGAAAAAATGAATTTTGTCCAAATACAACTTTATTTAGATTTTCTGATTGATTTCGTTTTGAACCATTATTCTTATAATGATTCCAAAATTTCAGCTCGTTTGGAACCATAGAGTCTGAAAAAATGGCTTTTAAATATCGAACCCAAGCCTGAAATCAGTGCCCATAGAAATGATGATTTTTCTTAAAAAAAACGCTTTTTGCTGATTGTTCAATTGATTACGTTTTCGACCATGATTCTTACGTCGATTCGAAAATTTCAGCCCATTTGGTTCCTTAGAGCCTGAAAAAATTGCTTTTAAATATCGAACCCAAGTCTGAAATCAGTGCACATAGAAATGATGATTTTTCTACAAAAAACACTTTTTGCCGATTTTTCAACTGAAAACGTTTTCGAACATTATTATTACGATGATTTTAAAATTTCAGCCGTTTGGTACCATAGAGCCTGTCTGAAAACAGTGCACATAGAAAAAATGAATTTTCTACAAATACAAATTTATGTAGATTTTCTGATTGATTTCGTTTTGGATTATTATTCTTATCACGATTCCAAAATTTCAGCCCGTTTGGTTCCGTAGAGCCTGAAAAATGGCTTTTACAAATCGAACCCAAGTTTGAACTCAGTGCACATAGAAAATATGTTTTTTGTCCAAATACAACTTTATTTAGATTTTCTGATTGATTTCGTTTTGGACACGATTCTTATCACGATTCCAAGATTTCAGTTCGTTTGGTACCATAAAGTCTGAAAAAATGGCTTTTAAATATCGAACCCAAGTCTGAAATCAGTGCCCATAGAAATGATGATTTTTCTACAAAAAACACTTTATGCTAATTTTTCAACTGATTACGTTTTCGACCATTACTCTGACGATGATTTCAAAATTTCAGCCCGTTTGGTAGCAAAGAGCCTGAAAAATTTGCTTTTAAATATCGAACCCAAATCTGAAATCAGTACCCATAGAAATGATGATTTTTCTACAAAAAACACTTTTTGTAGATTTTTTAACTGATTACCTTTTCGAACATGATTCTTACGTCGATTTTTAAATTTCAGCCCGTTTGGTACTATGGAGCCTAAAAAAATGGCTTTTAAATTTCGAACCCAAGTCTGAAAACAGTGCCCATAGATAAAATGAATTTTGTCCAAATACAACTTAATTTAGATTTTCTGATTGATTTCGTTTTCGACCATTATTCTTATCACGATTCCGAAATTTCAGCCAGTTTGGTACCATAGAGTCTGAAAAATGGCTTTTAAATATCAAACCCAAGCCTGAAATCAGTGCCCATAGAAATGATGATTTTTCTTAAAAAAAACACATTTTGCTGATTGTTCAACTGATTACGTTTTCGACCATGATTCTTACGTCGATTCTAAAATTTCAGCCCGTTTGGTACCATAGAGCCTGAAAAAATTGCATTTAAATATCGAACCCAAGTCTGAAATCAGTGCCTATAGAAATGATGATTTTTCTACAAAAAACACTGTTAAAACATACAATGTAATACATTATTTTCTATAATAATAATGTTAGTTTAAAAGTTGGCAACATCTTGTGTATGGCAACCCTTTTGGATTTCGTTTCTTTTATCTATGCTCTGTACACTGCTGTCATCCTTCTTGTAATACGTACATCGTCAATAAAACCAGTTATTAAAAAGTGTTATATGTTTTAATTTAATAAACACAAAAGATTACAACAGGTTATGGGCCCAGATCACCACAGGCCACATACCTATCAAAAATAAAAGTACAGTGAAGTGACTAGTTGAAAACAATTACCGGAGAAACGCAAATAAACCTCACACCGTGTTGGCGTTGGAGGTTAAGTTGCCGGGAAGGAGAAAAATACTTGCTACATTCGGCTGCAAGGAAGGAAATACTAGTAAGAAAGGAATCGAAAGACACGATGGACGGAAATAATACAGTTATCAAACTGGAAGGAATAAAAAACTGGAATGTTTGGAAGTTTCAAACAATGGTGTTGTTACGGGGTCAAAATTTAATTAATGTCGTTGAAGGCGTAAAAGGGCAAGGCTCCGAGGAACAGAAAGCATGGGAGACACAAGATGCTAAGGCTCAAACAATGTTAGTGACCAGGATGACCGAGGAAGTGATGTTACATATATTATCTTGCACTACTGCTGCAGAGATGTGGCGAAAGTTAACGAGCATTTTTGAACAAAAAAGTGAAACAAGTATTCACATAATCCAGCAAAGATTCTTCCAATATAAATATGAAGAAGGAATGGAGATGTCAGTCTTCCTGTCAAAAATACAGGAGTTACAAAATCAACTCAAACAAATGGGTGAAGAAATTTCGGAAAAATTCATAATTACGAAGGTATTGATGTCATTGCCAGATATTTACAAACACTTCATATCAGCATGGGAGTCTGCGCCAGATAACAAACAAACCTATGATAACCTTGTCGCTCGTTTGTTAGTGGAAGAGGAGAGAGTAAGGGAAAAGGCTGAACTCGCATCGCCGTCATCTGCGTTTATGGTAAAGAAAACTGCTCCAATTAAAAGAAATATAAAGTGTTTCAAATGTAATAAGATGGGACATTATCAATCTGAGTGTATGAGTCATGTGAATAATAACCATCGTAACTTTCCAAACAAAAGTGAAAAAAAGTGTTTTTATTGCAACAAAATTGGGCACATCAAGAGTGAGTGCTGGCATAAGAAAGGAAAGGAGAAAAATGCGTTTGTAGTACAACAAATACCTAAAGAACTGTATCAACAGTCTAAGTGGTTGGTGGACACAGGAGCCAGCGAACATATGTGTCAAGACAAAAATCTATTTTCGACATTTTCACCAGAAGTGTCACAAAAGTCTGTGATAATAGGTGATGGTACTCAAATAAGTGTTATTGGTTGCGGACAAGTGGAACTAGAAGTATTCAATGGACACCGGTGGGTCGAGACAACCATATATAATGTACTGTGTGTGCCAGACTTAAAAATAAACTTGTTCTCTGTAAATTGTGCGGCTGACAAAGGTTATGTCATGTTGACAGATCAAAACATTTGCAAATTTTCCAAGAATAATAAAGTATGTGCGGTAGCAAATCGTGTTGGAAATATGTATATTATGGATGTTCGTTATAAATATAAAAACTGCTTTGCAAATGTAACTACAGTTAAATCAAGTTTGAGTGAGTGGCATGAGAAACTTGTACACCAGAATATACAGCAGGTGAAAGACGTGTTAGAGAACAATAATATTAAAGTCTCAAGTAATTCTCTTCAGAAGTGTCAAGGCTGCTTACAGGGTAAATCACACCGGCTGCCCTTTATGAACTCTGAGACAAAAGCTGTCAAAACATGTGAACTGATACATGCCGATGTTTGCGGGCCGATGGAGGCAGTATCTGTCGGCGGGGCGAGGTACTTCTTGATTTTAAAAGATGATTACTCTTGCTATAGAACTGTATATTTTATTAAAAAGAAGGACGAAGTGATTAATTATATTAAAGATTTTGTAAACAAAGCTGAAAATGTTACGGGTAACAAAATAATCACTTTTAGAAGTGACAACGGCTTAGAATTCATTAATAAGGCTGTGTCAACTTTGTTCTCAAACCGGGGTATAGTACACCAAACTTCTGTACCATACACGCCACAACAGAATGGCAAGGCGGAACGGGAGATAAGAACCTTAACAGAAGCAGCAAGGTCAATGCTGTGTGCCAAGAACCTTCAAAAAAAATTATGGGCAGAAGCAGTCAACACTGCAGCCTATGTTCTCAACAGAACCAGTAGAAGTAATGAACCAGGAAAAACACCCTATGAATTATGGACAGACAAACATTTTGATCTCAGTAACCTACATATCTTTGGTACGCCCGTAGCTGTTCATATTCCAAAAGAAAAACGAAGAAAATGGGATTCTAAAGGAGAAAATGGAATCTTGGTAGGGTACGGAGAAAATGTGAAAGGGTATAGAATTTTTTATCCTGATAAAAATGATGTTCTAATAAAGAGGGATGTCATTTTTCTGGAACCTGTTATTGGGAAATGTAATAGCTTAAACCTAGAGTCTGTAACAGAAGAATACAACGATGAAACTGACAATAACCAGCAAGAGTTAGTAGAAGATGTTGTGAGTGATCCAAACATTACAAATCAGATGTCAGATGATGAGCAGCACAGCTTATATGAACCTGAAGAAACAAGTGATGAAGATAGTGAACGCGATAGTGATAGTAAATTACAGCCAGCTTCTCTTCGTCAAACCAAACGTGTCAGAAAGGCGCCACAATTCTATACTTGCCAAAATGTGTACACTGCAGAGACAGAACCAGGCACCTATAAGGAAGCTATGCAGAGGAGTGATGCCTGTCAGTGGGAAGAAGCTGTAAAACAAGAACTGGATACTCTCAAAGAAAATAATACTTGGACAGTTTGCGCTGTACCTGAAAAACAAAACATTATTAGTAGTAAGTGGGTATTCAAAATAAAGAAAGTTGATAATATTATTCAATATAAAGCAAGATTGGTTGCCAGAGGTTTTGAACAGAATGATACAAAAGATTTATATGAAATTTACTCACCTGTTGCCAAATTGTCAACATTTAGATTATTTGTTTCAGTTGCTACAAAATTAAAACTATCAATACATCAGATGGATGTCACTGGGGCTTTTTTATATGGGGATATAAAGGAAACTGTGTTTATTAAATTACCGGAAGGGGCATATAATGGTTGTGATAATATTGTAAAACTAAATAAATCATTGTATGGGCTAAAAAAATCCCCTAAATATTGGAATGAAAAATTTAACCATGTAATAAGTAAAGCAGGCTATGTAAAGTCAAAGAATGATCCTTGTTTGTTTACTAAATGTAATGGAGAAAACCAAACTTATGTCTTACTTTACGTCGATGACCTCTTGATGTTTAGTAATAATGAACAGGAATTAAGTGATCTTAAATTAAAATTACACAATGCGTTTAAGATGAAAGATTTGGGACTAATTTCAAATTTTCTTGGTATCAGTGTTAAACAGAATTTGAAAGATGGTGTAACTGAATTATGTCAAAGATCTTATTTAGAAAATGTATTAAAAAGATTTAACATGGATAATTGCAAACCCATGTATACCCCTATTGATCAAAATTTTAATGTAAAAATCTTAGAATCCAAAGAATGTAAGTCTGACAAGGATATTGAAAATACTTGTAGGAAAATTATTGGAAGTTTAATGTATGCAGTCTCAGGCACTAGGCCAGACCTCTGTGTAGCTGTATCTATATTAAGTAGGTACCAAAATAATGCAAGTGATGTTTTGTTGACTCATTTAAAAAGAATTTTAAGATATATAAAATATACTCTAGATTATAAGCTGATTTTCAAATGTAATGATGATGGACTTGTTGGGCATTGTGATGCAGATTGGGGTGGTGACACACGAGATAGAAAGTCTACCACTGGCTACTGTTTCAAGTTCTCCAATTGTATTATATCGTGGTGTTCTAAGAAACAGTGTTCCGTAAGCTTATCATCAACCGAGGCAGAATATGTTGCAGTCAGTATGGCGGCTAGTGAATCTTGTTGGCTGTCAAGTTTATTGAAAGACTTTAATAACATAAATGTTTGTCCTGTACCTATATACTGTGATAACCAGTCTGCCATAATGGTTGCAAATACTGATAATATTAAAAGACTAAAACATATTGATATACGTTATCATTTTGTCAAAGATTTAATTAAGGAATGTAAGATATGTTTAGTGTATGTTAAGACTGAGGATCAAATAGCTGATATGTTTACTAAGTCATTAAACAAAAACCTATTGTTTAAATTTATTACTCAATGTGGCCTAATGTAAAATCTCTCAGTTATAACATAGGTGGTTAAAAGTTATAGATATAGATAATGTAAGAATGTGTTACATTGAGTGGGGGTGTTAAAACATACAATGTAATACATTATTTTCTATAATAATAATGTTAGTTTAAAAGTTGGCAACATCTTGTGTATGGCAACCCTTTTGGATTTCGTTTCTTTTATCTATGCTCTGTACACTGCTGTCATCCTTCTTGTAATACGTACATCGTCAATAAAACCAGTTATTAAAAAGTGTTATATGTTTTAATTTAATAAACACAAAAGATTACAACAAACACTTTATGCTGATTTTTCAACTGATTACGTTTTCGACCATTATTCTTACGATGATTTCAAAATTTCAGCCCGTTTGGTAGCAAAGAGCCTGAAAAATTTGCTTTTAAATATCGAACCCAAGTCTGAAATCAGTACCCATAGAAATGATGATTTTTCTACAAAAAACACTTTTTGTAGATTTTTTAACTGATTACCTTTTCGACCATGATTCTTACGTCGATTTTTAAATTTCAGCCCGTTTGGTACTATGGAGCCTAAAAAAATGGCTTTTAAATTTCGAACCCAAGTCTGAAAACAGTGCCCATAGATAAAATGAATTTTGTCCAAATACAACTTTATTTAGATTTTCTGATTGTTTTCGTTTTCGACCATTATTCTTATCACGATTCCGAAATTTCAGCCAGTTTGGTACCATAGAGTCTGAAAAAATGGCTTTTAAATATCGAACCCAAGCCTGAAATCAGTGCCCATAGAAATGATGATTTTTCTTAAAAAAAACACATTTTGTAGATTTTTCAACTGATTTCCTTTTCGACCATGATTCTTACGTCGAATCTAAAAATTCAGCCCGTTTGGTACTATGGAGCCTAAAAAAATGGCTTTTAAATTTCGAACCCAAGTCTGAAATCAGTGCCCATAGAAATGATGATTTTTCTACAAAAAACACTTTATGCTGATTTTTCAACTGATTACGTTTTCGACCATTACTCTTAGGATGATTTCAAATTTTCAGCCCGTTTGGTAGCAAAGAGCCTGAAAAATTTGCTTTTAAATATCGAACCCAAGTCTGAAATCAGTACCCATAGAAATGATGATTTTTCTACAAAAAACCCTTTTTATAGATTTTTCAAATGATTACCTTTTCGACCATGATTCTTACGTCGATTCTAAAATTTCAGCCAGTTTGGTACTCCATAGAGCATGAAAAAATGGCTTTTAAATATCGAACCCAAGCCTGAAATCAGTGCCCATAGAAATGATGATTTTTCTTAAAAAAAACGCTTTTTGCTGATTGTTCAATTGATTACGTTTTCGACCATGATTCTTACGTCGATTCGAAAATTTCAGCCCATTTGGTTCCTTAGAGCCTGAAAAAATTGCTTTTAAATATCGAACCCAAGCCTGAAATCAGTGCCCATAGAAATGATGATTTTTCTTAAAAAAAACACATTTTGTAGATTTTTCAACTGATTTCCTTTTCGACCATGATTCTTACGTCGAATCTAAAATTTCAGCCCGTTTGGTACTATGGAGCCTAAAAAAATGGCTTTTAAATTTCGAACCCAAGTCTGAAATCAGTGCCCATAGAAATGATGATTTTTCTACAAAAAACACTTTTTGCTGATTTTTCAACTGAAAACGTTTTCGAACATTATTATTACGATGATTTTAAAATTTCAGCCGTTTGGTACCATAGAGCCTGTCTGAAAACAGTGCACATAGAAAAAATGAATTTTCTACAAATACAAATTTATGAAGATTTTCTGATTGATTTCGTTTTGGACTATTATTCTTATCACGATTCCAAAATTTCAGCCCGTTTGGTTCCGTAGAGCCTGAAAAATGGCTTTTACAAATCGAACCCAAGTTTGAACTCAGTGCACATAGAAAATATGTTTTTTGTCCAAATACAACTTTATTTAGATTTTCTGATTGATTTCGTTTTGGACACGATTCTTATCACGATTCCAAGATTTCAGTTCGTTTGGTACCATAAAGTCTGAAAAAATGGCTTTTAAATATCGAACCCAAGTCTGAAATCAGTGCCCATAGAAATGATGATTTTTCTACAAAAAACACTTTATGCTAATTTTTCAACTGATTACGTTTTCGACCATTACTCTGACGATGATTTCAAAATTTCAGCCCGTTTGGTAGCAAAGAGCCTGAAAAATTTGCTTTTAAATATCGAACCCAAATCTGAAATCAGTACCCATAGAAATGATGATTTTTCTACAAAAAACACTTTTTGTAGATTTTTCAACTGATTACCTTTTCGACCATGATTCTTAGGTCGATTCTAAAATTTCAGCCCGTTTGGTACTCCATAGAGCATGAAAAAATGGCTTTTAAATATCGAACCCAAGTCTGAAAACAGTGCCCATAGAAAAAATGAATTTCTTCCAAATACAACTTTATTTAGATTTTCTGATTGATTTCGTTTTGAACCATTATTCTTATCACGATTCCAAAATTTCAGCTCGTTTGGTACCATAAAATCTGAAAAAATGGCTTTTAAATATCGAACTTAAGCCTGAAATCAGTGCACATCGAAAATATGATTTTTGTCCAAATTCATCTTTATTTAGATTTTCTTATTGATTTCGTTTTGGACCAAGATTTTTATCACGATTCCGAAATTTCAGCCCGTTTGGTACCATAGAGTCTGAAAAAATGGCTTTTAAATATCGAACCCAAGCCTGAAATCAGTGCCCATAGATATGATGATTTTTCTACAAAAAACCCTTTTTGTAGATTTTTCAACTGATTACGTTTCGACCATGATTCTTAGGTCGATTCTAAAATTTCAGCCCGTTTGGTACTATGGAGCCTAAAAAAATGGCTTTTAAATTTCGAACCCAAAACTGGAAACAGTGCCCAGAGAAAAAATGAATTTTGTCAAAATACAACTTTATTTAGATTTTCTGATTGATTTCGTTTTGGACCATTACTCTTATCACGATTCCAAAATTTCAGCTCGTTTGGAATCATAGAGTCTGAAAAAATGGCTTTTAAATATCGAACCCAAGTCTGAAAACAGTGCCCATTTAAATGATCATCTTTCTTCAAAAAACACTTTTTCCATGTCTTCAGACTGATTACGTTTTCGACCATTATTCTAACGATGATTTAAAAATTTCAGCCCGTTTGGTACCATAAGGCCTGAAAAAATGGCTTTAAAATATCGAACCCAAGTCTGAAAACAGTGCCCATAGAAATAATGAATTTTCTACAAATACAAATTTATGCAGATTTTCTGATTGATTTCGTTTTGGACTATTATTCATATCACGATTCCAAAATTTCAGCCCGTTTGGTACCATAGAGCCTGTCTGAAAACAGTGCACATAGAAAAAATGAATTTTCTACAAATACAAATTTATGCAGATTTTCTGATTGATTTCGTTTTGGACTATTATTCTTATCACGATTCAAATATTTCAGACCGTTTGGTACTATAGAGCCTGAAAAAATGGCTTAAAAATATCGAACCCAAGTCTGAAAACAGTGCCCAAAGAAAAAATGAATTTTGTCCAAGTACAACTTTATTTAGATTTTCTGATTGATTTCGTTTTGGACCATTGTTGTCATCACGATTCCAAAATTTCAGCTCGTTTGGTACCATAGAGTCTGAAAAAATGACTTTTAAATATCGAACCCAAGTCTGAAATCAGTGCCCATAGAAATAATGAATTTTCTACAAATACAAATTTATGCCGATTTTTTTATGGATTTCGTTTTGGACCATTATTCTTATCACGATTCCAATATTTCAGCCCGTTTGGTACTATAGAGCCTGAAAAAATGGCTTTAAAATATCGAACCCAAGTCTGAAAACAGTGCCCATAGAAAAATGAATTTTGTCAAAATACATCTTTATTTAGATTTTCTGATTGATTTCGTTTTGGACCATTATTGTCATTACGATTCCAAAATTTCAGCTCGTTTGGTACCATAGAGTCTCAAAAAATGACTTTTAAATATCGAACCCAAGTCTGAAATCAGTGCCCATAGAAATGATGATTTTTCTACAAAAAACCCTTTTTGTAGATTTTTAAACTGATTACGTTTCGACCATGATTCTTAGGTCGATTCTAAAATTTCAGCCCGTTTGGTACTCCATAGAGCATGAAAAAATGGCTTTTAAATATCGAACCCAAGTCTGAAAACAGTGCCCATAGAAAAAAAGATTTTTGTCCAAATACAACTTTATTTAGATTTTCTGATTGATTTCGTTTTGGACCATTATTCTTATCACGATTCCAAAATTTCAGCTCGTTTGGTACCATAGAGTCTGACAAAATGGCTTTTAAATATCGAACCCAAGTCTGAAAACAGTGCCCATTTAAATTATATTTTTTCTACAAAAAACCCTTTTTGCATATCTTCAGACTGATTACGTTTTCGACCATTATTCTTACGATGATTTCAAAATTTCAGCCCGTTTGGTACCATAAGGCCTAAAAAAATGGCTTTTAAATATCGAACCCAAGTCTGAAATCAGTGCCCATAGAAATGATGATTTTTCTTAAAAAAAACACATTTTGCTGATTGTTCAACTGATTACCTTTTCGACCATGATTCTTACGTCGATTCTAAAATTTCAGCCCGTTTGGTACTATGGAGCCTAAAAAAATGGCTTTTAAATTTCGAACCCAAGTCTGGAAACAGTGCCCATAGAAAAAATGAATTTTGTCAAAATACAACTTTATTTAGATTTTCTGATTGATTTCGTTTTGGACCATTACTCTTATCACGATTCCAAAATTTCAGCTCGTTTGGAATCATAGAGTCTGAAAAAATGGCTTTTAAATATCGAACCCAAGTCTGAAAACAGTGCCCATTTAAATGATCATCTTTCTTCAAAAAACACTTTTTCCATGTCTTCAGACTGATTACGTTTTCGACCATTATTCTAACGATGATTTAAAAATTTCAGCCCGTTTGGTACCATAAGGCCTGAAAAAATGGCTTTAAAATATCGAACCCAAGTCTGAAAACAGTGCCCATAGAAATAATGAATTTTCTACAAATACAAATTTATGCAGATTTTCTGATTGATTTCGTTTTGGACTATTATTCATATCACGATTCCAAAATTTCAGCCCGTTTGGTACCATAGAGCCTGTCTGAAAACAGTGCACATAGAAAAAATGAATTTTCTACAAATACAAATTTATGCAGATTTTCTGATTGATTTCGTTTTGGACTATTATTCTTATCACGATTCAAATATTTCAGACCGTTTGGTACTATAGAGCCTGAAAAAATGGCTTAAAAATATCGAACCCAAGTCTGAAAACAGTGCCCAAAGAAAAAATGAATTTTGTCCAAGTACAACTTTATTTAGATTTTCTGATTGATTTCGTTTTGGACCATTGTTGTCATCACGATTCCAAAATTTCAGCTCGTTTGGTACCATAGAGTCTGAAAAAATGACTTTTAAATATCGAACCCAAGTCTGAAATCAGTGCCCATAGAAATAATGAATTTTCTACAAATACAAATTTATGCCGATTTTTTTATGGATTTCGTTTTGGACCATTATTCTTATCACGATTCCAATATTTCAGCCCGTTTGGTACTATAGAGCCTGAAAAAATGGCTTTAAAATATCGAACCCAAGTCTGAAAACAGTGCCCATAGAAAAATGAATTTTGTCAAAATACATCTTTATTTAGATTTTCTGATTGATTTCGTTTTGGACCATTATTGTCATTACGATTCCAAAATTTCAGCTCGTTTGGTACCATAGAGTCTCAAAAAATGACTTTTAAATATCGAACCCAAGTCTGAAATCAGTGCCCATAGAAATGATGATTTTTCTACAAAAAACCCTTTTTGTAGATTTTTAAACTGATTACGTTTCGACCATGATTCTTAGGTCGATTCTAAAATTTCAGCCCGTTTGGTACTCCATAGAGCATGAAAAAATGGCTTTTAAATATCGAACCCAAGTCTGAAAACAGTGCCCATAGAAAAAAAGATTTTTGTCCAAATACAACTTTATTTAGATTTTCTGATTGATTTCGTTTTGGACCATTATTCTTATCACGATTCCAAAATTTCAGCTCGTTTGGTACCATAGAGTCTGACAAAATGGCTTTTAAATATCGAACCCAAGTCTGAAAACAGTGCCCATTTAAATTATATTTTTTCTACAAAAAACCCTTTTTGCATATCTTCAGACTGATTACGTTTTCGACCATTATTCTTACGATGATTTCAAAATTTCAGCCCGTTTGGTACCATAAGGCCTAAAAAAATGGCTTTTAAATATCGAACCCAAGTCTGAAATCAGTGCCCATAGAAATGATGATTTTTCTTAAAAAAAACACATTTTGCTGATTGTTCAACTGATTACCTTTTCGACCATGATTCTTACGTCGATTCTAAAATTTCAGCCCGTTTGGTACTATGGAGCCTAAAAAAATGGCTTTTAAATTTCGAACCCAAGTCTGGAAACAGTGCCCATAGAAAAAATGAATTTTGTCAAAATACAACTTTATTTAGATTTTCTGATTGATTTCGTTTTGGACTATTATTCTTATCACGATTCCAAAATTTCAGCTCGTTTGGAACCATAGAGTCTGAAAAAATGGCTTTTAAATATCGAACCCAAGCCTGAAATCAGTGCCCATAGAAATGATGATTTTTCTACAAATAACACTGTTTGTAGATTTTTCAACTGAATACGTTTTCGACCATGATTCTTACGTCGATTCTAAAATTTCAGCCCGTTTGGTAGCATAGAGCCCTAAAAATGGCTTTTACAAATCCAAACCAAGGTTGAAAACAGTGCCCATAGAAATGATGAATATCCTACAAATACAAATTTATGCATATTTTCTTATGGATTTCGTTTTGGACCATTATTCTTATAGAGATTCCGAACCTTTAGCCCGTTTGGTACCATAAGGCCTGAAAAAATGGCTTTTAAATATCGAACCCAAGTCTGAAATCAGTGCCCATAGAAATGATGATTTTTCTACAAAAAACCCTTTTTGTAGATTTTTCAACTGATGACGTTTCGACCATGATTCTTAGGTCGATTCCAAAATTTCAGCTCGTTTGGAACCATAAAGTCTGAAAAAATGGCTTTTAAATATCGAACCCAAACCTGAAATCAGTGCCCATAGAAATGATGATTTTTCTACAAAAAACACTGTTTGTAGATTTTTCAACTGAATACGTTTTCGACCATGATTCTTAGGTCGATTCTAAAATTTCAGCCCGTTTGGTACTATAGAGCCTGAAAATGGCTTTTACATATCGAACCCAAGTCTGAAAAAAGTGACCATAGAAAAAATGAATTTTCTACAAATACAAATTTATGCAGATTTTCTGATTGATTTCGTTTTGGACCAAGATTCTTATGACGATTCCCAAATTTCAGCTCGTTTGGTAGCATAGAGCCTGAAAAATGGCTTTTACAAATCCAACCCAAGATTGAAAACAGTGCCCATAGAAATGATGAATATCCTACAAATACAAATTTATGCATATTTTCTTATGGATTTCGTTTTGGACCATTATTCTTATAGAGATTCCGAACCTTTAGCCCGTTTGGTACCATAAGGCCTGAAAAAATGGCTTTTAAATATCGAACCCAAGTCTGAAATCAGTGCCCATAGAAATGATGATTTTTCTACAAAAAAAACTTTTTGCTGATTTTTCAACTGATTACAATTTCGACCATTATTCGTATGATGATTTCGAAATTTCAGCCCGTTTGGTAGCATAGAGCCTGAAAAATTTGCTTTTAAATATCGAACCCAAGTCTGAAATCAGTACCCATAGAAATGATGATTTTTCTACAAAAAACACTTTTTGTAGATTTTTCAACTGATTACCTTTTCGACCATGATTCTTAGGTCGATTCTAAAATTTCAGCCCGTTTGGTACCATAGAGCCTGAAAAAATCGCTTTTAAATATCGAACTCAAGTCTTAAGTGCCCATTTAAATGATCATTTTTCTACAAAAAACAATTTTTGCATATTTTCAGATTGATTACATTTTTGATCAAGATTATTACGACGATACCGAAATTTTAACCCGTTTGGTACTATAGAGCCTGAAAAAATGGCTTTTAAATATCGAACCCACGTCTGAAAACAGTGCCCATAGAAATAATGAATTTTCTACAAATACAAATTTTTGCAGATTTTCTTATGGATTTCGTTTTGGACCATTATTCTTATCTTATCTCATAGAGATTCCGAACCTTTAGCCCGTTTGGTACCATAGAGCCTGAAAAAAATGCTTTTAAATATCGAACCCAAGTCTGACACAGTGCCCATAGAAATGATGATTTTTCTACAAAAAACAGTTTTTGTAGATTTTTCAACTGATTACGTTTTCGACCATGATTCTTACGTCGATTCTATAATTTCAGCCCGTTTGATTCCTTAGAGCTTGAAAAAATGGCATTTAAATATCGAACCCAACTTTGAAAACAGTTCCCATAGAAAAAATGATTTTTGTCCAAATACAACTTTATTTAGATTTTCTGATTGATTTCGTTTTGGACCATTATTCTCATCACGATTCCAAAATTTCAGCTCGTTTGGTACCATAGAGTCTGAAAAAATGGCTTTCACAAATCGAACCCAAGTTTGAAAACAGTGCACATAGAAAATATGATTTTTGTCCAAATACATCTTTATTTAGATTTTCTGATTGATTTCGTTTTGGACCAAGATTTTAATCACGATTCCGAAATTTCAGCCCGTTTGGTACCATAGAGTCTGAAAAATTTGCTTATAAATATCGAACCCAAGTCTGAAAACAGTGCCTATTTATATGATCATTTTCCTACAAAAAACAATTTATTCATATTTTCAGAATGATTTCGTTTTTGATCATGATTATTACGACGATTGCGAAATTTGAGATCGTTTCGTACCATAAAGCCTGATAAAATGGCTTTTACAAATCGAACGCAAGTTTGAAAACAGTGCACATAGAAAATATGATTTTTGTCCAAATACAACTTTATTTAGATTTTCTGATTGATTTCGTTTTGGACCAAGATTCTTATTACGATTCCGAAATTTCAGCTCGTTTGGTACCATAGAGTCTGAAAATATGGCTTTCAAATATCGAACACAAGTCTGACATCAGTGCCCATAGAAATGATGATTTTTCTCCAAAAACACTTTTTGCTGATTTTTCACCTGATTACGTTTTCGACCATTATTCTTATCTCGATTCCAAAATTTCAGCTCGTTTGGTACCATAGAGTCTTAAAAAATGGCTTTTACAAATCGAACCCAAGTTTTGAAAACAGTGCACATAGAAAATATGATTTTTGTCCAAATACATCTTTATTTAGATTATCTTATTGATTTCGTTTTGGACCAAGATTTTAATCACGATTCGGAAATTTCAAGTCTGAAAACAGTGCCCATAGAAAATATGATTTTTGTCCAAATACAACTTTATTTAGATTTTCTGATTGATTTCGTTTTGGACCAAGATTCTTATCACGATTCCGAAATTTCAGCTCGTTTGGTACCATAGAGTCTGAAAATATGGCTTTTAAATATCGAACCCAAGTCTGAAATCAGTGCCCATAGAAATGATGATTTTTCTTAAAAAAAACACATTTTGCTGATTGTTCAACTGATTACCTTTTCGACCATGATTCTTACGTCGATTCTAAAATTTCAGCCCGTTTGGTACTATGGAGCCTAAAAAAATGGCTTTTAAATTTCGAACCCAAGTCTGGAAACAGTGCCCATAGAAAAAATGAATTTTGTCAAAATACAACTTTATTTAGATTTTCTGATTGATTTCGTTTTGGACCATTACTCTTATCACGATTCCAAAATTTCAGCTCGTTTGGAATCATAGAGTCTGAAAAAATGGCTTTTAAATATCGAACCCAAGTCTGAAAACAGTGCCCATTTAAATGATCATCTTTCTTCAAAAAACACTTTTTCCATGTCTTCAGACTGATTACGTTTTCGACCATTATTCTAACGATGATTTAAAAATTTCAGCCCGTTTGGTACCATAAGGCCTGAAAAAATGGCTTTAAAATATCGAACCCAAGTCTGAAATCAGTGCCCATAGAAATGATGATTTTTCTTAAAAAAAACACATTTTGCTGATTGTTCAACTGATTACCTTTTCGACCATGATTCTTACGTCGATTCTAAAATTTCAGCCCGTTTGGTACTATGGAGCCTAAAAAAATGGCTTTTAAATTTCGAACCCAAGTCTGGAAACAGTGCCCATAGAAATGATGATTTTTCTTAAAAAAAACACATTTTGCTGATTGTTCAACTGATTACCTTTTCGACCATGATTCTTACGTCGATTCTAAAATTTCAGCCCGTTTGGTACTATGGAGCCTAAAAAAATGGCTTTTAAATTTCGAACCCAAGTCTGGAAACAGTGCCCATAGAAATGATGATTTTTCTTAAAAAAAACACATTTTGCTGATTGTTCAACTGATTACCTTTTCGACCATTATTCTTACGATGATTTCAAAATTTCAGCCCGTTTGGTACCATAAGGCCTAAAAAAATGGCTTTTAAATATCGAACCCAAGTCTGAAATCAGTGCCCATAGAAATGATGATTTTTCTTAAAAAAAACACATTTTGCTGATTGTTCAACTGATTACCTTTTCGACCATGATTCTTACGTCGATTCTAAAATTTCAGCCCGTTTGGTACTATGGAGCCTAAAAAAATGGCTTTTAAATTTCGAACCCAAGTCTGGAAACAGTGCCCATAGAAAAAATGAATTTTGTCAAAATACAACTTTATTTAGATTTTCTGATTGATTTCGTTTTGGACCATTACTCTTATCACGATTCCAAAATTTCAGCTCGTTTGGAATCATAGAGTCTGAAAAAATGGCTTTTAAATATCGAACCCAAGTCTGAAAACAGTGCCCATTTAAATGATCATCTTTCTTCAAAAAACACTTTTTCCATGTCTTCAGACTGATTACGTTTTCGACCATTATTCTAACGATGATTTAAAAATTTCAGCCCGTTTGGTACCATAAGGCCTGAAAAAATGGCTTTAAAATATCGAACCCAAGTCTGAAAACAGTGCCCATAGAAATAATGAATTTTCTACAAATACAAATTTATGCAGATTTTCTGATTGATTTCGTTTTGGACTATTATTCATATCACGATTCCAAAATTTCAGCCCGTTTGGTACCATAGAGCCTGTCTGAAAACAGTGCACATAGAAAAAATGAATTTTCTACAAATACAAATTTATGCAGATTTTCTGATTGATTTCGTTTTGGACTATTATTCTTATCACGATTCAAATATTTCAGACCGTTTGGTACTATAGAGCCTGAAAAAATGGCTTAAAAATATCGAACCCAAGTCTGAAAACAGTGCCCAAAGAAAAAATGAATTTTGTCCAAGTACAACTTTATTTAGATTTTCTGATTGATTTCGTTTTGGACCATTGTTGTCATCACGATTCCAAAATTTCAGCTCGTTTGGTACCATAGAGTCTGAAAAAATGACTTTTAAATATCGAACCCAAGTCTGAAATCAGTGCCCATAGAAATAATGAATTTTCTACAAATACAAATTTATGCCGATTTTTTTATGGATTTCGTTTTGGACCATTATTCTTATCACGATTCCAATATTTCAGCCCGTTTGGTACTATAGAGCCTGAAAAAATGGCTTTAAAATATCGAACCCAAGTCTGAAAACAGTGCCCATAGAAAAATGAATTTTGTCAAAATACATCTTTATTTAGATTTTCTGATTGATTTCGTTTTGGACCATTATTGTCATTACGATTCCAAAATTTCAGCTCGTTTGGTACCATAGAGTCTCAAAAAATGACTTTTAAATATCGAACCCAAGTCTGAAATCAGTGCCCATAGAAATGATGATTTTTCTACAAAAAACCCTTTTTGTAGATTTTTAAACTGATTACGTTTCGACCATGATTCTTAGGTCGATTCTAAAATTTCAGCCCGTTTGGTACTCCATAGAGCATGAAAAAATGGCTTTTAAATATCGAACCCAAGTCTGAAAACAGTGCCCATAGAAAAAAAGATTTTTGTCCAAATACAACTTTATTTAGATTTTCTGATTGATTTCGTTTTGGACCATTATTCTTATCACGATTCCAAAATTTCAGCTCGTTTGGTACCATAGAGTCTGACAAAATGGCTTTTAAATATCGAACCCAAGTCTGAAAACAGTGCCCATTTAAATTATATTTTTTCTACAAAAAACCCTTTTTGCATATCTTCAGACTGATTACGTTTTCGACCATTATTCTTACGATGATTTCAAAATTTCAGCCCGTTTGGTACCATAAGGCCTAAAAAAATGGCTTTTAAATATCGAACCCAAGTCTGAAATCAGTGCCCATAGAAATGATGATTTTTCTTAAAAAAAACACATTTTGCTGATTGTTCAACTGATTACCTTTTCGACCATGATTCTTACGTCGATTCTAAAATTTCAGCCCGTTTGGTACTATGGAGCCTAAAAAAATGGCTTTTAAATTTCGAACCCAAGTCTGGAAACAGTGCCCATAGAAAAAATGAATTTTGTCAAAATACAACTTTATTTAGATTTTCTGATTGATTTCGTTTTGGACTATTATTCTTATCACGATTCCAAAATTTCAGCTCGTTTGGAACCATAGAGTCTGAAAAAATGGCTTTTAAATATCGAACCCAAGCCTGAAATCAGTGCCCATAGAAATGATGATTTTTCTACAAATAACACTGTTTGTAGATTTTTCAACTGAATACGTTTTCGACCATGATTCTTACGTCGATTCTAAAATTTCAGCCCGTTTGGTAGCATAGAGCCCTAAAAATGGCTTTTACAAATCCAAACCAAGGTTGAAAACAGTGCCCATAGAAATGATGAATATCCTACAAATACAAATTTATGCATATTTTCTTATGGATTTCGTTTTGGACCATTATTCTTATAGAGATTCCGAACCTTTAGCCCGTTTGGTACCATAAGGCCTGAAAAAATGGCTTTTAAATATCGAACCCAAGTCTGAAATCAGTGCCCATAGAAATGATGATTTTTCTACAAAAAACCCTTTTTGTAGATTTTTCAACTGATGACGTTTCGACCATGATTCTTAGGTCGATTCCAAAATTTCAGCTCGTTTGGAACCATAAAGTCTGAAAAAATGGCTTTTAAATATCGAACCCAAACCTGAAATCAGTGCCCATAGAAATGATGATTTTTCTACAAAAAACACTGTTTGTAGATTTTTCAACTGAATACGTTTTCGACCATGATTCTTAGGTCGATTCTAAAATTTCAGCCCGTTTGGTACTATAGAGCCTGAAAATGGCTTTTACATATCGAACCCAAGTCTGAAAAAAGTGACCATAGAAAAAATGAATTTTCTACAAATACAAATTTATGCAGATTTTCTGATTGATTTCGTTTTGGACCAAGATTCTTATGACGATTCCCAAATTTCAGCTCGTTTGGTAGCATAGAGCCTGAAAAATGGCTTTTACAAATCCAACCCAAGATTGAAAACAGTGCCCATAGAAATGATGAATATCCTACAAATACAAATTTATGCATATTTTCTTATGGATTTCGTTTTGGACCATTATTCTTATAGAGATTCCGAACCTTTAGCCCGTTTGGTACCATAAGGCCTGAAAAAATGGCTTTTAAATATCGAACCCAAGTCTGAAATCAGTGCCCATAGAAATGATGATTTTTCTACAAAAAAAACTTTTTGCTGATTTTTCAACTGATTACAATTTCGACCATTATTCGTATGATGATTTCGAAATTTCAGCCCGTTTGGTAGCATAGAGCCTGAAAAATTTGCTTTTAAATATCGAACCCAAGTCTGAAATCAGTACCCATAGAAATGATGATTTTTCTACAAAAAACACTTTTTGTAGATTTTTCAACTGATTACCTTTTCGACCATGATTCTTAGGTCGATTCTAAAATTTCAGCCCGTTTGGTACCATAGAGCCTGAAAAAATCGCTTTTAAATATCGAACTCAAGTCTTAAGTGCCCATTTAAATGATCATTTTTCTACAAAAAACAATTTTTGCATATTTTCAGATTGATTACATTTTTGATCAAGATTATTACGACGATACCGAAATTTTAACCCGTTTGGTACTATAGAGCCTGAAAAAATGGCTTTTAAATATCGAACCCACGTCTGAAAACAGTGCCCATAGAAATAATGAATTTTCTACAAATACAAATTTTTGCAGATTTTCTTATGGATTTCGTTTTGGACCATTATTCTTATCTTATCTCATAGAGATTCCGAACCTTTAGCCCGTTTGGTACCATAGAGCCTGAAAAAAATGCTTTTAAATATCGAACCCAAGTCTGACACAGTGCCCATAGAAATGATGATTTTTCTACAAAAAACAGTTTTTGTAGATTTTTCAACTGATTACGTTTTCGACCATGATTCTTACGTCGATTCTATAATTTCAGCCCGTTTGATTCCTTAGAGCTTGAAAAAATGGCATTTAAATATCGAACCCAACTTTGAAAACAGTTCCCATAGAAAAAATGATTTTTGTCCAAATACAACTTTATTTAGATTTTCTGATTGATTTCGTTTTGGACCATTATTCTCATCACGATTCCAAAATTTCAGCTCGTTTGGTACCATAGAGTCTGAAAAAATGGCTTTCACAAATCGAACCCAAGTTTGAAAACAGTGCACATAGAAAATATGATTTTTGTCCAAATACATCTTTATTTAGATTTTCTGATTGATTTCGTTTTGGACCAAGATTTTAATCACGATTCCGAAATTTCAGCCCGTTTGGTACCATAGAGTCTGAAAAATTTGCTTATAAATATCGAACCCAAGTCTGAAAACAGTGCCTATTTATATGATCATTTTCCTACAAAAAACAATTTATTCATATTTTCAGAATGATTTCGTTTTTGATCATGATTATTACGACGATTGCGAAATTTGAGATCGTTTCGTACCATAAAGCCTGATAAAATGGCTTTTACAAATCGAACGCAAGTTTGAAAACAGTGCACATAGAAAATATGATTTTTGTCCAAATACAACTTTATTTAGATTTTCTGATTGATTTCGTTTTGGACCAAGATTCTTATTACGATTCCGAAATTTCAGCTCGTTTGGTACCATAGAGTCTGAAAATATGGCTTTCAAATATCGAACACAAGTCTGACATCAGTGCCCATAGAAATGATGATTTTTCTCCAAAAACACTTTTTGCTGATTTTTCACCTGATTACGTTTTCGACCATTATTCTTATCTCGATTCCAAAATTTCAGCTCGTTTGGTACCATAGAGTCTTAAAAAATGGCTTTTACAAATCGAACCCAAGTTTTGAAAACAGTGCACATAGAAAATATGATTTTTGTCCAAATACATCTTTATTTAGATTATCTTATTGATTTCGTTTTGGACCAAGATTTTAATCACGATTCGGAAATTTCAAGTCTGAAAACAGTGCCCATAGAAAATATGATTTTTGTCCAAATACAACTTTATTTAGATTTTCTGATTGATTTCGTTTTGGACCAAGATTCTTATCACGATTCCGAAATTTCAGCTCGTTTGGTACCATAGAGTCTGAAAATATGGCTTTTAAATATCGGACACAAGTCTGACATCAGTGCCCATAGAAATGATGATTTTTCTACAAAAAACAGTTTTTGTAGATTTTTCAACTGCTTACGTTTTCGACCATGATTCTTACGTCGATTCTATAATTTCAGCCCGTTTGATTCCTTAGAGCTTGAAAAAATGGCATTTAAATATCGAACCCAACTTTGAAAACAAATCTAATAGAAAAAATGATTTTTGTCCAAATACAACTTTATTTAGATTTTCTTATTGATTTCGTTTTGGACCAATATTCTTATCACGATTCCAAAATTTCAGCCCGTTTGGTTCCATAGAGCCTGAAAAAATTGCATTTACAAATCGAACCCAAGTTTGAACTCAGTGCACATAGAAAATATGATTTTTGTCCAAATACATCTTTATTTAGATTTTCTGATTGATTTCGTTTTGGACCAAGATTTTAATCACGATTCCGAAATTTCAGCCCGTTTGGTACCATAGAGTCTGAAAAATTTGCTATTAAATATCGAACCCAAGTCTGAAATCAGTGCCCATAGAAATGATGATTTTTCTACAAAAAATACTTTTTGCTGATTTTTCAACTGATTACGTTTTCGACCATTATTCTTACGATGATTTCGAAATTTCAGCCCGTTTGGTAGCATAGAGCCTGAAAAATTTGCTTTTAAATATCGAACCCAAGTCTGAAATCAGTACCCATAGAAATGATGATTTTTCTACAAAAAACACTTTTTGTAGATTTTTCAACTGATTACCTTTTCGACCATGATTCTTAGGTCGATTCTAAAATTTCAGCCCGTTTGGTACCATAGAGCCTGAAAAAATCGCTTTTAAATATCGAACTCAAGTCTTAAGTGCCCATTTAAATGATCATTTTTCTACAAAAAACAATTTTTGCATATTTTCAGATTGTTTACATTTTTGATCAAGATTATTACGACGATACCGAAATTTTATTCCGTTTGGTACTATAGAGCCTGAAAAAATGGCTTTTAAATATCGAACCCAAGTCTGAAATCAGTACCCATAGAAATGATGATTTTTCTACAAAAAAACACTTTTTGTAGATTTTTCAACTGATTACCTTTTTGACCATGATTCTTAGGTCGATTCTAAAATTTCAGCCCGTTTGGTACTATAGAGCCTGAAAAAACGGATTTAAAATATCGAACCCAAGTCTGAAAACAGTGCCCATAGAAAAAATGAATTTTGTCCAAATACAACTTTATTTAGATTTTCTGATTGATTTCGTTTTGGACCAATATTCTTATCACGATTCCAAAATTTCAGCTCGTTTGGTACCATAGAGTCTGAAAAATTGGCTTTTACAAATCGAACCCAAGTTTGAACTCAGTGCACACAGAAAAAATGATTTTTGTCCAAATACAACTTTATTTAGATTTTCTTATTGATTTCGTTTTGGATTAATATTCTTATCACGATTCCAAAATTTCAGCCCGTTTGGTTCCATAGAGCCTGAAAAAATTGCATTTACAAATCGAACCCAAGTTTGAACTCAGTGCACATAGAAAATATGATTTTTGTCCAAATACATCTTTATTTAGATTTTCTGATTGATTTCGTTTTGGACCAAGATTTTAATCACGATTCCGAAATTTCAGCCCGTTTGGTACCATAGAGTCTGAAAAATTTGCTATTAAATATCGAACCCAAGTCTGAAATCAGTGCCCATAGAAATGATGATTTTTCTACAAAAAATACTTTTTGCTGATTTTTCAACTGATTACGTTTTCGACCATTATTCTTACGATGATTTCGAAATTTCAGCCCGTTTGGTAGCATTGAGCCTGAAAAATTTGCTTTTAAATATCGAACCCAAGTCTGAAATCAGTACCCATAGAAATGATGATTTTTCTACAAAAAACACTTTTTGTAGATTTTTCAACTGATTACCTTTTCGACCATGATTCTTAGGTCGATTCTAAAATTTCAGCCCGTTTGGTACCATAGAGCCTGAAAAAATCGCTTTTAAATATCGAACTCAAGTCTTAAGTGCCCATTAAAATGATCATTTTTCTACAAAAAACAATTTTTGCATATTTTCAGATTGTTTACATTTTTGATCAAGATTATTACGACGATACCGAAATTTTATTCCGTTTGGTACTATAGAGCCTGAAAAAATGGCTTTTAAATATCGAACCCAAGTCTGAAATCAGTACCCATAGAAATGATGATTTTTCTACAAAAAACACTTTTTGTAGATTTTTCAACTGATTACCTTTTTGACCATGATTCTTAGGTCGATTCTAAAATTTCAGCCCGTTTGGTACTATAGAGCCTGAAAAAACGGATTTAAAATATCGAACCCAAGTCTGAAAACAGTGCCCATAGAAAAAATGAATTTTGTCCAAATACAACTTTATTTAGATTTTCTGATTGATTTCGTTTTGGACCAATATTCTTATCACGATTCCAAAATTTCAGCTCGTTTGGTACCATAGAGTCTGAAAAATTGGCTTTTACAAATCGAACCCAAGTTTGAACTCAGTGCACACAGAAAATATGATTTTTGTCCAAATACAACTTTATTTAGATTTTCTGATTGATTTCGTTTTGGACCAAGATTCTTATTACGATTCCGAAATTTTATCCCGTTTGGTACTATAGAGCCTGAAAAAATGGCTTTTAAATATCGAACCCAAGTCTGAAAACAGTGCCTATTTATATAATGAGTGAGTGAGTGAATAATGAGTGAGAATAATGAGTGAGTGAATGAGTGTGATCATCGATGAAAATTTGAAATGGAAAAGCCATATTACGGAGTTAGTAAAGAGAATAAGGAAATGTATATATATATTTGTTAGGTTAAGAAATATTTTAAATGTGAAAATACTAAAAAATGTATATTATGCTCTTGTCCACTCCCTGCTTATTTACGGAATCATAGGTTGGGGAGGATCTTATAAAAACAACCTAAACTCAGTAAAAGTCTCGCAAAAAATTATTATAAAGGTAATACTTAAAAAAAACTCTACTTTCCCAACAAAATTGCTTTTTAAAATGTTTCCAGTACCAAATATTGATGATATATTTAAGCAAACTTCGATTATAAAAATGTGTAAAGAAAAAAATAACACAGAATATCAAGAATTTTACAAACTGATGAGAAATGGAAATCAATTTATTACGCCAATCTTTAAAACAACTCAAATGCAAAACCATTATATTTACCAAGCCATAAAAAACTACAATATTCTCCCTTCCGAATTGCGCTGTATTACGAACCAACAAGAACAAATCAATAAAATCAAACTTTTTTTCAAAAAAAACTTATATTAAAAAAAATATATGGATATATTATATTTATATTTTACACATAACATTGAATCACTGAAGTAAGAATCGTGGCTCCCTTATCAGGCACAAGAGCTCCTCTTTTCTGATAAGGTATACATGACCAATTATGTACCTAAATATTATATTTTGCAAAAAAATGTATGTATTAATGTAACTATGATCTATATTAAAATAATAAAAAAAAAAAAAAAAAAAAAAATATGATCATTTTCCTACAAAAAACAATTTATTCATATTTTCAGATTGATTTCGTTTTTGATCATGATTATTACGACGATTGCAAAATTTGAGATCGTTTTGTACCATAAAGCCTGATAAAATGGCTTTTACAAATCGAACGCAAGTTTGAAAACAGTGCACATAGAAAATATGATTTTTGTCCAAATACAACTTTATTTAGATTTTCTGATTGATTTCGTTTTGGACCAAGATTCTTATTACGATTCCGAAATTTCAGCTCGTTTGGTACCATAGAGTCTGAAAATATAGCTTTCAAATATCGAACACAAGTCTGACATCAGTGCCCATAGAAATGATGATTTTTCTAAAAAAAACACTTTTTGCTGATTTTTGACCTGATTACGTTTTCGACCATTATTCTTACGATGATTTCAAAATTTCAGCCCGTTTGGTAGCATAGAGCCTGAAAAATTTGCTTTTAAATATCGAACCCAAGTCTGAAATCAGTACCCATAGAAATGATGATTTTTCTACAAAAAAAAACTTTTTGTAGATTTTTCAACTGATTACCTTTTCGACCATGATTCTTACGTCGATTCTAAAATTTCAGCCCGTTTGATTCCTTAGAGCCTGAAAAATGGCTTTTTAATATCGAACCCAACTTTGAAAACAGTGCTCATAGAAAAAATGATTTTTGTCCAAATACAACTTTATTTAGATTTTCTGATTGATTTCGTTTTGGATCATTTTTCTTATCACGATTCCAAAATTTCAGCTCAGTTGGTACCATAGAGTCTAAAAAAATGGCTTTTACAAATCGAACCCCAGTTTGAAAACAGTGCACATAGAAAATATGATTTTTGTCCAAATACATCTTTATTTAGATTTTCTTATTGATTTCGTTTTGGACCAAGATTTTAATCACGATTCGGAAATTTCAAGTCTGAAAACAGTGCCCATAGAAAATATGATTTTTGTCCAAATACAACTTTATTTAGATTTTCTGATTGATTTCGTTTTGGACCAAGATTCTTATCACGATTCCGAAATTTCAGCTCGTTTGGTACCATAGAGTCTGAAAATATGGCTTTTAAATATCGGACACAAGTCCATAGAAATGATGATTTTTCTACAAAAAACAGTTTTTGTAGATTTTTCAACTGATTACGTTTTCGACCATGATTCTTACGTCGATTCTATAATTTCAGCCCGTTTGATTCCTTAGAGCTTGAAAAAATGGCATTTAAATATCGAACCCAACTTTGAAAACAGTTCTAATAGAAAAAATGATTTTTGTCCAAATACAACTTTATTTAGATTTTCTGATTGATTTCGTTATGGACCATTTTTCTCATCACGATTCCAAAATTTCAGCTCGTTTGTTACCATAGAGTCTGAAAAAATGGCTTTTACAAATCGAACCCAAGTTTGAAAACAGTGCACATAGAAAATATGATTTTTATCCAAATACATCTTTATTTAGATTTTCTGATTGATTTCGTTTTGGACCAAGATTCTTATCACGATTCCGAAATTTCAGCTCGTTTGGTACCATAGAGTCTGAAAATATGGCTTTTAAATATCGGACACAAGTCCATAGAAATGATGATTTTTCTACAAAAAACAGTTTTTGTAGATTTTTCAACTGATTACGTTTTCTACCATGATTCTTACGTCGATTCTATAATTTCAGCCCGTTTGATTCTTTAGAGCTTGAAAAAATGGCATTTAAATATCGAACCCAACTTTGAAAACAGTTCTAATAGAAAAAATGATTTTTGTCCAAATACAACTTTATTTAGATTTTCTGATTGATTTCGTTTTGGACCATTTTTCTCATCACGATTCCAAAATTTCAGCTCGTTTGTTACCATAGAGTCTGAAAAAATGGCTTTTACAAATCGAACCCAAGTCTGAAATCAGTGCCCATAGAAATTATGATTTTTCTACAAAAAAAACTTTTTGCTGATTTTTCAACTGATTACAATTTCGACCTTTATTCGTACGATGATTTCGAAATTTCAGCCCGTTTGGTAGCATAGAGCCTGAAAAATTTGCTTTAAATATCGAACCCAAGTCTGAAATCAGTACCCATAGAAATGATGATTTTCTACAAAAAACACTTTTTGTAGATTTTTCAACTGATTACCTTTTTGAACATGATTCTTAGGTCGATTCTAAAATTTCAGCCCTTTTGGTACCATAGAGCCTGAAAAAATTGCTTTTAAATATCGAACTCAAGTCTTAAGTGCCCATTTAAATGATCATTTTTCTACAAAAAACAATTTTTGCATATTTTCAGATTGATTACATTTTTGATCAAGATTATTACGACGATACCGAAATTTTATCCCGTTTGGTACTATAGAGCCTGAAAAAATGGCTTTTAAATATCGAACCCAAGTCTGAAATCAGTACCCATAGAAATGATGATTTTTCTACAAAAAACACTTTTTGTAGATTTTTCAACTGATTACGTTTTCGACCATGATTCTTACGTCGATTCTAAAATTTCAGCCCGTTTGATTCCTTAGAGCCTGAAAAATGGCTTTTAAATATCGAACCCAACTTTGAAAACAGTGCTCATAGAAAAAATGATTTTTGTCCAAATACAACTTTATTTAGATTTTCTGATTGATTTCGTTTTGGATCATTTTTCTTAACACGATTCCAAAATTTCAGCTCGTTTGGTACCATAGTGTCTTAAAAAATGGCTTTTACAAATCGAACCCAAGTTTGAAAACAGTGCACATAGAAAATATGATTTTTGTCCAAATACATCTTTATTTAGATTTTCTTATTGATTTCGTTTTGGACCAAGATTTTAATCACGATTCCGAAATTTCAGCCCGTTTGGTAACATAGAGTCTGAAAAAATTGCTTTTAAATATCGAACCCAAGTCTGAAATCAGTGCACGTAGAAATGATGATTTTTCTTAAAAAAAACACTTTTTGCTGATTGTTCAATTGATTACGTTTTCGACCATGATTCTTACGTCGATTCTAAAATTTCAGCCCGTTTGATTCCTTAGAGCCTGAAAAATGGCTTTTAAATATCGAACCCAACTTTGAAAACAGTGCTCATAGAAAAAATGATTTTTGTCCAAATACAACTTTATTTAGATTTTCTGATTGATTTCGTTTTGGATCATTTTTCTTATCACGATTCCAAAATTTCAGCTCGTTTGGTACCATAGTGTCTTAAAAAATGGCTTTTACAAATCGAACCCAAGTTTGAAAACAGTGCACATAGAAAATATGATTTTTGTCCAAATACATCTTTATTTAGATTTTCTTATTGATTTCGTTTTGGACCAAGATTTTAATCACGATTCCGAAATTTCAGCCCGTTTGGTAACATAGAGTCTGAAAAAATTGCTTTTAAATATCGAACCCAAGTCTGAAATCAGTGCCCATAGAAATGATGATTTTTCTACAAAAAATTCTTAAGCTGATTTTCTTATGGATTTCGTTTTGGACCATTATTCTTATAGAGATTCCGAACCTTTAGCCCGTTTGGTACCATAGACCCTGAAAAAAATTCTTTTAAATATCGAACCCAAGTCTGAAATCAGTGCCCATAGAAATGATGATTTTTCTACAAAAAAAACTTTTTGCTGATTTTTCAACTGATTACAATTTCGACCATTATTCGTACGATGATTTCGAAATTTCAGCCCGTTTGGTAGCATAGAGCCTGAAAAATTTGCTTTTAAATATCGAACCGAAGTCTGTAATCAGTACCCATAGAAATGATGATTTTTCTACAAAAAACACTTTTTGTAGATTTTTCAACTGATTACCTTTTCGACCATGATTCTTAGGTCGATTCTAAAATTTCAGCCCGTTTGGTACCATAGAGCCTGAAAAAATCGCTTTAAAATATCGAACTCAAGTCTTAAGTGCCCATTTAAATGATCTTTTTTCTACAAAAAACAATTTTTGCATATTTTCAGATTGATAACATTTTTGATCAAGATTATTATTACAAATCGAACCCAAGTTTGAACTCAGGGCACATAGAAAATATGATTTTTGTCCAAATACAACTTTATTTAGATTTTCTTATTGATTTCGTTTTGGACCATTATTCTTATCACGATTCCAAAATTTCAGCTCGTTTGGTACCATAGTGTCTTAAAAAATGGCTTTTACAAATCGAACCCAAGTTTGAAAACAGTGCACATAGAAAATATGATTTTTGTCCAAATACATCTTTATTTAGATTTTCTTATTGATTTCGTTTTGGACCAAGATTTTAATCACGATTCCGAAATTTCAGCCCGTTTGGTAACATAGAGTCTGAAAAAATTGCTTTTAAATATCGAACCCAAGTCTGAAATCAGTGCCCATAGAAATGATGATTTTTCTACAAAAAATTCTTAAGCTGATTTTCTTATGGATTTCGTTTTGGACCATTATTCTTATAGAGATTCCGAACCTTTAGCCCGTTTGGTACCATAGACCCTGAAAAAAATTCTTTTAAATATCGAACCCAAGTCTGAAATCAGTGCCCATAGAAATGATGATTTTTCTACAAAAAAAACTTTTTGCTGATTTTTCAACTGATTACAATTTCGACCATTATTCGTACGATGATTTCGAAATTTCAGCCCGTTTGGTAGCATAGAGCCTGAAAAATTTGCTTTTAAATATCGAACCGAAGTCTGTAATCAGTACCCATAGAAATGATGATTTTTCTACAAAAAACACTTTTTGTAGATTTTTCAACTGATTACCTTTTCGACCATGATTCTTAGGTCGATTCTAAAATTTCAGCCCGTTTGGTACCATAGAGCCTGAAAAAATCGCTTTAAAATATCGAACTCAAGTCTTAAGTGCCCATTTAAATGATCTTTTTTCTACAAAAAACAATTTTTGCATATTTTCAGATTGATAACATTTTTGATCAAGATTATTATTACAAATCGAACCCAAGTTTGAACTCAGGGCACATAGAAAATATGATTTTTGTCCAAATACAACTTTATTTAGATTTTCTTATTGATTTCGTTTTGGACCATTATTCTTATCACGATTCCAAAATTTCAGCTCGTTTGGTACCATAGAGTCTGAAAAAATGGCTTTTAAATATCGAACCCAAGTCTGAAAATAGTGCCCATAGAAATGATGATTTTTCTACAAAAAATACTTTTAGCTGATTTTCTTATGGATTTCGTTTTGGACCATTATTCTTATAGAGATTCCGAACCTTTAGCCCGTTTGGTACCATAGAGCCTGAAAAAAATTCTTTTAAATATCGAACCCAAGTCTGAAATCAGTGCCCATAGAAATTATGATTTTTCTACAAAAAAACTTTTTGCTGATTTTTCAACTGATTACAATTTTGACCTTTATTCGTACGATGATTTCGAAATTTCAGCCCGTTTGGTAGCATAGAGCCTGAAAAATTTGCTTTTAAATATCGAACCCAAGTCTGAAATCAGTACCCATAGAAATGATGATTTTTCTACAAAAAACACTTTTTGTAGATTTTTCAACTGATTACCTTTTTGACCATGATTCTTAGGTCGATTCTAAAATTTCAGCCCGTTTGGTACCATAGAGCCTGAAAAAATCGCTTTTAAATATCGAACTCAAGTCTTAAGTGCCCATTTAAATGATCATTTTTCTACAAAAAACAATTTTTGCATATTTTCAGATTGATTACATTTTTGATCAAGATTATTACGACGATACCGAAATTTTATCCCGTTTGGTACTATAGAGCCTGAAAAAATGGCTTTTAAATATTGTTCAGGATCTTAACTTCACTCTCCTGACAGAGCAATCCGGCGTGGTGAGTCACCAGATTCCAAGGAAGTATGACTGGAGTAACTCTTCAATAATAACTCCAGCTCTTGAATAATGGTCTTTATTTTAACAATAAAAAAGACCCGTAGGGCAGCTCATGTAAGGTGAGCCCAATATTGCTATCTCTCTCCGCGGTTTTATAAACCACATGTAAGTGAAAACCTGGCAGCTCTGCCGTTTTGCCAAAACGACCGCCCAAGACGGATGGTAACAAGAGAAGAAAGATTAAATCCGTGGCAATACGAAATTGCCCCGGCAATCGCTAACACAAAAATAAATGTTGCCACACCCATAGGGTGACAAGCACCAATATTAATATTTCAGTACCTGAAATCTTAACATATTCCCGCCCCAAAACGAGTATTAAGGAATAGTCGTTTTTCATAAAATAATGTAGGAAGAGATTGCAACATTGGTACTCAGAATTTGCCCAACAAGTTCACATACAGACATAAACAATATTCAATACATGGATTTATCACTTGGCACTGTTGAGCCTGACGGCATTTTGATTCACACATAACATCACTTTTAGTGTTGTAATTGGTTCTTAATCCAGGTTGGAGGAAGGATCCTCCATGGGAAGTAGACAGAGCTGTGTCACGGCTCTTTTGGTGACACCTCTGGCCGTCCTCAAGGAGACGACGCGGACGCGTCCGTCTTGACCAGGGTGGATCTCCGTCACTCGTGCCATCCTCCAGTACTGCGGAGGTAGTTGGTTGTCTTTGATGATGACCATGTCACCAGGCTGTAAACTGCGTTGACGTCCTTCTTGCCATTTGACTCGGTTCTGCAATTCTGCTAGGTATTCCCGGCTCCATCTGTGCCAAAAAGATTGAACAACGGTAGACATCTTTTGGTAAATATTAAGCCTGTTTGTAGGCAGATGATGGATATCAAGCTCAGGCAATGCTAACAGGTTGTCGCCAATAAGGAAGTGTGAAGGAGTGAGTGCGTTTAAATCATTTGGATCTGATGATAATGGAGTCAGAGGACGGGAATTTAAACAAGCCTCAATCTGTATTAGTATGGTATTCATGCCTTCGTATGTCAAAACAGTTGACCGCATTGCCTTTTTTAAATGTAATTTAGTCATTTTAACTGCACTTTCCCAAAGTCCACCGTGATGCGGTGAGCGGGGAGGCAAGAAACTCCAGCTAATATTCTGCTGGGCTAAAAAATTATGGATATCCTTATCAGATGCCTTCAAAAAATCAAATAGTTCAGTAAGTTCCCTATAACTACCTGTAAAGTTAGTTCCATTATCACTAAAGAGTCGTGAGGGTTTACCCCTCCTAGCTATAAATCTTTTCAATGCATTCATAAATGCCATTGAAGTTAAATTAGTCACTAATTCTAGGTGAATTGCCTTTGTTGAAAAACAAATAAATAAACATATGTAAGATTTTACACTCTTAGCATTTCTGGTTAAACCAGATTTAATTAAAATTGGACCTGCATAATCTATGCCGGTTACATAAAATGGTCTTTGGATTCGGAATCGGTCAGCAGGAAGGTCACCCATGAGCTGGCGACACTCGCGCGGACGGACTCGGAAACATACAATACATTTATGCAGTGCTCGCTTTACTGCGTTTTTACCAAATATTGGCCAAAACCGTAAACGCAGTAATGCGAGCAGAGCATTACATCCTAAATGCAAATTCTCATAATGCAGATGGGTTATTATTAAGTCAGTCAACTTATGATTTTGTGGTAACAAAATTGAATGTTTTTGAGAGACCGAGGTAATATCAGATTGTGATAGTCGACCTCCAACACACAATAACCCATCCTGCATAAAAGGATTTAGTGCCTTTACCTTGCTCTGCCTAGATACAAATCTTCCATCACTCAAAGAGGCTATTTCATCACGAAATGCGAATCGCTGAGCGTTCAAAATCAATACATGCATGGCATGTTCCAGTTCGATTACAGAAAGCTCGTCGACCCGCATCGGTTTTCGTTTAGAACAGTTATGTATGAAACGTAACATATAAGCAACTACGCGCCTCAGTCGTCTTAATGAAGAATAATTATTGAATATTTCCCAATCGACAGGACTACTAGTAACCAAAACTATCCTCGCCGTTTCTGGCAACTCCATGCCTGCTGTAGCAAGCGCATTAATGATTTGGGATTTAAGCAAGTGACAAGTATCTATGGAATCACTACCAGAAAGGAAATCATCTACATAAAAATTTTCCTTAAGGGATTTACTAGCTAATGGATGAGTAAATGAAACGTCATTACCTAGCTGGTGCAGACAACGTATTGCTAAATAAGGCGAAGGAGCCAAACCATATGTCACCGTGTTTAGCGTATAATGTTTCAAACAATCCTCCGCATCCCTTTTCCATAATATACGTTGGTAATTTCTGTGTTCCGGGTTGATATTAATTTGGCGGTACATCTTTGCAATATCTGCGGTGACTGCATATTGATGTTTTCTGAAAAATACCAAGTGACAAAATATATCATTTTGAATGGTGGGCCCAATCATGTTCAATTTTGTACAATGCAAATTTAATCTCTTACAAGTATCCTTTGTAATAAAATTAGACATTGAACCTGAATCCAAAAGTGCGCGTATTTTGTGTGTTCCACCGTACGCGTCTTCTATTTTTACTATTACGGTAGATAGTAAAATTTCTCGCCCGTTCATGTCGCTATGACACGCTAAATTCACTGGTGCCTCCGACTGACCCTTGCCAGTTGAAGTACCCGCTTGTACATTATCAGTATTGATATGTAACAGAGTGTGATGTTTTCGATCACAAACACTGCATTTTTCCTTCCACCTGCACACCTTTGAAGGGTGCCCCGGTTTTAGGCAGTTATAACATAAATTGCTCTCTGAAACGAACTTTCTTCGTGCCGCTGGTGCTTTGTTAACAAATATTTTACAAGAATAAATGAAATGGCTGTCATTACACAGCATACAATTAACGTTGCTTGACGCTAACGTAACCTTGTTCGTAGAATTCCTTTCCGTAAAATTAAAAAACTTTGGTTTTGTTGCAACTGGTTCCGCTTTCTGTTGCATTCCACCATTATCACCTTGGATAGTTTCCAGAATCTGCGACCTTTGTGAAATAAAATTGCTAAACTGCTCGAACGTAGGATAAACTTTATCGCACTCCATGGATTCCCACAGGCTACGTGTGTGATTATCTAACTTTGAGGTTAGAATATGTATAATTAATGTGTCCCAATGTTCTGTTGGAAGCTTTAAATTATGTAACGCTCTCAAATGAATGTTTGCTTGATCAATTAAATTTCGCAATTCATGATGATTCTGTCGTTTTAACGGTGTAACATTAAATAAGAAATTCAAATGTCTATTTGCAATAAGTCTGACATTTTCGTATCTTGAAATAAGCATCGTCCAGGCTGAACTATAATTATCCCCGGTTATTTCTAGAGAACTAATCAAATCAAGTGCGTCTCCGGACACATAACTAATAAGGTAATGAAATTTCTGAACATGATTTAATTTACTGTTATCATGAATTAGGGCAATGAACGAGTTTTTAAAAGTCAACCATTTATGATTATCTCCTGAAAAAATAGGTATTGAAATTGGTGGTAAATTCACAGATGTAATCGGGACATTTTCAATCTTCTTAAATTTTGATAATATTTCCTGTCCTAATGCAATTACATTAAAATATGTACCTTCAAAATTATCCCTCGCGTCATGATCTTCTGATTTATTCAATAAATCAATCTCCAGCTGAATTTTGGAGAATTCTATCAGAGAAGGTTTGATGGCATCTAATCTCGACGACAATACGCTGGGCCTAATATCATTTTCGTTGCTTAAATAGGTTTCAAATCTCGTTAATGAACCTTTCAACACCCCGCGCTGTCTAACCAACTTGTCGAGTTCCATTTTTTAGAAACGAATAACACAATAACCTGATTTAAAACTTAATACACAACTCGAAACGGCAGTTTGACGTTTTGACGTAAACAAAATAATACTATGGATTATAAAGAAACCGATTACAATACTATGGCATGCAAAGACAAAGCTTGAAAACGCGTGGCTAGATATGTACGTAAGCAAAGCAAAGTTATTCGGCAAAATACAACAATAAAAATTATTATCACCAACAATTTTATGCTATTTTGAAAGCATCTGATTATGAACACCCGAATATAATTCGATATAATCAATACGAAATAATGTGGCATCTACACAGATTTTTAGCTTTTTTAAATGGAATTTGAAAGGACAATGAAAGGAAGGCTACAACCTGATTTGCTGTGCATGCGAGCGTCGTGATGAGGCTCGCTTGATCAATCCAATGATGGTGATGAGGACGCCGACTGGACCACTCCCGATGATGATGAGGCCCGACTGGACCACTCCCGATGATGATGAGGCCCGACTAGACCACTCCAAATAATGATCTTCCGTCTCAAATGGATCAATCCAAATAATAATCATCCGGCTCTTGAATGATCAATGTTCAGGATCTTAACTTCACTCTCCTGACAGAGCAATCCGGCGTGGTGAGTCACCAGATTCCAAGGAAGTATGACTGGAGTAACTCTTCAATAATAACTCCAGCTCTCGAATAATGGTCTTTATTTTAACAATAAAAAAGACCCGTAGGGCAGCTCATGTAAGGTGAGCCCAATATTGCTATCTCTCTCCGCGGTTTTATAAACCACATGTAAGTGAAAACCTGGCAGCTCTGCCGTTTTGCCAAAACGACCGCCCAAGACGGATGGTAACAAGAGAAGAAAGATTAAATCCGTGGCAATACGAAATTGCCCCGGCAATCGCTAACACAAAAATAAATGTTGCCACACCCATAGGGTGACAAGCACCAATATTAATATTTCAGTACCTGAAATCTTAACAAATATCGAACCCAAGTCTGAAATCAGTACCCATAGAAATGATGATTTTTCTACAAAAAACACTTTTTGTAGATTTTTCAACTGATTACCTTTTTGACCATGATTCTTAGGTCGATTCTAAAATTTCAGCCCGTTTGGTACTATAGAGCCTGAAAAAATGGATTTTAAATATCGAACCCAAGTCTGAAAACAGTGCCCATAGAAAAAATGAATTTTGTCCAAATACAACTTTATTTAGATTTTCTGATTGATTTCGTTTTGGACCAATATTCTTATCACGATTCCAAAATTTCAGCTAGTTTGGTACCATAGAGTCTGAAAAATTGGCTTTTACAAATCGAACCCAAGTTTGAACTCAGTGCACAGAGAAAATATGATTTTTGTCCAAATACAACTTTATTTAGATTTTCTGATTGATTTCGTTTTGGACGAAGATTCTTATTACGATTCCGAAATTTTATCCCGTTTGGTACTATAGAGCCTGAAAAAATGGCTTTTAAATATCGAACCCAAGTCTGAAAACAGTGCCCATAGAAAAAATGAATTTTGTCCAAATACAACTTTATTTAGATTTTCTGATTGATTTCGTTTTGGACCAATATTCTTATCACGATTCCAAAATTTCAGCTCGTTTGGTACCAAAGAGTCTGAAAAATTGGCTTTTACAAATCGAACCCATGTTTGAACTCAGTGCACACAGAAAATATGATTTTTGTCCAAATACATCTTTATTTAGATTTTCTTATTGATTTCCTTTTGGACCAAGATTTTAATCACGATTCGGAAATTTCAGCCCGTTTGGTACTATAGAGCCTGAAAAAATGGATTTTAAATATCGAACCCAAGTCTGAAAACAGTGCCCATAGAAAAAATGAATTTTGTCCAAATACAACTTAATTTAGATTTTCTGATTGATTTCGTTTTGGACCAATATTCTTATCACGATTCCAAAATTTCAGCTCGTTTGGTACCATAGAGTCTGAAAAATTGGCTTTTACAAATCGAACCCAAGTTTGAACTCAGTGCACACAGAAAATATGATTTTTGTCCAAATACAACTTTATTTAGATTTTCTGATTGATTTCGTTTTGGACCAAGATTCTTATTACGATTCCGAAATTTTATCCCGTTTGGTACTATAGAGCCTGAAAAAATGGCTTTTAAATATCGAACCCAAGTCTGAAAACAGTGCCTATTTATATAATGAGTGAGTGAGTGAATAATGAGTGAGAATAATGAGTGAGTGAATGAGTGTGATCATCGATGAAAATTTGAAATGGAAAAGCCATATTACGGAGTTAGTAAAGAGAATAAGGAAATGTATATATATATTTGTTAGGTTAAGAAATATTTTAAATGTGAAAATACTAAAAAATGTATATTATGCTCTTGTCCACTCCCTGCTTATTTACGGAATCATAGGTTGGGGAGGATCTTATAAAAACAACCTAAACTCAGTAAAAGTCTCGCAAAAAATTATTATAAAGGTAATACTTAAAAAAAACTCTACTTTCCCAACAAAATTGCTTTTTAAAATGTTTCCAGTACCAAATATTGATGATATATTTAAGCAAACTTCGATTATAAAAATGTGTAAAGAAAAAAATAACACAGAATATCAAGAATTTTACAAACTGATGAGAAATGGAAATCAATTTATTACGCCAATCTTTAAAACAACTCAAATGCAAAACCATTATATTTACCAAGCCATAAAAAACTACAATATTCTCCCTTCCGAATTGCGCTGTATTACGAACCAACAAGAACAAATCAATAAAATCAAACTTTTTTTCAAAAAAAACTTATATTAAAAAAAATATATGGATATATTATATTTATATTTTACACATAACATTGAATCACTGAAGTAAGAATCGTGGCTCCCTTATCAGGCACAAGAGCTCCTCTTTTCTGATAAGGTATACATGACCAATTATGTACCTAAATATTATATTTTGCAAAAAAATGTATGTATTAATGTAACTATGATCTTTATTAAAATAATAAAAAAAAAAAAAAAAAAAAAAAATATGATCATTTTCCTACAAAAAACAATTTATTCATATTTTCAGATTGATTTCGTTTTTGATCATGATTATTACGACGATTGCAAAATTTGAGATCCTTTTGTACCATAAAGCCTGATAAAATGGCTTTTACAAATCGAACGCAAGTTTGAAAACAGTGCACATAGAAAATATGATTTTTGTCCAAATACAACTTTATTTAGATTTTCTGATTGATTTCGTTTTGGACAAAGATTCTTATTACGATTCCGAAATTTCAGCTCGTTTGGTACCATAGAGTCTGAAAATATAGCTTTCAAATATCGAACACAAGTCTGACATCAGTGCCCATAGAAATGATGATTTTTCTACAAAAAACACTTTTTGCTGATTTTTCACCTGATTACGTTTTCGACCATTATTCTTACGATGATTTCAAAATTTCAGCCCGTTTGGTAGCATAGAGCCTGAAAAATTTGCTTTTAAATATCGAACCCAAGTCTGAAATCAGTACCCATAGAAATGATGATTTTTCTATAAAAAAAAACTTTTTGTAGATTTTTCAACTGATTACCTTTTCGACCATGATTCTTACGTCGATTCTAAAATTTCAGCCCGTTTGATTCCTTAGAGCCTGAAAAATGGCTTTTTAATATCGAACCCAACTTTGAAAACAGTGCTCATAGAAAAAATGATTTTTGTCCAAATACAACTTTATTTAGATTTTCTGATTGATTTCGTTTTGGATCATTTTTCTTATCACGATTCCAAAATTTCAGCTCAGTTGGTACCATAGAGTCTTAAAAAATGGCTTTTACAAATCGAACCCCAGTTTGAAAACAGTGCACATAGAAAATATGATTTTTGTCCAAATACATCTTTATTTAGATTTTCTTATTGATTTCGTTTTGGACCAAGATTTTAATCACGATTCGGAAATTTCAAGTCTGAAAACAGTGCCCATAGAAAATATGATTTTTGTCCAAATACAACTTTATTTAGATTTTCTGATTGATTTCGTTTTGGACCAAGATTCTTATCACGATTCCGAAATTTCAGCTCGTTTGGTACCATAGAGTCTGAAAATATGGCTTTTAAATATCGGACACAAGTCCATAGAAATGATGATTTTTCTACAAAAAACAGTTTTTGTAGATTTTTCAACTGATTACGTTTTCGACCATGATTCTTACGTCGATTCTATAATTTCAGCCCGTTTGATTCCTTAGAGCTTGAAAAAATGGCATTTAAATATCGAACCCAACTTTGAAAACAGTTCTAATAGAAAAAATGATTTTTGTCCAAATACAACTTTATTTAGATTTTCTGATTGATTTCGTTTTGGACCATTTTTCTCATCACGATTCCAAAATTTCAGCTCGTTTGTTACCATAGAGTCTGAAAAAATGGCTTTTACAAATCGAACCCAAGTTTGAAAACAGTGCACATAGAAAATATGATTTTTATCCAAATACATCTTTATTTAGATTTTCTGATTGATTTCGTTTTGGACCAAGATTCTTATCACGATTCCGAAATTTCAGCTCGTTTGGTACCATAGAGTCTGAAAATATGGCTTTTAAATATCGGACACAAGTCCATAGAAATGATGATTTTTCTAAAAAAAACAGTTTTTGTAGATTTTTCAACTGATTACGTTTTCGACCATGATTCTTACGTCGATTCTATAATTTCAGCCCGTTTGATTCCTTAGAGCTTGAAAAAATGGCATTTAAATATCGAACCCAACTTTGAAAACAGTTCTAATAGAAAAAATGATTATTGTCCAAATACAACTTTATTTAGATTTTCTGATTGATTTCGTTTTGGACCATTTTTCTCATCACGATTCCAAAATTTCAGCTCGTTTGTTACCATAGAGTCTGAAAAAATGGCTTTTACAAATCGAACCCAAGTTTGAAAACAGTGCACATAGAAAATATGATTTTTATCCAAATACATCTTTATTTAGATTTTCTGATTGATTTCGTTTTGGACCAAGATTCTTATCACGATTCCGAAATTTCAGCTCGTTTGTTACCATAGAGTCTGAAAAAATGGCTTTTACAAATCGAACCCAAGTCTGAAATCAGTGCCCATAGAAATTATGATTTTTCTACAAAAAAAACTTTTTGCTGATTTTTCAACTGATTACAATTTCGACCTTTATTCGTACGATGATTTCGAAATTTCAGCCCGTTTGGTAGCATAGAGCCTGAAAAATTTGCTTTAAATTTCGAACCCAAGTCTGAAATCAGTACCCATAGAAATCATGATTTTTCTACAAAAAACAGTTTTTGTAGATTTTTCAACTGATTACCTTTTTGAACATGATTCTTAGGTCGATTCTAAAATTTCAGCCCTTTTGGTACCATAGAGCCTGAAAAAATTGCTTTTAAATATCGAACTCAAGTCTTAAGTGCCCATTTAAATGATCATTTTTCTACAAAAAACAATTTTTGCATATTTTCAGATTGATTACATTTTTGATCAAGATTATTACGACGATACCGAAATTTTATCCCGTTTGGTACTATAGAGCCTGAAAAAATGGCTTTTAAATATCGAACCCAAGTCTGAAATCAGTACCCATAGAAATGATGATTTTTCTTCAAAAAACACTTTTTGTAGATTTTTCAACTGATTACGTTTTCGACCATGATTCTTACGTCGATTCTAAAATTTCAGCCCGTTTGATTCCTTAGAGCCTGAAAAATGGCTTTTAAATATCGAACCCAACTTTGAAAACAGTGCTCATAGAAAAAATGATTTTTGTCCAAATACAACTTTATTTAGATTTTCTGATTGATTTCGTTTTGGATCATTTTTCTTATCACGATTCCAAAATTTCAGCTCGTTTGGTACCATAGTGTCTTAAAAAATGGCTTTTACAAATCGAACCCAAGTTTGAAAACAGTGCACATAGAAAATATGATTTTTGTCCAAATACATCTTTATTTAGATTTTCTTATTGATTTCGTTTTGGACCAAGATTTTAATCACGATTCCGAAATTTCAGCCCGTTTGGTAACATAGAGTCTGAAAAAATTGCTTTTAAATATCGAACCCAAGTCTGAAATCAGTGCACGTAGAAATGATGATTTTTCTTAAAAAAAACACTTTTTGCTGATTGTTCAATTGATTACGTTTTCGACCATGATTCTTACGTCGATTCTAAAATTTCAGCCCGTTTGATTCCTTAGAGCCTGAAAAATGGCTTTTAAATATCGAACCCAACTTTAAAAACAGTGCTCATAGAAAAAATGATTTTTGTCCAAATACAACTTTATTTAGATTTTCTGATTGATTTCGTTTTGGATCATTTTTCTTATCACGATTCCAAAATTTCAGCTCGTTTGGTACCATAGTGTCTTAAAAAATGGCTTTTACAAATCGAACCCAAGTTTGAAAACAGTGCACATAGAAAATATGATTTTTGTCCAAATAAATCTTTATTTAGATTTTCTTATTGATTTCGTTTTGGACCAAGATTTTAATCACGATTTCGAAATTTCAGCCCGTTTGGTAGCATAGAGCCTGAAAAATTTGCTTTTAAATATCGAACCCAAGTCTGAAATCAGTACCCATAGAAATGATGATTTTTCTACAAAAAACACTTTTTGTAGATTTTTCAACTGATTACCTTTTCGACCATGATTCTTAGGTCGATTCTAAAATTTCAGCCCGTTTGGTACCATAGAGCCTGAAAAAATCGCTTTAAAATATCGAACTCAAGTCTTAAGTGCCCATTTAAATGATCATTTTTCTACAAAAAACAATTTTTGCATATTTTCAGATTGATAACATTTTTGATGAAGATTATTATTACAAATCGAACCCAAGTTTGAACTCAGGGCACATAGAAAATATGTTTTTTGTCCAAATACATCTTTATTTAGATTTTCTTATTGATTTCGTTTTGGACCAAGATTTTAATCACGATTCCGAAATTTCAGCCCGTTTGGTAACATAGAGTCTGAAAAAATTGCTTTTAAATATCGAACCCAAGTCTGAAATCAGTGCCCATAGAAATGATGATTTTTCTACAAAAAATACTTTAGCTGATTTTCTTATGGATTTCGTTTTGGACCATTATTCTTATAGAGATTCCGAACCTTTAGCCCGTTTGGTACCATAGACCCTGAAAAAATTTCTTTTAAATATCGAACCCAAGTCTGAAATCAGTGCCCATAGAAATGATGATTTTTCTACAAAAAAAACTTTTTGCTGATTTTTCAACTGATTACAATTTCGACCATTATTCGTACGATGATTTCGAAATTTAAGCCCGTTTGGTAGCATAGAGCCTGAAAAATTTTTTTTTAAATATCGAACCCAAGTCTGAAATCAGTACCCATAGAAATGATGATTTTTCTACAAAAAACACTTTTTGTAGATTTTTCAACTGATTACCTTTTCGACCATGATTCTTAGGTCGATTCTAAAATTTCAGCCCGTTTGGTACCATAGAGCCTGAAAAAATCGCTTTAAAATATCGAACTCAAGTCTTAAGTGCCCATTTAAATGATCATTTTTCTACAAAAAACAATTTTTGCATATTTTCAGATTGATAACATTTTTGATCAAGATTATTATTACAAATCGAACCCAAGTTTGAACTCAGGGCACATAGAAAATATGATTTTTGTCCAAATACAACTTTATTTAGATTTTCTTATTGATTTCGTTTTGGACCATTATTCTTATCACGATTCCAAAATTTCAGCTCCTTTGGTACCATAGAGTCTGAAAAAATGGCTTTTAAATATCGAACCCAAGTCTGAAAACAGTGCCCATAGAAATGATGATTTTTCTACAAAAAATACTTTTAGCTGATTTTCTTATGGATTTCGTTTTGGACCATTATTCTTATAGAGATTCCGAACCTTTAGCCCGTTTGGTACCATAGAGCCTGAAAAAATTTCTTTTAAATATCGAACCCAAGTCTGAAATCAGTGCCCATAGAAATTATGATTTTTCTACAAAAAAAACTTTTTGCTGATTTTTCAACTGATTACAATTTTGACCTTTATTCGTACGATGATTTCGAAATTTCAGCCCGTTTGGTAGCATAGAGCCTGAAAAATTTGCTTTTAAATATCGAACCCAAGTTTGAAATCAGTACCCATAGAAATGATGATTTTTCTACAAAAAACACTTTTTGTAGATTTTTCAACTGATTACCTTTTTGACCATGATTCTTAGGTCGATTCTAAAATTTCAGCCCGTTTGGTACCATAGAGCCTGAAAAAATTGCTTTTAAATATCGAACTCAAGTCTTAAGTGCCCATTTAAATGATCATTTTTCTACAAAAAACAATTTTTGCATATTTTCAGATTGATTACATTTTTGATCAAGATAATTACGACGATACCGAAATTTTATCCCGTTTGGTACTATAGAGCCTGAAAAAATGGCTTTTAAATATCGAACCCAAGTCTGAAATCAGTACCCATAGAAATGATGATTTTTCTACAAAAAACACTTTTTGTAGATTTTTCAACTGATTACCTTTTTGACCATGATTCTTAGGTCGATTCTAAAATTTCAGCCCGTTTGGTAACTATAGAGCCTGAAAAAATGGATTTTAAATATCGAACCCAAGTCTGAAAACAGTGCCCATAGAAAAAATGAATTTTGTCCAAATACAACTTTATTTAGATTTTCTGATTGATTTCGTTTTGGACCAATATTCTTATCACGATTCCAAAATTTCAGCTAGTTTGGTACCATAGAGTCTGAAAAATTGGCTTTTACAAATCGAACCCAAGTTTGAACTCAGTGCACAGAGAAAATATGATTTTTGTCCAAATACAACTTTATTTAGATTTTCTGATTGATTTCGTTATGGACCAATATTCTTATCACGATTCCAAAATTTCATCTCGTTTGGTACCATAGAGTCTTAAAAAATGGCTTTTAAATATCGAACCCAAGTCTGAAAACAGTGCCCATTTAAATGATCATTTTTCTTCAAAAAACACTTTTTGCATATCTTCAGACTGATTACGTTTTCGACCATTATTCTTACGATGATTTCAAAATTTCAGCCCGTTTGGTACCATAGAATCTGAAAAAATGGCTTTTAAATATCGAACCCAAGCCTGAAATCAGTGCCCGTAGAAATGATGATTTTTCTTAAAAAAAACACTTTTTGCTGATTGTTCAATTGATTACGTTTTCGACCATGATTCTGACGTCAATTCTAAAATTTCAGCCCGTTTGATTCCTTTAGAGCCTGAAAAATGGCTTTTAAATATCGAACCCAACTTTGAAAACAGGGCCCATAGAAAAAATGAATTTTGTCCAAATACAACTTTATTTAGATTTTCTGATTGATTTCGTTTTGGACCAAGATTTTTATCTCGATTCCGAAATTTCAGCCCGTTTGGTACCATAGAGCCTGAAAAATTTTGATTTTAAATATCGAACCCAAGTCGAAATCAGTGCCCATAGAAATGATGATTTTTCTTAAAAAAAACACTTTTTGCTGATTGTTTAACTGATTACGTTTTCGACCATGATTCTTACGTCGATTCTAAAATTTCTGCCCGTTTGGTACTATAGAGCCTGAATAAATGGCTTTTAAATATCGAACCCAAGTCTGAAGACAGTGCACATAGAAAAAATGTATTTCCTACAAATACAAATTTATGCAGATTTTCTGATTGGTTTCGTTTTGGACTATTATTCTTATCACGATTCCAAAATTTCAGCCCGTTTGGTTCCATAGAGCCTGAAAAAATGGCTTTTACAAATCGAACCCAAGTTTGAACTCAGTGCACATAGTAAATATGATATTTGTCCAAATACAACTTTATTTAGATTTACTGATTGATTTCGTTTTGGACCATTATTCTTATCACTATTCGAAAATTTCATCTCGTTTGGTACCATAGAGTCTTAAAAAATGGCTTTTAAATTTCGAACCCAAGTCTGAAAACAGTGCCCATAGAAAAAATGAATTTTGTCCAAATACAACTTTATTTAGATTTTCTGATTGATTTCGTTATGGACCAATATTCTTATCACGATTCCAAAATTTCATCTCGTTTGGTACCATAGAGTCTTAAAAAATGGCTTTTAAATATCGAACCCAAGTCTGAAAACAGTGCCCATTTAAATGATCATTTTTCTTCAAAAAACACTTTTTGCATATCTTCAGACTGATTACGTTTTCGACCATTATTCTTACGATGATTTCAAAATTTCAGCCCGTTTGGTACCATAAGGCCTGAAAAAATGGCTTTTAAATATCGAACCCATGTCTGAAAACAGTGCCCATTTAAATAATGATTTTTCTACAAAAAACACTTTTCGTAGATTTTTCAACTGATTACCTTTTCGACCATGATTCTTACGTCGATTCTAAAATTTCAGCCCGTTTGGTAGTATGGAGCCTAAAAAAATGGCTTTTATATTTCGAACCCAAGTCTGAAAACAGTGCCCATAGAAAAAATGAATTTTCTACAAAAAACACTTTTTGTAGATTTTTCAACTGATTGCGTTTTCGACCATGATTCTTACGTCGATTGTAAAATTTCAGCCCGTTTGGTAGTATGGAGCCTAAAAAAATGGCTTTTAAATTTCGAACCCAAGCCTGAAAACAGTGCCCATTTAAATGATCATTTTTCTTCAAAAAAAACTTTTTGCATATCTTCAGACTGATTACGTTTTCGAACATTATTCTTACGATGATTTCAAAATTTCAGCCCGTTTGGTAGCATAGAGCCTGAAAAATTTGCTTTTAAATATCGAACCCAAGTCTGAAATCAGTACCCATAGAAATGATGATTTTTCTACAAAAAATACTTTTTGTAGATTTTTCAACTGATTACCTTTTCGACCATGATTCTTAGGTCGATTCTAAAATTTCAGCCCGTTTGGTACTCTATAGAGCCTGAAAAAATGGTTTTAAATATCGAACCCAAGTCTGAAAACAGTACCCATAGAAATGATGATTTTTCTACAAAAAACACTTTTTGTAGATTTTTCAACTGATTACCTTTTTGACCATGATTCTTAGGTCGATTCTAAAATTTCAGCCCGTTTGGTTCTATAGAGCCTGAAAAAATGGCTTTTAAATATCGAACCCAAGTCTGAAAACAGTGCCCATAGAAAAAATGAATTTTCTCCAAATACAACTTTATTTAGATTTTCTGATTGATTTCGTTTTGGACCAATATTCTTATCACGATTCCAAAATTTCATCTCGTTTGGTACCATAGAGTCTTAAAAAATGGCTTTTAAATATCGAACCCATGTCTGAAAACAGTGCCCATTTAAATGATCATTTTTCTTCAAAAAACACTTTTTGCATATCTTCAGACTGATTACGTTTTCGACCATTATTCTTACGATGATTTCAAAATTTCACCCCGTTTGGTACCATAGAATCTGAAAAAATGGCTTTTAAATATCGAACCCAAGCCTGAAATCAGTGCCCGTAGAAATGATGATTTTTCTTAAAAAAAACACTTTTTGCTGATTGTTCAATTGATTACGTTTTCGACCATAATTCTTACGACGATTCTTAAATTTCAGCCCATTTGGTTCCTTAGAGCCTTAAAAAATGTCTTTTAAATATCGAACCCAAGCTTGAAATCAGTGCCCGTAGAAATGATGATTTTTCTTAAAAAAAACACTTTTTGCTGATTGTTCAATTGATTACGTTTTCGACCATGATTCTGACGTCTATTCTAAAATTTCAGCCCGTTTGATTCCTTAGAGCCTGAAAAATGGCTTTTAAATATCGAACCCAACTTTGAAAACAGGGCCCATAGAAAAAATGAATTTTGTCCAAATACAACTTTATTTAGATTTTCTGATTGATTTCGTTTTGGACCAAGATTTTTATCTCGATTCCGAAATTTCAGCCCGTTTGGTACCATAGAGCCTGAAAAAATTTGATTTTAAATATTGAACCCACGTCGAAATCAGTGCCCATAGAAATGATGATTTTTCTTAAAAAAAACACTTTTTGCTGATTGTTCAACTGATTACGTTTTCGACCATGATTCTTACGTCGATTCTAAAATTTCTGCCCGTTTGGTACTATAGAGCCTGAAAAAATGGCTTTTAAATATCGAACCCAAGTCTGAAGACAGTGCACATAGAAAAAATGTATTTCCTACAAATACAAATTTATGCAGATTTTCTGATTGGTTTCGTTTTGGACTATTATTCTTATCACGATTCCAAAATTTCAGCCCGTTTGGTTCCATAGAGCCTGAAAAAATGGCTTTTACAAATCGAACCCAAGTTTGAACTCAGTGCACATAGTAAATATGATTTTTGTCCAAATACAACTTTATTGAGATTTACTGATTGATTTCGTTTTGGACCATTATTCTTATCACGATTCCAAAATTTCATCTCGTTTGGTATCATAGAGTCTTAAAAAATGGCATTTAAATATCGAACCCAAGTCTGAAAACAGTGCCCATTTAAATGATCATTTTTCTTCAAAAAACACTTTTTGCATATCTTCAGACTGATTACGTATTCGACCATTATTCTTACGATGATTTCAAAATTTCAGCCCGTTTGGTACCATAAGGCCTGAAAAAATGGCTTTTAAATATCGAACCCAAGTCTGAAAACAGTGCCCATTAAATGATGATTTTTCTACAAAAAACACTTTTTGTAGATTTTTCAACTGATTACCTTTTCGACCATGATTCTTAAGTCGATTCTAAAATTTCAGCCCGTTTGGTAGTATGGAGCCTAAAAAAATGGCTTTTAAATTTCGAACCCAAGTCTGAAAACAGTGCCCATAGAAAAAATGAATTTTGTCCAAATACAACTTTATTTAGATTTTCTGATTGATTTCGTTTTGGACCATTATTCTTATCACGATTCCAAAATTTCAGCCCGTTTGGTTCCATAGAGCCTGAAAAAATGGCTTTTACAAATCGAACCCAAGTTTGAACTCAGTGCACATAGTAAATATGATATTTGTCCAAATACAACTTTATTTAGATTTACTGATTGATTTCGTTTTGGACCATTATTCTTATCACGATTCGAAAATTTCATCTCGTTTGGTACCATAGAGTCTTAAAAAATGGCTTTTAAATATCGAACCCAAGTCTGAAAACAGTGCCCATTTAAATGATCATTTTTCTTCAAAAAACACTTTTTGCATATCTTCAGACTGATTACGTTTTCGACCATTATTCTTACGATGATTTCAAAATTTCAGCCCGTTTGGTACCATAAGGCCTGAAAAAATGGCTTTTAAATATCGAACCCATGTCTGAAAACAGTGCCCATTTAAATGATGATTTTTCTACAAAAAACACTTTTTGTAGATTTTTCAACTGATTACCTTTTCGACCATGATTCTAACGTCGATTCTAAAATTTCAGCCCGTTTGGTAGTATGGAGCCTAAAAAAATGGCTTTTATATTTCGAACCCAAGTCTGAAAACAGTGCCCATAGAAAAAATGAATTTTGTCCAAATACAACTTTATTTAGATTTTCTGATTGATTTCGTTTTGGACCATTATTCTTATCACGATTCCAAAATTTCATCTCGTTTGGTACCATAGAGTCTGAAAAAATGGCTTTTAAATATCGAACCCAAGTCTGAAAACAGTGCCCATTTAAATGATCAATTTTCTTCAAAAAACACTTTTTGCATATCTTCAGACTGATTACGTTTTCGACCATTATTCTTACGATGATTTCAAAATTTCAGCCCGTTTGGTACCATAAGGCCTGACAAAATGGCTTTTAAATATCGAACCCAAGTCTGAAATCAGTGCCCATAGAAATGATGATTTTTCTACAAAAAACACTTTTTGTAGATTTTTCAACTGATTACCTTTTCGACCATGATTCTTAGGTCGATTCTAAAATTTAAGCCCGTTTGGTACTCTATAGAGCCTGAAAAAATGGTTTTAAATATCTAACCCAAGTCTGAAAACAGTGCCCATAGAAAAAATGAATTTTGTCCAAATACAACTTTATTTAGATTCTCTGATTGATTTCGTTTTGGACCATTATTCTTATCACGATTCCAAAATATCAGCTCGTTTGGTACCATAGAGTCTGAAAAAATGGCTTTTAAATATCGAACCCAACTTTGAAAACAGTGCACATAGAAAATATGATTTTTGTCCAAATACATCTTAATTTAGATTTTCTTATTGATTTCGTTTTGGACCAAGATTTTAATCACGATTCGGAAATTTCAGTCCGTTTGGTACCATAGAGTCTGAAAAAATGGCTTTTAAATATCAAACCCAAGCCTGAAATCAGTGCCCGTAGAAATGATGATTTTTCTACAAAAAATACTTTTTGCTGATTTTTCAACTGATTACGTTTTCGACCATTATTCTTACGATGATTTCAAAATTTCAGCCCGTTTGGTAGCTAGAGCCTGAAAAATTTGCTTTTAAATATCGAACCCAAGTCTGAAATCAGTACCCATAGAAATGATGATTTTTCTACAAAAAACACTTTTTGTTGATTTTTCAACTGATTACCTTTTTGACCATGATTCTTAGGTCGATTCTAAAATTTCAGCCCGTTTGGTTCTATAGAGCCTGAAAAAATGGCTTTTAAATATCGAACCCAAGTCTGAAAACAGTGCCCATAGAAAAAATGAATTTTGTCCAAATACAACTTTATTTAGATTTTCTGATTGATTTCGTTTTGGACCAATATTCTTATCACGATTCCAAAATTTCATCTCGTTTGGTACCATAGAGTCTTAAAAAATGGCTTTTAAATATCGAACCCAAGTCTGAAAACAGTGCCCATTTAAATGATCATTTTTCTTCAAAAAACACTTTTTGCATATCTTCAGACTGATTACGTTTTCGACCATTATTCTTACGATGATTTCAAAATTTCAGCCCGTTTGGTACCATAGAATCTGAAAAAATGGCTTTTAAATATCGAACCCAAGCCTGAAATCAGTGCCCGTAGAAATGATGATTTTTCTTAAAAAAAACACTTTTTGCTGATTGTTCAATTGATTACGTTTTCGACCATGATTCTGACGTCAATTCTAAAATTTCAGCCCGTTTGATTCCTTAGAGCCTGAAAAATGGCTTTTAAATATCGAACCCAACTTTGAAAACAGGGCCCATAGAAAAAATGAATTTTGTCCAAATACAACTTTATTTAGATTTTCTGATTGATTTCGTTTTGGACCAAGATTTTTATCTCGATTCCGAAATTTCAGCCCGTTTGGTACCATAGAGCCTGAAAAAAATTGATTTTAAATATCGAACCCAAGTCGAAATCAGTGCCCATAGAAATGATGATTTTTCTTAAAAAAAACACTTTTTGCTGATTGTTCAACTGATTACGTTTTCGACCATGATTCTTACGTCGATTCTAAAATTTCTGCCCGTTTGGTACTATAGAGCCTGAATAAATGGCTTTTAAATATCGAACCCAAGTCTGAAGACAGTGCACATAGAAAAAATGTATTTCCTACAAATACAAATTTATGCAGATTTTCTGATTGGTTTCGTTTTGGACTATTATTCTTATCACGATTCCAAAATTTCAGCCCGTTTGGTTCCATAGAGCCTGAAAAAATGGCTTTTACAAATCGAACCCAAGTTTGAACTCAGTGCACATAGTAAATATGATTTTTGTCCAAATACAACTTTATTGAGATTTACTGATTGATTTCGTTTTGGACCATTATTCTTATCACGATTCCAAAATTTCATCTCGTTTGGTACCATAGAGTCTTAAAAAATGGCATTTAAATATCGAACCCAAGTCTGAAAACAGTGCCCATTTAAATGATCATTTTTCTTCAAAAAACACTTTTTGCATATCTTCAGACTGATTCGTATTCGACCATTATTCTTACGATGATTTCAAAATTTCAGCCCGTTTGGTACCATAAGGCCTGAAAAAATGGCTTTTATATATCGAACCCAAGTCTGAAAACAGTGCCCATTAAATGATGATTTTTCTACAAAAAACACTTTTTGTAGATTTTTCAACTGATTACCTTTTCAACCATGATTCTTAAGTCGATTCTAAAATTTCAGCCCGTTTGGTAGTATGGAGCCTAAAAAAATGGCTTTTAAATTTCGAACCCAAGTCTGAAAACAGTGCCCATAGAAAAAATGAATTTTGTCCAAATACAACTTTATTTAGATTTTCTGATTGATTTCGTTATGGACCAATATTCTTATCACGATTCCAAAATTTCATCTCGTTTGGTACCATAGAGTCTTAAAAAATGGCTTTTAAATATCGAACCCAAGTCTGAAAACAGTGCCCATTTAAATGATCATTTTTCTTCAAAAAACACTTTTTGCATATCTTCAGACTGATTACGTTTTCGACCATTATTCTTACGATGATTTCAAAATTTCAGCCCGTTTGGTACCATAGAATCTGAAAAAATGGCTTTTAAATATCGAACCCAAGCCTGAAATCAGTGCCCGCAGAAATGATGATTTTTCTTAAAAAAAACACTTTTTGCTGATTGTTCAATTGATTACGTTTTCGACCATGATTCTGACGTCAATTCTAAAATTTCAGCCCGTTTGATTCCTTAGAGCCTGAAAAATGGCTTTTAAATATCGAACCCAACTTTGAAAACAGGGCCCATAGAAAAAATGAATTTTGTCCAAATACAACTTTATTTAGATTTTCTGATTGATTTCGTTTTGGACCAAGATTTTTATCTCGATTCCGAAATTTCAGCCCGTTTGGTACCATAGAGCCTGAAAAAATTTGATTTTAAATATCGAACCCAAGTCGAAATCAGTGCCCATAGAAATGATGATTTTTCTTAAAAAAAACACTTTTTGCTGATTGTTCAACTGATTACGTTTTCGACCATGATTCTTACGTCGATTCTAAAATTTCTGCCCGTTTGGTACTATAGAGCCTGAATAAATGGCTTTTAAATATCGAACCCAAGTCTGAAGACAGTGCACATAGAAAAAATGTATTTCCTACAAATACAAATTTATGCAGATTTTCTGATTGGTTTCGTTTTGGACTATTATTCTTATCACGATTCCAAAATTTCAGCCCGTTTGGTTCCATAGAGCCTGAAAAAATGGCTTTTACAAATCGAACCCAAGTTTGAACTCAGTGCACATAGTAAATATGATTTTTGTCCAAATACAACTTTATTGAGATTTACTGATTGATTTCGTTTTGGACCATTATTCTTATCACGATTCCAAAATTTCATCTCGTTTGGTACCATAGAGTCTTAAAAAATGGCATTTAAATATCGAACCCAAGTCTGAAAACAGTGCCCATTTAAATGATCATTTTTCTTCAAAAAACACTTTTTGCATATCTTCAGACTGATTACGTATTCGACCATTATTCTTACGATGATTTCAAAATTTCAGCCCGTTTGGTACCATAAGGCCTGAAAAAATGGCTTTTAAATATCGAACCCAAGTCTGAAAACAGTGCCCATTAAATGATGATTTTTCTACAAAAAACACTTTTTGTAGATTTTTCAACTGATTACCTTTTCAACCATGATTCTTAAGTCGATTCTAAAATTTCAGCCCGTTTGGTAGTATGGAGCCTAAAAAAATGGCTTTTAAATTTCGAACCCAAGTCTGAAAACAGTGCCCATAGAAAAAATGAATTTTGTCCAAATACAACTTTATTTAGATTTTCTGATTGATTTCGTTTTGGACCAATATTCTTATCACGATTCCAAAATTTCATCTCGTTTGGTACCATAGAGTCTGAAAAAATGGCTTTTAAATATCAAACCTAAGCCTGAAATCAGTGCCCGTAGAAATGATGATTTTTCTACAAAAAATACTTTTTGCTGATTTTTCAACTGATTTCGTTTTGGACCGTTATTCTTATCACGATTCCAAAATTTCAGCCCGTTTGGTACGATAGAGCCAGAAAAAAATGCTTTTAAATATCGAACCCAAAGCGAAATCAGTGCCCATAGAAATGATGATTTTTCTTAAAAAAACCCTTTTTTCTGATTGTTCACCTGATTACGTTTTCGACCATGATTCTTACGTCGATTCTAAAAATTCTGCCCGTTTGGTACTATAGAGCCTGAAAAAATGGCTTTTAAATATCGAACCCCAAGTCTGAAAACAGTGCACATAGAAAAAACTAATTTCCTACAAATACAAATTTTTGCAGATTTTCTGATTGATTTCGTTTTGGACTATTATTCTTATCACAATTCCAAAATTTCAGCCCGTTTGGTACTCTATAGAGCCTGAAAAAATGGCTTTTAAATATCGAACCCAAGTCTGAAAACAGCTCCCATTTAAATGATCATTTTTCTACAAAAAATACTTTTTGCATATCTTCAGACTGATTACGTTTTCGACCGTTTTTCTTACGATGATTCCAAAATTTCAGCTCGTTTGGTACCATAGAGTCTGAAAAAATGGCTTTTAAATATCGAACCCAAGTCTGAAATCAGTGCCTATAGAAATGATGATTTTTCTACAAAAAACACTTTTTGCTGATTTTTCAACTGATTACGTTTTCGACCATGATTCTTACGTCGATTCTAAAATTTCAGCCTGTTTGGTACTATAGAGACTGAAAAGATGGCTTTTAAATTTCGAACCCAAGTCTGAAAACAGTGCCCATAGAAAAAAATGTAACAAGCAGTAATTGTTGAATGAAACACTAGTATATATTGAATTATTTCGCGGATAAGAGATAAGCCGCCATAGCTCAGTGGTCAGAGCTGTCGACCGGAAATCGAAGGGACACGGGTTCGTGTCCCGTTGGCGTCATGTATCTTTTATCAGAAGATTTTTCAATGTGGATGAGTGTTTCAGGCGAATAATTATTGCTTGTAAAATAATTGTTACCCTTTGTGCTATGCATAAAAAATCTTGTCTTAAACATTAGTTTACCAAAAAAAAAAATTATAATGCATTTACAAATCGAACCTAAGTTTGAAAACAGTGCACTTAGAAAATATGATTTTGTCCAAATACATCTTTATTGAGATTTTCTGATTGATTGCGTTTTGGACCAAGATTTTCATCACGATTCCAAAATTTCAGCTCGTTTGGTACCATAGAGCCTGAAAAAATTGCTTTTAAATATCGAACCCAAGTCTGAAATCAGTGCCCATAGAAATGATGATTTTTCTACAAAAAACACTTTTGGTAGATTTTTCAACTGATTACGTTTTCGACCGTAATTCTTACGTCGATTCTAAAATTTCAGCCCGTTTGGTACTATAGAGCTTGAAAAAATGGCTTTTAAATATCGAACCCAAGTCTGAAATCAGTGCCCATAGAAATGATGATTTTTCTACAAAAAACAATTTTTGTAGATTTTTCAACTGATTACGTTTTCGACAATGATTCTTACGTCGATTCTAGAATTTCAGCCTGTTTGGTACTACAGAGCCTGAAAAGATGGCTTTTAAATATCGATCCTAAGTCTGAAAACAGTGCCCATAGAAAAAATGAATTTTCTACAAATACAAATTTATGCTGATTTTCTTATTGATTTCGTTTTGGACTGTGATTCTTATCACAATTCCAAAATTTCGGTCCGTTTGGTTCCATAGAGCCTGAAAAAATGGCTTTTAAATATCGAACCCAAGTCTGAAAAGAGCTCCCATTTAAATGATGATTTTTCTACAAAAAACAATTTTTGTAGATTTTTCAACTGATTACGTTTTCGACAATGATTCTTACGTCGATTCTAGAATTTCAGCCTGTTTGGTACTACAGAGCCTGAAAAGATGGCTTTTAAATATCGATCCTAAGTCTGAAAACAGTGCCCATAGAAAAAATGAATTTTCTACAAATACAAATTTATGCTGATTTTCTTATTGATTTCGTTTTGGACTGTGATTCTTATCACAATTCCAAAATTTCGGTCCGTTTGGTTCCATAGAGCCTGAAAAAATGGCTTTTAAATATCGAACCCAAGTCTGAAAAGAGCTCCCATTTAAATGATCATTTTTCTACAAAAAATACTTTTTGCATATCTTCAGACTGATTACGTTTTCGACCATTTTTTCACCTGAAATGTAACAAGCAGTAATTGTTGTATGAAACACTAGTATATATTGAATTATTTCGCGGATAAGAGATAAGCCGCCATAGCTCAGTGGTCAGAGCTGTCGACCGGAAATCGAAGGGACACGGGTTCGAGTCCAGTTGGCGTCATGTATCTTTTATCAGGAGATTTTTCAATGTGGATGAGTGTTTCAGGCGAATAATTATTGCTTGTAAAATAATTAGTAAAGGCCATTTTTTCAGGCTCTATGGAACCAAACGGGCTGAAATTTTGGAATCGTGATGCGAATAATGGTCCTAAACGAAATCAATCAGAAAATCTAAATAAAGTTGTATTAGTACAAAATTCATTTTTTCTATGGGCACTGTTTCCAGACTTGGGTTCGATATGTAAAAGCCATTTTTTCAGGCTCTATAGTACTAAATGGGCTGAAATTTTAGAATCGACGTAAGAATCACGGTCGAAAACGTAATCAGTTAAAAAATCTACAAAAAGTGTTTTTTGTTGAAAATTCATTTTTTCTATGGGCGCTGTTTTCAGACTTGGGTTCGATATTTAAAAGCAATTTTTTCAGGCTCTATGGAACCAAACGGGATGAAATTTTGAAATCATCGTAAGAATAATGGTCGAAAACGTAATCAGTTGAAAAATCTACAAAAAATGTTTTTTGTAGAAAAATAATCATTTCTATTGGCACTGATTTCAGACTTGGGTTTTATATTTAAAAGCAATTTTTTGGTAATCTCTATGGTACCAAACGGGATGAAATTTTGAAATCATCGTAAGAATAATGGTCGAAAACGTAATCAGTCTGAAGATATGCAAAAAGTGTTTTTTGTAGAAAAATCATCATTTATATGGGCACTGATTTCAGACTTGGGTTCGATATTTAAAAGCAATTTTTTCAGGCTCTATGGTACCAAACGGGCTGAAATTTTGAAATCATCGTAAGAATAATGGTCGAAAACGTAATCAGTTGAAAAATCTACAAAAAGTGTTTTTTGTAGAAAAATAATCATTTCTTTTGGCACTGATTTCAGACTTGGGTTCGATATTTAAAAGCAATTTTTTGGTAATCTCTATGGTACCAAACGGGATGAAATTTTGAAATCATCGTAAGAATAATGGTCGAAAACGTTATCAGTCTGAAGATATGCAAAAAGTGTTTTTTGTAGAAAAATGATCATTTAAATGGGCACTCTTTTCATACTTGGGTTCGATATTTAAAAGCCATTTTTTCTGGCTCTATGGAACCAAACGGACCGACATTTTGGAATTGTGATAAGTATCACAGTCCAAAACGAAATCAATAAAAAAAATCAGCATAAATTTGTATTTGTAGAAAATTCATTTTTTTCTATGGGCACTGTTTTCAGACTTGGGTTCGATATTTAAAAGCCATTTTTTCAGGCTCTATAGTACCAAACAGGCTGAAATTTTAGAATCGACGTAAGAATCATGGTCGAAAACGTAATCAGTTGAAAAATCTACAAAAAGTGTTTTTTGTAGAAAAATCATCATTTCTATGGGCACTGATTTCAGACTTGGGTTCGATATTTAAAAGCAATTTTTTCAGGCTCTATGGTACCAAACGGGCTGAAATTTTGAAATCATCGTAAGAATAATGGTCGAAAACGTAATCAGTTGAAAAATCAGCAAGAGTGTTTTTTGTAGAAAAATCATCATTTCTATGTGCACTGATTTCAGACTTGGGTTCGATATTTAAAAGCAATTTTTTTCAGGCTCTATGGAACCAAACGGGCTGAAATTTTGGAATCGTGATAAGAATCATAGTCCAAAACGAAATCAATCAGAAAATCTGCATAAATTTGTATTTGTAGAAAATTGATTTTTTCTATGGGCACCGTTGTCAGACTTGGGTTCGATAATTAAAAGCAATTTTTTCAGGCTCTTTAGTACCAAACGGGCTGAAATTTTAGAATCGACGTAAGAATCATGGTCGAAAACGTAATCAGTTGAAAAATCTGCAAAAAGTGTTTTTTGTAGAAAAATCATCATTTCTATGGGCACTGATTTCAGACTTGGGTTCGATATTTAAAAGCAATTTTTTCAGGCTCTATGGTACCAAACGGGCTGAAATTTTGAAATCATCGTAAGAATAATGGTCGAAAACGTAATCAGTTGAAAAATCAGCAAGAGTGTTTTTTGTAGAAAAATCATCATTTCTATGTGCACTGATTTCAGACTTGGGTTCGATATTTAAAAGCAATTTTTTTCAGGCTCTATGGAACCAAACGGGCTGAAATTTTGGAATCGTGATAAGAATCATAGTCCAAAACGAAATCAATCAGAAAATCTGCATAAATTTGTATTTGTAGAAAATTGATTTTTTCTATGGGCACCGTTGTCAGACTTGTGTCCCTTCGATTTCCGGTCGACAGCTCTGACCACTGAGCTATGGCGGCTTATCTCTTATCCGCGAAATAATTCAATATATACTAGTGTTTCATTCAACAATTACTGCTTGTTACATTTTTTCACCTGAAATGTAACAAGCAGTAATTGTTGTATGAAACACTAGTATATATTGAATTATTTCGCGGATAAGAGATAAGCCGCCATAGCTCAGTGGTCAGAGCTGTCGACCGGAAATCGAAGGGACACGGGTTCGAGTCCCGTTGGCGTCATGTATCTTTTATCAGGAGATTTTTCAATGTGGATGAGTGTTTCAGGCGAATAATTATTGCTTGTAAAATAATTTGTAAAGGCCATTTTTTCAGGCTCTATGGAACCAAACGGGCTGAAATTTATGTAAAAAATATATGAATTGTTTAAAAAAAAAATAATATGATTAAACGAGGATATGAAAACTTTTTTTTTTCAAAAACCAATTTTTTTATAATTGGTTTAAGAAAAGTTGTACATTAATCATACTTATTACCATAATATATATTTTTAGCCATTTGGGCTCTAGTTAGCAGCCCACCATGCGTTTTACGAACAAGCTTGTCAATTCCCGAACCACACGCCATTTTGCAAAAAATTCAATGAAGGTGAAATATAACAAAATTTCAATCGTAAATATCAGGAAAAAATTGTACCAACGGAGTCCTGCCAATTACTACGAAATAAATGCTTAATTATCTACAGAGCGATTGGCATTTAAAATTTTAAACACAGATGTCAATAATGTATCCCTTTTTCGTTTTTAAGTCGACAGACATCAGACCCGCCGGGACGGCGTGGTATGATTTTAAGACACATCGCCGTACACACGCCGGGACGGCGTCGTTTGAGGCCAATGGGTTAATGTAAAAAATATATGAATTGTTTAAAAAAAAAATAATATGATTAAACGAGAATATGAAAACTTTTTTTTTTCAAAAACCAATTTTTTTATAATTGGTTTAAGAAAAGTTGTACATTAATCATACTTATTACCATAATATATATTATTAGCCATTTGGGCTCTAGTTAGCAGCCCACCATGCGTTTTACGAACCAGCTTGTCAATTCCCGAACCACACGCCATTTTGAAAAAAATTCAATGAAGGTGAAATATAACAAAATTTCAATCGTAAATATCAGGAAAAAATTGTACCAACGGAGTCCTGCCAATTACTACGAAATAAATGCTTAATTATATACAGAGCGATTGGCATTTAAAATTTTAAACACAGATGTCAATAATGTATCCCTTTTTCGTTTTTAAGTCGACAGACATCAGACCCGCCGGGACGGCGTGGTTTGATTTTAAGACACATTGCCGTACACACGCCGGGACGGCGTCGTTTGAGGCCAATGGGTTAATATGAAAATATATGAACTGCTTATGGCAGTTTAAAGCCAATAAATCTACCTAGATTTCGCCGTTTATCTCATATTTTAGGTTCTATAAATTTGACACATTATGACAAGCGATAACTCAAAACGTTTTTGCAAACTTGCCATAATATGTCAAAAATCGATTGAGTGGATATTATAATATTTGATGATCAAGCGCTAAGTAGTTCAATGGAACATTACCTCCCAATATACCAATTTATGTCCATATCTAAAGAAAGTATGTATAATGTTTACACATTTTAATCAATGTTTCGTCTTTATTTTAGTTACTTAATTTGTATATAAATGGGCTGTTTGTTTAAAAGGATCAATGATGAATCTCGAATTCTTAAATAATGAAACAATAATAATATGTATATGTATTACATTTATTAAAATAATATAAACATCGATATAAAGCGCTATATCATTTTGTAAATTTACAAAGACAAATCTCTGCTAGATTAATTTTACAACCAGTAGCAGTCGTCTCATCTTCTACTTAGTCCAGGCGCCCACAAGCAATTTTAGTGGCGGGCAACAGCTGCAACGCTGCTAAATCTATTACGGAATATAGAGATGCGTTCCAGAGACAGTGTGACAATAGGTAGACTTTGTATGAATTTTGAAACTGTCACCGCAACTAAAGTTGCTTGTGTGCGCCTGGACTTACACTTTAAAATAAAGTACCCAGCAGAACATAAAAACCATATTTCATAAAAAAATAATGGATTGGAATATTGCAGGATTGCCTTTACATCGAAGTGTTTGTCATAAATCATAGTGAAAACGTGAAACATTTTCAGACTAGTTTTGTTTTTCCCCAAATAAATACAATTTTTCTGGATTAATTTGTGAGAAAACAGAAAAAAAGAACTTATAAACTAAAAAAATTTGCATATGAATTATTTTATGCAGAGCACTTCAATATTATTATCACAAATAATAATTTTGATCACCTACTCCAATATTAAAATGTCAAATATAATTCGGGCAATATTAATTTTGAGTAGGTATGTCAATAACCATTAGATAGAGCACTTCTATTTTTATGTAACGTATTAACAGATTTTTTGAATTGTTTCTTCAGGTGTGATAATGGGGAGTTGCGGTTATTCTTGATATGTTAATGTTATATGAATCGCCATGTAACATTAAATTTCGCCATTTAGAGCTGATCTGTTCAAAAACATGCTCTTTCTAAATGTTATTTTATCCATGCAAACATCTAAAAAGCCATGTCTCGCCAAAATATTGTAATGATTTATGTATTCTCATAATTGAGCTTACAGTTTAACCCATCCCATCCGAAAGGCGACAAATTATTCCTCAAGGTAGTATTGTTTACCAAAATCAGAATAATTTGCTTACGCATCCCTTTTTTAAGACTTGTTAGAAAGGGTAATAATGTAATATCTATCGCAAAGGCTGTAGATATGTATAATGAAAAAAGTCCTGCAACAATAACAGGACAGGATGGATTTAAAAGGTCGTGGTACATATTTCCATAACAAAATTCTTTAATTGGAACAAAGGGATTACTGCACGCCTTTTAAGCTGGTCTAACGGAAACAAATATTTCCAGGTAATCCATCGATCTTGGAATATCATCAGACTTGAAGTTTTTGGTCCAGTTGTCGGAGAGGTGAAAACAATCTTTCTTCAGGTAGTGTCTGTCTATATTGCTTTGATCAGAATGAGTAGTCCTCTCAAATCTCACACAGCGGTATATGTCAAGAGGAAGCTGCGTTTTGAGTTCGTATATAAATTTGCGCGAGACGCTGTGAGGTCCGACATACTGTACGCAACCGAAGACCTCACCGGGTGGGACGACGCGGAGGCTCACCATGAAGAGCTTTTCGAAGGCTAGGATGACCCAAACATGCGATGTAAGTTTTCGGTAGAAGTCGTGGGTTACAGGAATGTGTAGCGTGTGTTTGGGGCCACGGCGAAGCATCTCAGAGTGCATGTTCTCGTAGTGCAGGACAAGCGTGTCGAGCTTGCAGGTCCAGCGAGGGGCGCAAAAGGGGGAGAGGCAGGTGAAGAGGCGGTGGGGGCAGTTAGCCTCATGTTCTCGTTTCTCCCGCAGAACCACCATTACCGAGCAGCCTGACCCATTGTTTTTGCAAGGATACTTCAGTTTCTCAGCAACCTGATAGAGTCAAACAAAAATTCACTGATATCTCTAATACAGTTATTTAAAATTTATACACAGGAAAGATCAACAGCCTTACTAACATAAAAACACTGTGCTGCGAAAGAACTGGCAACATCCCATTTTGGCGGACGCACGATGAGCGTGAGATTCCAGTCAAAATTACAGTTTTGATGCATTTGTGACATGTGATTCAAATCATGTTTTTGTTCATAAACTCTAGGCAAAATATTATTTACTATTATTTGTAACCTTTTGCCAGTTTTAGTCAATTAACGTCGTGTTGTGAATTTAGTTAAATTTTTTTGAAAAAGGAGGTTATTACTGACATATTATTTTTAATTGACTTTTACAGCGTGAATTTAATAGTAACTTTATGAAAGTGGTTTTTTAATAACATAAATGCCTTATGCAAATTAATGTTTATATTGTGCAAACAATGAGTCCAAAATGTCAGATTTCTTCAGTTATTCTCTGGGAATTGTAAGAAAATTTATTATAATTTTTTATTGTATTGTATGACAAATTTCAAGTGATTCATTAAATTTGAAACAAAAAATAAACTACTCTTTCCGCTATATGTATAAACAATGTGTACAACTTATTACGGTTAAAAATCAGTTTAGCCAATATTAGTTTTTTAGTAGGGTTTTTACATACATAAGGTTGTTTATCAATTGCATTAATTTAAACCACGTTTATCAGTACGGCTGTGTGAATTGACATTAATTAAAATGAAGTACAGAAAAAAGGAATATTATATACCTTTTCCATGGCTAAATTCCGGCTCGAGTTTAAGGTGGCTCTGCAAGTCGGGCATGTTGACAGGCGCTTTCTGCACGGCCGGCAAAGGAGATGACCTCTACTACACTGGTAGATGGGAGGAGGCATCACCTCCCAACAAACTGGACATTCAAGTAATCCCAGTAACATCTAAAATCAATGCATTCATCAAGATTAAAGAATATTCTGGTGGGAAAATCATTAGACCACGCACAATCACTAACCAAAGTGTCCGATGTTGCACATGTTATACAGAGTTACAGATTTGGAAACAACACATTCATGGGATGGGCAGAGATAGTGCACATAATGTACATCATTCAAAGGAAATATCTGTTTTCATGGGATGGGCAATGAAGTGCATATAATGTACATCATTCAAAGGAAATATCTGTTAACACATTCATGGGATGGGCAGAGATAGTGCATATAATGTACATCATTCAAAGGAAATACCTGTTAACACATTCATGGGATGGGCAGAGATAGTGCATATAATGTACATCATTCAAAGGAAATATCTGTTTTCATGAGATGGGCAATGAAGTGCATACAATGTACATCATTCAAAGGAAATATCTGTTAACACATTCATGGGATGGGCAGAGATAGTGCATATAATGTACATCATTCAAAGGAAATACCTGTTAACACATTCATGGGATGGGCAGAGATAGTGCATATAATGTACATCATTCAAAGGAAATATCTGTTTTCATGAGATGGGCAATGAAGTGCATACAATGTACATCATTCAAAGGAAATATCTGTTAACACATTCATGGGATGGGCAGAGATAGTGCATATAATGTACATCATTCAAAGGAAATATCTGTTTTCATGGGATGGGCAATGAAGTGCATATAATGTACATCATTCAAAGGAAATATCTGTTAACACATTCATGGGATGGGCAGAGATAGTGCACATAATGGACATCATTCAAAGGAAATATCTGTTTTCATGGGGTGGGCAATGAAGTGCATATAATGTACATCATTCAAAGGAAATATCTGTTAACACATTCATGGGATGGGCAGAGATAGTGCATATAATGTACATCATTCAAAGGAAATATCTGTTTTCATGGGATGGGCAATGAAGTGCATATAATGTACATCATTCAAAGGAAATATCTGTTAACACATTCATGGGATGGGCAGAGATAGTGCACATAATGTACATCATTCAAAGGAAATATCTGTTTTCATGGGGTGGGCTATGAAGTGCATATAATGTACATCATTCAAAGGAAATATCTGTTAACACATTCATGGGATGGGCAGAGATAGTGCATATAATGTACATCATTCAAAGGAAATATCTGTTAACACATTCATGGGATGGGCAGAGATAGTGCATATAATGTACATCATTCAAAGGAAATATCTGTTTTCATGGGATGGGCAATGAAGTGCATATAATGTACATCATTCAAAGGAAATATCTGTTAACACATTCATGGGATGGGCAGAGATAGTGCATATAATGTACATCATTCAAAGGAAATATCTGTTAACATTATTTCATTTCGAAAATCGAGAGAGAAATAAAAGTTATTCAGAAAAATGACTGAGTATTTATTTCACTAATTTTAACAAGTTACACAATGATTAAAATGTGACAGATCTTGTTGATCGATGCAGGTGACAATTGAGAATAAGTAAGTCACTGAGTTCGTACTTGAGTTGCTTGAAGAGAAAAGGAGTAGCGCTGTAGTACAATCACAGAGCTTCCAATAATCCTCTAGGCCGATGCTCGTCGCAGTGCGGGTGGAGGCTTGGAGGTGGTGGTGGAGATGCAAGTCAGCCTAGGACAGCCATCGCGGCATAAGTGTACGAACACAAAGGACGCGGATTTCGGCTTTCAGATAATCGGTGCTCAGTGCCAGAGTTCGAGGGCGGAAGTTGGCCTTGAGTTGTGGACACGTAAAATTTACACTGCCTGAGCGGTAATCAATTTGTTGTTGATTCACCGTGTCGCGGAACTGCGAGTCTACAGTAGGACTGCCTCAGACTCCCATTTCAAGTGACAAAATCACGATACATGACTGATGACTGCTCCATTGTGAATTAGATGATTCTTCATCTAGCATCTGCACCATCTCCACAAGATGTATCCAGCTGCGAATACCGTACACAATACGATAGTGAAAAATGATGGGCTGCATTGTCCATCGCTTGATTAATGAATATTTCCTCTTTGGATTATTGCTGGAACCAGATTGTAAAATCATTGTGTTCTTCTGTCTTATACACGGTGTCCGGAAACTCGTAGTACAAGCGGGAAACTGGAGAATCTACACCACATGGGGAACCCAAATAAACAAAGTTTTTTGATTTGAGCATTTTCACAAAAAAAAAAAAAACCAAAAAAAAATATTTTTCGGCTATTTTAGGGTTAAAGTTTTTTCTGGTGTTTAGGGTTGAACAACAGATGTTTTAACCCTGCAGAGCAGAAATATTTTATGATTACACCGGATTAAATGAAGGGTGATTTCAAAATAATGCTTCAAATTCGAGTTTCTTCATTTGTTTTACTTTCAAATAGTTTTAATTAGTTGGGTACTTTGATCTTCAGTAATAATTTATAAGAATTTGATTAAAAAAAAAAAAAAAAAAAATCAACTTCTAACTCGAGTTACTCGATAACGAAAGCTCAAATCAAAAAAAAATATACTACAAAATCGACTCCAAATGTGATGTAGATTCACCAGTTTCCCGCTTGTACTACGAGTTTCCGGACACCCTGTATACATATATTTGGGGATCTGGTGATGAGGTGGCACGAAATGAAAGAGGTCGTGAAGGTTACAGTGTTTTATTGAGTCAGGTTGCCAAATGAGAGATGACTTAGGACCGATGTTGAACACTCCGGATGCAGGCGGTGATGTGCTGGTCAAGCGCGGGTCAGTGAGTCGACGCCGCTGCTGGTGACCGGACTCGTTGACGGTCAGGAACTGGTGAAGAGCGTGGGTCTTTGGGTACTCCAGTGCTGACAGAAAAGCCGAAGGTGCGGTGGACCTTGTAGGCGGTTGTACGGGAGGTGCATAGACCAGGGAGGATGCTGCGTGGTCTAGGTGCGCGGATGTAGCGCTGATCAGATGCGCTGGAACCAGGGCGCTGTGATCTGGTGTAGCGCTGGCCAGGAACGATGGCCGGGGCCAAGGCGCTGTGATGATATCCCGATGGAGTCGATGGTTGGACCGTGCAGAGCCGGGTATATTGTCCTGTGCGGGTTGTCACTCGTAGAGACTTGCTAATTGTTGGCTGACTAATGAATGACTGACTGCTCGCTGTGTCGGGCCTATTTATACAGACCGGCCGATGGCATCAGTAGGTATGCGAGATCGCAGGTAAAATGGAGACAACTCGCTCAGTCTGGGTCCTACTGGAATTTTCGTTGGCGCTGAAATTATGCCTAGGCAACAGGCTAGAACCTTCTAGTGAGTTCGCGTAATATGCTAGACCAACCCGCAACGTATTGTCGTAGGTAGCTCTAGACGTCGCGAGTAGGTAGTTCACTCGCAAGTAGGTACTCGTAGGCAGGTAGGTCAGATTGTTTACATTTAGCGAGACAATCTAGATGATTCTACGATCGCTACATATATATTACTCATTTTCTGCAGTAATATTGTTGTCAGCAGCGTTGCTTCTCGGAAATGTTTATTTCAGTGTGAAAAACTTCATCAGCACTATAACACAGTCTATTGTTCTCGATTTTTTCTCATAACATGACACTTTGATAACACATTGAGCCAGTGCTTATCAAACTGTGGTCGGGAGATTGAAAATGTTCATGTCCTTGAGAATTTGCTGTTGGTCAGAAGTAATCGTGGAAGCGGTCGGTATCCATGGGAATGTGTTTGTGGTCGGTGTGTTTGTGTAATCCAGGTGAGAATCCAAACATATCGATGTGAAAGTGGAACCATGAAACTCCTGTGATACTGTGAGTAGGCTGCCCGCGCTGAACTGGCTTTATGTAACTGGAGCTGGTTGCTGGTTGCTGGATGCTGTCTGTCAGTTGATGCGCAATTTGTGTTGATATTTCTCGAGTTACAGTAAAAAATCAGAAAATGCGACTTTGCTGTATCAATTGATAGGGTGGTGGCTAGCCAATGCTTAATTGCTGGTTGCGGGCCTAGAGTCAGATTGGCATTGATTACTGGTTGTAGTGTTCCTAAATCCATGCCATCACTTTAAATTTCATATTTTACTTGAAAAAAATAATGATTGTGTAACCTTTCTGCAATGCACAAAGGTATGGTATATTACTCACTTTACACAACATCGCAGTCTCTACCAGTTACCCTTTTAACATGGGGTCACTAATGTGACCATTCACATCCATTGCGTATCACGTCAGAAAATCACATTGATGTCACCAATTTGGGTATTTTTGGTAGAGAGAGAGAGAGAGAGAAATAAAAGTTATTCAGAAAATCGACTGAGTAATTATTTCACTAATTTCACCAAGTTACAGAAAGCAATATTTAAAAAACAAATTACTGCGCGATGTTGCAATTTTTCATACAATTTATAATATATAATTGCAGGCACTATGTTTTACTTCTTAGAAAACCATAAAAGTTAATTTGGACAACATTATATAACACTTAACAAATAAATAAATAAAAAATAAATTGGGGGTATAATTTTTACATCCACAAAATTTTGTGGCAGCAAACCTGTTAAATATAAGAAAAATTGCACCTTTTCCTTAACAGGGAAATAGGGCACAAGACATGAGGGCAATATGATAAAGCATAAGAAAGTGTTGCAGTACGCCGCGAACCTTCAGTGGGAGAGTGCCGTGGGGAGCAGACGACGGTCCGAGCCGAGCTCGAATTTCCGTATTTTGACGTAATCAGAAATTACTACCAGTGGACGCACATTGGTGACAATAACTCTACAAAACGTTGTTTTCGAAAAACTACTCGTGCTTGAAATATAAATAAAGGGGAGACCAGGGACAGAAGGCTCTGGATCCATCCAGTAATATGGTGTACCCACTATCGCCTAAAATAGTGATTAATGATGTAATGGAAACATCAAATAATAAAAGTGATGAGATTTCTGGAGAGTGGCAAACCGTGACACGGTCCGGTAAAAGGTCAAGGTTGAACTCCGAAACTAGTGAAACAGGGAAAAAAGAATTGAATGAAAAGAAAGGAATCATTGTGGTACAAGGAGAAAACCTACCTGGAAAATTAGGAATAGCGAAACTACTTTTTAAGGCTGGAATGAAAATGGAGAAATTGAAAATAATTTCCGGAACAAAAATGGAAATTACGTTCCCAAACGATCTGGAAGCCGAAAAAGCCATCAAAAATTCAATTTTTATTTTTAAGAAATGGGAAGTGGCAAAAAAAAAATAATAATGAATTTTCTTTCGGTGTAATACGAAGGGTAGACCTTGATGTGACAGACGAAGAAATCATGGAAGTCGTCAAATCTGATAAAAGTGTGGTTAGCATAAAGCGTTTCTCTAAAAAGGGGAAAGAGGGTCAACTGACGACAACTGTGAGCCTGAAATTCGTGGGGAAAGAGATCCCATCACACGTCTTTATGTACGGGGTCAAATTCGGAGTAGAACCTTACGTGTTCAGGGTAATGCAATGCTACTGTTGTTGGAGGTATGGACATATTGCAAATAACTGTAGCAAGAAAGATTAAACTGTGCCCGAAATGTAATGGAGAGCACGAGACCTGTGACCAGGTAGCCAAATGTGTTAAATGCGGAGGAGACCATCCGGCAAATGACATTAACTGTCCAAAGTGGAAGAACGAGAAAGAGATTACACAAAAAATGGCAAAAAAAAATGTTACGAATAAACAGGCGAAAAAACTCATAGAAAAGAAGATATCTAACTCAAAAGAAAAAGTAAATATTCCAAATAACATGTTTAACCCCTCCGACTTTTCGCGAACTTGAAGCTAAAATGTCTTTACCGAAATGTCAATTTCACGAAAACGTTGTGTTATTACCGCCTCACAATCAAAGCTCTATAAATGAAACATTACTGAACGGAGCCGAATAGTAAAAACTGTTTTAGAAAGGTTACAAAATAGGCTTTCAAATTGTTGTATCATAAATAAATATTAACATTTGTAAATATTTAAATTTAGAATGGAAACATGAAAAAATTGTAAAAATGACTCACCTGTAATGTTTTATGTAAAAACGATACTAAAATCACGGATAATGTAAAAAAAAAACACTTATTTCATCGTACAAATGTACAATAAACAATTCTGTCACTTCACTTTTTGACCATTTCATACAAAATATATTTTTAAAAAAATAATTAAAACTGGGAGGCGGGTCGGCACGTCAAACGGCTTTCTTGGCGTCGTTTTACGATTTGGCGGGTAAAATTTGCTTCCACTGAGTAGGTCTTTTTACGGGTTTCTATGGATAACTTTGAATAGAGATGTGAAGCTTCATTCAATACGAATATTCTACTTTTTGTTTTAGGGATGTCACTAGAAGAATAACGGAGTTATGACGATTTTTGTGGAAACACACGCGTTGACGTGTAAACACGCTTATTGTACTTGACTGCTATCGTTATTTTATCGTGTATATCTGCTTACGTTGCTGACCGGTTAATAAAGAAAATGTGTACAAATCAAGCGGAAAAACTACTTGTGCTGAGAAACTTAAACGAAATAAGACAAACACAGCTGAAATGCATATATATTCAAAAAACAACAGTAATGTCAACATTGCTCGTGAAATATTGACAGAAATTATAAATAGGGAAAACTGGGAAAATCTCGTAAAAATAGCAATTAATAGATTCATAGACACCATAATGGGTATTATTAAGGATGGAGGCTTAAATGATATATTGAAATCACTTGTCACGGCGAATAATGGATAAGAATAACCTTAACATATTACAATGGAATGCTTGAAGCTTACATTTTAAGAAACCTGATTTAGAAATATATTTACAGAGGTAACATATTAAAATTGCCCTTATATGAGAAACTTGGCTACAATTTCCTTACATTTTGACATTTAAAGACTATACAACATATAGACGAGACAGAGCCTATGGCTATGGAGGAGTTGCAATCTTAATCCATAAAAGTTTACAGTCAATTGAACGAACCCTAGATATCATCGGATCCTGTGAATTAGAATTATGCAGTGTTAACTTACTCAATGCTGGAAATCTGAAATCCGTCAACGTGATATATTGTCCTAGTAATATAAATGTTACAATTCAAACATGGAGGAAAGTTTTATATCAGATGGGATCAGGTGCCCTAGTATGCGGTGATTTCAATGCCCACAATCCACTATGGGATAGAGCTATACGAGATACGAGGGGAGATCTCATTGCAGAAGCCTGCCAAGATTCAAACCTTATTATTGTCAATAACGGAGATATAACAAGATTAGGACATCCCGGACAAAGGAGTTCGAGCCCGGATATTACCCTGGTATCTTCAGAGCTCCTACTGACTTGTAACTGGAGGGTAGATTCGGATACGATGGGTAGTGATCATTTACCAATTATTATCACTTTAGAAGAAAATTGTTGTAACTATGAACCAATTTTGAAAATAAATTTCAAAAAAGCAGATTGGAACAAATATAAATCCACGGTGGAAAAATTAATACAAAATCTTCCAGAACAATCATTGTCAATCCAAGAGTACTATGACAAATTAGAAGAAGTTCTGAACAAAGGTGCAGATGAAAGTATTCCATTCTTTAAGAAGTCTAAAAATAAAGAATTCAAACCGAAGTCATGGTGGAATCAAGAAGTCTCGAAAGCTATAGCTGAAAGAAGATTAGCTCTGACTCGTTTACGGAAAAATGTTAATATTGACAATTACATAGAATTAAAGCGCAAGGAGTCGAGTACTAGGCGGATAGTAAGAAAAGCAAAAAGGGATGGATGGAGAAAGTTCTGTGATTCTGTTGACGATAATACAACCTATTCTGATATGTGGAAGAAAATGAAATGGTATAAGGGAATAGGAACTTCCCGTCCAAATATCTTTGAGAATAGCGAATCAGCGTTAGAATATCTAAAATATCTGGCCCCAAACCAAGATCTAATTGAACATGTGTGGACAGAAGAAGAAACCTCGGAGACTTTTGGTATTCACAAACCGATAACAGCTTCCGAACTACAATCAGTATTAAAAATTAAAGATACATCCCCAGGAATAGATATGATATCTTATTCTATGATAACTAATTTACCTACTTCTTGTCAATTGCTTATTATCGATTTATTCAATTCAATTTTACGAACTTCCACATTACCTATGCAATGGAAACAGGTAAAAATTGTGCCTATAATTAAACCCGGAAGAGATCCGAAACTTATGACCTCTATAAGGTCAATTTCATTAATTTCATGTCTTTGTAAAACTTTCAACACTATAATTACAAGACGATTAGAGTGGTATTTAGAAAATAATTTTTTATTCGATAAGTCTACAATAGGATCTAGAAGAAAACTATCAACCATGGATAATCTGGGAAGAATGGTTACAGAAATACAAGTTGCCCAAACAACCAATGCCGTTACAACTGATGCTTTTGCAGACATTAAAGATGCATACAATAATATAAAGATCGAAGAGGTCATTAAGGTTCTCACCTCTAAAGGTATAAAAGGAAAAGTTATAAAGTATATCTGGGAATATTTTAAACAAAGAATGATCATTATTAAAGAATGTAACATATTTGCTACACAAATGTGCTCGAGAGGACTACCGCAAGGAGATCCCATGTCTGCCCTCCTATTCAATATTGGAACTTCTGGTATAGGAAACCATCCCCAAGTGAAACGCGTACAGTACATTGATGATTTTGGTATTTATTATTCAAGTAAGAAAGTAAAAACATGTGAAGACATTATCCAACAAGCTCTGTTAGAACTACAGAATGCTCTTCAAATAAAAGGTCTTGAAATATCGGAACATAAAACGAAAATATGTATGTCTATTTGCAAGGGGAAAGAGACGAAACATCCTGAATATTAAAATAAATGATATACTTATAGAAAGAGTGGATGAACATAAGTTCCTTGGGGTGTGGTTGGATTACAGACTCGCTTGGAATAAACATATAAATAATACCTGTCTAAAATTGAACCAGCCGATGAATATTTTGAAAGTGTTGTCAGGCAAAAGCTGGGGAATTCATCTACTTCATATGAGAAGATTGTACATGTCCCTTATAAGAAGTCGATTAGATTATGGTAGTATACTCTTTCATAATTCTGCCAAAAGCAATATTGAAAAATTAGAGAAAATACAATCACGAGCCTTAAGAATATGTGGAGGCTTCCTGAACTCAACTCCGGTGCATGTCTTACAAAGTGAAATGTGTGCCCCTCCTTTGCATATAAGAACTTGGAAACTAGCTGCAAGATTTTGGCTAAGAGCTGTATCAATTGAAAATAATCCACTTGTTTTAGAAATTTTCAAACTAAAATCCTTGATACAAAACAGATTCTGGAATAATAAAAAATTACCTATGTTGATAAAAATTTGTACAGAAACCATTGATTGGAAAACAAATAGAAACAAATGTCTCGATATGTACTCCTTCGAAACCTGGGTTGGAGCAATTAATTTAGAATGTATTGCAGTTGATATTGATGATTTCAATTACCCCAAAAGACAACTTTTATTGAGAGAAATTAGTAATGTCGTAAGCGATATGCTAATTAAGAAATATTCAGGATTCTACCAGATCTACACCGACGGATCGAAAAAACCGGATCAAGTTGGAGCTGCCTTCATTTCAATACAAAACAATTTTACACATAAAATAAAACTGAATAAAAATTGCACTATTATGAATGCAGAATTGATTTTTTGTTACGTAATACAAGTCACCCTATAAAAAAGATGCATAATTTAGCCTCGCTTTCCCCATGCAAACGATCGTGGCGTACGTGACAAAACGCAGCTAGCCGCCGCGTGATGGCACAGACCACCCAGGGAGCGTTCTCGGCTCGACACTGCCCGCCACCGCCGAGCCCCGCCAGTCGAGAGCGGACCTCGGTCATGGCAACAGTGTGTTTCTCGCAGAGCGAACCACAAACGCTCACAATGTTCGAGCGCGCGGAATTACGTAATAATAGAAACAGACGCGATCTCGTGCCAGTTTCCTACTAGATGCATTTCGCCATCAAACTTACAATCATGTTTATTATTACGGTTCGGGCTTACTCAATGGAGTCCCGTTCCCGCGTAAAATCCCGAGTGCACTTCACCGCCTCAACTGACCCGCCGCCTGTGAGCGCGGGTACCTCTGGCTCAACATGATGCCCCTTACCTCATCGAGACGATTCGTAAGCTTTCAACCTTCCCCCTTTTCTTGTGTTCAATTCTCGTAAATTCAGGTAGAATCCACGCTTTATCTGGTCGTCATAAATTAGTAGAGAGAGTTAGTAGGGAGATCCATGTTAACCTGTATTTCTCGAGACATTTAATATACCTTGTGCCTTTTACTTATGTGTTATTATTGTGATGTCCTTTTCCAACCTCCTGACCGATGGACGAGCTGCTGATCAAAGAACTGCCCACCCCTGATTGTACACGAGTCGCCTGCTCTACCATTTTATCTGAGCTTAGCCAATTTAATAACCAGGTTCGAGTCCCGGTTTATCCATAAGTTAGCATTTTATAACCTATTATGGCTATCAATTGAAAAACACTCTCCGCGCTTAAGAAACAGCAACAAAAGGTTTCCAATTTGGTTCAGCAGTGCTTTGATCCACCAACTCAGAGAAAAAGAAAAGTTTAGAAAGAAGTGGAAAAAATACAAAAATCAATGTGACTATGACAGTTTTTCCATCTTGAGGGCTAGAGTAAAAATATCCATACGTTCCTGCCTTAAAGCCTATGTAGATTCAATAGAAAATTCTCTCCCTAACAGTATCAAAAATCTGTCAACCCTCATTAAATCGAAAAGAGTTTCTAATTCTCTCCCAAAAATCATGCATCTCCACGACAAATCAGCAACAAATGGCAAAGAAACATGCGAACTCTTTTCTACTTACTTCTCTTCTGTATTTAGCTCACCATCTAATTCTAAAAGTGACTCTAAACTTTCTTTCCCACTCTATAATTATCCACTATCTCATATCAAAATAACCCTAGACGAGGTCAAGGTGAAGTTGAACACTCTCGATATCAATAAGGGTTCCGGTCCAGATGGTATTCCTCCACTATTCATTCGAAATTGTGCAGATCAACTTGCAGCACCTTTACACAAATTATTCGTCAAAAGTCTGAACGAAGGGGTATTTCCAGATCTGTGGAAAGTTGCCCACGTCATTCCGATCCATAAGTCTGGCAGTAAAAACGATGTAAAGAACTACCGTCCTATCAGCCTTTTATCTTGTTTTGGCAAAATATTTGAGTCCATTGTATATAAAGACATATTTAATCATGTAACACACATACTTAGCCCTTTCCAACATGGCTTTGTAGCTAAACGATCCACAAACACTAATTTAATCGAGTATATGGACTTTCTGTGTAAATCAATGAATAAAAAAACACAAGTAGATGCCGTATACACCGATTTCAGTAAGGCTTTCGACAAAGTTAGTCACCCTATCTTAATGAATAAACTGGATAAAATCGGCATACACGGAAATCTGCTTCGTTGGTTAGAATCATATTTATCAAATAGAAGTCAATTAGTTACTGTTAACGGCTTTAACTCTTCCCCAATATTAGTCCACAAGGATCACACCTTGGACCCTTGCTTTTCTTAATCTTCATTAACGACCTTACATGTAAACTCCACTGTAATTTTTCTCTATACGCTGACGACCTCAAGATATATAAAGCAATTAAATCTATGGAAGATTGTGAACTCTTACAACAAGACCTTATCACATTATCTGCCTGGTGTATTGACAATGAAATGGAATTGAATATAGCTAAGTGTAAAGTTATAAATTTCACCAAGAACACCAACAAAACTCTATACTCATATAGCATATGTGGTCACAATCTGGAAACAGTTGAATCGATCAAAGATTTAGGAATTATATTCGACAACAAACTAACGTTCAACCAACACATAGAATACATTGTAAATAAATCAAATAAAGTACTAGGTTTTATTGTAAGATCAACTAAACTGTTCAAGAACTCTAATAGCCTAATAATTCTATTCAATTCGTTAATCCGTAGTGTTCTTGAGTACGGGTCAACAGTCTGGAATCCACATTACATTACACAGGTATCCAGACTTGAATCTGTCCAAAGAAAATTTACACGGATTTTGTCCTATCGATCAGGTGTCTACCATCTTCTAAATGGGTATGAACAAAGACTTACATATTTCAAACTAGAGAGTTTAGTTAAAAGACGAAATATAAATGACCTCTTAATGCTTTACAAAATTGTGAATAATCGTGTAAATAGTAACTTAGTCAATCAAATCAATTTTTACGCCAGGCCCAAATATACTAGAAATATGAACATATTTTGGACCGAAATCTTTGCCAATAATACTGGATATTTTAATCCTATGTCTAGAATGTCTCGATCATACAATGATCTTGCTAAAAGACACACTGTCGTAGATATTTTTGCAAATAATTTAACTTGTTTCAAGAAATATCTCCACGATTTCTGTACTTAGATAAAAAAAAAATAAAAAAAATAAAATAAAATAAAATAAAAAGAAAAAGAAATTAAAAAAAAAAATTGTTTAGTGGTTTAGAATTTTTTTTAATATGTACTCTTTAAATTTTTCTCCTTATTATGTGCTTCAATCTTTGTAATTAAGTTTTAAGTTTTGTATATAAATACTGTCATTGTTTTACATGTTTGCTTATGTGAATGTGCAAATGTGATTGCTGCAGACACATTAGTCTAGGGATATTTATAATTGTATTTTCTTTATTTTGTAATCCATAATTAATGTTTTTATAAATATCCTGTTTGTGTCTCGAATAAATAAATAAAATAAAATAAAATAGCAATCAAAGAAGCTGTGGAGTATTCAATTAAAAATAACTGGAATCAAATTGTAATATTAAGCGATTCTAAAAGCGCGCTTCAACATATCAAAAGTGTTTCAAAAGGAATTGCCTGCAGAAAGATAGCCTACAATATTGCAGATCAAATAATGCGGCTACAGCAGAAAGGTATGCAAATATGCTTGCAATGGATTCCATCTCACGTAGGAATACATGGGAATGAAGAAGCGGATTTGTTAGCAAACGAAGCATGTGTGAATGGACACATGTATGACTGGAAACCAGATGCCAAAGATTACTGCCAAAAAATTAATTTAACATGTAATATGATGTGGAATCAACATTTTGAGACTTTATCTACCAATAAGGGTATATGGTATAGAAAATTCCAAAAGGAACCGTTAAAAGAACCCTGGTTCACTGAGGTTAATCTGAAAAGATCAGAAATGAGAATAATTTTTAGATTAAGATCCGGACATGCACTAATGGGAAGAGTATTGTGTTTGATAGGCCTCTCTGATTCTCCAATGTGCTCAATATGTGAAGAAATTGAAGATGTCCAACATACATTAACAAAGTGCATTAAGTATGAACAACAGAGAGTGACAATATTGATGACCTCGGACCCATCGGAAGTTCAGAATTTAATAGCCTCAACAGAGTTCTATGCCATATCAAGAATCATGAAATTTATTCGATCATGTAAATTGGAAAATATTTGAAAGTGTAATCTTGGAAAAAAGGCACCTTTTAAAGAACTTATAAATTATAATTACAATATTTTAATATTGTAATTTTAAAAACAGATGAGGCAAAAAATGACAACATTATGTGAGTCGTTAATAAATAAAAAAAAAATAAAAAAAATAAGAAAGTGTTGAAAATAATGAAAATCGATTACCTCATTCAAACCTCCATCTCTTTCATCTTTATTTAGAACCGGCTTGGTTTCAGTAACAGCCTCCCGATTTTTATCAATCTCTGTGGACAGAAAAACGTGAAAAAAAATTGAAAGATGAAACTGGTATTTTTTTCACTAATTTTGTGTACGGTCTCGCGAACAAGTTTCTTATTCCTTTTTTTGAATCGACAAGTTTGCACTTGTCCGGTTCAAAAAAAGGAATAAGAAATATTATCATTCTGTGCTTTAAGCTATTAAGCTACTTCATTTAAAAAAATTGAGACAAAATGTGATTATGTACAATTATAGCAGCGTACTATATTGTAAAATGTATAACTTCTTACCCTCTTTTTCTATGGTTGTGTTGGTTGATTTTGTTTCTTTTTCAGGTGTATCTGATTGTTCCGTTACAGTGTTAGATGTGCTGGCATTTTCTGAAGCAGTACAGCTGGATACCTAAAAACAGGTCAAATACAAAAATGTGCCAAATTTTACACAAAAAGAACTATGTACATTATCATTATTTATGGTTCATAAAATTTTACCAATGTTGATGTTTTACACATCAATAAAGTATGTACTTTTTGGTAATATAATTTTCGGTACTATGTAATGTATAATAATAAATTTATTTTAAAAATAAGTTATTTTAATGTACCTGTTCTTCCAATTTTACTGGTGATATCAATACAGATTCTCTGGGCAAAGATTCAGCTTCATCTAAAAAGTAATAATCTCATATTGACAAATTATATTCTATAGGTTTTAGAAAATGATAAATGTAGCTTTTTGTCGATTTTTTTTGCATAAAACCCTCTTTATTTTCAAAACGATTGGTAACTAACAACTCTAATGCATATATATATATATATACACGGTGTCCGGAAACTCGTAGTACAAGCGGGAAACTGGAGAATCTACACCACATGGGGAACCCAAATAAACTTAAAGTTTTTTGATTTGAGCATTTTCACAAAAAAAAAAAATATTTTTCGGCTATTTTAGGGTTAAAATTTTTTCTGGTGTTTAGGGTTGAACAACAGATGTTTTAACCCTGCAGAGCAGAAATATTTTATGATTACACCGGATTAAATGAAGGGTGATTTCAAAATAATGCTTCAAATCCGAGTTTCTTCATTTGTTTTACTTTCAAATAGTTTTAATTAGTTGGGTACTTTGATCTTCAGTAATAATTTATAAGAATTTGATTAAAAAAAAAAAAAAAAAATGAACTTCTAACTCGATTTACTCGATAACGAAAGCTCAAATCAAAAAAATATATACTACAAAATCGACTCCAAATGTGATGTAGATTCACCAGTTTCCCGCTTGTACTACGAGTTTCCGGACACCCTGTATATATATATGTATATATATATATCTATTTTCTTATCAAAGGCTGGCTTTACAAACATAAGTTTTTTCTTGCAAGTCGCTTACAGGTGACTTATGGCAAAATTACCAATGAAAACGACATTGTAACAAATATTAAAAGAAAGGTTTTCGTAGTATTTTTTTCCTATAAAAACTATATTAATGAAATAAAAACAATATTTTTTGTTTAAAACCACGAATTTTTATTAATTTTAAGACCGACCGGTTTCGCTTCACTCGAGCATCGTCAGGATACAAAATTAAACTACTTAATCAATAATACAAAATGTGTCATTATACATATATAGTACGTACAGAGGGAGAGAGAAAGTAAAACCAAAATGAAACAACAATATATTACAATAAAACGATTAGTGTATATAAATATTATAATAATAGAGAATAGGCATTAATAATTGTAAGGTGATTAAGGGATACTGGGAATTTTACAGTTTACAGGGAATATTCCCAGTATTGGGCTTTTTGACAAATCTAATTGATTATTCAGAATTAAACTTTTGGTTTTAATGGCTTTCTTTATTTCTAGTGCTTCTAGGTTATTCAATTTGTTACTATGGTCTTTTCTATGGAGAATCTTAGCACCGGTGCTTTTATTGAATGTATGATCTTTTTCAATAAGATGATTGGCAAACTCTGAAAAGCCATTGCTATTTAGGCATCTAAGATGTTCTTTAATCCTAATGTTGACATTGCGCGTTGTCTTCCCGATATAAAACGCTGGACAATTGTTACAATTTAATTTATAAATTCCTGCATGACTAAGTGTGTCATCTTTATCTTTAGAATTGACTAAAAATTTACCTAAATTGTTGTTGGTATAAAACGCCGGTTTGACTTCAGAAGGAAGGTTAACTATACTGCAGGAAGAAAAATTATTGATGAATAGAATACGGCGCCATTGGAAAGGAAGATTATTATTATTAATATTATGTGGACTCGCGAATAAGAAGTTTTTAACTGCTAATTGTTTTAGTTTTTTACTTAAAATTCTATCAATAAAATCTGGATCGTATCCATTATTAGACGCTATTTTTTTAATTATTGATAATTCGTTAGAGAAATTAATATTAGTTAATGGAATCGTGACCAAGCGATGGACCATTGAGTGAAATGTTGAGTGTTTGTGTGAAAACGGATGATTGGATGTATTATGTATGACAATATCGGTGTAGGTAGGTTTCCGAAAGATGTTAAAATCGATTTTATTATTTATGAGAGATAAGGATAGGTCTAGGAAGTTTAAGGATGAATTAATGCCTATCTCTAATGTAAATTTAATATTTTTATGATAAGAATTTATAAGGTTGAGGAAGGAATTTAGTTACCGTTCCGTGCCTGTCCATATACAAAATATGTCATCGACATATCTTTTCCAGAGAAAGACATTTTTTATAAGTGGTGAGTTACCGGCAAGTATTTTACTCTCCAAGTTATTCATGAATATATCGGCAATAGAACAAGTTGCAGTGGATATAGATTCAGCTTTACATAATCATCCACAAAAATTCTTCTACAAGAGCGCTGAAACAATAAAAGAACTCATACCCAAATTCAAACCTATGCCAAATCCTGAGACAACTATTATGAAAAATATTCGTAAAAAATTAGCCGATGAAGATTTGATACTGACGAAAGCTGACAAGGGTAATACAGTTTTAATCATCCCACGAAATGTATATAATGAAAAAGTGAAAGACTTCATTGATAGTGATAATTTTGTAATTCTGAATAAAGACCCCACTAACAAGTACCTAGAAAATGTTAAACAAACACTTAAGGCATGTAAAACTAAAAAAATTCCAAGATGATTCATATCACCAAGTAAAATTTTTAACTAAAAACCCCAAATCTCCAAAATTATATGGTTTTATTAAAATTCATAAAATTGACAACCCAATTAGACCAGTAGTATCATGTTGTAATGCCCCAAATTTTATAATATCGTCATTTATCACTAAAGTGTTTAATAATACCAATGTTTTCACTCCTAAATACACAATTAAAAATTCATTTACATTAGTGGAAGAATTGAAAGATTTGGTTCTCCCTAATAATTGTAAACTCATTTCGTTTGACGTGGTTAATTTGTTCCCTAATGTTCCCATTGGGAAAAGTAAATGTTTAATATCAGACTTATTAAATACTTCTAATTTATCTAAAGACTTTATAAATGATCTCACGTCGTTATTTAATATGTGCCTAAGTCAAAACTATTCCCAATTTAATAATGTAATATATCACCAAAAAGAAGGTTTACCTATGGGTGCTCCCACTAGCCCTTTGATTGCCGATATATTCATGAATAACTTGGAGAGTAAAATACTTGCCGGTAACTCACCACTTATAAAAAATGTCTTTCTCTGGAAAAGATATGTCGATGACATATTTTGTATATGGACAGGCACGGAACGGTAACTAAATTCCTTCCTCAACCTTATAAATTCTTATCATAAAAATATTAAATTTACATTAGAGATAGGCATTAATTCATCCTTAAACTTCCTAGACCTATCCTTATCTCTCATAAATAATAAAATCGATTTTAACATCTTTCGGAAACCTACCTACACCGATATTGTCATACATAATACATCCAATCATCCGTTTTCACACAAACACTCAACATTTCACTCAATGGTCCATCGCTTGGTCACGATTCCATTAACTAATATTAATTTCTCTAACGAATTATCAATAATTAAAAAAATAGCGTCTAATAATGGATACGATCCAGATTTTATTGATAGAATTTTAAGTAAAAAACTAAAACAATTAGCAGTTAAAAACTTCTTATTCGCGAGTCCACATAATATTAATAATAATAATCTTCCTTTCCAATGGCGCCGTATTCTATTCATCAATAATTTTTCTTCCTGCAGTATAGTTAACCTTCCTTCTGAAGTCAAACCGGCGTTTTATACCAACAACAATTTAGGTAAATTTTTAGTCAATTCTAAAGATAAAGATGACACACTTAGTCATGCAGGAATTTATAAATTAAATTGTAACAATTGTCCAACGTTTTATATCGGGAAGACAACGCGCAATGTCAACATTAGGATTAAAGAACATCTTAGATGCCTAAATAGCAATGGCTTTTCAGAGTTTGCCAATCATCTTATTGAAAAAGATCATACATTCAATAAAAGCACCGGTGCTAAGATTCTCCATAGAAAAGACCATAGTAACAAATTGAATAACCTAGAAGCACTAGAAATTAAGAAAGCCATTAAAACCAAAAGTTTAATTCTGAATAATCAATTAGATTTGTCAAAAAGCCCAATACTGGGAATATTCCCTGTAAACTGTAAAATTCCCAGTATCCCTTAATCACCTTACAATTATTAATGCCTATTCTCTATAATTATAATATTTATATACACTAATCGTTTTATTGTAATATATTGTTGTTTCATTTTGGTTTTACTTTCTCTCTCCCTCTGTATGTACTATATATGTATAATGACACATTTTGTATTATTGATTAGTTTAATTTTGTATCCTGACGATGCTCGAGTGAAGCGAAACCGGTCGGTCTTAAAATTAATAAAAATTCGTGGTTTTAAACAAAAAATATTGTTTTTATTTCATTAAAATGTTAAACCACAAAGAGATTGCTTTCTACGAAAAAATAAAAAAACTATATTTTTAATGTTGAACTAAATCTAATTAGGATAAGTAGTTAAATATGCTTAAATATCTCCCGACAAAATAACAAGCACTACGTAAAGCACTAACATAAAGCACTACGAAAACGAATGGAAACAGAATGAAATTTTTTTGATTCCAATAACCAAAATGATATTATATAATTTATTTGAGCATCCTTCTTCAATCATTGGAGGTACAATCCTTTCATGTTTCTGTTCCTAACATAATGTATTTGAATTCGAAGTCGGTTGCTGTCATCTAGCTGTCATTCAGATAAAATTAAAGAACTCTTATTAGTTGATCCCCCATTCAATTCTGCCATTAACGGAACGAAAGCAAGTGGAGAATTTTTTCTCTCAAGACAACTTTTATTCCAACATCTTACTTGGGCCCTTTCGTCTTTATTGACAAAATTGTGTAAATTATGACAGCAGCAATTCATTGTTCACAGGAAGCCATCTGACCTTATCAAAACTTATATAAGATGGAAATTTTACTTATGAGCGTAAAGCTAGCCGAAGACATTGTCAGTTGGAACATTATATAATAATGTATTGTCCCAGTATCAATATGATTATTACATTTTTAACCTATCCCACCCAGTTTTTTTTTCTGATCAATTATCAGAATTAAAATTGTACTATAATACAAGAATGTTATAAAAAATAACATAATTTTTATGGAAACGTTTGAAAAAAATTACATTAGTGCTTCCTCCATGTTTGAATAATATTGAATATAAAATTTATACATCTGATAAACAACCCCCAGACAGTGGGAAGCATCTTAAGACATTTCAAGGCGTTTGGTTCTCACGCGGGAGCCAACTTTAGTTATCTCTAGGCTTGAGTCCTTGCTGTATCATATACATGAAAGTTAGGTGGCCAAATATCTCTTGCGCCATCTGTCTAAATTTATCCCAAAATATTATTTAGTTTATCTTTAGCAAGGATTTAAAGCCAAGGAGACATATTTATAGGTATTTCCCCTTCAGTTGATTTCAATCTCGCGTGTCAGGATGAACCATTACAAATCATGCACAGTCGCATTAGAACAAACAAATAAAAGAGAACTGTGCGCCAACTATTTTATTTGTGCAGTATGTATTCAGTCATTTCGACTCGATTTTTTTAATTTGTTAAAATAAAAATTACCTATATATTTTCTTGTTTATGTTATAGTGTTCTAGAAAAAATGTGTAGTACGTAAGTATTAATATAATGATATGGTTGAGAAACTTTAAAGTGAGGCTGCACGTAATATTATTCACAAGCCAATATAATAAATACTTCATATTATTATGACAGTCAAACAGTTTCTACATTCCGATATTATCAGCGCATGGCTCAGTCCTTTGTAATCGGAGACGAAGCTAATGGCAGAAGTTCTAAAACAACATTTAGCATTATTATGACTAGTTATAGCATGAATGAGTTTATCAACATGAATTCAAACAAGGAACAATCATTTAAAATAATCTAATGAATGTTTTAAAAAGTAATATTTTTCGACTGTTATCAGAATATTAAATATGTCACATGTCAGTGCCGGCACAAGCACACTTTGACGCAGCCTAAGGGTTGATAAAGGGTAAATCGTTGTTTATCAGTGGTGTAAAATTTAAAACACGTTTATTAGTAATGGGGTTAAAATAAATATTGTAAAATACAATAGTCAAACGAACACAAACACACCACAATGCAGAATTTGGAACTGAGATGGAAAATGGAGGAAAAGACATTATCGTATAAATACAATTTCACAAAACATACGCTTTGTCTTACGCTTCTCGTTTTGCACGGTATTGCGTGGAACGTATCCACTGTGTAAAAGGGGAGTCCAGTGTATTATAAACTCTGTGCAAACTCATCTTACCTGTTGTGGTTGGGGGCACTGGCACAGCTGGCTGTAGGTTTCTATTATTATCTGTATTTTCAGACATGGTTGTATCCAGGTTCTCATCGCTGGACCTGTTCTCGGAATTGGGCAGGTGCGGAGTGGATGTGATGGAGTACTGTATGTCACCTGGCAGGGAAGCAACAGCGAGCGATGTCAATTCTTGAGTATTTAAGACGTGTTCCTAGAAAAGTCATATTACATAATAGAGTAAGAGACTTCAGTACGGGATGACATAATTACGGTTATTCCAGTATCAATTGACCGGTCAGTGTCTGATTTGGCATCGTGTCGGGTTTCCGCCCAAGCGTAAGTCCTCCAATAAAATTATAATTTTTAGCACTTCATTCATGAAATAAATTTATATCAGACCTCGGCTTTGACAAAGTTATGATATTTTTTTAACAATCGCACAGAAAATATGTGATGGATAGTAATCATTGAAATAAACTCATCTAAACATAATATCTAGGAATTGTTGCATTCTAAATGCCCAAGAAATGCATATATTAAATTGGATATGTATAATAGAAGTTTCTTGTGCTTTTTCATTATTTTAATAAAGTAGGTAAATTGAAATGAATATGTATACTAACGCGATTATCACCATCAAACCATGATGTAGTGTTGTTGGCAGGGGTTTGATTGTTTAAATATGAAGAATGTCTACCTCTGTAAAAACTGAAAAAAAAAAAATTAACAATATTATAAAAATAATGTATCACAACTGTAGGACTTGAGATTTTTTTTTACATTACACATCTGCCCTGATGATGGACACTGCAATGCTGTCCGAAACGTTGGCTAAAGAAGGAGGTAGCGAAACACGGCATAAAATCCCAAAAACCAATCACTATAACTGTCATATCACAACTGTGTTTTATTCACCTCGTGAATTGTAAAACTAAATTAATTATACAATTGATAACCCAAGCAACATCTTGCACCTTCATCTAAGAATTTGTCTTTAAACCGGGAGGTTGGATACACAATACATTATTAACCCCTCCGGTCATATATGACAGGGCATCCATATTTTATAAAAGTATTTTTATCTTTTCTTACTATCATGCGGAAATACATAATTTTTTTGACATGGAAAGAGAAATAATTATTATTTATAGTTTGCCTCAAATATTTATACTACATTCCATTCATAAAATCCTAAAAATAGCTAAAATGAATAATTCATATTTCGCGCCACTATCGTAACAAATCGGTTTAACTTTAAAAATGATTTCTTATTTTTTATTATATGAAGGAGATAAAAGTGAAAGTAGAATTTTTTTACAAATTCTCCAAACAAAACAAATGTTTTTTTGAAATATCGAGTTCTCTCAATTTTTCTATGATTTGAGTAAAAAAATGAAGCAAAAATCTGGTAAGCGTTTTTGACAACATTTTTATTAAAATATTATTATTTAGAAATAGTAATGTTTATTTTAAATGCATACACCGGAAAAATAATTTTATCTAGTTTCTAAAACAGTACTTGTTTTTATGAAAAAATTATAATGGAAGATGTATATAGCGAATTTGAAATACACAGGAAACATTGCAAACTGAACAAATGTGATGTAAGTACTGATATTTTCATTAGCCTGCTGACAGCCGAAGAATAAAGGAGCATATTAGACCAAAAAATTGTTTTTCAGACATTTTCCGAAGCATTAAATCGCATGGCAAAATATTCTAAAAAGGATAATATTAGAATGCTCGCATGATCTCCAGAGACCCATTGGCATTCTACTGGTTAACTCCTCAAGCCTCTGCCATATTTTAACATAAGGTCGGAGTATTTCCGCATTGTAATAAAATCCAAATAAATGGAATATATCTGAATGTATCCGAAAACTAAAAACTGCTTTTGAAAGGTGGCAAAATACGCTTATTAAATTTTATTGTTATAAAGAAAAACTTAATTTTCGATATATTAACATTAAAAACACTCGAATTTTATTAGACAAATGTATTAGAAATGTTACTGTCACCTCACTTTTGATCATTTCATATAAAAATAATTAATAAAAAAATCACAAAAGTTTCATTTTTTTTTCAAATTGCGTTTTGAACCTTTGGTTTCATAAAGGTGCACATTTTACTTATTCTGTGGTTAACTTCTAGGTTTGAATATAAAGCATGGTGTTTTATCTTTTTAACACCTATTAGATCACATTACTCACCAACACAGTAAGGGAGATAAAATGATTTCTATGAGACCATATGAGTTCCAAAAGCGAACAAATTATCCTGAAGGGTTAGTAATAATATATAATTAATTAATAATGTATGGGTGCCGCCAGGTCTGGGTGTTATGATCTTGTTTGTTAAGTATGCAGTGTTAAGAATTCACAACATCCAGCACAGAGCTAAAACTTTTAGGCAGCCAGCAGACGAGAGACTTTAATTATGGCAACTGTTTTTTTAATATCACTCATGTATGGGGTAGTAAGTACTTTGAGGAAGTATGGTAGTATATTTAAAATTGTATTCGCAACCGTCTCTTAGATATAATCACGGAGTCGAGAAATAAAGTCGCGGAGAAAATTGCAGTTGCCGGCAGCTGCAACTAAAAAGTCTTCCGAGTAAAAGATCTCTCGTGTGCGCACCTCCATGGCAACTCCACACACCGAACTGTTGCAACGCAACTGTCTTCACAACTAAAGTCTCTAATCTGCGGGTGTCCTTACAAAAGTAAACTTGTTAAATGTGTGCACAGAAATAAATAGTTTTAATCAAATCTGATGCATCGTCAATAATAGTGTTTTTTTAGATGAGTAATACTCACTCTCTGAGTTTATAGAATAAGTAGGGAACATTGTCTATATTCCTTATTTGTGGTGCAGAACTATGCGTTTGGTTAGTGCTGTTTAAACCAGATCCTAGAAAGAAAGTCAATAAACAATGTTAGGTATTTGGTAAGCTGCTTGTAAAGTTTAAAAAATACTGTCATATAACTATTTGACTGTGATTCATAATTATTTACTTGAAGTCCCAACATAGTCATGGTGCATCAGGACGTCAGATGGGTTTGGATATGCAGACACCAGGACTGCAGAGAAGCCAGGGGGAGAAGTGGAAGTGCCTTGTCCATCAAGGCGAGTAGTCATTTTTACCCTTTTTGAAGACATTAAGGAATGCTTCCATACAGAATTTAGGTGGTCCTGAGAATCATCTGTAACATAATAATTTCAGTGCTTACAACTTTTGACTAGCAAATTTGAAAATTATAAGGTGGAGCTTATTAGCAGGTGTGTCAACTTCATCATGGATATACATTTACAGAAAAAAATCGATGGTGCAGCAGAAATACATTTCTCGTTGATAATATATATTTTTTTTTAAACATGAACTTACCAGAACTTGACGAATCGGAATGCTCAATGGGAATTATCCTTTTCCATGATTTCTCCATGGTAGAGCTATAAGTCAGTACTTCGGGATTCTTCCTTCTACAATAATATTTCCTTTACCTCACTACCTGCATGGGATGGAGGAGATTTATGAAAACTACAATGATTTACTATTTGCGAGCTATTGAACTATTCACTAATGAGCACAATCCACAAAAATAACATAGGCTTATAATTAAACTTTTATAAATAAATAATAGAAACAGAAAAGTGCAAGAACCTCAAAATAAATCAATCGGCTCGTGCAACCATAGATTTAGGTAAACCATAGAAAAAAATCTGTCAAAAGATGACCAAGGAAAGGACCGAAATTTGAAGTTAGTGATGTTAAATAAGATTTTATTTCGAAAAAACAACAAAAATAATTATTCGTCATTTTATTAGAAACAGTACTGAAAAAATATGTTATGAAAATGAAAGACATGACAAATGATCTTCTAGAAAATTCACATTATGACTAAGCGAGTGTGGATACTACGTTCCGACGACAATTTTTTAAAATCTCAAGGTAGAGTAAACGGGCCTTTAGACTTGTAAGTTTTTTCGTAAATTTACGACTTCTAGCCAATGGGCATATTGGATTTTCAAAATGCAATATGCCCATTGGCTAGAAGTCGTAAATTTACGAAAAAACTTACAAGTCTAAAGCCAGCCTAAGGCAGAAAAATTTCGATCCAATTATATAATTATAAACTTGAAATACTGTTTGTTTTCTTACGTTATTTCATGCTTTAAAAACTTACTTCCGTACTTATGAACATATAATCCAATCCAATCTTGGCCCTCTGCTTTTTTAATTTTTATTAACGACTTTGGCCCCATGTTACGCTGTGATTTTGTTCTATTTGCCGATGATCTCAAGATTTACCGCAAAATTTTCACTGATTCTGATCATGCTTCAAGAAGACCTTTTCATACTAAATAGCTGGTGCATTCAAAACGATATGTTTTTAAATATTAAAAAATGTTAGGTTATTACTTTTACTCGTAACAGAAAACGAAAGGATAATGCATATTCCATTAATAATGTACGATTAAATGCAGTCACCACTATAAGAGATCTAGGAATCACTCTTGATTCAAAGTTTATGTTTGATGTACCTACACATAAATGATATTATAAGTAAATCAATGAAAATGACTGTATTCATTCATAGAATATCGAAACCATTTAAATACCCCCAATCCATTATAACATTATACAACTCGTTGGTGAGAAGCAAATTGGAATATGGGAGTGTTATCTGGAACCCACATTATATAAAATATTTTAAACGTATTGAATCTGTGCAAAAAAAAATCCTAAGACTGTTATCATTTAAACTTGGATTAAATGCCTCACTCAAATCTTATGAAGAACGACGACTAAACTTCAAAATTACAACATTGGAAAAAAGAAGACAATTATAATTAACTAGCAGAAACCCGCTCCGCGGGTTTTTTTCTGCTAGGCCCTGCGGGCGGCTCTTAGTTGGGCTTCGCCCATTTTAAGTGATATTAACAACAGTTACATTTAATAGATAGATATTAGGACATTCACAGAGAGAGGGTGAGTATATATATATTGTTAAAACACGGAACAGGAAAGAGTTAATTAATAATAACATGCTAAATTTACGCATAATAAGAATGACAGTTGTTTGAATAAATGAAATTTTACGTATTTGTGATGGATTATTTCAAATGAAACACTGTTATTGACTACATGTCTACAACTGATATTAACTGTTTTCGTACCTAATATAATTAGCTCATAGGAGACTTGCAGTGCTTAAATATGTGTTCCAACCGTCAATGTCTATAAGTTTAATCAATATCGTTTAGTTTGTCACAATTAAAGATAGTTATAACAAAGTTGACTTAAATAATAGATTATTACATATTGATTAATTGTACCCGTGTTTATGAATAAAAGGAGGGTAATCATTTTCGGTAATCATTTGGTAATTCTTTACCTACAACTGTTACTGTATCTAATAAAGCTTAAATAATAATAATAATAATAATTGGATAATTTGTAGAGCGCCGTTTTTGTGAAAAATCATCAGGAGAGTAAAAATCTGTATATAAAGGTAGATTATTACAATACAGCGCCCCTGAGGTGATATCTCACAAAAGCGGCGATATGCAAATTGTCCAATAAATAAATAAATATAATGTTTACATTTTATTGTGTATACACCGAAGTCAAAAATTAAATATAGATTGCAATTGGGAAAGAAGAATTGGAAGGAGGGGGGAGGGGTAAGAGTAGGCTGGGTTTATAATAATTAGGAATTACAATATCGTTAGACGGGAAAGACCAGTTAAGTGGGAAAATATTTAAAAGAGAGTTTATAAAAAAATTCTTGTTAATTATATCTGCTTTTATATTAACATGTTTCCTCATTTCTAAAATTTCAAAATTATTTATAGTGAAGTATTTTAAGACCTGAAAAAAAATAGAATATAACCATAAAACAATATATTCATAAGACAAATAGCATTTAATAACGGTTATTCTAATAAATTGATAGTTGAAATACTAAATAAAAAAATTAAACATATTCTCTTCAAACGGTCTTTCTAAAGATAAAAATAAACAATGGCGTAGAATTCTGCTTGTGGATAACGATACTTCTAAAATTATATATAAAAAAACAATTCTGGTACTATTCAACTGGCGTTTTACATGTCAATATAAAATCAGATATAATTAATAAGAAAAAAATATAAATAATAATGAAAAATGCCATAACAAAGTGATAAGCTTCCAGAAGAAGTCTTCTTATTATGCTTGTTAATCGTAAGTAGTCAAATATTGTGAGCTGCATATTTAAATATTCGCGCCATTCATTTGGTTCGTTTTTAAACCGCCAGAGGTGCGCTCTGTCGGCCATCTATAGCCGCGCGTATCGGGTATATTGAATAAGGAACGCGTGATTTTTTATAAACGTCAAACATAATCACGTAACTGTGGATAATTTTCATTGTAATGTAATTAATCCAATGGATTATGAACTTTCTAAAACATATTTTCTTCGATATTATCCAAAAATTATATGAGCAGAAACGATGCTTTTGAAGAAATCTCGTATTATTATGAGGCGATCCTATTTAAGTATGAAATCGTGTCTTAATTTTCAAGTTAGCTGAATTTACCCGAAACAGACAATTTTAATTCGACCAATCAGAGGGCCTAGATCGTCCAGACGCTGGCGTAATAATACTATCAGATTATATAAAATTATTCATGATAAACTTCTTACCACTATTGTCTGAGCAATATTCACATTAAAGTTCCTAATAGACATAATTTAAGGAGCCAAAATATATTCCATATTGAAATATTTAATAACAATATTGCATATTTTAATCCACTGTCTCAAATGTCTCGTCTGTACTGTACAGTTGAAGGCGACCTTATAGATATATTCGCAAACAGTCTCGCATATTTTAAAAAACAAATTAACAATCTTCTACCATGATATGTTATGGAGAACAGTTAAGAGGTATAATTGCTTTATTATTTTCTTTACTTTTTTTCCTTATCCTTTCTCTGTACATTTACTATATTTTATATTTAATATTCATGTTTTATATTTCTTTTTAATTATTATTATTTATGTTTTTTTTTTCTCTTTCACTACTAGCATCTCCGCCTAATATCAACTAAACCTTGTTTACGCATGCTTTGAACATTTTTAATTGGGGTGTTAATATCTATTCACATTCCCACGCAAATAATATAAATGTAATAATTGTTAACACTCTGTAAATGTTTCAAACAATAAATAAATAAAAATAAATAAATTTTACACAGCCGATAAAAAATTATTTACCTAATAGTTGTTTGTCAGTAAAGTTGAGTAAAATCTAAAGCCTGTTTATCAGTTGATAATATTTGATTCCTTTAGTTTAGTGGATAGTATTTGATAGCTCTCTTTGTATATTTTGTTCATAAAATCTTTGTAAAAGTCCGGCTGGGCGTAAAACCAAATAAAATAAAATAAGAATACTGTAGTATGATAGTGGTAATTTATCGACATACTGATAAATCGTCTCACAGGTCACAGGACGAGTGAGATATCTTGAAATAAATTCTCTTCGCTTCCATACTAATTCTAAATTCTGTTTACGTTAGCTCCTTTTATTGTTTGCACAATAAACATATTATCAAGAGTTATTTTTCAATAAGCTTTAATATGTAATCAAAATTAGATATACATGAGCTCGTAGATTAGTAGGCAAGTACTACTTTCTACGTAGAATAATGAATAAAACAAATTGAATCAATTTGAAAAATGGAACATCTCGCTCAATCTCGCTTATAGTTTTTGAAAAAAAAATGCTATATGGGAACATTTTTAGCTTTCTTTCCCATTTTAAAAACTTACTAGGCGTTTATAGATAAAATAATCAGATTTTTGCAAAACTGAGAAGTTTGAAGTAAATAGCCGCAAAATGCCGAAACTGACAAAAGCAGAGAAAAAAGCTCGTAAACTTGAGAAGGCGGCTGAAAAACTACGCCTCGAAGCAGAAGCAAAATTACAACAGAAAAAGGTTGTATTTAATTAATGTTGTCTTCCAGTCCCGAGTCCGCTATTTTTTAAACATTTATATTATGTTTTCTATATTAAATAAACTTGTCGAATTCCGCTCAACGCTAATACATAAAAAAATATAAACAGCACTTGCTTTCCACTTAATTAGTACAAGAAATAACTATTTATGTCGTGGGAGTTAGTAAAAGATGCATTAAATTTCATTTTGTTCTCAATGTTAAGTTTGAAGGTTGGGAAATACGCTTAAATTATTAAAATAACCCAAACTAATACCCTAAAAACCATGTGTATGTTTAAACCCCTAACATAAATAGTAGGTAGTTGTCTTTATTATAGATTACTAATTGATATTTAAGTTGAAATCAAGTGTTATTCTTTTCAAGAGCCTTTGCATGCTGCGAAATTCGACAAGTTTACCCAACATTTTGTATTTTTTTAGGGACATTTTCTAGTATACACCAAAATACTGGGCAGAGATATATAAATGATATCAAAAGACTTTAAAAAATAATGATATTATAAAAATTTGATATTATCTTCTATTTAAATAAAAACATCAATGCATTACAAACTATGTAATGTAATGTCATTGGAAATCGTACAAAAAATTAGCGAACACATACCTATATATATTTTTTTTTTCAAAATTCACAATCGTAATTTATTGGGAACGAACAAAATTTGCTTCGCAAGTATGCATGTATTAAGGTTTATATATAATATCCATATTATATTTCTAATTTACTATAATATACATATATATAAACCTTCCTGAAGAAATTCTCTAAATGATAGCGAAAACCCTATCAAAATCTGTTGCATAATTTAGAAGAACTAAGCACACAAACAGATAGTAGGTACACGGATAGCGACCTTATTTTAGTATAATAGAGATAGCGAAGATATACTAGAAATTTAGACGGAAAGCGATGTCGCCACTGATTTAGTATCTGTTGTTTATGTTTAAAGCGAAGCTTAATGTCAAAGCATTTCGATCAATCTTTATTACAAATTAGTGTACATTAACGAATACCAAAAAATATACTTTAGATAAATTGAAGGTATTTCTATCGTTTCGCTTGAGTAGAATAGAAATAAAAAAATAAATTACTCAATAAAAAATAAAAATGTAAACTACTAAGAAAATTATTTTTTCAATAGAAATGTATGAACGCATAAAGGAAACAACTTTTAAAAATTACAGTATTATAGCTGATATAGTATAGCTAAGATTATCTGTGACAGTTTCACTTGATTAACTTTTTTGCTTTTTTTGTCAAATTATTTACAAAATAAATCAAAACCAGTTTTGTGCTTGAAATCGAACGTTTCTAGACTCTGTTTGTCAAGCGATTTTAATGCCAATTACCTACAATATAAGGTATACCAAGAATATACAAATTTTTGGCTTGTAGCTTCCTCTTAACGCGCTCTGCCCGTTTTATTGGATATCGTCAACGACTAAATAAAATACCTCTTTGGGGATCTGGTGAGGAGGCACGAAATGAAAGATGTTGTGAAGGTCACAGTGTTTTATTGAGTCAGGATGCCGTATATGAGTTGACTTGAGGACCGATGATGAAGACTCCGGATGCAGGCGGTGAAGTGTTGGTCAAGCACAGGCCTTTGTCAGGTACTGGTGAAGGCCATGGGTCTTCCGGTTGCTCCAGTGCTGAACAGGGAAGCCGAAGGTGCGGTGGACCTGGTTGGCGGTTGTGCGGGAGATGCGTAGACCAGCGAGGATGCCGCGTGGTATAGGTGCGTGGATGTAGCGCTGGTCAGATGTGCTGGAACCAGGGCGCTGTGTAATCCGATGTAGCGCTGGCCAGGAATGCTGGGGCCAGGGCGCTGTGATCCCGTTGGAGTCCATGAATGAACCGTGCAGAGCCGGGTTATCGTCCTGCGCGCAGCGGAGGTGCGCGGGTTGTCACTTGCGAGACTAGCAAATTGTTGACTGACTGATGACTGACTGGCTGCTCGCTGTGTCGGGCCTATTTATATAACCCTGCAGGTGGCGGTAGTAAGTACGCTGGTAAAATGGAGACAACTCGCTCAGTCTGGGTGCTTCTGGTACTTTCGTTGTCGCTGGAATTATGCGTAGGCAATAGGCTAGAACCTTCTAGCGAATGCGCGTAATGTGCTAGTCCAACTCGCAACGTGTTGACGTAGGTAGTTTGCTCGCAAGTAGGTACTCGTAGACAGGTAGGTACGAAGGAACGTTTCGCATTACGTCTGGAGTGTTCCGGTTACGATGCTTTTTGTATTGACGAGTCATTCGAAATGAATCTCGTAGCTTCGCTACACCTCTACCAAATTTTATTTATTTTTATTTTTTATTTAATATTTGTATGTTTTTTACAATAAATATACAATTTATACATATTATACATAGGTAAATAATAATAGCTTTTCCTCACCATAAAGAGACGAGGCTCTTGTGTTTGGTGAGTGAATCCTAGCTCAATTATATGGAATCATGTAAGTAAGTAAATAATATATTTGCAAAACCAAAGGGATAAGTAAGAAATAGGCAAGATTTATCAATAATACAGTTTCAAGATTTGAAGGAAATAATAATAAGAGTAAGATATGGACTTTTATAGTAGTTTTAAGTAATTTTTTAATTTTTATTTAAATTCCTGAATATCTTCAAAATTTTTTAGATATAATGGAAGGATGTTAAAATATGTTATACCTAGATAGAGATAGGTATTTTGTGTGTGCTTTGTATTAAGTTTTGGGATTTTGATAGTTTGATATCTTGCTGATGAATTGAATTGTAAGTTATTTAACTGTATTTCTTTATAAATTTGTAGAATTGAATATTTTTTTATATATATTGTCTATTGTGGGTACATTGAATATTGAAAAGAGAATCTCAGTAGAAAATTTGGATGGTTTTTTCAATATTACTTTAATTATCAATCTTTGAACTATTTTAAGTGGATTTAATATATTGTTATAAGTTCCTCCCCAGCCAATAATACCATATTGCAATATAGATTGTACAATTGCATAGTACACTCATTTTAGGTTTTCTAGTCAAAGAATATTATAGTCTTATAAATATATAAATACATTTTCTAATTCTTTTGACAAGTTCACAAATTTGTTTTTTCCATTTAAAATGTTGATCTATATACATGGTGTCCGGAAACTCGTAGTACAAGCGGGAAACTGGTGAATCTACATCACATTTGGAGTCGATTTTGTAGTATAATTTTTTTTTTATTTGAGCTTTCGTTTTCGAGTAAATCGAGTCAGAAGTTGATTTTTTTTTGATCAAATTCTTATAAATTATTACTGAAGATCAAAGTACCCAACTAATTAAAACTATTTAAAAATTTAAAAGTAAAACAAATAATGACGAAAAAATTTGAACCCTGAAATAGCCAAAAAATATATATTTTTGGTTTTTTTTTTTTTATAAAAATGCTCAAATCAAAAAACTTTATGTTTATTTGGGTTCCCCGTGTGGTATACATTCTCCAGTTTCCGGATTGTACTACGAGTTTCCGGACACCATGTATATATACCAAGATATTTAATTTCAGAAGTTAAAATATTAAATATTCTCTAATATCCTCTAATACCTCCAACTTCTGACATTTAACATATATTCTGATGTCAAAATGCTACACTAGCGCCTCCTATTATAGAAATTGATCACAAAAATAACCCACATACGACCTAACTGATTTTTTTGTTCACAGATAAAAAATATTAAAGCTGCTATTTACTCAGTCTTTGATGGTTTAGAAAGATAATAAAATACTTTGACAAAAATATGTTACACAATTTAGGAAGCGGGTTTGCGTACCGCCGACCCGGGAACCAATTTATAGATAACCAACACCTCTGACACAGATCATCCCAAGTGGTTGGCTACGTTTGGTGATTAAGCAGGGGTGCCCGGGTTCATCGGGTGAGGTGTGTTCAGGATGCGCCTGCCTACCAACTGCGTGGCGTGCCAGATCGGGAGAGGCTGGTTTGGGGAGACACTTTGACCAACTGGTCTCTCGACCAATCGCCTTGCGCCGTTGTGAGAGGGATATAAATATATATAAAAAGGATATAAGTCCGTAAATCCTGGACTTCCTCTCCTACCTTTCCAAAAAGACCCCCCACACAGCATCTCAAAATATGACATAGGTTCTGAGGGAAATTATTTTCCTCAGGCCCCCCTGTGTGGGTTAATGTAAAAAAATATAAATATATTTATATATAAAAAAATATTTCTATTTAAAATATCTTATAACATATTTATATTATATCTCAATATATTCGATAATTCAAAATACATACAAAAATGTATTTTGAACATCTACATTGACGATGATTTATAACTTCAACATGAACGAAGAATGCTCCATTAAACACGCAGCTTTGCTGAATTAACCTATAAAAAAATGTAATTATATTTTCATGGTATAATCCACATTTTACGTAATCAAGAACATTTTATTTGCTAGGATTTAACGAACTATTATTATATTTCACCAACAACTTTTTCAAAGTTTTTTGGCATCTTGAAAAACGTCTTGCGGGTGTTTTTGTTTTTGGTAATTATTACATTCGTGAACTGCACCATTCTTTTGAAAATGTATTTTTTATCCATATTGATCAAAATACAAATCAGAAAACGCAAAATACCAAATATAACAGAAAATTATTTTCCCTCCAATGAAATGAATGTTAACATCAATATGCTACATCAGCATACCGATATACCTATATATTCCTTATACCGACATCTCCTTTGACCGAAATGAACCTACACTATGTATATAAACTAATAATAAATTATTATCTACAATAGAAACGATGTTCGTTGTGCGTTGGTAATGAGCTACCAATTTTTACTATAATATACTTTAAGATTTAAGTAAAAGATCATTATGCATGGAAACATGAAAGATGCCTCAAAATATGTTAATAAATTCTCTTTTGTGCTGTTTATCAGGATCAAATCAAAAGGGAAGTGGATTTGCAAGAACTAAGTCAATCTCAAATGGAAAGATCTTGGAGGCACTTTATGATACAACTAAAGCTGCCATTCTTTCGCAATGAAGTTAAAGTAAGTCCCTACACACCACCTACCTGATTAGGCTACGAAAAAACGAACATTGATACAATAATAAAAAAAACTTTCAGTCTGTATGGAGCATATTCGAAAGAGTCATGGATAAAAAAGAGGCACTTTTGAATGAACTACGCCACCAAATGCGCGAAGCGGATCACCAGCAGAGGTTGAGTCTAGCTGAGTTCAGTGATTCGGTGGATTTACAATTACGTAAGGACTCATTTAAACAATACTCTCGCATACTTCAAAAACTTCTGTAATTATTATTGATATTATTATTACAAGCCACCCGAGGGTGCACATCTGTAAATGCAGCAACGTTAAAATACCTACGGGTGCAACAGCACGAACCCGAAAATTTTTAACCGGTGATTCCTGAATATATTAGGAGTGAAAAACGTAAAAATTTTGGTGACCGATGACATTTTTTTCAATTATAAACAATGTATTTTTCTATCACACGGCGCCACTGAAAACAATGTAAAACGTTGCGACGAGATGATGTGATACGCGCTCTGTCTCATCTGTTACCGCACTGCTGGAACGAGACGGAGTGCGTATCACATATGACACGCCATAACCCGCTAGGCCGTACCCAACTACTCAGTTGCGACATGTGATGGAGAAATATATTGTTTGTTTCAATTGAACGAAATATATCATCGGACAGCAAAATGACATTTACGTTTTTTACTCCAAATATGCTCAGGAATCGCTTGATAAAATTCCTCGGGTACGTGCTGTTACACCCCGTATATGTATAAAATGAAGTGCCTTCCTATTGTTTTCAGAGCGTTTGCACATAGTCCTCCGGGACATGGATCAAGCCTTCGAGCAGGACTTGAAGGCGCTGAGGAAGAAGGGGGAAGACGAGAGACTGGCAGTGGAGGCCATGAAGGACCGCGCCGAGTGGAGCATGGCCGTACTGCGATGGGCCATGGCGCAAGGAAACAAGGAGGTCAAGGACCACTTCCAGGGCGAGTCGGTCGTCAAATACTTCGAAAAGGATCTCATGGTATTTTTTTAAATTATGTAGTTATTATAAGTTAATTATGATGCAATTTCACCAAATAAAAATTGGTCACTACAACATCTGTGTGTGAAAGGCAGATATTTGATAGAAAACGAAAACGAACTAATGCTATCAATAGAAATTTGAAATAGGTGTGTGAATCCTTTCACGATAATATTAATTAGAGATTTAGAAAATCTTTGACAAAAATAAGAAATTACGGCCATAATATGATCAGATATTATTATTTCTAGTGATAAATTACTACATAATTATAGGCAGGGCCGGCCCTGAGCCTAGGGGCGCCTGGCGCTAGTAAAAACCCCAAGGGCTCTGTGTTATGCTGCGTATGCATGTGAGAAAAAAGCGCGAAACCCATAATTCGTGGTTCGACTCGCGCATTTTTTACGTGCATACGCAGCATTAGGTGTTATGTTATTATCAGCCCTTTGACTCGTTGGCAAGTAGGCGCCCGGAGTGGACTACTCAAATTGAACCTGCGCAGACCGGCCCTGTTTGTAGGTACCTATATATTTATATAACATATTATATTCTGTTATCGAAAATGTTAGCCAATAATTGTTTTCTTTCAGTATAATAATGACCGAGAGGATTTGGAAAACACTCTAGAGCGGAGGTTCACCCTCATTTCGGACCTCTACAAAGATTTGCTGAAGGAATATTTCGCGAAGTCGGCCGAAAATCGGAAGAAATTAGAAAAACTCCGTCCCAAAGACACTATTATGTTGAATATTATCATCAAGCAAGAACGGCGCACGGGAGAAAACTTTGTAAGATTACTTAGTTTGTTTTTATTGCATCACGTGAAAAAAGTAATATCACACTGTAGTAAACTAACTAACTAGCTATGGTAGTATTCCCAAAATTATTTAATGTATAAAACTCAAGAAAACACTCCCTTCTTGAACACGAATTATTCTCAATCAGGGAGATATTAATTAACAGCATGAAACATATATTATACATTTACCCTAATGCAGATCATTTGAAATAACATACTACTATACACCGCTATTAGACGGTCGGTATATACGAGTATATACTTTGTAATTTTTTTAATATTAACCCTCTGTCTGCTGTACACTTACTGATGATCTTACTTACTTCTATTAATATGTAGTATTTGTTAACAATCTGTTATTAATTTTTAAATCTAACCGTCACGCAGTTTCAATCAATTTGTAGTTATGTTCGGTATTCTTTTTATTAATAAATAAGTACAAAATTTGGCTGAAGCGGTTTTTAATAATACACCCGAAAACAGTAAATAAACGTAGAAAATACAATAAAATGATTTACGAAAGGAAGGTTCGAGAATGTTCCGAAGCGCGTCACGTAGGCAAAATAATTCGATCTCGATGTCGCAGTTACTGGTACTGTACTGACCATTTCGTTCACGTTGTCGCTTATCTAGGTGGAAAATAAAACATTCTCGAACATTCCAGTTGCTACAGAACAAATATTAAAAAAATAAAAGAAAATGCAAGAAGCTTCTTTGGAAACTTCTAGAAGTCGAGTTCGAGTCAAGTAGTGGCGTACCACTACAAATTTATCAGGACTGAGCCATTTAGATATTTGCTTGTACCTAGAATGCATACAGTTGGCAATACTTTTCAATTGCACGGAATATAGTTACAAGTAAGCTATAATAAAGTACCTCAATAATTATGAATGTTAAACATAATACTCTTCTGCATGGATTCTATACAATTTAAATGGCTAATTTTACTTCACGATTACTGCTCCACTAAATTATTATAACTGTGGATAATTTTCATTGTAATGTAAAAATGAAAATGCAAGAAGCTTCTTTGGAAACTTCTAGAAGTCGAGTTCGAGTCAAGTAGTGGCGTACCACTACAAATTTATCAGGACTGAGCCATTTAGATATTTGCTTGTACCTAGAATGCATACAGTTGGCAATACTTTTCAATTGCACGGAATATAGTTACAAGTAAGCTATAATAAAGTACCTCAATAATTATGAATGTTAAACATAATACTCTTCTGCATGGATTCTATACAATTTAAATGGCTAATTTTACTTCACGATTACTGCTCCACTAAATTATTATCTATATCACATCTTTGTAAACGCCCATTTGGGCGTATAATACAAATACATATTCGATATAATTAATAAATATATGATATTCAATAACTCTTCTGTTATTCCCACTATTATGTTAGACTCTTGACCCGACTCGAGTATTTGATTCACTTGATCGTGCCTAGTAATCCTTGGACGTACCCGACTTATTCTACCAATAACTTGTCAGTAGGCGAGTGTAGCTATTTGATAATAAGCTTATTCCTTTGATAATCGATAATTCAATTTTCGAACTTCTCTGAGTAGGTGGACAAAGTTTTAGGCGGCGAACTATTTCAATATCATCTCTAATAGTAGTAACGAAGCGCAACGTCCAAACCCACGGCCGTGCCCTCCCCCCGCTGTGCAGAGGTTAAAGTTATTTGTTTCTTTACATGATGATTCAAGATAACGCTGAAGAAGTTGCGGCAAGTGGTCCAGTCCTATGAAGATGGCACCATCATGGCGGGAGTCAGAGACAACTATAAACGCAACAGGGACGCGTACATGGCTGCCAAGAATAAGATGGATGCAGATTTGAAGTTAGACAACCACCAGTTCACAGACCTCGTGGAAATCAACAATGAAGCTATTAATGCAAGTCTTTTTTTCCCTTTTATATTGCACCGTTTTACTCGCTGCTTAGCGGCAGATGGGTGTACTAGAGTGCTAATATTACAAAAAATGACATTATTGATGTTGTTGTAGCTGAAAACCATGTTAATTTTTTTCTAAAAATCTATTTTTTGTATGAAGATTTTCAGGATATCCGTGCGGCGCACGGCTAAACTGATATTTCCTGAAAATATTTATGCAAAAAATCATTTTTTTGTTAAAAAAAAATCATTTTCAGATATAACAACATAAGAAATGCCATTTTTAATAATATTATCACTCTAGTACACCCAAAAGTCACGAGCCGCCAATGGACTCAAAACCTACTGCAGATGTACGATTTAAAAAAAATTGTTACGTGAAAATATCAATTTGTCCATCGCTGCTGGTAAAATTATTGAACGTCTTCAGAAACCTCTTCCTTAAAACAGATTGTTCTACTAAATTTAAACTACTGATGATGATTCGGGTGTGTAGGTTTCATCCGATTTTAAAAGAATGATTGACTATCAAAATTCGATCCCTTTACTAAAGCAAAAAAGAATGCAACCATTCTTTTAGCTCAAACCGACTAATATACAATATTTTTTACACCGTAAGAAATAATTTATTACTACTCCACATAACCTAATTATCTTCTTCAGTCTGATTCAAAAAATAATAATATTAGAAAAAATAATAATAAATTTCAAAATAATTTAGAAATCTCATTAGTTTCGCAAAAGATTCACAAATTATGCTACGAGTATTATCGTGATTGATTTTTGGTGTACCACTTTTGACCGCAATAATCTCTGCTAACCCGAGAGCAATTTCAATTAATACTCATGATATATTGTATTATTTTGTGATCGACGTTAAAAATTGGAAAATGAGTACCTGCAATAATGAAAATGTTAATGACTAAAGAAAATACAAATGGAATATTTAATGCATTTACGATTACACCTACGTAATTTTGATGTTTTTTTTTTAAAGTTACGATTAACGTAATAATATTTGAATTCCTCATACTACCATCATAATAAGCGAAAAATGTTGCTTGTGTAATGAAAAACATCCCATTTTGTGAGGACTTGTTAAGAGAAAAAAAAGGAAATTTTTTTCAACGTTTTTGAATTTTCTTGAAAAAACCCGAAAGTTTTGTTTCAAAATACCAACGGGAAACTGTGTGAAAAAGCGTTGTTGCCCACATGGTCATAGTTTTCCCAAAACCCCAAAATCAAACTGAAATATAAATACACACACGTGCTTTGAATGTTTACTAGCTTTTAGTATGTATTTACCGGTAACCAGATAAATCATCACAATGATAATTCATCACATCTTTAAAAAGTTATATAAAGTCATGGAAAGTGATGAAACAAAAACTTTATTAACTGGGTTATGTAGGTTAGGTTAGGTTAAAAAAAAATTCCATCGTTTCTAATGACTTTATATCACTTTTTAAAAGTGTGTTGAATTGTCACTGTGTTGAGTTATAATGGAACCGTATTTACCACAGGAACATTTACAAATACATTTCACAAAGTCCATAATTTCAACTAAATATTCTTAAAACCTGAAAGGTATTTTAACTGTGTTATTGTTGAGTAAAATAGATTCTGTTTGGCAGTGGTTGAAAGGAGTCGCAAAAAAAGGTGAGCAGATTCTAACGGCGGCTCGACTGTGTCGAAAGCTGCAGACGGGTCCTGAAATAGCCGGCAAGTCGAGTGATAATGAGCCCCTCCTGATGTATAGCGAGGCTACTGAGACTCCCAGAATGAAAAAGGTAAATTTATAATACTTATCGTGAAGTAAAAAAACCGTATTACGGCACAAGCAATCATTCTTTTCTAGTTTTACCGTCCGGATTCTCCCGATTGTAAAATTGTCTTTTGGAAATGTACTTAATACTTATTAATAATATGGAAAAGATTGAATCTGACATCTTCTTTTATTAGTTGATATATCAATTTTCCATAGTTCATGGTGGAAATCACGTTGGAAACCAAAATAAAATCCTGACCTAGGAATTCCAGAAAGAAAAACATGTGCAATTTTCATGAGTTCCCCCTGTTTTAGATTTTCACACAGATTTCCTGCTATATAGTCAAGATAAGGTTTTTAATTTTCAATAGACGTTGGAATACTACGAAGAACTGAAACCTTTCTGGGCATTGGTCGCTGAAGCAGACATATCGAGGAAATCTCTCCAAGACGAACATAATAAATTAACAAAAGAAAATGAGAGGTTGAGGCAATATTTTAAGTAAGTAACCTCCATCGGATTGATTTCTTTTCTTGAAATCCAAATCTTTTAGATACGATTTTTTCTAATGACTTGGATTTAGTATAATAGATTATTAGTATCATATTATTGTAATAATGTATTTGTTTAACAATTACATTTTCTCCGAAAAGATCTTTTGTGGTTTAACAAAAGGAAACCGCAAACATAGAAATGAGGGAATACTGGGTAGTTAAACATATGAAAAATAATATTTCTCTGTAATCTGGAATTCCTTCTGTGCTTGCAGACAATGGATGGAAGAACATAAATACAGGACGGAGAGTTATGAGACTCACTCTCGAAAATTTGGGACTCTCAGTGTTGTGGAAGCCGCCCATGAATTTACCAAAATTGGTTACCAATTTAAATGAAATACCATTTGAAAAGTGAAATCTCTTTGACTTCAATTTAATAAAAAAAAAGATGGTGCTTACGAAGTTTCGTTTTTACATTACTCTACAAAATAAGAATACACCGTAAATGTCATACAGGGAATAAATAATAGATGAACCCTAAAAGTGAGATCTAGGCATACTAATTTGACTGAAAACGAATGTCCCAATTTACATAAGACCATTCGACTCCAGAAGTCCCAGCACAAATCGATAACTTCACAGTATCGGATTGATAGGCGTAACTACCTATGGTTTTATTCCCATTTCCCGAGCACGGTTGCACTATTGATATTCAGACCAATGTCGATAAAGTAATAAACCAGAAATCGGTATACACCGGCAACGATGGGGCATCTCTTTATAAATTGACATTCCTAAACGTAAGACGTCTACGTAAAAGTTAAATAATCAATATATATAAAAATCTCGTGTCACGGTGTTTTCTCCGAAACGGCTCGTCCGATTTTGTGATTTTTTATGTATAATTATTCAGTATATTTCACACCGTTAGGTGAATAGGATGTCCCTATCCAGAATTTTTTTTCTGTTTTTTTTGAAAAAAAATATTTTTTGTATTTTTTTATTATTTGTTTTCAAAAAATATCTATAAAATTAATTTTTCACCCTCCTACCTTCACCCTACCATTTTTTAATTGTGATTTTAGTATTTATGTTTGAAAAAATTTATTTGACAAAAAATATTTTTTTATTATTTGTTTTCAAAAAATATCTATAAAATTAATTTTTCACCCTCCTACCTTCACCCTACCATTTTTTAATTGTGATTTTAGTATTTATGTTTGAAAAAAATTATAAATTCATATTTCAAAGAGCGAAATTATTTACGTTGTTGAATAACAGATGGCGCTGCGTTCGCCTCATCGAACATTCACCCACACATGCGCAAGTCATTCACGAGAAGCGTCGCAGCAGTTTTTGAACATTTCATTTGGCATTTGTTATGTATCACAACGCAGTGCTAGCATAATTTTGTACGATTTATTATAATTTATCTATTTATGTGCGTGTATTACAGTGAACAGTGCCAGCAAGACGCAAGGGGGCCCATTTGGGCCGTTGAACGAATAAAGCAACAAACCTGCGAAATAGTAGAGCAGAAAGACCAAACATACAAATCCAACAAGATACCGAGAATGTGTGAGAATGTCGCAATTGCGTAAATCTTAATCTCAAGAGGCACGAGCTGAACTTAAATTTCGGCACACCATGTTTTTCACATGGACAGTTATAATTGGCATGTTCTCGCGTGGGCAAACCATCGAGCTTATTAGTTTTAGATAACGACGGACTGAAAATATTGTACATTGTTCTTCGAAATTAATATTGATTTTCTTAATTTCATTTTCCTACACGAATAAAAAATATATTGATTTTTTTACTTTTCTTTTAACTTTTAAAAGATCGAACAATGAATATGTCCGTTAATTTATTGAAACACATTGAATTGAGAAAATGAATGGTTGGGGTTTTTCGTTTTTATCGGCGGTCATCGTCTTCAGTGCTCCATTCATCTTTCTGCCATTCGTTGTTTTTTATTTAACAACCGAAATACTATAACTAATTTATATGGTAGAAAAACGTTTGCCGGGTCAGCTAGTATAGTAATAACAACTAGCAGTTAAAAACCCGCTCCGCGTGTTTTTTAGTGCTAGGCCCTGCGGGCGGCACTTCGTTGGGCTTCGCCCAGTTTAAGTAATACTAACAAGAGTTACATTTAATAGGTAGATATTAGGTCATTCACAGAGAGAGGGTGAGTATATATTGTTAAAACACGGAACAGGAAGGAGTTAATGAATAATAATGTACTCAATTTAGGCATAATAAGAATGACAGTTGTTTGAATAAATTAAATTTTACGTATTTGTGATGGATTATTTCAAATGAAACACTATTATTGACTACATGTCTACAAATGATATTATCTGTTATCGTATCTAATATAATTTGCTCATAGGAGACTTGCAGTGCTTAAATATGTGTTACAAACGTCAATGTCTATAAGTTGAATTAATATCGTATAGTTTGTCACAACAATTAAAGATAGTTATAACAAAGTTGACTGAAATAATAGATTATTACATATTGATTAATTGTTCCCGTGTTTATGAATAAAAGGAGAGTAATTGTGCGATGAGATTAGCAGTCGGTTTAATTAAAAGGTGTTAATTTTACTCCAACTGATGGTATTTCTTTACCTAAAACTGTTGCTGTATCTAATAAAGTTTAAAGTTAGATTATAAATACACCATCATAAGGAGAGTAAATCTATATATAAAGGTAGATTATTACAATATAGCGCCCCTTAGGTGATATCTCACAAAAGCGGCGCTATGAAAATTGTCCAATAAATAAATAAATATAATGTTTACTTTTCATTGTGTACATATGCATTGATATACAACGGAAATAGATGAAATACTGTAATTTTATGAAACTTTTTTTTATTAAAAAACAAATAACTTTGTTTACATCACTTTATTATATGCAACCAATACATGTTTCTTGAACGAAGTTTACCTCATCAGGAGTAAGTATACACTGAAGTCAAAAATTAAATATAGGTTACAATTGGAAAGAGGAAGGAGGGGGGGGGGGGGTACGAGTAGGCTGGATTTATAAGAATTAGGAATTACAATATCGTTAGACGGGAAAGACCAGTTAAGTGGGAAAATATTTAAAAGAGAGTTTATAAAAAAAATTCTTGTTAATTATATCTGCTTTTATATTAACATGTTTTCTAATTTCTAAAATTTCCAAATTATTTATTTGCGATGCTTGACATCCTGTGTGAAGAATTTTAAGACCTGAAAAAACAAATAGAATATAACCATAAAACAAATAGCATTTAATAACGGTTATTCTAATAAATTGATAGTATTGATAAATTGATACAAATACTAAATAAAAAAATTAAACATATTTTCTTCAAACGGTATATTTACCCTATTTCTAAAGATAGAAATTAACAATGTGACGTAGAATTTTATTTGTGGATAATGATACTTCTAAAATTATAAATAAAACATTCCAGGTACTATTCAACCGGCGTTTTACACTAATAACAAAATGAAGAAATATATTCTTAATAATAAAGAATATATTTCTATATATATATTTAAAAAAAAATTAAATTATGCGTAGTAAAAATGCATAATTTTATATGCATTTTCGCAAAAAGAAGGAGTTTATGAACTCAATTGGGATGATTGTAATTTCTTTTACAAAGGTAGAACTAATAGAAACTTTGTGATATTTTACGCTTTTTGCCATTCTTTTATTTGTTTAAAACAATATAGAATTTTCTTCTCTCTTGGCTATGACCGATATTTATTTTTTTCTAAGGCTTTGCATATGTGTTCGTAGGGATGGAAAACTTCTCCCCTACAACACATAAGCCTCCATGAAAATTGGACCCTTATTTTCTTTGATAACTACAGAATGCTACTTAAAGCTCTCTTGTACTATATATCTTTATAGATATATGTACTTAACTAATTAATACATTATTTACGACCTTGAACGTAAATATTTTCGTATTTATATTGTAATTAAATTCCATCAAACGTTGTGTAATTTTTTGGTTTATGATATAGGACTTTAAAAACTTTCATTTTTGTGGTAACCCTCTTGATTCTGATCAGGGCGTTGAGCTTCAAAATTGAATTGGTTTTTCCATTGCAAACCTAAACTTAAATAGTTTCTCTAAGTGAGTTAACTTTCCCTATGTAACTATTTTGATTCCCTGCATCCTAACGAATTCGTAGTTAAACGCTAGTAAAAGATATGATACATGTATATTTGGACAGGTAATTAAATATAACTCAAATGGTTAATTGTTAGTAAATTTGATTATGATTAACTATTGTGTCTGTTTGGCGTCACTCCTTTATGACTCTGCTGCTATAAAGTACATGTAAAGATTGATTTAGTAGGTTAATGTAATTTGTTAATTGTATATTTGACGAACTCAGAATAACCCTTTGCTAGCAAAATTTGGCTCCTGTCCTCCTGCAAGTAAACGAGGTGGTCGAGAGTCAACTAGAAATTCACACAATCTTGTGACACGATTCAATTGATTGGTACCTAAGTTACCGCGTCCCAAAAGAATCTTCCTTTAAAACCAACCCCTTTATAGGTTAAAAATACTAATCCATTGACACTTGTTGATGTACACAATGAAAAAAAAGGCAACTGCTTATCGACATATTAGAGCTCTAAAATGTTAGCACAGATTCACACCATTTCTAATAATCAACTATTCAAACAATCCATAGATGGCGACTGTATCCAGAATTATTTAAAATCATCAAAGGATCAGTATCCTTTAATTATTTTCATAGAGTTTGTCGTAAGGTTAAATGTGTTTTTCTAGCTGTGCTTAATTTCGTTTATTTTTCTGGGAATATAATCAGTCCATTACAGTATTCCCTATGCACACTTCACATTCAACGTTTCTTATCTGATTCTTTATTTCCTAAAGAATTTTCCCTCAAATTTTTTGTTCTTTTCGGGATTGCGTTTCGTAATTCAGTCACTATTGTTCCTGTCTTAGCAGGCAAGTTCATGTTCGCACTGGATTCCCTCAATCCAATCATGTTTATTAGTGTTTACCTTTATTTTCCCAATTTGCGATAGGTCCGTCCTCAATAACATATATATATATATAGATCTCAATTTTATGCATCTCGTGCGAAAAATGATTAAACCCATGTCGAAATCTTTACTATGTATTTTTGAATTTTAATTTTCCTAAGTTCTACTTAATTTTATTGTCTCCTATATGAGCTTTTCCATTTTAACCCGCACTTTCTCTATTTATGTCGTAGGTTTGAGTTTTCCCTTTTTCCTTGAATTTTCTTTTATTCGCGACGTTTTTCTCCACGAATTTCTTCTTTATTCTTATGTTATTTCTCATAAATCTGTAATTAATTATATTCCTAGCCGTATTTATTAATTTCATGGATTACTTGGAATTGTGTCGCTTTTCCCCACTTCTATGGGAGATATTCCTAATTAGACTCTGGGATATCTGTCAGATTAATTGTCCTGTTTAGACTCTACCCAAAATTCGTCTCTTTCTTACCAAAATTCCCATAAACCATCCGTATCGACATTTGTTTAGTCTCAAATTTTTGGTACTCTGCTCGTAAATTTCTCATTATTACAGAAACATTACATTTTATATCTTTTGCTTTATCTAAACATCTCGTAAGCACTATGTTAACCTTAATTGCTTTCCTAATTGCTTATTACTCTAACGTAAACAAAAACCATGTTCGAATTTTGATTGTTTATAACCTAAAATACACAGGAGATCGTCAACCTTTTATTTCGTCTCATTTCCCCTGCAATCTCGCGCGACTCTAAGATTTTCCTACCCTCATAATAATGTAAAACGCCTACTTTTTCTGAATTAAATCTATCGTTATATGTTCAGTATTTTTGCCTTCCTTTGGTACTCTATTATCATGTCCCAAGGACCTTTGTAATTGCCCAAAATCTCTGAATTGTTCCTTCGTTCAGTCGCTGCACTCTTTCTAAAATGTCCATTTTTTGTGAAATTTTCCTTCCAAATCGTTTTCCCAATATGTTCGCTTCATCTAAAATTGATAACGATTAGTTCCCATTGTCTCCAACACTTTCATTTTTCTTTAGCACGATTTTCCTCGAATTTGACACCCTCCCGCTGACATAAGTAATCGCACGACAGTTGAAAATCCTGCCAGTAATTTTCCTTTGTTTTTCCGTCCTTTTCTTATAAATATTTCATGTATAAATTTTCATTGTATTTTCGTGTGTGTTTTTCAACATGTAAAAGTCTCCAAAGCACTCGATTCCTGGGGTTCGCTATCCCATGAATGTATCCGTTATTCAAAACATTCCCTAGGGTTCGTCACACTAAAACCTTGAAATGTTCGATGTTTATATTACAGTGCCTTCACCTCTGATTTCTGTGGGAATGAAAAAGTCATTAATTATCTCTTTAATTGTCGGGTCTAAAGGTCATTCCTTTGTCTTCCGTTGACACACACCTCTCCGTTTTCTGATTGGTTCACTCAAAACTTTATAGCCCTTGTCTTGATCTAATTGGCTGTCAACAATTCAATGTTTGTTTTCACGCCTAAAAAAAGGAATTCACCTATCCGAGACGATTTTAACGACTTCTGTGTTTTCGTCCTAGAACCTCGATATATTCAATTTTTACAGTTGTTTACCGTCAACATAACTCGATCAAATTTAATTCAACAGATGTTGCAAGGATGTCCGTTTCATAAATAATTGATATATTTTTAATGCGCAAAGTGGGTAGCTACGGTTTATCTGTTTTCACTGTTGATTGAAGCCATTCATCACAACTTTGAAGTCAGAACTAAAGAACATCTCAGGGCTCTAAATGGAAATAGTGAATCTGAGGTTGCAAATCATCTTTTGAATAATGATCACACTTTAGATAAAAATTCAGGTCTTAAAAACTCAGGATATAAAGCATCGCAAATAAATAATTATTGAAATTAGAAAACATGTCAATTTAAAATCAGATATAGTTAATAAGCAAAAAAAAATATAAACCCTATTTTAAATATTTCCCCACTCAACTGGTCTTTCCCGTGTAACGATATTGTAATTCTTAATTCTGATAAACTTCGCCCACTCTTACCCCTCCCCCCTCCATCTACTTCTTCTTTCCAATTGTAATCTATATTTAATTTTTGACTTCAGTGTATACTCCTGATTAGGTGAACTTCGTTTATGAAACATGTAGAGGTTGTATATAATAAAGTGATGTAAACAAAGTTATTTGTATTTTAATAAAATAAATAATGCCATCACAAAGCTTCCAGAAGAAATATTCTTATTAAACGCTTGTTAATTTATTTATTTATTGACGCCCTATTGGGCTTTTAAGTACATAAAAATTACAAATTTCATTTTTAAAAACAGTATAAAACAAACAATAGAAAATCGAAATAAAATATAATGATTTCTCATACATTATTTACATTTAAAAAGTGGTGGACTAATTTGGCTTTAAATGTTTTGATGTTTAAATTAAATATGTCAGCGACATCATTAAGTTCATTGCCCAACCTATGTATTCTTTCTAACACAGAATTCGTAGCGAAGTTATTGTTGTAGAATAAAATATTCCGTCTAGTATATTTTGGAGGTATATGTAAAGATAGCAAGTTTATAGTGTCAGGGCAGTCTAACCTTGAATGAACAATTTTATATAATAAAAGAAGATCACATATTTTTCGCCTTTCAGATAATTTCGATAAGTTAAGTTTACTGCGTAAATTGACATAATTGATTTCAATAATAGGAATACCAATTTAGAAATTAATTAAACGTAAAAATTTATTATAATAGAGTTGAAATGAGGACACCAAATGGTTGCATTTTATTCAACCTGACTTCTAACCAGAGACGTGTAAAGTAATTTTATAGTTTTTATGTTAATAAAGTCTTTAGTCATTCTGAGAATAAATCCAAGCATTTGTAATCCCTTACTGGTAATGCTATTAATGTGATCCAAGAAGCGTAATTTGGAGTCAAAGATAACTCCAAGGTCATTGAATTCAAAAACTCTTTTTAGATTGGCATTGTTAATTGAGTAGTCGAATAATAAAGGGGTTTTAGATCTATGGAAACTAATCGTTTGGCATTTGTTGATATTAAGATGTAATTTGTTTACGATGCACCATTCATAAAGTTTATTTAAGTTCATTTGTAGAGTTAAACAATCAGAAGAATTAACGATCGATTTAAACATCTTTAGATCGTCGGCGAATAGAAGAAAGTGAATATTATCGAAAATTATTGAAATGTAATTAATAAATAGTAGGAAAAGAATTGGTCCTAGGTGGGAACCTTGGGGGACCCCACTTGAAGCAAAAAAAGTGTAAGAAGTTGTGGAGGTAATTTTGACAGATAATTTTCTGTGGGATAAGTAACTTCTAAGCCATTCGAGAAAGTTGCCTCTTATTCCAAAGTGTTCTAATTTTTCCATTAAAATGCGATGAGAAACAGTATGAAAGGCTTTGCTAAAGTCAGTATAAATTGTATCAACTTGAACAGTGCATTAGAAATAAAATTTTCGTAAAGCAATAAGTTAGATGACGTAGATCTGTCTGGCATAAAACCATGTTGAAATGTTGATATAATTGGTTTAATTTGATGCATGATTTTACTTAATATAATCTTTTCTAAAAGTTTAGGTAGTGATGACATAATACATATGGGTCTATAATTTTCAATTTGACATTTATCTCCTTTTTTAAAAATAGGTGTTATAAAGCTACTTTTCCAAATTTCAGGAAAACAACCTGTAGATAAGGATAAATTGAAAAATAGTAATAGGAAGAGCTAGAACATGAATACCGTTTTTAAGTAATATTGAGGGAATCATATCTGGCCCCGAATTTGACCTGGTATACAGCTGTTTGATAAAAGTTACAACATCATTTACTACCACATGGATGTTATGCAAGTTGAGTGAGCTTTCGGTAAATTGGGGTTTATCATATAATATGTTGTAATTGTCTTCAACATATACACTCTTGAAGAAATCTGCAAATAAATTTACAATATCGTTTTTGTCATGACCCACTTTTTTCCCGTAAAACATTGTACCGGGAAAGTTAGAGTTATTTTTCCGAAAGGAGTTAGCGTAGTTCCAAAATTTATTAATATTTGTTAAAATAGAATTTTCAACATTGTTAGTGTATTTCTTGAAACATACTTTCGATTTCCTAGTACAATCTTTACGCAGAATGGAGAATGCGATATAATTATCTAGCGTTCTATTTATTTTATAACGTTTGTGGGCAATCTTTTTATCGTACGTTAGATTAATTAGTTCAGAATCGAACCATTTAGGGAATTAAGAAGTGTAATATTTTTGTAGGGGTACAAATCTATCGATTGCTTGATAAATTACATTGTAAAAGTATTCTAAGGCCTCATTTAAACTTGAGATTTTACAAGTGAGATCATAAGCCCAATTATAAGTAGATACAAATTCTATAATCTTTGGGTAATCTGCTTTTTCAAAATTACGCTTGACAATCGTGGGGTCAATTACCTTAACATAAGTATTGAGGTAATAGATTATTAGAGGGGGGTGGTATTTATTGAATGGAAGAATCATTACATCAGAGGCATACACATTAACACTAAAAGAATTTGTAAAGACAAGATCGAGAAGACGAGAATTGATGTTGTACACATGGTTTTTCTGATGCAGATTTAAAAAGTTCGACATTCTATAATTTCATGGTAGCCATGATTGATGTTGTCCGGACTCGAGGACGCGATGTTCTCAATGTCCCATACAATATTTGGGAGGTTGTAGTCACCCATCAGAATAAATGTAGCATTAGGAAATTTTATTCGCATAGTTTCAACTTCAAGGTGGTGTATATATGTGCAACCGATTATAAGTTTTTCGTTTTTTAAGGAAACCATTACAAACACTTGTTCAAGATGTTTGTGAAGGCATTTCAGTTTTTCGAATTCAGTTTTTGTTGATATTGACAATAGTACTCTTCCACCTCTTGTTTTATTGCTGGAACTTTGACATATGTCGTTTCTGTAAATTAAATGATCTAAAAACCCCAGTTCTTGATCGTTTATGCCAGCATTTAGCCATGTTTCAGTAAGGGCATAAATTTCGTAATTCATCGTAGGTAATGTACATTTTAGTTCTTGAAGTTTCGTTCTCAGTCCTCTTACATTATGATAATATATTATTAGTTTGTGGGTCAGTTTTTTGGATTTAATTTTACAATTGTTGGGTGATTATTAATGTACTTGATTGTAATGTCTTGCTCACCCGATGATTGCCTATTTTTTAGTTCGCTTCATAAATTATTTAGATAGTTCCTTTGAGCAACTGATTGATCAGGGTACATGCGGATGTTATTCTTCAGCGAGTGTTTTTTGCCGAGTAGGATTTTCGGCCATTTAGACTTTACAACTCGAACTTTGGGAACTCGACTTTTACACCCCTCGGTTTATTAATATCCCTTTTCCCGATTCTGTAAACTTTCAGGTCAAGAGAATTGGTAGAGTTGTCCAGGTCGAAAATGTTTTTTTTTATGCTGGTAGTGTTGTCTTTCATAATATCAGTCTGGGTTATTGCTTTGCTTTCGGGGAAGTTACATATTATAATATTTTTCCCCTTAAATTTTGATCATTCATCTCAGCAATAATATCGCAGATGTTATTTGTTTGCAAATTAGTAGTGGTTACAGCAGGAGGAATATTTTTGTACACTGATAATTCGCCTTCTAGGGTAGCAATTCTTGCAGCCATTTGGCCTATGGACCCTAGGATATTATTAGTTTTGGGCATTATTTTGGCAATATGCTCATTGGTAAATTTGTTATTGGGATCCATCACAATATTTGTTAGTGCATTGATGGCATCTTGTGCAAGGGATATGTATGTCTGCGCATCCATGATGAGTTCGGATTTAGGTTAATAAAAATTAAAAATTAATAGTAGGTTGAACTCCCCTGATTACTGTCTGGATGTTTAAGACAAGATTTTTTATGCATAGCACAAAGGTTAACAATTATTTATAAGCAATAATTATTAGCCTGAAACACTCATTGGCGTCCCGTTGGCGTCATGTATCTTTTATCAGGAGATTTTTCAATGTGGATGAGTGTTTCAGGCTAATAATTATTGCTTATAAATAATTGTTACCCTTTGTAAGTACCTACTATTGAATCCTGTTGCTGCAACTACTGTCTCCTGCGCAACTAATAGCACAAGAGAACCACATAGTATAATGATAGAGGTTTAACTCTTTTGAATCTTTGGTTTGTAATCTCCAGAGTAAATTTGCGGTGGAAGCTAAAATTGAATTATGTACACAGAAAATATTTTATATTTGTAAATTCTTTTATAATTATTTTTTTCTAATATGGTTAATCAATCACTTAAACAATATAAAAAATATTACATTCGAACACGGTAGTACATTGTTTGTTAGTTATATTATTACAGTCTAAAATGTAATAATCATTTTTATATTGAGAAAACTCGATTACTACGTAACAGTGGAAACGTGTCGCATTCCGAATTCAATTTACGTGGTGGTGTTTGTCAAATGAGTGGTTCAATATAATTTTCACCCACCGCAGTCCAATCAAGCATTAAATTTTTGTATAAAGGCGGGATAACAAATTTGATTGGCACTTTGGGGTACATTAGTCGAAAATCTTGAAATATTCCCAATTTGGATCTGTCATAATAAGCAGAGATATAATTTTTTTGGGGTGTTTTTAAATCAAACGGTTTAAAAGGTTCACTCGGTTCGGCCATAAAATGCTTTTGACGAACGTATTTATCTTTCAGCTTCGTATCGGTGTGTTTATCTTGTAACCCTTTGTAAGCGTGATTATTTTTGTCCTTCAATGTTGGTTCCATTCGTTTCGTTGTTAGTTGTAATTGTACTAGATTTGGTGAACAACTCTCTGAATTGTTTGGTACTCGAATATTGGTTGGTCCCTTTGACAAGCGATTCCCGGTCGCAAATTGATTACAGGCATACTTCAGTTTAGCGATCTGAAATAATATAATGTTCATTATTCAGTGCAATAAGAATCCAATGCAATATCTAGAATATTTGAATTCGGGAATAGTTTTGTTAGTATTGAATTTAGGCAATGGTCAAATAATTTGTCACTCTTAATTACTCTGGCTGACGAGGCGACTAACTGTTTCATTTGATTATTATAAGTAGAAACTGTGCATATTTGACATAAATTGCATTGGTTGATATCAAAAATGATTTTGAAAGTTATTCCAAATAAAGTTAAACAAGAACGAGGGAATTATGTTAACTATATAATATGCGCATATTATGTAGGTATGTAAATATATCTATATTTACTATTTCGTCTACGAATAATAAAAAAAAAAAAAAAATCACTTTTATATTTTCTAATTTGATATGTAATTATATTATTTTTATTTTACTACATCCATTTTCATGAATTTATTTACATTTACTGTGTATCTAATTTAGTAACTGCTATATTAGTCTATTTTAATTATCTATACTTTTGTTGTCATGCTATATAAATTTTGTTTATTTCTTACTTTATAAATAAAAAACTTTCTTTCTTTTCTTTACCTTATGTATACTGTAATGGCACTACCCCCCAAATCAAACACAAGAAACGATTTTCTCGATTTAATTGGGTAGTTACGTTTAAAAAAAACATTTTATTGAAATTAGTTTTTAGAACCACATGTTTTTCTTCTGTAAATCTGTCGTATGTATTTCAATTAAAAAAAAAAATCTGAAATAATCTGTAAGCCATGATTTTTTTGGAATACAAAAAAATCCTTACTAATTTCGCAATCGAGTGTATATATTTTAGAGGATTTACTGGTCAACGGTTTGATGCAGGTATTTTTACATGTATATAAGACATTTATTTATTTATTTTAAAATCCATAATGTTATGTACGTGCGCCCACGAGCGACGCGACATTAACATACTTTTTTTGCGGTAACTATTTCGTCGCAGTCTTCAAATTGAGTACGCAAACGAGTTACTGTAGTTGCGGCAACTGTTTGGTAATATGTTTGTATTTATATAAATACAAAAATACTATAATATCACTTATTTATTGGGTAGTAAGTATTTGGAGGAAATATGGCAGTATGTATACAATTTGAATTCGGAAGTGTACGAAGACTTTAGGTATAATCGTTCAGCCGCAGAGAAAGTTGCGGTGGGCGCAAATAAAAAGTCTCTCCGTATAACTCCATATACCGTGATCGATTTTTAAGCCCGCAACTAAAATCTCTTGTTCGCGGGGGCTCTAAAACCACTTCTTTTGAATTTATATGGTTTTTGGAATATTTTTCACTTGTCGGTGGCGTCGTCGCTAGTGTATACAATTATTAGTGAATACAAAACGTCGAAGTACGGATTTAATTTTTATTTTTTTATTTCGTTAGTTACTCCTTTGACCGAATGTAACGTCAAGTCGTTTTCTTTATATGCATTCCTTTGATATTTCTCGAAGGATCCTTAAATGTTTGAAACATTATAAATCTTACTGTAAAAGAGTTACCTCCGGATTCTGGTAGGCTGTAACTGCAATGAACGTCGTCACTTGAAATGTGAATGTTGCAGCTTCTTCCAGATTCACAAGTTTTGTCTGGTTTAGGGGTGTTGGGTTTGATAGCATCACATGAATCTTGACAATATACCTGCAAATAAATTATGTTTTATGCAAATCAATAATTATTTTTATTAATGAACTTGACTAAAAAACGGTATGACTTCAAAAAATAGTTGTAACAACCAAGAGTCGATTTTGATAATACTTTTTTTGCGCCTGGTTATTTGCTCAACTAAATTGATTTTTTTAAACAAAACACGAAAACGCCCGACGTTATACTTCTCTGTCCGCAGAACTATTGTGAAATAATTAATGTGGAAAGATTGATTTCTTTCTTATTATCTCTTATCTTCTTTGATATAAAAAAATCCTATTTTTATGGGTTTAAATTTAATTTTCAAAAGACTGATTGATGGGATATATTTTTTTTCAATAATCATCATAAACTTACAAAAAATGATCTAATTTGCCTCTAAAATCGTAAAAAAAATTAATTTTTTATTGGTCTATATGTTTAATTCGAAACACAAATAAATAAAACAACAAAAATTCGTACTAGAGATTAAAAAATATTAAGAATTCTGACTGGTCACCCAGGTGGTAAGAGAAAAGTGGGAAGACCCAGACTGAGGTGGGAAGATGAGGTAAGAGGGGATGCAGCACAGCTTCTCCAGGTGACAAACTGGAAGTCAGCCGCTGAGGACAGGAGGAGTTGGAGGCGACTGTTGCAGGAGGCCAAAGCTCGATATGGGCTGTAGCGCCATCGAAGAAGAAGAAGAAGATTAAAAAATATACTCTGTATGGCAGAAATTCAAATTTAAGTTTTGCATGAAGAATATTGTATGGGTGATTGAATCCAATATTGTATTTATATGCCTCTCTTGAAAGCATTTTTATACAGACAAAACTATCTAAGTATTCATATTCAAATTATTTGTTTGCACCTATACATTCGCAAAATGAATAAATATTTTTGTTCCTTTAAAAACTCAATTCTTTCGAGATAGGCATACAAATACAATATTGTGTCGTTGATTCAATACAATATTGTATTTGTATGCCATTCTTGAAAGAACTGAGTTATTTTATAGACAAAAGTATTTATTCAAATTCGTATTGCTTCTGTACGGGCGCAATCAAATAATTTGTCTTAATATTGTAAAATAATACCTTGCAAAAAGTATATTTTAACAAAATAAATTAATTAACGCCATCTATGAACACGTAGAATATAACGAGAGTCGCGTTAATATTGTAAAGAATAACTTGAAAAACGCGGATTTTTAAAAATTTATTAAATTAACGTCATCTATGAACATGTAGATTAGAACGACCGTCCCGTGGTGCTTTGTATTATGACAATAAGAGTATCTAGGCATTAGTAATAGGCTAATAGCAAAGGGTGAAGTTATTGGAATAACCGTTGAAAGATAACATCATGGTGATATCTTGATCTGTCAAACCACGTAACGGACTGTTTGGGATAAATGATAATCATAATGACGTGCTCCCAGACTGTGACAAACACGTCTCTACGTGACATGTTTATTCATTACAGATCAAGGGTAAATCCTACACTTTAAAGGGTAACGAGATATGCATCATTTAAACATCTGATGATTTGGTTAAATAAAAAGGTGCCTTTAATATACATATTATGTTTATTACTCTAAGGACAATGCCTACCTTGTTAAAAAATGTATTAGGTACGAGTTTTTTCCTTCTTGTAACAACATAAAATTATAATGTTCATTACTTAATTAATGTTTCCAGTTTCAGTGTTGTCTTATGGTAAGTAAAACACGACAACATTTCCGAGAGACCGAGTATTATGGCAAAGGAATGAAGTAACCGCAAACGGCGCGAAACGCTTCTTATGGTTGCTTTGTTTATACGAACCGCATCGCCGAATCACAATATTTGTAAATCGGCTATGCATTCTCCCAACATTGAGTACGTAAGGAGACACAGGACAGATTTCAGATTTTTAAATTGATAATAAGGGAGAAGAAAAGGTGAAAAGACCTGTAAAATAATGCATCTATCTACATTGGCTGGAACTCGATGTTTCGGCAACACATTTTTTGATGAAAATGGTAAACGTCATGTAATGCATTATTTCGATATTATGGTTTGTGAATATTATTAAAATAGTTACCCAAAATCTTTGAAAGACCACTTTCAACCTGTGAAGTGGTATAATCATGGCAACCCCAACAGTATATGATTATGTACTGGATTTGAATATTCAGGAAATCTAATCACCGATTTCCTTATTCGAATTTGGTGGAACTTAAGCGATACATGTTTTGATTAAAATGGTTTCTATTATTACCTGTGCATCGACAGAAGCGGCACGTGGTCTCTCAACATGGGGTGCTTGGTCTTCGTTAGCTTAAGACGGTCGAAGGAAACCACCCCCTGAGCGGCCCACAGGTGGCCGGGGGCGGGGGCCAGGGGGTGCGCCACTACACTCGCCCCCGCACTAACGCTAACGCTTGCTGCTTTGGAGGGCTGCCACTGACCACTGCAATATTTACACTAAGTTAAAATATATGAAAACATTATTTTTATAATCTTTTCATAAGATGTTTTAATCGAAAATTTAGCAGTAAATAGTACTTTTGTTGTTGTTTAAACTATCGTGAATGCTTGTTAACGCATTTGAATTTTGAAAACCCTGATAGTATTCAATCTGACGACAAATAAAAAGATTTAAGCCCCGTTCAAAAATTAAGTCTTTTTAGAACGATGTACTTGTCAGTATTTCGAAAACCATATTTTCACACTGCTAAAAAACTCGCTTTTTAATGGGACGGAAAACTTGCTGGCTTGTGTTCCATGGGAATTTAAAAAATATTAATAATTTGAACACACGACACCCCCGAAAATGCGTGACCGTAATAGATAAAGACGTCGAAATTTGATACCGTATAGTGCGGTCGAAAAAAAAAAACTTTTATATTTATTTATTTATACTATGTATGGAATTCATTTTTATCTGATGATCACCTTTTAATATATTATTGGTATAAATCTATTTGTTTGCTACTGAAAATACCATTCATGCACAGACATATGAATATTAATAGACGAGAAGTTAAGTACGAGGGGTTAAAACAAGAGTTGCGGGACGCAGAGAGGAAAGCTGACTGTGATTCGTCAATAAATCAATCTTAGAGTAAATAGGCATCTCGCATTATAATATCACCATTTAGTTCTTAAAAGTAAAATCTGCTTTTGAATGAATAGACATTTTTACATGGGAGCGCAAATTACTCGCCACGTTATGAACAAATTTGCGAAGTCCAAATTCGGCAAAATAAATTTCTTCTATTTTCAGAGTCGAATATTTCGTTTACGTATTTAGTTTTAGACACTTTTATAAATGTTCATAATTTACTTCCCAGCAACCAACCAGCTTTGTGTTTCGCGTCCAGACGTATCTCGATGTGATAGTATATGTTTCTACAACTGATCCATATTATACGATGTGAATATGCTTAAAATAAAGTAAAATAATGCTTATATATATGTAATGTAATACGACAATTGGGTTTATTCTCTTTTTCACATCTATTTTTACAAGTTTTCATAGAACAAGCCACCATTTTGCCGTGTTATTTCGTAAAATGAACCGATGATGCCTCGACCATAGCTCGACGCTAGTTCGTACAAGAATGATGACGTCACGTTTTCTAAATTCACTTGAGGCCATACGCGAGCACAGCCGGCTCCAATAGAACCGGTATGGGGAGTGGGGAATAATACGCTTTTAATCACTTAGGGCAGGTCTACTAATATTCATATGTCTATGCATTCATGTTATAATCGCGTTCATAATAGAAACCAAACCTCACCCTATATTATACCATCTTGATAAAGATGCTAACTTGATCAATGAATGTGATGTTTCATAAAGTAAGTGCTTAGTACCTGCTTATACATACATGTAAAGTTAAAATAAAAACTCTTACACTTTAACGTGATTCGTCAAGCATATGATATCTCATTTCAATTATGTATGTAACATTTTATGACCCAGGCTGTTTGGCCCTACATAAACCGATATCAGAACGAATGTAATACAGAGTAGGTACTCGCTGTCGCAAACAACGAAAGCTTCACAAAGTCAACAAGATATCGGAACAATGGCAAAGTACTCGTACTACCAGCTGCAGCTGACGCAACCAGCCGCACTTTACAAATGCGTCTTGACTTATGAGAGTCTATTAATAACTCGTACAAACTGGTGTTGGTGTTGTTTTAATTATGTTAAAAAAATATATACATATACCTGCGGGCAAATCATTTTAAAGAGGACACGTTTGAATGTATTTGGGCCCACAGATAGTATCGAAAGTTTCAAAAAAGTTCTTCAGCTAGTTTGGAACACAATCCCCTCTTATCCCGAAAATGCCTTTGTGCGTAACGACGTTTATCAATTCCGTTTAAATTGAAATTCGCGATTCAATTTGTCATTGTTTTTAATGTTTTTAGTTTCATTCTTCAGTTTCTTATCGAAAACAAAAGTATTATTATTACATTGAAATATTTTTTGTTCCATCTCAATCTCAATTGGGTCTCTAATGATTTACCTTTATAGCTTATGTTGATCACAAACTTTTTTTAAACTGGTAAAAGACATTTGCGAAAAGTGTTGATGTATTTGAACACTAATAAAGATGAAACGTAAACAAAGGCAATATTACCGTAAACATTTGGTAACACATAATTTGTAGTTTCTCTTTTGGGCGCCTGCACAAATAACTTTGCTAAACCGATTTTTAATATGGTTCGAATAATAACCAATTGGTGCGCATTCTTTTCAAGGAAATGTAACTTTGTTTGTCGCTTCATGTGGGTTGATTAATTTAATTTATGCATTCCGTCGAGGGAAGTGCCAATTTCCTGAGAAGTTCGAAATAAATTCTCATACTCGTAAAATGTTGACCTGATAACGTTTTAGGACGGTCGAACCCTTAGTAATATTAACTATTAATTATTTCGGTAGAAATAGCACACTTCTGTCAGCCAATAAAACTATTATTGCGCCTACACAAAACTAATTAACATGTTATAATATTACTAAAATGTATTAAACATTTCGCCCACACAGAAGTGAAGTTATTTCATAATAAATAATAGCATCTTACATTTCATGTACGAATCGGTGTCTTCGGTCGTCGGCGAGTGTGAATTCCAGAAAAACACTGTAGAGCTCGTCCGGCTCCAGCCCTGATATCCTCACACGCAGGGGAGGTAACATTCTCCTGCTTCTCGGAAAAATAAATAATAGCATCTTACATTTCATGTACGAATCGGTATCTTCGGTCGTCGGCGAGTGTGAATTCCAGAAAAACACTGTAGAGCTCGTCCGGCTCCAGCCCTGATATCCTCACACGCAGGGGAGGGAACATTCTCCTGCTTCTCGGAAAAATAAATAATAGCATCTTACATTTCATGTACGAATCGGTATCTTCGGTCGTCGGCGAGTGTGAATTCCAGAAAAACACTGTAGAGCTCGTCCGGCTCCAGCCCTGATATCCTCACACGCAGGGGAGGGAACATTCTCCTGCTTCTCGGAAAAATAAAACAACGTATTGAGAAAATGTACGATTTAAAGAGCAGCATAGAAGTACACTTGAAATAAGGAAGGTGACTATACATCATTGTGTCGAATCAGGAAGTACTTATGTCTACTAAGTTTTCAAAGAAGCCTTTTCAAATTGATTTGTTGGTATATAAAATAGTATAAAAAACGAGTTGCAAATAAAACGATTTGAAAACTTCTTGTCCGCAGTAGAATAAAAAAGAAAATTAGAAGTACCTTCAACACAAATATGAATAGAAACAAAAATGTCACCGACTTTCACTTAGTACCTTTTGGTTCTAGACCATTTAGTACTCGTAGTCTCTCTTACACTTGCCAGAAATTTTATATTGCCATCCCATTTGAAATCGTAATCTTGGCGAAACACAGTTTTGTATGGAAACATATGCCCAAATTGGTCTTGTATTTCGATTACGAAACACGCCCTCAAGGCACTTCTAGTATAATTCTTTATTCTATGGCTGTAGAGTGATGTGGGGTTCAAACTCGCTCCATCCTACTGTCATGTCAGCTTAATGTCTTGCCAAGTCGAACAATCCGTCATCATTTCCTACCACGTCTTTATAATAATTTATTCAAAACTGTTGACAGCAACAAAAAGTTTCCACACTCCTACTAAATTGACATCTTATAATATACATACAAAAGATTTCCCGGGAATATTCTTTGCGATGATAATAAGAGTTGCAATATTAATTTATTTACTCCGGAATGATATGATGGGAGGTTAGTACGATTCCACTCTTCCCATAAAATATATACTCGTACAGTATCACCCTTGCGCCCTTACAGTAGGGCCTTGAGGTGATTTTGCACAAAAACGGCGCTATATAAATCATCCAAATATTATTATTATTATAAGTAAGAAAGTACAAATTACATAAAATTACAGTTAAGTATTATTTAGTACATTAGAATTAAGTATTGTATGAAAATACATAATAAAAAAAATATATAAATGAACATAAAATACAAACTAACTTTAACTACTTTATTATATTACCATAATACAGTTATTAAACATAAGCTATGTTCTGTAAAATACCCAATTTGGCGTACAAACATGCTTTACAACAAACATTTCATGTTTATTTTTACTAATATCAACAAAGTTACTACATATTGCTCTGCAACTACTTTTATAGTACCTTAAGTACTTATTTTGTACTTTTGTTATTTTATATATTTATTGAACTCCTCTGTACAATAGAGCTCTCTATGCTTGTACTGTACCTGCTTATATTGTTCATACTTGGCTTATTACGTTATGTAATATACACTTATTAGTGTACTCTTGAACAAGTTATCTTTAACAATGCATAAATGTAAAACCCTTCATGGCGTGAACATATAAATAAATAATTGAAAAGAAGTTGGTGAACTGTGACATGCTGAGATTGAGAGCGTGCTTCGATACTAGAATGGCGGTTATAAATAATAAAATTATTTAAAACTCATATGAAGTAGTTACCGAGGTACGCTAGGGAAAAAAATAATTAAAAACATCCTTCACCCAAGCAAGCTCTCTAATCTGCAAATGTGCAAGTAGGTGGAACTAATTTTTAGTTTCAATAAATGATTTTCGGTAATTCTATTGTCATGCACTGTACGACAGCTGATATTTTTTTGTGTAAAGCGTTTAGCATTTTTTTAAACTTGTTCATCATTTCGTTTTTTAAAGTATTTTCAGATGTTAGTGTGAGTAAATTGTAAATCGTAGGAATACAAAATCAAACTTTGTGACTGTGGAATGTATTCCACTAAAATATTATTGTGAACCGTCCGTTTCGTTTTACGTATTATTTTGCAATTATAATTTTACCCGTTAAATTAATACGTAAATTACAAAGTTAAAATGTGTTTGTAACCCTGGGTAAGTTAATTATACAATGGAGGTAAATATGTAATTTATTTACAGAATATTAATATTTCACTTACCTTCCGGATTTGGTAATAATCATTTCAGTGCCGATGTTATTGAATTTCCTCCAAAGTTCTACGGAGCAAAGCTGTACGTCTATTTTTTGACGTAAATTTTTAAATATCTCCATTTATTTATTTTGAATTTATAAATTAAAAAATATTTATGATAAATCATACATCATCACAAAATGACTACAAAATATATTCAGTTCAGTTTACCTGTGGGTATAAGCATTATTTATTTACAAGTATCAATCATTATTTCGCTCTAGATAAAATTGAATTTTGAATACTGCATTTCTACATATTTAAAACTAATCACTTTACCACTAAAAGGGTTTACTTGATTTGGGAGATTCGTGTATGTTGTTGTTTAATTAAATATAAGAACTATACTGCGCACACTTTAGTTGATATTACAACACACTTATTAAATATTTCGTAGACGCCGAATTATGTTTTATTTTTCACAAAGTTGATGTAAATATTTTTAACCGGATTCCTTTGATATATTTTTTTACTTTCGGGTAGCAGTAACTTTATAAACTGGTCAAACTCTTTTGCGGGCACAATTGGATCTGATGTCTGCGTTGGTTTTAAGAAGGAAGTTGAGTTAAATTACGATTTTTTTGTCGTTGGATAGAACTTTATTAAGTTGCATGGACGGCCTATACTGAAAAGTTGCTTTACCTTTTATTTGTGTGGAACCGTCGCACACAATACGTGTTTTTAAAATCTTCAATAAAGCAATCCTTTCCTTGAATATTTTAACTAAATACAGCTTGTATCTTATATCCTTTTGAAATTGAAACCTTTTGGTTTCGTACATAAAAAAAAATTCATTAATATCTTCCATAGTGTTTTTTGTATAGGCAAATGTGAAATGCATCTTACTAAATATTTTTGTTTGACATGTAACCTTTTGGTTCTGACAGAGATCGGAATAATCCTTATTCACAATGGGTGGGAAATATTCTATTCTCGAAAAATATTTTTCAACAGTAACGATTCTTTCTGTTCAAATCAATCCTAATGTTAATTGAAAATTAGATAAATCAATATTTAAAGAAATAATTTGCAAATGCTTAAAAAAATTATATTTAATTTTTCATTATAAGATTCCTTTAAAAAAAACATAAAAATAGGTAGTATTCAAGGTAAGGATGGTTTTTTGAGAAATTTTATTGATTTTTAAAAGTCTTTGGTAGGTTACCGAATATAATGTTTCTTAAAACAATCTTAGAAATTCCATAATACAGCATTATAATACCTATAATGATAAATAGTTTCTATATATTTGTAAAGCTTAAGGAATATGAATTAAGCCTAAAAATATTTTACTTGGAATGATATCCTTTTCATAACAAAAATCTGTAACAGATTGCACATAATGATATCTTTTTTTCAATGTTAGGGGTTATTGAACACGTAAATTAAGTTTACGGCAAAATTACGTCTAGTGAACCAAATCGTTATTATTTACATATATATATATATAATGACCGGTCAGTGGTTGAGTGGGCATAGCGCTTGGGTCTCACCCGAGCGTCGCGTGTTCGATTCCTCGGCTGGCTAAGTCCTCCATCACAACACAAGCAACATTTTCGGCTTTCTGTGATGGTAGTAGGAGATTTTCAAACATTGTTGGGTTATTCGTAACCCGGGAATGTTTGTCTTTCTTTTAAAAAAAAAAAAATATTAGTCATTTCAAGTAGGTAACTGTTTTTACAATGTAGTGCCTTTATCCCTAGATAAAATACCGTATTTTGTGCAATCGCTAAATAGATGAGTATGTAATTAATAACAACATTGAAGTCAAATTCATTCCATGCGAATAAAGACAGTGTTAATAAGGTTGATGGAAAAAATAATTATTTATTTATTTATTTATTGTTGTTATACGCCCATAGGGGCTTTTACATAGATTATAAATAAGTTTTACATAAGTTATCGAGTTTGAATTTATACTAAGAGTTATAAAAGTGAAGAATTTTTAAAAAAATATACAAGTAGTTTTTGAAGAATATGGCGTAAAGAAACATTTTAAACAACATAATATTTAACAATAACAAAGAACAAAATATAATATAAAACATTACAATAACATATCTAATCGTTAAATCTATTACAATAATTTGTATGATTCCACAAAGTGTTGGTTTAATTTGAATTTAAGATTATAAAGGGAATCATGGAATATATCTATAATACCACCAAACTTGTTGCCCAAATCATGCATCCTATTGGTAAGTGAGTTTGACTGATAGTTGGTTTTATATGTGTCGCAAAAGAATGTTGTATTTTGTCTAGTATTTCTTGTCGGTACATAGAGTTTAATAGCAGCAACGATGGCAGGGCTGTCAATAAGGTTGTTCATGACTCTGTATAATAAAATTAGGTCTGAAATGGTTCTTCTGTCAGACAGCGTAATTAAATTAAGTTCATTCATCAAATTTACATAATTAATGTTTTCTATTGGAATTTTAAGCTTGAAATTTAAGTACCTAAGAAATTTGTGTTGAACCCGTTCTAATTTGTTAGAGTGTACTTTATAGAAAGGAGACCAAATAGGTGAATTATATTCCACTTGGCTTCTAACTAGTGAAATGTAGAGTGTTTTCATGCAATCCAAGGACTTAAAATCAGTTAGGGTTCTACAAAGGAAGCCAAGAATCTTTAAAGCCTTATTAGTTATATCATCTATATGCGCTGTGAATGTTAAGTTTGATTCGAATATAACTCCCAAGTCACGAATTTGTGATACTGGTGTTAATTTAACATTATTTAAATTATATTCATGTAAGATATGAGAATGAGTTCTGGAAAATCGTATTACTTGACATTTCTCAATGTTCAAAAATAACATATTTTGTTCGCACCATTTAAAAAATTTATCTAAATTAGCTTGTAAAATTAGGCAATCATATATATTTCGTATTCTTTTAAACAATTTTAGATCATCTGCAAAAAGTAGGACTTGTACATCTTTAAATATGTTTACAATGTCATTAATGAATATTAAGAATAATATTGGGCCAAGGTGGGACCCTTGCGGGACACCACTTGTGGCCTCGAATACATAGGATTCTATAAAATTAATCCTGACACAAAGAACTCTATTACTGAGGTAACTAATAATCCATGTCAATAAACTACCTTTGATGCCTAACAGTCGGAGTTTGGATATAAGAATATGATGTCGAACCTTATCAAATGCTTTACTGAAATCGGTGTATATAGAATCCACTTGTTGTTTCAGACTGAGCGATTCAGATATGTAATTATTGTAGATAGTTAAATTACTTAAGGTAGATCGACCTCTGATAAAGCCATGTTGGTTAGGAACAATAATATTGTTGATAGGTTTTACAATGGTATCTAATACTAATGACTCGAAAAGTTTGGGTAAAGCAGACATAATACAAATAGGTCTGTAGTTAGATATATCGCTTTTGTCGCCTTTTTTATGAATGGGCGTTAAATAACTCTTTTTCCACAGAGCCGGAAAACAGCCAGACGCTAAGGATTTGTTAAAAAGTTTATGTAAGGGATATATCAAACTATCAATGCAAGTTATTAAAAATATGGGAGGAATACCATCCGGTCCAGCAGATTTATTACTATCTAGTGCTTTTATGCTTCTTTCTATGGAATCTAATTTTATGAAACATTGACTTAGGTTTAATGACTCTTCCACTGACGTACTGGAGACTGCTTTGATGGGAATATCTTTGTCGTAGACACTTTTAAATGAGTCAGCAAAAAGATTAACTATACCCTCAATACTGTCGGCACATTTTTCTTTAAAGAACATGCTATTAGGATATCCACAGTTGTCTTTTCGTTGAGATTTAGTAAAATTCCAGAATTTTTTCACATTGTGATGATGTACCTCATTTTCAATTACGTTAACATAGTCACTATAGCACTTTATTGATAATTCTTTACATTGTTTTCGTAGTTTAGTAAATGCTATATAATCGTTAGAATTTCTGGTATGTTTATATTTTCTGTGGATACATTTTTTTTTATTAATTAAATTAGTTAGTTCCCTTGTAAACCATTTCGGATAATTAGATGATGTAAAGCTAACCTTGGGAACAAATTGTTCTATAGAAGTATTTAAAATCGAGTAAAAGTATTCTAATTGATCATTTATATTATTTTCCTCATCTAAAAAGGACCAATCTGTTTGGGCAAGGTACTCCGTAATATGATGGTATTCAGCTTTGGAAAAGTTATACGATGGGACACTTGTTTTTTTTGAAGATGTTAAAGGCCTATTTGTTATGATAATGTCCAACGGTGGGTGGTGTTGATCTAATGGTAATAATAATTCGTCGGATAGCTCAACCACTATTTTCGAATCACTTGAAAACACTAAATCCAACATTCGATTGTTAAAGTTGAAAATCTTGTTTGATTGAGTTAGTCCCAAAAATAAAGACATATCACGAATTTCACTACATTTAGCACACTGTAAATCGGCTTGGTTTGTAGCAGGTCCGTTGTCATCTTGGCTGGTCCAGTTAGGAAGGTTATAATCACCAGCAATAATGAATTTTGCTTTAGGATATTTGAATTTGAGTACTTCTATGTCCTCATTGTGATTTTTATACGTTTGCAAATCCGATGCAGGTGGGATATAGACACAGCCAATAATAATTTTTCCATTAGGTATATTGAGCAATACAAAAATTTGTTCAACACTTTTGTGTTTTACCGGTAATTTAGTAGATGATATATTCTTGGATACGCACAGCATCACACCTCCTCCGTTAGACTTTTTGCTCGTAATAGAATTTCGATCAGAACGATATGTGGTATATTGATGTAGGCCTAATTCTGACGAGCTGATATCAGCATTTAACCATGTTTCAGTTAAAAACAGAATATCGTGTGAGAAGATTGGGGAGTTAATTTTAAGTTGGTGCAATTTTGTACGCATTCCCCGTACATTTTGATAATATCCTGTAAGTCTAGAAAATCTGTTCTGTTTGTTTTTTAGTTTTTTGCTTGGGTTTTGATGATTTTGGGAATTCCGTTGAAATGTTTGATTCGTAAATCGACTTCGCCCTTTTCTTTCCTCTCTTCTAATTCCTTCCAGAGGTCAGTTAAGTGATTTCTTTGTTGTAGTGTCCTGTCAGGTTTGATTATAATTCCATTGGACAGAGTAGTTTTGTTAAAGAGTATTAGTTTCGCCTGTTTGACTTCATCAAATTCTAATTTAATTGGCCTGGTTTTGTTTGGAATTTTACTTCCGAGCCTGTAAATTTTCACATCTTCTAGATTGAACTCGCTATTAATTTCACTAATAGCTGCTAATACCTTTTTTCCATCCTCCAAGACGCTCACTGTAGTTGAGTTCGAATTACACTCGGGGACGTTGAGTAAAATTATGTTCTTCGAGCGGGTCTTGCGTTCCTCTATCTCAGCGAGCACCTCACAAATTGGCGTTGTTTCCTGTGGTAATACTTTCTTTTCAATGATTTTTTCGAATGTCATAACTTTTCCTTCAAGAACTCCAACAGTTACTCCTAGGTCTTGCATAGTTCCAGATAGATTAGAAAGTTTACTGAGTATTTTTGCCATTTGGTCTTTTGTTATTTTTAAGACAGGATCGGTAATGGCATTGTGGATGCTATTAATCTCCTCCTTAGCTTTGTTTAGGAAAGCAATTGCTTCATTATTATTCATTTCGAAAGTTAAATTTAAATTTTTTTTTTTATAAGAAAATAATATGAGTGTCAACCCTGCTCGCAATGTACAGGTAATTAACTCAAGTAGGTAGCGGGAGCGTCCACAAGTGTTATCCAGTAAGTGCGAGGGAGAGAATACCTTATCCTGTTACTTGTTAGAGCGAGACGTAGGGAACACTGTGCACAATTGATTATTAAACAAATTGATTTATAAATTTTATAATAATGGTGAATATTTACGATGATTTCGAAATGATTATTAATAAATAACGTAGTGCACTAAATTATGTTGCAGTATACTGAAACTTGTTTAAAAACACTGTTTTTTTTTGTTCTATTTATAAGTTTCTAGTAAGACACAGAAAAAACTCGACAGCTGTCAGTGATATTTATTGTTGTAATTGATATTTATTCTTGTCATTATATTATTGTCAGTGATATTTATTGTTGTAATTATGTCATTAACTAACTAACTAACTAACCATCACGCCGTTTCCCAGCAGGGGGTAGGCAGAGAGGACGGACCGCCAAACAACTCGGTCTTGGCACACACCTTGCCTCATTCACATTCATACATCGTCTCCTACATACTCTTCTATAAGTCTTGACATGGCCCGACTAAAGTAGGTATCTGATTCACTAGGTTGTGTCATGTCTTCCTCGGGCGTCCCCGACTTCTGCTACCATTCACATTTGCATCATGTATTCTCCTTACACTCCTTTCTTCGCTCATTCGCTCTACATTCCCAAACCATCTAAGGGTCCCTTTCTTGATCTTAGTCATTACGCTTACATCAGCCTTGCACTCTTTGCGGATCTCCACATTTGTTATACGATCATACATGGTTTTACCACACATACGCCTCAGGGATCTCATTTCTATAGCATTCAGTCTACTTTCATCATTTCTCTTCCAGTTCCAGCCTCATTTCTGTACATCAGGGTAGGTAGCAGCTCTCCATTGTGGACTGCTAGCTTCGCTTCTTTGGACAATTTTTTGTTATCGCCAACTGCGAGTTCCAAGTATTCCCCATTCACACTGTATCACATCACATCATATTGCACACTGTTTTCGTACTCTCTCTTTCAAACACCATTACTTTAGATTTACTTACATTCATCATTAACTCATTCTTCATACATACTTCGTTCATCCTAGACACGAGAGATTGTAGATCTTCCATTTTGTTAGCAATCAGCACCACATCATCAGAATATAACAGGCAACATACTCTCAGATTACTCAAATTCGCGCCCAATCCTACCTCTTTTAATTCCTGCATACAATTATCCATGGATAGATTGAATAATCATGGTGACATTACGCAGCCTTGTTGAACACCTTTTTAAATATTCAAAAATATTTTTTTTTTCTAAATTTTCAAATATTATATCTGATGACCTTCGTGAGAGGAAAGAGAGGCTTCTGCTTTGGTTGTGGTGTGGGTGTGGGCGAATTACAAATATTTGTATGGTGGGAAGAAATTTAATGTTGTTTGTTAGTACTTCCATTCCTACCACCTACAAGAATTCACTCCAACTTTTACCTAGCTTAAGCAATCCATAACTCAAATAAGACAAAAAGTATCCGATTTTTCTTATTTACCCAAAATAATAAAATTATATTCTTAACTTTACGGATGTTAGATATTAAAACGGCTTTGTAAGGTCTGACTAAGAATCCCTTTCTTCCTAATGGAGGGTTTTAATTCCCGTGGGAGATTCCTTAGGCAACCGCGTATTAGCGTAACCTGAAGTAAGGCTTCTAGCCGACAGATGGTTGCAAGTTTGGACCATTCTAGTCTTTAGAGATCACTCAACCCTTGACGTTGCTTTAATTTTTAAATATTTCATATAAAAGTCAAGGATTTATTATTATATTAATGAAAGCAACAGTAGGCATATAAATACTAATTAGTCACCGCCCATCTGAGCGATTGTCGACCCCTATACAATGAGTACACAAGGTATATTTTGCCTCTGTTTTATACAATTATTATTAAATCTATAAATTCGGTTCAATTAACGCTAGAAATCTGATTTGCTTTGAATTTAAGTGTCATTTTCAAAATTGTAACTCATTATGTGCAGGATTTAGACAAGTGGTTACCCGCCTACCCATAGAAAATTATTTTAATTTTCTTTTTTAAAACTGGATTTTTCACGGGTTTTATACTACTTACCAAAGTAAATTGTTCGTTTACCCTGAAAATTTACTGAGGCTTCAATTTAGACGACTGCTTCTTTATCGTTGTACAAATGACTATGCCTTATTTCGTATTTTTTATTGTGATAAGTCTGGTAAAATATTTTGTTAAAAGTGAAAATAGATAATGATATTTCACAATAAATGAAATAATGGAGCACCCTAGGGCCCCGCTTCACACATGATGTAAAAGGGTCAATAATAAATATCAATAATAGACTGATCCATTATGTATGAGATAGGGAAGGCACATGAATTCGATTAGTGGGATTCCCGCGGTAGTTTGACTAACTGGAGGGGGCTTTTAAATTGCCTATAATGTCTGTCATCATAGTTAGATATATTACTTAGAAGGACGTTGCATAAAAAGTGTGGGTGATCAAAATAATTCCAAACGTTTTTCACGGAAAGAGAATTTTATTAAAATAAATCGAAAATACTAATTGTCTGTAACTCTGGTTCAATGAACTATAGAAGCTTGTGAAGCTTGCTGAATTTAAGTGTCATTTACAAAATTGTAATATGTTTTGTGAAGAATAATTATTAGGACGAGCGATAAAGTGGGAACCCATCAATTATAATATTTCAATTTTTCACGGGTCTGCGCTATAATTCTTATGTTTTCAGTACATTATTATATACTTGATTCGGGCCATGTCAAGAGTCAGAATAACAGAAGGGTGTGTATGATACGATATATGCGTGTGAATGAAGCGAGGAGTGTGTGCCTGGCAGGGTTGTTTGGCTGTCTGTCCTCTCTGTCTACCTCTGCAAAACGGTGTGATGGATAGTTGTTAAAATTTTTGCCACCGTTATTAAAATAGTTGGAAGTCTAATTGTGTGTATAGTTTCATTCCAAGCAGTTGATCGTGATTCGATTATTATTATTATATATTTTTTAAAGTGCATTATTTATTTACTTTGAAATTATATTTTTTTTTTTAATCAATTTCCATTTTATTTTTCATCACGTGATTTTTCATGGTTATAATAGTACAATATTTATAAAGGCAGGTGTTAGTTTATCAGACAATTAATTGGGAGAGTGTTAGAATGTTTCACACGCGTAAACATTTTTCCCGTGCAGAGAAAAAAAAAATCGTAGTTATAGAAAATACATTGTCACGAAGCATGACTTGGGTGACATGGAAGTATGCTAAGAATAAGAATCAGAATCTAAGAATAAGAATCCGCTGTCACTGTCGAACACAGCCCGTACTACTTCTACTTGAGCGTCCTGCCTACCGGGCAATCGAGCACCGATTCTCCAAACTGAAGTCTCACGACTCTCCAATCTGCACAAGGAGTGGAGAAGCCAACCTCAACCTCTCCAATCTCAACGGGGAAATTGGGTTAGGGCAGGGGTTCCCAACCTTTTTGTACTCTAAAGCACATTCTAAAATATCGGTAGGGTGGCGGGCACCACCTATTTTTAATAGGCAAACTCGGAGCAGCAACCGCAAATCAAAATGACAACAACGCGGTTCCAGGCGGGGAATGCTATTTGCACATCACTCCTTGTACACGCCGAAAACCCGAAGTGAGCCGATGATCGCCGAACCGATCGGGACGGTACGAGCACGTTAATACTGTCAGTTTAGCTGTCGGGGCCATGCTTATTGCTTTCACTGACAGACGGAGCTGGCAGAGTCATGTGCCATGTGTTTTGGCGCCTTCGGCGTTCATCGGCTTAGTTCGTGGCGTTCGTTCACTTCGGGTTTTCTGCGTGTACAAGGAGTGATGTGCAAATAGAACTCTCCGTTCCAGGCTAGCGTGAAGAGTGCAGTCTGGTTCGCTGCTAGACAGGTTGCGACAAGTACTGTCAGCAAATGAATCACTCATTCATACAATATCGCAAACACACAAACGTATTTAATAAAGCTAGGCAATCAAAAAAATTAAAACTCTAACAAATAAATATAAATAATTCACATTTTTAATTAATTTTATGAAAAAATTATTTCACTGTCGAATAGTGGCGGGCACATACGAATCGTTCCGCGGGCGCCATGGTGCCCGCGGGCACGGGGTTGGGAACCCCTGGGTTAGGGGATCACATTCCTCAGCAATGAGAGAATGACTGAAGAAGATACATTTTATTTATTCCACGGAAAAGGGCCTGGTTGTTTACCGTGTTAGTTTCAATAAAAAATGACTACAAAGTCAAAGAAAATATCGTTTTTTTGGCTACATAAATTGTTTATACTTTTAAAAATATTTTAAACGTTTACCCATTTCAAAATTCAAATTATTTCCGAAGTTAAAGAAATTATTTGTAACAATACATCAGTCATCCAGATAATGTACCATCCAGAAATCGCAGATTGAAGGAATTATAAAAAAAATTTGCTTTTAAGACGCTGACGCCTTACTGTTTTTGGTTTTGCGTTTTTTTTAATAACTATTTTTTCCGAATTGTTTACAAGATGTCTCGAGATCTACTTAACTAATGTTGATAAAATTTACAACACATACTAAGGTGTAGCGAAGGAATTTTTTGTTGGGTACCACGTTTATTAGCTATATTTTAAAAAAACTTTTTTTAGCTTTTGAGCTAAAGATTTGTCTTTGTAAATTCTCAAAATTTTTTTTTTTTCCGACAGTGGTAAACTGACAGAGAAAATAAGTACACCATCAGCAAGGATTTTCAAAAGCTGATGGTTCAAATTACGTTATTGTTTATTTTTTATTCCTTATTATTTTAACTTTTAATTACGTATAAAATAAATTTAATTTTTTAAATTTTTAATAGCTGCGTCAAAATTTATTTTATGCCTATTATTTCGAGCGCCAAGGTGACTTTAAAAAAAAAATATTTAAACTTTACTTTTTACCCTTAAACCGATAAATACATATTTTAAATGAATATAAAAGCCCGTAACATGATCGAATAACGTTGCATACAAATTAACCTATTAATAATACAAAGGTGTCAGAAATAGTTCAACCGTATTATTGGATGAGTGTTGGCACCGCCTTCGCAATACCCACCCTTGCCTCCCTGTCGATGCATTTTCAGTGTAATCTTTGATCTTCCGTCGTTTCAAATTACGAATGCTTGTGTTCATGCTAGTCAGGCGAGAAATTAGAAACATTATCATTTTTATATTGCCAATGCATTGATATGAAAACACAGGATCGTAGTTTGTAGTAGGACAAATGACCACCTGTCGCTTGCTGATCGACTCGCACTTTTTGTAAAGAATATATACGAGTACATATATTCATTATTTCTGTATAAATTAGTTACTAATAGTATTCAATACCCGGAGTTGCTAAATCAGATGACGTTTAATGCACTTGCACGCTCCACACGCTCTTCTATCCTATTCTCTATACTCGCCAAAAATATCTCTTCTTCCCATCTCACCTTTAATTCGCAGTTCAGTGTTCCTTTGCGGTGGACGTTGTTTCCTTTGTGGGCGAAGGACACATCTACCGTATTGTATAACAAACCATGTAAACTGTTTATGATGTTGTATTTTTATAGGTCGACGGTCGTCACTTCTTGGAAATATTTATGGTAATTTGACTAGGAAAAATAATTGATTGGTATAACGTCATCTAAAGTAATTGAATGAACTTGATTGAGAGCCGACATGGGTGTCTTTGCAAAAGATTATTGGTTTATTAAAAACTTTTGTCTAATTTTTTTATTACTGTCTGACATGTATTTCATGACGACGGCAGAGAAACAGCTTACAACGTTAACCAGGCGAGGGTGGCGTAGGCTGTCGAGGTGTTTTGGCTGTTGTAGGGCGGGAGCAGTTCTACAACGCATATCAAGACAGGGTGGCGGAGACTATCGTGGCGACTGGTGAGGGCAGGCAGCAGTTCTATAACGCATATCAAGCCAGGGTGGCGGAGACTATCATGGCGACTGGTGAGGGCAGGAAGCAGTTCTACAACGCATATCAAGACAGGGTGGCGGAGACTATCGTGTCGACTGGTGAGGTCGGGAAGCAGTTCTACAACGCATATCAAGCCAGGGTGGCGGAGACTATCATGGCGACTGGTGAGGGCAGGAAGCAGTACTACAACGCATATCAATCCAGGGTGGCGGAGACTATCGTGGAGACTGGTGAGGGTGGGAAGCAGTTCTTCAACGCATATCAAGCTAGAGTGGCGGACATGTCGTGTTGACTGGTGAGGGCGGGAAGCAGTTCTACAACGCATATCAAGCCAGGGTGGCGGAGAGGGCGGAATATAAATGTTAGTCATACCCGATCGGCATTTGACAAGGTTGATAGTGTTGTAGGCTGCAGTTCCTGGGTAGGAAAGTTAAATCCTCAGTAAAACCATTTTTTTAAGTTTTAAAAGAAATTTTAAAATAGACATGTATTATATTTTTGGGGATCAAGTGAGGCACAAAATAAAAGTCGTATCGTGAAGGTCACAGTGTTTATTTGAGTCAGTTGCCGGGATGAAGAGATGACGTAGGACAGATGTGGTATTCTCCGGATGCTGCGGTGATGTGCTGGTCAATCGCGGGTCAGTGAGTCGACGCCGGGCGCTGGTGACCGGGACTCGATGGCAGTCAGGCACTGGCGATCTGGGGAATCAATACTCCAGTGCTGACGGGAAGGCCGAAGGTGCGGCGGACCTTGTAGGCGGTTGAGCGGGAGCTGCGTAGACCAGTGAGGATGCTGCGTATCTTCGTGGTGGTCATGATGCATGGATGAAGCGCTGGTCAGAGACGCTGGAACCAGGGCGCTGTAATCCGAGTAGCGCTGGCCAGGGACGTGGCCGAGGCGCTAATATGATGTCCCGATAGAGTCCATGATTGTACGGGCGAAGCCGGGTGTCTTGTACTTCGCAGGGGGGCGCGGGACGCGCCGATCGTCACTCGTGAGATTTGTCCACGGACGGTAGATTGATGACTGACTGACTGACTCTCTGCGTCGGGCTTATTTATACTACACGGCCGACGGCAACAGTAGGTAGATGAATGGCAACTAAATCGAAGCCACTCGCTCAGTCTGGGCCTTTCGCGAAGTTTCGGCGGCGCGGCAATTATGCATAGGCGGTAGACTCGAACCTTCTGGTGAATTCTCGTAATATGCCCAGACTGAATTGCGATAGTATTGTCGCCGATAGACAAGTAGGTGCTTGTTGCAAGTAGGTTGCTTTGTTTACTATTTGGCTGTCAGTACGTACCTGCAAGTACGTTGCTAAGTAGGTCGAGCGGTTTATTATTAATTATTCAATCTGGATTCTTCTCGACGCTACATATTTGAAAAAAATATGTTTTTACCGGTTGATTTAAAAAAAATGTTTTTATAATACTGACTTCAAATTCTCTGGACAACCCTCTTCCCGTTCTTCTTTAATTGTAACTAGTTGGCGATCCCCAATGACTTCAATTAGCGTTTTTATATCTTCAATGATTTGAGGAGTATGAGAATTTTCTTCCAAAATATCGACTTGTACGTTTAGAATATCAATTTTTTGCTCCGTTCATTTATTTATTTCAATAAATTCGTCCCCTTGTAGAACAGAATTATCTAAATCGTCTTCATTTTTATTCCAATCTACCAATAAATTCAATATTTGTTCCTCACTACATTCTCGGTTCGCCACAAATATTTACTGTGACTGACGCCTACTTTAAATGATCTGCTACATACCGTTTTATCTAAAATACAATCATTAAATCAAGTTTCTCATTCTGTTAAGTCAATAAACGCGAATAAAGTGTTCAATTCACTTTTAAATTATTGTTATGTTAATAGATTTGTATAAATACTCAAATACCAGCTCAAATCACTAATCAAATACCATCTCACCCACAGTTTTTACAGGTTGCGAATAAATAAACTACTCACTAGATTGAAAACTCCGTGCTTTTTGTATGAAGCAAGTTGGTCCACTATGAGGTTGCGTAACAAATGACTTCTGTTTCAATAATTGTTTTCGTTGATCTACGTGAACATATTTTTTACCAGCCAAAATATTTTTTACTTAAATTCCTTATTGCAGTAACTGATCGCCACCTTGCACGCGTTGCGCAGCTGCAAGCTGGACGCGTTGGTTTGGTCTTCCCTTTACAAAAACACGAAATTGGCAGGTATAAAAATACATTATTCATTATGTAGATACTTTTAAATATAATTAAATTGTAAAGATGTTACTAAAAAAACAATTTTCCAGGATAGGGCTGGTATATTGATCAATAAGGACAGGATATCATAATTAAAAATGATTAATATTAAAAACGGGCTCTATTAATATGGGTTTATTGATGTTGGTAAAATTATTTAATAAATATGATTTTAGACATAGGTATCATCAAGATTATTTGCACTTTTTTTATCACACTATTATGTAAAAGTTCTTTCCAAAATTGTGGGCCCAATAAGTTTAATACTCATCTTTTCTCATTCACAAGAAAGGGTTCGACCATTTCGTTACGCAGTTAATTTATTTGTTTTTTGCTTGTTTTTGTTTTGTTATTGTTTCGAGGATACATTATTACCCTAAAAACAAGTTATCTGTTTTAGACAGTATGTTGCATTTTATGAACCGATAAAAACTTTTATTTTATTTGTTATATTGTATAGTGTTATACAAGATTAATTTGATTGTAAATAAGGTTTTTTAGATGAAAAGTTACACTAGAAATTTGATGCGATGGATTTCTGATACAAAATACCTAAATAAAAATGGATTACAAAACCTACCTTTATTAGATTTCCATATGAAAGCTTTTGAAGAGACAATTTTCACGAAACACGAAAAAGCCGTATGGTGCTCACGGGAGAGTTTCAGAAAATTACGATAGATGGCAAAGCGCGGAGAATAGCGCCAGACAAAATCATTCCTTTCTTGTAATATACGCAAACATAATATGAATAATTTATAAGCTCACAAATTTCAGCAGAAAATAGAGAACATCTTTCTCTCTTGTGCACACATGCTTAAAAAGTTTGTGAGAAGAGAATCTCAAAATCACGCTCATGGAGAGTTTTGTCACTATTCTGTTTTGGGAAACATTATTGACATACGAATTTTTCGATAATGAGTATATTTTACTAGCCATAAACATTGCATAAGTGGTACATGCCTTCAATATTGAATTGGGAGGTTGCTTGTTCATTTTATTAACCTTATAAATAGCAATGGATAGAAATAAAACATAATTATGATTTAGCCATTGTCGTAATTATTAAAAATTAATACCCAGATTTTTTTTTGTAAAATATTAGTCCTGCCAAAACATCGATATACGGGAGGCGTATAAAAAGTCACCATCTGCTCGTAACTCCTAACTGCTCGGCGATATTGTATAGACTCAGTTTTTTCGATATTGGATTTTTCCATAATCGAAAGTATCACGTAGGTTTGTTTTTGCCATCCTTATTTTTTATTAAAAAAAATAGGCACAAAAAACATTATTTTCAATAGAGAGGGCTAAATAATTATAATATTGTAATCTATGCATGCTAATGAAATTTGTGAATAGTCAAGTTAATGTGTAACGTCACTCTTTTGTGGAAAGGAGACTCATACAATTCATTTAGAATGATTGATATATTACCTCTAAACTCTAAAATAACGAAAAATGTTTTTTTTTTCCCAGTAACCTCAGCTTTGGGTCCATTTTTCGAGGGGCACATTTAAAAAGGAAAATGATACGTTACATAAAATTATTATTATTAATCGCTAGAAAAAATATAAATATTTAATTACATTCACTGATTTTGGTTGCGAAATCTAAGAGCGTCTAACCACCCAACAGGTGTTCTTAAAATGTATTATTCACGATGTCACACTATGTCTCTCAATTCAAATGAAATTCTATCTATACAAACATCTAGTTAATTGATGTTCGTCAAAACAACAAAATTTAAAACAAAAGCAAAGTTCTAAGACTTTTTTTTTGCCAACTCACGTAGAGTTAGTTATCCATGTCAGAACTTGTATTCAATGGAAGCGAACTGTTAAATTTTTCTTTATTCGTGTGAGTTTTTTTACAAAGTTTTTAGATGCTTTTTGACTGCAATACTAGGCACATGCCCGTATTATTCAGGAACCTTGATATAATCTACATACCTTCATTTATAAATTTGGTAGTAAATAACGTCAGAACGTAAAAAACCTCTTTTCAGAATAGTATACACTGATAATAATAATAATAATATTAAGTTCCATCGTAGAATATAATAAAGACTTGTGCATGTCGCACTCGAATATCATCTCGGCCTTCTTAATTAAAGTTGATAAATTGGATGGATAATCTTTGACGGCACTTGTAAATCCTTAATAGATATTTTTTTAAATTTTTTTATTTTTTATTTATTAACATTCAAACCTGCTAAACTACTTATGTAGTTTGTCAGCAGGTACATAATGACAACATTTTTGCAATAACATGGTACAATGGTAAAACAGTATGTAGGTATGTATAATGTTGATGATAAATTAACAATAAATGACAAGTTGGTTAAATTACAGAATTGTATAAATATAAATATGTAAGAAGCAGTATAAGCCTCATATAACAAAAACAAGCACAAATTAAATTAATATGAACAAAATGAAAATATCAAGTGAAATAATCAACAAGTACTTCTATGGTTTTAATATACATAAGGTAATACAAAATTATAACGATTTTTCATTTCCCTAGAATGTGAATTCCAATTAGGAAAACAAGGTCTTCAGTATTGCATCAATATAAATCCTCAGTATCTAATAGCCATTTCCTTAGATTATATTTGACTTTGTCTGTAAAAACGTTTATATTTTTAATTGTCATTGGTAGTTTATTAAATATTCTGGGTACAATAAAGTTTAGGGTTCTTTCACCGTATTTATTGGTACATTTCGGGACCACCAATCCTTCATTTTGGGTGAATCTTGTATTATGTTTATGTAAAACTCTTTCCCTATACAAGGAATCAGACAATATAAGATGTTGACTTACAATATTATAAAACAATAATCCTCTGACAGGTAAAACATTCAGAGACTTGTATATTAATTTAGTGTCGTTTCTGTGTGCATTGGTATATTTATGGATTAACAATTTTGTAAGGGAGTTTTGTAATGTTTGGATATAACTTATATTAGTTTTACAAGAATGTCCCCAAGAAGTGATTCCATAACGGATTGTGGATTCAGCCAGAGATAGATAGATTAATTTTAAAGTACTTACAGGCACAAAATATTTTATTTTATAAATTCTACCCACAATAGACCGTAGACGTTTACAAACATTAGTAATGTGTACATCCCATTTCATGTGGCAGTCAATAGAAACGCCCAAATATACATAATTTTTGACGAAATCGATGGTTTCACATGAACAGGGCTGTGCAAAATTTCTATGTAAGCAGTCAAAAGTATGTGTATATAACGAAGGGATTAAATTGTATCTCGCGTGTGGTGATCTTATGTGCATAATTTTAGTTTTTTTGGCATTTATTATGAGACCCGCGTCATGAGACCATTTTAGGAGAGCAATAAAATCAAGCTGCATAAGGTTCATTGCAGTAATCAAATCCTCGTGTGATATTACGAGAGCCGTATCGTCTGCGTACACAAAATGTTTAACGAAAGAAAATAATTTACTCATAATTGAGACGTATATAATATACAGGGTTGGCCCTAAAATTGACCCTTGTGCAACACCTGTTGAAATATATTTTCTTTTGCTAAATTTTTTTAGAATTTTTACTGTTATTTGTCGATCTGATAATAAATTTTTTAACAAAACTAGTAGCTTTCCTCGTATTCCTATTGCATCCATTGTTTCTAAAAGTTTATTTGTATCAATGGTATCAAACGCCTTCGAGTTATCTATGAATAAAACCAACACATGTTTTTTTAAATTTAATTCATGATTTACGTGATTTGAAAATTCCTGAAGTAACATTTCCGTACTTTTTTTCTTTTGAAAGCCATACTGGTTGGGATCTAGCAAGGAGAAGGATTCTAAATATTTGTTAAGTTTTGTAGAAATGTATTTTTCAAGTATTTTTTCTAGGGCTGGCAAAATGCTAATTGGCCTATAATTTTGTACATCTGTATGTTTGCCGCCTTTGTAAATCGGTCTAATGATACTACTTTTAAGTTCATCTGGAATCACTGCTTGTTTTAAAATTATATTGATAAAATGAGTTATGACAGGCCCTAAAATATGAGTATATTTCTTAATGTCAAACATTCGAATGTTGTCAATCCCTGGTGACTTTGAATTGTTTAGTTTGCTAACAATGATATTAATTTCTTCGCAGGTAGCTCTTGGTAGGTACATACTATGTTGAACTTCTGTCGGTCTGACGGTCGAAGCTATATAATCACATTTATGTATCATAGAGCTAACACTGCTCGTAAAATATTCAACAAAATTATTTGCTACGGTTTCTTCATTATGCGTGTTTAACATATATTTTGAGATTATTTCGTCACAACTACTTTTAGACTTGCGTCCTAATATTTTATTTACTTCATCCCAAGTTTTTTTGGTATTTCCGAAATAATTTTTAAATTTATTGTTAAAAAAGATAGACTTACATTTAATGATTTCTTTTGTAACCTTATTTCTGTAAGTTTTATATTCTAATTCAAAGAATTTATTGGTAGGAGTATTTTTCCACCTTCTGTACAGTAAATCTTTTTTTTTAATGTTTTCTAAAATATCAGAAGTTATCCAAGATTTTATTGCGAGGGGTCTTTTTTTGGGTTTATAATACATAACGATTTTACTTTGTTCATACAAATCCTGAAAATTATTTTTAATTTTAGTGTATAACATATTGCAATCTTGTTCCTCAAGCAAGGTATGCCACTTAAAATTATAAATATTTTTGTCAATTTTGTTTTGGGATAAGATCGATATTTTTTCCCCGTGTTCTACGACTTTTGTCCTTTCAATATATTTAATATTAACTGCAGTTAAAAAATGATCCGCTATGTTAATATTATTACATACACATGAAGAAAGAGTATTGCTTTGTTGACATCCGCTATTAAAACGTACAAATATATGGTCTAAACAGGAACGAGTAATTTTTCCTGCTAAAACCGCTTCCCTAGTTACGTTACAAATGCATTTGGTTAAATAATTGTCAGACATTATATTTTCATAGGACATAATAAGTGGGTTTTGATAATTTAAAAGGTCTAGGTTAACATCTCCTATAAGTACAATATTTTCTCTGGGTCTTATATTAGACAGAATGGAAGATATTTCATTGAGAAATTGAACTTTGTTGGAGTTGGGGGGGCGGTATATTGCTATGATGTTTAAAATATTCTTGTTTGGAAGTATCATAGAGCCAAGCACACATTCAAAATGATTTGTTTCTATTGACTTCTGTTGAAATGTGAGTTCATCTCGAACGTACAACAATATACCTCCACCCGATTTTTTACTTCGGCAATAATTGTAACATTTAAATCCAGGAATATTATACAGACAGACTAGCTCTGATGTTATAGCCGTTTCACATAACATTAACGCATGAATATGTTTCCAACAAGAATTTAAGTAGACATTCAGAGTATTCCAGTATTTATAAATCGATCTAATATTCAACTGAACAATATTAATATTTTCCATACTATAGTTACTATGAACATTTAGCCAATCCTGGAAATCATTAGTATTATCGAATTCTACCTCGTCATCTTCTTCAACATAATTATCGGCCATAATCAATAGTGGCAAAGTCCTTGGAAAGGGCAGCTTTGTAGGCCGGGCATGAGTCCTTGTCTCCAGTCGGATGTGCTGCGGGCTTCCCAAACCTGGTACAGGTAGCACAAACTGGCTCGGCGGCAGCTTTTGGGCAGTTTATCCTGGCGTGACCTTCGCCTGCACAGTGTCCACATCTTTGCTTGTCCTTGCAAAACTTGAAAGAATGTCCAATCAATTGGCACTTGGAGCATATTGTAAGGCCAATAAAATCGCGGACTCAGCACACATTCCAGTCCACAAAAACCTTCTCTTGCTCCACCAACACATGTCGTGTGCGAGCAGGAACCTCGTAGACTCTGTGGCAAGTTGTTCCTGTTCGAGCGCCAGCTAGGTGACTAAGCTTACAATTTTTGATTGTGGACTCTAGGTCTGCTTTGTCCTGTACTCCTGCTAAAGCACTTTTCAGGAAGCACTCGTCTGTTAAATCACGAGGAACGTTGAAAAAAATCACTCGTGGATGCCGTTTTGTAGGTAATCTGGCACTCAGAGTGTCCGAGTTAGTTAGGCAAGGGGTTTTCAAAATTTTTTCTTGATCTTCTTTAGTGGCAGTATGGATCACAACTCCTTTGTTTCGGATATTCCTCATACCCGTAACGCGTATCCCAAGATTTGATGGTCGCAACACGTCCTTTAGAAGCTGCTTTGTACCTTCACTGTCTTTTACAGAGTCCAACTTTGGGAAGATGCATACAGCTGGTTTGGGGGTCCCAACTTTAGGTCCTGAGCGGTTGATTGGTGGTGCCGTCTTCTGAGGATCATTTTTGACCATGTCCGCAAATGAAAGGCTTGCCTCCGTGGCATCAGCTACTCTGCGCATCACCGGTCCCAGATCCGACTCCAGCTGCAAGATTTTTTGAAGCCTATGTTGGTTTTCGGCTTTTTCAATGGTAGTTTCTCCTTTTGCCACCATTAAGTTGGCATTGGCTGTTGCCAGATCAGCTTTGAAAGCCTCTCTTTCTAACAGCAGCTGTGATACTGATCGGAAAACTTCAGATATGTATCCCCTTATCCGTAGCTGTTGGTCCTTTGACACTCTAGACTGCTTTTCCGCAAGGACATCTTGGAGTGCTCTAAGACTGGCTTGTGTTTCGTTTAGTATCTGCACTGAGGACACTGGGATACTATGGGTCTCCTTTTCAGATACGTCTGAGTAATCAGATTCGCCGTCAGATTCCTCGTTTTCAGACACTGGAGAAATCAGTTCCGAGGCTATTTTGTGTGATGAGGACGTTGAGGACATCATTGATTCGTTTTTTCCGCCGATGGCTGCACTCATCAGGCAAGGGTTGCACTGGGCTGGACATTTCAAAGAACACAAGAACACGATCCTAGGTTAAGTTGCAAAATGTTGTTAAAAATGTTTAAAATCCAGTGAAACAGATATTTTTTTTCACAAACTCAAAAACGCAAAACCTCTGGCACTTGTATCATCCATACAAACACAACTTTCACACGAATTATTCTGCTTTTTTATGATTTTTTGCGAGAGCAAAGTAAACACGAACAGTTGTCACTGTGATTATTGTTGCATTAAAATGTCATATGTAGCAATCACTTTGTGTATTTACTTAATTATAATTAGATTAAATAACTTTGTTTGGATACCACTTTATTGATATATAGGGTAGGATAGGATTCGATTTCACCTGATTCTTCCTGAGGGTTTCATAATAAAATAATTTCAGAAGTACATTGTATTAGACACACAGAAGAGGGAGAGAGAACATCAAATTTGGTGGGGGAAGAGGGGGAGGAAGGTAAGAAAGAGTGGGTGTAAGGAAAGGGAACATGTTTAATACGAGGCCATTCGATAAATTTAATTATTTATTTAATACATTTATTTTCAATTTCTTCTAGATTATTAAGTCGTACCCATTTTAAACATAAAACATAAACATTTAAACACATATTCCCATTACCTTCACCCACTTTTACCCCCTCTCCAACATCCTCTCCCTCACCTCCCCTACCAAAGTTGATGTTCTTTCTCCCTCTTCTATGTTTCCTATGCACTGTAATTCTGTAATTATGTAAGTATGTTTTTTATGAAATCCTAAGGAAGATTCAGATGTAGCCGGAACCGGTTTGTTTATATGTTATTCATTTATATAAATAAAAAAGCATCCAAACTGACTTATTTTTTTCTAATCATAATAGGTGTTTTGTGAAAAATGTTAATTTTATTTCGGTTTTTCTTTCAGGATAGTGATGTCCTTGCCAAACGTCACTGAGAAACAAAATTTCTCTTTTTTTCTTCTGATTATTGTTTTTAGCGAGAAAAGGACAGAACACGCGTTCGAAAATAAAATATTCGAAAAGATTTAACATTTTTTCGAAAAGTTTTACATAAATCGAAAAAAACTGTGTTTATTATATTAAATATCATATTTTTTCCATTTCACTGAAATTTTTTGTGTCGAAAAACAAGATAATAACAATTTTGAAGAAGAAGATACTACTAATAAATCTAAACAAAACATGAAAAGGAACAAGACACAGAAATAAAAAGGTAACGGTCACAACCAGGAATCGAACCCAGGATCTCTTGTTTTACCAGGACAGGCGTCTTAAACCACTCAACCATTGGGACCTATTTATTATGTGTCATATTTGTAAATTTCATATTTCAAATTCGGAATTAACAAAATCACCTTGCAACTTATAAAGTATACTTTATTAGAGATCTCGATAATTTAAAAGAGCTTTTACTTGCATCAAATAACTTCTCAAACGAATCTTAAAACGGGGTTTTTCAAAGAATTTGAACCATTCATCAAATTTCAAAGTTGACTTTCAAGTTCTGTGAAGGTTCTGTTAATTTTCTGTTAGCATTTTAGTTTTGTGAAATAACTGGCAAATAATGATTAATAAAGAACTTGAATATAACCTTCACTGAACTTGAAAATCAACTTTGAAATTTGATGAATTGTACATATTCTGTGAAACAACCCGTTCTAAGAGATGTGAAATCAGCCATAGCCTTCTCTTGCAAATCCACTGAAGTATGCTATTTTTAAATTCAAATTTCTTTTTACAGAACAGTGAGTCAATTAAAAAGTTATATTCCGAGATTGACTTTATTAAGGAGCAGGGACATTGCAAATTTCTCTGGATCCAGAAATTCATGAATGCCCGGCGAACATTACTATTCCTTCAAAGTTTCGTGCTTCTTCGAAGTTCATAACACCTTTAGTTCCCTTTTGAAGGAAAACATTAAATTTAGTCAGAAGATCTTTATAGTAATACCTACAATGTACAACGAGTTAAATAGAATATCTGATTATTTTTATGTACTAAAAAGCAGGCCTGTTGGAGATTGTTGGATAGAGAACAGTAAATATGACATTTAATACGATGGGCAAATATGATTTGAGATTTTCACGGCAAAAAACATTGTTTTGGGGTTATTTAGTATGCCAACGTTTCGGACAGCCTTCGTCGGGCAGATGACGGATTACCGCTGTCCAATACGTTGACAAAAGAAAGAAGTAAAGAAACACGGCACAATAACCCAAATGAATCACTTTAAATCTGAGAAATTAAAATGAGAGAACAGGGTAGGTGTAAAACCTCAAAATTGTGCTGTTAAATAACTGCTATTGTAACGTTAACAGTCTATAATAGATAATATCATATTATAATAGCTTTCTCCCTGTTAACGGCAATTGATAAAATTATTTCACAAATGTTAAATCTGGACATTCAAAATTTAAAAAAAAAATGATATGGCAACAATGGGAATGATTATGTTCACAGTGACAGGCACAAAAAAAGCCATAACAGGTTTTTTAGAAAACTTATTTTAGGTCATATTGTCAGTCTGTTTACTTATTTACGGTACTAGTTTCTTTATATACTCAATAGAAAACATTTTTATAAATAAAATTACAAAACAATATATGTATATAAGTGATTACTTATGTTTATTAAAATACTTGTGTTTATTAAAATGTGGCGTACGTGATGAACGAAGAAAGGTGTGTAAATAGAATGTAAAGTTTAGGTCATTTTAATCATATTGATTAAAATGACCTAAACTTTACATTCTATTTACACACCTTTCTTCGTTCATCACGTACGCCACATTTTAATAAACACAAGTATTTTATTCATTTCATCATACCATGTCTTCCTCGGCCTTCTCCGAAATTTTCACTTTATGTAGTATTTTGAAAGCCACATTGTCATTGTTAAAATTACATTGAATCGACTTTAATTCGAATCCGTACCACATTCCAGTGCTGAGATAATGCATAAGTCTGAATATTATAAAAATAACAGAAAGACTTTCAAACAAAACTTTGAAAAGAAGGCATTAATGAAAGTACTTAATATAATTTAAGTATTCATTCGTTGTGTTGTGGCGACAACCGCGAGGTATCGTGAAACTCTTAAAAATTATATTGTGTTGTGTGTTGCTTCTTGGTAAGTGATTGGTCTCCCTTTTTCCTTCTTTCCATACCTTGTTCTTCCTTTCATAAACTACTCGTATATCACCCAATTCCAGCAAACATAATTATTTTCGTATAGTTTTAAATTAATTTACACTCCATAATGCATGTCCATCTGAAGGATGTAATTCGGAAGCAGTTTCAGATGAAACATGCCCTATTGAATGAAACACGAAGATTTGTATTTATTGGATGGTTAGCTTTTTGAGTGCCGTGTTAAAGTTTTTTTAATAAAAATAATAATAATATTAGGATGATTTAGATAGCGCCATTTTTGTGCAAAATCAGTCAAGTCAAATCAAGGGCGCTGTATGATATATAATACACTTCTACAATGATCTACTTACTAAATATGGAGATAATATACAGTACCATACTTACCTGGTAGGTCACTTGAGATTAACAATTAATTAATATTAACTAACTGTTCATAGGCGAAATTTAGATACAAGTCCAATTGGATATAATTGGACTTTCTCTCAGGAATGGCATATTTAATTAAAGGATATTACAGCTTAAAAAGGTAAGTTTTTAGTTTAGATCTGAATTCTGTAGGACTTGTTATGGATTATATTTAAAAGCTTCATAATATTATCCAGAAACGATTTCTATTTCAGATTATTACTATCTTGCAGATGACAGGCATTTAAGTTTAAGTGGTATATTTATAGCCTTCAAAATCGATTAATTGCTTTAAAAAATAAGGGTTTTCATTTGTATGTCCGGAAACTAATGGTACAAGGAAATCTACATCACATAGAGAACTCAAATTAACTTTATTTTTTTGATCTGAACATTTTTTTAAAAACATTAATTTTCTTATTCAGCAACTAAAACTAAACTAACAAACTTAATAATATTATATATTTAACTTGTTCTAAAATCCAAATTGGTCAAGTAATTAGTTAATCAAATCAAATTAGTTTTATTTTTAGCATTTTGTAAAACAACTAGTTCAAAAAACTTAGACATTCGAAAAAATGAACAAAATAAATCTTTTTCTTTGAAGTCTTACATAATCCGTTATACTTGTTTCTGTTGTCGGTGCATGAAATGTTAAATATTCCTGTGTCAAATTATTCTGGTTTGATGAATTTAATTTCACTTTAAGTTTAAGTTTCATGTTATAAAATGGAAATGATTTTGTGAAAAATAATTCACACAACAGTTAAAGTAAATAGGTACTAGGTACCTAACTATTTATCAAAAAAATATTTTAATTGTATTTTTTTAAAATAATATGCTAGTATTAATTTAGCGTATTGGAAAAAATACGGATACATTAGTGAAGTGTCAAATTTGTTTCAATTATGAAAAAATAAGATTTTTATATTAAACATTTAACCTTTTTTGAATTAAAAAATAAATTTTTAAACAAATCGGTATTTTTATATCCCAAAGTAGGTAAAATAACAAAATATTTAATCCAACCAACTGCGCACTTTCGGACATGAATTTCAACAGGGCTAAAATCATTATTTAAAAATGGAACAAAAACCTTTCCAGTGGTGATTTTTCCAACCGACTAAGCACTCTACTAAATCTTACTATTCCATTAGTCACCTCAAAATGTACCCATCGTTAAAGTGACAACAAATTTCACAAAAAAAATGTGAAAGAAAACATTTTTATTAAAGTAACTTTGAGCTCAAATTTCGTATCAACTTTTATAATCCCCTTTGAATAAGTTTTTAAGCCAAATTGGCAAATGCGATTTTTAAATTTAGGTAAATTGATAAATAAATTTATATGAGTTGTTTTCTTTTAACTCCTGAAAGCATTTTGTTCCCGATGACAACGAAACTTTTCTCTCCAGCAAAGAAATGAGAGAACGAAACTTTGAGAATGAAAGTTTTTCGGCTACAATTTTTTTGGCGACAGTTATATTGGATTTGCCGTTAAAGATTCTTTGGTGTGACAGCTGAGTTTTATTAAGCAATTCAAAGTTTTCTGAATTTCGAAGTTTTCTACAGGGATCAAAGATCGGTAGTTGACTGAGATAATAATATAATATAAAATTGGAAGTGGAGAAAATAATGCCTCTTCTTGGATGTCGAAAGTGTCTAGCTAAGCTGATTTCAACACAAATAAGGCTTGAGACGTAGGCACATACTTTTTTCATTCACTATTTTTAAACAGATTGTTAAATAAGGGTCAAAGAAGCGAAAGTCGAAAGCTCGGAGCCCGTTGGTGAGCTCGTTGTGTTGAGATAACTTTTTGTATTTACTCGTATTACTTAAGGGTTGGAAAAATTTTTTTTGCAAAGAAAATTTTTTTTGGCGGCATATTCAATTTTTATTATATCCAATTATTGGAACGCCAATTTTTGAACAAATACATAAGTGAACTTTTGAAATGCTATGGCATCCTTAAGTCCAGTTTTTAGATCAAGCGATACGGAATCCATGCAGCACTTCATATACTTTACTTTATTATCCCAAAATGTCAAGTAGTCTGATTTTTAGAATAAAAAATAAAGTGATATTTATTTTCAACATTGATAAAAATACTCTCGAGACATTAACACAAATTAAGACTTTATCACTTCTCAATAAAATCTTTCTTTTATCAACCACATAACATAAATCTCTAACAAAAGCCTACAAATGTTGGTATTTATAACTAGATAAACAGAGATTTCAACAATATTATGTTATTAAACTGTTATATTTGCCTTTCTTAGAAATCAACTTGAATACATTTCTTCCATCTGGAACCCACACTACAACATTCATGTTCAAGCTATTGAAAGAATACAAAAAAAATCCTTTCATTTTCTAAGTTATAAATAATAGTAAATATATTAGGTATAATTATTCACAGTGACCATGTAGGTACAGCATGCAACCTATGAACAAGGAAGCGGTCAGTAGTGACTGTATTCCGTAAGAGTGAAGAGAAAGAAAAAGTCACCGGAGACCAAAATGCCATCTACATTATTTATTACTCCAAATAAGTCCAGGAGTCGCTGGTAAACGTTATCACGTATTCTCCTTAACAACTTGTAAAAGCAAATTAATTAATTTTTTAAAGTTTCTTGACGATAATATAATAATATAACGGTCCACTTTTTGTAGCGCCGTTTAGTCATAAAATCACCCAAAGAGCGTTATAAAGAACCACTTCTTTGTGTCTACGCTAAGACTATTCTGCAATTCCCGACGCTTCAATTTTTAATGAAATGTAACTATGATCCACTTGGAGTCTGAACTCAAATGTAGGTACATTTTGTAACCTCAACTCTCAAACTAACTTTGTAGAAATTTTTCAATGTTTTCTTGGCACCATATACCTCATTTTTATTTTATTTACCTCATTTTACTAGTATTTTTTAATAGTATTTTACCTATTATTCCACGAGGGCTACCTCTCGTTAGTAATAATATTTTTAAATATTGAAGACAATATTAGTGATTTCTAAACGAAAATCTGAAGTAGAAAAATCAGAAAAGGAAACGGTCACATCTGGGACTCGAACCCAGGACCCTTGTCTTTCCGGGACAGTGCTCTACCGACTGAGCTAATGGGACCCTATTCCCCTTGGTCACTTTTAACTGTATCATACTTCGAATAAGAACTACCAAGATTGTCTTCATTTTTTCACCGCACATTTTTACTGGCAACTATCTTTATGTATGATCGCAAGATTCAACCCGAACTAAATGCAATCCAGACAGCGTCTTTTTCAGCGTCGAGTCCCAGATGTGACCGTTTCCTTTTCTGATTTTTCTGCTTCAGATTTTCGTTTAGAAATCACTAATATTGTCTTCAATATTTAAATATTACAATTTGAGGTTTTACTCAATAAAGTTATTCCGAAAAATAAATAATATTTTTCCTATTATTCCACGAGGGCTATCTCTCGTTTTTAATAGTATTTTACCTATTATTCCATGAAGGCTACCTCTCGTTTGTAATAATATTTTTCCCATTATTCCACGAGGGCTACCTCTCGTTTGTTATATTATTTTACCTATTATTCGATTAGATTTTCGCAGTTTTTCTTAACGTTATTATTTCATCTGAAAAGAATCTCTTCCACTCACTGAGGAGTACATTACAATATTAAATAGTATTATTACATCTGAAGATAATCCCTTAAACTAACTGAGCAGTACATTAAAATATTCAATAGTATTATTACATCTGAAAACAATCTCTTCCGCTCACTGAGGAATACATTTCAAGATTTAATAGTATTATTTTTAAATTTATGAAAAACAGTTTATTTTTAAACAACTTCTGGTAATTATTAAGACGAGTGGCAGTTGTTTTGCGTTCCAAAGGCATTATCAAACTGTGGTAAAGCCACTTACAGACGAAAAATTTATATTACTTTCATATAGGTACTTAAAATGATATTAAATTGTTTATTTTTTTTAACTGTGCCCTTATTGATTAAAAATGTCAATGGTCAATGCAGCATCGTTAACAGTTAAGTAGCGGAGATATTGGAGGAATACCAACATTTAATTTTGAATACAATTCCTACTGAAATAATACTTTTTGTGAAATATCACATCGAGGACCAGTCAGTAGCCTTGTGATCAAACATGTCGGGTGCCCAACTAGGAGTCGTGGGCCTCTGCTAGCTAAGAATTCTATCATTGCACGGTAATCTTTTTTTCGCTTTAGATTATAATAATGATGGAAGGAGGAAAATATTGACATGTTCGCAACCCGTGATGATTTAAACGATGAGAGATATAAACCAAGGACTGAGTTTTATTCTCACAAGTTAAATTTTTTACGTGTAAGTTTACTTTTTTTTAAAGCAAACTATATTCTTAATTTAGATAAGTAATTATTAGATTTTATAATATAATTTTTCTATAAACAGATCAAGAGCGGTCAGAAAAAAAGCAATTAACCAGCGCCCTCTAATCTAGAACCTTTGGTATAAAATCTATGCGTGTTGAAATCACAGGATGCGATTTGTGGTAACAGTGTGTTATTTTTTCTACACGCACATATAATATTTGAACAGGTTTCTGATATGATTCCTACACATTTTACAAATGTGAATCGGTAATATAATCCCTCGGTAAATATAGTCTACAAAAAATGAATTAAAGATCCGTACAAATCTTACACACTAAAAAACTTGGCGTAAAATTATACATTATACGGCAGGTTTTTACTATTCCAGAGACGTATATTTACGCGTTAAATTTCCATGATGTCGCGCACGTCTTGGACATTGGTTAAGGTTACATAAGAAGAGCCCTCGTCGAAGAAGTTATAACTGGTCATTTTTTTATATTAGCCTTGATTTGTTCCACAAAAGAGCCTCCAAAAATTCCCTCAGGGCTTATGTCAACTTTTGGGGTGCTGTGCAGAGGGGTCTTTTTAGGGAAAGGAAGGAGATAAAGTTCTGGGAAGGAAAAATGTATGAGAGGTGGGTAGGAATCTGGAGGTCAATGTGTACAGGAGTGACAGACGTATGAATCCACCCTTCCCCAAGTGAAATAACTGCACAACAGCATAATAGAAAAAAATCCAATTTAACTTTGTCTTCTTGAATGGTGGATGCTAATGTAAAAATAAGAGAGAATTAAAAAAATGTTTCAAGTAGTATTTATTGAATTTATTTCTGTATTTAGTATGAGTTTGTTGGTCAACTTGCAAAGGGGTCCAATACCAAATTCGGGATGCCCAAGCGAAGAATGTCTTCAAATCGTTGGCCGAGGTCAGCATGAAGAGTCCTTAAAAGTGTTGACAATAAGCGAGTAAATTTTCATTTCGTTTTTTCAATTACGAAAGATTTGGATGCTAAGAGCATTTTTCTCTACCTTTTTTGTTCGGAGAGAATATATATACTATTCAGCTGAACTTATAACTGAGAAGTCGCGGGGTATTCAGTTTATTTTCCCATTCTATGATATATGAAAATTTGGATTGTTCAGGCTTAAACACATAATTTTTGTAAGGAATTTGGATATCTCTCATGACGGAAGCGTATTTCCCGTTAATTTTTTGACACCTGTTGAGGTCATTCTACCTCTGGAGAGACTCCTGTGCGGTATCTATAAAAAAACACCTCATTAGCAGCCGAAGGTGTCCGTACCTACTATCGTGTATACAATCTAAACCTAAACGACTCATTGACATGTTACTGTACTTTAATAAGGTTTGTGATATCAAACCATCCATCATCTATTATTAAACTATTCAGATGAAACGTTTTGGTATTGCGGTTGATGAATATTAGTTTGGTCATGTTTTTAGTCGTGTATGCCCATTCCACGTATGACATACCATTGCTTTCGGATTTTTCAGCCGCCTTAGAGGATATAGGATAATTTATTAGGAAAAAAGCCGGCTGATCATGTTTTACACGCCATGTTCCCGAGACGTGTTGGATTGGTTTAATAGGCCCAGCCCCGATGGGGGAAACAACATGTCAGGGCGGTATGTACTTATGTACCAGTACCTACATACACGCACTTGTACCTACACTTGTATGTTACCGACATGTCGCGGACTTCGTTATTGAATAAGTTTTCCTCGAAAACTCGTATATTGCGTAAGATTTTTGAAACAACCATCAGTTCGTGTTGGATTTTTATCATAAAATATGATTCAAAATAATACATACATAATACACAACATCAAATTTCCCCCTGAAAACGGTATTCTATTGTATAATGGCGGATTATTCTAAAAAGTTAAATTATTAAACAAAAAAACACTAAAATAACTATTCTGATTTCATTGTAGATGTCGTTTGACTATTCAAATATTCAGACACTATGATAATTTTAATTATTGAAGATAATATTAACAACAACTCTCATAATCTGATAGTATTATTACGCTAGCGTCTGGACGATCTAGGCCCTCTGATTGGTCGAATTCAAACTGTCTGTTTCGGATAAATTTTGCATAGGGGGTCTGCAGGCAAAAAAATACCACTCTGCCCCTCAATATTAAGCAACCGTAAGGTTCATTTCGGTTTGCAGTCGACCGGATACCAACAAAAATAAGACTTTAAAGATTAAGACACGATTTCATACTGAAATAGAATCGCCACATGTAATACGATATTTCTTCAAAAATATCGTTTCTGCTCATACAATTTTTGGATAATATCGAAGAAAATATGTTTTAGAAAGTTCATGATCCATTGGATTAATTACATTACAGTGAAAATTATCCACAATTACGTGATTACGTTTGACGTTTGACGAAAAAAGCACGCGTTCATTCAATATGGCCGATACGCACCGCGTCAATAGATAGCCGACAGAGCGCTCCTCTGGCGGTGTAAGAACGAACCAAGTGGCTGGCGCCAATATTTAAATATGCAAAATTACTTGACCATTAACAAGCGTTTTATAAAAAGATTTCTTCTGGAAGTTTATTTAAACTTCGCAATGGCATCTATAATATTATTATGCGATCGTCTGGACGGTCTGGGCCCTCTGATTGGTCGAATTCAAATAATTTGTTTCGGTTAAATTCCGCTAACTTGAAAATTAAGACCCAATTTCATACTAAAATAGGATCACCAGATTTCTTCAAAAGCATCGTTTCTGCCTATATAATTTTTGGATAATATCGAAGAAAATGTGTTTTAGAAAGTTCACAATCCATTGGATTAATTACATCAAAGTAAAAATTATCCAAAATTACGTTTTATATATTTGAAGAATCAAACATTCCAAGGTTCCTTAAAAATGTCAATCCCTCCTTTACCGGCCGCTGGAGTAGTTTCCCTATTGACCGACAGAGTGCATAAGAGCGATATACAAATACGTACAACTTCATTTATTCAAACAACGGTAATTATTTACGTGAAACTACCGTTGTAATACGCATTTACAAATAAAACAAACATTTGATTCAACTTAATGACAATAAACAACAAATCTTTGCATGTACGATTTTGAAAAATATTGATATTTAATATTATTTACGTAAATAATAATTTCGCATTATTTTGACAGAACACCGATATGATATACGCGGAAGTATAGGCACTTCCAACCCAATAAAATAACATGAAAGACAATCGGAAGATAGAAACGCTTCGTTGATTGTAAAATTAGCCAACAAATCTCTAATCTGACATGTACTTATATGTATAATAAAACAATCATTTTGCCAGGTATAAATATTTATATCATATATATTAAGGTATTATTCGGAAAAGCTGGACAAGGATAATACGAAATATTTTTAAATAAAACCTTCGGATTTACCTTAATTAATATAGAAGGAATCTGAATGCGTTCGGGATTTTTTAATTTTAGCATTTTAATTTTTAATTACGTAAAATTAAAATTCGCTTTCGTTGTATTGGATGACAGCCGGAATAATTTCTATTGATGACATTTTCTTTTTTTGGTATTCCTGATATGAGTGGCTAGAACTTTTACCATTTACTCTATGCAAATATTATTTTGGTATTTTGCTTTCTTTTACAAGTAAGGAAATATTTAAAAAAAGGTTATCATAGGTTAGGATAGGTTAGGTTGGGTTATGCTAGGTTAGGTAAGATTAGGTTGGATTAGTATAGTTCAAGTTAGTTTATAGGTTAGGTTAGATTAAGTTAGATTATTATAGGTTAGGATAAGTCAGGTTATGTTAGGTTAGGTAACGTTAGTTTGGGTTATTATGGGTTAGGTTAGGTTCGGTTATTATAGGTTAGGTTGGATTTGTATAGGTTAGGTTAGGTTAGGATAAGTTAGGTTAGGATTGGTTAGGTTAGGTTAGGTTGGGTTAGGTTAGATTGGATTATTATAGGTTAGGTTAGGATATAGGTTAGGTTAGGTTGGATTATTATAGGTGAGGTAAGCTTAGGTCAGGTTAGATTATTATAGGTTAGGATAGGATATAGGTTAGGTTGGATTATTTTAGGTTAGGTTAGGACATAGGTTAGGTTGGATTATTATAGGTTAGGCTGGATTATTATAGGTTAGGTTAGGTTATTATAGGTGAGGTTAAATAAAATAATAATGATAATAATAGTCAAATAAATCATTTGTGCTTTTTAAGTAGGCACTATTTTGCCGGAATATTGTATTACGTTATATTTTTTTAATTTACGTTTTTCAATTGTCTCTAGCCGCTCATTTCAGGAATACCGACAAAAGAAAATGTTATCAACAGAAATTATTCAAGCTGTCATCCCATACAGCGAAAGCAAATTTTCATTTTACGTAATTAAAAATTAAAAAGCTAAAATTAAAATTTTCCCAAATGCTGTTCGATTCCTTTTATATTAATTAAGGTAAGTCAGAAGGTATTATTTAAAAATATTTCTTATTTTCCATGTCCAGCGATTCCGAATATTTACCTATATTAATTTACCTTTAGCCATTTAGGCAATTATTCGGGAAAGGTAAAGTTTTACCCGAACAACTGTCATTCTTATTATGCCTAAACTCCTTACTGTTCCGTGTTTTAACAATATATACTCACCCTCACTCTGTGAATGACCTAATATCTACCTATTAAATGTAACTGTTATTAGTATCACTTAAACTGGGCGAAGCCCAACCAAGTGCCGCCCGCAGGGCCTAGCAGAAAAAAACCCGCGGAGCGGGTTTTTAACTGCTAGTATTAAATTAATACCAGTGTTACAAATTCGTGACTTGGGTGTAATATTCGATGCAAACTTGACATTCATAATAATAATAATAAGGCTTTAAAGGTTACTCGATATATTATGTTTTAAAATGCATGTAAAAGCCTGGCTGTGCGTAAAACCAAATAAAAAATAAAAAACTTTCAAACAAAAAATGTACAACGAAAAAAGATTCAGGAACCAGGACCGCAGCCGGGGCCTTGCTAGAAGCGACCGATTCTTTTTTTGTTTCTCATTTTTTGAGAGTTCTAATATTATCTTGTATGATTAAATATTACAACTTGAGGTTTTACTTAATAAATTATCAGACTACAAAAAAAGCAATAGACGGGGGATCCTTATTGTTGCCATAGTAAAACATACTACGACCATTTGCGGTGCCAGTGTCTATGAAACACCACAGGTTGTTATTTATCCCTATCGTAAAAGTAAATATCTGGGTACATATAAATTGCTGGTAGCTCTTCATCTACCTACTCCATGAAGAATTTTACAACAATAAAAAATTTGACCTGAATCTGACAAGTTGTAAATTCAGCATTTCAACGACAAGCGCAGTAAAAAGTTTAACCGCCAAAGCCACGGATATATAAATTAATTTTAAATCCAATTTCCTTTCAAAAACCCTCTCCACTATCCATGTAACTGATTTTATCTGAAGGAGATTCAAAATGGATGCAATCTAGATGCTTTTACGAGTATGTTGACTGCGGAACACTTCAACATTGAGAATTCCATTTCCAAGCTCAATTGTGGCTGACATTTTTCTTTACTCACGTATATGGTATGGTCCGATGCTCTGTAGGGAACCCGCTTGCACAGCGCGGGTGTAAACTGTGCACCCTAAAGTTTAAGTTTAGACTTACGGAATTCAATATATTTATCCGTTATGATATTAATGTTGCTCTTCTGTCAGCAGCTTTTAAAAATAATGGAAAAATATTATAATGGATCAGGTGTGGCAAATTACAAAAAAAAGATATTTTTTTTAAAATTGGTGTTTTTCAAGAACAAATAACGTAATTACTATTGTCTTGAAACTGATGGAGAAAAAAAAAATTCGCGTAGGACTTTTATCTCTTCGTGTAGAGTCTTGAAGGATGATAAGTCGCTCTGGATTCTTCTGATATCTGCCATAATAGTACTTATATCCTGGTGACCGACAACAATGTTTGAGGATTTGCAGGAACTGCATCGCCAGGCAGATCTCAGTTCTAATTTCAGTTTTTTAAAGTTTTCTTCCGAAATACCTCCACATTTGTAGTGGAAGTATTCTTTACATGATGAGCATTGAGGACCATGTGAGATTGTAGATTTGCAAACTCCGCAGTTATTCATGATCAATTAGTAATGTTTATTGTTTAAATTTATTAGGTTAATTCGCACCAGCGCCTGATTGCCGCAACCCGTTGAGCACAAACGGGCAATGATGACACTTTCCACCAATGGTAGCACTAGGTGATGACACTTTCAGCCAATGATAGTTCAAATGTTTGCCTCTGCGCGTTATTGATTGTTATTGATTTCAGGTAAATTTTTAATAAATAATTGTGATTTTAAATTCACAATACCGTACAGCACTCACTATTATGCAGAAATCTAACTGACTTAAAATGTTAAACACGAGATGATTTATACTGAGTGACACTTTCTGTTGTATTTGCTTGCAAACCGACCTCGTTTACGTAAATTTAATACTGAACGTATTTCACTATTATACACTGTGTTATGTGATCCTATTGTTACTGATACTTATTGATGTGTTGGTTAAAATAACGCGTTTTTAAAAAAACTTTAGAAGTATGGGTTATTTTTTTGGGCTTGTCTCTAATTCAGGGTTGTATTAAGTCCACAATTATTTGCGTGTTAAATTATTTGAAAAAATCGTGTCGTTGAGTAATTTATTTTTTATGTACTATGTTAATTACATTATTCTTTTCATTGAAAAAATATATATTACAAAGTACCTTTTTTATATACTGAGCATTTTTTTAAATGTTACCTTAATCAGCGCAACAGCTATTAGCGACAAGCGATTATAACAAAAATGTGTTGTTTTTTTGTCATATTTATTTATATAATTATAACTGTACTGGACAGGAGTCCGCACAAAACTGTAGATTTGGGCGCCGGGTCCAAACCGTATCTTCAACTGATGGGAATGCTCCTTTACGGCCGAAGATGGTGATAGCTGTACAAATTATTGCAGTCTGCCTCCCGCACCCGGTGCTCGGTTAATGTTGGGCACTGGGTGTGCTGTCGTCTCTGCTCGCTTCTGACGTTTGGCGGTTTTCCTATGCAGGGCCGGCTGATCTTAAACAGGTAACACCAGAAGATTTGGAGCAGAAGACTAGGCGAGGTGAGGCAGTTGGAGGGCAGGAGTCACTTGTAGAAATAAAAACACTTGTTTTTTTATTGTAAAGTTGAACTGATTTAATTATATTTTTGTCGCTGATTATATCCTATAAGGTTGACGCGCAACCGATATTTGGCTGTCAACCGAAAAAGGGTGGGGATTTTACCCGCGCCACATACGCGTACATAAGCCACCGTAAAACGTTGCATATTCATTTTGCCGGTGGATTAGCTGAAGGCAGACGCTTGAAATTGAGACTTGGCAAAGATTTTGCAAGCTCGCCTGTATTACAATTACACAGTAGTTATAACAATGTGTATCTTGACAACTAGATTTTTAGTTTAAGATGGTTTCAAGATACGACAATAAATAAGAAATATTTGTAAAATAAAATTTTAAAAATGTTCTTGAATGTTCTTGAAGCGATCAAATTTGTAAAAGGGTTATGACAGTATTTTTCGTAGGTCCCCAGTAACAAAGTGCTCCGAAAGAGGAAAGATTCACTATGCTACAAGGTTCCTGGATTTTGTAGAGACAAATATATAAAATAATTATAAAAAAACGGTTACATTAAATCTTCCAAAATAGGCATTTTAAATATCCCCTCAGTGGTAGCATATCGCAAATAGTTTTTATTTAAGTACCGCTGAGGAGATGTTAAAATAGGTTTTAGTAACATTTTGTAAATTATAATTTAGTTAGTAAAATTTGTGTACAAAAAAAACTGAACATCGTACCGCTCGGCCGGGGTACGTGCGCGATACGGTATCGATGCTTTTCGGGATCAGAGTTTTCGGGCAATTTTGGCAGAAACGGGATACAAATGAACAGTGGCGTGGAGTTGGAACATTTTATAAATGAAAACATATTTTTGAAAAAATGTAGCCAACAACGTCCGTTACAATAACTATTGCTGTAGAGGTGATGAAGGTAGTGGAAGATATGTTACATGAAAAGGAATGTTCATGTAGACTTATAATGTTAGGTAAAGGAATAAATATTTTCTATAAACATTCCGATAATTATCCTTAAAATGTCTTATTTTCGGTTAGGTTTCCCCACAAACCGAGAAAAAATTGAGAAATGGATATAAGAAATCTGGACTCAATTATGTGAAAATAACTGGGTAATATTTATTATATATTGTATTTTTAAAAACACGAAAAAAAAAGAGTATTTGCTAATTTATTTTAGAAAATCGGATTGCAGGCCTTTAACGAATGAATGAACAGGTTTCTGGTTGAAATTTTAGTAAATTTCGAATACATTAATTATCACGATGTCGGAAAGAGTTTTTCTATTTTTTTTTAAAAAGGGATTGCAGGCCCTTAAAGAATGAATTAACAGGTTTCCTGTTAATTTTTTAGTAAATTTCGAATTCATTAATTATCACGATATCGGAACACGTTGACCGCACCATCATTAGGAAACCATGTGTGCTCAAATCATTTTCATCCCAAACGTTTAGACTGCAATTTCCTTTAGGTCCTTTATAATCTTTGAGCATGCTGTGTAGAGGAGAGAATGTAATATACCCACAAATTATGTATCGTTGCTTAATCTGAGAAAGGTTATTTTAATTACTGGTTGTTATTTCTAGCTTTGATTAAGCATCATCGTAGTGCCATTTCACAAAAATGGCACTACAAAAATAAACCGAATAGGCATTTCTCTGAAATCGTATGACATTACAGCAGTTATACGAAATAAATGTCGGTCCTACCCGATCGGCGTGCACTTGGCAAGGTTGTTGGCGCGGTTCACTCAATCCTTGGGAAGGAAGGTACAATCATATTTTTTTCCGTAGATATGTAAAGTTGTGCCTATACTCGAAAAAAGCAGACAAACACAATGTAAAAATGTAAAAGCTTATTTAATGGGCATAAATAAATTGATATTATTACCATGTAACCCCCACCCTCCCTTGTCCCACCCCACCACACCCTCTCTGAAGCTCTGTCCTCGTCTAATATGATTTCTCTCGCTTTATTTTAATATTATATTTTATACCTTATTAATGTTCAAGTTGTTTTGTTTATTAAACTCAACAAATTCTTAATAAATTAATATATAATAAGAAAAGTCATTTTCCTCCGCGTGCCCACGAATTCTTTTAAATAAGGAGTTTTACTTATATTTTTGTTGGTGGATTTACTCTCAGCTTTAGCTTGATTTGTGCTCTCCTCAAACTCAGGGTTTGAGGTATCTACAACAATCTGATATCTATCTGCATTTGCTGATCTAAGAGTTTAAGAATGCATCGTTAGATAAGTAATGCAGAGCATAAATACTTTCCAGCAAATCTGACACTGAGTTCTTCCAGCGTACTTAAGCCAGCCAGCAAATATTTCGAAGTTGCGCCGGAGATGAGCGATGATGCTGCAAGACTGGTTGGATATTTAAGATAAAGTATTCAGGCACTTCCTTTCCACCGTAGATGACCTTGACGCAACCGACGGAAGTCACAATGGAGGTCATTAGCGTACTTTTTATTTTTTTTACTACTGAGTGCTTTACCCGTGCAAAGGCCCCAATCGTGTAAGCTATGGTCAACCTTTTCATCAGTGAATACGGATTTTCATTTTTAGTTCTTGGACATCTGGTGAATACTTGTTCCATTTAATGTTTTGGAATTCGTGAACAAATAAATTTAAAAAAAGTTTCAATCATTTAACGTTAACGTTAATCATTTTACGCGATCGTTTGTTTGTCACTTCAACTGATGGCGGAAAATAATTTATACAAATAGATGCATTCATAGATTGTTGGGGTGAGTTATGTACATTTTAACCTGTTGATAGGAGACCAAAAGAGATAATATAATACATAATGAATGTCAGGTGTAGAATAGAAACCCTCAGCGTGCAACGGGTATTTCCAAAACCTTCCCAGGATATTTCCCGGTGGGCCGGTGCTCGTCTGGGCCGAAATTTTTGATGGTTGTCAACAATAATAAATATGCACTATCCTTTCTCAAACTTTTTTTAATAACGGCCTATAAATCTTTATGTGAGTTTACCTCCACAAAGCTAGCAAGAGTTCCCCGATTGGTGAATGATGATCGAAACTGGTACTGTATGGGTATAACAAAAAGAGAAATTTCAATATTTTTTCCTAACATATAATAAGCTATAATATGTGCCGCTCGACGCCTCGGTGATTCCTTGTATTCGTGATCGCCTGAAAACTTTATGACTTTCTTTTAATTTCGCTATAGTCGCTGTCAAACTGATGTTACGTGAGGGACATCAAAAAAGCCGGAGTGAGGTGGCTTTGACAAGTGCTCAGGATGTCAGCAGAATGACTACTATATAAAACACTCTCCGCAATTCCAGAGGGATGGCATCCGGCTGGTTGGAATTAAATTAACTGCTCTGAATTGAGGAAGAGGCGACTGTAAAATATTTAACGCCGTTTTTGGCTGCAAAAGTACTATTCGATAACGTGATCTTACTTTTATAAAAAAATATAAATTAATTTGTTATTTTTTGAAAATCTGTGTAGTTCAGGTAAGAAAAATTTCTATTTTTATTTAGATTTATTAAGTTTTATGACAAAAAATGTTTGCGGATTATTGGTTGATTATTTAATAAAAATTATAAGTATTTCCAAGAGGAGGAAATCATAGAGCATGCGTTAGAAAATCGTAGTTGACAGAAGTTTTCCCCCTGAACGTAATTTGCGCCTCGGAAACTTATACAAACTAAATGACTGCTGTAAATCACCGAGATATCAAGGCAACCAGTAGACCGTAAATAGCACGATTTAAAAAAAAGTTTTTTTATGTGTTTACTTAAAAAATAATAATTTTACATCGTTATACAAAATATATTACAATGTACATGGTCATCATTTCATATAATGTCATAATATATAAAAGATGTATTACCTTAATAAAGTTGGGCTTGTGTGTATGGGGAATAAGTTATTATGTTCGTTATTTATATGTTAAAACATTCAGTTACATTTTTTAAAGAAGATATTTGAAAATCTTTATTGTTATATTTATTTCTGTGACTTTATGGTAATATTTATGTATTACAAAAACTTTACTGCAAGATATAGTTGAATTGGGAGAATTAATGTTTTTCTTAGTTTTCTAAAAGGTGCAGTTTTACTCAGAATAGTATCTTTGCACATTTTTAATGTCGCAAGGGTAAAAGAATAATGCATTTAGTTTTCTAACTTTAAATTCTTTTACAGAAGTTCTGAAGAATGTGTATATGGTTTAAGTAGAATTGTTTTTAAAATTAATTATTGTGTGTGTTTTTATAAGTTCCAACCTATCCAACAATACTACATGGCATTATTGATTGGCAGAAGGTCATTTTGGGTATTGGTCTCCTGTAATGCCTAGGTATTTTACTACGGTTTTCCTTTATATCACTTGCAACGTATACATATTGTGGATTACGGGTAGGTATTAAACAATGAGTAGGTACCTGCCAGTAATTATTTTTTCTTTGCGAATATTTGTTTTGTTGGTGGCGGCTAAGAAGGGAGCCCGCGGGGAGAAAAGGGAGAGAGGAAGGCAAGATTAAGGCAAATGGAAATTGGTCGGTCTCACCGGCAGAGTTTTGGTTTTTGACAAGAGGCTGGTTGCCGGTGAGGTTTCCCTGGATTCATGAGAATTCCTTTGTTTTTGTTTTGTTTTTGATCCCTTTCCGTCCGCGATGCTGTGCATCGAATTTTGTGAGTTGGTCGCTACATGTCGATGACCAGGAGTCATGATCTTAAAGAGCGGAGTGAATTGGTTGCAAAGGATTATTCAGATCGCGCTTCCACTTTTCACTTCCTTGTAGGAGGATCAGACGTTTGGAAGGAATGAATTAACTCTCTCGCTTCTAAAACTATGTTTGATACTTATTTATGTTCTTATTTTTTAATACTTTTGTTTCTTATTTAGTTGGCTATGATTTGCCTACTAAACTTTGTTACTGAAGATATTCTTTTATTTATCACAGGAGTTGAATTCATCGCCCTTTTAATATAAAATAGTTTTAGTGTGTCCCACGTATCAGTTTCATATGGTCCATGCTCCTTTTATATTCCACTTAAAAAAGGTGAGTAACAGTCAACTAACGTGATATTTGGCAGGCTACCTAAGCAGTTAACTTTACGTTACACACTAAATACCTGTTAATAATTTTGTCATTTTTTGATTTTATATTCATTCTTTAAAAAAATCTACCGAATCTTTTGCAGTAAATTTCTTTTCAATGATTAATAAATTTGCAGTAATCTACTGAACGCTTGTTATAAAATTCACCATCTGATCGAGAGATTTGCTGCGACACGTACGAGTATATACATAAACAAAGTGGCGTTGCACTTCAGAATTGAAATGGCTTGCGATAAATTGGCATAAGACATTAAACATCAGTGGCTTAATGTTTGTTCATTGCTCGGTAGCCATTGGCAATCAACTGTTTACGATCGGTAAATACATTAAGTACGCTACATTATTTTTATGACCAACGTCATTATTGACGGTCAATAGGGTTATGGTTAGAATTTGACAGCGAGGGGTAATAAGCTGTTAAAGTTCAATGACTGAATTATTAAATTTAATCGATTGGAAACCATCTCGATGATCCTTAAAATATCTTTTTTCAAATATTTTTTTTTTTTTTTTACAGTAATACCGCACAAGAGTCCCAACTGCTCCCGTCTGGAGCCAGTGAGACTATGGCATCCCCAATTGGGGTATGTTGTGAGGCTGAGGGTATTGGGGAGGGGAGGGAGATGGGGAAGAGGAAGGCGGGGAAGTACCTGGCTATTCAGATCTGGTCACCAAACACGGCTAAAGCCATTTCAAGCAACGTTTCAATTCTGAATGGTGGTCTTACACCAGGGCGATACTGAGAGTATCTTCCACTCTTAAAAAGAAAACAAGATTATTTCAATGACCTGTATGTTTTGGGACATACATACAAAAAAAGTAAACATAATGTATTAACTTGTTTTATTTCTAGTTTAACTTTACATCGCCCTGAATAGTGTCTGGCATTCAGAATCAAAACATTGGCGATGGTTGCTTGATTTCGGCTTCCGATAAGTTTATCAGAAAAGCTTATTTAAAAGTGTTAATGACTATTTAACAAATAAAAGTAAGGTAGTTTATTCACAGAAATCCTTGCTAGGTATTCCTGTTCTGAGGCGGACAGTAGGTTCTTATATGGTTGTTACATCACGTTTTTCTCATCTTCATATATGTTGATTTCCTCAAAATATATATTTTTTTAAATTTGTTGGCTGTAAGTTGGGTTGATGTTACTTCATAATTTTAATGATTTCCTAGTCTTCATGTTTAGTTAGCCGTATTTTGAAGTCATTAAAAACCTTTTAATGTCTATGGTTTTTTACTATCATTTGGAAGAACATTATAAATATTGTTTAATAGCACGGAAATTATGGTTTTGTGGTCAAAAGATGCATTTAGTTTAGGGATGTTAATAGCTTGACATCAGTAAATAGAATGAATTTAAAAAACTCTCGATCGGCGAGCAACACTAAAATGTGCGTATTTTTATTTTTAATGTGTACTTTTAGTAGAAAAAGCGAAATGTGCACATTTAATTTAACTTAAAATAAAAAATTAAAACACGTTCAGTAGATTTGAGGTTTTCGTCCTTGTAATGTAGGTGTGTTGGTCAGTGGGGTACTCATTTTTTACTTTAAGTTTGAGTAGAGCATTTTTTTAATAGAGTTTTATGATACTGAAAACATCAAAGTTCTTGAAATTTTCCTTTCCTTTAAACCTATATTTATTTTTACTTTTTTATGACACCTCAGAAGAGCGCTTCTGTCTGTATAGTGGAACTATATCGCCACCCGGTTGGGCAGTGTAATGAGCGGGTTAAGGTAGGGGCTGTAGGAAGGGATTAATTAGGGACCCGCCCTTCCCAGTACCTTACTGTCTTTAGGAGGCGCATTGAACCTACCTACTTAGTTTCTCACCTGAAAACTTGGAGAGTAGTTAATTACGTCACGTGTGTACTGTTAGGCTCATTGCGCCCTATTTCGTCACATTTTAAGGTAGTCAATCTATAAACGTTATCAATTCTGATTGAATATTATTCTAACTGAGATGTCTGATTCTGATTGAATTTGGCTCTAGTAACATTAAAGTTCCTTACAATAAACGTTTTTTGCATAATTTTTATGTTTCAAAATGGTTATGTTTGTGTCCGTTAAAATGTTTTATTATTTTTTATTTTATTACTTACACCATAGGGGAGATCGGTGACAATTGTACCACGGGTCAGTAGTAGTACCAAGGCGAATAACTCGCTAACTACGATTTGTACGTATATGATGAGTCTTAAGGCGATGGCTCTGACACGTTCGGACTTATCGCCAGCAGCCCTCAGGAAACAGTGGAACCCGGGCATATGCAATTGGAAGTAGATATTTTTGAGCGTCAGGGCTAATTATTTTCGATTGCTTTCATAGCGTTATATTACAATTACTGTTCTTTGTTGGTACCTATTTTGACTACCTACACATTTCGTTGGACAAATAATTTTATTTTAAACTGAATTTAAAGCGGTTGTGAGTAGACAATAACCAAAACGTTGCGTTTTAATTTGGATGATCGTTCGGGGATAGTTGTACCAATTTATGCCGGGATGATTGTACTGGTACAATTGACCCCGAGCTACAACGAACTCAGAAACTTTTAAAGTTTCTGTCTGTACAGCTCCCAAGTCTTATACTGCGTGTCCGCCCGTCACATCCATTCTCCAAACCCTTTCTTTCTGTTCTTTCAAAAGCACAAATTACATTTTTTAAGCGTAATCGAGATTTTAATAAAATTCAATGGCAGAGTTCCTATTTTTATACTGAAATATATAATATTCAGGGGGCAGTTGTACCACTGGGAAAACAATTGTACCCTATTGTACTCGTACATTTTTTTTTGCTTTTTTGAGATAAAAACAAGTCAGTGTATTGACATGTAGTTGTTTAGTCATTTTATTACATTAAATGGTTATTGTTCGAGATAACACTTCTTCTGACGAATTTTATAAGAGTTTTTTTGAAGTCAGATGCATTGGGTATTATAGTAATTTTAATTGTTATTTTGAATATTAATCTTAGATACCAATAAAGTAACTGTTTATAATAAAATAATTATTAAAATTGGGCAACTATATGCCTAAATTCTATGTTTTAATCAAAATTCCGTTACTGGTACAGCTGATACCGGGGTCAGTGTAAGGATTTCCACAATCTGTTTTGGGGTTAATAGTTTAATTTCTCTAAGATTAAGAGAAATAATAAAATGAGAATTTGATAGACAGCAAATTATTGGTAACCCGGTTAAAAACGGGACTACAGGCCGCTTCCTTACAAAATTTTAGTAAATACTATCGGAGCAAGTGTTCAAGTACCTGCGTTTGTCTTAATAATATGTATTGACGAAAAAAAAATGTTAGGATTTTCATGAACACGTGTTCCGACACCGTTAAAACATTGGTATTTTACTAAAAGTTTATTAGGATACCTATCAAATCATTCGTTAATGGCGTGCGATCCCATTTTTAACCGGATTACGAATGATTTAAAGAGATTATTAATAAATTAGCAATATTTTTTATCAAGTTTTCTCCACGTAAGACGCAGAGAATAGTAAAAGTTGAAATGGTAAAATTGTCCCCGGTCTCTCCTAATATTACTTTTTGTTTAGACATCAAACTTTTTTTAAAATTTATTTTATTATCTTACAGTGTACATCCCTATAAAGGTAAGTGATTACTTGAAGAGCTGAAATTAATATAGGTAGCTAAAAACGGCCATTTTCAAATCAATGCCGCTCTCATTGCGCTTGAACTCTGGTGGACCAGCGGTGCGTCCGAAAGAGAGTCAAAATGGGTCTTGAATAGGCCCCGATTATTCGAAGGAGGAAAAACAGATGCCGGAAGGTCGTTCCACATACGAGCCGACTTACACAAGAAACGAGTCAAAGATACGACCCGTTTTCATGAAGCCGACATCAACTGTCACGCAATTTTTTTCTTCTCCTTCTTTAAGTATTCCATTACATTACTTTGGCCTTAAAATATTTTTTCTGAAGGTTATTCACATCAATGGTCGAGTTGTTAAGACGCCGTCCTGGTAAGTTAAAAAATCCTGAGTTCAATTTCTAGTTGTGAGCCCTATTTTATTTTTATTTTCTGTGTCTTGTTCGGTTTCATGTTTTGTCTAGATTTATTAGCATTATCTCCATAAAAAAAAAATATATATATATATATATATATTGTGATGGAACATACACCATTCCCGTACTGCTACGGTGCGCTTTAATTTACAGTTTGTTTTGTACGTAAACCCGAATAAAAATAATCATACCTCCAACAAATCACTCACCCGGAGGGTAGACGGAAATAAACATGTAGGTACAAATTGAAGATTTTAAAAATGATATAAATAAAATTACATCTCTAAAAAAACTAGAAGATCTAACAAAAGTGAACAGTTACAACATTTTTCACAATATTAAATGAAAACATACCTTCTTTATAACAATTTTATGCCATTTTCGACCCTCCGTGCCTATTTCACAGTAATTACTACTGAAATGAATTTCTCTCAGATTTGTTTAAAAATCAAGATTTTGGTAGGCTCAGCTTCGAGAGGACGAAGAGAACAATTTTCGAGGCAGGTGTGTGTACCGCTGCCCCGGGAACCATTTATTGGATAACCAACACTTCTGCCATAGGCCACCCCAAGTGGTTCGCTACGTTTGGTGACTTAGCAAGGGTGCCGGGTTCATGGGGGTTCATGTGGTTCATCTAGATCTTGTCGGCGAATGCGTCTGCCCACCTACTGGGTGGTGGGGCGGATCGAGAGAGACTTGTTGACTAGAATTTGATATATCCAGCCGGATTCCTGACCTATATATAGCCTTGCCTAAATCCAACCCTCAGTAGGAAGGGTGGATTTATACGTTAGTCACTGCTGGACACAACGACCCCCAGATTCCTACCCAACCCTCATACATTTTTCTTTCCCAGAACTTCATCTCCTACCCTTTTCCTAAAAATACCGTCCACACAGCATCCCCTCAGATGACATAGACCATCCTCAGTACCTACTGTGTGGAACTAAATTAAAAACTAACACTAACCGGAGTATACTTCAAAAATTTACGATAAATAAAAACAGTCAATTCGTTGGCGATTACTTTTGGGCTAACCGTGTGGGGGCATTTGGCTTTAGACATTAATACGGCAGTTTTTTTCCGTATTTTAATTCAACTTTTCTAAAAATTTATCTCTTTTTTCTTCAACGAATGTCACAAGTAACAACATCATCTTACTGAAAGGAAATTGATACTCACCGTATAAAGCGAGCGAACGTATTCGGTTAAGAATTCGTGGGTAAACATAATATTCTGTCTTCCATAATTTATCGCCCAAAAGAATTTGATCAAAGCGATATCGATTTGGTATTAAAGCGGCGTTTTCATCGCCAATTTTAAAACATCTATGAAAAGAATTTTCCTTAAGGTTTTATATCGGTAATACAAAATTGAACAATATTAGAAAGGCATATGGAAGACAAGTTCATCGGCAGTTATTTCATTTTCTTTCTCTCATTGGGACACCTTAAGGAGCAGTATTTTGTAAGGAGTCAATACCGAAACTTATGGTCCAGATTGAAAGCTTTTACCGTAAAGACAATCTAATTTTTATATTCAGTAGTCACACGGGGTTATTTCGTCTGAGCTACTGTAACTGTGAGTAGGTAGTGGCGAGAATGTCCAACAGATCTGATAACGAGAAAACAATTCGACGAAGCCACTAGTGATACGCGCCTGACGTAACCGGCAACTATAGTCGCCGGTACGTTTAGTAATGATTGCTAGCTGAGTCACTCTCAGAAACTACCTTGTCACACGAAGCGATTTTGCCTCTACTAAAACTAGCGGCGAAAAATCGACCTGTGTGACACACGTTTTGTGATTTATTGGTAATGGAAGTCACGAAGTTTCTTGATTTGGATAGAATAATACATTTACTGATACATGTTGGAAATACATTGGCTGTACATATTTACAGAAAATTAGAGTTTCAGTATCAATACATAGGCAGACATGAAAATATATATGTATTTATATTTTTTACCATCTCTGCAGGCTAACGGTAATCATAATGGCCAGACTTACTTACAGTCCGATATATTTAAAAGTAATTAGAATCATAGAAATATATTTCCAAACGTCATCTCTTTCATTAGAAATTAAGTAGAAATATTCATTTTCCTCATATGAATTGAAAGCTTACTAACATGCACGTATTGCAAACATTTTAATTTATTTTACACAAATAGAAACCGTTGATCCCAATGCTGAGTTGATTTCGAATAAAACTGCATTTAATTTCAGTAATGAAATGAGACTTTATGCGTTTTTCAAATGAAAATCAACCCAGTGGTAACACATAGGTAATTTACTAGTTTATAGTTGATTTAATAATTTAGAAATTTGCCACAAAAATCTTTAAATTCAAAGCTAGCCCTTTTTATAAAAGAAATTGTATTATATTTACACAAAATTTAATCATAAAAATATTATAGCCACATCCCAAGCAAAAAACTAATTAACTGCAGTTTTGCCTAAAAGTATATACTAAGAAGTCAAACCCTAAAGGTTACTTTAATCATTTATTGTTTGCAATTCCAACGAAATTGTCACTTCATTTCGATGCTCAATATAATATATTTATTTTATGCGAATACCGCACGAGAGTTCCAACTGCTCCCAGCCGTCCGAAGCCATCAGTGAGACTATGGCATCTCCAATTGGGGTTTGTTGTGAGGAGATGTGAGAAGGGGGAGTTCCTTGCTATTCAGATTTGACTGACTAAAACCATTTCCAGCAACGTTTCAATTCTGAATGGTGGTCTTAGTGTACGAACACAAAGAACGCGTGTTTCGGCTTTCAGATTAGCCGGCAAGTAAGCGGCCGACTGGCGCAGGCGCGCCGACAAGAATGTTTGTATCTAAACGTGTGAGAACGCACATAGTGAAGGCAGGTTCAGATTTGTGTCCGCCCGCTGGCGCGCCGAGAAGCTTTACCGGAATAAATTCTTAATTCCTACTCGCCGGTGCGGCTGGTTAGTGAAGCTTGTTTTGGAAGCAAGTGTCAAAACATAAATAAACAAGTCCTGTCAAAATGAGCGATTTACTAATTGCTGCTGTTTTTAACAAATCGCCGATCTGGGATAAAAGGAACAGTTTACATAGCAATAGAAATGTTGTCGACAAGTGCTGGAAAGAAATCAGTAAGGATATGAATGAAAACGGTAAGAACAAAAGTACGAACAGAGAAAATTTTATAATAACCTCAAATGTCACGAGTGAAATAAGGTATATTTAAAAAAAATTTCTTCGTCCGCCTTAAGCTCACTAAACAAGTGATGATATTCACCATGACTTTTTCTACTACTATTAATTGGATGAATACCAATTGTTTTATTTCTTAATTTCAAGAAAGAATTCTACAAAAGTAAAAAATCTTCTTCCGACGAGCTTAACATTTTATTAAAACTGACAGCTGCTATCAGGCTACCGCGCAAATGGCCCGGATTTTACCGACCTTCTATGTGTCCACAACTCGGCGCCCATCTTCTCCGGCGGACTCAGGCACTGAGTACTGGTAATCTGAAAGCCGAAACACGCGTTCTTTGTGTTCGTACACTTACACCAGAGAGCATATTCCGCTCTGGAACGTGCTGCAAGTATTCTGGTTATTATTTTAAATAAATAAATCGTGAAATATCACAAATTGACCTTCGAATTGCTAGTTGAGAGCCTTAACTCAAATAAATTCCCCCTCAAAACCGCCCTGAAAAAAATCTGGTTTTATTTTAAAAATCCATACAAGTACAAGATACGTATACAAGTTTGAAATAAAATTATTGAAGGCGCTTTATTAAAAATCTTCTACATGGAAATTATTAAACCATTAAAGTTTCGAAAATAATTCTCAGCGTTAGAACTTATGAGACAAGTTTTTTTTATTTTTATTAGATTTGAGTAGTTATTAGCGGTTGCGATAAAAGAAAATGATTTCAAATGAAAAAGTAAAAAAACAAATCGTACCATGTTGATACAAAGGGGCCCTTCAAAAGATTGCTCGGCAGTCAGTGCGGTGGCTGACGTTTTTTAATTTTGTTTGTAGCGTAGCGTAAAATCGTAAAAAAGATACATCTGTGGAAAATTGCACTTCGCAAACATACTTTCATCTGTTTGAAAGCATAGGAGTGAAAAGTGCTAGAAGAGGCATGCCCCAGCTACATAGATCGAATAAATTGAATGAATATGACGTTATGAACTAGTACTCGTAATGTAAGGTGCAGAATGCAGAACTAATTGAGTTTTGCTCTACCTACCAAAATTCCGTTATCAACAGACCCATATACACATTTTAAAATTATTTATTAATAGTTCATTTAATGGTTTGTTTCAATGTCTGTTATGTAGGAACGATTACTTGATCCAGGGAAGTGTAGCTTTCATTATTTTACGGATTTGTTACAAACTTACCTCCTTACTAATAAATATTTTTTTATATTTTAAACAACTGATAAACAACAATTTTCCCAGCATTAATGGTTGTTTTTCAGTTGTGTGAAACGTAAGGCCCATATTGTATATGTTTATATAAGCATGTCTCATATTACGACCACCTAACGATAAAACGATTCGTAGATACGACCGAAATAAGATCCGGCTAGAGCTATTACCCCCGTTACGGCTATGACACTTCATCCCTTTCTGTTCATCCATTTCCCGTGGATTGAAGGGATAGAAACAAATGTTTCCGGTGTCAAAAAAGATTTTATAAAACACATCACATTTTAGCAAAAATAAATATATTTGACTTATAATTCAGTGAAAAGCAAATACACACGTATTGATTTTGCATTGTCCACAAAATCGATGATCGTGAAATATAAAATATATTCTAAAAAAAAAATCTGAAGACATCGTTGGATGATGAAGTTGAAAAACGTATTCCGTTGAGACAAGCAATTATTTGTACGCCGGCCGCCTTTGTCGATGATGTATAGGGTTAGTTGGATGAATCAATGTAGGAAAAGAGTTAACTTGCACGATTTGAAATAGAAAGGTGAAGCTGCTATTGCAGACGCAATGTTTGCTTTATCTTCTCTGGCTGGTAATCAGCTGTTAGTGTTTATGTACATTTGTTTTTAATTTCATTAACACATGATTACTAATTGGGAAATGAGATTTCATGATAAGATGTAAAAAGGAAACATAAATATGGCAGTCATTCAGTCGGGGACAATAACTTGCTCATCGGACTGAATGAACGAGAAAAACATCTGATCATTTAAATAATTAGGGAAGTCTTTGAAAATAGCATAAGCTTACAGCTCTGTTCGTAAGTCTACAGAGGAGAAAAATAATCAATACATTAATTATAAATATTTCTATTATGAATTTTTGCTGTTTCCTGATAGGACCCAAAGATATGGCGATTTATCCCCGCATATTATTCAATAAACGATATGTGATATACATAGTTGTTTCAAACGATGCTCCTAAAATAGATAGTATGTTTTTTTGTGAAATGATTTAGTCGTTTCCAAGTCAAGGCTCTCATTTAGTGGTCATTTTCAAAGCATTAAGGCTTCTTGTGTTTCCTGTGTCAGCGTTTGAAGGACATTGCAGGCTTGGGGTAGGTTTAGGAGCTTGGGAGGTTGCCACCCCTAATGATCTTACTGCCCTGGCGGGAATAATCTCAGCTGAAAGTCTAGCCACCATTCTCCCTTCCCCCCCCCTTCCCCCTCTCTAGCCCCCCCCGGCCTCGGGACCAGCGCTTGCGACACGACGTGATTGCAAACAGTATTTATTTATCATAGTAATTGCCATCCCACAAATACCGTAGAGAGACTTGCTGACATCCTAAAGGAGAATCCACGGAATTATTTGAATAGAGACCATGTTTTTTGCACTATTGCTGGCGAATTTTAAATCTAAAAGGTGCCATCTAATTTACAATATAATGTAAGCAGAAGAAAGTCTCCTGAAAAGTTTTCGTTTTAAAAGGGTTTGCGTAGATTGGTCCAACTGTCAACTTACTTTTGTTCCGTAAACCCGTTAGACGCAATAAGTTATCTTGTTAAGAATCGACCATGTTGTTAAATATACTCATGGGTTTCCGAAGTTCTTCAGAATATTGTTCGTGATGGTGTGTATTTGTGGGGGATATTCACTTTGAATTATTTTAAGCATAACATCGTCATATTTGAAAATCCTAAATTCTAAATGTTATTAATAATTATTCCAAAATTTTTAAGCAAACGTTTTTTTTTTAAATAATATATGGTAAAGTGTAAAAATATCTGTCCTAAGAATGGTAATGGTAATGTGCTACCATTTCTAATACGCGTCTTAGGTCTTAAAATGAAATATTTTTCATGCAATTTACTGATTGAAAGAAAAATAATTTTCCCTTTGAAGTTAAAATTTTCGTTAAAGTCAATCAATTTGAAGTAATAATTTAGTAAATTGAATATCGATCATAGAGAGTTGAATTTTTTATAGATTATCAATGTTTACCTGAAAACTAATTTGAACTTTACATTTATTATTTTTCGTCTAGGTGAGCCGGTCAAAAGTCCTCGTGCAACTCTACAAAGTGCTTAGCCTACAAATGGATTTGGTATTTTTTTCTTGAAGTTTATTCATTGAAGTAATAACCGAGATTGGTTAAAACCCATTAACGTCAGAAAAGAGTAAAACCAACGAAAATTTGTAATACATTTCAAAAATGTGTAGCGTATTTATACAATTTTGTGTCAGACAATTTTAGATGGGTTCTTGATGAATTCTATTGAATGGGGGTGAACATTCGTGAAAGTTCAAAAATCAAGCGGTTTGCTCTTAATAATGTTTTATAAAATATGATGGTAATTAAGAAGTAAATGTATCTACATGTGGCTATAATAGCTCATATGTGTGAGATAAATCGATGTGGGAATATTTCTGAAAAATGTATGAATATTTGAATGAAATTATTTGAAATGTTTGCATTATTTTTTTTTACTCTGTGGATATACCAATAAAACTTCTGTAAATAATCATTCGAAATATTGTTTGACCTAGCTCGATGAATATGAATAATGTGTGTCCATGAAAATCAAAAAAATTGTTGCGTCATTAGTCAGAAGTTTATTTAATATAATAAAAAGATACATTGGCATTTTTTTTATTATAGAAGAGATTGACCTAGGTATGATGATGACCAATTCGAATTGAGCGATGTGGATCCAACATTTTCTTAAATTTATTGGTAAATAGGTATTTGTTCAGTTTATTTGTTCATTTAATTAGAAAAAAACTATTTTTCTAATTGAGAATTGTTTTGTAAATCTTTCTTTATTATTTGCAAAACAAACAAATCTACAATTAAATATCTCACACGCTTCTCCCGCAAAAGTTTCGCAATTCCCAAGCAATGAGCGCTGTGTTAGATGTATGTAAAAATAATGTTTACATTGATTTGTTCGTTTCAAGAAATATAAAACTGTTTCCTAATATTCTCGGGACTCGAGAATATTGAATATCCGGCTTTCAGAGTAAGATAGATATACTGAATGTAGTATGAGAGCATTCAAGTGCATTTGAGTACCTCACTCTTAGGGATCGGCTATCAGAATATGTAGACATTTAGTTATTCGCAGTAGTTTTTCCAAGTAGAGTTTGGTTTTCTCAAAGTGGAATCCTCATTATAAATATTTTTATTCTTTTATCGTTCCTCCCTTTTTATGAGGACGTACATTTAAAATATGAAAATTGACATAGGTAATACATAAAAATACTATTTTGGTTTTTTGTGCATGAAATTTCAATTTTATCACGTTCAAAGAACACGAATTTGCTTGGAGTTTAAGTGAATTTTTAAAATTTGGAACTGATTGTTCAGACAAGCAATAAAGAAGCTAAATTAAGCTACGAGTATCGTATCTGTAATCAGAAAATTATTTTATTTTTATTAATTAATAGTTGGGTATTTGAAGTAAGTAATTATTTGCATAAATTAATAGTTATGTATTTGTAGTGAGTAATTATTTATATTGATTAATAGTTGTATATTTGAAGTCCGTCATTCTTTGATTTTTTTTTTTCACTTTTGAACTTGAATAAAAATACGCCATTGTTCGTGTCACTTTATTAATCTGATTTGAAGGTCGATTTTTTTCCGCCGTAACCGTTCCCTTCTTCAAGAATAGGAGTGGTATTATCAAAACATACCATCTGCGTAGATACAAATTATTTCCTTTTCAATGATATCTATTACCAACAACATGATGGTCTCCCCATGGGGTCACCATTAAGTCCACTTCTAGCGGAGATATTTATGGATTATATTGAAAATATAATTCTTAAATCTCCCTTAGCTAAACATATAGTATATTATGTCCGATACGTAGACGACATCCTTATATGTTGGAATGGTACCAACCGACAGTTAGATATCTTTACTAATTGGGCCAACACCGTTAATAATAAAATCTGCTTCACAGTTGAACATGAGATTGAAGGTAAAATAAACTTTTTAGATCTGACAATTGGTAAAAGTAATAATAAACATACCTTTGAAATATTTAGAAAACCATTTTTACAGATACAACAATAAATTCAAATTCAAATCATCCTTGGTCCCATAAATTATCAGCTTACCATTCAATGGTACATAGACTCATTAACATTCCCTTAGACAATAAAGCTTATGTAAAAGAAAAGGAAACGATAAAAACGATCGCGATTAATAACGGCTATGAGGCAAATAACATTGAAAAAATAATAAAAAATAAGAAATATAAAAATAAAATCAATTTAATATATCCGGTAAATAACAAAAATATAGAAAAATTTGCATGTCTCGAATTCCTCGGCAAAATATATGAAAAAATTGCAAAAGAAATTAAAAAATGTGGTTTAAATATAGCTTTTCGAACAAACAATAATTTAGGAACAAGCCTTAAAAACTCTAAAAGTAAAATCCCTATACTCAATAACAGTGGCATATATGAATTAAAATGTGACCACGCCGATTGTAACGCCACTTACATCGGACAAACGGGGAGGGCATTCTCAACTAGATTCAAAGAACATATAAGATGTTATAATAATAAAAACACATCCTCAAAATTCGCAGAACATCTCTTGGTGAATAATCATACCCCACTTAACAACAAGGGTCCTAAACCATTGCATATAGAAAAAAAGGGCATTAGATTAAATTTACTTGAACAATTAGAAATCAATAAACGAACGAATGACCCAAATTTAACACTAATTAATAAAGTACGGAAAATAATTTACTCACCACTTCTCAGTATTTTCACAAAACCCAAGCAGTATAATGCACCCAAATAATTCATAGCAATAAAGTCATTAGTAAATAATTAAGAACTCATTACCATTTACTGAGGGGAAAACATAGATTGGTTTAACCAACAATATATCATGTCATCGGTTTAAACAGTAATAAATCAATGTATGCACCTTCAAAATTTACATTTGAAATAGTATAAATACGTCGTCTCAATGTGGACTAACCACAGTTTGAAAATGGCCTTGTAAGCCGAAACAGCTGTCACAATAATAAAAAACTAAAACACTTGCAGAACTTAATAATAATATTATCAAATTTAATCTAAATTAAATTTATAAAAAAAAAAAAAAAAAAAAAAAAAAAAAAAAAAAAAAAAAAAAAAAAAATAAAAAGCCATTACTCAGTTGGTATGTTTTGATAATACCACTCTTATTCTTGAAGAAGGGAACGGTTACGGCGGAAAAAAATCGACCTTCAAATCAGATTAATAAAGTGACACGAACAAAAATTCACACAGTTAATACATAAAAATACTATTAATGTTTTTTGTGCATGAAATTTCAATTTTATCACGTTCAAAGAACTAGAATTTGCTTGGAATTTAAGTGATTTTTTAAAATTTGGAACTGATTGTTCAGACAAGCAATAAAGAAGCTAAATTAAGCTACGAGTATCGTATCTGTAATCAGAAAATTATTTTATTTTTATTAATTAATAGTTGGGTATTTGAAGTAAGTAATTATTTGCATAAATTAATAGTTATGTATTTGTAGTGAGTAATTATTTATATTGATTAATAGTTGTATATTTGAAGTCCGTCATTCTTTGATTTTTTTTTTCACTTTTGAACTTGAATAAAAATACGCCATTGTTCGTGTCACTTTATTAATCTGATTTGAAGGTCGATTTTTTTCCGCCGTAACCGTTCCCTTCTTCAAGAATAAGAGTGGTATTATCAAAACATACCATCTGCGTAGATACAAATTATTTCCTTTTCAATGATATCTATTACCAACAACATGATGGTCTCCCCATGGGGTCACCATTAAGTCCACTTCTAGCGGAGATATTTATGGATTATATTGAAAATATAATTCTTAAATCTCCCTTAGCTAAACATATAGTATATTATGTCCGATACGTAGACGACATCCTTATATGTTGGAATGGTACCAACCGACAGTTAGATATCTTTACTAATTGGGCCAACACCGTTAATAATAAAATCTGCTTCACAGTTGAACATGAGATTGAAGGTAAAATAAACTTTTTAGATCTGACAATTGGTAAAAGTAATAATAAACATACCTTTGAAATATTTAGAAAACCAACTTTTACAGATACAACAATAAATTCAAATTCAAATCATCCTTGGTCCCATAAATTATCAGCTTACCATTCAATGGTACATAGACTCATTAACATTCCCTTAGACAATAAAGCTTATGTAAAAGAAAAGGAAACGATAAAAACGATCGCGATTAATAACGGCTATGAGGCAAATAACATTGAAAAAATAATAAAAAATAAGAAATATAAAAATAAAATCAATTTAATATATCCGGTAAATAACAAAAATATAGAAAAATTTGCATGTCTCGAATTCCTCGGCCCAATATCTGAAAAAATTGCAAAATAAATTAAAAAAATGTGGTTTAAATATAGCTTTTCGAACAAACAATAATTTAGGAACAAGCCTTAAAAACTCTAAAAGTAAAATCCCTATACTCAATAACAGTGGCATATATGAATTAAAATGTGACCACGCCGATTGTAACGCCACTTACATTGGACAAACGGGGAGGGCATTCTCAACTAGATTCAAAGAACATATACGATGTTATAATAATAAAAACACATCCTCAAAATTCGCAGAACATCTCTTGGTGAATAATCATACCCCACTTAACAACAAGGGTCCTAAACCATTGCATATAGAAAAAAAAGGCATTAGATTAAATTTACTTGAACAATTAGAAATCAATAAACGAACGAATGACCCAAATTTAACACTAATTAATAAAGTACGGAAAATAATTTACTCGCCACTTCTCAGTATTTTCACAAAACCCAAGCAGTATAATGCACCCAAATAATTCATAGCAATAAAGTCATTAGTAAATAATTAAGAACTCATTACCATTTACTGAGGGGAAAACATAGATTGGTTTAACCAACAATATATCATGTCATCGGTTTAAACAGTAATAAATCAATGTATGCACCTTCAAAATTTACATTTGAAATAGTATAAATACGTCGTCTCAATGTGGACTAACCACAGTTTGAAAATGGCCTTGTAAGCCGAAACAGCTGTCACAATAATAAAAAACTAAAACACTTGCAGAACTTAATAATAATATTATCAAATTTAATCTAAATTAAATTTATAAAAAATTAAATGGAGTTCTACGAATTAAACACAAAAACAATAAATAAATGAGCTAATGGCGTTAAAAAATCTGAATTTTGTTACATTACATTCCAATATGACTTCATTAGTATCATTCATACTTAAATTGAAAATTAAAAGAAAAAAAGCTTTTTACGTTTTTATTTATTACTATCAAGTTTAATTTGTGGAACTCCATTTCATTTTTGTATATTTTTCAAAAACACCATTACTCAATTTATTAAACAAGTTGATCATTGATCAAGATTTTATCAAACAGTTTTTCGTAAGAAAGTTCTGCTGTGTACTTATTTTTACGCAATACAGCTGTTTAATAATAAATAATAATTACACAGAAGAATTTGTTTAAGAATAAACTGTTTTAATAAGTTGAATGATAGCATCATTATTATTATTATTTTTAAATTTGTGTTAGTTTGTCTTATTTTGTTTACTGTTATTTGTTTTATAATCTGTACATTGTGAATATTGCTATCGATATGTTTGGTGTAAGTAAGTTTGTGTCTTATTAAAATTCTGCTATTTAGTTTATTTAGTATTATATTTATACTAATCTTTAGATTTGAATAGTAAAACTGTATAACTAACTATTTCTCCGTCTATTTTCATGTTGCATAGATCATTTATGTAAATAGTAAATTACATATAAGAAAAAAAAATATTTACGTTTGTCGAATTAGAGAGAAGCAATTCCAGAGATAGAGGTGAATTTATTGGTAGAAGAGACGTGCGTGGGTTCGTCGTGAATAAACTAATTATGGGGTGAAATGCGCGGGGGGTTTGTTAATGGCTTCTGATTAATTAACTAAATAAGTTATTTAGAATGCGTCTAGATTTTCATTTGACATGCAACATATTTTTCTTTTTGTTTTTAAAAATATTTTGGTTTATGTGACGAGCACATCAAGAGCAATTTTTATATTCTTTTTCGCATTTTCCTCCAACCTACCTGTAAGTTAATGAGCGTGAAAAGTAAATCAAAACTACTCGAGTGAAAAAAACAGCTTTGGTCATTTTAACTAGTGGGTCCCGCAATGTTTCGCTATTACAAAGGTCTTTCTCGGGCGTCTCCAACATCTTACACCATTCATGACTGTATACCACAATGTTACTGTTAAAAAAACTACATTGCATCGACATTGATTCGGCTCCGTATCTCGTTCCGGTGCGGAGATATTTCGTATTCCTCGGGCGTCCCTGACCTCTTCTTCCATTCAAACCAGCGATATTTCAGCGATATCGGTCGACTACTTTTTGCTGAATTATTTTTCTGAAGTCATTTTCATGCATTTGAAAATTACAGTAGGAATAAGCAATTTCAGCTACCGGAAAACTAATTCAGCCAAATTTCTGTTTCTATTATATTATTAACTCTTATAATTACACTGATAATTACAAAATGCCAATTTCTAATTAGATTTTAAATTCACGCGTAGTCTTAGATAGATACTTTAAATTGTTATGCGTCCGGATCAGAAAAATCCTGCAATCCATCCAGTCAATGGAAAATGGGTAGTTCTGATTACTTGTCGCGCCCGGAATTGTTTTGTTTACCTACTTGCTCACGGATGTATCTAACACAAAATTGAGAACAAGAAAAACGTAATAAAACCCATTTTTGGGTTTTTGTGGTGCAACTAGCAAGATCATTCTTCCGGCAAGAAAAAGGTTCAGATTTTTCTTTTCTGAATGTTTTTCTCATTTGTGTTACAGTAGTATTAATATGGTTAACTAATACAAGCATTATTAATATAATACGCCTAGCCAAATATATTTAACGTGAAATTCCTAGAAAATTATTTGTCGAAATAAAATATAATATTTCGTTTCAAGTTCTCCGCTCGTACCCATCAAGCCTCAAGGGACTTATAATGGCATTTTCTTTATATTATGAACGTAGAATCATAAGTAATCTCATTAAATTGTGGTTCATAAAAATACCCCACAAAAGCTTCATATCGCCAGACGGTTGCATTCTATACCCTCGTTCCCCGCATACATTTTGTAATGAATTTCCATGCATAAAGTTCAACGTTCTCCTTTACCACAGCTTAGAACATTAGTATTCATGTTTTATATAATGCACGGGTATTACATTTATCCCTGGCTTCCGTTTCGCGGCAAATTGTGATGCGATTTACTCATGATTACGATTTTTTTTATTATCATCTTATGGAGAGATAATGCCATCTTGAAGCCAAATCACGTCTTGTGCGAAGGAGTACTTGAACATAAAACGAGTTTTTACAAAAATAATACAATGTTAGGTGCTTAATTTGCGGTCTGATTTTTTAAATATTAAAAGGTTTTTTTGTTTCTAGCAACAACCAAAAAACTCAGTAACGTACTTCTTGTTTATTGAATTTTTTTTTATTAAATTACGTTGGTACCTTAGAATTATTTTTTCCACATTATCATGGTAAAACTGCAGGCTATCCACCACCCTGGTATAAGTAACATATGGTTACTTCTCCAGGGCTTTCACAAGGACTCTATTTTTTTGTTTAAACAAAGTCGCTTAAACGACTTTAAATTTATTATTAAAAATAATCTAGACTCCCAATGTCCCCGCTTAGTGGTTAGGCTGCAGGATGCCTACAATATACACAAAACACAATTAACAGTAGGTATTAAAATATTTACAGGTATAGTTAAAATAGAATAAGCCTAAAATTATTATGGTCGAAAGAGCTGCAAAGACTAGGCCATCTATAGAGAAAACAAAAATAAGAATTAAAATGAAAAAGAAAACACATCACATACATTCATGTTTTCATTTTAGGAATTTACATTTTAAATATACCAATTCGTACATATATAAAATTTACAGGAGAGTATTCCACCAGTCTACTGGCAATTCCATCGAGAATGTGCATCGTGATCGGTCTGTCCGCACACAAAGATGATTACCGTGCCCCTCCGCCGGATTACCTGATTATGCCCAGAAGAAAAATTATATGGGAAGGTCGGGGGGGTGCCCGAAGACCCTATGGACTAAGTAATTTTATCATGGTAACAGTTGGGGCTTGGGCCAAGGTTTCGCAGAAAATTTAGTTTACAAGGTTGGCTCATAAAGGCACTTTTCGAAAAAAAAAACTCATCGGGCCGCTCACAAGCTCGTGACGTAGCTCGAAGTACAGTCCCAAAGGAACGATCTCTTGAACTTTATTATTTATACCTAGTGAACGTCCCGGGGTGCCCAAGGAAGACTTAACGCACTATTTCTGTACGTTTTCGACGAACCTTGGGCTTGGACTAGACGTAGATTACCATTAAAAAATATAAAATTTGCTCAAAAGTGAAACAGAGTACTTCAGATGTGGAAATATGAAACAAAGTGAATACATTCAATTTAAGAGACGTGTATGGGTACCGTAGCTCCGGGAACCATTTATTGGATAATCAATACCCTTGCCATAGGTCACCCCAAGTTGTTTGCTATGTTTAGTGACTTATTAGGGGTGCTCTGGTTCGTGGGGTGAGGTTTGTATAGGTCTCAGCGGCGGATGCGTTTGCCCACTTACTGCATAGTAGGCCGGATCGGGGGAGACTGATTGAGGGAGACTTTTTGACTTTTCCAGCATTACTCTCTCGACCCTTCGCCTTGAACCGGGGTGTGAGGAATGGATTCATACGTCCATCACTCGTGAACACATTGCCCCCCCCCCCAGATTCTTACCCACCCCTTATACCTTTTTCCTTCCCCGAACTATCCTTCCTATCCTTCCTTTCTCTAAAGAGATCCTCCACACAGCATCCCCTAATATGACATTGGACCTTTATGAGGGATTTTTTTTCCTTAGGGCTTCCTGTGTGAAGTTCATGTAAAAAATGTATTAATTATTTTAATATCAACGGTATAAAATATACCATATACAGTAAATTATAAACAGTGACATCAGAAAATATACAATTAACAGAAACTCTAGATGGATATAAACAGTTAGAGATACAAGTACATGCAATCTAGGTTAGATTAGTATTAATTGAAATATATGATAGTATAGATACATGATATAATATATTACAATAACTAAAATGTATGCATTTATTTTCAGGTTTTGGTTGAAAGTAGGTAAGTGCCAATCAAGCTGTTGGTTCACCGTATTGAATATGATTATTGACCCAAGTTTCCTCAGTTGCCCCAGGCAGTTCATTTTATATACATATTTATTTGACTTTTTACGTAAGTATGAGTAGACTTACATTTTATTGGTCATGATTTAAAAGATATGATATTAAGCCTTTTTGTACCTAGCTTCTGTGCAGTTAAACAGATCCGCTACATCTGCGTACCTATTACTAATTTCATTTAATCTAGGTACAAGCGAGTGTTTGAAATGTTCAGTCTTAGAATTGTTACAATTAAAGAGGGTTTTAGAACGAGTAGCTCTTATGGGTACATGAAATTCAATGAGGTTAATTAAATCAAGGCTGTCAACACTACCATTTACAATTTTGAACATAAGTATTAAGTCGGATATAATTCTTCGATCTGAGAGTTTTAGTAAATTTATTTTTTTCACTAAGTAATTATAGTTTATACTTTCAATGGGAATACCGAGTTTAAAGTTAATGTGTCTTAGGAATTTGTGTTGAATTTTTTCTATTGAATCTGAATGTATTTTATAATGGGGGGACCAGATCGAGGAGTTATATTCGACTTGACTTCGAGCTAAAGATGTGTACAAAATTTTCAAGGTTGAAATATTTCTGAAGTCTCTGGAGTTTCGAAGAATGAATCCAAGCATTTTTATTCCCTTATTGTTAATTGAGTTTATGTGAGATATAAAGTTTAATTGAGAATCAAAAATGATGCCCAGGTCATTAATTTCTTCGACAAAGGTAAGGGTTGAGTTATTAAGTTCATATGAATAAATAATTGGTTGACTTATTTTGTAAAATCTTATTGAATCGCACTTATTTATATTGAGATATAGTTTATTTAGAGTGCACCAATCAATTAACCTGTTTAAGTTATTTTTTAGATTGATAAAATCTTCAACGGTTTTTACTTTTTTAAATATTTTCAAATCGTCTGCAAAAAGTAATACATTTATATCGTTATCAAATATATTAACAATATCGTTTATAAACAGTAAAAACAATATTGTGCCTAAATGAGACTCCTGTGGTACAACACTTGTAGCTATAAATTGGTTGGAAAGGAACGAATTGATTTTTACTAGTAGAACTCTATCAGTTAGATAGCTTGCGAACCTGCCTAAAAGTTTTCCATCGATACCGATCTAACATAGTTTGACGAGGAGAATTTTACGGCAAACTTTGTCAAATGCCTTAATAAAGTCCGTATATATGGAATCGACTTGTGTTCTATAAGCTAATGCGTTCGATATATAGTTTTCATATAATGAGAGATTTGTCAAAGTTGATCTGCCCGACAAAAATCCATGTTGATTCGGAACAATGAGGTGGTTAATATAAGGTGAAATTTTATCAAGTAATAGTTTTTAGAAAAATTTTCGGTATTGCGGATAGCTTACATATTGGTCTATAGTTGGTTATATCACATTTATTGCCCTTTTTGAATATAGGTGTCAGATAACAACGATTCTAAATGTTAGGGAAGAAATCTGTATCAAGGGAATGATTAAACAATAAGCAAATAAGCTCAGCCAGTGAATCTATATAATTTATAAGGATACTGGGATGCACATTATTAAGTCCGGCCTTCTTGTTTTTGTCTAGGGATTTAATCTTAGTTTTAACGTCGTTTATATTGATATTTATGGCAGGGATATGTATGGTCTCGTTAATGGATGAAAGTGGGATGTAATTGTGTTAGATATCTTCGTCATAAACACTTTGAAGTAGTCAGCAAAATAGTTAACCTTTACTTTCATATAAGTACTACTCTTTTCTTTGAAATGCATTGAGATGGGTAAGCCTTGTTTGTTTTTTCTTAGAACATGATTGAAAAAGTACTGAATGTTGGAAGGTATAGAATTTTCGATTCCATTTATGTAATTAAAATACGATATTTTAGACATTTTTTTAAATTGAGATCTATAGTTTTGAAATATCTTTTAGTCGCTTAGGGATTTCGATTCTTTAAAGTTTTTATGGGCTATTTTTTCACATATTACTATGTTAATTAACACTACAGTGAACCATTTTGGGAACTTTGCTTCTTTGAAGTGTGAAAGTGGTACATATTTTTCAATGGCCCTATTAATAATTAATTGTGTAAAATAATTCCATATTGTGATTAAATTTATTGTTATTGTTGAGGTGAAGAAATGACCAGTCTTCATTAGCAAAATAATGTTTTATGTTAGGATAGTCAGCTTTAGAAAAATTATAAGTAAGGATAGGCAGAATAGTTGTGTCGTCTAGTGAGTTACTTGTCATAATGTTTATGTTTACAGCGGGGTGGTGACAGTTAAGGGGGAGGAGCTCATCAACTGATTTAACAACATGAATTGAGAGATCACTGGAGAACACTAAATCCAACAGCCGATTATTGTTATTGTAGACTTGATTGACTTGATGTAGCGAGAGTAAGTTTGTCATATCTATTAATTCGCGAGCATTTTCTGGCAGGCTAAAGTTGTTACAAGAGTCATTATTCGTCCAATCAATGCTAGGGGTATTATAGTCGCCAAATAAAATTGTTCTGGCTCCCGATATTTATTTTTCAAGGTTTCGACGTCATCAATGTGGCTTCTGTAGACTGTGATGTTGGATCCAGGAGGAATGTAGACACATCCCAGGAGAATTTTACTTGATTTATTTTTTAATAATACGAATACCTGTTTCACGTCTAAATGTTTACATAGTAATCGAGTGGATGGCATTGATTTTGAAATGGATATGAGAACTCCTTCTCCTCTGGTTTTAGTACTAGTTGCTGGATTTCTATCAAGGCGGTAGGTGTTGTAAGATGAAAATCTAAGTTCCTCGGTATGAATATAGGATCAAGCCAGGTTTCAGTTAGAATAAATACATCAATGTTTTGGAGTAATGGAAGAGTAGTTTGCAATTCTAAAAGTTTTGTACGTCAGCCTTTGATGTTTAGGCCGTACCCTTTGATGGGTTTGAGTTTTTTGGATAAATCTTCACTATTGTCGGCTTGTTATTGATAAATTTTATTGTTGGCCCGACTTCACCCTCCTGTATCCGACTTTCCATTATTTGGCGTAGGTCCGACAAGTATTTCCTTTGGTTTGGTGTTTGATCGGAAAAAAAATTGATAGGGGAGTTGGTTAAACAAAAGTTTTTTTTACTGAGAATATTCATTGCCTCTGACGAACTTCTTAAGATAACTTTTATGGGTCTTGATTTATCAAGCCTCAGTGCTCCAAGACAAGTGTTAATGGAGTTTGATGCAATGTTGTTATCTATTTTGTTCAGATTGTTAGTTATTTGTAGATTATTATCCTTGATTTTTTCAATTTGGTTTGCTTTTGAGCTTTTTTTACGTTTATTATTATAAGGTTTTTAGCTCTGTTTTTTCTATCTTCGAGCTCGTCGGCTGCTTCACATGTAGAAACTATTGAATTAAACTCAATGTTTGGTTTGTTTATTAATGTTTTATTAGCTGTGAGTTCACCCTCAAGAGTATCCATTTTTGCAGCCATCTGTGCAATGGTTCCTAGAATGGCGTTGGTTTTGGGAACCATTTTGGCAATTTGCTCTTTGTTTAGTTTGGTACTAGGGTCGATTATTAATTCTGTTAAAGCCTCTACTGCGTTTCTCGCTAGACTCATATAATCCTAAGAATCCATTATAATATTTAATGTTTATATATATAAATATATATATATTTTTAAAGTGGAAGATGGGTCAGCCTGGATTTATGGTAGAGTTGAATTGAAGTACTTGGTATTAGCGGCCGGATCGCGCGGCAGGTAATAGCTTGGGCGACAATAATTTAAATCAAATTAACTAGTATTAATATTGATAATGTTCAATTAGTTTTAGTTTTAAATTTGTATTAGAACTTGTATCTACCTAATGGCTTGTTATATTGTAAGTTTCACTAGTTAAATACACTTAACTGAAGATTAATGTTGAGCGTAAAATTGAATGTGCTTTCTGTGTCACTATGTTTTGTGTTCTTTAATTATGTGACAATTAAAGCAAAATTCGTATTAATTTGTTATTCGTGGCGTGAATCGACACATTGCCTCTGTAAAAGTTGTCCGGGAATAAAGTACATTACGTCCGGAAGGTGGAAAAATGATGGTTTAATTATTAAAAAGTAATAGATTTCAGGTAAAAAAAATTGAATTTAAAAAAAGATATTTATTTTTTTAACTTCTACAGTCATATAAAATCACCTCCCAAAGTTAGTGCTTTTTATACCTTGCATCCTGTATAGCTCTGTGCCTTAGAACAGCGTCGTCTGGATTTTGTCCTTTAATTCAAATTCCTGTAGAGGTAATAAACTGAATTAAATGAATTTTTAAAAGTAATTTTTGAACATTTACAAAGTCATTATTTATAACTAAATAAATCAATATTTTTACAAGCTTCTAGAACGGTTATCAAGTAATACATTGAATATGCCAGAAGATTTAAGAAACATACCATACCGTTAACGCTAAAATACTTTTGACTAAAGAGACATTTGGCAATGGGGTAGTTAAATCACTGTAAGTCTCCTTGCACACAAATAGTTATATGCAGACATTGTTGTCGGCCCACCTCATTCGCATTCCACCGCTTCCCCTAAATCCCCCCTTTATTACACGTTAAGAGCCTATCCATATAGGATTACTTTATATATCGAGAATAAAATGGACCGGATATTAAAACTCCCTTAAAATGGTTACGAATGTGCGCTTAACAAATATGATGGGTTTAACTAAATTCAGCATATGGTTTAAAATACTTTTTCTGTAATATGTAGGAATGGGAAAGATTTTCAGCTGTCAATAAAAAATTAAACCGTTAATTTTCCCAATCCGCGTAATAATATAAGACCTACAAAGCTGTTGGTTACATTTTTAGGATGACTAGCTATGTTTAGTATCCAGCATGCATCTAGCATGTTAAATAGATAAAGGATTTATAAAAAAGAATATATGGATAAAGGATAAACATAAAGGATTTATCTATAGTGTTAATAAATTATATTCGTTTCTGAACACGACTGCATATCGCTAATGTAATAGTTTACGTCGAATAAATTAGGTATGTACCTAGTCGTTGTGAACGTTGGCAATCTGAATTCATGCTAGGGAACAATTAATAACAAGTTACCGACATTAACGATAAAATTGTTATTGATAAAATGTACTAGATATCAACTCGATAACGAGATATTTCCAGTATAAAGTTCAGTGGTTAGTAACAGAAAACACATACCTAATTAGAGTGCAAGCAACTTACCCATAAAATACGATTGGGTATTTCGAAAATAAATTTGTAGGTAGCAGTCAATGCGCGCTGTATATTTATACTTTGTTGAAATTATTTATCTCACGAGAACAGGTCGTTTCTACGACTCGTTCTTGAGTTCAATAGTTTTCGTGTTCAACAGGAAAATTTCGTGTTTTCTCCCTCGTACAACAAGGGTCTCTTCAAGGCACATGATCACAACCTCATCTTCTCAAAAAGACCGTACACACAACATCCCCAAAGATGACATAGGCCCTCTAATTTAAAATCAAATTATTTTACTCGGGGCTTCCCTGTGTGGAAGTAATTATAGTAAAAATACTTTTATAATTATGTTATAATTTGGTTACTTTAGTATATCTTACTTTTTTTGTTTTTTAATATTTTACACACGTTACAAATAGAAGGCAAAAAGTCCCGATAAACTACCTTTTAACGTTCTTTGTCCATATTTATTTGTATGCTTAGGTACAATAAGTCCTTCATTTAAGTTAAAACGAGTATTATGATTGTGTTCTAGCCTGTTTATATATAAAGGGTTATTTATGTGCTGAAATATAATTTTTTACCACAGAATTGCTCTCACTGAAAGAATTTTAAGACCCTGATAGAAGTATGGAATATTATGCCTTTCTTTGTATAAAATTTTCAGCCAGTAATTTAACCATTGAATTTTGCGCGGATTAAAAATGGTAAATATTAGGTTTAAAGGAAAATCCCCAAGCTTTTATTCTATAACAGATTCAGCTAGAGATAAATAAATTATTCGAAGTGTGCAGATTGGAACAAAAAAATTAAAGTTGTATTTAATATAAATTGTATTATTTAATGTAGCTGTCTTGAAAAGAGTTTGGGCTATTTTGTTATAGGGAAGAAGAATAGGAGGCAGGGAAGTATCTGGCTATTCACTTATAGTCACTAAATTCAGCTAATGCCATTTCAAGCAAAGTTTTGATTCCGAATGCTGGTCTTTCATGGGCGTAACTGAGAGTATCTAATCTACCACCCAGTGCAACTCTTTGAATAAATAAAATTTTTGTCGACACGTCCTTGTCATGATAGTTTGTTTACATAAATAATTTAATTTGATTGTCTACAGAGATAATTATATACAAGGCGCTAATAACCTTGATTCTACATCATCAATGTACAAGTAAACTGCAAATTTTACTGGGATTTTTCCCTTTTATTCCGAACTAACTAATAATTAGTATCATATTATCAACGTATAATAAATAAATCATTTTAAAATGTATTCAGAGTCACTTGACGCCACGTGTAGTGCAGTAAATTCAAATCTCCCAATGGAAATTGAACTTCAAACTAGGTCACGACTCTGAATCACCGCTCTACCCCCTCGATAAGCGAACTTTGTTAAGTATTCATTTTCTACGAATCAAGATTCGATTTCTACGAATCAAGCTACGATTTCTACAAATCAAGATTAAATTTCTACGAATCAAGATTCCTACGCAAGGGTGGGAATCTAAAATTATTTATTGTACTATACATTAATCAATTGTAATTATCTTTAAAACAGAAATTGAAAAAATGATTTTATGATTTACTATAAAACCACAACATGATGTTACCTTCCAACATTCTACTGTCAATAAACATATGTACATTGAAGTAGTGCCGTTATTTATGGAACCTCCAAAGGTTTTCCCTTAGCTTTTCACCAGTGCATTAATTAAAATAAAATTGGATAGTCAAAAATGCGCGAGCTAAAAAACTATAATAAAAAACGTGCAATCTCTTGCCAACAGTTTATTTTCAAATGCGAAGGTATCATTATATGTTGATAATTACGTCGTGCAAAACTTGAGAACAAATGGCAACAATACCTTCTTGCTTGATATTTTTAAAAATAAATTTGACTTTACTAAACTTTTACAGGCGAAGAATGAAGAGTTATTTTCACACCGAGATATAAATTAGATGAAAAATTACCCTGAGTGTATTTTAAGAAAACAATTTTAAGATAATATGTACACAGTTTCACGTAATTTCCGGTTTAATTTCATCTAATTTTAGCATAAGAGGCCAGTTCTAACCAAAAACATAAATTTCAAAATCTCAAAATAATTTGACCGCATATTTTTTGATAATAATATCTGGAATTTTGGCGGAATACATATAAAATATTACTTTTTGTCAACAATGTTTTTTAAAATTTATTATTAAGACTCTAATCAATAGGTATATCTTCTGAATAAAAAAATTTTGAGAGATCAACCATCACCGTCAACATCAGGGTTTGTATCAAAACGCCATTGTGAACTGCTGGTTTCGCCTTTTTTGTCATACTTTTATTAGTGACATGATTTTCCTGCATGCAAGCCTTAAACTTTATCTCAAGTTAATAAACAATTTCCTCCCAGAAAAGCGATGATATAAAATTAATATCGATTCATTTTATTCCTTGTTCTTCTAGTTTGAAAACATTCTGCAGAAATTATTGGACAACCACCGCATAACCGAAACCATGAATTGTTTGAAAAGTTTGATGAAGTTATCAAATTTCAGAATCTAACTTTGTAAGTGATGAAAAACATGTCATCTTTGATAATCCAGGACGTGGTATTTCTAGAACCTTATTTGAGAAATATTTTCGAAATTTAAAATCAAAATTGTAATTATAATTATGCAAGCACGAGCTTTATAGGGGACCCATTTTGTGCGCACCGATAGCTTCGAAAGTATCAAAAAAGTATTTCGAACTAGTTAGGAACGCAATTCGCCGTCCCGCACTTCCTTCTTATCCCGGAATTTACTCAAACATGCTGGGTGCATAGCGATGTTCAAAAATTCTGTTTAAATTTAGATTTAGCGAATGAATTATGATGTTAGCTCATTTTCATTTATGAAGTTGAATGTAGATAGCTTTCAAAGAATTTAGTGCTGAACGAGAGTTAGTTGTGTCCACTCTAGAACCTCCGTTATACGTTAGAATTATGAATCCGCATTAAATACCTCATAATATGTTGCCTTATTTTCATTACCTCCTTTACTATTTATGTTTTTACATCGTTAAATAATATGTCAAGAAGAAGTTTTATTTGTAAAATAATAAATTCGATATTTTATTTATTTGGTTTTACGCCTAGCTGGAATTTTTTTATAGGTTATAATTAAATGAGCTATTGAAAGTCAAATAAAAATTTAATTACAGTTATGTAAAACGAATAAAAAAATATATTTTTTAAATTTCTAACAGTAGCAAAAATAAAATAGAAAGTCTTTATCACACAAAATTCTTTAATCCGTTTTCGTGATTTATTATTATTATTTCTGTCATGAATTAGAATTTTTGGTAAGTATGTTTATATTTTCCGTGTATATGTTTTTTGTTATAAATTATATTCTGTTATTCCCTTGCAAACCATTTGGGATAATTAAAATGGTGTGAAGTGGACCCCGAAAACAAAGCTTTATATAGAGATATTTAAAATTGAACAAAATTTTTCCAATTTGTTGTTTCAGTGTTCCATTCATGTTTTTTTTTTCATTTTCGATAACTAATAAAACTAAAATTATTGTTAAAATGAAATTATTTTTTGGTGCCTCCAATACACTTCGTAAGTAAGGGTCTCTTAAATGATTTTACGGTAAATGCACGTTGTCACCGAAAAGAACGAATTATTTTCTTTACAAAACGAAAACACACAATTTTGTTTATTTTCCTTAATAGGAAAAAAAAGTATTAAGATTTTGATTTTAATTTAAACGTTAAGTATAAGTAACATCTCATTTTAATGTTTGTAAGAAGGTACTAGGAGGGCGATTCTCGTTCTATTAGCCTTAAGCTAAATGATAGAATTCGTCAACGAATGCTATCGTTTGCGAAAGCTAGCAGTCTCTCGCTTGTAACATCTTTTCTTAACTAATAATCGATTCACGATCTTCTGATATCCTTAAAAGTTCGATTTTGGAGAGACCTAGTAAAAAATCCTAAACAAGCGTGGTTAAGAGCATCTACGAAATTGTTAAGATATTTTTGAAAACACAAATTGGTGAAATATAATTAAGTGACACAAGGTTTACTAAAACTTAAAAAAACAATTACTTTGTATAATAATGCATTTTATTAACTGCTTTTTTTAAATTTATGAATGACATAAATAAGCCATTTATCGAAGATTTAGGTTTTGTGAAAAGGTACTTACCATGCTGGATAGTAATGACTTTGTTACACTTTCACCACTTCTAAAGTGACGTTTGTTGTCGAGCTAACGCCGATGTCACCAAAGTTGATTTTTGCTGTCACCGTTTTTGTGTTGGTTTGCTGATTAAGTTGACAAAATTGTTTAAAATGATGTAAGCAAATGCTATATGTTGTAAGTACAAGCATGATATCATTTAGATGCTTTTCACCCCAGACTGAAATGAAATCAACAACTCGCTGCCTTAGTGCTTGTATGTTCAATAGACCATTTAGCAAATTTTACAGGAGACGTTTTTTTTTGTTTTTACAGGCGAATTCTAAAAAATTCTCGATTTTGGTCATTTCGTTTAATACATATGTGTAGCAGGGAAAATTTTAAAGATAATTTTTCGAAGATTGAAGCTTTAATATGCCCATAGACTTTAAAGGTGGACGTTGAACATGGCATGAAAATGATGAATGATTATTTTGGATATTGAACATATCGTCTGGAGATTGAACAATCCGGCCCCCATAAGTTTGAGGTATTTTTTGTTCAATTAGCCAATCAGTGGTAAATTGTATATACAGGGTGATTTTCAGTTTTCAAAGACTTTACCTTTATCTTAGTTAGTAGTCGACTTAAAGTATTACTTTAAAATATACAAACGACGTCCTTGAGGTGATTTTTACAAAAACTGCTCTATATAAATCATCCGAATATTACGTAAGTTTGAAAACAATGCACATGTACAAAGGTACCTAGATCGGTTATACTACTATCTATCTACTATCGGTTGTCGGTGCATGCGTGATGTGAAATATTCTTACATCGTACATATTACGGGCTCCGTGGTCTAGGGGTACTCTTGACTAGAAATCCGGAGGTCGCGGATTCAAACCCCGGCGTGCGCAAGTAAATTTTATTTGAATCATTTAGTTTATTTCACAAATTATTTATTTAAAATAACATTATAGTCTATTTGCGGCATGTTCCAGAGAGGAGGATATGGTGTAAAGACCACCATCAGAATTGAAATGGCTTTAGCCGTGTTTGGTGATCAGATCTGAATAGATACTCACATACCATCTCTCTTCTCCTTCCTCCTCCTTCCTCTCTTTCTCCTCTCCATCTCCTTCCCCTCCACACTACCTCCAGCCTCACAATATACTAATATACCCCATTTATGGATTCCATAGTTTCACTGGCTCCAGATGGTTGGGAGCAGTTGAGACTGTGTGCCGTATTCCATAAAAAAAAATCCCGAGTGATGCGTAAAATAATTGAAGTTCAATTTTCAGTTGAAAAATTGGTTTGTTTTTTATTGTTTCGTTACCTACATTTGACAAATGTAATTTTTAAAGTTTACTTACTTTAGAAAGATTTTGTTTTCTTTCGGAAGGTCTTATTTGCCCTGAGCTTATTATTTATGTTGATTAACGTGAATAAAATATTATCTTTTTAAATAGTTTCAGCTCTTAAAATCCTAAAATTATAATATCCCGCGATTTGGGTTATGGGTCTGGGCTATTTAACATTACATTTATCATTGTTAGTCGTGTGCCTAGTAGGTTTTATTGTAGTTCCTACATAAGAATATGTTTATTGTTTTTTATGTGACGAAAAAACAAAAAATCGGAAACTTTTAATTGAATGAATTCAAAATTGAAAGATTTGTACTTCGTTTTCATCAGCGATCTCAGCAGTGATAACGGACTAAATATGTGTCATAGATGTTTTTCAATCAGACTACGAGGACAGTCGACTTTTTGAACATTTCCATGTCCTGACTCTTTTGTTGTATTTCTTGAATAAAAATAAGTTTTAATGTACTGATATAATTTATTAAGACTCATTTTAGGTAAAAGTCCTAAGTTTGTAAATAAATAATTGAATAAATAAATAATAAATGAAGCATTCTGTATATTTGCCTACCAAATTCAAGAAGTACATGCAAAATATGGTGAAAAAGCCAATAAATGACATAACTTTAAGACTTATCTTTCTGTTTGAGCTACTGTTCTAAGGTTTATTGATTCTGGTGTCGGTGAAGTAATTTTTCAGTTCAATAACAGTATATATTCGCAATTAAACGTATTTTTAGTGGAACAATTTCTTTGTTGGAAAACAACTGAAAATCAACATGGCCGCACATTTTAACTAGCTGACTCCTGATTGGTTAAAAGTGGGGATTGAACTTTCAAGACCTCAACCTTCTGCGGGATGTTGAACAAATATCTATGAACTTTAAAAAATATATTATATTCATAACGTTGAGTGTTTGAATGTTCAATATCCGGGAGTTTGAACAAATAAGAACTAAAACATTGTTCCGTGAGTGGATATTGGCACTCGAAAAATGCTTAAAATGCCACTTAAAAACCAAAAAATATGTTTTTTTAGCTTCATTAATGCGCAATAGGCTAATGAACATATTGGCATTCATAACTCAGTTTTGCAAAAAAGGTCTATTGAACATACAAGAACTAGGACAGCGAATTTATTATGTCTGTGTACAATTGAACGATTGTATTTTTAGATTACCTTTTCAAATATCATAATATTTTTCACTAAAACGAAGTAAAAGTGAGACAGTTATTTTATTATTATCTTTCGTGAACATCATTGTGTTTGAAACCTAAGAATAGTGTGTAATAGTTACATGTCATCATTTGTCGGAAAATTCAATTTCATTGATCTGCAACAGAGTGGCATGGTCAAGACAACAATTCGATAAATGCTGCTGGCGGATCCATGATAGCCGAGCTAATCTTTTAAAACCGAGACGACATTTAAAACATTGGAGATACATTAAATAATGCTGGACCACGTAAGACTATAATCCAATGGCAAAATTAATTTTATTTATCCACTTTGAATAGTGCTTATTTAACAATGTGTAGTGCATTTGATTTATGTTCTGTAATGAAATATTCGTTTCAGGTGTGGACCACATTCAAATCTAACGTGAGGACCAAGGTTGCCAAAATGCTGAGAGACCACCTGCAAACTGGAAACACAGTGAATAATTCTCACTGAGTTAGAAGAAAAACTAGTCGGTCTCATTGGCAGAGTGTCAATTGAAGGGCTAGATGTGCCCAAAGTCCTCCCCAATGACGATGTACGTAGTTTATTTATGTTGTATTGCGCTATATCATGTTTAACAAGTACACAACAGATATTGTAGGTCGAAATGTATAGCGGTTAAACACAAGATACCTTTAGCAGAGAGGATATGCCGAGTCAAAATACCTGAAAAGTGTACACACAGATTTATTTGTTAGTTTATATAATATGTTTTACTAAATAATCAAATTTCATAAGATACAATTTGATATGTTTATTTATTTTATAGAGATTTCTTCTTGCACGTGGATTTCGCTGAAGAGCCTCCTGTAGTTGTAGAGATGCTATAGGTAGAGAAGCAGTGTGTGCGGCAGTGGTGGAGTGTTGGGTGAATACCCCGAGACAAGCCCTACACCGCCAACCACTCCTCCCACAGTAGACAGACCTCCCCTTCCTCGAGCCAACCCAGAGACCAAGTAGGAGACCTCGATTCGTAGCAGGTAATTCTCTATACAATTAAAATAGCTTCACGTCCATTGAATCTAAGTTCGCAGGAAAACCAAGCATGATCGTATACATCAAGTAAAAAAAACAATAAATAGATTTATTTATTAATAAGCATTTAAATTATATTTTATAATGTTCGTAAGATCAATTAAAAATTATAAGAGACATCAATTTAATAGAATTTAATAGAAACGAGAGCAGAGCTGATGAGAAGCTGATGGATCAGCAGAATGGCGCTGTGTTGGTGAACAAAATTGGTTCATCGATTCTGCTTATCCTGCGTCGATTGTGCTACACGACGTATGAATTTATAAATCGGGTCGATCATGCAGACTCATACACATATTCGTTTTGTTTTTAAATCGAATATTATATATCAATATCTTTGAACTTAATATAATGATTCCCGTTCTATGTTGAGAGAAGACAATATTATTTGTTGTGTACTTGTTTTTGTTGAAAAATTATATTTAATAATGTTTTGTCAATAAAACGTTTATTATGTACTACATGTCATGACTTGTTATAACTATGAGCCACGTTTTCCTCTTTTATGCCAGAGTTCCATAACACAAAGAACGCCGCTCCATCACTTTGCATTTATATCCAAGGTAAACAAGTTCAAATCACAAATCTGAAATGATCATTTTTTTTTATAATATGACTTTCTTGTGCATATTAAATTACACAAAGAATGATCAAAATGAAGAGCTCACCATTTGCACGTTTAAGGAGCGATTCCCGTGATGATTGCAGTACATATATTCCTGTACTGCAGGACCAACGATAGCTATATGAGTGCAGTCAATTGCTCCTATAGTACCAGGGAAAGGATCACCGGACTGCCCAAATATTTGTCTGGCCTTTTGCCTATCTGCAGCAGTCAAAAGAAATTTGACCCACGTCTGGAGTAGTGTGTCGTAGATAGCCGATGAAACATATAATATGCATTTAATTTACCTGTGAAAAATTCAGCACTTTAATAATGTATCTTATTTTGTCATGGATTACATAGTTAATTAAATGTACCTCCCACCTGTGACTGGACAGTCCATATGAATAGTTTATTTACTCAGTCCATGCTCTCTTTTTATTGTGGTTATATTCGAAACCCACAATTTCGAATATAACCACAATAAAAAGTACCTCCCACCTGTGACTGGACAGACAGTCCATATGAATGGTTTATTTATGCAGTCCATGCTCTCTTTTTATTGTGTATAATAAAAAGTACCTCCCACCTGTGACTGGACAGACAGTCCATATGAAAGGTTTATTTATGCAGTCCATGCTCTCTTTTTATTGTGGTTATATTCAAAACCCACAATTTCGAGCGCTATCCATTTTATATGAAAGTTATTTTTATTTATGTAGAAATCCTCAATGGTGTGTGTAGTTTATTGTAAATCAAATCACTTTTATCTGGCATTTCTGGCTTTCGACATGTTACGTACTTTACAAACATCGTATTTACGTTATTCTATTTATTTAATAGCATTATTGTGCCACAAATAGGTCACTAATCTTGTTTACAGTCAATACTTACGATAGTATTAAGTTTTCTCTTGTTAAAACTACGCAAATATTGTTAATTGTCAAAACGTCACACTTAAATGAAGCCAATTCTTCGCGAACGATAGCTTAATGTTAACGATAGTTATCGGGATACCCTTCGCGGAAGGCTATGAGTTTTGGCGCACAATCGAAAATCTAAGGATTCCATCTGTCATCGAGAGAACCGGAATCACTTAGTACGAAAAATCCGAAAAAAATCGTTAATTTGAAGGAAATGACAATTTTAATGTCGTTAAGTAGAACGAGAATCGCCCTCCTGTTTGGTTTATATTAGGTACGTTTAATTTTAAGGGTAGATGAAAGATGGAAATGTCTTTAATCTCCCTCTCAACTTTGACCTGAAAGAGCACCAGCGGAAAAAAGATTATTTAGTAGTTTTTCTATTTAGTTGTAAAGTGGAATATGATTATATCTCCATGGGAGTTAATTCAAGCACAGGGTTAATAAGTGACAATTGCTCTAATACGCTTGAGTAAATTGTATAGTCATTATGAAGTTGCGCAGCCCATGGTTTAAAAGTACCTACATCGTATGGCTGTGTACTTCAAATAGTAACGCGAAGTCCTCCTATGAATACTTGCATCCCACCGAGTTCCCAACGCCAATGCTAGTAGTGCTGGTAAATGTGTAGATATCCGGTTTCCGGGTTTCCAGGTTTCCGGGTACCCGCGGATACATTCTGCCCGATGTGTTATCAAAGGGTATTGTGCGACAATAAAATAATAACAGGATTCTAGAGGGCTTTGGGGCTTGAATAAAACGCAGTACGACTGCTAAAAATTTTATCCAAGCGAACAAAATAACAGGAAAGAGAACATTCAGTAAAAAAAAACAATATGGCACATATTTTCCCGGAGCGAGAGGAATTATGACAACCCTATTATTTGAGGAATGTTGTGAAGATGTTCTTGAAGTGGTAAAGGGAAGGAGGAGCAGTTAAAGGTTGGGAGGTTGGTGCCTATGTCTATTCATTTACTATTTTTTTTATTGTGATACCGCACAAGTAGTAGTTCTAGCTGCTCCCGAACTTGGAGTCAGTGAGACTATGGCATCCCCTATTGGGGTATGTTGTGAGGCTGAAAGTAGTGGGGAAGAAGGGGAGGAAGAGGAAGGTGGGGAAGTGACTGGCTATTCAGATCTAAAACCATTTCAAGCGACGTTTTAATTCTGAATGGTGGTCTTACATAAGGGCGATTCCGAGAGAATCTCGTACTCAGGAACGTACCACAAATATACCTGACATTATAATACTCAGGAACGTACAGCAAATATACTTGAAAATCTTATGCTCAGGAATGTACCTGTGAAATATACCTGTGAAATATATTAAATATAAGGAATGTAAATTGTGAAATAAAATAAATTAATTGAAAATAAAATTTATTTGCGCACGCCAGGATTTAAACGCGCAATCTCCGGATTGCTAGTCGAGAGCCTTACCGCTATACCACGGAAGTGTCAAATTCTAGATAATCCATTATTTGACTGAAGTCATTTGAAGGTCAGCGGATTTCTACTGCTCTAGGTCTCCAATGGTTTCTCATTTGTTTGGACAAGTTGTCGTCTTAATGAGTCGAGTAATGAATATGTCCGGCGCCCACAACTGTTAGAGTTGGATAGGCTTTTCAGCAACATCTAATTTGTTTTTTTGAAGGAAGCGTTACCGTCCAGTCATAGTTAACATCCTCCTAACCCTTGATCTCTTTGTTAATTTCAGTTTTTGATGTGCTCTTTGCCCACCGTGGATACAAAATCTTTTTGAAATCGAGAAGTCTGTCTTTCATTAATATGTCGTTGTATTTTGATCGATAAAAAATCCGATCTCGTTGAAGATACCTCAGGCATTATTCGATTTCTGCCTACGCATTTTGTAAGAAAATATTTTTAATGTAACTAAAATATCTTTTAATGGAATTATCTTGACTTTAAATTAAAACTCCGTAGGATGAACTGAGTAATGCCTGCTTTTCCGCGGTTACTTAATGTAAATAATGGTAGTTACACGGAGCAGAGCCTTCACGCAACTAATTAGAAAGATAAGTTAAGCCTTGTTAATATGGCCTCCATCACTTTGATTTATTTTTTGTTTTAGTGTGAAGAATTATTTTCTAAAGCTTACGAAAAAGCTTTTAGGAAATTAATTAATACTGGAAACTCTGTTGAGTGGGATTTACAAAATTATATTATAATTACTAAAAATAAGCATTGCATAACAATAATGCTATTCCTCACAACTCACATACTTTGGTTTAAAAAAAATTACAATTAAATATTATCCCCTAAAACATAATTGAATTCCAGGAATCCTTACAAAACCAAAAAACTTTCTCATTTATTGTTATCAAATTTCACTTTTGTTTTTTTCGATAAATCGCTGAAATTATTTTCGCACGAGATACTCGATACGTTGGTTGTGATTTTGTTCAAATGAAGTTCTACATTTCAATAAATACGCATAAAGCGTATAACGTTACAACGAATTGATTCCAAAAGAAAGGGAGAAATGAGCCTGTCTTCGTTTTTTGAATTCATATGATATAGTTACATATGAATACAACTTAATCGGAAATAATAAAATATCGTTCATCGTTGACCACCACATCGGTGGGCTTTGCCAAAAGTCTGACAATAATACATCACATTCAATATTCTACGTTATGTTTTTTTACTAGGAACCTGTTTACAGGTTAATGACATTACATCATAATCAGATGTAATGTCATTAACCATTGACTCAAAAAATAACGCTCAAATCATGCTAAAATAATAAATATTTTATAATTATATAGATACTAGTAAAACAAAATAAAAGTTCATTAAAAATAAAATTAATATATATTATTATGCCAGTTTTGTGGGTAGGATATTAGAAAAAAACAAGGAAAAACAGAAAACAAAAACAGACAAATAAATACCAGACGAAAAATTAAAATACATTTTTAAATTTTTTTTTATATGTCCTTTATTCAGTAAAGTTTATACATTACAGTAAACGGGTAAATTTTTGGCCACCACACTAGGCACATGCCCGTGTTGTAGTGGTCAATTTTATGTTAAGTATAATAATACAAATTAAAAATAAGTTGAATGAAAACAAAATAATATAGAAATAAAATAAAATAATTTATACATCTAAAACAAGTATGAAGTATAAAGGAATTAAAAATAATGCAAAATATCTACATAAGTTTAAGATATATGAATATAAAAAATAGGTGTGGAAAACAGAAAAATTTAAAATAATATAAAAAGTATATCAAAGAAAATACGTATTATTGAATTAAAAATAATACAAGGAGCATGTATCAAAAAAAAAGAAAAAAATACAAGTACATTTGTGTAATTAAAATAGAATTAAAAGTGTAGTAAAAATACAAGTACATTAAGTACAAGTGTATTTCTAAAAAAAGAATACTAATACAATATAAAATCAAAGAAAGTACTATTTGGTAAGAAAGTAGGGATAAGTTATATCTTGATGAGCGATTTGCATGTGCGTGTTATGGTAACATAGGTGTATAGATATATATCGGCAATTTTTGTGTAAATCCACGTTTGAGCTACGGCTAAGGATATGTACACAAATGTGGAATTATTGTCACAATATTTTTCGTAATAAATACTAGAGTATAAGAAACATATCAGTGGTGGTAAATATATTTTTTTTTAATGATGAATATGAAAAAGAAATATATTGTTTAGTAATATACAAGTTATTTAAATTATTTACTGGTGATATAGGTTCATATGTTCCTTAAAGAAATTTCGCCCCTTTTCAGATATCCATTTATGCACACCGGTTGCAAAGTGAGTAAGTGTTTTTGATGTTTTGATGTCGTTTTTTAACGTGTTGAATATTTTAGGTGCGATGTATGAGTATTGCCTTTGTGAAAAAGTGGTTTTTCTTACAGGAATTATGCATTTTCCGTGCTTTGAGTAGCGTGTATGTATGTCCGTTTGTGTAGAGTTTATCAATCCATTTTTCCAGATATGGATAAGAGCTATCTTGATATACAGTTGGCGAATATCAAGGGCTGTGAGTTTCTTGAAGAGTGGCTCTGATGGATGAGAGGGGGAACATTTGAAGATGACCCTTAGCAAAAGTTTTTGAACGGTCACTAGAGGGTAGAGGATGGATGCTGCACAACCTCCCCATCCTATAATGCCATACGTTGCTATCGATTGAAATAGAGCAAAATATACAGTTCTTAGAGTGTTTATATCAAGGATTGATCGTAGAGAATAAAAAATATGGCATAACTTACGGAGTCTCTTAATTATGGAGTTAATATGGGCTTCCCAGCGTAATTGGTTATCTATAATGACTCCTAGGTATTTTATTTCATTTGATGGTTTAAGATTTGGGCATGAGCAGCAATTATTGGGTGATAGTGGAGATGTGTTTAGATTTTGTGAGCAAGTGTGAATGATTAATTTGGGAAGGTTTTCTGGGAGTGTGAATTTACGGATTGAAAAGTGTATGCATTGTGTTTTTTGTACATTTAGGGTGAGGAGGTTGGAGTCTAGCCATTTTTTAATTTTGTTAATACCATAATTTGCCTTCTCTATTGATGTCTTCCATGTTTTGCTAGTGAATATGATAACCGTATCATCAGCAAAAGATATTATATTGCCATCAATGTCCAGTTTCAATAGTGAGTTCATATATATGAGAAATAGGAGCGGACCTAGAACACTTCCTTGGGGCACACCGTAGGAGATAGATAGACATTTACTTCTATATGCTCGGTTTGAGTGAATAACAGTTGTTTGCGATCTTTGTGTAAGGTAGCCTTTAAACCAATTTAGGGCAGTACCTTCTATCCCAATCTGTTGCAGTTTTTTTTAGGAGAATGTGATGTGAAATAGTATCAAAGGCTTTAGATAAGTCTAGAAAGACAGCAAGAGGTTTATTACCCTTATCAAGGTTATCGGATATCAGTTTGGTGAAGGTTGCAATTGCATCATCAGTACTACGGTTTTTGCGAAAGCCATACTGGTTATTTGAAAGGATTTTATTTTCCTCAAGGAACTTAACCAGTTTTAGTTTTACTATTTTTTCAATGATTTTGGAGATTGTACTCAGTAAAGATATTGGCCTGTAACTATTTCGGGAAGATCTGTCACCTGATTTGTAAATAGGGATAATTGAGGCATGCTTAAGAGAGTTTGGGAATATACCGGATTGGAGGCTAAGGTTTATAATATGCTCTAGAGGCTTGGCTATAAGTATTTTTAAATGTTTTGTAAGTTTAGTAGAGATTTCATCTATTCCTGTTGAGTGAGAATTTTTTAAAGTTGATATGATTTCTATAATTTCTAATTCTGTGGTGGGGGTGAAAAGGAAAGGACTATATCTCAGGGGAATCAGGGATATTTCGTTTGCAAGTTCATGTTCCGAAACACTATTTTTTGCCAGGATAAGATTGGAAAGGTTAGAACCAATTGTGGTGAAAAACTCATTGAAATGATCTGCGATTTTTTCAGATTCATTACCTGTGTTTGTTAGTAGTTGACCATCAACGTTAATCTTGTTTATGGGTGTTGTCGTTACTTTAGTGTAAGATATGTCTTTAATGATATTCCATATTTTTTTTTGTCATTCTCTGCGTTATTTATTTGTTTTTTGTAGTAATCTTCTCTGGACTTTAAAGTAATTTTTTTGCACACATTTCTGTATTTCTTGTAGAACAGGTGAGATTCATAGTCGTTGGGATATTTTTTGCAGAGTGCGTGGAGTTTATCGCGTTTACGAATAGAGTGTAGGATACCAAAAGTTATCCAAGGCTTAAGTTTAGAATCATGGTGTTTAGTTTTGTGAGTTTTGTCTGATGTAGCGTTGGTTAGATGGATATGTAGTGTGTCAACAAGAGATTTGCAGGCCAGACTGGGATCACTCTGTTTGTAAACATTTAACCAAGTTTCCTGAGAGACCAGGTCATAAAGTGTATTGTAAGATATTTTCTTTTGTGTGATTACGTGTTGCGGTGGTTTATGTATTTTATGAGACAGAGATGTTATGGTAGCGTAGTGGTCTGTGACAGTGCACTGGTATACAAGAGATCTGTTTTTTAATTTACATTTTGAAAATACATGATCAATACAACTCACCGACGAGCCAGATATCCTGGTAGGTGATGTAATGGCTGGGACGAATCCTTGTAGTGTTAGTAGGTTTATATATTCATTGACTTGAGGATGTGTGTAATTAATTATATTTATATTGAGATCACCGATAATAAGGATATTGTCACAATTTTTCACACATGATAGAGATTGATTAAGTGAGTTTAGAAATGGGGTTATGTTAGATGTGCTTGGTGATCGATATATAGAAAATATAGTTACATGGTTATCTATTTCAATTTTGAGACAATTAGAGTCGTTGATTATGATTTCGTTCACTGAGTGAGATATATGATTTTTGAGGAATACGATAACTCCCTCGTTCTGTGTTTGGTTATTCTGTGTGTTGTAGTGTGTGTAGTTTGTTATGTTTTTTGGAATGTAATTTTAATTGATCCAGCATTCACTTAAAATGAGTATGTCAAAGTCTGAATTTAGATCTGTGAGAACTAACAATAGTTCGTTGAAGTTACGGTTTATGCTTCTGATATTCATAGAGAAAATTTTTAGGGCAGGTTGAGTTAATATTTTTTGGACTTCGAGAGGACTGTTTGTCTCTGTACATGGAATTATGGACAAATTGTCCAATTGATCAACTATTTCTTCCATTTTTAGTGTTTGTATAAATCATAGTAAGTTGTTTTGATGCAATTACAATAACACATTTTTTACATGATAAGAAAACTAGATTACTGGAAAGAGGTGATTGTATTAAGTTATTTGATCGATTAAAAACAATGATGGGGTACATGCTTTTGTTAAATGTCTTTGGGCTAGAAAAATCCAATTATATGTTTTTTGTAACAGAGAGTATCAAGTAATATATAGATGAATATATAATAATATACAGGAGAATCAAGTAAAATAAAAGTATACCAAAGGATGAAAATTGATTATAAGTTATTTGGTGAGGGAGATAAAAGGTTTTTGGTTTTTTCATTGATAAGTATAACGGGCGTCCCAACGTCTTTGCGTACATATACTTGTCCCCCTCTGGTCCAGGCAAACTTAAAAATATTGTCTCGTGTAGCCTTACGTGCAAGAAACCAATGATGTTTAGCTCGAAATGTCAAGTGTTCATTGATATAAATCTGGGAGCTCTTTCCTGCCATTCCTATGATATTTGTGTTTAGTTTATCCTCCCGATTTGCAGATCGCTTGTTAAATGTTTTTATGTCATTTAAGAAGATGTCACGGTCATCGTTTGTTTTGAATCTGAGGATTATCGGCCGTTGTAAATCCTTGTTGGTTTTTTGTCCAGTACGGTAGGCTGCTTCCACGTTTTTCACTTCTGTTCCGGCATTTGTAATTTATTGGATATTGAAAATAACATTTTTTAAGTCTTCTCCGCTTATTTCCGGGATTCCTCGTATTTCTACGTTTTTCGACCTGTTTTCCCTGTCTAAATTTTCAAATTGTCCTTCTATTTGCTCTAAGCGCGCCTCAAGATCACAGTTTTTTTTTTCAAGTTTTTTGTTTATATTCTCGAGTTCGTGGACTCGAAGTAGAATATCCTCGTATTGTTTACTCATTGCTGAGATTGTGGCGAGAATTTGGGTGTTTTGGTCGAATATTGCGTTTTGTTTTAATAGTAGTTCGTTGTCCAAAGTTGAGGCACCGCTGGCAGTGACATAAGTTTAACGTAAATAGTAATACAACAACAAGTTTAACGTAAATAGTAATAAAAAAAAAGAATTTAATTTATTTACTAAAGAGTTTAACTATTAAAAGTCTCTGTATCTATACGACAAAATATCAGTATCAGTACATTTTAATTATAATGATTGTGACTCGCTGAAGTAATTTCCACCCCTTTCAATCTGAGGTAACTATTGGCCACAATATAACTGTTCTACAGGGATGCTTTGACAGTTAGTTTTGTGGGAAGTTAGAGTTAAACAATACTAACATATACACATAATTTATTCAATATCATTCGAGATTAAGGTAAACCAATTTCAGACACGGTCGTGCCTTTTCAGGGTATTATAGAGCAACCAAATAAAAATATCCACATGTAATAAAATTTGAAACAAATATTTGATTCTAAATATTTTCAATGATTAAGCAGGTGGGTATTTATCTTTTTTGAATTCTTAAAATGTCACAAATTACAATATAAATGGTTTTTCTTCTTTAAAAATATTTCCTCGGTGTTTAAATTAATATTTTTCAATATAAAGTTTATCATAAGTTTTATTAATTAAGAGTGGTTTTTGTGCTTCGCGTTTCTAGTTCACATTATACGTTTCGAGTATACAGGAAGGACCAACTTCGTACCAGTTATCTTCGTGGTTTTTTATAGAGCATATGTATGCCAGTTGGAGTCAAAAGCGGTTCCATTTATAAATTCTCTAGAAATATTGACTCATAAATATTTTGATCGGTTATCCTATTAAAATTATTATACCTGAATTTGGTAACGAAAAAATACTTTGGTGTTTATTTAAACAGTTGCCTATTTTTTAATGTCAAACTTCTCTAATTTCTCTTTTGCCTTTTCAAATACACTGTTCTGCACTTTACCCTAGATGTTATTCAAAAGCCTTTGTAGTACTTTAATCTCCTCCTGAATAACCTTAAAGGCTCGGTCACACGGGGTGATTTAGTCGCGGCTACTTGAATGGTAGCGACGACATCGCTTTGTGTGAATGATAATCTCGGTACAAAATACTCACTGCGGGGGACACAACTAGCAGCTACTAAAATTGCGGCGACTAGATTAGAACGTGTTTAATGTTCTCATCCCCAAAAACGTGAGGATTTCGCGTTCATACGATCTAGTTACGGCTCACGCAACCTTGTCATTGCAGCACATCGCCTGGTCTCTCATCTCAAATCGCTAGTTGCTAATCAGTATTCAGTACAATAATGTAGTATAACCAGTAGCTTCGTGTGACTCTTTACTAGTGGTTACAACCTACAAATTACGATCACTCGACACGATAACGTATCAGCTTCAAAATTGCCGCGTGTGACCGGACCTTAAATGATTAGATAGCTCGTATAATATATTGTGAAAACAAAATAACCTACGTCCTTTTGAATCTCGTCAGTTCACATTTTTCATTTCCCGACCGAAAGGCTGCAGCTGCGAGTGACGTCACCGCGTCATCGCTTGATGGCGCCATTTCATTGGCTGATGTATGAAAGCGTATAAGGAAGATGACTTAAGCAATTATTATTATGATATAAGTCTGTGGTTTTAGAGATTAAGCACATCTGAGAGTAACGATAAAACATTGGATCGGGGAACATATTTAATAAAAAAATAATTATTTACAGTAATCAATCTCAGCTTAATGACATAATAATTATTTACCGTAATCAATCTCAGCTTAATGACATAATAATTATTTACAGTAATCAATCTCAACTTAGTGACATAATAATTATTTACAGTAATCAATCTCAGCTTAATGACATAATAATTATTTACAGTAATCAATCTCAGCTTAGTGACATAATAATTAATCACGTATTTCTCATAAATCACAAACAAATACTACCAGTGTGTGACACATTTTCGTAGAGAATTAATAATATTATATAATGAGTTGAGATCGCGTTTGGGTCCCACTCAGGCGTAGTGTGTTCAATTCCTCGACTGACTAAGTCCTCCATCACAACACAAGCAAAATTTTCCGTAGTGTGGTGGTAGTAGGAGATTTTCAAATATTGTCATGTTATTCGTAACACGGGAATGTTTGTCTTTCTTTAAAAAAAAAAAAATGTTATGGCAGACGTTGTCCTGCCACAGACCGCCTGCTATGTACACCACATTTTATGTAGACCGCCTTTTATCTGGTGTCGCTGTTGTCGGATATTTCATGCATTTGACATAGATAGAATACATGCGCAAATCAAATCCATCGTAGATATTATTTTGACGTTTCATTCGATATCGATCATTTCAGAAGATTGTGATTATTTTTCAGTACGTTATAAAATAAGTAAAAATGCGACCGTACCGTTCTATACTTTTAAAACTGCCTTTAAGTATGTCTTTCACAGTTTGAGAAAAGCCGTACAAATACAATCCTTAAAAAACACTTTCGATGTGCATTTTTTCATATTTTATTCATCTAGTGTAAAAATTAAAATTCTCAATTGACAATGAATAAAAATTAAATGTAACAAATGACTTAAATAAAGATTGATACTTAAGTCTGAACAATATTGTTATAAATTATATTGATGAATTTTAATTAACGTAGTGCGATTTGGTGAACAATATTTTTTGTCAATCCGTCTTTTACCAATATGAATACAAAAAGCTTACACAACTTAAAAATGAATTACAACCCTTTTTTTGCAAAAAATCCTTAAAAAATATTACGAAGGGGGGGGGGGAATGTAGAGAACTTACAATTTGTGATTCCATGTATTTTGGATAATAAATAATGCTTGAAAAATTTAAAAAAAAAAATTAGATCTCAACCATACGCATTCAAAATATTTCATGGAAATTGTTGATTAACTCCATAATTGAGAATAACTCGTGTTTAGGGTGAGAGAGAGGGATACAATATAATATTATGTATTTATAATAAACACAAAAATATTAATACATAATATATAAAATATAAAATATTTTGATAGCTACAAAAACAGGGTGGGAATAAAATTCCGAGGTAGATACTAAACAAACATATTTTTTGTGTGATTCAACCAATGTCAACCCTAATCAGGGTTTGTTGTTAGGCTGACGAAGTGGGTAGAGGCCGAAGATGGGGCAGAGGAAGTTTGAGAAGTACTTGGCTATTCAGTTTGTGGCCTTTCACCAAACTATTTACCATTCTGGTGTGCCTCAAGTATGCGATATTTATTAATTTGTATAAATTAATAACACATGTTACTGTTTTTTGTCAATTTGAACCCGCAACTGTTGGATTCGCAGGCGAGGATCGGAACTGCTTGACCACGAAGGTCGTCTAAATTCTAAATAATCTTCTCTCGTATTTGGAGAAAAGCCGGCTCACGTGTACCGATGCGGACTGGACGAATTACGCTATTGTTATCAGTGGTCTCAAGTGAGGTTACTGATGAGGAGTTAATGGATTGTTAAACGGCAAAATATGTTTAGTATAGTGTATAATTTGGGTATTTACTGTAGGCCCATCAAAAGGCAACAAAAGATCAATAAGAGAAGATGTTTTGTTATTTTAACAAAAGGCTCACGCGATTCAACTATTATAGTTTAAGCATCCAGCGCATTATAGGAGAAGGTAATTAAAACAAAAATTGCATCTGAGAAATATCATTTAAAAAAAATCTAAAGGTTGAGTCTATAATTCAAGGAGTTACCTATATTCTACAATAAATTATTTTGTTAATCTATGGATTTATGGTCGACGGAGAATAAAAATTTAAGATCAAAGAATATATGTAAAATTATTAAAAGGGTTCGTTAATATATTACCTGTGGAGGGATATTATGGTTTAAAATTGTATGCCGATGGTCTGATTCCATATTATATAAAGAAAAACTAGATAATTCAAACAATATAAGATTTAATAAAAATGAATTCCTGGCCTTTCCAAAAATAACCAATAAATACGGGCAACGAACATTCACATATCTACTACTTTAATACGATGTCAATGCATATAAAAGCGAATTTAATTTCACCAGTGAAACAAAAAAAATGATGTTAAAGTTAGATCAAGGCACCTATGCATAATTATCTATTGATTTTATGCATACAATCTTATGTAAAAATATGCCAATGAGAGGTGGATGTTCATTATATTTATGATTTAGTGTTAAAATAATTATTGTGAAATTAACCTACTGACAAACTACTTTGGAAGTTTAACGGATGTATGAATGAAGAATAAAAAAAATAAATGTAAGTTGTGTTTTTTTTTATTAGGTATATATTTTATTATATTTTGTTTTACATGTCCATCGACAACATTCCATTTAATAGAGATCACTACAAATGTATTTTAAATATTTAGCAACTATTTTTTTGGAAAGACTTTTTAGAATGAATAAATAAAACTCTGCACTGAATTTCAGCTACAATAATAAAAATTATACATTTTTATAAAATGATTCTCTAGTTTGTCAAAATTAATTCTATTGTATTCATATTAGACACTGAAAAGATAATACGCACACCCACCTTCAAATGGAAATGCCTTCCGTGTAGATTTGAATCGAAGTCAATGCCGACACTGGTACATTTTGACTATGGGATCGACAATCAACAATGCTTTTATGTACTTGGTCTCTCTTATGCTACCTTCCATCTGATTCTTGTGTACCGAACAATGTGTACCGAAAAATCAAATTTCTGAATATGGAATTTGAACGTAGAATTGAAGAATTGAAAGACTTTTGGATCTCGAAACAAGATTAACAACCACCTTGTTGGTTAATTTCGTTATTATTTGTAGGTTTTGAACTTTACTATACCTTTGTATAAATTATATTGTTTAATCTTAAATTTAGAGGTCTGCTTAGCTCACAGGGTAAAATTCATTTTCTTTTATTATTTGAAAATATCAAGTACTTTTTTAATAAAACGATGCCCTTACTAGAATCTTTTTTCTTCCATTGTGACCGTAAAGCGATCAGGTCATTTAGACTACTAAATAGTACAGTCAGTGGGGGATAAAAAAGGGCTCCACCTTGCAAAAGGTTAGGTAGTAGCGATTTTCACATATGTTGTTAAGATTGGGACTCTAAAGAAAAAAAAAAGTTTTCGACCTTGGGGGGGGTCGAGCTCGACCCGCCATCTTGGATTGAAGGTGCCGAAATTTGGTTTTTTAAAAATAATTATGAAGTGGTCGTTTTTACAACCAAATTGTTGAAACAAACTTAAAAACAACTAAATTACCTACATTTTTTGTAGAAAGTTTTTTTTTGTAAGTCTAATAGGTAACGAGTTACAGTGGTTGAAAGAAGAAAATTTTGACAAAAAATTGTAAAACTCCAGTTTTCTTGATAAATTTTGTACGAACATATTACACAATATCATTTTAAAGTATTTCTACGTTACAATATACTTATATAGCATCATCCGTGTGCTGGATGACGTTGATTTGTTATAGTGGGATCCTAGTCTACAGCTGACTTGGCAACACTGATTGAGTCCTGGTTACAGGAAGTTGCCTGGATGCTCGGTCACTTAGTAGCCGTCAACAGCAGCATCAAGGTCGGCGAAACAACTATTTCCATCAACCCGCTAATGTTGTTCCAGAGAATGTGTATTGTGAAGAAATCCAACGAAGAATTGAAGGATTTCCTTAAATTCGAACTCGCCCCATTTCCTTTGTCGCTTTTCACTGAAGAAAGAATGCGCAAAGGTACGAAATCATCATTTTATGGTGTTTTCGAACAACTTCCAGAAGGCGTGCAACTTGAAGGAAGCAAAATTAATGTTGTGGATGGAGGATATCTTTTACATAAAGTTGTATGGAATCGGAATGATTATTTTGGGTCAATTTGCGAGAAGTACGTTCACTATGTATGAAATCACTATGGATCACATGCAGTCATTGTTTTCGATGGATATCCACTTGATGATGGTGAAAAAAATACGAAAACCGCAGAAAGACTTCGCCAATCGAAGAAGCACATGTCTGCAGATGTTTTTTGCGATGAAACAATGCCAGTTCAAGTTTCACAAGAACGATTTTTAGCCAATGAAAATAACAAAGTCCGTCTGATTTCGATGCTTACAAAGCAATTTATACAGGATGATTTTACAGTTAAGCAGGCTGAAGAAGATGCTGATGAGTTGATTGTCAATACTGCGATTTCCTTGTGTTCATCATATGACGCTGTTTTCATTATTTATTTATTTATTTATTTAAACGCCCATTGGGCTTTTACATACATTGTTATTAGTGTTATTACATTAACTATGTGACATTTAAAAGTTTACGTACATATATAAATAAAATAGTTATTATATCTGTAGTACATAAATGTTTTACAAATAATGCAGAATACTATTATGGAGAACAGTTTTTTTTTTTTTTTTTTTTTTTTTTACTTACTTAGAAAAATAAATGGATTGAAATTAATCAGCATTTATAGGGACTTAAAATCATATTCGAATTGTTATTTAAATTACAATATTAATTTGTAAAGTTAAACATATATATTAAAGTTAAAAGTCATAAAAGAAAAGAGTGAAAAAACAGAAGCTAAAAAATGGGTTTTTCACCATGGAGTGGAGAAGTCATACATTTCAGCAAAGTGTTTATGTAGATTTCGTTTAAGCACTGCTACGGAATCTCTAAATATATCAACAACATTACCAAATTTATTACCAAATTTTTGTATTCGATTTAACGATATGTGCGCTTGATAATTAGATTTGAAATTGTCACAGAAAAAGGTGGAATTTTATCTCGTATTTTTGGAAGGTACAAATAATTTTATTGTGGCAAGAATTTCAGGGCTGTCGATTCTATAATTAATAATTTATTTAATTATTGGCGAAAACGTTGATCTCCTAGTTCTGCTGACAGCATTAGCACCACCCAAAAGTAGTATATATCTTCGCAAACCCGGGAGAGGCAAAACTTTTGAAAGACTGTATTCCGCGAATAGTGTGAAATACAAAGAGGCGGCTGAGAATATTCTGTTTCTTCATGCCTTTAGCGGCTGCGATACAACATCGTCCTTCTTCAACCAAGGAAAAACAAAATTTTGTTCGCTTGTGCAATACGACACAAGACTCAATGCCATGATAGGAATCTTCAAACAATATGATGCAACACCAGAAGACATAGCAGTTGCAGGAACAAGCTTTCTTGTTGCTTTGTACGGGGGTGACATGGATAAGGAAACCTTGAAAGAAGTCCGCTACAAACGTTTCGCAAAGTCGACAGCAAAAAGAAAATTCAATCTTGCCTCATTGCCACCAACGAACGACGCTGCACGATACCATGCATTTAGAACGTACCATCAAGTCCAAAAATGGTATGGAATCCAAAAAAATCCAGAAAACTGGGGCTGGAAACGTGACACCAACGGGCTTGTTCCAGTAAGAATGACAAAGAAACCAGCACCCGAGACTTTATTAAAATTTATTTCATGCAATTGTAAAAAAGGATGCGGCGTTGCATGTAGCTGCAGGAAAGCTGGATTGAAGTGTTCTATTGTATGTGGGTGCTGTAATGGTCAAACATGCCGAAATTCGCCAGAGGTTCACATCGATGTCGAGGACGAAGAAGAAGAGATTTTGTCAATGGAAGCCCAGAATCTCAGTATCACAGGCAATGAGTAAGATGATGACATTGATCAGGAAGACTGTTATTAAGTAACATAATTTATAGTAACATAATTCATAGTAATGTAACATAATTTCGAAATCTACCATCGCTGGTATATCTGTGAAGTAGACCTACTGGAGATACCCCAATAAAAAATGCAACATGTTCTCTACCTCTTGGTAGTGTGGAAATGAGTTAGCAAAATTATTATAATTATGTAATGAATAACCCGAAAAAATTACAAAGTTGGGAATTTCATCATTTTTTAGAAAAATATTCACATTTCCGCCACTGTAACTCGTTACCTATTAGACTTACAAAAAAAAACTTTCTACAAAAAATGTAGGTAATTTAGTTGTCTTTATGTTTGCCTTCAACAATTTGGTTGTAAAAACGACCACTTCACATTTATTTTGAAAAAAACAAATTTTGGCACCTTCAATCCAAGATGGCGGGTCGAGCTCGACCCTCCCAAGGTCGAAAACTTTTTTTTTTCCTTAGAGTCCCAATCTTAACAACATATATCAAAATCGCTACTACCTAACCTTTTGCAAGGTAAAACTCCCCATTGACTGGACTAAAAGGTGCATCAGACCTTTTTAGTGTAGATTATTATTAATTCTTATTTTAAAAATCTTACCATTCATAAATCTTTACTTCTTTTCAATATTTTACTATAAGCCATATTCTCAAATTTCCGCTAATTGTTTGGTTTCGGTTGCCTCCTCCTTGTACCTCTTTTAAATGTCTGCTCAGAAGATTCTCATTTCTGAGCACAAACTACCTCCTGTTTTATATTATCTTTTAGTTTTAATGTTCTTGTTTTGTCCTGTCCTGCTGTTATTGTTATTCAAAGTTTTATCATCACTTTGTATGAACAGTACGTTTAGTGTTATAATATTAGATCTACATCCGCGCACCTAGATCACGCAGCATCCTCCCTGGTCTACGCACCTCCCGTACAACCACCTACAAGGTCCACCGCACCTTCGGCTTTCCTGTCAGCACTGGAGTACCTGAAGACCCACGTTCTTCACCAGTTCCTGACCGTCAACGAGTCCGGTCACCAGCAGCGGCGTCGACTCACTGACCCGCTCTTGACCAGCACATCACCGCCTGCATCCGGAGTGTACAACATCGGTCCTAAGTCATCTCTCATCACGGCTGTCTGACTCAAATAAACACTGTGACCTTCACGACCTCTTTTATTTCGTGCTACCTAACCAGATTCCCAACGATCTGTATTGGGTAAGGCACACTGTAGAAATAATTTTAAGGACATGATCACTGATACTAAATTACCGTTTTTAAGTTTGTTATAGTAAAGCGCACTTGAAGTGAAATGACACTAAACTGCGCTATATAAATGCCATGTTATTATTATGATTATTAGATAATAAAAAATCTTTGTCCTTGAAAACTTAGCAATGTCCACATCACATGTCTTTTGTTCTTCTTTATTCTTCGACGTTAGTAATGTTTTTATATCATAGGAGGCACCGACGAGATAAACCGATCGAAGTGTTTTGTGGGCGTGTAAGTGTGTACGAAGTAAGATACAGATTGTTTTACTCGTACTTTCGGGAGAAATTGATCAAACATCGAAAATCTTTTTTGGAAAGATTATCAACATCATCGTGCGGAGCCTCGGAATCGAAAAGTCTAAAGTAAATTTTCCACAATAGTTTACCTTTTCAAATCGCTAAAGTTCACACTTCTAAAGCGGCGAACTTATATGTAATGAAGTGTAACTTTAACCATTGCAGACACAGTATCCAGGCTGTTGAGTGTCGTGGAATAGAAGAGAAAAAGGGGAAGTGCCCTAATAATAGAGAGAGAAAATAAATAAATAATTTATTAGCATCGCAGAGTCACACTCTTCCCTTACCATCGCGCATCCCTTGTTAGACAGATACTAGAATATTTGTTATTTAATGTTTCGTAGAACTCCATTTATTTATTTTTTTGCATTTGATTAAAATCAAATTAAATAATATAATTGTTAAGTTCTGCAAGTATTTTTTGGTTTTTGTTATTGTTACAGCTGTTTCGGCTTTCAAGGACAGTTTGAAAATGGCCTTGAAAACCGAAACAGCTGTAACAATCACAATAACCAAAAAATACTTGCAGAACTTAATAATTATATTTTTAAATTTGATTTTAATTAAATTTAAATAAAAGAGACTAGAATAGTTTCATAAATTAGTTTCCTGTCCAGTATTACGTTTGAAGTCATTGTTGATGGTCCATTTCTTTCGAACTGTCTAATTGCAAAATATTTGCTTCAAAATAATTCACAGGTAATTTATTTATTTATACTGGGTTTTTACAGACGATCTCACATACGTGAGAACAATCCAGTTGTAAAAACTCAGTTAGCATACAAAGACACATTAATTTTCATATACCTAAATAAAGATTAAAATATAAAACAAATAAAAACAAAAATTCAAAATTAAAAATATATATGGAATAAAAATATTACAAAAAAGTAAGAGACGCAAGTAATACATAATATAATCAGTACAACATATTATTTAACAATAGCAAATTTTTTTTACTGAATGCATATAAATTATCAACAAAAATATCTACTTCAGTCGACACATTTGAGTCAGAAGGCTAAAATAGGCGATATTATTTTTGAAAATATTCAGGTGAAAAATGCTATGGTGTCAACAATGGGAATTGGGGACATTTATTTCAATATTGCTAAGACAAAATGAAGGTATCAAGATGGCCGTGGATAATTTTATGCCAACATATTAGATCAGTCAATTGCCTTCTTATTTTAAGTGTATTAATCTTAAAGTATTCACGACGTGCGTCGTATGATCTAAGATGGTCATGTAGTCCACATTTGAAAGATAATAGTCTAAGCATTTTTTTTAACCGATTCTATAATGTTTTCATACTTGCAATAATGTGGATTCCAAATAGTGCTTCCATATTCAAGTTTACTTCTAATTAAGGCATAGTAAAGGGTTAGTATTGATTGAGGATATTCGAAAGGTTTAGTTATTCTATGAATAAATCCCATCATTTTAAGTGATCTGGACTTAATGTCATTAATGTGTAAATCAAATATGAATTTGGAATCAAGAGTAATTCCTAGATCTCTTATAGAAGACACTTTCTTAAGAATATTTATATTAATGAAATAGGAAAAATTCTTTATAACCTTATTTCGAGTAAAGATTAGATTGTAACATTTTTCTACATTTAAGTGCATATCATTGACAGTACACCAGTTATTTAGTTTATCGAGATCCTTTTGAAGCACTAGATGATCGGTAACACACTTAGTTTAACGACTAATTTTAAGATCATCTACGAAAAAAGCACAGTTTAATTTCGAGCCAAGGTCATTTATGAATATAAGAAAAAGCAGGGGGCCAAGATTTGACCCCTGTGGTACTCCAGAAGTTACAACTATACGGGATGATTTGTATCCCTTAATAAGCACTAGTTGTGTTATATTATGTAAATATTATTTCATCCAGCGAAACCCTTATTTTAGTAAACTGTAACGGTTATGGTTACGGTTACTGCTCGTAGATTATTACTTTTTTCTGTGATAGAAACCGAACCACAGATAAAATTATTTAAATGCTAAAATATTTGTGTTAGTAAATACTGGGAGATATGTGAATTTTTTTGTTGTTGTTAAATAGTATGTATATGTAAAAACATGTTAACCTTATTATTATTACTTATTAGCAACTATGCAAATAATATGATTTTGCCTTTATTTGAAAGGGAAATGATCAATCAATCCGTTAGCTCTAATTTCCCTTACTTTGATAATTTTTGTAAACCGAGCTTCTGTTGGGTGTTTTGTTATGGGAACGTGCTTTCTTGCTCTGAGCCGAAAAGGCTTATAAAGCAAATTAACATTTCCAGCAAAAGGAAGCATTGTATTAAATTTCTGTAAATTGATCACCTATTTACGTGATTCCGCTACACACATTTTAATTACTTATTTTCATCTCAAGATTTAACAGAATGTACTATGATACCGAGGTTTAACATAATATACAATGATACAGAGGCTTAACAGAATATACCTACTATGATACCGAGATTTAACATAATGTACTATGATACCGAGGTTTAACAGAATGAACTATAATACCCAGGTTTAACAGTATAAACTATGATACCGAGGTTTAACAGAATGAACTATGATACCGAGGTTTAACGCAGCTTTCACTTTTCATCAAATTTCGACGGTGAAATTGAAGTTCTGTTATTATTTATATTATCAGGAATTGGATAATAACATAATAACTTGAAAACTTGAGATACTTTTGAAGAAATCACTGTGTTTATATGTAAAAATAAATATATAATTTAAAAAACATTGGCTGTGATATCACCGGTATAAGTCCCGACGAAATTAAAAAAAATCATTGGTTTTAATTTTAAAAAATTGTCTTTTTACATTCATTTAGTTGCTAATCAGAGGTAAAATATATATTTAAATTTTCTGAACAGGTTCTTATCATTTGTGTTAGAAGCAAAGATATTAGAAGAACGAGATATGCTATGTTGGCCGCCGGACCGTAGCCGGAGTACTACCTAATTAGGGTACTTTGAACGGTATCGGGACGTGTACGCACAGAAATCTGTTCTATGTATTAGTGCGGATACCTTAGCGATGCCTTAGCGTAAGCGAAGGTGTGCAGTAGTATTGGTGAACAAAACCGGCGACACTCGGCAAAACAATTCCACTCAGTACGAACTGCGCATAACACATCTCGTTCTTCTAATATCTTTGGTTAGAAGCATAGTTTAAAGCGTTTGCTTTTGACAAATCATAATACACATGGTTTATGCTTAGACTTATGAAAGTCAGTAGGTACCTAATTCACCTTTTTACTTTTACAAAACATGGATTACCTTTTTCCTACCTGTAACATCTGTAAGTGGACAGTTGGATGATATATTCCAGTTGGCTGACGAAAATATCGAATGAAGCTGGTTGATGTAAATAGGATAAAGTGGAGTCAATAAATTAAATAAAAAAATATTTTAATCCTAAAGATATATATTATCATTTTCACAGTAACATTAAGTAGCTTAACATGTTTTATAAACTATTATTTTTATCTTAAATTAACATAACATACATTCAAATACATGCCTACTATTTTATAGGTTATAACACCGATATCTGTATTATTTATAGATACTCGTTTCTAACATGTTAATTATCGTAAAAAATATTAGTAACGAAAAATATTCCTTTATTTTATTATCATTAAAAATATTAAAATTCATGGAATCATTTGGAAAAATATCAAATTCTATTCCCTACTAGTAATGTAACTGGAATAAACAACTAATGAATCTCTTCGTGATCATTATAATATTATATTTACAAAATGTTACACAATGGTATCTATAATATATTTTTTTAATTACCCATGGGATATAATAATTATGACATTATTTTTTTTATAAAATGTTTTTAGTTAAGTGGTATGTAAACTTTATAATAATTTTGACAGAAGAATGCGGAATCATTATCCCGCTGCCTCTCGGGTCGGTAAGAAATCAACATAACGCGGGTTAGGAAGTACGCAACTTCGCTCTCTTGCCGCACCGACCCGTGTACGGGCGCCAATACAAATATATGGAACGGGCGCTCTCGGTATCACGCTTTCTTACAGCACTCGGTTTAATATTATAATATATATATGTCGGTTCCTTACCGGTCCTGAGGGTGTGGCCTGACATTGGTAATACTTGACATTTTCATGTTTACAGATCAAACATTTCGTATATTATATTCCTATTACAATGCGTCAACCCTCCATCGTAAACAAATACGTTACAGTATTGTTATGAGAGAGTAAAAAAACAATAATGATTTAAAATATTGTGGACGATTCCTTCATATGGATATTTGCTCAAAATCAACATTATTTCAAGCCAATCAAATGAATTTAGTAAATTACTTACGAACATTATTATGGAGATAAGGGTTAATAGTTATATTCATTCTGTAAATCGGTTACCGAACATTAATGCTTTCCCAGTATTCATCACAAAAATTACGTACGGAATAAAAACATGGATTATTTCCGAGGCCCAAGGAAAAATAAATAAAATAAAAAAATTTGTTATATTTTACACAATTACTTAATAAGATAGTTTATAATATAAAACATTTCATTCATAAGTGATGCAATGATTCTGGTTTCGATGTAAATGCCGAGTTGAAACATGTTTAGGTTTTATGAGTGTAGTCGTTGGCTAATCTTTTTTTAAATTTTCCATGGACAATTACAGCGATATAGCTACATAAATATCTCGGTACTGTTTTTTTTTCCTGGTTATGGATTTCTAATACTCACTATACTAATATAGCGAATTGCGTATAATCCGTTTAAAATAATTAAATCAAAATTGTAAATCATAACTATTGCTGTCTTTTTATTTATATCGCAATATCCACCTTCTAAAGTAAATGAATGTCCTACTTGCTTTCTCTCTTTTGTATTTTTGTTACGACAATCGTTCATGTAGATAGGCAATGCAAAAATTTTAGGCAATTAAGAAAGTTTACCATACATTTCACCACAAACATTATGGAAGCGACCGCTTTTAATTTTGAAATGCCAACGACATGGGGGCGATGGTCGAGAGATTTTTCAACAGCGTAAAGAAGACAACTCGCGACAATGCGATACATATGTCAGTCAGTCTATCGACCATATATAGGGTGTCCAAGAAGAGTAGCTGGGCTTTGTTTTTGTCTTTAAATCGTTTGTGTGTAAAATGGGTAGTGCAAAGAAACGGGTTGAGCGCGGCACGCATTGCTTTGTGGAATTTTAGTTGCGTGGTTTTTGGTCGGTGGCCGAGTTGACATCGCTTTTGGGTTCCACCCAGGCGTAGTATGTTCAATTCCTCGGCTAAGATTGGGCCACTTGCCATACATCTGACCAATCAATTGAAGCTGTGGACGAACTATTTCCGAATAAAGTGATTTCTCGTAGAGGCACCATTAACTGCCCATCCAGGAGCCCTGATCTCAGTTAGCTGGATTACTTTTTATGGGGATACCTAAAAAAAAGGGATACGATTACAAACTGACAAATTTAACAATATTGAAGCAAAATATCAGATCCAAAATGGCAGCCATCTTAAGAACGATTTGTCAACGCGTTGTTGCCAATCTTTGTTCAAGATTAGAGGAGTACCAGTAGTGCGAAGGGCGGCATCTGGTCAACATTATATTTGTTAAATATTTTTTTAGATCAGTCTATAAGTAAAGAATATACAACAAAAAAATATTGATATTTTTCGTTTTATCCAACTATCAAATACCCGCTACCCTTTTTGGACTCCCCGTATAATGAAAGAAGTTTATTAAAAAAGGTCTAAAATTTGTCATCATCCAATGAACTTACTTCTTATTTACCTGAAAAATACAAAGTTAGAAACAAATTGTTTGTTTTGTGTGGCCTCATTAAATGGTATGTATATTCTTATTTAAAAGTGTCAAACTATTAAGAAAACTTAGGTAGAAAATTGCTTGAAACTAAAAATAAACTTGGATATCATTGTTATTTCTGATTCTGAAATCATTGTTATTACAAAGTGCTCCGAAATCAAAATCATTGAACTCTCATAACATCCAGAACGCTATGGGGCGGCATTACGAAACAAGACGAAGTAATAATATTTCCTGGGGCAATGACAGTTTGCAATAGCTTTTACAGCGAGACTTGGATATTGCCGCCTTAAGAGACTATTATAATGGTTTGACTCCTAACAGTATATGAGCTTGTTGGTAATCTTAAAGCACTTTATCCGGGAAACTCTCGTAACAATCACATTAGCTTCTTTTCAGCTATTTGCGACCCTGTCGTTCCGTGAACTTATTTTTAGTTCTAAATGTATCTAACAAGAAAACTGTATAATTTGACGACAGTGTATTAACGTTGTGAATAAATTAACTTTGTTATAAGAAATTCACGGTAGGTATGTGTTTAATTTTTAATCCTCCGTACTCACATCTTAAGTTTACACCCCTAATAGAACAAATTTTAGTGCTACGAGAAACACTAACAAGGAGTGCCATCATTTTGGATTCCAATTTGTAATCTGAAACAACGAAATATTCTATAATTAACTAGTAGTACCTACCACGCTACAGTTGACGCAAATAGACAATATTTCATAACCGTTCATTTGTTAAAATAACTTATTGTACGGCAGATACCTTCAGAGAGACATCTTAAAAACAAATAGTGATTATTTAGTTTTTTTCTGTTACTACACATAAAGCCGTTTCGGGCTATCCCATAAATATTCAAGTATTTATTAACTAGTTGAGGACGGCTCACGTGCGTTGTTTGTAGTGTCTGGTGATGTTAGTCGTGTATTTCAATTTGAAAAAGAAATAAGGGCTAGGGAATCGTCAGCAAATAAAAATACAATAAGATTTTGTACATAGGTAGACGCGTTTGTCGTCTATCGTCTTCAGTCGATAACTGAAATCTGATTTGTTTTGAGGGAAGTGGATTAGAAAAAAAATAAAATCTCGCTTTAACACAAGACTGAAACAGTTGTTAAACTGTGGCATTTCGAAGTTAAATCACCGTAAAACACCGCCGGTCAAATCAGATCTGCCAACAATCTCTTCACGCCAGACTCGATTGGGCATAATCACAAATACAAGTAGATTTTTTTTAAATTTTGTCGTTCGGCTGGCAATATTTAAGACATTTCACTGTCAAATATATATGTATGTAAATAGCTATAAACGAATTATTTTCTGTGGGAATCTTATTTTATTAATTAGGTTGATAATGGTTACCCATCCGATGAATTTTATACTATTTTACATCTCAATAAAGATTATTGAGATGTGAAAAAAAAAATAATGGAAAGGATAAAAATTATTCTTATCTTAAATCTTCTTATTATTACGTATTTTTAAAACTATATATTATTAGCGATGCGGAAATGAACGGAGAAACCCCATTTGGATCGCAAGAAGAAATATATTATGATGTCAGATAACGCAAATAAAGTAATATTAAGAACACAAATTTATTCAGCAAACATTTCTTTTCCAGTACGGTTCAATAAATATATTCACCAGTGGCGTGTCTACCGATTGAGTGATCAGATTAGCAGGAGAGGGATACAGAAACCCCACGTGTAGTGGGGTTAGGAACCTGAGAGGGGTCTCATTTGTCGGGAGGGTCGTGCCGTTTTCAGTCATTACCATGGTTTGGTCCTACCAATACTTGAAAATGGCCGTTCTTCTCCAGCGGTCCGTCTGGCTGCAATTTGCGACTTCTTCCTGTGGGAAATGAAGGAACCTGAAGGAAAATGAAGGAATATATTTTTAAACATCGGCCGCACACCTTGGAAGAACTCAAGAATTGAATTCGGGAGGAAATCGCCGCTGTACCCGTGTGCCAAAATGCGGCACAAATCTTTATCAATGTATCGCTGCTTGAGGCTATCATCTTTCTGATATAATCTTCAGAGCTTGATGCATAAAACATCATGATGTACCGAATAAAATAAAATAAATCTCATTTTTGTAAGTTGTGCCGTTTTTATTTAATAGCTCTTTAAAACTGCACTGCCTGTTTTTGCACTGTCTGTTTTGCCGCACTCTGTATAGTGAATGTGTTTGCTTAACAAGTCGAAAGGCGAAATGCTAGAATCATTGTTGTATGAATAAAAAAAAGTTTTAAACCTCGAGGTCTCTGGCATATTGACTGTTATGTTTCTTACAGATAGTCGGAGAATTTGTGTGTTCCTCCGCTCCTTAATATCGAAATAAATGGGAAAAAATATTTTTTTAAAGCTGATGATATACGCTATCAAATTTTGTTTTTCATTACAGGTGTATAATATGAAGAAAGTTTTTAAAATAACTCACCCTGGGATTTTTCGTCTAAAGACTGAACTGAAATTATTAAAAACGAAAAAAATAAAAATAAAATTATTAGATAAATGTGTTATAAACATTACTGCCACCTCACCTTTTGTCGTCTCTTTTATAAATATATATTAAAAAGTTTCATAATTTTTTCTCAAATTGCGGTCGGAACCTTTGGTTTCATACAGGTTGTTCATTTTAATTATTCTGTGGTTAATTAGATTTTCGATTATAAAGCTTGGTATTTTTTCTTTCTAACACCGTTTAGTAAATACTTACAACTATAGGGGTAAGGGAGACACAACGATTTCTATGAGGCCATATGAGCTGTTCTGAAAAGATAACAAATTGACTCCAAGGGTAATAGCTGTTTGTTCCCAAAAAGAACAAATTAGCCTGAAGAGTTAATAATTATTATTTCTACCCTAGGATGTGAAGAGTTTAAATACATTATTAAAACAGGTTTTAAAAACATCCAATACAAGCTAAAAATATAGATTTGAATTTCAAAGCAATACTAATTATCTGCAATACTCACCGAGACTAGGTACTGTCAAATTAACGCATATCAACATCGATATTATTGGGTGAAATTCGGTTCCTCCTAGTTAAAGTAATTACATTTGGTACATTGGGATATACAAAGTATTTAAAACTGAAAAAATTATTGGCACACACATCTACCATATGATAATGTTTTGCTATTCCCTTATCTAAATTAACACGTATAGTACATTAATTTGCTACTTTGTAGTAACCATTACAAAAATTATGTTCAACCTGTATTTGTTGTCACCATAGCCATTGTGAAATGGAGCTCGGGATTTATCGCTACGCCACTGTTGATTACGTTCTTCACTTTCATAGATGTTGGAAATTTTGTCCCTTAAAGTAAATAGGCCTATAAATCTTTTTGTCAATTCGGTCGAATAATATTCGACGCTGTATTTTTATTTTCAAATACAGTTTATTTTTATTTTTTTGAATATTAACACCCGTATCGTAGTTATTGTTGTCACTGTCTCTAGAAAAACCAATGCAATGTTTAGGCGTAAAAAAAAGCGTTTTTTTTCGCTTTGATTTCTAAGAACTAAGTACCCAATACTGTTTCATTCGCATGACGTAATTTTGCTGTTTTCTGAAGATCAGTCAATTAGTTTCCTATAAATAGAAAATACCTTTCATTTGTTAGAGAGCAAATACATTGAGAGTAGGAACCTTAAGATAAAAGGGAAATCTAATCACAAACTATGAATAAATTTAATATAAAGTCAAAGATTTTAATCATCGGTGTAACAATTATAGTGATTTGTTTTTGGGGTAAGATGGACACAGTAATGCCGTTCAAAAGGTTGGCTTAAGAAGGAGGTAGCGCAATACGGCATAATACCCCAAAAATATATCACTATAATACTTTTGGCATAATCATATCATCAGTGTAAAAAGTTTTTAAAGATTTTTTTTGCAGCGATGTGAGCTATAGTTGAGTTGATTTTTTTATATCCTCGGTTTAAAATAATTAAGGACGGGTTGAAGTACTTTTGCTCCCTGTTTGAGAACTACACTTCTTTGAGAAGTGAGAAAGTTATTTTCAAGCTTTAAAAAGCGCCGTTAAGATGACCACACCACATAATGTTGTTTACAGCCAAGAATTATTAAAGTGCGTTTTTTTCTGTCTATTTTCCGATATTTTAGTTATTTTTCTATAAGTACAGGCGGTAAAAAGGTTGCTTTGTTTTAACGTTGGTCCTGTAGCACAACACACATCAGCAGTCACCGTCATCGACAATTTACCTTCTTAAAGTTATAATAAATATTTGACTGTGGCTGACGTACTAGTAAGATTTGATGATAAATCTGGTATGTCAATTCTTCCGAGCAATTTATTGAACATGACTTGCTTCACCAACACTGAGACAGATACAAAAGTTAATGAGTTTCTGTAACCGGAGACAGGTTCCGGAAACGGAAAGCCTCCAGGGACTCTATTAAACGCACAAGGGAAACAGGAGAGCAAAAATAAATCATATCCAACCGCCTTGTAAAATGTTCTCCGTTGGAGAAATCTACAAGTTCGTCACGATTTTCGAACAGACTCAAATGGAATGAAAGAGATTGTGATATTTTAATATTTTTGATTGCATTATTTTTTCTCATACTTTTCTGGAATCATAACAGACGAACTCGTGCCCTCTAAACATTTTAAGGACACGTGTTAACTTCGTTGTTAGTATTGAAAACAGCATAAAAAATATTTAGCATTTTTTTAAACATATGGGTAAAGACTATCACTCAGATTACAAATGGTATTTGAAATAATTGTAACTATGAACCATGTAGATATAGCTCCACCTTATTCTCGCCATTTCTTTGTGAAAACCTTAAAGATCGTGAACAAACAAATAAATACGTATAAACATATCCAGCGTTAAGAAAAAAGCTAAAAACGTTTCCCCCAGCTTCACAATATCCTCTATTCATAGTGTGGTGTAGTAATCTAAAAAAAGGTATATTTATTGACAAAAATTATTATTAAAACTGTTTTGTAACCGAAATTACAGATAAAGGTAGAAAAATATTATTAAAAAAACATGTATTTTCTGGCGTTGCTCTACAATAGACATTTTAGTTTATATTTTCTGTCATTCAAAAGAATATTGTTTTATTAATCAAAAAATGTCAAAACAGTTTTTCCTCAATTTTAATTAAATTTAATATATTAAAGTTTGTTTTCATAAAATGTATATATTTAGCGAATTAATTCATATTTTTGTGATAGAATTCCACAACAAAGATAATATATTATATTTTAAAATATAAAATTATTTTAAAGTAAATATAATAAAACACTTTTTTGTAAATTACTGTTCTCATAATAAAGATTTCTTAAAAAAACTAAATTGGTTCTATTCTAAACACATACAAGGAAAAAAAAAACGTTGTATCTGGTTGGTTAGTGGTTAATGGTTAGTGGTAAGTGGTTAGTGGTTAGTGGTTAGTGGTTAGAGGTAGCAGTCAGCAGCGGCGGCAGTGGCGGTGGAGAGGGCGGCGATGGGCGGCTTGCGCGCCGCCTGCCGGTGTCACTGCTGAGCCGGCAGCACGAGCTGAACGCGCTTGCCACCAACCAGCGTGGTCTCGGAGGCGCGCCGCGTCACGATCACTCCTTCGCGGTTGCCGTTGTTTATCAGGTGCTGGAACAACAGCTTTATGGAAGTACACATACTCTTTCAGCCACAAGCAAAAGATGCTTCTAATGGAAAAGTGAGGTGTAAAATGAATGATTAATTGTAAAACCTAATGCTAATTTGTATGTAACTAAAGAATCTTATTAATAAATAAAAATGTAAAAATACGTGTTGGAAGTGTTTTGTTTATTTTCACGTGACAGTTTATCCATCCAATTTCGAAATTAATGCCCCTTTCAAATGCTTTTTGAAAAACCTCTCACGCATTCACACAAATTCCATCATTTAAAATAACCTAACAAATCGAAAATAATGAATTATCTGGGTAAGAACTCGTGGTATCCATTATTGATTTTTATTATTGACTTCCATAAATACAAACATTACGGTAGAGTTAATTAATTATTGTCGGTTTCTGTTAGGGTTTTTAAATCTATTCAAATCACGTGTCATGTTCGTACACGCTAATCTCCGAAACCGCCCAATCGATTTGAACGAAATTTTGTGAATGTGTATGGTTGATTACAACTTGAAAGATTTGATGCTTTTGGACCCGATAGGTGGCGCTGTTGTCGAAATCTAAAAAAAATATTAATTTTGTCAGTGAACTTTTTTTTCAGATTTATCATCCAAAAATACATACAATCACACATTTAACTTCCCAACACAAACCGCCCGTATATATTTTAATCCGATTGTAAGGATTTTTATAGGAAAAAAGTTCATAATACACTTTTAAGCTGTATAAGCTTTATCTATTCATATTGGCAAAAGACGGATTGACAAAAAGAATTGTTCACCAAATGGCATAAATTAAAAATTAACTTAAGAATCAACCTTTATTTACTTCATTTATAAAACCTAATTTTTATTTATTGTCAATTAAGAATTTTTATTTTATTTATTACACTTGAATATTACAAAATGTATGTCGAAAATATCTTCTTAGGATCCGATTCGTGCGGCAATCTGTCTATTTTGTATATATTATATTGGTACTGAACAATAATCACAATCTGATGAAATGATCGATGTCAAATGAAACGTCAAAACAATATCTACGATGAATGTGACTTGCGCAAATGCGCATGTATGCTATGTGTGTCAAATACTCGTAGATAAAATATCCGACAACAGCGACACCAGGTCCAGATAAAAGGCGGTCTACATAAAATGAGGTCTATATAAAATGCGGTCTACATAGAAGGCGGTCTATGGCAGGACAACGTCTGCCAACGTCTCTTTATATAAAGTAGAGTGTCTGCGGCGGTTGGAGTTGATTTAATGCAAATCTACAGTTTTATTCCGAGATTGATGAGATTTAGAAAAAAAAATATTATAAAATAACTTTATCGTCATGCGCCGTACTAATTTATCATTTTTTTTCTCAAAAGCCAGGCAATGTGATTTTTAAAAATCACGCAACTTGTAAGAAGGTGCCGAAACAAGTGGGCAGTTACGCTATAGGGCACGATCCGAAGGGCTGTTAATGAAGTGCTATAAGACTTATGTACAAACTGATTAAATGTAAACTGTCGATTTCCCGAAAATGAATAAATAAATAAATAACCGTAAAACGTCTCATGATTAAGAAAATAAAACACACCCCTATTTCCGTAGCTATACGCGAGTGATCCTACACGTGTCTCATTGAGCAAAGTATTGTTTTATTTATCAACGAATACAATATAAACGTTTACAATGTTTGTCAAAATATCCCTCAAGTCGATTTGTTTTTTTCCTGGCAGGGTGGGGTGCTGTTCTTTTTTGTAGGTATTTTCCGATTAAAATTACCGATGTGAAACTTTTGTTTTCTGGAGGAATGTGCAAATAGAAGAGTCGTGATACGCTGCTTTATGCGGTACACCCTAATTGAGCAATATATTTTTTTTGCTTACGTGCGGACAATCGGTCTTGAAAAGAATACCAACCATTTTATGGACACTGGAGGTTATTCACCGCTTACCCGCCCTGGTATAAGTAACAAATGTTTACTCCTCTTTATTATAAAAATAATCTAGACCCCTGATGTCCCTGCATAGTGGCTAGGCTGCAGGATGCTTACGATATACACAAAAACACAATTAACAGTATTAAATTATGTACAGGTAAAGTAAAAATAAAACAAGCCTAAAAATAATAATGGACGAAATAGCTGCTTAAGGACTTAGGGCCATCTGTAGAGAAAAAAAAAAACACATTACATATGTTCATGTTTTCATTGTAGGAATCTAAATTTGAAATATACCAATTCGAACATATAAAAATTTTATCGGAGATTATTCCACCCGTCTACTGGCAGTCCCATCTAGAATGTGCATGGCGATAGGTCTGTCTGTATACAAAAATCGACTACCGCGCCCCTCCGCCGGATCACCTGATTAATATTATGCCCTGAAGAAAAAGTATGTTGGAAGGTTTTGGGGGGAGGGGGGTGCCGAAGACCCTAGGGACTAAGTGAGCGTCAGGCATTCGGAAATTTTTTGACCATTTTATGGACAGGTCATTTTGACGAAATCAATGTGGAAGAAAGCAATGTTTTATTCTCTCCAAATTTTTGAAAAGGCCATGATTGTAGTTTTTTGAAGCCCTGGATCGTCTAACTAATATCACACTTTGTTCCCAAATAAATATAATTATCAACATATGTAAATTTATTTTTCGTATAGGTACGAACAGTACTTTTTAAATATTTTTCGTACCTTCAAATTTACAACAGATCCATTCAAACACTTCACTAACAACTACACAAGATATTATATTTCCATTTCATGAAGACTATTTCATCCCAACTTGCTTTCGCAATACTCTGTCTCTAACTCTTCCGTGGTCAGCTGTTTGTTTTCGGACTTCGGACCCTTCAAGATGTGCCAAGGAGATTGGTGAAGTCATCAAATCGGCGATGGATGGCTTCATACAATCGACTACTAAAGAAACTGGTGTGGGCTCAAAGCCGTGGTTCAGTCGACAATGCTCCGAAGCAGTTCGACGAAAAAACGCGGCTTACCGAGCCTACAACACATCTCGAACGCCTGAAAGCAGATCAGCATACAACAAATCGGCAAAGGAATGCAAGAGAATCATTAATAGGTCAAAATTCGAACACGACCTGCAGATCAGCAAAAAGCTGGCTGCCTGCCCGCATGGCAGCAGAGCATTCTGGTCCCTTGCAGGCTCAATAGGTCGGAATTTTTGCAAACCCAGTTTGCCACCTCTTACCAGACCTGACGGCTCACTAGCAAACACCGCCACCGAAAAGGCTAACTTATTAGGGAAAATGTTTGCGGAAAACTCGACCCTCGATGACGGAGGTGCTGTTCCGCCGTCGGTTCCTCACTGCGGCTTCTATATGAAAAAGCTGAGGATCCGGCATCGGGATGTACTCCACGTTATACGGGGGCTCGATGTTAACAAAGCTAGTGGACCTGATGGAATACCTGCCCTGGTATTGCAGAGGTGTGCTGCGGAAATAGTTCCAGTTTTGACAAAGCTCTTCAAAATGTCCCTGAAGTGTGGCACTGTGCCCTCTGGTTGGAAAAAAGCGGTCATTCACCCTATTCCCAAGAAAGGTGACCGCTCCAACCCGGCCAACTACCGCCCCATAGCGATCACATCAGTTCTGTCCAAAGTGATGGAACGTGTGATCAACGACAAACTGCTCACATACCTCGAGAAGAACAAAATTATCAACGACCGTCAATACGGATTCCGGCGGAACCGCTCGTGCGGTGATCTTCTCGCGTATGTGTCGCATGTTTGGGGGCGGTGCCTGGAACGTCACGGTGAGACCCAAACGGTCGCACTAGACATATCCAAGGCCTTCGACCGGGTCTGGCACCGAGGACTTGTCAACAAATTGCCTTCTTACGGACTTCCCGCATCCCTGTGTACGTGGATTGCTGATTTTTTAAGGGATAGGTCGATTCAGGCTGTTGCTGACGGTTTCACCTCATCCTCACACTCTATAAATGCTGGCGTCCCACAGGGATCGGTTCTGTCTCCGACTTTGTTTTTGTTGCACATCAATGACCTTTTGACATGTGCACCGATTCATTGTTACGCGGATGACAGTACAGTTCATGATAGCTTTTTGTTTGACAAGCCCTCAAAGGGCACACAAACTCCAACGGCTCGGAGGGCTTTGAAGCAGAGAATGGACGGTTATCTCGAGAGTATTTCCTCCTGGGGTAAAAATAATCTCGTCGAATTTAATGTTTCAAAGACCCAATCCTGTCTGATTACGTCTAAAAGGGATCTAAATGATAACCTAGTCTCCTTCAACGGAAGCAATCTTCCGAACAGGCCTTCCATTGATATGCTTGGTGTAACTATAAGTGACCAGCTCAGGTATGGGGGCTCCATCGAAGCCAGAGTAAAGCTGGCCTCTCAGAAGCTGGGCGTACTGTACAGGGCCCGCAGATACTTTAATAGTACACAACTGCTGACCCTGTACAAATCGCAAGTGCGCCCTACTGTCGAATTTGGCAGCCATCTCTGGTCCGGAGCCCCTAAATACCTGAAAAAAACCCTTGACTCTGTGCAAAAACGGGCGGTCCGTTTGATAGATTCCCCAATCTTAACAAACGGACTGCAATCTTTAGAGCACAGGCGTCAGGTAGGTATGCTGTCCTTGTTCTATCGGTATTACAATGGAAGATGCTCTGAGGAACTAGCGTCATTGATCCCTTCGGCACCGGTGCGTAGTCGGGATACACGCCAAACGCGCGCCCAACATTTGTACACGGTTGACATTTGTCACATGAGAACGGGTCGCTTCTACGATTCGTTCTTAAGTTCAACAGCTCGGCTGTGGAACGAACTGCCGGCCTCTGTGTTTCCTCCCTCCTACAACATGGGACTCTTCAAGACCCATGTTCACTCCTTCCTCTCCACAAAAAGACCCTCCACACAGCATCCCCAAAGATGACATAGGCCCTGAGGGAAATTATTTTCTTCAGGGCCTCCTGTGTGGAGTTAATATAAAAAAAAAAAACTCGTTCATGCGGAGAGGCTTCATGGCCTTAGTAATAAATATTGTGTTGTGGATATTTTAAAATCAGAATTACTGAAATTCAAAGTTCAAGTTAATGAACTCTTTATGTAAACACAGTCCATTACCTTATTATAACACGAGTATTCCTGTTGTATTTTATACTATTATTTTTTTAATTTTCTCTTTGTATTCTCAATGCATATATAGTTTCAGTTGTGACACTGCGTTATATTTGCACATTCTTTAAACTATTTTGTGTCTATTTTAAAAATGACATCTGCCCAAATTATTATTATTTTCTATATACAAGAGATATTCTCCAATGTACATTTGTTCTTATGATGTTGTATCGCCTTTATGGAAAAGCATTTACAAGGAACGTATTTTTTAAGGTATTGTCCAACTATTCACTACGTCCTCGTAATGGGGATTAAGTCAGTTGAAGCAATACAATAAAAACAGTGTCACGATCGATGTCATTAATTGAGATGAGATGTTAAGGAAAGGGTGTAGTAGGTAACCATCTTGCTGTGAATGGTGGAGTCAGTATGCCTGTCCCTACCTCCACCGATGCCGGTGCCGTAGAAGATACCTTTATGTATGCAGCCTTGGACACTGCCAGAAGTCTCCGCCCGCACGGCGTCGAGCATCAGCCTAGAGGAACGTAGGAAGATCCGTGATCTTCAACACCAACAACAAAATTAGCAACTCGCATCTCAACTTCATCTGGTGCGTAGTCGAGAACTACTCCTATGTAATAACTGATACGCAGTATTTATTAGAAGAGTATGAAGTAGAATATTGTTTTTAGTTACCATCCTGGTGGCCGAGTCCGCCCTGTCACGGAGGGTGGGCGGGCGCTGCTGCAGCAGGGTGCCGCGGCGCTGGCGGTTAGAGGAAGTGAGCATCTCACTGAGGGTGGTGGAGTCGGCGTGTCTGCCCCTACCTCCGCTGGTAGCCGTGCCGCAGCAGATCCACTTGAAGGGGGGGATTTTCCTAAGGAAGTATACAAATCAATTTCCGTTCTCGCAGTCAGTAAATTGAAATACAGACACATTGCTTAAAGTGGTTGTTTTCTGATAAGTTTAATTATTACTTAAGACATTTTTTAATAAATTTTTAATTAAATTACTTACTAATAATGTGATTTATAACGTAGTAAATTGTTAATATATTATAATTATGGCGAATCACAAAGTAAATTATTTCTACGAATTTACACAATTTGGGAGGCGGGTATCACCCCAAGTGGTTTGCTACGTATCGTGATTTAGCAGGATTTGCTCGGGTTCGTGGGGTGACGTTTGTCTAGGTCTTGTCGGCCGATACCTTTGCCCGCCTACTGTGTGGATTGGTGTTTGGTTGAGGGAGACCTTTTGACCTCTCCAGCCGGACATAGTGGGAGGGATGAATTTATACGTTCGTCACTCCTGGAATCATTGACCCCAGATTCCTACCGGCCCCTCATATCTTTTTCCTTCCCTGAACTTCCTCTCCTACATTTACTTAAAATTATCCACAACACAGCATCCCCAAAGATGACATAGGCCCAGAAGGATTGGTTTTTATCCGAGCCTTTTGTGAGGAGTTTACGTCAAAAATATATTGTTTTTGTCGATGAGTGATCGCAGATTACAAAAATAATGTTTCAGTTCCTGTTCCCACCAGCCATGCACCCACCCGTAATTTACTATCTCTTTTCCACTAGTGCGAAAAATCGCTTTTTACATATTTTACCATTATTCACATAGTGCGAAAAAATACCAGGTAAATTTATTCCTACTGAAAATTCTTGATGCTTGGAAGAACCAACGGAACAATTATTATTCAATATTTTTATACGAAATTTTGTTCTCAAAATATTTTTTTTATATCATAAACTTAGCTTTTGTAGCTTTTATTTTATATATATTGGATAGAGAAAATCTTTTTAAAAGCGTTGCGAGAAAATCGACTTAAATTTTAAAAAAAATGAACCAGCTTGTCGCGCGTAAGTAAGTACGAAGAAATCTTTTGTTTGAATGTTTGATATTTCGGCAGTGTGCAATAACAACAAGTAATAAGTTGGTGGTTGGTTTACCTCAAGCTGTTGAAGATGTGGGTGGAGAAGATGCAATAGATGAGTGGGTTGGCGGCGCTGTTAAGGGGCGCCAGGCTCTGGATGAGGGTAGCCACCGCCACGCTGGTTTGTGTCCGCGGGATGCAGTCGTACACTTGCAGGAGGTCAAACACGATGTAAGGCGACCAGCACAGGATGAATACTGTGGGAAAACATAGCTCATTGTACACCGTTGAACATCCAGATTCTACCACCGTACCTCATGACAGTAAAAAAGATCGTTATATATTAAAAAAATATACATGTATATTTTTAAATTTTTATATGTCGTATAATTCAATCGTGTTGAATGTAGTAAAAAAATTAAACCTCCGCTTTTAGTTCTACGACGGACTATAAAATTAAGTAGAATAAAGTTTAAAAAATATATTTTTTATATTCATTTGATATTTGTTTTGTTGTCACATTAATAATATTTTATCGATTTAATTTTTTTTTTAATTTTAATAAATACGTTTTTCTTTCACGTTCACTATCATTTGATTTTAACCCCGTTTATCGAAAATAAATTACTGTGTTTAGTAAAAAAAAAATTTATTTCATTGTTTAAACTTGATCACTTATTTTATTTCGTAAGACAAAACGGCATATGTAATACAAATATATTGATATAAACACAAATGAGGTTGAATATCATTAATTAAAAAAAAGTCTTCTGCTAAAGTTGCTTACATATATTATTTTTATTGTGACTTTATACTAAAAAGTTAATAAAGGAAGAGGAAGAGAAATAAAGAGTAAGGTTAAGGATTTAAAAATTCCGTTGTAATATCGTTTATTGTTGTTCAAGCTGTGGACCTTCTAATAAACAAATCAATTATTCCATGTGAATATCGTTACTTGGGCAATGAGTTTTGTAAGATAGAAGGTATTTACAGAGGTTGAGGAACATTCAATTGGTGAGATGCTAGATTTACTATAGTTTTGGTTTAACAAATCTTATTTATTGCGATGCGTTTGTGATGATTTTCTGATTGATATGCGATGCGTTATAGTGCGTATAATGTTCACTTCGCGTCACGGCTGTTCGTTTTTGGACTGAATGCCCGGGCACGGGGGAAAGGTCTCAAGGAGAGGAGAAAGGGGGGTCGGGAACAAAATTCATTGCCACTAAACTAATTCTCTATGAATCAACAATTAGCCATTATTGGAGTAAACAATTGTAAATTAGTTTCGGTCGGCAAAAAAAAATTGATTGTTGTTTTCTCATAGAAATATACCCGAAGCTCTTTCCGTTAAATCTTAGACAAAAGTACGAGTACCTATGCCTTTTGTTTTTTTTTCAGTAGCTCTATATAGGAAGCCTCAGGTAAACAATTTCCCCGATGGGCTAATGTCATCTTTGAGGATGCTGTGTGAAGGGCCTTTCAAAGGAAAGGAAAGAGAGGAAGTTCAGGGAAGGAAAAAGGTCCTGTTAGGAAAATTAAATGGTCTCCTTCAACCAGTCTCTCCCATTCCGGCCCGCCACACAGTTATTGGGCAGACGCCACGAGATGTGGGAAAGAAAACTCTATTACAAGAAAACCTCACCCATAAACTCGGACACCCCTACTAAGTCGACCTATTGCAGAGGTGTTGGTTATCCTATAAATTGTTTCCGGGGCGGCAGTACCTAACCGTACCCGCCTCCTAAATTAAAATTTTACCAGCGCTTTTTGGAAAGTAGAAGATCCAAGGTTAACGACTTACGGAGTGTGTAATAAGATCGACGACAAATACTTAATCTTAGCTTCGAATAAAATTTAAAGGAACCCCGAAAACGAAATTTAAATAATTTATTTCGTTTGTTTTTGTATTTTTCTGGAACACACAAGTATTTAAAAATATATTTTAATACAATAATAATATTGTATATGTTTTAAATATATAAAACAAAAATGTTAATTTCTTAACACAACCAGGATATCTATAATTGATTGTATTTTTGGTGTATTGAAAAAAATGTCAAAATTCAACTCTTGATTTCCCAAAGATTAAAACATCAATCTATCTATCTACATAAATAAAAATGTAAATGTTCGTTTATTCGAAATCTTAAATCTCCGAAAGATATTTACGGATTTATTTGAAATTTTGACACAACGTTGCAGTTGAATACGCATGTATTTTTATATACCATATTATATAGATGTCACCTGTAACATTAATGTGATAACTTTATTTTTAACTATTATTTGTTAATGTGGTCTTCACTGGTTGCTTTACCTGTGCTAAGGCCCCCGTTCATTACATAATAAAACATACGTTAGTCCTAAAATGTTTAACTAAAATTAAAATATAATTATGTGTACTTGCTTAATGGGGAATGTAAACTATAAATCTCTTCAGATTTCTGTAAAATTATTTACTAACAGTTTAAATCCACTTTTGCAATTACGGCATGTTCTTACTATGCGGCTATTCAATAGAAAAACAAACTTCACCCAGTCCTGATAATATAACTGGTAATTTAATATTATCGTCGTTGTTAAATAATACATTCTGGAAGATAGCATCGAGATAAACTTTTATTGACTAACGATGTGGATTGAACCTCGTTGCTTTCATTGTTTAAGCTCTTTGCAAACAGCATTTGTAAGGTATAAGGTATCGCGTTCCTCGTTTGATAAAATCATACGAATTATTGGGGAAAAGTGAGTTATTGGAATGAAAAGGTATTTAAACATTAACCCATTGGACCCGCCATTTAGCCTTTGATCGCTTTTAGCATTGGACCCGCCTTTATAAGTGAATAAAAAAGTATTTTAAAAGCTACTGAGGTACATCAATGTTAAAAGCATGATATTTAAAAATATATGCCTACAATGTCTGCACGGTGGAAAAAACCCTCAGCTTCACAGATAATAGAAAATTATATCCATAAATGGTCCAGTTGCAAACCTAATGTACAAAGGTAAGCTAGTCAGTCAGTATCTACTTAGTTATTTACACAACACATATTTTTTATTTGTCAAGCTACTGCTTTACTGGTACAAAATGCCTAGAAGTTTTCAGTCCGCGATACTGCAAATAACAAAAATTTAAAAGCTTAGAATTATTATTGATAATTGTTTCTGCATATTTGTATATTATTTTAACCCTAGCGCACCGGAGGAGGTAATACACCCCCTCCCCAAACGAGTATTTTCACAAAATATGGATAAAAAAAAGGTATTTTAGTTACACTCGATTTGTACTAGCTATTTTACCTTTTGCATTAAATAATGATTGACTGCTGGGCAAAAATGGGCGATCTCCGGTTAAAATGTAGATATAAAAAATAATAACTAATATTTGAGAATTACTGGAAAAGGAGATCAAAATATTAAGAAACACGATAGCTCAACGATTTAGGAGGTCTCCCAGTGAACTCCCGACGTTTTTTTTACAATCAGGTACGTAAGTTTTATAGTAAATCCGAGCAAGCTATATTTGTACGAATCACCCTTGGATGATTTTCACAAAAACGCCTCTATGCAAATTATCCAATATATTTATATATTTTTATTATTACTGTTCTTTTTTTATTTTTTGTTTTTCTGTTCTTATCATTATTCTAATTATTATTAAGCTTTTTATCAATATCGATCAATTATCGCTTAAATCTGTGATTGAATATTAGAAATAAGAATTTTTTTCCAGAATTGTTCGATAATGCTAAGGTTTGTTAAAGAGAAAACTAAGCTTTACAGAAACCCACAATACGGCGATGAGCCCTTGGGTACAAGAACGAGTCATAAAAGCTGTGGACGAATGTTGGTCCCGGCAGAGCAGCAGGCTTGTGAAGGATTCACTATAGTACTTGTTCGATCGTACTAACTACCCGCTCATTGTAATCCACTCTAAAACCACCATTGAGCAAGCGGGTTAGTTTTACAACAAAAAAAATTCAATCGCACCCTGTGTCCCTTGATGGTTGCCTGGTACCGGTGCAGTGTGGTGATGCGAGCGACCATAGAAGTAAAAAAAATGTATACCAGGTATCTCGAATCTCGTTTTCGTGACGAACAAATAGAGATAGTAGATACCTGATATGAAATCTAAAATAGGCTTTCATTTTCCTACTATCTACATAAAATCAACGTCAAATGAAAGTACCCTATTAAGGACCGGGTTACGGTACTCGGGTCTCGGGTACGACGGGTACTTTTGGACTTTCTTTGAAAGCTGGCGTGCAGCGCGCGCATCGATCTCTCTTCTTTTCTCTACGGCATTTACTCCAAAGAGCGGGTACTCTCGTCCCGACCACTTCGCCAGTGGTCGTGAGCAACCCAGTCCATGTAAAATGATCGATTGACCCAGCACTAGTTCTCTGATGGGTGTTCCGTGGCGTTTGTCCGGTGAGGGCGGATTTAAGAATACATTTTCTCTACAGGTATTGTGCGTCTGTCTTCCGATGTAAATCCAAAGCTGTTATTTCCAAAATATCGTGCTAAAACAATGAATAATTCTCGTGTATTTTCATTTTACAAAATATAAATAAAAACGGAAAATTAGAAGGATTTTTGGAAAATTTGATGTAACTATACTACGAAGCATTATGCTTTAAAGGGTTATATGGTCCATGGCTGTTGACCTGTTACAGTGTTATTTCTAGCCTCTGTCCCAAACCGTAGATGGTATTGGCGTAAATTAGATTAGGCACAGGATCAAATCATAATAAAGCGGTGTATGAAAGTGCTTAAACAACGGGAAACTTTCATGCCTCCAGATAAGCGATGTTTATGGGAATATCATTTAGGAAAGTTAGCAAAATAATAAAGACTTTTTATTATGGTCTGGGCTTGAATAATGTCCTGCGGATTTATTACGCTTTATTTATTATTATTTTGAGTACACAATGCCATTGTAAGATACATAAGATTAAGAACGCTTTAATGTTTTCTTCTGAAATTATGCGTTAATAAACTACTGGCACGAAATGGGTACATGTTTGAGAAACTTTTGCACGATTTTGTAGTTTTTTAATATTTTTTGTGTATAAGCTAATTTGAATGGATGATTTTCTATTTTAAAAATAAGAATATATTTTTAGAAGAATCGCCATGATATCCAACATAAAAATGTTTGATATCATGGCGTTTGACTGTCGAGTTTTACAGTATTTTTTATTTATATTAATTTTATATTATTTAATGTTTGTATTTGTAAAAATAAATATACAATTTTTTCATATCATACAGTATTATAATTTAAAACAAAAAATAGCCTTACCTCGCCATAAAGAGTTTAGGCTCTTGTGTTTGTTGAGGTAATTCTAGCTCAATTATAAAAGTTAATATAGGTAATTAATAAACTTTTATAATTGAGCTAGATAAAATTAAAAAAAAAATGTTAATAATAACAAAAAGATAAGTAAGAAAAACGCAATATTTATCAATAATAGACTTTAACATTTAAAAAAATAATAACAGATATGTGGACTCCTATAGTAGTCTAAGATATAATACTACAGTAGTTTAAGATAAATATTTTATTTTTATTTATCTGCTTGGAAGCATCCAATATTTTTATAAGCTCTGCAAGAATGTTCGTAAATTCGACTCAAGGATGAAAGAGGATTGTAATTGTTTGTTGCTCATTATTTCAATATACAATAAATACAGTTTCTTGATTCAGTTAGTTTTCCGTAATCTGCCATAAATTTAAATATCAAAACGCATACAATATATGATTTATTGTATACAATCATTTTATATCTTGTGGACGTGTTTCGTCATCCAAATATTTGCCAAATCGAGGCTTAAATTTCCAATACAAAACTGCGTGTATGAAATTTGAAATTGGGGTGTACAGATACGATATCAGGCTATTGTAAGTGAGGCAGAGCGTTAGGCTGTTGGGTTAAATGAAACATTTGTTTTCATTCAAATTTTTATGGAAGATAATTCTAGTTATCTTCTTTACCCCATGGTTAAAAATTCATTGCGTTTTCCATGCAACTTCATTAACGTATACACCTAAACATAATTTTATATATAGGTAAATTAATAGGTCTTATACTAAAATAAAACTTTTTATTATCTTATATTCATTACATCATTTTGTCTACAACCCTTAAAAAGTTCTACCCGCCTATAGAACACGCCTTCACTCCTGCCTCCTGGCCGTTTCACGATTTATCCCACCACTCCACCATTATTAATCGCTTTCTTAAAAATATATATGTAGAAAATTAAAAGTTCCATTTATTTTAGAAAAATAAATAAATATTTTTGTAAAATAAATTTTACTTTTAATGTTTTTAAATAATTGACTAAGCAACGATTATAGTTCAAGAATAGACTCTACTACAGGAATAAAGTAAAAATTTGGAAAAATTCTCACCGAATCATAAAAAAACATTTCTATAACATCTCGCATCTCGGATAAAATGGAATCCAAATACACGAAATTACACCTACCTATCAATTTCTCAGTTTGTAATGGTCCTACCATCACTGTTCTTATTTAAAAAACCTTTATTAATCTCCGAATTAATATTTGAAAACAACAGATTTCAAATGTCAATTACTGCAACATTACATGGAGAGAAATCTGTTTTGGACCTCACGATAACTTAATAGGTATGCTTTATTAATAAAATATCATTTTGAGAATGTTTTATCGCTTTGCCTTGATAATAAATAATAATAAGAATTTTAGTTGCAATGCAAAATTATTTGTTTATTTATATATAACACATATTCCGACATCATGAAAATATATTCGTAATTTACTAAAAGTTAATCAAGAAAACTTTCAATTCATTCGCAAGGCCTGCAATCCCATTTTTAACCGCAGTTACCAATAATTTGAAGAGATTATTAATAAATTAGCTTTAGTCGTTTTTCTCTGTGTACATTTAATTGCGACATCGTTAATTTTAAAGGATAGCATGACAATGTTTCCTGAATTATTAACATATTTACTATATATTTGCTCGTTTTAAGCGCAATCTTCTTTCTTACCCTCCATCCTCCAATTGCTTGTTTTCAACGAGGCTTTTGCAGTTTGAGAAGGGTCACGAATAAAAAAAGGTAAAATAATGGGCATTTGTCCTGCGTGGCATGGAAGTGCGTGCCGCTCTATGGTAATGTGAAAGCCACTTAAATCTCAGTCAGCAGAAGACCGCCACACAATAGTCTTGTTAGCGCCGTTCTTTGGAGATATTCAAATCAGCCGGCATCCCTTTCCAGCGTCCTTCGCAAACATTAAACCGTTAGAAATTTGCCCACACGAATGATTGTTCATATCTAAGCTTGTTCGTATATATAAGTGTTGGAAATCTCACATGGTGGAATATGGTTGTCAGAAATAGAAATAAGTATTAAGTATTTTACATGTTATCTTGATGAGGAAGTGTCAGTATGTCATAAGTCTTGCGTACGCAGTACACTAGGGGTTTATAATTCCATTTCCGCCGTAGGTCACCACAAGTGGTTCACTACGTTTGGCGACTTAACAGGGGTACCTGGGTTTATAGGGGTGATGATACTTATAGGTCTTAGCGATGCGTCTGCCCACCTACGAGATTAGTCGAGAGAGAACTTTTTACCTCTCCAGCAGGACTCTCTCGACCATTCGCCTTACACTGCAGTGGTCGAGATGAACTTAAACGTCCGTCACTCCTTGACCCACTGACCCCCATATTCCTACTCACCACTCATACCTTTTTCCTTCCCAATTATTGCTCTCCTTCCTCTCCTTAAAAAAACCCTCCATAAAGCATCCCCGAAGATGACATAGGCCCTGAGGCAAATTATTTTCTTCAGGGCCTCCTGTGCGGAGCTAACGCAAAAAAAAATATTGCTCATATTGGCTGTATCACTATATTAGAAATAATAAACTTTTAAAATTAGTGACTAAATATGAAATGTCAGGTACTTTCCAACATTTATCCTTCTATTTTCCTTCCCCTCTGTAATTCATTTTAGGCTAATAACATTCTCCGATTTGTAAATGACATAGACCCACTAGCTCCTGACCCACTTTTGTGTGTGAAATATTTGTGAATTGTTCTACTATTAACGACTTGAAATTTGGTTTTTACATAAGCTTTGCCCACGTTTACCCGTTTTTATTCCGTGTTTAGAACAAATAAGATGACGTATTCCAACGTTGTCTAGACCGAATTATATTCATTTATGGATATGTCAAATAACAATGGCAAGAGAGAAGTATATTACATAACTTACAAAGCTGAAAATTTGCAAAACACGATAATCTAATCTGATGCAGGAAGGATAAATTAATTCAAAGCAACGAATGTACAGAAATAAACTTACCGAAAACGATGACAAACGTCATTTTCACCGTTTTAATCTTCGCTCGCGGGATCAAACCTCTCGAGCTCGCTCGCCTCGAGTCCGCGTCATCTGAAGCTGGAAAACAGAATAAAGCAAGATTACTTTCAACCATAAGCATTTTAAGTACTGCGCTGAACAATTTATTTTAGGGAGATAAACATGATGTAAGTGCTTAAATCTTTGGTACCGTTGGAGCAATCGCAAACATTTTATTTTATTTTTTTATTTAAAAGAAAATGTTTGAAAATTGACGAAAAATATTTAAAAAATACCAATCTCATCCTGTTTTTATAATTTCTCATAATACATATTTTTGTCTGACCATTACCGCGGCTCTTCGCTATTTATAATGCGCTATATTGAACGTAATCAACATGCACTTTTTGAAAATTTCTAATATCGTTTCGTCTGGCAGAAACTGTATCTTTCACACGACTGTTGGTTTTTAATTAAAAAACGTGTTCTTTTTGCGAATTTCGAAAGACCAAAGTGAAAAACTTTTATTCAATTCCAGTAATAAGATTTGATAATGTTGTCCGACTTGTGGTACCTGAGGAAAATTCGAATATTTCTCCTTATTATTCAGTAACTTTTATCTACGTGATACAACACCACCATCATTATTCACCACAAACTTAGTTGTTAACAGAATAAAGAAGATGTTGTGTTAGCCTCGGAGTTAAATTTAATTATTGTTAACCGAGCTCAAAGTGTAACCATTGTTATTTATTGTTTGCGCAAATATGTTTAACCTTAATCTACAGTAGTCCTTATTATGTGGCAGAACACATGTCACGATCCTACCGTAAGTAAATACAATGATAACACATTACATTGTGTCGTTCAGAATACAGGCCACAGACCACTGTGTATTTTGTACACGTACCTATATACATATTATCCTTTAAAAGCTTTTCATACATTTGTCACGTGTCGGTTTAAGAGTTAGAATACAATATATTTTTGTCATATGTATACATTTTACGGATGACGGATATTTTTTTTATTTAAAAACGTAACGCCTTGAAACGTGCTCATAAATATTTACGCCGGATTTCTTGTCGAGGAGGATCGACGCGCAGGGGACTCACTATTGTCGGCAGATTCCTGCGAACGTATATAAAATAACACCCTTGTAAATGTAAACGTGATGTCTCGGAATATAGATGTTAATCTTCGATAGACCTAGTCGAACATTTCAGGTCTCAAGACGATCTTAAAAAATTACAAAATAAATCATCGGGCAGTTTCGCCATGGCCGACAAAAACTTTGTGTTTGTTTTTAAACCTTGAACACACCAATAACATTTTTATCGAAAAAAGGTAAATAAGAAATATTTCTCATAAAAACAATATTATGTGAAGTTCATAAATTCGTTTACGGTTCGGTGAAAATGTTAGACGGAATGAATAGAGCCAGACTTTCGTCGAAATCGAATATTTGTGATATGGTTGATTCATAAGAATTGTTTCCACGTAATTTTCTTTTAGTAGGTAGTCTTTTTTGTAAAAAATATTTGAAAACCATGATATAAACAATGAAATATGTGAACGTGTTTTGTGATCGAAATATTTGGCTAATCGGGCCTTAAATTTCCAAAACATAACTGGGTTTCCCCATGATTAAGAAATTAAATTTGAATGGAGAAATACGATTTCAGGCAAGTGTAAGAGAGGTAGAACCCGTGCTAAATGGTCTAGAACCAGAAGGTACCAAACTCAGCGGCAACTGAGTTACTTTAATAAAAAATATTTTTTTAAAAGCTTACTTTTTTCACTCCTCGTGCAATTGAGCAATATCTATTTCAAATATCGAAAATGTTTTTTGAGCGCATACTCAAATTCATTCCTGACACCTAGGTGTCGAAATGTCTTATGTAAATTGGCGTAGTGAGTTTTCTTTAAAATCGACATAGATGTCACTAGTGCGGATTATCCGGGAGGTACACATAATACATGCAAAAATTGGACAATAAAGCGTCTGTTGTGATGGTACTGACCTTGTCTCCCTCGCTTAAGCCTCTTAGAGCTGGCGGGCGGACTGATGACCACCTTGCTCTTGGCCCAGATGGTGATGACGATGACGGTGTAGCAGGCGGTGATGGTCAGGGCCGGCACCACGAACAGCGTTACGGACACGCTCGTCATCCAGATCTGCCACTTTTGTGGTGATCCTAGCTCGATCCAACACTGCAGCTGGTCTAGAATAAAACAAAAAAAATAATCAGAAAAAACAGGCCTTAAGCCATTTTGTTGTTCTACAATTTTATTTGTTTCAAATGTTCGCGCGCCCCTCGATGCATAGTGCGTAATTACATTTGTACACATGCACCGCGGGGATAGATAATTATGTTTGGTATATAATTAATACCGCACAATAATCCTAACTCCTCCCAACCATTTGTGAGTATATTGTGAGGCCGAATGTAGAGGAGGGTGGAAGGAGATGGGAAGAAGATGGTGAGGAAGTATCTGGCTATTCAGATCTGGTCATGAAACACGGATAAAGCTATCTACATTTCAATTCTGAATGGTGGTCTTACACCAGGGCGATACTGATAGCATCTTCTACTCTGAAACGTGCCAGCAAATATACCGTATAGAATTTAAATGATAAAATTGTGAAATAACAAAAATCTTTCATATGAAATTTACTAGCGCACGCCCGGATTTAAGCCCGCGACCTTCGGATTGCTAGTCGAGAGCTTTACCCCTCGACCATGTAGGCCATCAAGGTAACCGTAGTGGTAATTTTTCAATATCCATATTTGTACCATCCTGCTCTATAAGTATTTACCTACTGTCTTTATCCCTTACTTGTATTGTTTGCCCTGTGTATGGAAGCGGGTAGGTGTATTTATTTTTAATTCGTGCCACCCTTGTAAGGGGTTAAAGACCGAGACGTCCCTCGACTGCAAACACAACATTCATAGCGCTGAATTACACTTATTTTTAACTGGACTACATTTTTTTGCTGTGTGTCAAATAGTTAATGCATGCGCCCACTGGGCTTGTATAAAAGAAATTACATTGGGGAGATACGACATGTCTCCCACCATCCGGACATGTTCCTTGGGCACTCAGTGACAATCATAATAACACACAACACCATAATAGCATAACGTTAATAATAATTATTTAGGTAACTAAAATAATACTCCCTTAAGTACCCACCCTTTCAAATTTACTGCTAACCCCAGCTTCCTTTGTCAAAACTTGTTAAATTATTTTATTTGTTTTCGTATTTTATGGGAGTCACTATAATTTAGCGAACTCTTTCTCATATAAGTAAAAAGGGTGGGATAGGTACTACTCTTTATGAATACTTGCGGTAAAATAATTTTGAAACGACAATTATTTCATTCATTAGTTTTTTAGATTTATTTATTTTAATTTCAAAAAAAAAGATAATTTAAAAAAATATATTTTTCGAAAATGGTTTCCTCAGTAAATACATTACGGTTTTATGTACCTTAAGAGCTTAATTGCTAATATATGTATTTTAAATTTTACACAAATTATAAACAACCATTAATGTACGGTAATTGTTTATCGATTGTGTAAAATTAATTTATACGTAAGAAGGTATTTAATTTCAGAAGGAATATTTTTTTTAAATTTAAAATAAAACGTTAACTTTGTAAATACCACTTTCATTTTATAAACGGCCGACAATTTTTGTAATCCGCCGTAAAGACATATGTATATATATATATTGTCACGTAACGAATCGGACACGTTCAAAACTCCCGCGAATTCAATTAGTCAGCGGTGAGTTGTTACCATTGTCGCTGTGCGCGCGCCTGCCTTGCGCACGGCCAAGTTGGTAAAACTGCTCTACGCTCGACACGCCGGCCATTCAAATCACCAACCGCCACACTGACAATCTAGCCTTGGCCCTGTCAACATGTCTGTTTTGCTATCGACCAGGACGCCATGATTGCGCGCCTAAATTAACGGCCGGTCTGTACAAGTATTTTCGAAGCCTGTACCTAATTGCTGTGCCTACTCACCATGGAGAAATGTACGCGTAATAGCGCGTACAGTACGGAAGATAACCCTCCTTTTGTGGTTCAACATGTACGCGAAACCTACTACAAATTCATGTAAGCGGATTAACTATCTTTACCTTTTATGTGCCTTTTGTGACTTGAATTATGCCTACACACACGCTTGCCAGCCAGAACCTAAATTATCAAGAGAGATTGTTCCTAACGAAACGCTAGGATATTTAGGATGTAAATGACCCATCTCATTTGTGTATCTGTTTGTAATTGTGCTTTGTAAATATACTATCATATCCCATTAATGCGTTTCCTTTGACGAATTCGAAGTGGTTTGTTTGGCAATCCGTTCCTCGTGTAAAAGCCGTAGCTGACCTGACCCCTGATGATCATGACCTCACCTTCTACCACCTGAGCTAACGCCGATATGTACTAAGGCACCCTTTTTGCAATGGACCTCTCACAGGGAAATTGCGCCCTTTACAATATATTTAGCGGAGTATTACACTGCTCTGACGATGCTAAGGTTTGTAGCAAAGCATGGTAGGCATTATGTATAAAAAATAAAAGTAGTGTTTCCAAAGTTATTGTTTTATTATAAAATATATTGTCACTTCACAAAGAATCTACATCACATGACTAAAAAGTTTTTTTTTTAATATTGAAATTAAACTGTTCTTTATTAATGTCATCTGGAAGGCAATTATATAAATTTCCTCCTTATAGCCAATAGATTGCTTGCCATATAGTTAAGTTATGCTATTTGAATGTATGTTATCGTGTAAAACTGCGTTTCCCAACAGCCGGTCCGCGAAATATTAAAGCGTTACAGATGAACCACTCATTAGCTTACTAACTAGCAAATACAAAGTAAACCATTCAAAAAAACAAACTAAAGTGTCAAAATCAATGTGATTCTTATAACATTTTCGGGCCATCCCACCAATGCTTAAGATTTTATTTGCTAGTTGTCGACGGGTTATCCGCTACTGATGGTGTCGCGAAGAAGCTACCGATGCACGAATACAACGCAGTGTAAATATTATGCAAGGCCGTGAGAGTGAATTTTTTTTTACTTATAATCACGGCGTATATATAGTCCGAAACTGGGCTTAAGTTTGAGGTAACTGTGCCAATGTATACAAAAAATACTTTTTTCACGGACCTCGCTAGAAAATTATTCATTAAAGAGAAATTATGCTTTGCACTCAGGACATGGAAATGGTTTCTTTGCAGAGCTCGTAAGAATGTGAATCTTTAAAGATAATTTAACAGAACATTATTCATTACCCCTAAAAAATGGAAATGGTTTCTTTGCAGAGTTCATAAGAATGTGATACTTTAAAGGTAAGTTAACACAACATTATTCATGACACTCAAAACAATCATGGTAATGGTTTCTTTACATAATTCGTAGAGAAAACTGGTAACTTGGGAATATTACCAATTACGGCCTCAAGCAATTTTCTCATTGAAAAATGATTTTTTAGATGATGCAATACATTATTTAGAACATAAGCATGGTTTTTTACAGAACTCGCTAAAATGTAATTCACTAAAGCGAATTTATGAGAATAAATAGCTACACTCAGAATGTCCCGATCAAAAGCTAAGTTTTCTTGATGCCCAAACTTTCGATACGTCCCGGTTTGACTGGGGTTGTGCCGGTTTGAAGGTATATCCCGGCATCCCAGACGTCACACTTATATCCAATTTTCATGAACATGAATAGCTGCAGTCTGAATACAAGGATGTTTTATCTCCGCTGTAAATGCAGAGTGCGACTTTTAATTCGATTTTCGGTTGTATTCAGAACACGTGAATAGTTTGTGGAAACAGGTTAAATGGCAGAATCAACTGCAAAAATTTTATTCCGTCTGCAAAGTTAATCGTGAACTAACTTGAAGTACATTTTTCGAAGGTTTTTGAAAATAACAAAGAACGATAAAAATAGTCCATTTTTTCTGAAAATATTATAGCTCGCAAACCTGGAAGTAAAATATATATTTTTATGTGAATAAAACAAGGAATATGAATCTTAATATGTAAGTCGATTTAGTAAAAATCGATTGAAGATTTATTTTAATATAGATCTTTGAAAAAATAATAGATTTCAAACCAATATATTAATTTTGTGAACAAATCTACGAATATACGAATCTCAGAATAGAATTTGACAATTCGTCAAATTTTAAAGCTGATTTTCAAGTTCTGTTATTATATCATTATTGGCCTGTTTTTTCAAAAAACTGGATTAATAACAGTACTTGAATAGAACCTTCACAGAACTTGAAAATCAGCTTTGAAATTTGATGAATTGTTCAAATTTTGTGAATTAACGCGTCCTTAATCGTCGGCCGGTCCGCGGGCCTAAACAGGCTAGGTTAGGTTAAAATAGAATGTGTTTGAATTTGTAAAGTTTTAATAATATTATTTTTTTAATAATATCAGTGTTTGTATAATTTTTTGGTAGATATTTTAGAATTAATGTTAAGAGCATCAGCATTTTGATTTTCTTGTTTTTAATTACATGTAATTAGTTTCCACAGATTTCAATTAAGTGCCTCCTGGTTTATGTATGATTTTACTAGGCTATAATATAATATATATTTATATACCTGCTAAAGACGCCAACCAAGAGGTTGATTTTTTCCCATTTATAATGTTGTTTATCAAAGAATATTCTAAGATATTTATCGGTATTTTTGCAATTCACCCTTTTTACTGTTTATTTATTTTAGTACATGAATTGTTATGTGCTATATATTAAGGTATTACTGAGCGCCTGCTGAATCATAAAGTAAGATAGAGTCGGAATAACAAGGGCTTGTCCAAGAGGCAATGTATGCATGTGGACGAAGCAAAAAGTGAATGCAATGATATAGGTAGTTATATCACGGTCAATACACCACTGCGGAGAAAATGATAAGTAATGGATACTTTATAGTAGGTACCTTCACATATTTAAAAAAAGAATTTCAGTCTGTCATTTAGTTGTAGATAAAAATTGATAGCGCTGCGATCGTTTAAAAAGTTTTAAATAGCAACACCAAAATAGTTCATAGGAAAATGAATGCATGTTTAAAAAAGCTCAATGCTCCAACTACATATTTTTGACGTTAATCAAACAATGTCAGAAATATTGCCATTAATTAGAGGTAGATACTTTCAGAAATTAGATGATCCTACATCACATTGTAAGACAATTTTATGTTTCTTAGATGTTAAATCAAACAAAAACATAATCTAATCTACAGATCCAAATAATAAATTTGTAGTTGTCGTAGCAATCAAAAATTTTAGTAACAAACAATTTAATAAAATTCTTGATTGTTTCACTACTCTGCAGGTAGTGAAAATATAAAAAAATAGATGAAAAAAAAAGATTTTTGTTTATCTAATACAAACTTAAAGCTCGACGTCCCTGCCACAAAGAACGTAACATTAATCTTCGTAAGACGCATGTAATTGAATGACAGGTTTAACAGAAATTTCTATTGGTCGTTACATACATAATGCATTAAGTACACTTTGCAGTTAGGGCCGGTACTATAATAATGATATAATATAATACCCATTTTACTTCCAGAGAAGGTTGTCGATGGAGGAAAACCATCTGATAGCCCTAACTGGATTATTTTAAAATGCTTTTTGAGTTATTTCTACTTGCCCCTCTAGGGTGTAACAAGAAATCACTGCCTTGTACTATTTGATAAATTCACACCACAAAAAGGTTTCCGAAAGATCGCAATGTTTTTACAGGTTCCTGGTTAGTATACTTTCCACTTGTCTATCAAATTCCGTAATAAAATGGTGATCTATAGGTTTACGGTCAATCGAATTACAATATCGATAGGCGTAACTACCGATTTTCCGAGCACGGTTACACTATTGATGTCCAAACCGATGTTGATAAAGCAATAAACTTCTGTCTATGAAATCCAATTCCTAAACGTCAGACGTAAAAGTTAAAAATACTAATAAAATGACAAGTTCAAATTGAAATACTATCTTTAATGCAAGTTTGCAATATATTTTTTTTAAACGAATAAATTGTGGAATTAAACAAATTTTCATAATTATTATTTTTAATCATGATTTTACCGGGCAAAGCACGCCAAAATTCAGTATAAATCTAATTTCTGAACAAATTCGGTAGAGAATAATTTAATCAAAAAAGTCAATTATTACCGCGATGTGTAAAGAGGTATTTTAAAAATAATAGAGTTTTCTTAGTGAAAAAAACTCCTTTCTCGCATGTAACACAGCTATTAATTTAAGCAAAATATCAGAATGTATTTCTATTTTATTGACACGAAAACTGCTGCGTTATTCCGCATGTTACAGTAAAATATTACAAACTTTTCGAAAGTAAATTAAAATGGAAATTTTCCTACAAGTTAAATCTTCCATAGAAATGGTTATGAATGTATTCAAGCAATGTTGTTACTTCTGAATAATATTAAAATTGGCAGTCCGCGTATAATTTTTGACAAAAATGGAGTTAATTAGTTTATGAGGTCATTAATCATAATTAACAAATTTTGTTTTTCCAAGTTGGAACGGAATCAATTGATCGCGTCTTAGATGAATCAACCAAGTCAATGGATCGTGTATACGATTTCTTTCAGTTCAAAGAGCTTAGTTAGTTCACCATAATTTATTAACAAGCTAGTTGTTTTGCATTACGGACGACGTAATCCCAACAGTTGCGCATATTGACAGCTTATCCGATAACTTGGAAACCGCGCTAAAATTGGCGGCTTTTATCAACTGACTGTCGGAATCTTACTTTTACCGTGCTTGCAAATACATAACGCTAACTGACCATAGACGACGGATTTCTTCAATGTCTTTATCGATCGTCCTTAAAAGACTTCCTGATGTGTGCAATAATACTTTGCGGAGTTGTTAAATTAGTTTTTATGCGCATTTTCATTTTATTTAACACACTTATGGATTAGGTGTACATACTGTACCTAACCAGTGGCATTAAAGTCATTGTTTACATTAATTTATACGTACATTATGATGCCGTCCCTCAGACCGTTGACCACTATATTTTTTATCGGAATATTCCTCTCAATAATTATTATCCCGGTAAATCTGAACTATATGATTCAATTTATTGTTATTTATTTCTGTCAATGTCTTTTTTATATTCTTGACAACCGCTATATTATTCTGAGAAACTGGTTATGACGCATCCTGCAGCTGCGTCAATAGTATATTTCTTACTTATAAATGAAAAAAAGTTGATGTTTATTATGTGTAAACAGATACTTTCAAGAAACATACATCGTTATGACGATAGTATACTTGAATTTGGTTTGGTAACAGGACAGAGAGAAAACTTATAATTCTTTGTTTTAAAAGATTTAGTTTGGAAAAAACTATTTTCTTGGTGTGTAATAAATAAACGACTAAAATCATTTCCAGCAACTTTAGATTCAAAATGGTATTCTAAAATGGGGAAAGTTTTCCCATTCTACCCCGGATGTTATCCCTTTCAGCACCACACTTCTGTTTCCACATATAGACCATATTTTTCTTTGATAAATCCTTAAAAATTAATATGTGTATTTTTGTTTGGCTTACTAATTGAGATTATTATTTTATTTAATTGAAATTATTTTTAGGCCCCAATGGGTTATTTTTAACTTGTAGAGAAAAAAATTATCACACAAACAATTGTTTAATTTTTTAAACTATTAAATCACTCTTTAACATGCTTCAATATACAAAATAATGATGGATCCCAGTCCAAGCAAAACAGCTGAAACGAGCACAAAAAATAGCCGCCATGAAAAATATCCTTCACAAGCGATTTATTTTTTTCTTCACGTTCCTGAGGAAGATCCCTGATATTGAAAGGGTTAATGGAGTGTTTGCACTACGTTCCAGACTGCAAGATATATAATATGCTAGTGAATCCTCTGCAATGCTTCGATAATTCCTGATGTCTTTCTCAGGGGTCTCCTACTTGTTCCATCATTTACTACTGTATACCACAATGTTACTGTTAAAAAACTACATTACATCGACTTGTTATCTCAATACGGTGCAGAGATATTGCGTTAAGTATTTGTCGGGCGTCCCTGACTTCTTCTATAATTTATACATCTTTAAGCACTCCTGGCACTAATAACAACAAACTTTGAAATTTTCAGCGATATGGGTCGACGACTTTTCTAGTTTCGCGAGCACAAACATACGCAGGTTTAATTTATATATATTACTAGATGACGTGTACCCGGCATTGCTGGGAGATAGATATAAACCGTCGCTGACTTTTCTGTTGAACTTTTTAAGATATAAAATTCCGTAGTTACATTATTTTGATGTATCTCATAAGGTTAAGGCAGCGTTACCAATACCCGAATTACTAGGACCCGAATATTTTTTATTACAAAACATTGACTCTTTTCTACTTTCTATAAATAAAATATGCATATACAAACCTCCCGGAAGAAATTTTCTAAATGATAGTGAAAACCCAATCAAAATTCGTTGCATAGTTTCGAAAACTAATCGCGGATAACGACTTCATTTTATACTATTTAGAGGTTAGAGAAGATTAGTAACCGGTTAGAATTTAACTCAACCATTTGGAATGCATTTTATAATATAAGACGTTGTCCTGCCACTGACCGTCTTCTATGTAGGTTAATTAAAATTTGTGGTTGTATGTATTTTCGGATGAGAAAACTGAAAAAAAATCGTCGAAATTTTATATTCATATTTAGATCTTGACAACAGCACCACCTATCGGGTCAAAAACTATGCCATATTTCAAGTTGGAACCATCCATACACATTCACAAAATTTCATTTAAATCGGCTGGGCGGTTTCGGAGATTAGCGTGTACGAACACAGTGACATGTGATTTTTATATATTTAACATTATTATACTCCGTAGTGTGACAGGTCAAGATTCGGAATCGAAATTGCTTCAGCTACGTTTAGTAACTTAATCTAAATGTTCCTGCAGTTCTAAACCATTCTCTTCCCCTAGTCGATTAGTCTTTCCTTTTCATTCTCCTCCTCATATCTATTTGTTTCACAATGTTCCCCAATCAGAGCTGCAATAGTCCCCCTGAGTCTGAGTCTTTTGTGTGATTCATATGGAATAACAAAAATAATCAGAAAGCGAAAAAAATGTGACAGGTTTATTTACAGAGAACACCTTAAAGAGTATTATTCTCTCTTCATATCAAATAACACTTCAAGCGTTTGTGGAAATTTGACTCATTTTGTGAAGCACTTTTTAGAGAGTATCTAGAAAACTTCAGTGTATTATTATAAGAAAAGAACTCCTTAAATGAGTATTATCTTTAAGTTTCATCTGCTATTCAGGCTGTGAAAACAAAGACTTTAAGAATAATGTACCTGTTCTTGGACATAGAAGCCAGAGGGATGCGGATTGGTAATTACAATTAATTATATAACTCCACTTTTAGAGAACCCGAACCCAGTTCATGCCACTAAACGCAGCAGTCCAAGTCCACAGTTACAGGCTAAAAAATACAGATTTCTTTTGTGTTCTTTGAAAAGATGTCATCTCGCTCACTCTAGGTTCCACAGAATAAGCGCCTAACATTGAGGATTCATTTCAGAGAATGCTCGCGTATCCGGGGCGTACCTATTTCGAAGCTACTGACTTCTATAAATTAGCATAGCATTCATTAAATGACATTAAACAAATTGCAGTCAATAACGGCTATAACACTAAAATTATAGATAATATTATGTTAAACAAAAAATATCAGAAAAAGTTGACACAGATGACAATGTGAAAAAGTGGAGAAAAATAGTATTTTAAAATAATCATTCCTCTAATTTAATAATTAAAAACATCCAAAAGACTATCTAACCAGCTCTTTACACAAACAATAAATTAAAACAAATATGTTTGTTAAATAACAAGGATAAGGATGATATTTGAAACAAATCGAGGATTTATAAATTATTTTGTAACGATTGCAAATTTTTTTATAAGTAAGACTTCTAGAAATTTTAATACTTAAGTTTAGAAGCACCTTGGTTGTTTGAATAAAAAATATTATTTAGAATTTACCAACCAAATTTCGGAAACAAATCATTCTTTTGATACATGTGGACTCGTGAACAAATGTTAAATATTATATATTAGTGTTGAAGATAAGGAAAAAACATCGGATACACATAAAACACGTGATACGTCCATTACCGCCGGCAGACCGCCGGTGCCGATGGCTACTACTTACTGACATCTGCTCACCAGGGCACGTACCCTCTACCCCTCTTCTCTACCCCGTACCCCTCTAGCTCATTACTATCAACACACACAGATAACGTATAAATAAACTAATTTACAGTATCGCCCTGATGTAAGACCACCAATCAGAATTGAAATGTTGCTATAAATGGCTTCAGCCGTGTTTGCTGATCAGATCTGAAGAGCCAGGTACTCTCCCACCTTCCTCTTCCCTATCTCCTTTCCCTTCCCACCACCCTTCAGCCTCACAACATACCGCAGTTGGGGATGCCATAGTCTGACTGGTTCCAGACGGTTGGGAGCAGTTGGGACTAAAAAAAAATAAATCCGGCTTTATTGACAGCATTTTTTCTGTTGCGTTAGATAAAAATTAAAGATATGTTAAATCAGTACACATCACCGGCAAGGAAGGATCAATTAATGATTGGATTTATGGCGTGCATTGATATTCTAAATGTGGCTTACATTTAGGGGAATACCCTTGATATGCACTTATCATCTCAGATCGATATTGCGTTTTTGTTTGAACTATTATTCTAAAGTGCATCGTATTGTGTTTCTACAGACATTTTTTGGTTTATCTAACCGACCAATCTGAAGTCGAACACTTAATGTTCTTGTCCAGAACCGACTTTTTAAGTCTTTTGTTTCACGAAGTATGGTATTTTATTGATCTTTTTGAAAGTGGATGACCAAGCGAAATGAACGGGGCATGTGATTGATGTCTTAGTTCCTTTTAAGTTCTAAAGAAAATCAAGCAACACGAGTTTTACGTACCAAATCACACATATTGTTTTATTATAAAGTTGGCATCTTAAAACTTTGAAAACAACGGTACGGCAGATTGATTTTTTATCGCCTTTCTCCCGTACGGCAATAACTTTTCACAAAATATTAAAGTTACACTCAATCAAAAAATTATCATCTGAGAAGATAAATAATCAAAGATGGTAGAAATAATTGTGGCGGATAGTAGTATGTTAAAGTACTTAAGCTCTAAAATACCGAAAGAGTACTATGAATAAAAAAACCTGTTCATTTGTCTTGTTAAAAGGTCTTGAAAGGTGAGTTCTGGCATCATAAAATTTGCACAGATTTTTCCGTTTAGAGTACTCGCAATTGTTTTTAGCTTTAGAAAACATTTCCATCACGAGCTATGGATCTTAAAAATACAAGTTCGCCTGTGAAAAATATTTTATCCACATTTTAGCTGTCTATCAATTGTTATATAGAAAGAAAGAAAAAATGGATCAAGGCGTCTTAAAACCTTGGCGATACTGAGTTGTAAACTTTTGACCAGAGCAGGAACATAATATGTAAAATTAAAGAGAATTGTTTTGTTTGAGTTCAGTACTATTAATTTACTTATCACACAATCCAACCAATTTTTCATAATTTTACTACCCATACATGTTTATAAAATTGTTATCAAAACTCAGTAGAAGTCCTGTAAAGAGTGCAACATTGTTTAGAAGGGCTATCATTTTTTTAAAATGTGAATACCGTATAAGAGTCCCAACTGCTCCCAACAATCAATAATTGGGGAATATCGTGAGGCTAAAAGGATATGGGAGGTGAAGGAAATGGAGAACAGAAAGGTGGGAATTACCTGGATATTCAGATCTGACGACTAAATACGGCTAAAGCCATTTAAAATAAACCGTTTTCATTTTGAATGTTTGCCTGTCAACATGGTGATACTACTACTATATTTCTAGACATGTGTATATTATTTAAAAATAATTAATATTTTTGAAAGAGCACAAATTATTTTTTTAAAAAGCTGCTGACGAGCTAGAGGAGAGAAAAAAAGTTGGAAAACGTAATTATATTTTATTTTCCTGAAAGCCCAGCCAAATCGACAAAACTACAGACACAACGAGACTGCACTAGCAGCTCTCAACCCATTCATTACACAAGCCAACATTACAACCTCCCGTCTGGGGATCAAAAAAACGGACAAACCCAGACCACTAAAAGGAATGCTTGACAATCCCATCCAAGCTCGAGACATATTGAGGAAAAATAACAGTATAACCGAGTACCCTGGAAATAAAATTTATTTTGACCCATGGATCAATGAACTCGAGAGAGTGAATTAGGAATCAAAATTAAATATAAAACATAATACAATAAATCTGTAATTGTAAATACTAATACAAAAACTTCATTTATTTATTCGTTCTTGTGTTGATCATTCCTATACCCAATTTTATTTCTTATTCATACGAAATGTAATTCATTTATCCTTTATCCAAATTACATTAAATTAATCTGGTTACGGGTTATGGTACACATTTTTTCTCCAATATTATTTATATAAACGTAATTTTATTTGTCATTATCGTTGGTATTTTCTCTCATAAAGCTGATAATAGTCATTGATGTATTATACTAGATTAGCCCCGTCTAGTTAAATTCATTTAAAAAATGACACCACATAGCGTACGTCACAAATATGGAGATGAACTTAACAACCCAATTCTGTTTAAACTCCTTGTACAAGCGTTCAAACTCGTAAGCGAAACCACCGTTCATTTTGTTACGGAGGTTTGTTGGAATTTGACTACAAAGCCGTCACCAAACCAATTTTTTTTGCTAAACCAGGTCTGAATCGGGTAAAGGACTAATAAATAACACAAAATGATTTTTATTCACATTTTACTTTTTGGATTCATACACTACATATTGAACCATAACGGGAAACGTACACATATTTACTATTGAGCAGAAGTTTTATGAATTTACAAAACTATTTATGTAAAATAGTATACAATTATCAAAGCTAGCATTTACTTTGTGGCTTGACACTTTAATCAAATGAAAATTTATTTTGTTTTTAACCACTTTGTTAGGTTTATAAGACAGTATTATAGAAAACTAGTCTAGGTACAAACATTAATAATGTAATATAAAATAAAATAAAATAAAATAAAGCGAGAGAAATCATATAAGACGAGGACAGAGCTTCAGAGAGGGTGGTGGGGTGGGATAAAGGAGGGTGGGGGTTACATGGTTATAATATCAATTTATTTATGCCCATTAAATGTGCTTTTATATTGTGTTTTTTGTTGTTGTGTTTGTCTCATTTTTTGAGAATATAGGCACAACTTTACATATCTTCGGAAAAAAATATGATTGTACCTTCCTCCCCAGGGACTAAGTCAACCGCGCCAAATGCATGCTGATCGGGTAATGTCATACGATTTCAGAGAAATGCCTATTCGGTTTATTTTTGTAGTGCCATTTTTGTGAAATACATAGATGGTGCTTATTCAAAGCTAGACAATAACAAACAGTAATTAAAATAACCTTTTTCAGATTAAGCAACGATACCTAATTTGTAGGTACATTAAACTCTCCCCGCCGCACAGCATGCTCAGAGATTATAAAGGACCTGAAGGAAATTGCAGTCTAAACGTTTGGGATGAAAATGATTTGAGCACACGTGGTTTCCTGATGATGGTACGGTCAACGTGTTCCGAAATCGTCATAATTAATGTATTCGAAATTTACTAAAAATTTAACAGGAAACCTGTTAATTCATTCGTTAAGGGCCTGCAATCCCTTTTTTAAATAAATTAGTAAAACTCTGTTCCGACATCGTGATAATTAATGTATTTGAAATTTACTAAAAGTTCAACCAGAAACCTGTTCATTCATTCGTTAAAGGTCAGCAATCAGTTTTTTTTTTAAAATAAATTAACAAATACTAATTTTTTCCGTATTTGTAACTCTACAATATATAATAAATATTACCCAGTTATTTTCACATAATTGAATCCGGATTGCTTATATCCATTTCACAATTTTATTCTCGGTTTGTTGGGAAACCTAAGCGAAAATAAGACATTTTATGAATAATTATCGGAATGTATATAGAAAATATTTATTCCTATACCTAACAATTTTTGACTTCATGAACGTTCCTTTTCATGTAACATATCTTCCACCACCTTCATCACCTCTACAGCAATAGTTATAATTATATAAATAAATATGACAAAAAACAACACAATTTTTGTTTTAATACAACATCGCTTGTCGCTAATAGTTGTTGCGCTGATTAAGGTAACATTTAAAAAATTGCTTATTATATAATAAAAAAGGTATGTGTAATATATATATGTATACTTTGTAATATAAATTTTTACACAATATAATTTGTACACAAAAAATAAATTACTCAACGACGCGATTTTTCATATAATTTAATATGCAAATAATTGTGGACTTAATACAACCCTGAATTAGAGACAAGCCCAGAAAAACCGTGATTTTAACAAACACATCAATAATTATAATGGGCCTGGCTCGTGCCATGTCGTATTGTTTATATGTATTCGTTAAAAGTGTATAACACACTGCATGACGTCATGATTAGGAGTGGTTTGAAAGATGACGTCAGAAAATTTACTTGTCGATCGTGCAATTCTATTAATTTCTGACATTTGTTAATGCGCTGCCTTCAAGCTATCTGTAAGGTACATGTATTTTGTTGTATTCAGATAGCTGATTACATTTTCTAAAATAAAGGTACAATCTATAATATTTGGAACTGGGTTATTTTTGTGATTGAAAAAATGAACTTGCCCAGCCATAAGCTGGGAAGCAAAATAAGTAAACTCTAGACCAATAAAAAGCAAAACGCAATGCACAGTTACCATTTCTCATTGCGACACAATGCGTGGGCCTTTTCATAAATGTGTACGTGAACCAAACAAAATTGTGTTGGTGTTATTTTTCAATGGATATGCCGTGTCTAGTCTAATATTAGTCTTTTTTTTTTTTTTTTTATATTAACTCCACACAGGAGGCCCTGAAGAAAATAATTTCCCTCAGGGCCTATGTCATCTTTGGGGATGCTGTGTGGAGGGTCTTTTTGTGGAGAGGAAGGAGTGAACATGGGTCTTGAAGAGTCCCATGTTGTAGGAGGGAGGAAACACAGAGGCCGGCAGTTCGTTCCACAGCCGAGCTGTTGAACTTAAGAACGAATCGTAGAAGCGACCCGTTCTCATGTGACAAATGTCAACCGTGTACAAATGTTGGGCGCGCGTTTGGCGTGTATCCCGACTACGCACCGGTGCCGAAGGGATCAATGACGCTAGTTCCTCAGAGCATCTTCCATTGTAATACCGATAGAACAAGGACAGCATACCTACCTGACGCCTGTGCTCTAAAGATTGCAGTCCGCTTGTTAAGATTGGGGAATCTATCAAACGGACCGCCCGTTTTTGCACAGAGTCAAGGGTTTTTTTCAGGTATTTAGGGGCTCCGGACCAGAGATGGCTGCCAAATTCGACAGTAGGGCGCACTTGCGATTTGTACAGGGTCAGCAGTTGTGTACTATTAAAGTATCTGCGGGCCCTGTACAGTACGCCCAGCTTCTGAGAGGCCAGCTTTACTCTGGCTTCGATGGAGCCCCCATACCTGAGCTGGTCACTTATAGTTACACCAAGCATATCAATGGAAGGCCTGTTCGGAAGATTGCTTCCGTTGAAGGAGACTAGGTTATCATTTAGATCCCTTTTAGACGTAATCAGACAGGATTGGGTCTTTAAAACATTAAATTCGACGAGATTATTTTTACCCCAGGAGGAAATACTCTCGAGATAACCGTCCATTCTCTGCTTCAAAGCCCTCCGAGCCGTTGGAGTTTTGGAAGTGGACATCGTTTTTTTTGTTGAAATCCATTCATGAACGTTTTTTATTGATTTGCAGTCGCACCATAGATGAAAGCAAAGATTTTATGATATTGAAGATTGTGATGGTCTATGGATAACAGTAGTTCAAGTGAGTCCAAATACAAATATAGGGAATCTCTTTAGATAAACAAATTTTAAAAAAGGTTTTTACGATCAAAAATAATCAAAATTTGAATGTAAAGGTAAATTAATCGATAAATTTTGTCTATTGATAATTTGATCGCTGTTCGAAACGACTGTAAATCGTAGGATAATTTCCATTATAAGTTTTTCCACGAATATTCAGGATTAAAATTGTCTCTCTTTTGAAAGAACTTGAACTCCAAGAATAAATAAGACTTTTTCTCAATCCTATTGAACATCTCAATAGTATATTACATTAATTAAGTACAATGTTATTGTTACAGAAAAAAAACTCAACTTTGTTTTGCGACATGCTCAAGAAATGCAGAACATTGTTGGAAGTGGACATCGTTTTTTTTTGTTGAAATCCATTCATGAACGTTTTTTATTGATTTGCAGTCGCACCATAGATGAAAGCAAAGATTTTATGATATTCAAGATTGTGATGGTCTATGGATAACAGTAGTTCAAGTGAGTCCAAATACAAATATAGGGAATCTCTTTAGATAAACAAATTTTAAAAAAGGTTTTTACGATCAAAAATAATCAAAATTTGAATGTAAAGGTAAATTAATCGATAAATTTTGTCTATTGATAATTTGATCGCTGTTCGAAACGACTGTAAATCGTAGGATAATTTCCATTATAAGTTTTTCCACGAATATTCAGGATTAAAATTGTCTCTCTTTTGAAAGAACTTGAACTCCAAGAATAAATAAGACTTTTTCTCAAGCCTATTGAACATCTCAATAGTATATTACATTAATTAAGTACAATGTTATTGTTACAGAAAAAAAACTCAACTTTTTTTTGCGACATGCTCAAGAAATGCAGAACATTGTTGGAAGTGGACATCGTTTTTTTTGTTGAAATCCATTCATGAACGTTTTTTATTGATTTGCAGTCGCACCATAGATGAAAGCAAAGATTTTATGATATTCAAGATTGTGATGGTCTATGGATAACAGTAGTTCAAGTGAGTCCAAATACAAATATAGGGAATCTCTTTAGATAAACAAATTTTAAAAAAGGTTTTTACGATCAAAAATAATCAAAATTTGAATGTAAAGGTAAATTAATCGATAAATTTTGTCTATTGATAATTTGATCGCTGTTCGAAACGACTGTAAATCGTAGGATAATTTCCATTATAAGTTTTTCCACGAATATTCAGGATTAAAATTGTCTCTCTTTTGAAAGAACTTGAACTCCAAGAATAAATAAGACTTTTTCTCAAGCCTATTGAACATCTCAATAGTATATTACATTAATTAAGTACAATGTTATTGTTACAGAAAAAAAACTCAACTTTGTTTTGCGACATGCTCAAGAAATGCAGAACATTGTTGGAAGTGGACATCGTTTTTTTTTGTTGAAATCCATTCATGAACGTTTTTTATTGATTTGCAGTCGCACCATAGATGAAAGCAAAGATTTTATGATATTCAAGATTGTGATGGTCTATGGATAACAGTAGTTCAAGTGAGTCCAAATACAAATATAGGGAATCTCTTTAGATAAACAAATTTTAAAAAAGGTTTTTACGATCAAAAATAATCAAAATTTGAATGTAAAGGTAAATTAATCGATAAATTTTGTCTATTGATAATTTGATCGCTGTTCGAAACGACTGTAAATCGTAGGATAATTTCCATTATAAGTTTTTCCACGAATATTCAGGATTAAAATTGTCTCTCTTTTGAAAGAACTTGAACTCCAAGAATAAATAAGACTTTTTCTCAAGCCTATTGAACATCTCAATAGTATATTACATTAATTAAGTACAATGTTATTGTTACAGAAAAAAAACTCAACTTTGTTTTGCGACATGCTCAAGAAATGCAGAACATTGTTGGAAGTGGACATCGTTTTTTTTGTTGAAATCCATTCATGAACGTTTTTTATTGATTTGCAGTCGCACCATAGATGAAAGCAAAGATTTTATGATATTCAAGATTGTGATGTACTAAAAAATATGTCAACATTATTTTGGTTCTGGCATTTTAGTATCCTGTGCAAGTGAACTCTATAAATGAGCCTCTGGATCTGGAATCATACCCTTCGATCGAGCAATTTTTTCACATTTCCCTTCTCTTAACCCTAGATTCATAACCATTCGTCCCACAGACCGCACAAAACGTAAATTTGTTTCTAGTGTCTCGAGTGAAAGAGATATAATGATGACCTCTCAAGTACCTTCCTAGATCGCTTGTTCATTAGTAACGCGGGTGTGCTTGCCTCACAGTGAAGTCTTGTGGACAAGTTATAGACCTTTGAACGTCTGAGAGACGAATGTTTATGAATAGTGTAACTTTTGACGAGACTGCAAGTTATTTTGGAAACATTGTTTTTGATGAGTTCAGGTTATACAGAGTAAAAGTAAGTATATGATATTATTCTATATGAGTTATTATTTATAGTTACATCTTATTTTATCGTTAAAATGTATTATTGTTTGTATTTTACATCAAATCTTTTTATTTTATTTTAGAATGGATGATCGGCTAATTGATGACTATTTGAATCGTTTATCTGATTCTGGTGATGATAATTTTACCAGTCAGCAAAAGGACGTAGAAATCAGTGATGTCGAAGATCATGTGGAATTAGATGAAATGGTACCGACAGATTCCGACAGTGATAACGACATGGTTACGTAAAAGACACGAAATGTCAACTTTGAAGAGATGCCTAAAAAGGAAAATCGCCGAAGTTTTAGATGAAATGCCTACCATTGCCACACCTGGTCTAAGTGGTACTCAAAAAAAGGTTTGTGCTTATTTTGATTATAAAAAACGGCATATGACAAGGTTCCATTGCAAGCAATGCAAAAAGTATATGTGCATGGACCATCGCGGCCTCATGTGTATGGAATGTACCGATGAAATTTAATTTTAACTCGTTTATTATTTTTTTTGTTACCTAATTAAACATATTAAAGAGTACCATACTTAATTTATTTATTTTATTTAAAAGTACCCCAAAACTCGTCACTTAAATTTAGTCGTCTATGAGACGAATGTTTATGAATAATGTTCCTCTTAGATAAGGTTATGTTATGAATCTAGGGTTAATTCAGTTTTATTTTCTCATCTTCAGTTCGATTTTTTATCATGTGGCCACATACTCTTGATTACCCTCATTAATATTTTGGCCAAAATGCATGTTTAGTTTTTCATAAAAAAATACAGAACCCAGATAATGAAAAGTTACATTAATGTTGATTTTTGCAATGCGGCGGGAATCAACCTCGAACAATAAAAAAATAACTTAGAGAAAGGTGCATAAAATGTATGTTTGAAACTTACCTTGTATGAGCTTTTCCTCATAAAGAATGAGTATTGGCACCGAGAAGATGATGCTCAAAAGCCATGCTGAAGCTATGAGGCCTTTAGCACGCTTCCCTGTAAAAAATGAGCAAGATTATTAAAGCAATTTGTTGTTGCCATCGATCCAATAATCCAAAGAAGTTTGGTTTATACAGCTTTTAAAGAAAACCGATGTACATGTCATTAATTTACGTTGTCTTTATTTAGTTTCGACTCCTAAGCCTCCTTCTATTGGAAATGAGCAATTTTATAAGAAGTAACGGTACGGGCACACGGATACGACCACAATACTTCTACCGGTTTATCTATTCGGTGATTGTTGAATTGATTTAAAATATTAAGCTGTCGTAAAGCATGAGCTTCGAACCCCTTAGCATTTATTGAAATATACACGCACCTGGTCTCTTTGAAATATGGCTTTTCAAATAAAGTTACGTTTCAACCAATAAATAATGATTTATTTTACCAACAGTCTGTATTATAAATAATTGCTTATTAACTCGTTAACCCTCCGAGGAGACTGAAATGAATTCTTTTGTTGAAAACAAACATATTTTATTTTTACTACCCAAAGATGCATAGTTGCACGCATTTATTTGTTGTTGGAACAAATCAACTCACTAGGCAACGAATTAAATGCTTTTATTTATTTTAACATTCAGTAATTTATTATTGTACGTCTAAGTATTTTTTTTGCTGCAGAAATGCACAATATACCTACACATAGAAAAAAAACTTAACTTTTTACAGTCAAAATATAAATCTGTACAAATATCGTAGTTATGGGGGAATACATTATTTAAATTAAATATTGCTTTTTTGTACCATTGTGCGTGGAAGGGTATAGCAATAAAAAGGTTCTACGTGTTTGGAATCTATTTGTTGTTTGCTTTCGAGAACTCTAGGATCGAGTACCTCAAGCCTGCTCAAGTTTCAGGGCTCCATTGAAGTTCGAGATGCGAGTACATCTGGCTGCCAAAAAGCTGCGAGCTCTGTAGAAGGCTAACCGACTTCAGACCCTGAAAAGACCCCAAGAAGTACGCCCAATAATTGAATTTGGCATCCAACATCACCACTTAGCCGGAGCTTCTAAATGCTTGATTATCCGCCCTGACTCTGTGTTCAGTAGGGCGGTTCATCTAATTAATTAGTCATTATTTGAGGTTGTTGATAGCCCTGTGGGTAGGACGCTTGACTAGTAGTCAGGAAAATCGGACAGTCAGGCTTATTTAACCCTTCAGACCTCTGGCATATTGACAGTTATATTTCTTAAAGATGCTGTCAGAATGAGACGCTGGAGAATTCGCGTGTATTACAGATTCTCAATAAAATTCAAATATTCCGAAAACTAAAACTGTTTTTGAAATAAATAATATATAACTTTTAAAATATTAAATTTAAAAAATAAAACCTTTAAAGTTTTATCTTACTTTTTTCGACTAAACTGAACTAAAATTACTGATAACCCAAAAAACACATACTATCCGAAAATTGTACTATAAAAATTATTGCTAGAAGCAAGTTGCTACCTAACTTTTTAACGTTTCATGTAAAAATAAATAAAAAAATTGAGTTTTTTATAAAATTTGCTTGTATAATATTTGTTTCTCAATTTGCGGTCAGAACCTTTGATTTTATATAGGTATACATTTGAATTATTTTGTGGTTAACTTCTATATTTGAATATTTGTTGTTTTCTTTTTCTAACACCGTATTTTTCTAACTAAGACGGTATAAATTGCAAAAAATTATTGTTAAATATATATTAGTTAAATCATTTTTTTACAGGTAAAACAGAGTGTTTATACCAGTTTATACCTACATAAAAATAGATACAAATAACGTTTATACTTACAACTGCCCGAGAAGTTCATTGGATGAGTGATCGCATCACACCGGTCTATACTCAGGGCCACAAGAACGTACGTGGAAGAATAGGTCACCACCGCCTGCAGAAAGAAATGTTAAATTACTAGAAATCACTAAAGCCACAAGTAAGGTTTAATGATAAGCTGTTATCTATTTTAGTGCTCTGATAAAAATATTTTGTCAACTTTTTTTAGTGTTAATTAATCAACTAATTTTGTTTTAATTAATTTTGATGAAAACAAAATAAACAAAAAATGTGGATTGCTTTATAAGCCTATTTAAATTTCAAACGAAAGAAAGAAAAGTAATAAAAAAGCTAATGGGATTCACACAGCCAGGTGGCCTATTCAATCCTCTTTGACAAAGAGGACAAAAAAATTTTTTTTTAAAGGTACATCACGCACAGATCTTTATTACATTATCTTCTCAAAGGACTAAAAATTTGAGGGATCAATTGAAAAGTGCTTCATTCTTAATATTTATATATTCAGAAAGGTTTTGAAACTGCTGATTTGCTTGTTAATAATAATTGTACGGGGCGTGTTCGCCTGCACAAGAAAAAACCGTAAAATATAAGCACCGGCACACATTTACCTTTGTCCTTTGTAATGATTCAAATAAAGCACTTGAGGTATTTCATTTGAACCGTTACAGAGTTATTTAAAATACCATAAAAATGCAGGGAATATCGACTCTTGTAATATGTTTGCATCAACGAATGCGTCTTGAGAAAGACGATATATTCGACATTTGTAATTTGTTTGCATCAACGAATGCGTCTTGAGAAATACGATATATTCGACATTTGTAATTTGCATTTTTAAAAGAACGCCTTAATAAAGACGGTTGGTTTTTATTCCGGGTAAAACTCCTTGTATCCCTCCAGGCTCAGTCGGTAACGGCTCTGCGGGGCGCTGGCTGGCGGGCTGGTTCAGTAGGCAATGGCAGATCCCCTCTCCGAGGCTGGCTGTCTGCTCAGTCGGTAACGAGTCTGCGACATCGGGGCCTTGGTCACCGGCGAGCTCGAGGAAGCCCGGGGCAGAGGCGCCGCGACGTCGGGGCGTCGCGACATCGGGGCCAGTGAGCAGGCCAGCTCAGTAGCCAACAGTAGATCCTCTCTCCAAGGTTGGCTAGCAGGCAGGTGCAGTAGACAGTGGAAGTGGAGCGGGGGGGGGGAACCGGGTTGAAATCAAACACAGCGAGTTATTTCACAGGTAGCGAAACTAGTAATGGCAGAGCGGACAGTGGTAGATGTTGCTCGGTCTAGGGCTTGCAGCGGAATGGTCTGGCAGAGTGGACAGCAGGTGTTGACGGTTCCAGGGTCTGAAGCGAAAGAGGCCGGTACAAATGTGAGCGCTCTATTTATAACGCGCTACAAGACCGCGTGGCCGGCCCGGTTCGTCGCTTGCTCGTTTTGTGTTTTAGGAACTTATTTTTTCGGCGTGAGTTTTGCCGTGTTATTACATGGACCAAGTTTATCTCAGAAACAAATGAATATTTTACAATATTATGCCTTATCTGCTTCTGTCGCCCTGCCAAAACCACGTGGTCGCAATATTTTTTATTTGGTTATAATAAGACATATTCTACAAGATAAGTGGTCAAATCCCTGTAACATTTTCAGAAATTCGCTGAGTACATAATTATCTTACGTGTAACATATTTTATTTCTATTCGAGCTTATTTAATTAACATGTAAGTATCTTTGTATATAACTATTTAGTTAACATTGTCTCCTATTATTACAGGAAGGGCTTGCAAATTCTAGTATTTCTTCTTAATCTAATGCTTTATAAAATATGTAATGCTTTATAATACCTCACAAAATTATTTGAAAATTTTTGGAATTTAATTTTGGCTTAACGTTGGACGTGAGAGGGTATTTTTTAAATAGTAAGGTAAAAAAAACATAACACAAAAGTAATAAAAATAACAGTTTTATGTCAAAAATGCACATTTAAAATGTAGTGATAATCTATGAGGTTTCAAAAAAATAACATTTTAACTAAAATTCATTCAGAAATAAAGAAATAATCTTTAAAAATTCACCATACTAGTCGATAATATGTCCGATACAGTGTGAATTTGAATGAACATTGAAATTCATTTAAGATATTCTGGCAAATGACTGTGAACAGTGAATTGAACTGATATTATTATTTTAGAACACATGTCACATGGCAAATGTCAAAATATTTATCATTTTTGTGGCGGGAATAAGGATTTCAACCAAGCGGAAAAAATAGACGAGACAGAAAAGATTACAAGCTATAAGAAAAGAAAAATTTAGCTTTTATAAATCGCTGCCGTTACGGTAAAAAAAATCACAAAGTTCGTGTTAATTTGAATTAACACTGGGGATGAAAGGGTTAATTAAGATATTTTGAGGGAGTTACCCATTGCAGTTCCATTTAAAATAATATTTCTGGATCTCCTTAGTTTTATTGTAACGGTTTTATAACCTTCCGTATTAAAATTAGTTTTCTCTGGTTTAGATGTATTTTTGTGAGATTGTGTGCGTGCACCTTTGGCTGATTCATGCATACCTGAGTGTTGCTGATGTCTGTAGTATGACTTGTTGTTGTTGTTTACTTTATTATATTTGACTGCTCTATTGTTTGCATTTGACAATACGCCAAACGTATCCACCGATGTGGTCGAAGAAGTAACGAAACATCAATTAAACAAAAGTCACTGATTCACATAAACCCCCCAAAACAAAACAAATAAACATGGCGATGCGCAGTGAACAGTCGAGAGTGAATAGGACACATTAGGAGAAGGATGGAAAACCTAAAATCTCATATCATAGATTAGGTAACACTATTTACTATATAATGTTACCTAATCATTTATTTGTACTCGAGGGGAATGAACGCTAGAGGCTCTTTACACCGTTTGCGTTTGAAAAATTAAATTACGTTTACGTAGAAAAAGTTCTATTCCAAAAAACCATTTATATTTTATCTATCACCTAACAATTTGGCAGGCGGGTTTTGTTACCGCCGCCCCGGAAACCATTTATAGGAAAACCAACACCTCTACCATAGTGGGTACCAAGTAATTCTATATGTTCGATGATTTAGCAGGGGTGCTAGAGTTCATCGGGTGAGGTGTGTTCCTTACCCAACCCTCATTTATTGGAATAACGATGACGATGATGATAATGGTTCATGGCGGTCATATCTCTTCCCGCCAAATTAAATCAGACCGAACCACAAATAAGGTGCCAGATAAATTGGATAGTTCGGTGATCAGTTGACAGGGTATCCTTTCGACATTGTCTGTGCCCGTTAGCCTTTTGTCTTCTATGTCAACCTGTCATATTGACGCACGAGAAACATGGTACGTAGGAGAGCTTTTACATCTCTTTGAGAAGTTTTCTTTACATTGGCTGCTGTTTGTAAAAGTACCTAAGCATCAAATTTTAATAGATTTTGATTACAAAAGAATGGTTCGAAAATAAATTATTTTAAACCTACTCTTTTAGCTTAGAGCCAAAACAATGATGACGGCATCCATGGTCGAGGGGTGAGGCTCTTGACTAGCAAGCTGGAGGTCGAGGGTTCAAATCGTAAGTAAATTTCATTTAGTTGATTTGGGTTATTCGCTAACTACTAATTTAATATAACCTATAGCATACTTGCGGCATGTTCCAGAGTGAGAATGAAACGTTGCTCGAAATGGCTTTAGCCGTGTTTTGTGGATAGATCTGAATAGCCAGGTATACCCTGACCTTGTTCTCCCCATCTCCATTCCCTTCCCACTACTTTCAGCCTGACAACGTCCCCCAATTGGTGATGCCATAGTTTTATTGTGTCCTGACGGTAGGGAGCAGTTAGAACTTTTATGCGGTATTCACATAAAAAAAAAATATTATCTGATTGTCTCCAGCGTCCGTTGTCTCCAGCGGTCGCGGTTTACGAAGCGAAATTAAATTTCCACAGATTTTTCGTTGTCGTTGTAATGAGTCATTTTCCATTTAGATATATATTAACTTAATTCCTCTGATTACCGATTACCAGTACGCCTCGTAACTTAACGCCTCTAATTACCAATTACCTGTACGCCTCGTAACTTAATGCCTTTAATTACTGATAACCTGTACGTCTACGTAACTTAATGCCTCCAATTAACGATCACCTGTATGCTTACGTAACATAATGCTTCTAATTACTGATAACCTGTACGCCTATGTAACTGAATGCTTCTAATTACTGATAACCTGTACGCCTTGTAACTTAATGCCTCTACTTATCGGTCACCTCTACCCCTCGTAATTTAATACCTATATTTTCAGATCACCTGTACGCCCCATAATTTAATGCCTCTACTTACCGATTACCTGCATAACGTAACGTAATGCCTCTAATTACCGATCACGTGTACGGCTACGTAACTTAATCCGTATAATTACCGATCACCTGTACGCCTACGTATAAATAGTCGATTGCCCAATTTTCTTTCTCTACGTCAGAGCCACTGATTTTAGTTAATTACATTATCAAAGCTCTTACTAATAATATATTCCCCTGGGACGAGAACCAAGTTATCTACTCATTACATTTGTTCGTGTGTAGTTTGTATTTTGACACATCGCTCTAGATTAGATGAATTACAATTTATTCGATCTCGAATAAATCACTAAGTTGTTAACAATGTCTAAAATGTAAGTATGATAATGTCGAAGCATTTTCTCAACATTTTTATTGATTTAAAAGTAAATTGTTTCATTTGAATGCTTTTTATGATAGTGTAATCACAATCACAATGCATTCTAGGTATCGACTTAACTTGTCGGATGAATAAAGTAATATATTTATAATAATAACACACAAAACCAATATAAACACACATCACTCACAAACACACAAGATTATTTTCAATGTACTATTTTTTTTTAATTTTAAATATATTATTATGTATTTTTAATTTTAAATGTATAATTTTTCTAATTAAATGTATTATGTAGTTTTTTTATATTATAAAATGAAGGCCTCAGCACGGGCAAGCCACCCAGTGAGGCCTACATTACTGAAAACCTTGAATTGTAAAAAATATTGTACCTAATAAAAAAAAAATAATAATATTCAAACCATATGAAATAAAAACGACACAGAAAAATTAGGTTACGACCATAGAGTTACAAATAGTATTATTACATTTTGTATTGTGTTCCTAATCGGTATCTAGAATTTAATAGTAGTGACGATGGAAAGACTGTCAATTAAGTAGTTAATGCCTTTGTGTAAATATATTATATTTACACAGAGTATAAACATATATTTTTTTAAGTATAACAGAACGATTAAAATATACTAAGATTTTCACAGAAACCTCATCTACAGCTTATGGAGATACAAGAAAAGTAATTATAAAAAAAGTTTTATTTTCCAAGATTTCTTTGAGTAGTGTTTCCGCACTCCATTTAAACCCAAAATACTATAAGGTGGATTTTTCTAAATGACCATACCACAAAGAATAATCTCTCTCTTGCCATTGAATATGTAACAATGTTTATAGAAACAATTAATACTTACATTTTATTTGTAACGCCGTTTAAACGCGCAGAAAAGACATTATTATGAGATAATTGTGTAAGTGTGCTGCAGACAGTTAATTAAGAAGACATTTGTATCGCAATATATTTGGTTTCATTATGACCGCGGAGAAAATTTTCTGCAGCATCTGTAGACTTATGAAATAGCTTTATACATTAAATTTAATAACCAGTTATTTTCTCTTTAATGTCTCTGTTTAAACTCGTTGCCCATCCATTTAACAAGAACCTTATTTAATACTCGAGTCATTCCAGCGAAAATGTTGAACACGTTTATCATTTTGACTTTTTTATGTCCATGAAAGTAGATCTGTTAGTAGTGCGCACGCTCCTTAAAGATAAATATCACGACTTTTGAAAAAAATATTTTAATAAATTCCTCGATAAAGTTCTGACATACCCTAAATTATAAGAAAAAATTATACATTTGATATTTCTGGAATTTTTAAAATTAATTTTTCCTCTGTTTTTTTTTTTACATTTTAAACACTCAGATCATCCTCCATAAAGGAAATATTAAAAATAAACAAATTACAATGAGTCAATAAAAAAATAAAAATTGTCATGATTTGTTTGATATATTAAGAATTATAACAATTTTCTTGTTTTATTCCACCAGCTTTCTGATTTAGAGTGCCACCATACTTACTCCAGTTAAATTAAAATATCATATTTAGTAGCTCATTGAGAAATTGATCTCATAGAACCCGAATAGAAAATGCACCAATTTCTCCAAGTTAGCTTATTTATGTTATGGACTATTTTCTATTGGTAAAATAAGATAAGAAAATTATAAATAAATATATTCGGAGGATAATTTTTATCTTGTCAAAATCCGAGTCCATGAATTAATACTTAAAGACAAAGGTATTGGAAAATATTTAATGGTGATATTTTTTAAAGACATGAGGGTGGGATTTTTTTTATGAAGCAATATAAAACCTACATAATTATTGGCAAATTCTATTTAGGGTAAACATTGCAACAATTTCAAGTGTATAGATGATTTCCTTGTGTAAAAATACTGCTTGTACAATATTATGTAATATATCTTCACGTAGATATCACTGAGAAGTGTTCGCTAACTTAATTACTAAGCGAAGCCCATATACGCAATTTTGTTTGATAAGTAGGTATACGAGTATATGGTAAAGTTATGTTAAAGTTATGATACAGATATCACAAATGACTTGTTTATATGTTCAGTCTTTCAGGCTCTCGTCGTTGTAACTTTTGATAAATGAATAAGACATAAGTTCGTTGGAATGAGCGCGAATGGAGGGAAGGAGACAATGGGACATTAGGTCGCTTTACGACTTACCTGGAGGAATCTAATGATTTTGCAGGCGAAGTTTCCTGCGACCCAGGCGATGGTTATCTTCTGCACTATGTCCGTCAGCACGCTGATCAGCCCCACACATAAATCTGCAAAAAGATAGACAAACACCAGTCAAATTGTGGCACAACGTATAAGCAACGCTCAGTACAAACACGTGTAATGTTGTGTGGATAGAATAGTTAAAGTATGTTATATTCCTATTGCACAGTTGTGGAAGCGACTTTATTTTTCTACCGGAATTCGATTCATTAGAATACAACTTAATTATGTAATGTAATTTGATTCTTTACAAATCGCAAAGTTTGGATTAAGGCTGTATTTAGTTCTATAAATTCTTCTATTTGAACATCTGATAAATTCTTCTATTTGAACGCATGGATTGATATCCTTTTTTTAAATATAGAGGTACCATATAATTTTTCCTATAGATATTGACTGCATGGCTAAAACATTTAAAAAATATTTTTTTTATTTTTTTCATTTTTTTATTTTTATTTATACAATAAATATACAAATATACATATTATACAGTGTTATCAAGGTAAATAATAATAGCTTTTCCTCACCATAAAGAGACGAGGCTCTTGTGTTTGGTGAGTGAATCCCCTAGCTCAATTATATGGAATCATGTAAGTAAGTAAATAATATATTTGCAAAACCAAAGGGATAAGTAAGAAATAGGCAAGATTTATCAATAATACAGTTTCAAGATTTGAAGGAAATAATAATAAGAGTAAGATATGGACTTTTATAGTAGTTTTAGGTAATTTTTTTTTAAATTCCTGAATATCTTCAATATTTTTTAGATATAATGGAAGGATGTTAAAATATGTTATACCTAGATAGAGATAGGTATTTTGTGTGTGCTTTGTATTAAGTTTTGGCTTTTTTTTTTTTTTTTTTTTTTTTTATAAATTTAATTTAGATTAAATTTGATAATATTATTATTAAGTTCTGCAAGTGTTTTAGTTTTTTATTATTGTGACAACTGTTTGAAACTGTTTGGACAGTTTGAAAATGGCCTTGTAAGCCGAAACAGCTGTCACAATAATAAAAAACTAAAACACTTGCAGAACTTAATAATAATATTATCAAATTTAATATAAATTAAATTTATAAAAAAAATTAAATGGAGTTCTACGAATTAAACACAAAAACAATAAATAAGTTTTGGCATTTTGATAGTTTTTTGATATCTTGCTGATGAATTGAATTGTAAGATATTTAACTGTATTTCTTTATAAATTTGTAGAATTGAATATTTTTTATATATATTGTCTATTGTGGGTACATTGAATATTGAAAAGAGAATCTAAGTAGAAAATTTGGATGGTTTTTTCAATATTACTTTAATTATCAATCTTTGAACTATTTTAAGTGGATTTAATATATTGTTATAAGTTCCTCCCCAGCCAATAATACCATATTGTAATATATATTGTACAATTGCATAGTACACTCTTTTTAGGTTTTCTAGTCTAAGAATATTTCTAAGTCTTATAAATATATAAATACATTTTCTAATTATTTTGACAAGTTCACAAATTTGTTTTTTCCATTTAAAATGTTGATCTATATATATACCAAGATATTTAATTTCAGAAGTTACACTAAGTATAGAACATTCTTGATTGCAATTAGTTCTGTTACATTTAAGTTGATGTATTATAATTTTTAATTCTGGTATTGATTTAAATTTGTTGATAGAGAATGGGATACATTTTGTTTTTTCAGTATTTAATGAGAGGAGGTTTTTATCGAACCAATTTTTCTGTATATTAATATCAGTATTTGCTAAGTTATTAACATTATTCCAATCAGTACCTTCAATTATTATGACAGTGTCATTAGCATAAGATATTATTTTTCCATTTAATCTTTGATTGAATATGTCATTTACATAAATGATAAACAGTAACGGTCCCAGGACTGTACCTTGAGGTATGCCGAAGTGACTTGTTTTTTGTTGACTAAGTACATCGTTGATTTTTACGACTTGAGGGCGTTTGAAAAGATAGCTTTTTATCCATTCTATAGCTGTACCACTTAATCCAATGTTTCTTAATTTACTTATAAGTTTGTCGTGTGATATGGTATCAAAAGCTTTTTTAAGATCTATGAAAATTCCAATGCATTTTAATGATTTATCTAATGAATTATGAACAAGACTAGTTAATTTTGCAATTGCATCCTGAGTGCTTCTACCTTCCATAAAACCGAACTGATTTTCATTAATTAATTTATTACATTTTACAAATTGGTTTATCCTTTTTTTAACTATCTTTTCAAAAATTTTTGCTATGTTCGAGATTACTGATATGGGTTGGTAATTGCTAACTTCTTCTGGGTTACCAGATTTAAATATTGGAGTAATGGTAGTTTGTTTGTAGATTGATGGAAAACTCCGCTTTGGAAACTTACATTTATTATGTGTTTTAACGGTTTAGAAATTTGATTTTTAATATTTTTTAAAATATTAACTGTTATTCCATCAAAACCCGGGGCAGAACCTCCTAGCATACCGTTTATAATTGATATTATTTCGTTCTCTGTGGTGACTTGGAATTTTGCTATATTATTGTCAGTATCAATACTACAGTCTGGAAATGTTATATTTGGGTCAGTATGAATGAGATTGGCATGGATAATGCATCCATTAATTTATTTGAAATATCACGACCAACTGATTATTGGCGTGGTAACTATTGGTCCCCACTGGGGCGTTTTGGGTTCGATGCTTTACTAGTTTAGTCTTCCATCATTGCACAAGCTTCATTTTACACTTATAAAGATGGAAGTAGGTAGTTTTTTAACATCCTGAGATTATTTATTTGTGACCGGAAAAGTTGCTTTCTGAATATATATATATATATTTTTTTTAAACAATGTTATCAATAATTCTACGAAACCATCAATAATACCTAATCACTAATTGAAAGGTTCATATGCAAGTTTCTTGCAATGTTGTACCCACGACTTATTTGAATTTCACCCATTTCCCACATTTGCCCTCGAAGCCACCACCGCCCCCCCCCCCCCAGATCTTATCAATGCCCCAGGAGGAAAATATTGCCCCCGTTGGGAATCACTGCTTTAGACTCAAGACCTTTGTTAACTATTAACAACACTCATTCAAACAAAAGTTTTCTTCAATGAGTTAATCAAAAATTGTCAAGAGATGTCTATTCAGAAATTCAAAAACTATTCATTCGTGTTCTAATAATGTAAAGTATTTTTGTTTTGTTAAAGTTTGCAAAAATGTGCTTTTCGTGTAAGTTATTTACGAGAAAGCTTTGACGGAAAGCTTAGCGTCTACGATCAACTTTAGAAATTCATCGAAATCAAACCGTATAATACACATACCGTCAAGCAGAAGTTTGAAATATTTAACTCCCTCCGCCGAAATACAAATATTTACGGACACGCTGCATTGTCTTTGGAGAGACGTTTGATGGATGAAAGGGCAGACGGGGTCGCTTTTCTCCAAATTGTTGGCAGTTCCCCGCGCGCTGCCGCTGCTGCCCGATAACTTCCGTTGACAGAGTTTTATGGTGGCCTAAAATGATTTATTGTTAGTGATTTTCTCCGACGGAGAACTTTGGAAAATAAAGGGGAACAATGTGATGCAGAAAATTTTGCTACCATAAACCCCATCGCTTGTCGGCAGCTACTCGAAATTGCAATTTGTTCACTGAACGAAATGGAGCAGGAAAATGACAAACCTAACAAGAATCTGTATTGCTATAAAATCGCAAAGGAAACCTTTATATTTGATTGATTCGTTTCATAACAATCTAAATCTCACGAATTTGAATAAAACACTCAAAGGTTTCAAAGGATAATATATTATTGATCTTCGATATTCCAACTTCCTTTCAATCGAATTTATGAAAGGGTATTGAAAGCTTTGAAATTTATCATAATATGACTTAAATACTACGCGTAAATGTTTTCCTTCATTTAAAATTAAGAACGGTGTTCCTTTTATTGATAATGACTTGCAAAATTAAAACACGATCAAGCAAGTTTCGAATTTACAACAAAAGATTGTTTGTTAAAAGTTTCATATTTATACTTTTTTCAAAAAATGATATTTTTGTTTGTTAAAGATCTCGTATGTACGAGTATATTACATTTGATACTCATAATTACGAACTTTTGCATTACTTTTTGAATTCCATTAAAAAGCTGAGCTTGTGCGTATGAATATTAAGAATTTTGATTTAAATGTTGATTCGTACGGATTGATTTCGGAAGGAAATATATCGGTTGAATCAAGATCACGTTTTGTACTTGTTAGACTTAACGTACTTTTATGTACCATTACAACAAGCAACATTAATTTTATGAACTGGAATGTGATCTCGAAACCTCTCAACATCAGACTTATCCATCACCAGCTGCCATGTATGTAGATAACAATAATACTAATTAATGTTTTATTATCTTTCTTTATCGTGACAAATAGAGATAATGATATCCTCACTGGGCTCTCCCGTGCTAAGGATTTCATTTACAAGTCATAAAATAGTAGTATGAAGTAATTTGAAATAAATTGAGTGATATTTTTTCTGAAATAATTATACACATTTTTTTAAATAATTTTATTTACATTGGATGATATATTTTGAATGCTAATTTTAATACCGAAATCTTGACTTGGCGAAAATTAGAGAGGTCTTGTAGAAAAAAACTCTTCTGCAACTTCAAGAGACGAGTGGATCCTTGCTCAAAAACAGTATACGAGTAGAATAAATTCCAAAAGATTATAGTATTGCTAAGAAAAGATTGACTCTGAGCGAACCAACCAACGCCGTCTCTGGAACTCAATAGACTGTAATTGTCACTGTTCCAACGATGATAGATATTACCCCGGATGCCTTCTCAATTTTTTTTCGGGAAAAAATAATCCATTCATGCCTCCACACCTCACGCTTCTCCATCAATATTAACTGTTAATTCTAAAGAAATTTTGTCTTCCTTCAAACCCACACCGCTGGAAATCAATTTACTTAAGCGAATTGGATTATTTGTTTCAAATTTTACTAATATGAATTAAATAAGGTAATTTAAATAGTGGAATTAAAACAATTGAATAAATCACATGAATTAGGAGAATCAAAGGAATTGGACTTTTAGGATTAAGAAGTAGTGATATAGTTTCCAAGATTGAGATTTTTAAATCGTGAATTAAATTCTGTAAGCAAATACATCGGATTGAATGAATTAAGATAATTATACGAGTTAAATGAGTTAAGACAGTACAGAGAGCTAAGACGATAACATGTATTAGATAGATTAAGCTACTTAAAAGATTTACCATAATTGTGTGAATTAAATATCTTGAATGAATAAAAGTAATTTAATAATTAAAATAAAATAGCTTTATTTGAATACCACTTTATTGTATATATTTCTAACCAACCGGTTTCAGTTCAACCCGAACCTTCATCAGGGTTAAAATATTTGATGAAGGTTCGGGTTGAACTGAAACCGGTTTGTTAGAAATATATACAATAAAACGGTATTCAAACGAAGTTATTTTATTTTAATTATTAAATTACTAATTGATGAAAAATGGTAATTGAAAACTCTTTTACTCCTTTCAACTGACAGAAAGGATAAATCATCACAGTCCAGAGAATTAGATGATTTGAAAGTAGTAAAAAAATTTAAAGATTTACATGAAATAAGAAAATTAAATTAATTAAAGAATTTTTAAAGTAAGAGGTCGAGTTGGAAGAATTTGTATTGATATTTAGACAGGTTAAAATATTGAAATGGATTCCAGGAACTGAGGGAATTAAATCAATGAAATAGTTAAAAGAGTTAATTACGAGTTAACAGAGTTTATTTTAAGAAAATGGGATATTTAAAATAATTAAAGAAGAGTTTATGTAATTGGATGAATAGAAGAATTAAGATTACATTCATATAAGCGATTTGGAAAAGTAACAGAACTATTAAAAATAAAACGTTTGAGTGATTTAAAAAAATTAACATTAGGATTGTTAAGAGAATTGAAAGAATTTCAGGAAAGAGAATAGTGAAAGGAATTAAAAGAGTCAGATAAATCAACATTATGAAGTGAATTAAATGTAATATTTGACATATATTAGTTAGGTAGTCTAAATAATATAATTTAATTATGTAAAATAAATTAGTTTAATAAAATAAATAAAACAAACTAGAATAATGGAACAGATGACGTGAAAAATTTATTTAGGTTATGAGATTAAATAAGATGAATTAAATATATTAAAGGAGAGAAACTGATTCAAATAATAGAGATCACTAGAGGTGTTTATTGATTTGTGTAGTTAACTATAAGTCACATGTCACTTTCACTTAAAATTCTGACAATTTTAGAATCTTCGGTCTTGCTAACAAATACTCGACCTTCTTTTTTCCATGTGCATTTGTAGTTATTTATTTTCGCTTTTTGTTTTGTTTGTGACAGGAGGAATTTTTTCGAAGAGTCTTGTTTTTGATGAATTCTTTGAGTTTAGCAAGGAACAGATCCCGCATAAGCTTGGAGCTAAGGGTGATGATGACATCTCTCGGCTTTTTGTAATTTTCCTTGGGGCAGTGCCTTCCTCCCATCCGCCTTATGGATGTCACATCATCCGGTTGAATTACCAATTTTATTATATTTGAGGATAACTTAGTGAACATAGCCTCCAGGTTTTGTAGTGGGTTTTCCGGTATGTTAAGTATTTAGATATGGTTACATTGTGATTCATATTCTTGGAAATAATTTTAATTTTCCATGTACTGCACCATTTTTTAAGATCTGTTTGTGAACATTAATTATTAGAGCGATTATATAGATCATTATTTTGTACGTATCTTCCAAGATGTATTACTTTATTTTTAAGTTCATCAATTTGCTCTCTCTATTAATTTCTTATTGCTTCAACAATAGTGCTTTTTAAGACTGCAAATGATTTTTCTATAAATTAAACTTGTAATCTAGAAGTTGCAGGAACTTCAGAATAAGGTTGCCGGTTTTCGCGTATTTGGAGTTTGATCGTGTAGTCATTGATTTATTATTAAAGAGTTATTGTAATTTTATTAATTGAATTATATCAATACAATTATATTATCCACTGGAGAGATATCTATCAGCGTCTTATTTAAGATGATAGTACTTAGTTTAATTAATTTTAATGCATGTATTTTTTTATTTATTTCATTTGAATCAATTTATGTATTTTTTATTTATTTCATTTGAATCAATCAGCAGATGATATAATATCAATTTAATGCCTGTCAAAATTACTTTTTGTGTCCATTAACAAATTAGAAATTGATTATCGTGAAGATATATATTAGACAGTTAGATGAAATTATAACTAATTCTTGTTTTTCATTTATGTTGAATCAGCAGATGATTTAAGAGCCTTCAAGTGTTTTGAGAGTCACTTTTGTCCTTTTTAACTTTAGTCTATTTGATATTGGTATTGAAAACTTCTAGTCCAACACAGTACATATTTGTTGGATACAGTTTTTTTGTATTGAAAATATTATTTTTTATTTGATATTCACTTGTATACCAACTCGATATAAATCCCTGCTATAATGTTCTGTTAATTTAACATTTTAAAAAAAAAATATATAAAAAAAAAATATATATATATAAATGATATATATATATATCTAAAGTAATTTTGATAGTTGCTTTACTGAATTGGAGTTTTATTGTTGTTGCTATTACATTGTCTATTTAGTACAGCTGTGTGGTTTTGTTTTTAGTCTGTATCTGGCGTCATTATCTTTTTCTATTTCTGATCTCCCTATGTTTTTTATCCAGCTTTTTATTTGAGATTTAAATTTGTGATATTTCAATTTGAGTTGGATTTGGTTAAAGAATTCAGTACCATTACAATATAGGAAGCTTTTTTGCCCAAATATTATGTTTGCAATTGCTTGTTGGATGTGCTTTTTACCCTGAGATCTAGTGTTTCTAACATAGGTACGTGTTACTTGTTATTTCTTGTGTTTTGTATTTAATGGTTATAAAAGAGTTTTGTTTTGGATTAAAAGTTGTTTAATTGACATGTTGCTTAGATTGTCAAAGATTTCGTCACTACTATTTCTTACAGGGACTTTCAGAATAATTTTGATTGTGGTTAATTAGTGATTTCAGGATATTGTCATTTGCACTGCCCAATCCGATGATACAGAAATTGACAAAGAACCATACAGATTGTGATTAAATCATTGTAAAAGAGTATTTTCTAATGGTTTTGAAAAAATAAGTAAGTTTTAAATTTCTAGATTATATAGAGGGGTTACTGCCAAAAGTTGGTTAGCACATTTTGTTATTTTAATGTTTATGTCTGTATCTATGCCTGAAATACGTTTAAGTCCCCTCTTATGTCAGTAAATTGGTTTTTAGCTACTTCTTTTTTTAATTATTTAAAAAAAATAATAGTCAATAAACATATTACAAAAGCACTTACAACAAACACAATATATTTTTCAATCCTGTCTTGTCTTTTTCAGTAGTCTTACACCAGGGCGATACCGAGAGTATGTTCTACTCTGGTAATGGTAAATTTATTATAAAAATAACAAGCGTTTCGTGTTCAAATTTTAGATTAGTTATGATGCATACATTATATTCAGCCGATACTGAACAAATTGAAAACATAATTATTTTGGTATTTTCCATCACTAGAGGGTAGCATCTATAATAGTACTTCTGTCGTATTTCGGAAGGGAACTCGGAATTCAACAGCGATGTTTTTGGTCCCCCGTGGCGACTTACCTCATTCCTCTCACCCCCAAAATTTTATATATATTTTATAAATTCTATAGTCCTCGGGAATTAAACCTTCCGTACAATAGTGGAATTCAAATTCTGAATAACCCAGCACTAAAGGAATTGAGAGATTGAGCTGTTAATGAGTATACAATCCACCGTGCACTGAGACTAGCATAGTCTGAATCAGGAGAGAGTTTCTCATATTTTGATCTCTTTATGTGGGTCTTATTGAATCCCAGCTTAGGCGCCAAGCTATTGCCTATGGACTTGTCACAAAAAAACTTAAGATAGTTGAATAAAAAATCCACATGAGCTGAGGCACCCTTTTGTATTTTTATATATTATCTAAAACTAGAAAATGTTCCAGAGTTGTAATGACTTTGAAGATAAAACCGTATGATCTTTCCCATGCACTGAAGAGAAAAACCAATAGAAATACATATATTGTGGGCGTTTGTGTGTCCGCAGTAATGTCAATTTTTCAGATGAAATAGGTTAAAAATTGTATTCTCATCGATATTCTTTCTTATTTTAAATTTATTTTTCTGTGATGCTTTGAGTCGAGAGGTAAACTATTGGCAATATCAATTTTCATTAAAATCAGTAAAGTTCAGTAAGATCACATTTCTAGGTATTTTCTATTCAGTTCTCCCATGTAATGGATACCACTGTGCTGTGCGCCGTATTTGATGAGATCGACAAAACGAACAAACAACTCGATTAAGTCCGCAGACCCGACGAACTTTTAAATTTGTGACCCAAATATGGAACCCGTATTTGGGGTCGAATTTTAAGGATTGTTCTGAATATTGTAGATGGTCTTTGTGGGGACCCAGCGGAGGTCATAATTTATTTAAATTTACTTGAACACAATGGAAAAAATTATAGCAATTTATTCTAACGCTGACAAAAGTGTTGATAAATAACCACATATTACGAATTAAGCACTTACCTTGATCAAAAAATGTAAGGGTAGGTAGGTAGAAGCACTGCGTGCGTATAATATGTTTCTTGAGTGTTTTGTCTTCAGCTGTGAAATAGTTGTTTCGACAAACTCATTGGCTTTTTTGAAATATTATTATAAAAAATAGAATTACTTCTATTTTTTCCCCAAAATTTTCAGCGCCATGTGAGTGAGATAGCGAACGTTCCAATACATGTTCTGTCTTACTTATAAAGATTTCTTGATACGCTGCTGCAGTGCTGGTATAGCTATACCGTGAAGAGAGCAGAATAATATTCATGCAAGATTATTTTAGACTGGAACCACTTTGTTCCAATCTTCAAAAACACGGTCATTTTCGCATTTCGTGTTTAGTTGCTAATTTAAAGTTTTTTCAGATGACATTTACGATTTCGTTGACCCGGTATGCTTTGAATTGCTTAAAAATTTAGCCAATTTGATTATGCGTTCCGTATTTGCTTTGGTAAATCAATATTTCAATTTCAAACATTCCTCTGATAGTGCTGCCAATGGGTATTGCGGATTGTTAACAAAGTCCACGATGGTAATGCGTCCCTAATCCTGGTGGTCGAGTGGTTTAAAAATCTGTCAGCCACTAATACTTTGGTATTACGGCCGGTATACGCAGTACGCATATGCGTGATTATGAGTAACGTTGTATACTAACCTGTTCTTATCCCTCCGTATTATGTATATGAGTAAGACTGCTATGTATAAGAAGGGCAACCTTCTAGCAGTATGACGTCTCATACAGCATTCCGTATTCGTCTTAGTGTTAGCGAGGAAGCGAATCTTCTCATCTCATCTCAGTCAGTGAGATAAGATGTAAGAAAACACCGCACGGTCATATCGTTTACTTCGTACACACATACATTTTCTTTGAATGGCTATCTTTGTGATTCAATATTCTATCTTTCTGTAATATTTTACACTTAGGCAGTTGTCCTACGGATCGGTAAAGAATCGACAAAAACTGGGTGCGGTATACGAGGGCCCACCGATCCATATATTTGTATTGGGGCCTGAAAACCGTGCAAACGGGTCGGCGGTGAGCGGGAGCGATGCGATGTACTTCCCGCATACAGCTAGCGGTACCAGGTTTCAGTGGGCGCTCGATATGTATGGCGTCACCACCGATACCTCATGGAGAAACTTCTAATTATCGTTTTTATCAATAAAATATTAATTTTTGGGGATGTGGTAAGAAGGCGAACGAAAAATGTTGTGAGGTTACAGCGTTTATCGAGTGTAGTAGCTAGAGATGAATCCAGACCGATGCTTACGTAGTTGGTGGATGTAGTCGATGGCGAATTCTACGGGCCGAAGATAGACACCACGTCGGCGGATGGCAAATTCCCCAGGTCGAAGATCATCACCAGATGTAAGCGAAGATAATGTTAGTGGAGTGGTAAAGGCGACGAAGTCGGTGGCACGACACCGCGTTGGTGGATACCGAACTTGACGCTGAGTCTTCCTGGTACTGCAGTATGAATTATGAGAGCTGAAATTAGGGTTGACCTAGTCGGCTGATGATACGAGCGCGGATGAACTCGCTGCGCGGGAGATGTAGGCTGGCGAAGATATCGCAGGGCCAAGGCGCAAACCAGCTAAGATGTCACATGGCCTAGGCACGGGGGGAGGGGGGGCACAGGCCAGGGATGATGTCACAAGGCCAAGGGGCTGTTGTAATCCCGCGGAGTCAATGATTATCTGTAGCTTCTCCTTTAAGGTCGGGCGATGCCAGGCTTAGTAGGTCCGTAGCCCACGGCGACGCGGTGAGGTAGGATTGTAATTACTTGTAAGACTTTGTAACTGCTAATTTCTGACTGACTGATGTAGGTATCTTGACGTAGCCGCTTTATATAGGCGCAAATACGTTCGAGAATAATCCAGAAAATTGCGAGTAACTGGATGCGCCGTACATACGATGTTTCACTAGTAGGTTCTAAGTCTATGCGGGTTGCATATATGAACGTTCCCGAACCTTCTAGTAGCTACCGTTACATATAAGTTAAAAATGATATCAAACTGTTCTCAAGAATGTATTACTTACACAAATTAATATGATTACATATTAATTAAAATTCCACAACCTCTACTTGGTGACTGACTTTACTTACTGTTATTTGTTCTTGTTCACGTTTAGATGACTGAGAACGCGACCGCCATTCGGCCGTGTTCTCAGTCATCTGTCTTCCATCAAATTATTGCACATAACCAAACATGGAGCGAGTCGTCAATTAATATTATTAGAGACTTCAATATGAATATAATATCGAATGCGTGTCTTAGTTTGACACATACTAAGATTACATTCAGCCTAAAGCCGGTAACAGAAATCTGAAATAAATACAAACAACTAAAATATAACCTATACGGTCAGTAAGGAATCGACAAAAACCGACGTGAACGAAATTCTTAATCGCAACACGTTGTCTTAATTTTGTGAGGCAGTAACAAGTCCATATGTATTGTAATGTTATTTCCTGCGGCGAATTAATACATATCTAACCGGTCAGACCGCTAGTACCTGATTACTGTTTCTAAAATAGGCTGGTTGGCAGATTATGTTAATAATCCAGAGTTAGTTGGTAATGTAATTCCGAATCTAATTTTTTTCATGACAAATGGTTTCTTTTAATATGGTCCGTTGCCGGCCCTGTGTTCCTGTGTACTCTCTAGGTACAGCTTTCAATCGAGTAGAGATTGCCTAAATTTGTTAATTCGAACCGCGTTTATCTCCTGCGGGCTCTGCAGTATTACATTTCCAAACCCTCATCTGGGAAGTTGATAACCACTGGAACGATTTCGGTCGAAAAATCGACCACTTTTATTTTTCTGCGATTGATATCGGTCCAAAAATGGACCGATTTTTCTACCATTCGTAAAATATTTATTGTAATTATTTAAAACGCTTCCTTGGCCAGCTACTTGTTTTATCGAATAGCTGATAATATATTCTCTTTGTCTATGAACTTATCCGTTGTCTTTGAAGTGTTATATAACGAGTTTTCGCGGTTTTATAAGGCGTCCTGTCAAAAAAAAAAAATCATAAATTTTCAACATTCACGAAATTTTGGACTCTTCCTAAAATGCCGTAAGTAATTAATTTATTGGGTTTTTAACGCATAATTATATATCTGTGTAATCATGATTGACTTATCTATCTTTGAAATGCGTTTTTAATTAGTTTGTTTCTAATATATTGTTTTGGTTGAAGTTTTTGTGTAAGAATACGTCAACTGAAGACGTCATCTGTTTTTGATTTACAATAATGTCTTATATACTGCACTCGCGCATTTGAAATATAGATATTCCATCACAGTGATTCAAAACAAAGAGATACATATAAGTTTTATTTGAATTGGTTCATTATTAATACAGATATTTGCTAACCAATTATTTTAAGTCATATGCCAAAAAGTTGACTCTTTTTTACATGTAAAATGGTGTAAAGCCTTCGTCACACAATAAAAATTTAGTAATTTAGTTGTATAATTAATTCATTTGTTTACTTTTACCAAATTTGTGCAGAAACAGTTGTCGTCCAGGGAAAGGGAGCACTCCACGACCCAATAATTATTTTCAAATTTTATATTAGTGCAATATTTAACAAAATTTAAACATTTAAGTACTTACATTAAGTGTTTTCAATTTAAAATATATAGAGTGGTGCTGACTGCAAGAGGAGGCAGAGGAAGAGGGAGAGATGGGGTACGAGCTGGTGCCGAACTACCTGCACGTGGACGTCAACGCAGAGCTGCAATTGCAGCCTCGTCTGGAGTGTTAGTATTTTTTAATGTTTTTTTATGAAAGTACTTTGCTGTGGCCGTTGAACTCATCATATATTTGTATTTATTTAAACAGCGACCCTGCTTTGCTACTGGTGCGAGAGGATCGCGTCAAGGCCCTAAAGGCTGTTAGGGCCCTGCCTGCTTCCTTCCGGCTAGAGCTGGAAAGCCGAAAATTCAAGAAGCAGGCGGCGCGCATTTTGCTCCCTACCGCACCTCCAAGAAAAACTAAACAAAAGTAAGCAATCGTATTTAGATGCTTGATACAATATTATTGTTTTTTCCTGACAGCGTTCCACTCTTACAGTGATAGTTGGTAAGATCAGCGCTCTGTGCATTTGGCACATTCAGTGCATATTTTACAGAGTTCTAATTTTATTGTTTATTTACATACTGTACTTACTGTTTCACACGTGAATGAGAACAATTTATATGATTTATGTAAATGTTTTCAGAATTCCATCTCCGGAGAGAACAACGTGTCCCTTTTCACAAGGGACGCCTTCACCGTTGCCACGACCCGTACCACCACCGTGGATGTCCACTCCCGCACAGACCCAATCAACGGCTCCCAATGCACCAATTATGCCTATCCGTGCAGCATCTCCCGAGCCGTTACCTGGGACATCACGGAGTGTTGAACTCTTCTCTCCGGAGGCCGGCTATCACAGCGAGCTGTGGGTGGACTTGCCATTCTACGAATAATTGTCGGCGTTTGGGAACGGTGAGTTTATTTTTTGAAATGTCATTCCAGGGGCTCAATATAAAATCAATTATCTATATTTTATATTGATATCCCTAGCACAGTTTCACTGTTGGTATATTGGCAGGAAATAAGCATAGTACTTAAAAATTCCACATAACAAACATACAAAATGTATTGTTGTTATGACGTGGATGCATCATTACACATCTTTTTTTTCTGTAACGGGTATTGCAGAGTGAGAAATAAGACATGCCGAACTTCTTTGCGAGGATTACATTTGATTCACCGGCTTCTAAACGGTGTAATACAGCATTTTTTTCTTAAATTGAAAAAACACTTTCGCTTCACGGGACTCATTGTGTCGAGCTTCCTAGTCAAAAGCGAGGCTGTATTGGTAGGTGGGTTTTGTAACCGGACAAATTATCATTAAAATAGGTCGCTTTACGTAGTTGGTCACTTTAAACGGATACGTTTTCCTACTAAAAGCTATGAAACCTTACTAGAGTTTACATTATCGTCACTTAAAACAGTAGACCGTTAAATGCAAAGTCATTATATCCAAATTCTACTGTAAATTTGTGTTTTCTTTTATTTCAGAGTCAGACATGGGCAGAAACAGTAACGTGGACGAGGCAGCTGTACTAGAAGAGTCTGTACTTGGAAACCGTGAGTTATAAAACTAACTAACTTACCTTCACGCCATTTCGGTAGGCAGAGAGGATGAACCACCATGCAACTCGATCTTGGCACACACACTCTTTTCTTCATTCCATACCTACCTGACTGTGCTATTCTGACTCCTGACATTGCCCGCCTCAAGTATTTGATTAACTTTTTATTTATTTTTTTATATGAATACCTCACAAGAGCCTCAGCTAGAGCCAGTGAGACTATGGCATCCTCAATCGGGGTATGTTGTGAGGCTGAAGGTAGCGGGGAGGGGAAGGAGGTGTGGAAGAGGGAGGTGGAAAAGTACCTGGCTATTCAGAACTGGTCACCAAACACGGCTAAAGCCATTTCAAGCAACGTTTCAATTCTGAATGGGGTCTTACACCAGGGCGATACTATGGGTATCTTCCACTCTGGAACGTGCCGCAAATATAATATATATTATTTTAAATGAATTTTGTGTGAAAATAACACTAATTATTCAAATATAATTTATTTGATTTGATCCCGCGACCATCGTATTGCGAGTCATAAGCCGTACCAGAGGCAGTGGGTTATCGTAATATAGACACATTAAATTAATTTGGGTTTTCTGTTGTTTCAGAAATGGACAGATCGAGCGACGAGGATGACGAAGCGAGTGACGTCGACCACGAAGAGAGCGATGAGGATACCTTCTGCATGCCACCAATACCTTATCATAATATTATCAACGTTTCACCTAACTCCGCTATGGCCATAGACTTTAGTAGACAAGACCAGGTAGATAGTGAGGCAATGCGTTCGATTCTGCCGCCTGAAGGTTACTCTTTCGATTGGTCTAAAGATATCTTACGTTTTACTGGGATAAGGGAGACTTTCACAGGCACGCCGGGACCAACTTTCAATACCGACGAAATGGGCAAACCTGTGGATGCCTTTCTTAAAATCTTTGATGCAGATTTCGTTGAACTGATCGCGAGAGAGACCAACAGGTATGCAGATCAATGGATTGCGAAAAAACAATTTAAGCGTCATGCGCGTACCAATAAATGGGCTCCCACGAATAAAGAGGAAATGTATGTATTCTTGGCAATTTTAATGTATCAAGGTATTAGTCCCCTTCCTGTTGAAAAAGACTACTTCTATTCAAAAAAACTCACCGCCATGCCTTATTTCAGCCGAGCCATGGATTATAATCGTTTTCTTCTAATTAAAAAGTTCCTTCACTTCACCAACAATGAAAGTCTTTCTTCTGATGCACCATTATCTGTGCGAAGGTTACAAAAGATTCAGCCCGTCTTGGACCACCTCTCAAATAAGTTTGAGACTTTATACCTGCCCGAGCAAGACATCTCTCTGGATGAATCCTTACTCTGCTATAAAGGCCGTTTGGGATTCGTCCAGATGATCAAAACCAAAGCGGCCAGTGCGGGTATAAAGTCTTACGAGCTTTGTGAGTCCAAGTCTGGCTATCTTTGGAAATTCCAAATTTATACGGGGAAGACCATTTCCAGACAGGCTGAATCGACAAATCCAGACCAGGAAGATATGACGGAAGACATAACGGAAGATATGACGGACGACATGACACAGGCCAACTTTTTGGGTGCTCACAATATCTGCCTAGTTGGGGCCACTGCAAAGATAGTATACGACCTGGCCAGCCCTCTGTTTAACAAGGGGTATACATTAATAATGGACAATTTTTATAATAGTCCATTATTGGCACGATGCCTCAAAAGAAATGGGATGGACTGCATGGGCACATTGCGGTTAAACCGAGAATTTGTGCCCTCTGCATTTAAGTCCCATCTCCGGACCAAACTGAGGGAAGGTGAGCTTGTATACTCGAACTGCGGGGACCTCAATGTAATGGTTTGGTTGGACAAAAACCTGGTAAGTATGTTGTCCACCTACCATAAGGCAGAAATCGGGGCAGTTGAAAAGTTTGGTACCTGGACTTACAAACCTCAACTCGTACTAGACTATAACAAGGTAATGGGGGGGGTTGACCGAAAAGATCAGCTTTTGTCAGGCTTCCCCATTGAACGACAGCGAAACCTGGTCTGGTACAAGAAGCTTTTCAGGAGACTACTAAGCGTTTCGGTGCAGAATGCGTATATATTGTACGGCTCAAAGCTCCGCAAGGAAAATAAACGCATTTTGTACCGAAACTTCAGGAGTGAGGTTGCGGATGAACTCCTTCTGCTGTTCTGTCGTAGTCAAATTGACACGACTGTGCGGACCATTGGCCTAATAGCTGAAGGAAAGACTCTGCGACCTATCCTGAAAGGCAACCACTTCGTGGTCCGTAGCGGGAAAAAGGTGAAATGTGCGTGGTGCAACATAAATAACATTTTCAAAAGGACCCTTACAAAGTGTGATGTGTGTGATGTGGCATTATGCTATGATTGCATGAAGCCATATCACACTACAATATAGATTTGCTGAGGGTTTTTTTTTATTTCATTTTTTTCTTTTTTGGTTTTTTAGTTATGAAATTCTAATTTATAAATTTAATTAAATTTGTTTGAACATCAATTATGATGGCCTGGATGGCTGGACTTATAATCATTTCTTTCCGCATACTCACGTCTCATGTTATGTTGTCCTCAAAGGTTCTATATGATAAGGTTCGGTGGACATTTAATATGTATATTTCAATTCTGATCATTGAAATATGCATGTTAACAAATGCACAGGTATTCTCATTTTTCCCTGTTTATTGTACACATTAAATAACTCGTTTTATTTTTATGTCTTAATTATATTTTGTCAATTTTTCTGTAAAGATGCTTTTCCAGATCTAGTCACTGAACATAACTAAGCCAATTCAAGCAATGTTCAATTCTGAATGGTGGTCCCTCACCAGAGCGATACTCAGAATCTCACTCTATAGCGAGGCACAATGATATTATTATGTATTGATTTTCTTAAATTATGAATTAACCAATAAACTGAATACATTTTTATTATGACAAAGTGTGTAAACAATGTTTAAATCAATATACTGCTCTTTCATTGTAACCATACAACTGTAATATTGATTTAAAAGGATATTAGGGCTTAATAAATAAATCAATTATTGGTTCCATCAATTATTTTCCATCCCCCATTTTTTTCGATACCTTTGCGTTTAGATATAAAATTATCACTATGATTTTATTTGCCATTCTACGGTCATACAAAGGTTTGATATATATATACAAATTTATCATCATTTTACATATTCCGATTTAACCTATGTAGATTGACCTTAAGGTAGCTGTCAGAAGTGATTTTTCGTCAAATATTGGTGATTTTCATCAACTTTCAAAGTATCCCCCTGAAATATTGGCAATGTTTATATCTATGATATATATCTCACTTTAAGCCTTATTTCCTCGTTTTGCACGTAATATAAAAACATGGTTACAAATCTCCAGTTCTAATTAGCAATTATTTAAAAAGTAGCACCATGATTTTGACATCGTGAAATAGGCTCTCTGTATAATTCATCAAATGAATAAAATAAAGCCAACACGGCGACTATGCTTATTAATAATTGTAGACAGTTAATGTATCTTCCTAACGTTATACCAGTTTTTGTGGTAAATTTATTATATAGTATAATACAGTGATTTCAATTTTGACGCGTCACGCACTCAAATTTTACAAAATTATTTTCTGACCAAACTTTTGAAGAGATCTTAACATGCAAAAAAATATTTTTCTATTACATTCTTGCATCTGTGATTATCAAACAGGCCATAGAGAACATAAAAATGTAGAAAATATTCTATAAAGATTTTTAAAACTGCCACTGGCGGCAATTTCAAATCACAAAAACGCAAATTTCGCGCATTTATAAAGTTTAAGATTTTTTAATAATTTATCTATCAATTCTAAAAATATAGAATAATTATTAAAATATAGGTGAATTTATTGGCTATATAGCACTACAATCAGTTTTATGTCTCCGTATTAAAATTCGGAGGTTTGATTTTTTTAATGTTGGCGGAAAATATTCAAAATCGTCGCCAAAAAACCGCGAGCAATCGGAGAAAAAAGTTTTTTGACGCGCGATCGTTCGAGTGGTTAATGTGGTTCTTAGCATAAATCGTAAATACGCGATGGTAAATATATGATTTGATTTAAATATATTTTTAATCATAATTCATATAAATATACATGTAATTAAGCCAAGAATGAACCGTTTTTAAATATTATTTTGACGTTATAAATTTATTAATAAACTTGCAAGTATCGCGTTCGGCATTATTGTTCTCATGTTCATTTTTTTCTGTAGATTTTGATTCCTCCGTCTTAAGCCTTTCGATGTTTCGAGTAAACAAGATAGAATTTTTCGAGCGCTTCTTTTTTTGTTTAATTCTGATTGGAAAATGGGTTTGTGTAGCGTTAAGCGTTTTTAATCAAACATTTTATCAGATCTTTCTAATACGTGTAAGTTTTCTTTGGAGATACCTAAAATTAAGAATATCTTGCTTCATCCTGTAATCTAAACGGTTGTAACATATTTATTCATTTTTAATTCCTGCAAGTTTTGCTAAATTTTTATGAAAAATACAGTTAAATGTACCTTGCCGAAATTTGGGACGGTTTGTAAAGTCAACCTTCATGATAACACACTCGTGTATCATCGTCGGGAGTCGACGCGACTGTTGTTTTGTAGATCTGGTGGATTGGTGAAGTGGTAGATGTGTTGCGGCGGTTTTACCTCCGCGGAGACTCGCGTGTGTGTTGCATCAAGTGAAATAATACTATAAAGCTTAAGCTGCACACACAAAGCAAGATACTGCGTGGTACATAGCAGATATAAATCTGATTTCCCCCATGACACTTCGCCGTCGGATCCACACGATTGATTGCGCCTGCGTTTTATTGTGCAGGGATATTTTTATCACCGACCATCACATGTTGAATAAGAAACCTTTCGTTGATTGCGATTTACTGCTTTTTGAGGATAGTACGCATTGAGACAGAGAACAACACCTTCATCAATAAAAAAAATGTTATAACCGAGTCTTAAAATTATATATCTCTTAAAATGTTTAGTTCAAATAATTTCCATTATTTTTTACTTGAAATGGAAAATGTAATGGAAGACAGAATCTTTCCACAAGCCTATCTAGAGGCGTTTCCATAATCTTTTGCGAAAAGATTTGGGTTACTTTGTTAAAGTTTTGTGATTTTATTGAATTAGACATCCAAAATGCATTTCCATCGACAGATTGTTCCATCGCTCGCAAGCTTTCCGTTTAAATTTTGTTTAGCCATTCCAAACATACTATGTCAAGCATCTGTATTTCACCTTGTCTCTCGAATAGTCTTCGTCTATGTGCATTGTGCTCGGTATTTGTGTCTCTTTTGTACATCTAGTAGTTGATCTCCGTGAGATCTCGGCGTGTCACAAAGCTCCCTGTAAGTAATGTCCTTGGGAACCCGACCGTCTTCAGTGCGGCTTACATGCCCGAGACATTGCAATCTCCTATCCTCACAAATAAAGTTGTTGGACAATAGATAAAACTTCTGCATTATAAACTTTGCTTTTTCATATTATACCTATCTTGAAATGACAAAGAAGAGACAAACGAATAGATAATTTTAAATCGTAGGATTTTTTCCTTTAGCAACTTTGGCCCCATCAGTTCACACATTCAAACTTTTCCATTATTTGATCTTTTCCACATTCTCTTTTGCATTCCGTGATAATACTGGTATTTTTTATTATTTTATATTTTTCTATCAAATGACATTTTGATTTTCTCTTCTGGGGGGAATCCATAATTCTCGAGTTTTAAAAGTTTAAAACGTGAAAATCTTTTTGTTTAAAGGGATTTAGTATCAAATGGTAATTATAATAAGTATATGTATACCCAGCAAAAAAAATGGTTCACCATTGGTTGACCATTTCTGTCCAATAAATTCTGGATCACAAAAAGCACAACATAGGGAGATAAGTAGGTCCCTATTATCAATTAAAAAAAGAGTTTCTATGTAAATTTTTGAAACCACCACTTTTTGTTGCAAATCTTAGAATCGGTGATGAATTTATAATAATATGGTAAGTTATAATATATAGTTATATAGTGATATGGGTCCCAGGATATATAATTTGGCCTACACGCACCACAAAAAATCTTGAAAGCTTGGCGAGATGTAACCGATAAGTATCTCAACGAGGCCAAATATAAAAGTAAAGTAGGCGTGTTATCATAGGGTCAGTTGGAAGAGCCCACAAGGAATACGCTAATATATTTATAAATGTATAAATATATTTATAATTTTTTTTTACAAATATATTTAAGTTCACTTTAATATCATTCTTCAACAAAGTAACAAAATAGCTATGTGTTATCAGATTCCAAGGCATTACAAAGCTGTTTCATTCACGTGACTTATCGTCATACTCTTTGAGAAATCTGTGGTACCTACTGAGTTATTTCTCACAACCGATTATTTATGTCCGCCGACGTGTGTTTGGCAGCAAATACATCAAAGAATTTGCTGCAAATCTGATGAAATGAAACAAAATAAATCTGGTAAGAAACAACCCGATAACTGATTTTTGGAGTTTCGGTAGGTACATGTGCATATATTGGTAAATGTAATGTAAAAATGACTTAAATAAAATTTTATCAAGACCAAACAACCCGAATGAACGCTAAATGCAATAAATGTACACCCAAGAAATTACTCGATTCCATTTGATTTTTTTTTGTGAATTATCGCTTGATTTCAATATAATTTCAAATTTTTCTATTCAAAAGAGAGTAGCTTCTATTTAAGTTCAGGTACCCCTTAGCGATAGTTTCGCCCAATCATCTTGGTTTCACGTTAACCAATTTTGGTCTTGTGGCAAATTTTTCAACTTCAACTCATCCTTAGTTCGATCATTGAAAACGGTCATAAAAACTTCAGTAGGTAATTGGGCCGATGATTTCTATTCTAGTCTGTCACCTAACACGTCTTTATCTTTTTATATTCTCGAATTAATATTATTATTGATTCAACTATTTAGTTTTTTAAGAATTATTTCACCCATCACTTTAAGTAATGAACCTGTAAGTAAGTCAGAATATTGGCTTGCATTCGTAAGTGATGCATATTTTGAATGGAACTTCGCCAAGATTTCATGATTTATATTCCTTACCGATCTCGCACTTCAACTTGTATATACAGAGTGTCCGGAGGTAAAGTGCTTAAACTTCGGGAGGTGATTCTACATGATGGTAGGTGTCCGGGAGTAAAGTGCGAAATTTCGGGAGATGATTATACAGGATTGTACATGTACATGTCCGGGCGTAAAGTGGGAAACGTAGCTTAGTAGTTTAGAGTAGCTGACCGGCAATCAGAAGACTCAAATTGTATGGTTATTTCAGGCGAATAATGATTGATTATATTAATTTATCAAATATATTTGGGCATAGAACCATATTTATTTTTACATTCGCAATTAAAAAAAATACCTGAAAACTTCCAAAACGTTGGAATTTCATTTTTTTTTCTTTTTTACTAGTACCATCATGTAGAATCACCTCCCAAAGTTAGTGTAGATACTTTACCCCCGGACACATTGTAAAAGCAAAAGTTGTTTGTTTCTTTAGTCATTGGTTTTATTGCGAATCGTAAAATATTTTCGGACCCGATTTTTTCAATGTTCGTGATTTCAAAGTATTTTTCTTTTTACAATACTTATTATCACAATTTTCATTTGAATACCCGTAGATATAAATCAATATATATATATATATATATATAAACGTACAATACATGTATAATAATTAATAAAAAAATGTGTTTCCTATAAGTAAATGAAAATAATAAGGATTTATTTTGTACATATCTTTGTAATATCTACCGCAATAGTGATCTAGCGCGTTTGATGAAAACGATACATGTGACCTATCGCATTAAAACTTGGCTCTCGAACCGTCACGTAAACATGAACTTTTACAAAATCACGGACACACACTGACACAGATGTTATGTCTGATAATTCACTCTTCATTGGGTCATGGGTGATGACCGAAGTGAATTATTTTATGTGGGGGAGGGGGGGGGGGTTAGGTTCCTTTAAATATATGATTGCACAACATTCCAATTAGCATCGTCCACACTACGTGGGATTAAAACGAAGTATTATTATATTAATAAACTGTTCCGTTAAAGGAAATATCCGGTTTGCAGATCACTACTTTGTTAGTTCCGAGGTATTCATAAAGATTCAGCAAATCCCTCCTTTATACCCTATTTTTTAAGTATATGTTTGTGGATACAATCTTAAATACATTGATATCTATTTTATGCAATCTTGAGATATCCCAATAAGGTAAGCGGAGACTGAAGATAAGATTTATGTTCAAGTGTGAGAATTGTCCTGATAAATGAATATTGCCTTTTACAGAATTAAGGGTTTGCGGTTTTATTTTAACCCGTTGAGACACCGCGTCACTTCATTAATAAATTGTAATTTTTTTATTTTTGGAATAACTTAACAAGTAAAACTTTAAAATGTAATATTTAAGTATTGAAGACAATATTAGCTATTTTTAAACGAAAATTAGTAACAGAAAACTCAGAAAGGATACGGTCACATCTAGGACTAGAGCCCAGGACCCTTACCTTGCCGGGACAAGGCAAGGGAGATAGGGTTCCAATAGTTCATTTGGTAGAGCGGTGCTTCGGCAAGGCGAGGGTCCTGGGTTCAAGTCCTAGATGTGACCGTATCCTTTTCTGATTTTCTTTTTCAAATTTTTGTTTAAAATTCATAAATACAGTTTTTTTAATAATTAAATATAGTAATTTATTTATTCACCTGCATAAAGTTTGATTTTAAGCGTTTTTTTCGATGCCTGTCTCACTATGAAAAATACTTGTGCAGACAGACGAATTAGGTTGACATAATCCGAAACCACTGTTTTTAAACAAATTTACCGAATTAGAATCGAAACAAATTAAAGCTATGCGCGTACCCAAGTTCCTGAACTTATGTTTATAATAAAGCATTTAAAAAATATAATAGTACTTGCTATAAAAATTATTATTTTTACCTCCTATTAAAAAATACTGAATTTTATTTTTAAAACCCCATTCTAGTGTGGTTTTAATGTATGTAAACAAAAATAATGTTTGGAAGTAAACCATTTTTAAAAAAATTAACGTGTTCAGCATTATAAAATTGTACTCAAAAAATGCACTACTCAATTTTAAAGAAAAAATATGAGTACCTTGCTGAACAACACACCTACACAACAAGGACGAATATCTCAAATCTTCTAAACATTCCAAAATTAAATACATCCTTCTGCCAGAAAAACCACTATATCCATGCTATAAAATTATATAATGCCCTTCATATTGAAATTAAAAACACCATGGACATAGAAAAGTTTAAAAAAGACATCAAATTATGGCTAACTAAACATGAAGATGAGGAAATCATGATCAACACACATACAACAACCTACAGTCTGCCTCGGAACAGGAATACCTAGTGAGGAGGACTGAGTACAAACTACATCACTTTATATTTTTATTTTACTTAATATTGGATCTTTTTTACTTTACTTTATATTGCCAAATATTGTTTAGTAAAAAAAAAATAGAAAAATAGAAAAAATTAAAATTTGAGGCTAGTAAGATTCAATAATCCTAAGCATTATGCATGATACATTTAAATGTCCGTTGGGCTTTTAAATACATTAGTTGGTTATTATGCAAAAATCCTTAATTTGCCGGTTAAGGATTATGGCATATCAAACAGTTGCAAGTATATTTTGCTTTTCAAATGAATCCATGTTAATATATATTACTGAAAATAAATATTATGTCGACGGATCAAGTTTCGTTCACCACACGATGCAAGAACTGCACATACAATTATTGCGAGAAGTAACTACAATAAATGGAGGATGGTTTCTCGTTTTGTATAAATTGGGTACTCGATAATAATTAAATCTTATTCACCCGGTCAGGACCATAAATAAATAACTTTAAAAAAAAATTGCTGTTGCAATCATAGAGCTATAATTAGAGGCGTTACTCATTGCACTATTCGAACGCGATAAGCGGTGCGCGCAGACCGTATTCGATAGTTTTAGTTAGAGAGTTGGAGGTCAGTTGGGGTTTATTTTTTCGCTTCATGTCTCATCTAAATATTATACATCAATGGTTACAATTCAAGTAATTTAACAATTATTTTATAAGCAATAATTATTAGCCTGAAACACTCATCCACATTGAAAAATCTCCTGATAAAAGATACATGACGCCAACGGGACTTGAACCCGTGTCCTTTCGATTTCCAGTCGACAGCTCTGACCACTGAGCTATGGCAGCTTATCTCTTATCCGCGAAATAATTCAATATATACTAGTGTTTCATTCAACAATTACTGTTTATTACATTTTTTTCACCTGAAACAACCAACTTTATTTTTCAGGCTAATAATTATTGCTTATAAAATAATTGTTACCCTTTGTGCTATGCATAAAAAATCTTGTCTTAAACATTAGTTTACAAAAAAAATAATAATTCAAGTAATTTAATTACACATTTGAATGAAATTACGATAATTCAATTATCAATTGAATTTTGTGACTTATAATTTATGTGCCATAAAAATGTATGCTTTATTCTTTAAATTTTATGTTATTAATGAATGTTGTGACCATAGAGAGGAATTAAATTCATGAATGCTTCTGACACAGAGTTTTATGTGTATGTTTAGTAGGAAAAAAATATAAGCAATAACCTACCTCTGCATTTTCTGTCACTGTAACTGTTTAACTTTATCTATGTTTTGATATGAAAAGAATAATTTTATGCCAAAAGTCGTACGTTTTATTGAAAAAGAAAACTAATAGCGGTTATATATTACCAAGTACGAACTCTTGTCAGACTTGTTTATCGTTATAGAACAGCAATTCATTTTTGTTTGAAAGGGTTAAACTATGTCTGGAAGCCTTCCTAATGTTGTCGGCCAGTCATTCTGCTTTATTTACACACAACTAGTTTTTAGATCTTTTTTCATATTGAGGAAATATTTATTTGTTTTGCGGTCAGATTTTAGAAGAGAATATTATAGAACGTTTACAACACATTTATGTAGAGGAATTCTAAAACTAAAAACACAGTTTTTTTCAGGGTAGAAAGAAATACTAGAATAAAAAATGAAAGTTTATGTGAAATGGGTATTAAAGTACTTTATGGTTTAAACGTAAAATTAGGTTGTAAATTTTTTTTGAAGATACTAGATATACATGAAGTTGTATACAAATAAATGAAAAAAAAAGTTACATTTTCAGTGGAAATCTTAAACCAAATATTAAAATATGGTTAGTACCTTACAACGTTTTAGAAAGAAGAAGTTTTATGGTATATAAATATTGCGCAATCAAAAACAAACACAATGGCATGAATGTATGGCATTGGATATGTACTAATATACAACCGATGTAAGTAAATACTACTAAAAACTACTGTTGACTTGAGAGAAAAATGTATCGATTTCGGTGTATTTTAGCCAAGATTTGATATTTACGACGAGTTAAAATAACTTTATTGTAAATCTACATGTCTTGCGAATTCTAAATATTTTTTCATTTATAAAAAATAATTTTGTCGAAGACGACCTTTCCTAATCTTCGCCCCGATTACGGTTGTTTGTTCATCTTGGTTTTAGTACATATGCGAAACATTTTCTGTAGATGTTCTCCTGATGATGGATTACTGGTAAAGTAAGAGTAAGATATCATATCTATCCTATCCTACAGCTCTAGAGTGAGAATTGAGGATACTTTACGATCTTCATATGTGTAATAATACAATACACTAACAGATATTTTAATGACTTTTCAGCTACTATTACAAGTACGTATGCACGTACTGTAATACTTTACACATCAAGAGATTGCTTGTCCTCGTTTGAATACCGATGTAACGTGCAGCCTTCTGGGAAAACATACATAAATCACGTGCAGCTTCATATTATACCCCAGGGGTTTGTTGTCAATGTGTGTCAAATAATTGCCTTTATCGGTTTAATATTGTAACAAATTATTATTCGCAAGCCAATATGATTTAATGACTTCTTGTTATGGACTGAAAATGTACATTGCTCATTCATTATTTAAATATTTAGATATTGATGCAAGGAAATCGTGAAACTACTTTCACAACTGACACAAATCAAAAAGTTAGATTAGTAAATATAATAAACAAAAAAAATATTTTTTTAAAAGCCACCTTTGTAAAATAATTGTTCTACAAGCCTTACCCAGACTTTTAAGAATCTAATTGATTTTCAGGTATTTTAAGTTCATTACTGAAGATTACCTAAACGTACGCCGTTCGGTTTTCTTCAACAAAATCATTTGTTACATAAAGATTGTCGAAGAAATTAATTTTTCCACAATAATCCTTTCATCTCTCCCCCTTGGGAGGCTGTTCTAGAAATTTGGTTATGTATTATGTATTAATTAAGAGATTAAAAAGTTCACCGTTAAAATTACTTTTCAGTTTTTATGAATAAACTAGCTGACGTGTACCCGGCGTTGCTCGAGGACTTATGAATGTGAATTCGAGGTTATGAATTTTAGTGTACCTGACAACTGGGTGCTTTTTATAGGTCGAAACAATATTATTGTATTGTAGTAAGTGTGTACGACCCTACAGTAAGTATTTGTTTCACTTGATCGTGTCGTGTCATTCTCGGGCATCCTCGACCTCTTCAACCATTCACTTCCAAGTCATACATTCTCTTTACATCTCTTTCTTCGTTCATCACTTATGTCTCATTTTACCACAAATAACTATTTGATTCATGTCTTCCTCAGGTGTCCCCAACTTTTCCTACCATTCCCTTCATGTAGTATCATGAAATACACATCGTTACTGTTAAAAAACTACATTACCTCGACTTTAATTCGACTCTGTATAGCATTCCGGTGCAGAGATAATGCGTTTAGTCATAACTTGGGTGCCCCCTACTTCATATATCATTCAAACCACTTTCTAAACACTCCTGACACTAATAAGAACAAATTTTGAGATTGTCAGCGTAATCAGTCGAGTAGTTTTTGAATTTATACGGGACAAACAAAAAAACATGGGAATTTTCCGCGACAGATTGAGTATAATCTTTAGTAGACTTAATTTTTACTACCGTTTATTTAATATATATTGAAAGATATTTATAATGTCTTAAGTATTAAATTATTTTTTTTCATTGGCTTGCTCAAAAGGGTTCCATGCGGAACATTCACCGAACACAATTTTGTCCGGAAAGCTCACCGCACGCAATTCACCGGGGGAAAATTATTTGCCAAGATTTGATAGTTTCATGTTTTTTTAAATAAAATATTTTAGAATAAATAATTGCCAGATATCAAAAAGAAATAATTCAATAACAGTTCTGTTAGGTTAGGTTACGTTAAGTTAACTTTTACTAAATGTAATACAAACATTACTAATTACCAATCAAATATATTATTTCTCACAGCGCCCTTGAGGTGATTTTGCACAAAAACGGCGCTATACAAATCATCCAAATATAATTATTATTTGAGGTGAATGATCTGCAGTGAATTGTGGGTGGTGAATGTTCCTAGAGCCGACCCGAAGTGCCAAAACAAGTTGATCACAAAAAAAATGTTTGTCAAAATTAAAATAACGGTTGGCAAAAAACTTTTTTATTGAATTATTTTTTTATAAACAACACTATTAGGCGTGTTCGGTAGCTTCCTAAGACTAATTTAACGACTACCATAATACGTGAAATTGCTTAGCTAGGTGGTCGTAAGATCTTTAGAAGTATGTATTATGTTGCATTTATATATAAATTGCACCTGTATATATAAATGTGTATGTATCAGGCGAGGTAAATCCGTATACGACCGTGTTAAATGTGGAGATCCGGAAAGAATGCAAGGCTGATGGTGTTATGGTTAAGATTAAGAAAATAACGCTTAGTTAGATTAAATAAGAATAACGGATACACAAAGGAAAGAATGTAAGGAGAGTATGACGCGGAATAGTATAAGTCGGGGACGCCTGAAGAAGACATGGCACGATTAATGAATCAAATAGAGTCGGACCATGACGAGAGTATATACGAGACAATGTATGTTTGTGAATGAAGCAAGCTGTGTTTACTAAAATAGAGTTTTGTGACGGTCTATCCTGTCTGCCTATCTCTGCAGGACACGGCGTGATGGTTAGCCAACAGACAATACCAAATATCTTAGAAAGTTATTCTGGATATTATTATTAAAGAAGAGCTTAAATAACATGATATTTGGAATTCTCAGTAATGTGTGTTGGAAAAGTGCCAGAGCAAAGCTGACAAAAGAAGTAGTATCTACGAGTACCTAATAGTTTCGTAGATTTTCGAGGAATACAACATTTGGACAATTGGAGACACTCTTTGTTTATAAATTTTTTTGATAGTTTAGGTACAGATCACAATGTTATGCCTTATCCCGTCGTCCCACGGGTCGGTAAGCAATTGACATAAACCAAATACTGTAAGATTCTGCGCAGAAAAGTTAAACACTAAACTGCGCTGCAGACCGTTAGGTCTTAGAGCACTCGGTTTATGTCGATTGTTTGCCGATACGTAGGACAACAGGCTTATTGTCATATCTTAACTGTCTGACAATGTTTTATTATGTTTTTGTTTTCTGCCAAAATAAATAATGTATCACCAACGCAGCCGTACGAAATATATTTTTTCGCACGAAATATGTGAAAAATCAAAAAGGTCCCTGACAATCTGATTTCGGATCTGGTTGTTTGTTTTATCTTTCGGACTCCGAGCGAGGGTGATGGCTTTATGGTGATAAAAGTCATGTGATGAATCATTTTTATGCTGCATTTTGGGTGAGATTATATTATTTATAGAAGGGATTCCCTTAGGGATCGGCAGACTTTATGGGGGGTTTCCCAGATTGTTGAGCCTATTTTTATATATATATTTTTTTTTTATTTATTCACATTTAAACCCGCTAAACTACTTATGTAGTTTGTCAGCAGGGACATAGAGACAACATTTATACACTCATAAGATACAATTTGAACGGTACATAATTACATAAATTGGTTACATTGCAGAAAAGTTTAAATAGCAGCATAAAAGCCTTATATAATAAGCAAGTAAAAATAAATGTATGAACAAATTAGTATTATCAACAAGTACATCAATAGTTTCATAAATAGAGTATTACAAAATAATTGTTTTTCCATTTTCTAAGAATATGAATTCCATTTCAGGGGCATCAGTATAGATCATTATTATCCAATAACCATTTCCTTAGATTATATCTAACATTAGCAGTATACATGTTATTATTTTTAATTGTCATTGGTAATAGGTTAAAAATTTTTGGTACTATATAGTTTAAAGTTCTTTCACCATATTTATTAGTACATTTCGGAACTACCAGTCCTTCATTTTGAGTGAATCTTGTGTTATGTTTATGGCAAACTCTTTCCCTATACAATGAATCAGACAATATAACATGTTGACTTACAATATTATAAAACAATAATCCTCTGACAGGTAAAATATTCAGAGACTTGTATATTAATTTAATGTTACTTCTGTGTTGATTGTCATATTTATGAATTAACAATTTTATAATGGAGTTTTGTAATGTTTGTATATAGCTTATATTAGTTTTACAAGAATGTCCCCAAGAAGTAATTCCATAACGTATAGTGGATTCAGCCAGAGATAGGTAGATTAACTTTAAAGTACTTATAGGCACGAAATATTTTATTTTATAAATCCTACCCACAATAGCTCGTAGACGTTTACAAACATTAGCAATGTGTACATCCCATTTCATGTAGCAGTCAATAGTAACACCCAAATATACATAACTTTTGACAAAATCAATGGTTTCACATGAACAGGGCTGTGCAACATTTTTATGTATGCAGTCAAATGTGTGTGTATATAATGAAGGAATTACATTACATCTGGCGTGTGGAGATCTGATGTGCATAATTTTAGTTTTTTTGGCATTTATAAAGAGGCCTGCGTCATGCGACCATTTCAGCAGGGCAATAAAATCATGTTGCATAAGGTTCATTGCAGTAACCAGATCTTCGTGCGATATTACGAGCGCCGTATCGTCTGCATATACAAAATGTTTAACGAATGAAAACAATTTTCTCATAATTGAGACATAAATAATATAAAGGGTTGGCCCTAGAATTGACCCCTGTGCAACACCTGTTGAGATATATTTTCTTTTGCTGAATTTTTTAAGAATTTTTACTCTTATTTGTCGATCAGTTAGTAAATTTTTTAATAAAACTAGCAGCTTTCCTCTAATTCCTATTGTCTCCAGTGTTTCTAATAGTTTATTTGTATCAATGGTATCAAATGCCTTAGAGTTATCTATGAATAAAACCAACACTTGTTTTTTTAGATTTAATTCATAATTTATGTGATTTGAAAATTCCTGAAGCAGCATTTCCGTACTTTTTTTCTTTTGAAATCCATATTGGTTGGGATCCAACAAAGAGAAAGATTCTAGATATTTATTAAGTTTTATGGAAATGTATTTTTCAAGTATTTTTTCTAGGGCTGGCAATATGCTTATTGGCCTATAATTTTGAATATCTGTATGTTTGCCCCCTTTGTAAATTGGCCTAATGATGCTACTTTTTAGTTCATCTGGTATTACTGCTTGCGATAAAATTAAATTGATAAAGTGTGTTATAACAGGCCCTAAAATATTAATATGTGTCTTAATGTCAAACATTCGAATGTTGTCAATCCCTGGTGACTTTGAATTGTTTAATTTGCTAACAATAATATTGATTTCTTGGCAGGTAGCTCTGGGTAGGTACATACTATGTTGCACTTCATTCGGCCTGACGGTCGATGCTAAATAATCACATTTATGTATCATAGAGCTAACACTATTTGTAAAATATTCAACAAACTTATCTGTTACGGTTTCTTCATTATTCGTATTTAACATATATTTCGAGATTATTTCGTCACAACTACTTTTGGACTTGCGTCCTAGTAATTTATTTATTTCATCCCAAGTTTTTTTTGTATTTCCAAAATAATTTTTGAATTTATTGTTAAAAAAGGTAGACTTACATTTAATAATTTCTTTTGTCACCTTATTTCTGAAAGTTTTATATTCCAATTCAAAGAGTTGATTGCTAGGAAAATTCTTCCACCTTCTGTACAATGAATCTTTTTTTTTATGTTTTCTAAGATATTAGAATTTATCCAAGGTTTTATTGACAGAGGTCTTTTTTTGGGTTTATAATTCATAACGATTTTACTCTGTTCATACAAATTCTTAAAGTTGTTTTTAATTTTACTATATAATATATTGCAATCTTGTTCCTCAAGCAAGGAGTGCCACTTAAAATTATGAATGTTTTTGTCGATTTTGTTTTGCGATAAAAACGAAATTCTTTCCCCGTGTTCTGGGGCTTCTTTCCTTGCACTATATTTAATATTAACTGCAGTTAAAAAGTGATCCGCTATAGTAATATTATTACATACACATGAGGAAAGAGAATCGCTTTGTTTACATCCACTGTTAAATCGGACAAATATGTGGTCTAAACAAGTACGAGTAACTTTTCCTGCTAAAACTGCTTCTCAAGTTACGTCACAAATACATTTGATTAAATAATTATCCGACATTATATTTTCATATGCCATAATAATAGGGTTTTGACAATTTAACAAGTCTAGATTAATATCTCCTATAAGTAAAACATTTTCTTTGGGGCTTATAGTATGCAGAATGGCAGATATTTCATTAAGAAATTGTGGTTGGCTAGAGTTGGGGGGACGGTATATTGCTATGATGTTTAAAATACTCTTGTTTGGAAGTGTCATAGAGCCAAGCACACATTCAAAATGATTTGTTTCTATTGTTTTCTGTTGAAATGTGAATTCATTTCGAACATATAGCAATATACCTCCTCCAGATTTTTTAGTTCGGCAATAGTTGTAACAATTAAATCCAGGAATATTATACAGACAGACAAGATTCGGTGTTATAGCCGTTTCACATAACATTAACACATGAATATGCTTCCAACAAGTATTTAGGTAGACATTCAAAGTATCCCAGTATTTATAAATCGATCTAACATTCAACTGAACAATATTAATATTTTCCATATTGTAGTTGCTATGAAACTTTAGCCAATCACAGAAATTATGAGTATTTTCGTAATCTACCTCGTCATCTTCTTCAATGTAATTAGACGCCATAATCAATAGTTGCAAAGTCCTTGGCAAGGGCAGCCTTGTAGGCCGGGCAGGAGTCCTTGTCTCCAGTCGGATGTGCAGCGGGCTTCCCAAATCTTGTACAGGTGGCGCAGACAGGCTTGGCGGCGGCTTTTGGGCAGTTTATCCGGGCGTGACCTTCGCCTGCGCAGTGTCCACATCTTTGCTGGTCCTTGCAAAACTTGAAGGAATGTCCGATCATTTGGCACTTGGAGCACACTGTAAGTCCAATGAAGTCACGAACACGACACACATTCCAGTCCACAAAGACTTTCCCCTGCTCCACCAGCACGTGACGAATGTGGGCAGGAACCTCGAAGACCCGGTGGCAAGTTGATCCAGTTCGAGCGCCAGCAAGGTGACTTAGCTTGCAACTTTTTACTGCGAAATCTAGGCCTGCTTTGTCCTGGGCTCCTGCTAAGGCATTTTTCAGGAAGCACTCGTCCGTTAGGTCACGAGGAACGTTGAAGAAGATCACCCTTGGAAGCCGTTTTGTTGGTAATCGAGCGCTTAGAGTGTCCGAGTTTGCTAGACATGGGGTTTTCAGAATTTTATCCTGATCTTCTTGTGTTGCAGTATGGATTACAACGCCTTTGTTTCGGATACTCCTAATGCCCGTCACACGGATTCCAAGTTCTGATGGTCGTAATGTATCTTTTAGTAGCTGTTTCGTATCGTCGCTATCTTTTGTAGAATCCAGCTTTGGGAAGATGCATACAGCAGGTTTGGGGGTCCCAACGTTAAGTCCTGAGCGGTTGATTGATGGTATCATCTTCTGTGGGCCATTTTTCACAATATCGGCAAACGATAGGCTTGCTTCCGTGGCATCGGCTACTCTACGCATCACTGGTCCTAGATCCGACTCCAACTGCAATATTTTTTCTAACCTGTGTTGGTTTTCTGCTTTTTCAATCGCGATCTCTCCCTTTGCCACTATTAATTTGGCATTGACTGTTGCCAGATCAGCTTTGAAGCCCTCTCGTTCCAATAACAGCTGTGAAACTGATCTGAATACAGCGGATACATATGCGCTTATCCGCAGTTGTTGGTCCTTTGAGACTCTTGACTGCTTTTCAGCAAGGACAACTTGGAGTGCTCTTAGACTTGCTTCAGTGTCGTTCAGTATCTGGACTGAGGACACTGGGATTTTACTCTCATTTTCAGACACGTCGGAATAGTCCGATGCTCCGTCAGATTCCTCATCTTCAACCACTGGAGAAATCATTCCCGAGGCCTTTTTTGTAATGGGGACGTCATCAAGTCCAGCATTCTTTTTTTACGCCGATGACAGCATTCATCAGGCATCGGTGGGATGGACATTTCAATGAGAACAAACACACAATCTTAGGTTGTTTTAAAACTTTCGATAAAAATGTTTAGAATCCGATAGAATAGTATTATTTTATTACTGTTTTATCAAATAAACTTTTTTGGCACTTAAATTTTCCATATAAATACTGTTTGCACACGAATTCGGAGGTTTTTTTTAGTTTTTTTTAGAAGAGCAAAGTGTAAACACGAACTGTTGTCACTGCGATTATTGTTGCGCTTATTAGCTTTTATAAATAATATAAAGGAGCACATAGTATATTTTACACAACATATTGCTTTTATTTTGACATAGATTTTTCAACATAGTTGTAACGAATATATATCTGATCACTTCTTATATAATATTGATAATGTCTCCCTACAGCAAATGCAGACACAAAAAAACTGAAATATATTATTCAAACTGCAGGTATGAAATAATTAGTTAAAGATTTCACACGAATTACTAAAACCTCTAAAACATTGATTGATCTGGTAATCTCAAATAAATTTAACCTACTTGTTAATGTATTAGATAAACCTAAAATTACCGACCATAATATGATTCAAATTCTAATAAATGACAGAGAAAACTACAACTCCAGTAAAGAAACACAAGTAATAACATTAAAAATTACAAAAGATAAATACAATACAATATACAATAAAGAACTCTTCATTCAGACCTTGGAAACTATTGATTGGAATGAAATAAATCAAATGGAATATAACAAAAAAGCTGACCAGATGATATTAAACATTAAAAAATCCATTGATGAAGTAGTTCCAGAACAGAAGATACGTAAAGTAAATAATAATAAATGGTTCACAAAAGAACTACGCACAATGCTGCGCGATAGATATACATTTTACAGGAGAGCACGCCTTACTAATAGTACTATGGATTGGAATAACTACAAAAAGAACGCATAATGAGTACATAAAAAATAAAATAAACTCGGAAGAAGGGGATCCCAAAAAAATTTGGAAAAGCATTAAAGAATAAGTACATGGCGATAAAAAAGACAATATAAAAATAATAAACTTCCCAAAAGATATAAACGAAGAAAACATGGCTAATAGCATTAATAAATATTTTATAGAAAGCATCACTCAAATTAACAAATTAATACATAACATTGTTGTCAACCCCACAAATGATAATAACAACTCAAACAAAGAATTATTGGTCTTCAGAAAAATAACTACAGAATATTTATTTACCATTTTAAAGAAAATTAAATCAAAAAATAGTTCAGATGGATTAACTAGTAGTTTAATAAAATATGCTTTTCCAGTAATTGAATCTACTCTATTAAATCTTATTAATCAGACATTTGAAGAGGGAAAATTTCCACAGTCATGGAAACTATCTACCATTATACCGGTCTCAAAGGTTAAAAATACCAGAAAATGTGAAGAATTTCGACCAATAAACACCTTACCGAAATATGAACAGATACTTGAAGTGATAATAAAAGAACAAATATTGCAATACTTAGATGAACACAATATTTTATACCACGGACAATCGGGATTCAGACTTAATAATTTTTGTGAAACAGCGTTAAATGTAATCGTTGAAGAATGGAAAGAAGGGATGAATAGTAATAAATTTATCTTAGCAATATTCTTGGATTTTCAAAGGGCATTCGAAACAATAGATCGAGAAATATTGTTAAGAAAGCTTAAAGAAATTGGTTTCTCAACTGTAGCCACTAAATTAGTAAAAGAGTATTTGAAAGACCGAATACAGGTAACAAAAATTAATAATCAATTTTCAAAACCAATGGAAAATATATTAGGAGTACCACAGGGATCAGTCCTTGGACCTCTATTGTTCATACTCTATATTAATGACATGGTGAAAATATTTTCAAAATGCAAAGTACGAATATTTGCCGATGATACACTAATATATATATATATATATATATATAATTGGAGAAAACTATGAAGAACTAAGACATATTTTAAATAATGAACTAGATAATGTATCAAGATGGCTAAAAATAAATAAGCTTAAATTAAATACAAAAAAAAACAAAATATATGGTAATTGGTTATAAGAAGACATCCAGTGAAAGTGAAATTAAAATTGATGGTGAAATTATTGAAAATGTTACCGATATAAAATACTTAGGAGTTATAATAGATTCCAAACTCAACTTTAACAAACATGCTGAATATACCCAAAAGAAAATTGGAAAAAAATATCTTTTTTGGGAAGAATTCGCCAAAAACTGTACGAAAAAACTCAAATCACCATTTATAACTCCATTATTGCTCCACATTTTAATTACTGCTCAACTATCCTTTTCCTGTGTAACGACCGAGAACAAAAAAAAATTCAAATTCTCCAAAATAGGGCAATGATAACAATACTCACACGAAATAGATATTCAAAAGAAAATAAAATGTTAAACGAACTAAATTGGCTAACGGTGAAGCAGATTTTGACCTTGAACACGATGATATTTGTACACAAAATAGTAAACAACCTGCTACCCAAATATTTTTCAAATAAAATTGTATACAACAAGGACGTACACAAACATAAAACAAGGACGTGCAATGAAATCAGTCTACCAAAAAAGGACAAGCCGAATACTCAGAAGAATAGTATACTATTTAAAGGGATGAAATACTATAACGCGCTGCCGGAAAACCTAAAGTCTGCCCCAATTGGAAAGTTCAAGATGTTGTGTAGGAGCTACATCAATCAAGAAAAAACATAGTATATTTATATGTAACAAATTAATTAGTCATTTGTAAACTTAAATATACAAATTACTAAAATAAAATTAATAAATAAAATAAAAATAAACTTGTTACGATAAGAAAATTTGTCATAACAAGACCGTAATATTGGTTTTGCTGAAAAATTGTAGGAATGGTCCGACACGTGCCATGTGCTGACGAAGACTGTGAAACTTTCTAGGTATCGACAGTTAAAATCAGGTCACTAAAGATAGTATAATAGCAAAGATTCGATAAAAGTTAGTTGTGTCTCACTAGGGTGATACTACGAGTATCTTCCGCACTAGAGCGAGGTGCAAATATACTATGTATTAATTTCATTTCATTTCGCACGGAGAAAAATGAGCGTTGCTGATTTATTAAAATGCAGTTAGAAACGGGATTGCAGGCCGTTTTCTATTACACTTCTCAATATATCGAACTTCGTGTTCATGCACCTGCATTTGTCCTGACAATACAATGACGAAACGCGAAAATATTATTTTTTATTAATCCGTGTTCCTACATCGCGATTCTACAACACATTCGTGTTTTACTGAAAGTTTGTTAGGAAACCTATCTATTCATTTGTTAAAGGCCAGCAATCATATTTTTAACCGGATTACGAATAATTTGAAGATGTTCTTAACAATAAACGGTCTAATACATCAATTATTATAGATAAATATGTAATAGTAAAAAAAAAAATTTTTATGGGAAGATTTTTTAAAATAATTTTCAGATAAGTTATTTATTTTTTCTGGTTTCTTCTCCTTTCGGAGGTTGGCTATCATCAGGGAAATCTTAACCTTTCAGGCTGCAGCCCGAACTAAACTAGTACGTTTTGTGGGGCTCGATGTCTTCTCTTCCTCTTCCACGTCTCTAATCCTGCTCTAGATTATTAGTTAGGAAGTCTTGTATTTGTCGTCCTTCCTGACCAATATTTTAGAGTTTAGTTCTTTTCGTTTAATATAATAGGTAGGTATAATTTCGAACTTTTCGACAATTTGTTTAACCTTTAAAATCGTCAATTAATCTCTTCTGAGTATTTTGACGAGGCGCTTAACGATTCAAATTCAGGAAAAGTGAAATAAAAACCAAATCATTCAATTTATGTTTTTATAATCATTTTGTGTTTGCATAGCTGTATTGTAATGATGTTAAATATGACGATTTTCTTCTTACGGTCAGGATTTACGGCAAGGAAAGAAATCGAGTCAGTGGATGAAATCCGAAAATATTATTTTTTATGAACACGTGTTCCTACATCGTGATAACACATTCGTGTTTTACTGAAAGTTTTTTAGGAAACCTATCGATTCTTTGTTAAAGGCCAGCAATCATATTTTAAGCGGATTACTAATAATTTGAAGATATTCTTAACAGATCAGCAATATTTTCTATAAAAATGTTTTCTCCGTGCGTCCATGAAAAAAAGCCACAATTCAAATTTTTATTAACCATTTTGGGTTTCGAACCTGCAACTCTTTTATCCAGCTCCAGAGAAGTAATTGAATAAATCAAAACTTTTATTTTCTGTTAGTTTATTTGAAAATGTATAATTATTTATTTCCTACTATAGTCTGATAATTATATTTTATATTACTCAATAAAATCAAGTATTGCTATGAAAATGCCTGTAAAGATATATACTACATATGAATTCATATCGTCATAAAATACATTCTATGATCCATAACTATAACCTTGGAAAGCAGCGAACTTTCTTCCCACCATAAGCAGTCGGTAGATTCAATTATAACTCGGATACGGGTAATTTGCGCGCGGAGAAAGGTAACCGCCGTGGTAATTCTCATTTAATATCCCAACCCACTTTATGTCTCCATTTTACAAGGAACTCGTAAGTTAAGACTTTCGTCGTCGTCTGTATCAATTTAATACCGATTATAATTATGAAGGTGCGTATAATTTTCAACTCTATATATCACATACGTATTTTAGAAAACTTAGAGTAATTTAACTCATATTCAACCTTATGTTGAATTTGCTCTAGCGAATCTATAAAATAAAGCGGAAATCTTAACGACATAAATGAGAAAGTCGTGTCAAAAAGTATTGTTCGCGCGGCGCCGCACAATGGACGGACCCACGGTCGAATTTTCCCAATCAGGCCCAAAAAAAATATCTTTCCATTGGATATATTTTAATTATTTCTGATGGAAGTTTTAGTAAAATTTCAAATATTGCTAGAGGAATACTTCGGAAAATGGCTAATTCGTCCTCTAAAAAATTAAATTTTGGTACTAACCGCTAATTTTATAGTAGTAAAGTTTTACATAAAATATTTTTGTTAAGGTACTGTTTTATTAAATTTAAATATAATTATCTTATATCCAGTATGGATCGGTCTAAAAAAATATCTGTATTATTGTTACGAATTCATCGGAATTAATTAAAATGTGAGCCGCGAGCAAAACCCCGTTATTAGAGTCTTGTGTTGCCTCAAGGGATTAGGGTTAAAATCATGTTACTTATCGACCAAATTATCGCCATATTTTTTGACTGTGCTTTCCAATCCAGTGACCACTGTAATTCAAAAACCACTCGACGGATTTGAATGAAATTTTTACCGTTTTTAAAGCATAAAAAATTAGTGCCTACTCGAATGATTACAAAAAATGTTATTACTTTATTTTTAAAGTAAACTTTACTTGGAAATCCACAAGGAAATTATCAGAGGCCGCTATTTTATTAATATTAAAAAAATATATATCGATCAAGCACTAGATAAATTATTAAACTAATGATTTTTGGTTGTTTTATTGATTTTATATTAACCAGTAAAATGTAATGATGGTCACCGCAAAGCCAACTTGTGGGACGAGTTCCAATAAATATGTGCGATATCTTTGTCCAGATTAAATATATATACATATATATTTATATTTTTAAATTTTGTCAAATAAATTAAAACACAATATATTTTTTTTATTTTATATAATAAATTATGTAAATTTTCAATTTTTTAATTAAAAATACTCATTTTTGCACGTCGCTGACTACCACTAGCCCCTTAAGTATATCTATTTGAATGAATGAATTAAAGCAAATCTTGGAAGTGGACATTAACCCACTTCCCGACATACGATCGAGCTGAAACTTGGTAGGTTGACTCGCTGTCGGTGATAATGCATTTTATTGATGGTGACAATCACGTACACGTACGCGCATAAACGCATTTCTGGAGTTTGCAGCAGTTAATATAAGAAATAAATGTCGGTTCTACCCGATCGGCATTTGGCGGGGTTGTGAGCGCGGTTACTCCAGTATATCTGGAAAGAAGGTTCAATCCTCATTTTTTTTTCAGATTTAGACTGGCCGCATACTAGGCAGCCAACATATTGTGCAACCAGTTTCGACAGTCAGAGTCGACCTCCAGTAGTCACCCTTCCGTCAAGCGATATGGACGTAGAATAAATAACTATTTACCTCTTGTTTCGCAAGAAAGGTAAAGCGAAAGGTAGATTTTCGATTCACCCTCTTCTTCTGGAACGCCACTCAAAAGGCTTATTTAATAATTATTTTAATTATCTTCGTACCACGACGAACGTTTTTTTTTAACTGTATAAGAATGTCAGTGGAATCGTTTGATAACCTCTTGGAAAATATAAGAAATTCAATTTTGGGTACTGATACTCGTATGCATTCTTTTCATTTTCTGTTAAGCTTTCCTCACACTTATATTTGTGATTTCTTCACGATCTTTTTTTATATAATTTAAAGCCACGAAGTGTTTGCTTTCTTCGATGATGTGATCTTTTACTGATTTTTCCTTTTCAAATTTTATTTTAGGAATCGTTAATATTGTCTTCAATAATTAAATATTACAATTTGAGGTTTTAATCATTAATTTATTCCAAAACATATTTTTTTGGAAACAATAAATAAAACAATTAAACCAACACAGCCACTAGACCGCTAAGCAGAACTGAATCCCTTTCAAGTCAAGACAATAATTATCTGAGAGATATTTTCTTAGTATTATTTTTAATAGCATGGATTAATGTAGATATTGTGAACATCCATTTTAAGATAACGTTTGATTTTTCCACCACAGAAACCACTAATCCTTCCAAACACATATTTATTTATTATTGTTCTGGGCCACAGCCGGTCGGTTGTATTTTGGGAAAATTCATAAAAGAATAACTCTTCCAGATTAGCCTGATTTTATGTTATGGGAAGGAATGATAGTTTAGTTTATCCGTTTCAGAATTATTTAATTGCAAACATTGATGAGCTGTCCTGAAAGAGATAAGAAATGAAATAACAAGTGTACAATGGTACATACTGTCAAACGTAAGTACCTATTCCAGATTTTTATGTTTACGACAAGTCTACTGCTGCATATATACATTATAAAAAACGCCAAGCAACAAATTACGGGAAAGGAACGAAACAACCGCAAACGGCGTTTCGCGCCATTTGCGGTCGCTTCGTTCCATTTTCACAAGTCGAGGTTGATCACCCTGATAGAGAAATATGTGTATCTGAGATCAATTTTACACTACTTGTTTGGCCGATTGTTTGGTAATAATATTGCTTCGGGGTCCATGTTATATTTTAAGGTTTTCTGCTCGTGTGGTAATTTACAAGTTTCGTCGTTTAAAGTTTGAGAGAAATCTAAATGTAGGTGTAATATTATTATGCAGTTAAAAAGTCGTTTTAGAAAAATGATAACAAATAAAAACAAAGATTTTTAAACACGGCTCTGACCTATCCTGATCCTGTTCCGAACGGGAAGCCAATGCGGGGAGATTGACAATGTGTGACGTCATCTTACCCTGATTTTCTTGGCACCACTCAATGCTTCTAATATTGACGCATTCTTACGAGGGTAAAACTTGTTTGTTTTACTTAATATCATGACGGTTTTTATAAAATTTTCACACTTATTTGTACGTATGCATAATATATATTATGTAGAATGTGTGGGATTGCACTAACCTACGTTCTGTAATAAATAATGTATTTTATTAATTAAAAATAGAATTAGAATATTTCGAGCCATAATCGGCAGAACAGCGTAAGCGACGTTTTTTGTCAAATTACGATTTTTAACGAAAGCAGTTCAATGTTACCTAATACGTATGTGACAAAAATATAACAGTTCTATCTTATACGCCTGACGCTTTTTTGGTACCTGTGCCTTTTAGCGTATGAACTTCCTTACAAATCTTGTAGGCGAGCAAAACAGCGCAACCGACGTCATTTGATAGCGTAAGCGACAATATGGTCGGTTACGTTCTTATGCCGAACGGTAGAGAATGTTCCAGTTTTGTCAGTTAGCGTCCATCGGATGACCAGTGCGAACGTGTCAGCAGAAATTCTACAAGGTAAATGTGTTTAATTTAACGTTACGTATTTAAATATTAGCATAATTAATTATATAATATTAGTATAATTACTGTTACCTACTACGCACTGTGCGTTTAAGGGGTAAAATGTCATTGTGTTATGAAGTAAACTAATACAAAATACTTTTCTTGTGCAGATGGCTCCACAAACTCGAACGCGTAAGATGGTAGAAATAGCATTACAGTCTATAGCCAATACCTCTTCAGATTCACCGATTATTCTGCCAAACCTTTGACTACTGTCCGTCTAGTAGATTACACTGATAGCGAAAGTGATTCGATGGACATTCTGGAACCCCCCCGATAATAATTTAAGAACACTTTTATAAATTGACGAGGAGCCCCATAATCAGAAAATAGATGTTTGTGATGGGAACACTTCAGCAACAGCACATTTAAGTCCAATTGTTCAATTCTCCGATACTGAATTATGTTTAGATTTCGAACCATCTGAAGAGTCTTGGAAGCCTGATTCAGATGATGCAGATGCAGAAATGAGCGATGAAAGCTTACTTATTGGCAGTGTTAGTGATCCACATTTATCTGTTGGATATGCTGGGTTAAGGAAATCAAAATTAGTCCCTAAGAGAGTGCGAAGGAGAGGAGAAAAATGTACTGGACAGCACAAAAGTGTTAAACCAAATCCGTGTCTAAATAAAAAATGTGGCAACAACTGTGCCTTAACATACATGCATTTTATTGGGGCATGGCCAGGAACCAGCGGCAGAGGGACTGGCTTCTTTTGTGTATAAACAAACAGCTAATCAAAAGAAAAAGGGCTAAAATGATAGCAAAAGAAACACATCATATAAATATTTCATAAATTGGAACAGGAAAAGAGTTCAAGTCCGTCAGCAATTTATTTTGAAAACTCTTGACATCGGGCAAATGACTATCATGCATGCATGCAATAATATTTTAGAAAATATTTTTTCTAAAGCCGATATGAGAGGAAAGCACGATTCATCCAATAAAACGGACCAAGAAAAAAAGGACATGGTAATAAAGTTTATTACACAATTGCCCGCTGTTCCATCTCACTACTGTCGAAATAAATCTTCGAAAAGATATCTTCCTGCCGATTTGCGTAATGTGAAAACTGTGTATAAAATATACATTGAAAATGTTAATTCATTAGATGAATCTGGGCATAGTAACATTGTGAGTCTGAATATTTTTAGAAAAATATTTAATACTAATTTCAACTTGGGTTTTCATTTACCTAAAAAGGACAAGTGTTCTTTATGTGAGAAAGTGAAAAATTTGTCCGGTGACGAGAAGCTTCAGCAAACTGAAATGGATATTTACAAAAGTCACCTCAGCGAAAAGGAGAAATGCAAAGAGATCTTCATTAATGATCAGGCTAAAAGCAACCTCGAGAAGGTGCTAACCACTCCCCATGGAGAAAGCGTAAATTTGTATTATAGTCGAAAATACGGAGATCAAGTATAGGGATCTTAAAGGTCTCTACGAGAAAGGTATTTTTGGAACTGCCACATGGATCCACAGTGGAAGATACCTTACCTGAATCCGACCAGGAAGACATGTGAATAGTTTTGAAAAATGTGACTCAAACCAACAAAGTTTTGAAAAATTGCCGATATAAGGGCTATTATTAAAAAAATATATACGTTATATCTATTATGTTTACTTTTTGTTAAAATATTTTTGTTTTATTTTTATTGTTTTGGAAATAACATTTTTATTTTTTTTGTTTTTTAAAAATAACATTTAATCTTAATTTTCCCTGTAAAGTACAAGCAATATAATTAAAAAAATATTACTTTAAAAATATATATGTTTTTAATTAGTAGTTACTTATGGCCTATTGCATGATAATTTTTTTTTTAAATCTACTCCAAATAGCGTAAGCGACATTTCAGAGGGAAAAAATCTGTTAGGGTTACAGGCAAAACAGCGTTACCGCCACTATCTCGACAACTGGAGGCATTCAAATAAAAAGTATTTTCATTTCATACAGGCAGTAACCAAAGATTATTAATCTTGATTAACCTAAATCCTTTTTGGAATCAATTAAGAAAGTTAATTAAAAAAAACCTTCTCCTGTATAATTTACAAATTGTCGCTTACGCTGTTCTGCCGATTATGGCTCGATTTGTTAACGAAATCTTGTTTTAATTATTATAAATACTGGCTTGAAAGTGTGAATAGTTGGATAGTATTTTTTAAGCCTAATGAAAGTAAACCCGTCCAAATGTTTCCACTGTCCATCCGATTTGGATTGGCTAGACGTAGGTAACAATTTTTTTATTGTTGTCAATCTTTTCAAATTGTTTCGCATTGGCGGTGCAAATTAGGTTGAATGACGTCAGGGGAATTTTCTTTTTTGTATTTTAAAATGATTTTCCAATCTTACTAAACAATGTGCAGAAAACATTGAAATACTTTTGATATCTTTAATGAGACATAAACTTAGGGAAACAATGTTATTGGTTAAAAAAATAGATAAATATCATAATTTTTACAAAAAAAACTTTAAAAAGTAACTAACTAACTAACTAGTTTCCCCGCAGGGGTAGGCAGAGAGGACGGACCGCCAAACAACTCGGTCTTGGCACACACTCCTTGCCTCATTCACATTCATACATCGTCTCATACATACTCTTCTATTGTTCTGACTCTTGACATGGCCCGACTCAAGTATCTGATTCACTTGGTCATGCCATGTCTTCCTCGGGCGTCCCCGACTTCTGCTACCATTCACATTTGCATCGTATATTCTCTTTACACTCCTTTCTTCGCTCATTCGCTCTACATGCCCAAACCATCTAAGCGTCCCTAAAAAGTAACTAACTTACTAAAATGGATCTAAAAAGTCCCGATGGTAAAACTTATTCAAATCTTTTAAAACTCGTGTTGCTGATCCACATGCTTGTAAAAATATGTACTAGTTGGGCGTAGTTTTGCAATACGCCAAATAACTTTCTAACATAATAAAATAAGATGTTGTGCTTCGTTTAATTAGCCAATAAAATCCCCGACACACGCCATACTTTTGGTGATATTTTATATTTTAGAAGTATTATTCGTATTTTTACACAAATAAGCACATGCTTCTGATTTTATTAGATTTATATTTAGTTTGTCTGATGTAGATCTGGTTCGTATCGAAACTCATAGAGTTTTTTTATATAAAAATTTTACGAACGATATAACACAAAACTGATTGGTTGTGTTCAATCGGTTAACGGTTATCTCGAGAGTATTTCCTCCTGGGGTAAAAATAATCTCGTCGAATTTAATGTTTCAAAGACCCAATCCTGTCTGATTACGTCTAAAAGGGATCCAAATGATAATCTAGTCTCCTTCAACGGAAGCAATCTTCCGAACAGGCCTTCCATTGATATGCTTGGTGTAACTATAAGTGACCAGCTCAGGTACGGGGGCTCCATCGAAGCCAGAGTAAAGTTAGCCTCTCAGAAGCTGGGCGTACTGTACAGGGCCCGCAGATACTTTAATAGTACACAACTGCTGACCCTGTACAAATCGCAAGTGCGCCCTACTGTCGAATTTGGCAGCCATCTCTGGTCCGGAGCCCCTAAATACCTGAAAAAAACCCTTGAGTCTGTGCAGAAACGGGCGGACCGTTTGATAGATTCCCGAATCTTAACAAACGGACTGCAATCTTTAGAGCACAGGCGTCATGTAGGTATGCTGTCCTTGTTCTATCGGTATTACAATGGAAGATGCTCTGAGGAACTAGCGTCATTGATCCCTTCGGCACCGGTGCGTAGTCGGGATACACGCCAAACGCGCGCCCAACATTTGTACACGGTTGACATTTGTCACATGAGAACGGGTCGCTTCTACGATTCGTTCTTAAGTTCAACAGCTCGGCTGTGGAACGAACTGCCGGCCTCTGTGTTTCCTCCCTCCTACAACATGGGACTCTTCAAGACCCATGTTCACTTCTTCCTCTCCACAAAAAGACCCTCCACACAGCATCCCCAAAGATGACATAGGCCCTGAGGGAAATTATTTTCTTCAGGGTCTCCGGTGTGGAGTTAATATAAAAAAAAAATCAAAACAGTGACGTCATTTGCTTAAAGGACTGTAAACCTTGGATTTATTCGTTATTACACGTAAAATAACTAAATAAATCCATTTAGAGGAACATAATGTATTATTTGCTTATAAAAAAACGTTGTTTTATTTTCATTTGTGGGTTATTTATAAAAAAAATAGTAGGCAGATAATACAATTTTATATACTATCATTTATGTAGAAAAAAAGGTTAATTACTTTTCTTTTCAGTGTTTTGATATTTAAATACACCCTAATTATTCCACTTCTCGAGAGAAGTAATATTCAATAAAATCAACCAACCGGGTCAGTTTGTGTGCCCTGAATTATTGGCACAGAAGGCGTTTTCTTGAAAATAGAGTAGGCACATCAGTTTTTAGACGGATTTTAATAATGATATATACATACACATTTTAATAATGAAATATATATACAGATTTTAATAATGAAATATACATACACATTTTAATAATGAAATTTATATACGCATTTAAAAAACGAAATATACATAAACATTTTAATAATGAAGTATACTTACACATACACATCTTAATTTTATTTTATGTCTTGTTAGAGCAATACCGATGAGTTACAAAACTCAGTTTGGGAGGGAGGAACTTACAATACATAATATTATAGAATGTGGGGAGGCATTTGCAATCCTACACAACTAATAAGCATTTATAATAATAAGAACAAAAAAAAAACAACTCCGATGGTTGAGTCGGGACTAGGTAAAAATAAATTTTATGAAAAAGAGAGAAAAGAAAAAAGACAAAAAAACAAGACAAGAAAATTACGTGGGTATTTTCATTTTTAAATATCACATATTCTTTATTTATACATTTATTAACCCTGGGTACTACACTGGGTCCATGTGGATCCGACAAACAATAATATTCTTCTCTCCAGCTATCGTTGTGCGTTGCCAAACTACCATTGCCCACGGTTTCCTCTTACTTCTCATTTCCATTTGAACGGTATTGCAACTTGCTGGGCGCAACTTCTTTTAGTTTTCAAGATATTTAACGAGTGGGGTCGGTGGTACTAGTGTGGTACAAATCAAGTTAAGTTATTTTCCATTCCTCAAATTTTATTATATAAGTGTTGTATACAGATAGTATTATTGTTGACCGTTAAACATTTTGAGGTAATTTGTCATAGATTAGTCCATAGTTTTTAATACTGATCGTACCTTCACCCGATTGTACAGAATAAACAAATTTATGAATCAATCAATCATTTGTTGCACTGATTAGTCTTTCCAGAAAATGTTAATGAATTTAAATAGCCAAAAGTAGGTACTTGTTTTAAAAATTTACTTACGTTAAATTTTGACGTAGTTGCAGAGGGAAATAATTTTTTTTAAATGGAAACGACAGCTCTTTGAAATCTGAATTTATCGAAATTTTGAGTTCAAAAAATTTATAACTTATGAACGTGGCATCCAATCAAAAAAAAATCCTATGTTACATCCTAGATAATTATTCTAAAAAATATATGTTAAAAATTTTTAAATCAAACTTATTAGTTAAGAAGTAGTTTTGAATAAAACGTAAAAAGAAAAACAGTATGCCGTCAGCGTCTTAAAACAGTGAAATTTTCTTCATGGAATAATTTTCAAACAAATTACATTGGAATAACTAATTACCATTTTAATTTACAATTATAACATTTTTTATGAAAAAAAATCATCTAGTTGCATAAATTAAATGCCAGATGGGCAGGGTTCAAGGAAAAAAATCTATACCAATAATTCTTAAATTTTAACTTATTTCAGAAATAATAAATTACGTGGCATGCTGTTATTTCAAAATATGTCAGCCTGTTTCCAAAAATCTCTCTGTTATTACTCAAAACCCTGTACGTGGTCACGATTACATTAACCGGCGCCTACTCTGCTTCCACCTTACCCTAGGAAACTATGTCGTATTTTTATTATATGCTCAATTTCCGTTTAGCGGCAGTAAATTCAAGTGGAAACGGCTATTAAATATGAAAGCAGTAAGGAGCAAACTCACTCGAAGCCATTAAGCGAGATTATACAAAATTAAGGCTAAGACAATCTCATACGCACTAGTATATATATAAACATTATTTTTAACGTCGTTGAAACAATGACAAAAGCGGCAGTTAATGCGTCTACAAAAAAAAAAATTTTCAGAGATCGTAAACAATAGAGCCTTCGTAGTTCTTGTTGTATCAACGGGTGGAATCTTCAGAGTGGTACCTTTTTTGTTTAATCAATAGACGAAGGATGATAAAGGAAATAGCCAAAAGGGGAAGAAAGACGTCCTTAGGGAGGTGCTGTCGGAACCTGATTACGCAACCTTCCCCAACATTCCGGAGGTTATGGTCCCGTCAGACACTGTTTTGGGGGGATTTATATGTAAATTTCCACGCATTTGTTCAAGCATTGAACCAACTCTGTCGACTTTTTTTGAGTATTTTAAAAAGAGTTTGTTTTATTTTGAATGAACATTGCTCGAATTAATAGCAGATATATCCGAATATCGCTTTCTGTAGGTTTTTAGTTAAAGGTGCTTTAGTTATCTATTCACCTCTCTTCCTTGTGCATTTTTCCCAATACCTTTTCCATTCGTTCACCGTTTCGTAGGCATCCGAAGACGACAGTCTTATGTTTCTTTTTACCTTGTTTACTAGTAGTTACCATGTACAGTAGTTGGACTGGATCACACTTACATAAAAGTCCAACTGAGCGTAAAGCAAAATAATATAAAAAATACGACCACTTTTGCTATAAAAAACAAAACGAAAAAAAACACTCGGTTAACCGAAAAAATTTCTCCCACTTGGAAAATTGTATTTTTTTCTTTTATGATCGCATTTTACGAGTTTACAAGTCTATCAAAACTGAGTTATATTTTTATTTTTTAAGAAATCTTTCATTCGCCTATGTGGAAAAGTGCATGGATTTAGGAATAATTTTTACGAGACATGGGAAGGGTTACGATCAAATTACATTATTTATTTATTCATTTTTTGGGAAATCAACAGTTTACATTTTTACAGATTGTACATAAGTAAAATAGCCAAAATAAAACCAATTACGGATTTCCTCCTTGTGACTTTACGTAAGACAGCATTAGAAGAAATAATTAAATTTATGAGAAATGTGAAGTTATAATTATATAAAATAAAAGAATTGTATAAAATAATAGAACAAAATAATACAACAAAAATAAAGGGGAAAAAAAAAACTAAAATTTATATAAAGTAAAAGATTATCGATACATTGGTAACCATAAGAATATAAACAATATTGTGCATATAAATCATATCATAACCATAACCATAAGAAGACAATGTTGTGCATATAAATCATACCATAAAAGGATTACTAGAAACATAAACATCAGAAACATCAATTCAAGAAACATCAGTGAAATACTCTTTTAAGGTCATTTTATATTTAGTAAATTCGCAATTGAAGATGTCGATATTGAATAATATGTTATTGTAATTATTACATATTCTGTTCAGGCAAGAATTTTGTCTACAGTTTGTTTTGCTTTGATTGATTTTAAACAGGATAGAAGACCGTGTTAAACGTGCAGGCACATTAAATTTAATATTATTTAGCAACTCTGGGCATTGAATATTATTATTAATTAATTTATATAGGAATAGAGCATCTGCATGATGCCTTCGTACACTTAATGAATCAATTTTAAAGTACGAAGCTGCCTCTGCATAATTATTAAATCTTACAAATGACCTGTAACAGAGATATTTTAGGAATTTGTTTTGAATTGCTTCGATTTTGTTTATGTGGATTTTATAGAATGGAGACCAAACAATTGATGCAAACTCCAGATGACTTCGTACGTAGGCAAAGTAGAGTTGCTTAATGATATTGATATTATTAAAAAGTTTTGTGTTTCTAATGATGAAACCTAACATTTTAGCAGCCTTATTTGTGATTTGTTGTATATGAAGGTTATATTGAAGTTTATTATCAGGAGTTATTCCAAGATCACGAATATTTGAGACTGTTGCAATGTTGATGTTATTTAAAGAATAATTAAATAATGTTTTATTTTTATTTCTGGAAAAGACAATGTGATGACATTTTGAAACATTTAGAAATAATTGATTTTGTTGGCAATAGGTAGCTACATTGTTTAAATCATGTTGTAAATTAATACAATCGTTTAGACTTTTTATTGGCTTGTATAGCTTAGCATCATCAGCAAATAATTCTATTTCAGAGTTTTTTACAACATTGACCAAATCATTAATATATAAAATGAAAAATAATGGTCCGAGATGTGAACCCTGTTGGATCCCTGAGGAAATTTGATTGAAGTCTGATGCAAAGCCCTTTATTGCTACTGCCTGTGATCTGTTAAGTATATAAGATGTAACCCAACGAAATAAATTACCACGTACCTATACCTAATGCCCAAAGTTTTCTTAGTAGTAATTTTTGATTAATTTTATCAAATGCTTTGGCAAAGTCTGTATAAATGATATCTACTTGAGTGCGATTGTCCATGTGACCAACAATGAATTCGGTAAGAAGAACGAGATTACTTTCCACATTTCTGCCTTTTGTAAAACCATGTTGTTTTGTTGTTATGATGTGATTGAGTTGTGGACTTAGGTATTGGTAAACAATTTTTTCCATTAACTTACTGAATATTGTTAGTTTTGAAATCGGACGATAATTTTTAACATTATTTTTTTCGCCATTTTTGTGGATTGGTGTTACATATGCTCTTTTCCATATTTCAGGTACCGTGCCTTCGTTCATTGATTTATTATATATAATGCAGAGAGGTTTAGCGAGTGTTTCAGCACAATTAACTATAAAGTATGACGGAATATCATCACACCCCGCGCTTGTGTTCATGTCAAGAGCTTTTATTTCTTTTAAGACTATTTCTCGTGTGAATTTAACCGTGGTGATATTTATGTTATTTGTGTTTTCTGGTATGTCAAATGTTGGTAGGTTATTATCTTTTATGTAAACTGATTGGAAATATTCCATAAAAATATTACATACATCTTGGCCATTTTCAGCTTTTTTGTCATCTAGATGCATCGCCCTTGGAAGGGACGATTGTGTTTTTTTCATATTATTGAAATGATTCCAGAAGAGTTTAGGATTACCATTCATGTTACTTTCAGCAGTATGTATATAATTAATGTAGAGTTCTTGTGCAATTCGTTTTTGTCTAGATCTTAAGAGTGAAAACGTTTGGTAGTCACGTGGATTTTGAAATTTTTTGAAATATTTATGATATTTATTTTTTTCTTTAATTATTTTTATGAGAGATGATGTATACCATGGCGGATAATTATAATTTTTTGCTGGTTTAGTTGGTATGTAATTTATTTTAATATTGTTCAATATGTTGTAGAAGACGTCAGTTGCGGATTGAGTATTCAGATGGTTCAGATTATGATCCCAATCAATTTCGTTTAGTTTTGTGTTTATCATTGAATAATCTGCTTTTCTAAATTGTAATACTTGCTTTGTGTTAGTTTTCAGGTTTTTATTTTTATTTTTAATAGGAATTGAAATTAGCAGTGTTTTATGATAAACATCTTCTGGTACTAATGAAATGTTATTGTGAGTAATTTTCAGTTGTATGTTACTTAGAGCTAAATCAAGAATGCGATTATTTATATTATTACTCTGAGAGTTATATTGTTGCAGATTATTAAATGATAAAAATTCTATAAAGTTAAAATGGGCGGGATTTAATGAATTGATGGGTTCAGTGTACATATAATCACAGTTATCATTTATTTGTAACCAAAGTAAGTGAGGTAGGTTGTAGTCTCCCACTATAATGAAACTGTCATTATTGTTATCCGTCATAATCTGTGATACTTTGTTTATGTGAGAAGTAATATTTATAAGATGTTTATTGTCAGGTGGGATGTACGAAGTACATATGTGAATTTTTTTACCAGGAAGTGATATAGTTACCCATATGTCTTCCGCTTCAGAATCCCATTCTAGTTTTTGATCAGAAATTAATTTACTTTTGACTGCAATTAAAACTCCACCACCGCGATTTTGATTGAGGTTATGATAATCTCTATCTCGTCTGTAAATATGGTACCGTGGATCGAAAAGTTCCTCATTAAAGATTGAATTGTTAAGCCATGTTTCACTGAGACATATAATGTCATAGTTGTTTAATAATACGACCGGTCGGTGGCCGAGTTGACATCGCGCTTGGGTCCCACTCGGGCGTAGTGTGTTCAATTCCTCGGCTGGCTAAGTCCTCCATCACAACACAAGCAACATTTTCAGCTTACTGTGGTGGTAGTAGGAGATTTTCAAATATTGTCAGGTTATTTGTAACCCGGGAATGTTTGTCTTTCTTTATAAAAAAAAAAAAAAAAAACATTTTGAAGAAAAATATGTGTCTTGGTTCTGAGACCTCTTAAGTTTTGATAGTATAATTCTAAAGATTCCATTGTATTAAGTATATAGTGCAGTTAATATAAAGTTGCTGGAAAGTTAGTTGATGGAAATATTGTATGTTTTTAGTTTTTCTAGATCATTATAATTATTTATGCAATGGTGATTTGTGTTTTCATTAAGTCTTACATACATTTTACAATTTTTGATCCAACAGAATTTGAATTTATTAATTTTGGTAAACTCTCTGACCTTTTTGTACAGTACTTTGTTTTTATGAGTTAAATGTTCATTTATATAGATCCGTTGTTTTCCATTAAAGTTAATATCCTCTGCTGTTAGGCCCCTTCTTGTCCGGATTGCTGCTATGATTTCGTCTTTCTGTTTCCTGCCCTTTAGTTTTACTATAATATTCCGCGGTCTTCCTTCAATCTTCTCCTTGGGGGTGACTCGGGTGGCGTATTCAATGTCGTCGCTTACTATATTTAATTCTGAATAGATCCTTTTGATAATCTCCGTCAGGTTCTCTTGTTTTTTTTCTGGTATCCCAATGATCTCTATGTTATTAGTGCGTGCGTGTTGTTCGTTAGCATCCAATTGTTTTTGTAATTCTTTAAATTCACTTTGTATTACGGCGTTTTGTTCCAGAGTTTTTTCAAGGTTGTTGTTTTTTTCGTATCAATTTTTTTTTCTAGAGTTAATATTTTATTTTTTAATTCCTCGATTTCTTCTTTATACTCGTTTCTGATGATTTTCAGAAATTGTACCGTAAATTCTTCAAACTTTTTGTCAAGAAGTTGGAGGAGTTGGGTGTCCGTAGTATTTAGTGTTTTTGCAGTTGCTCGTGTAGTCATTTTGGCACGAAATATTAATTAGTATAACTTCACTTCACTATTAAAGCTATTAAGATATAGATATTTAGATTTTAGCTAGAATTTTTTATTTTATTTTGAGATATTTCAAGAGTGAAATAAAAACACGACAGCTGTCATTGAATGTTATTGTTGTCTCTGATATATATAAGATGTTTTGTCGTGATATGATGTGTTGTCTCTGATATATGTAAGATGTTATATAAGACCGGTCAGTGGTTGTGTTGGCGTCGCGTTAGGGTCCCACCCAGATGTCGGTTCAATTCCTCGGCTAGCTCCTCCTCCATCACAACACCAGCAAAAAAATATATGTGTGCCCTCTTTTTGTAACAATTAGTATAAAGAGATGATTAAAATAATAAGTGTTATACAATGAACTCGATAGCACAGCACGAATAAGCACTGTATGAGTATACCCCGAATATAAGTTTGGACTGAAAAGGTACCTACATGGAGTCATATACTCGACTTGTGTTAGAGCAATAGAAAATAAAATATCTTCTACAGAAGTAACCTAGAAACCTGAGGAAAGTCTCGAATCACCCCGGTGGGAAGTTTTAAATTCAAAGAATGGTTGAATTATTAATTATACCGTGTTGTCTCGCGTACTAAGTAACGCTCTGGGTTTTCCCTCTCACGATAAAAGCAATCTTGTCCCAACTTCCAGCCTCAGTGAGATGTGATAACTAATAGTGAGCACACAATCTGAGATAATGGTAACGACGCCATTATTCATCCCTCTTATTCTGAATTAGCGCGCCTAACATCCCTAATGCGTGTGACGTATTCTTTTTTTCCCTTGGACCGATGTTGGATTATATAAATGTAATCGATGTGAGCCAACAATTTGAAAACCTATTTTCGGTATCTCAGATGTGAAGAATGATCGTTTTTCTGCAAAAGCTTTTCGGAGTTTAGATTAGACGTAGGCCTCCCTCAAATGTGTCCAGTTCTGCAAAATGTTGACGGTTCTCACCACGTCTGAAGCCAGCAGTCACCTTAAGATCGTCAGTCCATCTCATAGTGATGAACTTCTGTTTCCTACGAACCATGCACGGTGTCAGACAAAGATATTAGAAGAACGAGATATGCTATGTTGGCCGCCGGACCGTAGCCGGAGTACTACCTAATTAGGGTACTTTGAACGGTATCGGGACGTGTACGCACAGAAATCTGTTCTATGTATTAGTGCGGATACCTTAGCGATGCCTTAGCGTAAGCGAAGGTGTGCAGTAGTATTGGTGAACAAAACCGGCGACACTCGGCAAAACAATTCCACTCAGTACGAACTGCGCATAGCACATCTCGTTCTTCTAATATCTTTGGTGTCATATGATGATGAACGTAAAAATCAAACGATATCCATAATTCAGACTAAGAAGTTCATTTTGCGACTCTCGGTTAAAAAAAGATTTTTTTTTTTTTTTTATTTAACAAAATACGTAGACCAACAAAGCTGTCACTTGCATAATAATTTTAATAACAATAATTTTCAACATTTCAAATACTTCACCGGAATCACACTTGCTTAAGCTTTGGTTATCAACACAATTTCAATACATATTTCAACCAACAATATATAAGATATTTAACGATAACACAGGAAGAAGAAGATTTTTCAAGAGAAAATCATTCCCGAATGAAAAAGATTATCGTTTTTTATCTCATTTTGAATGAATGCTCAATATAACTTCCAGCCCTCCAGGTGGTTGAGTGCCGAAGTACCGATGTGACACATCCTCTATAGTTCAGTCCTGATTGAGACTAACGTTTTCTCAGAATCGCTAAAAATGCGCCCTCATTTCGGACGAATGATTTATTTGAACAGTAATACACGTTTGTTTGTAAGAAGATTTTTTCCGGGAACGTTTCTTATTCTCATTTAGGCCTAAAAACAAATAAATCGATCTTATTTAAAACGTAATTTACGAGCTATTTACTATCGATTCAAGTAAAGCGTTTTCCAATTTACGACTATCTACAAATACATTTGTCGCAAAAACTGTCGAAAAATACCCACGTTACTGAATAAATAGAGACCTCTTCCAGAAACACAAAATTAGAATATTGTATGACATGTCCTTGGACATTTTTCCCTGCTTATTGCATATTTCCCTGTCTTGATGCATATTTTTATAAATGAAAAAGGCTCAAAATAGATTTTATGAAATACAAGCTGACGTGTACCCGGCGTTGATCGAAGTTATAAATGGTTTTGAGTAAAGTTATAAGATTGTGAATTCAAGTGTATCTTAAAACTGGCTTTATTTTGGTGGAGATAACATTATTCTAAAGAATTCAAAACTTAACTTTGTACAAGTTTTTGTTTCACTTAATTGTGCCAGGTCTTCCTCCATTCACTACTGTATACTGTATACCACTTTGGAACTACTAAAAAAATACATTAAATCGACTTTTATTCGATTCCGTATCTCATTCCAGTGCAGAGATAATGCGAAGTATTCCCTGGGCGCCCCCGACTTCTACCATTCAAACCAAATCACTTATGGCAATAATTAGAACAGACTTTGAAATTTTCAGCTAAATCGGTTCAGTAGTTTCCAGTCTACAGGGGACAAACAAACAAACACCAATTTATATATTTTCGAAACACACATTTATATATTATTTATACATATCTATGTTACTTTGACTAGATGGCTAACTACATGACTGAAGATGGTTTAGAAAAAAAATGTCATTAAGATAGTGACGTTTCTCTGGACAAATTGTATAATTCCTTATTTAGTTTTGATTTATTAAATAGGGGAAAATTAGAAAAAATGTACCTTTTTGGTACCAGGTCTGTTCATACAACTATTTGTAATAATTTGATAATTTATGTAGGTACTGTTTTGTGAAAAACCACCTCAGGGCGCAGTAATAACAGTACATATTGTACTGTTATGTTATGTAAACTTGTTTGTTTTGAATATCCATAATAATATTTACCTTACACTTAATTTTTTTAAATTACAATTTTTTACTCTATGTTCATCAGTCCGTGGCTACGATACAGGATACAATTTAATCGTTTTATTTCATCCATTTTTTTATAATCCAAGCGTACTCAATTACTATTGCGAAAGAAATGGAAAATCTCCAGTCTCCTAGGAAGTACATTAAGATGTTAAGCCTTGTGTATAAATAAGGACCTTACGAGGATTAATTATTGTACCAAGGGACAATTTATCGACCTACCTACCCTCTCCCAGAAGTGTATAAGACAAGATAAAAAATGTTTTCTTTCTTCCTTTACTCTAATAATCAGCGCAATTAGTAAGTTTCTCCATTATAACAAGACCCTCAGAATGTTAAATATCCCAAAAAGAAATATGTTAACTTTCCTTCTTGTCCGGTTGTACATAATTTATACAAATAAGCTTTTAGGGCACAATTTTAATTAGGCGAAATTAATATACGCTTCGCGAAAGTAATGATAGAATTTATTTGACTAAATGATTACATTGCTTTTTTCAAATAACAAGAAAATAGCGTGTGCAATCATACATTTTATATTCATTCTACTTGGTTTAGATCGTTGAAATTAAAGAAAGGGAAGGAAACAGGGAAGTGGGAGGCTATTCAGATCTTATTACCAAAAAAAGCTAAAGCCAGTCCAAGCAACGTTTCGATTTTGAATGGTTGTAACGGGATCAATCAAGTAGGTACCCGTTAATTTATTATTTGGTGTGGACGTCATACAACTGGTGACACTGTTAGAAGAGCTGTTCGGAGTTGACGGACTGACAAGAGTTTCGGGTGGCGGAGCTGAATATCAGACGTACGGGAAAGAAAGGACTCTTCGCGGATATCGTTCAACACGGAACCGAGAGGTTATAGTTTTTATCAATATGCATTTCCAAATTCAATCTTTAGTTTCTCTTTCTATTTTAAAAATTGGTTTACTATAATTTAAAATTTTTGTTTCATCAGTTTTATATGGAACTGGCGCCCTAATTATTAATTGTAATGATATTTAAATTATAATTCATTATTTTATTACCCACTTTCATAACTTATCAAACCACCTTGTTAATTATTTTAACGTAAAATAAGACCGACCTACTAACGCTTCTTCGAGGTTAGTCACACCCTAGGATTATTTATATTTAATTAAATCATTGAGTCTCTTGCTAAATTGTTATACAATAAATTAATTTTTTATAATATGAATCTTTTATTTAAGATAATCATCCTTTTTTTATTTTTACACTTAATAGAAGCTACATGGTGTTCTTTCACAAGGGTGATACTGAGAGCATCTACCACTTTGGAACGTGCCGCAATAAACCTACTTTAAAATAATGGATACTCATTATATATGAAATAAAACTTGGATAAAAATAAAACTTTTCTCAAAACATGCGACCATCTCAGCATAGGTTCTCCTGAGGTGTTCACAAAATACTACTACTAACCCATACTGATACTGATTATAAAAATCCTTTTATTAATGATACTTATTATGTAAAATAATAGAAATGAAAAAAAACTAAAATAATTTGTGAACATCGGGATTTGAACCCGCGATCTTAACTCCCCGGCCACGGGGTGTACGGATCTTATCTCACGGCTATATCAGCATTTTATTCACAGTTAGGTACATAGATATAAATATTTATTAAAACGTTTTAATCTTGAAAGATGGCGGTGTATTTTTTGTTGTTTTTTGTTTACGCATTTTTGAGATACGAAACTCGGGGCGTTGCACGGAATAAATACGAAAATATTAGCCTAAATAAATAGGATTCAATACAATGGAATGCTTTCAGATGCTAAATACGCTCTGTAATAATATTTGAAATTTCAATAAACCTCGATCGAAGTTGTTTCTTGTAAAGTTAGGAGATATTATTTGTTTCCATTTTAGCAACGACTCACTGGCAAAGACTTAGTTGACTACAGAACAAATATGCTTTGAATAAATATTTAGTAGGTTTGCAAAGAGTAACTCAGGTACCTACTAGTAACAAAGTCTTTCGAATGGTGAGTTCAAATATCTTTCTCAGTGCAAATTTTACAGCAAGCAACGCCGGCACGCGGAGTTTTGAAAATAAGAAAAAACGGTAAATTGTTCGAAACAAACTCCTTTTTGTTTTATAATATTTTATAATTCAAAAAAATTATAATTGTAATGTTCGTCAAAGTCAAAGGGTTTTATTTTGCATTAAGCCAACAAGAAGGTGAAGGGAAAAGCAATAGGAAGATAGGATAGGGATAGGAGATTCATTCGAAATATCGTTTTGCATTAATTTGTGATCGACCGTATTACTTCGGTTCAATATTTCAGAATGTTTTTGTTAACAAGGTCGATACTCATTATTAAATTGTTTGTTAATACTGCGAACATATACGGCCTTCGTGATCGAGGGGTAAGGTTCTCGACTACCAAGCCGGGTTCAAATCCCGACGTGCACAGTTTAATTTTATTTGATTGATTTGTGTAATTTCAACATGTAATCATTTAAGTAATATAAGGTATATTTGCGGAAGGTTCTAGAGTGGAAAATGCTCTCATTATCGCCCTAGTGAAAGACCACGGCTCAAAATTGAAACTTTGGCTGTAATAGTTTTTTTCGTCCTCAGTGACCAGATCTGAATGGCCAGGTACTTCCCCACCTTCCTCCTCACCATCTCCTTCCCTCTCAGGTACCTTTAGCCTCACAAAATACCCCAATTAGTAATGCCATATTATCCCTGGCATTCACATTAAAACAATAACAAAAAAAACTTTTGTTGAAAGCAATGTCATCACGAGCTTTGGAGTTTTGAAAATATATTGTTAACTAGCTGTGAGTTTGGCTTTAATAATAATAATTACATTATGTATCAGAAGCAATATTGTAGGTAATTCCGAACGATCTGATAACGCGAACATGGATAGATTTTATTATAAATGGGACGCTTGCCAAGCAATTTAATGTTCTCGATAAAAAATGGCTACGACCATAAAGTAAGTAATTCGCTTATGATCTTGTTAGTTCGCACAAGAGTTTCATGAACCAGGTCGTTTGTGAAAATATTTCTTTTTTGTTTTTAATGAGTTTTATTATTTCAATGTACATTTGTTACGTATTAATTTTATTAATTAGCCACCGGTTTCGACACGTCCGTGTCAATAACTAGCTATTTTAAAACTAAATTTTTAAGTGCAGAAATATGGGGTTTTATTTAGTTTTGTTCTTAGGTGGGAGGGGATTTGAGGGAGGGGGAGGGGGTTGAGAGGGAAACGGAGGGAGGAGTCAACATAACGGAGAAAAAAAAAATAATAATAAATATATATATATATATCCCGCTACATTTGTTGCGTCCGACCCCTAAAAATTCCATAGCATTGTAGCGTCCACCGACTTACAGCGTCCGATATACGGACGCTACAATGTTTTGTCGTCAAAATTGGCCAGAACGATGCTTACCCCATGTAGAATCGTATGGCAAAAATTTTTGTGGAAGCAAAAAATCTCTCAAAATGTCTGGAAACGAATATTGAACATTTGACATTTTGCCGACAGGTTCGCTACACGATGTATATAGCGAGCAGTGTATGTTTTTATTCATTTCTACGATCTTGCCGCGTCCACAAAGTAATATAATTTTCGATACATAACGACGATCGTGCTGCGTCTACGCATTACGTCGATAGTATTGCGTCCTCGAGACCGATTACGAGTAGATATTATTTTATATACATATCGACGGTCGTACTGCATCCACACATTACGTCGATAGTATTGCGTCCCCATGGCCGTTCGCGAGTAGATTTTATTTTGAATACATTACGACAGTCGTGCTGCGTCCACGCATTACGTCGATAGTACTGCGTCCCCGTAGCCGCGCATGAGAATATACTATTTTTAACACATAGTGACAGTCGTGCTGCTTCCATGCATCACGTCGATAGTATTGCGTGCCAGTGAACGATCACGAGTAGATATTATTTTAAATATACGACGACGGTCGATATAATTTTCGATACATAACGACGATCGTACTGCGTCTACGCATTGCGTCGATAGAATTGCGTCCTCGAGATCGATTACGAGTAGATATTATTTAATATACATAACGACGGTCGTGCTGCATCCACGCATTACTTTGATAGTATTGCGTCCCCATGGCCGATCACGCTGAAATATTATTATGAATATATAACGACGGTTTTACTGCGTCCACACATTACTTCGATAGTACTGCGTCCCCGTGGCCATTCACGAGTGCATTGTTATGTATTATTTGAACGTTTGGTTGAGTAAATCATCTGATTTGGCAACATTGGGTTAATTTACAACGATGCCGCTTGACACTCAGAACTAAGAAGCGTCCTGCGTGGTTTTTAATGCATAACGACGATCGTGCTGCGTCCACGCATTACTTCGATAGTACTGCGTCCCCGTGGCCATTTGCGAGTACATTGTTGTATATTATTTGAGCGTTTGGTTGAGTAAATCATCAGATTTGGCAACATTGGGTTAATTTACAACGATGCCGCTTGACACTCAGAACTAAGAAGCATCCTGCGTGGTTTTTAATGCATAACGACGATCGTGCTGCGTTTACGCATTACGTTGGTAGTATTGCGTCCGTTCCCGAATAGATATTATTTTTAATACATATCGATGGTAGTGCTATATCCACGCATTACATCGATAGTATTGCGTACCCGTGGCCGATTTAGATTAGGTATTATTTTTAATTCATGAAGACAATATTAGCGAAACTCAATCGAACATCTGAAACGGAAAAATCTGAAAAAGGCACTAACTGAGGTAATGTGTCCCTATCCGATTCGGTCATATTTACTGTAATATACATCGACTTAGAATTACCAACAGAGTGGAAGTTACTCCCAGTATCGCCCTGGTGTAAGACCACCATTCAGAATTGAAACGTTGCACCAAGTGGCTTTAGCCGTGTTTAGTAACTAGATCTGAATAGCCAGGTACTTCCCCGTCTTTCTCTTCCCCATCTCTTCCCCTTCCCCACTTACCTATAACCTCACAATATATCCCAATTGAGGATGCCATAGTCTCACTGGCTCCAAAAGGAAGCAGTTAGGACTTTTATGAGATATTCACTATAAAAATAAAAATATAACATAATCTTAATTTTCTTAACGCATATTTTTATTGGCTGCTATCTTTATGTATGCTTGCAGGATTCAACTCGAACTAAATGCTATCTAGATAGTGTCTTGAATAAATTTATCAATTTTTATTTTATGCCACACCTATTGACTTTTCTTCAAGTCTAGGATGATTATTATTTTATATTATATCTCTACACTATGTTTTCAAAACTTGTATGAGCGGAGTTTACACAGGCACACTATTTTACATTGAAATCATTATCGAACGAAGAACGAAACCATATTGTTTTTTTAAGAAGAACATTCGGTGGTAGCGAAACCCGGTCGGCACAAAGTATAAAAAATAAAAGTGGTGTTTGCAAAGTTATTGATAAATTATTACAAAGTTATTATTTAATTGCAAAGAAAATCGATTTAAAATTCTTTAATACCACCTCATAACTGTTCTTATTGTTTGATGTTATTTATTTATTTATTTTATTTCAGGGAAATCAACAGCTTACGATTTATTTAATTTATACATGTGTAATTTACCTACTTGAGAAACCAATTACCGATTTCCTCAATATACTTTTCTATTATGTATCTAAAAATTTAAACACTATACTTACAAGAACTAAAAAATACTAAATTTATCGACGAAAGCAAACACTTTGTGGCTTGACACTATACAAAATGAAACAAATAATTTGTTTTAAACCACTTTATTTTAATTTATATTTCGTTGACCGGTTTGGATTGAACCCAAATATTGTGTTAAATAAATATAAAGTGGTTTAAAACAAAGTACTGTAATATTTTGTATAGAATATAACGTTATTCAAGAGGAAGATTATTATAACATGAGATTATTATAACTGGAGATTATTATAAAAGGAGATTATTAAAACAGAAGATTATTATAACATAATACTACATAATATATGTCATTAGTCATTACATAATATAATTAAATCTTATGCAGTTTGGTACACGTTTAATACATTTTAAATTAAGTTTTTTTATATTTATTTTGGTTACATTGAAGATAGAATCAGAGATAATGTTATTATACATGTTGAACACATTCTTCTTAGACAAGCATTTTTATTTGAATTGGTTTTACAGTGTTTTTCTTTAAATAGATTATATGAGCGTGTGTGCCGTGTAGGTACTTTCAAAACAATTCTGCTTAATAAACTCCACATATTATGTTTCTGCTTATCATTGCTTGGTATTATTTATAACTAACCTGTTTTTATTACTTTTATTGCATTTTCTTGTAAGGTTATTAATAGTTTTTTAATAATATTTGTAATATAAATATATGTAAAAATATATAGTTGTCCTCGCCTAAGCACAAGCATCTGATTTATCAGAAAAGTGATTGAAATATTACTTAATATTATGTTGTAAATATCGTAACACTTAAGATATTAAGAAATAAAAAATAAATAAATAAAAAAATTCTTAATTTAATGATCGTAATAAGTTTAACTCATTGATTAAAATATTACAATTTGAGGTTGAACTAATTAAGTTAGATATAAAAACAGATATTATGATATTGAATACGTAACGACGGAAGTGCTTCGTCGATGGTATTGTATCCTCGTGACCGATCACGAGTAGATATTATTTTGTATACATAACGACGGCCGCGCTGCGTCCACGCATTACGTCGATAGTATTGCGTCCTCGTGGCAGTTTGCGAATATATACATTGTTATGTATTGTTTGAGCCCTTGGTGAACCAAAACGCTAGATTTGGCAACGTTCAGTTCATTTACAACGATGCCACGTAGCACTCAGAACTAAAAATCACACTGCGCGCGTGGACATTTTTGTAAGATGGTTTACAGTAGACGGTAAATTGATGTCCCGACCTAGAAAGGTCCAACCGCCCTCTGGAATGGAGCGAACTGGCGCGTTATGAAATGATACATTTTTATTAAGGATATCGTTGTAAAAATGATTTTCGCACGCCTGCGCCCAGTAGGTACTTTTGTATACAAGATGCAATAAGATATTCATTCAAACTTCTCACTATCAATAGACAGTTTGTTGTTAGGTCTGGTGTGTTTCTGGATGTCAAAAAAATAAACATATATATTACATATATTTTTTATATACCGCACAAGAGTCTCAACTGCTCCCGTCTGGAACAGCGAGACTGTGGCATCCCCAATCTGAGTACTAGGGTGAAGGTATTGGGGAGGGGAAGAAGGGGTTTGACCGTCAGTAGATATTCTACATAAGTAGATATTCAAAATAAAAAAAAGATTGCAAAATTTATAGATGTCTATTTGTCTCGATATATAAAAGAATTAAAATAAACAATATTTATATTGATTATTTTTAAGGTAAAATATATCTCCCATATCAGAATAAGTCATTTAATCCTAAGGGGTTTTATAATATAAGGGGCATAACAACGGCCAAATGTACCTTTCGAAACTCTCAAAACAAATCCAAGAGTCTTAAGGGCCTTATATACGGAAGACGTAAAAATTAAATCGACCTTCAAAACGCCATGTAACAAACAAATAATATACACTCGGACGCCAGAATAAATTATTCAGTATGGACGTGAAACCTTTATTAGAATAGTCAGCAATATACGGAAGACGTAACAATTAAATTAGAGTGAAAGGACGTGAAACCTATATTAAAAGGAACCTTCAATATACAAAAAATATACACCCGGACGTGAGTATGTCCGTGACGCTAGAAATGCATGAAAGTGTAATAAACATCAAAACCTGCATTATTATGAATTTTAAAAAAATATGATATTAGCGATTATTGTGAGTAAAACATAGTGCAATATTCACAAAATCAATCTAAAAAAAAGAACTAGAAGTGCTGGACGCCCAAAGACGGATTTACGCATGGACGCAATAAATGTTGTGGGACCTAAATATATATATATATATATATATAAGTATATATATATATATATATATATATATATAGATGCATTATAGAATAGTATATTGAGGAAATCTGTAATTAGTTTTTCAGTTAGGTAAATTACACATGTATAAATGAACCACATTGTAAACTGTTGATTTCTCTGAAATAAAATAAATAAATAAATAATATCAAACAATAAGAAAAGTTATGAGGTGGTATTAGAGAATTTTAAATTGATTTTTTTTTGTAACTGTTATAATTTTTCTCAGATATATCTAGGAGTAATTTATTAAAAAAAATTATACTGTTAAATAGTGATGTTGTGCTGTTGTAGTTCAAACTAGTGGTACGGTTAGTCCTCCAATATAAATAATTATTTTGCTTAAAATTAATTGTGGAATATTATTTTTTCAATGAAATCTTTATGTAATTGAAGTACCTACTTCCAATATACCAATCCTTAAATATACCAATCCTAAGAGAAAGTCCAATTATATTCAATTTTTCAATGAAGTCCTAAATCCTGTATCTAAATATCGCCAATAAACAATTAGATAATGTTAATTAAGTGTTAATCTCAAGTGACCTACCAGGTAAGTATTGTACTGTATATTTTCTCCATAAATAGTTAAGTAATAACATAGATCACTGTAGAAATGTATTATAAGTTTGTACAGCGCCTTTGAGGTGTTTTTACACAAAAACGGCGCTATACAAGTCATCCAAGTATTATTATTATTATTTATTATTACTTAATGTACGAGTATTTTTGTCATAAATTTTTTTGAGAGGGGGAACTGGGAAACCTTGGAAAACATGTATTGTTGGTTAGTAATATGGCTTGTTTAAGATAATTTTTATTAATATTTTTTGAATTGTCGCAAATGGAAGTAGGCATGATTTATATGCACCCCCCCCCCCAACACAAGCCACGATTCCATATATTGTAGTAGTGTAGAATGTGCAAGTGCAAAATAAATATCTTTATGTTTTTTTAATGATACAGTATTTCTAAGTCGAAAAAATATAAAGATGAGTTTTCTCATTCTGTCTACTGTGGAGTTTATTTGACTTTTCCATTTGATGTTATTATCGATAATTATTCCAAGATGTTCACACCCTAAGCACCCTGATCAAGTTTCTGAAGGAATCGCTTAGGTATCTGCTCACGCATTTAGTTCGAGTTGAATCCTGCAATCATATATAAAGATAGCAGTCAATAAAGATATGCGTTAAGAAAATTAAGATTACGTTTTATTTTTATTTTTATAGTGAATTCCTCACAAGAGTCCCAACTGCTCTAGCATCCCCAATTGGGGTATATTGTGAGGCTGTAGGTAAGTGGGGAAGGGGAAGCGATGGGCAAGAAAAAGGTGGGGAAGACAAAGGTGGGAAAGTACCTGACTATTCAGATATAGTCACTAAACACGGCTAAAGCCACTTGGAGCAAAGTTTCAATTCTGAATTGTGGTCTTACACCCGGGCGATACTGGGAGTAACTTCCACTCAGATAATTCTCAGTCGAAGTATATTACAGTAAATATTACCGAATCGGATAGGAACACATTATCTCAGTTGGTAGAGTCATGGCCTGGAAAACCAAAGGTCCTGGGTTCGAGTCCCAAATGTGACATTGAAGGTACACCCACCCTGTCCCACCCCGGTATAGGTGACTTATGGTCACCCCTTCGGAGCTCTCGCATGAATCTAATTTTTTTGAATAAACGGCTCTACAATTTATATAAATGAAGCTAGGCCTTCAATGTCCCCGCATACGGTGTTATGAAGCGGTATGCGAGCGCTTACAAGTACTAAACTAAGGACAACACAGAAAAATAAACAACAAAACAATCAAGTTCAAGTGTCAGGCAGATAGTTGGTGGAGGGGACCCACACTCCAGTACCTGTAAACACATAAAAGTAAAGTAAAGTGACGGGGGAGTTTCGCCGAACCACGACTGGCAGTCCTGTTGAGAAATTGGTGGTGGTTGGGGCGACTGGTGCAGGTCAGGACTTCCACACCCCTTAGCCGACCACCCGGTGGTGCCCTGAAGATAAGAATTGGAAAAAGAGGGATAAAACCCTAAAGAACCTAGGGGAAAGAAGCGTCAGGAGGTCGGAGGCAGGGTGGAGGTTACCCCAGCCCGCACAGTCACCCCTCTGACCACCAACGCTCATCAGGGGTGGCGCAGGTGATTGGCGGAGTCCCCCGGTAAGAAAGAATAATAAGAAGCTCCAGTCGTGCATGCGGGGACGAGGCCCGTTATCCAACCCCTAATGGGGAAAATAAACAAAACAAAACCAAATGTGACAGTGCCTTTTTCAGATTTTTCAGATGTTCGATTGAGTTTCGCTAATATTGTCTTCATTAATTAAAAATAATACCCAATCTAGATCGGCCACGGGTTCGCAATACTATCGATGTAATGCGTGGATACAGCACTACCATCGATATGTATTAAAAATAATATCTATTCGTGAACGGGCGCAATACTACCAACGTAATGCGTACACGCAGCACGATCGTCGTTACGCAGCAAGATGCTTCTTAGTTCTGAGTGTCAAGTGCATCGTTGTAAATTAACCCAATGTTGCCAAATCTGATTACTACTCAACCAAATGCTCAAATAATATACAACAATGTACTCGCGAATGGCCAAGGGGACGCAGTACTATCGAAGTAATGCGTGGACGCAGCACGATCGTCGTTATGCATTAAAAACCATGCAGGACGCTTCTTAATTTTGAGTGTCAAGCGGCACCGTTGTAAATTTACCCAATGTTGCCAAATCTGATGATTTACTCAACCACCACGGGGACGCAGTACTATCGAAGTAATGCGTGGACGCAGCAAAACCGTCGTTATGTATTCATAATAATATTTCAGCGTGATCGGCCATGGGGAAGCAATACTATCGACGTAATGTGTGGATGCAGTACGACCGTCGATATGGATATAAAATAATATCTACTCGTAATCGGTCTCGAGGACGCAATACTATCGACGTAATGCGTAGACGCAGCACGATCTTCGTTATGTATCGAAAATTGTATTACTTCGTGGACGCGGCAAGATCGTAGAAATGAATAAAAACATACACTGCTCGATATATACATCGTCTAGCGAACCTGTCGGCAAAATGTCAAACATTCAATATTCGTTTCCAGACATTATGAGAGATTTTTTGCTTCCACAAAAATTTTCGCCATACGATTCTACATGGGGTAAGCATCGTTCTGGCCAATTTTGACGTCAAAACATTGTAGCGTCCGTATATCGGACGCTGTAAGTCGGTGGACGCTGCAATGCTATGGAGTTTTTAGGGGTCGGACGCAACAAATGTAGCGGGATATATATATATATATATGTTATGGTTAAGATTTTCACGGGTGTAAGATGTAGAATGATGTTCTCGGTTTTGTATCTTGACTTCTGGACCGAACAGACACGCGAAAGCGTTCAGTTTGAGACAAAATTCAGGACATAAGGCCTCTGAAGATGGACAGTTAGATCAGTCTGAAACGTCAGGAATTAAAAAGTCCTTTTAAGGGTAAACCGAAAACATCATTCTACATATATATGTATTTTGTTTCTTGTTTACTGTTGACCTAAAACCGTGTAATAATGACTGACAATTTCATATTCGTTAAAAGTAAAATAAATCATATTGATAATCCGTTCTTCAAACATTCTTATTTGTCCCTCCTATTGTCGCCTTAAATTGTTGGTAAAATATTTGTGCGTTTGAAATTTCTTCAGTAATTTTTATCAAGATTAAGATTTTCAAAGAACATCATGGCCGCATCATTTGCATCAGTGTTTATTAGCATTCTTTTATATTCTATTCTATTCTACTCTAAGTCGATTGGAGCTAGAAATACCATGAGAAAAGAGGTTATTGCTGCGGATGAAAATGAAAGTGGGAATATGAAGGATGATGGTAAGAAACGTTTACGTAAAAGGGTCGTGTCTTCTCAAGAGTAAGTGTAATGAATTTGAAGCAAATAATGTGTATAAGGGCTCCGCTGTTTGACGTTTCATCCTCCACCTAACATGATTATATTACAAATTGAAATATTTTGTAGTTGAATAGAATAACAAATGAATTAATCCCCCATGGGCAGATATGCTGTTAGTAATGCAGAATATTACAGGATAACAAATTAATTAATCCCCCATGGGCAGATATGCTGATGGTAATGCAGAATATAAATTATTTGGCTTAAAAAAATAGTTTATTGTTTTGCAGATGCCTCAACAGGTTTTTTTTTATATTAACTCCATACAGGAGGCCCTGAAGAAAATAATTTCCCTCTGGGCCTATGTCATCTTTTGGAATGCTGTGTGGAGGTTGTTTAAACAACCTCTTTTATCTCAACCTTTTACGGCAGTAAGGTAAGTACATTCGAATGATTAATCTGGTGTATTTAATCAACTGCTTAAAATTTGTAAGTTAGTAAGTTTTCAAGATAATTAAAATACTGAGAATTGGAATATTATCATCTTCAAACTAAATCGTTTAGTTGTTCATTGGCGAAATTTAGCCCTTTTCGAAGAAGCAAAACTTTCACAGGACAATCGTTAGAGAGGGTGAAACTTATTGCTAATTTATGTCGAAGGAGCATTGAACTAAAAAATCATCACATTAAACCTACAACAATAATTTATTCGCAAACTGAAAATATTATAAAATAATCGACAAATTCAAGATATATATTTTTTATTATTAATTCCGCGCAAGAGTCCCAACTCCTGGAGCCAGTGATATTATTATGGTGCAAGAGAAGGATATGGTGAAAAGGAAGGTGGGGGAGTTCCTGGCTATTCAGATCTGATCACCAAACACGGCCAAAGCCATTTCAACCAACGTTTCAAATCTGAATACATCTTACACCAGGGCGAAACTGAGAGTATCTTCGATTCTGGAACGTGTACCAAGTGTACTATACATTGTGTTTACTTAAAACATTTTGAAATGATATATATATATATATATAAATATATATATATATATATATATAAATTCATCAAATAAAATTTACTTGCGCGCGCTGGGATTTGAACCCGTGACCTCCGGCTTGGGAGTCGAGAACCATACCCCTCAACAACGGAGGCCATCGTATATATATATATATATAAGAATATTTTAAATAATTAATCAATTTACAGAGTATAATCAATAATGTTAAAATTATTATTATTTTTTAACCAATTATAAACCACTATAATATAGGAAATTACTTTTAGCAACCATTGTTTATAACCCTTATGTAAAAAATTGTAAACATTTTAATGTACCAATTATACAAAGATAATTCATACAATTAGTACAATTAGTTTTCACTGCTTTTGATTATGTAATGTTCCTCTTCTATAGAAGCTGGCGCTTGTGTCTAGAAGAGTGGTGAGTATCAAGATGAAGAATATTTAGTGTTTGTAATTATGAATATTAAAATTTATAATTAATTACAAAGATAGTTTCATATTTTTTTGGTTATAAAAATGAGAACGAAATAAGAGTAATTAAATAATTTTATTCAATCAAAAAAATATTATAATTAAATTTATATTCGTTTTCATTTTAATTACCTTAATTCTACTATCTTTCCGATTTGTTGAAGTTTAATTGTTTTAAAAATATTTTATTGAATTAATTACGCAATGTATTATGATTTATTAAGAAAATATTAGCGATTCCTAAGCGCAAATCTGAAACAGAAAAAGATACGGCCACATCTAGGACTCGAACTTAGAACCCTTGCCTTGCCGGGGCACCGCTCTACCAATAATTTCAATAATTAAATATTACGATTTAAGTTTTTACTCACTAAGTTATTCCAAAAAATAAGTATTATGATTTATTCATTGTATTTTTAAAATATCTCTATTTTTTATAAGAAAACCTTGATGTTAATTTAATAAGCTAAACATGATAAGATAACAATCATTTCTTATAAAATGAAGATATTTAAAATGTGAATGTATTATTTCTCGTACTGGAGAATAATTTAAGCGCTAAACATAATTCTCATGTTAAAATCTGAAAGAATACATTGTAGCAAGCGGGATTTATTATGTGGATTTCCATACAGACAATGGTTTTGCCGATAATATGTGGAAGCTGATAGAACTTGAGTTGTTTTGGTGATTTTATTAGTGGCGTAAAAATATAATCCCTCGAATCCTTCGTTCGCAACATACCATAAATATCCACGGCAGTCAGTAACCGCGTTGAACATATCACGAATGAAATAAAACTAACCTCCTTTGTTTTGGTTGTTCCCTTTACCAAATTATGCGCCCACTTTTAGTGAGATGTTTGAGTTTTTCCTCTGCGCATTTGGCATTGGTACTTTTTTTTGACAAAATTGAACTCTCGATTTGAATATACATAGGATTTAATCGTGAGCTTATTGAGATAATCTTGTTCTGAGATTCTTTATGTGGCGTTAGAAACTGAAGGACTGCCTTTTAGAATTTTGGGTGTTTAACCAGACTGAAGCCAAAATGAATTTCGAAAGAAGCGTGGGTGAGAGAAATTAATACAACGTCGAATTTTCAATAGAATAAACACGCAAATAAAAAAACAGGAATACTGAATCGAGTGATGAGATGTATAAATATGTAGATATTGAAGGATGAATGATGTTGCTAATAATCATACCCTATTGTTTTAGACAGTTCATGCAAATTTCGTTGTGGTTATAACCTACGTTTGCGCTATATTAAATTGTTTTTTTACTCCCTATAATCTTCCATTTTGAGTCAACATTTTGACAATTATGTATGATGTATGTGAAAGGGAATAATGAAAACAAAACAAAACTATAGCTGTCCATATCGGTGGCTCAAGAATAAGGAACAATTGCAATATATATCAACATTGGTCACGAAAACGTTCTTTTTTATATCTTACAAATACAAAATATTGACGAAGGATTTCATTGATTTTACACTAATAGCTCTATTAATTTGAGATTTAAGTAACCTTTATTTTTACAGTACGAATGTCAAATTGGTAGTCACATACGAGTATTAAGGTATAATTTAATACAGTAAAAAGAAAAACAAAAGCAATGAAATTCGTTCGTCAACTCAACAACCCCTCACAACAGCGTTAAAGCCAGACAACTAGCAAAAGCAAAGGCATCCAGTTCAAGGCATTTAGATAGAAGTCGGTAACATTCGAACCAACCTGAAAATTCTAGAATTTTTTAAACTTATAGCTGAGAGCAAACGGCAGAGAATCCTCATAATAGAGTGGAAAAACTGAGAAGGCTTACGCTCTGCAAGAGATGTAAGATGTATAAGAGGTGATCTACTATCGGATGTAAATTGCTTCTTCCTATACCAAACTGGCTTAAGGGGAAGCAATTAGTGAAATCACTAATTTAGATTAATCTCTACTACGAATCTGTTTTTTTAACGAGTACCAAAAAATACGCCTTCGATGAATTTAAGCTTTTTCCATCGTTTCGTTCGAGTAGAATTCAAATAAAATTCTTAATTACTTTATGAAAAAATATAACGTTAGCTGTTTATAATATAGAAAATTATGAAAAAATAACTTTAAAAATACTGTTTTGGTGCTAAAATTATTTGTAATACTCTCCCTTGATTATCTTTTTTCATTCTTATTAAAATTGTTGACAAATAATTTTAAAAAACTTTCTTTTATATCCCACGATTTTAGACTCCGTTTGGTAAGCAATTTTTATCTATTTATATAAATAGATAAAAATTGTCTCTAGTGGACAGCTGAATTTTTTTTTCCTTTGTTTTCGGGAATGAATGAATGCAAATCTTGAAAGTGGAAATCAAACCATTTTTCGGCATCTGATCGAAATTCGGGAGATACTCGTAGACTCGTTATCGATGACAACGCATTATGTCAGCTTGATTAGTTTGGCGGAAATCTCGTACACACATGCGGACATGTACGCATTTTTCTAAAATCGGAAGACATTGCAGCAGTTAATATACGAAATAAATGTCAGTCCTACCCGATCGGCATTTGGCGAGGTTGGCAGAGTTGTCGACTCCAGTTCCTTGGTACGTTTTAATACTCAGTAAAAAAATGCACACTTGATTTTCAAATTAAGAAGATGGTCACTGTATACATATGATTCCGAAAAACTTTGAAAGCCCGGGCAACGCCGGAAACCTCGGCTAGTTACCTATATGCTGATATGAGACACACTAATAATAGACATATTTTGGAATGTGTAATGTGTATTTTCATAGATGAACGTACTCCTCTTAAATGTATCTGAAAAACACCTCAAAGTTGTATGAAGTACTGCAAAGTTCTAGAAAGTAATTGACATTTCTATTTTATTTGATCCGGATAGTTTTCTGAAAGTTTGATGACAGAATTCAGCGTTGGAATCCTGCCATCGCATCGCTATTGCGCGGGGACGGTGACGTGGATGCGAAGTACAGACACAGAATGAGTCTCCTCAGACAATGTGAGTTTATGGTACCATAAATGCCGCCCTAGATTCCCCGATTCAATTGCTTGGATAAATGCACACGTTGCACAACAATAATAATTCTATATATAATAACATATTTTCCCGTTGTTTTGCACAATATTACGAAATCGTTTCTAACAAACAAGACTATTTTGTTGCAACGCACGAGTGCATGCATGTCATCGCCTGGGAATCATCATTAAACTCGTACGTTTCTGAAATTAGGTTATACGATTATCGTGGAGGACTAACCGCAATCTGTATTGCGAGTTAATACTGCTATCATAAGTAAAAACACAGCATCCTCCTTGGGACTCTCAATAGTATCCCAGATTTATTTCTTTAAGTGGTGTCGATATCACTATCACATTTTAATATGAATCAAGAAATATTTATTTTCGGAATACAGAACGCGTGATTTCCACAACGACCGAATGGAAATTTGTGTCATTTCTTACATTTCCAACCAAACTAATAAGTATGGTTGAAGTCTTTCACCTAAGAACCGTAATGGGGAAATGTACCAAATAATACGAAATTTAGTGTTGGAAACAAATATTACGAATACTACAAAAAAACGAGTATCAAATGCATCAGTTCTCAGATCTATCCTAACTTTAAGAAGTTACCAACAACATTCTTTATCCTTTATCTCTTTGTCACGTCGGAAGAAGGGGGCTCAAAACATAAACACAAAATGACGGTAATAGGACTTATCGAAGGTCACAAGGATGATCCCTTACCCTGTATACACTCAATGTACATGTACACTATATACAGGCCAGTTGAAGGAATCTACCAGAAAACCCTAGCAATAGGCTTGCTTGAGGCAGCGTGCATCATACTGAGGTGACCATAACTTTGGTCAGCAAAATGAATGACCCCGAGAACTCAATCTAATCACTAGAAACGCGGCTTATTTGATCGGATTTGCGAACAAACAGCTATTACCCTTAGAATCAATTTGTTCGCTTTTCGGAACAGCTCATAGTTTCATGGAAATCGTTGTGCCTCCCCTACTCTCATGGTTAGAAATATGATTTAAACAGTATTAGACAGAAAAAATACTACGCTTTATATTCAAATTCAGAAGCTAACCATTGAAGAATTATGAAACCAAAAGTGAAACCCTTATTTTATTTTTATATGATACGATAAAAAGTGAGGTTGCCGTAATATTTATGATACCATAATATGATATTTAATAAAAAAAAAAAAAAAATTGTTTTAATTTGAATTCAATGTTTATACTTAAATAAAGTAAGATGTGCTATTATTAGAATTTTTTATAAATTATTTTAATATTTAAAAAATTATATGTTCTAATAATTTACTTTTAGACAATATTTTATTTCTTTTCAAAATGAGTTTTTATTTTTCGGTTATATTCAGAAACACCCCATTTATTTGGATTTGGTTGAGAAGCAGAAATACACAGAAATTCTCCGATTTTCTGACAGTATCTTTAAGAAATAAAACGGTAAATATTCCAGAGGCCTGGGGGTTGAATGTAAACTTACCAGCAATGGCCAGCTGCATGATGAAATAATTCATCCGGCTCTTGCGGGACTTGGCGAGCAGCAGCGCGGCGATCACACTGCTGTTACCTGCCACTATCGCTACGAACAGTATCCACATCACGGAAAACTGCACTGTCTGAAACATAAAAATATATGAATAAAATTTTAAACGGATAAATGGAACCAATTTTCAAACATTTCAAAATATATTTTCAACGAAATTTTGTAAAACAAATTATCCTTTTGATATAAATTAAGTATTAAAAATTTCTCATACAAATACAATGGGTTTACAATTAGATAACTTTTATATTAGACAATTTGTAATCAAATAAATATTATTAACGATTTTTTATTATTTTAAATAGCCATCTCTTAAATTTATTTTCACATTAATACCCATATTGATAATATTTTTTATTTTTATTATTTAGACTCTTAGTTACTCCTTGATATAAAGTTTTTGATGTGCAATAATTACTTATTTTATAACAGTTATATTTGTTTTATAATTGTTTTTTATAAATATAAATACATAAAATAACACCTCATTATAATATTTTTGTCCACATGTGCGCATTTGTCTGTACTTGTTTGTCCATTCATATATATTTAGGGATCAATGGTGATGCACGAAATGAAAGGCGTGTCGTGAAGGTCACAGTGTTTATTGAGTCAGTTGCCGTGACGAGGAGATGACGTGGGACAGATGTATTCTCCGGACGCTGCGGTGATGTCCTGGTCAAGCGCGGGTCAGTGAGTCGACGCCTGGCGCTGGTGACCGGGACTCGATGGCGGTCAGGCACTGGCGATCTGGGGAATCAATACTCCAGTGCTGACGGAGGCCGAAGGTGCGGCGGACCTTGTAGGCAGTTGAACGGGAGCGGCGTAGACCAGTGAGGATGCTGCGTGTCCTCGTGGTGGTCATGGTGGCGTGGAAGAAGCGCTGGTCAGAGACACTGGAACCAGGGCGCTTGTAATCCGAGTAGCGCTTGCCAGGGACGGCGATCTGGACAAGGCGCTATGATGATGTCCCGATGGAGTCCATGATGGTACGAGCGAAGCCGGGTACGTTGTCCTTCGCGCTAGTAAGAGGAGCGCGGGTGATCCTTTGGTTTGTCCATGGACGGCAGATTGATGACTGACTGCCTGACTGGCTGCGTCGGGCTTATTTATACTGTTCGGCCGGTGGCAACAGCAGATAGTTAAATGGCAACTAAATTGAGGCCACTCGCTCGGTCTGGCCCTTTCGTGAAGTTTCGACGGCGCGGCAATTATGCCTAGGCGGTAGACTCGAACCTTCTGGCGAGTTCTCGTAATGTGAAAGACGGCCTGTGACGTATTGTCACCTGGTAGACAAGTAGGTGCTTGTGGTAAGTAGATTGCTTTGTTTACGATGCGATTTCGACTGCAGGTACATAATTCGGGAGTAGGTACTAAGTAGGTCGAGCGGTTTATTATTAATTAGTTAATCTAGACTTTTTCTCGACGCCACATATATGTTAATTTTCATTAGTTTATCCTAAGGAAGAAACAATTGGTGTCAATCAAATAGTGGTGTGTTCAAATTTTTTTATTTATTTTTATAGCAATTTATTTATGGGGTATTATGACGTGTTGCGTTACATGTTACAGATCTATCCTGATATTGGACACTGCACGGAGAAAAATGAGTAAGGCTGATTTATTGACATCCTGTTAAAAATGTGATTGCAATACATTTCCTAATAAATTATTAGTCCATTCAGAATATATCGGAATACGTGTTTTTTCCTAATACATATAATGACGGAATACGTCAATATCAGTATGTCATTTTCAATATCAATATTTGGATGAATTCGTGTTCCGCCGTCCATATTGGTTCATTCAGAATATATTGAAACACGTGTTCATGCAGCTGTGCTTCTCCTGATAAATATAATGACAAAATGCTACAATATTAGAATTTTCATGTGAACACGTGTTCCGACATCCTAATAACATATTCGTGTCTTACCCGATAGTTTGTTAGGAAACCTGTCAGTGATTCTTTAAATGCCTGGAGTCCCGTTTTTAACAGGAGTACGATTAATTTGACCCGATGCTAAATAAATTTCTAATATTTTATATAAGTAAGTTTTCTCCGTGTGTACTGCCGTTTGAAACGTTGGCTAAAGAAGGAGATAGCGTAATAATAATACCCCGAAAATAAATCGCTGTAATACTTTTGGCCGTGAAAGTCTCAAATCATATTCTTATTATTCCCTAACATAAAATCACATTTTTACTTGTGTCGAATTATATCATACTTTATTGAAAGCACTTGAAAAGGACGCCATGAAATTAGTTTATCAATTGTCAAAAATTAGTATACCTAGGTTTATCATATGATCACGATTGACGCAGATATATAATTAATAGGCCATCCCTCTTGACCACAGATTCGTGCACCTGACAGCCCAGCAGATAACCCTAACTTGTATATTATATACTAGTGATACCCAGGGCCGCCCATGAGCCAAATGGCGCCTGGCGCTAGAAAACCCGAAGGGCGATGTTATGCGATGACGCTGGAATTGCGTCACCTTTATCCTTTCTCTTTTTCATGAGACTTTGAAAAGGAGATTGCGTTACCCCAACCAACACACAAAGTAACCGTCAGATTTCTGTCCCCGCGCTTGGGAAGAACGTTCGATTAATCACAAGTCACCTTTTCCACATGAGCTAATGTACACAATCGGCGAGCATGTGCTACGAATTATGAGATATATATATATATATATATATATATAAACTTGCCGCACTTTTTTCGCTGTGGCCTGTTTCATGTAACAAAATCAAGCGCGGAGTTTGAATTCCTGCTCTATGGTTGGTGGGAGCACAACAAAGCTGATAATGCCAGAAAAAATGATAAACGTCATAACGAAACAGCTGTATTAGGTTTTATATATTATCAGCGCGTTGGCAACCTGAGCGCAGTGCACCACTTGTGCCTGCACAGGGTTGTCCCTGGACTGACACCTACAGAAACAGGCAGATATTCACCGAGCCCACGATCGGATACCAAGATCTAGCAAGCCGAAGGTTGCGGGTCCAAATCCCGGCGTGCAAGTAAATTTTATTTGATTAATTTGTGTTATTTCACAATTTATTCAATTAAAATAATATATAGTACTCGGAAGATATTCTCAGTATCGCCCTGGTGTAAGACACCATTCAGAATTGAAAAGTTGCTTTGAAATGGCTTTAGTCGTGTTTAGTGAACAGCTTGGAATAGCCAGGTACTCTCCTACCTTTCTCTTTCCCTCCACAGTACCTTCAGTCTCACAACATACCCCGATTGGGGATGCCATTCCTTCACTGGTTATAAATGGTTGGGACTCTTGAGCGGTATTCTCATAAAAAGTTTATAATAAGTATAATTATTTCATTCCATTATCAATAAATTGTTAAATTAGTTTTGTACAATAAATCACCTTTGGAAAAATAGAGTTAGGTAAGTCGGTATTTTATTCATAACACCTCCCTAGAAACATTAATAGTAAAGTCAAATCAATCTCAATAAAAGCCCAGTACTAAAGTTGTTCCCTATCGATAGAGAGTACTCACTGCCCATTCCTCTACCTATCGCCTCTCCTGGTGCTCAGTCCGATTTGTTGTGTACCTCTGCAACTCTTAAAACATTATACTGATCCGAAACTAAATCAGGGGAAGATTCTGGTTATACTTAAGGATAAGGAATTGTCCTTGAGCTTAAAGTTTTTAACTTCTTTTACGTTAACCGCAATTCCAGTTCTCTCGGATGACAGCGAAAAAGTGGTTAATTTTAAGGTTAAAGACAATTTCTTACCCTTAAGTAGAAGCGCAATTGCCCTTCTGGTCGGCAATATGTATACAAATTGAGTGATGTAATTACATTTATTTAAAATAATAATGTCCCAAACATCACAGACTATGTGCTTTGAATATGAAAATAGAATTTATGATATAAATATATAGTTCTTTATTAAGGAACATCTTGAAATGAAAATGTAGATATGAAAGTACAAAAATATAAGAACAAAATGTGACAATATACCATACGCATGAACTACATATTACTTTGTATATGTTATGTTAAAATTTACAAAAAATGACAGACGGTGAGTGACAGACGTACTATTCGTAGGAAATACCGTACACCTGAGTTTTCACTTGGAAAATTTAATTTCGTGATAAAAATATTCCTCTCTTTATTGAAAAGGATTTCCATTTCATGGAAGATTATATTTATAGGTTGACATTGAAATGACAGGTAAAATGTTAAATAATATCTTATGGTATGATTTATTGCGATCATAGTTCACGTTTACACAGGGCCGGTCCAATACGGGCATAATTGAGGCACTCCACACCGGGCGCTGAATTGCCAAGCGCTGATAATACCGAAGACAACTTACTGACATGAAATACTGCTATTATTTAAAAATCTGGTCAAATTATTCGTTTCCCGGTTTAAAATGGAACTGCAGGCCTATAACAGGCCATTAGTAACATGAAATCTGGAACGTCTACAGGGCATGATGGTTTAAGCACCTAACGTTTGAATACAGAGAACGTTTGAATGCAACATACCGAAGGTATTTAATTTATTACCTGACACTATAAAGCAATGTAAGTCTATGAATAAGGTTTAATATATGGTGAAAAATTGGCTATCGGAAAATTTTTTTTAATTTAATATGTATGAAAAATTGTATGAAAAAATTGTTGATTCTGTAGATATAAGATGTAAATTATAAGTAATTATAAAAATGTATATGTAACTAAAATTTAAGCACCTGTTGACAAGCTAATTCAATTGGCTTAGCAAGACTTGTTTGTTGATATGTATTAACTATTTATTCAATAAAAAAAATAAAATAAAAATAAACACGTCAAACATGCAGGGGCAGCGATTTAGAACTTCTGGCAACACTGTTCAACGACATCATAAAGAGTGGCTACCTACCCATAGACATGACAAAGTCAATTATCATACCGATAATAAAATCAAAACTGGCAGACATAACTTTATAGGAAAACTACAGACCGATATCCATTGCCACGGCCATCGCTAGAATATTTGAACGAGTTCTCTTAGATGAAGTCGGATACCACATGAAAACGACAAATAATCAGATGGGCTTCAATAGAGATTGCTCTACTGACTCTGCTATATTCTGCGTAAAAAGAACATGAGAATATTACAGGGAGAAGAAAACAACAACTTACGCATGCTTTCTGGACCTTAGTAAGGCATTCGACAAAGTTTCCCACCCCTTATTATAGAAAAAACTAAAGGAAAGAGGGATACCATGGAAAGTGGTAAAAATTATCGAATCATGGCACCGTCAGCAGGAAAACCTTGTTAAGTGGAAAGATGGATTCTCAAAACCCTATTGATTTATAATGCGAAAAAAACAGCACTGTTGGTAGTAAAACACGGGGAAGGCCCAAAAAACATTACCACTAACAGTAGAAACCACTAAATATCTAGGACATGTCATCAACTAACGAACCTAACGGATGATGAAGATATTGACAGGCAAAGGCGTGTATTGAGTATAAAATGTAACATGCTCAGTAGAAGATTTCGGCTCTGTAGTCCACGAGTGAAAAGGACGCTCTTCATAGCCTTTTGCACTACCCTGTGCACATGCGAGCTCTGGGCAACCTCAAAACAAGAACATTGGAAAGGCTTCGGGTGTAATACAGCAAGGCAGATCGATTGATGTTCGGTCTTCCCAGGCATTGCAGTGCCTCCTAAATGTTTACAGAAGGGCGAGTTCCAGGATTTACAGCTCTATTAAGAACCAGGATTGCTGGACTGAGCGGAAGGATAAACCATTCCAGAAATATTATTATCATAGAATCCCGCCTGACTTCAGGATCGAGCATTGAAGACCATTGGAGAAAGATACTTGCTCCCACAATCTTAGATCTGGTGGATTCCCGTGCTTCTCTGCTTTAATCTCATTTTTAATTTTAATTTTTATCTTTAATATATTTTCTTTATTTTCCTATTATGTAAATATTATCTGTACTTATACCCTCTATGGGATGTGTGGGATTGCACTCACCTCCCCACATCCTGGAATAAAGAATTTATTTACTATTTATTTATTTATTTATAACAAATGAATTGAAAGAGTCAGTAAAAGCGAATGTTTTATGAGGATGGCGGAACACGTGTTCATACAAATACTGATATTGTTGCACTCCGTCATGTTATATGATATGAAAAGAGCACTCCTTACTATTTTATCAAGAAGTTGGCATGCTGTAATTATTTTAAAAGGATCATTTTTCACCGTGCACACTTGAGATTATTTTTCATGAAAACGGCGCTACACAAAAATAGAAATCATCCGAATATTATTTATTACAGTAATCACCTACCTAGGAGTCTTTTAGTTTTGACAAGGGGCTCCAAAATTTTGGTGCAGGGCCGGCCCAGCGCTTAGAAGATGAGCTCTGCGGCAGATCCCTAAGAATGTTGGCTCTTGTCCCAGATGCCGTGGGTTTAAAACCCGGAGAAGTGCAAATAATACATATATTGGCTTTTATCCGATTAAATTCATTCTCTTTTCGGAAAAAAACTATTTAAAATGCCTTCAACTTCTTTACCTTTCTCAAAAAATGGACTGCCTTCGAGAAATCTCAAGAAAGACACAACTTTTTTGTTGGTTAGTAGCCCGCCTATAATATTATCTAGCAAACTAATTTCATTTGTCTGTGATAATGTGTGCAATGTGAAATATTCCTGCGAATTGCTGCGTAATATTATTAAAGTCCATTTAATGAATAAATTTTAATATTTAAAATTGGACGGATTGTGGGAACCAAGCGAAAAAGTAGGTATAATTATTTAACTGTAACAGTATTTTTATATTTAAAATGTGTATTTCTTTTGTTTACATTTTTCAACCTAAATCTGAATTCCTTCCTTCTTTTATTTTTTTTAACTTCTGTACTTCTTATTAAATTTTATATTCTGTACTTTTTTCATTATTTTTTCTTCAAATTATTTTAATATATGCACATAAATACTGTTACTCGCACATATAAAATATCATCTTATTTCCTACCTTTAATTTATATATTTTTTTCTTAATTGTATCTTTCTTACATTTGCTTAAATTATAGAATTATTTGAACGAGTATAGACGCTTTATAATATTTTATACTGTATGGACTTTCTATATTTCTTTAAAATTCTTGTATATTTAATATCTGATATATTCTTTTAATGTAATTCTCTAAATAGTTTAAAATAAAGTCGCTATCCGCGTCTGTCTGTGCGGTAAGTTCTTCTAAATTAAAACACGGATTTTGATTTTGAAGGTTTTCACTAGCATTTACAGAATTTCTTCCGGAAGGTTTATATATGTAAAACATGCGTTTCATATTAATAGAAAGTAGAGAAAACTTGAGCAACGTCGGGTACAAGTCCGCTAGTTATATATAATCGACCACTACAACACGAGCCAGTGCCTAGCATGGTGGTCGAAAAAATCTCAATGACTGTAATAAACAATGCACTGAATAAAGAAGAATTTAAAAAAAACTCTAAAATATTAATAACTCAGTAAAATGAAAATACTGCATAAATATTTTTGCGGTGTAACAATATTAAAAAGATCAATAAATTAATCGATTGTAAAATATATGATAACAAAAAAACAATAATTGGGGAGTTAGCTGGCAGAGTGTTGAACCCATGATGCAGACTGTTGCTACGTGCTACCCATAGACATATGAATATTAGGTGCTACCCAAACCTAGTGTTGCACGGAATACTTAATACCTTAAATATGGCTACTTGTCATTTATAAATACATGAATTATTATGAAATCACCAATAAAGCCCCTTTAAGTCCTTAATATTGTCCCAAGACTGAGTGATTTGTAATTATGTTGATTAAAGCTTGAACCCTCTCCGTTTTACTAACTGATGTCCCTTTGAGATAATAATAGATATTAAGTAAACACCAAATGGTTTTACTCTTGGAAATAATCTCGGTAGTTCCCAGTGTCAACACTTACAAAATTGGTCCTCCACTGGATTATCAACTGTCAACAAAATTAAAACATTTTCTCATCAGTTCTGTTTGGAATTAAGGGAGCGATTTATAATAACTTATGCATAGTACAAACGAAAACAATGAACCGAGAATCGTTTTGGAGGGTGAAGTAACCCGACAAAAAAATGAAATTATTATTGGGTTCTTCAAATTCATTGTATGAAGGTATATTATTGGGTTCTTCGCATTCATCGCATGGAGGCATATTACTGGGTTCTTCATATTCATTATATGAAGGCATATTATTGGGTTCTTCGCATTCAGTGTATTGAGGCATATTACTGGGTTCTTCACATTCATTCTATGAAGGTATATCATTGTATTCTTCTCTTTCATTTTATGGAGGTATATTACTGGGTTCTTCAGATTCATTGTATGAAGGTATATATTATTGGGTTTTTCGATTTCATTGTAGGAAGACTTATTATTGGGTTCTTCACATGTGTAAAGGCATATTATTGTGTTCTTCGCATTCATTGTATGGAGGCATATTATCGAGGTCTTCACATTCATTGTATGAAGGCATATTATATATAGGCCCAACTGCTCCCAACCAAAAGCATAGAGTTTTTAATATTTTTTTAGTGAAACATTTTTAACATTAAACATTTTTAAAATAAGTTGTGCATTAACTTTACTGCTTTCTTACATGTACGCACGATTAATTTGTTTTCGAATTATAAATTACCAATACAAATATATTATGTTCCTTATAAAAACATATTGCAATTTATCAAAAAAAAATTCGTAAGCGTTTGCCACAAGCATGGGAAATAAAATTGAGGAATACGTAAGTAAATGTATGTTTATTTATAGCAATTAATTTAACATTTGAATCAATTAATAAATTTGTATTGGATTTAAATCATGAAACAATTCAACACCAAATGAAATTTTCGTTAAAAAAGCAACATACCGTTTTTCAATAGAAACCGGTTTTAAATGATAAAAATAATCTTTTCAAGAATTCCCTTTGTTTTCTTTTTCCTTAAATTATTTCTAGTCACAATTAAATGCATTTTAATCCTCCTCAAACACATTTTATTTTCCCTCCACACAGCTAGATCTCATTCTATCCTTGTAGTTGTTTATAATAAAAACAATATTAGTAACAAGACAACTTCAGATTCCTAAAAATAAGAGAAATAAGGCTGTCTTGAGCAATATTTGGAGGTACTTACTGTGAATTGAGTGAATATGAAACGATTTCTTTGTACGAATAAACAGTTATTTTCAGTGTCGATTTATTTATTTTTGATAGAGCTTCTTCTAAACTTCACATATGCATCATATATTCTCCCTACACTATTTTCTTTGTTCATTCGCTCTAAATAACCAAACCATCTGAGCGTACCGTTCTTATTCTTTTTCATTACGCTTACATCAGCCTTGTATTCATTGCGGATCTCCACATTTCTCATACGATCATGCATGGTTTTATCACACATAGGCCTCAGAGATCAGCTCCATGCCTCACTGCCATACATCAGAGGAGGTACCAGCACTTCATTGTGGACTGCTAGCTTCGCTTGCTTGGACAACTTTTTAAGCGCCAACCGCAATCAGTTCTCCATTAATGAAGTTGCCTGCATTTGTCCTTCTTTCATTATCTCTTTCAGGCTTACCATCTATCGTAAAATCGTTCTTATCTGTATGTAAAATAGTATATTATTTAAAACATTAGTAATTTTAAAAAATCTGTAATGTGGAAGACACGAATTATCTTAACTGAAAATAAAACGATTATACATGATTTTAGAAGTAAAAAAGAAAACGAAAAAAAAACCTATGAAATTTTTCAAAATTTCAATGTTTTAAGGTGGTTTTTATATAAAAAAAATTGTAATCGTTTATATGGGAAAATAAATATTCCTCTATGGAAAAATATTTTTTATGGGAAAATAAACATTGGATTTTCTAAAAAAGTTTTTTTTTTTTTTTACTTCTACCATCAGGTAGAATTACCTCCCGAAGTTGGCGCCCTTTACCCCTGACACCCTGTAGTTAATTCCACACTCGGAAAGCCTGACCAATCTACTAATAGTAATGTTTCTTGGAACTTGGGATAATGATTTACATATAGTTATTAAATACTATCCCGGAAATTGATATTTTCCATATTGTGGAATCGAATGCTTGGTTACTAAGCGATTAATTAAGAAATATTATTTGAGTACCTAGGTTTATTATAGTATTTTAATATACATTGGAATAGTATATTCTTATGTTTCAATTATTTATTTCAGACGCGATGCCAACTCAACACTGACGAGAATATATCAACAATAATTTTCAATGTTTATTTATTGAACGGACTGGCTGAAATAATATCATGAACCGTATTTTGTAGCCATTAGTTTGTGTACCAATTTAACATTTCTACGCTGCACTTACTAATGTACAATTAAATTCACATTTAAAAAGTGATTTATGTAAGCCGTCACGAGTCACTAGCATAAAGCTCCGAGCAGTCAGCATCAGCAGATGTGTAGGTTTCCCTCGTCCGCTTGATTGAACGATTCCGCCAGGATCCAATTCCTCTTAATTGGTATTTACTTTGAACTTGTCAGCTATTATTTTCCATCCATCCGCATGCACCGTTCAAGTCTGTCTTATGATTTATTTTCTTGACAGATATGATAAATGATATTGACTTTGAATGAATTGCGGTGGTGCCGTTTTATTCCATCAAATAGATTTGATCCCCAATTAAAAAGTCATAATGTTGTCGTTTTCAGAGACCGTTTATAATTGTATTGATTTAGTAGTTTTAGATCGATCCGTTTGTACATAACACATTTTACTAGTTAAAATATAAGGGTTTGCTCGTTTATAAATTATGAAATAAATTGAATGACAGTGAAGCAAGCCTTATTGATATACTGTAGATAGTTTGCGTTCCTGTCAAAAGGATTGTCAATCAATCTTTACACTAATTGGACAAAATATATATTATACACTAAACATGTGAGGAATGGTGGAACTCAAGGTACGTTAAGTTAATTTATAATTGTATTACTAACAACACAAAATTAAAAAAATATAAGTAAGGCGTATTACTAATCCATGGGAAGGGTAGGGAGGTGGCTAGAGATTTTCGGGAGGAAATAATTCCCCACTATATTTTCAACACCATGCGTATGTGGCTGAAGAAAAATTTTTCCAGAATTCAAAAACTTCGGTGGATTTTAAGTGCATTCGTTCTCTTTTCAAAAACTTCGGTGGATTTTAAGTGCATTCGGTCTCTTTTCAAAAATTTCGGTGATTTTTTTTAAATTTTAATAGATTTTCAAGAATTTCGGTAGATTTTCGTCGAAATCAGCAAGTTGGTTGGTATGGCATCGCTGATATGAACTTACGTAAAATAAAATAGGTGCCAGAATAGTGGTGTTGCCACTGTTGCCAGCACAATTATATTGCCTGTTTTGTAAGTAGTTAAGACCATAATAATATTATTTCTTTAAAATTTTGGTCTATAAACTATGTACATATATGAAGGAAAAGTACAAGAGAAAAAAATAATTTTGGAAAAAAAATTGTATCGGTGTAGGTTTCAGCTCATTTTATCAACATCGTGATTGCCACTTAAAACCACTGCAAAAGTTGAACTCTGGACACGTGATTCGCTTTATTGATGACGCAAATACTCTCAACTATACATTAAATCCCTGAGTGTATTTCACAGAGCTTTTTAGAATTTACGTTAAAGTGTTCAACGTATTACCACTTCGAATAGATAATACACACTAGAAATGCCATCCGAATACATTTATTTATTCATTTTATGTTAGCCATTGCTACATACAAATTTACTAAGTTCTAATTTATTATTAATTAACTACATATATTATTACAATTATATTATTTATTAATATAATTTCTACATCCCTCCTTGAATATATCATTTATTACAGACTATGTTATTCGGCAGTGCATTATAAATTATAACATTGTATTCGTCTGCACAGTAAACAATTTTACATATTGGCTTTTTCCTTTCATGGTAACCTAATTTTATTGCAGGTTCCTCTATTATGTTTGGCAATGTTCTTGTTGTATATAATTTTGTTTGAAAAGTATTTTGGTAATAGGTTATTTATTATTTTATGCAGAAATATCATCGTGATCAAGGTCAGCATCGGTTTTACTGTTAGCCTATTGATTCCTTTGAAAGTTGAAACCAATGTCGCCCGTTATTACCTTTTGGTTCTAGCCCAATTAGCACGCACTCTGTACTCTCTCACTTGCCTGATATCGAATAATATCGACACTCCATTCATTTGAATTTCATTATGACGGTGAAAAACAGTTCTGCACATGAAATTTAAGCAAAGAATGGACACATTTTTGGATAACGAAACACGCTCACGTGGCATTTCTTGTCTTCTTCTTTATTATATGTACTTACTGACTCGACTTAAATTCTTGCTATACTGGCAATTGTACAATCAAAGTCAAAACACCATTTCTATTCGGACGGTTTGAATCCCGTTTCTAATAATGGCCCGCGAACGGAAGTGGGCGGAAAATGCCCGGAAATTTCGGGTGACAATAATCTATGGGCGAAAAATCTTTAGATGTGGAATAATATTACATCCTCATTACTTTGGCGTTATCAATGGAGATTCAAAAAGTTTGGTTGACTTCAGGAAAGAATTTTTATACTTCCCACATTTTTTTATTTTGTAAAAAAATTATTGCGATTTATGCACCTACATGTCACTTTCGTAAACTCGTTGTATTGACTATTTTTTCTTTTTTACTCATTTCCAGTATTTCGGTCATTTTTAATAGAAATAAGATTAAAATAATGTACTCTGGTCGACAAAAAAGAGATTGAACATAAATGTTTTCTTTTATTTCACAAAAATAAATAAGAAGTAAAGAGTTGTAAAGGTATGTATGTTACTTGAGAATTTAAATAAAGCAATTACCTATCATCAAATTTGCATTACGGCTATTTTGTTTTTCATTCAATGGAAATCTATGTATAATAAAGTATATAGGATGAAATAATCGTTTTTTTACATGAATTCCACACAGGAGGCCCTGAGGAAAATAATATCTCGCAGGGCCTATGTCATCTTTGGAGAAGCTGTGTGGAGGATTTTTTTAGTGAAAGGAAGGAGACAAAGTTCTGGGAAGGAAAAAGGTATGAGTGGGTAGGAATCTGGAGGTCGGTATGTCCAGGAGTGACAGATGCATGAATGCATCTCTGGGTCGAGAGTCCGGCTCGAGAGGTCAAAAGGTTACCCTCAATCAGTCTCCATGCACCTGGACAAACCTGCTAAGTCTTGGGATTACCTATGGCAGGGGTGTTGGTTATACAATAAATGGTTCCGAGGCGGCGGTACCCGTACCCGCCTCCCAAATTGCATTAGGTACTCGAAAAATTACTCGGCCTGTCATGGTAATTCGTGGCAATATTTTAAGGCTTTCGTTTTCTTATCTTTTAGCAATTTCTGGATTCGGAAGAATTTTCTTGAACTATGAATACAATGACCATTAAAACCAAACTGCCATATTTTAATGTATTTATACATTAAATTTTTTATTGTCAGCACTGAAATATAACCAAAATGTTTTAAGCTGTTGAGCGCAATAGCAGTTCTTTGTGCTCGCTTTAATAATAAATACGGCATTTATAATGCATCAATAAACAATCATCTCTCAAACAACTCTGTCACATTTAATATCTCCATTTCATTGCAATAGGTATTTATTTACTAATTGGAATTCCCTGATGGGTTTTTACATGATCCATATTTTACACGATTTACTGAATAATACAGTGTTAATAAAAGGTTTTTATTTTTATGAAAACAAAAACAAAATAGATAACAAAAACATTAAAAAATGAACATAATACATGGTACATATAATTTTCCTTTTAGATGTACATACATTATAATAGAAAAAAAAAACAGATATAAAAGTGCAGATGGCATAAAAATAATATAAATTAATAGAACAGGTTGATAATACGTAATTTACATTAAGATGTAACTAAATAATAATATAAGCTACATACAAACATCATTCAGGTATTATCACGGAGATATGTAGTTTGCCGCGAGGTGTAACCAATCACCTGAAATTAAGTAATGTTCTTCAGTGAACATTATATTTCCGGTTAACAATATATTATTATCTTCAATTCGAAACGGTGTTGCCAAGAAGAAAAAAATATGAACTAAGTATCTCGGAAAGAAATCACACCAAGCCACATATTTAAAAAAACTTTTCGGTAATATACATTGTTCGTACTTATTGGCATAATTCCAAAGCAATAAAATGATTGGTTTTGAGACTGAAAAGTTTTGGTGGTAACACTAAAGATTCTACATTTAAAAAATCAAATACTTTAAAATAAAAATACACTGCTATTTTTTAAACTAAAAACATATGTTAAACAAATGGAAATGTAAATCAATTACAATTATGACAACTTCAATTAAAACTTACATCAACATAAAAAAAGCTTTGTAAACTTTGAGAAATGGTTTTATTTGTTTGAGCAACTTTTAGATAAATAATTTTAGTCCAATGCTTTTTAAGGATCTCGCTTGCATAGAGCAGATGATAAATATACTATGTCAAGTTAACTTTAAGACTTACGGGATATAACCGTTTCTAATATAATTTTCTAGTGTGCGGCAGACAAAAAAAAAGAAAAAACCGTTCGAATAAGAAATCCATGAAGTACAGGTTCGTGAATTAAGAAATGAATATATCATTCTTTAAAAAAATGCACGAGTGCAAATCAATCTGTTTTATATATAATTTTGTTAATGAAATAGACAATGTATTTTATGGATGATTTATTAAACATCAGTTGCTTTTCAGTAGATTTTTGTTTTCAGTTCATGCAATTGCGTGATTCATTTGAATGGAATCCACTTGCAATAAGTGCGGTTCGTGTTCGTGTTCTTACCCACAGTCCACAAAATAAATCCCGGCGGTCATGTCAGGATAAATGAGCGCCCCTGTTTGTCATTGCACGGAAGAAAGATGAAAATGTATTTTGATTTATAACTTAATTAAATTGGTCCATATCTCCGGGCTACAAGCTTATTTACTTCTCGGGATCCCGAGCACTCCAATCGGACGGAGCTGAAATAGGTTGAAGTAAATAAACAGAGGTGGAACCATATTTTACTACACCCGTGACAGCTTGCACCAAGACGGTTGTTGAGTTGCATACAATTCAACAAATAATTTATTGAACCATTAAAACTTATTCAGTTATTATCATTAATTTACCATCAGATAAAGTAACAGTTAGGAACCGATAAATTATCATTAGCTACCTACTACCTTCGTCGTATTTATTTATAGGCTGTGCAAAGGCAGAAGGAATTGATCCACTTTTACATCTTGAATAATGTTAAAAAACCCTTCATGCAGTTTGTAGATATTAGTTTAACGTGGAAGTGCAAAATTTTATACACATATCAATATAAATATTACTCACACTGTATTTGCACGGATAAAAATTAGTATTGCTAACTTATTAGGGAAACTCTACAAAGTATTGGTAATTCTATTAAAAACGGTTTGCATACCGTTCGAATGAATTAATTGGTTTCCTGATAAAATTTTAGTGAAACACGAATATACTATCACGATATCCGAAAATGTATTCATAAAAATCCTAATATTTTCGCATTACATCATACTATATTATCTAGGAAAATGCAGGTGCATGAACAGGTGTTCCGATATTTAGGAATTAACTAAAAGTTTATCACAAAACGGCCTGCAGTCCTTTTTTAACAGGATTACCAATAAATTGAAGAGATTCTTAATAAATTGGCATTACTAATTTTTCTCCGTGTGGGTCTATTAGTATTTTCTAAAAAAAAGCATCTATGAAAAACGCATGTTTATTATATTAAAACATCAAAAGGTAAATAAGTATCCAGAGGTGGATTCAAACATTTGAAAGGTTTCACAGTGCTTAAAACAAATTATCGATATATTCGGATTCCATGTTTTGTGGAAAATAATAATTATAAATAATAATTACTTCATTTAAAATCAGGATTTGCAACCGGAAATCCAAGCTCAGTCTGTTCTGCTAAACAGATAAATCTTAGATTCGTCGATTAAAATTAAACAACCGCTTTTGCCACATCAAATAAATCAATCGATAGATTTATTGAAATCAACATTTGAAAGAATGCTTGTCGAAAGTCGTTTCCCTGAATGTACCCAAGCCGAGAATATCAATGAAGATTTGGAGAATCCTTACAGTTTACTTACCTTCAGCATGATAGCTCCGTCACTTCTAGACACATTGACCCCTAGATTTCTACCCACCTATTATACTTTTTTCCTTCCAAGAACTTCCTCTCCTTTCCTTAAAAACCCACACCACACCTTCCCTCCACACCACACCTACTTACATTTCATACATACAATTGTAAGTTCTGAATGAACACTGAATACTAAGCAATCGATTAGTAGGTAGTGAATACGGTTGCAATGAACTTTAACTTTACTACTCATGCGAAAAAACAAAGCATGTTTCATTCAAAAAGATTTTCCTGTGAATTTACGACAAAACATCCATAAAAAATGTGTGTCCCTGTCTTTTGTCTTTTCATAGTAACCGAATTATAAGGTCGAGTAAGAATGTAATGTACTACGGATGAAGTGAAGTGCTTGTAAATCTGGTTGTTATATTCATATCCAGCAAGGTATAAATATAATCATTTGGAAAAAAAATTCAAATAACATGTATGAAAAACGTTTGCGTTAGTAGAAAAAAATATAGGAAAAATTATTTAGAAAGAAAGACGTTAAATTTTTTCCCTGATTACAAATCGTCGCTCTGAAACCTGGCCCCGTTGGAAATTTTTTTTTATTTTGGTAAAATGCATTAAAGTGTTTATAAAGTGTTAAAACGTTTTTATTATTGAAATGAAAGTAAAAACACATTGGTTCTTTTGAATGGGCTGTAATTTTATCACAAGGAAAATTTGGATTGGGCCTTTACCTCGTGAATGATGTTTGTTTAATTTTTAAGTTCTGGTGTTTCCTCGAAGGTTCCGTGGGCACTGTAAATAGTTTATTTATGTACATCTAGCACTTGTTTCCACAACATAAACTGTTTTGTGATCACCATACGACAATATTTTATGTATACTTACTTCGGAACTTTTCACGAGATTATTACCATTACGAGGGGCGAAAATTTTGCAACTATATGCGACAACGAGTATTCGAACATAAAATAAAATACCACTTGCTTTGGGCCTCTTTTTTAAAATCTTCATTCTCGCTTTCTTCGAAGGTAACACCTTTAGGAATAGAACATAATAAGGGAAAAGGCAACTTTGGTAGGAACTGGAATGTGAGATAATCATACAACTGTTTTAATATTAAACACAAAGATTGAAATTTATTCATTGATTTTATATCAAATTACGGACATAACTGCATTTATAGCTAGAAACCATCAAAATTGTAGAAAAGTCCCATTACTTCATTGTTTTATAAATAATGTTGCGAAGTCATTTTACACCCAGAAGTATCAACAAAAAGAGTATTTGAAAAAAAATATATGTGCCTGCAAGCAAAACTTTTTATATAGGATAAGTTTGAATGTATTTGTGCACTACGATAAAATCTTGAAGTTTTTCGAACTAGTTCGGAACACCCGCCCGCAGTCTCTCTTACCCTGCAAATGCCGAAAAATACTTTGTACGTAGTAACCTTTATCAATTCCGTTTAAATTTAGACTCGCTATTCAATTCAACAATGTTTCTGTGCTTATGTTTTATGTTTTATTAGGTTCGAACATCACGCTTATTCAACAAAATTATTTTTTTATTAATCCGATTCACCATTTAATAAGCAAGGGTCTCTTTTAAATGATATACCTATATCTACCAACTTGATTGCCAATTGAGAAGTTAAAATCGAAGGGTAATGTAATTGAAAATAAAAATATTCCATTAAAATGTTGTTCTCGATAAATAATCTACGATTTAAATGATTTTAGAAACCAATTTGCGAACAAAACCACCTGAAAATGTGTACCTTGTGGTAATTACATAAATTACGGTGAGATTTTTTTTTCTTTTTTTCAATGCCAAGTAACTTAAATTTGGCTTGAGGTTGCCAGCGAGACGTCCCGCGATAAAATTAATTGAATACTGAAATTATACTAAACTTGGTGGACTGTCAGAATGGATGTAACGTCACGCTCACTACACTCGACGAGAGTAGAGATCGTAGTACTAGAAGATTGGGGTTAGAGTTGTGAACTTGAGATGGGTGCCGTTCTATAACATTACCTATTGCCTACCTAAATTGTTCAATATAAATATTACGTTTAAACTTCTATACAGAGTATTAAGGGACATACTTGATTTACTTTAACCATGACATTATTTGGAGTGAAAAATGTGAATGAAATTTTGGTTTGCGGTGACATTTTTAATGTTTTTTTTTCCCAGAAAAAATATCAACAGAAATCAATAGGAGTTGCTGTTAATACTTTATGGAACAGCAATGGTCGATGTGAGGGGTTGTGCGGTTACTAGACTGAGTAATAAAAAGAAGAAAAAAAAATTTTTTTCTCCAAATAATGTCAGAAATCATTGATTAAAGTAGGTGAAGTACGCCCCTCAAAACCCTGTATATTCAAGGTATTCATTAAAATGCTGTAAAAAATCAACACTTAGTGTTTTGTCATTTATTTACAAATATTTAGCTGATATGTAACTAAATAATACATTAAAAAAGCGTTGGATATAATGAACGGATAATCACAAATAATAAATTAGAAATACAACAAATATTTTATTTAAGGATTCTGTAGATGAACTGTCTTATCATTAAAAAACAATGATAGCTTAATAATATTGTAGAACAATAAGAATTTTCTAAAAAGGCAAATTTATGTCCTCCTGAATCAATTGAAATATGATGCCCACCACAAATTGTTTTGAGTGCCAATATGTCACATAAACAAAACGTTCTGCAATACAGCACCATTACGGCTCTCAAATTTTAAAATTTCTGACGGATTCTAATTGAAGTAGAACAATTCAATCTGAAAAATGTGGAACCATATCCATGAAATTTAAACTTCACTGTATTATTCCATAATAAATGAATTGAATAGAGATTTTATTTGGTCAGCGACAAAATGAAGCAAATAATGTGTGATTTAAGTGATGTAACATCCGTATATATTTTCATTTATTCCATAGTATGATTAAAATCAGAAATCTCTAATAAATGAAACAAATACTACGATATTGTTGATATATTTAGTACATCAATTTCAATATATAAGCATACCCTATTGAAGTTTTTTTCATCAAGTAGTGGAATATTTTAATAAACGTATTTAATTTGACTAACACATAATAATTTTGTCAACTGAAACAGAAAAAAATATTTTGGATTTTTTTATGTTTTGTGCCTGCATGCTGTGTAATCAAGTTCAGTGATATTTTGACTCTATGTTTATTTTTCTTCAATTGTTTTAAATAGTCATTTCCTGCACTATTTTCGTGCATAATTTCGTAAATATTTTTTTATATAAGAGTATATTCATGTAAAAGCCTTAATAGCCGTGAAATAAATAAATATCTTATTTTCCTAATATTATTTTATATAATCTGTTAACCACTCGAGCGATTTTTGACATATTATGCCAAATTTGCAAAAACGTTTTGAGCGATCGCTTGCCATAATGTGCCAAATTTATCGAACGTTAAAATATGGGATAAGCATAGACAGGTGAAAATGGATTCATTAAATTTAAACCGCAGTAAGCAGTTTCGGTTCCATGATAACTCAACACAGTGACAATTCAACACACTTTTAAAAAGTGATAACTATAACCTAACCTAACCTAAAATATTTAACCCAGTTAATAAAGTTTTTGTTTCATCACTTTCCATGACTTTATATAACTTTTTAAAAATGTGATGAAATATCGTTGTGATGATTTATCCAGTCACCAGCAGTTTCATATGTTTCCAAATGAATATTTTGAGGAATGGTATTAATTAAATAATGTGGTAAATGTACATATATGACACCACCGCTCGAGTGGACTTGAAACATTTTGTTACTTTTGTATCTTGACCATATTTATAACCTAATTTTTCTTTTAATGTTGATTTTTTTCATTTACTCTAGGCAGGTATCAATGCTGGGCTTAAATATATTATTATTGCTATTATCTTTATTGTTATTTTTTTATTATTATATTCCATAATAATTTTAATGGACTTTTATATTTTTTAGGACTTGTTTTAAGAAGAGGATTTAAATCTGTGATACCCGTAATAGAAAAGTATTCTTTAAACAGGGCTTTTGAATTTTAAAGGTAACAAAATAATCGAAAACGAAAATATTAGTTAAAGAATCTCTCATTTGACTGATTGGAAGAATTATTGATTTTTACCTTTTTTTGGTCTGCACGGAGCAAAAATTCGTCTTCCAACAAGTTCGTCCCAGTGCTCACTAGAAGATCTGTGAAGATCATTTTTCAAACACGAAATTAAGGGTGTTAGAAATATTTTAGGTAGGAGCTTTCGTGGAGTAGGAGCTTTAGTAAAGTAGGAGCTTTTGTTAGGTAGGAGTTTTCTTTTCCAGCTTCGAGGCGGCGCATTGATGAAGGTAAAATTGATGAAAATCTTACAATTCTTTCTCTATTCTTAAAAATCTTAAAATCTTTCTAGTAAAAAACTATGTCACGCAACGAATTACGACATCGCTTTTGCCACAAAGTGAACAATCTTCGCTGGTTTTTGGGTAAATTGTTGAAACTTATACACAAGCTTACATCATCTTGGATTGTTAAGTTGATCTTGATATTCTTTGGCGCGTGCTTTCTAGTTTGGTATTAGCCAAAAAGTTCCACCAAATTCCATCATGGGATTTGAGTGATAAGTCTGTGCTCTATTTTATATTGTAGGGAACTTGTTTAAATCTGGGTTTTTGAAGCGCGGCATCCGAATTTTATGTGGAGTTGTATTATGGAAGTACTTTTACGTCGGGTTATTTTTATGTTGAAATAACTATAATTGCTTCCATTGATTTTAACCCTCTGAATGTCATTTAAAATGTCACTTAATTAAAAGTATTATAAACCGGCACTGTGATCTCCGTGCACAGTAAATTGTCTGTAGGAAACTACTACCGTGCGGTTTACGGCGAGAATATTTCTCTTCGAGAAGAAACGTTTGGCACAGTTTCTGTTAAAGAGAATTTTAGGATGCGTTTGTTAGCGTAACGACGACAGGCGCAAACCAAATGTGTAACTTTATGAAAATTCATTCACTGGGAAATATTTGCAAGCTTTGCGAATTCAAAATAATTCATTGCCCAATTTTCCGGCTAAATGGAGCTCTTACATTGAAATATTTTCCAACGGATCTGAATATTTTTCCCGCAGTCAGTTAATTAATTCACTTTGATGATCTCCATGGCGTAATCATCTAGACATTAGACTTAATTAAAGTTTCATTAGTGTGGCTAAAAATTGTGGGTAAGCCATGCAAAATAAGAAAAAAAAATTTAGTGTGGAAACAAAACAATACAAATAAAAATACTGAATAACAAGATAAAAAATAGATGTGTTGAACTGACATTGAAAATATTTCCGTTACATACACTGTGATCGATATATACTATATATACACGAAAATATTATATGTTGTTATTACCTCATAGAAATAATACTGATTGATGACATTGTTTGTCCCATTGCTGCCCCCGGGGTCGCTGGCCCAGCTTTGGTTGTGATAGCTGGAGTTGGCTGCCAGGATGTCCCCTGCTACGGCCAGCGTTGAGGAGAAGAAGGCCCTGGGAGTCGGATGCATCTCCACATAGATCCCTCCTTCCAACTTCTCCCCCATTCCTCCTTCCATCTCCAACATGTTCATCTCGTTATCACTAGCTTGCTCAACTGGTTCATTAGAACCTCAATTTGTCAATACTAGGTAAGTGAGGTGAGTTCGATGTTTTATTCTGGAGATGTCATCTGAAATAAAGAAAACAGACAATCAATATATGTAAAAAAATAATATTAAAAAACTACATACAATTAAACAAACAAATTATGTAAATAAATAGGATTTAAAATATATATATATATATATATGAGGACCCCAGCAACCAAGGTAAACAACAATATTTTACATTCATTTGAAAAAAATAAAAATAATTTTTTACGGTATATTTTTATGTTGATAACGTTTTTCTGGAATATAATAAATCATAGATTTGAAATGTTGAAAGGTAGTTGAATTGGAAATTATAGATTCGTTATGTCGAAAGGTAGTTTGATTAGAATATTTAATTTGGTCATATTGAAAATTATTTGTTGATTTGGTTACTGGAATGTAGCAGTAACGATACAATCATCTCCAAGTTGTTTTGCAAAATGACAACAATGTCAATTGCAACCAACGTAGATGAACAGGGTATTATTATGTCATCTGTACAGATGAACATGGATAGTCTAAGATCCCAAAAACAAAAACAGGTATTCCTAGACAGCTTTATGAAATGGACGAACGTTGTCAATATGTTCATTGTTCGTTCATATTTTTATGCAACCAATCTAGAAACAGATATGTTGTTAAACAGGAAAAAATTACATTTACTTTTCTCACAAAATTATCAGTTTGCCCAAGTAAACGAACAAAGATTAGCAGACAATTTTCAAAAACAAGTTGATTCCTGTAGTCACATTAGAACAGATTAAAAGGGAAGTAGCGGATAAACTGCAAAGGGGAAATAATTTAGAACTAATTAACACAATTAATGTCATATCAGATGCATTGAATGTAGATAGTTTGAATTTAGTATATTGTTTGTAATATTATTTTGTAATATTCTAGTCGAAATGTCCAATAATATTACAGTAGATTCTAATAACTTAGACGTTATTTATAATCTTAGAGAAATCAACATTTCAAATTTAAACTTTGTTGATGATAATGTTGTAGAATTAGCTAACATAATTCATAATAATATAAACAGATATATATTTTTATTTTTTTTTATTTTTTTATTTATTTAAACGCCCATAGGGCTTTTACCTATAATAATGTACATCTTTATTTTTTAGTTATACAGATTACATATAATAAATTAAAAAAAAAAAAAATCAGTGTTAACAAAATACAGGTTACATAAAAAAATATCAGAGTTGACAAAATATGTTACATAAAATATAAGAATTTTAAAAATATAGGTATGGATAGAGTAAGTGAGACAAAAAATATAAAATCTGCCAAAACCCACAAAATCAACCATAATGATAATAAGAAAATATAACAATAGTTTACAAATTAGGTAAAAATAGTTCGCACATACTCCGTTTAAAGTTGGCCAAGTTCAAATTATTGTCAAATACATTTATATTATTTAAGTATTTGTTACCAAGACTGTGTAAACGTTGTATTGGAGAGTGAAAACTATAGTTGGAATGAGATGTATGTATGTAAAATGTTGATATTTGCCTAGTTGTTCGTGTAGGTATGTGTAGATTTATTAAATGCAGGAGTTCACAACAATCGAATTTAGAGTTCAATAATTTTAATAAAAAGGTTAGGTCGTTTATTTTTCTTCTGTTTTCTAATGTCGGAATATTTAAATGATTCAATAATGACTGGTAATTTATGTGTTCTAAAGGGATGTTAAGTTTAAAATTGACGAAGCGTAGAAATTTTCTTTGAATTCTTTCAACATTATGAATATGTACATTGTAGAAGGGCGACCAAACTATGGAGTTATGTTCTATCAGGCTTCTAACAAGGGATGTGTACAATAGTTTTATGATTTGTAAAGATTCAAAGTTTTTAATTGTTCTTAATATAAAACCTATATAGATGTAGAGCCAACAGTTAGACCAAAATTGCATACGTCAAAGAAATTATCTAAATTAATTTTTGAATTAAATAACATAATTTTACGAAAAATCATATTTGATCAAATTAGTTTTTTAGATCTTCATACAAAAGTATATGCTAGTGCTATTACTGTTTGTAATAAATTAGGAATTAAATTATCATCCTCTGATGATAGATCATAATAATAATAATAATAATACTTGGATGACTTGTATAGCGCCGTTTTTGTGCAAAAACACCTCAAGGGCGCTGTAAAAACTTATAATACATTTGTACAGTGGTCTATGTTATTACTTAACTATTTATGGAGAAAATATACAGTTCAATACTTACCTGATAGGTCACTTGAGATTAACACTTAATTAACATTATCTAATTGTTTATTGGCGAAATTTAGATACAGGATTTAGGACTTAATTGAAAAATTGAATATAACTGGACTTTCTCTTAGGATTGGTATATTTAATTTAAGGGTACGACAACTTAAAAAGGTAAGTTTTTAGTTTAGACCTGAATTCTGTTGGACTTGTTATGGATCTTAGTTCCGGAGGGAGTTTATTCCAAGCCTTCGGCCCAGATACTCCGAAAGCGCGATCACCAAACTTAGTATTTGGCTTGCGCATAGGTTCTATCAGTCTGCCTACAGCTGCTGATGTTGCTGATCTAAGCGTTGACTGCCTCAGACTAGTGTTTTCCGGGAAGCATAGTTCAGAGATGTAGGGTGGGGCCATTTCATTGATGGATTTAAACACCATCCAGCACAGTTTGTACTGGATTCTTTCAGGGCACTTGAGCCAGTGAAGGTTACGAAGGTGTTCTGAAATGTGCGAATATTTTGAAACCCCGGTTATGAGCCGTGCTGCTGCATTAAACACTGATTGAAGTTTGTCAATTTGATATTTTGGAAGGCTGGCATAAATGCCGTTGCAGTAATCGAGACGTGAGACTACGTAAGAGTTGATAAGTAGTTTTGTTGCTTCTGAAGGAAGGTTTCTTCGGACAGACTTGAGTTGTCTTAGGTGAAAAAAACCGGTGCTCACAGTCCTATTTATTTGACTTTTAAACGAAAAGTCTGAATCTAAATTGACACCGAGAAGTTTGACTGTTGTTTTTGGGATTATATCGCTGCCGGAAATAGTAATAGGTGAATTGTCTATGAAATGTTGACGTTTGTTTGTGGCTACCCAGAGAAACTCAGTCTTAGATGGATTGAGCTTCAGCTTGTTTGAAGACATCCAACGAGTTATTGCTTCTAGACATTCAGTTATACGGATTTTGAGACTATTGATATCATTTGGAGCGCAGTAAAAATAAACTTGCTGATCGTCAGCGTAGCAGTGAGACAAGAGGTCATATGGTTATAGTAAACCAGAATTGCAGATCAGATAAGAAAATGATTTAGTATTTTTAAGAAGTGACATAGCTAGAGTAATAGAATATAAAAATGGAAATACAAGTAGGAAAATGAGACATGTAGATGAAATTGAGAAAAAAATTGGTTATAACATTGATAGTCATAATAATGAAAATATAATCAATGATTTGTTGGATTTATTAAAACAAAAATTAGGCGTAAAAGCTAGTAGATTAAAAAGATATAATTATACGTATAATAAAAAAATAATAATAATAGATTATTCCTGAAAAATGAAAAAATATTTTATTCCAAACTTGACGATAAACAAAATATTATTTCGAATAATAATATTCCATTGCCATCTGAATCAGATATGCGCGATTTTTGGACTAAAGTTTGGAGTAAAGATATAAAACATAACGAGTCAAGTCCCTGGATAGAAAATGAAGAACTCAATTTTTCAGGCATTGAACAAATGAGTTTTTCTAATATATCGGTTGAATTGTTAACCAAAATTATTAAAAATACTCATAATTGGAAAGCCATGGGTTGCGATTGGATACATAATTTTTGGTACAAACGTCTGACTACTTTACATCCTCTTTTGGCAAAAAATCTTTCAAAATTTGTCAGTCAACCTCAAAATTTTCCAAATATTCTAACTAAGGGCATTACTTATATATTATGTTGCCCAAAAGCGAAAATATTAATAATCCCTCTCAGTACAGACCCATTACATGTTTACCGACAATATACAAAATTTTAACCTCTTGCTTGACAGATTTAATATATACTCATTTAGATGAAAAAAATATTTTATCTGAACAACAAAAAGGTTGTCGCAGAAAACATATGGGATGTAAAGAACAATTAGTTATTGATTCTGTAATTCTAAAACAGATTCAAACTTGAAAACGTAATTTACATACTTGCTATATAGACTACCAAAAGGCTTTCGATGGTGTCCCGCACTCGTGGCTGATCAAAGTATTAAATATATATAAAATTAACCCCATTATTATTAGCTTTTTGCAAAATATTATGTCTTTTTGGAATACCAATTTACTTATCCATTTAAAAGGTAAGAACATAGTAATACCGGGCAAATCAATTAAAAGAGGGATTTTTCAAGGAGACTCATTGAATCGTCTCTGGTTTTGCTTAGCATTGAATCCTCTATCTAAAATGTTAATTAAAAGCGAGTTTGGAATAAAAATTAAGGGTTATACAAGGGAGAGTAGTGCAATTTCTTAATTATTATTTATGGATGATATAAAATTATATTCGAATTCTGAACAAAATTTAGAGAAAATGATCGAGGTAGGTAAAAACTTTTCAGATGATATCAAAATGACTTTTGGTTTAGATAAATTGATTTGTTGGAACGATGCATATAAAGAAAGGTAAAATTGTAGATGGGGACGAGAGTATATTTATAAATTTCCAAATTACTAGTATGAAAAGGGATGAGGTTTATAAGTATTTAGGATACCCATAATCAAATAGATTTGACCATACTAGCATTAAAAATGGTATAAGGATTAAATTTCAAACTAGGATCAGAAAAATTTAAAAATGCAATCTATCTGCTAAAAATTTAGTAAAAGCAATAAATACTTGGGCAATACCTCTATTAACGTACTCATTTAGCATAATTAAATAATCGTCCGATACAGATTTAGATAAGTAGAACGATTAATTAGAACTACGCTAACAAAGTTTCTTTGCCATCATCCAAATTCAGCTATAGAACGAATTAATTTACCTAGAAATTTAGGAGGTAGAGGTATAGTCAAAATAATTTCTTTGTAACATAATCAGGTAGAAATGCTAAGAAATTTTTTCCATAGGAAAGCTCATAGCTCAGAAATGCACAAAATAATTTGCAAGGCAGATAGAAACATTACACCTTTAAATTTATACGACGAGAATGCTAACATTTTTATAAATCCCAACCAGGAATCATTAGATTCCTGGTCAAATAAAATTTAACACGCAAAACACTTCAATTATCTAAACCAAACGTAACGTTTACAAATTTTCGTCAAACAAATGGTTGAGTATTGGAGAGTTGAGCGAAGAAATAGAAGGATTTATGTTTGCCATTCAGGATAGAGTCATTAATACTAAAAAATATAGGAAGCATATAATCAAATAAACAAATCAAATTGATGATTTATGTAGTAAATGTTTGGCTTTTCCAGAAACTGTAGAACATATTATATCGGGATGTTCTATATTAGCATCGTCCGAGTATACATTTATCACGTCCGAGGCACAATCAAGTTTTAAAAATAATTCACCAAAGTTTGGTAATTAAACATAACTTGATTGACTGCCGTAATATAATACCACATTATGAATACGAACCAAATTCATTTTTAGAAAACGAATTTTATAAAATATATTATGATAAAACTATACTAACAGACCGATCGATTAGTCATAATAGACCCGATATAGTTTTACATGACAAAATTGAAAAAAATAATAACTTATATCATTGATGTCGCTATTCAAAATTCCTGTAATATTCAAAAATTTGCTAATGAAAAAATAAGAAAATACACAGATTTAGGAAATGAAATAAAAAGAATTTGGCATTCTCAGACTATAAAAATATTACCATTCGTTATTTCGGCTACTGGCATTATACCTAGCTCTCTCATTAAAAATTTAGGCGTATTAGATCCATCAAAAAATTTATTTATAAAGATGCAAAAGTCGGTCATTTTGAATACATGTAGGATAACGAAAGATTTTTTAAATATTTATGTTGAGGGATCAGTAGGATTTATAGGCCCTGTTAGGAGTTCTACCGAGCCGAACCCTCTGATATGAAAATATCTGGAGTCGGTGAATTATTTTCAGATTTGATCTCTGGTGATTTGAGGTGTTGTTTAGTATTTATTTTGCTTATATAATGCACTTGCATAATGTTGATTGACTAGATGATCATTTGTTAAAAGTGTGTGGAAGGGTTTGGTTTTTCCTATGGGGAAGATTTAACCCGAATATAAAAACGGAAAAGATATATAGGTTATCGCTGCTTGGGTGCGTGATTCGAAATTGTATTCCAGCGCAATACGTTAAATTATCATAATATAAAATTTATAATAATAATATAAATTATTGGGAAAACCTAGTTAACGCAACAGTAACTAGCCGAACACAATTTTGGAAAAACCGTAATTAAGGGCACACTTAAAATTCATGTGGAGAATCCATTTTACAAATTCAGCCGCCTGAACTAATATGTGACTTACCCTTTACTAACATTTGTTCGAATTTAGATGTACCTATATCAAATGACTATAGTTTTTGTCAGCTAAATTACAGTTGAACGCTTTGTAGGTATTACTGACAGAAGTGAGGAAACTGCGGCCCCCGAGGTAATTTGGTGCGCCCGGCGAACACTTTTGGTGCAATGTGCTGGAAAAACGCAAAAAAAACTAATTACATCCTGTGAGAAAGGATTTCTTTCAAAGTTTTTGAGTTTTTTAAAAAGTTAGTTAAATAGATCTAACTTTATCTTCGTGTTTTTTATTTATTGTTTTGGAACACTTACAATTTGTATGGGTAATATCTTTATTAAATTAGAATTTCATGAGTACTAACAAGTTAAAAGTTTTCACATGATGCATAGTTTATGATGTAGTCTATGTAGAGAAACTAAACAACAATTAGATTAAATATAAAGAGATATAAAAATATAAACATTATAATTATAATATGATTAAAAGTATTCAGTGCGTAATTATAAAAATTTATCTTTAGAACATAAAAAAAAACCGCTGCTAAATATAAGAAAATCATTCACATTTTCCGAGTAAAATTAAAATTTTGCTGGTGAATTGGTGGGATTCAAATTAAAAATTAATTCATTCAAGTTAAACCAGTTTTGTGTTCAGAATATAATGATACAATTACAGTTGTGGATTTATCTGCTGTATTTCGAAGGAAACCATTCTCATGTTTTGAGAAATTCAAGTTACACACCATATGCTGCAAAATTCGGGGAAAACCATTTGTTTATTCCGCGTGTAACCATTATTTAAGCATTTGACTATTATGCAGAATCACTCATAAGTAATAAGTTTTATGTTCCGATTGCAATGATAAAATTCCAGTTGCGAATGTATCTGCTAATGCATTTCGAAATCGTTCTTATGTTCGGAGCGATAAATAAAATTTTTATAATAACATATATCCTGCAAAATTCGGAGAAGTATTTGTTTGTTCCGCGTGTAATACAGATTCACTAGATACAGATACCAACTCTGATACAGATTCACTCTTATGTTAAAACTGTATTTAGAATGTTACGATAATTTCAATTGTGGATTCAACTTTCAACGCATTTCGAGGAAAACCATTATTTTTTTCCAAGTATTGTTTAAAAGTGAGTTGCACAGCACATTCTTTAAATTCTTCTGCAAACGATTTTCTTGTTCCGCGTGTAACCATTATTTTAGCTTGATTTATTAGAGTCACTATTTTTGCCGGGATCACCCGAGGACAATAGACAAGACAATACAATAGTGTCCTGTCTCTGCTCCGTGAACAGCCTCAACCGTGTAGGGTAGGTCAATGAAACAATACAAAAATTCTACCGTAGTTCAAACGATCTCAAAAGTTCAAAGGAACGCTGTCAAAATTTGTCATAATGGATACACGACAACGCGTGTTACAAAAGAGTTCGTGCAAAATATTATCTATCTGTCGGTCTTTTATACCAATATGTGTTGTCAACGTGACATTTTTTAGCCAAAATACAAGATTCGAGCGCCGAAAGTCGAGATACGTATGCGCGGAACGACTTGCTATTGTCCTACTGTTTACTGTTAAATGCGTTTTGTCAATACGCATTTACACGCGGTCAACGCGACAGGGAGCAATGGTTGGGGTAAGACACAATTCTGCGGAGATGGCATGCTCGTCTATCTCTGGTACAGTGTCACGGTTCATTGGTCTGTCTTCAAAACTACTGTTCACACTAGGACAGTGGGTCCGGAGCTAGGACAAAACATTTTGCTGCATTAAGTTAACACTACCGTTCTGAATGAAATTAAAATTCGAGTCGAGGACTCATCTGTTATTGCAATTCCAGATGGTACGATGGCTAATGCAATTTTACAAGTTGTTTTGATTTTGGCTAAGAGCAAATTTATTAAAAAAAAAATTCCCGAACCTCCTGGAGCATTAAGGAAAAATACCTTTCCTTAGTTCCTATTAATCGATGTTACATAACGCATCGTATACTTTTGTGTCGATGTTGATCTTCAGCTACAACTTGTAACAGTTTTGATTGATTATTGGAAATTTCTCTTGTGCATAATATATGTAACCTCCAGATTGATATTTCTCCACTTTATTTCTTGATTATATGCTGAAAGTAGCCTGATTGGAAAATTTATTTATTTATACATTTAGTTACGTATTGGATTGATTTTACTGAACTACACAACTGTTTGGCTCTGGAATGATTTCGGATTGTTTTTTTGTACACTTGGATCTTCTTCTTTATTCGGTAATTCCGATGTCAATTTGATTCTGTCTAATTTTATTCATTAACCAGATCAGCAGATGGATATGTTGCAAACCACGTTTTTGCCAGTCTATAGTGTTCATGTTCATGAGGGGACCAACTCTAGGGGACGCCCACGCCGAGAGTACCTGGAGGACCTGCTGGTGGACGTGCGCTGCTCATCATATGCAGAAGTCAAAAGAGCCGCACAATACAAGGAAAAATGAAAGAGGAGATTAGATGAAATTGCTGCAAACCAATCCCAGGATTGAAACCAGAGAGAGAGAGAGTGTTCATGTAGCGCCGCGGTGGACCAAATATATGAGCCTTGTCTACGAGGTATAGGAGTTTGTGTACTTTTGAATGAAATAAACTATTCACTATATCGTATTTGTTTTGTGGAGTTAAATTGGTGTTGATATTTTCCTTTATTTCTGTTCAGTTCGGGTTACATGTGGCAGTTATGAAGAGATGCCGTGATGTCTGCCATAAGTCATTTCGTCCTGCAATTTCTCATGCAAATATCGAGGCTTACTCATAAATGATGAAGGTATAACCAACTGTCCAATATCGCTGCTGTGTTTATTTGACTCTAAAGCATCCCGAAGATGAACGAATTTTTCTGCCCTCAATTTAGGTTTGGTTGTAACGGAGGTAAGCTAATCGATCTGATTCAATTTATCCATAATAATCGACCAAGTTTTGGTTCATTAACATTCCATATCTAAGTGAGGGGTTTAAAATTGTTATGTCTTTATACAGTAACAATAGTAGTTCATGCATGAAACCGTTCTACGTAGAGGTGCTCTACTAATCTGATAAACTTGAGAAACATTAATGGCGTATCCGTCTTCTCCAAAGGATACTGTAAGCTGTAATTATTTTGTTTGCAGTGATTTTTTTGCGAATTCTCGTCACGGCTGCGCAATATAATATATCTTTTATCAAATTCTTGACCAGCTATCACAACTGCTACTTCACTTGTGGATATGGCATTATAAAAGCCGCTAATACGATACTGATTACGATATTGAAGTCGGGTGTGCTAGGTGGAACACTCTCAATAGAAGTTTTTAATGACTGTATGGTAGTCGTTATGGGAATGTTACATTTCAAAAAAGGTCAGTTTTATTGGGACAAAGCGTTTGTGTATTATTTTGCGTAGGACATATGTTATGTTAAGTAAATTCATAATTTAATTTTCTAGAACTATCTTTTAGTAACTTGTATGGTTTTTTTTTTAAGTGTTAGCTAAAAGCTTGTATATTATCATAAGTAGTGAATAAGTTTAAGGGCGCTTTATCAAATAATTATTTAAATTTAACTCTCGCAGGCCACTTCCTATTATATTCTAGTAATGGGTTTCTCTTACGCTGCCAGCTTGCATACTAAATGAGCCATGGGCTGGGAAAGTATCAGAATCTCAAAGAAATATTAAAATTAGTTCACGACAGAGTAGTTGGTACTTCAGCAGTTATTTTTCGCAAACTTACTTATTTACTTAACTTCTTGTTTATGCACACCATTGTCATAGCCTGCTTCATCTTTTACCGGATAAGCACTAGCATGCTTTATTCAATAAGAGTACAACATCAGTATCTCACTGCCAGGAAGAAGGGAGACTGTCGAACCCCCATTGGAGGTACGATAAAGCGAAAATAAATGGGAAAGAAGAAAGGTTAGATAAAATGAGGGAAGTATGTGACAAGATAAATATTTAAAACATATTTCTATTCTGCGTGATGGTCCCACTAACCAGGGTATGGTTATTATACAGCTTTAAAATGAAGCAAAACATTTCAAACACGTTTCAAAATATAAATACCTACCTACCTAATAGTATTGATTCGCTGTGCATATAAGCGTTAGATCTGCCCCTGAGTCAGACGAACTTCTTAATAAATATACCTAAGCACGAGTTTTGCACTACAAATCTAGGAACCGTACCAGAGGGAAATATCTGAATTGTCTTAAGTGTTCTTAATTGTATCGGCACGTAAATCGTTACATATTTTATTGAGACATGTCATTTAGTCAGAAGATGCAAATATTTCATTTTGTCTATATATAACTAGACCCTGTTTATTGCTCTTGGTGATGTATTTTACCCCGCGGCGCACTTCGACACTAGTAGAGCTAACACAACACATTCATATATAATTATACAACAACCTGACTCGTTAAGGTAATATACCAATATCACGCGATTGAAAACAACGCCATCACCGTACCTAATAATTACACGTTGACTTTCAAAAATTTTCGATGTCATATATTCTATGAAAACCAAATGATCCTTAAATGAATTTTATGTGAATAAAAAATATAATAACATACTTTTATCGGTTATAAAAAATGATTTTACTTTATTGTTATAACAGACTTTGCGTATTTATTATTGATATTTTGCATCCATGGACTGTGTCTCTTTGCCATTTAAGTCACAATCAAACTACATATTTATATAATTACAAATAAAAAAAGCGTTTTGAAAAAATTGCTTATAAATATATAAATATGTACTTATATATTTTATGTTTTGCTCTTAATTCGGTTGGTTTATTGATTTAAATTTATACACCGCTTAATCTCAACAGATGAGCTCTTAAAAAGAGCAAAATATATAAATACTACATATATATATATTTTTTTTTTTTTAAAAAGAAAGTCAAACATTCTCAGGTTACGAATAACCAGACAATATTTGAAAATCTCCTACTACCACCACAGTAAGCTGAAAATGTTGCTTGTGTTGTGATGGAGGACTTAGCCAGCCGAGGAATTGAACACACTACGCCTTGGTGGGACCCAAACGCGATGTCAACTCGGCCACCGACCGGTCTTATATTTTATATTTTGCTCTTAATTCGGTTGGTTTATTGATTTAGATTTATACACCGGTTAATCTCAACGGATAAGCTCTTAAGAGCAAAATATATAAATATGTAGTTATATATTTTATATTTTGCTCTTAATTCGGTTGGTTGAACACACTACGCCTGGGTGGGACCCAAACGCGATGTCAACTCGGCCACCGACCGGTCTTATATTTTATATTTTGCTCTAATTCGGTTGGTTTATTGATTTAGATTTATACACCGGTTAATCTCAGCGGATAAGCTCTTAAAAAGAGTAAAATATAAAATATATAAATTTGTAGTTATATATTTTATATTTTGCTCTTAATTCGGTTGGTTTATTTATTTAGATTTATACACCGGTTAATCTCAACGGATAAACTCTTAAAAAGAGCAAAATATAAAATATATATATATGTAGTTATATATTTTTTATTTTGCTCTTAATTTGGTTAGTTTATTGATTTAGATTTATACGCCGGTTAATCTCAACGGATAAGCTCTTAAAAAGAGCAAAATATAAACATTTTACTTATATATTTTGATGGCCTCCAAAGTCGAGGTGTAAGGCTCTCGAATAGCAATCCATATAATTTAAATTGCTTTCAGGGGAAGGAATCGGTACCTATATCTTGCAATCGACAAGTGGTCCATAAAAGTGTTACCTCCATATAAGATGGCTTCCATAGAGGGAAATGGCCCCGTAAACAAGGACCAACGGACTACGGAGCTCCTAGCTGTATCCACACATTACCGGCAACCAGAGCTGTTATATATCACCAGGCATTTAGATAAGCCTTGGCACGGATGCTTTAACATTATGATAGACGCCGCAAGAGCCCGTTGAATAAGAAATCGCAAGGTGACCCCACCGCGAGTACCTTCTCAGGGTGAAACAGATATCATGCTGATTTCTTAATACAAAATCGGCAAAATTAGAATAAAGTTGATCAACAACGCTGTGTCTTACGTCGACGAGGTCGATGCGAACGCGATTGTGAGCGGTATAAAGTGGCAACGCTTCCGCTCCGAAATCTTCGGCAACGTATTTCTGTTGAAGAAAAATTGATGGTGACTTCGAGGCACGAAATTAACGAAAAAAAGTATTAAAACGTTTAAATGCTTTATCTAGTATAATACCTACTCAATAGTAGACAATACGTAATAAATGAGTCGCACCACTTGCCACGTAATATTTGTCACGTAGGACACTTCCAAGTTGCGGTAACCATTTGATATTATTTTTGAGCCGCGTTACATCGATCTCGCCTATATTTAGGATGTAGCGTAAGATATTATGTTAGTTGATCATAAATATTATATTGAGACGACTTGAAGGGGACTGTTATGGTCGTTGTTATAACGTCATCTGCGACAATTAGTGTACCGCGAAGGTGATGAGCAAACATTGATCTGTGGTTGAAAGGTTTTTCCTTACAAATACTAAGGGAGAAAGATGTGTTTTGTGCCGCTTGCTTGGTTGCTGGAGATAAACATTAGATTAGAAGACTATCAAAGTACATAGTCTATAAAGCACAGATATAACATACCTAAGTACTGCGGAGGTGCAAATGCACGACAACCTGATACATTGGTATCTATGGTTCTTGTTATAAATTTCCTGCCTCACAACTCTACAATAAAAATTCCGGGTAAACGAAACATTTTAGACTTTTATTTAGTTATGGATAATAAAAAAAAATGGATGGCTTTGTTAGCAGACGGTAGGAATAATTCTCGTAATCGTATTAATCTGTGTCTCCATCCCTTCATTATCGACATATCTACTGTTACATAGTGCCATTTATGAATAATTTTATTATGTAGTGCTTTCACTTCAACAAATTATTGAATTCCGCAAGCCTAAACCTATACTTTAGGGTCCACAGATTACACCGGCGCTGTTTGCGAGTTCCCTACAGAGCATCGGACCATCCCACTAAAACCTCGAATTCTAATATCTACGAAACCACGCTTTTGATTATTTTGACTAAATTGATTATTGAAATATTGGGATAATTGGGATCATTGAAACACTTACGTTTATTTGAAATATATGGTGCAAGGGGCCAATCTTACATATTCTAAGTCAATGCTAGCATCTTATTGTATTTCCCAACGCTGAAGTTCCGATAAATCGCAATCCAATTTCGCTGCAATGATACGTTGAAGTAAATAGGGTATTTATTATCAAAAATGCACAGTATTAGGTATCCATATTTATTGAATTAGCTATTTTGTAATATATTTTTCACGAAGATATAATAAAATCGGAAAAAAAGTATATTTACCCACTCGACTTCTCATAAACACTTACATTTTCACAGAGAACGGCTGAAATAGCCTGAAACGAATTTATATAATATATAGGTAGGTACTGGAATTTATGAGGATATATTTCCGTCTAAGAAACAATGTTAAAGGACCCGAAGTGAAGGGGACTAGAATAATTGGGTTTATCTGGAAAATACAATCTCGACACCCCCTTTACTGCATTAACGATAAGAAGATTTTCCCCTAAAATGTTGACTCGGTATATCCATTTAGGCGTGCGTAAAAATCTTTCATATCCTTAGAAATGTGACGAGCCTGTATAAATAATGTACTTGCGATTTGAATATCCAATATAAGGGTATTATTTCAGTATTATTAGGAATAACAAAGGAAATAACAATGGAGCCGACAAAAATAATTCATCGAGCTGGCCTTATGCTATACTATTCCGACATCGAATTGAAGTCAACGTATTTCTCTAATGCTGCCGTTTCTCACCAGTCGTTATCTCCGATCTCCGGGGATGGACGGTCTCAAATAATAATGTTTTACTGACCAGTACTGAATTCGACTTATAGCTTTTTTTATTTCATGCCTTATGCTTGGAGGTGGAGAAGTTATCAAGATAATTTTGGAAAATAATATCAAAATGATAAAGGAGATAAAATCACTTTCTATAATAGCTGTTATTCTCGTAGTTAATCGACGTACATTGTTTATAGTACTTGAATGAATTCGGCCAAAAAATAACGCTAGTAATTATCAGTTTTTTTTTTTTAATTAGACGCTTCATTTTCTTTAACCAATAATTTAGTTAGGTACCTACAAAAGCATAAAATAAATCATAACGCTCTCCATGCAACGCGATTTTACATCCCTAATAAAATGGTCCCATGACGCAGGCCTAACCAAATACCAAAAAAACCAAATTAATGCACAAACGATCAATATATGCTTCAGTTCCGATTATGTCTGAAATAATATCTTACAACTTTACCTGTACATAAAAACATTTTGCAGCCCGGCTAAAAAATTTATTAAAAAAATATTTCTTTATCACTTGCAGAATCAACTTTACGAAATGGAATTACCACATGGAGAAATTTTTGTTTAAATTATCTTCAATCAGTACCAATTTCTATGATTAAAATAATAGTTTCAAAAAATATTTTTCATACAGAAGAAACATTTGTATCGAAACATAAATATCTTGTTTGTGCAGTTAAGCTATGGGACAATATATTGATTCAGCATATATTTGACTCCGAATAGGTATAAGAGAAAAGTGGAACATTAACACAACACCAAGTTCACAAAAAATGAAGGCATGCTTGTTCCTAAATATAGCAAAAAATTCGGACAGCGAACTCTAAAATATAACGTGCCCAAAATATTCAACACGTTACAAAGTAATTTAAAAAATTGCAAATTACCACTATTTTTTTGCCACTACAAAAAAAAGTGTATCAATATAATAATGTGTATATTTTATAATTAGTAAAAATAATATGTATATTTATTATTAGTAATAATATTGTGTATCCATATTTACTTTGTAATTGAACATGTACATCCTGTTGACAAAACGCCTAATTGTAGTTTAACGGGATAATACTTAAAGGTCTCGCATACCCCTGCGTGCAGAAAACCGAGTAAAATTTGAAAAAATATTATAAAGGATATGTTGTAAAAAAATAAAAATATTTTTCCCATATTTTTCATAAACTTTTCAACTAACAGAAAAAAATCTTTTTTTTTAATATTAATATTAATATGTAGTAGTTAATATAAAAAAAATGTCTAACAAAAAAATTAAGAAAACCTCTAGTCAGATTGTAACACTGCATTATTTTACAAGATTCTTTTATTTTTATTTTTGCAGATTGAATAATTTTTGGTGAAGTCATGATACCGACAATGGTTTTCACCAGTAGTCCATTTAAACGCGTAAAAAATAATGTTAATTTAAAAAGGTTTTTTCTATAACTTAAAAGTTAATAAAAAATGTGGATTTGACGATTTGTTTTCACTCGTGCTGAATTGAATGAGACCACTCATAAGCCGATAGTATCTATATTAAACTTGTTGAGATAAGACAGATTTTTAGTGAAGAAGCGTGAATATAAGAGGGATCAACCCACTATAGTCGAGTTACTTTATTGTGGGCGGACTCTGCATATTTTCATTTATAGTTCCAATTTCTTTCATTTAGATGAGAAAATTTTCAAGGATGCACGATTTTTCTCATTTATCAAACCTGAAATGCAGTGGTTAGTGGGCAGTGGGCACGCGACACTAAAATAGTAATAAATCCAATATTATCATTAGAGTTGGTTGATTGAGCTCCTGCGGTGGTTGTAAGGGTACGGCCCGCGCCGCTTATTACTTATTAAAATACCGTCGTGTAACAGAATGAGCGAGCAGATAATCTTCCCCGCGCCTCCGCTTATCAAGACTAACCTAATGCGATTAATCGTCCGTGACATAATCTAATAATTAAGGCATGGTAATAAATTGCTCTAACATTGCCTTCAGCGAGATGATAAAGTTCAGCTGCCGAGGAGATACACTAAGATAATTATTATGAAGCGCTCAGACGTGCTTCGGTTGACAGAAATGTTAAAAAAACCACGACTATGCACGTGCAGAATGTGGAACCAACCTCATTCAAATAATAGAAGGTTATTTGTCTATCAAACCAGCGGGTACTATTGAAAAAGTATCAGTCGCATAGATGTTAAAATTATCCTATGCAAACGCGTACGATATTCAAATTCACCAAATAAAGGTTTTTGCAAACCCAAATCTCAAAAATTCGGTGTGCTGACGGAATTCTTTGTAACTATGCATACGAGAACCTAATAACCGGTTCCATTCAATAAAAATATTCGTTTTTCAACGAACCCAAGCAGTTTTTATTGTTGAATAATAGTGGATACATACATTAATTTTATACTGTTTTTTTGGCTACTTTTAAGATGATAACCTTTCCTTTTACTGGCCTTGCTACTTTTTTTCGAAACGTATACCTATTATTACATGCTTCATAATTTTATGTTGTATTTTATCTTGATTTTTGTAAGTCATTACTTAAGTAATATTTTATATGAAATAAGTCGTGAATTCCAACTCCAAAACATTGTTCATGTCTTGACTTGACATTATCTTTATTGTTTTTGGATCCTATCTTTGTTACAACTCTATTTTTTTAATTTTCCTCTATAGTAACATCTCTCCATGTATTAATTTCATGTATTATGTCATATGTCATAATTGGACATGATCCGTTAATGATTAAATAAATTGCTTGTTTGGGTTTGTGCTATTAAGTAAGTAGGTATATTGGTTCATTGTTATTTTTCGCGCCTTGTTCATTTCTATTCAAGTTTGTATTTTTTCTTTACATTAATTAGGTTTCTCTTTCCTTTGTTCTTATTTGTGCAATTAAAAATTTTGATATCTCCTTAATTATGTCCAATTGTGTTCCCTCGCACTAATGTTTTGTAAATTCCTCCCGACCTAAAAATAGTTTTATAACTCCGAATAACCATGAAGATTCAATTAAAATGGAATATTATGAATGTTTAAGCACTTAAAAAAATAAATCATCTCTCATCATATGGATTAAATACAATAGTCGCTGGAAATAACTGGAAGAAATAGGATGTAACTTATAAGCTAAACCCTTTGTACTCTTTATTTTTGTGAAGTAAATATTATATTTTTTTGAATTTGAATTTGCGCCTGTTTATTTTCACTGATTTCCGGAAGGTTTAGTTTCAAGATTAATGATTAATTTCATTTCGATGGCTAAACTTTCTTTGTTCCATAGGCGCAGCACTGGAATTTTGATAAAATTGTCAAATGGAAAAATATGCTATCTCATGAATTCGCATATTCAACGAGGGTTTTGGAAATCCAGTAAGAGGAATTCCATTAATTTGCTTACCTAACCCGTGACATTATACCCATACCTTGTTCAAAGGTGACAACAAACACAAAAGGGCTACGCATAATGCCGCTTATTATTTGCGCACCGAAGTGCGAGCCGAACCACGAATTATGGGAAAGGAACGAAGCAACCACAAGCGGCGTTTTGCGCTTCGGTTCGCAAATGTATACGTAGCATAACGATGACATGTAATTCAGAAAGTGGAAACGACTTCAATAATACTGTCTAGCGCAGGCACGATTCTATTGTATACTAGCAATGTTTAAACTCCCGTGATGGACACGGGACATCAATTATAATTACGTGGTATTTTAGAAAAATAAATCAAAAGTATCGATGATTTTTGACAAAAGATTTTATGTCAGATTTTTTCATAAATTTCCCATAAATAATTAGACCCCATTAATTGGACCATGTTATGCATACAAAATCCAACCCATAAAGCTGTCATCTCATATGGATGTTGTTTCTAACTTTATTTTTTCATTTTATTGGTTGTGGGTTAGGAAAAAATTCTCGAAAAAAATATTGATCTTTTGGGATTAATGTCTTCAGCAAGTGAAAATATAACTATTGATGAAATTGATTTCATCAATAGTTATAATCGTCATCATAGGTACGATTATTTATAGAATATCCGAATCGATACCATGTTCGGGGAACTTTCATGGAACCATTATTTACAATGCTTGATAGACAGGGGAAATGAAACGTCCAACTCGGAGTTACAGTTCTATGTATAAATGTGGGATGACTTTTTTCAACCTTTAAAACATTGTTATAACGGGCGAGCACGTACAACATATACGTCAGCAATCGAGGATCAGTGAACGATTTATGACTACCTAATATAAGCTCAAGGGTCAACATGCGTGAGATGCTCGCACACCTATTTGATTTAAGAGCTGGATTAGGGGAGTAAATCATGACCTAAAACAAATAAATAATTTAAATGTGTGGAAATTTGGCTGGGCAGCTTTGACGAAATAAAAATAGAGGTTGACCAATGCATTCTCAATGTGCTCATGTAAAATAAACATGACGTTTTCAGATAATACGAGATGTAAGCCACGCGTACACGGATTGTTGGCGTAGGCCGATAGTACCAGCCAAAATACTAACAAACGGTAGAAAGATAAACCTATTGTTCAATTTGTGGCTGAAAACATTGCAAAGATAAAGTAGAATAAGCGTGTCGCGAAAAGAGACATTTGCCATTGTTAGTAAATCTTACCACCTTGCGACCGTGGGACCAATGGAGGAACAAATTGAGGTTCTGAAGACGAAAACTGTAACAAAAGTAAGGCTTTAGCTGGAATTGGTGCGTGGAAAGAGTATAAAAGATTTGATTCGCAGATAATCCATTTCTATCTGTCAAACGACTAACTAATAAAAAATAATTTGACTGGTCGGTGGCCGAGTGGACATCGCGTTTGGGTCCCACCAAGGCGTAGTGTGTTCAATTCCTCGGCTGGCTAAGTCCTCCATCACAACACAAGCAACATTTTCAGCTTACTGTGGTGGAAGTAGGAGATTTTCAAATATTGTCAGGTTATTCGTAACCCGAGAATGTTTGTCTTTCTTTTTTAATTCAAAATTTGCATTTGTTAACGTTCTAGTACTAGATAAATAATATTATATATAAGTAAGACATAAATGAATTTCAAAATATACATACTACTAGCGTAGTCCCTTGATAATACCTACAACGACACTTTAACTTCAGAACCTAGAATTTAATTGTACCATTACCGATTTTAACGTTTAGAGACAGAAAAAAATCAATCAAAAAGCCTTGAAAATTGTTGGATGTCAAGAGATTAATCGGCGAATTCAAATAACATTAAAAGAAATTCTGCGCTTCTCTTAAAAAAATATGGCGAAAATTGCGTCGTTCATCCAGGCCAGTATCTGCCAAAGTGTGTGCCGCGGAATATAGTTTAGCAGAATAACTGAAAATTTCAAATAATTCCCGCTCATTAATATGTTCAATTTTAAATAAATTCAACATCTACATATTCAAATATACACAAAGTGGTCGACGATACACAGGGATACAATGACGCTGGTATATATGCAGCGTAGTCAGTGAGCACGCAAACGCGCTCTGTGTCATTTCGTTTTCAGCGCTCGTGAAAATGACATCCAAAAATGAGAGCGGCTACAGATGGTAGATGGGGTGTTTCTTAATCTAATTTAGAGCCGCGTTTTGATAAAATATTAAGAAATTGCTACCTACATTATGATTTCTTTTTTTATTTTGTGTGCCGCAAAACAAATCCAATTCACCAGTGTGTTGCGAAGTAAAAAAAGTTTGTCAGACACTGACCTAGGCCACCTTTTTACTCGGATAAACGATGACGCGGAATTGAATTCATGAAAAAGTCAAATGATTTGGGTAAATCTTCCATCAATTCCGTTCCAATGACTTCTGCTTGATAATTATTGACAAATGAAAGTTCTTTCGGACGGAAATATGGAGTTTCACACTGCTCCACAAAATGTATTCATCGGTCGGATATTTTTATTCGAATTTCTTTTGGAAATTCTATTCCTGAGTCTTTTGTCAGTGTGGACAACGGCGTTGAATTTTAATAGGAGTACCCACTTCAAGAAATTTAACATGAATGTAATTTAATGTACCTGCTCGTATTATATTGATTTACGTAATTCTTTTGTATAAGTATATCCAAAAGCCTTAAAGAAAATCAGAAACATTTTCTTGATATAATATTCAGAACGATTTTTGATTTACATAAATAAAAAAACAAACATTAAAATTGTGAGATATGATTTGAGATTTTCTCGGCCAAAATAATTATAGTGATTTATTTTTGAGGTTTTATGCCGTGTTGCGGCTACTTCCTTATTTAGACAACGTTTCGGACAGCATTACAGTATGTGATCAGGGAAGATGTGTGATCACACGCCTGCTCTGAAACGTTCGCTAACAAAGGAGGTATCGCAACATGGCATAACACCCTAAAAATAAATCTCTATAATTAAAATTGTAGTATGAAATAATAATAGGTTTCTTACATTTTTTTAAGTAACCGATATTGCCTGAAGAACACCAAAAGAAGAAAAATTATATTATTTCAACAGCAAGACAGAAAAAAACTATTTTTCAGCGAAATCAGCTGGAGAGCAAAATTTTTTTTTTTCACCATCCCAAGTATTTTCCTCGCAAAGAAAAAATAATATTTTTGAATAATATAGTAATATTGAACGTATGGTACTTTAAAAAAAGCAATTTAAGTGGAGGTAGGTCCTCAAAATATAGTGTGGGTTGTTTTCAAAATATCTTTAAAAATAGGTATTTTATATCTAGATTCAGATATCTTGTTCCATGGCGTTTATTTTCTTCTTCATTTTTGTGGATATGTAGGTGACTACTATTAAAAGATTTCTCATTCCTAAAAGATAAATCTGAATGTAACGTTTTCTGTGCAAGGTACAAATTTTTGTTTTCTAGAAATGTATTAAAATCAATTCAGTTATTTGACAGAAAAATGTAATTTATTATTATTCTATGCTTTTTACCTACACAAACTACTTTTTGCTGGTCAAATCAGGTTTCACAATAATTAATATGCTTGTGATGGAGGTAAATGGTCCATGTTGGTCAATCTGCAGCGGTGGTTTTGTCGTATATTTAGATGTATGTGAGCGGTCTATGTTTTTGTAAATGTATACGGTTGCGGTAATATGGTCTGATTAAATAAATCGAGACTCCATTTATTGCTTTAAAAATATTACGCACAGAAGGCGGTCTTAAAGTTGATACGCCTCCAGTGAACAGTTAGAGAAAGGAAAAGTGTGTTTCGTGGGGAGGGAGGAGGGAGGGGGGATTTACCAGCAGTAGCTACAACCACCGCGCTGTGTAGAAGTACACAGCTTCCCGAATTCATTTTATGACTTATTACGTCGTTTCCGTCACTGGTTACCCCAGGTATCTCCAACAAATACCTATCGTTGGGTGTAATCAGAATAAAATGGATTTTCCAGATACAATTTTTTTTTTTAAATGAAAAATATTTGAAACAATATCTTTTCTCAGAGTACAGTTGAATTGTGCAACATTTATCCTGTGGAACATTTTAGCATACTGCGCTTGTTAAAGGGTAAGGCGACTTTCGAAGCCATAGATGTATAACATCTTTATCTGCGAGTATGTCATTTTCCAATAATTGTAGCCTTGAGTATCAATTCCGTGAAATTTATTTGATGCGTTTCATGGTGTCAATAATTAATATTTAAACTAATCCAAAATTTATATATGGATGAACAATTATTTTTAGTAAATTATTTGTTATTATTTTTCTCCCTAAATAATTTACAATGCAGATACTTAATAGATCTTTTCTTTAGCAGATTATCGTATGATGTTTAAAAGAAAATGGAGGTTTAGGACAGTAAAAGTAATATTCATTGAAGCTGATGGCCGTCTGCGTGGGAAATTACAATTATAATTTCGTGTTATTGAAAGAAGGAGAATTAATTCTTGAAAACGGAGATTCTAGCAATTCAATTGTTTAATTCAAAAGAAATAATTATTCAAGATAGGATTTTGATTTTTAACGTAGAAAAAGATTTTAACTCTTAAAGCGGTGAGAAATAGGTATTTCAGATCTGACCTAGAACGAAATATAGAGTTTCTGATTCTGAGCGAATTCAATAATGTTCTTAGTCAGTTGGTTTCTTGAGGTTTTTTTAAGTTATTTATTTGAAAATCGTCTGATTTTATCCACTATAATATAATACATGCACGTAACTTACACATTTTCTTCAACTGAACAACAAAAACGGATTGAAAATTAACAATTCTATTTTATATAAATGAAAAAGTAACATTGAAATAAAGTTTCACTAGAAAAAACAACTTGTACATAGAAATTCAACCCTTTCCTTGCCTTAGCTTCCATTATTTGAGAAAAAAATTTATTCTCTTCTAAGGATAATGAATTTTTCTGGGAAATGCAATTTCACGGTTAATTTATTTTCCATTAACTGTAATGAAATTCGAAAAATTACTTGAATATTTGTTTCACCGAAATGAGGTTGTTTGAAAAGTAATACTAAATTCAAATGAATAGAACGCATTTTAATCTCTATTCAGTTTAGCAGTAAAAATAAAATTTTAGACGCCTTCAAGATGTGTTGTTGGAGGAAAATGCTCAGGATTCCATGCGGAACCATTACAAACGGTCGGGCATTGTAGGTATCCATTAATAAAATATCTCATTCGCTTAGGGCGCTGCCTGGGGGTATTTAGGCGGATCATTTGCAAATTGAAAACTGGAACCGGGAGACACTTGGGGCCTCTGGCAAAGTGGAAGAACCGATGCACTGAATTGATAAGCATCTGAAATATCGGTATCAATCATGCTTCCCCAATACTCTCCATGCAGCGCAGGATTCCGAAGACCATACTTCATCGGCTTAGTATGGCACTTGCATGCATATAACGACTTGGAAAAAATCTTATGAATAGATGTTTCTACAAAGATATCGAAAATTTTAGGAAATAAAATAAAACGTAAGGTTTTTTAATAATAAAATAAACAAAAGAGTTTTTTAGCTCCTGACGTCACTATATAAAAACGACCGGTTATCAATTTTCTTTATTTATTTTTAAAATTCCGCGCTTTGTTTATACAGCAACACTGACAGTTCCGTTTACTTTGAAGTTTTGCGTTTCTGACAGTTTCTCGGTAAATCGAAACATATTTTTACTGTGGTAGAAGTATTTTTGCACACAGAAACCATGATATAAACTACCATATTTTAATTATACATATTACGTAATTTAAAAAAATATATTAAGACAATATCATTAGTTCTTTTAACGATCTCTGACCCTACGGTAGTTAACGAATGTATATTTAAATAATAACTAAATTTTGACAGACATTACGACGTGAAGTTCGTCCGTTTCTCTGGTTTTTCGATTTTTCCAGTTTACAAAAATTGTTGGACTGAAATTAAAAAAAAAATGCTTTAAAAAATACGATTAAAAATAGAAAAGGATATTTTTTCTCAGAAAATTATATATTTATATAATTGCACAGTTAACTCTTAAAAAATATTTATAATTAAATTGGCCTTCCGTTGGTTGAGCATTAAAGAAAAGGTGTCTCATAAGCCAAGTGGAGGAGGTCACCCTAAGGGGTTTTAATGCGCGAAAATGCCACCCAAAAGGTTCTTCTTCTGGGGGAAATGCCTCTTAAAGCAATAACAGTAATGTTGCTTCGAATTTCCATCACCATAATATAGACGGCGCATTCTCGGATTAAAAGTCGAAGCTGTGGCTGCTGTGGGTCTGAAGTGGAGGTATCAGCATCAGCGCCCAATTGCTTGCTCGCTCTACTTCCTACGTTATAATTCTTATAAAAGTGTTAGCGATCGATTTCACATCAATGGTGGAAAATTCGTGAAACATGAATCAGTTAAAAGATTTTATTTATTTATTTTATATTGTGGCAATGGAAACCCGACGAAAATACTTTATCAGTAAAAATTACAGCCTCAGTGGTCGCAAATTCAAATTTTATTTTATACATTCGTGTGATTTCACAAAATACTAATAAATAAATTAATATATTGTATATTTAAGTGGATGATAGTCTCAGTATCGACTTGGTGTAAGAACAGCATTCAGAATTGAAAAGTTGCTTGAAATGACTTTGGCTGTGTTTGGTGACCAGATCTGAATAGCCAAGTAATTCCCTACCTTCTTATTTATCATCTCCTTCTCCTTCCCACTACCATCAGCCTCACAACATACTTCAATTGGGGATGCCATAATCTCAGTGGCTCCAGACGATTGGGAGCAGTTGGATAAAAAAGTTATTTAAATTCAAATTAAATTAAATTAAATACTTTTTTTACATTAGTTCCACATAAGAGGCCTTAAGAAAATAATTTGCCTCAGGGCCTATGTCATCTTTGGGGATGTTGAGTGGAGGGAAAATGAATGAGAGAAAGTATTAATATGGATCCATCCCTCCCAAAATAATGGGTCGAGCGATTCCGGCTGGAGAAGTCAAAAGGTCTCCCTCAACCAGCTAGATCAAGCCCGCCGCGCAGTAAGTGGGAAAATGCCGCTAAGACCTAGACAAACATCACCCCATGAACCTGGGCACCCCTGCTAAGTCACTAAACTTAGCGATATACTTGATGGGTTTATTAATTATTCCATATTAGATTATAAAGTTTCAGTTTAAAAAATGATGTTACTTAAAGTAAATAACATCATTTCCCGCTTGCTTTTAAATGCTGAAAATATTAGTAAGGTGCCAACTAAATTATTACATATTATTTTACATTTGGCTATGAAGCCAAACTTTTAAAAGCTGATTATCATGTTGTTCAAAGAAAGCAAAAATGTATTCTTCTTTAATTCCCTACCAGCAAGGCAGTATATTTCAAAGATTCTTCGTCATAAATTAGCTCTTTTTTCAGCCAAAGACTTGGTCAAAGAGACTAGGAATATTTGTCTACAAAACTTTACAACATTCTACTCGCAGTAATTAAGAAACTGGTAAAGAAAAATGAATTTTAATGAAACATAACGAACTTGGCTAAAACTTTTAGAGCTTACATTAAAAAGGAGACGAAAAACTTCAAGGACGATACAAATGATTTTAAAAAAAAGCTAGAAAAAACAGTCTACCTCAGTACACTACCTCCTCTGTACTAACAAGGAATAAATAATAAATTTTTATCGATGAAGAAAAAAAACAAAACATGAAGCAGAACACGACACAGAAAAAAAAGGTTGCGGTCTCAACTGGGAATCGAATCCGGGATCTCTATCTTACCCGGACAACACCTCTAACCACTCGGCTATTGGGACCTAATTATTAGACATCATTTTTTTCGATCGTCTAGGTTCTTCACTACTTAAACGTACTTGCCACCTATTAACTCCTCAAGCCTCTGCCATATTTCGACAGAAGTTCACAGTATTTTCACTTTGCAATAAAATAAAAAAAAATAATATTTATGAACGTATGTGAAAAATTTATGAAAAAAAATTTTTTCAATAGACAAATGTATTACTAACGTTATCGTTATGTCGTTTCATATTAAAATAATTAATAAAAAAATTGCCAAACAAAGTTTTATAATTTTTTTCAAATTGCATTCGGAACTTTTGTTTTCAAAAATATGCAAATTTTCATTCATCTGTGGTTAACTTCTAGATTTGAATAGACAGATTTTTCTAACACCGCTTAGATCATAACTGTAAGGGAGATATAATTAATTTTACAAAACCATAAGAGTTGTTCCCAAAAGCGAACAAATTAGCCTGAAAGGTTAAACATTTTATGGAAAGTTGTACCGTATTTACTATACTTGTGTTTTCAGTTTCAATGTACCATATACCGAGGTACATATGTACCGTGTTTACTATACTTGTGTTTTCTGTTTCAAGGTACCGTATACCAAGGTACATAGGTACCGTGTTTACTATACTTGTCCCCGTCAACTGTTCTTCGTAACATACTTGGAGTACCATGAAAAGTAAAAAGGAAACGTCTGACTGAATCTTCATAAAATAACAAACTATTGTTTGCTTAGTTTTCACCGTTCCACAGAAATTATGTGAACAGACAGATGAAAATATAAACTTTGAAGTCGGTAACTATACAATATGTATCTATAAATATTCTGCACACAAAGCACGTCAAGTAAACAAACTAGGAGTGATGGACGCATTGGATATGTTGGTAAGCCGTAAATGAATCTTTGAATGAATTTAATGAATAATCTTAGGTAGTTACAAGTTGTTAAGAAATTTTATGTCCGATGTGCTAATTTGAATTACTTACTATACGCGCTCCATCTCGTCTGACTCGTCTGTCTCTTTCCAGCAATATTGACCTTTGGGAAAAGCTCGTGTACAAGTGACAATATTTTTTTCAAGGCGACAAAACGAATGCGCGCTGATGGCCTTCCAATTTCGCCTTTCCTGGATTTATTGAGATGTGATTTAAATCTCTATGCCACGAGAAAGTGTATACAAAAATTAAACAAAATCGGTTGTACTCGAAACACTTCGGTGTTATTTTTTTATTACAGGCATCTAGCCCCTCTGAAAAGGTCTGGTGTTCCGTCTGGTTGAAGCGCGCACCACTTGTTGACCAGTTATAAGTTGGAACCAGTGGCGGAAAACTGTCTGCATACAGTTTTTAATACTTGTATGTATTTGGATTTGTTTTCTTGGATGAGTGAATAAATAAATGAATGTATGAACGAATGAAATGAATCTCGTAAGTGGAAAATTAACCCACTTCCCCACATCTGATCGAGCTCAATCTTGGCAGATAGACTCGTTGTCGATGACAATGCATTCTGTCAACTTTTACAAAAAAAGTGAAAAAAATTACAGCAGTTAATATACGAAACAAATCTTGATACTATCCAATTAAGATTTGGCTTAAGTGATAAAGTGATTCATTTTATCATTCTCCGGAGAGAAAATGTCAATCCCCTGTCAAACCAAAATAAGAGTCATATTTTAAACACATCCATTAATAAAAATAGATGTATTATGTAAAAAAAAGCTTTGGTTTTTGTGATGTTTTTAATTTTTATTTAGAAAAATATGTCCCGGACAGCTAAATTCAATTTTTTTACCCAAAACAAGCTGGTTAAAGTCTTTAGTGTAGGTCCTAATACACTTTATATACGAAATGCAAACCATACACACAAGGGGTTACGAAAGCCATTCAAATGATCACTGCGAGCGCCTTTTTGTTGACGTGTCGACAGATTATGGATCAGCGCAACTGTTTCCACGAGCATTACATGTAATGTTCTTACTGCCATCCGTATGAAGAAATCAAAAAAGGCGAGCCAAGCCACGAATTACAGGAATGAACCGCAAGCGGCAAGCGGCAAGCGGCAAGCGGCAAGCGGCAAGCGGCAAGCGGCAAGCGGCAAGCGGCAAGCGGCAAGCGGCAAGCGGCAAACGGCAAGCGGCAAACGGCAAGCGGCAAGCGGCAAGCGGCAAGCGGCTAGCGGCAAGCGGCAAGCATTTGCGGTTGCTTCGTTCCATTCCCATGAGTTGAGGTTCAGCTCGGCAGTTCGGCTCGCGTATACATACGTAGCATAACGTAAAACATTACGTTGTAGGTGTCCGGACCCGGCATTGCGATCATTATCATTATATAGTACTAGAATCAAAGTGATAAACCACGGTGTCACAGGGTTAAGAACTTTGACTTTTGGACAGAACTGTAGTTATCGAGGGATCGATTCGCGACACTATCTAGGGTATTGAGATTTTTCTACGTTCACTTAACACGAAGTATTCTATCTGAAAATGTTTACATAAAAATATGAAAAGGAAATTATTTATTTCAGAAAACTTTTAAAATGTACGCTCGACTTGAATTTACGGTCAGTAAACGTAAAAAAATTAATAAAAGATTTTTTAAGGCTGTCGGCTTTCTGGAAAAATGCCAGAGGAATAAAGTTACTGCAGGCAATTAATAAACGTAATATGAGGCCGGAAAAAAAACCGCTCAGTAACTAAATTTTATAAAAATAAATGCAATACGACATAAATTTTCAAGAATGTGGTGTTGTCCTCGAAATTAACATGTATTTTTGGTGCATTTAATCAATTTTGGTATACACTTTGTCAAGTTTTAAACGATTGGCTTCTCGATCGTCATGCATGTTTGTTTCCAAAATTATTGATAAAAAAACTGGTACGGAAATGGAAACATCCAAGTTCTTGTAAACGAGTAAGATTATTTGCCTAATAATAAGCCTATTGCAAGGTGCTAAATTATTGTTAACCATCAATATTGTCGTGTCCCGTCAAAATAACCCTAATGCGACAATAAACTTAAAAAATAAAGAACAACTTTTTTTTTCTTTTTTTTAAGGTTATACCTATCAATGTAATATATCATTAAAAAGAAGACAATACTCGTAAATCTAAACAAAACATGAAACAGAACAAGGCACGGAAAAATAAAAAGATTACGGTCACAACTAGGAATCAAACCCAGAATCTCTTGTCTTGCCAGGACAGGCGTCTTAACCAACTAAACCGCTGGGACCTATTTATTTAAACGTCATATTTGTCGATCTCATATTTCAAATTCAAAATAACCAATATCATCTTGCTACTAATTTTTCCTATATTTTTTGGCATCTACCTTTTTAATGGAAACAAAGTTTTAAGTGAACCTTTATTGTATTTTTTATTGTTTTTAACTTAGATACTTTCTCGGATAAACATATCCGATATTTATTTATATGGGATACCTTGACTTTTAAAAAGATCTAAATGAATATTCAGAAACAACTTTTTCTTTTTTACTTACTTTAAAGGTTATTCCCTAGTTGTGACCTTTATCTTTTTTATTATTATGCGTATGGTACTGTTTCATGTTTCGTTTATATTTATTACTTTTATCTTCTTCTTCAATTGAAAAAAAAGTTTGTGAATTTATTTACATAATAATCGTATTCGAAATGATTATAGTTTTGGTAACGGGTAGGTGGCGAAGTCTCCAGAAGAACAGAGAGGCACATAATATTATATAACGGAGCGAAGAGGACATACATTAGGCCAGGCAATGTTGTTGTAATACAATAAGGTAGCTGTCATAACGCAACCTCACCGTCAAGATAGTGAAATACGTTGACAAGAATATAGGCAATACACGACAATCTTGTGAAATCTTCACCGACAATACGAAAATCTTGACAGAAATATCTCTCCCGCAAGAAATTGTAGTCAAAAGTAGCTCGTTTACTCGAGTCTTCGCAAACGTCACAATGCGTCATTATTCGTACAAATTACGCCAAGTGATGAAAACGGGGCTCTTACTTTGTTACTTATCATTATTTTATGTCAATTTTCTTTGGAGCTTAGGAATCCAACTTCGTAAGCCTTTTTGTCTCCAACTTTTTTGTATTTTTAAACATTGACCAAAGACGAAGAGCTACAATTAGAGACGCTACTGGGTACTAATATGTCTTCGAAACCTTTTCCACTATTATAACGCTATAAGCTGTACTCATAGACCGGATTCAGTTGTTTTAGTTAGAGCGTTGGAAGAGTTGGAGATCAGTTGGAGGTAAAAATTTGGAACCTATATTTTCGCTACAAGTTTAATCTAAATATAATACATTAATGAGCAAATACGACATTTTATTTGGCTTCCAAGAAACTGGGCGTCTTGCATAGGGCTAGCAGGTTCTTCAACGTTGATCATTCAGTTGGTAACAGAAGCCTAGGACGCCCGAGGAAGACATTGCACGGTAAGTGAATCAGATACTTGAGTCGGGCCATGTCAAGAGTCGGAATAATATAAAAGTACGTATGAGTGTGAATGAGGCAAGGAGTGTGTACCTAGACTGAGTTGTTTGGCGGTCCGTCCTCTCAGCCTACCTCTGTTTTCCTCCTTCATATAGTCCGGGCCAGACCACATAAATAAATTACCTAATTCCTACAGCCCCTGCCTTAACCCGCCTCACAACGCTGCCCAAACGAGTAGCGATATAGCTCCCCTGCTCTTACACTGTACGTACAGGGGCGCTCTTGTGAGGTGTAACATAAAAATAAATTATGCTGACTTTTTTTCTTCTATTTTCGTACAATAGATACACTCGTGATTAAGTCAAGTAAATTATATTTTCAATAGAATATGTTTTTACTTGTCAATTTCGCTACTAGTAAGTACTTTAAAAAAGTTGTATAAAAAATCCAATGATAAAATCCTTTCGCTAAGGGTTGACATGTATTTGCAAATTATAAAATTTATTAAATCTGGCTTTATTTAGTCGGCTTCAATCCACGTATTCTAATTTCCGGACTAAGCATTAAAGATTTTCCGTGAAAATATTAAAAATCCGGAAAAATGTTATATCAGAAAATATGTAAAATGTATTTATTTGCGTCACGTGGCGATGTAGTATAACCCAAACCCTTTCGCAATATTTCAGATATTTGGATTTTGAATGTTTTATAGTAAATATTACCAGATTATTGGGTAGACCTTTCATGTTTTACGTGGCAGAACCCAAAAGCTTATGGCGAAGTATAAAGTGCTTATTCGCTCGTCGTTCGATGGAGCCTCATTTAATAAGTGAACACATTTAATGGAAAAATGTTCATATATTTTAAAACACGTGTAAAACTTATTAAATTTTGTCCTCACTCTGTTAATTGAGAAGACTCTGTTAATTTCATTTTTTAACTAACTAACTAACTAACCATCACGCCGTTTCCCCGCAGGGGTAGGCAGAGAGGACGGACCGCCAAACAACTCGGTCTTTGCACACACTCCTTGCCTCATTCACATTCATACATCGACTCATACATACTCTTCCATTGTTCTGACTCTTGACATGGCCCGACTCAAGTATCTGATTCACTTGGTCATGCCATGTCATCCTCGGGCGTCCCCGACTTCTGCTACCATTCACATTTGCATCGTATATTCTCCTTACACTCCTTTCTTCGCTCATTCGCTCTACATGCCCAAACCATCTAAGCGTCCCTTTCTTGATCTTACTCATTACGCTTACATCAGCCTTGCACTCTTTGCGGATATCCACATTCCTCACACGATCATACATGGTGTATCATACGTATCCAGACCTCAAGAATCTTTCAGAGGAATTCATATTTACGTAAAAATTACAAAAACACTCAAACCCCGAAACCGCTCGATACCGTGTCGCCGACACAATTGGAAATCTTCAAATCATAATTACTTAATGAAATTATGCGCTGTATGTGATTAATCAAGACAATTACATAGAAATATAACAGCAGAATACATCTGAAAATAACCATCCAGCACCTCACTCGGGACCTCCCGCCTTCAGAATGGCTCACTCTATGAAAGCAACCCAGTATTTACGTGACCCCCACCTCCATACTATCCAGAAGGAATTCCATGATGGCCGCCGAGTTTTCAACCAATCACAGCTCAACATACTTCATTGACGAGTCACCAATCACGAAATGAACCTCCCTAAAGGGGCGACCCAGTATTTACGTGAAACCCCCTCCATACCACCCGAAAGGAATTCCATGATGGCCGCCGAGTTTCCAACCAATCACAGCTCAACATACTTCATTGACGCCCTTATCAAAAACTGATAACACGGATTATCGCAACCACCGATGATGACATCAGATCCAATTTACAAGAAAATATTAGAAGATATAACCACAGAATAAATATCAATATCAAGAAATAATTAATTACTAACATAATATCTTAAAGAATTGTACCTAAATATGTTTTTCACTCCTTGGGGAATGTTCAAACCAAGGATATTTTGCTTCAACCCCAATATGAAACTTTGTATAATTTATTATAAAATAAATAAACGGGACTGAAGGAGGTGGTTTGGGTAAATTGAACTGACCTGGTAAGAGGTATAATATTAACATATAATTTTCCTCTAAACAAATTAATTGTAACGAGGAAAAATACCTAACCAACTCACCTTTCATGAAAGGGATGAAAACTCCCCCAAGAGGGTTCGATTTGAAAACGTTCTATAAATAGAGAACCGAATTCCATACAAAGTCAGTTCAAAAAACTACCCCTAGTGAGAAACTTCTCTCCTGAAGAAACCATCTCCAAAGTCTACAAATCTCAAGAAAAATATTTTCAAGTGTTTTAATTCAGTATTAAATTCAGTTTTCTCCAGTCTTAAATTCCTTCCGTCGACTCAGACTTGGGAATCAATCCTTCTCTGATCTTGACATTAAATTCTACCCACCGAGACTGAAAACGCTGAAAAGTGTACCCAGCTACCTTCGTATCTACAGTTATTGTGCGGACAGTATATTGTTTCGTACATTTGGTCCTTCGAGCCGGATCTACACACACGTCTTCAGTCTCAACTAAAAGTGGAGATGCCGTCACTTCGCAGAGGCCGCAAATCCTCAACATCATCCGAGACCAGCCGAAACCGAACCCAACCTGTTACTGAGAACCCTCAAGAGCCCGATGCACCTTCTGAATCAACTGAAGACTCTCTCCAAATGCTACGCCGAGAAATGCGCGTTCGGGAGGAACAACTAAATAAACAAATCACAGAACTACAATCAGCCATGAACACAGCAACACGCCAAACTGCTACCCAACCCATGCTCAACTTAACCGCACCTGAAGCAACTTCAAATGTACCTCCGAGCCCAGCAGCTAACATCACCATATCAGGACAAGAATACCCAACTCATAACACAATGGAGTATCAACCACAGCCATTCCCGACAAACCTAGACTCTCCGCTCTTTCCACCACCTCCTACAAATGAAGAAAGAGCTCGGCATACCCAAGAGTGGTTACGACAAGGCGCCGACCCACTGACTCAAATAGCGTCGATAATGGCCGACGCCATCCGCTCCACCAGATCCCAGGACACCCCTCGAACACTAGAAGACGACTCAAGGATGGCAGCTCTCATCGCCAGACAGTCTTCAGCAAAGGATCTGCCCCTATTTTCTGGGGACCCGCTTGAGTGGCCTACCTGGAAGGCGCAATATATGCAGTCCACTTCCACCTGCCAAATGACCGCCAGTGAAAACCTCATCCGACTGCAACGCGCCCTCAAAGGCAAGGCGCGAGAGTCCGTAGCACCCCTGCTGATGGATCCCTTTCAACTGCCCGAGATCCTCAGCGTACTTGAGCAACGGTACGGCAACTCAGGAGCAATAGCCAAATTTATGCTCGAAAAAGTAAAAAGGCTGCCCTACCTCACACCTGACGTATCTCTGGAAGACCTGGCAAACTTCTCCGGGACAGTGCAAAATTTGGTGGCCTCCCTCCGGATCCTGAAAACCGATGGCTACCTCACCAACCCCACATTGCTGAGCGACATTACCGACAAGCTACCAAACACTCTACGACTAGCCTGGCTAATGGAAGTCCGCGGACAGCGCGCCCCTGCCACCATCACCCAACTCGCCGCCTTTATGAAAGAGATAACTAACGCAATACCAAACAGCGGGATGGTGGACCGTCCGAGACCTCGCCCACGCCGAGACCAAGTCTATGCAGGATACCAAGAGCAAAACAACAACTCAGGAAGGACGCCGTACACCCTCAAACGCAAGGCAATAACACCACTCAGATATCCCGGGCCGAACCAGAAACATCAAGTAACCACGAGCAGTTGTGCCCAGTGCAGCCGCAACCACCCCACCAGAGAATGCCGAGAGTTTGCGGCCAAAAGCGTCACCCTACGGTGGGAGACAGTTAATGCAGCCAACTTATGCAGGAAATGCTTGGACAAACACCACACACAGGACTGCAAGACAAAAAAGTGGTGCGACATAGAGGGATGCCATCTACCACATCACACCTCACTACACAATGAAAACATCGTGAGACTGTGAGGTCAGAACGTCCATCTGAAGAACGTACCAATCGTACCCAGTGCACCAAACCAAGAAACGTGTTCAACACTCGCACTTATTGATGAAGGATCCACCGTGACACATATCGCATCACCGCCAACACAATAAGTAACCTCAACCTTCCTCAACAACAAATCCACGGAAAGCCCGTCATCCCGAAGATATTAATAGAACAAGATCACGCCTACCTAAATTGTGCCACGAGAAGTGCAAGAAAATAATAATACCACACGAATAAAAACACGCACAACACTAGGATGGAGCCCCCTTGGAAGATCAGACCCAGGATACGAGCACCCAACCACCACATTGGCACTTAAACATGAAACAGCCTCAGATACGATTGGAAGAACTGCTGAAAACAAATTTTACCGTCGACTCACTTGGTGTGACCGCAGCAACCCGAGTCAACAAAAAACAACCTCGACTTTCCTCAACAACAAAGCCACGGAAAGTCAGTCACCCCGATTGAAACAAACGTTGTTGAACAAATTTTCTCATTTAAAACAGTGTAAACAAAAGTGATAAGAATAAAATAAACTAGTGGAAAAACAGTTTTGCGAAAACGTTTGCCACGTCAGAATAGATTCCGCCGTGTGAAAACAGTGTCAACGAAGGTGATACTAGTGGAAAAAACAGTTTTGCGAAAAATAATCGAAAAGTCGGAAATTTGTATGGTGATAATCGAGACGATAATCGAAGCAGTGAAAATGTGCGTGACAATTACAGTAAAGTTCACGAGATCGACAACCGCGCCGGGTGTGTCCAGTGTAGAGGAAAACGGCCACCTAATCAGTGAATGTCGTACTTATGCCGTGAAAGATAAGATTAAACTTACAATTCAAGTTAATTAAAAACACCGGTTTAAACCAAGTGTGCCACAATAACAAACATTTTACAAAGCATTGTAAAATTAGTGGCTGGTGCGGCTTAAAGGAGTGTAAATACTCCCACCACCAACTGCTTCACAACCCGAACTACCGGACTAAAAACAGTACTGTGGCAGACGTTCAACATCATGTGAAGCTACACCGAAAGTGAAGTGCTCAAAGTGACGATACCACGCGAATAATACCCCGTACTGGACCAGAAAGTTACACTCACAATTCAACATACATACCATCCGAGAAAGTAAAATTGCCCACCAGCAACCACCTCAATAACCTGACCCCTTTCTTCAGACCAGACAGCATCCTCCAAATGGGCACACGCCTACAGACCCTGGAAAAGGTTAAAAGAGTAGTCTGGACTCCCACTATCCTGGATGGCGACAATTCGTACATTCGTCTGATCAGCCACTACCATAAGATCAGATCACCTCGGTGCGAAAGAAACAGTACTAGAAATACATATTCATTTTCTTTCATATTAAGATTATGTACAACAAGCCAAAAGGTTGGCGAACTACCGCCACCTCGCCTGATTTCATCACGTCCACCCACCCACATCTTACGAACTAGATTATTTCCGTCAATAGAAGAGACCCAAGATACCAAGAAAACACGCTAATGTCAATGAGCCAGGACACCAGGATGATCGACGCTGTTGCTACCTAAAAAATAGAGTGACACTTTATACTACCACAAAGTTCCACATGGGGGGAGCGTGAGAGAAATTAATACGATCAGTTAAAAGAAACTCTGCACATCCCTAGCGGAGGCCAAGTTTATGCTAAACAACCGCCCACTCACCCATATCTCGGTCAACCCACAAGACGAAAAGCCCTGAACCCCTACCATTTCTTACTATGGTCAGCCGGGACACGACCTCAATTATCCTTCTACAACAAACAGAAGAAGTGACTCAACAACAACGGCAACAACTCGCGGATACCTTTGGAGAAGATTGCTGCGCGAGTACCTACCCACTATGGCTGCCCGACAAAAATTGCACCATCAGACTACACCAATATAGAAGGATGGCCTGGTGATAATCATGGAACCCCAGCTGACAAGTGACATTCCTTGTCTGTAGTGACAAGGAGGCACCTCTGTAAACCCCTGCTGACAAGTGACATTCCTTGTCTGAAATGACAAGGAGGCACCTCTGGAACCCCAGCCGACAAGTGACATTCCTTATCTAAGATGACAAGGAGGCACCTCTGAAACCCCAGCTGACAAGTGACATTCCTTATCTAAAATGACAAGGAGGCACCTCTGGAACCCCAGCTGACAAGTGACATTCCTTGTCTGTAGTGACAAGGAGGCACCTCTGGAACCCCAGCTGACAAGTGACATTCCTTGTCTGTAGTGACAAGGAGGCACCTCTGTAAACCCCTGCTGACAAGTGACATTCCTTGTCTGAGATGACAAGGAGGCACCTCTGGAACCCCAGCCGACAAGTGACATTCCTTATCTAAAATGACAAGGAGGCACCTCTGGAACCCCAGCTGACAAGTGACATTCCTTGTCTGTAGTGACAAGGAGGCACCTCTGTAAACCCCTGCTGACAAGTGACATTCCTTGTCTGAAATGACAAGGAGGCACCTCTGGAACCCCAGCTGACAAGTGACATTCCTTGTCTGTAGTGACAAGGAGGCACCTCTGTAAACCCCTGCTGACAAGTGACATTCCTTGTCTGAAATGACAAGGAGGCACCTCTGGAACCCCAGCTGACAAGTGACATTCCTTGTCTGTAGTGACAAAGAGGCACCTCTGTAAAACCCTGTTGACAAGGAGGCACCCCTGGACAGCTATCCAACGACTCCCACTTCCTACTCCCGCAGGGGGCGCCCGACAACGCTGGCACTGAGCGGCTATCCCTCACTGACACGGCGGAGTTTGGCCCGCACCCCCTCGATGGCGCTGGCACTGAGCGGCTATCCCTCACTGACATGGCAAAATCGACTCCCACCTCCTACCCCGCTGGGGGCCGCCCCCGACTGAGTTGGCACTGAGCGGCTATCCCTCACTGACATCGCAAAGTTTGGACAACACTCCATCGATGGACTAGCATTGAGCGGCTATCCCTTATTACCAGGACATAACAGCCTGCGGAAACATCAAAAGAAGATACGTCTGAAGAACTAGCTGAGTACAGGCAAGACTGTACGGGGGGAGTGTATCATACGTATTCAGACCTCAAGAATCTTTCAGAGGAATTCATATTTACGTAAAAATTACAAAAACACTCAAACCCCGAAACCGCTCGATACCGTGTCGCCGACACAATTGGAAATCTTCAAATCATAATTACTTAATGAAATTATGCGCTGTATGTGATTAATCAAGACAATTACATAGAAATATAACAGCAGAATACATCTGAAAATAACCATCCAGCACCTCACTCGGGACCTCCCGCCTTCAGAATGGCTCACTCTATGAAAGCAACCCAGTATTTACGTGACCCCCACCTCCATACTATCCAGAAGGAATTCCATGATGGCCGCCGAGTTTTCAACCAATCACAGCTCAACATACTTCATTGACGAGTCACCAATCACGAAATGAACCTCCCTAAAGGGGCGACCCAGTATTTACGTGAAACCCCCTCCATACCACCCGAAAGGAATTCCATGATGGCCGCCGAGTTTCCAACCAATCACAGCTCAACATACTTCATTGACGCCCTTATCAAAAACTGATAACACGGATTATCGCAACCACCGATGATGACATCAGATCCAATTTACAAGAAAATATTAGAAGATATAACCACAGAATAAATATCAATATCAAGAAATAATTAATTACTAACATAATATCTTAAAGAATTGTACCTAAATATGTTTTTCACTCCTTGGGGAATGTTCAAACCAAGGATATTTTGCTTCAACCCCAATATGAAACTTTGTATAATTTATTATAAAATAAATAAACGGGACTGAAGGAGGTGGTTTGGGTAAATTGAACTGACCTGGTAAGAGGTATAATATTAACATATAATTTTCCTCTAAACAAATTAATTGTAACGAGGAAAAATACCTAACCAACTCACCTTTCATGAAAGGGATGAAAACTCCCCCAAGAGGGTTCGATTTGAAAACGTTCTATAAATAGAGAACCGAATTCCATACAAAGTCAGTTCAAAAAACTACCCCTAGTGAGAAACTTCTCTCCTGAAGAAACCATCTCCAAAGTCTACAAATCTCAAGAAAAATATTTTCAAGTGTTTTAATTCAGTATTAAATTCAGTTTTCTCCAGTCTTAAATTCCTTCCGTCGACTCAGACTTGGGAATCAATCCTTCTCTGATCTTGACATTAAATTCTACCCACCGAGACTGAAAACGCTGAAAAGTGTACCCAGCTACCTTCGTATCTACAGTTATTGTGCGGACAGTATATTGTTTCGTACATATGGTTTTACCACACATACGCCTCAGGGATCTCATTTCAACAGCATTCAATCTACTTTCATCCTTTCTTTGCCAGTTCCATGCCTCACTTCCATACATCAGGGTAGGTACCAGCACTCCATTGTGGACTGCTAACTTCGCTTCTTTGGACAATGTTTTGTTAGCGCCAACTGCGTTCAGTCCTCCATTAATGGAGTTATCTGCATTTACTCTTCTTTCAATATCTCTGTCAGCCTTCCCATCTCTCGTAAACATGCTTCCTAAATACACAAATTCATCCACCTGCTCCAAGTATTCCTCATTCACAGCTATATTGCACACTGTTTTCGTACTTTCTCTTTCAAACACCATTACTTTAGACTTACTTACATTCATCATTAACTCATTCTTCACGCATACTTCGTTCATCCTAGACACGAGAGACTGCAGATCATCCATACTATTAGCAATCAGCACCGCATCATCAGCATACAACAGGCAACATACTTTCAGATTACTCAAATTCGCGCCCAATCCCACCTCTTTCAATTCTTGCATACAATTATCCATGTATAGATTGAATAACCACGGTGACATTACGCAGCCTTGTTTAACACCTTTTGTGATATCAAACCACCCCGTAAAACCACCGTTCACCCTAACACATGCAACGCTTCCCTCATATAGAGACGCAATTGCCTGAGTCAGATTCGCATTCACTCCATACTTGGACAACACCTTCCATAGCTTTTTCCTGTCGACTGGGTCGTATGCTTTTTGTAGATCTACAAAGGCACAGAAAAGTTTCTGGTTTTTGCCAGAAACTTCTCGGTGAGCATACGCAATGAGAAGATCTGGTCCATGCACCCCCTTCAACTCATAAAGGCACCTTGCACATCCCATATTTTATCCTTTGTTTCCTTTCTTACCCTTTCAATCAAAATTCTACCATACAGCTTGCCAACTGAACTTAGCAGGCTAATAGCCCTATGATTCCCACATTCCATACGTGACCCTTTACCTTTGTATAATGGCATGATCACTGCCCTTCTCCAATCTAAAGGCGTGTAACCTTCCTTTAAACATTGGTTAAAAAGATTGCACAACCATGTGAGAATTATACGGCTACCTCCTTTAAAATATTCAGCAGCAATATTGTCGAAACCGACAGCCTTACCATTCTTCATACACTTAATTGATCTTTCTATCTCATATATGCTAATTTCGGTAACATTCAGTCCATCATCATTCATATCTGATTCGCCGCTAGAATCACTGTCACTCACTTCGCTTTCAAAGACTTCCTCGAAATACTTCATCCATCTCTCTTTTATTTTTTCCTCATTCGTCAACATTTTTAGATCTTTCGATTTTATCACTTTCATGCTTCCGGTTTCAGGGCCACACCGGGACCTTTTGACTTTCCAAACTTCCACCTTCCAAAACAACTTAATGTTTTCTTGGAAATGGTTTGTCATTTTCATTCCTTCTTCCTCTTCCAGGCGTTTCTATCGTTCTTTCACTCCAACTCTTACTTTTTTCTTCCATTCCTTATATACTTCTTTCGCTCGATCCTTCTCTTCGCTGGAAGCACTGCCAGCCGCAATCAGACATAACCATGCTTTCTTCTTCTCTGAGACCAGTGCTTTAATCTCATCATCCCACCATGCATCACCTTTCTTCCTACCTTGCGTACTTATTCCACAAACCTCTCTAGCAGATTCACAAAGACTCACTTTTATGTGGTTCCATGTTTCGTCTATGCTTAGACCGTCTATTTTCTTCTCATTCAATCTCATCTCTGCACAATTCACATACTTACTTCTCTCATTAACGTTTTGTAGTTTTTCTATTTTGATTCTTGTTGGAGCTATTACCGTTTTCACTTTAGAGCGCCAACCGCGAAAGAGGTTTACTCTCGACACCACCAAAAAGTGGTCAGTTTCAACCTCTGCCCCTCTGAAAACTCTCGTGTCCTCGGTAACAGCTCTCAACCTAGAGTCAATTACTGCAAAATCGATAATTGACCTCTCATTTCCTCTTTCCCACGTATATTGGTGGATACCTTTATGATCGAAAAAAGTATTGGACACAAACAGGTTCCACTCTAAACATACTTCAAGTATTCTGTTCCCGTTGTCATTCGTTCTTTTATCCCCAAACATACCTAAGGCCGATTCAAATCCATCACGTCCAATTCCTACCCACCCATTCAAATCGCCTGCCATTATAATCCTTTCATTAATAGTTTTTAGTCTCATCACATCATTCATACCAGTCCAAAAATCATCTTTCTCTTCGTCACTCTCAGAATTGACAGGGGCATAACAAACAACAAGAAACACCCTTGTCAAACCGATTTTGAACCTGATCCACATTATTCTCGGACTTACACATTCATACTGCAACATACATTCAATCATTCTGGGAGACAGTAGCGCTGCAACACCCTGACACGCCCTCTCCGTATCTGGTCTCCCAGACCAAATGACGAGCCTATCATTATGCTGAATTGTACCGCTCCCTTTTTTCATACTCTCTGTTACACAAAGTATGTCCAAACATTTGCTAACCATTGTGTCACACAATTCATTCATCTTTCTTTCCATACCTCCTCTAATATTCCACGTACCAATTCGACATTGTTCGAGTTCCTTCCTCCTCTTTGCGCCACCGAAGGGTTGGCGATGTGATGGATAGCGAGCCTCATCGACACCTGTGTCGGCCATTCCCTTCTACGAACTGCTTATCTAGTCTAACATACTGATACTTAGGTATTAATCACTAACATACAAATTAATATTATATTTAACTTAATCCTAACGCCATCAAAACTGTTCCAGATGTCCAAATGAAAAAACTTAATTCTAAAACAAAAAGTATCGTATCACTATAACAATAAACTATTCACTGCATAATTGTTTGTAATAGTTCATATTGGCAGAAGACAAAAGACGCGGCTCCATTTCGATTTCGTCCTTCCTAGGGCGTAGGGGCACGGGGGCGGTGCAGCGGGGGTGTAGAGATTGCCAGATGATTGTCTTGTACCAGTCATCTTGTAAGGGCGATGGTCGTGGGCGATTCAGTGACCGAACCACGGACAGGTCATATGGCTGACAGACGTCTATAACGGCGCCGGTGCGGGGGTTGAAATATCGGTATGCGACGGTTGTCGGCAGCGGGGGTTGAAATATCGGTATGCGACGGTTGTCAGCAGCGGGGGTTGAAATATCGGTATGCGACGGCCGATGAGGTCTCCACATCTGGTAAAAAATATTAAATTCCAAACTCGGGCTCACTGACACTGCATTTTTTTTGCGGCACCGGGGGTTGACGTATCGGTACGGGGTGGCGAGAGACACGGGTAAGTTGCTGCGACCGCCGATGAGATGTCTACATCTGGTAAAAATTCCGGACTCGGGCTCACTAACACTACACTATCCGTTGGGATAAACAATCTTGCTAATTATTCTTAAAACTCGTCATTCTTCCACACCTGTCACCGTAAAATTATTATAACTGCACTAACGTAACTGACAGACAATTAGGCACATTTACGTGTACTTTTAACGGCGGAATATATTAAATATCCCTATAAATTAGGGAAGGATAGCGAGACCGACAAAAACACGTCAGGCTGTCCCGAGAGCCCCAAAAAAATAGTTTTGATATCTTACGTATGGTTTGAAATCAAAATAACACACTACTATTTGTTTTAATAATACAGTTTATCTTCTAAAAATGTAATGCAAGTACAAAAACCTAATATTTAAATGTCAGTCACATAACTTTGTCACCTTTATAAAAAATAATATTTAAAGTTAATAAAGTATTAACAGGATTCCAAGGCGGTAGACATATAAGCTCTATACTTGTTTATGTGAACACCGCACAAGAGTCCCAACTGCTCTCACCCGTCTGAAGCCAGTGAGACATGAGTATGGTGTAAGGATGAAGGTAGTGGGGAGGGGAAGGAGATGGAGAAAGGAAGGTGATGGAGTAAATAGCAATTCTGATCTGGTCACCAAACACGACTAAAGCCATTTCAATTCGGAATGGTGCACGGAGAAAAATTATTATTTCTAATTTATTAAGAATCTCTTCATCAATTTGTAATCCAGTTAAAAACGTGATTGCAGCCCCTTAATTGAATGAATTGATAGCTTTCTTGAAAAAAAATTATTAAAATGGCAATGTATTATACCGATGTCATATTTTGTCATTATATAATTATCAAAAAAACGCAGTTGCATGAACACTAAATGATTTTACTAAATATTTACTATTTCTGTTTTTAACCCGATTATCCATATTTCGCAATAACATTCATTTTTCTGCATGTGATCTTACACCAGGGTGATGCTGAGAGTATCTTCGGATATCTTCTCTGGTATACTGATGGGGAAGTATATTAAGAAGGATATTTTTTAGCGTCATTATGACACCAAATTCCTGCAACCCGAAATCCCGACTGTTCAATGTTAGATAGTATTAATTATAAATGGGTGTTTTTTTTATAAATAAACGTAAGTACTAACTGGAATTATAATATGGTGTGGCTTCTCTGCCTACTCCAGCAGTATAAAAAATAGATTACCTTGATTGTTAGTTAGTCCCAAATCCATCAATCAAGAAAAGACATTCGTAAACTACCGATACTGATATATAATTGTTACCTGTAATTTACATTATATTTACAATTCATTAGTTGACTAATAAGAAAAAAAAAGAAAAAAACCTATTCATTTATACGAGTTTGAAAATAACCTACTGACACGGTTTGCAAAGTTATGAATATATTTTTATCACTTTTCACCGCCATAAATCTTTTTACAAGTTATAAATTCCGAGTCATTTACGTCCAAGCTATTTCCTCAGACTTCCCAGCGATCCTTTCTTCCGATCAGAAGGGTAAATTGCTAACTTAAGATGGATGTTTTATAAATTCTTTCTACAGAATTCAAACTTTAGATGAGATCGGAAAATTTGTTCAATATTTTTTTTATTTTTGTTTCGTAAGCATTTGAAAACATATTAAGATGAAATTTGACGATAATAATGTAACCTTTGTACATTTCCACAATACTGATAGGTAACTTTGTAATGCTTTGTTTGCTAATTCACTTTTTAAGATGTCTTCTTTAAAAACTAGTATTTACCTTATTCTTTGTGTTATTTTAAAACTTTTACATATTTCATGATTTACTTTCTTGTATTGCATCTCTACAGTAACTCTTTTAAAATAACATAAATTTATATTTGATATTGTATTTCCACTTAAACCATAGACATAAGATAAAAATACTTATAATACCCACACTCAGGCTTCGCCTTCGTGGGATTTTTATAATTATATAAATTTATTTCAATATTTTTCATACATTTTTCAATATTTTATGTCACCATGTATGTATAAAAAAAAATTCAATAATAAATAAAAAATAAAAAAATAAAAAAAAACTTATTTGAATTATTTCCCTTGAGGTGATTTTTCACAAAAATGGTGCTTTAAAAATCATCAAAATATCGTTATTAATTGAATAAATTCAAAATTCTCTAGACTAACATAAAAATGCAAAAGAAATATTCTTAGACTTAAATCCTTTTTTCAAACCTACGACACAATAAATCACTCATATTTTTTTAAAACTATAAAACAAATAAGTTTTAAGGAAACCTAAACATAAAATTTATTTCTCCTATCAGGCATCGTAATAATTGTCCCTTATCGGAATACGTTGACCATATAACGTATATAAGTGTAAAAAATGATCTAAGTTTGTGAAATAAAAAAATGAAATAAAAAAATTATTCAGAAGTTATAAAATAAAGATCTACATGTCTCTTGAGTACACTATTAAAATACGAAAGTATTGGATGGGGCAATGGAAATGACAATATCCTAAAAGCACTAATTAAAACCCAAAGAGCCATATTGAGAATCTATATAAGAACTAGTACTGACGTTTTCTACAACAATCTTAACATCATGTTAGTACGAGTATTAAACAATTCTTTTTTAAAACAAAATAAATTCATAAATACAAAACACCTGAAAAAAGAACTACAGCGTATATTAGAACACTCGATATCTGGCTCAAAAACATGTCCAACAAGCAACTAACAAATACAACATTTGGGCAAAATAACTTCCCATATCTACTATGATTTTAAACTGTACGACAAAATCCCTCTCATTAAAAATCACAACAATAATATATTACACAATTAGGAGACACCAAATGCACACTGAAAACGAAACCACTCAACTGCGTTAAAAACCACCAAGTAATTATTTATTATTATTTCCGAAAAAAAAAATCTGCATAATATAAATTAATTACAAATATATAATTAATTCATATTATTCATATTACTAAATTTTAATAATGTGAAAATGATATCTGCAGGACGGGAAATCCCGGTGAGGATATCATTATCTCTATTTGTGGCAAAAAATGAGATATTACAAATAATATTTTTATTATTATAATGAAGCAATAAAAAATACCCAATATGAAGGATTGCAAACTAAACCTTATTTATCGGAATCTATATCGGTTATATAATTAATATGTCAATAATTAACTTGCCCTGAAGAGGGATTATATTTGATATGTGACACGGCTCACGGGTGACAGGTGGAATACGAACATCATCTAATGAGTCCTTGTTCGGGAAAGCGAAGCAGAGGCCGCAGATAAGCTGACAGCTTATCTATCGGCTTAGTGATGGGTAAGATAAGTGTAACGCAGAGGCAATAAATATGTCCAAAGATGTTCACCAAAAGGCCGTTGAAGATTCTGAAGTTAAGCTAGGTTTTTTTTTTAAACATTAACTCCACACACGAGGCCCTGAGGAGAATAATTTCCCTCAGCGTCTATGTCATCTTTGGGGATGCTGAATGGAGAGTATTTTTGGAAAGGAAGGAGTTAACCCGAGTCTTGATGGGAGAGAGGAAACGCAGAGGCCGACAAATCGTTCCACAGCCGAGCTGTTGAACTCAAAAACGAGTTGTAGAAACGAAACATAAATAAATAAAGTAGCACATACCCGTACTAGATATTTGCTATATCTTTTCATTTAAAAATACTTTTGTTTTTGTAATTTGGCTTCAAATCCAAATTTAAGTTTTCTAAAAACTTATATTTATAGTCGTTAAAGTTGTCATAAATAGTTCGTCAAAAATTTATGTTGTCAAGAAAATTTTACGTTAGAGTTTTATTTATTGTCTTCCTTAAAATTTAGGTGGAGAGATTTGTTTTGTTTTTTTTTTCCTTTAAAATTTTGGTTAAATTCGTAAAAAGGTCACCACTTCTCTGCATGAAATACATTCATCTACCATTTTAATAACAAAGATATTTTTTGTTATAGAGATGTCTGTTAGAATACGGAAAACTTTTTCACTCAAGGAAACTACTTAAATTTAAAAACTAACCATCTCAGATAAATTTGCGTTTCAAAAGTTTGATTAAAACACTTAATAATGTAATACTTTTAGGGTGTTTGGTGAGCTCAGATTTTGTTTATGAACATTGCCGGCAAGTCGAAATTATTCCAGACAGATTATTTTTTTAGTGACTCGCAAAATCCTGAAAACTTGCAAAGCCTAAAATATTATAATATATGGGATTTTTTTTAAACAAATTTGAAAGGAGAAGACTTTTATTCAATCACACTTTGATCTGGATCTTAAGGTGATAAGGGTAAAATTGGGTTCGATAAAAAATCTATTAAAGTATTTATGAAGTAATGGTTTTAAAAACATGTATAAAAATAAATAGGTAACCAAGTTTATGACAGTTTTTAAGCTCATACAAAGAGCCTTTAAACGATAAGTATTAATAAAACACCAAGACTACCGGTCACAAGTCAAAGGAAGTGAAAGAGGAAAGCTGATGAAAAACTTTGTTACATAGTACTTAGTTTTCTTTTACGTCCTGGGCACGTTTTGGTGACATATTGCGAGAAATTGGGGGAGATTTTGGCGATGGTGATTTGTCTCTCATGGCATGCTCTTGATGGGTCCGTTGTATGTTTTGATAACTTATGATATTTTCTTGACAATAATAAAATATATTGATGTAGAAGTATTCGAAGCGATTACATGCGAATGTTTTTTGTAAGTGCAATGGAGTATTCGATTTTTCTTAACTAAATTTCATCTTGAATATGTCTCTGAAAACCGTTTTGCTAAATTAATGATGAATAAAAAATGTATGTAACGTATTTTCGTTATCAACAAATTTCAAAATAATTTTTAATCTTTGCCCTACGTAGAACCATTTTGCTGCGTTTTGTCACTATCTATCTATTGGTATACAGATTTGCCAACATAATAAAACCTCCGCGTGTTATAAAACACACATAATATGTAGTTATAACTTTAACCCATTACCTCCATGACGATGTCTATAGGCATCAAAAAAATAGATGATAGGTATGATTTTTTTTCACTGTGAATAAAGCTAAACCCACCAAGTTGATATGCAGCATTTACAGATTGGTATGTTAGCTTTCAATAATTAACATAATTTAATAAATTTTATTAATTATTCTACTTTTAATATTTTTTTTACTAAAGCCCTGAAAATAGACCCATTTTGAAAAAAAAAAAAAAAAATTTAAAACGGAAAAAAATAAAACATGTGTGAATCACATATTGTTATCAAAAGATGAAATAGTCGACAACACTGTTTCAACATAGAATTATATGCATAAGATGACCGCTGGATGTCACTGAAATCAGGTGATGCCTGCGCGCAACGTTTGGAGGTTAGCTGTGACAGTGTTTTCATATGTTTTTGGTTAGCTTGCCTTCAAATAATACGGTTTTGTTGTGTTTTTATGGGTGATTTTTATTAAAAATAATAGTTAGTCTGCAGTTTTCGGATATTTTTAAACAGAGAATGTTGATGAACAGACGGACGAAAAGCTGATTGACGATGATTTGATGGCATATCATGACTTGACTGGAATCAGCCTTCGACATCCTCTGGTGCGAGTCGTAATACCTTGCGAATATCTATTTCAAATGCACCACCAGCCAAAAAATTAAAACTACGGTAAACTGTTGCGTTCCTGAACCGCTGAATGTGGTGCATAAAGATATGTACGAAAAGCTGAAGTCTTATAATGCTTTTCAAGTGTTTTCATTATTCTTTGATGACGAAGTGATTCAGTTTATTCTTGAGAGGATGATCAAATACGCTCGATTTAAAACCAATACCGAATTCCAGTAAGATATATACGAATTGAAGCGTTTTCTTGGTTTCTATGTTGACCGGCTACAATACATTGCCATCTACTACAGATTATTTTTCGTCTGACCCGACTTTGGGTGTAAGCGTCATCAAAAAAGGAATCAACGTCCACATTTCGAGCTTATAAAGAGCTATATACATTTTTGCGATAACAACAATCTAGATATAACCGACAGAATGGCTAAGGTATGATAATGACCAACGTTCCATCTTTATTTGTATTTGATGTTTTTGCACACAAACTTTCCATCGACGAGCAAATGGTGCCATATTTCGGTCGACATTATTGCAAAATGTACATTAAGAATAAGCCAATCAAAGTTGGCTACGAGATTTGGTGTCTTGCTTCCTCCGAAGGCTACCTGTTTCCAAGCAATGCCATATTCCTGAGCATCTGATACATATGACCCCGTATTAGGTCAAAGATTATCCTTCGTACTGTCTATGATGGAATATATAGAGTTCCCCGCACGCCATGAGTTATTTATGGACAATTTCTTCACATCTCACCATTTGATGTGTATCCTGAAGGATAAGAGAATGTGCGCTACTGGCATATGTAAGCCAGTTCCCTAACCTTGAAGCTTCAGGCAAGTTGAAGACAGGAAAGTAATTGCCTAAAGGTAACATTTTCTTCTATATTTCCCTTACGCATAGCGAACATTTACCTAGCAGGTGAATTTGATGCGGTGGTAGACGTAGAAAGCCAAATCCTCATATGCCGTTGGTTAGGACAACCGTGAAGTAACAGTGGCTACGAACTATGATCGAATGGAGCCAGTAAGTCAAGTGCAGAGTTGGCAGAAATTGAAGAAAGACAAAAAAGGCAAAGTTTTGAAGGAAGCATGCAAAAAAAATCGGTAGCCCAGCGTGCCAACACGAAATTATAATTCGGGAATGGGTGGGGTAGACCTCCATGATAATGATATACAACATTATCGGGTCAACATTCGGTCAAAGAAGTGGTACTGGCCTTTATTTGCATCTTGCCTGAGCAGTACTCTTTTAAATGGATGGAAGTTGCTATGCTTCTTTAGGAAGTACGAGCATGATATGGGAAACCAGATGACTAGGCGACAGAGAAAACCTTCCCAGAAGGCATTCCGTGTGGAGGTTACCCGTACTCTTTTATTGTCTTTTCCAAATCAGGTCAATGCCGAATTCGGAGATTCTCGTGTGAAGGAAGAAGGCCATGACGCAGAAGATGGGAATCGTTTGCGTCGAATGCAAGAATTTCATTTGACATATCGTGGCGAATCTCGAATTCGTTGTGCTCTATGTAAAAAAAATCCAGCAGTCTATCGATGCCGGGCCTGCAACCGCGCCCTTCATTTTGACTGCTTCGAACGGTATCACTTAAGAATAATTTGGTTAGTTTTCCTCATTCTAGAAGGTTTTTTCTAATATTGAATTTTTTGTTATTTTGTGTATTTTCCATTAATAAATTGTATTTTCATTGAATTATAAACAATGGCAATTACTTATTTTAAATTATCAATATAAATCATACAGTTTACTGCATTTAACCCATAGTTGACGTAAATTTTGCTTAGGGGGGTTACCTCCAAGCGTTGCGTTTAGGCATCAATTTTCTAGACGCTCCGGTAAGAGGGTGGGCGGGCGGAAAATTCTAAAACTGATTTTGGGCTCTCCTTTAAGTCTATACTATCGGGTTATAATGATGATTCAAGTTTATAAAAATAAAAATAAAATCATGGAGGTAATGGGTTAAAAAAAATTAAATGTTCAAATTGAAGAGATACTAATAATTTTAGATTCAAAGTGATATAAGATCTCTTGGCTGCGCGACCTATAAGTCGCGGCTGCCACTCTAAAGGTCGCTGGTATGGCACAGCAGAAAATGTTGGTACGCCCCGCGCCCGTTGCACTAAATCACCCTAAGAACTGCGAGGCCCGACGCCCCAAATTCACGTCTACCCTTCACTTCTTAGGCTTCTTGTTCCTCTCACAACATACACAATTAGGGATGCTGTGAAAACAAGTTTTATTTTATCAAATAAATCTTTTTACTTTTAACCACTTTTATTTTATTAAGTGATGCAAATTCCTTTATTAAATAACTTTGTTTTGCCCTTTTCTGCTTATAAATGTTTTTTCTTACGATGCTTACACAATTCTAGTCTAAGTGTAAATTGCGAAAGATAATTTGTGTCCGTGTCAAAATTTATTGTAACAAAAAAATACCTAACCGAAAAAACTTAGAAGACGAAAATACTTTACCGCAAAAACCAAGAAGATACTTGAATTCAGTTAAAAAAAACCCGTGGTAGGTACTTCTTGAAAGACCAATTTTCTTTTAAAAATAAAAGCGGAATGTTGAATATGGAAAAGTAAATAATTATTGATTAATGCCACTAAAATTTCGTGAAATAAAGAATAACAAAATAGAATGGAGTATTTTCACAAACTATGTATTCCGTTAAAAATGTGTGGAAGATTAAGGACGGGTTGTTTCACAGAATTTGAGTGTGAAATTCTGAAAAGGTTCCGTTCAAGTTCTGTTGTGATATTTCAGATTTGTGTAGCAACTGGCCAACAATGATGTAATAATTATTTTTATAAGCAATAATTGTTCGCCTGAAACACTCATCCACATTGAAAAATCTCCTGATAAAAGATACATGACGCCAACGGTATATCTTTTATCAGGAGATTTTTCAATGTGGATGAGTGTTTCAGGCGAACAATTATTGCTTATAAAAATAATTGTTATCCTTTGTGCTATGCATAAAAAAAAATCTTGTCTTAAAAACATTAATTTACCAAAAAAATAATAATGATGTAATAATATAACTTGAATACAACCTTCACAGAACTTGAATATCAACTTTGAAATTTGATGAATTGTTCAAATTCCCTGAAACAACCCGTCCTTGAAGAATATTTGTTTCTGATTATGATTATTCTACCAAAAATATGAAATTTTCATAAATAATTTATTTCGAAAACGATCTTAGCCGCACATTCCGAAACGAATAAAAACGAACATGTTGTTTTAGCGACAAATCTAAAATGTCACATTTTAAATCCTCATAGAAAATTTGTTGGTTTTAATGTTTTTCGACTTTATGTCCGGGTTACATCTTCCCCACAGGAAAAACCAAACACTTCCATACACTTTTCCAAAAATGATCATCTAGTCAATCTACATTATGCAAGTGCATTATATAAGCATACTAAATACAAAATAATACAAAAACAAAACGTCAAATCACCAGAGATCAAATGTTAAAATAATTCACCGACTCAAGATATTTTCATATCAGAGGGTTCGGTTTGTTAAAACTTCTAATTGGACCTATAAATCCTACTGATCCCTCAGTATAAATATTTGAAAAATCTTTCGTAATCCTACATGTATTTAAAATGACTAATTTTAGCATTTTATGTATAAATTCTTTGACAGATCTAATACGCCTAAATTTTTAATGAGAGAGGTAGGTATAATTCCAGTAGCCGAAATAGTTATATTTTTATAGTCTGAAATGCCAAATTCTTTTAATTTCAATTACTAAATCTGTGCATTTTCTTATTTTTTCAGAAACAGATTTTTGAATATTACAGGAATTTGGAATAGCGACATCAATGATATAAGTTATTTTTTTTTAACTTTTTCATGTGAAACAATATCGGGTCTATTATGATTAATCGTTCGATCTGTTAGTATAGTTTTATCATAATATATTTTAAAAAAATCATTTTCTAAAAATGAATTTGGTTCGTATTCATAATATGGTACTATATTACAGCAGTCAATCAAGTTATGTTTAATTACCAAACTTTAGTGATTTATTTTTAAAACTTGATTATGCCTAAATTTATACTCGGACGGCGATAATATAGAACATCCCGAAATAATATGTTCTATAGTTTCCGGAAAAGCCAAAAATTTTCTATATAAATCATCAATTTGATTTGTATCTTTGATTTTATGCTTCCTATATTTTTTAGTATTAATGACTCTATTCTGAATGACAAACATAAATCCTTCTATTTCTACGCTTATATTTAATTATAGTAATTATTTCTTAATTTTTATTCACAAATAAAAAAGTGAAAATACCGTATTTTTATATTTTCACTGGGGAAAATTTTGTTTTAAAATATAATAATGCTCAGGTAACAGTAAACATTAAAATTATTCTGTATGAATTTTAATAAAAGACACTCATCAATATAATATATAGCACATCCTCTAAATATCCTCAACTGATACAGTGACTTATGTGAAAGATCCCCACTGAAAAGTCAATTATTGCGGAACTGCAATATATAGAATACAAATATAATAGGACCATTTGGTGGCTGAATTGAGATATGTGTAGGGTTCCCACCAAGGATTCGTTGGTTCAATCCCTCGGCTGGCTAAATCCTTCATCATTGCAAAAGCAATATCTTCCTCTTTTAGTATTGTGATAACCTCACAATATTTGAAAGTATTGTGAGGTTATTCGCGTCCCGGGAATTTAAAAAAAATGTATAAATACATATTACATAATATATATATAGAGGGCCCTGGATTTTTTTAAAGTGAATCAAGTATCTACTTGTTGACCGAACGAACAATGCAGGAAAAGGTGCTAATAGAACGTGAAGTATCTTCTCATGCCTTCAACACTAACTACTTGTGGTGTATCAGTATTATGAGGGAAGACCCTATTTAACATAACGAACTCTCGATTAGATTGGTTGACAAAAGGAGACAAAGCAGACGAAGAAGAACATGTTGAAACATCACCATTATTGCAAATTATGCATTTATCTTGAATTTTAGTTTCAAGAAATCAATTAAATCGCGTCACATCTATGTCACAAAATCACAAAAGGATCACCCAAAACACGTGTAGGTATACGTGCAAGCAAATGAAAACAATTCAATACAAACTCATCTAGTATCAGAGACACGATATTACACAAAAAGCGGGTGTAGCATGAAAGGAAAGCTAGTTACTAATTTTAAAAAGCTTTTATTTAAATTTAAATGGAATTTAATAGCCACCAACTTGAAAGCTTTCCAATGAAATTGATAATAATTAGAATTATTTTGATAGCAGCATGCTTGTTTTAGTAATAAACATATCAGTATAATTTTATTATTATTGTAATGCTGCCGCCATAATGAAAACGCGAATGTAATAATTTACTGTAGCTTATTAAGTCGTTCATAATTACGTGAGCAGCGAGACTCTTATGCAAGCACCTAAGTACGTACGCACAACGTGCTTGTACGTAGTACGTACTCAACTTTAGGCACATTACATAATATGTATTTTAGGGCGTGCAATATGCTTAGTATCGTGAAATAAAATCTAGGTTTGAGTATCTTTTATTGCTCCACGACTTTTGATTTTAAAGCGTTTTCTCGGATAAGAGCTGTCGGGATGAAGTAGAAAAGTTTCTATTGAATTAGGTTAACATTGTACGAACTTCTTCGAACTTCCCATTACAATTGTTCTGCAATGAATAGGTATTTACGGGAAACTTTCTCATGTTCACAAATTCTTTTGATGTTTTGAAACACCAAGTTATACTTACTGTACTAATCGAGGAGAAGAGAATCACACGTTCTTTTATTTACTATTATTTAATCAATTATGACACGAAAGTCACCAAGTTATAAACATGAAACTCAATGTCAATTATGACAATACGAGTATCAGTATATATACACACGAAACCCAATGTCAATTATGACAATACGAGTATCAGTATATATACACACGAAACCCAATGTCAATTATGACAATACGAGTATCAGTATATATACACACGAAACCCAATGTCAATTATGACAATACGAGTATCAGTCTATATACACATGAAACCCAATGTCAATTATGACAATACGAGTATCAGTATATATACACACGAAACCTAATGTCAATTATCACAATACAAGTATCAGTATATATACACACAAAACCCAATGTCAATTATGACAATACGAGTATCAGTATATATACGCACGAGACCCAATGTCAATTATGACAATACGAGTATCAGTATATATAAACATGAAACTCAATGTCAATTATAACAATACGAGTATTATGACAGTACAATTATATATAAACACGAAACCCAATGTCAATTATGACAACACGAGTATCAGTATATATACGCACGAGACCCAATGTCAATTATGACAATACGAGTATCAGTATATATACGCACGAGACCCAATGTCAATTATGACAATACGAGTATCAGTATATATAAACATGAAACTCAATGTCAATTATCACAATACAAGTATCAGTATATATACACACAAAACCCAATGTCAATTATGACAATACGAGTATCAGTATATATACGCACGAGACCCAATGTCAATTATGACAATACGAGTATCAGTATATATAAACATGAAACTCAATGTCAATTATAACAATACGAGTATTATGACAGTACAATTATATATAAACACGAAACCCAATGTCAATTATGACAACACGAGTATCAGTATATATACGCACGTGACCCAATGTCAATTATGACAATACGAGTATCAGTATATATACGCACGAGACCCAATGTCAATTATGACAATACGAGTATCAGTATATATAAACATGAAACTCAATGTCAATTATAACAATACGAGTATTATGACAGTACAATTATATATAAACACGAAACCCAATGTCAATTATGACAACACGAGTATCAGTATATATAAACTGTAGAACGCATTCAGAACAATTTTATAAAACATCTTGCTTCCAAATATGATTTTGAATGCACATTTCAATATTTGCAACAAAGACGAGCAGTGGCTGATTTAACATTTATACATAAATGGATTGCAGTTCTTCATTGTAAAAAATGGAATATTTTTCCTACACATTCAAAAAATATGTTTTTTTTTATTAAATTGGCATTCAAAGGTCGAGTGTTAAAAAGTTTAATAATCTTGTAGCAATTTGTATTTGGGGTTTTATGCCTTGTTGCGTTACCTCATTCCATAGCCAAAGTTTTGGACAGCATTACAGTATCCATCATTAGAGCAGATGTGTAAAGATTGTAGTTAAGTGTGTGATTATGTATGAAGATGTGATACCGTGTTGTTAACACCAATCCTTTTAGATCGGAATTGTAAGAGCACACAATCTGCCTTGATGATGGACAGTGTAATACTGCCGAAACGTTGGCTAAAGAAGGTGGTCGCATAACACGGCATAATACTATTTAATATAATATCTTAATATTTTTTAATCCATCCAGTACACAACTATAAGCAAAGGTCTTTTTAAAATGATTTAACTGTAGAATTCTGACAATGAATGCATCGTTAAAGTTACTAGAAATTACATGCTGGAATTTATAATACACATATGTATACCTACCTAGCTCATTTGGGTTAAATTTTAAAGTGTTTATAGTACATAATGATGGCGATGAATATCTGATTGGAATTTGAATTTATTTCTGTAATGGAGTTGCATAATTAATAGATCTAAGACTGCGTTGCATAAAATGATATTAAATCACGCATTAGGAGCGTCATTGACATCTTTCCACTCAATCAAAAACATTTTTATTTTATTGAAAATCTTCACTAATATAATTGAATCCAAGGCAGATCTGTATGGACTTCGCACAGAGAGATTATTCCAAGATGCTTTTTGAAACTCATATTTAAATAACTAACGATTTATAATGCACCATGGCTACATCGCAATCAAAATATCTGTGTCAAAAACATATCCAACAAGCAACTACGAAATCAACCATTTAAAAAAATCTTGTTATTTTATGGTACTAAACTCTTCATTCACAAATCACAACAACATTTTAACCTAAGTAAAAACCTGGATACAAAACATAAGGATATCAGCAACAGAAAACACCAAACACTGTCACCAATTACAGGCTGGTTAATTATAATAATAATAATAATTGGATAACTTGTACAGCGCCGTTTTTGTGAAAAATCACCTCAAGGGCGCTGTAAAATTTATTACGAATTCCTAGTCTCTATTTAATTTTATTATTTACAAACAGAGATGGAAAACATACATATTATTTGCAACAGATACAGAGAAACATACTTACCTGGCTGGTCACTTCAGATAAACACACTTTTATTGAAAAAAAGTTTACGTCTTTCCACGCAGAGGACACTACAGTAAAAACACTAAACATTAATTTTACATTTGTTATCTTACTCTCCATTACTAATGATACTCTATTTATTATAAGATCAGTGGCAAGAGTAGAGTTCATTTATTTTTTAAAAGACTGGAGAATTTAGGATTCTTTAGGACTGGAGAATTTTAATGAAATGACCTCAAAATTTTACAAACTTTCAAAAAATGTTTTTATACATTTAGTTATTTATAATGTTGCCGACTGTGAAGGTGAACATGCAGTAAATGCATAGTGACTCTATGGATATTACAGTCTAAAAAAGTGAGTTTTGAGTTTAACTCTGAACTCTGACAAGTATGTAATCAATCTTTAATCATGTGGCAGTCCATTCCAGACTTTAGATCCTGACACTCAGAAAGCACACTCATCGAACCTAGTATTTGGTGTGTGTTTTGGTTCCTTCAACCTTCCGTTAGCTGATTACGCTGCTGATCGAAGGGTTAACTGCATTGACTAATTACAAACATCCATGGTTGCCTGTCGTAAATTGGTATTTTCAGGAATACACATTTACGATAAGTAAGGCGGAGCCATTCCGTTAACTGATTTAACTACCATAAACTGGATTCTTTCAGGAGATTTGAGCCAGTGAAATTTTTAAGATTCTCTGAAATGTGGAAATATTGATGATAGTATTCTGCCAAAATGGTCCATTGCCTTTCCTCCATATGATAATATGGGTATTTCAGAAAAGATGAAAGCTTACAGGTTGAGTACCCAGAAAGTATTGACACAAGAAATCCACGTTAATTTTAAATTGCTTTTGTGCGAGTTGATGGGATTAGAACTCTTTGCTTGAATTAAAATATCCGGAAATTGTGTAGCCTTTGAATAGCGCGGTGGTTTTACCGATAATAATAAAATTTACCTTTCAAAATCTGTTAAGCATACCTAACGCTAATTTATTTATTTTACGGTAAAATGCCTACTGTAACGATATTTATTACTACGTAAGCTTAAAGAAAGAAATCTGTGGGCTGAAGTAGCAAAACCTCTAGAATGGTGAAGCTTGGCATCACGAAATTTATATTGTTTTTCCTATTTAATATTCGTGTCTTAAATTTTACCCAAAAATTTCAAACAGAAAAAATCAATTGGAAAAAAACTTGTTATTTGCCTGCTACGTTATTTACCATCATGAGCTTTGAAATATGCATTGCATTGGAAGAAAAAATAAAGTAGGACGCCGAACATCCATTTCCGCAAAGAAAATATAGAAAAAAAAACTCAAATTGTTATCACTCTTCCATCTTTTTCTTCCTCTCGATTCGCCAATTCGAATGTCTTGATTCTGGTGGGTCTGGGCTGTTGGAACTCTTGTGTGGTAAATTATTACCTATCACTCAAATTGTTTGAACATTGAACAGAGTAAAAAACATGTTTTAAAATTAATGCCTAAACAATCATGACGGTAATGTTCAAATATGTTTAGAGTTTTTAAAATTATTTTCAAAGTATATTTTTTTTTGGTGATACCTCACAAGAGCGCCCCTGTCTGTTTAGTGTAAATACAAAGGAGCTATGTCGCCACCGACTCAGAGTGACTCCTATAAATTTTCTCACGAAACTATCTTCCATTTAAGACCGTTACCTATTCATTCATTTCAAGAGTTCTCAGAATAGCAATCGTAAGTGCGCTGGAATAATATTATTTAACCCTGTTATTATACTGACGTTGAAAATGCAGTTGCGAAAAACCACATTCACAGAATATGCAGGAGTTTAAATTTTCTTGAAATAGTTTGTATAATGGATCGTGTTCAATAGTTTCATGCAAATTTTAAGGGATTTTGGGAAATTTAGTTGTTTTCAAGATTTCTTAGTAAACTAAAAAATAATTGTCTGTATGACTTTATTTATAAGTATATTACATGGCCACCGTCAACTTAACTAACGTAAACAATTTACCACTTAAAACTGGGATTTAGCTTGCATCAAATGGAGTAGTTATGATTTTTGGTATATTTTTCATGACGGAAGGATGATATTTTGACCTACAATAACTAATTTTTAAAGACAAACATGCCATAATTTACGATCAAAACAGTTTCTTGGGACAATAGTGTTCGAGATACATGTTATTCAAAATTACCCTAATTCTTCTTGTTTTGTCATTTTTAGCAATTTTAGCAGGTTTAACTTTAAAATATGTGAAATACCTACCGGGGATTAAAAAAATTACATTACCCCAAATATGGCTCAAAAATTCCCCACCTCCCACTCCGATAATCGATTTAGAAAAATTGAGAAACTTCTGTCAACAATATTGAATGTCATTGAACGTGACCAGTTTAGGGCCCGTTCACACATGGGAGTCCGTTTTACTGGTACGTTTTTAACGGTTACGTCATAAATTTATGCTCTGTTCACACATAGGCACCGTATAATGTTCAACGGATCCGTCATTACTGGATGCGATGTGTGAACAGTATACCGCCGCTATTCTACAAGGATGGACGCTGTCGTGTTGTATTGGTACTATCGTCGGAGAAGGAAGATTCGACGTTATTGGCAGCATCCACTTATGGCCCAAAGATCTAGAGAGGGTGCTTACAGTTTACTTATGAGTCAGTTACGAGGTGATGAATCGAAATTTTTCAATTACTTTCGTATGTGAATGTCTACTTTTGATGAACTTCTTAAACTATTGGAAAAGGATTTAAAAAAGCAAGATACTCGTTGGAGGAAAAGTATCTGCCCAGAAGAAAAACTAGCGATATAGCGCACACAGTATCTATCCGTTAAAATTCTACGTATCCGTATATTTTTACTGTTCCGTCGTCCAGTATTCGATGACAAAACGGAATGTCATTTTTTTACGGAACGATATTTTTTACTGTATACAGAATACTGTGCCATGTGTGAAGTCGCTCATACAACTACATACGCCATCGACGAAAAAAAACGTACACAATAAAACGGAACAGTAAAACGGAGACATGTGTGAACGGGCCGTAATGTAAAATCAAGATTGGTGCATTGGAAACTTTCTACTTTTAATTGAATTAAGAGTTTATGTTTGTAATCGTCAATAACCTTGTTTAGTATGTTAATTAGAAAACAATGTACATTTTTATTAAGTCGGTATCTGATGACGCTTTATGCGAAACTTTTAATGCCATGTTTAGGTTCATCGAATCCCCAGTTGGTGTTTCATAGCTTTCCAGGTTAAAACCACTAAAGTTACTAAATTTTAGGTATTTTGAAAAGCTGTATCTCAAACACTGTTAAACTGACAGATAATATTTCAATTGTAAGTTATAGAAAAGTTTGTGTACTTTAAAAAGGTTCTGAAATTTTTTGCTGAAACATTAGTCCTCTGGGGTCAAAGTTGAGAAAAAGTAAAAAAAAAAGGAAAAAAAAAAGGTTTTTTTTAACAAAGATACCCTCAATAATGTACCACATACCCGAAAATCATAATTAACCCATTGTATGCAAGGTAAGATGTACAAATTTACTGTTTTCTATAGAAGTAAAAACACCATATTGGTAAACAAGCATGAATTTGAAAATCTGATATTCATTTTGGAAAATCTTTATGTATGGATTAAATAATTTTTTTTTTTACGAAATAGTTGTAAGTTTATTTGGAACTGTATTTTAGTACCTAAACTTTTAAGAATTATAGATTCAATCGAAGTTTTATCTATTAATTTATCTGTAAAAGTTATGAATCGTAAACATCTAAATCTAAAATTGAGCTGTGCTAGGTACCCGTAAATTATTTTTCAAGCGACTAAATAAATTTTTGATATTTCTTATTTTTTTACATTATTTATTTTTGACATAACTTTTGTAAATAGCATTATTTATTTGACATGAAGCAATTATTAAATTTTATAGGCATTTCATGTTAGTGGCTTGTTCCCATCTTCCTTAATACACGCAGAAAACTTACTGATATGAAATACTATTAATTTATTAAGAACCTGGTCAAATTCATTCAGTTCATAACAAAGTATCAATCAAAATCGAATGTGTTATGAGGACGGCGGAATACGTCTTCATACAAATACCGATATGGAGATTGACATTCTGATATTATTGCATTCCGTCATGATATGTATTAAGAAAAGAACACGTGTTTTCGAAATATTCTGAATGAGTAATATTTTATTAGGATGTTGGCATGCTGTAAGTTTTTTAACAGGATTAGTATAAACTTGAAATTACTAAATTAAGTTCCCCAACAAAAGAGTTGGTTACTCCCCTTTGCCCTTTCATTCTTGATGTACATAAATCTTACGTTTGTATATTGTACGCAACAACACTGGTATTTATTTAAATCTAAAATCAGTGCGCGTCTGGCAGTGCCTGCCGCCTGGTGCTCAGTGCTTGAATGTGTTGTGTGGTGTGGGTACTGCAGTCTGTCAATGGCGTGGACTGAATGCGAATTAGGCTAGGACAATAAATTCATTATATTAACTTAATTAGAGAAAAAAGTCCACCGGGTTAAGGACGACCTATTGCATATTTATTTATTTATTTCACGCCTATTAAGGCTTTTACATACATATATATAAAAAATATTAACGATTTTATACATGAAAATAGTGCAGGCGACTATTTAAAACAATTGCAGAAAAATAACTATAAAGTCAAAATATCACTGAACTTGATCTACACAGCATGCAGGCACAAAAAATAAAAAATCCAAAATATTTTTTTCTGTTTCAGTTTACAAAATTATTGTGTGTTAGTCAAATCAAATTAAATACCTTTATTAATATATTCCACTACTTGATGAAAAAAACTTCAATAGGGTATGCTTATATATTGAAATTGATGTACTAAATATATCAACAACATCGTAGTATTTGTTTCCTAGCTGTTGAATCCGTCGCATATGTAGTTTAGATCTAGAAATGTTATTTACAATATTATTAGCGGCGTGCTGAATAAACTCAGAAGAGTGTATTAACTATCCTTAATAGCATCACATTTACTACAGACTGACTGTTACGTTACAGTCTGTTAGAGGATTCATAAACTAAAAGGTTACAGGGACATGGAATTGAAATTGCATATACACACTACCAATTGACACCTTTAGTTAGGTGACCATGGTTTTAGTATAGATTTTATGGTAGAATTATTTTTAGTAGACCATAGCGTTTTATTGCTCATTACTCATTATAGACGGCCTCCGTGGTCGAGGGGTAAGGTTCTTGACGTGCTGCGGCAAGTAAATTTTATTTTATAATTTTGTTTATTCATTTAAAATAATATACAGCATACTTGCGGTACGTTTGTTGCTTTAAATGGCCTTAGTCGTTTTTGGTGACCAGATCTTAATGACCAGGTATTCTCCCACCTTCATTTTTCCAATAAATTTCCCCTCCCCACTACTTTTCCTCACAACATACCCCAATTAGGGTTTCCATAGTCTTACTGACTCCAGATGGTTGGGAGCAGTCGAGACTTTTGTGTGGTATTCAAATAAAAAATCCACTAATCGTTCGTACAGGTGAACTTGGGTCGAGAATAGTCAACGCGTGATGTAATTAATATCTAAGCTTTTATATGAACATCAAGAAGCCCTGTTTTTAGACGTAATTACGAGTGATCTTAATCTGATGGAAGAATCAAAACATGTCCCAAATGTAATGGATTGGAGCTGCCGCGCTTACTACTCAATATGTGTACATTATCAGAGGCAATCTTTTCATGGCACCTTTAGTCGGCACTGCGCGTGCGCCGGCCATACATTATACGGAAGAGTTTAATATTTCCATCACGACGTCCAGCTTGATGAAAATATTCAAATTATAAGTTATTATTTATAATTAATGGTTGGTTTTGGAGGTAGATGCAGGGAGTCACTTTGTGGGTTCTACAGAAACAATGTTATACAGATAACGCAATGAATAAGATATGGAAGACCATCAGAATACCATTGTGTCTTAGTTTACATGCTTACAGCCGGTAACCTGATTTTTTTTTTAATATTTTTAATTTCTCCATAAATTTTATCACACCGTAATAATATTGATTTAGATTATATAATATACACTCTACTGATAAAGCAGATCATTGTGCTGAGAAGGAGACAATTTAAATACTAAAACTACAAGTGAAAGGTTATAGAGTGAAATCTCATCAAAATAAAATAAAGAATTTTTTTTTTCCGATGTGAATTTCTAATCTAAAATTAAGAAGACAATCAATATAATTATAACAATAGAAAAAACAGCGTACGCGTAAAAAAATACATGCATATGAGTTTATAGCTTCTGAATCTAGCAATATAATACTAGTTCCATATTGTGTAATAATCTTGATATAAAATGCCTTAATATAATAAAGGAATGTACTTACACCGAGAAATTGTAATTCAGTAAAAATTCTTCATCATAAAGATAATGTTTTCAAGAAAATATTTAATTATTGTTTTTTCGCGCACTACCTTACATAAAATAACTGCTTGAGCCGAACATGTAAACAAAACGGACCAATTAAATGCCATTATTTAAGATTGAATCGTTATTGTCCATCCAAACCTTCAACACCGCCACACCTCCTGCTCATCACTTTCACCTTCTATTATTTCAATCTTTCTAATTGAGGGTGCCTTAGTCCCACTGACTCAACAATACTAGTATAGGAGTCACATGCTGCCACGAACCGTGGTTAATGGCTATACAAACGCTGATGTGGCATTTTACAATACGCGAAAGGATGGTGAAACTTTAAAACGGTTTAAAATTGAACTTTTTTCATAAATAAATTTAGACCACTTTGACAGAATACCTACAAAGAAAATACGCGCAGAAATGCTTCCAAATGTTTGTGTTTATTTTCGACAAAATATCTCGGTGCCGGCATATTAGGCAGTAAATCTTAAATACTCACGATTCTATTATAAGCTTCCTATGGCGCTAAGCGAAAACTTCGGATTCGAATAAGTGTTACGTCAGTTGCGAAAACGAATACATTAACCAATTTTGAAGGTTTGGGTTTCCAAACAAAGTGAATCCCGCTGAATTGGATACGATACCGTGGAATTTGTAAATTGAATTTCTAGGCATGAATACATTAAAACTTCTAAGTGATAACAAGAACCCTTCTCTGAGGTTAAAATGAAATTGAAATATCACTTGGTAGGCATTGGAGAGCAGAACATTATTTCATTAATGATGATTTGTTCTTTTGGTAGACAATCTAATGAACTTGAAGATGTTTTCTGTCTCGAGATTTTTTAAGCTTTTCTTAAATTCAGTTTGTATATATTAAACACATATGAATAACGCATAGGTCGATTTCCAACTTCATGATTTTATATTTATACAACATACTTGTACAAGGAGAAAAATGAGTATTGCTAATTTATTAAAATTCTCTGAAAATTATTGGTAATCCGGTTAAAAACGTGATTGCTGGGCGTTTCCTGGTGATTTTCTAAGTCCTAATATATAGAAACAATTGTTTCATCCACCTGCATTTGCCTCAATGACGAAATAAAATTTTTCTGAACACGTGTTTCGACATCATTATAATATATTACTAAAAGTTTACTAGAAAACCTATTAATTCACTCGTTACGAGACTGCAATCCTGTTTTTAACCGGGTTATAAATAGTTTGAAGAAATTCCTAATAAATTAGCAATATTCAATATTCGTCATTTTTCTCCGTATACGCTTGCGGAGTACAAATGATAGTTGAGGGGCAGAATATGAAAAGTCGACGAGAATAGATTATACAATAACGGAAAATTAGTTCGTCTATTTTATGAAACATTCCAACCCTACACAACACGCTTACCTCCACTTTATCGTCCAGAATTACCAAAAATGGATACACCATACAGCTTTATTCCAGGCTCTTGGGACTCATTTGCAGTATCACAGAAAAAGGACGTTTTCTAATGACGTCTTTCAAAGCGTGTAAATGAAAGCACGTAACAGTTTATCTGTTGTGTGACGCGTACCTTCGGTATTACGCGAGTATTCGGAGAATTTCCGTAATTCACTTAAGTAGATAAACTCGTAAAACGGCCAGCGTTTCCACAAACCATTCCGGAAATGTTTTATTACCTTCGAGGTCAATTCATAAATAATTAATGAAACACGATGTACGTCTAATTATAAATTTTGTAAGGGGATACATAATTGTTAATTCTTGTTAACTAACAAACTAACGATCGCGTCGTCTCCCCGCTAGGATAGGCAGAGAGGACGGACCGCCAAACAACTCGGTGTTGACTCATTCATACTCTTCTATTATTCTGACTCTTGACATGCCCCGACTCAAGTATCTCATTCACTTGATCATACCATGTCTTCCTCAGGCGTCCCCGACTTCTGCTACCATTCACAAATGCGTTAAATATTCTCGAAATCTTAAGACTACGTCAAAAATATTAATATTTTCCGTGTATATTTTTTAAATATTTATTTATTTGGAATAGTTAGTGACAGGGTGGTTCAAAGCGTCGAGTTTTCACCCAGGCATCACGGGTTTAATCTTTTGATAACTAAGCACTCCAAAAAACTGAAAACTGAAGAAATAAAAGAAACACATTGACTTTAGTTAGGACGTTTTTAATTTTGTCAGCTTATTCGTACAGCGAGGTGTTTTTTATCATTATAATAAAAGTTTCTCTATTAATTGAGTAATAATTATTCACCTGTGGTGTGAAGGAGCGAAGTAGCAAAAAAATATATCGTTGATATAATTGTAAGTACGATAAAGTAAAACAAGTATAACAGAAATATGATGTAAAGGTATAAGTAATAATTAGATGAGAGTTGTTGAAGATTTTGCGTTGCATTAAGATTTTCTACTTTAGTCGCATATTTTTGACTAGTAGTATATTGTTAAAACTAGTTTAACATTGGTAATTGATACTTAAGAGAAACATTAAATAAAATTCTCTTAAATCGTAAGTTAAAAAAAGTGGACACATTTCAATGTTTATACTATTTTTTTATTATATGTCGGAATAAACTGATGTGTATAGTGATCTTTGTAATTGAGTTTGAAGGCAGGTTTTTTCAGGTTTGACAAAGATTCATTACAAATACCAAATTATGTTAATACGGTAACTTTGTTATATATTTTAATAATCCCCTAAAGTTTATTATAGAAATATTGACAAAGAGAAATACCTATTAAATCACCATTAAAGTGATAGGTATACACATATTTTCTATTGGAAGATAACTGACAAACTTAGTTTCAATACCAGTAACCTCTCCAAAAAAAAACATATACATGAGCTTATAACGGCCTCCGTGGTCTAGGGGTAAGGCTCTCAACTAGCAAACCCGGAGGTCGCGGTTCATTTGATTAATATGTGTTATTACACTTTTCACTTATTTAAAATAATATAAAGTTTATTTGCGGCACGTTCGAGAGTGGAAGATACTTTCAGTATCGTCCTGGTGTAAGACCACGATTCAGAATTGAAATATTGCTTGAAATGGCCTTTTCCGGTTTGGTGAATAGGTCTGAATAGCCAGGCACTCCCCCACCTCCCCCTTTCCTATCTCCTTCTCCACCCCATTATCTTCAGCGTGACAGCATACCTCAATTGAGGATGCCATAGTCTCCCTGGCTCCAGACGGTTCGGAGCAGTTGGGATAGAGATAGTAACTCTTGTGGGGTTTCATATAAAAAAACAAGTAAAGTTGTCTTCAAGATTTGTTCTCGAGCTAAATAAACTTGTTTATTATGTATAATAGTTGCGTTATTATGTTTAGCGACTAGATCTAAATAGCCAGATTAAATCCATCGTCCATCTTGCCTATTTCCTTTATATCTCAATTTCTTTAGCTATATACATAATTCTTTAAATCGAAAGTATCATGGTAACTCTGACTCCATTCAATTTAGAGTACAGCCATTTCGAACAACTGCAACGTTTCAAACACGAATGATTCTGAAAGTATCTTCCACTGAGAAAGATAGCGCTTTAGCGCTCTGCACGTTCCTGATAAACTAAAAAATAATGGGCAATATTAATTGGGGAATCGAAGTGATTAGTGGTCGGAGTTTATATCGGGGTCATGATAAAAGGTAAAGCGTGGGACTAAAGTCGGGTCAAAAATATAAAAAACTTCATCCAATAATTTCGTGATAAAATAGAGCAATTACAAATATTAATTGCCATCTCGATTCTACGTCTGATTATTTTACATTACAAAGAGAGCGGTAAAGAAAAAAACTGTTATTATTGAGATGTGTCGGTAATAATATCTCAAAGCTTAAGTGCGATTGTAAATAAATATTATACACGCTTAAATTTTTTTTAATTGCGGTTAAATGTTTATAGCACTCGAGATCATTTTATAACAACTTTATTACTAGAAAATTACCCGCGGTCAAATAAAGAAGTTTTTATTTTGATCGGGGCGGCATGTTGTAATTGACTTTTATATATAGGTAGAACAGTGAAAGTAGGTATTGGATTGTACTATTGAGTTAGTCCGGTTTTGTTAAAAAATACGTTTTGTTATTATATAGTTTTGTATAAGGGCATGGCAAATTCTAATAAGATTTTTCTGCAATTTAACACATTAATAAAATTTTAAGCAGAATGCTCATCTTATTGATAAAATGATATTTTATTTTAAAAAATCTTGCTTATCATCATATCGACCGGTCACTTACATGTTAATGTTTTTTGCTTTTCGTAGAAAGACTTATTTAAATATTATTAATTAATTTACTTTAATTAGTTATAAATTATTTTATTTAAAGGGCTTCTTACGTAAAGGTGACACATGAAATCATAAGCAATAAAAGAACATCTCTTTTATATACTAATTATATATCCCACTAGAAGTCTTACAATATCATTTCTTATTAAATACTCTAAAAATACACACATTGGAAGACAGGCGTAAAATAAACGACTTTTTATTCAAAATTCTAAACTCTAAATTCAACTTTTTCGAACTTCTGCAACTCATAAACTTACAAATACCTACAATAACAACACGACAAAATACACTATTCCACTGCAACACACATAAGCGCAATTACATTGCGAACTCCCCAATACAACGGTTTCACACTATGGGAAACCAATACATAGGTGATGTCGATATATTTGATATTAACTTTGCAAATTTTGTAGATTAAGTAAAAGACTGATTTCAACACTATTCCTAAATGGATGTTATATTTTTGTAAACCAGTCAATTCGCTGTATTTTTTAATTTATGTTCTTGTCATTTTTAATTTTGTTTCTTAATGTAATTTTATTTTTATTATTTCTTTCTCATGTTTCAAAACTGTCTGTCATTAAAATTGTACCACCTACATGTAAAAGCCCTCTGGGCGATAAATAAATAAATAAATATCTAATAATAATAGAGATAGGTGTAGTCATAAAGTAGTACCTAGAACATAGGTATCTAAAGTATGTAAGTATATGAATTTATAAATATAGCTTGTTATACCTGAAACAACAAATCAATGAGAAAGAAAAAATGCAATGGAATGTTCAAGTACCTACCTAATTAAAAATAACAATATCTTTGATTATTGAACGATTCAGAAAAGCGCTAAAGAGGCTCCTATCAAAAATGCTAGGTTAACAAAGAAATCTGTATTTAAAATTTGTATTTTTTTTTAAATTATCATTCAAAAGGTAATTTTCTGATAATCTTTTGAAAGGCAATGATCCCTGCTTCATAAATCTCACAGTTATAATATATCCCGTGATATTTTAACGGCTTTGCGCTAGTCGTAAAACGATATTATTTAAGGTTTATAGTAAATTATAGCAAGAATTCCTAAATTTCAGCTTTATATTTCATTTTTACCAGGGCTATAAAATTCCTCGATGGACGAGTTAGGTTAAAAATTGGTTTAAAACAGTTCAAATACTGAAATGGAATTTATGAAATGTGTTCATTGGAACGGCGACTAATTATCGGCTCCCTGGCAACCTCTCATCGTAGCTCGTAACGGATGTAATACAATTCACGTTAAATACTAATATAAATTGTTGTTTGTTTTTGTTTCGAACAAAAAAATTATTTATGGAATTAGACTTTGATATAAAACAGACTACCGATAGCGAGAGTAAAATTTTCCGACACCTAAAAAGTTGCGATTTTATATTGAAAAGTTTGAAAACAATCACCTAGTATACGTTATGGTAGAGGCTTTAAGAGGTGGGTGAAGAAAATATACATCGTATTAAAAATCAATTATATTGGACTATCCAAAGCACTTAGCGTTGCCCCGGGGCTTTATTCTGCTACAACGGATGGAAAAAGGTGATAGAGAGATTTACAGAAATCTCATGCAGACAGCGACCTTCCTTTTCCTTATATTGAAGGTTGTGTATGAAATAAAATTATCAATCTCCAAATAAAACTGTATATGTTTTTTTTTAAAACCCATTATATATGAGAGGTACGACTACTCTCAGTATCGCCCAGGTCTAAGACCACCATTCAGAATTGAAACGTTGCTTGAAATGACTTCAGCCGAGTTTGGTGACCACATCTGAATACTGAGGTTCTTTCCACCTTTCTCTTCCACATCTCCTTCCCCTCCATAATATACCCCAGTTGGGGATGCCATAGTCTCACTGGCTCCAGGCGGTTGGGACCCTTGTGCGGTGATCCTTGTAGAGATCAAATAATAATATTAAAATTAAAATAAATAGTTTTACACATATTTTATACATATGTATTTACGTTACGGTAGTAACGTTACGTTATGTTACTAGTACGTAGTTATTTGTTCATGAACAACAGTGGATTTACTGATTGAAAAGGACTTCCCGAGTATACGCGAAACTACGCGAAATAGTAAACTTAAGGATTTAAAACTAATCTAATCAAGGTAACCCATTCCTCGTTAAGTGCTTTAGTTTATTTTTAGCCAAAATCTACAGCGATAGTAGACATATTGAAACTGTACAACAAATGCTGTGGCACAGCCATGAGGAATGGTATAGCTGAATGAAGTTTCAGAACGAAGGGATATTTATAAATTGTTTTGGAATCAGTATCGACATAAAACAATACTATAGCATTGGATTCCATATACATACAGATATTACATTTAGTAAAAATACTTACAATACTAATACTAGTACTTATAAAAAACGTCTATGATCTGATCCTTTTTCTTCGTTCATAAAAAAATATGGAATGGAAATCAAAGAAGTTAACAAGAATGTCATTTTTTTATTAATTGTAAAATATGGTTGGTATATTTTTAAATGTCGGAAGTAAAAAAGTCTGTAAGTAATCAATTTTTTAATGGAAGAACATATTGGAAAAATCTCAAATTACAATATTTAATCACTGAAAAGATGATACAGTTAGAAATGACGAAAGTTGATATGGTCGAATTAGCTCAGAGGTCAGAGCAACGCCCTCGAGAGCAGAAGTCTTGGATTCATTTCCCAGATCTTGTTCTGTTTCACATTTTTCGTGTGAGAATGTTTAATATTGTCGTTAATGATTTGAAAAAAGTTCGGAATAAAATTAAATATTTTTAGTATTTCGAATATTAAATTAATACTGTTTTATCTTTAAACAATATTAAACATTTTGGTAATTTTTTTCTATTCAGATACACTCTTAATTAATATAATTTTCACAAACGATACATCGTTTTTAATGAATTACTGTAAAAAAATATTCAAATTACCGGAAAAGAGAAATAACGTAATAGCAAACAATCCATCATTTTGAGTTTTTCGTTCTACTTGGCAGTACCGAAGTTCGTAGGAATTATATACGTTCATCGAAAGGGTAGAGCTTGATTAGAGGTGATTGCTTAGAAAGTCGTGACATAGCTTTAAGTTAATTTTCCACCTGGAGATTTGAATTTACTGCAATACAAGTAGCGTCAAGCGACTCTGAATTCGTTTGCAACTGATTTAATAATAATAATAATAATATTAATTGGATAATTTGTAGAGCGCCGTTTTTGTGAAAAATCACCTCAAGGGCGCTGATTTATAACATGTTGGTAATGTGTAATATACTTACTATTATATTAAAACTAATACACTAAATATTATTTAAAACTAATGTTTGAAATAAAAGCGAAAAATCCCTGGAATATTTGCAGTCTTATTTCTACATTAAAGATGTGGAATTGAGTTTATAATGGCCTTGTGTAATATACAAGGAAATTTAAATGTCTATAAAGGCAATATAAGAGATTGCGATAATTTTTCAAAATGAAATGACAAGGATGTGACAAGGAAAGTGTTGAGGATAAACAACACACACGCCTTATTTTACTATACATAAGTTATTGTTTCACTTGATCACACCAAGTCTTCCTCGGGCAACCCCGATTTTTTCTACCATTTATACTGTATACATTGTTACTGTTAAAAAAATCATTTAAATCGACTTTAATTCGACTCATATGACTACATATATAGTGAAAAGTGAAGAAGTTCCTTTCCGACACAAACAGAACTGGACTTCAAGCCATGTTACGGCCCCGATGAGTTTGTTTTTAAATACCTGTATTAGCAATATTCTGCAAGCCTTGATATATTTTCTATGAACCTTGGGTAGTATCTATCGTCTAATTTCACATAGTACGTAGTTCAAGCAATAGAATTTTTTCCGTGTAAAACCTCACTTCTTTCAAGAAACGAATTCAAATATAATATAATGGATTGAATCACCGGTACTATATTGCATTTGTATTCGTTTCGTGAAAGTTTTTATATAGACGAAACTAAGAATTTATTATTAGAAGAAGAAAATAAAAACATATGAAAAAGTACAAGACACAGAGAAATAAAAAATATAACGGTCACAACTATGAGTCCATCCCAGGATCTCTTATAAAATAAGTTAAGAAAAGAAAGTTTTTCTTATTTGTTTATATTCATATTCCCTATGTAAAGACCGGTCGGTGGCCGAGTTGACATCGTGTTTGGGTCTCACCCAGGCGTAGTGTGTTCAATTCCTCGACTGGATAAGTCCTCCATCACAACACAAGCAACATTTTCAGCTTACTGTGGTGGTAGTAGGAGATTTTCAAATATTGTCAGGTTATTCGTAACCCGGGAATGTTTGTCTTTCTTTTTAAAAATTAAAAAAAAAATGTATGTACACCCATAAATGAACAATTTAAAGCATTATACTGCGTATACATTTGCGAGTAGAAACACGAGCCGAGCCTCGAATTATGGGAAACAAGCAACCACAAGCGGCGTTTCGCGCTATTTGCACTTGCTTCGTCCCTTTCTCAAAATTCGACGCTCGGTTCGCGTTTCGGCTGGCAAATGTTTTTGCGCCATAATGTGGAAAAAGCGGTTTTTTTCCAAAATATTTCAGTTAGCGCCATCTATGATTGCGACGATTATAAATTGCGTTGTGTCGAAAGAGAGTTTTTATAAATTTTCTGCAAACTCAGTCGATAGTTTAAAATAATGTTTTTTTTTAATTTAATTAAAATCAAATTTTAATATCATTATTAAGTTCTGCAAGTATTTTTTAGTCTTTGTTATTGTAACAGCTGTTTCAGATAACATTATTGTGGGGAAAACAGACTTCAAAATACCTCCACAGAATATGAAATCTATTGTCACAATTATATTACCAGTGAATTGATTTATCCGGTAATAAATCATTTTAAATTGGGAGGGGATAAAATAGAATCATATTAATAAGTCGTCTAAACGTGTATAAAACCACAGTTTGAAAATGGCGTTGAAAGACGAAACAGCTGTAACAATAACAAAAACCAAAAAATACTTGCAGAACTTAATAATGATATTATTAAATTTGATTTTAATTAAATTTAAAATAATTAAATGAAGTTCTACGAATTAAACACAAAAACAATATGTAAATAAAAAAATTTAAATAATGAGTTCATAAGAAACATTTTTTAAATAAATTCTAATTATAGAATGCTGCAAAACATTAATTTTTATTAACGATATTATTAATTGAAGAATATCAGTATCACTATCAAAGTACCGATTTTTTTGTCAGGGTGCCCGCAGAAAAAAAAAAGTTTAAAAAAATACCAAAATTCATTAAAAAAACAAAAAAAGTCTCTCGTATGCAGGCGCCCTTAGTTGCCCAGTTCCATTAAACGAAGTACTTACCTATATACTTTGTTAAGAACATTATTTGTGAACTTTTACTCAGTAACGTTTTATTTTAGGCGCTTTATCATTTTTCCGTTATCACCTACAACTAATCTGGAGTATGTCTGCATACAAGTTACACAACTTTTTAAATACCATTTATCCTAAAGCGGCGTAACTTATATCGATCAACGTTTAATAATTGAAATAGATTCTAAACCCAAAGTATTTAAGAGGTAAAAATAATATAAAACGTCCCAGTAATAATTTTACTAATTTTGATTGAAACTTTAACGCCAATGGTTGACTCTTAAGATATCACCTAGCAGCTAATAACGCGAGCTCGCTTTATAAATCGAGGTGTTGAAATATTGAGAGATGAGGTGATTTATAACCCATTTCATACAAAGGTATTATTAAAGTAACAGGTTGCGAGATATCGCTAGGCTGATAGTTAACCGGTCGAACGATTAACAAAGCTTTCCTACTTTTTAGCCTTGAAACTTTGATGGTACTTGTATAAGTGCTTCTCAATTTTCTCAACTTAAGTGCTTATTTTTTTAATTCTAACGACTTGTAATTAGAAGTTAACTGGAATATTGAAGCAATAATTGGTAATCGTGTTGCTTAAAATATGAAAAAATCGAAGAATCGGTTAAAAAATGCTAAGACTTATCTTTCAAATTCAGTTATGTGACAATTTAGATCACACGACGTATGCATTGATTAATTCACTACAATTAAGAGGCAATTGAATGATCAAATATGATATATGGTATAATTGATACATAGATTAAGTCATCTTGGGTCATCTTGATAATATTGTAAAAAAATCCCAATTACTATTGTTTAAGACGCCGCAGCATGTTTCACCTGAACGCATTTAAAAATAATATCGCACCCTTACCCAAATATGCCGACTATATTTGTTTTTTTCTTTATTACAAAATAATATAACATTTTACCATCGACCATTTCACTGACTCGGTATCATTATTTGCCTCCATTAAAAATTCTAACGTATAAAAGATACAGTGCAAAGAATCAATAAATATTGAATAATTTAAAGAGTTCTGAATAAGCCGACGTAGCGCAATTGGTAAAGCACCTGACGGGCAATCAGAAGTCTGTGGTTTCAATTCCCGTCAACGGGATAATTATTGCTTTAAAATAGTAAAATTATTTTATTTATTTGTGTCTCTCTTTGTGTCTCTTGCCTTTAAATAATAATTTACATTTGAATGAAAGCATTTACAGACAGAGAAATGCAAAGTGGTGGAGTGAAAACAGGACTTTGCAACGCTTAGTCAATTATTTTCCGAGTTCATCTCCTTGAAATAGCCAGAAATATCTGTTTTTCAAACAATGGAGATACGAATACCGACGAGTAATTTTCCACGTTAAACAGACACGTTGCCTATTAAACTCGACCGTTTCTTGTGGACTGAGTAAACAGTTAAACACAACAGTGCCAGTGGTAGCCAGGATGATTGCTCTATTTTGGTCTTCGTCGCGGCCTTCCCTAATACGGTGTACCTACTTGTACAGGAGGGGCGTACTGTGTTATGTGTAGTATACCAACTTTTACTGCAAAGCAGCACTTATCAAACTTGTCCATACCTTGGCCTCCGAGATTTGCATGGATCCCCAATGTTTTGTTTCAAAAATAATCTTACCCACAGTTTGATGGTAACTCAATGCATTTGTATGCATCAAAATTGCACTATAAACATTCAACTTACAATTACCTTTTTTTCTCCGTTGCTCATCTCACTAGGGAATTCCTATGTCGAGAGCAGCTTTACAATTATATTTAATCAAACATGTAAAGTACATAAAAAATACATAGATGGATTATATGGAATATGGGGTTTCTAAAGTGATTGGTCATGTTTAAGGTTAACAGGTTTTGATCAAGTCACATTTTAACTGCCCTTAATCCCTCCTTGCACTTCAAGTGCCCTTTACTATAACAAACTTAAAAACGGTAATTTAGTATTAGTGGTCATGTTCTTAAAATTAATTCTACAGTGCGCCTCACCAAATACAGAACACTAAATGTACAGTTTATATAAACCGATGACAAAACAAAGAATAACAATAGCAGAAGGACAAGACAAAACAAGAACATTAAAACAAAATATATATAAACGTTTGTGCTCAGAAGACATTTAAAAATGTACAATAAGGAGGAAACCGAAACCAAACAATTACCTTCATAATTCATCCCATGTATCACCAGCAAATAACCAAAACAGTTTCGTCTGCAAATACAACTGAAGTACCAGGAAACGGTACTTTACAAAGATCGTTAACGTATAACAAAAATTAAATTTAACCAAGAACACTACCCTGAGGTACACCATTTACAATTGATTTATTTGAACAAATGTGATCATTAATCGTTACTCTCTGTAAGCTATTTTTAAGATAAGTTCTAAACCAATCTAAAGCTCTATTAACAATACTTATTGAACTGAGTGTTTTTAGGAGTAAACCATAAGATACGGTGTCAAATGCCTTAGACAACTCTAAAAAGGCAGCCATTGCTTTTTTGCCAGCATCTAGAGCTTCTACGACTGAGGTCATCATTTTAATGCTGCATCTCCGGTTCCCTTATTCTCTCGGAAGCCAAACTGGTTATCTGAGAGAATTTCATATCTTTTTATATAAGACATCAACAATTTCTCTATTATTTTGGATATGGTGTTTAGCCATTTTTGCAATGATCGGGAAACAAGCCATTCTCAAATCTAACATTAAAAATGTGTGTAATGGGTATAACTTGTTTAGAAGTTTATTATTTGTAGACTATTGCACTTATGCTGTCATTTCCTTTCCTCTTTTAATTCATTACAATTCCTCCGGTTAAATTGCCTGTATTCATTGAACATTGAACTTTTACAATATGTACACTATAAAATAAACATTAAAAATTTATATCTCCCCCATAATTATATAATTTAAATTTCGTACCTACTTATTTAACGTGTAAGCTTAATAAAACTGTCAATAATCAAAATATTATGAATTTATTTCTAAAGTCTAAATTAATGAAAGAGACATTCGTGTATGAAAGAGATATCATCTTTATGCCGAGTACGCAAAAATGGGTACTCGTATAATGTTGTTTCATGTCTTTTTACAAGTAAGCTTCCTTCAAGTAACTTATACCAGTAGTGCGACAATAAACAGTGGAAATCGTGTACCTACACTGTGTTATCATTTAGTTTACCCATTCTGAATATTACTCAAGAGCAACTCACAAAATCTCTATCAGAGTGGCACGCTAAAGAGTTACAAACTGGAGCCAGTCCACCACAAATTGGTACAGCTGCGATCACCATAAAAATTAACAAAGTTGTTTTAAAATATTTTTCATCTCCACAGCAGGAGCAGCTTTTTTTATTGTTGATACATTATTTTACAATATTTCATATTTTAATTCAGTAATGTTGGCCTCGCTGGGTTGTTTACCCGTGCTGAGGCCCCCATTTTATAATATCAGAATTTATACATTTAAAAAAAAAGAAAAACAACATTAAAATAAAGATAAATTTAAATTAAAAATAAAGATTAAAAATTAAAATATAATTATCACACTAAAAGAAAAATATTAAAAGAGAATATAAATCGGCATTTATAATGATTTATGTGTTTGTGCGTGTTGCGTGTTTTATATATTTTTTTTGTGTTGCGTGTATATGTTTTATTCTTTTATGTCATAGAATTTAGGTAATATTGTCTTTTAAATAGCCTAGTTTGAGAAGTACTGTTGAAAGCACCGGTATAGAGCGTGTACAACCGCAATTTCCCGATCTGTTTGCCTACACGTTGGTTTCAAGTGCACTCGCCTTGTGCCTGTGCTGTGAGGATGCACTAAAACATAATTTTATTGGCAAACATTCAATCGTTTTTCATTATTGATTGATGCATCATCCGCTCATAGTTTGCCCATCAATTTAGCTTTGAACATAACATGGCCATCAAGGTTGCTTCAGTATCAAGGTTGCTTAATTAAAACTTCCGATTTATGTAATGGGCCTTATTTACCCCATAATTATTCTTATCGCTTAAACGAAATATGCATATAAGATTTCGCCAGTAACGTTCGAAACCGGACGCCTCTTAAAGAATTCAAATATTTTATAAACAGATTTCACCAACATGTCCAAAATGCCTCATATTTTATGACACACTGTAAAACACACAGTCAGAGGGGTAGTTTCCTAATTGGATTCTCGGGTTTGACCAGTTTCCACACATTCTTAAACGTCCTTCAATAATGATTGGATTAATTATTCAACGGCTACATTTTGTTATATTACACACAATTTCACATTGTGAACAATCAAAGTAGCTGTATTTTAATTGGATAATCATTAATTTACACAATATTGATGAATGTTCTTCGCTGTGTTCGTAAGAAGTAAAGATAAACTTGTCGAATTCCGCTGCACGCCTAATACGCAAAAATATAAAAATTACACTTGGTTTCAACTTAATTACTACATGAAATAACAATTCATGTGGTGGGAAGTGATAAAAGATGCATTAAAGTTCCATTTTTTCTTGTTAAGTTAAGTTTGAAGGTTAGGAAATACGCATAAAAAAATGACACAACCCTAACAACCAATTTTGTAAATGTTTACCCAAACTTCCGACTTAAATAGATGTCTCCTTTAGATATTTATGTTAAAATCAAGTGCTTTTTTTTTAAAAGAACCTTTGCATTCAGCGGAATTTTACAAGTTTACCGAAGTAATTTTTTTTTATTATTTAATGTTTTTACGTTAGAATTTTTAACCTCACTAGGACAAAACTTTGCCGAGGTTAATAATTTTACAAAATAATAAAATAAAAAAAATAGCACAAAGATTATAAAGAGAACAATATTGTTACATTAACGTTTCTACGAATTGGGTACCTACATGCTACATTGTAATCTAATACCAGCCAATTCGTTACGGAATAATGTAGTAAACATGTAGGGTAACCATGATATATACATTGATACTTAATTGCAAGAAAAAATATTTAAAAAACTTTTATTTTAAAAAGGAAATATTATTTGAAAAAAATTACATTATAAAAGGAAAAGGATGAAAACATATACATATACAAAATATTATGCCACAATTTAAAAGGACAAAGATGAAAGAATATGTTGGAAATCCTAGGATAGCACAAATAATTTAACATTCTTTTTAAATGTACATGAATATTTTAAACTATAATGCAATTCTACAAGTAGTCCCCACACTGCAAAAACATTGATTAACCTTTCACTTCATCCTGTAGCAAATTTGCTACAAACGTAAAAACCTACTAATAATCACACGATAATTTTGAGATTTTTCATACTACTTCAATACTGTTGCACACTATTTATATGCTTGTAGTACACTACCTCGCAACGTACACTATCAGTGAATTTTTCAATTGTGGTGTTATTATTGTGATAAAAATCTTTCCATTATAAAGAGTAGGTGCCATAATAAACATCTTTTCAGTGTTATAGAATAACCGCAGTATTATTAACGCTATGTTGCAAATTTACTACATAATTTTTTTTTTTTAATTAGGTACAATATTTTTTACAATTCAAGGTTTTCAGTAATGTAGGCCTCACTGGGTGGCTTGCCCGTGCTGAGGCCTTCATTTTATAATATAAAAAAACTACATAATACATTTAATGAGAAAAATTATACATTTAAAATTAAAAATACATAATAATATATTTAAAATTTAAAAAAAAAATAGTACATTGAAAATAATCTTGTGTGTTTGTGAGTGATGTGTGTTTATATTGGTTTTGTGTGTTACGTGTAGGTTTTATTTTTATTTTATGCTATGAAATTTTGGTAATATTGTCTTTTTTGTTCTTTAATCCATTTTGTAATTTTGTGTGTGAATTTATTTTTATTTTCCTCAATTTTAATTTCAAGTTTTATAATGCATTTGTTGTACATCTTACTCTGCAAAAGGGTACACTTACTTTATAAGTTGCAGTGAAACAAACTAATGCTTATTTGAAAATATCAAATCTGCATATAATTCTGAAACAAACGAAAAACACTGCAATTGATTTTTTTTTTGGGATGCCTAAAATGAACGAATATTCTCGTCAGCCTCTGACAGAACAAGAGTTATTGGGAATTTTAGAAACTATTGAAGACAGTGAAGATTACTTTTAGGACGAGGATTGTGATTGTATTGAGTATGATGTTAGAATGGAAATATAACGACCTGGAAATTGATGTTCTGGAGACAAACGAGCTCCTGGGTGTTGAGAAAACAGCGTTGCACATTACGAATGTAGACACAACTACTAGTGCTGCACCCATAGACCAAATACATCAATGGCTGCACCAGGTAATACAGAAATATTCAGAAATCAAGAGAACCATTTCACTAAAAGAAAATCCAACAAACCCAATATCGAAGCAAGTGGAAATGTGGTTGTGTGGCTAACAAGAGCGCTAAAAATTTTGAAGATTGTAAATTGTATTGTGAAAATTATTATTAATCCTTACCACTTGCACTATCTAGCTCATCAATAAATATACATTATGCTAGGACCTGTATGCAAAAATAGCATAATATATAATATATGGTAGTGAAAAAATATAATTATTAAATATTTATATTGTTGCGAATTTGCTACGTACCCTTTTAATTTAAAAAAAATTAACAAATAAACGGACAATTTAAAAATAATATTTTTCCTATTTTCTGTTCCGTAATAGTACACAAATGGTATTTTTTAATAACAAAAAATTTAAATCATGAAAAAATAAAAGGTTAAATATTATCAATTTAAAAATAGACGAATAAAATAAATTAAATATCTTTATTTAATGAAATTACTTGATTTAACCTGCTTATTTTGCAGAAAAACTATGAGTGACTTGGTACGTTTATGCTTATTATGGTTGCACAAATCTTAATTCGAGACTTTAAGGGTGTTCATTTGTCACAAAAACAATTTTATAAATTTTCCAGTCCAGCTGGCTCGGAACCAATTCAGTTCTGTTGATATTTTCATAATATTATGTCATTTAATGTTCATGGCTATCTTTGATTTTTTACTATGGTATGTAAAATAATTTTTAATAAAATAAAAATATACTTTGTTTACGTAAAAGCACTAAAGTGCGTAAATAAAAAAAAAACTAAATCTACGCAAATTTTTTAAAATGTAATTTGATGTTCCCAAAAGATTATGAAAATATAACAAATTTACTTGACAAGCATCGTAAACTTTGCCCCTGCTTTGACTGTTACACTCAACTTGTCGACAGATATGAACTTGCGACAGGGAATGCACCCCATTTACAGCGACTTCTTGTAGAAAGTTCGATGAATTTGGAAGCAATATAGAGATCAAAGTGGCTTGTAAATACTGTGTTCATTCCTACTTTCAATCGCGGTTTGTATACGATACTTCAGCAACGTGTAAACTCCGAGAGAATCCATCCACTTTAGAATCTGTATCCACTTTATCCTTTGTTCTATCTGGTGTATTCAATTTCCGTCGTTTGACAAGAGTCGGATGAATAAGGCGTATGCAGGGTTCTGAGAACAAGTAACGCCGGAAGAATCGGAGCGGCGCGTTGTAAGTTGACGTTCACCTTCTTTGGTTTTCCGTGAATCATGATTTCACTTACAGAATCCGTGCCAAACACATGATATTGTTCGGTATTAAAAACCAATTTTCTATTTACCTACTAAGATCTAATAAATTTTAAAGCACGGCAATTGCAATCATGTTTGAATCATGGTCCATGAATTCGAAATATACTGACATCACTGCAGTATCTTTTGTATTAAGCGGCCATGCAGCTCCTTGCGCATTATGTCGATTGTCTTTCAGGAAAGCAGATGACTGAAATAATCGCATTCTAATAATTGAAAGTTAATTTAAATAACCATTTTTGACATTACTCGAATTGAACTGAACGAAAAGGAAGCGCAGATTGTGAAACAGGCGTTTGAAGAATATAGCAGGAAAGTAAAAAGTATTAACGGTTGCGTAATTTATTGTATTATCCATTGTTAATTAAATTGACTTGTAGCTTAAGAGTTTCTGTCTCTTATTATTTCTAAGAGTTTAAATTTATTTCATTAGCATTACATAAATCACATCGCACACTAAAAAACTAACTTCACTCAATATTCATTTTCCAAAAAGACATGCACAAAATACAATAATATCTTTTCAGACGCTGATATTTTCCATTTGTTTTCAGGTCAATTTGCTTAATGTTTGTTGGATAAAATTAAATCAAATTATTAATTACAAACCCTGCTGTGTGTAAGATTCATAAGTTGTTTTCTCATTTTAATTTTGTTGTATTTCTTTGGACATTATTTTATGATAAATGTATGCATTATTTTTAAATGGGTACATAGTTTAATTTTAAATTATCTATACGGAGAAAACTTACCAATTTGAAAGATTGTTAATTAATTAAAAAATTTATAAAATTATTCTAGGGACTAGAACAAGAGCAAAATATCAGTACAGCACGAATATGTTATGAGAAAGTTGGAACACGTGTTCTTAAAAATAATTATAAGTTTTCATCTCGTCCGCATATGCATTCGAAGAAGGCCATTTGCGGCCACACGATTTCAGATAAAATCTGATTAACCAATATTTTATTAGGAAATTACCATGTAGTCACATTTTTAACAGTATAATGATAAAAATCCGTACTAATTTTTCTCCGATATCAACTCCACTTAATATCTTTCTTTAATTATTTATATTTTTCTGTATGTGATATGAGTTTCATTCAGAAACTTCACTGGTTCATGCAACCATTTAATATGTAATTATTTCAATAAAATATTTATAACTTTTTGATTCCCTAAAATAGTTAAAATAAATTGAAAAAATGTTAAATTTAGAGTTTATTAAATCGCTCACTATTATCGCTAGTATTTTAAGATATTTTCGCCAATGATCTTCTGTTATAAAATGAATGTGCAAACCCTGGGTGTGGCACCCCAAAAAGGAGTCCGATATCATTCTCATTATAATCATTGCGAAGTTTCAAGTGTGAAGAACCTTCGCAGAAACAATTATGGCTTAACGAGAGTAAGCTTTGACGTGTTGGAACTCGCGGTAGGAAAGTGGGTTTGTCTTGTGGAGTGGAGTGGTTTGCTTTTCTTCTTGATGGTAAACTATTTTACTTTATCGTATTTGGCATTTCGTCTGTCTTTAAATTTGTTTGTCCGTTCCGTTTCCGGTTTCGAAAATCTGCTATGTCTACTTTATTATTCGAGCAAGCCTTACGTTGACCATGTGGCTCACTTTAACTAAGATTTGCAATACTGTGGTACCTAAATGCCTGAAGAAAATTTGATAAAAAAAATATTATTAACATAGTAACGTTTCTTTGAACAAATTGTATAATATGAAATTTGAAATTTAAAAAAAAATAATATGGTTTATGAGTAGATGACATTTTGGTTTTGATTTACTAAATAAGAGAAAAAATAGAAACATATTTTATATGTTGCATTATGTATAATTAAGTTTTAGAGTATTTTTATATGTGTTGTCTACAAATATAATATAAGTATATATTATTATTATTAACATGGGTAAGTATGGTTAGAATCACATAAATGTATTTTCTATCACCTGAACGTAACTAAGGCAGCTTGAAACAGACGCAATTTATTATGCGTGAAATTTATAAATGACCGAATCAGAAGTGAAGCTTTTATTTCAATCACCACACAGGCAACAAGTCGTTAACGTATCTAAACGACGTCGTATATTTAGCTCTCGGAAAGAAATCACTTCTGTTTTCTTAGGACTTTAAATGCGTTCATCACCGCCACTGGTGAGAGGATTTCACTATGACAAATAAATTAAATTCATTTGTCGGAGTTCTTCCGCTCTGTGATTTACTCGTTTCATTTGAAAAAATAGGAATGGAAATTTTAGTCGCGGAACTGAATAAACTTTTTTGAAATATTATAAATAAGTTAACATGCTAATTCTTTTATGAAATATTTCCTGTTACTGAAAATTGTGAAAACAAATTTATACTTTTATAAGTCATCGGGATTGCTATGTGAAAAAAATCAAAATAAAAAAATAAGAATACACAAAAAATGAAAATATATTTTAATAGAAATTGTCCACGTGAGAATAAAAAATTTGAATTTTTACAGCGCAGGCGTAGTTATGTTTTGGTACACCCTACGGATAAAGGTAACGTACCGGTAAAAGTATTCTACGCGTTAATTGTTTTCTGAAAATATACGAATAAATAGTTTTGTCTGTATAAAAACTCAATTATTTCAAGAAAAGCATAAAACTAGAATATATTATGGGTCATTTAATCCAATATTGTATTTGTATGCCTTTCTTGAAATAATTGAGTTTTTATACGGATGGTATGTGTACAGACACAAACAAATATATCGTATTTTAAAGCATAACTTGCAAGTGTGTTAAAATACAAAAAAAAAAAAAAAATTTGTTAAAACAACAAAAATAAATTAACGCCATCTGTCCCAATCAAATCCTAACCTATCTAATTATCAACAGCTAAAATAAAATAATAACTAGGCCAATCTAGATACAATATTATCAACGTGTACTGGAATTCAAAATTATCGGTTAGCGTCACATTGATCCTGACAAGTTAGTGCTACCTACTGAGATAAAAAGGAGAGAGAATATTAGTACTATCCATTCCTATGTTTACAGCAATGCTTGATATAAACACATTAGAAGCACGCCGAAAAATATTTTTAGGAAAAAATAAAAATACCTACTCAATTCACTTATATTAAAAGAGAATAACTCATATGTCCCTAACAAGTATACTCATGGAAGATTTTATGCACTTTTTTATACTCCGAAAGCAAGGACTATCAGAATGCACCAATCAACAGAGCGATTCAACTGCTTAACGATTGATGCATTGACCATCGTCATTTTCAACGTCACTTATAGTCAGTTCGATAACGATCTTTTGATTATCACAAATTGCTAAAACTGCCCCCATGACCATTTATACTTACATTTACCTCAAATTTGTGATCATCTCCGTAATGTATTGGTGTATAACTGTTTTATGGAGAACATGAATAAATAAATGTTGTTACAAAAATGTATCATTTTTATGTGTCTAGAGTCTAAAGATTGGACGAGTGATGCACAGCCAGCGGCTGCCTTTTTTTCGTTGGATCTATTTGGTTTCCTTTTTTTTACATTAGCCCCACACAGTAGGCTTTGAAGAAAAAAATTCCCTCAGGGTCCATGTCATTTTTTTATGCCAAAAGGAGAGGAATAGTTCTGGGAAGGTAAAGGGTATTAGGAATGGGTAGAAATCTAGAGATAAGTGTGTCCAGGAGTGACGGCCATAAGAATATATCCCTCCCACTACGGCGACAGGCGATGGATCGAGATCGAGAGACCAGTTAGAGCTACCAAACCAGCCTCTCCCGATTTGGCACGCCACGCAGCTGGTGGGCAGGCGCATTCTGAACACACTTCTCCCGATGAACCCGGGCACCCTTGATAAATCACCAAATGTTGCGAACCACTTTGGATGACCTTTGGCAGAGGTGTTGGTTATCAAATAAATGGTTTCCGGGGAGGCGGTACCAAACCCGCCTCCCAAATTTACAGAATACGAAAAGGTATACAAATTCAGAATAATGAATCGACAGGCCGAAATTAGGTGTAAGTATTTTTTTTACTTGTTTTTTAAAATTTCAGTCTGAATTAACAGGTCATTAAATCGAGATTATTTATTGATTTGACCTTATAAATGGATAAGATTTCCGATGCGGCCACTTTTTATGCGTTCTAATATTGTTTAATTAAATGGTTATTATTATGCAAAATGCAAAAAGGTTAACAAATCAAATTTAATTTGAAAACCCTGACATATTATGAAAAATACACCTTGAAATTTTATTATAACCTTATTTTACTAACTACCGATTTTATTTTGTTTGTATGTATATCACACCCGACAAGAATTCATCGAATCAAAAAATGTTAAATACGGACCAAATATCATGTTTACAAATGAGTGTACTAGGTATAACTACATTCGGAAAGCGGGAATGATTTTCTGTCAATTGCGTCTACAGATGAGTCCGCAAATGAAATTTTAAGTTGCATTTATATCACAAGACTGGTTTAAACTTAATAAGTAATAGTAATAATATAGTAATTCTGCATAAGAGTCCACAAGCTTGAAAAATCATTACACGCGGAACAATCAAATGGTCTTCCTCTGAATTTTGGAATGGTGTGAAACTAGAATTTAAACTCCACTCCGTAAGCAGAAGAATCCGCAACTGGACATTTAACACTTCATTCGGAAGACAAAACTGCTTTTAAATTAAGATTGAATATTTGTGATTTTAGCTTTGATTAAAACTATACCCATCACATAAAAATGGTTTACTCTTATTTTTGCACGATGATGTTTTCTTTAAAAATGCGTCAGCAGATGGATCCGCAACGGAATTGTATTGTTACAAAAAAACCGATTTTAACTTAAGAATTTGTGTGCGAGTTCCCAACTTTAATTATAACTTCACCCAGAACACGTTTCCTCTGATTTTTAAAGCACGTAGTCTACAGCTAGAATTTTATAACTGTCCTCATAAACGAGAATGGTTTCATTTGAAACTCGTCTGTAGTTGGATCCACAATTGTAATTTTATCTATAAGCGAGTCCTCAGCTTAATTGGCATTACACTTATATTTTTCTATTACACGTTTGGTTTCTTATTAGTAAAATAATAAGAAATTAAAATTAAATTAAAAAGGGATTTTGGATCACCTACTTATTTGTTCCTAAACTGCTTTCTAACAACGTAGGTGCTTAAGTAAGTCAGTTATAGCCTTAACTGAGTTTTGTAATAAAGTCTTAATTTTTTTTCTGAAACAACGTGAAAGAAAACCTTTCTCGCGTTCTGAAAGTTTTTTATGATCTTTTTTCGTGGTCAGCAGGCCGCACTAAAAGTTATCGTGAATTACACCGAAAAATCTCGCAGGCCGCAGGTTCCCCACCCCTGAATTAGACCAAAGTACGACAAACCGCGGCAAACGTGTTCCCTGAAATATACAAAATAAATTTTTGTAAAACTCCAAGAGTTTTTTTTAATATTAACTCCACAGAGTGGGTCCTCAGGAAAATAATTTCTTTCTGGGCATGTCTTCTTGCTTAGACTGTGTGGAGGGTCTTATCTTAATTTGATGGTATTAAATTTAATCTCATCTATCAGAATAATTTAACGTTATCCTCCGGGATCTCACGTGCCAATTAAAAATAATCTTAGAATGAAAACTCTCCAGAAATACACGATAATTGTTCAGAGCTTAGCTTGCATATATATCCTTTGAAGAAAAGAATTAAGAAATATATTTTTTGTTAATATTTTCAATTTTTAATGAGTTATGGAAGTCAATTATATCCTTAGATTTTGGAGAAGAAAACCATCTTAAATAAAGTTTTGCAAGAAAAGGATTTCTAGAAGCAGAAATAAATCCAAGACCATTACTTTAGTTGATTATTTTGTTTGCTTAGGTGAGATTTTAAAGTTTATTAATTACGGTTCCCATTTTTAAGTCAGTGACATCTTCTCTGCTTTGAAAGTGATTAAGGCCCGATTTTTTAATCCACTCTCACTTTTGATATTGTCATCAAATCGGCAATCAACGCAATTGTTTTACAGATTTGTCACTTGTGTTTGACGGTTGGTCGAAACACTTAAGGCGTTTTTTATTTATTGTTATTAAGTTTAATTTGTAGAACTCCGCTGGTTAAGGCGTCTTAACCAGCGGACGAGTATTCAAATTTTGTTAAAAGACGGTGTCGCGATCGGACGTTTTTTTAGAACGAGACAGAAATACCGAATTCATTCCCCTGCAAGCCGTACAGCCGCGCGGCTGACGAAAACTACAGCATGTTTCAAATGAAAGAACAATTATTGTTGTTGAATTCCCGGTTGAAGCTTTCTTCCTATTAAATAGTTACATACATATTTGTAAATTGTACGTCGGAGAGCGTAAACATAAATAAATTCAAATGCAGTGCGTTGACATGGTAGATATGAAAAAAATTCAAATATTTGTTTAATTTGATTTTTTTAAATTTATTTTACATAGGTTTTCCAAAAGTGAGTAAAAATATTTTGTTTTACATATTTATTCGTTTGTCGGAAAGGTATTACTGGTAAGTTTTATTTCTAGTACTTACTTATCTTTAAAGTATTACTTGATTTGATACATATGACATTGAAAAGAGGGTTTATTCCTTACAACTGAAGTAGTATATATATTAAAACTAGGTTTTATTTCCAACTATTTTCTACGGTACTTACCTACATATGTAGTTATGCGATTGCATAATATTGTATCGCTTTCATGGTTAACGGAGCGACCTGACTCGTATAATTTTCGAAATGTTATTAAATTCACGAGGTAAATTTCGATTGAAAAATCATAGGTTAGTATGTCAAAAATAACCTAGTCTTTTTTCCTAAAACAAGAAGCTCAATTCACAATACGACATTATGAAACTGACAAAAAGTAACACAAAATTTTTTAAATATGTTGAATTATACCAATATAATAGTGAATTGGACAATAAAATATAAATTATGAACAACAAAATGATTTGAATCGCACATCACGAATCAAAATTCATTTGGTTCGTGGCACTTTTTGACCACCAATCACAAACAGTTAAGTTAACAGTACTTTGGCATAAGTTTTAACATTTATACATGAAATATCGATGACAGACATAAACTCCTGATAGTCCATAGTTGATTCTTTTCCCGGGAAATTAAACAACACAAAATTATCGCCTAATGTTATAAAAAATATGTGCTTATTCTGACTGATTCTTTCGAACGACCCTGTAGCATATAAGTACGTACAATGTACACAGATAATTAAATATCACTAATCTTTGTTTATTTTGAAAATATATCTCCCACGTACGTTTTTGATGCCGTAATTTGTGTTTTCTAATAAAAATTTTGTTCCAAGGGTATTTTCCTCCCCATTTTTAAGCGAGGAATTTTTTAAAAATGTTATTAACTAGACAGGCGTGGAATACACGTCCGCTTGCCGCCCAGTCGCGGCGGAGAATGACAATATTATGTCTTGTGCCGAGTTAATAAAAATGCACAAACGCGAATCGAAATTAATTACTATTATATACTTTAAGAATATATTTTTTGGTCATAAATTATTTTGAATGTTTCAATAATGTTTTGGTAAATTATTTTTGTAAAAAAATCTGAAGTATACCAATTTGTAAGACCATACATAAATAGTCAAATTGAGGGATTTTCGTCATAAAACGCGTGTTCGGATTTATTTCTTAGTAATTTTATTTGAAATAAAAACAAAATTCTTATACATACTTATGATAGACAATTTATTTATTGTTTATACTGTATTATTATATGATTTGAAATAGTTGTTGTATAATACAAATTCACCTTTGAAAATGCAACAAATCTGCGCAACGTCCAACGGTAACACTTTATTACGATATGAAAATAATATTATTTTTCAAAATTTAACATCTTGCTTTACTAGATAAAATAACGATCTTTCAAAATCAATTTGTGTTTTTTTCTAGAAAAGTGTCCATACGTCTAAAACTGGCCTCAAAAATGCCAAATTTCAGGTCAAGTCTACCTATTTCGCCTTAACGGAATAAGGCGTCATAAAAGTTCAACAGCTCGGCTGTGGAACGAACTGCCGGCCTCTGTGTTTCCTCCCTCCTACAACATGGGACTCTTCAAGACCCATGTTCACTCCTTCCTCTCCACAAAAAGACCCTCCACACAGCATCCCCAAAGATGACATAGGCCCTGAGGGAAATGATTTTCTTCAGGGCCTCCTGTGTGGAGTTAATATAAAAAAAAAATAAAAATAAAAATAAAACCAAATGACGTTGATGGCCGATTTTACGACAATCAAATAATTATTGCGAGAGGGGTTCACCGGTTACCGGGCCAAATACCTTCACCATTTCCATATCATAAAAAAAATCACTTACTAAATTGAACAGCACGAGGCAGACAATTTCGACACTTTTCATAGAATACTTGTACTCGCTGACGTGAACCCGGCGTCGTTCGCGGTTTTAAATGATTTGGAGTAAAGTTTTGAGTTTGTAAATTCTAGTATACCTTAAAATTGGTTGCATTTTTAAATAATATCAATGTAATAAGCATTTATTTTATTTATTTGGACACTCACCTTACATTATACTAAAAGTTATTTGGTTTTAAATTAAATTATACATAGTTGATCTACTACTAAGTGTGTCCTTAAAATGCCTTGTTAATTTCGCAGGTGTGAGTAGTGACAAGAAAGAATACCAAATAGAAAAAAGGTGTGTGAAGAATGGAAGGGTATTTTTTTTAAATTCGATAAATGCACTCACGTATTGAAATTTACTATTAATCGAAGTTTTTAGTTAAAAAACATAGTAGTTAAGTGCAAATAGTTTTTAAATGATGAGCGCCAAAAAAGCGCGACATGCCACAAACAATTAAATCATTTTATTTAATTTATTAAAAATATCCAGGTTTAGCCATTTTTCGTACTGGGTATATGTTGTGATTGCGCGGGTGAGTTATTTGCTGCATTAACATTGTTGGCTTCCATATGGAAAATCGTAGCATGCCTAGTATGCCTCATTTGAAAATTTTGTTCAACTTGATCACTCCATGTCTACCGCGTTCATCAGGTACGCCACATTTAGCACACATAAGTATTTAATTCTCGTCTTTCTTAGGTGTCCCCGACTTTTTCTACCATTCTGTTCAAGTAGTATAATTAAATCTACACCGTTAAAACCTAAACTATATCGACTAAGTCTTCTTCGGGCGCCCCCGACTTCTTATACCATTCAAACCACTCTCTAAACACTCCTGGCACTAATAAGAACGGATGAATGGTATAGAAACACGTATGAAACAAACAAAGAAACATTTTTTTTATACAGGTGTCCTGGGGTAAAAAAGTGCGCTAACTTAGGGAGATGAGTAAAATAGATAAAAAAAACTAGTTAATAGTTTTAATAGTTTTTGGTTAAAAAGTTGAATAGAAATAAATTTTCTTATATGAAAAAATATTTTTGTATGGGAAAATAAACATTGGAATTTAAAAAAAAATTATTTATCTTTTTTAGTTCTATCATGTAGAATTACTAGTAGTTAGTGCACTTTACACCCGGACACCCTGTATATATAAATTTTAATGTATATATATATATAGATAAGAATATCACCTTTGTTTAATATAGCCATTTTTAATTAGGTACTGTCAATTACTCCATCGTTATGTTGTTGATCTTTCATGACGCTGGAACTCACCTTTCGAGAGTTATAGATGCCTCACACAGATTTTCTGCTAAAGTTTGTTAAGATTGTTCACTTCGCCAGAAGAAGTGGCCATGTTTTTTGTTCGAAACGAGTTTCCAGTCTGTTTGTAAAGCTATAAGGGGACTTACAAGAAAGCCTAAGGTTAAACGATTCCCGGAGAATTAAATGTCCGCCAGAGTAAAAAGAAACTTTTCTAGGGAGTAATAAAAGTCAGGCCTATTGGCGGCGTCAAGTGGGCTATACGATGAAGGGTTATATGGTATAAAGCATAAAGCTTTTTACGGAGTTAGGCTGAACTGGACAAGGACATATATAACATAAACTGAGTTTAATGCGATGGGCGGACACAAAAAACTTTATTTACCGTGAACTAATATTTTTTTAGAATTTTTTGTCACCTCTTTTTTCTCCTTTTTTTTTTAATCGTATCCCATTTAATGCCATTTTCTTTTACATTGTATATTCATTTCCAGATGCATATTAAAATAGGAAATCGATACATTATACTAGAGGAAAGTCTTAAAAATAATGGTTGTAAAATTTGGAATTCTGATATTTTCATAAAACGAGCGCTTCTAAAAAAACGTTTTTAGTACTTTCATTTAAAAAATTATTATAAGCAATAATTAGTCGCCTGAAACATCCATACAAATTCAAAATATCTCCGGAGTAAAAATAAATGCCGCCGACGGGAATTGAACCCGCGCCTTCTGATGTCCGGTCAGGTGCTCTGGCCCACTGAGCTACGTCGGCTTATTCCCAACCATAATAAGTCAATATGTACTAGTACTTCAATCAACAATTACTGCTTATTATATGTTTTCACCTGTAAAAAACCAACTTTATTTTTGCAGGAAAGGCTTTGTTAGTGCTAAATTTTCCACTAGATGGCGTTGAGACATATTATATCTACATTTGTTGGTGAAATATTTTGACTTGTCAAATATTATTATTTTTGATAAACTAATGTTTATAGGACAAGGTTTTTTATGCATAGCACAATGGATAACAAATTATTATAATCAATAATTATTCGCCTGAAATATCAATTTTGATTTATCCATTATTCATTATCCATTTTCAATTATCCATTATCCACTATCCATTTTCAATTTGTAAGGATATTTCAGGCGACTCGTTATTGCTTATAATCTATAAAAAAAACCGTGTCTCATAAACATTAGTTTATCATTAAAAAAAAACACTTTGAAATCAAATATGATTTAAGATTTTCACGGCCAAAAGTATATTTGTTTTTGGGGTGTTATACCGTGTTTCGCTAACTCCTTCTTTAGCCAACGTTTCGGACAGCATTGCAGTGTCCATCATCAGGGCAGATGTGTTATTATTATTGTTATTAAATAACACATCTGCCCTGATGATGGACACTGCAATGCTGTCCGAAACGTTGGCAAAAGAAGGAGTAAGCGAAACACGGCATAACACCCCAAAAACAAATAACAAAAACACTTTGAAATCATTTAGAATTGCTACCGTATTCACTGTGCAAAAAACTTGCTAAAGTTGAAAATATTAAATATTCAGGTTAAACAAACTTAAGTGGAAATTGCAAATATATAAAATAATCTCTTAATTAAGATATTTGACGTACCTATTTTATAGAAAAAGGGAAGTACTCAACATTGACAAATTGAAAATGATCTATTTATCTCTTGTGCAATCTTCAATCATTTATGATGCATTATAGGATGAGGAGGTGTGCTCTATGCTCAATGCATTTAGTAAGCCTTTGCAAATAACTCAAAAACCCATTATGAAAGTTATATATAATAGAAAGAGACCATTTTCGAAAGAAATTAAAATATTTAATACTCTCATAAATTCTTTGCAAATATTATGTTCAAATTTTCACTGCAGCATCACCATAACTTAAAATTTTACATTATTCGTATACCTACATGCTATTGTATTTAAAACCAAAAATATTTATTTATCATTTATATTAAAGAGAGTTAAAAAATAAACGGCAAATTTGCCACAATAAACAAAACTCGGAAGACCGCTATCAATTTGTTTGTACCCGTCCATCATAATGGCACAGAACAAAGTGAGACTTGATTGGTATTTACGAGTTGATTTCCTCAGGCCTACCGAGAAAATGACAGCCAAAGTGAATTTAGTTTCACTTTACAGAGAGTGATTGAAATAGAAAAAAAATGACAAACAAACCAACAATAACATGAAAGTGACAACCAATAAAAATCATTGTACCTATTGACCTTAGAAGAGCAATAAAATATATTAAAATGACATGCTCACATTGCTCACGCCGCGCCGCGCCGCATAGACGTATCAATTTGGCAAGAATCTCAAAATATACTTAAATTAGGTAACAGTCACATGAATAAAGAGAATATTGGTGACATTTGTCATAACTCTCAGGAAATAGCAGTTAAGACAAAAGTTTGAATTTAAAGTTCATTTAAGAGACAAAATAAAAAAAAACGAAAATCTGAAAAAAAACTCGGAGGCTCCTTGCTTTCTAGTTGCGTATAGATTTTTATATTTCGAATGACATAATATTACGACTATGTTGTAGACGTATACAGAGTAAAAAATGTCTCCAGTGGAGCTGAGAATTTTGATGTTTCACACTTTGTCAGAAAAATGAGACAATATAAGCGGGGCAGGGAATAAGACAAGTCAATGATTTGTCAAAAATGTGGATCCGATAATTAAGCGGAAAATAATGCGAATAGGTACATAACCAAATAATTCATTTTTCAAACACGTCGTGTGAACATCAAAAAATCCCACATGGATGACGCAAAATTTGACACAATGCCTACTGATTTTATATGTTATATATTATAAGTTGAAAAAAAACATCACAAATGTTACCGGAGACCAAAGTTTTTTGCAACTTTTACTCCAAATGATGTCAGGAATCACTGATTAAAGTAAGTCAAATACATCCCTTAACACCCTGTATATGCTTACAACATAATAAAGTTTGTAAGATGATGTTTATTATTGTTCTAATGAATAAGTTTTTCGTAGCTAAAAGTACCTACCTACTTGTTTTTCAAAGTGTTACCCGAAGTATTTAAAAAAATTGATAAGACGTGCAGAGAAAAGAGTAAGTATAAGCCGAAATAAATGAAGCCAAAACTAAAGAATGCTGATTAAACGTTACAAACGAAGTGTTCGAGGCGTATTATGAATGTCTTAATTTGAAACTGTTCTGGTTTGGTCAAAGCGCGGTTACTCTTTTTGCCTTTGTTCAGTTGAAGGAATTTTATTACGAAGCTCCGAGCCGAGGGAAATGTTTCATTTTACCACCAAAAAACATCTTAAACGGAATCACGTGATTTCCAGTTTCCCTAAACTGATTGGATGACTACTTTAAGTTTCTTTAATTAATACAACGGTATAATTAGGTATTTTTTCATTATTTATGCGTAATTGTTCATTATGTTGCGCTGTTTGCATTCAAATTTTTTGACTGGTCTCATAACTTTGGTTTCACGAACAAAGTATATTCTAATTTTCGCTATGATTCGTGGTCAATAAGTTTTTAAAAATGAAAAAAAAATTCACCGTGAATAATTTACACCATAATAGACAGAGAGAATCACAGCGCTACACAAATCTGACGTGAGGAAGGTATACAAAATCGTCATACACATTTACTTTTACTTCATACATATAAATTCGTCAAACACAATTATTATTTGGACAGTTGCGAAGGCCCAACTCTGATGATAATAAAAATAATATATCATATTATGGTGTCGTGGCCGGTGATTATGTTTTGTGCTAGAGCATAATGTTTTAATAAAGGAGAATAATTGAAATATTTCTTTGCAGTCGATTTTACTCTAAAAGTCAACAAGACAGAGGTTTTTGAAATGTCATACCAGATCCTTAAAAATCCTCATCTTTAACAGATGTTTTAAATAAAAAAGAACACTTTTTTGCTGAATTGGAAATGAAAAAGGTTAAAATTGAAACATTATTTCAATCTTAACCTTTTGGCATGAAAAATTTCACCATCAACCAGTGTCGGGAGCGTTCTCGGCTACATTTTATTTTTACATTCGTAACATCTAATATTCTGTCACTCCTGTCGCCTTCCATCCGCTCTACGTTTCTGGACCATCGCAATGTAAAATATAAAAAATGACACGTTCTCGACATCTCAGTTACAAGTAGGAATTTGGCACATTGAAAGCACTCTTTCGTTTAGATAAATGATAAACTTTCATGGTTTAATTTTTATTGGATAAACTTTTCTTTTACCTTTGAACCCCATGCAAATATGACGTGTAATAATAAGGTCCCAATGGATCTGAGATCCTGGCTTCGATTCTCAGTTTCCTTTAGATTTGTTAGTATTATCTTCTTCTTCAATGATATATTACATTGATTGGTATAACCTTCAAACGATAAAGAAAAGTTGCTCTAATTACCATCCCACAAACTACCTAGATTACAAACCAATTCTTTAGAACTGTTTTGAAAATTTTGTGATCATTCAGAGTGAGTTTAAAATATGACAAATAATAATTACGTGCCAATGGTCGAGTGGATAAAAACGTTGCCCCGGTAAGACAGAGATCCTGAGTTCGATTCCCAATTGAGACCGTTAACTTTTTTATTTTATTTATTCGTCTTGTTATAATTCATGTTTAGTTAAGATTTAGTATTTCATGGTTCCATTTACCGTGCGGTTTGTTTGGTGCGTTTTACGAATAATTGGCGAATAGTTACCGAGTTATACAAAAATTATAGTTTAATAACTTTTTAGATAAAAGATTGTTTTCGTTTTATGTTCTTTATGTCTCTGTCAGGTTTTACCGACAAATATTACTTGATTATTTTCTATAATGAAAGCAACATGTTGTTTAATTATTATTTAGTAAATATAGTTTAATAATGTACAAAGCAAACATTTTATCTTTAAAATTTTGATAGTAAAAATTATAAAATCAAATTTTTGTATTATATTAATTATTTTTCATTCAACAATTATTGATTATTAATTTTTTTCATAAGAAAACAACCAACTTTATTTTATTAGGAAAGGCAAAACAGTAATTATCTTTTTAAAAATATCTTTTGTATTATATTTATTATTTTTCATTCAACAATTATTGATTATTAAATTTTTTCATTAAAAAACAACCAACTTTATTTTTGTAGGAAAATATTGAATAATTTGGCGGGTTATGAATAAGCCGACGTAGCACAATTGGTAGAGCGCCTGACCGGTAATCATATGGCTGCAGGTTCAATTCCCGTCGGCGGCATGCATTTTTCTCGGAAAATTTTTTCAATATATAGGATTTAAGGCTAATAGTTTTTGCTTAAAAATAATATGTTATTCTTTGTGCTATGCATAAAAAACCGTGTCTTTTAAACAATACTTGTTCTTAAAAGAATAACGGAGATTTACTCCAAATTCCTGTAATGCATACTACTTTAGATCAAAGAAATTTTGGGTAAATTGCAACAAGATTGTACAATACTCTTCCAGAGAATATAAAAAATGTGATACTCAAACAAACAAAAAAAGTTAACGTTTTAATTTGGATCAATAATAAGGCCTTTACTGGTGCCCTCACCCAAATTTGAAATTATTCATCTACCAACAATATTGAGCGATTTTATTGTATTATAAGTGTAAGTTTATTCAGACGTATTTAAAGTAACTTTAAAGATGGATGCCTCAAGACAGGCTAGCCGCTAGCCTAGTGAGGCAAGTTATGAGAAACCTAAAGTTTTTCTATTTGTTACATACTACCAAAGATATTAGAAGAACGAGATGTGCTATGAGCAGTTCATACTGAGTGGAATTGCTTTGCCGAGTGTCGCCGGTTTTGTTCACCAATACTACTGCACACCTTCGCTTACGCTAAGGTATCCGCACTAATACATAGAACAGATTTCTGTGCGTACACGTCCCCATACCGTTCAAAGTACCCTAATTAGGTAGTACTCCAACATAGCATATCTCGTTCTTCTAATATTTTTGCATACTACCTAACTATTGTTTTGATATTATTATTTTAGGTAGGTAATTCGATTTCCTAACTAATTTATAAACAAATGTACCCTATGAACACTTAACAAGTATTCTTAGTTATAGTAGCAAAATTTCTCAAATAAAGATAAATATGTAATTATTAGTTTATCATTAAAAATCATATAATTATCACGTGGAAAAATTCTTTTGTAAAATAACATCTCTTGAAGAAATTTCTTGCAATTATCTAATTCACAGAAATATCACATTTTAATAGGAATTGGGTCAAATGAAATTCTCCTTACCGAATGGAACTAACGTCTTTGGAAAGGATATTATAAATCGTAATGAGCTGAAATAATCCTCACAGCGGAACTCTCCTCTAGCTGTGAAATTATTCTCTGAGAATTAATTTGTTCTCCCCGACTCTAACAGCTTACACATGTGGCCCAAATACGATAATTCTAAACACGGTGGACTCGTAGGTATTAACGGCATTGATGATTTTGAAATTATCAGATATTTTTTTCAAAACTGATACATATTATAATTGTATACACAATCTTTCGAATTTTAATTAAATGCAGCTTTCTAGCTTAAGGCGATGCCATGCTTAGTAATGCAAAATCATGTGTTTTCGATTTGACAATTTGGTCGCCTAGAAATGTTTCAGATGCTTTAATTAAATACTGCGAGTAGAATACATCTTGGCCTTTGAAATAATCGAGCATTTTTTAGATAAGTCTTTTTATAAGCCCATAAAAAATAATGTATAAAGCCTATGAAAACTGCTTTAAAGTTCAAAATCTCCTACTTACGAACCCAGTTTCGGTTATGATTTTATTGTATAATGTGGCAAATTAAGTTATTTATAAAATGATCGAAAAAAAATTAAATATTTATGCCTGAACATCCACAAAATAAAATAAAAGGCACTTTTTGGCCATGTTTTTTTCTTGCATAAATCAAAACAGGCGGATGGTGTTAAGCGGGAATTTAAACCTTATCGCCATCTACGTATGGATTGTTATTGATAGCGGCTTAATTTAAAATATTACACGACGTAGTGCATCGCCTTAAATTCATTCAAAGATTCATTTACGGCTTACCAACATGTCCAATGCGTCCATCACTCCTAGTTTGTTTACTTGACGTGCTTTGTGTGCAGAATATTTATAGATACATATTGTATAGTTACCAACTTCAAAGTTTATATCTTCATCTATTTTTCATTATATTAGTACAATTTGGGGGGCGAGTATGGGTACCTCCACCCCAGGGACCATTCATTGAAAACCAGCACCTTTGCCATCGGTAACCATAAACGGTTTGATTTGTTTGGTGACTTAGCAGGGGTGCCCGGGTTCATGGGGTGAGGATTGTCTAGCGAATGCGTATCCACCTACTATGTGGAGAGACTGGTAGAGGGATATCTTTTAACCTCTACAGCAGGACTCTTTCAACCCATCGCCTTGCACCACAGTGGCCGGGATGAATTCAAATGTCCGTCACTCCTGGACACACTGACACCCAGATTCCTACCCACCCCTCATACGTTTTTCCTTTTCAGATCTTCCTCTCCTTCTTTTCCGTAAAACAATCCACCACACAGCTTCCCCTAAGATGACATAGGCCTTGAGGGAAATTATTTTCCTTTGGGCCTTCGCTAACGTAAAAAAACAAGTATTATGTTAATACACATTAAAAAATGATTTATATTTTATATTGCTATTATGTATGAAATTGAAATCCACATTTTGTTGTTTAACACAGTATCTACCTACTAAAAAAAAAGGTATAGTATTTAAGACTTACTAGATAGTTGAACAACTATATTTCAAATTTAAACAACATAATATATTAAAAATAGTGGCTGTATAGCCCCATTGCAAAATTAACTAATCACTGAACCATTGTTCCAACGCTATTACTTTGCGGCTAATTTGGAAGAATATTAAATAGTGTCCTTAAAGTGATATGTCAATAAAGCGGTGTCATCCAATTTATCCGTATATTATCATCAATAACGGTGAACAGTGAAGTATCAATTTATTGTGAAATATGATAATGGAAATGAAACCAATAATCAATTTACACAAAAGGAAAAAATATGTGATTTATGATGGTGTGAACGTGATATAGGGGCTAATAATGGTCGAAATTCGAAACGTACAAATTACTATCAAAGTTAGTGTCTAAAATCACATTTGTACAATAAATGTATTGTAGTCTTCATTTAAAAAAAAGAACATTCATGATATCGGATGTCCAGAAAAAAATGTATCGGCTTCAATGATATATTATATCAGTTTCATTTAGACTATTTACAACAAATCATACATTAAATTGAAGGTAAACTAACCTAGTTTTTCTTACAAATCTTCAACAACCTCCAACATCCACATCCAACCTTAAGACCAATTCTTCCCACATTTTAGTCAACAAGTCCGGAGTAATAGAAGCAATAGGATCTTTTTCTGAGTATCAACTCTAGCAAAACATTAGGTAGCGGCGGAGCGTAGACCCGATCTTCTATAACCACTGGAACGATTTCGGTCGAAAAATCGACCAGTTTTATTTTTCTGCGATTGATATAGGTCCAAAAATGGACCGATTTTTCTACCATTCGTAAAATATTTATTGTAATTATTTAAAACGTTTCCATGGCCAGCTACTTGTTTTATCGAATAGCTGATAATATATTCTCTTTGACTATGAACTTATCCGTCGTCTTTGAAGTGTTATTTAACGAGTTTTCGCGGTTTTTTTATGGCGTCCTGTCAAAAAACAAAATTATAAATTTTCAACATTCACGAAATTTTGGACTCTTCCTAAAATGCCGTAAGTAATTAATTTATTGGGTTTTTAACGCATAATTATATATCTGTGTAATCATGATTGACTTATCTATCTTTGAAATGCGTTTTTAATTAGTTTGTTTCTAATATATTGTTTTGGTTGAAGTTTTTGTGTAAGAATACGTCATCTGTTTTTGATTTACAATAATGTCTTAACCTCTCAGAAAAGGACTTTTATTTACTTTGTGTTCCTTTGCGAACTGTCAAAACGCGGAAATTTTTGTGTTATTCACGAGTTTTGTTAAAAGCTCCATAACTCACGTTTTGGGAAACGTAGCCTCATTCTAAAAAATGTTTTGGAAAGATTATGAAATTCACTATCGTATTGTTTTGTTATACGTAAATATTTGCGTTTCTAAATATACATTTTCTGAAAACGTCAAAAATATGTAAAAATCGCTGACCATTATTTCAAAGCTGTGAAAAATGTACTTTTTTCTGAGTATCATAAAGAAATAACACTTTATATATTGAAGAAATATAATTAAAAACTATTGGTCACCTCAAAATATTAACCGTCCAAACTAAAATATTTTTAATAAATTATTTAAAAACGCAATAAATTACGAACGAACAAGCTGACAGATTCAATCGACTCAGAAAATGCACCTCTAGATTCCATAGATATTTTTGAATGCAGACGCGTAGCGTTATTCATTATCGATACTCTGTTTTTTAAATCATGGCAATCCGTATACTAGTGATGGAAATAAATCGATTTTTGTAAAATCTCGCGCGCTTACGTGAAAAGACGTACTAATGTCTTGACCGCTATTATCATATTTACGTCTTTTGACGTTCTAATGTTCCGAGTGGTTAAATACTGCCCTCGCGCATTTGAAATATAGATATTCCATCACAGTGATTCAAAACAAAGAGATATATATAAGTTTTATTTGAATTGGTTCATTATTAATACAGATATTTGTTAACCAATTATTTTAAGTCATACGTCAAAAAGTTGACTCTTTTTTACATGTAAAATGGTGTAAAGCCTTCGTCACACAATAAAAATTTAGTAATTTAGTTGTATAATTAATTAATTTGTTTACTTTTACCAAATTTGTGCTGAAACAGCTGTCGTCCAGGGAAAGGGAGCACTCCACGACCCAATAATTATTTTCAAATTTTATATTAGTGCAATATTTAACAAAATTTAAACATTTAAGTACTTAGATTAAGTGTTTTCAATTTAAAATATATAGAGTGGTGCTGACTGCAAGAGGAGGCAGAGGAAGAGGGAGAGGTGGGGTACGAGCTGGTGTCGGACTACCAGCTGGTGCCGGACTACCTGCACGTGGACGTCAACGCAGAGCTGCAATTGCAGCCTCGTCTGGAGTGTTAGTATTTTTTAATGTTTTTTTATGAAAGTACTTTGCTGTGACCGTTGAACTCATCATATATTTGTATTTATTTAAACAGCGACCCTGCTTTGCTACTGGTGCGAGAGGATCGCGTCAAGGCCCTAAAGGCTGTTAGGGCCCTGCCTGCTTCCTTCCGGCTAGAGCTGGAAAGCCAAAAATTCAAGAAGCAGGCGGCGCGCATTTTGCTCCCTACCGCACCTCCAAGAAAAACTAAACAAAAGTAAGTAATCGTATTTAGATGCTTGATACAATATTATTGTTTTTTTCCCGACAGCGTTCCACTCTTACAGTGATAGTTGGTAAGATCAGCGCTCTGTGCATTTGGCACATTCAGTGCATATTTTACAGAGTTCTAATTTTATTGTTTATTTACATACTGTAATTACTGTTTCACACGTGAATGAGAACAATTTATATGATTTATGTAAATGTTTTCAGAATTCCATCTCCGGAGAGAAACTCACCGTTGCCACGACCCGTTCCACCACCGTGGATGTCCACTCCCGCACAGACCCAATCAACGGCTCCCAATGCACCAATTACGCCAATCCGTGCAGCATCTTCGGAGCCGTTACCTGGGACATCGCGGAGTGGGGAACCCCAGTGTGGGGAACTCTTCTCTCCGGAGGCCGGCTAACACAGCGAGCTGTGGGTGGACGTGCCATTCTACGAAGAATTGTCGGCGTTTGGTAACGGTGAGTTTATTTTTTGAAATGTCATACCAGGGGCTCAATATAAAATCAATTATCTATATTTTATATTGATATCCCTAGCACAGTTTCACTGTTGGTATATTGGCAATTGGCAGGAAATAAGCATAGTACTTAAAAATTCCACATAACAAACATACAAAATGTATTGTTGTTATGACGTGGATGCATCATTACACATCTTTTTTTTTCTGTAACGGGTATTGCAGAGTGAGAAATAAGACATGCCGAACTTCTTTGCGAGGATTACATTTGATTCACCGGCTTCTAAACGGTGTAATACAGCACTTTTTTCTTAAATTGAAAAAAGACTTTCGCTTCACGGGACTCATTGTGTCGAGCTTCCTAGTCAAAAGCGAGGCTGTATTGGTAGGTGGGTTTTGTAACCGGACAAATTATCATTAAAATAGGTCGCTTTACGTAGTTGGTCACTTTAAACGGATACTTTTTCCTACTAAAAGCTATGAAACCTTACTAGAGTTTACATTATCGTCACTTAAAACAGTAGACCGTTAAATGCAAAGTCATTATATCCAAATTCTACTGTAAATTTGTGTTTTCTTTTATTTCAGACAAGGGCAGAAACAGTAACGTGGACGAGGCAGCTGTACTAGAAGAGTCTGAACTTGGAAACCGTGAGTTATAAAACTAACTAACTTACCTTCACGCCATTTCGGTAGGCAGAGAGGATGAACCCCCATGCAACTCGATCTTGGCACGCACACTCTTTTCTTCATTCCATACCTACCTGACTGTGCTATTCTGACTCCTGACATTGCCCGCCTCAAGTATTTGATTAACTTTTTATTTATTTTTTTATATGAATACCTCACAAGAGCCTCAGCTGGAGCCAGTGAGACTATGGCATCCCCAATCGGGGTATGTTGTGAGGCTGAAGGTAGCGGGTAGGGGAAGGAGGTGTGGAAGAGGGAGGTGGAAAAGTACCTGGCTATTCAGAACTGGTCACCAAACACGGCTAAAGCCATTTCAAGCAACGTTTCAATTCTGAATGGGGTCTTACACCAGGGCGATACTATGGGTATCTTCCACTCTGGAACGTGCCGCAAATATAATATATATTATTTTTAATGAATTTTGTGTGAAAATAACACTAATTATTCAAATATAATTTATTTGATTTGATCCCGCGACCATCGTATTGCGAGTCATAAGCCGTACCAGAGGCAGTGGGTTATCGTAATATAGACACATTAAATTAATTTGGGTTTTCTGTTGTTTCAGAAATGGATAGATCGAGCGACGAGGATGACGAAGCGAGCGACGTCGACCACGAAGAGAGCGATGAGGATACCTTCTGCATTTATTTATTTATTTATTTACGGACAAATAGTCCATTAACAACATATTAATTACACGAATAAGTTTTATAAACAGAGATGACAGTGAAAGGAGAGCATATATAAATGAGGAGCGAAGACAATAATAATGACAATAATAATATAAAAGTAAGAATGGGAGATAATAATAAGTCAAAGCATGAAGATGGTTCAAAGGGCATTAGAAATTAGACATTGCGTATTGACTGTCGAAAGTCATTTAGGCATATACCACAAAATTCAATGCTTTGACTTGACAGTGAGTTGACAAGTCTCGACATTCTGGACAAAGGAGAATGGTATCCATAATTGGTAGAATGTTGATTGACGAACAGCAATTCATTATTTCGGAGTCTACGGGAAGGGATGTCGAATTGGATAAGTTGCAACAAAGCAGGTGAGTCTGTAATACCATTGATAATCTTAAATATGCAAATCAGATCAGTGTCCCTTCTACGTTTCTCCAAAGAAGAAATGTTTAAAGTTTGTTCAACTTCATCATATGAGTACTCTCCTCTTTCAAGACCCAACCTCCAAGCGATTCCTCGTAGGAAGCGATGTTGTACGGATTCTATGTGACAAATGTGGACAGCATAGAAAGGAGACCAAATAACACTAGCGTATTCAAGGTGAGGGCGAACTAACGAGCAGTAAAGAGTTTTAAGGGTACTTATATGTTTAAAGTCAGAGGTTATTCTATGAACGAAGCCGAGTAGTTTAAGTGATTTGTTGACAATGTTGTTAATGTGCTCACGGAAAGAAAGTTTGCAGTCTAGAGTGACCCCAAGATCCTTGATAGATGTTACAGTAGATAAACAAACATTGTTTAATTTATAATCAAACTGAATAGGTTTTTTGGTTCTATAAAAGGACAAAATTTTACATTTATCAACATTAAGTTCCATGCAGTTTATTTTGCACCAATTATTAAACGAGTCAATATCACGTTGAAAATGTAAGCAGTCAAGGTAGGATTTAATTATCTGAAGAATCTTATTATCATCCGCAAAAAGCCAGAAGCGTGTATGAGAAAAAACTTTGGTGATATCGTTAATAAAAAGGTTGAAGAGAAGCGGGGCCAAATGAGCTCCTTGGGGAACGCCGGACGTTACGTAAATGTTAAAGGATTCAAAGTTGTTTATTTTAACCCTTTGTTTTCTATCGCTCAAGTAAGAGCGAAGGAATGATAACAACGGGTTTCTAATGCCTATAGCATAAAGTTTGGCCATGAGAATCGAGTGATTTACTTTATCGAAGGCTTTGGAGAAATCAGTATAGAGTACGTCAACCTGAGTGTTGTCTTCCAAGGCTTTAACAATGGTATTTGTAAAGGACAATAAATTAGTTGTTGTAGATTTCGCCGATCTAAATCCATGCTGTTCATCAATCAGAACATTTTTGAATATAGGAGTGATTATCTTTGTAATTATCGACTCAAATATTTTTGGAATACAAGATATAATCGATATTGGTCTGTAATTTTCAATGTTTGACTTGTTCCCGGATTTAAAAATGGGTCGAATATATGAAATTTTCCATGAATCAGCAAATGTTCCAGATGAGAGTGATAAGTTGTACAACATACAAATTGGGATAGATAATGAATATTTACATTCTTTTAGCAAGATTTCTGGAATGCCATCAGGTCCGGTACTTTTTTTGTTAGAAAGTTTACTTAAAGATTGGTATACCTCTACAAGTGAGATTTGGCAATCATTCAAGTCAATGTTGTAGTCATAGTTGAGTGGAGGGATGTTGCATGATGCACCAGAATATACAGAGGAGAAGTGTTTAGCAAAAAGGTTGGCGATGTCAAGACCGTTAGTAGCATGAGTTTCATTATAGTGCATACTAGAAGGAAGATCATTATCAGTACGCTTTTGCGCAACAAATTGCCAAAATTGTTTAGGGTTTTGCATTAATTTTGACTCAGTAACTTCTACATAAGATTTATAGCATTTGGCTGATTCGATTTTGGACAGTTCCCTTAAATGAGAAAATTTTCGATACAAGTTTAAGTTGCCAGTGTCTTTAAATAGCTTATGAGTTTTCTTTTTTTCAATTATTAACTGTTTGAGTTTTGAGCTAAACCAATTTGGAAACATGGGTTGATAGTAACATCCCTTAGGAACAAACAAATCTATAGCGCGTGAGACGCATTCATTAAATTTAAATACAGCGTCATTAATATCAGATTTGCATGCCACCAATACCTTATCATAATATTATCAACGTTTCACCTAACTCCCATAGACTTTAGTAGACAAGACCAGGTAGATAGTGAGGCAATGCATTCGATTCTGCCGCCTGAAGGTTACTCTTTCGATTGGTCTAATGATATTTTACGTTTTACTGGGATAAGGGAGACTTTGTCAGGCTTCCCCATTGAACGACAGCGAAACCTGGTCTGGTACAAGAAGCTTTTCAGGAGACTACTAAGCGTTTCGGTGCAGAATGCGTATATATTGTACGGCTCAAAGCTCCGCAAGGAAAATAAACGCATTTTGTACCGAAACTTCAGGAGTGAGGTTGCGGATGAACTCCTTCTGCTGTTCTGTCGTAGTCAAATTGACACGACTGTGCGGACCATTGGCCTAATAGCTGAAGGAAAGACTCTGCGACCTATCCTGAAAGGCAACCACTTCGTGGTCCGTAGCGGGAAAAAGGTGAAATGTGCGTGGTGCAACATAAATAACATTTTCAAAAGGACCCTTACAAAGTGTGATGTGTGTGGTGTGGCATTATGCTATGATTGCATGAAGCCATATCACACTACAATATAGATTTGCTGAGGGTTTTTTTTATTTCATTTTTTTCTTTTTTTGGTTTTTTAGTTATGAAATTCAAATTTATAAATTGAATTAAATTTGTTTGAACATCAATTATGATGGCCTGGATGGCTGGACTTAATCATTTCTTTCCGCATACTCACGTCTCATGTTATGTTGTCCTCAAAGGTTCTATATGATAAGGTTCGGTGGACATTTAATATGTATATTTCAATTCTGATCATTGAAATATGCATGTTAACAAATGCACAGGTATTCTCATTTTTCCCTGTTTATTGTACACATTACATAACTCGTTTTATTTTTATGTCTTAATTATATTTTGTCAATTTTTCTGTAAAGAGGCTTTTCCAGATCTAGTCACTAAACATAACTAAGCCAATTCAAGCAATGTTCAATTCTGAATGGTGGTCCCTCACCAGAGCGATACTCAGAATCTCACTCTATAGCGAGGCACAATGATATTATTATGTATTGATTTTCTTAAATTATGAATAAACCAATAAACTGAATACATTTTTATTATGAAAAAGTGTGTAAACAATGTTTAAATCAATATACTGCTCTTTCATTGTAACCATACAACTGTAATATTGATTTAAAAGGATATTAGGGCTTAATAAATAAATCAATTATTGGTTCCATCAATTATTTTCCCTACCCCATTTTTTTTCGATACCTTTGCGTTTAGATATAAAATTATCACTATGATTTTATTTGCCATTCTACGGTCATACAAAGGTTTGATATATATATACAAATTTATCATCATTTTACATATTCCGATTTACCCTATGTAGATTGACCTTAAGGTGGCTGTCAGAAGTGATTTTTCGTCAAATATTGGTGAATTTCATCAACTTTCAAAGTATCCCCCTGAAATATTGGCAATGTTTATATCTATGATATATATCTCATTTTAAGCCTTATTTCCTCGTTTTGCACGTTATATAAAAATATGGTTACAAATCTCCAGTTCTAATTTACAATTATTTAAAAAGTAGCACCATGATTTTGACATCGTGAAATAGGCTCTCTGTATAATTCATCAAATGAATAAAATAAAGCCAACACGGCGACTATGCTTATTAATAATTGTAGACAGTTAATGTATCTTCCTAACTTTATACCAGTTTTGTGGTAAATTTATTATATAGTATAATACAGTGATTTCAATTTTGACACGTCACGCACTCAAATTTTAAAAAATTATTTTCTAACCAAACTTTTGAAGAGAGCATAACGTACAAAAAATTATTTTTCTATTATATTCTTGCATTTGTGGTTCTCAAACAGGCCATAGAGAACATAAAAACGTAGAAAATATTCTATAAAGATATTTAAAACTGCCACTGGCGGCAATTTCAAATCACAAAAACGCTAATTTCGCGCATTTATAAAGTTTAAGATTTTTTAATAATTTATCTATCAATTCTAAAAATATAGAATAATTATTAAAATATAGGTGAATTCATTGGCTGTATAGCACTATAATCAGTTTTATGTTTCCGTATTAAAATTCGGAGGTTTGATTTTTTTAATGTTGGCGGAAAATATTCAAATTCGTCGCCAAAAAACCGCGAGCAATCGGAGAAAAAAGTTTTTTGACGCGCGATCGTTCGTGTGGATAAAGACCCAAAGGAAAAAAATCGCATGGCCTTATGTCAGGTAACGACCATTATAGGCCAGTGCAATTAGCGCCAAAAAGGGGGTCGCGATCGAAGTAATTCCGGTAGTCCCAATTTTTTTATATGTTATATAAACTGATCCCCTGATATAAAATCTGAGTTTCCGACCTTGGCGCACTTGTGCTCGCGCCGGCATTTTGAAAAAACTGGCCGAAATCGGGCCAAAATCTAGTTTTTCCCAAATACCTCATTTCCAATGCAAATTTCGGCTAAAGTATCTTAACAAGTATAATAGAACATAAAATAACCTACAACTTTTGTAAAAACAAATTTCTTCTATCTCTAATAGGTACCGAGGTAGAAAGTCGTAAAGGTGCGTATATTTTTGAAAAAACAAGTTTTTTGCGCGACTAGGTTTGGTTTTTTATAAATACCTCGTTTCCAGTGGAATTTCATGAAAATTTTATTGATACCAATTATGTAGAACATAAAATTTCAAAAAAAGCTGTGTAGTTTTTATGTTTATATAGTTTTTTTACCGATATAAAGAATAAACAAATCTAGGTAGGTACGCACAGAAAATCTATCACGGTTTATTATCACGTTATTAGATTTTTGTTTGCATTTTTAAATACATACATCTATAAATTTACTAGAGGGCACTTCGGTATGGGGGGGCTACCCCCCCATATTCTACTCTTCCCCTCCTGGATTGGTTTATCTGCATAACATTTGAGAGGGTATCGAGTCATTCTGTGGGATTGAATCAGGAACGTCAGAGCAACATGTAGAGATGAGGCCTACAAGAATTTAGAGGGATGATCGAGACGTTCAAACTCTCATTGATTGGTTTGCTTGCCATGAACCATTTCCTAAAACAAACGTGATTATGTCTATCAGCAGTGGCACAATCGGGGATAGCAAAGTCACTTGTCACATGGCTGAAAAGATGGGGAAATTAGCTATGTCTAAAGTTATCAACCAGAACTTTGGAAACCTACACTTAAAACGTAATGATGCGATAGTTTCTCTTGCGGCGGTGACCAGCAGTGTCAAAAATCAGGGTGTGACTATGGCAATAGATCCATTAATGCTATTCCATCGTATGTGTATTGCCAAAAAGTCTGAAAGTGAACTTAAAGAATATTTTCAATATGAACTCTCTCCTGTACCATTGTCTCTTTTCTCAGAGAAAGGCATGCGCAAAGGAACGAAGTCTATATTTTATTCATCATTCAACCCTCTACCAAATAATACAGAACTGGGAAGCAGTAAAATACACGTAAATGATGGAGGATATTTACTGCACAAAGTTGTATGAGGTCGTGCTCAACACTTTTCAGTAATTTTCCAGCAATATGTCAGGTATGTACAAAATCATTATGGATCCAATGCAGTAGTGGTATTCGATGGATACCCAGATTCTATGGAAAAGAAAAGCACTAAAGGGGTGGAAAGAGCACGGCATGCCAGAGTTACAACTTCTGCTGAAGTTTTGTTTTTTTAAAGCATGCACCCACAAGTGCCACAGGAAAAGTTTCTGAGAAATGAGAAGAACAAGTCTCGTTTTATTTCCCTACTCAGAACCTTATTTGCACGATCCCACATAACGACAGTACAAGCTGAAGAGGATGCTGACGTTCTCATAGTGAACACAGCAAATTCGTTGTTATCTCAACATGATGTAGTAATAATCGTTGGTCAGGATATTGATCTGCTGGTACTCCTCACAGCTCTCTCACCTCCCAACGTATATTACCAAAAAGTTGGAAAAGGTAAATCACCTAACGCGTTGTACTCGAACAAATGTTTTAAACACATTGAAATAGTTGAAATCATTTTATTCCTTCATGCCATAAGTGGTTGCGATACAACTGGAGCTCCGTTCGGTCAAGGCAAACACAAATTTTGTAATATTCTTCTCAAGAACCACTCAGTGAATGAACTTGTTCGTGTATTTCAAGACCCAAAAGCAAAGACAGAAACAATCACTTTGGCTGCCGAACAACTATTTGCACTTTTGTATGGCGGCAACGAGAAATCAAATTTGGAAAATTTAAGGTACATCATTTTTGTCAAAGGAGTAAAAAAGAACAAATTCAATTAATCCAGGCTACCACCCACCAAATATGCAGTCCAGCAACACGCTTCAAGAACATACTTGCAAGTGCAGACTTGGCTTGGTCACGATAAAGATCCGACTGAATGGGGGTGGAAAAAAGATGCTGTTGGGTTACTTACTCCAGTAACAATGTTGAAGGAAGCTGCACCTCAGGCTTTGCTGAACTTCATATCATGTCAATGCAAAAAAGGTTGCGCTGGAAAGTGCACCTGCAGAAAGTCGGGATTGAAATGTTCCCTACTCTGCATTCATTGCAATGGCAACTCCTGCGAGAATGCTGTAGAAGCCTTCGTTGATGACGATGACGAGGAATATGATGACCCAGTCGCCACAAATTTGGGTGATAAGACAGATGAAGAAGCTATTCAGGGCCAGAAGTAAGAAACTATAGTCAAGGGCTCGTACTTCTGTCTAAACTGATCTACCATTAATTTTATTTTTTGTTATGCTCACAACTTAACTAATAAAGAAAAGAATGTCAATAAATGTTAATTTTACGAAAATACCTTTGTTTTTCTTTATGTACATTATCATCTTAATTGTATTAATAATCTTAAATGTATGTTGTGATTACGTTGATAGGCATGTCAGACCAAGCTGCGAGCACAAATGTAGTGGCTTGGCCTATTTTAGTGGTCTTCCCATTGGGAATGTATGGCGACCGATATGCTGAAATAGTCTATCTACTATATTTATAGCTAGGTCTGACACAGGCAAGACGATTGTTGTCAACGTATATGTTCTTAGAACAATAATTGTTAAAGAAAAATAAAATCAAGGAATGCCAAGTTTAAAACACATAACCTGTTTCAATTTTTGGCCTGGTTTTGGTGGATTAGAGTTTGGATACGTAATAGAGATAAAAAATATAAATTATATACCTATTTCTTTAACGAAATTTTATTTTCTACAAAATTATTATCAATAAATTTTTCACAAAATTGTACTGGAAACGAGGTATTTATAAAAAACCAAACCTAGTCGCGCAAAAAACTTGTTTTTTCAAAAATATACGCACCTTTACGACTTTCTACCTCGGTACCTATTAGAGATAGAAGAAATTTTTTTTCTCAAAAGTTGTAGGTTATTTTATGTTCTATTATACTTTTCAAAATACTTTAGCCGAAATTTGCATTGGAAATGAGGTATTTGGGAAAAACTAGATTTTGGCCCGATTTCGGCCAGTTTTTTCAAAATGGCGGCGCGAGCACAGGTGCGCCCAGGTCGGAAACTCAGATTTTACATCAGGGGATCAGTTTATATAACATATAAAAAAATTGGGACTACCGGAATTACTTCGATCGCGAATCGCTAATTGCACTGGCCTATTATAACCAATCCGGGTTATAATGGTTGACGGCCGGCGTGGTCTAGTGGTATACGCTTTTGACTACAGATCCGAAGGTCGCGGGTTCGAACCCGGCGTGCGCAAATAAATTTTATTTGATTAATTTGTGTTATTTCACAATTAATTAATTTAAAATAATATATAGTATATTTGCGGCACGTTCCAGAGTGGAAGATACTCTCAGTATCGCCCTGGTGTAAGACCACCATTCAGAATTGAAACGTTGCTTGAAATGGCTTTAGCCGTGTTTGGTGACCAGATCTGAATAGCCAGGTACTTCCCCACCTTCCTCTTCCCCATCTCCCTCCCCCCCCAATACCCTCAGCCTCACAACATACCCCAATTGGGGATGCCATAGTCTCACTGGCTCCAGACGGGAGCAGTTGGGACTCTTGTGCGGTATTACTGTAAAAAAAAAAAAAATATATCCAATGGTCAGGGACTTCGATGGAGAGGAGCTCCACCCTGTTGCCAAATAAAGTTTACAGGTTTGCCCTCTACTAAGTAGGGAAAGAGCCATTCTTTCAACATATCCAGATAAACCAGTCTTGTTACAATAGTTTCAGCGAAAAAAAGGGGTCCGTGCACTTGACCTCGGGACAGCGCTCAAGAGTCGCCCAGAAGTCGCCATTTTGCATATGTGGCTTTGCAAGCGAGAAAACAACAAAGTGGTACTTGAGCATGAACTAGGTTAGTTTACTTTCAATTTGATGTATGGTTTGTTGTAAATTAAATATTTGTCTTAGTAAAACTGTTATATTGTCCCATTGAAACTGGGACATTCTTTTATCGACACCCTGTATTATAACCGAATTAATCGTATAAACAAATTATAAGTCCCACACCAAACACAACTAGTACATAGAGAAACAATACTCATATTGAATATTGGGAATTTATTAAGAATCTCTTCAAATTATTCGTAATCCACTTAAAACGGGATGGCAGGCCCTTAACGAATTAATTAATAGGTTTCCCTAATAAACTTTTAGTAAAACACGAATGTTTTATCACACTGCCAGAACACGTGTTAGTAAAAATGATAATATTTCCGCATTTCGTCATTGTATATTATCAAAGAAAATGTAGGTGCATGAACACAGTTCCGATATAATAGGAATTTACTAAAAGTTTATCAGAAAACGGCCTGCAATGCCATTCACAACCGGATTACCAATAATTTGAAGAGATTTTTAGTAAATTAGCAATACCAACAAGGTGACTACGTAACTTGTTTTATGTACCTATTCTATTCCCTCTTTTTTTTAAATGCAAACTTTAATAATGAAAAGTTTAAAAAAAAAATATATTTTATTTCGTCGAGAAAAAAACATAATAAATGACCGTAAGTGGAAAAATATATATATTTTTTTTACTTAACATCCTATTCGTCACTATTTTGGTTGGCTTAAAAATATTTCGATATGTAGGTACCTACGTTATTCTTGGAAAGTTTTCGGTTCTTACGTTTATTTTATGAATCCTTCTCGAATTGTCCAGCCTAATAACAGTGTGTAATGCCATCTACAATATCCAACTTAACGTTTACAACTGTCACACTTATGTACTTGCGACTTGTGTGGCTTCTGATAAAAATTTCATCTGTCGTTTTTGTATCCAAGAATTGCCAGTTTGTGTGAAATATACCGTGAAATATACCGTTTTAATTTTTGTCCTTAAATAAAAGCACTATTTTTATTTTTTTAATTGATATAAAATATAAAGGCATTATTGTTCACCGAGTTAGAAACAATTTTAAAAAAATCTATCTCACACAAAATTTGCATTCGAAGAATTTGGAGTACATTTTTAGAAAGAGCAGCCGTATGAAAAAACTGCTTTTGGCTTAATATTAAATCCAACAAAAATAATAAGCAATGTGTCGACGACTTGGGTGATTCTTGTTTATAATGAAGCGAAACATGGAATGTTTAATGTCGATCATATAAAACTGATTGGCAAATTTATTTTTATTATAATTTTATGACGACCGGTCCCATCGGAAAACTTGTTGGAGTTTTTTAATATTGTGCTAGAAGAGAGAAATTGTAAGCGTCATTATCCTTCCAAAAATTTGTAGTTTTTCGTGTTAGTACACGGAGAAAAATGAGTATAGCTGATTTATCGAAATCCTTTAAAAACGTTATTGCAATCCATTTCCTTATAAAATATTAGTCCATTTAGAATATATCGAAACACGTGTTCATGCAGCTGTGCTATTGCTGATAAGTATAATGACGGGGGGCGATAGTATTAGTATTTTACCGACAGATTTTTAGGAAACCTGTAAATTCATTCATCAAAGGCTTGCAGTCTCATTTTTAACAGGAATACTAAGAATTTTTACCAGATTTTTGAGTTTTCTTCGTGTAATTATAGACCTTTTTTGTTTGATTATCTTGGCTAAAAAATGGCAGAGCCTCATTTCTTTTATGCAAATTACAGAAAAAATGTTTTGCATTTGCATGTTCGGTTACTTGTACTTTTGTTGATAATTTATTATTCTGTTGAAGAGTTACTTACTGCGAAATCTGCAGAAAATTGGTGCCTTCGGCTCAGTTTCTCTTCAAATCTTCCTCGGCTTAAGGTTTTATTTATTTATTTATTGACCCCCTATTGGGCTTTTAAGTACATAACAACTACAAATTTCATTTTTAACAACAGTATAAAACATAAAATAGAAAATCGAAATAAAATATAATGATTTCTCATACATTATTTACATTTAAAAAGTGGTGAATTTGGCTTTAAATGTATTGAAGTTTAAATTAAATATGTCGGCGACATCACTTAGTTCATTGCCCAACCTATGTATTCTTTCTAACACAGAATTCGTAGCGAAGTTATTGTTGTAGAATAAAATATTCCGTCTAGTATATTTTGGAGATATTTATATGTAAAGATAGCAAGTTTATAGTGTCAGGGCAGTCTAACCTTGAATGAACAATTTTATATAATAAAAGGAGATCAAATATTTTTCGCCTTTCAGATAATTTCGATAAGTTAAGTTTACTGCGTTAATTGACATAATTGATTTCAATAATAGGAATACCAATTTTGAAATTAATAAAACGTAAACATTTATTTTGAATTTTTTCAATTTGTAAACAATGAGAGTTGAAATGAGGACACCAAATGGTTGCATTGTATTCAACCTGAATTCTAACCAGAGACGTGTATAGTAATTTTATAGTTTTTATGTTATTAAAGTCTTTAGCAATTCTGAGAATAAATCCAAGTTATCTATCCCTATGTTTTGTATTCAAATACACTTTTCCTGACAACACACAGACTGTTGATGCCACTATATGCATCTCTGTTTAATACATGTTCCTGCTTTCTTCCACCAAATTACCTGTCCCTGTCTGACGATATGTAGTACCTACCTACATTCAGAGACATAACAAAAATTTATTTTTTCATAACCATTCTGTGTTATGTAAATATATAAAGCATATCAGTGGGTTTAATACGAATGTATTACGGAAGTGGTGGCCAAGCAGTGTCCCTATATCCAAGTCCATAGTATTGATCGTAAATATCAACGGTAATTCAGAATCCTTTCCAATTATTACTGTTAACTCCAGCTACCCCAATTGTTGTGTCAAATAATGATTACGTCCACAATAAAACTAATTCGCATATAATTCTACGATTACAAAAGAACAAACGAAATATGAAAAGGACTAAAGGAATCGCCACTTCTTGTAAATATATTGGCAAGAGCTGTATTTAAACATATAACAACAGGTCTAAACCAAAGTGCTTGTTTATTGATATTATTTGTCACATTTCGCAGCATGTCTCCGAATTTTTATGGGTGGATTTAAAGAAATTTTAGCGTTTCTAAGCGCAGGTCTACATAAATGGTATTTTCCCCGTGATAAAAGACGTGAGTGTAAGCTCGAATAATACACTAAGTCTACCTCCAATGCACTTAATACAATCGTTTATTTAGATTAATTGTTTTGGAAATATATTTATTCGTAAATACATGATATTTGAAATTGACATTTACAAATAATATATATATATATATATATACAAATAATATATATATATATATATATATATATATATATATATAAAATCATATTATATATATAATCATATTATATATATAAAATCACTACACTGGGCAACTGGCTGTTTCATGGTGACCAGTGGAACGTAGTGAGTTTGTATGAAATCTAGTGTAAACATATGAATTAAATATATAAAAATGGTGAAAGTTGGAAGACTTAAATAGAAAGTAGAAAATAGAAAAATACATGTATAGTATAACGTATGTTTTTGTATAACTATATTATATAGATGTCAACTGTGGCAGGTAAAAACATTCTATTTTTTAAAAAAAAGCACTAAACATGATTTTTTTTTAAAAAGCGCCATTCGTAACGTGGACGTAAAAGCAACATGCTCTATTGTTTCTCTATCTGCACCGACAGACTGAAAAACAGCTACGCGTGGCGGGGTACAGCTAGTTAGAAATAATATCGGTCCTAGTACGCTTCCTTGCGGTACTCCATGTTGATAAAGAAAGGTTTTCTTTTTCCCTTGTTGATTTGAACTCTCTGTGTACACTTCATCATATAACTTTTTAGTAAGCTTAGGATTGTATTTGACATACGAATTTTTGAAAGTTTTGCAAAAATGATTTTGTGATCTATTGAATCGAAAACCTTTTGTATGTCTAAGAAGATTGCCAATGTTTTTTCCCTACTGTCTAAATTTTTTGTGGTCATATCTGAAATAGTTTCTATGGCATCACCAGTACTTAAGTTCTCGCTAAAACCATCCTATGTTTCCGATGATATTTTATTATCTTCAAGTAGGATGGAAGTTGTTTTTTTTATTATTATTCTCTCCAATATTTTTGAAAAAGTATCGAGTAGGTTTATTGTTCGATAGTTGTTTATGTTATTTTTACATCCTAAATATTGGTAAAACAATAGTTTTTTTGAAAGCTGTGGGAAAAACGCTTTCAGTTATAGATCGATTGACTAGGCATGTTAGAGGCACGATAAGTTCTTAGAGATATTTATTGCATCGGTTGTGAGTAAGTCCTCCCTCGAAGATACATTTAATTTTACATAAATGGTCACCTTCTAATAAGAGCTAAAACAAATTTCTCAACATTTCCGAAGAACAATTTATCTAATATAACGTGGCGGTCGTTATCTTAATAATCGTTATAAACGCACGTAACTCATTTTTTTGTGTAATCAAGATCATGGTTGATCAGTTTATTCCTTCTCCTGTAAAGTTGATAAATTTGTCTTATACCATATTAAAATTAAGGTGACGATATTCAAAACCCCATGCAGGTTTATTTTTTAAATAATAAAAACCTTATTAGGATCCGCTGTTTATTTTGAGTGAGAACTCTTACAGTGGGGGCAGCCATTATTAAACAGATTGGCAGAGGCAGTTTGTTTGCAGGCTTCCAGATTTTTGAAGTACTTCAGACGAGACAGTTCTTAAACGAAATATAATGATAGTCGAAAGCATTATTTCATTTTATTTAAGGTGGATACAACAAAAATAAATTTAATCGATTTGCGAATTTTGTGAATTTTTAATGTATATTATATTGAAGCGTTCTGTTTAGCAGTTTAATATTTGATTATTTGAAAACGAAAAATACCAACACATAGTAGTAGTACACTAGTAATATCAATGTACTATAAACTGTTTAAACTATATGCTTTGGTTTTATGAAGAAATGCTTAATCTCACTAACTTCAAATCCAAACACATGTTCTGAGACAGCTACTTATTCCTATCCCTAAATTTAAAACACATCAGAATATCTCTTGAGAGAAATTTGATACAGCTCGTATCATACAATTGATTCCAAGTGACTGATTCTTCTGACTAATAAAATAAATATAAAACCTTTAATTTTATTTTCTCATAGACCTTAGCTGGCATCTTTCTTGTTTTTGATCAAGAGCTGAACTTGAAAACTTTAGAGGAACGTTCAAAGACATGTGGTATTATGTGGATTTTAATTAGCTTTTCACGTAAGTCTGGCAATTATGCGAAATTTAAGGAATGGCAACTTCAACAACTGCTGTAACCCTTTTGTAGTATTATGTTTCTCCGCCTTTTTTACATGAGCTTTGATCTTAAAAAAAGTTGTTACACGATATATTACTAAAGAAAAATGTCTTAATTTATTTCGGTTATTAATTTTATTGTTACATAACGTACTTAAAATCCTTTAAAGATTACCATTTAAAATATTAAATCAGACATTTTTTGTATTTCTTGAGCATTAACTATGTAAAAATTTCTACACAATTTTGTTTTGTAGAGTTTTATTTTTCAATGTATATTTTTTGCTGCATTTTCAATGTACAGTATATTGAATAACCTGATTGTGTTAAAAAATAAATAAAATTAAAATTAAGTCACAAATGTACATTAAATGATACATTTTGAGTCTCTAGGCAATACTAAGTTGAGGTTTCCCTTTTAGTGTTTAGTAATTTAATTCTAACTAAGCATGAACTTATGTCACCCCTTCGGAGGTTGAGTAACATTGGCAACGAGAGTCAATAACAACCATATTATCCCATCTTACGCAGTTACAGGGTGTGTACCATGCGATTCTTAACAAAATACTACTTTGTAATGGGCTCTAATAATAAACTCTACCATCGATATTTTTTCGTCAAGAACATCACGTAAATGACATAAACTGTTCAATGCGCATACATATCGATTCACTTATATATACAACCATCTCTCTCACCTGCACACGGAGAAATTTTTTTTTTCCTAATTTCTACAAATTTTTGGTGATCCGGTTAATAGCGCAATGAAGGCCTTAACGAATAAATTAACGGGCTTACTGATAAACTTTTTCTAAATTAATAATATACTATCACGACATCGGAACACGTGTTCTTGAAAATCAGAACATTTTTCGTACACGATATTTACTAATGTAATGAATGTACTAATATTTATTCATTTACTTATGGACGAAGTCCAATTAACACGTTAGATATTACACGAATTTAATACAAGGAAAAATTTTACAATAAAAGATGCTTTGTCCAATTAACACGTTAAATATTACGAGAAGTTAATACAAGGAGAAATGTTACAACAAAATATGCTTTGTCCAATTAACACGTTAGATATTACAAGAAGTTAATACAAGGAGAAATGTTACAATAAAAGATGCTATTTATTTAAATATACGCCTAAAAAGGCTTTTACATAAAAGTGATACATGATGCAGTGTACATAGGAGAATATCTGTATTGTACAGGAGATACTGACAGTAAATAGATGTAATCCATTGTAAAGAAGGTACAAAATACACAATTGTAAAATTGTGATTACAAGTATAATGAGAAAATATTAAGAAATAATTTAAAAAAAAACTAAATAAAAAATTTAAAAAACTAAATATGAAGCAATATTAGTAAAACGTAAGAGTAACATAAAGTAAAAAAAGAAATTACAACACTACATATAAGACAAATCATTAAAACTAATTTACCTACGCTACTCTAATTTGTAGGATTCGACAAAGTGTTTTGGTATGATTATGCTTAATTCTATAAATGGAGTCAATAAATAAATCAAAAGCACCCTCATACTTGTTGCTCAGATCATGCATCCTATTGGTCATTGAGTGTGTCTGATAGTTGTTCGTGTATGTATTGCAGAAGAATGTTATATTTTGTCTTGGATTCCTAGTCGGCACATGGAGTTTAATAGTGTAATTGACGAAGCTGTTCTAAGTTAGTCTGTAAAATTTGACAATCGTATACATTTCGTGTTATTTTATATATTTTTAAGTCGTCAGCAAATAGCAGAACTCCTACATCATTGAATTGGTCAACAATGTCATTGATGAATAATAAGAAAAATATTGGGCCGAGGTGGGACCCTTGAGGAACCCCACTTGTGGCCTCGAATATATAAGATTGAACAGAATTAATCTTTACACTAAGCTCACTATGGCTAAGATAACTAACAATCCAACTCAATAATTTACCTTTGATGCCCAACAATCGAAGTTTATATATTAGTATGTGATGTCGAACCTTATCAAAAGCTTTACTAAAGTCAGTGTATATACTGTCCACTTGTTGTTTGAGACCCAGAGATTCAGATATGTAATTTTCATAAATCATTAAATTACTTAAGGTAGAGCGACCTATGATGAAGCCATGTTGGTTAGGAACAATAATGTTGTTGATAGGTTTTACAATGATATCTATGACTAATTTCTCAAAAACTTTCGGTAAAGCAGACATTATAAGAATTGGTCTATAGTTTGATATATCGCTTTTATCGCCTTTTTATGTATATGGGTTAAATAACTCTTTTTCCACTGAGCTAGAAAAGACCCAGAACTTAAAGAATTGTTAAAGAGTTTATGAAGAGGATATATCAGACTACTAACACAGGTTTTGAAAAATATTGGAGGAATACCATCCGGTCCAGCAGATTTATTGGTATCTAATTATTTTATGACTTTTTCTTTGATTCTTTTTTGATGAAACATTGGCTTAGATTTAATAACTCTTCCACTGAAATATCGGGAATCGTATTGACACGAATAATGACAAAAGCATATAAAATTTTGGGTTTGTATTTCTGAGGCCCAATGGTGGCTTGGAACAAGGTCACTTGAAAAAATGACGTGTTATTTAATGAAATAGGATAACACTTTTTATCACTCTATCCGCTCTTTGATTTCGGTTTTTATAATACTCTTCTGTATTTCTACAACAGAAATATCTGGCCCCGACAGCTTCCCGATTTCAAGTCGATTTATTTGCAATTTTTTTTTATTAATGTTAACTGTAATTATATCTGTAGAGACGTTTGTGTAAAATGCATCCAATGCAGCGTTTAAAAGCAACGCAAATGGAAACCACGTTTATTTATTATTATAAGTGGGACAAACATTAGTGGGTTACGAATAAGCTGAAAATATTTTAAAATCTCATAATACCACCACACTAATCGGAAAATATTGCTTGTGTCGTAAGGTAGTTTTTATAGGTAGGAAAGTTGAATTGTTTGTATGGGAAAATAAATATTCTTCTATTAAAAAAGATTTTTTGTATGGCAAAATAAACATTGGAATTTTGAAACCAGCTACTTATTTTTTTTACTTCTAGCATCATGTAGAATAATCTTCATAAGTTATCGCACTTTACCCCCAAACACCTTATATATTATTTTATGTGAAACCTCACAAGAGCGCTCCTGTCTGTATAGGTAGGGGAGCTACGTCGCCACCAGGTCGGGCTGTAGGAAGGGATTTAATATGGGTCTTGAAGAGGTCCGGATTATATGAAGGAGGAAAAAAAGATGCCGGTAACTCGTTCCACATACGAGCAGTCTTACACAAAACGAGTCGAAGAAGCGGCCCGTTCACATGAAGCCAACATCAACTGTGAACGAGTATTCCGCTCGTATACGGAAGTTTCACGCACGTGCACCGGTGCACCGGGGATCAATGCTGCTATCTCCTTAGAGCAGGCTCCATTAAAATAACTCTATAACAGACTCAGCATGCCTTAGAGATGGCAATCTGTCTGTTAACAATGGAATATCAATCAGACGGACTGCCCTCCTTTGCACAGAATCAAGAAGATTTATCAAGTATAATGGGGCTCCAGCCCAGAGGTGGCTCCCAAATTCATTTGCTGGGCGTACTTGAGATTTGTACAGAGTTAGCAGCTGGTTACTATTGAAGAATCTGTTAGCCCTATACAAGACGCCCAGTTTCTTGGAAGTCAGATTTACTCGGCCTTCTCTAGAGCCCCGATACTTGCGTTGGTCTGATATACCTACTTACTCCAAATATTTCAACAGAGTCTTTATTGGGAATTATGTATTTTTTGCCGTGCTTAGAATCAAACCAGATCAGGAATCTGGTCAAATCTTCTAAAGTACACCAAGCGACGAGTTAGTAAAAGAATTAAAAAAAATTATATATTTTGTCGAATGCATTTAAAAATGTTTCTTTTGGATATCAAAAAAATCGAAAATAAGTTAACTGAATCATTTATTTTTGCTACAGCAGAAAAAAATCGTCAGATTTCAAAGGGAATTGTAGTAAATATGTTAATAATCGTATATAGTGTTCATCTAAGAAAAATTAATTCGACTTTATTTCCATAAATCATCTTTATTTCACGTTGGTAAAATTTTCTCGAAACTTCCAGATAATAAATCTGTAATCGTAATACATGGTTCCGTAGAAATTGCCGGCCTTCATGTTGGAAAATAATGAACACATATCATATTTTAGGTGATCAAACAAATTAGTTATTTGATAAATTATGCCGCCTTTTATGGACTTTTCGTAATCAACACAACAACTTTTGTAAATATGGTGATTAAGTTTGAACTCTAAATCTATGATTCTACTACTGGTATCGATAATCATATTGTTAATAGGGTGGGTTGTTTTACCGAATTTGAACAAGTCATAAAATTTCATGTTCTATGAAAGCACTTTTTGAGTTCTGTTATTATTTTATGATGGGCGAATTGTTTTACAATACTAGGATAGTACTTTAGCAAAACTTTAATTATGATTTTGTAATTTGATGTTTTGTTCAAATTCCGTGAGACAACCCCTCCCGTCCTAAATTCTAAAAGTTTGATTTAATATTTCAACATTGCATTTGACGCTTACATTTTCAAACAGTGGAGCAAATCATAGTCATTTATTTTTAGTGTATTTTGCTGTTTTGTGCTCCTTCTTTAGCCAACGTTTCGGACAGTATTACACTGTGCACATCTGCCGTGATGATGGATACTGTAATGATGTCTGAAACGTTGGCTAAAGAAGGAGGTAACACAACACGACATAATACTCCAAAAATAAATTGCCATAATATTTTTAGTCTTGAAAATCAGTAATCATAAAAGTGACAAACAAGTTTCAACGGTGAAAGCAATAACCTAGAGAAAAAAAGTCTTTAACAACAAATATTTCAGTTTAAAAAAAAATAATAACTTTACTGTGAGTTTTTGTGATATCTTGAGATAAAATTCTGAAAACTTTACTCGACATAAAATGATTGTTTCTCATAATAGAAAAACCTATAAATATGTGGCCGCCCACTTGCTCCGTTATTACAAGCACTTCCACATTCCTGCACTTCGCCACTCATTTTTAAAAATAAAACTTTTTCGAATACCTACAGCAAATTATCGATTAATAAGTATTTGTCTAATGACATTTGAAATCCAATATATTATCACAGCGACTGTTAAATAAATAAAAATAAATCAGAAACGTTTAATACCTTTTCCCGCATAATTTATTATTTTGGTCCACAAACTAGGAATGAGTTATTTTTTAAAGCTCTAAAAACTTTAACGCATTAATAAATACATTGAACTTATTTAGAACTTGAAACTATTTTCGCTTCCAATTTATTCTAGTTTCTATTATTCCAATAAATGTCTTAATGTCCAAATATGACACAAAAAATAAGACAATGCGGCTTAGTTTGAAACACTGAGAAAAGTAATTTTCTCAATGTTTCAAACCAAATTACCAAGGAAAGTCTATTTCAACAGTCGTAAAAAGACGGATCTTCATGTAATAAAATGAAAATAATAGTAAATTACTTACTTACGTCGAACATTATAAGCTCCACGAATATAGTACGGAAATAAATACACAAAAGAGAACAATAAGATACTTACATGAAATCATTGTAGATCTGTTCACTCCAATAGTAATTGTTAAATCGTTTATATTGTCGCGCACTGAAGCTATAGCTGTTTGGCTCTTTGAAGATTCGCAAGCCGTTAATAAGCCTACAAGTAGAACAAACAATTACATGGAAATTGGGCCGGCGCGTAAAACGTACCAGCTAGTTCACGGGTAATAGTAATACTTCACGGATCACGTATGACATATCTCCGAATTCACGTCACAAACTGTTCACGGGGGAATACATAATGTCTTCATATTGAATACTGTAGTGTTCAGCCCACCCATTGGGATGATATTTATTTGTTTTCCAGCGGAAAACTGATCGTAAATCTTTTTTGAGTGTCCAAACGCCGTGTTGTGGTTTCGGCAACGATGATTTTCTGGGGATAATGATTTCCACGCCTTTGGAAATATAGCCAGCGTATTTGTGTATCGGAAGAAGACCTCTTTTCTCTGTTGTGGAAATCTGTAAGTGGAAAATGAAATTCACGTTAGATGAACACTCTAATTTATACCGACTCGAACTCAATGTGGGCAGTATCGCTTCGGCGCTTTTCTTTATCGCGGCTTGTTTATTTATCTTTGTTTATATTGTGGGTTTTCAAAACATTTTTTGTTAAATTTTAATAATGATATTATGAAGTCATTGGTTACCGTTAATAATTATGTTCCCACATATTCGTTTATTTAAAAAGTGTTATCGAAATATTAATTATGCGAATGAAAATCAGTGTGTAAACTATACCAATTAATTTTAAATTATGTTTTTATATGTAGCGTAGGTAAATTATCGACTCAAAAATATATCATTTTAATAATAAAAAGTACGCTCTTAAAAAAAATCTATTACAAAACAATTTTATCTCATTCTGTATTTTGCTACATATCTTAATTTTTAAAAAAAAGTTAATTAAATACAAGCATCGATTCATTCTTTAATTTAAAGAATTAAAAAAAAAAAACATAGCAAGTAGAGAGTATTATATGTTAGTAGGTAAATCTCAAGAAAACTTACATTTACGAGATTTTCTAAAAATTTTAACTTTGACAAAAACCTAAAAAAATTACAACGTTTCTTAAACCTGTTTTGCAATTCAAACTTTCGCGCAGATTTTGGCGTGCATTATTTATTTAGTGAAAAAGTTTTCCCGCTCTTTGAACAGTAACTGGATGAAAATGTATCGGAAACGCCGGCTCGAGTCAAGGAAGCGCGAGACAAGCGACCGCGCGGCGTGCCGGCTGGCTGCCTATTGGAAAGCGAACACTGAACAGTGAACAACGAGCACTGAAAAGCCACCAGCCACATTCATAGCGGCTAACTGTTCGCTGTTGCCAGAGAGCCGGCTCGCTACTTGCTACTTGCTACTGACTTGTACAATCCTTATTCCGACGACTGGAGCTTTCTGCGCTTCGAAACAAGTAATGCGAGCACCCTTTGTCGAAACGGCTTTCTCAGGGCTTTATGTATTTTCAGATACAAAGCAAATAGTTGGTCCCGTTTTCAATTTTTTTTCAAGGATTTGCGGAATATAGATTTCATCTCTATTCAACCATGATATTATTAACACAGCCCGTAATAAAACAAATAACCCTTTATTAACAAATTATTTAAAAAAACCTATAATATCCTATTTAGTTATTTATTTACATATTTTCGGGTAATCGACAGTTAATATGTTATCAGTTTGTGCATTTGTAGTGTGTAGTTTAGCCAAAATAAAATCAATTATGTTTTTCCTCTTTGTAACTGTTCCTCAAATAAGATAACACAATAAGAATAAAACATATTGAAATTTATAAGAAAATAATATAACAACAAAATATTGCTCATGAAAAGTAAGAAAATCATATGTTATGGAGATTATTGTAGTGTGACTAAAGGTGTTTAAAATATTACGACAAAAAAACGTTTTAAAATGAATATAAGAAAAGTAAAATATTAATTATGTTCGATACTAACTTATTTTTTACTTGTACCTACTATCATCTAGAAACATCCCCCTAAGTTAGCGCACTTTACTCCCGGATATCCTGTATAAAACTACCTTGATATAGGATGTACATAAAACAAATTAAATTCATAGCAGAATTATAAATATAAACCAAAGAAAAGTTACGAACTCACGAAATATTAGAGAAATACTCTTTTGTGAACATTTATATTTGTTAAGAACGCAATTTAAAATGTCAATATTCAATGTAACGTTATTTTAATTGTATTGCGTTTGTTCAAGCAAGAATTTTGTTTTTAGTTTGTTTAGCATTGATCTACTTTGAACAGGATAGAAGAGCGTGTGGAGCGCGCAGGCACATTAAATTGAATCTTATTTTGCAGCTCTGCGCATTGAATATTATTGTTAAGTCATTTATTCAGGAATAATGCATCTATGTGATGCCATCGCACACTCAAATAAACCATTTTAAAGTATGAAGTAGCCTCTGCATAATTATTAAATCTTACGAATGACGTGTAACAAAGATTGTCGGCAAGTCTGCCTTCTGAAGGCGTTACATACACCTTCAAATAATACCTGGGGAATATGATGAAAAGACATTTTACAAACAATATTTATTGATTTTAGCCGGGATCACACGAAGACAATACAGAAGACAATACAATATTGTTCTGTCCCTAATCCGTGAACAGCCTTGACTGCAGGGCAATACCATGGGACAATACAACAATTCCACCGTAGTTTAAGCGCGGCGAAAATGCATACAAGGCGACGAGCGTTACGAGCAAGTTCGCGAAAAATATATGGTATTTTATACCAATTTGTATTGTAGTGTTCCATTTAAGAGACATCTTTAAGCGGATAAACGAGATCCGAGCGCCGAGGGGCTGTTGTCCTACTGTCTTGTCAAACCGCGCTTACGCACTGACAACGCGGCCGTGTACGTTTGTGAGGGTAAGACAATATCCTGCGGAGATAGCTTGGCCGTCTACCTCTAGGACAACATCTAAGTTAATTGTCCTCACCTTAAGCTACTGTTTACTGTTCACACTAGGACAATTTGTCCAGAGCTGAGACTTAACAGTATTGTACTGTCCTCGTGTGCTCACTGCATAAAGGTGGAAACCACAAAATTCTTTTAATCAAAATATTATTTCTGTGGAATTACTTCACGAAAAAGTATGCATAAGTAAGCATGTAGGAAAAAACTTTAAATTGTAATATTGCTAATTTTACCCACAACCAATATCAAAAGCTTACAAAAAAAATTTTGGAAAAAAGGGGTAAAAATTGAAAGTAAGATAGTTTTAAAAAAAGTTAGCCCTAAGCACTCGAGAGAATTGGGTCATATAATATAAATTTACTATATTATTTAATCAATACCGAAATCCTCAAAATATTAACATGGAAACATACAAAACTGTTAACTGTGGTTTACAGACAATAAATCCACCTAAATTACACCGTTTATCCCATATTTTTAGGTTCTACAAATTCTGCACATTATGACAAGCGATCGCTCAAAACGTTTTACAAACTTGGCATAAAATGTCAAAAATCGCTAGAAATATTCTATGCTGAACAGTGAACACCCATAGTAAAAAGTGATATAGTAATTTATTAGATTTGATATCGATACTTTTAAAGTAAAGTACTTATGGTTAAACGCAACGTACGTTTCAATCTATGCGTTCATAGATGGCGTTAATTAAATTATTTTATTAAAATATCCCTTTTGTAAGTTATGCTTCAAAATATTAAGACAAATAATTTGTTCGTGCCTGTACATACGCAACGTGAATATGTGTGAATAGTTTTGTCCGTATGTAAACTAAATTTTTTCGAGAGAGGCATTCAAATACAAAAATAGATTGAATCATTAATACAATCTTCTTAAAATAATTGTGTTTTCATTCGGACTAAACTAATTATTCGTGTTCACATTGCGTACGTACGGCGCAAATAAATAATTTAAAGCATAACTTGCAAAAAATGTATTTTCATCAAAAAACAATTTGAATCTATGGATGCGTATATATTATAACGCATGTTACGTTTTAACTCTAAGAAAGAACTAAAAAAAATATATAATACGGCAGAGCTTACGTAATATTTTTGCTGTGTTGTTTACATTTTTAGCTGCATAATGTATAAAATTTGTAAAGAACAGAATTTTTCAGATACATGGCATAATACGTGTTAACTAACTAACTAACTATCCATCACACCGTTTCCCCGTAGGAGTACGGTGTATTGGCACACACTCGGTCAAACAACGCGGTCTTGGCACACACTCCTTACCTCATTCACATTCATACATCGTCTCATTCATACTCTTCTATTATTCTGACTCTTGACATGGCCTGACTCAAGTATCTGATTCACTGGGTCGTGCCATTCATTATGCTTACATCAGCCTTGCACTCTTTGCGGATCTCCATATTTCTCACACGATCATACATGGTTTTACCACACATACGCCTCAGGGATCACATCACAAAAAAAACAATAATACTACACAATTTAAAAAAAATCAATTAACTTCGGTCTAATTTTGTCCAGAATATGGAATTATTATTTATTTTCTGGAAAAGCGGGGAGGTTATTGCAAATATTGTATACATATATACATAATAATTTATGTACATTGCTAAAAATAAATCTTTTGAAGCTTGTTGTTCGATAGTGACGTAAAAATGATTTTAATTATTTTATTGAGAGGGTGAATATTTAAACAATAACGCAAACTTCCCGATTCCCATTTCTACCAGTGATGATGAAGTTATTTGAAATTTTCTCTTTATTTAAAGGTACAATTTTCCCAAATCTTTACAATTTCACACGTTTGACGCTTTTCGCACTGAATTTAATATAATTTTTCCTAAGAACTAACACCTCTTGAACAAATAATAAAAGGGAAGATATTTAAAGCGGTTTTGTTGATCGTGAACAAAGTCCTGATATATTACATTATATCGTCTTCACTTCTTGGCAAAGGTCGTAAGGTGAAATATTTGAGAAATTCAAGTTAATAAAAAACCAAATTGAAATGTAAAAATATGTATTCTAATAAAACTCAAATCATTCATTTACTCTGTGAAATGATTTTGGCGAAGAGTTTTAACAGAAAATGAAATATCATTTCACAAGTTTCTGATTATTCCCTCTAAACTCTAAAGGTTAAAGTGAACACTTTTCTTAAATTTAAACAATTGATTTAGACTGCAGACATTTAATTTATTTATCTTAATTGTATTGGGAAGGCGTGATATTAAACCAATGATAGTTTTCCTCACCTGAAAGGTTTTTTTATATAGATTATTGACTACACTTTGAAGTGTTTATGGTACTTTATTTCGTGATACGATACAAATCCCTAAGTACAACTACCCAGTATTATTTGGAATTTCACCAAATTTGTTTTCATCTGCAGGTGTGCTGACGCTCGTTAACTATTTCAGACTTACCCACAACTCTTTGGCCACCGACATATCACACCAATAACAACCATCTAACGCGTTTGTAGGAGAGTTTCATTGTCGTTGTCTGTGGTATTATGAAAACTTAAAATCTCTCTCTAAAGGTTTCTCAGAAAACTGCCAGGTCGGTACTGCTGCGAAACGAACTCTCACATATTTGATTTTCAGTTCAGAATCACAATTAGTTTAGAGTCCTTAATTGGCTTTCCTCCGAAATCTATTTGATGGAAAAATAAAATGGTGATCTTTTGTTTGATGTACTCAATTAATGGTTGCTTGGCGTCTAGATTGCTTCTAAATTTCCTGTCATTTTTTTTCTAAAATCATAAAATTGCGGGTTAGGGGGTGGTAACACAGTTCTGATCCCCCAAATTGATGGAATGTGGCATATTCCAAGAAATTTCAAATTGAATATTGTTTATGGTTTGACTTTCAAAGATAAATAGCAAAATAACAAGTTTAGGCCAATGCCAGAGGACTTTGTAGTACAAAGGGTTATATTACAAAGTCCTGAAACATGAAACTAGAAACTAATGAGTTGAGATACTCTTATATGTTTATTGGTATTTTATTTCAAAATATGTTTTGATTTCTTTTAATATGCACTGTACCGGCTATTTTCATTAACCTCATAACATCTCCAGGGCGGTGACCTCCGTGGAGGAGTGGTTAAGATTATCGACTACGAATCTGGATGTTGCGGGTTCAAATTCCGGCGTGATCAAGTACATTTTATTGTAATAATTCGCTTAAAATGTTATAAGTTAATAATATTTTATTAAATAAAAAAATATAAAATTTAAATAAAAAATTTTTAAAATTCTACAATTTCAACTATATAGTATAAGCTATAACAGTGTGTAGCGTGACATATGTTTCCTCTTTAGAAGACATTGTTATTGCTGTGATGGACCAAGGTCTTTCCCAAGGTAAATGATATAAACCGTCATAGTAGAGCCATCTATCGGAACAGACACATATGAATTACAGGGAAGTGCATACATGTGTGGGAGGTTTCCTTTAGGGTCGCAACGGGAGGACTGGATTGCCCAATCATGATTACAGAAAAAAGGGGGGCGCGACTTTCTGACAGGACAAAGAATATTTAAGAGAGGGGGTGTGTTTAAGCTTTGATTTATATGGCATCGACCTTGGAAATATTCCCACCAAATGATTAGGTGAACGCACTAACTGGATTCAAGGCTGAACAACTTGACATTTTTAGGGGTTCAAAACCCTTTTTAGAGGCGTAGCATCACTGGGACGGAGCGAGATTTGGTGGCAACAGATCTGTTACTGGAGGTTAAAAGAAGGAGAAAGGTTGGCGATTTCTGGCACTCGAACGGGTTAATTTTGGAAAAAATTCGATCATTGTTTTGCACCATTTAGACACTAATAATAATTCACGAAAGTAATAAAATTAACACAGGGCTTATGGAAAAAGAAAATACATTAAAATTAATGGGTTAACCATTAACAGAGGAATTATGAGCAAGTACGTTCGGTTTTGTTTTGACGGGGACTTGAGGCCTCTGATTAATGTGAAATAAGATGAGAGACGAAGACAAAAAATGGGCGTGTGGCAGTATCATTAGGGTTAACACCCGTAATTGCAGAGAAGATTCGTGAAAATTCAGTAATAATTCTTGAAATAAAACTGGCCGGAGGAATAAACAGGATATCAAATCGAAGCGGTCTCGGGCGGAGGGCAAAAAAATAGGTGACATAATGAGTACTGGGACATTTCAACTAGAACGAGTACCGAGGGAACCTTAGGAGATCGAAATAATCGGTGAAAAATGAAATAGTTATACTAAACCAAGGAAAAAGGAAGATAACTAAATGTGAGATGTAGGAGACGATCGTACGCAAGGGATTTAGCATACGCTGGAATGGGAATGATTGTCGGAAGTAATTGGTTCGGAAGGTAGAGGGGGGAACGGACGTGTACACCATTTAATTGTCAGAGGCAAAGTGAAGATGATCAAAGCTAAGCTCGTGAAAGCGTTAAAAACAAAGCGTACCACATCATAAACAACTGTAGACGGTAGGGGATAGGGCTGCAAGTCTACGTTAGGTTGTGACCTCAGTCAAGGGAGATTGCACTGGGCATTTTTCAGCTTTAGACTGGTTAGTATAAAGAGACATTCGTCTATCAGGGAAGCAAACGACAGTCATTAAAGCAATTTTGCGGACACGATAGCATTTTAAAATAAAAGGTCCGGAATTCACACTTCAAAAAAAACAGCTTTCACTAGAGCATTATATAGAAAACGCCGTATGGGAATCCGGAACCGCTCCCCAGTCCACGTCTGATCATTTGGTGACATGAAACGAACGCCAGGGTGTTAACCTTTTTGAAATAATCAGAATGGCCTAATTAGCATGATGCAACTATGACCTAAATAGAAAAGAACATACGAGTCGATAAAGGTTAGAATAGCATATATTTAACGTGATTAATGAGGAAACACGATTATAAATAGGCTGAACTTAGAAAAAACGGGACAGTCTTTTCGTGAATTTTGGGGAGTTACTTGCAGGGTAATTACGTCGCGGTAATTTAATTCAGACTTGGAGAGTCTTTTCGTGAATTTTGAGGAGTTCATCACAGACCGCCGGAGCCGTTCTAAGAAAGTATACACGTCGCGCTACGTCTTAATATCACTTGGTAATTATTCTGGACTTAGAAAATTAACTAGGTCAAAAACATACAGTTAAATTCAGTGTTTGAAGAAATAATAAACCGGACCTTAGGGAATTTCGAAACTGCGAACAATTAGTTAGACTCAGTGTTCTTGACGTAATATTTAATTTTGTTACAAAATTCAATTAGCTTAAATTTGTAATCAAAAATAATAAACCCTAAAAGATCTTTCTCGAATAAAATTTAAACGCGATTGTTATTGATTTAAATAAAGTCACGGATTATAAATGAAATTGTAATTAAAAATAATAAACCCTAAAATTCCTTCTCGAGTAAAATAAAACGCAAGTGTTAAGATCTCCCGTAGGGATTTTGATAAAATCTCAGACTTAAATTAAATTATAAGTGAAAATTTATATACCTAAGTGTCTTGTTTTCGCGAGTGCTAGGCTAGATCGGAGCCGTGTTACAACAAAAAAAATTGATAAACAAAATAATATCCCTGAAGTCTTCTCAAACATTATGAAAGACAAGCTGATATATTTTAATAATTACTAGGTTAGGGAGGGAATTTCGAAGTACATTCATTACGGTGAATAACGAGGGTAACACAATCAAAATTAGGAAAATAAGATTGAAGATATCTCGGGTAACGATAAAATATTAGGTTACTATCCCAAAATAAATCTAGTGGTTATGCAGGCGCTCCACCCAAAGGCAACGGTTGTGTAAAATCCCACCTGGATGATTGCTTTTTAGCGGGTAGGAGCTTGGTAAGTGGTTTTCATTTCCAATTGAGGTGTTCCAGTCTAACCTAGAACGTGCGTTGCTGGCATCTGTCGACTAACAATTACTATTATTCCATTTTAATATGTATATAAAACCAACATATCAATTTTTAGGATTCCCTAACGAGACCGATATTATCATTCGCAAACCTTACCTTATTCCCGAATTTAAACCTCGATTAAACTTCATAATTGGTTAATGTCTGATAGTGACGCTGCAAATTCATATCCCACAAATATGGACTAGTCAGAAGGATTTTTTTTCTCACGCTATCATGTGATAGGGGTTGTCAACGCGGACGGATCGGACCAACGGGTTGAAGAAGACTATTCCCTCTGACGGGACCATGTTGAGTGATGGGCGTGAGAGTGGAATGAAAATTGTGATGCCACCTGGTATTGAACGGGAACATGGTTCGCAGCCGGAGCGTCTAGGAAGGAGGCATCTTGGGCATTGTGAAATCCACGTGGAGGGGACGGTGGCGTGATATTACGTGAGAATAAGTCCGCAGCGCTATCACATTATCCAATGGTGTCGACCGGGAAGCTGATGCAAGCCAACTGTAACGCTCCCTTGGCGGAATTACAGCAGATTCTTTGAGGTGGAGTGTAGTTCTGACGTCACGTGGGAGTTTGAGCTTCATCAGACGAAACCTACACTACACACTTTTCGCGTTAGTATCATGATATGGGATGCAATTACCTTCCCCATCTAGACTCAGTAAAGTAGTTCGTCCGGAGGTATGGGCGTTGGAGCGATTTCGGAAATGGCGTGATAACTTAATTCGCTTTCTCTTGGACGTGAAGGGAACCGATAGGTCAGGGTATCTTTATGAAGTGGGTTGCCAGCTATGGGGTATAGCCTAGCCACGTCGGAGTCAGCGTTTGATTTCTGATCACCATTCACCGTTATCGTTTTGGTCAGTGGAGGAGCCAACGTAGTTTGAAAAAATATTTCGATCATATAGCTTACCCTTTCTCCCCCCCCCTCTCATACCTTCCCTTTAAAGGTTTAAGTGTCGAGTAACAAAATTAATATATAATATAACAGATGGAGGCGACCCCGGAGCTGAGATGGCGGGGAATTCCCCGAAAACCGACGCTCTACGCATGTCAGTACTATACTATACTAATTTGTACAATAACGAAACTATTTCATGTCCTCGGATTTATTTAAGGACGGAAAGAGCTTAAAAGAAAATTTACAAGTGATTACTACTGTATTAGAGTTAGGCGTACTGTAGGGGACAAGAGTAGGTTAAACGCACGGTCTTATAAGAAAAGTTTAAAAAATTTCAATGGTAAGGGGATCGCTCACTCTAATTTAAACGAAACTGGATTACCACCAACATATGCATTAATAGCTCGTTCATATCTCATATGAATTTCAAAACCAAAAAAAAAACACAACGCTGAAAAAGAGCATTATTGCGAAAATAACTCTTAAGATCTTGTTACTGTATGCTCCATACGGGGATCGAAAAGGCTTAGCTAGGGTTTCCTTTTAAGGTATGCCTTCTAACGGGCGCCACCAACAGCTTAGGAAAATCGAAGGATAATGACCAGGATGTCACATCATTTTACAGATCAGACACAGAAGAAATCATCATTATTTTAACGTAGGTAAAAATGTATAAGGGCGAACCATTACATTGCCTAACTGTGAGACGATTCGACAAAACTTACAAAAAATCAGGAAGTAAGCCATGAAAAATGAATGGAATTTTGCAGCACGCTTTCTTCCACTTTTCAGAAAAGGAAAACGTGGTAGTGAGTACCAACCTACCACGCCAATTGCCGGGGGGTGACTACCGACTTACGTACCGGCCAGTTTGTCCGACATAAGATAAAGCGTTGCATTCGTCACGCTGGAGTTTATAAACGCCGCTGTTTATTTAGTTTGGGAACCTAACTTTTTAACTTTAGATGTTGGTCTGATGAATTATCACAAAATATAAAAAAGAAAAACCAAAAATTAAAATGAAGTTGTACAAACAAAAAATTTCTGTTTATTTTTCATCTTTTTTTCACTTATTGCAACAAGGTGTTATTTAAAGTTTGCACGACCCTGGCCGCCTGCCCGGCCAACATGAATACTATTATCTTGCTGTTTTAGTTGCGTTTCCACCACACTTTTTAGCAAGATTCAAACGCAATTTTTATATAATAAGATTAACATAATAAATTAATAATTTAATTTTATGGTTTTCAAATATTGAAACTTATCAAGCAAGACTTATCGTGGGTCGAACGCAGAACGCCAATCTCGCCAATAATTCCAAATCAACGATCGCCTGATCTGTGACAGTCTGCTTTCCGCTTCGTTTTTATTCCCCTCGTTTTTTTATGGAATCGCTACCAGATGTGTTTTATCACTTTCACATGGTTATTTTTTACGTTCTACTGCATTTCATCAACGCAAAAATCGCAAGTGTTGAGGAAAAAATTGCATCGCTTTGAATATTTGGACATTGATTAATCATAGCGAGAGGGCTGATGTTGTGTAAGTGATATTTGATGGGGGTTTTGACAGCCCCGTCTCTGGAGATGAAAACGGTAATCCAAATTAAGTTTCCGTTATGCGCAGAGATCATTTCATACTGAATTGATCAAATTCGATGTTTAACTACGCAATTTGCTGCCTTACTGTGATAGGGTTCTAACGGCCATTAAACTCAAATCGATCTTTCCGATCGAATAAAATGTACGTCTCTACGTCTACTCACAAAATTTCTTATAATTTTTTTCTTTTAAATTACCTTTTCCTAATGAGAATAGGGCATCAATTTAGTAAGGTTATGTTTGAATATATTGATGGCGTTTTTTATACATTAGCTTAATACGGGAGTCCCAAAAAAAAATTCCCTCAGCCTATTGAACATTAAAGTAAAATCGAGAAAAATAAAAACAAAATCAGAAATCAGTAAACGTAAAAATCTTTCCTTGCCAATTATTATCGATGTAGTTAAGAAACCCATTTAACCAAACATACAACAAAGACTATGCTGATTTTTGACTTCAGATTCTGTATAGTATCAGCCACTGCGACAATTTCAGAAGGCTGAATCCTACCTACTTCAATATACATTTAAAGCAGGTCCACTTTAATGTATCTGCTGTTGTGTAAATTTAAACGATTTGTGTACCCTTATCAGCTGCCATGTGGAGCTAATCAATGTATCTTATAATGTATTCCGCAAGGTAGCCACCAAAAGCAAACAAATGATAATGATACTATCAAAGTGCACTTGCGTTGAATAAATACATTGCATTGCATCGAGTCGACGTACTATATACAGGCTGTATCAGAATGTACCTTACAGACTTAAACAGTGGTTCCTGAGCTTAATTGAAGTGAAAAATTAATATGGCATTACATTTCGTCTTAGGTTCTTAGTCGGTACATGGAATTTAATACTGACCACATGTAGTGTACTAGGAGGTATATTAATGCCCTATTTCAATACGATATTGACGAACTCCGTCATCTATAGTCAATTAGCGATATTTACAAGCACGGTCAGAATATGATTCCGAATACTTTTAACGTGGCCTCTAAGGTGTCGGATCAGCTATCAATATGCACAACTGTTTGAATAATTTCGTTCGTTATTATTTCATAGTGCTTTCACACAAACAAATTATTGAATTCCGTCAGTCTTAACTTAAACCTTAGGGCAAACAGTTTACACCCGCGCTGTGTTAGACGGTTCCCCACAGAGCATCGAACCATCCCAAAATAACTGACTGATTAATAAATGGGGTGAACTAACTAAGCTTCTAGAACTGAAAGATATCATACACACGATCCATGGACTTGATCAATTCATCAAAGACGCGATCAATTGATTCCTTTCCAACTTGGAGAAACAGAAAGATTCTATATTGAAGTAAATATTTCAATTCGACCTTGTCAACTTATTATTATTTTTAACTTTTACGTTGCCGTATGACGTTTATGAAGTTTCAATTAATAAAGAAAGCCAATGTTACGAGTGTATATCGAATTCTTATTATTTATTTTTATTTTTTATTTTGGTACAATATTTTTTACATTTCAAAGTTATCCAGTAATGTTGGCCTGACTGGGTGGCTTACCCGTGCTGACGCCTTCATTTTATAAAATAAAAATATAATATACATAATACATTTAAACATAAAATAATACACTTAATATATAAACTTGTGTTTGTGAGTGATATGTGTTTTATATTGGTTTTTTGTATTACGTGTAGGTTTTTTTACTTTATTTTATGAAATTTCGGTAATATTGTATTTTTTGTTCTTTAATTCATTTTGTAATTTTGTGTCTGAATTTATTTTTGTTTTCCTCAATTTTATTTTCAAGTGTTAACTGTTGAATGCTTTTATAGCATGGTATTAATAGTGTCTTTTTCCAAAGCTTGTATTTACTGTCGGAGTTTTTATGTTTTCTTTGTACGCTTGTCTAACTGGTCTGTTAGTGATATTTTGTATATGTTGAAATTTGTTTTTTTTTGTCAAAAATGTAGTTTAGTAGAGTCTTAACGTATAATTGGCGTATATCTAGTACGTCACAGCTGTTGAATATTTGGTCTGTATCAGTCAGTCCATGTTTTTTTAGTATTACCTTTAAGATGGTTTTCTGTGCGATTTCTATGTAATTGATAGCGGAGTTTGTTGCTCCTCCCCAAGTAATAATTCAATATTCTATTATTTATTTTTTTTTTTAAAGAAAGACAAACATTCCCGGGTTACGAATAACCTGAAAATATTTGAAAATCTTCTACTACCACCACAGTAAACTGAAAATGTTGATTGGCAAAGTGCAAAATAGATCGTTTTTAATTGTTTTATATCATATAGGTATGCTTATTATGTTTAGAAAAAGGTGTATTGATTTGTTTGATGTGAGGTATCCATCTAAGGTCATGGTCAATACGATTCCTAGATACTTTATTTGTTCTGTTTTTTCTAGAGTAGGGCAATCGCAGATGTTAGTGTTTAAACATTCGTGTATTTTTATGGTGTTTGTGTTATTTTGTGGCTGTCCCGTGCTATTTATACTGTATGTTGTGAATTTAATTTTCGATACCTATGTTTAGTGTAAGTATGTTTGAGTCTTGCCATATTTTCCCTTGCGAGATTCTCAAATTAGCTATGTTATATACATTATTCCAATCCTTAGATTTAAAAAGTAAAACTTTGTCGTCAATATAATTAACTATTTCACCGTCTATTTTCATGCTGCAAAGTTCATTTATGTAAATAGTAAAAAGAACCGGCCCTAGTATGCTTCCTTGTGGAGAACTCCGTATGTAATCGGCAGTGGTTTACTAGTATGGTTGTTAATTTTGACTTGATGTGTTCTGTTACTCACATAACTTTTTAATAGTTGGAGTTCCTTGACTTTGATACCCTTGTTTTTTAAGTTTTTTAAAAGTGATTTGAAAAGTCAGACAGCGATGGATATAATCGATTCATCAAAAATACGAAATTAATATTCTCAATTTGAATTTTGAGCTTAAAATTTATATTTATAAGAACTTTAAATTACAAAACTCTAAATTGTTAAGTACCTTTTTTATTGACTTAATACAAAGCAGATAAAATAGTGCAATTATACTCCACTTGACTTCTAGCTAATGAAACATGCAGTGTTCTCATACAATCTAAGGACTAAATAAATTAAGTTCCGTAAAGAAAGCCAATCAATTTTAAAACCTTCAGAATTGAAACGTTTCTTGAAGTGGTTTTAGCCGTGTTTTCTGAAAAGATCTGAATAGCTCGGTGTTTCCCCACCTTCCTCTTACCTATGTCCTTCCCCTCCCCCCTACCTTCAGCATCACAACATACCCCAATTGGGGATTCACTGGCACCAGACGGTTGGGAGCAGCTGGAACTATTATGCGGTATTCACATAAAAAAATTGACATATTTTAAAAAATTACTTGTCATTTCTAAATATTTAAAAATAAAGCACAATTGATGAAGTTGATTAAATTTAGACAGTAAAATTGATGAAGTTGATCAAATTTAGTCATTAAAATTGACGAAGTTGATCAAATTTAGTCAGTAAAATCCATCCAGTTGTCCAAATTTTGTCTGTAAAACTGATGAAATTGATCAAATTTAGTCAGTAAAATTGATGAAGTTTATAAAATTTAGCCAGTATAATTTCAAATTAAAATATGTAATAAATTAGAACGAAATATAAAAATATAATGTTCTGTTTTCGAAAGCATTTTAATAACACTATGAATTTAATATACAATGAATTTTAACTCACCACTTGCGTTCTTTGCAGAGCACTGAATATTCCAATAACATTAAGGTTTATTACCGGTTTGTAATGAAGGAGCTTAACAGGAAGAAAATATGATTATTTTATTTTAATAAAAGGTACCGATCGTTATTATCTTATGACTATCTGCGCCCCGGATCAGAACGCTGCAAATCGTTTGATCTGCAATCCACATAGAAATCATTGTTAATTTTCATTAAAATGTTTAATTTCTTATTATTTCCTTCCTTTTCGTCCCGTTAGCCTGAATTCCCAAATATCGTTTCAAAAAGTCTCCGAAACATCCTTGTTTTCTCCGCGTAATGTGAATGAGAATGTAATCTGGTTTACTTTTGGCGGCAATAAACTTACTGATTACACAAATTTATTCGGAACTTTTCATTCTATCGGCGCTCCTTTATGCGAGGTATCGGCCACTCGCAATGTTACACATACATACCTATGAGACGTACATACATAGCCGTCTCGTGCTCTTGAAATCTTTCCAAAAAATTTTGCGAAACGGTATTCATTTTTAATTTATCGGGAAAAAGTTATACAGTATTTTTTTCAAGTTAAAGTTCTTAATCTATTGAGATTAATGACGGTCCGTGACTTTTCCGTAAGTTAAAGTGCTAAGATTGAAAAATATTACAATATTGATGTTGCTGTAGCTGAAAAAAATATGTTTTCCGCTCAATGTTGATCAACGACGTTGTATTTTTCAATCTTACTACTCTATCTTACGAAAAATCTAGAAGCAACCCTGATTGAGATGCAAGAAGGCACGATTACGGGGAATTTGGTTACATGGGTAACGATGATGATTTAAATTACTGAGAGCGGCGTATTGAAATTCTGACAAAAAAATAAGCTTAGCCCTGTGTAAAGAAGTTACGCAACAACATTCAAAAATTGCTTTAATGGCATTTGTTATATCCTATTTTATAGTCTGCTTAAGACATTGGGAAAACTAAACTTATCCCGTTTGGTTTGAGCCATTTATAATCTCCGATCTAGAACAGTATGATTTGAGTCTGTCTTAATAAAATAATGTTTTTTACCCCTTCAAATATTTCCTACGAGAAGTTTTATAGTAATGCTTTCTTATAACTTCACTCAGCAGAACACAAAGTAATTCGATTCCAAGCGTTAAATCCAAGTGTAATATGACGGTACAATAAAAACACAATTATTATTACGACGGTATTGTGAAAGACAGCCACTTTGTTGAAATGCATTTATGGTTTTACGGGTGTGTATTTAATTTGTGTGCCTGGGAATTTTTCCACCATCAATAATGATGTTACTAAGTTTGCTTGGCGCAGGTACATTTCTGTGATTTAAAAAAAAATCATGTTTATTTTTTTCACTTTTTATTTTCTGTGTCTTGTTCTGTTTCATTGTTTCTTTTAGTTTTGTAATTTTCATATTCTTCTTCAATGATAGGGTACAACATTCAGAGTAACTGAAAAGTTGTTTCGATAAAATATACATTTAGTTTTACTTTTTTTTTTAAAGAAATACAAACATTCCCGGGTTACGGATAACCTGACAATATTTAAAAATCTCTTGCTACCACCACACTAAGCGGAAAATGGAGGACTTAGCCAGCCGAGGAATTGAACACACTACGGTGGATCCAAACGCGATGTCAACTCAGCCATCGACTGGTCGTTGTCAATTTAATAATCTATTTAATTGATTAAATTGATCTATTTAATAATCTTTCAATTTAATATGTCTGGTGTATCAATTTCCTCTGAAACATTTATGTATTTGACAGGCGGAGGAATCGGAAATCAATCAGTGTAGTCACTCTGTTGTAACTGTGATTACAATGAACTCTGTGAACTGTGATTACAGGACCTACTTTAAACGTTTGCTGTCGAAAGCCACCCGGAACCATTGATGTTCTTATAGTTGTAAATATTTACTGATATTATAGCGATTTTTTGGGATATTATGCCGTGTGGCGCTTCCTCCTTCTTCAGCCAACGTTTTGAAAAGCGTTACAGTGCCCATCATCAGGACAGATTTATATGTCCGAAACGTTGGTCAAAGAACGAGGAAGCGCCACATTTCATAATACCCCAAATATAAATCAAAAATACTTTTGACCGTGAAAAACAAATCATGTATACTGATATTGTTTGATCGTATTTTTATAAAGTAATAGTGAATTAATTAAAAATGAGATTTGTTTGGGAAAAAAACTATGATTAAGGCTGAATAATCTATTAGATGAAAATGTTAGAAGCCGATGTAAAGCTTTCTATGTTTTCGGGATGATGGACCTAACATTTCAATAAATAATTCAGTAAGCTTATTCCTATTCAGTTGGTTACGGATATTGCGATAATATGAACTTCCCCTTAATGATATAAACTTCATAACGAGACTCTTAACATACTGTAACAATTATTAGTTTCAAAGACAAGCATTTTGTTACTGACGCCATTATGGTGCAACAACTGGTGACTGTCTGAATGTATTTAGACATACTTTGTTTATGTTATTATTGTATTCCACATTACGCATATCAAACAGTGAATAATACAACTGGATTGAAATATTTATGAGCGATAATTTTATTCAGAGCAAACGTGGAACGAAGAGTAAACAACGGTGGTAAATTTAAAGCTCATCAATGATTTTGATTTTCATACGCGGTTTATAAATATACGAATCTGTAACTGAATTTGTGTATCACAAACGAATAAACGTTTTGTGAATTTTGTAATGATATTTCTCCATTTAATCAACAAAAAATGCAAATTTTCACATTTTATCCTACCTTCTTAAGATTTATTTTTAATATATGCATTTATCACGCAACAACATTTATGGAACGTTGAGATGTTTTTAAAAATTACAACAAAATTTGTGATTTGGTATTTTCGTGATGAAGAAAAGTAAATTTACTGGTTATTTTATAAATTTGCATTGTGTTTTTATGTGTGAATTTGCAGTTATCGTGAATCAGTTATGGTATAAATTTAAGTCAGCATAACAAATAAATTTGTATGAGGCCAAAAAAGTAACTAACGAACAAACTTATTATTTTCAAAAACATAGATTTTATTATATGCATACAATCTACCCTAGATGTGCCACCGGCTGCAAAGTTAACCATGTCAAGTCATAAGCGTTTGTGAAAGATAGATTTTATATTTGATGTACTAGATATTTAGGCAATCAATCATCAATGACCAGTCTCAGACAGACTTCTTATGAAAATTCCCGTCTAGCAGAAGAATTTACTGTAAACTACAAGTTAATTTTTAAACGAATCGACATATTTATGTTCTTCACTATTCGAATCGTCTAAACATCAGAATTTGACGAATTTAATTTGTAATACACTTGGACTTGATTATTTTTAATACGTTTAAGTTTCTTCAGAAGATATATAAATAGTCTTTAATCATTTTTTTAACTCTAAGGACGGGTTGTTTCAGAGAATTTGAAGAATTCTTCAAATGTCAAAGTTTATTTTCAAGTTCTGCGAAATATTTTTTCAAGTTCTGTTATTATTCAGTTCTGTCAAGCAACTGGCCTATAATGATGTAATAACAGAACTTGCACAGGACTTTCACAGAACCCGACAACGAACGATGAAATTTGAAGAATTGTTCAAATTCTCCGAAACAACCCATCCTAAGGAAGTTTTAGTGGTAATAAGTAAGTGTTAGAGTATGTACTACTGGGAATACTTTGAACAAGCAAACAAATATTTTACAGAATCGGCGTTAGGATCAAATGATTGATGCTTTCATGTAAAAACGTTAACCCTGTTTCTAATCCAAACATTTATAGAAAAAACTATTCAAGTTCTTTTACTTTTCGACAACAACCTGGTTTCTGTTTATATGGTTTTTAATAAAAACGACGGTAGTACCGGATCGTCGGAATGTATTCTTCTCTTCAACGAAAACAATCTTATTTATCATTTATCGGAAACATTAAATGGCTCCGAAATGCGTCAGTAAAACTCCGAAAAATGTAAAACAAGTCTCACCCAATTGCGGGACACAAAGAAGCCGCCATCTCAAAGATTTTGATCATCTTTATTTTATCTTTAAACATAACAAGTACTCGTACGGCTTGTTCGCGTTAAATAATCGCGTTGAAATTAATAAGTTTTAATAGTTGTAGAAAACGTTGTCATTTATGAATTATTATTTCTAACAGACCAGTTAGACAAGCGTACAAAGTAAACATTAAAAGTCGGACAGTAAATTCATGCTTTGGACAAAGAAACTATCAATACCATGCTATAAAAGCACTCAACAGTCTAACACTTGAAAATAAAATTGTATAAAACAAAAATAAATTCTGACAAAAAATTACAAAATGGATTAAAAAACAAAAAAGAAAATATTACCAAAATTTCATAACACAAAATAATAAAACCTACACGTAACAAACACACAAGATTATATATATTTCTCCTTAAATGTATTATGAATATTTTGTTTATATTATAAAATGAAGGCCTCAGCAAGCGTAATTTTGAGTTATTTTGTTATAGTTATTTAAGTTATTTTGTTATAGTTATTTAAGTTATTTTGTTATAATGTTTGCCTCACCCAGTGAAAATAAAAAAATAAAAAAAGTGTTTCTTTATTATTTATTCGTTCTCAATAGTTGTCGCGATCTATCAGCATCCCGCAGCAGAGTGAATAATTTCTTTGTTTATTTAATATCAATGGTACGTCTAAATGTACAATAGTACTGATCGATTGAAGATATATGATATTAAAGCCTTCTCGTACCTACCGTCTGCGCAATTAATAATAACCGCCACTTCTGCGTATATATAAACTCCGATTCGATTTTCGGTTATATACGGATATAGAACTGAGGGCTCCTAAAGTGTGTGTGGCTAGGGGCCCCCACGACTTATACATAAGCATATAAACACACATTTCTCCCAAATCTACACATATGCTCTGATAATCAACAGTATGACAGTATGACCGAAATTATGGCTAAAAGATTATGAAGCACAACACAGCACAATATCGCAAAACCCAATAGTGATCATTTCTTTTTCAATTTTATATCATTTCCATTTTCATCATTCTTATTTACATGCACACTGATCTGAAGTTATTTTTGAATAAATTCCTCAGAAAAAATAATAAAAATTAAATAATAAATGAACATCAAAATGCAGCATGTCACATACCGACCTATTATCGAAGTGTTAAAGAAATGTTTGAAAATATTTACCCATATTGTATTTTCCCAGGCCATCTAAACATCAAAGTAACTAACTACAAGAAGCAAAGCTATTTAAAAAAGAACTTAACTCGACTGAACAAATAATATGTTTCTAATTTTGCAGTCATTATCTCTCGAATACCCAACAACTATTTGTAGTGACAAGACAAATGGCGGAGTTAAATGGAACAGGCGCGAGACGCGAGGCGCGAAGATCTTCAGTCTAATTATTTAACTCCACGTCCAATCCGTACGCAGCGGCACATGTCGTGTAACTCGTATGTAATCTCACATTGACTAATGCTTGTCATCATTAACTACTAATGTACGCTTTTTCATCAACTCCCGAAAATTCGGTTCAACTATGAAATAAGTCGGCCAGAAGCTTGCTATACTTTATTTTTGGTTCGTATTTCAATCGAGATTAGAGACGACCTCAGTGCAGAGAGGGAAGTTTGAAGCCCGTTGAAAGCAAACAAATGAAAAAATCTATGGGTTTCCCATAAGCTTAAATTCATTTAAATATTGTACAAATAATGTACTTCATTCTAAACTATACAATATTTATCTACTCTCACTATTACCATCAGTAAAATCTGTATTTGGTGAACTGTTGTGAATGGACAGTTGCTATCTAACACTAATCTTTTATTTATTTTTTGGAATAACTTTATTGAGTAAAACCTCAAATTGTAATATTTAATTATTGAAGACAAAATTAGCGATTTCTAAACGAAAATCTTAAACGGAATACTAATCTTTTATCTTTTACGTATCTCTCTCGTTCCCACTTTCCTTCGACTTCCTCAGATTTTTTAAATCTTTAAATTGCAAATTTGCATTTGGAGAGATCAAATAAAAATTAGTTACATGATAACTCAACACATTGACAATTCAACACTTTAAAATTATATATATAGTCATTGAAAGCGATGAAAAACGAACACGTAAACCTTACAAATATAACCTAGCCTTTGTTTCATTACTTTTCATGACTTTATATCACTTTTTTAAGGTTTGTTGAATTGTAATTATGTTAAGTTGTACGGTATCATAAAAAATGTAAATGTTCATATTTTTTAATGTGTGCATACATAGATATAAAATAGGACTTTGGAAAAAATTGCGAATACCTCGTACATAAGTACCAATTTCTTAATAACCTCGGAGTCGTAGAAAATTAGTTTTAACTCTCACAAAGACACGAACATTTTTTGTAGCTGTCGAAACTGAAACCAATAAATGCTTCAGATTTTTATTTTTATTTTTCGGAGAGTCAATATTCAAACAATATTTAAACAAAAATCATTTGGTGTTGGAAATATTTTTGTAGATATTGTATAAAACTTAAGTCTTTAAGACATATCAGTTTTTGTTAACAACAAATCTTTCAGATTCCCACAACTTCTATATAAGTCCTAGATCATTGCACAATCAACGTTTTACGCATACATAAAACTGTTAAATATTTTGTCCATGCCCTAAATTCGTATCATTTTGGCACCTAGCCCCCTCCATCGTCGGGGCCCTATTACAAATTGATAAATTATTTTCCTGTGTAGAGTCCTGTGTCTTCAGTATATACCACTTTCAAAGCATCTCCAAAGGTGAAATATTATACTTCAGGGAACTTATTTCCCTCCTGCGTGGAGTTAATGTTAAAAAAAAATAAAATAAAAGTCAGTCCCTGGCTAAAGCCCCCACTTTTTTGGGGCTTCACATCGGAGTCTCTCGTGTTCGGTTATTTCGAGAAAACCATATATGAAATTACTCAACCTTCAAATCTCTCATAATTATAACTAGAATTGCAATATTTTATGTGAGTTTTGATAAACAAAATAACTTATTTGATTGAAACTTAATTTTTTTTTAATTTGTATCATGAATTTGTAAATATTTTACCAAACTACAGTCGATATTATTATAATGTTAGAAGCTGTCAACGATCAAACTATTATTAGCAAACAACGGTGACCGAATAACGCATCAAAACGACAATTAAACACAACTTTAAAAAAGTGCTATTGTTGAAGTTGCATTAAGGTTCATAAATTTATAGCATTTTTTATAGGTGTGTTGAATTGTCATTTTGAGGAGTTATCATGGAACTGCAAACAACAGTTAGGCAAATGTCAAGTAAATAAAACTATAATATTGAACGCTATTCATATATAATGCTTTACAAATATTATTACGCTATTCATATTTATGATGACAGTTTCAAGAGCTGTCATGTTCGTCATGTTGGGATGACTAGCGCCATGTGTGTCAGTAAATTGAACTAATTTTGTTCTGCATTTAGTGGAGCGTGAGTGGGTTGGTGAAAGTTTTCCGGCTAGATTTGCGTGATGTTCAACTTAAATTCACATCTACTATTAAATTGGCGTTGAAAAACCGAGCCGAAATAACCTGATCATTTTAACTACCTGATCACGAAGACTTGTCGCTGATTTTCAACATTCAAATTCTTTCCATTTGTTACACTTGTCGATGGTTCCATGATAAATAAGAATAATCAATTTGGATATGTTGTATCAGGTAGAAACTTACATAAATTCCAACATACTTTTTAATGGTTAGGTGATACACAAACGACTAATCAATTTTTAAACATATTATGGGTGTAAATTAAATGATGTAAGCTTCCTTGCTAATTAATAAGACGTAGCAACACAATTTTTTTTCTATACTGATTCAGAAATTATATTTCTGAATCAGTATAGAAAGGTAAAAGTTAAGGCACAAATTAATAAGCTACTTTGTTTAAATGGATAAATGAAATTAAATATATATCCAGGAAATTGGTGTGGTTATCACATCCGCGAAGAATGGCTTCATACAGTTCACTGTTAAACAAACTGTTGTGGGATCAAAAACATGGTTTAGTCGATAATGCTCCGAAGCAGTTCGACGAAAAATCGTAGCCTACTGAACCTAAAACATCTCTTGATAGTAAATACAATAATCTCGGACGTCGGAAAGCAGACCAGCATTATAACAAATTGACAAAGGATAACGAGAGACTCATCAACAGGTTAAAATTGCGGTGATTTTCTCGTGTTTGTGGCGCCTGTTTGGGGGTGGTTTCTGGAACGTTAAGGTGTAACTCAAACGTTTGGACGGAACCGAGCACTTGTGAACAGACTGTCTTCTTACGGATTTACCACATCCTTGTGTATGAGGATTGCCGAGTTTTTGATGGTAATTGATCTCTCAGGCACCAGTGCATAGTGGGCATGGTTAACATTTTTCGCGCAAGAACGGGTAGTTTGTATGATTTATTGTTTAGTATATTTATCATAGATTTGCCGGCTACTGTGTTTCCTCCCTCCTATAACACGAGACTCTTTAAGACTCTTCACACAGCTTCTCCAGAGTTGATATATTTTTATCATGAGCTCTTGTAGAGTTAATATAAAAAAAAATACATTTTTAATTTCTTGGTATTTTGTATATTAAACCGCAAGAGTCCCTAACTAACTAACTACTACTAACTACTCCTAACCGCCTGGAGCCAGTGAGACTATGTCATCCCCAAATGGAGTACGTTGTGAGGCTGCAGGTAGTGGAGACGGGAAAGAGATGGGTAAGAGGAAGGTTCCTAACGCGACCCTTAATATTTCCGTTTGCTCACGTGACATTTTTAAATGGCTAACATTCTCTGGCTGTCGTAAATATAATAAAAATACTGTATTTGAATTTACCCCACCATCATAAAACGCTCAAATTGTTGCTTGTTTACTGTGCGAGTGCAATCATGGGTGTTTTAGATTATAAAAGAATTATCCCTTGATACTAAGAAGGACGCTTTGGATCACTAGCCTATAAACGGGATTATTACGGAAAAACGTTTCTACAAATTAATATTGTTCTATAATAATAATTTAACAAATTCTTATTCCATTACTTGGAAAGGGTACCTATTAAAATCCTAGTCCTATGGACAAGGTTTGTGCGCTGTGTCACTGACAACTAATTATGGTATGTATGTTTGGGCATGTAGAGCGAATGAGCGAAGAAAGGAGTGTAAGGAGAATATACGATGCAAATGTGAATGGTAGCAGAAGTCGGGGACGCCCGAGGAAGACATGGCACGACCAAGTGAATCAGATACTTGAGTCGGGCCATGTCAAGAGTCAGAACAATAGAAGAGTATGTATGAGACGATGTATGAATGTGAATGAGGCAAGGAATGTGTGCCAAGACCGAGTTGTTTGGCGGTCCGTCCTCTCTGCCTACCCCTGCGGGGAAACGGCGTGATGGTTAGTTAGTTAGTTAGTTAGTATTATGTTCAAGTTTTTTTTTTTTACTTATTGAGCAGTATTCTTTTCCGCAGTCTCCGCGTTTCATTAATCACAACAAGGTAATATGCACAGACCAAACTGTGCAGTTTATTTTTTAACCGTTAATCGTTTTGTAAAATCACATACATCACGCAGCGGTCGCAGCTCATGGTTCGTCAGGTGTTCAAGTACACGGTACACGCAACCAGATTCAGTAAATGCATGCACTCGTGTGTATGAATTAACAACACACTTGATAAAATTATCACATTCTTACTATATAATATATTAATTAATGTTTCTTTGTTTGTACCCTATACACTCAATAAATACAGGGGAGATTTCGCTGAATATTTCAAATTATGTTGTTATTAGTGCCAGGAATGTGTAAAGAGTAGTTAGATTGGTAAAAGAAGTCGGAGACTTCAGGCATTATATCTGTACTGGAATGAGAGTCGGGGATGCCCGAGGAAGACTCGAAGACATCGCAGGATCAAGTTTATTATTATTATAGTTTATAAGGTTATTTTATTTAAACCTTAAAAATGCATCCAGATTTCAGTTACATAAGGTTTCACTACCCCGAGCACGACAGGTACACATCATACGTTTCTCATTGAAACTTTTTAATATGGTAGTCTTCCCATTCATTTCCATTTATATAATTTGCAACATCCAAATATAATCATAATCTTCTAAATCAGAACCGTTAAAACTGAATTAATCTTTTCCTTATTTATTTCTATGCTCGTACGTAAAATTAAACAGATGCAGTGCAAGTAACACAAAAATTTTGTGTCTAATTTTTATTTTATTTTATTTGGTTTTACGCCCAGTCGGTCTTTTGCAAGAATGTATGAACAAAATATACTTAGTGAAATAATAGTAAACTAATAATCTGAATATGAATCAATATTGGTAAAACTTGTAAAAATAACGTACAATAATATAGAAACTGGAACAATACTACTTATAAGAATAATCACCTAAACCATATTACCAACGCTACTATAATTTGTAGGATTCAACAAAGCGCTGGTATAGATTAAGCTTAATTCTATAAATGGAGTCAATAAAATTATCAATAGTACCCCCAAACTTATTACAAAATGTAATATAATGTAACCTAATATAAAACATGGTATGTAGTAGGGTGTAAAATAATCACTAACTATACGTAAATGGATACGCATAAGTAGTAATGTTTTGTGAACAACTCAATAGGAGAAGATGTGCTGATCGCATAATGTACCTTTAAGGTTGGGACCTACTGTTATAGGGTTCCAAGAAAAGTTATTTTGCTTTACGCTACTCACCTCGAAGTGGTTTTGTAAATAAACATCAATTAAGAAGCGAGATAGAATGTCAATATTCATCGGGAGAGATTTTCGACTGCTTTATTTCGAGCGCCATAAAGTAAGTGAAAAATTTACATGTGACTTGGTGACAGTCGAAAGTAGGGAGTGCTTAAAAATGTCAACTTGATAAGTTATTGGAATCAGGTTACTGTGGTGGAACAACTTCCGTAACGCGACGGGCTTCGTGTCGGGAGACTGGGATTCCAATACGCAAGCATTTATTCCGCGAACATCTATAGATCTATAGCTATAGGTGTAATATAAGACAACTGTGAAAAGGCATTAACCCGTAAATGTTAAATGTTATAACAGATCTAACCTTTGTTTTGATGGGTCACGACGATCCGTTTGTTAAGAATTTGTAAATATATTAATATTTATTTACTGTACCTAATACCTGTGTTTCATTTTACATAATTTAAAATAAATCAAATTAAGCAGCTAATGCTTATTTTTTGGTTTTGGGAACAAACAATTGTTACCCGAAGTGTCTATTTTTTCGCTTTTTCGGAACAGCTCATATGGTCTCATGGAAATCGTTGTCTCTCCCTTACCGTTATAGTTAGAAATATGAACTAAACGGTGTTAAAAAGATAAAAAATCAAGCTTTATATTACAAATATAGAAATTAACCATACAATAAATAAAATGCACATCTCTTCGAAATTGAAGTTTTCGACCGCAATTTGAGAAAAATTTATGAAACTTTTTAAATTAATTATTGTAATACGTGTTTTTTTCGCTATCAGTAATTTTAATTCAGTGTTTAGACAAATAAAAAAAAGCAAGGAGAATTTTTTTTGGTAAGTTTCTATCCCAATTGTTTTAGAGTTTAATTAATAATTTCGGAATAATTTAGTTTACTTAGAAAATCAATTGCCACAATTGAAATATTCTTATTCTGTGCGGCACTCACCATTAAAATATGCTTTCCCACTTCCAATTTCATGATTAACTCCTTTACTAATAATTTTTTTTTAAATTTTACACGACTTAAAAACATTCACGGTGAATACGTATGTTCATCAGTCGTGTAAAATTTAAAACAAATTTATCAGTAAGGTCCTAGGTATTCAATGATGACACGTTTGTCTTAATTGTTTTATAATGATATAAATACTATTTGCAATTGCCATTCTTTGTTACCTCGGTTATGAAAATCAATTAAAAAGTGTTCCTTAATTAATTTGAATGAATTATATCATTCAGTTTCACAAAGGTTTCAAAAATTTATTTATTTAAAATGTTAATTATTATTATTATTTAATTTTTAAATTACATGCAAGTTTTTAATGAATTCGGGTAGCAGAGTGTGTACCTTCAATTCACAAATGAAATAAATATATTATTCAAGTAGATGCGTATGTACATAAAAAACAGGTTTAAGTTCAGAAGAGATTAAAAGACGTTGGACGAGATTTATGTATGTTACGGTTGTTGATGTTGTCTTTTTTTAAAATTTGTAGTGTTTTTTACGATACTTAGGTACTAAAATATAGTTAAAAATAAATATTGAGGATTTCCACCGTTTTCTAGTTATTCTTTCAGGTAAACAACTAAATTAAAATATTTTTTTACTGGATGAATACACTTTAACTTCGAAAAGTAACTAACAAATCGAATTGCATGCTTTGCTTTGATTTTACTTCCAAAAGATGAGCTGTTCATCACAGCGAGTCGCGACACACTCCGCTGTGACGGTCAAAATGGGAGTACAGCCAAAGTAGTTAGTGTAAGTAAGTCCAAAGACACCATACATGTTTAAAAATGAGATTACGACTATACTGTATAAAATATTTGCTAACATTGAATTCTCCGAACAAGAATGAAGTACTCCTAGGCATGAGGTCGCGAGGGACTACTTAGAGAACTAACAAAGATCATGCATCGCGGGCGTATTATCTATATATTTTTCAATTATTGTCCATATTACTATCAAACATTAATAAGTCTACTTCATGGAAACCTACAAGTGGTAATCATATTTCAGTTTTCCTTTTAAAATGTCGAATTAAGGCTACTGCAAAGTTACTTCAAATAAATCAGTGAAGTTTCTATTCATCAAGGGTTCCCAACAAATTTTTTATTTTTATTTTATTTGAGACACAAACAGGAAATTTAAAGTACATTCTTGTGGTTAGTATAAAATAAATTTACAAGAAAATATAAATGTCCCTAGACTAATGTGTCTGCAGCAATCATATTTGCACATTCACTGAAGGAAACACAACAATATCAGCATTTTTTTAAACAAAGCTTAAAATTACAAAAATTACAAGAAATCAAAATTTAAAAAATATGTTTTTAACAATATTTGTTTTTTTTTTTTAGGTACAGAAATCGTGGAGATATCTCTTGAAACAAGTTATATCATTTAGGAAAATATCTATTCAAGCATGTGTTTTAGCAATATCATTGTATAATCGAGACATTCTAGACAAAATCAATTAAGAATCACAATTTTACTACTCGTAATAAGATTTTGAAATTAATAATTATTTCCACATTTTAAAATTGCAAACAGGGATTTAATAAATTTACATGCCTTTTCCAAAACAAATAATTAATGTTGCTGGATCCGTGCGTATATATTAACGAAGCAATTCAGTGGCAAGAGGTTTGAGGATAAAAAAAAAAAAAAAAACTCCCGAGATTCGCGAAAATGAATATAAAAAATAGCTCCCAATCTTAAAGAAGTTTGGAACCCTTACTTACGTGTACAAATGATCTTGAATTTAGTGCGTTTTCTTGGGAAAATTTTATTAATAATTTAATTTAATAAAAGTTCATTGAGTACAAGTCAAGAATTAAAGTCTGGCTAAAGGTGTTGCAGTGAAATAACCTTTAAAAATCACTAAAAACGTCATAGAACACGCACCTAATTAAAAGAAATTAAAAAACTTTAGTCCGCCTCACCAAATGTGACCCCCTAGTATGGAGGACTACGAAAAAACATTTTTATGCTTAGATAAAAATGTTTTTTCTAAGCATTTCTAGTATAGATATACCATATTTTGTATCTTCGAGTGTTTATCGTTAATAAAAAAAAAGCTACCTCAAAACCCATGGCCTCCGAATATCGGTCCTATTATATCCAATTGAATCGAACAAGGAGACAATTTAATCAAAGGTACACCTGTGTCGAGACAGACGTATTCAGGTACTTAAAGATTACTTACAAAGGGTCTTTTATAAAATTATAAAATTATTGAATATATTATTTTATTTTGTATATGAATTGTTGTTACTGTTTACGTGTAATTTGGTTTACATATGTTTGTGATAGTGGGACGCCCAATAATTGTTATCCATTTCTTTATTTCAAGTTTGAATTTGGTCATTGACTCTGTTCGTCTAATAGTGGCTGGTAGTATATTGTATAGTTTGCAAGCTATGTATTTGAAATGTTTTTGCCCAAAGGTGGTTTTAACAATAGGAGTTTGGAGAAGTTCGTTGTTTTTGGCTCGGGTATTGTGTATCGTTTGAGTTGGTTTGTATAGTGTTTTGCTGTTTTGGTGTAAATTAATCAAGATGAATCTTGCAAAGAGCTGTTTTATGTCCATAACGGTGATAGTATTGAAGATAGCATCAGTGCTGGTAGAAAGAGGAACTTTGAGAATTATTTTTATGATTAATTTTTGTGCTTTAATAATGGGGTCGAAGGCAAAAGAAGAAGTATTACCCCAAGCTAAAATTCCGTATTCTATGTGTGATTGGCATAGTGAGAAATACGCTGATTTTAAAAGTTTGCGGTCAAGGAAATTACGAGTATGTAAATAGATTTACGAATTTTGTCTGTAATGTTATAGATATCTTGTTTCCAGTTTAGATGTGTGTCAAAGGTTAGTCCTAGATATTTGATATTGAATGCTTGTTCTAGGCATGGGCAGTCACAATTCCGGTAAAGGGGAGAATTTTTACAAACGTGTATTTTTAATGTTGACTTTGGGATATTGGTGAGGCTAAACAGTAAGTATTTTGTTTTAAATAATTATAAGCAATAATTAGTCATCTGAAATATTAATACAAATTCAAAATATCTCCCGAGTAAAAATAAATGCCGCCAACGGGAATTGAACCCGTGCCTTTTGATGTCCGGTCAGGTGCTCTGTATGTATTTTAGTAAATTGAAGAGTGAATCATTTAAAATCTGCAAAATTAAATATCGTAATTAAAACTATAACTATAAACAAAAAAAAACTCTTTCTACTAATGTATATTATACTTTAGGTACTTGAAATATAGTAATCGTTTTATATTACCCACACTCAGGCAGTGCCTTAGTGGGTTTTCATTTCTTGTGTATATTATTTGGTATTATATATTATGTTACTATATACTATCTATTAATATGTATAATATATGTAAAGAAATGAAAATAAATAAAATAAATAAAGTAAAAAAAAAAAAAAACCACTGAGATAATACAACAAAAAAATATATTGCAAAGTAATTCGTAGATACTAACATTTTGCTTCCTAATCTCGAAGAGGTACAGACGTATTCAGATTATTAGAGAATAAAACACAAATTCAGTTGTTTTTCATGTTAGGAGGTAATTCTTAAACGTGTGTTTTATTTTATTTATCATTTTTTATTTATTTAGTTAGTTTATTTGTTTTTTTTAAATATATCAATTGCGTTTTCCAATTGGTGAAGGAACATTCATGCACGACAAGGCTACCTGCCATAATTCCAAAGTTGTCTACAAATATCTTCAAGATAATGCGAATTCTAACGTTCCCATGACCTTGAAATAGCACCGATATGAACCCTATTGAAAATCCATTGTCGATTGTAGAAAAACAATTGATGAAACAAAAAGATAACCATTCATCGAGGAACTCATTAAGTATGGCATACAATCAAGAAATAAATAGTAAAAAAAACAGCTCCAAAAATTTGGCGATTGAAGAGAAAAAGATATAGCCATTCATGTGATTAAAATATATGGGATGTCATTAAAGTATGAAAACAAAAAAAATATATTGTTTGATTCTTATAATCTGCACACGTCTGTAGATACTAATAAGACTTGGAAATACTTGGAACTAATAAGAAAAAACAAAAGTTCGAGAAATTCGTATTTTTATTGCGTGAAAAATAAGGGAATTGAAATGGGAAATAAATTTATATTTTGACATCATTTGGTTTCATGTGAAATCAAATATTCTGATTAGGAAAATGTCTAGACCATTTCCTTATCATTATGAATTATTCCAACTTTCCATTGTTTTTAGTGTATTTTCGTACATCCATTTTTTAATTTACGTTTGAAGAAGAAGGGTTAGTTTAATAATATAAGACTGCTCACGTCGGCGATTTTGTTTTCGAAACTGTCCAATTTATTAAAACGTTCCATTAATAAGTAATAGTTCTTACCATCCTTGGTGATGGTAGACCTGGTAAAAATATAAACTACTACTATCTACCAGAGACTAGTGTTAAAAATTTGGTTTATTGCAGCATTTTTGTGTGTTTTTGAGTTGCATTTTGAGTGTGCAACCAAATAACTTATAAAATTAATAATACGTCCAACTCCAGTGAAATAGTGGCAATATCAATAACTCTAGCCACTAGAGGAATTTGGTGCAGCATGTTAATTTTCAATTGCGGCAAATTGAATTTATTTTGTACTTGGTGGTAGTGATTTGCGATTTCTAATTTTGATGTTGAACAATTCTGAAAAAAATGTTTCAATCAATAGGTTCCGTGGTTCCTTTAAAAAGGTAAACCTTTGATAGTTGATGAAATGATTTCATAAAATCCTAGCAAATAGAATATTCTTGATTACGTAAAACGTGGATTTTAAAAAAAAGTATAATTTGATTGGTAAAATTAAGTTCTTAACAATCGTAATAGATAAGAGTTATTGAAACTTCTTACAGAAGAAAAAAATATGTTAATCATGGATACACATGCTAATCAATACCAAAAGTAAGTGATAATTTAAATTATATAAAAACCTGAGAAGTGATAATTTAGAATTAGGCCTTGCTTTATAAGGCATTTGTCCTCCTTTTGAGCATCCGAAAGAAGTAATGTTGATGAATAAAGTTAACTCTAAATATGACTCTCTGAATATCTTGTGGATAGTGACATTTATGTTCATGTCTTTCAAATAACTAGTTTTGAAGAATTAACATCAGGCTTGATTTTTTCAATTTTGATTTCTTTAATATCCCCGAATATCGATGTTTTTTGTATATCTGGAACAATGTTTAAATTTTTTAGCTATGTATGGTTTTCCTTTTTTCTGTGCACTACGAATGTCAGCTATTGGTCAGGAACGTAATTGGACCCGATCTTAAATATATATTCACTTCTCTTTCAAGGCATGAATGTACAGATTCAACTTTAATTTGAGTGTGCCTACACGTAGAAAAATGAGTACTGCTAATTTGTTAATAATCTCTTCAAATAATTAGCAATCCGGTTAAAAACAGGATCAGGCAACTGCATTTGCCTTGATAATATACAATGACGAAATGCGAAAATACTAGGATTTTTATGATCTCGTCATCATGATAATACGTTGGTATTTTACTAAAAGTTTACTAGGAAACCCATCAATTCATCCGTTAAAGGCCTGCAATTCAATTTTTGATTAAAACTGATTAGATTACTAATAATTTTAAGAGATTCAGAATTCAGATGTATGTTTTCTCCGTGCATTAATCATTTTTTTTTATATGTAATATAATATGTATATTAATCTTTATTTTTAATACTTTTAAACCATGTACGTACATCTCAACTTGGTGTTTCTGTTGACCGCAACCAAAGATATTAGAAGAACGAGATGTGCTATGAGCAGTTTATACTGTGCGGAATTGTTTTGCCGAGTATCGCCGGTTTTGTTCACCAATACTACTGCACACCTTCGCTTACGCTAAGGTATCCGCACTAATACATAGAACAGATTTCTGTGCGTACACGTCCCGATAGTATTCAAAGTACCCTAATTAGGTAGTACTCCGCCTACGGTCCGGCGGCCAACATAGCATATCTCGTTCTTCTAATATCTTTGACCGCAACCGTTACTGGGGTAAAATACAATCTGTAAATCATTGTTATCTATTAAAGGTGCCTTATTTTGGAGATATTTCACTAAACAGTATCCTATTTCGTTATGGAGATATTTCACTAAACAGTATCCTATTTCGTTTTGGAGATATTTCACTAAACAGTATCCTATTTCGTTTTGGAGATATTTCACTAAACAGTATCCTATTTCGTTTTGGAGATATTTCACTAAACAGTATCCTATTTCGTTTTGGAGATATTTCACTAAACAGTATCCTATTTCGTTTTGGAGATATTTCACTAAACAGTATCCTATTTCGTTTTGGAGATATTTCACTAAACAGTATCCTATTTCGTTTTGGAGATATTTCACTAAACAGTATCCTATTTCGTTTTGGAGATATTTCACTAAACAGTATCCTATTTCGTTTTGGAGATATTTCACTAAACAGTATCCTATTTCGTTTGCTCTTCTCTGACCCTCAACTTCATTTGAACACAAAATAGTTGGAATGATCAATAAATACCTCCTATTTCACAAATAGTAAAATTGAAGCAGTTTAGTAGAAAGCAGATGCTTCAACTTTGGGCATAGGTAACAGCCTGTAGGTCAAAGCATGTAACCATAAAATGTTTCCCCACCTTCGATTAATCATTTAGTTTTTCTTCACTACTTTTTTCTTTTTCCTTAGGGTGAGTCTATTTCTAGGGTCTTGTGCTAATTTGCATGTAGTAATAAATTGCATCGATCTTTTTTATACATAAATAGGCTTATAATATAACCTTTTATTTTGAACCTTCCCTGAATAAGTTTTATCTCCACATAAAGGAAGTGGTTTTAAATTATTGTAATTTCATGTTCTCTTAAGTTGTTGCTGGATTTTACATCGGGGTTATTTTCTGTTTTCATATGAAATTGGTTGATACCTTCTAATATTTTATTTTGATCCTCCGCCATGGCTAAAGTTTTCCGAGCCCGGCTCATTCATTGGTCTCCTGAATTCATTTTAAAAGACCAATAATGAAGTTTGAAAAAATGAATAAATACTTAAAATAAAATAGTGTCATTATGCTAAGTGCCTTAAATATATTTTTTAAAAAAATTGTGGCGATATTACAAAAGCAGCGCTATACAAAGTGTCCAATAAATAAATAAATATTATTAGATTTTTTTTTAATGATAAACAAATGTTTATAAGACAAGGTTCAGCAATGCAGTTCAGCAAGGTTCAAATTATTGAATAGGAATAGAAATCCCATCCGAGGTTAAAAGTGCAGAGCCTTAAGTACAGTACAGAGGTCTTCTGAAGTGAAAAATAAGGTTATATTGATGTAAAGCGTGCATTCCATGTACACCTGTGATCAATTTCTTTCTCATTGTTTAGTATTCCCTATAAACCATCAAATTCTTAAAGGCAGTCAAAGAAACACTTTTCTCTACTATCCTTATATATGTATGTCGGAATATAATCGTATTTATCATGTTAAGACTTATTATAACTAACTTCGTGCATCGTATCACGAAGAGTCGTATTTCACACAGTACGTACTCAACTACCTCGATTTAAAATTTTGGCCCGTTTCCCGGTGAAATAGAATGTTAGAAATAAAATGAAAATTTTCTTAACCCAACTCGCCAATGTTCTTTCTTTGTTTAGACTTATTCGCAAAGTCTAAAATCTGTTTGATAGGTACATCTCAAGGACCTGCTTGTTTATTGTCAGTTTCTCAAAGTGGTTCTCTTAAAATAGATTTCAATACATTTATTGAATAAACAAAAATCACTTAAGCATTGTCACAGTCTGAAAAAGGGTACTTTTGTCAAAGGCATTATGACTACAAAAGCACTTTGAAAATGCCTGCGGGAAACAACGAACGTGTTGGCTGTAGATTGTATTCTACTCTTTGATAGTTTAACGGAATATCATTATGTACTATCCAAATTAAGGACGTATTTTCAAATGGAAGTAGTGTTTTTAAAGGCAAAAGTTGTATGCTAATTTATTAGCCTGTTTACTTCCACATCCCAATATTAACCCTTTCCGGTCTTACGTCGAGTCTGAATGAAAATTGATGTTGTTCTCGTCAGTCCTATGTTTTCTAGGTAAAATTGCTTTTCACAATGTCTTCGAACATTTACTCAATACTATTCAACTACCTACCATGTATTTATTTTTTAATATACTGTAATGAGCCGAGTCACTAGATATAAGTGATGCAAGTCACTAGTTTTAAGTCAATAGTTATAAGCTTTAGTCGTAAGTTACTAGATTTAAGTCACTAGTTATTATGAATCCTAGTCGTAAGCCAGCTGTATTTTTTATTAAATACATATATTTATATAGCGCCCTTGAAGTGAGTTTTCATGAAACTGACGCAATATAAATCAGCCAAATATTATTATTATTTAATTTAATTTAATTTTATATTATTGCTTGAAAATATTACTTAATTGCGAGACATGTTAACGCAGTTTTGAGAAAAGAAAAACTTCGAGATAGGTAAGAAATAAAGTTTCGAGACAAATACACAAAATATATATTATTATGTTTCATTAAGTTAGACATTTTTTATTTCTTTATTCCGCCAGTCTTGAAATTCTTAAGTGAAAAGTTTAAAGTAGAACATTTATTTAGTTAAATCATAATTTATGGTAAATTAAATTACAAAGGTTTTTCAAAAATTTTAATTAAAAACTAGGTCGTACTACTTTTTTGGACTAAAAACTGTTGTAATGGACATGGGGAAAAGTTAACGGTGAAAGGGTTAACCATACGATCCGTCCTTTAGCCCATGGCAGTAGTTTAACAGAGAACCCAGAATCTAAAAGTTTATGTATACTTCATGACAACAGCTTATAACAACATCAATAATGATTTCAACCAAGCTGATCTTGTTCTGTCACGGAATTGTAAAGAAGAGACATTTATTTATTTATAAACTGTCATTTCCGTGAGCGATCTTTGAAGTCGGTGGGAAAGTTTTTATGATTGAAAACCCAATCAATCAACATACTCTTCGCTTACAACATGGAAGTGCGAATCTTTATATGTAGCTACGGGCACAAGGCGAGGACGTTTTATGGGCAACACAGTTCTTTGACACATTTCCTGTGGATTCTTTTGTATACGTGATCATTGTGAGAACATAAGCAATTTATTCGTTCTTTACTTACATAAGACATCACTCATATAACGATCTTTGAGACATGAGATATTTACAAATACTTATGGAATGAATAAGTCATACCTGCAAAGGATGGGTTCGTTCTTTATCCTTATCATGTCTTGCGGTATTGGTTATCCAATGTAAATGGTTCCCGGGCGGGGCGGCGGTGTTGCCAAATTGAATGCAAGGAACTGTTAGCATTGAAACACAATGCTGCAATGCTAACAGCTCCGTGATCGGAAGATCTTTGAAGCTGCAATGTGTGGTGACATTATTTATTCAAGAAAAACATTTTCCACGGTGCGAAAATATTATATCATTACACGGCAAAAGAGTTGGCAATCATACATAGCACATATAGTTTTATTGGAGTAAGTACCAATAACGATTTTATACCTCTTTATAATTATTTTACGAGACGTATGGGATTGCAATAACTTCCCCACATTCTGAAAAACATTATTTATTTTAATTTGTTCATTTGAAGCACATACTTTGTGACGGATCAGACTGGATAACTTGATAACCCCACATTCTGAAATAAATCATTTATTTTAATTTGTTCATTTGAAGCACATACTTTGTGAGGGATCAGACTGGATAACTTGATAACTCCACATTCTGAAATAAATCATTTTAATTAATATGTTCATTTGAAGCACATAATTTGTGAGGGATCAGACTGAATAACTTGGAGGCACTTGGAGTTACGGAAAGCCAAACAAATTAATTTGTAGCAAAGTCAAACCAAATGAACCTAAATAAAAGTCCGATACTTACGTTGTTCCCTATTGACAAAGTTCCCTCTCTTCCCAACCCCCTACCTACTCCTGCTACCTCATACACTGAGGATCAGCTCAATGTTTCGCAACCCTACGTGAAAGCTTAATATATTGATACACATATTACTTCTAGATTTTAGATTTTGATACGGTATTATACTGCGCTGAGGAAGCAACCGTGCAAATGCTTGCCTATTTCAATAAGAAATATAGACCCATTTCTTTAATGCGTAGACGAGCAACTCTGCCTACTAAAAGACACTAAAAATGTATTTCTTATTGAAAATGTAAATATAAATATTCTAAAAAATGGACATTCCAAAAGAATACAATATCTGCAGATGCTAGCTTCCCATGGACTGGAAAGCCTAATAAATGTTCCTGATCAAAAATTGACCCAAGTGAAAGTTGAATAGCCCATATTATGAGTAAAACAAAATAAACTACTCAAACTATTGTATTTAACTCAACTATAACCAAACATTATATAACTATGCTTTGAATAAAAATAAACAAAACAAATAAAATTATGAAGAGACCACTAACAACGAAAAAAACAGAAATCAACTGGAAAGTGAGTAAAAATAATCTACATTTTACTGATGGAAAAAAAACTACTACGTATGGACAGTATAAATGAAGCATGAAATTATTTAAAAAATCTTATTCAACATAAAATTCTCTCTAATACCATTAAATTGTAAAGAAAATCTCCCATAAAAATGTACACACTAAACCATGGATCACACAGAATGTTAAACTGTATTGGAAAAATAGATGAGTCTTATAAGAAAAAAACAAAAAATTCGATATATACATGTCAAGATACTACAAACGAAATAGAAACTTTTATAAAAAAAGTTGTTACAGATCCCAAAAAACCTCTATAAAAAAAATGAAGATTGAAAAACAAAATTCCCTGAAAATTTAGCAAATATAAAATTAAATCTACCAACGTTACGTCAATTGACAAGCTTAATATAAAAAATGTCCCCTCGGACATAAGCTGATAATCGTGACCAAATTTTGAATAAGTCAATATTTTTTTCATAAAAATAAAATCGAATTTAGCAAAGCAAGCTATGTAATGTAATGAAGAAAAACAAGTAAACAAACCTTCTGAGCTCGAGTGTAAACAAATCGCAACTGATTAAATAAAAAACACAATTTCTTCTCTAAAATCAAATTTATTTTTGGGAGAGGACTAAATAACAACCAATGTAATCAAATGTCTCTGTAAATAATTTATCGTACCTCTATCATACCTAGTCGATCTATCAATAACTGAAAGCTTTTTCCCCAAACCTTTAAAAAAATCTGTTTTTACCAACATTTAAACAAGGATGTAAAAATTACATTAACAACTATCAAATAGTGAGCCAACTCAAAAATTTTCAAAGTTTTTTGAGAGAACACTAAAAAACAACTTCTACCTTACTTAGAAGATGATAAAATATTATCAAAAACACGAAAACAGAGTTTCAGAGAGAACTTTAGTACTGATGACGCCATATTAACAATTACAGATATGATCACAAAAAGTTTAGACAGTGGGCAGAAAACGTTGGCAATTTTCATTGACTTACAAAAGGCTTTTGATACAATAGATCACAAAATCATTTTTACAAAACTTTCAAAAATTGGTATGTCAAAGACAACACTAAACTTACTAAAAAGTCATATAATGGAGCGCACAAAGAGCGTTTAAATTAACAAGAGAAAAAGCAAACCTCTGCTAATTCATCAGAGAGTACCGCAAGGAAGCGTACTAGGACGGATATTATTTATAATATATATCAATGATATATAACCTAGGAACGAGGGGAATACTAATTAGGTTTGAAGACAATACAGTAATTTTATTTAAATAAAGAGATTGGATAAGTACCTACAAAGAAGCGGAAATCGACTTGGTCTCCTGCAAAACTGGCTTAAAAGAAATTCCCTCACACTTAACGTCAATAACAAAATATCTGACATTTTCTATAACAGCCAGAAGGTTGCTGTTGGATCGGATACATACATACCAAACCAGATTACCAATAATTTGAAGAGATTCTTAATAAATAAGCAATACTAATTTTTCTCCGTGTAGTAAAGGATCGAAAGAATGGTACTTTATGGATTGTAAATTTTGCTCAGTTTTAATAGTGAAAGGTGTTTTAGGGGTGATTGGCGGAATAACTTTAGCAGCAAGCAAGGCCACATTAAAATATTTGGCACTTTGATCACGCGCGACAAAACGCCGATCACGTTCATACAACCTTCTTTTCTCCACCTTTTATGTTAAGAGACTTTATTTTTAAACCACGGTGTGTTGAATGACAAGTAAAATAAATTTAAAACTAAGATAAAAGTGCCGCGGGAAAGAGTTGAAAATTCCGATAAAGTAGAAAACTGGTTATGCTGCATTATTTAAGTCAACACCGAGCTGTTCTGCCCAACACAAAATAACCGCGAAGGGTGTTTTCTTTCTTTGCGAGTAATTGAGTCTAGTGGGTAAACAAAAGCCTGCGTCCGTTCTTCATTAAACCGTTATACGACTTGAGCTCTTTGTCCGAGGGGCGCTCCAATCCAATTTCCCGCAAGATCGTCATACAAATAATAATAGAAGGCCATTCTTTAAAGCCTTTCGGACAAGCCGCACGTGACTTGGAACAAGACTAAAGCGGAATCCCGAGCCTATCATTGTAAGGTCGTAAGTGTTATTTTGGAAAACCTTCAAACATAATAGCGCGGCAAATTACTTTCACCCTTTTTAGGGAAGAATCTTTTTAACTTTTTTATTTTAAAAGTCCAAGGGTCGGTATTTTGTATTATTGACATAAGTAATCAAAACATGGTTTGTGTCCATTTTTGTTTCCAACTTCATATTTTACATTACTTTAAACAACACATTTTAAGAGGCGGGTTTGGGTACCGCCGCCCCGGGTACCAATTATTGGATAGGCAACACCTATGCCATAGGTTGCCCCAAGTGTTTCGCTACGTTTGGTGATTTAGCAGGGGTGCCCGGGTTAAGCGGGTGGGATGTGTTCAGGATGCGCCTGCCCACCATCTGCGTGGCATGCCAGATCGGTTATTTAACGTAAATTAACCTGGCATGAATGAGGTGAGAAATTGTTACACCAGCTATGAGGCGGGTATGAGATACCCGAAATATTTTATTATTTTTTTTAATTTATTTATAGAATACATGATAATACAATAATACATTTTCTTACATGTGTTACATTAAATTACCACACTAGGCGACTGCCTGTCTCGTGGCAACCAATGGTATATAGTTAGTATGTGAGGTCTAGTGTTAACATATGAATTAAATATTTATACATGTTTAAAGTATGAAAGATTATATTAGAATGAATTATAATGGAAATAGAAAATATAAAAATGTTAAAGTAGAAAGCAGAAGACAAAAAAAAAGAAAAATAAAAATAATAAAGAAGAAATAAAAATAAAAGAAATACAAAAAAAAATAAAAAATTTAGAAGTCTAAGACATGCTATTATGCAGGAAAAGATCAAATACATAACTCTCTTTTCTGGTTGTGTAAGTGTACATGCATGTATGAGCGCGTAAATACGCGTGTACACGCATACATCCACACACACACTTATTCATATTTATAGATGCATACATATTCATACAAAGGTATACAAATATATACAAATATATATGTATACATACATACATACACATATATACATATAGATGCATACATATTCATACAAAGGTATACAAATATATATGTATACATACATACATACACATATGCATACATACATATACACATATACACATGCCTACTTGTACATAGTTGTTTATTCACTATCTGAGAATGAGAAACAAGTGATTAACACTGTCACAATCATTAATCAAAAAGTCATCAAGCGCCTTTTTGAAAGTGAGATATTTGGTTATTGACTTTATTTCAATTGATAAATTGTTATATATTTTAGGGGCAAGAAAGTTAAACTGGGACTGTGCCATTGAAGTTTTTGTTGCCGGAATAATATAGTTGTATTGGTTCGAGTATCTTGTGTTATAATTTGAATCGGATATATATTTTTTTGTAAATTTGAATTTAAAATAAGAGGTAACATTTTTTACATATAAGGATTTTATATTAAGAACTTTAAAGTCTTTAAATAAGTCCTTCGTGGGTTGTATATAATGTGCTTTGTAGATAGTCCGTATTATCAATTTTTGGGCTTTTATTAGTGGATCTAGTACAGTTTTAGAGCATCCTCCCCAGACAATTATACCGTACGATAAAATTGATTGACACAGGGAAAAGTATACTGTTTTCAGTGTGTTTTTGTTTAGTATATTTCGCAATGCTCTGAAAATATATGCCAGTTTCCTTATACGGTTCGTGGCATTAATTACATGATCTTCCCATCGAAGTTTATTGTCGATTATTACGCCCAAGTATCTAATTGAATCTACTCGTTCCAGTGTGTTGCATAGACAGCTAGATATATCCCTACAGGAATGTATTTTTAGTACATGATTAATTGAGGGTTGATTTGGATTATTTGTGCTAAATGTTAGGTATTTTGTTTTACTTGTGTTTAATGTGAGTAAATTATTATCCAGCCATTGTTTAATAATTTTCAAGATTAGTTCTGCTCTATGAAAAGTTTCTTCCCATGTTTTACTTTTTATTACTAAGGCAGTATCATCGGCAAAAGTGATTATATTGCCATCAATTTGTAGTCTACATAAGTCATTAATGTATATGAGAAAAAGTATAGGACCGAGTACGCTGCCCTGTGGTACACCAAAATTAATTCTGGTAGGTTGAGACGATTTTTGTGATGGTAGCTTAATACATTGCTTTCTGTCTGTCAGGTATGATTTGAACCATTCAAAGGCCTTATTCTTTATTCCGATTTTCTGTAGTTTAGCTAGAAGGATTGGACGAGAGACTGTGTCAAATGCCTTAGCCAAGTCCAGAAATATTGCCAGACATTTATCACCTTTATCTAGGGCTTGTGTTATGTGTGATGTTAATTCTAGAATAGCTGAGTCTGTGCTTAGCCCTTCTCTGAACCCATGCTGGTTTGGCGAGAGAATGTTGTATTTTGTAAGATGGTCGATAAGTCTTTTTTTTACAATTTTTTCTATAATTTTGGACAGTGATGATAAAATGGAGATAGGTCTATAGTTTGAAATATCAGTTGGAGTTCCAGCCTTAAAAATTGGTTGAATCAGAGCAAGTTTGAGTTTATTCGGAAATACGCCTTTATTGAGACTGAGGTTAATGATATGTACTAGTGGTTGATTTATAAAAGGTTCAATAATTTTGAGTATGTTTGAGGATATTTTGTCATGATTACATGAATGGGAGGGCTTTAATTGTTTGATAGTTTGCGTAATTTCAGTAGAGTTCGTGGGGTTAAGTGTGAGTGAATTATTTGTTTCACAAGCAGAGTTTTTGATTTTGTCGGCAAGAGAATTTTCATCGGTTGGTGTCTTATTTAAGATTTGTGATGCTAAATTTTTTCCGATATTACAAAAATATTCATTTATATGATTGGTCACAGTGTCAGGGTCGTCTTTTAGGGAGGTGTCTAGTCCGTTGATATTTAATTTATTGATTGGTGGTATTGATTGGTTAGTGTCAGATATTTCTTTAATAATTTGCCAAATTTTTTTATTGTTATTGCCGGCTCTGAACAATTTTTGTTTATAATAGTTTTCTTTAGTGATTTTAATGAGATTGTTACATATGTTTCTGTATTTTTTATAAAATATTTGAGCTTGTGTATCTGGATTTTTAAGTAAATTTTTGTGGAGCTTGTCCCGTTTTTTAATACAAAAAATTAGGCCATCTGTGATCCATCGTTTCAGTTTTTTATTATTTAAGTTATTCAAAGGAGATTCAACTGTAACAGCCTCAATATGTTTCAATAGTGTTTCAGAAAATGTATTAAATGCAACATTTACGTCTGACGAATTAAGGGTAGAGAGCCAATTTTCCAATTTAATTTTGGAGGTGAATTCCTCGAAATTGATCTTAGTCTTTATTATATTTTCACATGAGGAAATTGAAATGGATTTTTTATTCATGAGGCCAATTACTATTGAGAAGTGGTCAGTTATGGTTGATTGATATACAATTCCTTTCGCATTTTTTTTTGTTCTTAGGAATATGTGGTCAATACATGATTTAGTCATGTCGGTTACTCTAGTTGGGGCATTAATGTGAGAATGTGAGATGTCTAATTTTTGATACTATAATTGTGTATTAAGTATTTTTTTATTTGAAGTATTAATCATAGTATTCATTCAACAAGATGAGTAAATAACAATTGACCCAATTCAAAAAGTTCAAAAGGCAATAATAAAACTCATACTGCAAGTACCATTCTACACAGACTCAACCAAAATCTTCAAAACACTAGACGTCATGTCAATAAGACAACATTACGCCAAAACTGCTCTCCTAAACCTCATCCATAATAATCTTCATATTACAAATCAAGCACAAGCCATAATAAAAACCAGGTCCTCAACAAATAAAACACTGAACATTCCGATAACACACACCACACACGGACAAAGACACTTTCAATACTACGCAACCAAACTTTTTAACAGTATGCCCATTACTTTGAAACAATTATTGACTACAAACACATCTACAAATTTTCTCAAAAAACATATCGTAGCCTGGATAAAAAATCAAGATATTCACTTTATTCAAAAGATTATAATTCCAAACCAAACATAACCAAAATATAATAAGTAAAATTAAATATTATACACCTTCTTCAAGAATTATCCAAAAATACATACACGCACATATAAATGTGTGTTTTCATGTTTCAATATTTGTCTGTGAAAAAAATAAAATAAATAAATAACTTTCTACTACAATACATAAATACCTGTCACACTTAATCACAAACACGTTAACACCTCAGCACAGGTTCTCCTAGTGAGGTGTTCACGTAACATACAATATCACACACACACAGTTTTACCTAAATCAACCTATGTCCTTCATTTTTTATACCTTTTTTCTGTACTTTTTTCTCTGTACCACTGTAATAATTTGTAAAACGTGTATTCAAGAATAGACATAAATAAAAAAAAAATAAATAAAAAAATAAAATACTGTTAAAGTGTTAATAAAAAGCGTTTTATTATTGAAATAACATAGTCTTTATATAGTCTGCAATATAAACCACTGTAATAATTTGTAAAACGTGTATTCAAGAATAGACATAAATAAAAAAAAAATAAATAAAAAAATAAAATACTGTTAAAGTGTTAATAAAAAGCGTTTTATTATTGAAATAACATAGTCTTTATATTTATATATTAAATTATATATTTAAGTTTTGGTAGCTTAACATCTTTTTGTAAACAATTCTTACAAAATAGTATCATGTAATTATGAAAATAAATTAATCTAAAAATAAATCAAAAAACACTATAGATAACTATACTATTAAAATTAAACACCGATTACGAGGTCGGGTGTGACTTACCCCAGCCACGTGTATCTTCTATTGACGCCGCACACAAAACCGTATTATTTCGTATTATTAACCGTAGTTATTCGATATTCTGATCAAAAATGCTTTTGAGGAGAGTACCTAAGAAAAATTTCAAGAAATATACCCAATTTCATAATTCTGTTTAAAAAAAAAACGCTACTAATTTTAGAAAAATCTTTGGTTAAATAACGAAAAGCGCCCACTTATATTATACACAGGTTCCTATTTTTATAATTTTGTGATAATCTACTGTTACCAGCTCTGTACCGTTTATGTTATGTTATGTTATGTTATGTTATGTTATGTTATGTTATGTTATGTTATGTTATGTTATGTTATGTTATGTTATGTTATGTTATGTTATGTTATGTTATGTTATGTTATGTTATGTTATGTTATGTTATGTTATGTTATGTTATGTTATGTTATGTTATGTTATGTTATGTTATGTTATGTTATGTTATGTTATGTTATGTTATGTTATGTTATGTTATGTTATGTTATGTTATGTTATGTTATGTTATGTTATGTTATGTTATGTTATGTTATGTTATGTTATGTTATGTTATGTTATGTTATGTTATGTTATGTTATGTTATGTTATGTTATGTTATGTTATGTTATGTTATGTTATGTTATGTTATGTTATGTTATGTTATGTTATGTTATGTTATGTTATGTTATGTTATGTTATGTTATGTTATGTTATGTTATGTTATGTTATGTTATGTTATGTTATGTTATGTTATGTTATGTTATGTTATGTTATGTTATGTTATGTTATGTTATGTTATGTTATGTTATGTTATGTTATGTTATGTTATGTTATGTTATGTTATGTTATGTTATGTTATGTTATGTTATGTTATGTTATGTTATGTTATGTTATGTTATGTTATGTTATGTTATGTTATGTTATGTTATGTTATGTTATGTTATGTTATGTTATGTTGTGTTGTGTTGTGTTGTGTTATGTTATGTTATGTTATGTTATGTTATGTTATGTTATGTTATGTTATGTTATGTTATGTTATGTTATGTTATGTTATGTTATGTTATGTTATGTTATGTTATGTTATGTTATGTTATGTTATGTTATGTTATGTTATGTTATGTTATGTTATGTTATGTTATGTTATGTTATGTTATGTTATGTTATGTTATGTTATGTTATGTTATGTTATGTTATGTTATGTTATGTTATGTTATGTTATGTTATGTTATGTTATGTTATGTTATGTTATGTTATGTTATGTTATGTTATGTTATGTTATGTTATGTTATGTTATGTTATGTTATGTTATGTTATGTTATGTTATGTTATGTTATGTTATGTTATGTTATGTTATGTTATGTTATGTTATGTTTAGGTATGTTATGTTTGGTTTATTTATGTTACGTTATGTTATGTCATGTCGTGTAATCAATTTTATCCTGTAATTTGTTGTATTTATTAATAAGAAAAATGTTGTAATGTATGGCCAAGATCACTCTTAATGGGTGAAAGCCAATATAAAGAATAAAAAAAATAAAAAAAATAAATATACCTAATTAGGATTACTTGGGGTCAGGTATAGGTATATCTTGTAGTATTCCAAAATTATTTAAAAAAATTGTTCATGTTAAATTATTTCTGTATTTTTAATTGATGAGATAGGTAAATATGACATATAGTTGTGATTAAACTGTAAAATGACTATAACATTTAAAAGATTATTTTTTTGATTTTACAAATATGTGGTTATTTTCTCTTAATTTTAATTTCCTTTAGAGTGGGGGGCCAAGTCTACCCGAAAAAAGCGCTCGAATTAAAAAAGGGAGATGTACATTTAAAGTTTTTATATTACTTATAAGATGCGCCCTTGAGGTGATTTTCTACTGATAGTGGCGCTATATAAATAATCCGATCATTATCATAACTAAGATAAGTGTTTTCGAAATAGTAAGAAAATGTCGTGGAACTCGTTGAATTTTTTTTAAAACTTTTAAAAAAAATATTTAAATACATTTTTAACAAAAATAGTATTGAATGAAACATACATAATATCCATCTTATGTTGAAAATATCCATCTTATGTTGAAACTATTTCGTTAAAAAATAATAGAAGATTAAAATACATACCTGACGCTTTAATATTCACGGCGAAAACTTTTTGATTTTAAAATATGAAAAATAGGATGAGCGTACTTACCCTGTCAATGAATCATGCGCAGCTAAGCAATCGCAGAAGCAAAGCCTCGCAAAAAATAACTCAATTTTGCACGCATGTGCAGACTATTGGGTTGTTTTCACAAAATAATTTCTTGCGGTTCATTTTGAACTGGTTTATAGACAACGTTTCAGAGGTATTTATAATTAGTGTGAAGACAATGCCTTTTTCAATTTTTGGCGCAATAATTCAGTAAGCTGTCCTTGTGTGCGCCGGCGCGACATTAAATTCAACACTGCTCCTTGCCCCACACACCCTTACCTCCAGCTATGACACACCCGATCTCACTCACGCCAGTTAAGGGATGTCACAAACAAATTCAAATTAAATCATACCATCTTTATTATCACATTATTCAAAGGTTTACACAAAGCCGAGTTGTATTTAACTAACATTATAAAGATTAAGTATCGTCACGATCAACATCATCAAATGTTGTAATATCTTGTGCAAGTATATAATAACCGGTCGGTGGCCGAGTTGACATCGCGTTTGGGTCCCACCCAGGCGTAGTGTGTTCAATTCCTCGGCTGGCTAAGTCCTCCATCACAACACAAGCAACATTTTCAGATTACTGTGGTGGTAGTAAGAGATTTTCAAATATTGTCAGGTTATTCGTAACCTGGGAATGTTTGTATTCTTTAAAAAAATATATATATGTGTATATATATAAATAAACTCTTCTCTTTTTGCAGTCAAACACATTGACATTCTGTCTTAAGCACATGTTTTCTTCTTTTCTGTTCGTCTGAAGTAAACATAATGATTTGTAGGTGTACGAATCCAATCGAAAACTAGAATTAATCAGCAAGCTTTCTATAAAAACCTTTTCTGAGAAAAACATCTTTTTTCCGTTCTTACCACATCTAGCAGATGGTGATGGAATAAATTATTTCTGAAATCTGTAGGCTAGGTTTACACAGCTTCGTTTCAAAAAGAATCGAAGAAATCTCTACTTACGAGTATCTGTGTATAACTATTGCTCATATCGCTCAAAACTCACGAATGGATATTAGAACGTATTATTTTAATAAATATTTTTTTATGAAATTAGTATGAAACACCGATATAAACTTTTAAAAAAATCAGAGTAAAAATGCATGCCGCCAACGGGAACTGAACCCGCAGCTTTCTGATTGCTGGTTAGGTGCTCTAGCAATTGCGCTACATCGGCTTATTCAAAACCCGCCAAGTCATTCAATATTTTCCGGTATTTTTAGTTCAAGAATTATTGCTTATCAGATTTTTCACAGGAAAACAACCAACTAAACGAGTATTATTGTGCGAAAGGCATTAATAATGCTAAATCTCCTACTAGATGGTGTCGAGACATATTATATCGTCATTTTTTACTAAAGGTAAAATTATGTTTGTACAAGGCAAGGTTTTTCATGCAAAGCGCAAACGATAACAAATAAGTATTATAAGCGATAATTATTGGACTGAAACACAAATATAAATTGAAAAAAAATCTTCTGAGAAAAAATAATTGCCGCCGACGGGAATTGAATCCGCACCTTCTGATTGCCGGTCAAGTGCACGGATCCACTGTGCTACGACGGCTTATTTTTAACTGCCAAAGAATTTTAAAAAAAGTATTTCATTCAAAAATTATAGCTCTTTGATTTTTTTCTACTTGAAAACCATTTTATGGTTGTAGGAAAGATATTGTTAAATACTTAATTTTTCACTAGGTGGCGTCAAGATATATTATATATTAATCTAATGGTGAAATATTTTGACTTGTCAAATATTATTATTTTTTATTAACTATAGGTAAAATTATGTTTTAACAAGATTTTGAATTATGGCGGCATTTTTTTTCGGAAGATTTTTCAATTTATATTTGTGTTTCAGGCTACTAATTACTACTTATAATAATTTGTTATTAGGTATATCTTCATTCATTGGTTAAATATTTTGACTCGTCAAATTTTATTATTTTTAATGATAAATAAATAAACTAATGTTTAAGAAATAATTAATTAATAATTAATTGTTCTTAAATTTTTAGCCTGAAACAGTTATTTTAATTTTATTAAATTATTTCAAATTTTTTTTCGGAAGACTTTTTCAATTTGATGTTTTAGGCTTATTAGCCTAAATAAGTGTTCTTATTGATTCAAATAATACGTTAACTTTTGTGCTATACATAAAAAAACCTTATCTCTCAACATTAGTTTATCATTAAAAATAATGATAATGTAATTTTAATGGGTAAATGTATATACTGTAATTACGCAATATCATATGCGACCCTATATACAAATCCTTTTAGTATATCTGGTGAAAGCAGCGACTTGTTTCAGAATAGCCCATAAAAAATCCAGCTAAGCTGGAAGCGGCGAAAAGGATTTGAAATTAAGTGTTTCTAATAAAAGTTGCAAAAATATAATTCTACTCCTTCAGTCATCATAAGCTTAGATCATTAAAAAAAGATTAAAGGATTTTCGGGAAAATGTAAATAAGGCTTTTTTTCTGTGCGTAAATCGCTTCAATACTGGGTTATCTGATATTATTAATACTCCAGCGTCTGGACGGTGTAGGCCCTGTGATTGGTCAAATTCAAATTGTGTTTAAATAAGACTTTAAAGATTAAGACACGCTTTCATACTGAAATAGAATCGCCACATGTAATACGATATTTATTCAAAAATATCGTTTCTGCTCATACAATTTTTGGATAATATCGAAGAAAATATGTTTTAGAAAGTTCATGATCCATTGGATTAATTACATTACAGTGAAAATTATCCACAATTACGTGATTACGTTTGACGTTTGACGAAAAAAGCACGCGTTCATTCAACATGGCCGATACGAGCCGACAGAGCGCTCCTCTGGCGGTGAAAGAACGAACCGAGGGGCTGGCGCGAATATTTAAATATGCAAAATAAAAAGATTTCTTCTGGAAGTTTAATTAAACTTTGCAATGGCATCGTTTCTAAAACAAACATTTGATTCAACTTAATGACAATAAACAACAACTCTTTGCATGTACGATTTTGAAAAATATTGATATTTAATATTATTTACTTTAATAATAATTTCGCATTATTTTGACAGAACACCGATATGATATACGCGAAAGTATAGGCACTGCCAACCCAATAAAATAACATGAAAGACAATCGGAAGATAGAAACGCTTCGTTGATTGTAAAATTAGCCAACAAATCTCTAATCTGACATGTACTTATATGTATACTAAAACAATCATTTTGCCAGGTATAAATATTTATATAATATATATTAAGGTATTATTCGGAAACGCTGGACAAGGATAATACGAAATATTTTTAAGTAAAACCTTCGGATTTACCTTAATTAATATAGAAGGAATCTGAATGCATTCGGTAATTTTTGAATTTTAGCATTTTAATTACGTGAATTAATTAATTATTAATTATTAATTAATTAATTAATTATTAATTATTAATTAATGAATTAATTATTTTTTATTTGTTTTACGTGATTATTCACGTAAAATTAAAATTTGCTTTCGTTGTATTGGATGACAGCCGGAATAATTTCTATTGATGACATTTTCTTTTTTTGGTATTCCTGATATGAGTGTCTAGAATTTTTACCATAATTTACTCTATGCAAATATTATTTTGGTATTTTGGTTTCTTTTACAAGTAAGGAAATATTTAAAAAAAAGTTATTATAGGTTAGGATAGGTTAGGTTGGGTTATGCTAGATTAGGTTAGATTAGGTTGGATTAGTATAGTTCAAGTTAGTTTATAGGTAAGGTTAGATTAAGTTGGATTATTATGGGTTAGGATAAGTCAGGTTATGTTAGGTTAGGTAACGTTAGTTTGGGTTATTATGGGTTAGGTTAGGTTGGGTTATTATAGGTTAGGTTGGATTTGTATAGGTTAGGTTAGGTTAGGATAGGTTAGGTTAGGATTGGTTCGGTTAGGTTAGGTTAGGCTAGATTGGATTATTATAGGTTAGGTTAGGATATAGGTTAGGTTAGGTTGGATTATTATAGGTGAGGTAAGCTTAGGTAAGGTTAGATTATTATAGGTTAGGTTGGATTATTTTAGGTTAGGTTAGGACATAGGTTAGGTTGGATTATTATAGGTTAGGCTGGATTATTATAGGTAAGGTTAGGTTATTATAGGTGAGGTTAAATAAAATAATAGTTAAATAAATCATTTGTGCTAAGTAGGCACTATTTTGCCGGAATATTGTATTACATTATATTTTTTTAATTTACGTTTTTCAATTGTCTCTAGCCGCTCATTTCAGGAATACCGACAAAAGAAAATGTTATCAACAGAAATTATTCAGGCTGTCATCCCATACAGCGAAAGCGAATTTTCATTTTACGTAATTAAAAATTAAAAAGCTAAAATTAAAATTTTCCCAAATGCTGTTCGATTCCTTTTATAGTAATTAAGGTAAATCAGAAGGTATTATTTAAAAATATTTCCTATTTTCCGTGACCAGCGATTCCGAATATTTACCTATATTAATTTACCTTTAGCCATTTAGGCAATTATTCGGGAAAGGTAAAGTTTTACCTGAACAACTGTCATTATTATTATGCCTAAACGCCTTCCTGTTCCGTTTTTTAACAATATATACTCACCATCTCTCTGTGAATGACCTAATATCTATCTATTAAATGTAACTGTTGTTAGTATCACTTAAACTGGGCGAAGCCCAAGAAAGTGCCGCCCGCAGGGCCTAGCAGAAAAAAACCCGCGGAGCGGGTTTTTAACTGCTAGTTACTATTATTACATCATAAGCGTAATCCTTCAACAGTTTGAGTATTATAATTTTCAGACTTTGTCTAATATGTATTATTCGGTTTTGGTAAATTAAAATAAATCGTGTTCATCGTAAACATAGAATATTCTGTCACAACAGTACGGTGAAACGAACTTAATATTTAGTATCAAACTGCTAACAAGATAACGCTTGTTTAGTGACAGATAAATCCAAATAAGACTTTGTTTTTCAACATGACAGGAAAAACTTGAATTTTTATTTGAAACTTTACTAAAATTGTTCGATGAAACGATTTCGAATCCAATACAATAACTAACTAACTATCGCGCCATTTCCTCGCAGGGGTAGGCAGTGAGGACGGACCGCCAAACATCTCGGTCTTGGCACACATTCCTTGACTCATTCAAATTCGTACTTCGTCGCATACATACTCTTCTATTATTCTGACTCTTGACATGACCCTTCTCAAGTATCTGATTCACTATAATAAAGTGTGATTCTCTATAATTCTAAAGAATTATATTCGGATACTATTTATAGCTATTTAAATTCAACAACAAAACTTAACGCCCCCCCTCCTACCTCCTGCACAGAGGACTATGAAATCTCCTTTTAAATTTTAAATTTTAGACAAAATTATTGACAACATAACAACAACAGTTATCTCGTTTGGGGTTACATATTTTCAATTTTTATTTTCAACACTGCCGAATATTAATTACATAATAATATCCAGAAAACACCAATAGGTACTTAACTAAATACATTATTATAGGTTATTAAATTAATGTACTAATATTCACATCCTGTAATTTTTTTTAATAATTATTACCATAAAAACCGAATAAACATACATAAAGAACGTGTGTCAGTTTTGTGGCTAGGAGATAATAAAAAATAACAACTGGAAAACACCATATGTAATGACAAAAAATAAAAGTAAGTAAATATATTATTGAAATCAAACCTTTTCTTTAAATAATGAATTTACGGCAATAATTACATACCTAAATATGAAAGTCTAAATAAGTAGCCCATATGTCAAACTAAAGATTTTTTATATTTTAATTACGTAATAGGTACTATTCGTGGAACACGATTTATTATGATCAATGTTCATCAACCTGTAGGAAGTGCGGAGAAGGCTCACTGCTCACTGTCTATGAGGGGAGTAATTATTTGTCGCAGTTTGTTAATGAGCAAACTTTCTAGTATTGTCATATAGGGAGACTAAAGCGCGAATCACGGAACTCGGTGACTACTACCAGACAAATACAAAGTAAACGATTCAGTGATCTCCATGTGAAGTGATTATTAAAATTTCTAACCACAAATTCAATATCTCTAATGATAATGGGTCGATATAAATGAATCAGTCGGATATAGATATTGAACATCAACGCAGAAAGATCCACATCGCAGTGTTGAAGAACCGGCAGCTTTTTCACGGTTCAGGGGAAGTTCCAGACACTTTTCATACTTCGATAGACTTAGAAGAAGATTTTCGGATAAATTTCAGAAGAAGAGTTAATTTTTCCCGTACATTAATTACTATTATGGGGGTATTTCGTCGATGTTATTTATTCTCAACAGAAATCTTGTTTTCCCGAAAAGACGATAAACATCTTAAAAGGGTCACTGACCGCTCAAGGACCATTGACGTGTTATTAGGGTGTCACACACCGACACACTCTGAGTTTCTTTACGCGGGAGGCATGACAGATTCGTCTCACAATAGCCAATGAAGGCAATCTTTTATTTTATGTTTTTCCTTGTCGATTATTATCCTGCCGGAAATCAATCTTCAACCTTCAAGTAAAAAGAATACAGCGTTTCCACAGGCATAAAACAAACTCATTACGGGTAATGCGTCACTTTTGATGAGTAGCATTACTTGGTGCGTAATTCGCAAGGGTAAGGAGCCCTTAATACGTGAATGTATCCCTAGACCCCCCCTGTGGTTAAACATGAAAGCTTTAGAGGTTTGGCCGATAAACTTGGATTGTTTTTATTTTGTTTTCTGGTACATTAATAAAAGACTTCGCCCCGACGCCTACCGATGAAGGCGAACTTCTGAGCCATTAGTTAGGTTCTAATGGGTGGATTTGTCTGCGTTCAGAATACAGGTAACTAAACGAACTTTGAAAGTGTTTAAGAAAATCTGGTTTGGCTATTTCAAACTTACCTGCAAACCAAATTTTTATCGTGAAGTACCAGATATTGTAATTCATAGTCGGAAGATGGATTTAAAATGAGATACGTTTTACAGTGATATTTCACTTGAAACTTGTTTGTTAAAATAAAATAAGTTTAATAAAATTATGTATTAATTGAAAAAACACACTTTGTAACACACCACTTTTTATTTGAATTAATAATGACAACCAACCGGGTTTCGCTTATCTCAAGCTTCGTCAGGGCTTATTATATTAACTAAAGATTACATACAGAGACATATGTATATATTATATAACCTAAACCTGATTGGTATATATATATAGGTCCCACAACATTTATTGCGTCCGTGCGTAAATCCGTCTTCGGGCGTCCAGCACTTCTAGTTCTTTTTTTTAGATTGTTTTTGTGAATATTGCACTATGTTTTACTCACAATAATCGCTAATATCATATTATTTTAATATTCATTATAATGCAGGTTTTGATGTTTATTACACTTTCATACATTTCTAGCGTCACGTACATACTCACGTCCGGGTGTATATTTTTTGTATATTGAAGGTTCCTTTTTACAAAGGTTTCACGTCCTTTACTCTAATTTAATTGTTACGTCTTCCGTATATTGCTGACTATTCTAATAAAGGTTTCACGTCCATACTGAATAATTTATTCTGGCGTCCGAGTGTATATTATTTGTTTGTAACATGGCGTTTTGAAGGTCGATTTCATTTTTACGTCTTCCGTATATAAGGCCCTTGAGACTCTTGTATTTGTTTTGAGAGTTTCAAAAGGTACATTTAGGCCGTTGTTATGCCCCTTATATTATAAAAACCCTTAGGATTGCATTACTTATTCTGATATGGGAGATATATTTCACCTTAAAAATAATCAATATAAATATTGTTTATTTTAATTCTTTTATATATCGAGACAAATAGACATCTATAATTTGTGCAATCTTTTGTTTACTTTGAATATCTACTTATGTGAGACTTCTTATCATTTTTACCAATGTATCTTATTTTATTATACGCCTTTGTTGTAACATTTCATTTTTTTCATTCTATTTTGTTTTCTCTATTGTTTTAATTTTGAAGAATTTATAATAACTGCGATACTCAACTATTAAACTAGAATGTAAAAGTCTATTAGGTGTAATAAATAAATTAACAAATAAATAAACAACACAAAATATTTCTTACTCTTCTAGTGAAGTTTTCACGTTCATAGTGAATTAATTAATTAATTACAGCATCTGTGGTTGAGAGGTAAGACTCTCGACTCGCAATCCGAATCCCGTAATCTGACGGTCAAACCCGGCGTGCCCAAATAAATTTTTATATTTTTGTGTTATTTCACAATTAATACATTAAACATAATATAAAGTGTGTTTGCAGCACGTTCCAGAGTGAAATATACTCTCAGTATCGCCCTGGTGTGAGACAACCATTCCGAATGGAAACGTTATTTCTAAGCTTTTGCCGTGTTTGGTGACCAGATATAAATATCCATGTACTTTTCTACATTTCTCTTCCCCATCTTCTTCCCCTCGCCAATACCTTCACCCTAGTACTCAGATTGGGGATGCCACAGTCTCGCTGTTCCAGACAGGAGCGGTTGAGACTCTTGTGCGGTACATAAAAAATATATGTATATATATATATGTTTTATTATTTTGGCATCCAGAAATACACCAGACCTGACACTAAACTGTCTATTGATAGTGAGAAGTTTGAATGAATATCTTGTTCCATCTTGTATACAAACGTACCTACTGGGCGCAGGCGTGTGACATTTTTTTTTACAACGATATCCTTAGTTAAAATGTATCATTTCATAACGCGCCAGTTTGCTCCATTGCAGAGGGCGGTCGGACCTTTTTAGGTCGGGACGTCAATTTACCGTCTATAGTAACCCATCTTACAAAAATGTCCACCCGCGCAGGGTGATTTTTAGTTCTGAGTGCTACGTGGCATCGTTGTAAATGAACTAAATGTTGCCAAATCTAGCGTTTTGCTTCACCAAGGGCTCAAACAATACATAAAAATGTACAAATTCACAATCTGCCATGGGGACGCAATACTATCGACGTAATGCGTGGACGCAGCACGGCCGTCGTTATGTATACAAAATAATATCTACTCGTGATCGGTCACGAGGATACAATACCATCGACGCAGCACTTCCGTTGTTACGTATTCAATATAATAATATCTGTTTTTATATTTAACTTAATTAGTTCAACCTCAAATTGTAATATTTTAATTAACGAGCTAAACTTATTATTATCATTATGTTAAAAATAAAAATATTTTTATTTATATTTCTTAACATCTTTAGTGTTACAATATTTACAACATAATATTTCAATCACTTTTCTGATAAATCAGATGCTTATGCTTAGGAAAAGACAACTATATATTTTTACATATATTTATATTGCAAATATTATTACAAAAACTATTAATAACCTTACAAGAAAATACAATTAAATTAATAAAAACAGGTTATTTATAAATAATACCTAGGAATGATAAGCAGAAACATAATATGTGGAGTTTATTAAACAGAATTGAAAAGTACCTACACGGCACACACGCTCATGTAATCTATTTAAAGAAAAACACTGTAAAACCATTTCAAATAAAAATTCTTGTCTTTGAAGAATATGTTCAACATATGTATAATAACATTCTCTCTGATTCTATCTTCAATGTAACCAAAATAAATATAAAAACTCAATTAAAAATGTATTAAACGTGTACCAAACTGCATAAAATGTAATGACATATATTATGTAGTATTATGTTATAATAATCTTCTGTTTTAATAATCTCCTGTTATAACAATCTCATGTAATAATAATCTCCCTCTTGAATAACGTTATATTTTTTACACAAAAGGAAACAATACTTCTTTTTAAACCACTTTATATTTATTTAACACAATATTTGGGTTCAATCCAAACCGGTCGACGAAATATAAATTAAAATAAAGTGGTTTAAAACAAAGTATTTGTTTCATTTGTATAATGTCAAGCCACAAAGTGTTTGCTTTCTTCGATAAATTTAATATTTTTTAGATAAATTTAAGTATAGTGTTTAAACTTTTAGATACATTATAGAATAGTATATTGAGGAAATCTGTAATTGGTTTCTCAGTTAGGTAAAATACACATGTATAAATGAACCACATTGTAAACTGTTGATTTCCCTGAAATAAAATAAATAATTTCAAACAATAAGAAAAGTTATGAGGTGGTATTAGAGAATTCTAAATTGATTTTTTTTGTAACTGTTATAATTTTTCTCAGATATATCAAGGAGTAATTTATTCAAAAAATTTATATCGTTAAATAGTGATGTTGTGCTGTTGTAGTTCAAACTAGTGGTACGGTTAGTCCTCCAATATAAATAATTATTTTGCTTAAAATTAATTGTGGAATATTATTTTTATCAAAGAAATCTTTATGTAATTGAAGTACTTAATGTACGAGTCACAAAAAGAATTCTGACTGGTTACCCAGGTGGAAAGAGAAAAGTGGGAAGACCCAGACTGAGGTGGGAAGATGAGGTAAGAGGGGATGCAGCACAGCTTCTCCAGGTGACAAACTGGAAGTCAGCCGCTGAGGACAGGAGGAGTTGGAGGCGACTGTTGCAGGAGGCCAAAGCTCGATATGGGCTGTAGCGCCATCGAAGAAGAAGAAGAAGAAGAATGTACGAGTATTTTTGTCATAAATTTTTGTGATAGGGGGAACTGGGAAACCTTGGAAAACATGTATTGTTGGATAGTAATATGGCTTGTTTAAGATAATTTTTATTAATATTTTTTGAATTGTCACAAATGGAAGTAGGCATGATTTATATGCACCCCCCCCCCCACCACAAGCCACGATTCCATATATTGAAGTAGTGTAGAATGTGCAAGTGCAAAACAAATATCTTTATGTATTTTTAATGATACAGTATTTCTAAGTCTAAAAATATAAAGATGAGTTTTGTCATTCTGTCTACTGTGGAGTTTATTTGACTTTACCATTTGATGTTATTATCGATAATTATTCCAAGATGTTCACACCCTAAGCACCCTGATCAAGTTTCTGAAGGAATCGCTTAGGTACCTGCTCACGCATTTAGTTCGAGTTGAATCCTGCAATCATACATAAAGATAGCAGCCAATAAAAATATGCGTTAAGAAAATTAAGATTATGTTTTATTTTTATTTTTATAGTGAATTCCTCACAAGAGTCCCAATTGCTCCAGTCTGGAGCCAGTGAGACTATAGCATCCCCAATCGGGGTATATTGTGAGGCTGTAGGTAAGTGGGGAGTGGGAAGCGATGGGGAAGAGAAAGGTGGGGAAGAAAAAGGTGGGAAAGTACCTGACTATTCAGATATAGTCACTAAACACGGCTAAAGCCACTTGGAGCAAAGTTTTAATTCTGAATGGTCGTCTTACACCAGGGCGATACTGGGAGTAACTTCCACTCTGTTGATAATTCTCAGTCGAAGTATATTACATTAAATATGACCGAATCGGATAGGGACACATTATCTCATTTGGTAGAGTCACGGCTTGGAAAACCAAAGGTCCTGGGTTCAAGTCCCAAATGTGACAGTGCCTTTTTCAGATTTTTCCGTTTCAGATGTTCGATTGAGTTTCGCTAATATTGTCTTCATTAGTTAAAAATAATACCTAATCTAGATCGGCCACGGGTTCGCAATACTATCGATGTAATGCGTGGATACAGCACTGCCATCGATATGTATTAAAAATAATATCTATTCGTGAACGGACACAATACTATCAACGTTATGTGTAAACTCAGCACGATATATGATATATATGTAAACATTTTAACGACTACTTTTGCAACATTGGGTCCTCATTAGCTGATAACATAAAAAATAAGCCCGCACACAATACAGCTAACGAAATAACGTTAGAGCATAATAGTAATCAATTACTATATCTTCAACCTACCACGGAGGTTGAAATAAACAGAATTATTAAATCACTTAAACCAAATGAGCCAGTACGTCCAAACGGACGTACTGGCTCGGCATAGCATGACACGAGGTATGGCGCTGTTAAACAACGCCTCCAAGAATATCGATATTTTTAATAGTAGCCTTGAAGAATTCAAGAGGCATATGAATGCAAAAAATCACTATTTATAACTTGTTATTTCTATTATTTTTCTTTCATTGTTTTGTATCATTTATTTATTATTCTTTACATTGTGTAGTTAATGTTACATGTGTATTGTAAATGGACACACAGTCTGTAATACACAAATTAAAAAAAAAAAAAAAAAAAAAAAAAAAAAAAAAAAAAAAAAAAAATGCAAGTGCTGGCTATGACACAATAAAATGTAAAACAATACTTAATCTGTCCGAACTATTGGCTCCCCCTATTTCAAAACTAATTAACCAATGCATTACAGAGGGGACTTTTCCAGATTGCTTTAAAATTGCGAAGGTAATACCAATATACAAATCTGGATCAAAAACGGATACGACAAATTATCGGCCAATCTCAATTTTACCAATTCTATCAAAAATTTTCGAACATGTAATTTATGAAAGATTAAACAAATTTCTACTAAACAAATCACTGCTATATAATAAACAATACGGTTTCAGAAAAAAATCAAATACTCTTTCGGCAACTAATGATCTAATAAACAAACTAAGAACCAGCATAGACAATGGAAATTACGCTATAGCAATCCTCGTAGATCTCCAAAAAGCATTCGATACCGTGAGTCATGTGATACTACTAAAAAAAATTGAAAAAATAGGTGTAACCGGCCCTGCTCTCCAACTCATTAAATCGTATTTAAATAACAGAATGCAATATGTCAGCTTAGATAACAAAAACAGTCAACACAATAATATAAATTATGGTGTACCTCAAGGATCCATATTAGGGCCTCTCTTGTTTCAAATATATATTAACGATATCTGTCAGTTAAACTTAAATGGGGAAATTTTTTATACGCGGATGATACTGCTATATTTTACTTTGGTAAAAACTTAGAAAACTTACTTGAAAAAGCCCAACTGGATCTTAATAATTTAAATAACTGGCTAATTAAAAATATATTAACTATTAACACTAAAAAAACAAATTACATGATCTTAAGTTCACAAAAAAGAAAAACGCCGTCTCGTAAACCTTTGCAAATAGAAGGAAAAAACCTACAAATTTCAGATAGTGAAAAATACCTGGGACTTCATATCGATAAACACTTATCTTTTAAACACCACATACAAAAAGTAAAAGAAAAAATTATCCCACTAATTGGTGTATTTGGTAGAATAGCCCATCTTCTACCAATACAAGTAAAGAGGGGATTATACTTTAGTTTAATTCAATCTCACCTAAATTATCTCATAGAAATATGGGGAAACACAAACATCACATATCTAAACGAAATTCAAATAATACAAAACAAAGTTATAAAAAAACTTTTTAACTATAGACCAGATACCCCCACCAAAAGAGTATACCAAGAAACTAACTTACTTAAAATTAGAAAACTGTACGAATACAACATATGCCTATTAATTCACAAAATCCAAAATGGCCTCATACACACAAATACTTAATTTATGAAAACATCACAAGTACATGACCACCACACAAGACAACACAATAAATTATACACAAATTCAGCAAAAACAGAGTGTGGTAAAAGAAAAATAGGCCATGAGGGTGTACACATATATAATCTCCTTCCTGATAGCCTGACAACCGTAAATAGTATAAATATATTTAAGAAAAAACTGTTTGCCCTCAAGATCAATGAGCAAAACCAAAATGCTCTTACTTAAGAAAAATATGTTACTTAGGGAGTAAACCATAATTATTTATATAAATATTATTTTTGTTTTTAATCAATGTACACTTAAGTTAACAAAGCGAAATATGTATTTCTTTTAACTTAATAAATAACTAAAAAAAAAAAAATATATTCTTTATGCATTAAAAACCACGCAGGATGCTTCTTAGTTCTGAGTGTCAAGCGGCATCGTTGTAAATTAACCCAATGTTGCCAAATCTGATGATTTGCTCAACCAAACGCTCAAATAATTTATAACAATGTATTCGTGAATGGCCACGGGGACGCATTACTATCGAAGTAATGCGTGGACGCAGCAAGACCGTCGTTATGTATTCATTATAATATTTCAGCGTGATCGGCAATGGTGACACAATACTATCAAATGCGTGGATGGAGCATGACCGTCGTTGTATATTCAAAATAATATCTACTCGTGATTGTTGACTGGGACGCAATACTATCGACGTGATGTATGTAATCAGCACGATTGTCATTATGTGTTAAAAATAGTATATTCTCATGAGCTGCTATGGGGACGCAGTACTATCGATGTAATGCGTGGACGCAGCATGACTGTCGTTTTTTTTTTTTTTTTTTTTTTTTTTTATAGTGAATACCTCACAAGAGTCCCAACTGCTCCCGTCTAGAGCCAGTGAGACTATGGCATCCCCAATTGGGGGATGTTATGAGGCTGAAGGTAAGTGGGGAAGGGAAAGAGGAAGGTGGGGAAGTACCTGGCTATTCAGATCTAGTCACTAAACACGGCTAAAGCCATTTGGAGCAACGTTTCAATTCTGAATGGTGGTCTTACACCAGGGCGATACTGGTAGTATCTTCCACTCTGGAACGTGCCGCAAATATACTATATATTATTTTAATTAATTAATTGTGAAATAACACAAATTAATCAAATAAAATTTATTTGCGCACGCCGGGTTCGAACCCGCGACCTTCGGAATGGCAGTCCAATGCGTTACCACTGGACTATGCCGGCCGTCATAGTAGATATTATATGCATATAATATAATATCTACTCGTAATCGGTCTTGAGGACGCAATACTATCGATGTAATGTGTGGATGCAGCACGACCGTCGTTATGTATATAAAATAATATCTACTCGTAATCGGTCTCGAGGACGCAATACTATCGACGTAATGCGTAGACGCAGCACGATCGTCGTTATGTATCGAAAATTATATTACTTCGTGGACGCGGCAAGATCATAGAAATGAATAAAAACATACACTGCTCGATATATACATCGTGTAGCGAACCTGTCGGCAAAATGTCAAACGTTCAATATTCGTTTCTAGACATTCTGAGATATTTTTTACTTCCACAAAAATTTTTGCCATACGATTCTACATGGGGTAAGCATTGTTCTGGCCAATTTTGACGCCAAAACATTGTAGCGTCCGTATATCGGACGCTGTAAGTCGGTGGACGCTACAATGCTATGGAGATTTTAGGGGTCGGACGTAACAAATGTAGAGGGATATATATATATATATATATAAGAAAATAAAACAATGAGTGAAAGAGATACAAATAGGAAAGAACCAATAAGGTTCTGTCACCAATAAGGTTAGTAGAAAATATCACACAATGAATAATATATTAATATATTATTGGTGCACTTTCCAATTATTCTATATTGGTATGAAAAGTTGATTTCCCACGATTACTCCATCACTAGGTTCATTCCAAGTTTAACATTTATTATCTCATTAAATCTTAAAACTCAAAAATCCTGTTTCGAGTAACTATACATGATCATCTCTGATGGAACAAAAAAGGTTTTTTCAAAAAATACGTACGCAATGCAACAGAAGTCCTGCATAATGAACACTCATCGACAATATCAAGCAATTTGCTAAGAAATCTTGACTAATTTGCGGTATATTACATTTAGGGCGTTTTACAAAGCTAGGACTTTGTAATAAAGGTGACTTTTTTCTAAACATACCTTGTATTTTAATTATTTAAAGTGAAAACCGATAGTTTCAACCAAAGATATTAGAAGAACGAGATGTGCTATGCGCAGTTCGTACTGAGTGGAATTGTTTTGCCGAGTGTCGCCGGTTTTGTTCACCAATACTACTGCACACCTTCGCTTACGCTAAGGCATCGCTAAGGTATCCGCACTAATACATAGAACAGATTTCTGTGCGTACACGTCCCGATACCGTTCAAAGTACCCTAATTAGGTAGTACTCCGGCTACGGTCCGGCGGCCAACATAGCATATCTCGTTCTTCTAATATCTTTGGTTTCAACTGCCCTCAATCGTCTAAAGCCAGTGAAAATATGGCATCCATGGATATGTTGAGAAGCTGAAGGTAGAGGTAAGGGGAAGGAGATGAATTCAAGGAAGGTGGGAAAAGAACTGGATATTCAGAACTGGTTACCAAACACGGCTAGAGCGATTTCAACCAACGTTCCAATTCTGAAGGGTTTTCTTTCACCGGGGCGATATTGTGAGAATCTTCCTAGAAAGTGCAGCAAATAAACTACATATTATTATTATATATTCACGCCTTGAAGGATTTTGCAGGGATAAATTATTATCAGTTGTTCAGGAGTACAATAATAAGTGAAGTACATAACATAATAAACTGAGCTTGAACGATATACGCAGGTACAACACAAGTTGTCATAGAGAGTTCTGTCGTACAAAGGAGTTCAATAATTGTACGAGAATATATGTAATAACAAGAGTACAAAATTAGTACTTGAGGTACTATGAAAGCAGTTAGTATGAATGGAGTTAAGAGTACTTTGTTTATATTTATAAAAAAATAAATATGAACAGTTTTTTGTACAGCATGTTTGTATTTAGCAATTTTTTGTATTACGCCAGATTTGGTGTTTTACAGAACATACTTAAATTAATACGGCGATGAAAGGTGCTCGTGAATAAGTGTGAATGATAGGTCGAAATTTTTACAGTAGAGTTTAACAGGTGTACCAAATTATAATAACGAAGGTTAAGATAGTTTCGTAACATAATAATAATAATAAACACCAGCAGTTTGTTGTGAAGCACGTTTGTAATTATAAAAAATATTATTTCCCCCGATTAGGTGTTTTACAGAACACAGCAAATTTAATTAAAACATAATATTATAATTAATTACAATGATTTGATTGTGAAACAATACAATTAAATTTACTTGTGCATTCCGAGATTTGAAACCGGGACCTCGGTATTTGGTAAACCTCGACCACGGAGGCCGTTAAATAAATTGAATATGTTTATAAAGAAAAAAATTCTATAGTATATTTACAGTTGCGGAAAGAAAACTGTCGGGAGATTGAAACACACAAGACTTAATATGAGGTATTTCTCAAAATACGAATTCAGAAAGGAGGGAAGAAATTTATAAGCTGAAAATATAGATTCCCTAGCGATTGATCCCTGTCAAATGATCCCCAACAATTCGTCCCCGCTAATTGATCTCCCGGACAGAAGATCCTTTACATTTTGATCCCCTAAAAATTTATTACCCGGACAATTGATCTCCCAAGGTTTCTTCAAGTATTTGGAAATACCCGCATACGTGAAGGTTATAAATATACAACTTTTACTTATGACAGCATTATAACATTTTTCCTAAAACATGCGAACAACTCATCACAGGTTCTTCTATTGAGGTTTTCACAAAACGCTTCTACTTACCCATAGAGATACTGATTATTAACATTTTTTGTGTAATTTGTATTTATTACATAAACTGTATGAGTAAATAAATTTAATATTATGTTTAAAAGGGGAGGGAGCAAACGTTTAAACATAGCGATCTCGTATAAAATTACCGATTTATAATTCCAGATGATATAAAATGTTTTTATATTTTTAAATCGTTAAGGAAAATAGAAATTTGAAACTACTCAAAACATATTTTCATTCAAAAGTTCTAAAAAGGAATAAACGGTTTGTGTATTTGCCGTGTGTAATGAGGTATAAGCCGACCCAAACAATCAACTTCATATATTTTTATTTATTTTGTCGGTAACTTTAAAAAGGGTTACAAATTAATTACAAATGTCATCCACATCTCACCAGGTATAATACCTGTTCTGGTGACTATATATTACCATAATTATAGCTTTCTTTATTTCTCTACGGTGATTTGAACCTTTAATATAAAAATAAACAAAGTAAGTTTTTAGTTTTTTTGGTTAGTGTATATTGTAAGTTAACTGTATTGAAATGCAAATAAAAGAAAATTTTAAACTAAAATAATATATTTAAAGAAAAAATAAAAAACTTTTTTCACAATTCGTAAAAGTTAATTACACATTAATATTAAAAACAGAAAATATGTAAATATTCCTTAAATCAGAAATTTAGTGCAATTTCATAAAAAAACAATGTTTTTATAAATTTGCACTAACTCTATATAAATATAACAAATGTATGTACAAATATAATTACTTGAACTGGGGGATTAATTTTCCGTGGATCAATGTACAAAGGATCAACAGTCCGGGGGATCAATTAACAGGGACGAATTTTCGGGGGAACAATAGTCGGTGGACTGAAAATAATGGCACCATAAATCTCGTGCTACTTCGGGGTGATAATATTAAATCGATCATCAGTATTATCAACCTAAAGCGAAGCAAAAGGGATTCTCGCCGTTTATGGATTATCATTATAAATTTAGTGTGTAATTGGAAAATGCTTTTCGCTAATTAATTCATTGAAAAAATGTAAATAAAAATAAACATGAAACGGTAATTTATTTAGTATCATGTTCAGAATATTTTATTATAAATATTGAGTAGCCATCTAAAATTGTAAAATAGCTTAAATATTTAAAATTATTTATTTCGGGAGAATTATGCCGTGTTGAGCAACTCCTTCTTTTTCCAAAGTTTCGGACAGAATTACAGCGTCCATCATCGGGGCGTAAATCAGGTGTAAATTGTGCAGAGCGAAAATATTGTATGAATTCTACTGAAATGTTTTGTTAAAAAAAAATTATATAAAATTAACACGACAAAACTTCCTTGCTGTTTTTTCACAATCTGGAAAGAATAATGGCTTTTAGTTTTACGCCCAATTACGATTAGCAAATATAATTAACATATTAATATACCCTAAGAGCTACCAAAAATGCACAAAGTGTTTTTACAACATGAAGTAAATTAATAAAATAATCTTTTTCAGCATTATATCCAAAGTAATAAACAAAAACCATACAACGTTATAATATCCACTCAACGTCCCTACTTACCTACTAGTTGCATTAAATTATGTTTACTATATTGAAGGATAAAAGTAATAGAATGCTCTCCGTTGATGTGGGTACCATAAAAATATTAAATATTTCATGATATTTTCGTAATTTATCGGCGCATTTTTACAGTTATTTGCGCTCTGCACTTCGGTGCGGACTAAAGAAATAAATCTGGGTTCATGAGATATTTATGTAGGAAGATATATGGAAGTCACGTCTCATAATGAAACGAGCTTTCATTGAAGCCATTGATATAAAAAAACACATTTTTAACGGTAAAAAACTGTCTTCATGTCATAGAAATTTTGTAGAAAGTAGTTAGGGTCGTGCCGATAATAGATAACGGTAATGATTGTGATGATAAATAATTATATACACCGTCTCGTACAAACTCCTTTGTGATTTCACAAGGAGAAAAATGAGTATGGCTAATGTATTAAAATCCTGTTAAATACGTGATGGCATGTCACGCCATTTCCTAATCTATAGATCTCAACACGTGTTCACACAGCTGCGTTTAACCTAATAAAAAAATGACGAAATGCAAAAATGTCACTTTTTTTAACGCGTGTTCCGACATCTCCATAACATATTAACTTTTTACTGGCAGTTTGTTATGAAACCTGTCAATTCATTGGTTAAAGGCCTGCAGTCCCGTTTTTAACAGGAATACAAATAACTTTGCCAGATTTTTTCAATAAATTAACAATATTTTATATCCGTAAGTTTTCTCATTGCGAATCTTGACATGAACCGAATCAAGTATTTGATTTACCCGATTGTGCCTATAAATTGTCGAGTGGGAATCGAACCCAGGATCTCTGTCTTACCGGGACAATGCCTCTAACCCCTCGGCCACTGGGACCTTATTTTATTTGAAGTCATTATTAAATTATGAATAAACAGTATTATTTTTCAACGAATTTTTCCCATGTTTTTGGCTGCCAACTTTCTGAATGATTACAAAAAAATTATTTGTAACTAACTGCATCCCGCCACGCTCTGCTGTGGCTCAGTCCGTCTGTACAGATAGAGAAACAATAGAGCGTATAAAAACATTGTGCCAACATTTTAAAGCAATCGGTAAAGAACTTTCGATAGATAGATGTAGATAACCATGTCTCGGATAATTCACTCACTTCCGAAATATTTTTTTATTTTTCTATTCTTGTTCTGTTTCATTTTTCGTTTGGAGTTATTAGTATTATCTTCTTCTTCAGTGATTTATTACGATATATGGGTACAACCTTTGAAATTTATTTCAATAACATTTTATGATTAAGTTTTAGTATAATTTTTATTAAATCCGGTTTTGAATAAAAGTGGAGGACACGACTCGTGTACGCTATTTCAATGGGTGAAATTATATTACGAGGGCACGCTCGTAAATACAGCATCGTGACCACAGAGTTCTTAATATTATGGAGAACACAAGAAAGGGCCTTCGTTGAATATACTCATCAAAATAAATATTTCAGAATCAAGGGACGTGCATTTTTTGCATATTGTTGGAATCATCGATCATTAAACATTTTTCACTCTCGCTTGTTAATGCGTATACATTTCAAATAACACCCGGCGCGCGACTAAAAGGTTCCTTTAAAAATAACAACTTTCAAGACATTTTCCATAAAAATATAAGTGGTTAATTTAAATATTTTCTAGAAAAAAACAAATTTTAAAATAATGCAATATGGAAGAAATATTAAATAATTAATTAGATATGTTCGTTGAAAAAGTGATTTTTTTCTGTTTAGTAAAACATTATCAAATTATGTACACCAACGGGATAGTTGTTTTTATATGCAAATTATAGATATAAGCCGAAATTAACAAGTATAAAGTTTTCTAACAGTCGGGGAGTTCACAATACTTAACTCTGAGTCGTCGGAAACACAAATAAAACCAGTAATTAGTCATAATTTGTACCCTGAAGATGCTTGAGTAAAGCGAAACCGGTCTGTTCTGAAAATTATTAAAAACTCGTGGTTTTAAAACAAAAAGTATTTTATTTTATTAAATATGTCAAACCACAAAGTGATTGCTTTCTACAATAATACAAATAAAACAACTTTATGGCGAGAATGAAGGTTTGGTAAATCTTCAAAAATTGGTATTCAGGTGCATAACCAGGAATTCTAGCATCGACGATCGATAAAGCTCTATGTCAATACGATTTTACGAAATCCGTCATCTATAGTCCGATAATGATATTTGTGAGCACGATCAGTATTATGACAGTCGGTAGAAAAAATCCGCTACTTTTAGAGCGGCCATAAACGTGTCAGATAAGTTGTTAATATGCGCACATTTTTTTTATGAATATGATAAATAACTTAATAAATGGAGATGGACTAACTAAGCTCTTAGAATCGAAAGAAAGCGTATACACGTATACAGTAAGACACGATCAATTGATTCCGTTCCAGCATCGAGAAAAAAAGTTGATAGTTAAGACAAATGAACTCATTAACTAATCAACTCCCTTTTTTGTGTCAAAAAGTACACGCATACTTACATTTACACCAATTTATATTAATATTAATATTTGAATTCGAAATTGTCAATTTTATAGTGTTTTTAACTTTTACGTAGACGTTTTGGTGTGAAAATTTCATAGAGAGATGCACCAATATTGCCAGCGTATACCGAATTCTGATTTATTGCGTTATCAACGTCGCTCTGGGACCGTGCTTGGGAAATCGGTATAAAATCATCGGTAGTGACGACTATCAATCCGTTATTGTAAACTTATCGATTTCACTGAGCTAGACCCTCCATGTCTTCTGGTGGGTGACTTCTGAGGGTTCCGTTCACTAATGGAATTTGTGGAATTTTCAATCAAACTATGAAATTGAAAATAGGCGGAGAAGTTGTATCGTTACTTCCAAATGTTTTCTGATTTCAATCTAGGACTCTGTCTGTATTAAAGCCACCCCAACCCTGAAACCTCCCTGTCTTGACCACTTAATGGATATTTAACGAGTTATTAAATCGTTTCTAAAAGAATGGCATATTTTCAAAGAATGTTTTACTGTTTGTTTTTCTAGATAGCGGATTTTATTTTTTTTTAAATTATAGGCTACCACTTCTACAGCATGAAATTGTTCAAACTTTAAAAAAACTTAGAAAATACTGATTATTAATTATCAGCCGTATATTGAATCACCTTCTCACTCATCCAGTCAACACCTCTTCGTGTAGACTCTGAAAAATAAAGAATTCCTGTTCCTAAATCAACATCCTACTAATACGGATACCATTCTCATTAGTCCAGAATGTCGAGAATTATTGTAAACTCAAGTTAGATCTTTTGATTTTCATATGTAAGTACCATTTAGGTTTTTTCAGTTACGCGTTTTTTTTTATAAATTAATACTCAATTCTTGAACTTCCTTAAAAACTTGACATTATGTTTGTCATGTTCTTTCGTTTTTTTTTAAAATAAAACCTACACAAATAAAAATAATTTATTTTATCTTTGGGGATGCTGTGTGGAGGGTCTTTCCAAGGAAAGGATTGATAGGAAGTTCTAGGAAGTAATAAGGTATCAGGGGTGGCTAGGAATCTAGAGATCTTGTTGTTCAGGAATGAAGGATGAATGATTAATCCCTCCAGCTCCGGCACAAGGCGATGGGTCAAGAGAGACCAGTTGGAGAGGACAAAGGGTCTCCCCAAACCAGCCTCTCTCGACCTGGCATACCACACAGGAGGTGGGATTTGGTGGATTTTTCCGTAAAATAATAAATAAATGATGTGCTGTAATGAAGTGATATTTAATAATTATTGTTGATATGAAACGTTTATTGTATGATTTCATTTGAAACCTATCAGATACGACTTTAAACAGAAAATGTTATTATAATGACAAAAATTATTATTTTTTATTATTTAAAGTTACTATTATGCATCTGATTTTATTCAAATTTTTAACAGCAATTAATCAACGGCTTAATGAGAACGGGCCGCTTCTTCAACTCTTTAAGGCGGCTCGTATTTGGAACGAGCTACCGGCATCTGATTTTCCTCCTTCATATAATCCGGGCGTCTTCAAGACCCGTATTAATGAATCTCTTCCTACAAAGCTGCCCAACCGGATGGCGACATAGTTGCCGTGCCTTTATACTATACACACAGAGGCGCTCTTGTAAGGTGTCACATAAAAAAGCAATGCATACCTTAATAGCATCTATTTTTAAAAATCCCTTTCCTTACAATATATTTCACTTCTACTACCATTTTTCTACTAATTAGTTTTAAGACACAACAAATCTTCTACATATATGAGATTTCAAAATGTTTTTAAATTGGACAGCCGAAATGCTATCAAAGTAAAAATATATGTCATACGGCTACCGCAATCTTTTCATCGTTTCGGATACTTATCAATCAGCCCTTGATGACAGACCCCGGCTAATCTTTTGAAAAATGATCAGTGAAAATCTGTGCCATCCGGCACGCACTGTTATTTCGAATAATATTATTATTCACCAACACGTGGAAAGCCGGGCTTCGTGCGCCGAGCTTAACAAAATGTTGAAATAAATTATTTCGTGGTGTCATTTACAAGGAAAATGTAATTAAAAATTCGTATTCATATATCTTTCAATACATAATAATTGGGTTTAGTTTTATCTACTGCCAAAATTTTTAAATAATAGGTATCAATAAAAAAATGCGAACGTTACAAAAGTGTCACGTCTATTAGTCTAAAACAATACACCTGCTGAATAAAGAAAAATAAATGCAAAAAGCGGCATTTGGTCACTATACTGAAAGACATTATATTAACGGTATATATAATGAACGCAATAATAATATTTTTTTGATTGTATATTGAAACAATTGAAATGACAACAGACTGTGTAATGGATTCAACTAAAAATTGTAACCTTCAAAAACAAAAATAATTCAGTCTGCGTATGTTTGCGCTCGCAAAATTCTAAAAGTGGTCAACGGTAGATATCGCTGAATTTTTTTGTTCTTATTATTGCCAGGAGTGTTTAGATAGTGGTTTAAATGGCTGAAGAAGTTTGGAGATGCCCGAGGAATACTAAGAGTCAATGTAATGTAATTTTTTAACAGAAACATGTATTATATACTATTCATCACTTAAACGATGTTTCACAATGTAAAAAAAAAGATTACCGAAAGAAATCCATTTACCTATGTTAATCTTACACAAACTACTAACTTATTCATATAATATCGTTTAGGTATTTACTTTAAGTTATTGGAAACTAAGTGACTATTTACCGAAACTACTATTACCAGCGGGATGTATTACCGGCAACCATCGATAAAATAAAAATATATTTACGTATAAATGTATCCAATGTTGTTGAATAATAAATATGATATTGATTGTAATACGAAGCATTATTACCTACATTGCTTTCCTGGTATAATACATTTATGTTGCGATGTTTAAGTATGTACGTCATACAGACATTTTCAATGATAAGTAGAAATAACTTCTCTACTTAACGTTTTTATACGGGAAAAATGTAAATGAAATTGGTCTCCGGGGACTTTTTTGATACTATTTATTATTAATCGTAATATTTTTGTTTCAAAACTAACCATTTTTTTTCAGATGTCGTCACTTGTCAATCAGCGGAGTAATCGCTCAATCCGTCATGCCTACAAGTTTCCGATACCTACTGATTTTATTTATCAATTTGGTAGGTGGGTTTGGGTACAGCCGCCTCGAGAACCATTTATTGGATAACCAACACCTCTGCTACTTGTGGTTTGCTACGTTTGGTGATTTAGCAGGGTTGCCCGGGTTCATTGGGTGAGGTGTGTTCAGGATGCGCCCGCCCACCAGCTGCGCGGCAAGTCAGATCGGGAGAGGCTTGTTTGGGGATACCCTTTGACCTTTCCAAGGATTTATTCATATGTCCGTCTCTCCTAGACACACTAATTCCTGTCTCTCCTTATTTTCCTTAAAACCGACTCTACGCACAGCATCCCAAAAAATAACAGCCCCTTAGAGAAATTATTATAAATCCGTTATAATGTTAATGTAAAAATTAAATGACAAAACAAACAAAAAAAAACGTCACCGCCGGCGAATATTTCATTTGCATGATTTAATCCAAATAATGTCAGAAATCACTGGTTAAAGGAAATCAAGTACGTCCCTTGACACATGTATAACGCTATGTACTTATAGCAAGACGAAAACAATAGTTTCTCTCTTAAATTTCGAAAAGGTTTCTGAATCTGCTTGTAACCGTGGGTTCTTAATTTAAAGCTGAAGGTATGAACAGAACAGATTTGTCCAAATCGTGTGTTTGGCCGTTTTTTCGGGGGCTCCAAATACTCGTTTATCATCCGGAGAACTCTCGCAGTCGCAGTCGGCTCGCAGCGTGGTATTAACAAGGCGGAGGGGTTTTCTGTGTTTCCATTATAACGGTGCTTGGATTTGGGTTAATCTCCGGGTCTTAGCAATATCATGCGTTCTCGTGCACTGGGGAAAGGGTTGAAGTGAAAACAAATGAAGGATCACATAAATTAGGGAGGAATTTATTAGGCCACTTGCTTTAAATCCCGACGTAGGTTTGGTCGTAGAAATGGTTACCGAGATAATAACCAAAATGTAAACATCATTAAATTATCAATACGTTATGGATCTAATAAAACAGTTGGTATATTATTATTTCGACATTTACGTCAAAATATACACAATGCTCACTGACAACGATCTAACGACGGAAGAAGAAAATCATAATTATTTTTCTCTCTGAAGTTGTAGAGTAATCCTTTATTAATGTCATTACCCTTTTTGCTTTTGTTTTATGTGAAACTGCACAAGAGTTCCAACTGCTCCCAATCGTCTGGATTCAGTGAGTATGGCATCCCCAATTGGGGTATGTTGTGAGGCTGAAGGTAGTGGGAAGGAGAATACCTGGCTATTCATGTCTGGTCACCGAACATGGCCCAAGCCATTTCAAGCCATATTTCAATTCTGAATGTTGGTTTTTTTTAGCAGGGCGATACTGAACGTAAGTTAGTAAAGTAATAAGTTAAATACGTAGCTTTTAACTTTGATTTCTTTATATTATGTAATGCTTCCATTAGCACATCACATCTATAATGCAATACTAATTTTAAGAATACATTTTTTGTTTTAAATATACATCCGTTTTACTAAGTTTTGATTTGGTTTTATAAGCTAAAATGTAAAATTATGTAAAAATGTAAATTTTATTTTTAAAAATAACCATACTTACAGCCATCAAGGGGTTTATCTATTTTTGAAATCGGTTGGGTTGGTTAATCCAAAGTGTAGCTAGTAAAGCGTTTTTAGGTAATATTTGAAATGGTTCAAAATCTATTATTATGTTATTAAGAAAACACATAGTTCTGCCTCACTAGACTCTTTCACACTAAGGTATTTTTCTTATTCCTTGAAGGAATATACATAAATAAATAACAGCGCAATTTCAAAGTAAGTCTCATGAAATATTGAATAGGTACTTTTCGAACCTATTTTGAAATTAGTACACTGAAAATTGAAAAAACTATCACAGTAATTATTTTGATATTAAAAATGTTCTAAAAAGCGTTTTTGTTCAAATTGTCAAATTCATTACATAGCGAGAATAAAGAACAACTGAAATTCTAGCAATTTCATAATTCTGTTTAAAAAAATCGCTACTAATTTTAGAAAAATCTTTGGTTAAATAACGAAAAGCGCCCACTTATATTGTACACAGGTTCCTGTTTTTATAATTTTGTGATAATCTACCGTTACCAGCTCTGTACCGTTTATGTTATGTTATGTTATGTTGTGTTTATGTTATGTTATGTTTATGTTATGTTTATGTTATGTTTGGTTTATTTATGTTACGTTATGTTATGTTATGTTGTGTAATCAATTTTATCCTGTAATTTGTTGTATTTATTAATAAGAAAAATGTTGTAATGTATGGCCAAGATCACTCTTAATGGGTGAAAGCCAATATAAAGAATAAAAAATAAAAAAAAGTTTCAGATTCAGTCTTTTCGCTAACACCACTGGTGTTCTTCCATAATCCGTGTTAATATCGTTAACCGTAAAATATCAACTTACTCAAAATTTAAAAAAGAACACATCCAAATAAACAGGAAAATTTTAGAAGATGTTGACTACCCTAATTTCATTGCAAAACTCTCATTGGAGATGAAAAATTCCGATAAACAAAAATATTAGGTGTGAATTTCAACAAGTTACAACAAACTTTGATCAATTTCAATAAAATCCTTGAATAATAATAATTACAGCCCTGAACCTGGCCTCAGAGAAGGGAATAATTCAGGTTGATTTATCGAGGGGTAGGTACCGGTCTTGAGGCAGCGAGCCAGTGAGCCTGCCAGGGTGACAGCCCCGCCTCGTGGTGCTCCACCCGTTACACAGTACACCGATCCTCACGCCTTGTTACGGGGTTATGGCTTTAGGGGTGCTACTGCAGGAACCACAGACCCGATACATAAACTCCGCTAGAAGACACATTTGCTGAAAAAATTTCAAATAAAATTAATTATGTATTTACAGTAATCAGTAAATACTTTCTCTTTGCAGTAAAACTATTTATCACTTAATTTTTCGACATACATAATTATAATAAAATAGCTCTGTTTTTAATATAACTATATTGATTATTTCTAATTTATGACACCAACTGGTTTCGGTTCACCCTGAACCTTCATCAGGGATCAAAATATTGATACAATATATTTTTAAATGACATCAGGGTTGTATAAAAACACATTGTATCAATATGTTCTATCTCTGATGTTCCGGGTGAACCGAAACCGTTTGTTTTTGTATAAGAAAATATATACAATAAATTGGTATTAAAAATAAATAAAAAAGTTATTTTATTATAATTAATTTTTTTTTTTAATTTAGTAATTATACATGATAGTTAATACAGGTTTAGTTTAACAATGGTAGTCCAGCAAAGCAACGTGTGTCCACATTGCTGCTTGTCTGCCGGTATACTTGAACATTTTGTCTTGAATACTTTGTGAAGAATTGTACATTCGTTCTGTGTCAACATCATAGGAATCAATGGTCTGCGGTCTAATGTCTAATAATTATGGACTAATTAATGTTTTAGACTGTGTAATTATAAGAAATAATATTACTTTAATAGATTTTTATTTTAATTTATTTTTTATATAGGAGATACATGGATTTTTCGTTTCTGATCGTCCTTTTTACGATTTTAGTGTTAGGTTACTGAATATTAGCATATTGGATAATATTTTATAATGCAGGAGTCTACATAAACGTACAAGGATTTATAAAACAAGTAATATTAATATTATCTGTTTAACTGCACAGAAGCTAGGTACAAAAAATCTTTAATATCATATCTTATAAATCATGGCCAATAAAATGTAAGTCTACTCATACTTACGTAAAAATTCAAATAAATATGTATATAAAATGAACTGCCTGGGGCAACTGGGGAAACTTGGATCAATATAAATAGTCAATAAGGTGAACCAACAGCATGATTGGCACTTAACTACTTTCAACCAAAACCTGAATATAAATGCATACATTTTAGCTATTGTAATATATTATATCATGTATCTATACTATCATATATTTCAATCAATACTTATCTAACCTAGTCTACCTATAAGCTTTGCGTGTACTTGTATCTCTAACTTTTTATATCCATCTAGAGTTTCTGTTAATTGTATATTTTCTGATGTCACTGTTTATAATTTATTGTATATGGTATATTTTATACCGTTGATATTAAAATAAATAAAAAATTAAATATTAATAATTTTAAATACTTTGTAAATATGGCGATAAAAGGGTTGATCAAATGGTGTGATCGATTTGTATTGCTTATTGTTGAAAATAAAATATGAAAAACTATGCCTTCTTGTCATTGACTGTTAGCTTTTTTCCGAATCTATCACTATCAACCGGTAATTGACCTCCTTTTTTAAAAAAAAATGTACTAGCCTTTGTTCACACTTTTGCACAATTTGGGAGGCGTGTTTGGGTACCGCCGTCCCGGCAACCATTTATTGTATAACCAACACCTCTGCGGTGGGTCACCCCAAGTGGTTCGCTACGTTTGGTGATTTAGCAGCGGTGCCTGGGTTCATCGGGTGAGGTGTGTTTGGGATGCGCCTGCCCACCAGCTGCCTGCCCACCAGATCGGGAGAGGCTGGTTTGAGGAGACCCTTGACCTCTCCAACTGGTGAGTCGCAGTGGGAGTAATATATTCGTACGTCCGTCACTCCTGGATACACTGATCCCTAGATTCCTACCTTTTTTTTTTATTCTCAATATAAATTAACCCTATTTTTTTCCTCTATTCTATTGATTGTTTCATTTTCATTAGTCTCGAGATTTATTTATATTGCTTTTATCATTTTTTAAGTTCAAACTCTTCTCGGTATTGGGCAGTTTGCTTTTTTTGTTTACATTTACATTTTTGTGTTTTTATATAATATAATGAAAGGTTTTAAAACTATTTTCCACTATATTTTATTTTTAAACGTAACCGGTTTCGGCCTTTTAAGACCATCTTCAGACTGGTACAAATATTTTTTAACCTATGTCTTATATAATACATTACATTTGGGGAAGGAAGGTAACAAGGAGTGTCACACAATGGGTTTATTCAAATTATTTGTATTTTAAGACATTTTATTACGTTATTATAATGGTATTCCACCGCGAATTGTCAGTATCAAAAATAGATATACGAGATATTTTCATTTTAATTAATGTTGTGTGAGTGCAACAGAGAGCACAGATGAACCGCAGTCTTAAAGCATTTGAAAGAGCGAGACATTTGCTTTCACTCACTGTTGTTGGGCACTACATCAGCTGTCAATGATGCTATCGCAACCGACACCTAGTTGATAATGAATCTTATATTCACTTTTTAGCAGCGATGGAAGAGGATAATTGACATTTATTCACTTGTATTTTGATGGTAAACTCCCACTTTAACATAATGAATTGTTTTATGTTCTATGTTGACTCTATTTATTAAAATTTGTAGTCATATTGTTTGCATCTCACATAACGTCTGTAGAATGAACTCAGTAGGTACTAATACTGTTGTTGTTGCAATTGAACTATTTATGCTTACTTTTTATTAATGATTAAAATGTGTAATTAATATGTAGAAAGTGTAGTAATACGTAAACATAAAATAAATTCATTTTGGAAGTTGGTTCTCCCCTAAATAATCAAATATACGTATCAGGAAAAATAAGTACTAACGACGTGATTACTGTAAACCTTTCACCCGTTTTGGTATTAAATTGCTCAATTGTGTCATAATGTATCTTTTTATGTGCCGAAGTGCTTAAGGTGTGCTATCAAGAGGCGACTTTTCCTACTCACTTTAAGATAAATATACCTATATTTATTTTATTCACCGCCACGCAATCTTCCGTTCACCAAAACGATTATTCAAAATGCTGCATTTAGCCTATCGTCCCATGGGTCGGCAAGCAATCCACATAAACCGAATGCTGCAAAACCCTGCACACGTGAATAAATATATAGTTTCCGCTCTGTCTTCACCCTCTCTCGTTGTTTTGATTAGGTACATACTCACTGTATTTGGTTGTTTTCTTTGCCGTATAAACCAATCTAAAGCATTCCATATCAATGTGTGATATCTATGCTTAAATGGCCGGAAAACGGTTGCATACCGTTGTAATATTATATATGGTGTACAGTGATAGTTCGGTCGTGTTCATTTAGACGAACAAATTTAGTTATCAATGTTGAGATAAGGAAGCTAAGTATAAACTTGCCTATACTATACCTACAAGAGTACCTACCTACTCAGGCACGTGGTTTGGGGGGAAAAGCGCCATATATTGTTTATAAGTACCTAATATATTCCAATAGAATTTTTATTCTGATTTGCTCACTGCTTATGTATCTTTAATCATTAAGTTTATCTTGACAGTTAATTTACATTCTTGAGCCGCGTTTTCACAAAATGGCGCTATACAAATCAACCGAATATTAATATTATATGCATTAGCGGGACTTTTTATAAAATGTGCATCGACCAAGTAAAACTTACATTACATCGTAAATAGATGTATGAGTATAGGATTGCATAGGAGAGCTCACTCATTCAGTTTCAGACAATTAAAAGAATTTTTAACCATTGATTTAGGCATTTGGAATTTTATGTACTAATGTCACAAAAAAAAATTAAAGAAAACTTATCAATTTACCCCGATGCAACGGGCAATTGAAAACCTTTTGTGTCGTCGAATTGCCCCCCCGAGACGCCCAACTAAGAAAATAATTGCATCTTGCGGGAAGATAACAATAAATAACGTCTAGAAGCTTAGTTCTTCCTATTACAGCAAACGGTTAAAGGAACGTCAGTTCAGTTTAGGAAAATACCACTCTGCTGAACTCCACGGGGAATAGCAAAACCACTTACTTTCTTCGAACCTATTCGATTCTACTACATCCAATCAAGATAATGAACTAATTATTTATATGTGTTTTATGATTCAGCGAAATAAGGTGAGTGTATTTTTAAATTAAATATATTATAAAGTGTCAAGTTTAGTAAATAATTAGAATTTATTTAATACTATTCGACTTTCCGTCTCATCCCAGAATAAGAACGTGACTTAATTCCTTTTACTCTATCTGTTGAATCTGTTCCCTTTTCATAATATTTTATCAGAGTTTTCAAGATTCTAATGTCCCCCGGTGTTCATTATGGTGTTCACAATAATAAATGCTCAATGTTCATAATATGAGTATATTCCAATGACATGCATTGTTTTCTGGCCAAATAAAGGCCGTTTGTAGTTTTCAAGATCGTTTAAGAATGTATTTGTGAATTGAATTTTTGTACAATACCATTCGACAAAAAATATTTGTTGGGATTTAGAATGATTGTATGTGATTTTCAGAGACATCGCAAGTAGCGACCACCTCCTGGGCAGGAGTCTTGAAGGAATTAAAATAGTTATTTGGTATGTTAATAATTTGAGAATTTTCGGCAGGTTTTCAAATTAACATTACTTTCTTATAAAGTGCTGGTACTAGTCCCACCAAACTGTTTCTTAGAAGTTTTCCATTTTTAGTATAAAATCGTATTTTTTTATGACGCACGTGATTATAAATGTGTGTGTTTTTTCAAATGCCATAATTCAATTTTTTTTTAGTTAATATAGGTAGGTAAGTCTATCGACGAATGTAGCTATTTCTTAATTGTATTTATTTAATTATATGTTAATAAAATACTTTAAATAGACCACTCATTAATCAAAGGAATCGACATGTTTGTAATCGAATGATTTCTTTGTCAGGATAAACAATGTTTATTTCATCAAAAGGGTCGCCATGTATTGTCATAATAAACAATGTTTATTTAATCAAAAGGATCGATATGTATTGTCAGAATAAACTATGTTTATTTAATCAAAAGGATCGGCGTGTATTGTCAGAATTAACTATGTTTATTTAATCAAAAGGGTCGACATGTAATATCAGAATAAACTATGTTTATTTAATCAAAAGGATCGGCGTGTATTGTCAGAATTAACAATGTTTATTTAATCAAAAGGATCGACATGTTTCCAAAAAAATTTTTGTGGCATCATTTTAATTATATGAAAAGGATCAACATGTTTCCAAAAATTTTTTTGTGGCATCATTTTAATTATATGAAAAGGATCGACATGTTTCGAATCCAATAGTTTCATTGTCAGGATAAACAATGCTTAAACAACACAACAAACAACACACAACACACGACACACGACACACGACACACGACACACGACACACGACACACGACACACGACACACGACACACGACACACGACACACGACACACGACACACGACACACGACACACGACACAAGATATACATAACACAGACAACACACACACAAGACTCAAACACTGAACACAAACGACGTGACGTGAGAAAGATCGAGACGAAATGCGTAGGTATACAATATACATACATACATCCTCAGTCCTCAAATATCACAAACACTCATATTCAGTCCCGCCTGCCAATGCCTTTGAATGTTGTAAATGCATTTGTCGACATCATCCAGCGCACAAAAAACGCCTTTAATGCTTATCGCAATAATGCACAGAATAGCAAATCCACATAATATTACGAATCGAGTTATTTGTTAGTACGATGAGGAATTAGCTATCGCGACACATTATTGGAAGGATTGAATTAATAAATATTCTTCAATTACCTACCTATTTAATTATTTAATTTTGGAACTGCAATTAATGTTGCGGAGAGAAGAGGAATAATGGAGCTTATTCGTCAAACTATTTTTTGTCAATAATTACATCTTGGTTGTGGGTTAGTTTGTTAGGGTTCGTTTATAGATTTTAATATTATTAATTTGATAGTGGGTATATACTACTTACTACAAAGTATCCCCCCTACAAAAAGTTACCGTCCGCCACAGTTCATCGTAAAGAAACAAGATTCTCGATTTTGGTGAGGGAATTTGGGAGGGTTTGTGGAAAACAGGAAAAGAAAAAAAAATACAACTTATAACATATATCTGTATTTCCGTTGCTTTGTTTATTCACTATTGTTTTTCTGCAAATTTGTAAATATTTTTCTCTCTAATGTATAGATTTTGCATTTTTGAGTTACCGGTAGGAGAGAACGGGGACAATTGTACCACGGGTCAGTAGTACCAAAAACGAATAACTTGCTTACTATAATAGGTATGTTTATAATACTTCGTCAGGAAATGCCCTGACACGTGCGGACTTGTCGCCAATAGCCCGCGGGATACTGTAGAACCCGGACGTTTGCCATTGGAAGAAGAAATTTTTTAGCGTATTCATTATTATGATCTATTACTATTCACTCATTTTTCGGGGCAAGCGAGTTTATTTTACGACTGTTTTTAAAGCGATCGGAAGTATAGAATAACCAAAATTTAGCGTTTTGATTTGAAATGACCATTCGGGGTCAGTTGTACCGATTTATTCAAGGAGGTTAGTACCAGTACAACTGACTCTGTGCTACAACTAACCCCAAGTTTTTTTGCGTGTATATATAGCTGCCAAGTGTTGTAAGCTCAATTACATAATCCTTCCGTCACACTTTCAATGTACCTACAGACCTTTTTCGCTTTATGTAGTTCAAAAATAAAAATAATTTTTTTGGAGCGTTATCGAGGTTTTTCATAAAACATTTACATTTTTATTTTGCCCGATGTTACGAATTAGAAAAATAACAACGCCAAGCATGTTTGCCACTGTTGGTTAATGTTTTGTTTTGTTTTTTACCGCTCAATTTTTTGTTTTTATTAGTTTTTTGACAAAATTTGTAGATATGTTATGTAAATATAAAAATATTTTTTCTAATTTCACAAACCTTCTCACTAGGGTTTCCTGTTTTGAGAAGGCCTATGTTTTTTTTAATATTTGTATTTAGTTTTTAGTTATCTTTACATCATAATGTTATCAATTTGATCATCAATTTTCTCTCTTAGTCATGTTTATATGTCTTGTCTCCAGCTATGTTACTGTTACATGAACCAAAAATCATTTGCCCTTACTGAAGTACTACAAGCATCTTTCGATAATCATGAGTAGCATTTAAAAACATTTTCGTAACCCTGAGTAATCGAATTGATGCAAGCGATAATTTATGTTGCACTTGTATCTCTTTTACATTTCTGAGATGCGTTAACGAAGTGGGGTAATGTAGAATTTTATTATTATTGCATTTAATTGGTATTCAATATGAGCGGATACAGGGGCCCGGTTACGAGCAGTATTTCAAGATAATTGGCAGACAGTACCTGAACTCAATTAGACAGGAATGATTTTTACCTTATACGTGAGTTAACTGGCGATGGACCGAGCGGCGCGGGCGCATATCTTCCGCTCGAACTGTAACAACTGCAAACACTCCATTTACGACAATACCGCGGACAGAGACAAACTGCAATTTAAATTGGTGGCGCCGAGATGAAGTTTTAAGTGGTTTGTTGTATTTGAATATTTAGGAGATGCAGTGTAATAACACATACCGGTTTGTTCGAGAACACACTTCACACTTAGTAATGTTTTTAAGTAATTTTCTTATTTTTTTATGGTAGCGACCTACAGCCCCCCATTGACATAATCGTCACTAATAATTTGCGTTCAAAATACACTGTAAGACCAAAGATTACTCCTCCATGGTCTAAATATATTAATACATTCAGTCTCGCTCAGGGCCTATTGAATGGAGTTAACCTTTTTTCTAAAGCAAGATAATTCAAAATCCTTTGATGGTAACACAGTTGGTAATATATTAAATTATAAAAATCCGTAATGTTCTGTTAAATTATTTTCTTAGAATGAAATAAATTCAAGATCGGGAGTATTAAGTAAATGCTTTCGTTCGTCAAAGATTATTATCGTAAGAAATAAAGTTAATTTATTTTCGTAAGAAATAAATAAATAACAATAAAAGTCTGGCAGGTCATCCGTCCGTTCTATAATAAGGGAAGCAATTGGGAGTGAGTTGGATACCTAGGGATTAGCTAGTATAGGCTGCAATCGTAACCATTCAGATACAACCAACATCCTATCTCTGTCATGTGGCGTAAGTACCGCCCTCTATGGAAATACACTTAGATCTACAATCTCTACCGATATCGAAATTACAACCAAATAACACTACATAAACTTTCGCATCACGTATTACTTATAGGTAATTAAAAGAATCGGGTACTTTTGAAAACGCAATACGGCAATACAGCAATGAATTGAAGCTTCCCATTGTTTATGATAAAAAATAATCCAAACGTTAAAATTTTTTTTTTTTTTTTTTGATTTTATGGATTCTTTCGTAATCCTCTAACTAGCTAGGGCTTATAACAATACCCTTCATGTTTCTAGCTGACTAGTACTGCGGCTCATTTGGCCTTATTACTATTACCATCTGATGGTTGTATTTAATTGACTGAATTTATGTTACATTAATAAGTTTTATGAGGAAAAATTCTTTACTGGATAAAAAACCTCATACAAATAACAAGAAAAATAAAACAATAAGTTCTGAATTTTTTACGCTGTTTGACTTTGTGATTTACTGAATTTAAGTATTTCATTTTTTCATGTTTTGGCTGCGTCCTTTTCGCTTCGGTGGTCCTGCATATCTACCTGTTGGGAGAAAAAGTTTGGGAGAGAAATCCTGTGGAAGAAAAACATTTTATTATATTAAAAAGGATACTATTTCTTCACCGGCGCTTGTCATTTTTCTCATGGAGCTTCACGGTGAGGTCTCCATGAGAAGCTCCATTAGGATGACTAGTTTCTCTGCTTTGGATGAGCAGGAGGCCAGTCTTTCGCGTACCCTGATGAGGCCTTGCAGTAGTATCATTATGTCCTCGTCATCAGAGGATCCGGTGTTTGGCGCTTGGCGTTGTTCCAAACGTTAAAATGTGTACGGACTTCATATTTTTTCGGAACACCGTACCGTGCCGTGAACCCGTGACCACACGCAGATACGTAGCAAAGTTACAGACCAGGGTCGGATCAAATAATATTTTACGCCCACGCGGAAAATTTTAATGGCGCCTCCACTACTATCTAAAATTCATTAATTTTAAGGGATTAATAAGTTTTATGAATGAATACAATCGCAGTAGCCCTAAAACTCCCAACTTCAATTTAAGATGAACATATTATTGATGTTAACTAAAGAAAATCAAGGAATCTTCAGGAATGAATATGAAACTGCTTTATTAACATAAACTCCCAACAAATAATTTCCTATCGCCCATGTCATTTTTTTCATGCAGTTATACATGTGAATTAATTTTGCATTTGAGATGTTGAGTATAAAATAAACCAGTTAAGTTCCAGTTATAATCTATTTTATGGTTACAGGTTAAGAAGATAGTAGATAGAGAGTTATAATTAAAGTCAAAATTATGAAAAGAGTAGACGAGCAATAAAAAAAATTGTTTTGCTTTAAGTACATTGTAAGGTTTATTAGATTAAAAAAAATTTAAGGGTATAGTGGAAAACATCAATATCTCTTAGGGAATTGTAAGTTTTGCAGATACGACCAAGTGAAAAATTTTGGGTCTATTTTGATTTGAATTGTATGTAAAATAAGGTATTCGATCTGGTCTTGCGTTCAGGACAACGAAATGCAATCTTTTCTAATAGAGCTGGTGAGTCAATAAGGCAGTTGGCGATCTTATATAGAAACAGTAAGTCATATTTTTTTCTTCGTTTGTAAAGATTAATAGGGTTACATTGATGATTTTCAAAGCGATACGCAGGTGTTTTAACTTTTTTTTTTCTGTGCATTTTTTTTCTGAGTCCAGTAATACTCCAAGATATTTGATTTTTTCAACTCGTTGAAGAGGAATGTGGTTCAGGTGGTAAGAATTGATGATTGGGTGATTATTGCATTTATTTATGTTCAGAAAAAATTTATTTTTTACCACGTCATTTTTAGGGACATCTGCTGCTTGAAGCGACTTTTTCAAAGTAAGGAGTGAACAGTCTTGCAGAGGCCGGAAAATTGCAACAAGTCGTAGAAATGATCCGTGACCAACGTGAACCGTGTACAAATGTTGAGAGCGCGTTTGGCATGTTTCCCGGCTTTGCATCAGTTCCAAAGGGATCAATGACGCTAGTTCCTCGGAGCATCTTCCACTGAAATACCGGTAGAATAAGGACAATAAGGATGCCTATGCTCTAAAGATTGTTATCAGTTTGTTAAGACAGAGGAATCTATCAAATGGACCGTCCGTTTCTGCAGAGTTAGGGGTTTTTAGGTATTTCGAGGCTTCAAACCAGAGACTGCCAAATTCAACTGTAGAGCGCATTTAAATGTGTACAAGGTCAGCAGATGTATGTACCTACAATTGAAGTATCTGCGGGCCCTGTACACTTTATGAGAGGCTTACTAGACTCTGGCTTCGATGGAGCAATCCACATTGAAATTAATTACGTTTCTACAGATCAATTATTTACAAAAGCTATTATGGTTGACTCAAAGATTTATTGTAGATAAGTTGTTTAGCAGTACAATTATAAGTTTATAATACATAACACACTAAAGTGAGTATAAACAATATAATTAGGTACAATTATTTAAGTTGTCTTAGAGAGTTCTGTTGGAAAAATGAGTTCATTAATTGCATATAATAACAAAAGTAGATAATAAGCCTTCAATGTACTATGATAATAGTAATTTGAGAGCAATGTGTAGTAACTTTTTTGATATTTATAAAAATAAACATGAACAGTTTCTTGTAAAGCATGTTTGTATTTAGCATATCTTAATTGATAATACAGCTATAAAGGGTATGAAAATGATATCTCATAATTTGTAAAATGGAGCTTGACAGATGTGTTATATTAATACTATGCATTAGATTAATAATTATATTATATTAATATTGTCAAGTAAATTTGCTATGGTTGAGTATTGGATAGTTGAGCGCAGAAATAGAAGGATTTATGCTTACCATTCAGGATAGAGTCATTAATACTAAAAATTATAGGAAGCATTTAATCAAAGATACAAATCAAATTGATGATTTATGTAGAAAATGTTTGGCTTTTCCGGAAACTATAGAACATATTATATCGGGATGTTCTATATTAGCACCGTCTGAGTATACATTTAGGCACAATCGAGTTTTAAAAATAATTCACCAAAGTTTGGTAATTAAACATAACTTGATTGACTGCCGTAATATAATACCATATTATGAATACGAACGAAATTAATTTTTAGAAAACGAATTTTATAAAATATATTATGATAAAACTATACTAACAGACCGAACGATTAGTCATAATAGACCCGATATAGTTTTACATGACAAAAATTAAAAAAAATAACCTTTATCATTAATGTCGCCATTCCAAATTCCTGTAATATTCAAAAATCTGTTAATGAAAAAATAAGAAAATACACAGATTTAGGAAATGAGATAAAAAGAATTTGACATTCTCAGACTATAAAAATATTACCATTCGTTATTTCGGCTACTGGCATTATACCTAGCTCTCTCATTAAAAATTTAGGCGTATTATATCTATCAAAAAATGTATATATAAAAATGCATAAATCAGTCATTTTAAATACATATAGGATAAAAGAAAGATTTAAAAAATATTTATGTTGAGGGATCAGTAGGATTTATAGGCCCTGTTAGGAGTTCTACCGAGCCGAACCCTCTGATATGAAAATATCTGGAGTCTATGAATTATTTTCCCATTTGATCTCTGGTGAGTTGACGTGTTGTTCTTGTATTGTTTTGTATTTATTTTGCTTATATAATGCACTTGCATAATGTTGATTGACTAGATGATCATTTGTGGAAAAGTGTGTGGAAGGGTTTAGTTTTTCCTAGGGGGAAGATTTAACCCGGACATAAAATCGGAAAAGATAAAAATGAATAGTTATTTGTAAAGCACGTTTGTTTTTAACCAACCTTTAATACGCCCGATTGGGTGTTTTACAGAACATAGAAAAATTAATATAAAGATAAATGTGCACATGAAAAAAAAGATCTGTTACAAATATTCTAATATATGATTGGTCACACTAATATATTTAATATTTGGCGTGAGTTATGTACACAAATATTCAAGGTTAATGACTCCGGGTATTTGGGACTCTTTATTTATTTCTTAATTAACACCCTTTTTCGGGGCTTTTACATATGAATATAAAGAACCATGCATTATTTATTAACAACATCTTATCCATGTTTTTTTTTTCTTTCTGTTCTTGTTTTCTATTGTTGTTTGTTCTACTTAACGTGTTATTATTTTAATTTTTAATTTTTATGCTGTATTGATTGTGAAACTTATATTTGATATCAAAATACCATTGTAAAATTGTACCTACTACCTCCTACATATGAATTGTAAGTTCCTCCTGTCCTAAAATGAGTTCTGTAACTCATCGGGATTGCTCTAGCAAGAAATAAACACAATAAAAAAAATAAATAAAAAAATAACATTTTATATTTGTTTAAAGATAAATCGAAGATTGCCACTGACTTGGTATAATTGTTTCCCGCCATTAGTATTCTGGGCAAAGAGGAATACATATGGTAGTCCCAGAATTTCTGGGCTTTAAAATCCTGACTTCTAGTATTACGTTTGGAATCCGAAAATTTATCAATTCTAGCAATACCGGAAAATCAACTTAATCATTTAGAATTTGATATAAAAATACCAAGTCAGTGAAAATTCATCTGTCTGACAATTTGAGCATATTCATATAATTTAACAGAGTGTTGTAGTTCAACATAATTGCTGGAATACCCATTTAAAAATTTGTTTTGTATTCTTTCAACAGCTTGTACATTGTATTCATATTTAAAAATAAGTACATTTAATAAATGACTCTTCATTTCTGCTGCCGCCCGATCTGTTTCACCTCCACCTTTATCAAATCCGGCGCTGGAGCAGATGAAATACGCGCAATAACGGCTACTAGCACTAGCAGTTAATATAGAAGTAACGCGCCAGTTAAATGTGTTTTATTGCATTGTCGTTGTTAGCCCGAAAAGTTCATTCATTAACGCGAGTAGTGTCTGATGTTTGCAGGGGTTTCAAACCTTTTTTATATTTTCGATGATTGGCTTTTACGAGTCAACTTTTCCAATAAATCTGTGTTAGTAAATTGTATCAACATTTTTTTTTATAACTGTGTATTTAACTTATCCTCTTGAGACCCGAGGCTTAACCAAGCACCAAAAAAAATGTTTTTGTTTTATTTTTTATTATAAAGGTAAAAATAGAATTTTTTTTTAATACATAGTTTATTAATTACAGAAGGTATACTATAGTGCACCTCAGGTCACATGGTAGCGAAAAAAATATTTTCCTAGTATGCAATTCAGTGCTACAAGAGTCTGAAATTACAAATAAAAACAATAATTTAACTAATGTTAGGACATATAAGATATCCTAAGACATTTTAAAAGTATATTAAAAATTAATAAAAACACGTAACTTAAAAAAAACATTCGTTTTCCACATAAAATTAGGATTTACATTAAAAATTTATAAAATTAGTGCATATCTTATAATCTAACAGTATCTTGAAAACGTGGAAGATGTCCTACGTTATCAAGACTTATCTCAGTAATAGGTTGAAGAATAGCCTTTCTGTGCTTTTTCGGAGATTTTGGCTCACATTGAGGTGATGGGGAGGCATTTCTAGGTTTGTCTCTGCCCGATCGTGGGGTGAAATCTATATCTACACCTTGGTAGTGGATCATGGCAGTGGCCACCCGCATCCTAAAGGCCAAAAGTCCCATCTTATCTCGTGCAAGAACTCCTTCAGAAGCACAATTCCTCTGGAACAATTGACTAAAAGCCAACAATTGACTATTATTAATTCTATAAAGTGATAAACACTCTTACGGGCCATTTGCAGGTACGCATTGCCGTACGGTAATAGGCAATGAGCCTATCGAAGAGATCTATTCCCCCCATTGAGGTATTGTAATTTTTTACGATGGCTGGCTGAGGAACGTCAATTTTTCTACATTCTTTCAAGTACAGACTTGTTGTCTTTCCATTTGACGACACACACTTTGTCAACTTGGCGTACCTTCTCATCCCAACTTCCCCGAGTCAGATTTTTGTCAGGTTTCAGCTCCTTCACAACATCTCCAATCTTGTTTCTTCGTACTGTACCTGTTATGAATATTTTTTCAACTAATATTTCTGAAAGCTTTAAGCTTGTAAAAAAACTATCTGTGTAAATGATGCAGGAATTATTCTTAGGTACAGTACGACACAACAGTTTTACCACACTTGTACCTAAGCCTATAGCTTTTTTGTCCTCTTCGCTGACCGTCCCAGCTCCTACATATATGTGAAAATCCAATACAAGCCCATCCCTTGCAGCAAGAACAAAATTTTTCAAGCCGAGAGGGTTGGGCTTGGATGGAACATATTGTTGGTGCTGGCAGCGTCCAGAAAAGAGAATCATCTGCTCGTCTATTGAAAAATGAGAAGCTCTAGACAAAGTATGAATTTTTTTGATGATGTTGTGAATGAAGGGTCTGACATTCCAAAGCTTATCTGGATCGTTTGTTCAGTCCTGCAAATTGTCTGCAAAATGTAAAAAATTGCGTAGCTCAAAATATTGATCTATGGACATACAATTAGTGAAAATTGGTATACTTAAATCTAAGGACCAGTAGATCCAAGTTTGTGGAAACTTCAACCTGCCCATCAGTACTTGGACGCCAGTGAAGTTAATCAACTCCCTGGAATTCGTATTAACGGACCTGTGCTGCCGTTCCTGAATTGAATACAAGTTGGTCTGCTCCGCCACTAGTTCCCAAAACTAAAGGTCCGAGTACTCGAACAGCAGTTTCATGACATTTTTGGAAGAGTCTCCTTCGGTTTTTAGAACTTTTTCCGAAGCTGGTCTTACAGTTGGCATTCTGTAACAGTAAAACAAAAATTATAAGGACATCAAATGAATGAAATATCAGGGAACAACACAAATAGCAACTCGTACGACGTGAACTCTTGTGGTTTACATATGAGGTGTGACATGGGTCAATTATGTGGGAATAAAATATATTCAGAATTTAATTAACTCCTCATAAATTCACTAGCTAATTAACTCCACTCTTTAATATTTCTAAAATACTCACACTTTTTAAAACCATGGTAAAATTCTCGGCTGCCTATCCATTATTTCTTCCTCTTCGAGGAGAGGTTGCTTCCGGAATTTCAAAGACAAACTGTCATCATCTGACCCTTCACCGTCGGACACTTTAACATCGCTCCCATTGAGGATGTTCGAAAAATCGTCATTCAAAAACAAAACAAACATGAAACGTCACAATACTGACCCGAGGTACACTACAAAGTACCTACTATTGTTTTGACAAATTGGATTACTTTACAATCAATATATACGTAGTGAATAATCTTACGAGTAAATATGTTACTTTCATAACTATATTAAATCTAAATATCACTAAACTATTCCAAATTTCAAAAGAAATTAAATAACCTACCCGGGCGAGACGAGGATCTAGACGCCATTTTGAAATAATGCACATTACAAGACTTTGAAACAAGTTTTAAAATCATTTTGTAATAAATGCCACAGCTGACAAATCCTTGAGAAAGAAATATATACTATTTGTCTATGAAAAGTGTTGTCAGCCTAAAAATATTAATAACATTGTAAGGAAATAAAAGAACAACACAAGTACAATACAGTGTACTTTAGGGCGAAAGAGGTTATGGATCTTCTGAATGTTGAGAATAATAATAATTATGTCATTTCAAGTGATAGCTAACTTTATAAAATATAGATATTTCATAATAAATTGTTACAAATAAACGAGTATCTAAAAAATACAAAGTGCAATCACGTTCAGAGTAGTTTTTCTGCATCACAATGACAACCCAAACAACCGCCGCGGCGTTGTTGGCGTTTCTTGACACATCACAACAGCAGTAATTGTTGAATGTGGTACTAGTACATATTGAATCATTTGGCGGGTTGGAAATAAGCCGACATAGCTCAGTGGTTTCAGAGCACCTAACCGGACCTCAGAAGGCACGGGATCAATTCCCATTCTTACTCGGGATATATTTTCAATTTGTATTAATATTTCAGGCGACTAATAATTGCTTATAATTATTTGTTATCCTTTATGCTATGCGTAAAGCCTTGTCTTATAAACATTAGTTTATCATTAAAAAATAAAAGATGGTCTGTAGTTATGTATTGTAGAATATTGGAAAGCGATATATTTTAAACATGCAAATGTATTCATTTACTTTATTAAGTTAGAAATACAACTGTTGAACTTGTATATAATTATAATTAATTATTTAGATCAAAGAGAAGTAATTTTTTCTACCATGTCTACGTTTAAAGTCTGATTTCGTATTTAATTACACAAATTTCAGATTTAAATAGCTTGCATAATATATTTTTTGAAAATGTACAGGATCTACATAAATTTGAACCAACCTTGCTTAAAATTTCTGGTGAAGAATCAATTAGATCCATTCCCTGACCTACTTTTATTTATTTTTTAACGCCCTTTTTTGAGGCTTTTAAAATTATTTACAATTATATTACTTTGAAAATTTTTGTTTTTTAAATTTTATTTTCATACGTAACTGAAATGCCTCAATGATAAAATTTTGTAAACGTTATTAAGTGATAAATTGAAGAGGTCCACTGAAGAATCCAAATTACTACCCTCCATTGGCATTCTGGGTAATGATAAGTACATATTTTAGTAAGTCCCAGAATTTTCCGACTTCTAGTAATCTGGTTTTGGTGGAAACTTATTTAGTAAAACGTAATAGCGACGAAATGGAAAGAATAAAAATGATAAATACTTGTACAAATATTAGCGTAAATGCCGAACTACATTAATTCGACAATATTTATCAAAGCTATAATAGGCAAAACATTTCAACATACTTTTCGTTCCTTACAACAACAATTTGAGCGAATGGCTCATAGCAACTTCGCGGCGGAGCGTACAAAGACGGACTGAGATGCCATATTTAAACAAACAAAGCCACACTTAAACAAATCTTTTGTTGTATATATGGTTTTGTATATTAGCTTCAATTGGCACGATTTCATTCTTGTACGACTTTCTGCATTTGGAACCATACTCCACAATGAAGTTAGTAAGAGAAGTCTACGTTTGCAAACAGGCAACTGTGTTACTAACAAATTTTTATATCAGCATTAGCATTTTTCAAATTTTACACAGATTGATACACAGTAGTAGGGGGACATCCCTAGCATGGAAGGCGAAAAATACACAACTAATAAACAACCACCTTAATTTCGTAAAAAATCTATAGTATTCAATTTACATTTTTATCCTTGTGAAGTCACTGGGGGGGGGAAGATGCCTTGACAGTATCTACACTGTACATAAAGTATATTAATGTGATGTAAAACGAAAATAAAATAATAATTTAAAACATGAAGCGTAGCCTCATGCCATCTCCCCCCTCCATGGTGGGATGAAAAGGTTAAAAAAAACGTTATTGGCAGCCCTAAAATTCTTTCAAACATTCCTTAGTGTACGAACACAAAGGACGCGGGTTCCGGCTTTCAGGTTATCGGCGCTCAGTGCCTGAGTTCGTCGTCGGCAGTTGGCGCTGAGTTGGGGACATGTAGAACGCGGGTAAAATCTGCGCCACCTGCGCGGTAGCCTTACAGCATCTGTTAGTTTTAACAAAATGTCGTGATCGCCAAATGATTTTTTTTTTTACTTTTGGAGAATCCTTTCTTGAAATTAAGAAATAAAACATGTGTACAATGTGTAAAGGGTTACTTTTATCCCAGACTGGCGATTTATTGAAAACAGCGTCAATTAACAGGTCGCCCATTTTGACAGTACCTTCCTGCTCAACAAAATAAGCGTCACTAAACGGCGTCACCGGCGATTAGGAATAAAGAATTCATTCCGTTAAAGCTTATCGGCGCCGCTACGCGCGTACAACTGAACCTGCCTTTACTGTGTGCGGTCTCATACCTTTACATACAAAAATTCTCGTCGGCGCGCCTGCGCCAGTCGGCTGCCTACGCGCCGACTCATCAGAAAGCCGAAACCCACGTCCTTTGAGTTCGTACACTAACGCTTTATTAATACTGAAATAGTGTGCATATTTCGTAATATACAAATTTTTAATCAATTTAATAAATATCTAGTCCATTTTCAGTCTAAATTATTAAGGCAATCGACCTCGTCGTGTAACATTTTTTTTTGAGCGACTAACAATAACATTCCTTATGTAGATGGCGATAAGCCGCCTGTTTTTTTACAAAAATTTTAATTGTTCGATCGTTTTCTAAATATATTAATTTTCCACGTTGTACAGTAAAACTTTAACCGAAAATAGGTTCGTTAGAAGGAGATTTTGAACTTTAAGATAGATTTTACAGGCCTGATACTTTATTTTTTTCTGGGCTTGTAAAATACACAAAATGCCAAGAGATATTCTACTCACAGTGTTCAATTAAAGCATAGGAAATATTTCTAAGCGATCAAATTTTCAAACCAAAAAACATCGAATTAATGGATAAAAATGTTGGGAAAAAATAACACTATTTTTTTATTTATTTATTCTTACTTTATTGAATCATGATTTAGAGAGTACATGTAGTTTTTTTGATATTTCACCCTCCATGCTAGGGATGACCCTGTGTTATGGCGGGTGAATTTTACAGTTTGCGGATATAGAATCTATACATTACTATACTATATTATGTGTTCTTTTTTTCCGAAAATTGGGTTATTTGTATAAAGGTTTTCAGGAAATCGGTGCGGTTACGGCCAAACTGACATTTCCTGAAAATCTTTATAGAAAAATGGAATGAAAAAATATAAAAACCGTTTTGGACTAAACAACTTCAATAGTATCGAATTTTGACAAAGTTAGTATAACACTCAAAAGTCACGAGCCGCCACTGGGTCTTACCCCCACCGCACCTGCATCGTAGAGAAGATGCCCAACGCCATTTTTTCAATGCCTTCTGTGTGATTCTATCTAAACGGTCATTAATTTATAATTTTAAATTCACTATTTAAAGGGCTTCACTCAAAAACAACTTTCAAATTATGTCGTACAAAATGAAAATATTATAAAGTATAAAAAAATTAATCATCTTACTTTTGATTTTTTCCAACAAAACTAGCTGCAAAATATCATGACGGGCGATGCGTACGCTTTACAAATCATATCGAATCGTAACAATGATATTGATATAAATAAGGTAGATACTGCAGAAATTTATAAGTACTTACTTATTTCGGTTATCGAAGAAAATATCTGCACCTACCTACAAAGTTTAGAATTGCGTAAAAAAATAACAGTTTACGCTTAGGCCTGCGGCCTAATAGTTAGTCAAAGTATTTCCGCTATGCAATAAAATCCAAATAAATGGAATATTTATGAACGCATCCGAAAACCAAGAACTATTTTTGAAATGTGATGAAATACGCTTGCAGTGTTTTCTAACTAAAATTACTAATAATGATAAAAAAAGAAAATCACGCACACATTTTATTAGACAAATGCATTATAAACGTCATAGTCACTTTACTTTTAGTCGTTTCGCTTGAAAATAATTTATAAAAAATTTTCGATTTTCTATTTTTTTTCTCAAATTGCGTTTGGAAACTTTGGTTACATAACGGTGTACATTTTAATTCTTCTAGATTTTGGTGAAAGGTAAAAAAGTATGATGTTTTCTCTTTCTAACACCGTTTAGATAATATTTCTCACCAAGACAATAAGGGAAACACAACGATAGTTATGATACCTACATTAACTGTTCCCAAAAGCGAACAAATAAGACGGAGGGGTTATTTTTTTTAATAAAGCCTTAATGAGGGGATAATTAAAAAAGTCTTGTACACCATGCACGCGTTCTATGTTTTATTTTTAGTGTAATACTTAAAATATGATTAAAATGAATAGATTACAAAGTATTATTTAAACGACAACCCTTACAGAGGAGTTTGTACATTGGTTTCCTCTAGTCACCGGATATTTTGTGTGTTCCTAAGGAAATTGTGTGCTTTCAAAATATCTATAAAGCAGTGAGATTGTGTGACTTCTCTGCTAGTAACGGTTTTAAGGAATCCGAATATTTCAATTTCTTTTTTAGTACATTAATTTATTTATCTAAAATAACATAGTTTTGTATGCATTAATACTTGATAATAATTTCTTATCCACTTAAAGCCCAACTATTTATGGTGAATCCCACCTGCTTGAAGCCAGTGGGATTATGGCACCCCCAATTTGTGTATGTTGCAAGCTGTAAGGCGGAAAGTAGTGAGGAAGTGACGGAGAAGTTTCATGGACCGTCGGGAAGTACCTACACGGTTATTTATATTTTTAATGTGAATACCGCACAAGAGTCCCAGCTGCTCCCAACCGTCTGGAGCCAGTGAGAATATGGCATCCCCGATTGGGGTATGTTGTGAGGCTGAAGATAATGGGGAAGGGAAAAAGATGGGGAAGAGAAATATGGGAAAGTACCTGGCTTTTCAGATCTGGCCAAAGCCATTTAAGCATAGTTTCAACTCTGAATGGTGGTCTTACACCAAGACAATACTGAAAGTATCTTCCGCTCTGGAACGTGACGTAAATATATAACAAACTAACTAACCATCACGCCGTTTTCCCGCAGGGGTAGGCAAGGAGTATGGACCGCTAAACAACTCGGTCTTGGCATACACAACTTACGTCATTCACATTCATACATCGTCTTACATGTACATAATCTTCTATTATTCTGAAAGTTGGCTGAACATGGTCCGACTCCAGTATCTGATTCACTTGACCGTACCTTCAACCAAGTCTTCATAGAGCGTCCCCGACTTTTTCTACCATTTACACTTGCGTCATGTATTCTGCTTACGTTCCTTTCTTTCATTCGTTCTACATGTCCAAACCATCTAAACGTCCTTTTCTTAATCTTACTAATTATATTATCCTTGCATTCTATGCCATGGTCTCAATAATAATATTTTAATTATATTTGCTTTTCTTTCTTTACCACACATACACTTCAGGGATCTCATTTCTACAGCATTCAGTTCACTTTCGTCCTTCCGCTGCGAGTTCTATGTCTCACTGCAATTCATCGGGGTAGGTACCAGCATTAAATTGTGAACGGCATTTATACATATAATTTTAAATTAATAAATTGTAGATCTGGTAACTAAACATGGCAAAAGCCATTTCAAGCTACCAAAGTTTCAATTTTGGATGGGGGTCTTTCCCGCACTGATAAAACTTACTGATATAAAATATTGCTAATTTATTAAAAATCTCTTTAAATTATTCGTAATCCGGTGAAAAACGGGATTGCATGTCATTGAGAATGAATTAATAGCTTTCCTAATAAACTTTCAGTAAAACACGAATGTGTTTTTATGAACACGGGTTCATAAAAAATCTAATATTTTCTCATATTATATTATCAGGAAAAATGCAAACGCATGTACACGTGTTTCAAGGTATTACAAACGTACAAAATGTTTAGTAGGAATTCCGTTTTAAAGGGATTTTAATAAATCAGTTATACTCCTTTTCTCCGTGCAAGAGCGATGCTATGGTGGCTTTCGGTTCAATGTTACGGGTTAACAAAATAATTAGTTTTTGCGCTATTTTTAGCAATTATTAAATGTTTTATCTATTTTTTTCTCTTTTTTCTTATTGTTTAGAAAAAGCTTGCTTTTTGTGGAATATGTCTATAATCAAATATATCTAAAAAATATATTTAAATAAAAAATAACAACAACGAAAATTTATTAAAATAAAAATAGCAAAATAACGCAACTGCAACTGGACGCTTATACATAGATTGATTACTCGATACGTATGTAGGATGAAATTGATTTATTCATTACGTAGGGTCGAGTTAATACGATATCCTCTGCTAGTGACATCGACAAATTGCATCGACTGGCTTAATTAAACATGTCGACACGCACATTAGTGGATGATTTCTGCCTTTAACCTTCAGGGTGTAGAATAAGTAAATGTAATGAAGAAAAAATATTTTCGCTAAATAACAAGTATATATTATAATAAAATATGAATCTTCATATTGTGGAGTCAAGAACTGTCAAACAATTTTAAATAATATTTTTATATGGAAACACTGTTTTAGGGATTGACACCCGAAAACAGAGCGCTGGCCAGTTACGGTATTCCTGTTTCTCGAGTCCGGCCTGACAGTTGACATTTCTTGGCTCCTATAAAATCCTTCTGATATTAATTTCGTGTTATAGTGTGAAGTATTTTCATTAAACTTTAATTATTAAACTACATCTTTTTACTTTACCACAATCTACACAACACACATTAAATGGTCGGCGCTGTAAAGGTAAGTTATAGCCCCCATAATATCAAATCAATTGGTAAAATGGATTTGGGTGATCGATGGCGTGATGTATCGTTTATGTCATTTTTTTTACTAAGCGTCCGCTCAGATTACCTAGTGAAATTGACGTACACATCCCCGATGGAGCGGTAATCTCTTTGGCTTTAGATCTATAAGTTACTTCAAGTCTCGCCATGGGAAAATATAACAATAATCGATAGCATTAAAGTAAATTCTTTAGAAATGAAGACATACTCAATATCGCATAGGTTTTTTTAGCTTGAAATAGTGACAACCTCAATAATAGTCAGACATACTTTCCTTTATTTTATGTATTAAGTATTTGTATTACTTTTATTTTATGTATTAAGTATTTGTATTACTATATTGATACCATTATAATTTATATTTGTTGTTAAAAAATGCCTGCATAACCAATGCATCTCTTTTCCCCCCAACTACCTTCAGCCTTACAGCATACCTCAATTGATGATGCCGTAGTTCTACTGGCTCCAAATGGTTGGGAGCAGTTGGGACTGTTGTGCGTTATTCAAATAAAAATAAATAGTTAACGAATGAAAATAAAATACCTTCCCACATTCTTCAGAGCCAAATCAATCTTCAAATTGGGAATATCATAGTCCAACTGGTTCCGGAAAGTTGGAACTCTTGTGCGGTATCACATGAAAAGTACCTAAAGTACAAATGATCATCTTTTTAAACGATTGTGCCAAGGACCAGTAACTTCTTCTGAAAGCAACCGACTCGAAGTTTCATTATTCGACGCCATTAATTAGAGTAATTGAGTAGAGTAAGTTCGAATGCTGCACTCGCTCCAAAGTGCAGCAGAAGTACGAGTATTGACAGTAGATGTGGCGTGAGGAGTGTGGAGTACGGGGTGGGTGGTGCGGGATGGCAGTGGGCGGTGCACGCCGGGTAAGGGGTGCGGGGGCTCAGCCCCTACCGCTCAGAAGGAAAAGTTCGAAGCACCTTCTACTTCTATAATGGGGTTCGAATCACCCATGTCTAAGTAATTTGTTGGCCCGTTTCCTAAAGAATAACGCTGACTTGGAAGGCTTCTGCCAGGATCGGATCACATCCATAAAAAATTTGGTGCGCCCACGTTTAATGAAAGATACGTGATGACAGATTTTCTTATAAAATTGTATTTTCTTAATATTTCTAGATTAAGGGTTCGTAAGATTTCGTGCTTCAAAATGTGTGGTTATAAACTGCTTCATTAATAATAAGTTTTCACAAAAATTAATTAATATTTGAAAAAATCAGCGAATAAATTCGATGGTTAATATAAATATACATTTACTTTATTATTTAATTAACATCTCTCCTCAAAATATTAATAAAGAAACCTATGAACTGCTGAGTGCGGTTTAAAGCCAATGAATCAACCTAGATTTTGCCGTTAATCCCATATTTTTTTTGGTTTTATAAATTTGTCACATTATGACAAACGATCGCTCAAAAAGTCTTGGCAAGTGGGTAGGCATTTTCGGCATCAGAGAAGTTATCAAAACATTATTTGACCATGAGTAAAACCCAGTAATGGTGTGAACGGAATCCAATATCTACATGGTATTCAATTAATAATAAAAAAGTTTTATTAGTAACATCGATGATCTTGAAATTAATTTTGACAGAAAACTTACCTTTCATAGTCACTGCGACAAAATTTCCAATAAAGCATTGCAAATTTTAGGTTTCGTAATACGTAAAACAAAGACTTTTTGTAAGATTGAGTCAATGAAACTGCTTTACTGCTCCCTCGTGAAATCGCAGCTACAATATGCATCTCCTCTAAGGTAACCTATTTATGCTTGTAACTTACGCGCCGCTTGAAGAAAGTACGAAGGAAGTTTCTTAGATATATTCAATATAAGTTAAGACAACCTCTGATTAGACAATCTGTTGCAAAATACTAATGTCTAATCTTGAAATACGACAACTTTCTACCCGGAGAACGAAATGATACTCTTATACTTAATTTATTCAATGATTTCATCGACTGCCTTCATAATTTCCTAATGTGTAATTTAAAAAAAAAATCTCTAACCTTTTTATTATTTAATATATGTTTATTGTACATTTATATATAAACCTGTGTACCTATGTACGTAATAAATATGGCAAAAAATACAAAATTCGAAAAAAACTAACGTTACCAGTTTTACTGAAGTAAATCATTGAATAGTATAAAATAAAGTCACTATCCACGTCTGTCTGTTTGTACGCTTATCTCTTCTAAACTACGCTCTGATAGAATTTTCACTATCAATTAAACAATTTTATGCATTCATGTATATTATATTTACAGAAAGTAGATAAAAGTCGATGTTTTGTAATCAATTTTAAAAAAAGTGTATTTTCGGTTACATTGCTAACGCTGGCTAAACCTTATGCGATATATCAAAATAATACACTACGGAATTGCATATTATCTTAAAACGGCCGCACAGCCTCAAAACTTTTCCCCAAACCATTTATAGGTCCCCGAGCAACGCCGGGTACACGTATTCTTCTTACTTCTCATATCACTCACCACCGAACTGTCAATACATATACCACTACCATAGACTAAATTAGAATCAATGACCAGTACAGATCTTTTCGATATATTTAAAAACTCTCCTTCCTACATCAAAAAACTGAATATTTAAAGAAACCGATAATTTTTTTTTTTTTTTTAAGTTTCTTTTTTCAATAAAATTGTTAGTTACATGCATTGAGGAATTTTTCGACCACCATGCTAGGCACATGCCCGTGTTATGTGTTATTTCCACATTATATTGGTAACATAATAAGTATTTATTGTAACTACTTTTATGTATTATATGCACCTACTGATGTGTGTTTGCGTTATGTAAAGTATGTTTGTAAAAGCCCTACGAGCGTTCAATAAAAAAAAAAAATTTAGGAAAAAAATCAGGTTATCGAGATAGCAGCGTAAAAAGCTTTATTTCATCCAATATTTTAAGCCCAACTAATTCAAAACTATGCCGCGACTCTAAAGACGATTGTTTAAAATGTGTTTAAGATGAACATACAAGTACAAACGGCCTCAGTGGTGGACCCCTCCACCTCTATGGCTATACCCCTATGGCTCTCGACTAGCTAGCAAGAGGTCGCGGGGTCAGGCGTGCGAAAATAAATTTAATTTTATTTAAAAATAATATATAGTATATATTGCGGCACGTTCCAGAATTAAAGATACTCTATCTAACTGCTGTTTTGAAAACGATACCGGGTTTTACATTAACTTATTGATCGCATCGTTGAAATTCAGAATACGTACCTCAACCAAAAGCCGCCTTCCATTTCGATTTAAAACCAATGCCGCTTGTAAAGTTTTAGCTCGGTTGAATAAATGTCTGAAACGAGCCAGTTATTATTGGCCGTACCTGCTGCGCTATTTTCAACAAAGTGTTAATAATTAAAGTGCGAATAGTCAATGCAGGTTTCTGCTTGTGCAACGCGTGTCGATAAGTGTTATGCGATACCGCGCGCCGTGTTGGTATGCAGCGCGTGCACATGGGCTCCGGCACCGGTACTGGCACTAGCACTGGCACTGCACTGGCGCTGGTATCTACTGGCGATAGGTACTAGGCCGCTGGAATAATATATCCAATTGGACGAAGTTATTTGTATTATGAAACTAAGCCAATATTAGATTTTTTTACTCCATCGCTTTGACGCCATCAACCGAATGCGCGGAGAAAACTTACTGATATAAGATATTGCAGATTAATAAAAAATCTGGTCAAATTATTCCTACTCGTTTTAAAAACAGAACTGCAGACTTTTAACGAATGAATTTATCAGTAAAACACGAATGTGTTACGAGGATCTCGGAAGTTCATAAAAATTATAATATTTCGCATCGTCGTTTGGGGCGTCAGGCGTGCCATCACGTTTTTAACAGGATCTTAATAAATCAACAATACTCACTTTTTTCCGTGTGGAGCTTAATATAATATTATTACACCTACAAACCAGTATAATCTACCCAATTAATGATTTATTTATTAACGGACATCGTCCAAATTACAAAATAATAAACTAATACAGTAAAATGAAAAATACAGGAGTAGACAAAGGTACATGAAAGCAAACACATAAGGCAGATATAATATAAGAAAATAAAGTGACAAGTCGAATCAAGTCAAGACTACGCCGTGGGTCAGAACCACAGGACACTTATAATATTCCGTTATTGTTTAACGACTGGCAAAAATCATTCAGACTTATCCCAAAAAAGTTAAGGTTTCGACTTGAGTTCACCAGTCATTCTGGACAATGGTGAATAATATCCATAATTTGTCGAATGATGGTTGAGGAAGAGCAGATGATATGATATTATATTATAATGATATTCCTTTTCCTGAGTATAAGCTGCGCGCTTATACCCAACACCTATTAATGATATTCCTTTTTCTAAGAATTAAACCAGCAATTGTAGAGAAATTAATCCAGTGGATCGATCCTCCAATGACGCAGTTCAATTTGTAAAAGCAAATAACATTTTTTTATTGTGGAAAAAAAAACCTCATTAAATTGTCGAGTTTACACTCGTTGCGCCTTTGATGCGTAGCGATAAAAGCTAGTCGACAATAAGAAAACCCATTTAAGCGTTTGACTTTTGAATAAGCAAATAGCCAAAAATAACACACAATAATACTCGTAGGCACACGCAGTAATACACGCATAGAATTGTGTTGGGGTGAATAACAATTTAGTTAAATATATATTATTTTATTACACTCCACGCAGGAGGCATTGAGGAAAATAATTTCCCTCAGGGCCTATGTCATCTTTGGGGATGCTGTGTAAGGAAAGAAAGGAGAAGAAGTTTTGGGAAGGAAAAAGGTATGAGTGGTGGGTAGGAATCTAGGGATCAGTGTCCAGGAGTGACGGACGTACGACTAAATCCCTCCCGCTGCGGCGCAAGACGATTGGTCTATTTGGTGAGGTCAAAGGGTTGCCCATAACTAGCTTCTCCCGATCTGGCATGCCACGCAGCAGGTGGAAAGGCGTATACCTCACCCGATGAACCCGGGCACCCCTGCTAAATCACAAAACGTAGCGATCCACATGGTGTGACCTATGCCAGAGATGTTAGTTATCCAATTAATTGTTTCCCTTGGCGGCCGTACCCAAATTGAAATTGATTATTATAATGTATGTTCAACGTAAAACACAAAATTAACCATTACTTTCGTCAAAGACTTGTATTATCTTTGCAATCTCTTATTAGTTATGATAATATGATGAATATTCACCGTCGTCATCAAACGCATGATTAGGACGTTTAAGTTGTACAACTATACATAATATAGACACACATTGTTTTACGTTTACCTATTGTTGTACACGGTTGGTATTGGTTTATTATTTGTTATTTTTTGTTAATAATGTCCGTTGTGAACATTAGGTACTCATAATGATGACCAATTAGGTACTCAGCACTTAATACGTTTTGGTAGTAGGTACTTATTTGTCTAAAGTTATGTGTCTATTCTTATGTTTATTAATTTTCCGTTTCCATGTGTAGTATGCTGAAGAAGAAACCATTGGTTTTGAAACGTACCGATTATTTCGATTAAATAAAGGTGTAAACGCGTAAAGTAAATATTGCGATTATTGGTAAATTTAAGAAAATATACAAAAGATTATAATGGAAAAACAGGCATTGTAGTTGTTTTTCCATAAATTTTAGAAAATTTTTTCACACAAGAATTGTTTTTAAACTGGTAAATAAAAAATCATTGGCACGCTTATATTTCAGATGCACAAAGTGAAAGCTACATTGAAATCGTAAATGGAAAAAGATGAAAAATTTTAATTTCACCTCAATTTTTATTTTGTTCCAGGGATACCTGCATAAAGTAATTCTGTTCGCAGTATCAAAACAAAGACCTCCATTAAGCAGCCTCAAAAAAAACTGAAGAATACAGAGGCAGAAGTTATGAGAGGGCAGAGGGGGCGCAGCGGTACTCCCGCGCTCGGGGCTTCTAGCCGAAGCCAAGGGTCCCCGACCCACCCGAGGAGGAAAAAGATGGTTTTGATAAATCTTCACGTGGGAGATAAAGTTAAGCATGACAAATGCACGTGTGCTTTTGATGGGATGAAGTTAATGGCCGCTGCACGGGCAATAAAGCTCATCATTTTGCGTGACATTTTTTCTTCATCAAGTAAAAAAGGTTTTATGCTTGGAGGAATATAAGCAGAGATTAATGGAGTAGATGTGCTTGTTTGCAACAAGGATTGTAAATTTATCAAATTTTCTCAAATCATTAATTCGCTAAAAAAATGTTAAAATTCTTAAAAATCGAAACTCCGTAACTATTTTTTTTTCATATATAAGCATTATGAACATGAAATACTTGATCAACACATTATATCGACACCGGAAAGGCAAAAGGAAGTAAGTGACAATTTAATCAAAAATGAGTTAAACATATTTGATTAGAATTTTTGTCTAATCGAATCTGTATGTTTAAATAATTTTTGATTAAATTATCGCTTACGCCCTTTTGCTTAAACCTACGTACTGAAAAAAACTGTGTACATCTTCATTAATTAAAATATTATATTATTAATAATATTATATTATAATAACTATAATTATTAATTATATTATATTATAATAACTATAATTATTAATTATATTATATTATAATAACTATAATTATTAATTATATTATATTATAATAACTATAATTATTAATTATTATCCTTATTATATTATATTTTATTGAATGACAAAAGTTTAATTAACCCTTAAGTACTTTCAACACGTCTGTTCAGTTTGCAATATTTTCTGAGTATTTCAAATTCGCTATATACATCTTCTTTTTTTAATTTTCCAGAAAAAAATTACTGTTTTAGAAACAATAATTAATAAAATAAACATGACTATTTCTAAATGATAAAATTTCAATATCAAACGTGAAAAATGATGTCACAAACAAAAACCACATTTTTACTCCAATAATACAAAAATTGACAGAACTCGATATTTCGAATACACATTAATTTCGTTCGTAAAGTAAGAAAACTGTAACTACACTTTTTTCTCGTTCATATAATAAAAAAATAAGAACATATTTAAACAGACAGCAGCGCGAAATGTGAATTATTCATTTTGACCATTTTTAGGATTTTTATTAATGGCATTCAGTATAAAAACTCAGAACAATTATTATTTCTCTTCATTTTTCACTTAAAAAATACGTATTTCCGCATGAGAGAAAAAAGATAAAAAATATTTTTATAAACTATGGACGTCCGGCCATATACGACCCTAAAACGCTAAGGGGGGGGATCTTTTTCTGCATATTTTAAATTGAATGGTTTAGTAAATAATAGCTAACTCATAATAAAAAAATTAAGGTGAATCAGTTAATTTCGAATGTGACGTTTTTTGATATTAAACATTGTGTTAATATTATTATATGTATATGTATTATACGGTTCCATTAAAACTCAAAACAGTGACAATTCAACACACTTTTAAAAAGTGATATAAAGTCATTAGAACCGATGAAAATTTTTTTTTAACATAACCTAACCTAACCTACTTAACCCAGTTAATAAAGTTTTTTTTTCATCACTTTCCATGACTTTATATAACTTTTTAAAAATGTGATGAGTTGTCATTGTGATGATTTATCCGGTCACCGTATTATACCTATCGAGGATGAGTTGACATATTTTAACGGCGCACAGTTACATTTTATATTGCTTTGTGTATTTTTACCAAATATCAGTTATTAAGTAATAACAATTCCCCGTTAACCTGTGATGCGGTTACGTGAATTATATAGCAAACCCTATTTTCCACTCTCAAAGGCTTTGGCGGATCATTTTTATTGTCGTTTAAAAGAGATAAAATGGGAGGTCAAAGAAACCCATCATAAATCCACGCTGCGTTTGTGCTGATGATTTGCGGTATAAATGAACAACGCATCAAACTCGCAACCTCCAGATCCCCGACTTAATTGGCTTAACTACTTCACCGTGGAGACCGTATATGGCTTTACTCTGTATTTTGTGGTAGTGTTACACTGACTGGAATACCAATTATTTTTGTATTGATTGAACTCCATAGTAAATCCTGAAATTGAAAATTAAGTAATCGTGAATAAACTAAAATTTTACGTACCATAATTATATTTCCGGAGTTCCTGTCATTTATGGGAATGCTATTATTACTAAGTATGTATATAGCATGTCTTTAATTTAGTATTTATTTGAAAACATATTATTTGCGTTGTGTATTATGCAATTTCTGCGATATTAACACAATTGATTAACTATTACTCTATAACTTTTACATTAAGAAGAATAAAATATGTTTAAATTTGTTTTAGGTACAATAAATTAAACCGTCTTTGCATTTTGAGAATTCCCTGAACACTTTGAGTGTTCAATGATAAAGAAGATGAGATAAAAATATTTAGAGACGAGTACCTTTTCTACGCTATCTAAGTAAAATGGCAGTATGTGGGCATGTTAATTGAACACACTATGAGAAAACAATTTAGTTTATAATAAGGGGAAGATTAAAATGAAAATGAAAATTCTTTCAGAAGGAACAGCCCTTCATGTAAGAATCTCCGATAGTAGTTTGGCAAACAGCTAAAAATCTCTTTTCCATGTTACAGTAGCAATGATTATTTGAATTCCTGATGATATCTCCCAACTTTTAATGATCGGAACAAAGAATTAGAACAAATTTTAAATTAAAATAATAGTTTGAATGTTTGAAAGCCTTCGTAAAGCCACTTGACGTATGATTTTGACATATTGGGCTCACACACGGAAAGACACCGATTCGATAAATGAATTAATAAATTCATACTCTACACTTACTAGTAAAGGCGATTCGACCACCCGGGCAGCTCAAGAAGACGCCCGGGGCACGAGCCTCGATGGGACATTACCAGGTCTTGAAACGCAACAAAATAAATCAAAATGTTTATGCTGGACACTAGAATAATTTACCTGTATATACTTGGAGAGAAATCCTCCATATTAACAGGATTCAATACCTGGCCTGCGAGATGGCTTCTGCTCTCTGGAGTTGTAGAAAGGCAACCTGCCTTTCTACAACTCCAGAGAGACAGAAATCCTGTTAAAGAAAAGGATCAAAGTGGGTACACGGTTCCATAGAATACTCTAAGACGGACCAAAGCTGGGATAGTGCATTATTATCTGACTCGTTAACGAACCAGTTAGATAACTCGTTATTTTTTGACTGGACGCTTGCTTTATTTGCCTGGAGAACGAAACGGATATCAATAATTAATCATCTGTATTAATTAACGTATTACGGACATAATATGGGAACTGATTACGAGTTCCCACCTAAAACACTATTTCTATTTCTAATGATGAATACGTTAGCGTGAGTACACATAATACATTGTCGTTTTAATAATATTTACTTTTATAACCTACTAATTACCGTAACTAGAAAATCGTTTCGGGTGAAATATTGAATGAATTAAATATATCCAAAGAATTTATGTAGGGAAACTATAATATAATTTAGTAGTACCTATACAACTGCAGATACTTTAATTGTACACAACTGCAGATACTTAAATAGTACACAACTGCATATACTTTAATACACTGAAAAAAATGAGTTAGCTAAAGTGTTAAGCTAATTGAAGTTGTGTAACCATCGCCTGAACTTCAGTTAGTAGTACCTAAACTACTTTATGTGCAGATACCGTCGTTGTTTAGTAAAATGTGCTTGAGCTATTACAACCAAACTTTAATAATAGCATACTAAAAGTTTACTTACCTAAACAAAATAATCGGTTTGGTTAATTAAGCTAAAGTAATTTACTAAACCTATTTCACTTTAGTAACTTAAGTTTATTTGTTACTTCCCAAAGTATTTAGCTAAATTTACCTAAACATCCATCTAGTTTGGTTAAATGTTTTGTTCAAACAGCCAAATTTAGGTTGGAATATCTAAATTTGGTATTTTTACATAACAATTAGTTGTTTTGCACAAACTTGAGCAAAGTGCGCCAAATACTTTAGTTGAATCTCCCGAACTTTGGTATATATTTTCGTCGTCGCTAACGGTCCGGCTGTTTATTTATGACGCAGTTGTCAGTTCGCCACAGTTGGCACCATACGTGAATTGATGTTCGTTGCGAATTTATTTTATGCAAACCGCTGTTTTTAGTTCCTAGTGATAATGGCAGACAAAACCGTGAAGGATTATTTAATTTCTTGGAATCTGGAAGCTTACATAGAAAAATTTAAAGGTGAGTTTTCTTTTTTTATTGATTTAGAATTTAGATCATGGAACTATGATAATATCCATTCTTTTTTATTTAGAAACTGGCACCTTCATTATTCTATGACTCAAGTAGGCAATAGATTTAGTAGATTTATATTTATTATGTACCTAGTTTGAAGAGCGCATGTGAACAAAGATTGTGTCAGGAGTCATGACACAGGTTACAGAGAGTGGTATATAAATAATAATAATAATAATTGGATGACTTGTATAGCGCTGTTTTTGTGCAAAATCACCTCAAGGGCGCCTTTATTTCTTTGTTCGTTTCCGCCAGTATTATTTTGTATTGAACGAATGTTGTTTGAAACTGCAGTATTACCCTAGCCAGAAACTAGAACCAACCAAACTAGCTTTGAAATCGTACCGATGGATGGTCAATCATAGCAGGTTATGTTTAATTTTAATAAATGTGTATTGCAATTATTAATTCGGACATAACATTTTGAACGTTGAATTCTATTGATTTTTTTTTGGGAGGGATATGTTTTTTTAAATACAGGGTGACCACCCATTGTTTATGTTTACATTGGAAATTTTCATATAAATGAAATAATTTCATTATTAAAACCATTTCATCTCCACTTGATTCATGATACAGGGTGTTCGGTATCTGCTGTTGTATAAATATTTTTTTTTTAATGAATAATTTTCATTCCTTTGAAAAATAAATATTTATTTTCTGATTTGAAAATTTTTGTATTTTCTCGTCGTTTTTTTTTCTTTATTTCAGAACAAGCCATAGACTCGAAAACACTCCTGGTAATATCTGAAGATGATATTAAAGAATTGATTCCGACTGTAGGGCACCGGGCACTGTTTGCAGCACACATTAATGCGTTCAAGGATGTTATTAATTCACCTGTCATAAGAGTAAGTTTTTAAAAGCAGTAATGATGACATATTGTATACCTAGGCCTTTTTTGGCTAATCATTTGGAAATAGTTGTACCGGACGCGATTTTGATACAAAAATAATAGTATTTAAAATAATAATTCCTGTAATTAATGAATAATCGACTGCCGGGGGGGTCAAGCAATTCCAAAAATATAAAACAAAGCTTGACCCCTTCACCCCTTCTTTCCCCTTTGTGTACAAACCTGCTTTTTGTTTCAGAATGAACCTTCAACTTCCAAACAAACAACACCTATATATTATCAACACGATGACTTCGTTGAAAATGACATTTCCTTGTTGGAAAATATAAACAATTCACAAAGAATAACGCAAGAAGCTTTTGAAGAGCAAATTTCGAATGTAAGTTAAATAATTTTAGTAAGTTTCAGATACCTTAGTAACTTAGGTTAATTGTTTTATAAATTCCGATGTATGTATTTTAGTAGAAGCAGCGAAGAATAGCCGTCCTGTGACTAATATTATGATGTTTATAGAAGTGGTTATTAGTTATGTAATCAATATGCAATTTAATTTTGTTTTCTAGGACTTACGCAATCATCTCCTATCAATCAATGAAGGGCAAGCACTTTTAATGCAGTTGTGAGTCAAAGGGTCTGTTGGACAATTCTGCCAGACTGTGCAGTACTATTATAAGTAAGGAATTGCAGGGAAATCCAGATAATTTGCTTTTCAAATCACTAAAGTCTTTAATAAAGAAAGCGCAGCTGTATATTTCACCCCATATGTGTGTTTTGGGCCTACCCAAAAAATTGCTGCTAAAGGTAAATTACTAGACACATACAGGCAGCGCCGAAAAGAGTTTACCAAATCAAGACACAAACAACTTTTACTATATTTAAGAAAAACTTATAATAAAAAATTATAATATAAATGTGTGTGTGATCAAACGTGTTTTCTTTTTTGAGGCTTTCTGGTAGCTGAAAACAATATTTTTAAAGATGATTCTTAACAAAATAACTTTTATATGAATGAGGTTTTTAATAAGTACATTCTAGTCTTACAAAACATAATATTTATTTATTTAGGTTTCATCTCTCAAAAGAGTTGTAATAAACTACCTGCAACTCAAAGTATTTAACCCATGATTCGGAATTATGGGTATAATCCTTCGAGTTGATGGTGGTTACATTTACACCCTGTATTGTTTTCAGCTAAACTGTAAATCTGCACTTCCTATTTAATATAGATAATCTAACCAAAAAGCCAAGCTACAGTACTTAAAGCTAGCTAGCAGTAGAGAGCTAAAACACCTATATCGGTAGGGCTATTCCAACCGAAGTTTAGTTAATCAACCTAACCATTTTGTAATATTAACTAAATAATAAGGTTACTATATCTAAACAGTTATGTTTTTCTAACCAAACACTACACAATGGTTTAGGTATATAATTTTTAGTTTAGGTAACACAACTAAACACAGAAAGCTGTCTCAACCGATTAGTTTAGCTAGAATATCTGAATCGTTAAGCTGTCATAAATACAGTTTAGGTAACACAACTAAACACAGAAAGTTAGAAAGCTGTCTCAACCGATTAGTTTAGCTAGAATATCTGAATCGTTAAGCTGTCATAAATACAGTTTAGGTAACACAACTAAACACAGAAAGCTGTCTCAACCGATTAGTTTAGCTAGAATATCTGAATCGTTAAGCTGTCATAAATAAACTGCTGTTTAGCAAACAGTAGCTAAAAGTTCGGCAGTCACCACAGCAACTAAACTGTTTAGTAGATAATTACTGAAAATTTAGTAAATAGTACCCAAACATTTCTTTCAGTGTAGTACACAACTGCATATACTTTAATAGTACACAACTGCAGATACTTTAATAGTACACAAATGCAGATACTTAAAGAGTACACAACTGCAGATACTTTAATAGTACACAACTGGAGATACTTAAATAGTATCTACACAACTGCAGAAACTTTAGTAGTACCTAAATGCAGATACTTTAATAGGTAGTACACAACTGCAGATACTTTAATAGTACACAAATGCAGATACTTAAATAGTACACAACTGCAGAAACTTTAGTAGTACCTAAATGCAGATACTTTAATAGGTAGTACACAACTGCAGATACTTTAATAGTACACAAATGCAGATACTTAAATAGTACACAACTGCAGAAACTTTAGTAGTACATAAATGCAGATACTTTAATAGGTAGTACACAACTGCAGATACTTTTTAAGCATAACAAAACTGCAGAAACTTTAGTATTGCACAACTGCAGATCCTTTAACAGTACAAAACTGCAGATACTTGCTGATACAGATAATGCAGCTCCAAAACACCAGAAAAAAACCTTGATTCTCTACGGAAATGGACGGTTCGTTTCATAGATTCCCCTATCTTAACAAACATTAGAGCACAGGCAGGTATATTGTCTTGTCCTACCGGTATTACAAGATGCTCCAAGGAACTAGCGTCATTGATCCTTTCAGCACCGGTTAGTAGTCAGAAAATAACAAATCAATTTATGTACACGGATAAAATTTTTCACGTAAGAACGAGTCGCTTTTGCGATTCGTTCTTGTTAACTCGTGCTCGGTAAACTCGGCTGTGGAACGAGTTACCGGACTCTTCTAATCTCTTCAATACCCATGTACATTTCTTCGTCTCCTCAAACACATCTTCTACACAGCATCTCTTATGACTCTATATATTTTCCTCAGGGCATCCTGTGTGGAGTTAATGTACAAAATAAAAATAATATTAGACAGTTACCATTCTTGGTTCTAAACCACATCTTTGGTTTCAAACCGCTTTTAATCTGGTGCTTGGTTAAATAAAGCCACATTATATTGCCATTATCAAGCGAAAACACATTTTTAGTAGATACAGTGGGCGGGAGTCGATAAGTGGACTGAATGCCTCGGAGCCGCGACTTACGCGTTACGCCACTAACTGCTACGCCTGAACCTGTCGCAGCCCGCAGTCCCCCTCCGCGAGATAGATTTACAGCATCTGCTGTGACGTGTATCGGTGCTAACTGGTACGAGATTGCTCATTATTGGACAATGGCAAGTGGAGCAAAAAGGGTATTTTAAAGTCAACTCAAATGTCACAACGTCTGACGTCGTATTGGAGCGAGTAAAAAAAGGCGTTGCGATCACGTGCAATCAGCAGAACGTGATTGCGTTTTATGTTGGTCGATTACAAACAGCAAAAACCTATTTTCTTCCTGGGAGTTTTGCAAATCTTTAATGCCTTTAACCCTACAATGCTTCTACTTTAAAAAAATTAATTTAACAAACTTATAAAATAAAGAGATTTTGCTGCTGCAATGGTTTTATTTTTTAGTTAATATGTAGTTATATTAGCAATAAGATTATACGAAAACATAACAATTTTAAATTCAGAAAATATGTGATTGATTAATTCTGAAAAATGTTTTTTTGATAGTTTAATTTTATTTTATTTGGTTTAACGCCCAGCTGGACTTACATGGAATATCAGAACAGAATATACCTAGTGGAACATCGTAAATTATACACAAAGTTTTTAAAACAAGAAATAAAATTAAATATATAAACTAAATAGGAAACAATATTAGTAAAACAGGTAACAGTAACAGAAGTTAAAATATAAACTGGAAAATACTATGTATAAGACATCACTAAAATTACATTGCCAATTTGTAGTATCCAACAAAGAGCGGTATAGATTACGCTTGATTCTATAAATGGTGTCAGTAAATATGTCAATAGTACCCCTAAACTTGTTGCCTGGATCATGCGTCCTATTGGTTAGTGAGTGTGTCTGATAGTTGGTTGTGTATGTATAGCACAAGAATGTTTCATTTTGTCTAGTGTTCCTAACGGGTACATTAAAATCAATAGTGGCGACGATGGAAGGGATAATAATGGTTAGTGATTATTTAAGGACATAGATAACTATGTACCTATTTAAAATACCACATTAAAAGGATAGAAATTTATCAATACCAGAACGGTAATCTCATTTTTTAAATTTTTTATTATTGGTTATTTTTGTAGAAATTAAGCTTTTCATTAACATTTTTAATACTAGTATTATTATTCAATTTACAAAAACACTATTTATTTATAAACAAGTTCTGCAGTGCAATTATTAATGCGCGTGAAAGCTGTTTCGCCTGCTGTAGGTAATCTCAAACTGACATTTTCAAACGACAGCCGTTTGATAATGCTAGTCTGATCATGGTTGTGGAAGGCAAAACAGCTGTCATGCCTAGTAATAATTTCATTACGTCATTGTTTACTTGTTTAGTTACTATCGTTACAGAAGTTCATTGTACCACATTTTAGGTATGAATAGCACAAAATCATAGTGATCAAATTAATTCTACCTTATTTTGTCTTAAAATTACAATTTTTTTATTTTTATAATTTCAGTTGCGAGGCAACATTCCCTCATCCCTTTCCTCACCCATCCCGCTGCAACGCCAAAACCCATCTCCCACTCCCACATCCGTTCTGTATACTTAAAAACACATATATTCTTGTATAATGCATAATATAGGTGTATTACATTTGTTATACTTCCATTTTATACTTGTTACTTAGTTTGTCTTTTAAATTTGTTACTTAATCCTGCTTTTTATATTCTAGTATACATTCACTAAATACTTAGTTGTATATTACCAAATCAACCAAGTTTTTTACAGGGTGATATGTACAACGTTTGAATGTTTTTGACGGTCAATAATCAATGATTTTTTTTAATCACAGAGTATTTTTTTTGATTTGTATGACAACAAAAAATAATCCTTGTCGATTATATCTGTATATATGTATAACATTGATAAAAATCTAAACAGTAAAGTATGTTTTTTATACTAAATCAATAACTTCAGTTTGGCAGTATGATAGGTTCATCTTATCAGATGTAAAAAATGGCTTCTTCAGAAGTAAATCTCAAGAAACACCTTAGTATCAAGTTGGACGTACTCTTAATTACAGTGTTCACTGAAGATACGGTGTGAATAAATAAGGTGTACAATTTCCTGATTAAACCATTACAGCGTTGTAAATCAAACGAATAAACGTTCTGTTGAGGAGGTGTCGATATAAAAGATACGTTATTAATTACACGTTCAGATACAATAGGCTTCCGGCTCTTCTAAGTTTGAATGTTAGTATTTTAGCTATGACATAGAATCGAAATACAAAAAAATCTCGTATATCCACTTTAACTATCACAATCACCTACCATAAAATATTTTAAGCTAACTCCTGAACCTAGAGAAGACGCAGATGAAACTCGTCATGAACATATTAAAAAATGTATCCATTATTAAAGACGCGACAACGAACATAATACCATAACTTATGCAGGTATTATAAATAATAACAAAAAAATTGTCTTCTTGAAAGATTTTAGAGAACCGCTTTAGTTTATCAGTATATTACCAGAATTCGTACAATTTGAGGGCATATCTAGTGCACCTTGTGTGTTAGTATTTCATGTATAAATTCACGGATCACAAGGTGTTATAAATGAAGCTATATACTTATTAGCCGGTTAACAAAGAGTGTAATTTGTATCTGGAAAATATTGAGGCAGGTATTTGTTTTGTGGCAATTAATATTTTTTTTCCTATCGGCAATTAAGTTTCCATTTGGACGATTTACATAATTTTGGCAACAATTTTTTTGTTATATAAATTTATAGATGCCCTCGAGCACCTTTCAGATGTTATTTCGGTTCATTAAAAATGTTATAATTTATGGAAAACAGAGTGCTTAATAAAACCGTAAATATACAATACATGGGTTTTTTCCTAAGCGATTATAATATAGTTATTTATTTTTATTTATTTATGAAAACCGACAGATTTTTTTTCAACTTTAAATAATAAATTTATAAACAATACAAATAAAAACTAATGACAGTTTTTCACGTGAACATTAATATTTTCAACAAACTAAGGGTCCGTGGGATAAAGATATTTAAACAAAAAAAAATTGTAAATATTAAATAAAATTAAAATAACATCGGACATAAGAACACAAATGAATGACAATATATCAATTTTATCCTCACTGACAACACCAATAATCACTAATATAGTATGTATATACCTACAACTAATTTGAACAAATATGTATAAAATGAATCACATGCAACTGGACAGGGTTCATATCAACAACATGATAATTTGCAATATGTTATTCATAATTATTTAAAATAGCTAAGGTATATTTTTTAAATGTTCCTAAACTACACGAAAATATGTCAATATCATAAAAATTCTTAATAAAACTAACTTACTAACTAACCATCATGCCATTTCCCGAAGGGGTAGGCAGGGAGGACGGACCGCCAAACAACTCGGTCTTGGCATACACTTCTTGCCTCATTCACATTCATACATCGTCTCATACATACTCTTCTATTATTCTGACTCTTGACATGGCCTGACTCGAGTATCTGATTCACTTGATCGTGCCATGTCTTTCTCGGGCGTCCCCGACTTCAGCTACCTTTCGCATTTGCATTATATATCCTCCTTACACTCCTATCTTCGCTCATTCGCTCTACAGGGTTTTCCAATAAGAGGTGTTATTTTAAATAGCCCGCTATTTCTGTAGATTTTACTTTCGAAGCTGTCATTTTTGACATTTGACAAGTAAAAACTACGATATTAATAAAAAATGAAACGATATACGCTTCAACAACGCATTGAAATTATTAAAATTCACTTGAGTGAATCAAATGCAAATCATCTTGAGTGATGAGGCCCATTTCCACCTCGGTGGCTTCGTCAACAAGCAAAATTGTCGCATCTGGGGCTCGGAAAACCCAAGAATTATTGTTAAAAAGCCTCTCTATTTTCAACGTGTGACTTTTTGGTGCGGTTTATGGTCCTGCAAAATCATTTGACCTTACTTTTTTGAAAATGAGGCTGGAGCAACAGTTACGGTGAATGGATTGCGCTATCGAGAGATGATTAATAATTTTTTATGGCCAAAATTGGATGGTATTGATCTGGACAATGTTTTTTTTTAACAAAACGGCGTTACTTGCCACACAAGCAACGAAACCATTGATCTTTTACGATTGAATATCAAAATAACACCTCTTATTGGAAAACCCTGTACATGCCCAAACCATCTAAGCGTCAAATTCAAAAAAATATTTATTGCACAAAAATACAAAGTATAAAGGGTATAGCTTATAGGTTACATCCTCTTTCTTCCAGCTAACCCAACAAATCCACATGATATTACATAACCCAACAATTACATGTTAACAAATGTATGCAAATAATTAATTTAAAAAAACAGTGGTATTTAATTTATGTAAGGTATTCATTTAAGGTATAGTGACATTTGTTTAAAAGAAATGTTTTTAGTGATGATTTAAATTTAAGTATGTCGGTTATTTGTTTGATGCTATGTGGAAGGTTGTTATTTACTTTAATGGCCATGTAGTGTGGTCCTTTTCGAAATATGGTTTTGTTTGCTTTTGGGATTAATAAGTTTTTTGTGAACCTTGTAGCGTGTTTATATTTTGTGGGAACTTATCTGGAGATGATCGAACAGGCATAACTGCATTATATATATGTCCGTCACTGTCAGAAGTTTGAGATTTTTAAAAATTGGTCTATATGAATCCCGGTGATCAGAGTTTATAATTTTTCATATGCACCTCTTCTTTATAAGCTTATAGCTTATATAAGTTAATAATATTTACATCAGTAAAGATAATAGTTCATCTGATTCTCCATTGTTGCACATTTAGCGCTACGTTTAAGGTATAACATTTAGACGAGAAAAAAACACACACACAGTTAAAAATATTGTATTTTTATCCAACATAAACAAGAACGTAAAATACAAGGTAGTTCAATAACAAACTCAATGTTAAATAAACCCTATTTACCAATAGATTTTATGTGAAACCGCACACAAGTCCCAACTGCTACCAATTGTTTGGAGCCAGTGAGACTATGGCGTTAAGGTAGTGTGGAGAGGAAGGAGATGGGTAAAAGGAAGGCTGGGAAGTACCTGGATATTCCGATCTTGTCACTAAACACGGCCAAATCCATTTCAAGCAACTTTTCAATTTTGAATGGTGGTCATTCACCAGGGCGATACTGATAGTATCTTCCACTCAATATCAATGCCGGAGTTGTCACATAACATTTTATAATCACTACCTACTCACTTTTTTCTTTTGTAAAAGGAAGGTAAATTTAAATTTGAATTAATACTGCGGGACGATGGATCCAATAAACAGTAGTCATCTTATAAAATACTTGTTTAGAATTATCCCTAAGTGGTACACGTTATATTGGTTTAAAATACCGAAAGATTTTAATGCTTGTCTACTACAGCTTTATTTTTTTGATACTCCACACAGGTCTATATCGTCTTTGTGGGTTCTGTGTGGAGGGTCTGTAGTGGTACGCCACTACTTGACTCGAACGTTATTCTAGAAGTTTCCAAACAAGCTTCTTGGATTTTCTTTTATTTATTTTTTATTTTTTTTAATATTTGTTTCTGTAGAAACTAGAATGTTCGAGAATGTTTAATTTTCCACTTAGATAAGCGACAACGTGAACGAAATGGTCAGTACAGTACTAGCAACCGCGACATCGAGATCGAATTATTTTGCCTACGTGACGCGCTTCGGAACATTCTCGAACCTTCCTTTCGTAAATCATTTTGTTATATTTTCTACGTTTATTTATTGTTAACCTAAAACCGCTTCAGCCAAATTTTGTAGTTATTTATTAATAAAAAGCATACCGAACATAACTACAGGTCTTTTTAAGGAAGGAAGGAGTGATCGTGGGTTTTGAGAGACCCGTGTTGTAGGAGGAAACACAGAGGCCGGCAAATCCTTCCACAGCCGAGCTGTTGAACTCAAGAACGAGTAATACGAATGTAGAAGCAACCCGTTGACATGTGACAAATGTCAACTTTTAGATGTGTTGAGCGCGCGTTTGGTGTGTTTCTGAATGAAATACTGTTGATTTATTAAAAATCTAGTCAAATTACTCGTTTTCCTGTTGAAAATGGGACTGCGGGCCTATGACGAATGAATTGAACGAGTTCCTAACGTAGTATCAGTCAAAAGCAAATGTTTTGCGAGGCCATGGGACACATGTTTATACAAATATTGATATTGGTACTCACATACTTATACTGTAGCATTCCGTCATGATACTTATTAGGAAAAGAATACATGTTCTCGATATATTCTGTGTGACTGCACTGGTGCCGAAGGGATCAATGACGTTAGTTCCTCGGAGCATCTTCCATTGTTATACCGGTAGAACAGGGACATCATCAGTAAAAACCTATACTTCCATAACAAGACGGGGAGTGACATATATGTACATTGCATAGGTAGGTATCACTACATTAACGATATTATAACTTTATATACATCAACCAAATTATTACTAAGTAAATTTACTTTTCCCTCCAGGGAATTGCATCCTTATCATTTTTCAAACTACCCTTCAAAGCTTTCTAATTTTACTTACTTTATACAGCATACCACCATGTTGATATCCTTTTTCTAATGCATCGGATGTTAATAAATTTACTATTATCGATTTTGTGTCAAATTTATCTTAATATTTCTATACATTTAGCGACTAAAGGAAAAGCTAGAATATTTCAAAATGCTTTTGGATAATAATACATAATCTTTCAATAATATTATTGTAATTAGATTCCAAACATATTATCAAAATACCTACATATGTAATGTTTCGTGTCGCGTTAATGCGGCTTAAGAGATCAAAAATACTTCAAATGTATTAGGCGCTATTAAAGGCAAAGATCGCTTTGAAAATTAACTTAATAAAAGCAAAGCATTGAAATACAAGGTAACTGGTATTTCAATGCTTAAAAAAAAGTTTATGCACACATAGTTTCAATAATAATTGTTATTTACATAGTCCAATGTATCAAATCAAAGGAAATGCTGGACACGTCTTTCTTTCTAGGACTAACACAGTTAAATAAAGTGCATAACTCTAATAATCGAATGATTGATCTTGTATTTTCGAGTGTCCCAAAGACAATAGTGGAACAATCGGAAGAGCTGTTATTACATCTTGATCAAAATCACCCGGCGTTAGACATTATTATTACAAATGAGAAATGAGTCTAGAAATTTGCAGAATTTAACATACAATTTTACTAAAGCTGACTACCCAAATATTGTTGATTATCTTGACCATTTGGATTGGTCATTTTTATAGTCCGGTAACAATAAAAAAATAAGAACTTTCACAACAAAAAATGTTCAATTATTTGATTCTCACTAAAAAAAAATTTAAAAAAATTACATATGTATGTAATAATTTATATTTAGACTATTTTATCTAGGTAATCTTTTATTTTTTAATTACGTTTCTTTTTCCTGTATTTTGTATTTTTATTTATTTACTTTGTATTTTTATTCACTTTTATTATTATTGATATATGTAATGGTTACTGCTACCCGGCTCAGAACAGATATTGTCTAGTGAGTCGGGTAGCGCACATAATATGTAAACAAATATTGATGTCAATAAACGCCCGGGTTACCGGCAATAAAAAAAAAAAATATATATAACAGATCAAGTACGACAATTTTATTTATTTTTAAACACTTTGAAAGAACTTTATGTTACTAAAATTATTTTAAGGCTTCACTTTATCCCATATGGTTTTCAAGAGAAATAAAATTTATAATCCACAATAAAAAAAAAACAAATCTAGAAACGTTAACGACTATACAAATTTTACTAACTTATTAAGGCAATCCAAATGATTATCCAGTAAATATTACAATGATTATATTATATCTTATAGAAATGAGGTTCATCATAACACAAAAAATTGTGGAATTTTTATAATGCTCAGCGAAAGACTGATTGTAGTTTACCAAATACTTTGTATCTTAAAAACAATTGTGCTAGCAGCACAGAAGGCATAGTCGATCTTTTTGCAGATTCATTTAAAAGTTTATATGACTTGGATATTCTTGATAGTGAGATCCCTAACGATATATCATTTGATGAATCACTAAACTTAAGCCATTGTTTCATTGAAATAGCTGCAATAGAAAAGGGTATAAAAGCATTTGATTCTAATAAATCTGCTGGACCAGAAGTTTTTCCTCCAATATATTTAAAATCTTGTATTGACAGTTTGACTTCACCTTTATTCATAGTATTTAACAAGTCTTTGTCATCAGGGTGTTTTCCGGATTAGTGGAAAATAAGATTTTTAATGCCTACTTACAAAAAGGGTGATAAAAGCGATGTATCAAACTTAAAGATGTAGCGGACTACATGCATATTGTCCGCTATTCCCAAACTCTTTGAACCACTAGATGTCATTACAAAAAAAAATATATAATAAAATCCTACCCAATCAGCATGGCTTTATCACAGGTAGGAACACTTTAAGTGACTTAATCATTTATGAAAATTATATAACCGATAGAGTAATAACTGATAAAGTTAGAAGACATATTCTTGTGCATAAACTAAGTCTTTTGAGAATTAAAGGAACCTTATTGATCTGGATCAACAGTTATCTTAGGACAAGAAAGATTTGTGTTAAAATAAGTTCTGTAGAATCTTACATCTTCGAAGCCACACGTAGGGTTCCCCAAGGATCTCACCTCGGACCAATTCTTTTTTTTATTATTATTTTTAAATGACATTGTTAGTGTACTTAAAGATGTCAAAGTTCTGCTCTGTGCTGATGGGTTGGAAATATATAGAATGATATGTAGTATAGAGGATTGCCATATTTTACAATCTAATTTGGATAAATTATATCATTGGTGTGTGTTCAACTCATTATTTCTTAATATTCAAAAGTGCTAAGTTATTCGTTTTCGTAAAATCCAAAGTCATATTACTTATGAATACTCTTTAAATAATGTACCATTGACAGCAGTCCCTCACATCAAGGACTTAGGTATTATATTTGATGAAAAGTTAACATTTACTCCACATGTAAATAATATATATATGGTCATTAGGTATACGTGGTAATTTATTTCGTTGGGTTACATCTTATATACTCAACAGATTACAGGCAGAAGCAATAAAAGGCTTCCAATCAGATTTCAATGAAATTTTCTCTGGGATCCAATAGAGTTCTCATCTCGGACCATTGTTTTTCATTTTATATATTAATGATTTGATCAATGTTGTAAAATACTCTGAAATATAATTATTTGCTGATAATGCTAAGCTATACAAGCCAATACAAAGTCTAAAAGATTGTTTCAATTTACAACATGATTTAAACAATTTATCCACCTATTGCCAACAAAATCAACTATATCTTAATGTTTCAAAATGTCATCACATTGTCTTTTTAAGAAATAGAAATAAAATATTTTTTTATTATTCTTTAAACAAAAACAACATTGCAACAGTCTCAGATATTCGTCATCTCGGAATAATCGTTGATAGCAAACTACAATATAACCTTCATATACGTCAAATCACAAATAAAGCTGCTAAAATGTTAGGCTTCATCATGAGAAACACAAAAATCTTTAATAGCATCGATATCATTGCAACTCTACTTTGACTGTGTACAAAGTCATTTGGAGTTTGCATCGGGAGTTTGGTCTCCATTTTACAAAATCCACATAAACAAAATCTACGCAATTCAAAACAAATTCCTAAAATATCTTTGTTACAAGTCATTTGTAAGATTTAATAATTATGCAGAGGCAGCTTTATACTTTAAAATTGATTCACTGACTATACGGAGGCATCATAAGGATGCACTATTCCTGTATAAAGTAAACAATAATATTCAATGCCCAGAGTTGCTAAACAAGATTCCATTCAATGTACCTGCGCGTTCAAAACGCTCTTGTGACCTGTTTAGGGTTGATCAAATCAAAATGAACTCTAAGCAGAATTCCTGCCTGAACAGACTATGCAATAATTACAATAGCGTACTATCCAAGGTTGATATTTTCAGTTGCGAACTTACAAAATACAAAAGGTCTATAAAAGAAGATTTCTCTGATGTTTTGTGAATAATGTTTATGTCTCTATTGTTTATATCTCTATTATGATTTGATTTATACCTACAACCTCTTTCCATGGCTATAAATGTATTTTTTTGAAAAAATTTTCGTTTTATATAATCTTTTGTTTTGTATAATTTTTTTAATTCATATTCCTTTCTCACAAATTTAAATAACTTATTCCATATTATGCTGTTTCAGTTAAAGTCACAAGGAGGAAATCCATAATTGGTTATATTTTACTATATAATACTTATGTACAAACTAATTAAATGTAAACTGTCGATTTCCCGAAAATGAATAAATAAAAAAAATAAATAATAAAGAGAGCTATAAAAATGCTTGGTTTCATATGCAAAACAGCGAGTGATTTCAAGTCACTTGAATGTTTGAAAACATTGTAAACTTCTTTAGTAAGAAGACAGGTAAAGTATGATTCGCATATTTGGTCCCCATTGTATAAAATACATTCTGACAAAGGGTACAGCACAAATTTCTAAGATTTATTAACTTTAAACTGAATATTCGAATTCAAAATATTAACTATGTCCTATTGATGAAACAACTTAACTTTATAACAATGTCAGATAGGCGGATCATCTCTAACCTTGTACTATTAAATACAATTATTAATAATTGCATTGACAACTCTGAAATTCTCGTCAACATAAAATTTTACCTACCGACCAGAAATACGAGGCAAAGTGCCACCCTTTTCTGTGACAATTTTAAAACACTAACTATGAAGCTGATAAACCGATAAATAAACTACATCATTTTGGCAATAAATTTGGGAATGTTGTACACATGTATAAAAATTCCGTATTAGTTATAAAACGAAATCTTTTTAATCACTTTACTCCGTTGTGAATATACTTTTATTTAAATATTTTTGTTGCTTTATACATATTTTGGTTTCCATAATCCACACTATTAATTTTAATGTTCCTTAATTTAATCATTAATCATTATTTATTGTTAACTATGTACCTAACACAACTGTACTACTTGTTACCTATCTTTGTAAAAAGCCCATTAGAGCGTAAATAAATAATATTTTGTTAATATCTCAAAAAAAGCCGAAATCAACACCTTTGTGCTAATGACCACCAACAAATGGAATGCATGGTTTTATCGACTAAATCGTGGCAATAGAACCAATTTTGAATGGGATTGAATGCAACTGAAAACTCTGCACGACACTATTTCTCTTGTAACCATTTTTATATCAGTTAATGTATATGTGCGAATAACGTTTTTAAATATGTCGCACAAAGTACCAGGCATCCTATATAAACCATTTAGCATTTTCCTTGATAATACGGCGGTGAGATGAGAGAAGTATTAACCAAATATATTATTTATTTATAAATACGTATTCTATTTGTACTTGCTAAAAGCGTAACATAGAACGATCAAAGAGAATCACATGTTGTGTTTAGATTATTTTTTTTTAAGGTTGTGAGTTCTTGTGTGGCTTACATTGGCTTATATATTTCTATTTCTATGTGGCATCTTTTCAAGCTCTATCAAGGAAAAAGGCTACCAAATAAACATGTCTTAATAAAGAAAACGGTGCCGGAGATTCAGTGAACAGCCCGACAAACCAGTGTAACTATTTTACTAAAGCTGGGGATCAAAGATAGACAGGCTCTCAACTATTCCTGGTTGGTGTTCTCCAACACTTTAGACGGTTTGCGGGAAGAGATAAGGATCTGAAGAAACTTGTTGTGGTCGGAGAGATTTGGAGAAACTTGTTGTGATTGAGGGATGAACGGGAGGACAGCTGCCTGTTGCCGCTGTACAAACAAGATCAACATCGCAACAGGTAAACTACCTCACAGGTGTCAACAATTCCTAGCTGCACGGTGCTGGATCAAATGAAAGAGCACGTCAGAATAATAAAATATTAGGTCGATTAATAAAAACTTTAATGAACTCCAGAATCAGCTTAGCCACCTAAATATAGACTTTGATGTAATCATTCTTACAGAATGTTGGTTGACAAATACTTACACTCCAAAATTTATAAATTACTACTCTTCTTTCAATTCGACAATACACAACGGTCAGAACCATGGGATTGTGGTATACACAAAAAATGATCTAAACTCCATTGTAACCGAAATAAACATCATCGACGCGTGCTGTATGAAAATAATGTACAATAATGATACATGCATTCTAGCAATATACCGCTCTCCATCGATCCTTAATATTACACCTTTTCTTAATAGTCTCAATAGCATAAATCTTTCATATGTTAAAAACCTTATAATTATGGGAGATTTAAATATCAACATACTCCCAAAAAATCCACACCACCAATGTCACGACTACCTTAACATGTTAGAGTTCCATGGATTAATTAGTACAATCAATACACCAACAAGAATTGCTAATGACTCAACATCATGCATTGATCACATAATGGTCAAAACTAATAAACAAAATAAAAGCATCGTTTACAAATCGACAATTACAGACCATTACACAACTATTTTTACATTGCAGTCTAAAATCACTAAAAATAGAAGAGATCAGTCAATCGCTTACAATAACATTAATTTTGAAAATTTAAAAAACATAATTAATAATAAATCTTGGCAAGAACTCTTCCAAATAAAAAAACTCAGATGATGCATGGAGATATTTTGTAGACTTTTTGAAAAACGAATTAATTAATAATACCACAACTCTGACAAAAAATATTCCAAACAAAATTAAACCCTTGAAATCATGGATAAACTATTAAATCATCAACTGCATTCATAGAAGAAACGCACTACACATAAAAGTGAAAAAAATCCATATGACAAAATAGCAATAAACATCTACAAAAGATACAGAAATACGTGCGGTGACGTCATTAGAAAGGTAAAAGAAATCTACTACGGAGTCAAAATCAAAGAAAACAACAACGATCCCAAAAAAATATGACAATTTTTAAGAGAAGCCACAAATACACCAAAGACAAACTGGACATAAGTAAACTCTGCATTGATGTAGAAATTATTGACACCTCAAAAAACCCAAAGCTCGTTGCGGATCACATCAATAATTTTTTTTATTAATATTGGGTCACATCTTGCTTCTCGTCTACCAAATTGTGGGAATGTTCAACCTACTGAAATAGGACTCCAATTTTCTCAAAGAAGATTTAACTTTCAAACAGTGTCTAAGGAAGAGATTTTAAAAATAATTAATTCCCTAAAAAACACGTCCAGTGCCGGAGTTGATGGGTTATCAACCAAGATTTTAAAAACGCTGTCTACGGAAATCGCATTGCCCCTAGAACACTTAATAAACTCTAGTATTACTCAGAGCCACTTCCCCTCAAACCTGAAACAAAGTATTGTTATTCCTATACATAAAACAGGTAACAAGACAGACATAAACAACTACAGACCAATAACTCTACTAACTAGTCTATCTAAAGTATTTGAAAAGGTTATCAATTCACAGTTGGTAAAATTTCTCGTGAGCCATAAACTGATCTCAGAAAATCAATACGGGTTTCAAGAAAACAAGAGTACCTCAGACGCTATTGCTGCTGTCACTGATTTCATTGTTAAAAACCTTGATAAAAGCATAAAATGTATTTCAATCTTCTTAGACCTTTCTAAAGCCTTTGATACAATATCGCACAGTAAATTAACAAATATACTTGAAAAAATCGGTATTGCGGACAACGAACTTAAATTCTTTAAAATCTACCTTAATGAACGTAAGCAACAACTTAAAATAAATAACATACTAAACAACACCTGCTCAACTAATTATGGTATACCACAAGGAAGCATATTAGGACCAATTTTGTTCCTGGTGTATATTAACGACTTAGTAACATTAATATTCAGGGGAAAATTGTTAGTTTTGCCGATGACACTGTTCTTCTGTTTGAAGCTGACACTTGGCCAGCTGTCTACAAAAAAGCTGAAACGGACATAAGCATTGTAAAAAAGTGGCTGGATACAAATACGCTCACACTGAATGCCGAGAAAACTAAATACATCACATCAAGCGTTATTATTACAGGTCAACTTCATGACGATGCCTCTATTAGAATACAAACATGTTTGAATTCTGAAAAATGTTGTCAGTGTCCCTACATTGAGCGCACTGCTCAGATAAAGTACCTCGGCCTCACCATTGATCCATACCTCAAATGGAATCTTCACACTCAAATAATTGCAAACAAAATAAGAAAAACCATGCACTTCTTCAGAACGATACGAAACTTCCTCAACTCACAACACTTGAAAATGGTTTATTTTGCACTCTGTCAATCTATTATTGAGTATGGTATCATAGCATGGGAAGGTGGAACTTCATCTGCACTAGACCCAATCATAAAGGCACAGAAAACTATTATAAAAATAATTCTTAGGCTTCCTCTAATTACTGACTCGAACTTAATCTTTAATATTATGAATGTGTATGATGTTCGGCAGACATACGCAAAAACAATACTCACTCACCTATACACAAATATACATACATACTACGAAAAAAGATCTAATACTCGCTGTACTCGAAGCAATAACAAAGACTTACTTCAAATTCCTGTAACGCATACTACTTTTGGTCAACAAAACTTTAGATATCTTGCGACAAGACTTTACAACATTCTTCCTGATAAAATAAAAACATGTCATTCACAATTGTACAAAAAACCACTGGTACACGGGCACAACACAAGATTTACAGAAGGAAACGGGCTAAAAACTCCTCGAATTTTAAATAAGTATGGAGGCCGTACTCTTGAATACTTGGTACCTATGATCTTCAACAAACTAAATAAAAACTTACAAATTGTGAATAATGAGAGACCCTGCCCTAAAATCATAAAGCTGTGGTTAATAAATGATCAATCCATGTACCTTTAAACACCTTAATGTAAATTCCCAAACTGTTTGTTTTTAGTGAGGTGCTTTATATTATGTATATTATGTATTTACAATTACTCGTTAGAAATATATTTTGCGAATGTCTGCAATAAAATAAAATATGTGAAATGTACCTACTTAGAAATAAGTCTTACTCATGTACACTTAATCATACAATGTTATAGACATAGACTTAAGATATTTTGATTCGGTGGATCCTGCAGACAAGCTGGCAGGTGACAGCTTTGTTGGTCTACCTATTTTGTTAAATAAAACTTCAAAAATAACGAAAGAATTTGGATCAAAAGTAATGATAGGGCCTTTACCGGTACACTCATCCAAATTCGCAGTTATTGATGCAACCTAATTATTGTATGTATTTTCATATAATTGTAGGTATATTATTAGGACTATAAACGAACTTGGTAAATGATGTATTGATATTGATGCTACCTAACTATTGAGTGTTCGCATTTTTATATAATTGTAGGTACGTTATAGTACTGTGGCGTCGAGAAGAATCCAGATTAACTAATTAATAATAAACCGCTCGACCTACTTAGTACCTACTCCCGAGTTACGTACTTGCAGCCGAAATTGTAAACAAAACAAAGCAACCTACCTGCTTCAAGTATTTACTCGCCTACCGGCGACAATACGATCGCTCACGGTCTGGTACATTACGACAACTAGCCAGAAGGTTCGAGTCTACCGCCTATGCATAATTGCCGCGCTGTCGAAGATTCCCAAAACACCCAGACTGTGCGAGTGTCTCGGATTTAGTTGCAATTCATCTACCTACTGTTGCCACCGGCCGTACAGTATAAATAAGCCCGACGCAGCGAGCAGTCAGTCAGTCAGTCATCAATCTGCCGTCAGTGGATAAATCTCACGAGTGGTAATCCGCGCACCTTTGCGCGAAGGACAATACACCCGGCTTCGCCCGTGCAATCACGGACTCCATCGGGACATCATCATAGCGCCTTGGCCCCGGCCGCCGTCCCTGGCCAGTGCTATACGGATTACAGCGCCCTGGTTCCAGCGTCTGACCAGCGCTTCATCCACGCATCATGACCACCAAGAGGACACGCAGCATCATCACTGGTCTACGCAGCTCCCGCTCAACCGCCTACAAGGTCCGCCGCACCTTCGGCCTTCCAGTCAGCACTGGAGTACCTGAAGACTCATGTTCTTCGCCAGTGTCTGACAGTCAACGAGTCCCGGTCACCAGTGCCCGGCGTCGACTCACTGACCCGCGCTTGACCTGCCAACACAGCCAGCATCCGGTGAATACATCTGTCCAGCGTCAACTCTCATCACGGCTATCTGACTCATAAATAAACACAGTGACCCTTCACGACCGACTTTCATTTCGTGCCTCTCACCTGATCCCCAAAGTACTATAAATAAACTTGGTAGATAGCTGCCTCAACACAGGCTAAGCCTAGTGAGGTGGGTTATGATAAAACTCAACACATAACTACATTAACATTTATATTATTTACGTTTATTTTACCTACTGTTCATATAAAAAAAATATATTTATAAAAAATGAAATAAAATTATGGCGAAAAAGAAAATAAAAATAATAATCCGTTTAAGCATTGAATCCAATAGACAAAATTGCGTAGTGTTATATAAAAACAAAACTTGTTATGAATGTACTTGTTTTCGTAAATAATTATTTGCAGATCGAAGTGGTCGAATACAAATAAAAAATAAGCCTATTGGTTTATTCGTTAAAACATGAGTTTTGGCATTTATTTGGCTGTCGAATTCTTCCGTATCAGATTATTAATTAGTTTGTTAAGGTATTTTCTGTTGAGCAAATGTGGTCAAATAATCTTGAAGTGACAAAAACAAATAATGAGCCCTTTTCCGCACACGAAATATAAAATGCCACGCACACAGCAGGCCGCATGCAGCGGACTGATTCTGTGCTGCTTAAGGATGCCGTGTGGAGGGTCTCTTTGAAGAAAGGAAGGAGTAAACCTGGGTCTTGAAGAAACCCATGTTATAGGCAGAAGGAATCGAGATAAATAAAACGGTTATATGATAACTCAAGACAGAGACAATTCAACACACTTTTAAAAAAAGTCATTAGAACGATGAAAAAAAAAAAATTTAACCTAACCTAACATAACCTAACCTACTTAACCCAGTTAATAAAAATTTTGTTTCATCACTTTCCATGACTTTATATAATTTTTCGAAGAAAACTTCTTCTAACTGCTTTTCACTTTGTGATGGCATTATTTATTTTTTACTAAAACACAAATAACATAGTTTACATCACTTTATTTCGATACAAAATCTCAACATGTTTCGTGAACCAAGTTCACATCATCAGGAGCACAAGTATACTAAAGTTATAATTAAAATTAGGTCTAGAAAGAAGAGGTAGAAGGAGCGGGGAGGGGTAAGAGTGGGGGAGGGTTATTCAAAGTAGGAATTAAAATGTCATTAGACGGGAAAGACCGGGTGATTGGGAAAACATTTAAAATGGGGTTTATAATTTTTTTTGTTGTAAACTGTGTGTAAACTAAGTTATTTGTGTTTTAATAAAAAAAAGAAATAAAAAAAAACTTTATATAACTTTTTATCCGTTATCCGTTCACCAAATAAAACACACAAGTTAGTCAAAACAGAATAGGAAACCCTGGTGAAGATACTGTAAATACTGTGACACTCTTCTTATACTATCTGCTTATGCTTTTAACTTACATATTCCAGGAACGCTTTGTACACATAACTTAATGTAAATTTTCCGTCAAAATCATGTACAAAATTTACTTAAATTGATATTAATAAAAAAATCAACCGTAAAACACAAAGTTTTTTTATTAAAATATAGGTACATCTATTTTAAAATGTCTTTTTAAACCTTTTTTTGTTTGACTGACTATTGAACCTTTACTACCCATGAACTGGAATCGACAACTCTACCAACTATAGTAACTGCTGTAATGTCATCCGATTTCAGAGAAAAGCGTGTATGTCCGCATGTGTACGTGATTGCCACAAGGTTTATATAATGTATTGTCATCGAAAACAAGCATAAAACAAGTAAACATATAAAAATAAAAATAATAATTACTTGCGCCCAATGTAAACTTTTAGTCTCCATAGTACAAGTGTTTACATGGCATGTAAACGCAACATATAATCATGATATGCTTAACATACCGTTACTATTAAACAGGTAATGATTTTAACGGAACATGTGTAGTTGTTTAGACATTTTATTATTTGAGCAGATAAAGAATTGAAAAATAAGTACAGGGTTGTTATTTTGATATTCAAAGAAAAATGCCATTTTTTAATGTTTATTTCATTATAAAGAAGAAGGTATGCCGTTAATAGTGAAAAATAACATTAGTCAAATGACCACCACGACCACGCCTACAGGACCATATCCTTTTCATGAAATTTTCCATAGCCAAATCGCAAAGTGGCTGCCTTATGTCCTCGATAGCCTCACGAATTCCATCTTTGAGGTCTTGAATCGACGCTGGGCTGTTGACGTAGACCTTTTCTTTGACGTGGCCTCAAAGAAAGAAGTCACAAGGTGTTAAATCACAAGATCTCGGTGGCCAATTGTGATCACCTCTTCGAGAGATAACACGGTCCGGAAACTTTTCCCGTAACAGATCAATGGTTTGTTGCTTATGTGGCACGTAGCGCCGTCTTGTTGAAAGTAAACGTTTTCCAGATCAATACCATCCAATTCCGGCCATAAAAAATCATTAATTCCTTAATTAATATTCAAAATAACACCTCTTATTGGAAAACCCTTTCTATTTATGTATTTCCCCCAGTCATGACTTCGCTGTACGGGTAAGTTTATTCATGGAGAATATCTTCTTATTGCCTTTTCCTGTTTATTGGCTTAGCGTTCTTTGTAAGCCTTATTTAGACATACTGTCTGGCAAGTCGCGTTTTAGCTCGACCATAGATACAATTTATAATTCGTCAATAGATTCGTATTTATATTTTACATAGCATCAAGAATACAGACATTTCGTTTCAGAGATAAAATAATATTTTCACTGGCATTTCAATTGAGACTTAAATTTGGGTTGCTTTATTTTTTAGCATGGTATTTCGTTCGCTTTTCAACTGAAATGGAGTTGCTCTAGTAAGTCTAGTGGGTGTAGATAAACCTATATTAACATAAGGGAGCAACAGAAATATATTAAGTACCGTGATATTTTAAAAAACTGAATTCTAATTATTTGTTTCTAGTGATCACAGTGTCTTGGGAATAGTAAATGAGACATACGAGACTTTTCGGTCCAGTTCTTCAGCATGAAAATATTATTATGTTAACTTTTTCCACTATACATTTCTTGCATAAGAAAGTAGGGAGAATCGAGGGATACGGAATCATTTTTGAGGTTGTTTTTGATAACATTAACTCGACACAGGAGGCCCGGAGGAAAATAATTTCTCTCAGGGCTTAAGTCATCTTTGGGGATGCTGTGTGGAGGGTCTTTCTGAGGAGATGAAGGAGTGTACACGTGTCTTGAAGAGACCCGTGTTGTAGGTGGGAGGACACACAGACGACAGCAAATCATTCCATAGCCGAGCTGTTGAACTCAAGAACGAATCTTAGAAGCGACCCGTTTCCGGACTATGCACTAGATCCGATATATCACTGACGCTAGTTCCTCGGAACATCTTTTATTGTAATACCGGTAGGACAACGTCAACATACCTACCTGAGGCTTGTGCCCTAATGATCACAATCAAACGTTTCTGCACAGAGTCAAGGGGTCAAGGAGTGGCAAGATATCATGCAGTCTTTCCGGTTGTGAGGTATTTTCGTAAATATTTACCCCTTAGCAACAAACTCGTTTTAAATTTTACATTTTTTTTTATATTAACTCCACACAGGAGGCCCCAAAGATATTAGAAGAACGAGATATGCTATTTTGGCCGCCGGACCGTAGGCGGAGTACTACCTAATTAGGGTACTTTGAATACTGTCGGGACGTGTACGCACAGAAATCTGTTCTATGTATTAGTGCGGATACCTTAGCGTAAGCGAAGGTGTGCAGTAGTATTGGTGAACAAAACCGGCGACACTGGGCAAAACAATTCCGCACAGTATGAACTGCTCATAGCACATCTCGTTCATCTAATATCTTTGGGAGGCCCTGAAGAAAATATTTTCCCTCAGGGCCTATGTCATCTTTGGGGATGCTATGTGGAGGGTCTTTTTGTGGAGAGGAAGGAGTGAACATGGGTCTTGAAGAGTCCCATGTTGTAGGAGGGAGGAAACACAGAGGCCGGCAGTTCGTTCCACAGCCGAGCTGTTGAACTTAAGAACTGATAAACAACTATTTAACCTACATTGACTGGTTATCTAAGCATCTTGAGTTCGATTCCTCCCGCTAGCTATTCCTCCATCACGACAAAAGCAACATTTTCCGATTTCTTTGGTGATAGCAGGAGGTTTTCAAATTATCGTCAGGGTATTCGTAACCCGGAAATGTTTTTATTTCTCAATAAAAAATAATGTTCGTTTATTAGTTGTGTAAAAATTAATAAAGGTAAAACACGTAAGGCCCATGTTTATCAATCATCGAAGTCGCGATAAAAACGCAGTAACTATTTTATCCTGGTGCATAAATATTTGTGTTGGTCGAAATGAATCGTGGAATTTGAACATATTTATTTATCTTAAAAATAAGCAAAATTTGTCTAAAACCAATGTATTCAAAAGTATCGGTTTAGCCACGATGCTTAAGAACGATCGAGTATCTTCTAAGAGAAAAATTCCGTGAAATTATTTTCATGGCAGGCGGCTTATTAGAAGATTCGGAACGAATTATTAACAAATTTTACCGCACATACGGTGAAACATTTTCTTAACGTTCGTTCATAATAATATGTTTCTTAGTAAAATATGTTGTATTTTTACTGATACTTGTTATTAATTAAGTGTAAGTGATACATGAAATATCTGTTGCCATTGTAAATTCTAAAAAAGCTATTTTCGTTTGAATTTCGTTGTTTTTTTTTTTAAATTCTCAGCTCTCATGAACCAATGGGTTTTTGTAGCCTGATATTATAATGAAATAAATTGTTATTTAATACAAACTTTTGATTACTGAGATCATTCATTATTTTACTTAATTTCCAATGTTAAGTTCTCGCACTTATAACAATTTCAAACTGCTCTGGTTTATTTTTCTTAACGTCAACAATGTTGCCACGCTTTGCTCTGTAACTGTTTCATAGTATCATAAGTACTTATTTTGTACTGTTGTTGTTGTACAAGTGTTGAATCCCTTTGAGATGCAGATTTCTCCGCGATAGCTTGGATTTTGCCTGCTTATATTGTTCATACTCAGCTTGTTGATTTATGTGCTTGTTATTTTGCTAAAGCTTCGAACGTACGAATCAACTCAATATATTAATTTTATTATGTGCATGCACCCTCTAACGTATCATTGTGTAATATAAGATAAAAATTGGGTGATACCCAAACGCCATAGAGCATTATTAGGCACTTAATACACAAGATAAAAATTTAAGATAAACCTGAGACCTCCTTATCGTTTTTTTTATAAACGGGCTAAATCTTGTTAACTGTACAAGTATGTAAAAGGCCATAAGGGCGGTGATGATTAGTAAAAATAAAATAGTACTTACTAAGTGCTTACTCGTAGATGTAAGATTAATGGTCACAAGGTACAACAGTAAATGTTAAGTTATTGTCTTTAATTCTTATAACTCCTTTGATTCGAGCATAAGATACTCTCAATGGTGAAAGACCACCATTCAGAATTGAAAAATTTCATCGTTTTAAATGGTGTTAGCCGAGTTCGGTGACTACACTTAAGGGTCCACACCTTCCTCACCCCCATCTAATTCCCATCCCTACTACCTTCAGCCTCACAACATACCCAAATTGAGGAGAGTTTTCACAAATCTACCCAAAACCGTGTTTTTTTATACTTATTATCTATGTGGTGTATGTGTGGGTGTCTATGAATATGCGCATGCAGATTTAAAAAATTGTCTTATTTGGCTACTGTACGTGTAATAGAAAATGATTTTCACAAGGTGAAATATCCTCGACCTACAAATTAATATTTAAGCAAAAGTGAAATAACTTGGAATGTATATAATTTAAAAGAGCCGTTATTAACTTATTTTAATGTGTCTTAATAGGCCACCAGTATTTGTACAAAAACTAAGCTTTATTTCTGAATCCTTACCAAAAGATTTGCCTAGATAACACTTAGGCATTTTTTGTATGTACTTATCAACAATAGTTTTATAATTTTAACTAAGATTTTTTTTAATTTTTTTCGGAACAAAACATATTTTTTTATAATAAACCATATTTTTACCGCAGAACTAAAATGTATTAGTATTTCGGTATGTGAAAACTTAAAAAATAATAACTCTTTTGTGAAATTTCGCAATTTTCTACCTCTTTTTATAAAGATTCGTTTTCAATAATAATACACGTCGTACCTACAAAGCGTCGCGCTCTGTCAAGCTATCGTTTTATACATGAAAAACAATTTTTAATAGTTCCGCCGGAAGAAAAAACTAAATCGTAGTAAAAAACAATTTAAGTTTATCACGTGGTAGTGTTCTCCCGTGATTTTTTTAACATTTAACCATTGATTTTTTAATATTATAAACAATTGATCTCACTGTTTACCAAACTGAAGTGTTGTGTACAACGTATCAAGTGCGCGGATTGGACGATTAATTATGAGCTCACTTCTCAAGGCTCCTATTGGTTGCGATTGTGCTGCGAATCTGTGATACCTATTGTTTACAACCGAAACTGTCTTCAATATAAATTCAAAAACAATGTCTCAATCTGAAGCTTCTGATGATGAGAACGACCTTATCCCCTTGAACTCACAAGGAATTTTAAAAGAAACTCAAAATGCCCTCAAAACTTTACAAGATACCTTGGGAAATACAAAGGTTTCCAAGGAGCAACAGCTGAAGATTGCCAATAATATAGCCTGCATCCTAGGATCTGTTGGACAACTAATTTTGGAGAGAGAAACTCTCCGAGGTGAACTCGCCTTAGCAAAAGCGCAAAATAAAGTAATGCTAGCAGAAAAAATGGTGGTAAAACAGGAAAATAAGCAACTCCAATCCAAAATTATTCAGCTAGAATTAGACCTAGGACCAGTGATGAAAAGAGTGGCAGATGCTACGGAAGCGAGTCTCTCTTTTGCAGAGGTTGCAAGTAAAAAAGTGAACTTACCTCCACCATTATCGCGTTTGGACGTCCCCATAGGAAAACCGAAGCCATCCGTCTGTTTCTTTCCAAAATTACCATCGGTGGAAGATAGCGAAGAAACAAAGAAAATAATCAGGGAAGCACTGAAGCCATCCCAGCTAGGAGTAAGAATTACCGGAGTAAAAAATATACGGAACAAAGGAGTAATCATCCATACGGCTAGTACTGCGGAACAGGAGAAACTACTAAGATCGGAAATTGTAACCGAATCTGCGACTCTGAGCGCCCGACCCCCAACAAAAAGGCTACCAAGGGTCATCTTCTTTAACGTTCCAAGGGAGTTGTCAGATAAAACTTTTCTTGAGTGTGCCCTAAATGGAATACAAAATATCGAGGAGACAAATGAAACCATAAAAAAATGTAAGCTTAGTCATCTAGCTGGCCCTCGAACTGGACCTGCATGCCATAGAATCTACGTGGTCCCCACATACCTGAGACATGCACTGGTAAAGCAAGGACGCGTATTTGTTGATTGGACAGTTTGCGGTGTTCGTGATTTTATTGGATTAACTGTGTGCTCAAAGTGTCAGATGATAGGACATTCTTACAAGTTCTGCAAGGAGACGACGAGATGTGGGCACTGTGCCCGGGAAGGACATACCCGTGAGACATGCCCTTCTGCCACAGCGGAGCCAGTCTGCGCAACATGCACGAGATTTCACAAGCCCGCAAACCACCCGTCCGGAGACAGGGACTGTCCGGCTTACAAGGCAGCCCTTCAAAAGGATTTAGCTAAAATTGACTATGGCGTCTAATATTGATTTTGAGACCTCAGATATAGAATATGAACGGATTCAAAAGTTCGAAAACTGGACCCAATTCAAACATGAAACAGGCGATAAAGCAATAACTGTCGTTAATTTGAATATTAGGTCTATCTCCAAGTACTGGAATACATTCTTACTAAGTATTTATAGTCAACTAAATAACATTGATATTATAATACTCTGTGAAACCTCGATAGACGAAAACAGTGTAAATCTATACAAAATATCAGGATTTAACTCATTCTATTATTGCCGAACAAAAAGATCGGGAGGCGGGATTATGGTTTATATTAAAGAAAACCATATATTCGAAAAAAAAGATATAATAGCTACTACATTCGAGTGCGTCTATGGAACCTTCTCCGTAAACAAACACAAACGCATACATCTATTTGCATTATATCGACCCCCGAACACGAACAAAAAAACCTTCCTACAACAGCTCGAAAATATAATACGAAACATTGATATTAAGGAAACCATCTTGATACTTGGAGACATTAACTTAAACCTATTAAATAAACACGACTCAATAATTCTGCAATACGAAAATTTAATGGCTAATTACGGTCTAGTGAAATGTATATATGACATTACGAGAGAAGCGGTGGTAAATACCTACACAACTGCGACGTGTCTGGATCACATATATATTAGAGAAAAAGAAAAGTGTGAAATTAACTCATGCGTATGTGAAACAAGGATAGCAGATCATTATATAACTGCCGTGTCTGTATACCTTCATAATAAGGACAAAAGCAAAATATCGCACCATGAATACAACACTGTACTATCTGAAAAAAAAGTTGATGAAATGATTACAAAAACTGATTGGAACTCAATTCAAATTCACACTGATCCGGATATCATATATCAAGACATTAAATCACACTTTAAAAAAATCTACGAAAAAAGTAGTATCACAAAATTAGTAAAAAATACGTATCGCCATAATCAAAAAAGTTGGATGAACGATATTCTCATAGAAAATATACAAACGAGGGATAAATTATGGAGATAATGGAAAAACATGCCAACAAACAAGAAATATGAAAAAGACTACAAAAAATACAGAAATAATCTAAATAAGCAAATATTAGATGCAAAAAAAACATACTTCAATAACAAATTCAATAATTGTTTTAAGGATATAAAAAAACGTGGAACGAAATAAACAAAATATTAGGAAGAAAAAACAAATCCAGTTGTGACGCAGTTATATCTAAGTACTTCTTGAAGACCAAACCGACGGATGAAGTTGCAGAAAATTTTGCTAACTTCTTTGATGAGGGAGTAAATGAGTTACTACACAAATGTGATGTCCGTGCGTCTCCATACCAGCTAGACGATTTACCGCATTCTATGTACCTACCCAGAGCTAGCGTAAAACAAATAGAATCTATAATCGGAATATTGAAAAACTCAAAAACACCAGGATTGGACCAAATACGTATGTATGATATAAAAAAACATGTAAAAATACTGAGCCCAGTAATTACTCATTTTATAAACACAATAATTGATACTTGCCAAATACCTGAAGAATTAAAAACTAGTGTTGTTAGACCTATTTTTAAAGGCGGTGATCATTCAATTATAAATAATTACAGACCTATTTCCCTATTACCTGCCTTGGAAAAAATTCTCGAAAAATATATAGCAATATACCTAGACGGATATTTAAATAAATTTGGTATCATTGACGAATGTCAGTACGGGTTCCAAAAAAAAAAAAGCTGTGACGCACTACTAAATAATTTTTCTAATTTCATAAACACCCAGCTCAACTCTCAAAAACATGTACTTGTACTCTTTATTGATTTCTCTAAAGCCTTTGATACACTATGCCATAAACAAATAATAAAATTTCTACAAATTATTGGAATCCGTGGTAAACTGCTAACTTTTTTTAATAACTACTTATCAAATAGAAAAATGAGGGTAAGAATATTGAATGAGATGAGTAAATCTAAATTTATAAGGTCTGGTGTCCCACAGGGGTCAATTTTGGGTCCAAAATTGTATATTATATATGTCATAGCTATGTCGAAACTATTTAGAAAAGCGCGCAGATTCATTTTCGCAGATGACACCGCACTTGTAGTATCTAATGAAAATCCTCAAATAGCGGTTCAAGAATTGCAAACCGACTTCGATGAACTGCTAAAATGGGCACACGATGTAGGATTGGTTATAAATGTAAAGAAAACAAAATGCATGTATATCAGATCACCAAGTTTGAAAATGTGGAATATTCCCAAACTAACCGCACATAACTTTGAATGCATCCATAGAAAAATAATATCTAACTGCCAATGTGAGAAAATTGATTTTGTCAACGAGTATACTTATCTGGGATTAAAAGTAGATAACACATTTAAATGGGATAAGCAAGTTACTAAAATATGTAACCAGCTAAGAGCTCTAGCAAACAGTTTCTATAAATTAAAATTTGTCTTGCCTCATAGCACACTCAAGCTAGTATATTTCTCATTAGTAGAATCTATTCTTAGATATGGAATTAGAAGCTGGGGAAATACAAGCATGACATATATTAAGTATGTACAAAATTTGCAAACCTCTATCATAAAAAAAAATTGTATCACCTAATATGTATAGACAAAGACACAATGTGCAACTGTTATATTGTGCTGAGGGCCTGCTCCCTATAAAAGGTTTATTTTGGTTCCTTACCATTAAAGATAACTGGGGCGATAGTACTTATAAAAAACCACTGGTACATAGTCACAGCACACGTCTTACAGAAAAAAAAGGGTTGAAAATACCTAAAATAACAAATAAGTATGGAAGCCGAACGCTGGAGTACTGTGTACCAGTGATTTTTAATAAGCTCAAAAATAAATTTGTTTTTTCAGAAAATAAGAGTTTAAGCATGAAAACTGTAAAGATGTGGCTTATAAATGAAAAATCTGTATATCTATAAAAAAATAGAGCAAACAAAGAAGAAAAGGAAAGCATTATTTGAAAGTTTTAATTCTAATATAAATTAATGTATTTATTTTATTTTTTATTTTTTTCACTAACAAGCTTTTTATTTCCAGAAAAAAAAAATTAAAATAACATTTTTCAATTAGTTAACTAGAATTTAAATTCTATTACATTGTGTTACAGTACGATGTTATTCACTTTCAATGTGTGTTATCGTATTTGTATTATTTTTGAATGTGTGTTATCTGTGTGCTATATTGTCTTGTACTTATGAATGTACGTTATCGTATTGTCATTCAAAGTGTTAGTGTAGTTGTATGTAAGAGTCTGTTATTTATTTTATATAACGGGAGACTTATATTATATTATAATTGTAAATTGAGATAGAACCTGCAGACAAGCAGCCATGTGGCAGCTTCGTGGGACTATCTATACATTGTCTAAAAAAAAAAAAGTAAAATTTTCAGTCAATAAAGCTTATTTAAAAAATAAAAAAAAAAAACAAATGAATTGAGTTTTCTTATTATTCATCATGTCTTATAAAAGATCAGCTTAAAATAATATTGACCCCGACTAATCAATTCACTGTTTCACGAAAAAAATTGTGACCTTTTCCCTCAGTTGTGTCATTTTGTGTCCGTCACTCCTGGAAACATTGACCCCCCAGATTCCTATCCACCCCTCATATAATTTTCCTTCCCAGATCTTTCTCTGCTTCTACTATGTTTATTCCTTAAAAACTCTTCACAAAGCATCCCCAAAGATGATATAGGCCCTGAAGGAAATTATTTTCTTGTTAACCTCTTGTGTGGAGCTAATGTAAAAAAATCCATTTCAAAATCTATCAAACTGGGATTTTTTAACTAGATTCAAAAAACATAATAATTTAACGTAAGTGTTGCTATAGTAAAAATAATGATTCTAATTTCTAAGCCCATCTCACCCGGAGCTATATCACTCGAGTGGTTATAGTATAGTCAAGTCCCGCTTGGCAACAACGTTCTTGAACCAGAGTCACATAGAAAGAAAAGGGTTTACGTTTTATTTTATTTTATTTTATTTTTTAAAAAGAAAGACAAACATTCCTGGGTTACGAATAACCTGACAATATTTGAAAATCTCCTACTACAACCACAGTAAGCTGAAAATGTTGCTTGTGTTGTGATGGAGGACTTAGCCAGCCGAGGAATTGAACACACTACGCCTGGGTGGGACCCAAACGCGATGTCAACTCGGCCACCGACCGGTCGGTTACCGGAACAAATAGAGTTTAACAAAATAACAAATGATACAAATTATAACGCTAATAAATAAGTAAGGAATAATATTATTTTTGAATTCCACTTGCAAAGGAAACTCTTCATTTTAATGAATTTTCCTATCACTGATATCATTGGTTTTGTTATCAAAATGATTATAATCAAATATTTGGGTTTGCGATATTACGAGGCAAACGGTGTCCATTTTCATTAGTAAACCGTGAAATTGTTTCTCGCTAATTGGGACAACATTATTATCCGTTGGATTGTAGTTCTATATTAATCTTTGGTAATGATTTATCCACCTTTATCTCGGTGTACAGTAATTAAGAAATCCATTCCCGGTACATTGAACGTATATTCATTTCCAATACGGATTCTCCATTGATAAGAAATGACTAGGTAGGCCCTACACTATTTATTGTGAACGATTGCCCTATGAAAGTAATTACTTTGTAACAGCTCTTTTATGATGTTAAATATACATAATAAGCAAAACTTTGCGAAGGATTATATATTACACAAATATAATATATGTCCATGTCACAAAATTTGTATGACAGAAGGTTGGCTCAATAACATAAGAACACAAGAAATGCCTTGTGGAAGTGTTTCGTGATCCAAATATTTGCCTAATGGAGGCTTAAATTTCCATTGCAAAACTGTTTTTTCGAAGTATCAAAGTTCTATTCCAGTTCTGGTTTTATTTAATATGTACTATGAATTTAATTAACAGTTACTGCTTATTATATAGGCGTGTTGGAAATAAGCCGACGTAGCTCAGTGATCCAGAGCACCTGACCGGACATCAGAAGGTGCGGGTTAAATTCCCGTCGGCGGCATTTATTTTTACTCAGGAGATATTTTCAATTTGTATAGATATTCAGTCGACTAATTATTGCTTATAATAATGTGTTATCCTTTGTGCTATTCATAAAAAATCTTGTCTTATAAACATTAGTTTATCATTAAACAACATACTTTAAATCAAAGTTCGAATGAAAATAATAATTGTCTTCGTGGTAGGCCATCTAACGTATTCCAAGCCAACGCAATAGTTGGCATGTTGACTGCTTCATTCCTAATGAATGATCCCCTTCATGTCGCTATAATGAACATTGCATGACCAAAACAAATAAAATCAAAAATAAATAAAATACACTTTTCACTGTCAGTTGGTTGCGGTAACTATATAATGCATCCTGTCCCCGGGGGATAAAGACTGGCTATGCGTTCATCCGCCATTAGAACGAGTGTCTTACTTTATTGTATACTTAATCAAGAAGTTAACTATTTTTATCTCCAGAATAACTTCGAAACTGAAGTTAAAAATGGATTTCAACTCAAAGAAATATAGTTTTAGATGTGTGTGGAACTTCTAGAAAATGAAACATTATAAACAAAGTTTTATCAAAAGAATTCTTCTTCTTCTTTCGTATGGTGGGGGAGGGTCGGAAAAGAACATCTAGAGGTCTATGAGCCAGTACTGGGCTTCAGGTGTCACCATGTGGACTTCATCAATACCGCCGGGGAATGAATAGAGCGGGTATTCGTTGACCACATGTTCGGTGGTCTGCACCGCATGCCAATCCTTTAAGGTCTCAACAATTCATAATGAAGGCATAGCGGCTGTGGGAGGACCTTATCCTATTGATGTCGGACCAGAATTTACGGAGCAGTAAAATCAAGACTGTCTCTCACTGGGGACGTGCACGAGGTAGACATTTCCCATGTCGGCTTATTGCCACTCAAGTTTTTCGACCGATCTTCTGGAGTGAGAGGTGATCGAAGGAGTCTCTCTCCTTCCATCTAGAAGGGTTTTCGGGACTTGCAAGATAAGAAACAACATCATCGTGCAAAGGTATTGGGCTTCTTTACCCCCTCAGTGTTGCAATCGCTATTTTGGCGGGACTATGTTTGCAAGTACGGGGAGCCAAGAGAGTGGTGTAGATTTTGGAATTGGAACAGAGCAAATCTACGCCGCAACAAACAAGTAAGGCCTAACCCATTGGATGTATAAATCCACCAAATCCCCCGATTGTATTTCGCCTTTCTAAGCGCACAACATTTTTAAATGTTTGGTCCATGTTACATAAACATTGCATACTGTTAAACTTGTAAATTGACTGAAGTTGTCAAACATCGGATTTAAGATGTACCTACAACGCTTACACATCCCCAAAATTTTATGGAAGTACGTTTTGTGTGGGTGGTGTTGCGTGAGGGGTGGGGGATCTATATATATCACATAAATAATTCATGTACCCTTTGCATTTTAATGTTCTAGACGGATCTCTGAGCTACCTTTTTTGCGCTACTAGCCCCAGATTAAACAGAAACAGCGCAGAATTCGAAGGTTATATAAATGGCAAGTGTCCTATTATTTTCCATTTTAACAGCTTTTCCTATCAAGACCTTCATCGTGAATTCATAGTAGATGGATACGCGCAAATCTGAATTTCAAATTTCCGACGACCTTCAATATTTACTCTTAGGGGATTATACTTCATTACTTCCGCAATACTTTCTAAACACTCACTGGGTAAATTGAAAAATTACTGCAAAATGTGTATTTTTTATAGGTACCTACGAAGAACATTTACTTTATCAGGTTAATTTGATATAAAATAATATTTGCGGATGATTATTTTTTTCAAGAAATAATGAATATATAAGCCCAAGTACTATCAAACTTTTTGTTTGGTTATTAAAAGTTTCAAATACAGTTTCCAGATACCTAATTATAATATAAGGTATATTAAATTACCTGCATTACACAGTCTCTGAGAAATATATTTTTAATAACGCAAAGAATTCAGCCGAAACAAAAATAAGAACATTTTTCGATAAGAAGAAATATTTTATTAATTTTTTACGACCAACAGAAAGTTTCAGTCAGAAATCGTGCATTCCAAATATAGTGTCGAATTTTTCTTACGGGTGTAAAAATTTATCGGAAGGAAGCCGAAACAGAGACCGCATTCAATAAAATTATAAGTAGGTATACACGCGTTCTATAAATACATATTTTTACTTCTATCGCGAAAAACATTTAAGTTATGTTTAAAAATATAAATATTGGCAGAAGCAATATGTATTAACAAAACCTAGTCTATTCCTTTTTAAAATTGCAACGAAAATTATTTTTTGTAACTTAATGTCTAAAAGTACCTAATCATTATAAATTTATTACTTGTCTTTCTGGGTAACCTTAACGGGAAAATATTTCAGGACAGCTTTTTTAAAAACAACATGTCACAACATCCAAAATAAAGATAACAAATACTAATTGCAACATTTTTCCAGAATGAATCTAGCAGCCTCTCCACGAAAGTTAAACGCATTGCTCATAACATTACGGAATCTGTTAATAATATAATAAACGCATTACGAAAAAATATCGACCGAAGTAAGTTTTCGCAGGGAAAGGAAATAGGGTAAGGTCACTCCATAAAAATACAAAAATCTGCTGTATACTTAAACCAAAGAAAAATTACACACTCCGTTTTACAGAGTGGTTGCTTTTGCACATTCTGCCGTGAATTTCTTCAGCAAATCCACCCTAAATTAACCTACCTATATAATGATAGAAGACTAATTTATTAATCCAGCTCACAGACTGTTTTCGATTTTCTATATCAATTCAAGTCTGATCTCGATTCATGCGTGATTAAGATTGTTACCCTACAGAAAGCCAGAAACGGAATAATATTCCAGGGTACAATAATTTGAATACCGAGGAATAACATAGGTAATGTATATTCTAAATGTTCCGCGACAAGTATCCAAGACTTTGGTTGAACGCATATACGACAAACAATTCAATTATAAATTCCAAGAGAAACGGTAATGCCAATCAGACATGTACCCGTGCCAGTGCGGGTATTACAGGAATTCTCGAACGAATCTCTTTTGAATAATCAAAGCAGGCTATATACCTTCAATCCAAATCTGTCAGTGTTTCTGACAGTATGCAATATCCATATTAAATTATAAGATTTACAACTCGGGAAAAAAATCGTCACACAGTATCCGTAAAATCTACTGAAGAAACATTGCCTAAAATTGTTTCAGTCAGTTAAGCAATTCAACAAATCAGCTCAAATAGAGCTGATGAATATGACTAGTAGGTAACCCGGTCTCTCTCAGATTTCTATCAATCTGTGTAAAGAAAAGATGAAGAAAATCTTAACAGCGTGGTAGTAATTAATACAGTCCAGTTTTCACTTGCTAACTTATATCCAGCCAATTATTGGTTTTGGGGTAAAAGAAAATCAAAAATTGATTATGATTTTCTACAGGAAAAATTATCTCCATTATTAAACCTATTGAACTAACATCACAATCTTTAAATGACGGCAAATTCATAAATCGCTATCTAGTAATGTTAGTAATGTTATATTTTAAAACTACAAAGATTGATTTCTATTTTAATACTTGAAATGTTAATATTTTAAGACTATATTTATTAATTATTATTTTTTGGTAAACTAATGTTTTTAAGACAAGATTTTTTATGCATAGCACAAAGGGTAACAATTATTTTACAAGCAATAATTGTTCGCCTGAAACACTCATCCACATTGAAAAATCTCCTGATAAAAGATATATGACGCCAACGGGACTCGAACCCGTGTCCCTTCGATTTCCGGTCGACAGCTCTGACCACTGAGCTATGGCGGCTTATCTCTTACCCGCGAAATTATTCAATATATACTAGTGTTTCATTCAACAATTACTGCTTGTTACATTTTTCACCTGAAAACAACCAACTTTAAGTGCTAACTCTCTCACTAGATGGCGTCGAGACAAATTGTCTACATTTTTAGGCGAAATACTTGAACTTGTCAAATATTAATTATTATTTTTTGGTAAACTAATGTTTTTAAGACAAGATTTTTTATGCATAGCACAAAGGGTAACAATTATTTTACAAGCAATAATTGTTCCCCTGAAACACTCATCCACCATTGAAAAATCTCCCGATAAAAGATACATGACGCCAATCTAGTGAGAGAGTTAGCACTTACAATGCCTTTCTCATTATAAAATAAAGTTGGTTGTTTTCAGGTGAAAAATGTAACAAGCAGTAATTGTTGAATGAAACACTAGTATATATTGAATAATTTCGCGGGTAAGAGATAAGCCGCCATAGCTCAGTGGTCAGAGCTGTCGACCGGAAATCGAAGGGACACGGGTTCGAGTCCCGTTGGTGTCATGTATCTTTTATCAGGAGATTTTTCAATGTGGATGAGTGTTTCAGGCGAACAATTATTGCTTGTAAAATAACTATATTTATTGATTTCCATTTTAATACTAATAATGTTAATACTTTAAGACTACATATATTGATTTCCATTTGAAACTAGTAATGTTAATATTTTAAGACCACATAGATTTATTTCCATTCTCATTCTTGTAATGTTAATACTTTAAGACTACATAGATTGATTTCCGAAGATATTCTAGACCCACGCAAACCCGTCAACATGATGATTATGATTTTGTTTTCTTTTGATTGTATAGTGACCCATCGAAAATAATCCTCGCAAAACAGGCAGGATGCAGGTCTTTAAGAAAAATAATGTTTTTGATTAACTTGACAGAACCCATGTGATTTCTCTCTCTTCTAATCAGTAAAAAAGAAAATTGTTGTAATGATGACGAATTTATCTCTGGAATACTCTGCTACAAGTTGTTACACAATGTGCCTATTTTTTCTGACGCATCTTTGACGCGACGTGACATGAGTTTTCAAATTGGTTTCACTTATTTGTAGTGTAACGATTTTAATTTTAAACGCATTTTCTTTAAGGACTAGCGACCTAATCAAATCGAATAAGGACATGAATGCAAAGTATGCATTAATCGCCCTAAATGGGAAGTCAGACGTGCGTCAGGGAAGATTTGCACACACGACATACTACAGTCGTTGATGACAAATACTTGCATCAGTTTAGTAATTCCTGTACAAATATACATCGCATTAGAAGTATGAAGGTCGCCTTTAGGTACTTTTCCACATTCGTTAAATCATTCAGAGCAAGATCAAACATTTTTACATACAACTTGCGTATCTGTATTTTTTTTTACTATTACTGCAGGAGTGATTAACTAATGCGGCATGTCCCAATGGATTGGGCCAATGCGCTGGCCCAGCATGTACAGGACGACTTGGCCATTGTATGCGTTGGCGGGTCAAACCAATTATTGTCGGTTTTCGTGCACACATCAAAGGATCTGAGCACCAATGTGCTAACAGCTTTCACACGTTGACCCCATCTCTAGTTCGCAATAAGATAATCTATGTGTCGCCTTGGTGTAAGACCACCAAGTACAGTAGATAAAACAACTACACTAACTTCCCGCCAGTTGCTTTACCTTTGTTCCGTAAATAAATAGAATTGTAACAATTAATTTTATAAGCAATAATTATTAGCCTGAAACACTCATCCACACTGAAAAATCTCCTGATAAAAGATACATGACGCCAACGGGACATGAACCCGTGTCCTTTCGATTTCCGGTCGACAGCTCTGACCACTGAGCTATGGCGGTTTATCTCTTATCCTGTCCCGTTGGCGTCATGTATCTTTTATCAGGAGATTTTTCAATGTGGATGAGTGTTTCAGGCTAATAATTATTGCTTATAAAAAATAATTGTTACCCTTTGTGCTATGCATAGCAAAAATATTATCTTAAACATTAGTTTACCAAAAAAATTATAATTAAATAGAATTTTAAACAGTTAAAAGTAGACAATACATCTTCATAAGTGCCATAATCGAAGAAATGTTATGTCCATTACGCTAAATGAAATCATTTTATTGTGCGTACAAGTGGACCTAACTATAAACACAATTCTAAATTCCTAGTTCAGAAATACCTACAGGAACAGATAACATTTACAACAGTTTAAATAAAGTGCCGTTCCGGTGGTGAGCCCATTGTGCTATCATTTATTAATAGCTTAAATCTAGGACCATATACATGCGATCATATTTGTTTACTCCCTTTATACAAAATCAAAGCCTACCAAGCTATCGAAAAGTGATATTATTTACAATTTAAATAAAAACTGCAATTTATCCACTCAACTGAACATCTTTTTATCTGATAATGCATAAACAAACAAGGAGTAAAAATACAAACCAGAGTAATATGAAGCTAAAATCTATACTTCCGGAACATAAAGATATTCTTGATTTCTTTACAGCTGTGAATAATAAATTTGAAAAATTGAAAAAAAGAATTCTTCAAGAAAATGAGCGAAGAAAATGCTTAATCTAGAGACTCACATAAGTTAATTAGCAACTTATTAAAATATAAAATATCACCAAGCTAGTGTTTGAAGTCGAAACACTTTGGAGATAAGTAAATGATAAAAATAAGATTATAAAAAGCTTTGAAATCAGAATTGTTATTTTTTCAAAAGCTTCGAAGGAAAACTGCCTAGAAATACATGGAATCCCACAATTCAATGAGAAACAGCCAGCATTACTAGTACAATAGGTGGTAGGCCCCTGGGGCGGCGATGCAGCTACATGACCTAAAGAAGGTCAAACGGATCCAGAACAGAAAATCAGGAATCTATCCGAGAATCCAAGTTAAATTTCATGATAACAACTAGCGCAATTAAATACTAACAATGCGGAAGAATATTGACGCCAAAAGTGCGACAGCACTGGGCAGCGACCAAATCAACTATGTGCCCATACTTCAAAGAACTCCTCTGGAAAACTAAACAGAGAACAAAATAAATTATACTCGTACATGTTTGTCTGGTTTAGAGAAAAAAGTCATTACGAAATTTTTTCAACAAAAAAAAAATATAGGTAGGTACCTATATATATATATTTTTAAATAATTAAATATACAAAATTATTACAATAATATACAAATGTTGATATTTTGAGGCTGATTGCGAAAAAATGATATTTTTTTTAACGGAACTGCCTCAATTGATAAATTATTTCTCGTGTTTAAGTTAGGGAGTTGCGTCATTGTGGTTTATAAGTTGTAAAATTTCATTACTTGAAATAGTTAAAAATTAACAAACTGTTATAAAACTAAATAATAAATTCGATAACACAATATAATTAAGAAAATAAGAAATTTACAAAATTACAAAATTAGAAAATATAACTTAAATAATATAATAGTTATTAAACTTAAAAAACATAAGACATTATTTTTTTTTTTAAAGAAAGACAAACATTCCCGGGTTACGAATAACCTGACAATATTTGAAAATCTCCTACTACCACCACAGTAAGCGGAAAATGTTGCTTGTGTTGTGATGGAGGACTTAGCCAGTCGAGGAATTGAACACACTACGCCTGGGTGGGATCCAAGCGCGATGTCAACTCGGCCACCGACCGGTAATGTATTAGGTAAGAAATAAAAGAAGGTAGGTACAGAACTGGTTGTAAATTGTTCAAAGACTGAGCTGGCAATATTGTATGAAATGGGTTCTTAATAAATGCAACAAATATAAACGAATATTTATGTTTTAGGTAAACAGGTTTACGGTTAATTCGAGGTTATTTCGCAATTTCGAACCCTTTACGGTAGTTATATTTTTTAGGTCACTTTTCGTGTTATCAATTAACTTTAGCACGTCCATAATGTGTTAAACTTGAGCAGCCGTGCACAAACTACATGACACACCTCTCAAAATAATTTACTATGCCCGTTCAAAATAACAATAGCCCATCACCTATATCTGTAATTTTAGCATGTCAACAGGTTTATTTTTTTTATTTATCTGTTTATTCACAAAAAAGAAAAACGCCGTCTCATAAACCTTTGCAAATAGAAGGAAAAAACCTACAAATTTCAGATTGTGAAAAATACCTGGGACTTCATATCGATAAACACTTATCTTTTAAACACCACATACAAAAAGTAAAAGAAAAAATTATCCCACTAATTGGTGTATTTGGTAGAATAGCCCATCTTCTACCAATACAAGTAAAGAAAGGATTATACTTTAGTTTAATTCAATCCCATCCAAATTATCTCATAGAAATATGGGGAAACACAAACATCACATATCTAAACGAAATTCAAATAATACAAAATAAAGTTATAAAAAAACTTTTTAACTATAGACCAGATACCCCCACCAAAAGAGTATACCATGAAACTAACTTACTTAAAATTAGAAAACTGTACGAATACAACATATGCCTATTAATTCACAAAATCCAGAATGGCCTCATACACACAAATACTTCATTTATGAAAACATCCCAAGTACATGACCACCACACAAGACAACATAATAAATTATACACAAATTCAGCAAAGACAGAGTGTGGTAAAAGAAACATAGGCCATGAGGGTGTACACATATATTATCTCCTTCCTGATAGCCTGACAACCGTAAATAGAATAAATATATTTAAGAAAAAACTGTTTGCCCTCAAGATCAATGAGCAAAACCAAAATGCTCTTACTTAAGAAAAATATGTTACTTAGGTAGTAAACCATAATTATTAATATATATATTATTTTTGTTTTAATCAATGTACACTTAAGTTAACAAAGCGAAATATGTATTTGTTTTAACTTAATAAATAACAAAAAAAAAATATTCCCCGAAAATTAGTGCTCGCACTGATTTACGAGGTAGGTGATCAAAACGAGATTTCCAACTATAGGCCAATATCACTCTGAGCGAGTAACTCAAAGATTTTTGAGAAAATTACTAAGCGTAGACTATAAAACTAGCTAGAAACCAAACATATCTACTCCTCTAACCAGTTCAGCCTTGCAAGCGACAGATACAGTAGCTACTCTCATTGAATTTATCTCAAAAATATTGATGTTAAGAGTTGATGTATAGGAGTCATCCCATATCTAGAAGAAGCATTCAACACTGTTACAACAAAAAATTTCTAAAAAAACTAGGATGTATTGATATCAGAGGTCTTCAGCTAGAATGGTTCCAAAGCTATCTATCCTTGCGCTCACAAAGAGCGACTCTACGAATGTCAACTATGGCGTACCTCAGGGCAGTGTATTGGGCCCGATACTCTTCCTGGTGTACATAAGTGATCTTTGTAATTTAAAACTTCAAGGTGGTCAAACAGTCACATTTTCTAATTGTACAGCTATTATATTTGTTGCCTCTACCTGGGAAGAAGTTGCCAAGCTGACCGCAAAAGGAACGAGGAAAGTGAATCTGTTAACACCTTATATCTCAAAAATAGACAAGTAAAGACTGACAGTAAAGGACAACCGGACTCAAAATTTTTAATACAGATAGACTATTGCACCCTAGGCTCTTCCCCCTGTTCCTGCCAAAAAAGAAATGGGGTAATCTATGAAATACTTAGGGATGAACATTGAGTCTGTGCTGGAGAACTCACGTAGAAAAAATACGGCTAGTGTACGAACGATTCCAAAATTTCAGTCGGTTCGATGTCATAAAACTTGAGAAACGAGCTTTCAAATGTCGTACCCAAGTCTTGCTATTGTGCCCGTAAAATTGATGATTTTTCCACAAATGCCACTTTATGCAGATTATGCTATTGATTTTGTTTCTTAGCACGATATAAAAATTTCATTGTTGTAGAACTTGAGACAACGGCTTTCAAATATCGAAACCAAGTCTTACATTTGTGCCCGTAAGAGTAGTAATTTTTTCAAAAATGGTTTTTATGCAGATTTTGATGTTGATTTCTCTACAGACCATAACTCTTAGCACGATGCTAAATTTCTGTCAAATCTAGTCAGTAATCAGTCCATAGAACTTGAGAAAACGGCTGTCAAAATTCGAACCTAAGTCTTGCATTTGTGCCCGTAAGAATGACGATTTATTATTATTCGGATACGCCTGAGGTTTTAAGATTGTGTTACTATATCGACTTAACATAGAAATGCAGTCCAAATGAGTTTGCATACTTCAATTCTGTTGCTGTACTTTGAAGTTTACAATACCAATGAATACATAAAACTGCTACGGTTTTGGCCATGGACAGTCAATATTGCTTCTGTAATGTTTATGTTGGTACCTACCCAATAATCAATCCATCGGTAATAGCTACCTAACGATAATAAAAGATAAAATTCTAATGCATTGGAGAACGAGCACATGAAGAGTGTCATAAACAATATTACTCAACTGATCATGGGAAAGATTGATGGAAGTTCTGATGAAAGAGAACGTCGCGCCTTACGCCTTAGAAATATTCGTGACTTGTCGTTTGCAGTAAAATAGTTTTAAAGTAGGTTTTGTGATGCGCCCAAACGCCAAAATGATGTCATTTGAAGGCTACACAAGACTTTTATAACGAGGGCTTGCTTGAGGCTCACATTTTAATTAATTCCGACTAATTCGTTACTCTATCTTTTTCAGACCGATACCCACGGGATTTATAAAAAAAGTATCTTACCATTCAAATATTTAACGTAAAACTGTTTATTAAATTGGACAAAGCGTTTTTCGTCTACAAAATTAGAGTTAAGTTCCAGATGTTTATTTTTCTGGACGATGAATTAGTAACTTCCCGAGGTATTCGTTTAGAAATATCTGAGATTTCAGTAATACCTACGTTTATCAGAATGAACTAAATAAACCCAGGGGAAATATCAATTTCCTAGGCCTTCTACGGCGAATTCATCCGTTGGTCCGTCTAATACGCCAGGGCGTATGCGCGTCAAAATTTTCGTAAAAGGCTTCTTAACTTTTTTAATTAATTAACTCTTTTAGGGTATTTTGTTAACTAAAATTTAATCTTTAAGGTCTAAAATTAATTAGATGACTCAATTAAAAACCTGAACATCTTTATTCAAATTTAATTTTAAAAATAATAAATAATATTTGGATGATTTGTATAGCCCCGTTTTTGTGCAAATTCATCCCAAGGGTGCTGTACAAATATATAATACATTTGTGATTAGCTAATTGTTTATTAGCGAATTTAAGATACAGGATTTAGGACATAATTAGAAAATTGTATAATATTTGACTTTCTTTCGGGCATGGTATATTTAATTAAAGGGTATGACAGCTTAAAAAGGTAAGTTTTTAGTTTAGACCTTGATTCTGTTGGACTTGTTACTGAACTTAGTAGCGGAGGGAGTTTATTCCAAGCCTACGGGCCAGATACTCGCAAAGCGCGATCACCAAACGTAGTATTTGGCTTGCGCTTAACCCTTAAATGCATACTGTTGCAAAACGGCAACATACCGTTCAAACCACCTTTAACTCTTTGGTGTATACTTAATGCATGCCGTTTTAGAATTATCAAGTTCACGGTAATATATTTTATCGAGTGGCATCACCTTTTTTTTCTTTCGCGAATGTCAAATGTCACTTTTTCTTTAACAAAGTGAAGATTCTCGAAAATTGGTTGGAGGTTAGAATTACAATTTGGTTTTGATTTTCTTAGGTAAGTAGATACAAAAATACAAAAATTATATGTAAGAACTCGTATTTTTCCGGTACACTTATTAGTTTTGAGAATTTTTTTTAGGTTTTTTATTTTTTTTTCATACGTAAATTGTTCATATTATTTTTTATTAAATACATGGTGTTGTAAATCTGCAACAATTTTTTTTTTCATCAAATATCATTAAAAAATTACAAAAAAAATAAATTCTTTATATTTCCTAGCATATGCATGTAAATATCTACAAAATATATGTTTTTCCAGAAAAATTAATAAATCATTCATTTAAGGGTTAAGTTCCACCAGTCTGCCTACAGCTGATGATGTTGCTGATCTAAGAGTTGACTGCCTCAGACTAGTGCAGTGTTTTCCGGGACGCATAGTTCAGAGATGCAGGGTGGGGCCATTTCAATGATCGATTTAAACACCATCCAGAACAATTTGTACTGGATTCTTTCAGGGCACTTGAGCCAGTGAAGGTTACGAAGGTGTTCTGAAATGTGTGAATATTTAGAAACCCCGTTTATGAGCCGAGCTGCTGCATTAAACACTGATTGAAGTTTGTCAATATGATGTTTTGGAAGGCTGGCATAAATGCCGTTGTCGTAATCGAGACGTGAGACTACGTAAAAGTTGATAAGTAGTTTTTTTGCTTCTGTAGGAAGATTTCTTCGGAAAGACTTGAGTTGTCTTAGGTGAAACGATACCTACGTTTGTTCTATACCGATCGGCAATGAAGTGATTTTTTTTAATTTTTGAGGGCTGAGATTTATTTTTCAAAAACTAACAATTCATTCAAGTGTAAACCATATTTTCAAGAAAATATTTTTCGTGTTGATTTTTGAGCGCTGCATCAGTATTTCAATATTATCACGTACTTTTATATTATAAAAAAGTAATTTGAATTAATTAAAGAATTAATGTAAAGTTCGCCCAACTCTGTAAGAAAAGCAATAACCTGATCAAACCAAAAACTCGAATCGCCAGCCAAATTGATGGGTTCACAAACACGGAGGAAATTGCTAATACTTTTAGAAGAACGTCTGCAAATATTTCTAGAAATGAAGCACCGTCTGTCCTTGATATTATGGAATATGATGGACAAAACGTTTACCTCTCTGAAAGTAATATAATGAAGGCCATAACAGGCACTAAGGCTGGTAAATCTCCGGGACTTGATAATCTAAGAATTGAACACATAACATACGGAGGTAGATACATACCCAAACTACTTAATATACTGTTCAACCCAATCCTTAAACACAACCATATACCGAGCGCAATAACGAAAACAATTATAACTCCAATCCTGAAATCGCGACAGCCTGACATGACTAACTCCAGCAATTACCGGCCAATATCCTTAGCAACTATAACTGCAAGATTATTTGAAAGGGTAATATTAAATGAGATACATGATAAATTAATGTCTAAAGACAATCAGATGGGCTTTAAATGTAGATTATCCGCTAATATGGCAATATATACTGCAAAGCAAATAATAGAATTCTACAAGAAACGAAAAACTACCGTATACGGGTGCTTCTTAGACCTAAGTAAAGTCTTTGACAGGGTCTGTCATAAAAAAATATGGGATAAATTGAAAGCTAGGAATGTACCTACCATATCCAGATGGCACCCCCAGCAGGAAAATGTTGAACGGTGCTAGCTAATTAGTTTTAATATTCTCCTGACCTAACCTAACCTAACCTAGCTAATTAGTTTTAATATTCTCCTGACGAAGGAAGGGTGCTTCCGAAACCGGTAGAGTGTAATTAAAATTAAAGTGGTCTAAAACAAATTAATATCTTTTATTTTAAATTATGATGAGCCACAAAGTAAATGCTTATTACAAATATGTAAAAACTTACATTTTTAAGCTGTCATACCCTTAAATTAAATATACCATTCCTGAGAGAAAGTCCAGTTATATCCAATTTTCCAATAATGTTCTAAATCCTGTATCTAAATTTCGCTAATAAAAAATCAGTTAAACATAATTAAGTGTTAATTTCAAGTGACTTACCAGGTAAGTATTGAACTGTATATTACTCGTATCTCCGTATATAGTTAGTAATAACATAGATAATTGTAGAAATGTATTATATATTGTACAGCGCCCTTGAGGTGATTTTGCACAAAAATGACACTATACAAGTCTTCCAAATATTATTATTATAATTGGTAGTAATACTCGTAACTCTGGATTGAATGTTGTGTATGAGGCGATCTACTCAAAGAATGCTGGAATCTTTGTCGAATGGAGTGTATCAAGTTAGTGGTAACTAGAGTGGTTTGAATCTTGGATGAATAGAGTCCATCAAGTTAGTGGTAACTAGAATGGTTTGAATCTTGGATGAATGAGTGTATCAAGTTAGTGGTTTGAATCTTGGATGAATGAAGGAAAATGCTTTTCCAGTGATGTTTTTCAGATGTTTTAAATTCACGTTGATAGATGGCGGTATGAAGAAATGAACAAATATTTTATATTCTCAGTCAGAACCTTTGTAGGTATTAGTACGATACGTAGACGCCAAATTAATTTAGGAACTTATCAAAGCTCATGATTTGCCGAACGTTTTCCGAAAAAAATGTAATTACAAATAATTACATTTTTTTCGGAAAACGTTTGGAAAATCATGAGCTTTGATAAGTTCCTAAATTAATTTGGCGTCTACGTATCGTACTAATACCTACAAAGGTTCTGACAGTTGACATCTTTTGATATAAGTAGGCTTCACAGTTTATGTAGTTTATATACTTGATGCGAGATTGCTTTGAACATCACTCTAGTCATATAATTTACGCAGCTTAGTAATATTTTCAAGTAGTTAGCTATGCTCCCGATCAATCAGTCCCAAACCTATAAAAGCATTTACAAATATTGAACTTACCCTCAGAATTGTGAGTACAGAGTCCGAAATGAATATATTTTCTAGAGCAATATAAATAAATAGATAGAGAGAGCGAAACGGATATGGGAGTTGGGTTAGGAAGGGGAGAAGAACGATGCGAGGAACATCGCTGTTGCGCAAGCAAAACGAACAACAACCATAACGAATACATAAAAAGGCGGATATTGAAAAAAAAAATGGTGGAGATTCAAAAAGTACCAAGCCATTGAAAAAAAAAAGAATCAACACACAAGTTCATGTTATAATGTTTCAATTTGGGGGTCGGATATGGGAATCGCTGCCTGGAAAGTGGTGTCTTAGCAGGGCTGCCCGGATTCATGCGGTAATGTGTCTAGGTCTCTGGCTAGATCTTTGCGGATGGTCCGATTGGCTTAGACAGGTTTAGGGAGACCTTTTGACCTATCCAGCTGGACTCTCTTGACCCATCACCTTTCACCGCAGTGGGAGGGATAGAATCAAATGTCTGTCACTCCAGGAATCATTGACCCCCAGATTCCTATTCACCCCTCATATCTTTTTCCTTCCTAAATCTCTCCTCCCATCCAAGAAGACTCTTGACACTGTATCCAGCGAATATTGTTTTCTCAAGTGAGCAATTACGAAAATAAGATTTGCAGGCGGTATTTCAGTAAATCTTATTTTCTACATAATTGTCGTTGTATTGTGTTTAAGCCAAACTTTGCTCGCCTTTTGTAGACGTATAATTGTTTCCTCATTTAATATATTTTTTTACTTCTCTTTACATCCAAATTGCGGGCTTAAAACATTTCTTAGTTTTTTTTTAATATAACTTGTCATTTAGTTTGGCTAATGTAAGTACTCTATTTTGTATGCCACATTTATTTATTTGGTACAATATTTTTTTACATTTCAAAGTTTTCCAGTAATGTTGGCCTCACTGGGTGGCTTGCCCGTGCTTAGGCCTTCATTTTATAATATGAAAATAATCTAAATACAATCTACAATATAAGATAAAATAATACATTTAATATATAATCTTGTGTGTTTGTGAGTGATGTGTGTTTATATTGGTTTTGTGTGTTACGTGTAGGTTTTATTTTTATTTTATGCTATGATGTTTTGGTAATATTGTATTTTTTGTTGTTTAATCCATTTTGTAATTTTGTGTGTGAATTTATTTTTATTTTCCTCAATTTTAATTTCAATTTTTAGACTGTTGAAAGCTTTTATAGCATGGTATTGGTAGTGTCTTTGTCCAAAGCTTAAATTTACTGTTGGAGTTTTTATGTTTTCTTTGTGCGCTTGTCTAACTGGTCTGTTAGTGTTATTTTGTGTATGTTGAAATTTTTTTTTTGTAAAAAATGTAGTTTAGTAGTGTTTTAACGTATAATTGGCGTATATCTAGTACGTCACAGCTGTTGAATATTTGGTCTGTATCAGTCAGTCTATGTTTTTTTAGTATTACCTTTAAGATCGTTTTCTGTGCGGTTTCTATGTAATTGATAGCCGAGTTTGTTGCTCCTCCCCAAGCAATAATTCCATATTCTATTATTGATTGGCAGAGTGCAAAATATATTGTTTTCAATTGTTTTATTTTATATATGTTTCTTATGTTTAGGAAAATGTGTATTGTTTTGAGAAGTTTATTTGTGATTTGTTTGATGTGAGGTATCCATCTAAGGTTATGGTCAATTATGATTCCTAGATACTTTATTTGTTCTGTTTTTTCTAGAGGAGGGCAATCGCAGATGTTTAAACATTCGTGTATTTTTATGGTGTTTGTGTTGTTTTTTGGCTGTCCCGTGCTATTTATACTGTATGTTGTGAATTTTGTCTTTGATATGTTAAGTGTAAGTATGTTTGAGTCTAGCCATGTTTTCACTTTCGAGATTCCCAAATTCGCTATGTTATATACATTATTCCAATCCTTAGATTTGAAAAGTAAAACTGTGTCATCAGCATAGCTAACTATTTCACCGCCTATTTTCATGCTGCAAAGTTCATTTATGTAAATAGTAAAAAGAACGGGCCCTAGTATGCTTCCTTGTGGAACTCCATATGTAATCGGCAGTGGTTTACTAGTATGGTTGTTAATTTTGACTTGTTGAGTTCTGTTACTCATATAACTTTTAAATAGTTGAAGTTCCTTGCCTTTGATACCCATGTTTTCTAATTTTTTTAAAAGTGAATTGTAGCAGATTGAGTCAAAGGCTTTAGCTAAATCTAGATATATCGCTATGCATTTGTACCCTTGATCTATGTTGCTATGTAAATAATCTACTGTACATGCCAAAGCTTCTTTTGTGCCTATTTTGTCTCTAAATCCATATTGGTTATCCGAGATTAATTTGTTTTCTTCTAGGTATTTTATATTTTGGTTTTTTAATACTCTTTCGAAAATCTTTGAAAGCGAGTTTAACAGAGTGATTGGTCTATAGTTAGTTATTTCCATTTTGTCTCCGGATTTATAAATGGGGATAACTAGTCCTTTTTAAGAGTACTAGGAAAGCAGGAGTGTGTTATACTAAGTTTGATTAAGTGTGTTATAGGTTTCAAAATTTCATTTTTTAATATCTTAATGCAATCCGTTGTTATCTCATCTAATCCAGGAGCAATTCGGTTTTTTAATGTGTTTATTATTTTGTCAATTTCCTCTTCCGAGGTTGTTTTTATTGTAAATCTGTGTTGTGTCGGTTTTTTATTGATATTTGATATATTTGTTTGTGTTAGTGTGTTTGTGTTATGCCATTTACGGTTCGCTAAAACTTTTCCTATATTTGCAAATAAGTTATTCACATGATTTACTATAGTTTCTGTATTTGTATTGATATCTAATTTTTTGGAGTTAATATTTAGATTTTCAATAGTATTTTTCTGTTTGTATTTTTGTGTGTATGTAACTTCTTTTAATATTTTCCATATTTCCTTTGGGTTATTTTTTTTTAAAGTTTTTCGCTAAAGTATAATTCCTTAGCCACTCTAATAATTTTGGTGCTGATGTTTCCTTATCTTTTATAGTACGCTGTCCTAGTTCTTGTAAGTTCAATAGATCTTTTTTTGCAAAACTGAGTTATGAATGCCAATATGTTCATTAGCCTATTGCGCATTAATGAAGCTCAAAAAAACCATATATTTTGGTTTTTAAGTGACATTTTAAGCATTTTTCGAGTGCCAATATCCACTCACAAAATAATGCTTCAGTTCTTATTTGTTCAATCTCCTGGATATTGAACATTCAAACACTCAAAGTTATGAATATAATATTTTTAAAAAGTTCATAGATATTTGTTCAACATCCCGCCGAACGTTGAGGTCTTGAATGTTCAATCTCCACTGTCAACCAATCAGGAGCCGGCTAGTTAAAATGTGCGGCCATGTTGATTTTTAGTTGTTTTCTAACAACGAAATTGTTCCACTAAAAATACGTTTAATTGCGAATATATACTGTTATTGAACTAAAAAATGACTTCACCGACTATAGAATCAATTCACCTAAGAACAGTAGCTCAAATAGAAAGGTAAATCTTAAAATTATGTCATTTATAGGCTTATTCACCATATTTTACATGTTCTTCTTGAATTTGCTAGGCAAATATACAGGATGGTTAATTTTTTTTTATTTATTCAATTATTTATTTACAAACTTAGGACTTTTACATAAAATGAGTATTAATAAATTATATTAGTGCATTAAAACTTATTTTTATTCAAGAAATACAACAAAAGAGCCAGGACATGGAAATGTGCAAAAAGTCGACTGTCCTCATAGTCTGATTGAAAGACATCTACGACACATATTTTGTCCGTTATCACTGCTGAGATCGCTGATGAAAACGAAGTCCAAATATTTCAATTTTGAATTCATTCAATTTAATGTTTCTGATTTTTTGTTTTTTTTAGTCACATAAAAAACAATAAACATATTCTTATGTAGGAACTACAATAAAACCAACTAGGCAAACGACTAACAACAATAAATGTAATGTTAAATAGCGCACACCCATAACCCAAATCGCGGGATATTATAATTTTAGGATTTTAAGAGCTGAAAGTATTTTAAAAAATATATTTTATTCACGATAATCAACATAAATAATAAGCTCACGGCAAATAAGACCTTCCGAAAGAAAAAAAATCTTTCTAAAGTAAGTAAACTTTAAAAATTACATTTATCAAATGTAGGTAACGAAACAATAAAAAAAAAACAAATTTACAAGTGAAAATTGAACTTCAATAATTTTACGCATCACTCGGGATTTTTTTTAATGGAATACCGCACACAGTCTCAACTGCTCCCAACCATCTGGAGCCAGTGAGACTATGGAATCCCCAATTGGGGTATATTAGTATATTGTGAGGCTGAAGGTAGTGTGGAGGGGAAGGAGATGGAGAGGAGAAAGAGAGGAAGGAGGATGAAGGAGAAAAGAGATGGTATGTGAGTATCTATTCAGATCTGATCACCAAACACGGCTAAAGCCATTTCAATTCTTATGGTGGTCTTTACCCCATATATTCCTCTCTGGAACATGCCGCAAATAGACAATATGTTATTTTAATTTAATAATTTGTGAAATAACATAAATGAATCAAATAAAATTTACTTGCGCACGCCGGGATTTGAATCCGCGACCTCCGGATTTTTAGTCAAGAGTACCCCTAGACCACGGAGGCCGTAATACGTACGATGTAAGAATATTTCACATCACGCATGCACCGACAACCGATAGTAGTATATTAGCGGTAGGTACCTTTGTACTTGTGCATTGTTTTCAAACTTCCAAAATATTGGATGATTTATATAGAGCAGTTTTTGTGAAAAATCAACTCAAGGACTCTGTTTGTATATTTTAAAGTAATACTTTAAGTCAACTACTAACTAAGATAGAAGTAAAGTATTTGAAATCTGAAAATCACCCCGTATATACAATTTACCACTTATTGGCTAATTGAACAAAAAATACCTCAAACTTATGGGAGCCGAATTGTTCAATCTCCAGACAATATGTTCAATATCCAAATAATCATTCATCATTTTCAAGCCATGTTCAACGTCCACCTTTAAAGTCATAATATGGGTTTAATATAGCTTCAATCTTCGAAAAATGATCTTTAATAATTTCCTGTTACACATATGTATTAAACGAAATGACCAAAATCGAGAATTTTTTGGAATTTGCCTGTAAAAACAAAAAAAAACGTCTCCTGTAAAATTTGCTAAATGGTCTATTGAACATACAAGAACTAAGGCAGCGAGTAGTTAAGTTGTTCCATGTCGTAGGGTGTATATTTAATTTGTTTGTGAATTTTGTCTCGTTTACGAATACAGTTTAATATTCCCTGTGTTATCCATAGTTTAATTTTTTTTGCTTTGTGTGTGAGTTTTACTTGTTTTATGATAGTGTTTTTATTTATTTCTTGTGCTAACATGTTATTAACCTTCCAGCGGACAGACGCGCCTTATCGCTTCCCCCACTCTTTCCACTTAGTTGTAAGCATCGAGCTTCGAGCTATGCTAGAGTCAAATCAAATGTCAAACATTTACTGCAAGATATAAATGTTTTTCTCAAAGTGAGTTACGGTAGGGCAATTGAACCGATGACAGAAGAAGAAAACATAAACTTTCCAAAACTCGGTGTTTGTCGGTTATGTGCACTGGATAAGAAAAGATCCTCAGCATCAATGAAGTGTTGCCGTTGCCAGTCCTTTACATGCAAGAACCATTCTTCAGTTGAGGTGGTTTGTAACAATTGTAAGGATGGGAATATTGATTCTGACTAAATAGGTCGATAACAAATTTTGTTTTGAAATATTAAAATGTTTAGAGTGTTGCTTCGTTTTTTTTAAGAAAGTCAATTTTTTTTTTAAAGTACTGCCTATTATCATTCTTCATATCCTTAAAAAAATTCCCTAACATTTGTATAAAGAAAACACCACTTACATGGAGAAAACTTGATGAAGTAAAATTTACGACAAGCGCCCGCTCAAGGGAAATTTCTCAACGCGCCCGCTGGAAGGTTAAATTTATCCCAGGCCTCCTCCACGTTCTCTATTTGGTATATTGTACTCCAGTCTATTTGTTTGAGTTTTTCTTTCAAGTTTGAGTAGTTAATTATTTTTTTTGTGAATATTTTGTCTTGGTTGGGTTTTGTGTTTTCGGTGTCTATTGCTATCATATTCATGTAGTGATCTGTGATAGTGCTTTCAAGTACTACGGTTTTGGTTTTTAGTTTTGTTTTGATCATTATATGATCTATACAAGTTTTTGTGTTTTGTGTGACTCGTGTTGGAATCTTTATCGTTGGCTCCAGTCCATGCTGTGCTAGTAGTGTTAGGTATTCTATGTTTTGTGGGTGTCCGTTTTGTAAGATGTTTATGTTTAGGTCTCCAATGATGATGATATTTTTATTTTTGTTGATTTCTTTTAAAGTATTGTTAAGTGCAGTTAGGAAATGTGTGATGTTGTTTTTGGATGGAGATCTGTACATCGCAAGAATACAAGTTTCTTTATCATATGCTATGTGTATGCAGTTGGAGTCTATTATGTGTATTTCTTTGATGATTGTATTTATTTTATCATTGATGTATATGACTATACCATCATTTTGATTTTTGTGTTTTTTTGTGTGGTGTGTGTTATAGTTTTTGGTACATATTTATCGTTCAACCAGCATTCTGTCAGCACAATTATATCAAAATTATTATCAAGCTGTTGTAGGTATATCGTAAATTCATCAAAACTTTTATTAATTGACATAATGTTTTGGTGTAATATTTTGACTCTATTTTTTTCTTTTGTGATGTTTGTCCATATATTAAAATCGTTTGTACTTACACAGTAGTGTTGGTTGTCCGAGTATAAAAATGCAGAAGTAAGATGGCTGAACCGTGCCAAAATTTTGAAAAGAGTGTTTGATTAAAAGCAAGAAATACATCTATTCTTCGCAAGCAAGTCAAGTATCCCAGAATTCGAAGACAAGGAGTTTTTTTTAATTTTTTTTTATTTATTTCTATATATAATTTACAGTTTCACATAATTATTTATATTTATATATGATACATTTCAAACATATAACTATAATATGTTGTGTGTAAGGTAGGTTTGAGAAGGTGATACTGTATGTGAGTAATATTGTATGTTTCGTGAACACCTCACTAGGAGAACCTGTGCTGAGGTGTTTACGTGGTTATGTATAGGTGTGACAAGTATTTATGTGTTGTTGAAGTTTTTATTTTCTATAAGTTTTAATTATAATTTTTTTTATTTTTTGTAAATTGAATATCCATAAAATTTTAATGGTTTTTGTAAATTGAATATTCATAATAAATATGTAAAAAAAAATATATTAATATATATTAACATATATGTAAGTGCATATATTTGTATTGTAAGTGTGCGTATAGTTGGTAAAATCTCGAAAAACGTGTTTATTTATTTTACACTTTTTATGGTTTAGTTATGTTTGGTTTGGAGTTATTATGTTTTGAAAAAATAAAATATCTTGGTTTTTGATCCAGGCTGTGATATGTTTTTTGTGAATGTTTGCGGATGTATTTGCAGTTAGTAGTTGCTTCAGGGTAATGGGCATACAATTAAACAGTTTTGTAGCGTAGTATTGAAAGTGTCTTTGTCCGTGTGTGGTGTGTGTTATCGTTATGTTTAGTGTTTTATTTGTTAAGGATCTGGTTTTTAACGAGGTTTTTGGTTGAATTGGAATATGGAGTTTGTGTTGGAGGAGGTGTAGTAATGCAGATTTGGCGTAAAGTTGTCTTATTGACAAGACTTCTAATGTTTTGTAAATTTCGCTTGATTCTGTGTCGAATGGTACTTTTAGGATTATTTTAATTATCGCCTTTTGAATTCGCAAATTCGTACAGTGTTCTGATGAGGTCTGAGTGACCTATATTAGTTATAGAATTTTTTTAAAGTCATTTTCATGTTTAATTTGTGCAATTTTTTGTCCCGGTCCTTTACGGACGAGTAATTTGCCGGCTTTAAACCATACGAATTGATAATGTTTGTCTTTTGCCGATTGTTTAGTTTTCCAAAGTAATTCTTTGTAATATGGTGATGTTACTTCACTTATGTAGATTGGTGAGTTTGAAATTAATGTCTTTGCCGCGTTTTTTAAAGATAAAATAGAATCCCTAGTTTTTAGGCTGTGAGGTAACACGAAGTTTGTCTGGGGTGTTCTGTCTCCGGTCCTGTGTCTTGGTCACCAGTCGTAGGTCCTGTTGTAGCAGGGGCATTCCTAGGGAGCTGGCAATCCGAAGTACCGCTTCAACAGGTGGTTCTCCCGGCCGAAAATCCACGCCCGCCATCTCTAAACTGTCGGAGAGCTTTTCTTGTTCCAGGTCTGCTAGACGGGTTTCCAGAGAAGAGATTCTAATGTTTTTGTTTTCATTCTCTTCGCGTAAAAAATTTGTTTCCTTGTGGAGATCCTGTATGTTTTTGAAGTTTACGAGCAGATCTTCATATTGATTGCAAATAAAATCGTTGCTTCTCTTCAGGTCATTTATTTCTTCCGCAAACATTTTTTTCATTTCGGTAATTTTTTCGTCGAAATGTTTTGTAAGACGCTCAAATAGAATGTTAATTTCTTCATTAGGTTTAGATCCGTCACTAGTAGTACTCGTACTCTGTGGGGTGTCCTTGATTTTCTGTTTGCAAGAAGTTTGTGGTTTCTTTGAAGGTGTATCATTTTCATCTGTGTCGCAAGATGTCGTTGTTTTTTTTTTGTCTATTCATTTTGTATATTTTAAGTTTTGTGATTTTTGTTTTTAGATTTGAAGATAGATGGCGATATTATTATTCCAAAATTGTATTAAATTATTTATATTAATAATATTAATAATAATAAAATAGGAAAATAACAAAAATTGTCTTGGATTCTCAGGGTTTCGAACTGAGGTTGACAGAAACCAGAGTCCGATACACTGACCACTACACTAACTGTTGGTGTGCTGGAGTCGCGTATTAATCACAATATAAGCTATACTGAACTGTAAATGTTATTAACAATTTTGTTGCACCGATCGAAATGTCCACGCAATGTATGATTCTTTACTTTATTTTTTGCACAATTAATCTAGATTCACTACACTTAATTAGGAATTCACTCAGTTATTGTTTATGCTTCGAGGTTTTCTCAGCCACAGGTATAATTATGATTTGTTAATAGTTATTTTTTTATTAATTACTGAGTTTGCAATTTTTCATTGGATATCACCAATTATAATTTATGAGTTTATGCAACTGAATCACTTTTTTATTAAAAAATAAATACGCGTAGACACCCACGGTAGTAGGTTTAATATTTTATGCACCCTTTATTACTTCACTACAGCTTTTAATTATGTTTATTTTGATTTTGTTTATCTCTGTTATGAGTTCGCCTGACTGTCACGTAGGTAGATTTTTTTTTGCTAGCAACTTTGTTAGTTAGCAACTTTGCATTTTTGGTCGATAAAGTTAGCCACCTAAATTTTTTTTATTTTTTTTATTTTTTATTATATTTTTTTTTTAAATTTAAGTACATAAAACAGGCATGGTGCCCAAGAATTTACATACATGGATGTTTAAATACATAATAACAACTTTAAATTTACATACATGGATGTTTAAATACATAATAACAACAAAAATAGTAACAAAATGAATAAGCTAAATATGCAGAAATAAATAACAAATAAGAATGGGTAAAAGGTAAATACAAATATGTTCATAAACGATTTGTTATTGTCACACCTGTACTGGTGAGACAATGATTAGGTAGGTACAATGTTGCTTCTCATTAAATAAAGGGTTTCATCACAATATCAGCTTAATATGATTAAAGTTAATACATTTTTTTTGAAGTGTTTAAATTGGTCATTAAAAATGTCTATTACATTATTAGAGCCATGTATAATGTTATAATTTCTTAATGTTCGCGGTACAGGGGAAAAATATCCTGTATTTGTGTGGTAGGCTTTAATATAGAAAATGTCGTTCATCCTCCTTGTTGATTTTCTTGATGGAATATTGATGTTAATTTGGGATAAAATGTTTGGTGTATCAACTGATGCATGTATAATTTTGTGTAGGAGCAGTACGTCAGAAAGTTTACGTCTGACCGTCAGTGAGTGTAGTTTGTAGTGCGAAATTCGGTCATTATAAGTTCCAAATTGATCAGATAAACCTTCACGATAAGCAATTACACGGGTTAGTTTCCTTTGTATGAATTCAATCCTATAATTATGAATCTCATAATTGGGAGACCAAATCGTTGATGCATATTCGAGAATACTTCGCACAATTGATTTATATAATGTCAAAGTTAATTCTGTACTTTTAAAACAATTTGTAATTCTTAGCGTTAATCCTAATACTTGTGATGCACTTTTTGAAATTGTATCTACATGTTTATTGAAGCTAAGTGACGAGTCAAATGTCACGCCTAAGTCTTTGATTGAAGTTGTGTTTAGTAAAGGGATATTGTTAATGTGATATGTGTTTGAGAATTTATTAATGTTCTTTGTGAATGAAATTACGGCACATTTGTTTTCATTTAAATATAAATCATTTAGTGTACACCATTCATGAAGTGATGATAAGTCTTTTTGCAAATCGGTGCAATCTTCTAATGAAGTAATTTTTTTGTACAACTTAAGGTCATCGGCAAACAGGAGATATTTTGATGTTTTTATTCTTCAAATTATGTCGTTTATAAAGATTAAAAATAGCAAAGGTCCAAGATGCGAGCCCTGTGCAATTCCCAACGTTGCAGTAAAAAGATCCGCGGAGTACCCTCCTACAACCACTTGCAGTTTTCTTTCTGTAATGTAACTTTCGAACCATTTCAAAGTATTTCCATTTATGCCAAACTTTTCCAGCTTCTTGATGAGTAATGATTGATTTAACTGGTCAAATGCTTTGCAAAAATCCGTGTAGATGGCATCTACTTGTAAACGTTTTTCGATGCTATCGCGGATGTACTGGGAGTATTCGAGAAGGTTAGTTGTTGTGGAACGCCGAGGGAAAAACCCGTGTTGCTCAATGATAATATATTTACTTACATGAGCTAATAGACAGTCATATATTATTGACTCAAACAACTTTCCTATGCAGTCAAGTTTAGAGATAGGTCTATAATTTTTTATATCGCTCTTACAACCTTTCTTAAATATAAGTGTTAAGAAAGCCGTTTTCCATTTGACTGGAAAAACACCTTCTTGTAATGATTTGTTATAAAGAAGGCTAAGTGGTCTGGCAAGAACATCTCTGCACATTTTCAAAAATATTGGCGGGATACCATCAGGACCTGATCCCTTATTGGTTCTCAAATTCTTACACTTGACTAATATCGTTAAGGGCGAAATAGTGGTCATACCAAGGCTTTCGTTACAGAAATCTTCAGATATTTGTGGTGAATAGTTTGCATTGTGAGGTTTATAAACAGATTGAAAGTGCTTAGAAAAAAGCCCGCAGATAACTTGACCTTGGGTAGTTTTTATGTCGTTTAGGTGCATCTCTTTTGGAATATCGGTTGTGTTTTTATATTTGCTTTTTGCAAATTTCCAGAAATCATTCGGGTTAGCTTTTAAATTTTGTTTGATTAAGTCTAAATGCTTATGATAACAAACTCTAATCAGATTTTTTGTTCTGGTTCTAATCAAGCTGAATGATAAATGATCTAGTTCATTACCATATTTCTTATATTTTTTATGAAATTTGTTTTTTTTCTTTATCAAACGAATGAGATCTTTTGAGTACCACTTAGGAAAGTGATTTTTGTTCGTTTTGAGGGGAACATGAGAAGAGATAATCTGGTAGAGTATACTGTAAAACCGATCTACAGATTGATCAATATTTCCCTGATTAATGAATTCCCAATCAATCTCACGAAGAACGGTATTAATTGAATCATAGTCGGCTTTATAAAAGTTTGGTCTTGGGGCGTTACGGGTTTCAAGATGTGGTAGAAAATTAAAAAGAACATTTATTTCTAGAGCAGGGTGGTATGGATCTTCTTTGCTTAGTGGAGATGAAGAACGTATTACTGATATGTCTTCTTTATCTGATAAAATGAGATCCAATATTTTGGATTGGTGATTCACTATTCCGTTAAATTGTTTAAGATTACAGAATGATAGTGTATCGATGATGTCGGAGGTGATTGTATTTGTGTTTGTGGTGAAAGGTAATAAATTGCTTGTTTCATCGGTAATCCATTGAATGTTAGACTTATTGAAATCGCCAAATATTAAGATGTGTTGGTTTGGTGTTGTTAGGTACACATTCCTAAGATTGTTTAAAAATGAACTTACAATAGATTCTTCTTCAATTGGTAGTAGATATACGGTGCAAACATTCAGTTTGATACTCCTGTTATTATGGTTTATATTGAGTTGGATCCACAAGTCCTCCGCTTGACATTGACACAAATGTTGTTAATACTCGTTTACAAAGGAAATATCAACTAATTAATAACATGTATAATCTTATTTCCACATTCCCAATGAAACTTGGGCTTTGGGAACAACAGTTAAGGACAAAAATCTTCACTCACTTTCTTATATTGTTATTGCAGCCAAACGTAACACAAATGGCGGCGGATAAATACGCTTTGTTGTTATCCGATTTGAACTTGAAATCTGAAAACTGATTTCAAAATTTTAAAAAGCATCGTGTGCTTTTTCTCCGTAGACGTGAATTTATTGCCAGGAATTTTACAAATGGCACATTGCGAAATGTGTTGTGATGCACAGTTAAAGGAGAAATTCAATCATGATGGTTTGGAAGAGTTGTACAAAACATATTTGGACCAGGAGAAATATATTTCATTTTACAAATATGCTCTATCGATGATTTCGCTATTTGAAAACACTTACATGTGTGAACAGCTTTTTAGTCGAATGAAGCATAAAATCTAAAATGAGAACACGAATCACTGATGAACATTTGGAAAACTGTTTACGTGTAGCAACAACATAAATCGTTATCAACATTGATGTACTTATTTCTGACAAAAAAAATCAGACGTCTCACTAAAATTTATTTATTATTATTATATTTTGAATTGCCTAACTCTTATCTGATAAATGTCACATCAGTATGTTAATGCCATCACTATTATTATTATCGTCTATTGTAAAACAGTGTGTGTATTGTCAGCCAGCAAGCTCTCATCTCTAAAATGTCCCCTGTATATCAAGTCTAAATAAAGTAATTAAACAGTAATAAGTATTCAATATAAAAACCCAAAGATCGCATGAAAAAATAAATATGTTTGAATCTCATTTTTGTTACATCTTATTAAAAAAAAAAACAATATATATTTTTTTTTATTTACTTTTTGGAATAAATTAGTGAGTAAAACCTCAAATTGTAATATTTAATTATTGAAGGCAATAATAGCTTCCTAAACGAAAATCTAGGACTCGAACCCAGGACCTTTGCCTTGCCCTGGCTTTGGATAATTAAATATACAATTTGAGGTTTTACTCATAAAGTTATTCCAAAAAATATAGTAAATAAATTTAATTGTACGGCCCGGTAGGAAATCTCATTTCTAAAATCTGGCCCGGCTGCTGAAAAGGTTGGCCACCCATGTTCTAGTCCTATTATTCCCATTAATGTTGAATGCATGAATGAATGAATGAATTAATGGGAATAAAAGGAAGCATTGCGAGCAATATTTTACATATCTCATTTTCATCCAAATTCGATAAAATTATGCACCTCTTAAACAATATCGAAAACATCTCCCCACGCACAATACTAAGATCGATTTATTTTGCTATTTCCTAATCTTTAATAACACATGTCTTGGGGAAGTGCAACTAATAACCCCTTGGATCCGTAGAAAAAGCACAAAAGTCAACTATTCTTTAAGACTCTAAAAATTTACAAGCTACTCAACATTTTGTCAATAAGACAACTTTAAAACACAGCCTCGATTCCTTACCTCCTCAAATACAAACTACATATTCCCTTACAATCTCAGTCCTTAATAATAACCAGGTCTTTAAAAAACCTAAACCTCAACATCCCAATAAAACACTCCACCCAAGGATAAAGATCCTGTAAGAACTATTCATTCAAACTGTATACCTGCTTGCCACCTAATCCGAAACAACCTGCTGATAATTCACCAGTACACAAGCAGAAAAAATAGACCACATTTTTCCAAAATACTCATCAAAACACTCAAAACTAAACATAACACATTTTAATTAGCATGGATATTATGTTTTTAGTTCTTCTCAATAGATTATCGTTGCATTATCATTTGGTAATGTTTTAAATGACCTGCAATTTAAATATTTGCACTAGTGATCACCTACTTTTGTTTTGTTTTTTGAGTACCTCAATGACGATAATCCGCTTTTACTTACAACGGCATAATAACACTTTCCCCAATATATGCGAACACTTCAGCACATGTTCTCATAGTGATGTGTTAACAAAAATGATGTCAACTGTGTATAAAAAATAGAAATAAAAAACATATCGCGTTGATTAAATTCTCGCATTTTCGTGATTACATTTGTAAACAATAGACTAGTACAAAAGCCCGAGACTCCAGACAAGGGGTTTTGAACTCAATCCTGGATTGCAAGACCGAAGTATTCTCTCCGACTATTAAATGAAAACTTCACTTAATCAATTTTTTAATTAAAATAATTTTTCTTTTAATAAATTTTGAAGGATATACCCATCGATACAATATATAATTGAAGAAGGTGATAATACTACAATGTCTAAACGAAACATAACATAGAACCAGACACAGAAAAATGAATAGGTAACGGTCTCAACTGGGACTTGAACCCCGGATCTCTGCTTCACGTTTCGTATTATCAGACTTTGGTATTATCTTCATCCTTACTCAAACGATTGTGAAAAACCAGATCTTGAATCTGTTTGTCGGATTAACGAGTCAATAAGTTAAGGTCATTTTTGCCAATGGGCCGCCAACTCTGAGATGGAGCCTACATTTACCTTTTAGTAACTGACCTGCCAGATGATGTATGTAAAGTTTAATGTCAAATTAATAAATTTCGGTTGGTATGAAAACTTTTTTTTTAACATTTAACTTAGTTCAGATGCCAGGAATAATAACAATTAAAGTCTGTAGATATGTTTCACTTACTCCGACAGTGTATTTTGTGAGGATTGATGATCGACTTTGGGTTCCATCGGACTTTCAACGCATTCGTCTGGTGATGAAAGGAACTATAGAAACCATTATTTATGGATTATCCCCTTACAACTTGTTACTAGTTTCTACTGAAGTAAAAAAAATAAAGTACATTTGTAGTTTCCTTGCGTGTTGCGGTGTTAATTAAAAAAAACAAAAGGTCACAATTATGTATTTAGAAATAAATAGTCCAGAAAGTTTTAATTGTAAAACCGGTGTAGAAAATTTAAACTTTTAATGCAATAAGTTTTAAGGTTATACCTATCACTGTAATAAATATGTTTTTTTTAGATATAGGTACACTGTCTAGGTTACAAATCAGTTATTTAGAACATTGTAATTATTCATAAAAATAGCTGCCAATAAATATGGGAAAAATTAGTTGCAAGATAATATTGTTAATTCTGAATTTCAAATGTGATATCGAAAAAATGACGTATTATAATTTGACCTCAATGGCCGAGTAGTTAAAAGCGTTGTTCTGGTACAACAGAGATTCTGGGTTCAATTCACAGTTGAGACATTAACCTTTTTGTTTTACTGTATCTTGTTCTGTTTCGTTTAGATTTATAAGTATTATCTTCTTCCTAAATGGCGTAGAAAATATTTATTATATTAAAGATTTATGTAAGGTTAAGTTAGGTTCATTAGGTCGGGTTAGGTTCCAACTAAGAAAAGGACGTCAGTTGTTTCTGAACGATTCCACCAGATGTTTGCGCTGGTTAATAAATGGAGTCACATTACCGAAATGTTTAGACCTTTGACACCCTCTTAACCTTTTCCCTTAACGTAGGAGGCCACTTACAAGTCTCCACTATCACTAAGCTGGGTAAATAGCCGATAAAAACAATCTAAAGTTTTTCCATCCATCGCATCGATTCAAATATGCTGGAATTAAAAAGAGATTGCATCCAAAAAAATATCGGCTTAAAGTTTCTTAGAAAAACTGTTCGAATTTGGTACCTAATGTAACATTGATAACAGTAACTGTAACGATAAATTTATTTTCCGTTCAGTATCAGTGTTTTCGTTGCATGATAAATTTCAGAAAGCTGATGTGGAGATTTATTTTAATTTTATTAAGAGTTACTAAGGTACCTACCTATTATAGGTTTGATATTCAAAACTATTTTATTTGATATTTTACAAAATAATAGCTTTCAAATTATAAAGGTATGGCTATACGATAATTTCTTATCGAATTTCGGAATTTTATATATATTTCTTCATTTTAAAGATTTCGTTAAAAATACTACTTTAAAACTAGATAAAATTACCTTTTTAATTTTTTTATTTGAAATATACTTATATATAATGTTTAAAAATTGAAATATTTTAATTTTAAATAAACCATTTTCAGTATTTGAAATAAAGCTTAACACAAACATTTTTAATCAATACATCGAAAAATTTCAAAGAATTAAAAATTCAAAGAACACTGTCATTTTATTTAAGGACTTTGCAATTAATTAACCGTCCCTTCGATGACGTACATGGTGCGCATGCATAAAAGTAGGTCGTGCGCATAATTCTGAAAAAATATTGCCAGAAATTTCTTGTTAGTAATAATTCTACATAAAATGTTTACAGTATTTGTACAATGTGTAACAAAAACACCGTTTAACGGAGGTGAAGTGATTTTTTTACTAGTAAGACCGATTTGGATGAAATGAAATGATAAAATGACATAACTCCATTAAGGTAACAACGAGAATTGTACAGTTCACACGCATAATATTCTGTCTCGCAAAAAAAAACAAAATTTAAAGAGTTCTACCGAATGTTTTAGTGAAAATTCCATTCCTTGAAATGCTTAAGCATTAAAGTCAGAATAGTGCATTACTTTGTTCACGATTAACCATCACATAATAACTCGAAACGAATAATACAAAACAGTCAAGTGCACCAAATATATTTGTGACATTATTCAACCCGAACTGTGTGGGTAGCGGATACCAAACGCTCTCCGCATACAGTGCATAGTGTATTGCAGTGTATTGGCCAGAGGTACCTACTCGCTATCATTCATATCGGTTACTACAAGCGCAGCGGAAACAAGGCAGTCCCACCAGCCATATCTTTAATTAAAATTTTACAATTTATTTTTTAATTAATATGGACGCTCAGGCTTATATTTCACTGGCGAAGGATGCAGTCAACTTATTGACCAATGTGATAATGGAGCCTAACAATAAATTAACGAAGGAGCAGATCGCTAAAATAATACCTAGTACAAACGATATATTAGGAACCATCGCTCAAATGGCAGTAAAAATGGCAAACCTTGAGGGCGAGTTAACAGTTCTAAAAACTTCAAATCCAAATGTGTGCTCCCCACAAGCCCAAACCCAAACCGTGTGCGAAATCCTCGCTGAAATGAAAGAACAAAGCTACAGAGACAAAAATCTAATTATTCATAACATTCCGGAGAATACTTCATCATCTCAGACTGAATCAATAAATAGTGATATCGCAGCAGTTAAGAAAATTATCTCCGATATGGATGCCTCGACAACAAACCTTGACATAAAAATCTACAGATTGGGTATTCGGAAAACTGACAAACCGAGATGTATAAAAGTCGAATTTCCGGAAGCTAAATGGCCGAAAATTCTACTAAAAAAGAAAGACACTCTGAAAAATCATATCCGAATTTATCAAGACCAGTCTTTTCTACAACGTAAATATTTAATAGATTTAAGAGAAGAACTGGAAAAAAGGAAGTCTTCAGGTGAAACAGATATCACAATAAAATATATTAATAACAATCCTACAATCGTTAAAACGATCCCAAAAAACTAAACACTAAAATTTCATTATACTATCAAAACGTACGAGGAATTCGGACAAAATTACAGGACCTGAAAACAAACTTACCAACCTTGAACCACGACTCCTACGCCTTCACTGAGACTTGGCTTAATAAAAACATTGAAACTTCCGAATTGGGCTTCTTTAATCACACAGTATATAGAAAAGACAGAAGCGAAAGCATTAAAATCAGAGGAGGAGGTGTATTGTTATCCATAAACAATAGACTCAAATCAAGAAAACTCAAGTGCATACATACACACCTTGAACAATTATTCATCATGGTGTCCACCAAAAGTGAAAAAATCATCATTGGCTGTATCTACATTCCCCCATCCTCCGACGCCCAACTATACAAGGACCACTACTTCGAAATCGAAACAATCAGAAGGAAATTTCCTGGCGCCACCATGATTATGACAGGAGACTACAATCTGCCAAATGTCATATGGGACATAGATAGCAATAAAACTTCTACCACGGACAACATCAACCATGGTTCTCATGAGATAATCGAGATGTCCAATTTTCTAAATCTACGACAGTTAAACTATGTACTCAATATTAATTCTCGTCTTCTCGACCTAGTTTTTTCAAATTCTTTATTTGTTAAAGTATTCGCATCTATTGAATCTATACTCCCAATAGACAAATATCACCCCCCTCTACTGATTGAATGCAACAGTTCAATTAAAAAAATAAATCCATCGGCATCAACAAAATTGAACTTCTTCAAAGCCGATTATAATCAAATCACTAATCTTTTATCTTCAACTGACTGGAACTTCTTGGACTCTGAAGAAAACATAAATGAAATGGTAGATAAATTTTATTCAATTTTAAATAAATCCATTGATTCGCTCGTACCTGTCTCAAAAAAGTATGTACATAACTATCCGAAGTGGTTCAGTAACGATCTCATTAAAATAATTAGAGACAAAAAAATAGCTCATAAAATCTACAAATCAACACGCGATCCTATTGATTACGCTAAATTTAACGAACTCAGAAAGTCAACCAAAAAAATGTCCAAGCAATGTTATAAAAAGTGCATCGACAACTGTGAAGAATTGGCTCTTGCCAACCCCCATAACATCTTTAAATTTTCAAAATTACTTAACAACAATGACTCTGGTATTCCCTCTAACATGTATTTAGATAACAAAATGGCCGATAATTCCCAAGAAGTTGTTAATCTGTTTGCTGAATTCTTCTGTCAAATCTATGCTTCTACAAACAACTCACCAATGCTCGATGCCACAACACCTAATAATAATAACATCGATTTCAATCAATGTATATTTGAAGAACGTGATATAAGAACCAAATTAAAATCCCTTGACCTTAACAAATCGGCTGGTCCTGATAACATTCCACCAATCTTCTTATCAAAATGCTCATCAGTATTGACTTATCCTCTAACTAAACTTTTTAATTTGTCCATAAAAACTGGCATTTTTCCGATAAAATGGAAAACAAGCTTTCTGTCTCCAATATTCAAGAAAGGTGATAAATCTGATATATCCAACTATAGACCTATCTGTATCCAGTCGTCAATCCCGAAAATACTTGAATCTGTCCTGCTCTCTAAACTCTCGCCTGAAATCAATAAAGTAATTTCACATCGACAACACGGTTTCATAGCAAAAAGATCTACTCTAACAAACTTAATGATATATCAGGAATATATAACTAATTCCATGAACAATCGTCTTCAAACAGACGTAGTGTACACAGACTTTAGTAAGGCTTTCGACAAAGTTTCACATAAAATTCTTTTAAACAATCTAAGATCCCTGGGTATAACTGGGCATATTTTAAGATGGTTCGAAAGCTACCTTCACGAAAGAAAAATATCAGTAAAAATCAATTCACATTTTTCACATTACTTTGAAATCTTCACCGGAGTCCCACAGGGGTCACATCTGGGCCCAGTGTTATTTTCCTTATTTATCAACGACATAACTTCCATCTTCGATGGAGTTATGATACTTTTATTTGCGGACGATTTAAAAATTTACAAAACAATAACCAATCATAATGACTGTAGCGTATTGCAATCAAATCTTGTGAGGCTACAAGAGTGGTGCACCCTTAATGAACTGTTTCTCAATATTGAAAAATGTCAATCAATAACTTTTACCCGAATCAAAAATCCCATTAAATATCAATATAGCATCAACAACAATGTCCTAAAAAGAGTCGAACAAATTAAGGACCTTGGTATATTATTTGACAGTAAATTAACTTTCGTTCCTCATATAAATGAAATAACCAACAAGGCCATGAAATGCCTGGGTTTCATTCTGAGGACGATAAAAGAATTTAAAACAATTAATTCCTTCAAATTGATTTATACTGGGTTGGTAAGAAGTAATTTGGAGTACAACTCAACAATCTGGGCTCCATTTTATAAGACTCATCAGCAAAAAATCGAAAGAGTACAACATAAGTTTCTAAGGTTTATTAATTACAAACTTGGAATACCAATCGAAGAACTTAATTATACATATCTATTGGAATTACTAAACCTAAGCGATTTAACTACAAGACGCACAGTGAGTGACTTAGTTTGCCTATTCAATATATCAAATGGCAACCTGGACGCCCTCGATTTAACGAGCTTGATTAATTTGCGTATACCTACCCGTGATACTCGTTTAAATGCTCTATATTTTGTTACCAAATCTGCCAATAATTACTTTGTAAACTCTCCAATTCAAAGGCTTCATACACTTGGAAACAAATATAGTTCAATCGATGTCTATCATTTCCAATCGGTTTCCAAATTTAAAACCATAATATTAGAACTTTTAAATTAAAACAATAAACATCTAGCTATTGCACTTCTTATTGAATTATTTCTTCAAAATTGACAAAACAGGCTTATACCTACAAACTATCATGTTTAGATTTGCTTTTTGCTTGGTTTTATATGTCTAAAAGTTAATGTTATATTATTGCCTTACTATTCTTTATTTAGAATCTTCACAATATTTTTTTTATATAAACTATGTAAAATGGCTGACCGATCGCCCTCGATTTAGCAGGCCACTACACCAGTCTAATGCAGTATATCTATACTACCAATAATTATTTCGTTAGCTTTCTAACTCAAAGGCTCATGTTTACTGCTGCCACTACCTAGCATTTACATTATTTATTAAATAATTTAAGTCTGTATAACTTAGGATTAGGAATATTCTATTTTTGTACTATTCACTTGCTGTTATTATATGGATATGGTTATATGTATTTTTTCTATTACTTTTGTGTACTTGCAATCTCAAGAATATTACTTTTTTTTAACAATGTATGTAAAAGCCCTATGGGCGTATAAATAAATAAATAAAAAAAATAAAATAAAAAAAGTTCCTTACTGTACAGAGTAACCATTTTAGTTATCCCTTGAATTTCTCATAACTTATAAACAGGGCTTGGGTACTTTGCGGTTACATCGTGTGACCATGAAGACTAAAGGCAGCCACCTGTCTACACAATATTATGCAAAATACCTCTTAAAGGTTAAGTTATCTAGGATGCGGGATATGTGGGTACGGTTAAATATTCACTGTCCTTGTTATAAACTGGGAGTTAGCCCGATTAAGAATCTTCCTAGAATTATCTCCAGGTTTCTGATGTTTCATTTTTCAAATTAACCATCTAATTAATCATCTCCAAAGTTAGACACGCTGTTAAGCTGATATAAATGTTCATCTAGGTGAAAGGGCCCGAATAATAATGACGAACTAAAATAAGAATTGAATTCACTGAGAGTGAAAAACAATCTTTTTCAAAGTTTCGGTTGAAAGATATTCAAAAGGATGTTTAAATACATTGTTCTTTCTGAGCTTCTACGTAAATTTGTTCTGTACCATGAGATTAGTCAAGACCGTTTTATAAAATTCAACCGTAAAAGAGCACGATGGTGATGATATTTGATGGTGTTGAATATTAATTTTAAATTCTTAAAAAAATATGAAAATAACACAAAAAAGTCTAAATTTTTATAAACTTTTATTCAACCCTTGACACCTATGTATATTTTTTCCACCCCAATAGTAATAAGTATGTTCATGTTTGAAATAGTCACATATATTTGGTCTGATCAGTGGCTGAGTTGGCATCGCGTTTATGTCCCACCCAGGCGTAGTGTATTTAATTCCTCGGCTGGCTAAGTCCTCCAAAACAAGCAACATTTTTCGATTACTGTGGTGGTAGTAAAATATTTTCAAATATTGACAGGTTATTCGTAACCCGGGAATGTTTGTCTTTCTTTAAAAAAAAATTAAATTAACAATTGTGTTCTTTTGGTCAAGCGTTTGCATTGAACAAACTCGACTATTAACAAAAATATATAATAATAATAATAATTTTTACCAGGATGTAGGGAGGTTAGTGCAATCCCACACGTCCCATATATATACGTATTTTTTGTATGTGAAAAATGAAAAAAATTATGACGAAGAATAAATTAACAACAAAGTAATTAACAACTATGCAGGGCGTGATCTTGAGTGAGCTTGGGCCCAACGCTCATTCGGGAGTGGCGTTTGGTGCTGGTAGGCTGCAGTCACCAACGTGTTGGCGGAGGCCATTAGCCGCATCCTGGCTCCAGTGACCCGTTGTCTCATCAGGCCGGCAAATCCATTTAGTCCTAATTCTGTGAACATTGTCGATGCGCTGCTGTATCTTCGGTATCCAAATATGATTCTACTGGCGTCATTATATTGAATTCGGAGCCATTCCATCGAGCAAGTTCGGTAGTGACACCATGTCCTACACGTATACAGGCCAGTACAGTATTTGAACAATATTTTTTAACGGTATTGCTGCATTTGCAGAATCTACATGCAATCATATTAGACACTATGCTTAGGCTTCTCCTCTGTCGTTCGATATCGCCATCGTACGATAATGCACTTGTATTATTTGCCATTTTAATACACCCATTCCACAAATATTAATGTTTTGCTACGTTTCGCTGGACCACTTGGCCACCGTTCCACATTCCGTTGTTTCTGAACGCCAAAGTTCCAAAAGCACTAAAAACTAATAAACTAATAAAACACTTAGATTTCTACCTTCTCTCTCACTCTCTCCACAACTTCAAAATATTAAAGTTGAATTCCTTTTACATAATTTTTTTGGCATTTTCGCTTCCGGGAAGATCTCCTGAAAATGAATGGTATAATCTTATCCAGTAACCATTGATCAGTGGATTTCCGATATATATTTTTCCAGCAATGCAAGCGACAAAAAATCGGGTAGCTTTGAGATTGCGAGTTTTTTGGGAAACGCATAACGATTTTCAGGTACAAACCTACAAGCGTGTATCGTTAAGGAAGGTATTTGATGCACCAAATATCTAATTCATGCGATATTTCTCTCTCTCTCTCTCTCTCTCTATGATTAAGTACCTGCAGTTTTAAAATCAAATTTAGAATTAACACCGTCATTAATGTAAATCATTTCGTGGCTAAAATATTGATGCCTATGCATATGCTGGTGGGGAGGGAAGGAGATGGGGTCGAGGAAGGTGAGGAAGTTCACAGCTATTCAGATCCGGTCACCAAATATGGCCATAGCCATTTCAAGCAACGTTTCAATTATTAATGGTGGTCTTACACCAGGGCAATACTGAGAATATCTTCTGCTCTGGAACGTCCCAAATCGCAAATATACCGTATATTTTGTGTAATAACACAAATTAATCAATTAAAATTTACTTGCGCATGACGGGATTTGAATCCTCGACCTCCCTAGAGCCATACCCTTCGACCTCAGGGCCGTCACGTTTGTATTGTGAATACGACAAAAGGAACTCACCACCTGAAGCTAGCGGGACTATTACAGCACAAGAAGGTAGAAGAAATTGTGAAACATTATGAAACTGAATTAAAGACGGACACTTTTGGAAAGCATCATACTTATCCTAATTATTTACTTAATTTTGATGATTTTTCACGCAAAGCTTCTTACTAAGGTGACAGCGAAAATTGATATTAAAAGTTAGAAAAACTTTGTAACTTTAACAATCTGGAAACTTAAAACAGTTGTATAGGTCATTATTTAAGTTATCTGGAAAAATAAAATGTCAGTAATTAAGTTATCTGGAAAAATAAAATGTCAGTACCAGTAAATACGAAATGCGGCGTCAGACAAGGGGGAAGCTTATCACCAATCCTATTTAACGTCTATATGAATGATTTAAGCAATAAACTCACCTCGGCGAATGTAGGTTGTTACCTGGGAAACATTTGCGTAAATAACATTGCGTACGCAGATGACATGGTTATTTTGTCTCCAAGCATTAAAGCATTGAGAAAGCTATTAAAGATATGCGAAGAATATGCCGCTGAACATAACATGGTCTACAACCCAACTAAATCTGTGTTACTAGTATTTAAAACGGGCGCAGGCCCTACAAAAGTACTACCCGTCAGCCTAAACGGCACAAAAATAACTGAAAAACCGGAGGTCAAATACTTAGGACACATCGTAACAGCGGAGCTCAATGATGATATGGATATTGAGCGACAGAGAAGATCACTGTGCATCAGAGCAAATATGATTTCTCGACGATTTAACAAGTGTGGCCCGAAAGCAAAAAGGCAACTTTTTAACACATACTGCACGAGCCTATATACCTCGGAGCTGTGGACCAACTTCAACAAAGCATCTCTAAAAAGAATGGAAGTACAGTACAACAATTCCTACCGAATACTTTTTGGGCTGTCCTGGTACTGCAGTGCCACTGAGATGTTTGTAGAAGGGCGTGCTCCCGGATTCCGAGCACTAATGAAAAAACGGATCACCAGCTTTCGAACACGACTAGCCGCGAGCGAAAACGGTCTTGCGATGGCAGCACTGCACTTCTGGCAGGGACCTATTTACAAGCGATGGAGCCAAATCCTGATGTCATAGATAAAAATATATATATATTTTTAAAGGATTTTTTCTTTAAAAAAAAAAAAAAACTTTAATCTCATTATGTTTTTTGTTATGAAAATAACATACGATTATTACACTAAGTAAGAACCTGTCAAATCTGTGATTTATCTTGTCTATTGTTTATGCTCTGGCAACTTAGAACTCTAACAGGAACTGACAAAAAATTCAAGATGGCTTCACTTCCCGGCCGGACAGAGAGGAAGACAAGGTGTCCGGTCGGGGGTCAATTATTATTTCTGTAGGTCTGAGGATCTGATCGAAAGATATTTCATGGATTTGTGATTAATACCGAAATGTTCAGTTTGTGCTTCAAGATTAGAAGTCTAGTAATATTTCCCGCGAGTGGGATTCGCCCCGGGTGGCGTGGATAATGAAAACGTATTTCACCATGTGTGGCCATGGGGGTAATCAGAGTTTATCCAAGCGATCGGTGATTATTTCTGCCGATAGACTGTTTTCGCCGTGTGCATTTTGATTCGGAGCATTATTAAGTTCCACCTTGCCTCGTGGAAGGGCAACTTACGGATTAACCGTGAAACCGGCACATGGCTGGACCACACTGGGCCGTTGGCCAGCCACATCCTGATGCCGTCTACTCCTATTGGCTGGACCACACTGGGCCGTTGGCCAGCCACATCCTGAAGCTGTCGTCTACTCCTCTTGGCTGGACCACACTGGGCCGTTGGCCAGCCACATCTTGATGCTGTCGTTTACTCCTCTTGGCTGGACCACACTGGGCCGTTGGCCAGCCACATCTTGATGCTGTCGTCTACTCCTCTTGGCTGGACCACACTGGGCCGTTGGCCAGCCACATCCTGATGCTGCCGTCCTCTAGCTACATGGCTGATTCATCTACTCCGCCATTCGCGGCACTCAGTGTTCGTTCCTCATAACTAAATACGTTCTTATTATTTTAGACAGGGTAGATAGATTCTACGTTCTGGTCGATGGGGGTAAGTTTTCACCTTTTTGTATTTCTCTGTGAAATTTATCAAATATAACTTGTTACGGCCAGTCCAAAGTTTAACCAAATTACTTTTATTCTGTAACCTTGCAACTTCCTTTAAAACGTCATGCATCTTTTATATTTCTCCCGCCCTGTATGTAAATTAAAACATATTATCATAACATGGCGTACCAACGTGGTTGGTTCGTATTTATTCTTATTATTTGGTTTTGAATCGAAGTTGCAAGCGTTTTAGTAATCATGTGTATTTGTTTTTGTTGTTTCGACGTATCTCACATAAAACATAACCTATAAATGTCATTAGGTGCCTAAATGTCAACAGCGCGAGCTTATCAAAAGGCCATCAGTGCAACCAACATATTAATAATAATTGTACGCATTATTATAATTATTTTTATTTTACGGGCAATTTTATTTCGGGTTACGGGCAACACAAATACTATGTGTCAACTTGATAGCTAGGAATGTCAAGCGTAAACAAACATCGCGATTTTGACAACAACTGTCATAATAATAATACACTTTGAAAGTTTCGATAATTGTGTTATGCAACCAATACTATACAGTGCTTATAAGTGCATCTAATTATATATTTGCCCCACGGGAGAGCAATATATTCATAGCTATCGTCATTAGCTAAGTTATTATCATTTTGTATTCAATACTTGCGGTTTCATAAGTAAACTTCAAAATGTCGACAATAATAGACAACATCAATGAGATATGATAAGGTATTGACCACAACAACTCTAAACCTAGGGTTGCTTCTTTAAAATATGGAGAATCAAAAAAAAACTAAATGTGAGTCGCTCTGTTCACGCGCCTTCCTTTGCGCAGAGGAAGTGCGAGTGGCAGAGTTGACTGAGGTGGAGGTACCGCCGCCGAAGAAAAACAGAAAATTAATTTTACTCCAGTTGATTACTCGAGTATAATTTCTCATTAGAATAATAAGTTAAAATTTTGTAGATTATAAAATATACATATTTTTAAGTTCGTCCTTTACGGAAAATTAATTTTACTCCAGTTGATTACTCGAGTATAATTTCTCATTAAAATAATAAGTTAAAATTTTGTAGATTATAAAATATATATACAAATGTGAGATGCTTCGAAACACAAATACATTTATATTTCTGGTCACGATCAGTTCAACTTAGCTCATATTTATTTTTAAGTTTAATTTTTATGTCAATTTGGATTATACGACAATATGAACCCGCATATCCTCTTGTATTCTAAGCTTAATATCAAATGAACTGTGTTCATATACCTTTATATTGTATTACTTTAAGTAAGAACATATGGAGTTATTCGCCCAGTATTTCAAGATGTTCCGAGTTTAAATATATTGTGCTTACATAGGTCTCATTGCCCATTTGTCTATGTAAGTATCTTTACTATTACAAAAAAAATTGTTAAGTTTCTATAAACAAGTTACTACTGAACTAATATTAATAAATTTATATAATATCAAAACTTCATCATTTGAAGAATTAAAATCAATCCTAAAAAATAAGTTAGTGATTGATTGGTTCCTGTGAGAACCTCAGTAATTAGTTACACTAATACTACAATTTACAAATTGTACCATCGGGGACAAAAGGCGAATACTTAATTGATTGGCACCATTTTAACAATGGTTGTAGACTATTCATAGCACCATTTATTTACGATGGTCGCTAACTATTCAATTGGCACCATTTTTAACGATGGTTGTTTACTAAATAATTTGGCATCATTCTTGCAATGATTGTAAGACTATTCATAACACCATTCATTTACAATGGTTGGTTATATCCTGTATTTCATATACCAATGGTAAAATAAACTTATATGTTGTTTTCTATTGTATAACTGTCAGAAAAACTAAACCCACGAGACCAGTTTAAGGGGTTAGATAGGAATACTCTTCTATAGAGGAACTCTTCTTTTCCAAAATGGATTTAGAATCAGTGATAATGTGCAGATGGTACACCATCTACGAGTGTAGCCTACTTTGGCTTATTTAAAAAGTGGATCTGAACAGTGATGCTTTGTGCATATTTAATGTTTTGATGTATATTGATGTCATGCTTTAGTGATAATATTTGTATACTAATTTTAAGTTCTATTCTGTTATAGATGCTACGTCTACGGTAGTCCCAGACGAGAGTCAGAATACATCACCCAGCGTCGTACATGCTGCGGGTGATTACGGGCTCCGTCCACGTATTTTCTTACTGCTAATTGTGTACAATTTAAGGTCTTTATTTCTAAGTTCTGATTTTGTTATATCTAATACTCTGAACTTCAATTGGATGCGCCGCAAACTCATCCATCATGTCTTACGCATGATGGGCGCGACTGATTTTGTGACACACCCATTTGCAAGCATACTATTACTTTTAGTACATTTCTGCTATATAACTCATTTTTTATGTTATTATATCATGTATGTTTTAGGAACCCATCAGACCAAGTTAGGGTATCTCTTAGCTCAGGCTTTTATTTTGTTCTCCTTGTGTTTGAGGGCAAACACGTTGGGGGCGACCGGGGTAATGTTATGAAAATAACATAGATTATTACACTAAGTAAGAACCTGTCAAATCTGCGATTTATCTTGTCTATTGTTTATGCTCTGGCAACTTAGAACTCTAACAGGAAGTGACAAAAAATTCAAGATGGCTTCACTTCCCGGCCGGACAGAGAGGAAGACAGGGTGTCCGGTCGGGGTCAATTATTATTTCTGTAGGTCTGAGGATCTGATCGAAAGATATTTCATGGATTTGTGATTAATACCGAAATGTTCAGTTTGTGCTTCAAGATTAGAAGTCTAGTAATATTTCCCGCGAGTGGAATTCGCCCCGGGTGGCGTGGATAATGAAAACGTATTTCACCATGTTCATCTATGGACAAGTGAAAACAACAGCTGATTCTGACAGATCCATATTTAATGACAAAAGTAGTGAAATTAAAGCAAATTTAGCAAATAATCAAAGTTGAAACATATAAACTAGTGAAAAATTAATCAAAATAATAGTGTATTTCGTGGTGACAGTGCGAAACAACTTTACATATTGCCCTGAAAAATTACGCATAACGAATTCACTGTCATTGTAAACCACAACCACAGACAATTTATGTTTTCGAATTTTTGAAATCTTTTTGAATTTGAGTAGAGGTTTTTTTTTTTGTCATAGACAAATAAGTTAAATTATTTTTAACTCAATAAGGGGTATTTCTGAACAACTGTAAGAAACAAACCCACAAACTAAGAAATAAATCAACCAAAATACGCAGTTGAGTTCAGGGTGCAGGGTCATCACTCACTTCCTAACTTAATATTACGAACCTCTAAAATAAAAATGGATGCTAATCAATGTATGGCGAAGGCTCAGGAAATTATTAACCAAATACATTTAATAATTACCGACTCATCTAATAAGTTCAATAAAGAACAACTTGCAAAAATAATGCCAAAAACTACCGAGTTACTGGGCGTCGCGGGACAGATGGCAGTGAAGATGGGGACTATGGAGGGTGAACTATCCGCATACAAAAATATTATTAATAACCAACCTGCAATAACTGGAACTACTCAATCTACTTCAATGGAAATATGTGACGCAATAACCGAGATAACAGAAAGGAATTTACGTTCGAAAAATCTAATTCTGCTGAACGTACCTGAAAGTAGAGACGAGAATCAAACCAACAGGATATCTGATGACAACAACAAAGTATGATCAACGTTGAAAATTATCGATGATACATTACAGATAAATATTTCTAAAATATATAGGCTTGGCGTAAGAAAAACTGACAAGATCAGGCCCATAAAAGTAGAACTACAAGATTCATATCAAGCTAAGCAAATAATCATAAACAAATATAAACTGAAAAATGGCATCAAAGTTAAACAAGATCTCACGGAGCTGCAAAGGAAACAAATGACGGATGTTTGGAAAGAGTTTGAAACGAGAAAAGTGGATGGGGAAACAAACATAACAATTAAGTACATAAACTCTGTTCCAAAAATAATAAAAAACGTGCCAAAAAACTTAAACAGCACCTAAAATTGTTTGGGTACTACCAAAATGTTCGCGGAATGAGAACCAAATTACAACAACTTAAAATAACTTCTCCCACATTCCCACATGATATTTTGTTATTAACAGAAACATGGTTAAATGAGGACATCAATTCATCGGAATTAGGTCTCAATAAATACAACATCTATCGTCTTGACCGTGACCCCATTACAAGCAACAAATCAAAAGGAGGAGGTGTAATGGTGTGTATATCAAAAAACATTTCATCTAAAAAATTTCCAGTTAAACACAAAAGCGTTGAACAGATGTTTGTAATGCTAAATATTTCATCCACAAAAATCATTATCGCTTGTACTTATATTCCACCAATGTCAGATCTGCAAATATACAAGAACCACATCGAGGATGTAGAAACACTAAAATACAAATATCCTAAAGCCAAATTTATAATTGTAGGCGACTACAATCTTCCGAAAATTGAGTGGTCTTTCGATAAGAAAAATGAAGTGGTTATTAACGAAACAGAAGTGCAATGTGTCAAATCTAAGGAAATGCTTGATATGTCTTTTTTCCTAGAACTAAAACAGTTAAATAAAGTGCATAATTCTTATAACCGTATGCTTGACCTAGTATTTTCTAGTGACTTAAGGACAGTGGTTGAACAATCGGATGAATTGTTGTTGCCTTTAGACCAACACCATCCGGCGTTAGATATTATTATCACAAATGAGTCTAGAAAATTGCAGAAATTAAAAACTTCATCGTACAATTTTAAAAAAGCTGACTACCCAAATATAATTGATTATCTTGACCATATAGACTGGTCATTTCTAGAAGATGAAAACAATATTGTGAATCAAGTCCAACAATTTTATTCAATCCTAAACACTTCAAAAGAACGTCATGTTCCAAAAGTTAATTTTATTGCATCCCTTTACCCTACATGGTTTTCAAAAGAATTAAAAGAATTGATTTATACTAAAAAACAAACTCACCGAATATATAAGCAATCTAGAAACGTCGATGATTATATAATGTTTACTAACATAAGAAAGCAGTGCAAAGAATTGTCTAAAAAATGTTATAATGATTATATTAGTTTAATAGAAATGGAGGTTCATGATAATGTTAAAAAATTGTGGAACTTTTCTAATGCTCAGCGTAAAAACGATTGTAGTTTACCAAATATTATGTATCTGAATAACAATTGTGCGGATAATACCGAAGGCATTGTCAATCTTTTTGCAGATTTATTCAAAAGTGTTTATGATGATAATATTACTGATAATGAAATCCCAAATGATATATCACTTGAAGAATCACTCAAACTAAACCATTGTTTTATTGAAATAAACGCTATAGAAAAGGCTATAAAAGCATTAGATACTAATAAATCCGCTGGACCGGATGGTTTCCCTCCAATATATTTAAAATCTTGTGTTCGCAGTTTGACTTATCCATTATTTTTACTATTTAATAAGTCTTTGTCGTCAGGGTGTTTTCCAAAACAGTGGAAAAAAAGCTATCTTACGCCTATTCATAAAAAGGGAGATAAAAGCGATGTATCAAACTACAGACCAATATGTATATTATCCGCTATTCCCAAACTATTTGAATCGTTAGTCCTAGATGTAATATGTAAACAAATCAATAATATTATTGTACCCAACCAGCATGGCTTTATCACAGGTAAATCCACCCTAAGTAACTTGATCATATATGAAAATTACATAACTGATTCTCTTGCCTTGAAGCATCAAGTGGATTCAATATATACTGATTTTTCCAAAGCTTTTGACAAAGTTAGGCGACATATCCTTGTACAAAAATTAAGTATGTTGGGTATCAAGGGTAATCTGTTAAGTTGGATTGATAGCTATCTTAGTAAAAGAGAGCTATGTGTCAAAATAAAATCTGTGGAATCTTACATTTTCGAAGCCACAAGTGGGGTCCCTCAGGGGTCTCACCTGTGACCAATTCTTTTTTTGTTATTTATTAATGATATTGTTAGCATATTTAAAGATGTAGAAGTTCTTCTTTTCGCAGATGATTTGAAAATATATAAAACAATACGCAGTTTAGACGATTGTTATACTTTGCAACTTAATTTAAATAAACTATATCGTTGGTGCATCATCAACTCTCTGTTTCTTAATATTAAAAAATGTCAGGTCATTCGTTTTTGTAAAATACGAAATCATACAATTTATGAATATTCGCTTAACAATGTAAAATTAACAGCTGTCACTCAAATCAGGGACTTGGGTGTTATATTTGATGAACAGTTAACATTCAATCCGCATATAAATGAAATCACAAATAAAGCCCTAAAAATGCTTGGTTTTATATGTAGAACCGCATGTGACTTCAAGTCACTAGAATGTTTGAACACACTGTACACATCTTTAGTAAGAAGTCAAGTAGAGTATAATTCGCCTATTTGGTCCCCGTTTTATAAAGTACATTCCAACAATATTGAAAAGATACAACACAAATTTTTAAGATTTATTAACTTTAAACTGAATATTCCAATCCAAAATATAAATTACATATATCCAACTCATGCATCAACTAAATTTGATTACGCTGTCAGATAGGCGAATTATCTCCGACCTTGTTCTACTAAATAAAATTATTAATTATAGAATCGACAGCCCTGAAATTCTTGCCACAATAAAATTATTTGTACCTTCCAAAAATACGAGACAAAATTCCACCTTTTTCTGTGACAATTTCAAATCTAATTATCAAGCGCACATATCGTTAAATCGAATACAAAAATTTGGTAATAAATTTGGTAATGTTGTTGATATATTTAGAGATTCCGTAGCAGTACTTAAACAAAATCTACATAAACACTTTGCTGAAATGTATGACTTCTCCACTCCATAGTGAAAAACCCATTTTTTAGCTTCTGTTTTTTCACTCTTTTCTTTTATGACTTTTAACTTTAATATATATGTTTTAACTTTACAAATTAATATTGTAATTTAAATAACAATTCGAATATGATTTTAAGTCCCTATAAATGCTGATTAATTTCAATCCATTTATTTTTCTAAGTAAGTAAAAAAAAAAAAAAAAAAAACTGTTCTCCATAATGGTATTCTGTATTATTTGTAAAACATTTATGTACTACAGATATAATAACTATTTTATTTATATATGTACGTAAACTTTTAAATGTCACATAGTTAATGTAATAACACTAATAACAATGTACGTAAAAGCCCAATAGGCGTTTAAAAAAAAAAAAAAATAAATAAAAAATGTGTGGCCATGGGGGTAATCAGAGTTTATCCAAGCGATCGGTGATTATTTCTGCCGATAGACTGTTTTCGCCGTGTACATTTTGATTCGGAGCATTATTAAGTTCCACCTTGCCTCGTGGAAGGGCAACTTACGGATTAACCGTGAAACCGGCACATGGCTGGACCACACTGGGCCGTTGGCCAGCCACATCCTGATGCCGTCTACTCCTCTTGGCTGGACCACACTGGGCCGTTGGCCAGCCACATCCTGAAGCTGTCGTCTACTCCTCTTGGCTGGACCACACTGGGCCGTTGGCCAGCCACATCTTGATGCTGTCGTTTACTCCTCTTGGCTGGACCACACTGGGCCGTTGGCCAGCCACATCTTGATGCTGTCGTCTACTCCTCTTGGCTGGACCACACTGGGCCGTTGGCCAGCCACATCCTGATGCTGCCGTCCTCTAGCTACATGGCTGATTCATCTACTCCGCCATTCGCGGAACTCAGTGTTCGTTCCTCATAACTAAATACGTTCTTATTATTTTAGACAGGGTAGATAGATTCTACGTTCTGGTCGATGGGGGTAAGTTTTCACCTTTTTGTATTTCTCTGTGAAATTTATCAAATATAACTTGTTACGGCCAGTCCAAAGTTTAACCAAATTACTTTTATTCTGTAACCTTGCAACTTCCTTTCAAACATCATGTAGATGGGATATATTTTCCCCGCCCTGAATGGAGAATTATGCTCTACCGGCGGATGGTCGATTTGGCGAGTTCATTGGGACTCTGGCGCGATTGGTCTTTCTAAGACCAACAAAGTCAAACTTGGCCACCCTCCTTTCATTCAACATAACAGTCAATAATGTACTTAAAAAAACCAAACACAATAACAGCCTATTAACACAACTATGGGCTAAGTAAGTGTCATAACATAGTGGTGAACATGTTGAATCATAACATTGTGCCCAAAACTGTAATCATAACATTTTTTTTTCATTATTATTATGGTATTTTGTTTTCGTTTATTGTGTATGTATTATCTTACTATATTTTTTTATATTTACTTTATATATATTCTATGTATAATATGGAGCTCGTGGGATTGCACCACCCTCCCCGAGATCTGGAATAAAAATTAAAAAAAAAAAAAATTATTGATTTGTAAAAGAAGTTATTATCTCTGAACATTTTATTTATTTATTAGACCAGACCGGTTTCAGTCCGCCAGGACCATTTTCAGACCCGTTTATTTATAATGCATTATAGTTTCTCTATACCGAAGCTTAAAGAATTTTTTTACCAACCGCACACAGGAGGCCCTGAGGAAAATAATTTCCCGCAGGGCCTATGTCATCTTTTGGGATGCTGCATGGAGGATCTTTTTTAAGGAGAGGAAGGAGAGGGAGTTCTGAGGGAGTGAAAGTAAAAAGTATTAGGGTAGGATAGGAATCTATAGATCAGGTAAGTTTTTAGATTCTCACGGCCAAAAGCATTTTTGTTGTTTGTTTTTGGGGTGTTATGCCGTGTTGCGCTAACTCCTTCTTTAAACATCTTCGGATCTACCGGATCTGCCCTGATGATGGACACTGCAACGCTGTCCGAAACGTCGGCTAAAGAAGGAGTTAGCGCAACACGGCATAACACCCCAAAAACAAACAACAAAAATCTATATATCAGTTCGTCTACTCCCATTGCTTCCACTGCTGCGCAATGCGATGGGTCAAGAGACCAGTTGGAGAGATCAAAGGGTCTCCCCAAACCAGCCTCTTCCGATATGGCACGCCACGCAGCTGGTGGGCAGGCCCATCCTGAACACACCTCCGCGAACCACTTGGGGTGACCTATTACAGAGGTGTTAGTTATCCAATAAATGGTTCCAGAGGTGGCGGTACTAAAACCTGCCTCCCAATATGATCTAATCAATCTAATTATAGGCAATCGATCGAAGTTAGACCGTAAATAAGCTCTTGCCAAGATGGCTGTAGATATGTTTAGTAAATAGGTAAAATGAAGGTAAAATTAGTTAACATATTTCTTACAATTTGTTATCAACATAGATTATATTATCCCTGATATACCGCGGCTGTCGCGCATTCGTACCTGTGATTTATGTATCAGGCGATCCGTAAAAAATCCGTTCATCCTAATTTCCGATCTTTCCTAAAGACTGGAAAATCTAAGACTACAGTGAGTGATAGTTAAGAAATGAAAGCGGGATATTTTGAAGAGTGATAAAATTGAGTAACTTCCCAACACGTAACGGGAAGAAAGCGAGCAAAGAATTTGCTTCAATAAAGAATAGCTCCATAGAGAAAGAGACTTACAAATAAATCAATATGTAGGTACAATAATAAGATGATTCTTGGGGAAGAAACATTGTACAAATGATTGAAGGGCTCAGAGGCGCGAGCACAAATTTTCAAAATCATTATAAAGGATATATGGTAGAAAAAAATACTAAAATATAATATGGTAGAAAGTAATTACAATAACAAAAAAACTTGACCTGATCGAAAATTCACTCCCAAAACTATGTAAAATGTAACCTTAGAACGGGGTACCGCAGTAAGGTCACATTCTTTTCAACATTTGTATAAAAAATAAGAATACTTGGGATGAATTATTTTTAAAAACCACTTATTCAAATTCAATTCAATTCAATTCAATTCAAAAAATATTTATTGCACAAAAAAGAGTACAAAGGGTATAGCTTATAGGTTACATCATAGGTTACTTATATATTACAGTACTTGACAAACTGGTATCGTAGGAAAATAATAAATTGAAATATTTTGTTGCGATTTGAGTTTCAAAAAGTAGGTAAGTGGTGGGAAAAAGATAATGTATTTATAAAAAGGGAAAAGTGACTTTAGTTCCTGACCTGGTTCAATATAGCACATAAAGTTAGCCACTTTCGAATTGTCAAGATACGCCAGAGTAGAGTCGTGCGTCGCTGAGGGGGTGTGAAGTCTGAAGCACTTGAAGTAAATGGTGGTTCAAGTATAGACACATATACTCATCGCAGCCTCAGTCCATTTGCCAGCGCGAGAAATGCTGAAAATTGGAACCACTTTGCTTCTTCAATTCTCTAACATAATAAATAAAACGAGGCTCAATAAATAAGGGAACTTGCTAACCTAGAAACTATTGGTCAATATTATTAAAAGTCGATCTGAAAAACATTCGTAATTTTACGTGAAACACCCGCTGTGTGATCTATTCTTTTTTTTTCAATTGAAAGTAGCAATAACTTCTAGTTTATTGAAAAAAAGACATTTTTTATCAAGCATCATGTTCTACCACCATTGCTAGTTTTACTTAGTACTTGAAGGATTAAATTCGAATGACGATACTGCTTTATGAAATTTTTCACACCTGACGTTGAAAATAACAATAAAATTCCTGTCTACATTGGATTTTGAAAAAACTTCAGCCAATAGTTTAAAAAACTTGATGGAAACTCACTTTTCATTAACAACGCTATTTTCAGTCGTGTTTAGATATCAGCGTGATTAAAGATCTTAAACGCATGAAATTTAAAGAATATATTTTGTAATAAATACTTACGACATGCGAATATTTTTGGGAATCAATCGAAAATACTAAAGAGGAAATATTTTTCGATGAGTTTATTTATTTAAAAATAGACCCACCAAACGAGGTACTAGGTGGTAACGTAACAAACATATGAATCAAATAATACAGTTATAATACCAGCAAAACTAATAATAATAGTAATAGCGACATCAACATTATTAGAAATGATGTACGTATAAAAATAAAAAATGATTTATATCAAGATCTTTGTTTACATTGTGTGTACGTACACAGGCTGTATAGTGTAAACGTGTACACATCAAGCATTCCAGTCAGAATCAGGGAAGGAAATAAACATACTAGCTGTTATCTCGTGTAATATTGTGTAAACACTGCAGATATTTTTTTGGTATTCGTCCTTTGGCTGGAATATGGTCCCGTTCCCGCGGGGCCTATATAATGAAATTGCTATCGGGGATACCACGGACAAATGCTGTGTACATGTACATTGTACATAATGGTAGTCATTCAGAGGTTTCAGAATATTGATCAACTCTTAAATCCCGGAGGGTTCAAAAACAAAACTTCCGGAATCGTTGGATTTGTGAGATTTTTTATATTATTTATCAAATGCTTTTATAAAGTTATCAATTTGAGATCTGAGAGAGTTAAAAAATTCAATTTATTAGTGCTTTCACACAAACGAAGTATTTTATTTTATTTATTTTTTATTTTTTTATTTATTAGCATTCAAACCTGCTAAACTACTTATGTAGTTTGTCAGCAGGTACATAATGACAACATTTTTGCAATAACATGGTACAATGGTAAAACAGTATGTAGGTATGTATAATGTTGATGATAAATTAACAATAAATGACAAGTTGGTTAAATTACAGAATTGTATAAATATAAATATGTAAGAAGCAGTATAAGCCTCATATAACAAAAACAAGCACAAATGAAATTAATATGAACAAAATGAAAATATCAAGTGAAATAATCAACAAGTACTTCTATGGTTTTAATATACATAAGGTAATACAAAATTATAACGATTTTTCATTTCCCTAGAATGTGAATTCCAATTAGGAAAACAAGGTCTTCAGTATTGCATCAATATAAATCCTCAGTATCTAATAGCCATTTCCTTAGATTATATTTGACTTTGGCTGTAAAAACGTTTATATTTTTAATTGTCATTGGTAGTTTATTAAATATTCTGGGTAAAATAAAGTTTAGGGTTCTTTCACCGTATTTATTGGTACATTTCGGGACCACCAATCCTTCATTTTGGGTAAATCTTGTATTATGTTTATGGAAAACTTTTTCCCTATACAAGGAATCAGATAATATAAGATGTTGACTTACAATATTATAAAACAATAATCCTCTGACAGGTAAAACATTCAGAGACTTGTATATTAATTTAGTGTCGTTTCTGTGTGCATTGGTACATTTATGGATTAACAATTTTGTAAGGGAGTTTTGTAATGTTTGGATATAACTTATATTAGTTTTACAAGAATGTCCCCAAGAAGTGATTCCATAACGGATTGTGGATTCAGCCAGAGATAGATAGATTAATTTTAAAGTACTTACAGGCACAAAATATTTTATTTTATAAATTCTACCCACAATAGACCGTAGACGTTTACAAACATTAGTAATGTGTACATCCCATTTCATGTGGCAGTCAATAGAAACGCCCAAATATACATAATTTTTGACGAAATCGATGGTTTCACATGAACAGGGCTGTGCAACATTTCTATGTAAGCAGTCAAAAGTATGTGTATATAACGAAGGGATTAAATTGTATCTCGCGTGTGGTGATCTTATGTGCATAATTTTAGTTTTTTTGGCATTTATTATGAGACCCGCGTCATGAGACCATTTTAGGAGAGCAATAAAATCAAGCTGCATAAGGTTCATTGCAGTAATCAAATCCTCGTGTGATATTACGAGTGCCGTATCGTCTGCGTACACAAAATGTTTAACGAAAGAAAATAATTTACTCATAATTGAGACGTATATAATATACAGGGTTGGCCCTAAAATTGACCCTTGTGCAACACCTGTTGAAATATATTTTCTTTTGCTAAATTTTTTTAGAATTTTTACTGTTATTTGTCGATCTGATAATAATTTTTTTAACAAAACTAGTAGCTTTCCTCGTATTCCTATTGCATCCATTGTTTCTAAAAGTTTATTTGTATCAATGGTATCAAACGCCTTCGAGTTATCTATGAATAAAACCAACACATGTTTTTTTAAATTTAATTCATGATTTACGTGATTTGAAAATTCCTGAAGAAACATTTCCGTACTTTTTTTCTTTTGAAAACCATACTGGTTAGGATCTAGCAAGGAGAAGGATTCTAAATATTTGTTAAGTTTTGTAGAAATGTATTTTTCAAGTATTTTTTCTAGGGCTGGCAAAATGCTAATTGGCCTATAATTTTGTACATCTGTATGTTTGCCGCCTTTGTAAATCGGTCTAATGATACTACTTTTAAGTTCATCTGGAATCACTGCTTGTTTTAAAATTATATTGATAAAATGAGTTATGACAGGCCCTAAAATATGAATATATTTCTTAATGTCAAACATTCGAATGTTGTCAATCCCTGGTGACTTTGAATTGTTTAGTTTGCTAACAATGATATTAATTTCTTCGCAGGTAGCTCTTGGTAGGTACATACTATGTTGAACTTCTGTCGGTCTGACGGTCGAAGCTATATAATCACATTTATGTATCATAGAGCTAACACTGCTCGTAAAATATTCAACAAAATTATTTGCTACGGTTTCTTCATTTTGCGTGTTTAACATATATTTTGAGATTATTTCGTCACAACTACTTTTAGACTTGCGTCCTAGTATTTTATTTACTTCATCCCAAGTTTTTTTGGTATTTCCGAAATAATTTTTAAATTTATTGTTAAAAAAGATAGACTTACATTTAATGATTTCTTTTGTAACCTTATTTCTGTAAGTTTTATATTCTAATTCAAAGAATTTATTGGTAGGAGTATTTTTCCACCTTCTGTACAGTAAATCTTTTTTATTAATGTTTTCTAAAATATCAGAAGTTATCCAAGATTTTATTGCGAGGGGTCTTTTTTTGGGTTTATAATACATATCGATTTTACTTTGTTCATACAAATCCTGAAAATTATTTTTAATTTTAGTGTATAACATATTGCAATCTTTTTCCTCAAGCAAGGTATGCCACTTAAAATTATAAATATTTTTGTCAATTTTGTTTTGGGATAAGATCGATATTTTTTCCCCGTGTTCTACGACTTTTGTCCTTTCAATATATTTAATATTGACTGCAGTTAAAAAATGATCCGCTATGTTAATATTATTACATACACATGAAGAAAGAGTATTGCTTTGTTGACATCCGCTATTAAAACGTACAAATATATGGTCTAAACAGGAAGTTTAGACCATATATTTGTGAAGTAAGTCTAAGCATCAACTTCATGGCGCACAGTTTACACCCGCATTGTGCAAGCGGGTTCCCTACCGAGCATCAGACCATCCCGTATGTCGCACGCATTTAATGCACACATTTTTATTTTAAATTGCGCATATCTCTCACTTATTAAATGAGATAACGTTGTTTGAGTTCCAAGAATTTATTTCATTAATTGTGTAAAATATTGCTGTAACGTCGGCAATTTGAATTTTACTGACAATAATATGTTGCAACCTACATGGATTTATTTCAATTCATTTTAATAATTGAAGATTTGTTTGGATTCCTCAAATTTTGAATAAATTATTTAATTATTTTATGTAATTAATTCAGATTTTGTGTACTCTCTTTACTCGCCGAATTATTTATTTCAGGAGCTTTTCGAGTAACTAAAATCTCCATTTCAATTTCTATTTGTCTTCAACAATTATCATGTTGAAAAATAAGTGTCTGCTCTAACATTAATTGTGCGATTAAAAAAGGAATCATCTAACGGCTTGGCATTTCAACTTGGTTAACTGATACGTATAGTCTAAGATCCCTCAAAGAATGACCGTCACCGAGATGTTTATTTGATGAAACGTATTTTATATTTAATTTAATATGTCAATAAATATATTGCATATCGGTTGCCTAGCAAATTTTAGTCCAGGGTATGATTAATTAATAATTAAAAAAAAAAATTTAAACATTGCACCGGTTTGATTATTATAAAAATTCTATACCAATCGAAAGTATGAAACCCATAGTGTTAAAACATACAATGTAATACATTATTTTCTATAATAATAATGTTAGTTTAAAAGTTGGCAACATCTTGTGTATGGCAACCCTTTTGGATTTCGTTTCTTTTATCTATGCTCTGTACACTGCTGTCATCCTTCTTGTAATACGTACATCGTCAATAAAACCAGTTATTAAAAAGTGTTATATGTTTTAATTTAATAAACACAAAAGATTACAACAGGTTATGGGCCCAGATCACCACAGGCCACATACCTATCAAAAATAAAAGTACAGTGAAGTGACTAGTTGAAAACAATTACCGGAGAAACGCAAATAAACCTCACACCGTGTTGGCGTTGGAGGTTAAGTTGCCGGGAAGGAGAAAAATACTTGCTACATTCGGCTGCAAGGAAGGAAATACTAGTAAGAAAGGAATCGAAAGACACGATGGACGGAAATAATACAGTTATCAAACTGGAAGGAATAAAAAACTGGAATGTTTGGAAGTTTCAAACAATGGTGTTGTTACGGGGTCAAAATTTAATTAATGTCGTTGAAGGCGTAAAAGGGCAAGGCTCCGAGGAACAGAAAGCATGGGAGACACAAGATGCTAAGGCTCAAACAATGTTAGTGACCAGGATGACCGAGGAAGTGATGTTACATATATTATCTTGCACTACTGCTGCAGAGATGTGGCGAAAGTTAACGAGCATTTTTGAACAAAAAAGTGAAACAAGTATTCACATAATCCAGCAAAGATTCTTCCAATATAAATATGAAGAAGGAATGGAGATGTCAGTCTTCCTGTCAAAAATACAGGAGTTACAAAATCAACTCAAACAAATGGGTGAAGAAATTTCGGAAAAATTCATAATTACGAAGGTATTGATGTCATTGCCAGATATTTACAAACACTTCATATCAGCATGGGAGTCTGCGCCAGATAACAAACAAACCTATGATAACCTTGTCGCTCGTTTGTTAGTGGAAGAGGAGAGAGTAAGGGAAAAGGCTGAACTCGCATCGCCGTCATCTGCGTTTATGGTAAAGAAAACTGCTCCAATTAAAAGAAATATAAAGTGTTTCAAATGTAATAAGATGGGACATTATCAATCTGAGTGTATGAGTCATGTGAATAATAACCATCGTAACTTTCCAAACAAAAGTGAAAAAAAGTGTTTTTATTGCAACAAAATTGGGCACATCAAGAGTGAGTGCTGGCATAAGAAAGGAAAGGAGAAAAATGCGTTTGTAGTAAAACAAATACCTAAAGAACTGTATCAACAGTCTAAGTGGTTGGTGGACACAGGAGCCAGCGAACATATGTGTCAAGACAAAAATCTATTTTCGACATTTTCACCAGAAGTGTCACAAAAGTCTGTGATAATAGGTGATGGTACTCAAATAAGTGTTATTGGTTGCGGACAAGTGGAACTAGAAGTATTCAATGGACACCGGTGGGTCGAGACAACCATATATAATGTACTGTGTGTGCCAGACTTAAAAATAAACTTGTTCTCTGTAAATTGTGCGGCTGACAAAGGTTATGTCATGTTGACAGATCAAAACATTTGCAAATTTTCCAAGAATAATAAAGTATGTGCGGTAGCAAATCGTGTTGGAAATATGTATATTATGGATGTTCGTTATAAATATAAAAACTGCTTTGCAAATGTAACTACAGTTAAATCAAGTTTGAGTGAGTGGCATGAGAAACTTGTACACCAGAATATACAGCAGGTGAAAGACGTGTTAGAGAACAATAATATTAAAGTCTCAAGTAATTCTCTTCAGAAGTGCTTACAGGGTAAATCACACCGGCTGCCCTTTATGAACTCTGAGACAAAAGCTGTCAAAACATGTGAACTGATACATGCCGATGTTTGCGGGCCGATGGAGGCAGTATCTGTCGGCGGGGCGAGGTACTTCTTGATTTTAAAAGATGATTACTCTTGCTATAGAACTGTATATTTTATTAAAAAGAAGGACGAAGTGATTAATTATATTAAAGATTTTGTAAACAAAGCTGAAAATGTTACGGGTAACAAAATAATCACTTTTAGAAGTGACAACGGCTTAGAATTCATTAATAAGGCTGTGTCAACTTTGTTCTCAAACCGGGGTATAGTACACCAAACTTCTGTACCATACACGCCACAACAGAATGGCAAGGCGGAACGGGAGATAAGAACCTTAACAGAAGCAGCAAGGTCAATGCTGTGTGCCAAGAACCTTCAAAAAAAATTATGGGCAGAAGCAGTCAACACTGCAGCCTATGTTCTCAACAGAACCAGTAGAAGTAATGAACCAGGAAAAACACCCTATGAATTATGGACAGACAAACATTTTGATCTCAGTAACCTACATATCTTTGGTACGCCCGTAGCTGTTCATATTCCAAAAGAAAAACGAAGAAAATGGGATTCTAAAGGAGAAAATGGAATCTTGGTAGGGTACGGAGAAAATGTGAAAGGGTATAGAATTTTTTATCCTGATAAAAATGATGTTCTAATAAAGAGGGATGTCATTTTTCTGGAACCTGTTATTGGGAAATGTAATAGCTTAAACCTAGAGTCTGTAACAGAAGAATACAACGATGAAACTGACAATAACCAGCAAGAGTTAGTAGAAGATGTTGTGAGTGATCCAAACATTACAAATCAGATGTCAGATGATGAGCAGCACAGCTTATATGAACCTGAAGAAACAAGTGATGAAGATAGTGAACGCGATAGTGATAGTAAATTACAGCCAGCTTCTCTTCGTCAAACCAAACGTGTCAGAAAGGCGCCACAATTCTATACTTGCCAAAATGTGTACACTGCAGAGACAGAACCAGGCACCTATAAGGAAGCTATGCAGAGGAGTGATGCCTGTCAGTGGGAAGAAGCTGTAAAACAAGAACTGGATACTCTCAAAGAAAATAATACTTGGACAGTTTGCGCTGTACCTGAAAAACAAAACATTATTAGTAGTAAGTGGGTATTCAAAATAAAGAAAGTTGATAATATTATTCAATATAAAGCAAGATTGGTTGCCAGAGGTTTTGAACAGAATGATACAAAAGATTTATATGAAATTTACTCACCTGTTGCCAAATTGTCAACATTTAGATTATTTGTTTCAGTTGCTACAAAATTAAAACTATCAATACATCAGATGGATGTCACTGGGGCTTTTTTATATGGGGATATAAAGGAAACTGTGTTTATTAAATTACCGGAAGGGGCATATAATGGTTGTGATAATATTGTAAAACTAAATAAATCATTGTATGGGCTAAAAAAATCCCCTAAATATTGGAATGAAAAATTTAACCATGTAATAAGTAAAGCAGGCTATGTAAAGTCAAAGAATGATCCTTGTTTGTTTACTAAATGTAATGGAGAAAACCAAACTTATGTCTTACTTTACGTCGATGACCTCTTGATGTTTAGTAATAATGAACAGGAATTAAGTGATCTTAAATTAAAATTACACAATGCGTTTAAGATGAAAGATTTGGGACTAATTTCAAATTTTCTTGGTATCAATGTTAAACAGAATTTGAAAGATGGTGTAACTGAATTATGTCAAAGATCTTATTTAGAAAATGTATTAAAAAGATTTAACATGGATAATTGCAAACCCATGTATACGCCTATTGATCAAAATTTTAATGTAAAAATCTTAGAATCCAAAGAATGTAAGTCTGACAAGGATATTGAAAATACTTGTAGGAAAATTATTGGAAGTTTAATGTATGCAGTCTCAGGCACTAGGCCAGACCTCTGTGTAGCTGTATCTATATTAAGTAGGTACCAAAATAATGCAAGTGATGTTTTGTTGACTCATTTAAAAAGAATTTTAAGATATATAAAATATACTCTAGATTATAAGCTGATTTTCAAATGTAATGATGATGGACTTGTTGGGCATTGTGATGCAGATTGGGGTGGTGACACACGAGATAGAAAGTCTACCACTGGCTACTGTTTCAAGTTCTCCAATTGTATTATATCGTGGTGTTCTAAGAAACAGTGTTCCGTAAGCTTATCATCAACCGAGGCAGAATATGTTGCAGTCAGTATGGCGGCTAGTGAATCTTGTTGGCTGTCAAGTTTATTGAAAGACTTTAATAACATAAATGTTTGTCCTGTACCTATATACTGTGATAACCAGTCTGCCATAATGGTTGCAAATACTGATAATATTAAAAGACTAAAACATATTGATATACGTTATCATTTTGTCAAAGATTTAATTAAGGAATGTAAGATATGTTTAGTGTATGTTAAGACTGAGGATCAAATAGCTGATATGTTTACTAAGTCATTAAACAAAAACCTATTGTTTAAATTTATTACTCAATGTGGCCTAATGTAAAATCTCTCAGTTATAACATAGGTGGTTAAAAGTTATAGATATAGATAATGTAAGAATGTGTTACATTGAGTGGGGGTGTTAAAACATACAATGTAATACATTATTTTCTATAATAATAATGTTAGTTTAAAAGTTGGCAACATCTTGTGTATGGCAACCCTTTTGGATTTCGTTTCTTTTATCTATGCTCTGTACACTGCTGTCATCCTTCTTGTAATACGTACATCGTCAATAAAACCAGTTATTAAAAAGTGTTATATGTTTTAATTTAATAAACACAAAAGATTACAACACATAGAATATGCAAACGTTAGGTTGCCTACTCTTTTCCGGTCACAACTCTCAGGTTGCCATGTATAAACAGGTAAATCGAAAAAGCATTTTGCACCGGTCTGATTATTAAATAAAAATTATATGAAATTAAAGATTATTTCATTATGAACACGATGGTATAAGGTTGCCTGCTAAAAATCAGTCCCGAATTCCGGTTGTCGAATTTTGAAAACTAAAACTTTTTGAAAACTAGCCGGGAATTCTCGTGTGCGACTGAGAGGTCCCAACCAACCATCCCATGCGATAGAAGAGGACAAAGCATAGCAGCTGTCCGTCCATTAAAACAAAGAGAGTGCGCATGCTATTTGTTCTTGAAAATGAAAAGGATAGCGATAGACTCGTGCAAGGTACCATCTAGTCTAGAGTGCACAGAGTGAAATTTTTTTTTTTTTTTTAATTATTAATTAATCATACCCTGGACTAAAATTTGCTAGGCAACCGATATGCAATATATTTATTGAAACATTAAATTAAATATAAAATACGTTTCATCAAATAAACATCTCTGTGACGGTCGTTCTTTAAGGGATCCTATACTAGTAGATGCACTTATATTTATTTACAGTAAAATTTTCCGTTAAAGCATAGGAAAGATTTGAACGTATAGAAAGGAGTGGTAGATAGGTTTTGGTTAAAAATGAATCTCTGTTTTTTTTTATACCGTAAGGATTTCGTAATAGTGCATGAAGGTAACGTGTAATTCTTTGTAGAATGTGTTTCTGATGGAATACTTTCTTATTTTCTTTTTCTTGTACACCCAATTATTGGTTTTGGAAAATAAAATTAATGAATTTGGACTTTTACAACTACAGATTATATTTGCCACTAGCTGACGTGCACCCTATGCTCAGAGTAATGTTTGGTTTGAAGTAAAGTTTTGAGATAATGGATACTAGTAAACATGGTGTAATTTTAAGATGAAAATAAAAGATGTTATTTGAAAATAACAAAATGAATTTGTTTTTAAAATTAAAAAATATAATAATCGTTAATAATAAAAATAATAAAATAAATAATCGCGGTTGAAGTAGGTGGTGTAGGGGGGCATGTTGGGGATCTTGAGGGTGGGGGAAACGGTGTTAATTTTGTCCTTAGGTGGTGTCACCACAGGCTCCAAGATCCTCAATAGGAAGAAGATCCTCAAGATCTTTCTATCTGGTCTCTCGACCCACCCGCAGTGGGAGGGATATATTCATACTTCCGTCACTCCTGGACACACCGATAATATTATCTGTGATATTTTCGTTTGATTGGCTTTGTTCTTTCTTATAAAATTATTCATTAAATCAATAAAAATACATTTACTCTAAAATCGGTGGTTTCTAGACTCCGTTCGCCAAGCGAACATTATTTTTATACATATTACCCATATTCGTAGTGACATAAGGCATGCTCTGAATTAATATTTTTAATAGAAAATTTCCACCAATAATGGTAATAACATATACCCATGAAAGCCCTGCTGAACAATAGGGAGGTGATGGATGAAGCAGATTGAGGTTAGACTTTGAGGAGAAAAATTACTATTGCTGATTTACTATTCATAAATTAATAATATATCAGAAAACGAGTTCATTTACCTGCATTTGCCTTAATATAATGACGAAATGCGAAAAAGTTTGATTTTTGTGAACACGTGTTCCGACATGGAAACCTATTTATTCATTCGTTAAGGCCTGCAATAATTTTGTTTATTTTTATTCTTATTATAATGTTTCTATGTTCCATAAAACATCCAATCGGGCGTAATAAATGTTTGTTGATTACAAATTTGCTTTACAAAAAACCGTTCTTGTTTATTTCAATACTAATATTAAGCTATGTTCAGTAACATATCCAATCTGGCATTATAAAGAATTTGCTAAATACTAACAAGCTCAACCATAAACATTTCATATTTATTTTACTAACATTAACATTGTTAGTAAATATTATTCCGCTACTACTTTCATTGTACCTTAAACAACTATTTTGTACTCTTATTATTATTTATTGGACAACGATTAAGCAACTCTCAACGATAACTCTTCTCGAGTTACTTGTCTAACAGAATTTTATTTGTCAAAATTAAATATTCCAAATCTAAGTTATTTCATGCAACTAGTGGCCTATCGCAAGGGAGTCACCTCGGCCCCATTCTCTTTCTTATATTTATAAATGATATCATAAATGGTTTTGACGATATAGAAGTACCGCTTTTTGCCGATGACATCAAATTATACAAAAGAATATCTAATATAAGCGATTGCCTAATCTTACAGTCAGACATCGGAAAATTACATAATTGGTGTATAGCTAACAACTTATTCCTCAATATTGATAAATGTAAGATTTTAACATTTTGTCGAACAAAGACCCCACTATTATTCACATACACAATAGCAAGCGAAATCTTAGAAAAGTCAACGAAATTCGGGACCTTGGAGTTATGTTTGACAGTCAATTAAATTTTGTAAATCACATACAACAAATAACTAACAAAGGTATGAAGACACTGGGATTTATAATCAGAACCGTCAAAGACTTCGACTCGTTGGAGGTTATAAAAATCTTGTATCTGTCGCTGTACGCAGCTTGTTAGAATACAATTCAATAATGTGGTCCCCATACTACCAGATTCATATAAAAAATATTAACGTGTGAATCACAAATTTTTACGATTTATTAACTTCAAATTACACATACCTATTCAACACATAAACTATAGATTCTTACTAAGTACACTTAAAATACATTCCCTAGAAAACAGAAGAAAAATAAATTACCTAACTTTTTTATTTAAGATTATTAACTCCAAACTAGACTGCAGTTGTGAACACCTGTAATTCATAGATTTCAGAGTACCTACTCGAGCAACTAGGCAAAATATATTATTCTTCAACAATAACTTTAGTACAACAGTAACTATCACATACATGCACCTATTTCTCGCTTTCACACACTTCGAAACAAATTCACCTCAAATATTTAATATAAGTTTGACTGTGTTCAAGAAATACCTGAATGACATTTTTATGTAGCATATTTAAAGAGCGATTGTTTATATTTGTTGATTTCTTGTAGATATCTTGTTAACTTAAAAAAAATGTTATTTTTGTGTTAATGTTTTAAAAAATAAAAACCTTCTGTTGTCACTGTATTATGCAGTAAATTATGTAAAATATGTATAATGTAAAAGACCATCAGGGCGTTTAAATTAATAAATAAAATAACCACTATTGTACCTGCTTATATTATCTGTACTTGGGCTATTATGCTATGTAATATACACTCATTATTGTGCTCCTGATCAGCTTACCTTAAACATTGTATACATGTAAAAGCTTTCATGGCGTGAATAAATAAATTAAAAATTCTTCATCCTATTTTTTCTCTCTCTATATATATCTCAGGTTATAAAGCAGACTGGAATTGTACCACCGTCACAGTCCAGCTGGTTTAAAAGCTTAAATAATACATATTATTAATATTGTATGAAGTGTAAATGCAGAAAACTCCTTGAAGGACTGTATGCAGTTGGCGCCATCGATATATAATAACAACAGGTAGGCCCTCTCATATCTAATTTCAATTTCAAAATAACGCCACCTGAAAGTAATTTCGTAATACAACTCCCCATACAAATCTGATGCCTCCCTTTGAAAAACAAAATATAAATGCAAGTTCAATAACAAAACAAAGAACAAAGTTATATTTCAAATCCCATGTTGTAATTTGTTAATTTTACAAGCCCGAAAGGCATTGCGACACAAGATATAGACATGAACTTAACAACCAAACGTAACGTAAAGATACATAGTACATGCTTCTAAAAACGTACGCTAAACCAGCGAATATCATTCATTTTGTGGCAAAAGTGTTGTCGTAATTCTTTGCGTGACCTGGTTGTTTGTCCAGAAAGAAATGTAAGATTTTTATCAATTTTTACTTTAATCCGTATGCCGCCTCGAAGCTTTTTATAAGGTATGTTTAATGTTCATACTCCTAATTAAATTATTAAGAGGAATACATTTAATAAAAAATAGTCACATAATGGAAAAATTTAATATTTTTTCGGAATAAATTGTATAATCTAAGAAATATATTTAACTAGGCACTCTCAAAATTATGGAGGTGAGGTTAGGTGCAATTTAATTTCTTCTAAAATCCGGATGCGTGTGCAAATGGAAAGAGCTTCCGCAATATTAGGCAGTAAATTCGATTGTTTCTAGAATTTTTTTTTAATAAAATATTTTTACAAAAAGTTTTTTTTGTTTTGGTGCACATGTATTGAATAACTTTAATGTTATAGGTTGTGGATTGCGAGCCCGCACATTAAACCCAAAGATGAAAACCGAAAACCTATACCTATATAATTTTTACGAAAGTATACGTCAATGTTATTTATACAAATATTAAATATTTATACAAATTTCGTCAATGAAAGCCAAAATGATTTTTCGTTGTTTGTACTGGCACACCTGAAAAGGCATATCAACAACACAAATTGTTATTCTTTCAGAGTAACTTAAAATCGCGGGCGCGTTGTGAAAACGACATCAAGTATCAGTAGAGGTACACAACAGATAATAATACAAACAGTGTTTTAACAAAACAGTATTTTATTTCAAACAAAAAATGTAACATTGGCCAACAGAGTTCGACAGATAATAGCGACTCGTTGTTCCTACAAGTTGAATTGTTTAGTACCTGTTCGAAGAACGAACAGGGGTTGGAATAGCCGCCCTTTACAGGGCTATCCCACACAGATAAAGTATAAATCAATTAAATAGCTTGTGACAGGCGATGCGAGAACACAATGCATAACGTTAATTCACAATCAACTTACCGGGAGGAGATGGTGAAATCTGCATAGTGAGCATCATCTGTCAGCACTGGAACGTTTAGCGTGGTTGTTAGCACTCGTTATTTAAAATTAAATTGCGATAAGATACGTAAGATAATTATTTCGATAAGGACCCGGCAATGTTGTTATGACGGGACGAACGGTTTTTTTGCGACTAGTTCGGCTCACGGCACTCCGTGGATATAGCTGACGTGTGCGAAATTTAAACTATACAGTTCAAACTCTGACGGTACGATTGGTCAGTACACAGCCTGTCAAAAGCAAGCGGCGTTACGGAACATTCCGCCCACCAAAATATAACAACGTGTATTTTAAAGAAAATTTAGAAACCAAAACGAGCAATGCTGTGGAACGTTGCGCGAACAAAGAAACAGTGAAAAGAGAGAAAAGAAAGAAAAAAAAAAATATTAATGATAATAATGAAAATGATAAGAAAAGAAAATAATGAAAATAAGAATAACGAAAATCGATAAGAGAGAATGCGCCGCGGAAGCGAAGATGATTAGTCACATTGACTAGGCAATGGACATAATTTGGTTAATGGTCTCATGAGAAGAGAACCATTCGATGTACGAACCGTAGCGATACGCACAACGCCGTCGGGACCTGGGTGCAATTTGTCGACTCGCGCAAGAGGCCAGTGCAAAGGGACAGTATTTTCGATTCGGATTATCACTACATCATTCACAGAGAGTGAATTGCAATTTTTGGTCCACTTGGCGCGCTGAGTTAGCGATTGGAGATATTCAAACTTCCAACGTTTCCAAAAATCCCGTTGGAAACGTTGAATGAGTTGCCAGCGACTCAGACGGTTGATTTTTAGATCAGTATAATCCTCGTCCGGCACGGAAGTCAAGGGTTCCAAAGTCAAAAAATGACCTGGAGTCAACACGCGCAAATCGTTTGGGTCAGAACTCAACGGGTAGAGAGGCCGAGAGTTTAGCATGGCCTCAATCTGCACGAATAGTGTCGTCAGCTCCTCGAAAGTTAACGTTTGGTTACCGATTAAGCGATAGGGATGAGTTTTAACTCCAACAAAATTCGTGCCGCAATCTGAGTGTATGACGTTTACACGACCTCGTCGACCGAAAAATCGACGTAGCGCTGCAATAAAAGCGTCGGAAGACAGGTCAGAAGCTACTTCAAGATGTAGAGCCTTGGTGGTAAAACAGACGAATAAGTAAAGATAAGCCTTCTTTATCTTAGCGCTGCGATAGTTGCCGGCCTTTATACGAAACGGACCACCGTAATCAATGCCCTCAATCGAGAATGGTTTAACCTGATTAACACGAGCGGCGGGTAGGTCACTAATGAAAGGTTCTAGAGGTGCTGGATTTATGCGATAACATTGTATACACCTTGACAGACAATGTCGGATGGCGCGCTTGGGGTACAGAATCCAGAACTGCTGTGTCAAGAAATATTGCTTTGTGTTAATGCCTGGGTGACAATGTTCTCGATGTAGAGCGTTTATCACAAGAGAAGTAAGCTTAGATTCGCGAGGAAGTAGGGCAGGATGTTTATGCTCGAATTCGAGCCCAGATCGAGATAACCTGCCACCCACCCTGAGCACACCGTGGTCGTCAATGAAGGGATTAAGCTTCCGCATTTGTTTCGACAAAAGGTTGCCATCCTTCAAGCGCGTGATATCATCATTAAAATGTAGATGTTGAGTGCGTTTAACTACTGTCAAAATTGAAGTGTGAATTTCGGCACGGTATAATGGAAGATACGAACGACGAGATTCGTTATTCTGTAGGTTGTAGATGAATCTAAGACAGTAACCGAGAATGCGTTGGATCTTCTGAATCGAAGAAAATTTAATTAGTAATAGGTCCACCAGATTTTCGTCCTGTTGGAGAAATAACGATCGAACTCGTTCCTCAGAGTGAAGTTCGATTTCGTCGACATTGCCATCGAAAGACGGCCAAGAATCGAATGACTGGATCCGCCACGAAGGCCCCGCCCACCATAACGTGTTATCGATTAGATCGGCTGGAGATTGACCACGAGAAGCGACATCCGCTGGATTATCTCCAGATGACACGTGATGCCAAGGAGTCCTTTCGAGGGCATCTTGAATGCGACTGACACGGTTGGCCACGAAAGTCTTCCAGCGACACGAAGGAGAACGTAACCAGGCGAGCACGATGGTTGAATCCGACCACGCAAATGTATTGGATATCGGAAGCAATTGGTGCTCTTGGATGGGTTCCGACGAATGAAAACGCCAAAATATTCTTTGAAAAGCACGATCTGGTTCTTGAACCAATATTTGGCGATACATTTGTCGTACATCAGCAGTAAACACTACCGATGGTGTACGAAATTTTAGCAAAAGCTCCAACAGGTTCTTTTGAAGCTTTGGACCGATAAGCAAGGTATCATTTAACGAGGGTCCGTTCACATCCATCGCTGAGGCGTCGAAAACCACTCTTAACTTAGTGCTAGCGCTGCCTGGACGAAGAATGCAATGATGAGGTATGTGATACTTTCCCTTGTGCAAATCTTTTCCAGGAACACGAGTCATGTGACCACTGTGTAAATAATCAGTCATGAAAGCAGAATATTGTTCACGTAAGGTTGGATTTGCTATGAGTTTGCGCTCGAGTGAATGTAATCTGCGTAAAGCGATCTCATGCGACCCTGGGAAAGAGATATCCCTTCCCCTTTCTCGGAAAGGCAAGGATACGATGTATCTTCCCGAAGATCCGTCCCGTGAGTGGTCAGTGCAGTACATTTGTTCACAAAGTTGTTCCTCAGGAGTAAGGTGTGAAGACTGGGGAATGGTGTCTAACTCCCACAGTCGCTGGACCTCTTCGTGAAGTCGGTCCTCGTTAGTAACGATGAAAGATTTCGTTTCGTAAGCAGTGTCCGAACCAACTGAACCTAGAAGAAGCCAACCAAATGCAGAATTGAAAGCTGATGGCTGACGTGGACCACCATTCAAATTACCAGGTCTCAGAAGAGAAGAGAAAACCTCAGCACCCAGAAGAAGATCAATCGGTCCCGGTTTGTGACAGTCAGGATCGGCAAGAGGCAAGTCTCTCACCTGATGCCACGATGACTTATCTAGACGAACAGTTGGCATGTTGCCGCAGATACTAGGTAGCGTAAGTGCCTTGATGTTGAAGAGAACCCGTCCCTTAACACCGATCTCTAATTGAATGACTCCTGACGTGCTTGCGGAAGATTGGCCTAAGCCGCTAATTCTCTGAGAACTGGCTTGACGAGGGATGCCTACGAGCTCCGCAGCACGATCGGTGATGAAGTGAGCTTGACTGCCCGAATCGATCAATGCGCGAAAGGTTTGGAAACGGCCGGATGAATCGCGAATGCCAACATTGGCGGTTGACAATAGTACTATGGACTTGTCTCCTAAGTTGGTGAGGACCTGAATTTTAGAGTCGGAAGACGTCTCCTGGTCCGTAGACGTCATGGGGTGTTGATGCTGATCTTCTAAAGAAGCGTTTTCGTCTCGATGGAGCAAAGTATGATGTTTTTGCTGACATTTTTTACATGTAAACAAAGATTTACAATCTTTAAGATAATGAGAAGAATGAAGACAATTGAAACACCAACGGTGTGATTGAACAAACTGTAGGCGATCCTGAACTGGCTTGAGTGCAAATACCTTGCACTTGGAAATGGAGTGGTCTTCCCCGCAACAGGAGCATTTCAGGTAAGTGGTAGAGTTCGAGGACCTATTTGTTTCAGGCTGTCCTTTTTTAAGATTGCAAAGAAGCGCTGAAGTGTGTTTTTTGGCAGCCTGATTAAAGTTCCGTGCAAGAGGTTTGTCAATATTACTGCTATCGCGAGTCGAAAAATGTAAGTCTCGTACAAGAGCTTCGCATTTGTTATAAAGAAACTCTTTGAGTTTCAAATATGAAGGCAGCTTGGTAGGAGACTGAAGTTGTTCGAATGCGCATCTTGTAGGTGAATCTAATTTCGACAGAATTAAATAACACAGCACGAAGTCCCAATTATCTGTTGGGAGATCCAATTCTTTTAAAATTGTTAAATCCTCATTAAATACATCGAACACGCGACGGAATTCAAAAGGATCGTTGGGCGGAAAATTTAAATTTAGCATTTCCCGCCAACACGTAAATGCGAGTTCACGCGCGTTACGATAGCGCGCGATTAATCTTTGATATGCTTCAACGTAGTGAGCTCCTTGTACTGGAAATGTCCGAATTAACCCTAAAGCTTCTCCAGATAAACATGAGAACAAATACTGCATGCGTTCGATGTTGGATAAAGATTTGTTTTCATGAATCAGAGCGTTAAACATGTCGTAAAATTCGGGCCATTGCTTGACATTTCCAGAAAATATTGGAATGTTTATTTTTGGTAATTTAACGTTTGTGCACGCATTCGCGGTCTTACAATCGAGAGGCTGACTGGTTAACTCTTGGTAAATTTCGACAATTTGATAATACATCTCGTCAAAGGTTTCGCGAATTTTATCTTCATCAATTTCGTTTGTGTCATCTAAAGCTAATATTTCCGCGTGAGACGTTTCAAATTCAAGAACTATCTTTTCCAGAGTAGTATAATGCGCTAACAGTAAGTTGCACTTAGTTGCATCGTGCAAAGCGATTTTTGCTATTTCATGTGTCTTGAGTAACCTATTATTCGCTAATGTCCGTTTCCGGCGCAATGTTTGAATTGCTGGCGCCATTATGAATAAACACGATTGGAAACGTACCCAAAAACGAAACGAAAATAAATGATAATAATATAATCTATTATAATTATAATCACGGTAGGTCGTAAATACTCAAGAGCTAGGTACCTACTTAATTACTGTTCGAATTGATTATTATTCAAAATTTAAGAAACATTCCACAGCACTATCTGTTTTGGCATAGATAGATTATAATTTTAAAGTTCCCTGGTTTCGGCACCAAAATGTTCGAAGAACGAACAGGGGTTGGAATAGCCGCCCTTTACAGGGCTATCCCACACAGATAAAGTATAAATCAATTAAATAGCTTGTGACAGGCGATGCGAGAACACAATGCATAACGTTAATTCACAATCAACTTACCGGGAGGAGATGGTGAAATCTGCATAGTGAGCATCATCTGTCAGCACTGGAACGTTTAGCGTGGTTGTTAGCACTCGTTATTTAAAATTAAATTGCGATAAGATAATTATTTCGATAAGGACCCGGCAATGTTGTTATGACGGGACGAACGGTTTTTTTGCGACTAGTTCGGCTTACGGCACTCCGTGGATATAGCTGACGTGTGCGAAATTTAAACTATACAGTTCAAACTCTGACGGTACGATTGGTCAGTACACAGCCTGTCAAAAGCAAGCGGCGTTACGGAACAGTACCTTTCCTTCATCTACCCATTCTACTGGTATTTTATAAAGCGTTAATTAATTTGTACTACTTATATCTAACCATAAAATAAATGTATATTTGGCGACTTTTGTGTCTCTGGATTCACAGGTTTCGGTTGCGAAGCCCAAAACGCGCACAATTCCCAACTAGTTTCGTTACATCTCACGAGGACATTAAAAATATTTAAAAAAACATAAATAAATAAGTACACAATTTAAAATATTTAAAGAGTATAAAGGAAAGTTACCTGTATCCACAGACTTATTAGGCACGTTCTTATTTTATGATAGCTTATTTTACAAAACTAAAACGAAACCAAGAAAAAAAAGAGTTTGAGTTTGCTGTTGATAATAGCTAAACAACGGCGCGCGCTTCTCTTGATATTAGTTTTAAGCTAAAAGTTCGTTATAAGCATAAGCTTAAGAATAAGGATAGCAATTAAACGAATTTTTATATGGATAATAGCCGTATTATTAATTAAATAGTTCTCCCCGCTTGCATTGCGATAGCAAGCAGGAGTGGTAGAATACGACTTATTGTCGCTAGGTTCCTTCCTAAACTTACGTGTTTCTGCGTTCACTATCTCGCTTTGTTTAATTTCAAATTTATTTACCGTTTTCGAGTAGCCAGGTCTTGAATAATTGTATTTATTTAAAATATATGTGATTTGTGAGTAATTTACGAATGGCAATAAACTCCTTTAAATTTATATAAAAGCATGGGAAGGCATTTTTTAACAAAAAAGAGCCCAGAGCGACTTTCTTGGCAGCTTACAAATAGCTTCACAAACGAACTTATGTCTCATGTCCGATATTAAACGCATTAAATCTCAAGTATGTCCACTGGATCTCGTTCAATTAAACGCGTGTTATCTCAGTAACCTATCTTATCTTTTAATTATGAATAATGTTTATCTTATTAATAGTATCTATAAGTAGGTTAAATAAAAGTTTTAACAAAACTTTCTCCCACGAAGTTTGGATTGTTATCAATTGGAGCGATTTTAAGCATATTATATCAATTTTGAAAAAACATTTTGAGCAAACGCTTGTCACAATTGCGTCATATTTATACAACCTAATTTATACAACCTATGGTATGAAGGTTAAACGTGTATATGTATATAAAACATCTATATATATATATATATATATATATATATTTATATATATATTTTATATCCATATATATACACATATCGGTTGTATATTGGTTGTATATATACACAACCAACCGGATATTTTTCGATAATATTTGCACTTTGATGTACTTAAGAATTATTAATATAGGCAGAAAAAAACATAATTGAAAACTTCCAAAATAGGTATTTTTAGTACCCAAACTTACGCTTTTTTTCATCTCATTTTATCAATAAAAACTCAATACACAGCAGAAAAAAATTAGCAAAATCCATATTTAAAATCGCACACAAAGTAATAATATTAATGTCAATAGTCTAGATTGTCTTGAACGCCAATTATTATTCCATATTTTAAATCGCAACAGTAGAGTCACTTTCTTTTCATCTCCTTCTTTGCAAGGCCAACTCCAAACAGATACAAATTCCCAAATTAAATTATTACCAGATCGACATTTTGAACTCGACTTTACGGAACATTAAACGAAAATCCATTACACAATCGCACTTCTTTGTACGTGGTTATCCAATCGATTTCATTAAAGACAAGGACAAATTTCAAGATGAAGGTGATCGACAGATTACCAATATAGTTGATCCCTTTCCAATTTTAATTTTAAAACAATTGGCATTTATTATTGTTAACACGGCTATTATTTTTAATTTTTTATATTTACAATTACGCCATCATTTTGTTTATTACTAATTAAAATTAAATAGGTAGAATATCCAACAACTTCCTTGGGTTAAGATTTTTCTTTTAACCAACTTTTACTGAGAATTATGTCAAAACTTAGGCCGATACATTGTAATAATTTTTTTAAATTTTAAAATATTTATTTAAGCTACTCATATTTGTGTGTAGAATTCAGAAGTAACTATTGTGGTATTCATTTTAGTAAAATAAATTTAATTGAATGGTAACGTTTTTGTAAATTTTATATATATTTTTACACTAAATTATTTTCACCAAGTGCTTACGTAAATAATTTTTTCATGTTGCTGTTTTCTAAGCATAACTTTATCTTGTTTGTACCATACAAATTATTAATTTTTTTCTTCGGCCATTTGTTTTGTTTTCAAAATAATCTATTTGTGATACGGGCTTAATTCTTCCTCGATGAAGATTGTAGATTTCGTCAAATCCTTGATTTCTTAGGACGGGTTGTTTCGGAGAATTTGAACAATTCATCAAATTTCAACGTTCATTTCCGGGTTCTGTGAAAGACTTATTTAAGTTCTGTTTTTATATCATTGTAGGCTAGTTGCTTGACAAAACTGAAATAAAAACAGAACTTGAAAAAATCTTTCACAGAGCTTGAAAATGAACGTTGAAATTTGATGAATTGTTCAGATTCTCCGAAACAACCCGTCCTTAGTCTTTTATTATTCTATCATTATTTTTTTCAAGGATGGAATCAGTTTGTCTTTTTTCGGAAAAAGTTACAAGGAGTTTAGATGGAGCCTCATTACGTTTGTCAGGCACTCTGATGACGTCAGTTATAAAGGTGTGGATTAGATAGCTTTTGGCTGCGGCAGGAAGTTTCTTACAATTTCAAATGGTAGTTCCCGGTTTTATTGAGGAATCCCAGCTATTTTCAAATTATTAGACCTTGAAATGGTTTCAAAGTCAGACAGTTTTATTTTTAGTTTTCTAATGATATTTAGGGATGTAGCAAAGAGACGGATGAAAGAGGTTATGAGTCAGTTTAATAGCGAGATGATTCATGACCGGTGCTCACGCAGTTGGCGGATTGGTCAGCGGCAAATTCCCCGGGTCGAAGATCGACACCAGATGTAAATGGAAATGACGGTGGTGGAGTTGTCGAGGCGGTGTAGACTGGACTTGTAGTTTATGTTCAGCACTGTAGATGACATTGAGTCTTTCTGGTACTCCAGTGTGAAGTAAGAGAGCAGAAAATTGTTTGAATCTTAATATGATTTTTTATTAGAAACACAAGATCCAGTTGACAACATTATCAGAATGCAAAACGCTGGAAGGAACTAAGTGAGAAATGACTTCTTTAGACGGGAGCTCAGGTAGGAATGTTTTATCGTTTCGACGCGCCAGCTTATGGGGCTACGTGTCGTTTTGGTTTTGCAAATTGGTAGACCTTGACAGTAACCAAAAATTAAATACGCGTTTTTCTACCCTATGAATGATTACATGGAAATTTGAAAATAGTAAAAAAACTTAAATTTTTAAAATATGTGTAATTTTAATTATAAATATCAAATTAACTTCAAAAGTGTAACAAACTTAAAGGTACACAACCTACCAAGATTCTTACAAAAAATTTCTAAAATCGAAAACCTACAATGGTACTTAGCCCAAGGTATGGAACCGTGAGATGGCCCAAGGTACGGATACACACAGCAATGAAAATAATTTTAAGAGCAAATATAATCGGTAAACATAAGCATAAACATAAGTAACGTGACCTTTATTTACTTATCTTAAATTAAAAAATGCACAGAGTGTTGCTTCAAAATTTTACTTTTGAATCATACAAATGGTTTTTTTAATTAAAATATATTCATGTACTCAAATAGGTCAGTAAAATCAAGGTCACAAATACAATTCACAGGCTGGAAGGTATTTACTATAACATAAATTAAAACAGTTTGGCGAATGTTAAAAAAGATGGCAAGTACGGACCTGTTCAAGGTTCGGTCCTCTCCCCCACCTACCGACATAAATTTTCAATGGCGGTTTCTAAAAGCTCAGATTTATTTTGCAAGAATAATAATTCTGCCACACAGTGAAAGGGTTTAATGTATTTCTAGAAATGCAAAGCAAATTTGTTGTACGCATTTGACAGGTTGCTCTGTCTTTTAATGTAATTGTTTTTAAAATCTTTCCACGTAAAGGGGCTATCGCGGCCGGATACTGCTAAAAATACTTGCGAGGTAAGCTACCTACTGACAAAATATATTTGTAGGAATTAGGTTAGGGAAATAAGAAAAAGTGAGTGGTTTTATTAACAGGATTTATAATTGGTTTTCTAGGGGTGAGTAGTTCGGGCTACATCATTACTGAAAGCATAAAAAACTCAATTGAAGTTCGATGATGGGGGAAAAAATATTGACCACATAAATAAATTATTCAAGAGCAGAGGATTAAGGAGAGCACAACACAAGAAGTGTTCCTTTTATGCAAATACGGCACAAGAGTCCCAACTCTCCTCCCAACCGTCTGGAGCCAGTGAGACCATGACATTCCCAGTTGTGGTATGTTGTGAGGTTGAAGGTAGTGCGGAGGGGAAGGAGATGGGGAAGAGAATGGTGGGGGTTTAGCTGGATATTCAGATATTGTCAACAAACACGGCCAAAGCCATTTCAAGCAACTTTTAAATTCTGAATGGTGGTCTTACACCAGGGCAATACTGAGAATATCTTCTGCTCTGGAACGTGCCGCAAATATACCGTATATGTTTCTTAAGTATTTTGTGTAATAAAAAAAGTAATAAAATAAAATTTACTAGCGCATGACGGGATTTGAATCCTCGACCTCCAGCTTTCTAGTCGACAGCCGTACCCCTCGACCTCAGAGGCATCATCATTTTAATACGGCAGATAAATTTATGTACATAGTAGAATAAGATAAATTTAATAATGTTTTCTTAACTCGAACCAAATAAAAATATAATTTAATAATATAATTTAGTAGGTCATTTTCGCATTAGATATTTATTTATAATTGGATAGTAAAATACTTTATTACATTGCTTTTCGTCGAAAATAAAACACCATTTATTTACTTTTCAACACTTTCTCATAATACTAGAAATCAGGATTTATTTCAGTGCAAAAATTTTGATACTTACTGCCATATGTATTCCTCTTTGCCCAGAATACTAATGCAGGGAATCAATTATATCAAGTTAGTGGACATCTTCAATTTATCTTTAAACAAATATAAAATGTCGTTAATGAAGCAATTCAGTTATGTACAATAAATAATGTATATTTCAAAATATGCATACGTAAAAGCCTCGAAAAACGGCGTTAATTAATAAATAAATAAATGAGTTTCAGAACTCACACGAACAGTTTATTGCTTCGTTTTTTTCTTCTTTTACAGTTTTATAACAAGGATCGTCACAAAATGAGTGTTGTAATTCGTTGGGATTGCTCTGTAGCAAAACCCACATAAAATCTATTCAGTGAATTCAATCATGAACCTTTCTGCTCCAAGGTTGACGCTTATCTTCAGTTACATTTTCTCTTTTTGGTACAAATTGTTCCATACATTTCCTTTCTCCCTCCCTGAATGCCCTAAAGACCCCATAAAAAGCCTGTGGGTGTCGTTTTACATGGATAAGTGTCAACGGTCATAAAAAATCTTGTGATTTCCTTCAAACGCATCGGTCGTGGGTAATGGGGCCTTAACCTCTGTAGGAACTTCCTTTATGGCCAAACCGATTATTTGAGACTCAACAACGTAGAAAAAAAAACATTTTCGATTTCAGCAAATATACATTTCAATATTCTACTGGGAAAAGATATCTTTTCCGAAAGAATCACAAAAATATCAAAGCTTATGAAGGTTATAGCCATCAAAATAAAATATTCGTTAGATTATTATTATTATTAGAAAAAGTCAAAGGTATGATTTAAGATTTTCACGGCCAAAAGTATTTTTGCTATTTGTTTTTGGGGTGTTATGCCGTGTTGCGCTAACTCCTTCTTTAGCCAACGTTTCGGACAGCATTGCAGTATCCATCATCAGGGCAGATGTGTTATTTGATATAACAATAACAATAACAATAACACATCTGCCCTGATGATGGACACTGCAATGCTGTCCGAAACGTTGGCTAAAGAAGGAGTTAGCGCAAACACGGCATAACACCCCAAAAACAAATAGCAAAAAAAAAAAAAAAGTCAAAGGTGTTCTATAAACATGATTTTCCAATAAGAGGTGTTATTTTGATATTCAATGGTAAAAGAACAATGGTGTCATTGCTTGTGTGGCTTGTAGCGCCGTCTTGTTGAAAGTAAACGTTGTCCAGATCAATACCATCCAATTTCAGTCATAAAAAATCATTAATAATCTCTCGATAGCGCAATCCATTCACCGTAACTGTTGCTCCAGCCTCATTTTCGAAAAAGTAAGGTTTAATGACTCCGCCCGCCATAAACCGCACCAAACAGTCACATGTTGAGGATAGAGAGAATTTCAACAATAACTCTTGGGTTTTCTGAGCCTCAAATGCGACAATTTTGCTTGTTGACGAAGCCACCGAGGTGGAAATGGGCCTCATCACTCAAGATGATTTGCATTTGATTCACTCAAGTGAAATTTAATAATTTCAATGCGTTGTTGAAACATATATTGTTTTATTTTTATTAATGGCGTAGTTTCTACTTGTGAAATAATAAAAAAATGACAGCTTCATAAATAACATCTATCGAAATAGCGGGCTATTCAAAATAACACCTCTTATTGGAAAATTCTGTATATAAAATGTTTATCCAAGAAACTATTGTCACGTCTGATGAGCATGGACCCTTGTCAATCACCAGGGCTATGATGGGGCTAAGGCAAGGAGGCAGAATGTGTAAAAGCATTGAAGAACCTTGATCATGTTGTCATGTCTGAAGGTGTTTGGAGAGTCCGCCAGCGGTGAGCAGGTCGACAGGTCCCCGTGAAATCCGTATGAGTTGGCTCCGGGTAGAGATTCGTGGGAAGGAGTGCGCGAGGCCATTTTCAATTAACCAGCATCCATTGAACGTTTGGCAGGCTACGCCTTCAACATTTCAATCTCACCGAAAAACAACACTCGAACAAAGAACCGGCTGATCTCGCGCAGGAATCAAAACGTCTGTTTTATGTTTGGTTAGTTTACACGGAAATTCTGTATCCTTCATTCTCCGAAGGATCGCTTCATGGTGTCTGCGTGCACTTTTTCATTTTTTTTTTCAATATCAATTTGTCTGGCAAAACCCAACGCACACCGCGGAATCGTCCTCTCCCGTATTGTCACCCCGACCTTCCTACCCGCGTTATTTAGCCCGCTCGTCCAACCGATCGCAGGGCAGCCACCCGAAAAACTCTCATCAAAACAATCATCGGGCACTATTCTGGTAATCTAAACTTGCACAATTCTTTAACGTTACACTATCTAGGTTACAAACCAATTCCTTAGAATTTGGTAATCATTTGAAAAGATAGCTGACAGAAATATGAGATCGAAAATGACGAATAATAATAAAATCCACATGGCAGAGTGGTTAGAGGCATTGGTCCCGGTAAGACAGGGATCCAGGTTTCGATTACCAGTTGAGACCGTTATCTTTTTATTTTTCTGTGTCTTGTTCTGTTTCATGTTTCGCTTAGATTTCTTAGTATTGTAATATTATTCAATATTTTATTGTTTTTTAAAACTAATGCTTGTTCAGTTCAATAACCGTGTTAATGGCATTGGGGTCAATAACAGCGTTTACTTTGATATATATTTTACATAAATTGTATAATATATATTTACTGGTATCAGCCGCAGAGAGTTCTGTAAAATATAATTTCACAAAAATTCCAGTTGATAGTTGGATAATTAAAATGGCACAAAGAAATAACACTGTCTCAAATTCACAATCTGAAAAATTATTTTTATCTAAAACGAAATTCGTTCGCACCCAGTTTTTAGTTGGACAATCAAAATGGCACAAAGAAATAACATAGTGGTAAGTTAACAATATGAAAAAAAATTCCATTATCTAAAAAAGTTATCTAAAAACGTAATTCGTTCGCACCTTTCGAATAAAAATGACGTAGTGTGATGATAAGTTCCGCTTGATAAGAATGAATCTAGAATACTTATATATTCAAACCGCGCACTCGCTGGGTAATTTCCCTGCTGAAACTAATGCATTCTAATTTCATCTTCCAATAAGGCTTAATTTAGAATGTCACGTGTAGAATGTCACTTTTAGACTTTTTGATGTTATGATAAAGTCTAAATTCATGGCGTTTGATAAAGAGAATACGAAAGTAGTGTGCAATATTAGTTGTGAATAATGAATGAATACTTGGAGCAAGTGGATGAAGTAGTTTATTTGGGAAGTATGTTAACGAGATGTGTAAAGGTTGATAGAGATTTTGAAAAAAAGGTTAAATGCAGGAAAACTCATTAGTAGAGGACTGAACGTAGCAGGCACTAGCAAAAAATGTCTAAAGAAGCGAAGCTAACAGTCCACAATGAAGTTCTGTTACCTGTCCTGATGTATGACAGTGAGGTTTGAAACTGACTAAGAAATATGGAGATACGCAAATAATACAAGGCTGGCGTAAGCGTTGTTAGATAATGCGTTTCCACGGAATCGAACCGCGTATAGAAATGTAATATTAAGGATACCTAGCTAGCTCAAGCAGGGTTCCGTGTTTTCAGTTCGTTGGTTTTAAGAGAGAACATACGCCTTCTAGAAGTGGGTAGAACAAAAGGGCTTCTTTGAAATAAAACACTATTATTGTGGTGCTGGTAAATGTCTTCATGAAGACCTATATTTCAGCATGTCGAATCTACGCGTAGGAAAAGCTTAAATCTCTTTGTGGACGGTTAAAAGAATGAAAAAATGAAGTTAAATTACTGGGAAGAAAGGAGATACAGAAATTAATAGAATAAAGCAGGGAACGATACCGCCGGTAGTTTTGTAGACGTCCAGGGGGCAGGCACTAGAAAAAATGAATCGAAATATACTAGTAATGAATTAACAAACACTGTAGAAAGAATGAATCGAAATGTACTAGTAATTAATTGACAAACACTGTTTTAGCAAAGCAAGTCTCGAATTCAAAGCGGAGCACGTCACAACCTCTCGCAAGCAGAGCTAAAATCCAAAGAGACCTTTACCCGCCTGGACCTTAGGGACCCGCGGCTTCGCCGCGCTCCCCCCCCCCCGGAAATGGTCAAACCCACTTTAAACGCAGCCACTGGGTGGCCATATGAAAGAATTTAAAAATACAAAGTACTTGATTTTAAGAAAATATTACGGGGTTGAATGTTTTAATTTTAAGAAAGTTCATTTCATAACAGCGTAATGAGTAAGATAAAGAAAGGGACGCTTAGATGGTTTGGGCATGCTGAGCGAAGGAACGAAGAAAAGAGTGAAAGCAAAATATATTACTCGAATGTGAATGGTAGAAGAAGTTCGGGATGCCCGAGGAACACTTGGGACGATCGAGTGAATCAGATACTTGAGTCGGGTCAAGAGTGAGAAAAACAGAGTATGTATGTGACGATGTATGAATGTGAATAAGACAAGGATTGTGTACCAAGACCAAGCTGTTTGGCAGTTCATCCTCTCTGCCTGCCTGTTATTTAGATGGTGTTCTCGCGATGATAGTTTTGGCTGGGTTGTAGGTCGGGATGTACCTACATTATTCAGTCTGATTAGCTTCGTCCACACAATGCGTTATTTCCAACAACTAGCAAATAAATAATGAAGCAGTCAAAGTGGTAAAATAAAGCGTATGAAACATGTTGTGATCATAATAATACTTTAATATATTAGAATATTTCTGGTCATGTTCATCTGTTATTGGCTGATACTTATTCGCACTTATCTTAGCTCATGTGTAGTACGCCTTTCGGTGTCTGTACGGAGCTATTGAGAAATGACTGTTGACAGTTTCAAGCTCTCGGTCTGGTTTCCACGCCGATCTTCGTTTCTTTAGAAAATAACTTGAAAATAGCTCGTAGATGTACTAACCAAAGATAACTTTTCTGACAATACATGTTGAGAGTCTCTCGAGTTAAAAACCTGGCAGGACAAATAATATTAAGACAATATTTTTTGACATATATTTTTTGAAAAGATGGGGGACCCATATCAAAGTCTACTACATAGGAATTTGGTTCATGAATGGGTTATCTGGAATTATGAAATGAAAGATTACTTATATATTATATTTTTAACTTTCTTAGTTCCTACGTTCCTACGTTTAATGTCTATAAAGTGAAATTGACTGAAAAATCTTTTCCCATTTTAGATAAGGTTCTCGGTAACTTTGAAATTCAAATTGAAAACCATTTTCTTGACAAAGAAGATGGGCACAAATCTGAAGTGAAATATTTATAACCGAGATGCTAGTGGCTCACCGTAACATTCTTTTTTCATGATTTTCCTTAAAAAACATTACATACATTTTTATTCAATTTTCAAAAATCGATTAAGTTAAAAGTGAGATTTTTTTTACGCTCGCTTGAATTTTTTATTTAGAGTAGAATTCAAGCGATTGTTTTTTTTCTAAACACAAGCAATATTTACACACAAAACAATTTTTCCAGGATGTATAATGTACCTTTGAATAATCATAGATGTTTTATTTATTTTTATTTAAGTACATAAAACAGGCATGGTGTCCAAAAATGTACATACATGGATATTTAAATACATAATAATAACAAAATGAATAAGCTAAATATGCAGAAGTAAATGACAAATAAGAATGGGTAAAAAGTAAATTTATTTATTTATTTATTTATTTATTTATTAGATACAAATAATTACATACATATTAAGGAAGCTTTGGCTGGCCAACTAGGAAATTTTCCCGTTTTAGGACAGCCAAATTGCCTGGTTTAGTTAACATTTGTACACGCTGCTGTTATGAATTATATTTCCATACTTTACATTAATAGTTAAGCTAGTAATATATAGTCCATATACATATATATATTTCAAAGTAATCAAAATAAAAACTTTTTCAGACATATTTGTACACCCGAATATTAGTTTTTTTTATGAAAACACCTGATAAATGTTATCAAGGTACATGTAATAATATGCATAATTAAGGAACACTGTATCAGGGTACATGATAACATATTGGATTAATTCAATTTATAGTTACAATATAAGAAAAATATTAGGTGGGTTTCTTAATTTGTTCGCTGTTACTATGCTGTGTATTAATTTACATAATCAAGGTACATATAATATAATATACATAATCAAGAAAAATGTAAACAAGGTACATGAAAACATATTGTATAAACATTATCAATCACAAAAATTATCAATCGCATTGTATCAATCAGATGCATGGTAGGAATTTTTTATTTAACTGCCAATAACAATGAATAAATGTGAGTACAGAACATTTTTGTTTATCTGTTGGTCATCATAAGTTCGCTTTCGACTCTTCCTAAGTCTAGAAGCCAAACATTAACTAGTTTACGCAGAATGCTTATGCTTTTCGATTTCCATAAATCGGGTAAGAGGTTGAATAATTTTGGACCAAGGTAATAGAATTGTCTTTGGGCAAATGATGTCATAGTAGTAGGTGGAACAACTGGATTCCTCCTTGAATGTCTAGTATCGTGATATGATATGAATATGGTAAGTTTTTAGATTCTCACGGCCAAAAGCATTTTTGTTCATACACATCTTCGGATCTACCGAATTTGCCCTGATGATGGACACTGCAACGCTGTCCGAAACGTCGGCTAAAGAAGGAGTTAGCGCAACACGGCATAACACCCCAAAAACAAACAACAAAAATGATATGAATATGTTCATAAACGATTTGTTATTGTCACACCTGTACTGGTGAGACACTGATTAGGTAGGTACAATGTTACTTCTCTTTAAATAAAGGGCTTCATTACAATATCAGTTTAATATGATTAATATGATTCCGGCAATGAACAAAAAAACATTGACAAAAGCTCTTAAAAGCTATTTCCTTAGCAGTTTCATTAATTACTAACACAATCTTTCTCTGGAACTCCATAATAACATCTGCGTTTATTTATTTTAATGTATTTATTTTAATGTATTTTATTTATTTTCCTTGTCCTTTCTAATGTTGTCTTTCCCGAAATGAGTTTTATAAACTCATTGGGAATAATACATTATTACTTTGTTATCATTTTGTAATGTATTATCTTGTAATAAAAAAATAAAAAAAGGTAATACGTTTTTTTTTAGTGTTTAAATTGGTCATTAAAAATGTCTATTTCATTATTAGAGCCATTGTTATGATGCAGGGCTAGACTCCTTTTGTTTTAATATTTTATTCATTAATTTATTCTGCATCATCACATTTATCCTCGCCGATTCTCTAACCTAGTTAGGAACTGGGCGATTGTCGCTGGCATTGGTTTTAGTAAAATTTCGAATTTTAATTTAAAATTTAACATCTGAACCGGGCGGAAACAAAAACACTTCTTAGCTGGGTAGTCAACGGGTGGGATCGTGAACTGCACAGCTGACAGTCACGGTGATTTTTATTTTGGAGTAATTAGTTGTATGGATGGATTCCATTCTTTCTTTTGTACCGTAAAATGCGAGTTTGCTTCGGGCACGACGGGATTCTTTTCCGCAACCTGTTAAACAACCATTCCCGATGTGGGTAATGGTGATTTCTTTGAAAGAAATGGTGTACGAGCGAACCACGCGACAATCGTAATCCGGTAATCAGCCGACAGCGGTAATCCGTAAATAATTGTCCCATCCGGCGTGAGATGAAATTATATTCAATCCTAAATTCGGCTTACGCAAAACCGTCAAGCGGGAGCCTCGTTATTTTGGACGTGTGATGTTTGGGAATACTAACCGCACGTGGCCGGCGGCCGAGAGAAAGCTACTGGCCTAAGTTGCAGCATCCTCAGAACCCGGATACATCCGCGTTATTAGCTGGAGATCGTGGATGTAGCCGGGAGATATATTCCCGCCCCTTTCGGAGGCCCGATCCACGCTTCACGGGGTCACGTCAGCCGCTGGATGGAGTCCGGGGGACGTTCCGTCGCTTCGCCAATAAGAAATCACAGTGTTCAGTAATAGGAGACGTAGTGATTCGCTCTCGTAGAGTAGATTATGATAACGGATACAGGTCGGTCTTGGGGTAAGTCCAAAATGTATAATTTTATAAATGTTTCTGTCATACTAGGGCTCACAGGTTAAATTTTATGTTTCTCAATACATGTAATAACATACTATGCACCGCTTTTTATTTTATTTACTATGTAAGACCATCCCTAAGAACAAAACAGGATTCTGACACGCGACCTTGGTTGCGAACCTTCACACCTGAGATCATTAAGTATAAACATTCTAGATGATTAATTCTAACCTAGATTGGCGCGTTCTACCGAACAAAGTTTATACAATTATTATTTGTACCCTAGGTCAAACCTACTTAACACCATGTATTAATGTTGTAATTTTTAAATGTTTGCGGTAGATATGTGGTTAAAAAGCTTTTATCACAGAAGCCAACGAAGCGATACGTTTTACGCAATTCGACCTGAAGATAAGAGGCTACAGGATTGATTGACATAGATATTTCAATGTTTATGCGTCAGTTCTTCCAGATCAGATTGGTATAATGCTGATAGTAAATTTGATGTACCTTGCAAAACTGATTTTACAGGTGTACATTGAATAAATAAATTCATTAAGTTCACATTGATTTGATAAGTTGGGGAAAAACGTCACGACTCGTCCTGCCTAGATAACCTAGAACTAAATTTGATTACTTTTGGGTTTGATTACATGAAGCCAATAAGTAGGTTCAAAGGAAATGGATCAAAGCGATCGCTATCGTCCGCGAAATATCATCTAGGTATTTCTAGTTAGTAAAATCTTGGTTAGGATTGGAATGAAAATGATTAAGATTTATATTAGGTTCGGCCATTTTCATTTATCAATTAAATATAATTTAGCAAGGTTAGAGAGTTATCAAAATGACGTTCACAACGTTCACTTTAATGCACAATAATACATGAAAATAGAATAGATATTAAGCTATTGTTTGCAAAATGGATGTTTAAGAAATTTAATCTCATGAATATATAATTGAAGGATTCTATAGTTAAGTTATTAATAGAATATTTTTTACTTTTTTTAATTTCGGCCTGTGTCTCTCGTCCAATAATTCTTGCCACAAAAAGTTTTCTGTCACTATGTCACCAAGTTACGGGATTTGTACAAGAGTTATTCTGGACTGCAGTCGGAGCATCTTGACCTCGATGATAGCAAACATCGTATAAAAAAAATGACACCATAAGTGGAATAATTAATTTTCACAATGCTGCGATTACCGAAATTACGCGCATCATTAATAAGAACCCCTTCTATGTGATGACTACATAGAGCTCATTTTTAAATGGGTTTGTTGAAATAGTGTTAAACAAATAACGATAAATCACTGTACGAAAAGGGCAAAGTGGTATGAAAATTATTAACACCTAAGTTTCTTTCATTTTGAACTCATTATGGGTAATTCGGTAGGTAAGAGGGAAGGGGGGGAAATCTTACCAAAATAACCTACCAGCCTTTTTGATAAGATATTGTTACATTCTTTGAATTTACTGATTTACTGACCAAAAATTGAAGACCTCTATAAAAAAGATGCAATATTACAAATATATAAAGAAACTGTAATAAAAAAACTTAAATTTAACTCATCCTTAAGGCATAATTTTAACATCAGAATTCCTCTATTTTCAACACAACAAATGCACAATAATTACATTTACAAAGGCACAAGATATTTTAATAGTCTTCCCGAAGAAGTGAAAAAAATACCAGATTTTATTTTATTCAAAAAAAGGGTCAAATTTATCTTTAAAAAAAATTAATATCATTTTTCAAATGTTATAACTTCAATTCATGTTACAACCAAAATTAACGTCACAATCCTCTTTTAAGTTTATATTTATTGTACTGTATTTATGTTAATTACTGATATAAACATGAAATAATTGTGAAATAACTCCTACGCCAAGCTCAAGAGCTAGCACTCTTCATTGGAGTAGAAATTCAATAACATATGTTTTTCACTATTACCTATTATTACCTAATTTTATGTACAATGTAACAATGTTATAAGTTAAACAATGAAAAAAAATAGATAGCTAACACTTCATTGTGTGAAGTATGACTATTTAAATAATTATAGGTATGCGTTACAAATCTGTGTGTGGTGATGAATGGCCTTGCGAACATTAATTTATAGCTGTAATAAGAAGAAAAGTATACATATAAACCCATTGAAATTATTTTGTGTAAGATCATCGTAGTATTAATGTCCTCATTGTGTAGCCCTTCATAAAATATTTAGGATTTTAAGTAATACAAAATAGACCGACGATCAGCCGTTACATCATTTTTTCAAACTACAGAGAGCTGTTTTCCTACAAATCAGGTGGGTTTTCAACGTTCACAAATCTGGGTCGATTCATGTTTAACGTTTACGAGTACGATCATGTTTCATTTTTAATTCCGCGGTGCGCGTCTTTTATTGCGCACCTAAACGTTGAAGTAATCAGGACCCTGTAGCATTTCATATAGGTAACTACGACGTGTTTGATTATATCGCCGTCGTTAGGCGCGGTTTATAGCATACCATAAAGACTAAATGATGAACCCGGCACGTTCAACAAACGGCCAAAAAATCGTTAAATCACATGTGCGGAAAATAGGATGTTAGGGGATGCAGAAAATTTACAAAAAATTGTATTGCCAAGCATGAGAATATAAACATCAATACGGTTGAAAACACCCAAATGATATAAAGGGTGTCGAAGTATTTTGACTTTTTTTTCACTTGGTTGCAGCTTCATGGAAATCCTAATAAATCTGAATGCATGCAATGCTTGATGTTAAATGCAGTTGACCTTGCGAAACTATAGCAACCGAACAAACCATGTTCATCGTTGCTGTTCTTAGGGTTCTCGTGGTGCACGCTAGCCTAGGGTGTCTGGAACTCTTATTCGGTCCCTGATCGTGGGGAATTGCTAGCTAACTCCAGCTCATGTTTTTAACCAATCAAATGTTGTGAAAATACAAGAAACCACCGTTCCTTTTGTTGATGCTGTGTAATTTTTTTTTTATTTTTATGTTTAAGTATAAACATTAAAAAAAAATTATGTGTATTGACACAAAAGGCCCTGAGAAAAATAATTTCCTTATATTTTGAGATCCCTTGAGGTGGGTCTTTTTAAGGAAAGGAAGGAGAGGAGAGTTCTCAAAAGATTAAATGTATGAGAAATGGGTAAGAATCCATAGATCAGTGTATCCAGAAGTGACGAACATATGAATATATACCTCCCAAGGCGATGGGTCTAGAGAACAGTTGGAGAGGTCAAAAGGTCTTCCCAAACCAGCCTCTCCCGATGTAGCATACCGCGCAACTGGTGGGCAGGCGCATCCTGAACAATCCTCACCCGATGAATTCGGGCACCCCTGCACTTGGGGTGACCTATGGCAGAGGTATTGATTATCCAATAAATGGATCCAAATTGAACAGTTTGACGATTTAGAAGGTTTCTTTCTAGCTTTTTGACCGACTCCAGTGGTCCCATAACTTTCGTACACACATTTTACACTAAATAGACCATTTACCCGTTTTCCCCATATATTATTTATTTATTTTATAAAATTATTAATTAAAATATAGACAGACCTGATTTATCAAGTCTTATCACCTTCAACAACCAACTAGAACTACTCGATCGAAAATTATTTTTACTTGCAACAACAAATCAGGACTGAGTCATTTATATTCTTGCTTGTACCAAGATTACATGCAGTTGACAATACCTTGCAGAAATGGTAGATGTGTTCAACTGCAATAATATAGTTTCAAGAAGGCATAATAACAAACCTCAATAATATTAATAATTAAGCTTAGCATAGACTCGCAACGATAACATTTGGCTGTCACAAGTTGTTTTGCTCTATCTAAAAATAATTTTATACCATTCTTTTTTGTTTTCTGGCAAAAAAGTGTAGTGTGTTGTGACGGAGGTGTTGTGTAGGAGCTACTAGAATCTCACGCCATCACAAAGCCCAGTGCAGTGGATCTCTTGATATGCTCTACTAGTCTGGCTTTTCTCTACTCGAGGGCGGTGTCCCCCGACCCTTGCTCCAGTGATCATTTCCCGATAACCATTACTTATCAAACTTCTTTTCAATCAGACAAGTCTCATATTTCGACAAAGATTAAAACGAAACACACCGAATGGGATGAACTTAACTCTCATATGTATAAGTTTCTACTAAATTTACCCGTCACCGATATATTTTCCGTCAAAGATGACTATAATAACTTCAAATCAATGCAATAAATAAATCAAATCCTCCCCCTAAAACTAAATCTCTTAAAAAACTCCCTCCAACTTCCTGGTGGGATGAGGAATGTTCCAAAGTAGTAAGAATTTAAAGCTTAATCTCTTTCCTATCGTTACAATATGACCACGGAGAACTATCTTATATACAAAAACGCTGAATCCAATGCCAAAAGGGTATTGAGGTCAAAAAAAAGATCCGGGTTGTACAACTTCTGCAGTTCAGTATCTCCGAACACTTCAATTTCGGAAGTTTGGTCTATGATCCGAAGATTTCGATCCTCCTTCAGTTCACCATCTCCTCGAGCGTCTCATTCTAAATGGATAGATGAATTCTTGGAAAAAATTTCCCCCCCTTCTGTACCTAACTTAGATGAAATAACGCCCATCTATAATACTCTTATGTCTAATCATTGACTAGACTCTCCATTCACCGTATTTGAGCTAAAAAAATGTTTATCAACAGTCAAGGACTCATCTCCAGGCAGAGATGGTATATCTTACAGCATAATCAAAAATAGTAATGATAATGTTCTAAACCACTTCTTAAGAATCTTCAATAAAATCTTCAAGACTGGCATAATGCCTGATGACTGGAGTTCTCAAATAATCATCCCCTTTTTAAAAACAAACAAATCACCAAATTTTGGATCCAACTACAGACCAATCGCTCTTTCATCCACCCTCAGTAAACTTTATGAAAAATTAATTAAAAACCGATTAGAATTTTTTCTCGAGAGTAAACAGCTTCTCTCTCCATCTCAATTTGAATTTTGGAAAAAAAATCCACTCAAGATAACCTTGCCATCATCAGCACTGATATTAATTTATCAATTTCTAAATAGGAAGTTTTTCTTGTCGTCTTTATAGATTGATATAGAAGGCGCCTTTGAAAATGCCTCCATCCCAATCCTGAAAAAAACTTTAGGCCTTGGCCTTTCCCCATATTTGTCCAATCTATTATTTATCTATTTCTAGATAGAAAAATGTTCATTGAACTTCCAGATATTTCTCCTCAAAGAAGGTCTATTTGAAAGGGTTTACCACAAGGTGATGTATTGTCCCCCTTAACATGTAAGAACAAATTTTTCAGCAAATAGTTGACGCCTTAAATAAAGAGGAGGATCAAAACATTATACTTGAAGGGAATTGATGGGTGACGATTGCATCGCTCCAGTTATTATTCGCAAAGATTTAGATTGAATTTTGTCTAATTTATCAAGTATATTTTTGAGGCAGTACTAAAAAGTGGGCAGGCATAGTCGAGATGACTTCGAATAAGTGCGTTGTAAAGCAATTTAATGCAAGTAGGTTGAGCTCCCCACCAAACGCCAAAAAATGATATTTAAATTTTCTTCGCATTTAGTAACTTACTTTTCAATATGGGAAGACCATATAAGTTTCCTATCAAATGTTACTCCCAAAAATTTTACTTCAGAAACATTGGCGATTGGAGAAATTTTAATAAAATTTGAACGGGGGGGGGGTTTTATGGCGGTTTAAGAAGGTGACACACTGAGTCTTTTGGATTGAAATTTCAAGACCATTTACAACCCATTCATCTACAATCAGAGCTTCAACTAAACCTTTTCCTGCCATCTGTAAAAAATTTAAGTCTCTTTCGGAGCTTCACATAATCCAAAATTATCTACTTCCCTTATACAAATTAAAATATGGTCACGTCACCCTATCCCCGACAATATTAAATGGGATCGGAATCCTTAAAAGTCATTCCAATCTCCCGGCCCGTACTGTCATTATTTCATCTAAATGGCCCAACTCTTCTCTTTTATTTCCAAATCATCCGACTCTCCTAACTGTGGTATAGGTATTAACGTTTACCACAATAATTCTAATGACAGAATATTTTATTCAATTTCAAATCAATTTTCAATATTCTCAGCGGAGTGCATTGTAATAATAGAATCTCTCAAATATATAATCAAAAATAATTTTGAACATTCCCTCGTTCTCTCTGACTCTCTCTGTTCCCTACAAAAACTTAAATCGAGTCCTCTTCTTCATCCTGATGATCACTTTGTATGCCTTATTTGAGTGATGATAGCCTCCATTCAAAGCTCTGGTAAAATTGTAACTCTGATTTGGATTCCTGGACATATTGGTATCATGGGTAATAATATTGCGGATGCCTTGGCAAAACAAGGAGCGTCCAACCCTGTTGTTACCCTCGTAAACCACATTCCCCTATCTGAAATTTTTTCCATCATCAAAGATAGATCCCGCAATGTTTGGGTAGAGTATTGGCACATTGCTAGTCAATCCAAAGACGCCTGCTATGTCTCAATACAAAATACTATCCTATCCATAGACATATGAATATTAGTAGACCTGCCCTAAGTGATTAAAAGCGTATTATTCCCCACTCCCCATACCGGTTCCATTGGAGCCGGCTGTGCTCGCGTATGGCCTCAAGTGAATTAAGAAAACGCGACGTCATCATTCTTGTACGAACTAGCGTCGAGCTATGGTCGAGGCATCATCGGTTCATTTTACGAAATAACACGGCAAAATGGTGGCTTGTGCTATGAAAACTTGTAAAAATAGATGTGAAAAAGAGAATAAACCCAATTGTCGTATTACATTCCATATTTATTTATTTATTTATTTATTTATTTTATTTATTTAGTACAGGTGATGATACAATGACACATGTAGATAAAAAATACTTTGACTGCCCAACTAGGAGGAATTCCCGTTTTAGGACAGTCAAAATTGAGTTAGTATTCATGCACGCATACATATTTTGTAAGTACAAAAACAAAAAAGGAAAAAAAGAAAAGTAATATAAGATATACATAACTAAAAAAAAAATATATATATATAACTAAAAAATAATGATACATTAAAAAGAAAAATATTATTATAAAAGATTAAAAGCAAAAAGTTATAAAGTTAACTGATGTTAACTTGTTGTTTGGTTTGTTTAGTTTTGTTTATTTTCTTGTTTTCTTAATGTGTTTGATATTTTGTTTGTTTTATTTTTGGAAAAGTGTGAGTTCACACTCTTTTCTCCCTAATTGGTGAAGCCAGACAGTGATCGATTTACGAAGAGCACCTATGCTTTCCCTTTTCCAAGCATCAGGTATAAAGTTGTAAAGTTTTGGGCCTAGGAATGAAAAATGTCTTTGAGCGAGTGAAGTTTTGGTTGTGGGTGGTACGATTGGATTCCTCCGTGAGTGTCGGGTGTCGTGAGAGTGGTCGATAGATGGGTAGAGATGACGTTTTTTATGAGTGTTCAAAATTATTTTCCTCATGTATAATTGTCTGACATCTAGAACTCGTAACTCTTCAAATAGTGAATCGCTGTGGTACCTAAAAGGTTTTTTCATGATTACCCTTAGTAAGGATTTTTGGGCCTTTGCTAAGTGGTCTAAAACCATTTTTGCGCATCCACCCCAGCCTAATGATGCATAGTCTAATAGTGACCCACACATACCGTTGTAAATGAGTCTTAAATCTTTTAGACATAGGATATTTCTAATTGGCATAAAGATATGCGTCAGCTTTCTAACCTTAGTAGTCACAAGGTCTATATGTCCGTCCCATCTAAGATGTTTGTCGATAACAATACCGAGATATTTTATACTGTTCACGCATTCTAATTTATAGCAATTACAGATAGTTGATTCGATGCATTTATGTATGAAAATATTGTATAATTCTTTGGGTTGGCCCGCTTCTGTCGCACTAAATCGCATAAATTTTGTTTTTTCTGAATTGAGAGTCAAAAGATTATAATCTAACCAATATTTAAGCTGGTTAATACCGTCTTCTGCTTTGTTGTGTACAGCATTCCAGTTTCTTCCTTCAAATATTAAGACAGTATCATCCGCAAATGTTATGATGTGATTGGAGAGATTACTGTTACATAAATCATTTATATAAATACTGAACAGTAGTGGTCCTAGGGTACTGCCTTGCGGTACACCAAATTCTATAAGGGTGGGATCGCTAACTGTATCATTAATTTTAACTTTTTGGTATCTGTTCGCTAAGTAACTATCCATCCATTTGAATAGCTGTCCCTGAATGCCGATGGCTTGTAGTTTTTTCAGAAGTATTTTATGCGAGATGGTATCAAAAGCTTTTGCCAGATCAAGGAAGAGAGCGATGGACTTAACTCCCTGGTCAATATATATAAGCATTATTTTACTTTATTTTAAGCATATTCACATCGTATAATATGGATCAGTTGCAGAAACATATACTATCACATCGAGATACGTCTGGACGCGAAACACAAAACTGGTTGGTTGCTGGGAAGTAAATTATGAACATTTATAAAAGTGTCTTAACTAAATACGTAAACGAAATATTCGACTCTGAAAATAGAAGATATTTATTTTACCGAATTTGGTCTTCGCAAATTTGTTCATAACGTGGCGAGTAATTTGCGCTCCCATGTAAAAATGTCTATTCATTCAAAAGCAGATTTTACTTTTAAGAACTAAATGGTGATATTATAATGCGAGATGCCTATTTACCGTCAGATTGATTTATTGGCGAATCACAGTCAACTTTCCTCTCTGCGTCCCGCAACTCTTGTTTTAACCCCTCGTCCTTAACTTCTCGTCTATTAATATTCATATGTCTGTGATCCTATCAAAACCGTGGTTTCAGCAATTCCCATATTTTTCCAAAAAAGAAATTTCTTTACTTATTCGAATGAGGATCGGACATTGTCCCTTTTTAAATTTCACGTCCTTGACTCCCCAGATTGTACATTCTGTGATCTAGAAGTGGGAACTTTAGATCACATTTTTTTGGTTGCCCCTCTCTAAACAAATATCCTCTCTTCTATCAAGCCTTATCTAAAATTGCTTCCCCTCTAATCAACATCTCATCTCTTATAAGTCTGAACTCGACTCCAATTTTCATTATGATTTTGAAATTTGTCTATTTAAATAAAATTTATATCTAAATTTACCTCGCATTACTCCATAATTTTAATTGATGGCCGTGAAAACCCTTGAAGGGTGAAAGCCAGAAATAATGGAAAAAAAAAGCATGGCATAATTCTACTTTTCTGGATTGATTTTCAATGTGAATTTTTCTTCTCGATTAAAATTCCACCAAACTATTTTGCATATTAAATGTCTGTAAGAGCCCGTACGGGCGTATAATATATAAATAAAGTTATATTTAAGGGTAGTTAATCTATTAATCACTGAAACTTTGGATTGTAATACTACTTACTTTCTATTCGAATACGAGTCGCTGACTGCACGCACAGTCAGCCGCACAATTTCATAATAATAATCACAAACATAGCGATGTCTAGTTGTGTTTGTGATTATACCGGGGCCGTCACCGAAACCGCATATTTTTGATTGGCTATTACGGCCGAGTGGTTGGCCTCAGAGAGTGGGAGGTGGCCTTGGTTTGTCTGTGTGAAGTTTAGTTGTCGCAATGTCGTGAAACCTAGAGCACAGTGATTCTATTCCTACCAAAATTTCGGTAGATCAACCTATTTCGGAAAAAATATTCAATAGTTCATAGAAAAGTATAGAAATTTGAGAAAATGTTTTGAAAAACTACTGGTGTAACTGCACACACAACTTGTAATTCAATAGATATGTGACGCGATCAGTTTCAATGTAGCTTTATCTTAAGATAAAGTAATAATCACTGGTCTCCTTGCTCCCCTAATCTAAGTTTATGTTACTTCTTTTTGTGGGGATATCTCAAGTCCCGTGATTATGTTGACAAGTCAGACTGCATTTAAAATATCAAAACGAAAAACGAAGGGGAAATCATTTGGATTCCACGACAGATGTTCTTCTTCTTCTTTCATCAATCCCGCCGGGGAATGAATGGAGCGGGCATTCGTTGACCACATGTTCGGTAGTCTGCACCGCACCACATTCACATATCGCCGACTCTTTAAGGCCCCATCTGTGCATCATGTGGGCACAGCGGCTAAGGGAGCACCTTAACCTATTGATGGCGGACCAGGTTTTGCGAGGCAGTGAGAACCCAGGCTGTCTCTCGGTGGGGTCCTGTATGAGATGGGCATTTCCCACGTCGGCCGTTTGACGACAGATGTTAATTGATGCTACTCAACATTTTCCAGATCGGCTACAATCATCATTGGTCCAAATCTGAGCGATGGCGTCGTGATCTTCAAATAATATTCTTATGTGAAACCGCACAAGAGTCCCTACTGATCCCAGCCGTCTGAAGCCATTTAGACTATGGCATCCTCAATTGGGGTATGTCGTGAGGTTGAAGGTAGTGGGGAGGGGAAGGAAATGAAAAGGAAGGTGGGGAAGTACCCGGCTATTTAAATTTGATCACCAAACACGGCCAAAGCTTTTTCAAGAAAAGTTTTATTTCTAAATGGTGGTTTTACACCAGAGCGATACTAAGAATAACTTCGGTTATGAGCCATGCTGCTGCATTAAACAATGATTGAAGTTTGTCAATTTCATATTTTAAAAGGCATACATGCCATTGCAGTAATTGCGACGTGAGACTACGTAAGAGTTGATAAGTAGTTTTTTGTCTATGTAGGAAGGTTTCTTCGGACTTTAGTTGACTAAGGTGAAAAAAGTCGGTGCTAAGAGTCCTGTTTATTTGACTTTAAACGAAAAGTTCGAATCTAAATTGACAACGAGAATTTTAACTGTTATTTTTAGAAATTTTTTTTCAGAAATAGAAATAGGTGAATCGTATATGAAATGTTGAAGTTTGTTTGTGGTTGCTCAGATAAATTCAGTCTTAGATGGATTCAGCTTCAGCTTGTTTGAAGACATCCAACGAGTTATTCTAGACATTCAGCCATACGGATATTGAGTCGATTTCGTTTGGAGCGCAGTAAAAATAAAGGTGCTGATCGTCAGCGTAGCAGTGAGAAGAGAACAAATTACTCTATTATTTTGGCGACATCATTTGTAAAAATTATGAAGAGAAGTGGACACAAAACGAATCCCTGGGATACCCCTGAAAAAAGCGTTACGAAGATATAAGATAAGGCGTAGTGTGTTCAATTCCTCGGCTGGCTAAGTCCTCCATCACAACACAAGCAACATTTTCAGCTTACTGTGGTGGTAGAAGGAGATTTTAAAATATTGTCAGGTTATTCGTAACCCGGGAATGTTTGTCTTTCTTTTTAAAAAAATAAATAAATATACAGTTTATTTCCAACCTTCACGGCTTGTAAACAATTGGATAGATAGGATGCCAGCATGTCGAAATGATCTGAGAGTTATGTCTGATAGCATACGAAGTAGTCCAGTTTCGATTGAGTAAAACTTTCTGTACACAGATTGACGATTTGCGAATAATTTATATGAATTCAATTTACTGGTTTTTTGCGCAGAAGCAATTTTCTCCAGGATTTTTGAAATGAAACGTAAGTTTAAAATGGGCCTATAATTTGTTATTTCGTCGTCTAGTTGTGACTCAGTATTAGTGTAACTAAAGCTTACTTGAGTGTTTCGCGAAAATCAACCGTGCTGATTGATTTATTAAAAACGTAAACAAGGAATGGAGCTAAAATAATACTTACGGAGACTTATTATTAATGATAATAATAGTTGGAACGTGTTGTTCCTCCCTGCATAAATATTTTGTTTTTTGTCCACATATCTAAAATTCACTTTCAGATCACAGACTGGATTGAACAAGGTTACTTTTGCAGTCACTAAAGGGTTCAACACACCATCACTTTAAAAACTTAGAAATGTTGCCCGATCATATATAATATTGTAACACATTGTTCTTTTCCTTTGCACAAAATACCTTTTATACTATAGCGTCCAGCACGGCAACCACGAAATCTAATTTTACGGGAAGTAGTATTATTATAGCGTTCAAGGTCATAGAGTGATATTTAGGATAAAATATAATACCTATGGCAATGCAATGAATTCTAAGATATGCAGGTAATTTTAAAAATAAACAATATTACAGGGTTTTTCAATAAGAGGTGTTATTTTGAATGGCCCGCTATTTCGGTAGATGTTACTTTTGAAGCTGTCATTTTTTGACATTTGACAAAGAAAAACGACACCATTTATAAAAGTGGAACAATACACGCTTCAATGACGCATTGAAATTATTAAAATTCACTTGAGTGAATCAAATGCAAATCATCTTGAGTGATGAGGTCCATTTTCACCTCGGTGGCTTCGTAAATAAGCAAAACTTCGTAAATAAGGCTCGAAAAACCCAAGAGTTATTGTTGAAAAGCCTCTCTATCTTCAACGTGTGACTGTTTGGTGCGGTTTATGGTCCGGCGGAGTCATTGGACCTTACTTTTTCGAAAATGAGGCTGGAGCAACAGGTACGGTGAATGGATTGTGCTATCGAGAGATGATTAATGATTTTTTATGGCCGGAATTGGATGATATTGATCTTGACAACGTTTACTTTCAACAAGACGGCGTTACGTGCCACACAAGCAACGAAACTATTGATCTTTTACGATGGAATATCAAAATAACACCTCTTATTGGAAAATCCTGTATATAGGTTTGTCCATTACGCCCGGCCGCGCGCCTAATATTATTTATACACGACTTCATCAGTTATGTCGTTAAGATTCCCACTTTATTTTAGAGATCTGATAGGGCACATTCAACCGCAGGTTAATACACCAGAGCGACAAGTCACATATTTGTGTGCACCGCTGCTTCACTTACGTCGTTAAGATTCTGGCTTCATTTTAAGGTAGTGTCTCGTCTTAACCGCATCCTGGCTCCAGTGACCCGGGGCCTCATCAGGCCGGTGAATCCATTCAGTCCTAGTTCCTTAAGCATTATCAATGTGCTGCTGTATTTTCTGGATCCAAGTATAATTCCGGAGGCGTAAATATATTGGATTCGGAGTTGTTCCATTGAGATAATGATGATGATCCATAATGACACCATGTCTCACACGCGTATAGTCCAGTACAAAATGTGTTTGTATTTCTTGGGCATTGAAATGTAACAATTTCTAGAAATTTTATTTTGATTAGTTTTATTTTACATGTACATTTGGGGCGTGATTTTTATTTATTTTTTCCCGGTTTTGACACGTCCGTGTCAATTACTAGTAATCTTAAAAGTAATTAAAAAATTATGCAAGTACAGAATGATTAGATTTTGCTAACAGAGGGTAGTGGAAGGGGTGATTTTTGGGGAGGGAAAGGGAATGGGGAGCTTATTATTATTTCTTTTTTGAGTTTTAAGCACTACGGCCATTCCACCCATTGAAGGCAATGAAACGGAAGTAATCATGTAGTCAAAAAATAAATTGAAAAAACAAGTTAAAAATTAACATGAAATATTTAATTCTTAAAATATTTTTTTTTTGCATAATTTTATTAATTCCATTTTATATGGAAGCTAGTTGGCTGTAGGACTCGCATACAAAGTGGGCAGCACGTGAAAAACAGACGGTAGATAAACACGAGCTAAGAGAAAATAACGAATACTATAAATTCTCAAGATAGCCGCGACATGAAAGAAAAAAATAAGACCGGATGCAAAGTAATACAATTTGTTCTGCAAATGAGATGTTTAAATAATTTTTTTTTTTAAATATGTAGTTTTAGTAATTTATTTATGTTTTTTTCACTACGAAGCAAAAAAACCTTCCACTTATCGTCACTGGTCACTCAGCCTAGTAACCGACCCCTTGAGGTGATTTCTCACGAAAACGGCGCTATATAAATTAGCCAAATATTAAATATTATTATTATCTCAACTGTCCAATACCTACCGATTTTGTTATGATGGAAAAAAAAACATCAAAAATGTCACCGAATTCCAAAATTTCAGTTACATTTTTTACTCTAAATAATCCTTGATTCTGTTGTGTTAGTTTATAATCTATAAACAAATGTTTAAGTTTTCTTAAATTTGTATTATGCACGTACATTCAATAATTATTTATTTTACGACAATTTTAAAATAATAAAAACTAATTAATCACCGCTCATTGCAAAATTTTCGTCTAGGAGTACTTAATTGAGTATAATTGTTTACCTATTCTTTAATTTCTTAATTTTTATTATACTTTTATCCTGACGAAGAAACCATTGAAACCTATCGATCATTTTTGATTAATTAATGGTAATACAAAGTTATTTTATTTAAATTGATGCTAAAAATTGAATTTGCAATTATTGCAGAAAATACATATTTATTAACTTCACCTTTTGCAAGTACACTTGAAAACTTGAGAGTTAATGGTGTCGGAAATTTATATATTTTCCCTGAAAGAATGTAATTTTTGTACAACACTTATAAAAAGACTCTGATTTAAGAATACTTCTAATCCACGGTAGGTTCTTCTTTAAAATATGCCATTAATGAAATTGTTTCCTTCCCAGAATGTTTTCTTTTATCGTAATAAATAATATTCTTTCAAATCTGAGGAACCCCCCGTTCGGCATTAATGAGTGGAAATTGCGGTTGTCAGTTAGAATTTCATCCAATTAATTATCTTGACACCCGAACGAAGCAATCCTATCAATCTTACGCGATCGGATAAACTGAACTGATGAAGTGTATCGATTCAATCAGTTTCTCGTGTTTTCGAGTTTATTGAGTAATTCCTTGATTGGTCGTTTGAACTCTCGAAAACCACGACTCAAGATTCAAAAAGAAACGATGCAGCCGAAAATATTGCAGAGTAAAAATATATTTACAGAATAATGTCTTGCTGTTGGTGCCTACTTGGTGATTAGTTATCAAAATTTCATAAATTTTGTACACAAATGTAAATACGAACATTACGAACCCTTTATGTAATCAAGGCAGCTTCAGATAATTAAAACCGAATTCTCTGTGAAATAATAAGAGTATTACACTCATAATATAATATAACTAGCTATCGTGTACCCGGCGTTGCTAGAGGTTATGAATGGCTTGAAGTTATGTTGTTATGAATTCTAGTAGGTAAACTTAAGTGGCCGGTGAAAAAGGGCCTGGGGTTCTTGGGTGGAAAAGATGTTAATTTAGTCCCCCCGAGGGATCTCATTTTTATAGCTTTCGGTCTACTTTCATCCTTCGTTTGTTAGTTCTATGCCTCACTATGCCATATATTACGGTTAGTATCAGCACTATTGCATGTAAACAGCTTCGCGTTTTTATTCGCGCTAGTGCAACGGCAACGGAGTTCAGTTCTCCATAAAATGGACTTTCCTGAATTTACCCTCCATTCAATATCCTTATTAGCTTTTCCGTCTCTTGTGAACATACTTCCCTGCACAAAGTCATTAACTTGCTCTCGGTATTCATAATTTCCTACATTTACGAGTTGTGACTCTTCAGTCATTTGTGAGTCTTCATCATTAATCAGTTCGAATTCTCGAATGGTGTTCAGAATGGCTACAGAACACAGTATCACTTCTATATTCATTGTATAAACACACATTTCTCATTTTACGTTTTGGAATAACTTAATAAATATAACCTCAATTTGTAATATTTAATTATTGAACAAAATATTAGCAATTTTGTTGTAAAATGAAATTTGAAACAGAAAAATCAGAAAAAGATGCGATCGCATCTAGGACTTGAACCCAAGACCCTTGCCTTGCCGGGGCATCGCTCTACCTTATCCTTTTCTGATTTTTCTGTTTCAAACTTTCGTGTGAGAATCGCTAGTACTGTCTTCAATAATTCTATATTTCTAAATTTATACACCTGCCATAACGATGGACACCATAGCATTGGCTAAAGAAGGAAGATCACGTCATAAAAACCAAAAATGTAATCGCGTTGAGAATGAATAATTTTGTGTTTGACCTCTAACAGTGCAGATATACGAAGTGCAAATTATAATATATCATACGGTTGACAAATTTATTTTACTATTAAATCGAATGAATACAATAAAAATATTTTCGTTCCCTGTTTGCCTGGGAATGTTATGACAGCACTACAATACATTCATAAACCCTGTTCCAGTTAAGTCTTTTCAGAAAGTTTCAATGGAAATAATAGTACTAATAACAAATAATTATGCAGACAATTTTTCTTACAGACTCACATCCGGAGCATCCGGAGAATGCTCTTTACAAGATAAAGTAATTTCTTCTGTTTTTTTTTTTATTAAAATTGTAAGGCAAAATACTATGGCCTTGGGAATCAGTCATGACTTGGGTAGGCTATATATTAAAGAAACAAACAACATTAACACAATAACGGTATAAAAAAATAAACCGTTTGGAACAGTAAACAAAAATTTTATATCTTGCTTAATTTATCACTTTAATCACATCTCACAAATTTTACAATAACGTATAGAAGGTAGGTACTTAGCATCCATTATTTGCGTCATTTAAAAAATGTGTTCGCCCCCACAACGTTTCCTAAAATAGTTTTTTAGGACATGTTATTTATAGTCCTTTTTTGAAGAATTGTTAATATAAGTACATATTGACAAACTTCTATTAGGGTACTGAATTGAGACTTTTATTCTAATAATGTTTTATTTTGCCACGATATTTTTATGAAAGGTTCAATAAAAAATATAAACTATTTAAGTAACACTATTTTATCACTTCATTATCACTGTGTCTGGCGAAAAACGCAAGAAAAATAGTTTTTCTTTGACACGACGACCCAATGATTTTATCAAATCCACGGTTAAAATTCATGGCCTAGGGGTTTGCCGAAATCTTCCCTTAATAGTTCAGGTTATTTGTTACGTATCAAATAAATAAGTTTGTAGAAGATAAAAAAAAATTAAAATTTTTGGTTTTTGGCTGATTAGAGCGGCGAGTGAAATATTCTGCCTGCCGTATAAAATCATGCATACAAAATCTTTAGAAGATATAACATTGAACATAGGATATAAAAATCAAATGAATTATTAACTTTTTTTCATAAAAAAAAAACCAACACAGAGCCGCAGAGCCACAGAGAGAATTTTATTCAATTGGTAAAAGATATTGTTACGCAACAGTTTGGAACAATAGAAGAATTCAAATAACGCGCCGAGGCAATTAGTTATGCAAATTGGCCGCAAGACGCAGCAAATACAAGCGGTGACCAGCGATCGCCCCCACTCGAAATTGGAACCGAAAAAAACACACGGTAATCTCCATGGTTTGTGACGTCACACAATCGCTAACCACATCCACCAATGAAAAACTCTGAATGTGTATGGAAAAAAATTTGAAAGGCTGACGTTGAGCTGGCTGAGTGGAATATCTACAGTGGTTTGAAATCTTTGTTTTTACGTCTTGTCGTTTCTTGCGCGTTTTTTCGTTGTGGTTCCAACGCGGACGTAAATATCAACATGAATATTTTGAACATCTTATCTGCTGAAAATGTCGATTCCTAAAGTTCAGCGTAGTGCTAAAGACTGTATAGATTTAAATTTAATTCGACATAAGTTTTTGACCTATTTCAGATGTAAGGAGAGTCTTTATCGGATAAGATTGGAATATATTGAATACCTTATATTAGTCAGTTCGTGGTTCTCATTTCTAATTAGAAGAAAAATACCGAGTTGTTTATTGAGAAATTGTGCGTTGACAGCGCTTAATCTTCGTGTCTTCTCTAACACAAAATAGGATTCATGACTGTAAACAAAAAACTGGTACGAATGTCTCTGTTTGTTTTTAATTTGTAACTGCCTTAACTTAACTTGACTGGAGAATAGATTTTTTTTTTCTTTTTCAGACCGTAGCTGTGTTCCTGCCTGAATTGTGTGCGTATTATATCATGCAAGGTATAATTTCCATCGTTCCACCTTATTTATTAATGATTTAACATGCGATATATTTATTTTTCTTGATGAAGTAATATAATTAAATTGTAACTTTTCATTTTTCCGTTACCAAGTATTTTTAAAATATTTTAGGCTAATGAATGAGGTAGGCTCCAAATGAGAAATACATTGTGTATGGTCGCGTCTTTTTTGAGTTTCCTCTATCCTCGTCGATGGTGTATGAGGTGGTCAAATCGCTTTTATAAAATGTTTCTAAATATTGGCATATCCATGGTAAAATGGAGGACCAATATGATTCATCCAAATGGGACGGAGTTATCAATCCAATAAGTGGTTTATTTATGCCTTTGCTATAAGATTTCGCTCAGGTTGTTTTCAGAGCATTCGGAGATAGAGTCAAAAAGTGTTTGACTTTTAAATGAACCTCCCGCAGTTTGCCATTAACGATATGGTTAGATGGTAGAGGTGCAGGAAAGGCTCCTGCATTGAATTTCTCAGGTAAAAAATCAACATAAACATTATATGACAACATTCTATGTCGTGGAAACAAAATACATAAATTTGTGAAGTTATGATGTATTAATAATTTATGGTAATTTACTAAATATTGTTGACCACTTGTGAGCACATACTCTGATCAAATCTCACGCCAGAATCTACCATTTTTACGACGATGCATTCAGGGCAACGCAAAATGGCTAGTAAAAGAAAAGACTTGTTATTTTACATGTAATTCATCAACAATGTCACCAGCCAAATGACTGTGTTATGAATCGATCAATTGAAACGAAAATGTGGGCACCAACAAACATATGAATCTACTGCTTTAATGCTTTCGGAAAGAGTGGGAATGAGTATTGACGTTGATTGGAATGAACCAGAAATTCCAAATTTTGCTGCAGATATCAAGGCTTTTTAAAAAGGTGAGTTCACCGTAAGTTACTTATAGATACAACATTACAAACAATAATGTAGGAAAACGTTTTTAATGTTTCATTGATTTCATTTCATGACTATAAATTATATTTTTTGAAGGATTTTAGTGTGCATGCTTACTTAATTATTTTTGGGAAGGGTGGTGGTACGGTCATCCAACTTTCTCTGAGAGATGCGACTACCGGCAGTATTCAAGCAGCGCATCAGGGCTTCAGCTCCTCTCGTCTTCCCGCTTTCATTCCTGAGAAAGTTAAGTGCGTCAAGGGTACCTACGACTTTTTCGGACTGAACCACTACTCCAACTCATTATGTATCCTTGTTTCTGCCAGGATTATGGGTATTGTGATGCCATATTGGATCGTTATTATATCAGGCAAGATATAATTTCATCGTTCTAAGACATTAATGATTTTGCAAGTTTGTGCACGACTAAGATGAATTGTAAGCAGATTGTTTAAACTAAAAAAAAATCTTCCAATCTGCACACTCCGAATAATTTATTTATCTCTAGCTGAATCTGTTATAAGGTATGGAATAACAGCTTGGGGATTTTCCTGTTAAAGTAATATCAACCATTTTTTGTTGTTTGTTTTTGGGGTGTTATGCCGTGTTGCGCTAACTCCTTCTTTAGCCGACGTTTCGGACATCGTTGCAGTGTCCATCACCAGGGCAGATCCGGTAGATCCGAAGATGTGTAATTGTTGGTTGTCGTAAAGCAAGTAAATAAGCACAAACTCGACAACCAACAATTACACATCTTCGGATCTACCGGATCTGCCCTGATGATGGACACTGCAACGATGTCCGAAACGTCGGCTAAAGAAGGAGTTAGCGCAACACGGCATAACACCCCAAAAACAAACAACAAAAATGCTTTTGGCCGTGAAAATCTAAAAACTTACCTAATATCAACCATGTTCAATCCATGCAAAATTAATTGGTTAAATTATTAGCTGAAAAAAAAATATACAAAAAAGGCATAATATTCCATACTTCTATCAAATTCTCAAAATTCTTTCAGTGAGAGCAATTCTGTGGTACAAAATTACATTTCAGCACATAAATAACCCTTTATATATAAACAGGCTAGATAATACTCGCTTTAACTTTAATGAAGGACTTATTGTACCTAAGCTTACAAATAAATATGGACAAAAAACATGAAACTATATGATTCTCAGTTGTTTTAATATGTTACCTGCTGAAATTAAAAACTTTGCCCAAAACAAACAATTCGCAAACTTACTGAAGACTTGGCTTACCGAAACAATTAATTTGTATTAGCTTACAATGATATATTATTCTTAAGACTTTTAAAATTGTTATTTTTATTTTTCATAACTTTCTTATGCTATATTTCTGTAAATTTTTTAATTTTTTGTTTTACACATATAATTGTAAAAATGTAACTGTAAACTAACAATGATAAGATTTATATGTAATATATAATAAAAATTAAAAAAAAACCTATTATGTGACTATAATTTATTGTCTGGCTTAAATAAAAATACTTAACATGTTACAGAGTTTTTCATTTTATGTTACTAGCAGAAAAATATCAAAATTCGATGCTTCAAAACATTTGACTTTTATTTTTAAAATATTTTAGGCTCCGAATGAGAATTGTCTATGGTCACGTATTTGATTTTTGAGTTTCCTCTAACCTCGTCGATGGTGTATGTGAAGTATACAGTCACACGAAAAACAATGTTAGCATACGTATGGTTAAATATTGGACCAACTTGCTGGGAACAAAAAGCACGGAGTTATCAATCTAGTTTGTAGGTTATTTATGGTTGTGCACTGTCCCATGCTCCCACCCGGAATGTCGCCTCGGGAGGCCATTTGTCCGACAATGAATTATTATCACGCGGAGTTTTGTTCAAGAACAATTAGGATCGACCCGCAATTAACTTGATGATTCCACCCCGCTAATGGTTATCACCGCCGAATTACAAAAGTGGTAAGGCGAAAGCCGGTAAAGCCCGTTGGTGCCATTTGCAAGTGACGGCATTAACTTACTAATGACCGCGTGTGTATCCTGTAGAAACGATAAAACCACCACTGAATTACTCACAGTTTACTCCTGTTTCCTATTCAGCGATGTGCCCATCATTTGTTATGTAAAATAACAGGGCAGAAAGAGAGAGAGAGAGAGAGAGAGAGAGCAACAACTTCCCGTAGAATCTAGGTTAGCGCCATTTACCATGTATTAATTACCCTGGCAATATAATTTATGTTTACTCTAAACTATTATAACGTATGAAGCACGGGGCTTCAAATCTTAAGTAAAAAGGTATTGCCGGGGCATATGAGATCTTCCCAGGTTATAGTGGGTCAAGGCTGGCGCTGTCATTGTACAAAAGAGAGGTTCCATTTTTTAGTTATGAAATGAAAAATCGGCCAAGAACAATTATACAATGTTTATTTAATCAAAAACAAACCATGACTTAGCAGGTAGCAATTGCAAGACAAATTTAAACCAAACAACATACCTGTGGACCTGTGAAATTTGACATAAACTAACAAGCTGCTTTTCTTCGTTCTTTGAGCTTCGTTCTTCGTTCTTGACCACGTGTCGAGCGAGTTGATGGATGTCATTTGAAATGTCAGCGGTCACGTTTGCCAGGAAGTTGTGTCTCAAGCCATCGCTCGGAATGGCGTGTAGCAATCCCTCGGCAGTAATGAAGCCATGGGCCAGTTCATAATGGAGTCAGGGTTGTAAGATTGATCCGACATGATCACAATATTACTTGCTTCTGGAAGTATTCACATAAACCATCGTGGAAACGCACTCCGTACTTACAGCGATACATAATAATGATAAACAACCAGCTGAACACCCATCAACAGCGAATCACAGAACAATCTCCTTGATTATCCGATAATCGAATGCCCGTCTATTTAAGAAGTCCTCCTTTTCTCCCGCCGGAAACGGTGCCAACCCAAATTCACCAAAAAATGTTGCCAGTCGAAGTCAGGAAAATAATTCTTTTTCACAGTAGGAATTATTTCCGTGACACTATGTTTTTTTAATAGTTAGAGAAATTCCTAATCCCCGAAGAAGGTTTAGCCACGATCCTGGATGGTGTGTAAGAAATTATGAAGTTGTTTTTTATGTTAGTGTAAGAAATGATTGTCGAAGGACCTTGAATGATTGAGTAATGACCACTGCACATAAGACAATATTTGTTGTAGGGATAAAGGAAGGACTCACCATTAGGAAAGGGCACTCGTTTCTTCCCGTCTTTTCTCCTCACAACAATGTCACTTAACACGGAGCGGCTTGCACGATATCGGCGCGAATTATAATGTCTTAGAGGTAAGGGAGATCAGATCTCGCGCGGATGCGGTTATTGTTAGCGGTTCGGGTTATTGCAACATACTGATGCCAAAGGGCACATAAAAAAATTAGCAGGAATCGAAAGGAAGGTAGGACAAAGGACAATAATACTATCTCAGTACAGTGGTCGCAGGTATGTGTGTATGTGTGCATGAGATGTATGTATAAATTAATGTCTATTGCGCATTAGCGCAACCATGCCCCCCGCCTGGAAGGGGATGAAAGAATCCACTTCCATAAACCATAAGAAGGTCAGTATGCTTTTACGTTAAAACGAACAAAATTGTAGTAACACGCGGTAAAAATAATATTAATTTGTAAAAGGTCAGAAAAATGTTAATATTTGATGCTATTGTATTAATTTTGTAATAAAATTAATCAGCGGTAAATTTAAATTAAATTAAACAGAATAATGTAGAAAATAAAAGAGAGGGCCATAGATGTACCACCTGATGACCAAGCTGCCAAAGACTATTATTGCGATGGTAAAGGGCAGAGTTTTACTACTGCTCTGCGGTATATGCCAGTGTTCGTTTTGACATCAGCAACACGGATCACTCCGTCCAAACCGGGATATACGTTGACTATTATGCCAATAGGCCATTGAAGAGGCGCAATATTGTCACACTTGATCATTACAATTGTGCCTGCCGTTACCGGGTTTGAACTCGTGTTCCATTTCTGCCGCGATTGTAAAGTATTTAAATATTCCATACGCCAGCGGTTCCAGAAAGTCTGGACGAGATGATCAACGAGATGCTTCCTTTGCAGTAAGTTTACGGACTCGTTGGACAAGTCAGCGGCGGGTAGAGATTTTAACGGCGTAAGTGTTAAAAAATGCGCGGGTGTTAAAGGTAACGGAGCTGAAACATCAGTGACGCTAAGTACCGACAGTGGACGTGAGTTTAGAATTGCTTCAATCTGAGAAAGCACGGTCTGCATCTCTTCGTAAGTCAGTAGAGAGGTGCCTACGATTTTATTTAAATAACTCTTCAGGCATTTAATGTTACTTTCCCAGATTCCACCAAAGTGTGGAGATTGAGAAGGATTCATCTTCCATTCGATGCGGTTTTCCCGTAGATTATTTGAGAGTTCCTTCTTATAATTACAAGACTCTATTAGATCGAATAAAGAGTTTAAATGAGACTTAGCTCCCACGAAGTTCGTTCCATTATCGGAGTAAATAACACTCACAGGACCACGACGAGATAAAAAACGCTTGAAAGCGTTGAGAAAAACTTCGGTGGAAAGATCTGAAGCGAGTTCGATATGAACCGCACGGGTCACTAGGCAAATAAATATACAAATGTATGCCTTTTGACTTCGGACCCCCCGACGTCTATAAGGGATTATTTGAAGCGGGCCAGCGTAGTCAACACCTGTGTGTAGAAAAGCCTTAGCTTCGCGGACGCGACAAGCGGGTAAATCTCCCATTATTGGGAATTGTGGTTTAGGCTTAACTTTGAAGCACGTATTGCACCGATGGACGCGCTTCCGGACCAGATTACGCGATGAAAGTATCCAGAATCTCTGTCTTAGTAGAGACATGAGTAAAGTGGGACCCGTATGTAAGTTCTTGATATGATAGTAATCTATTATTAAATCGACTACATGATCACGCGCGGGTAATAGAATGGGATGACGACTGTCAAATTCTATTTTAGCGTTTTTAAATCTGCCTCCTACCCTCAGAATACCGTGATGAAGAAACGGATTCAATTTTGCAATAGCTCGCCGAACCTTTTTCCCATCATTGACTGCCTTTATATCTTCGGAGAAATGTTCTTGTTGTATTGATTTTATAACAGCTATTTCCTCAGTTAAGATATGACTTAATTCGAATGTTCGCGGTAATTTCTTGATGAAACGAAAAACATAGATTACAATCCGAATTAATTTCGGCCATGAACTAACACGAGAAGCTAGTGCACACAGTAATGGTGGAGCAATTGTTTTGAGGCGGTTATTGTTTTGAACGGACATCAAAACTTTAGTTTTCAGTTCGGGTGGATCAGATACAGATTTCGAATCAAAACGCTGTAAAGGCCAATCATTTTTAGGTAACTGAGCGAATGCGGGGCCATTAAACCATAACGGATGGTCTATGAGTTGAGCGGGGGTAAGACCACGCGACAGGCAGTCGGCAGGATTGTCTTTCCCTTTTATATGATAGAAGCATTCAGCCCTTAGGTGTTTTTGTATTTGTGACACACAATTGGCAACGAAGGTCTGCTATTTCGCAGGCGGTGAATTTATCCACGCAAGAGCAACCGTGCTGTCGCAAAAAGCTAATTTCGTATGAGCTCTTGAATTTGATGCGTAGGTATTACTGACCGTATGCATTAATCGCGCAAGTATTAGCACTCCACATAGTTCTAATCGCGCGAGTGAAATCGTCTTAGCAGGAGCGACTTTGGATTTGGCACATAATAAACTAATTGTGGTTTTGTCAGTATTCGGACAGTAAACATGTAAGTAAATAACACCTCCGTATGCGCGTTCACTTGCGTCTGAAAACCCGATAAGGGTTAGTACACATTGGTGTTCGATTCCTACAAAACGAGGAATTTTAATAGATTGCAGTAATGGCAATTCTTTTTCAAACTGTCGCCAAAGCGTGACAACAGTTCCAGGAGGAGTATCGTCCCAATCAAGCTTGTATTCCCAAAGAGACTTAATTATAAGCTTGGCTAATAATACAACTGGTGCAACGAAACCCATCAAATCCCAAAGACGAGCAATCGTCGAGAGAATGTTTCGTTTACTACAAGTTCTTTCGTTGGAGTGTACAACAAAAACGAAATTATCTGAAGCGGGTATCCAATGAAGCCCTAGTATTTTTAGGTTTTCATCAGGATTAAATTCCACATGTTCCTTAACACGACGAGCTGAAGGAATCGTGGACAAAAGATTAGGAGCATTGCTAGAGAATTTTACAAGGTCAAATCCTCCAGCAGCGAACAGCTGAATTAATTCCGTCGATAACTCGGAAGCTTCCTCGACCGACGAACAACTGGTGACGAAATCGCCCATATAGAAAGAGCCATTTTCCACCAAGTTTGCAGCAAGTGGAAAACGAGGTCGTTCATGCGACGCGAGTTGACGTAGTGTACGCATTGCCAAAAATGGGCTGCAAGACATGCCGAATGTGACGCGATTAAATTCGAACAATTGTAAAGGGTCGCTCTTGTTAAATCTATAAAGTATTCGCTGACAACGACGGCATTCTTCTTGCACTACAATTTGAAGATACATTTGTTTTATGTCGGCGGTTATAGCTACTGCAAACAATCGGAACTTAAGTATAATCCGAAACAAATCACCTTGTAAATTCTTACCGGTTTGTAAAATGTCGTTGAGCGAGTAGCCCGAATCGGATTTCATGCTCGCGTCCAGAACCATGCGGATTTTGGTGGTTAATTTATCCTCGCGAACTACAATATTATGCGGAATGACGTAATGGGGTAAGTCAGTATTATCGACAGGCGAAATGTACCCTTTCTGTAGGTATTCGCGTAATATTTTGTCGTACTCTAATTTTATAGCGGGTTGAGCGATTAGTCGGCGTTCGAGAGATCGGAACCGGCGCTCAGCGGCTGGCAACGATTCACCGAGGATATAAGGACTGTTGCGAAACGGCAACGCAACAATGTAACGACCTGTCGTGTCACGGGAAGTGGTGAGTTTAAAAGTGTCTTCACATTCCTGTTCATCAGGCGTTAAAAACTTCTCGTCTGGAATGTCTTCTAATTCGAAGAAGCGCGAAAGGCAAAAGTCATCATTTTTCGCGAACGTACAAAATGATGGTGTGGCGTTTATACTTGGGGTCTCAGTCATCGTTGGAGCAGTGCCCAGGATGAGATAGCCCAAAGTAGTTTCTATAGCAATTGGCTGGCCGGGATAACCTGATATTTTGTGTGCTTTAAAAATGCGAGCAAACATGTCACATCCCAAGATAATATCGATTTCACCGGGCGTGCAGAAAGTATTATCTGCTAAGGGCAAATTGTCGAGATACGACAACGAGGCGCGGTTGACGTTAACAGTAGGCAACTCACTAGTTATAGTTTCTACTACATAAGGTTCAATCATATACGAGTGAGTGTCGTCGTAGCAGGAGTATAATTTTAGACAAGTCATACCCTTTGTCAAATTTCTTGAGTCGCCTATTCCCGTGACATAAGTGCCTCGCGATGATCGCACCGTGAGATTCAAACGTAAACAGCATTGACGCGTAATAATATCCCTTTGGGAGCCGCTATCTATCAGAGCGCGTATTGTCTGCACCTGGCCCTTAGCATCTCGGGTAGTGCAAACGGCAGTTTCTAAGAGTGCAGTAGTATTTGCTCTAGTAAATGAATTTGTCACGCACAGTGATACCGGGCTTGCAGAATTTGAATCGTCATTACCGACGTCTGCTGGCGACGCGGGAGACGGTATTTGGTCTCGTTGTGGTTTTCGCTGATCAGTTTGTTTGAAATGCAACAAACTATGGTGGTTGAGAGTGCATGATTTGCACGTACTCTTTGATTTGCACGCTTTTGTGCCGTGCCTAGTCCTAGTACTGAGGCAGTTCACGCAAACTCGTATATTCGATGACTTGATTAAATTAAATCGCTCGCGTGGTTCTAAACCATTAAATTTAGAGCATTGATACAGAGGGTGCGATCCCCTTTGACAACAAAAACAAATTTCGACAGAGTGATTGTCGCCTTTTTCGACATTAATAAATGTCTTTACGGAATTATTATTATTTGAGCCAAGACGGCTCGACGTAGGTTGTGCAATTTTCGCGCGATTAAGAATTCGTTGCTGTCCTCTCACAAAATCAATTAAATCAGAGCTGGACGGGAAACTTTCATCATTCCGAATAGACGATTCGAAAGCCTTTACTGTCTCTATGTCAAGACGTTTAAGGCCCAGTTGTAGCAATATAAATTCTGCGAGATCCTTGATTCGTAACTGTTTCAGTGCGGCAATGTTAGTCGCGTATGTATCTGAAAATTTTTCTAGCGAAGCGGGCGTAACCGAAGTAACAGCAGGTATTTTCAGCAATCGATCAAAGTATGACTAAGCGAGAACGCGGGGATCATTATATTTGGTGAACAATGCGTCCCATATCACTTGGTAATTTGTACCGGTAGGTGTTATAGTTTTGCAAATATTTAAAGCTTTTCCCGTCAACTTGGACATCAGATACTGCATCTTTTCTGAATTATCCAATGAATTATTTGAATGGATAACCGAGATATAAGTCTCATAGAAAAGAGGCCAATTTTCTAATTTTCCGTCAAAGCACGCTATTTCTAAAGGCGGTAATTTAATTGGACGGCGAGGTTTTTCAACTGGATTGGCCAGCATGTTCGCTTCGGTATATTTAATAATGCCGAAAATTTCCTCAAAAGCATTTAATTGAGAATATTCAGCGACTGCTTTTGGGTTCAATTCCAGTTCACAATTAACCTTTTCATCTAGAAGCGTTATAAATTCGGACCGAATTCTTTCTAATGTACTTGCGCCTGATAAAAAAGATTGCCGATTGTTAACACTATCAGAAGCCTTCTTCATCTTGTCGAAGACTGATTGTAAACATGCAAAATTAGCGGTCAATTTTGCATTTAAACGTTTCAAGAGTCTTTCGTCCCGTGACGACCCGGACGCGCTTGTAGCCATTTCTGATTCTGGTTATTTATTATTGAATGTGGTAAAAAATATAATAAATATATAAAATAAATTGATTAATATTAAATTTTTATTCAATAATTTAACTTTTATGCCCGTAGGGTTAACTCAGTGCGGGTGCCGTGAAGGGTTAAGTATAGATAATGCAGGTAGAACAAATTTATCACTTTAAGTCTTATTGAAGTATTATTCTTTTTATGTATAATACATCCAATACTGGGATGTATTACAATAAACAAATTATTTATAATGAAATGCGGTTAATTTTAAATGCGGTTGATATAACAATATCGGTATTATTATTAGAAATAGATATCAAATAGCGGTATTGGCATATATTAAATCTATTCTATTTGCGGATAAATATGTTATTTCCGTTTAAACCATCCAGTAATATCGGATAGGAATATCCAGAAATAAAATGCGGGTAGTTATTAATTGATTACGCGGGTATGTAAAACGCAATAACACTCTTATGGTTTATTACCGAAATTACGGAAATTACGGAAATTACGGTTCAATATCAGGCTCGTTTGGGCCAACTATGGTGTGTAAGAAATTATGAAGTTGTTTTTTATGTTAGTGTAAGAAATGATTGTCGAAGGACCTTGAATGATTGAGTAATGACCACTGCACATAAGACAATATTTGTCGTAGGGATAAAGGAAGGACTCACCATTAGGAAAGGGCACTCGTTTCTTCCCGTCTTTTCTCCTCACAACAATGTCACTTAACACGGAGCGGCTTGCACGATATCGGCGCGAATTATAATGTCTTAGAGGTAAGGGAGATCAGATCTCGCGCGGATGCGGTTATTGTCTGCGGTTCGGGTTATTGCAACATACTGATGCCAAAGGGCACATAAAAAAATTAGCAGGAATCGAAAGGAAGGTAGGACAAAGGACAATAATACTATCTCAGTACAGTGGTCGCAGGTATGTGTGTATGTGTGCATGAGATGTATGTATAAATTAAGGTCTATTGCGCATTAGCGCAACCACTGGAGGTTCCAGAGTTCGTGCACACCTGATTGTGTATATAAACCTGTGAATCACCCGGATTGAAGAGCTAATAGCTCAGAACTTTTTTCCATAGGAAAGCTAATAGCTCAGAAATGCACAAAATAATTTGCAAGGCAGATAGAAACATTACACTTTTAAATTTATACGACGAGAATGCCAACATTTTTATAAATCCCAATCAGGAATTATTAGATTCCTGGTCAAATAAAATAATACTCGCAAAACACGTCAATTATCTCAACCAAACGTGTGTTGACAAATTTTCGTCAAACCAATGGTTGAGTATTGGAAAGTTGAGCGCACAATTAGAAGAATTTATGCTTGCCATTCAAGATAGAGTCATTAATACTAAAAATTATAGGAAGCAAATAATCAAAGATTCAAATCAAATTGATGATTTATGTAGAAAATGTTTGGCTTTTCCGGAAACTAAAGAACATATTATATCGGGATGTTCTATATTAGCGCCGCGCCGTCCGAGTATACATTTAGGCATAATAAAGTTTTAAAAATAATTTACCAAAGTTTGGTAATTAAACATAACTTGATTGACTGCCGTAATATAGTACCATATTATGAATACTATCCAAATTCATTTTTGGAAAATGAATTTTATTAAATATATTATGATAAAACTATGTATACTAACAGACCGAACGATTAGTCATAATTGACCCGATATAGTTTTACATGACAAAATTAAAAAAATAACTTATATCATTGATGTCGCTATTCCAAATTCCTGTAATATTCAAAAATCTGTTGAAAAAACAAGAAAATACACAGATTTAGGAAATGAGATACAAAGAATTTACAGACTATAAAAATGTTACCACTTGTTATTTCGGCTACTGGCATTATACCTAGCACTCTCATTCAAAATTTAGGCGTATTAGATCATCTGTCATAGAATTTATTTATAAAAATGAAAAAATCAGTCATTTTAAATACATGTAGGATAACGAAAGCTTTTTTTTAAATTTATATTGATGGATCAGTAGGATTTAAAGGTCCAATTAGAAGTTCTACCGAGCCGAACCCTCTTATATGAAATATCTGGAGTCGGTGAATTATTTTATAATTAATGTTTTTATGACATCCTTAGGTTCTAGTGTTTTATTTTGCAGAAGAAGCAATCATAAGCCCACGTATCAGATCAGACGCTAAACTGCGCATTACTTGCTGTATTTAATGGGAGTGAAATTAATTATATTAATAATATCGTGTAGATTGAATGTAGCTATAACTTCGCGGCTATCCATTATAATTATATGAAACATTGTAACTTTGTGTATTTAATTTGAATGGATTAAATGATTATTATATATAATATTCGGCCAGATATTTTTTTATTAACGATTGTTTCGGAAAAACCGTCCTTTCCCGAGGGAAACTGGTAGACGATAAAAAACAAATGTACTGGCTTAAATGAAATGACATTGTTTCATTTAATGATATCGTATTTAACTGTCAGAAACCCATTTCTTTTATTCAGTATATTATGTATTTACCGCATACAAAAAAAAATCACGAGGCGAAGACAGCGATAGAGTTCTTTAAATAAAACGTTATTTTTCTTGTACATTTTTACAGTAGATATCTTTATCGTGATACTCTACTGGTAAAGGGGTATTTACATACCTAATTAGATACTTAAAAAAAGAGCGGTGCTTTCAAAAGGGTTGCAAAAATAAGAATCGCCCTACCGGATCTTAGCATCCTAGAGATGAAACCTTTAAGTGTCTGTACCCTTCGGATATCATGAAGAAAGAGTGTTTACGAAACAGACCTTCCGTTGGAACTCAATAGCCGAACGTAATATTTTTTGACGAGGGTGAGATGGGTTTGATAAAATATTAAAAAATTCAAATAAAATAAAAATTACATTTTTAATATAACTTTTTTACTTTTTACTATAGAAAACCGATCGCTAATAAATGAAAACTTTTTTTTTGTTTTTGGGGTATTATGCCGTAAAATAACACATCTGCCCTGATAATGGACACTGCAATGCTGTCCGAAACGTTGGCTAAAGAAGGAGTTAGCGCAACACGGTACAACACCCCAAAAACAAATAACAAAAATACTTTTGGCCGTGAAAATCTTAAATCATATTTAACATAAACTTCATTTAAAACATAGACATGATTTGATGGTTCTTTAGGTTTTAAGTTTTTAATAGAAAATGATAAGCCTTGAAGCAAATAATTCAGTATTGAAATCTATTTTGAAATCCCTTTCTTAATCTTACTCTTACATTAGCTTTGCATTCTTAGCGAATCTACACACGATCATACATGGTTTTACCGCATATAATACGTCTCAGGGGATCTCATTTCCACAGCATTTTGTACATTATTGTTATTATCACTTCATTTTGAAAATAATTACAGCGTGGGTGTTTATTTTTAACATGGATTTTTAATCTCGTGCTGCCAGGATTTCTAATTCCGATCAGTTGGTTGGTTTAGCAAAAAAGGTGGCTTCATTTTCAGCAAAGCGAGGTGTATATATTGTGTATTGGGCATGAAACTGAAAGTAAGGTGTGATAATACGCCGTTTTTTTTATTGTAGTTCCAGGTAAAACATGAAAGCGTCCTGGGTTATTGGGACAGCTGAGAAGCGAGCAAACAATTAGATGAAATTACTCCATGTTTCCACCGCCCGCGCCCGCCACCCGTGCACTGTTTTATTTATAGCAAATTGTCTTCCGGAAATGATGGATTCGTTTAAATGTAAATGGATTCTCTTTGTTGACTGAAGACGCTGGTAGTGATTCATTGTTCACAAAAATCATTAAGACCTTTTTGTGCACCTACTCAAGAGTCCCAACTGATTCTTAACCGTCTGGAGCCCGTGAGACTATGACATCGCCAATCTGATTATGTTACGATGCTGAAAGTAGTGGGGAAGGGAAAGATAAGGGTTATGGGAAGGTAGGAAAGTAACTGGCTATTTAAATCTGCTCACCAAACACGTCTAAAGCCATTTTAAACAACATTTATTTCTGAATGATCGCATTTTCACCAGGGCTATAATTCTGATAGCAGATATCTTATATATAATTACTTAAGATAATCTGGAACGTGCTACAAAAATAGAATTTTTTTGGCATGGAACGCCGAAATTTAATTAAATTTTAACTCGCTTAAACTTCTACATGTCCAAGGGGTAACCCACTTGTCTACAAATCCGGAAGTCAATTTAATTAACTAATTTGTGTTGTTCCACAAAAAATAAATTTAAAATATTATAGTATGTTTGCGGACAGGGTGGAAGATTCTCTAAGGTTCGGCCTAGTGAAAGACAAAGAAGAGCCTGGCATTTATACACCTTCCACTCACCCATCTCTTTCCCCTCCCAGCTACCTTCAACTTTACGACGTACCGCATTTGGGGACGCCGAAGTCTTACTGGCTCAAGAGAATATCTTGTTACATCAAAGCTCAACATTAAAAAAATACTTATTTATCTCTTCTTATAAAATATTAATGTTATTATAAATAAAATATTATAATGTCAATTTTCTAATAAAATAATATTATATAAACAGAAAGAGCTTTCTGTTTAAATAATATTATTTTCTTGTCCGAATTTTGGTGAACGAATAATATCATCGAATGGCACTTTCATTGTTCAAAACACGAGCAAACAATGTCGTGTGTGTGAGAGTCTCATTTTATGTTATGATTTTCTTATCCGAAGTTTGATGATCGAGAATTCAGATTGAATAGCATCAATTATTCACACATCTTCGGATCTACCGGATCTGCCCTGATGATGGACACTGCAACGCTGTCCGAAACGTCGGCTAAAGAAGGAGTTAGCGCAACACGGCATAACACCCCAAAAACAAACAACAAAAATGCTTTTGGCCGTGAGAATCTAAAAACTTACCTGAATAGCATGTTCACTGTTTTAGACGTGGGCAGTTAATGTCACGTAATTGAGTGTTCGTCTTAAAAATTAACACGTTTACAGAGCAAAAGTACCTCTAGACTTATTGGGTAAATTTTTGCACGAATAATTCCGATTCCAATTCATTACCCAATTATCTGGTCCTCTGGGAATATTCCTTGGTAGCCCACTGTTGTTGATTTTATATTATATTATTTGATAGTTTGTGTCAGATGAACATATCTCTACATAGTATAAAACAACGTCACTATTCGCGTCTGTCTGTTTGTGCGTTTAGTTCTTCTTAACTGTGCAACAGAGTTTGATAAGGTTTTCACTATCATTTAGATAATTTCTTCAGAAAGATTTATATATATATATATATAATAATAAATGGATATAATATTTATTGAATGTAGATAAAAGTCGAGCAACACCGGGTACAAATCAGCTAGTTTCATCATATTTGCAAGTTCATTGTTTATTCCAAGAATATATTAATGAGGCTAACGTGTTAAGTTAAGTTCTCCTTTCCCAAAATGTTCTGACTCCGTGTTTTAATTGGATTTTTATATATTATTGGGAGCAAAAAAAGCTTAATAAAATATTTATAATAATAGAATAACTAATAGAGGTCATGGTACAAAATGATTCTTTCCATGGGATTAATTAACCTAAGTAGGGATTTATCCTTAATAATAACGAACTCCCTAGACTTGTTTCCGACTCCTAGAATAAATGTTTTGTTCTAACTGAAGACAGGTTGAACTTTTTTTTGTACTCTGAAATTTTAGGTCTTCTAATTTTAGAATAAATCGCCATAATACGATTTAAGGTGATTGGCATTGAAGATCATAATTTTTACCTAAAATACGTAAATAAAAAACTGCTGCGAATCTATAGCCACAACCTAACACCTTCGTAATACAAAAACGTACACCGATGAACAGTATTCGAGCCAACTATGACTTCAATTGGGCACTACAAATACTTAAAAATGTCGGAAGCCCAAATATCTAATGATGTTTTTTTGTATTATTTTAAAATAAAATATAACCTGTGTGGTAGATAGTCCCAGTATCGCCCTGGTGTAAGACTACCATTCAGAATTGAAACATTGCTTGAAATGGCTCAAGCCGTGTTTGGTGACCAGATATGAATAGCCAGATACTCCCCCACCGTCCTCTTCCCATTTTCTTCCCCTCCTCAACCTTAAGCCTAACAACATATCTCAACTGAGGATATCATAGTCTCACTGGCTCCAAACGATTGGGAGCAGTTGGGACTCTTATGTGGAATTTCCATAAAAAACAACCGTCCGAATGGAAAACAGTTTATGATCGTTTCGAGCTACCAAAAACACAATCCTATGAACCACGGAAAACCAATTTAATCTCTTACACCTCCTTCAAGAACATTGAAGCTGTTTTTTTCTGAACGCTTTTTTAAGCGAATTCATAAACGCTTTTCAAATAACAATATTAATGGTCGGCTCCCGAACCCATGAAACCTGTGTGTTGTGAATTTTTCCAAAACTATTAGTTACGTACTATTTAATGACATTTACTACATTTACATCATAAATCGCGCAAGCCTTGCAGAAGGAGGGATGAATTATGCAAATTAAGATTTATTTACCTATATCTGGGATCGGCAGACTTTCATGTGGGAAGAGCCAAGTTGTCAAGGAAACAGGGCAGCAAAAGTATCAGAGAGTAATATAATACGGGGGGTGGCGTATCTTAGAATATACGGGGTGGTTAGAATGCGATAGAATTTCTGAGAAATAAGAAACCGGTTACTCAGAATATTTACTTTTACCAAGGGGGGTAATAAAACCAAGATTTCAATAGTAACCGGTTCCTTAGAAAAATAATTATAAATTTATCATTTTACTTGTATGAGTTGTTCATAAAGTAAAGAGCTCTAATATCTGAAAACTTAACGGCGTTGTCAACACTGATGCTGTTCAAGTCTCATTTTGTTCGTTCTCAATCTCAGGGCTGGTTGAGAGGAGGTAAAATATGCTGTTTTAACGTGGGTTAACAATGAAATTTTCAGTGCCTATTTGCAGTCAGTTTTTCAAATAGATCTTCAATAAAATAAACAAGGAACAGTTTTGATAGCTGTTATAAATACATTATCATTAATTTATTAAATCAACATTGAATTTCTTGGACCGACATATCACATAGATATACTATTCATTGGAATCATAATAATCGACAGCTTGAAAGTGGGCGAAATCAAATTTCACAACGGGTACCTAAGCATTAGATATAATGTGAAATGTCAAATGCCACATAAGATTCATGGCAGAATAGTTCAGGTGCTTTAATACACAAGAATTTCCTTAATCAGTTATAGGCATTTTTACTAATTATATGTGACGGCCTCCGTGGTCGAGGGGTAAGGCTCTCGACTAGCGAACTGGAGGTCAGGGATTCAAATCTTGGCATGCGTAAGTAATTTTTTCAGATTAATTTGTGTTATTTCACAAATTACTCATTCAAAATAATATATTTAATATTTTTGGAACTTTAAAGAGTGAAAGATACTATCAATATCGCCCTGGTGTAAGACCACCATTCAGAATTGAAACTTTGCTTGAAAAGGCTTTCGCCGTGTTTTCTGACCAGATCTGAATACCTTTGTACTTCCCCTTCCTACTACCTTTAGCCTCACAATACACCCCAATTGGGGATGCCAAAATCTCACTGGCTCCAGACGATTGTGAGCAGTTGAGACTCTTGTGTGGTTTTATCATTAAAAATTAGAATATAATCTTATCCACCTTTGTCCCCAACTCAATATGGTTTTGGATCAGGCCTTGGTTCAAATGATCAGCGCCCTTGAGGTGATTTTTCACGAAAATGGGGCTATGTAAATCAATTGATTAATAAATAATTTACTTGACCGCAGACGATCCACAAAAAGATGTGTTCATATTAGTAAACCAGAATCTTTGAGACATTGGGTTCCACAAGGAATGGTTATCGGTCCGTTTTTATTCCTTATTTATATTAATGACTTATGTATTGTATTCCGGGAAAACTATTATCATATGCTGATGATCCTGCAATCACAGTTGATTGTAACTCCTGGAACGAAATATCTGAAAATGCAAATAAGTGCATAACCATTATCATAGAATGGCTTAACCAAAACCTTCTAACTCTGAACTGTGAAAAAACCATGTATATTTCATTTTATAATACCAAAAGGGCGTTACCCTTAACCCACTTAAAAATAACATTTCACAACAATATTTAGCCCCTTTTCATGCTCAATAATTATATTGGTGTATCATGCATTAGTGCATCATCAGTATCTTATTGAATAATTGCATGGGAGGGGGGGTATTTATAATACCCACACTAAGCCATTAAAAACATCTCAAAAATAAATACTAAAAATTTCATTAATTTCAGATATTCAGAATTTATAACAATAATTTTCACTCTAATACACCTAAAAGTCACGAGCAGCCACTGCTTCTCATAATATCGATTCGCTCGGAGTACGAATAATGAGTTCTTCGTCCCTGGATAGAACTTTGCGTCTGAAATAATAAGTATTTTTTTAAATTTACACTTCATTAGAATAAGCTTTTCAAACCTGTTTTTTTAAATAATAAATCGGTTTAAATGGGGTGAACATTTTAATTATTCTGTATTTAAATTAGCCTAAGCTGTACAACTGCTCTGTATTATACTTCTACATCGTGTCATATTTCTACTTGTTTTATGTTTGTAAAACTACAGAGCTCAATAAATAAATTAATAATTGAATGTACATTATATGACTAATTATTGCCACTTAATGAGATACTTTTTCAAAAAGTTTGATTACACAGGAAACGTGGGTATCTAAGGAGTTGTATTTAGAACATATATCAATTAGGGAGACGTATGTGTACCACCGCCTCTGGAACTATTTAATAAATAACAAACTCCCCTGCCATAGATCACCCCAATTAATTACATGTTTGGTGACTTAGTAGGGGTGCCCGGGTTCTTGGGTGAGGTTTATCTAGGTCTTGGCGGCGGATGCGTTTGCTCACCTTATGCGTGGCGGGTCGTATCGGTAGAAAATGGTTAAGTCAGACCCTTTAATCCTTCCAGCCGGACTCTCTCTCTCGACCCATGTGGGAGGGATGGATTTATAAGTCTTCCACTCCTGGACACATTGACCCCCAGATTCCTACCAACCCCCCATTATTTTTCCTTCCCAGAACTTTCTCTCCTTCATTTCCCTAAAAAATACCCTCCACATAGCATCCTCAAAGATGACTTAGACCCAGATGATTTTTTTTCCTTAGGGCCTCCTGTGTGGAGCTAATGTAAAAAGGAGTTTATTTTACACAATTTAATTCTTTAAAATGTATACATTTTAAAAATATACATAAATATTGTTTTTTTATTCCTTCACAGTAAAAAATAATTTATATTCGTTATATATTTTTTTTAAATCTCCTGTTTCGATAAACAAAATAATTTTAAATAATAATGTGTGTTTGAGTTATTAGTAAAAACTTAATAACCGCTTTTTTTTAAATACACAATTCCACTGAAAAATGTCGAAAGCCCAAATAACTCATGATGTTTTTTTGTATTATTTTGACATAAAATATAGCCAGAGTGGTAGATAGTCCCAGTATCGACCCGGTGTAAGACCACCATTCAGATTCGAAACGTTGCTTGAAATGGTTTTAGCTGTATTTGGTGACCAGATATGAATAACCTAGTACTTCCTTACATTCCTCTTACATTTCATTAAATATGTATCTTCTCTGCACCACCTGACATGTATCCCACATGGGGATGCCTTAATCCCACTTGCTCCAGAAAGCAATGTCCATCTCTCAATTTTTTCCTTATTTTCATCTAGTCTTCTCATTTAATGTTTATCCAAAATAAAAGGAATTAAGTCTCCAATAAAAAAAATCGAAAACGTTTTGTTCGCTGTGGGTTTTTGGCAGATATTCGTCGGGGAAACTTAACACGTTTGTATTTTTAATATTGTCAGTCCAGCAATTCTCATCCTCTCCTAACTTCCTTAATTACGATAAGTACCTTCCTACATCATTTCTACAACACGTAACACTAATTTCTAACTAATCAAAACCTTTCTATAAAACTTCTATTTCCGAGACTTATTCCATTGAATAATTCATTCGCAGAAACAACAACCTATATTATCAGTACTCTATAAGAATATAACTCCACAAAAAACCTTCAAGAAAACGCCTACCCATTTTACCTAAAAAAAAAAAAAATTTTACCCACGATTCAAAAGAGGTCATTCGTTCCGAATTATCAAAACTTTTAATTAAGTACCTTTCTACATTAATGATTTACCTTGAGCCGTTTACCTTCCTTTAATTATTATCCTAGTGGTTAAAGTATTACGAATAGCGTCTGGTAATGAGTATTTTATACCGGTGAGAAATCTCGCGAATATTTTGTTAATCGAAAACAAGGAAATTAATGTTTTGCTTATTAACTTCAAATTAATTTTTAAATAATGTAAATTAATAAAAAAAAAAATATGTACCAGATTTAAATTAAATTTTATGACTCGATAAGGTTACTTCCTTTTCATTAAAATAAAATTTGTATTCAAACTTCTATTACCGGGTTTTTTTTTAGTTGAGTGTATTTATTTTTATTTATTTTTATTTATTTATTAATATAAACGCCCTGATGGGCTTTTACAAAATTTAATGAAGGTTTTTATTTTTAAAACATCAACAAAATAAATAACCGAAAACGAAAAAATTAACATAAATCACGGTAGATATAATTTTCCATTTAGATGTACATTATATAAGAAAAGAGAAAAATAAATAAACCAATTTGAAAAGTCAATTTTGGCATAAAAATAATATAAATTAATTGTAAGGGTTGATAATTATGATATTATGAGTACGTAAGCACATTTAATTACCTCTGTGGTCAACGGGTAAGGTACTAAACTACGAATCCGGAGGTCGCGGTGCGAATCCCGACATGCGCAAGTATTATTTCACATTCAATTTATTTTTAATTTTGAGTTTTGTTTAAATTTACCCATACAAAATATAAACGCATTTGAAAAAATATTGATTTATTTTTGTGAGATATCACCTCAGGGGCCCTTTACAGTTAATGCAGGTATTACAAAAAAATTACAAAAATAAATTGAAATTGAGTTAAATAAAATGTAGTACAGAAACAGGTAACACGAAGATGGAGAATCTGCAGCAAGAATCCTAGGTGGTGAGGAAACTGGACCAGCTGCTGCAGCGAGAGGGTGCACCGCGTCCACCACCAGTATCAGCACGAGGTTCGTCATCCGTCCAGGTATGTGTCTGCTGCTAATAGAGCGCTGACACAATATCCTCTCATAGATACCAGACCTTGGCAGCACCGCTGTGACATTCGGCGAAGGTAGAGGATGGAGACTTCATAGTAACATTTCATTTTCATAATTATGTATTTATATTTTTAAGATGTACCCCGATAAAAAGCTATGCTTGTGTTTATGAGGAGGTATTTTTTATTGCTGCTGTTTTTTTTTTTTATTTAATTTTATTTTTATATCCGATGCACTTTTTTTAATTTCAGTTTTCAGTACATCTATTTTTTTCAAATTTTTAAAGCTATTTATTAAGGGATTTATATATTTTCTGGTAATTTATTACAGAATTTTGGTCCTGGGTATTTGCAGTTCTGCTAATCCAAAGTTTTTTTAGGTATCAGAATCGGTAATATGTTTTTTTTCTGAGATTTATTGTTTTTCTGAAAGGTGCGGCTTTGCTAACAATATTTTCCTTATTCAGTATTGTAAATTTATGTGGCTTGAACATAAATTTACAAGAACTGGAACAGAGTATTTATTTTTCAGAATATATACTTGAAATTATTTTAATAATTAGTTTTTGCAGAATTGTAAAGGGAGCGTGTATAAATTTTATAAGTGCCACTCCATCCTATTATACCATAATGAATTATGGATTTACAGAGAGTTAAGTTGAACATACTTATTAGTTTATTATTTAGAAATGTTTCAAAGAGCAAAGTGTATATACCTACTTAGCTTAGATGTAACACATTGCATGTCAGATTTACTTACCAGAGAAGGAGATTGGTCCATGAAAAAATCAGACAGGTTTTCTGAAGCAAAATATCTGATAATTCTCGATTTTGTATAATTTACAATCAATATTTTTATTTATTATTTGGTGCCGGATAAAATAATAATTTTCCATGACTTTTGGCTGACAAACAAAATATTTCTGACAGCAACGTACACATTCAACAGAAAAAAACATCAAATATAACGGAAATCTACCAAAAAGAAAAATATAAAATTTTTCCTATTTCTACAAGAGGGAGAAAGAAAATGTAATGATTATTTCTTTGTCACAAACAATTTATTCTTTAAGCATGCGGAAATGTTAAGTGAATGATTGAAAAAACTTTGGATTATTATATTCGTTATCATTTTGTCAAGAATGCTAAACATCTTGTGACCATATACATATCTAAAAGTGTACCCTTTTTGAAAATGTTGTGTCCTAGTAATCCACGGATGGATTACTTAAGGGTTGTGATTTATTATTAGAAAACGAACTCCTTATAAAATAATATATACATTCTTACCCTGAGTATGATATAATCTTTTTTTATAAAATAGTTACTGCTGATTTTAAAAAATACATAATTATCTGGACATTTTGTTTGTTTATGTTATTTAATAAAACAATTTTGATGAGATGTTATAACGCATATTGCATGTACCATGGTGCACAATTTTTCTATTATAATCTGAAAACAAAAAAAGATCAGAGAAAAGATTGTTTTCTTAATTTCGTCGTTAAATTTGTTACATGTTGTAAATATTTACTAGAAATTGACGTGAGAGATGATTTTATTTTATACTTAATTAAACAAACAAAGATGGTTGACTTAAGTAAGTTAGAATAGTTAAGAGTTTAATAAATATATATCCAAGATCAAAGAGTTTTAGATTTGACGAGTTTACAGTCCTTCTCATAAGTGTGCGAGTTCCGGGCGGGCTGTAGTTTGTTGTTGTGGTATATGCTGTTTTATTAAATTGACTTCATAAAGTATGCAAGTTGCTAATCTTTTTCCAACATTTGTATATGAGAACGGGTCGCTACTGCGACTCATTTTGGCATTTAAAGATGCGGTAATAGAATAAATTGCCGTTCTTCTTATTTCATCATTCCTACAACATCTCACTTGTACCCACAGTCTCTTCGGGACCCAGGTTCGGGACGCAAGTGCGCCCTACTGTCGAATTTGGCAGCCATCTCTGGTCCGGAGCCCCTAAATACCTGAAAAAAACCCTTGACTCTGTGCAAAAACGGGCGGTCCGTTTGATAGATTCCCCAATCTTAACAAACGGACTGCAATCTTTAGAGCACAGGCGTCAGGTAGGTATGCTGTCCTTGTTCTATCGGTATTACAATGGAAGATGCTCTGTGGAACTAGCGTCATTGATCCCTTCGGCACCGGTGCGTAGTCGGGATACACGCCAAACGCGCGCCCAACATTTGTACACAGTTGACATTTGTCACATGAGAACGGGTCGCTTCTACGATTCGTTCTTAAGTTCAACAGCTCGGCTGTGGAACGAACTGCCGGCCTCTGTGTTTCCTCCCTCCTACAACATGGGACTCTTCAAGACCCATGTTCACTCCTTCCTCTCCACCAAAAGACCCTCCACACAGCATCCCCAAAGATGACATAGGCCTTGAGGGAAATTATTTTCTTCAGGGCCTCCTGTGTGGAGTTAATATAAAAAAATAAATAAAAAAAAAGGTTCACTTTTTCCTTTCCTCAAAGATACCCTCCATGCCATCTATAAGATGTCCATGACCAAAGGATTTTTTTCCCCCTGGCCTTCAAGTGTGGATTATTTTTTTATTCAAATCATCTTATTCTAATATATTTTGATTTTTTTTAAACTAAACCCACACAGGAGGCTTTAAGGAAAATAATAATAACAGGGCCTACGTCATCTTTTGGGATGCTGTATGGAGGGTCATTTTTAAGAAAACGAAGGAGAGGAAATTCTGGGATGATAAAAGGTATGAGGGTTGTGTAGGAATCTAGGGATCAGTGTGTCCAGAAGTGACGGACATATGAATAAATCCCCCCACTGCGGCGCAAGGCGATGCGCTGAGAGACCAGTTGGAAGGGTCAAAGGTTCTCCCCAATCAGCCTCTCTCAATCTGGCACGCCACGAAGCTGGTGGGCAGGCGCATCCCAAACACACCTCACCCGATGAACCTGGGCACCCCTGCTTAGTCACCAAACGTTGCGATCCACTTAGGATGACCCGTGGCAGAATTGTGGCGTGTTGGTTATCCAATAAATGGTTCCTGGGGCGGCGGTACCCATACCGGTTCTTAAATTATAAACTGATGAGACTTTTTACTTTCATTAAAAAGGGCGTTGTGTAAAACCTATGTGTAGTATTGAGTTGTTTCTTGAAATTTTTTGATTTATTTTAAGATTCTTTTTTGGGAGTAATGTAAATACTATCAAAAATGGATTGTTTAAAATAGTTTATAATAATGAAAAATATTGTATACTTCTGCTAAGCTTTTGGAGTACATAAGTATTATTTCGAATACGATATGGGTGGTAATCACCACGGCATCATGACGGCTGAGAAAATGTTCAAATGTATTTTACATAAGTAGCTTCTGCGTCTCCTGCAAATAATTTATGAGTTTATGTGTAAGGCCATTAATTTAACTGCTGTACGAGATATTGGAAAGTTCTCTAATTAGAAGTTGTATAATATCAATGATGGCCGTGGACTTGATCGAAATATTCCTTTTTAAAATTTTTAAATAATGTAGCAGAATAGGATGGCCTTAAAAAAAGATTTATAATTACTTTTTTCTTAACAAGCAAAAAAAGTTAACAATAACTTTACTGTCATTTTCGCCCACTTACATAAAAATGATTACTATCGACCTCCTACTTTGGACTTTGATCAGCATCAACTTTTTTAATTAAATCTAATTACAAAAGCTAATATCTAATCTAATTTAATCCAAATCAATTTTAATTTATTAAAAAAGTACGTTTTGGTTATGACCATCCGTAAGCTACAAAAATATAATTTCGCAGGGTTACTGCCAAAAGTTGGTAACTTACAAAAACATGTTTTTAAATTAAATTTTTGATCTTAATTATAAAGTCAGCGTTTTGGGAAATAATGTTAATGTTAATTAGTAAAAATTCATAAGAATGTTTTTTGAAACAAACATGCTTATTTTTGTTTGTGCTTTAACAATATTTTTAATGTCTTTTAATTATTAAAAAATAGGTTACAAAGTTTTATAAAGGAAATCAGTAGCTAAGAACCTACCTAACGACATAAGAGGGGACTCAAACATATTCCATACAAAGATTATACTTAATACAAAAGTAAACATTAAAATCATCGCTAATTCAAAAACTGAAAAAAAAATCGCGAGACCAATCTCTAAATAGTATAAAAGGAAAGTCGTTATCCGCGTGTGTCTGTTTGTGCGCTTAGTTCTTCTAAAATATCCAGCGTATTTCGATTGAGTTTTTACTATCGTTTTGAGAAGATATGTATATAAATAATACATGCGTATAGAATATAGAATATAGAAAATAGAGAACAGTCGGTGTTGTGTAATCAAGTCGTAAAAAAAATAAATCGGGCGCTTACACTGCTTACATCAAAATAATGTACTAAGGAATTGTACATCTTAACTCTTAAATCCTACCACTCTGGGATGTAATTACTCCTACCACGGGGTACTGAAGTACCCCGCGCAAAAAAAATGAGTAAAATAAAAGTCTTTGATATTTTTTAAATATTATCTTTATTATGGCAAAATAATGAGAAAAGACAATAAAATGTATTAATAAAAACTAATAGAAATTTTTGTCGTTACATGAAGGACAGATTTTGTATTGATGGTCAACACAAATGTGCGCGGACAAAAGCAGCAGCGACCAGGTTTGGAATTATCAGGGACCGGCCTATGATCTTCACTATGAATATTCAAGACTGTCCGTATAGTTTCTCTGATATCCCGGGGTAAACTTGACTATTGTAATTTTGCTCTCATATGAGGCTTTATGAGTGCCATTGACAAACTCTTAAGAAATTCACACCGTTTGGTTATTTTCTCTTTATCAATGTTAGTTGACAGCTTGAATAAGACTCAAGAGTTGACACCAACGGCATTTAGCAACCCGTAGAAGAGACACGTGTGCCACCTTTTGATCTTCCCGGACGTCGAGTACTTCTTACAAAGTTGGTCGAACACATCCACCCCAAATTTGGTTTTATTATAGAAATGTATTATTTCTGGAAGGTACACTTCATAATCCTTGTCAGGGCTGTCATGCATGGTGAACAGCATGATTACAACTTTCTTCTTAGCTAACTTCAGAGGACAATACGACAAAAGTGTGAGAGGTCCGTCGCAGGCAAACATTGATGTGCATCTCTCTCGATTTTTAGTGTTTCTTGGACACTTGGAATTTCTCGTTTATTATTAGGTACAGTTCCAACTAATGTTATACCTTTTTCCAGTAACTTCTTAGCTGTGGGTATAGACGTGAACCAATTGTCACATGTCAGGTTTCTGTTAAGACGTTACCAGGTGGGTGCAAAAAAATATTGCGGCGAGGCATTCTTGATCGAAAAAGCTTAACACCAGTCCACTTATGTCGATTATTATGACCTTTTCCGTACAGAACTAATGGAGAATCTAGCCCACGAACCAAGCGCCTACCTTCTTCATTTATACCAGCCTCGTCATTGTTAGGCACTAAATACTCGTCATCTCCTTCCACACTATCTGGATCACCGTCTCTGAGATGTGACTTCAAAATGGTCCCGGAAATCCTCGATAACACCGTCGGGCTCATCTTCTGAATCTTCTCCTAGGTTTAGCTCTTCGTCGTCAGAAACCAACAAAGCAGCAGCAATTTCACCCCCCCCCCCCCCAAAACTTCGAGTCTGGGATGCCATATCTGAAAACAATACAGACACCTTATTACACTGCATACACTGTCATTACATTCATAACACATTATTATTCGATGAATGTCTCTTTAATGGGCGCAGGCCCTCCCTATCAACACTGTACTCTAACCATTATCACAAAGTAAAGTAAAACATAAATAATGTGTAAACTTACCAGAGAGATGTCGAAAAACAACTTCAGTAATTCAAGTATAACTGGAAGGAAGAACTAACACTATTCCTACCACGGGGTACTGGGGTACCCCGGAACACCTGTAGACGCGACTGCACTTGCCGGGCGGTGACGGCTTACTGCCGTACTTACGCGCCAATTATCGAGAGTAGATTAGTAGCAGGTACGGGGGCTCCATTGAAGCCAGAGTAAAGTTGGCCTCTCAGAAGCTGGGCGTACTGTACAGGGCCCGCAGATACTTTAATAGTACACAACTGCTGACCCTGTACAAATCGCAAGTGCGCCCTACTCTCGAATTTGGTAGCCATCTCTGGTCCGGAGCCCCTAAATACCTGAAAAAAACCCTTGACTCTGTGCAAAAACGGGCGGTCCGTTTGATAGATTCCCCAAACTTAACAAGCGGACTGCAATCTTTAGAGCACAGGCGTCAGGTAGGTATGCTGTCCTTGTTCTATCGGTATTACAATGGAAGATGCTCTGAGGAACTAGCGTCATTGATCCCTTCGGCACCGGTGCATAGTCGGGATACACGCCAAACGCGCGCCCAACATTTGTACACGGTTGACATTTGTCACATGAAAACGGGTCGCTTCTACGATTCGTTCTTAAGTTCAACAGCTCGGCTGTGGAACGAACTGCCGGCCTCTGTGTTTCCTCCCTCCTACAACATGGGACTCTTCAAGACCCATTTTCACTCCTTCCTCTCCACAAAAAGACCCTCCACACAGCATCCCCAAAGATGACATAGGCCCTGAGGGAAATTATTTTCTTCAGGGCCTCCTGTGTGGAGTTAATATAAAAAAAAAAAGATTAGCTAGAGCGATTTTTGCAACAGTGCAATATTGTTAAAATTGTTGATATTTTAAACACAAGGGGGGTACTCCAGTACCCCAGGTAGGGTTTAAGAGTTAATAAGGCATACAGAAAAGTCCGCGGTGGTTTGTGTCTAAGTATTTTTAAAAGTATGGTATTTATTTTTATTAACAGAGTGATAACAAATAATACACATTGATAGAATTAAGTAAGAACATCAGTAAGTACGTAAGATTACCAGTAAGTGTACATCAGACCGGGGTTAATAGTAAGAAAATTACAAAGTAATAATAAAGTATATATACATACCGTCCTATGACGGTGTACAAAAGTATGTTTTTTTCAAATGATCTGCTAGGTAAGTATAAAAAATATTTATTTCACGCTGTTAATTAATACCTCCCTAAATGAGTGTTTAGGGAGGGAAATTATCTCTTAAGAATAACCTCCAGCAACTCCGGGTACACGTCAGCTAGTTTTAGATTAAAAAAAATTAAAACCAAATTTACGTTTTCGGGATCAAATATAGCTTTGTCTGTTGAAATTACAGATGTACAAAGTAAAATATAAAAATATATTTATTTAGAACGTCTGTAAAGTCGGTACTTTGTCGCGTTTGCAATAAGGTGGTGGAATATTTGAGATAGAACGGAAATCATAATACAGGCCTTAATTATTACGTTCTTCGCACCAGCCGCTAACCGCTTCCATGTTCACGCTCGGCTCAGGATGAGAAATTCTGTGAAACACGGGAAATGACATCGCGTGCGGCGATCGTTATCAAAGGATGTTGCAAGGGCAATTAGCACGGAAGAAGGCCTCAGCACGGGAAAGCCACCCAGTGAGGCCAACATTACTGGATAACTATGAAATGTAAAAAAATTGTCAAAATCACGATGACTGGCAGATAAATAAGGATTCGGGGTGAAAAAATGGACGGGTTCAATTTTAGTATCGATATTCGTACATTTTAAAATGTCGGACATTATTTTACAACCGTCATCACTCTTTATTTTACGTGAAAATGTTGCGTGTTTATTTCGTTTTATATTTGAAAATATTAATAGTAAATAATACACCATCTATTTATTACAAGTGTATTAAATATTTTTCTGGAAATCAATAACAATAGTGGAAATGTGAGGCTTTTGTTATATTATATTTTATTCAGAACAATAGACGATTGCTTTCATATACGTATTAATATAAATATTTAACGGCTTCCGTGATCGAGAGGTAAGGCTCTAATACAATTACTGTTAGTTATTGTGAAATTATCGTGAATGTTTGATTTTTGTTTTATGGAAATAATACACGACAACTTTACATAAATCCTATTAACTCATATAATATTGATTATTATTGTTATTCACTTCATATTAGCACCCTTGAGGTGATTTTTCACGAAAAAGGCGCTACATAATTTTGCCAAATATTATTATTATTATGTTTATTTCGATTAATGAATGCATAGATATTGTATATATGGGAAAAAAATAATCATTGGAATTTCGAAAACAGTTATTTATCTTTTTCGCTTCTACCATTATGTAAAATTACTTCCCGACGTTAACGCACTGTACCCCCGGAAAACCTTTATATGAGGTGAATCCACCAAATCACGGCAGCGGAGATGCCAAAGCAATAGCTGTCACAACCCTGTCTCTAATATGCTAAAATATGAAGATAACAAATACATCCTCTGGTGGATGACATTATATTTGGACTGGACGGCAATAAAAACCCCGCCTCCAGAGGCCCGTGAGACTATAATTTCTATTACGTCTAAAAACGTTGTATCTGCTATCGAAAAACTCTCAATTATTAATATTATTACGGTTGCGAATGAATTATTATGTAAATTAATAATAAATACTGTAACTACATTATAATTTATTATTGTATACCTGCAAGTGTACCAAATTCATTTACTGCATAAATAATAAATATATTACTAATTTACGCTAGCACGATTCTGTTAAGGAGACCTCGCTGAGAGTTTAGTTGAGTTGCGGCCAGGGGGGTATAACTCCGAGAAGTCATACCATTGTCTAACTATATCTATAGAATAAACTTTCACCGTTTTTCATTGGTGTAGACACTGTAGACTGTAGAGTATAATAAGTAGTCTCTGAATGAGAATTGTACTGTCTATATATTGGCAAATCTATAGTTTTAAAGGACCAATTTGTTTCACAAAAAAAGCCGGAAGATATCGATCTAGTGAGTGGTTTATTTACGAATGTGGCCGCTGCGGGCACCGCGCGGTTTGGACGTCACAATACCACGAACAGTTTATGTATGGCCACGAACTCGCAATGGATCGCTTCGACACTGAATTGTTTACACATGAATGATAATAAACTGACAACATCCGTACGCAAATCGCTTACTAACCGCCGCTGTCGGAATACCATTGCAATTTTTTTCGGTTCAAACCGCACGGTTTGTAATCGTGCGGTTCATACGTGTCTGAATGAGCGTTAGGAGAGACAGACCGCATGCTAAATGGTCTATAACCAAACGGTACTAAATCAGTGGCACATTGGTTTCCATTCAAATTTATATGGAAGGCACTTCTAGTTTTTTTCTTTGGGGTTAATCGCGACGTTCGTTACAATCTACGTGTTGGTAGATGGCGTCAATTAATTTAACTTGCAAAAGGCGTATTTTAATAATATTATTAAATTAAAGCCATCTATGAACGTATAGATTATAACGAACGTCGCGTTTTACCTTAAGCGCGCTATATTTTCGTGGCTTCGCCTATTTCAGCATTTCGCTCACCATACATTCCTATTGGTCGCTACCACGTCGATACCACGCTATATGGCGATCGATATGCTTAAATAGGCCAAGCTATGATGCATATGGCGTAATGTTTTGCCCATCTTATATTATATGGTGTCAGTATACAATTCGCGCCCCTCCGAAGCACTAAACCGCGGAGCGAAAATATAAGCAGTTTCTCATGAAAACCAGCCTCCTTTTCTCGCCCAATTTCTATTTCGATTTTATGTTCTGGGAAGACCCTGAGGGTAAGGAAAGGAATGTTTTAAAGTGAAGATAAGAGAGAAATACTCGTAGATTGGAGAGTTCACCTGGCAAGCTGCTTAAGATTAAAGGATTATCAAAAGATTATGTTTGATGTGGTTTTATCTTCGTTTCAAACTACTCAAGCCGCAGCCGCCAAAATTACTTTGTAACAGCAAAATCAAGCTATAAAAATCATCAGCACAGAATTATAACATTATGACTTGATATTTTGTGATAATATTTCCACGAAAATATTATTATATAACTTTACTAGCGTTTTACTCGTTGCACTCGACGGAGGTTATGGTTTTTTTATTAGTCGCCAATGACGTTACAATACATCTAGACTTGTTTTGTCTCCCAAAATAATGATAAAATGTGGCCAGTAATTGTTATCCACATGTTTCCAGTAAATTCTTAAATCAAGCATTGTTCATGTGTGACAAAGATAGATATTCAAACAAAAAGAATATGTGTGAACGAAATAAATGATAGGACCAGGCAGCGTTTTCTAGGTTGTTTTATTTTTAAATTAAAGTCTCCTGCAACGAAACATATATTAATTTTTTTTAAATTTAGACAATATGTGTTTAAAATCATTAATAAATTGATTCGTCGAATTTGAATTTTATTTCGATACAGTATATATATGATTACTAAATATATCGGGTGCTCAGTTATTTTAACAATACTAAATTTGATGTGTATAAATAATATCAGTCCACTATTTTTATTTATGTCTATTTTGGTGGAAACATGATTATATTCGGGCAAGTAAAAGGAAGGGAGAAGGTGGAAGGTTTGTAAATATTTTGCATAACAACACTATGAGGTCTGATTTTCTTATTTTATCCCATTTTTTCCACACTTCGACCGTTAATATGCATAATTGAGATTTCATTGGGAATCTTGGAGATAATTTCGTTAAATAAATCAGTGCATACACATTCATATTCTTGAATTTTAAAATTATTTTCTTCTACATTAGCTATAATGACATCCATTTGAAGCCATTTAGGTTTTTTTTTAGAAAAATTATAATTAAGTTGTTATTCAATATCGTTATTAATTATTTCTTTAGCTGATTTCTGTTCAGATCTTATGAAGCGCATAAGATCTGAACTTAACTTGGTGAACAATTTTGTTATTTTTTAAACTTTTGATGGAGTTTGATTCTCTCTTGATTCTCTACTGATAATGAGCAGTTAATACATTTTGTTGGCAGCTCCAGATACTTGCTGATGTGATCATCTTCTGCACAGTGCCTGCAGGTTAATCGATCAATTTTTGTAACATTAATTCTCTTTGTCAATGAAAACTCTGTGTATAGGATTGCAGTCTTCAACGTTAATTATAGTAAATCCTATGTGTACCTTTTTTGTTGATTAGATCGAATCTCATCTCTTTTCATTTTTTTTCTCAATCTCATTTCTTTTCTCATTTTTTTGTAGAGTGGAGTTTTTTCGCTTTGTTTTTTATTTGTAATGACGGCTTTACTATTCGAATTTTCTTGGCTGGGTATTTTTCAAAATGTCGTCATTTTGGTGAATGATGACTTCTAGAAAGTCTTATTCAGTATAATCTTTGTCTAGACCTTTAAATATTACGCAAGGGTCTATATGTTTAGTCTAATTTGTTTTTTGAGTTTACACTATTAATAATTATTGTGAATCTTTTTTCTTGGCGTGTCTGTGGTAATACATTTTTTGCGGCAGAAGCGTAAGTTTAGTTTGTGTTCTTTTGTGATCTCCGAATAAAAAGTCCAGAGTTTATACTTCAAAAAATCGTGTCGACTAAAACATTCTATTGAAAGCGCCCTATGGGGATCGGAACGCATTTTTCCACTCCGCGCCTGGATTATCTAAAAAAGGACAGCGAACGCGAGAAACCTTTTTGAAATAACCAGAATGACATAATCGGCATGATGCGATTGTGAGTTAAACAGGCAAATTCGTACGAGTCGAGAGGTTCGAATGGCATATTTTAAACTTGATTAATGGAAAAATAAAGTTATAAATAGTCCGGAATTAGGGAAAGGAGATAGTCCCACAGAGATTTGATTGGAAGGTGTAAAAAGCAAGTGACGCGTGTTTTTTGTAATAGTAAACTTACCTCAACTTGGGCCAATAAATTAGATTACCAGAGGTGAGGACACTGGAGCAATTGCTGGAAGTGGTGAGAAGGCTCAATTTATTTTCCTTCGGGCGTGAAAGGTCGGTCTAGGCCAGGATAACTTTATGAAGTGCGTCCTTATGCAATACTATGCATGTCGGTTCAATACTACACTAATTTATGCAATAACGAAACTATTTCATGTTCTCGGATTTAAGTTAAGGTCGGAAAGATTAAAAACATACAAGTAACGACTACAGTATTATGGTTAGATGTCATGAGGAGGTTAGACACACGGTTTTATGAGAAAGGTTTTTAACAATTTCAATTGTGAACAGATCACCCACTCTAATTAAATAGAACTGGATTGCCACAAAACATATGCATATAGGGGAAGTCCTCTTCAAATGAATTTTAAAACGAAAAATTTTACTCAACGCTGAAAAATGAGCATTATTGCAAAAATAACTCTCATGATCTTGTTTACTTTATACCCTATACAGAGATCGAGATACTTAGTTAGGGTTTTTTTCCAGGTATGCCACCCGAAGGGCGCCACCACTAGCTTAGGAAAAATCAACGGACACGACCTCGAAACGAGTTAAAGTAACGGAAGAAGAAACATCACAAATTGGTCCGCGTGACCAGCAGTTTGTCACATCTTGATACTTGGAAGTACTGGTACAAGTATGAATAAAAACCTAGTCCAACTACCTGTTCCCTAGTATTTTGCACTTGTACTTGTAGTTTTACAAGTAATCGATTGTTAGAAAATTTCTATGGTAATTCCCACAAAAAATTCCGATGTATGATTTCCCACAATGATTTTTCAAAAATCCATGGATTGGATGGATTGATTTTTTTAATATGTTATGAAATACTTCTAATGTATATTTTTATTGGAGGTAATCAACGATTTAAATTTTCAAGAAAGTTTTGGTTTGTGTGTTTCTAATGTCTATAGTTAGAGAATTGAATAGCTTAATAGCATTGTATTTAAAGCTTTTTTGTCCATAGGAGGTTTGACAAACTGGGTTGTTAAAATATTTTACATGTGAATGTCTCAAGGCTCTAATGCTTATTCGTTTTTCATACATATGGGTGTTTTTAAATTGATGAAGCAGGATATTTTCTGAATATATTTTTTTCAGGTTTGGAACATTTAGTGTCCTAAAAATAAAATCAGTATTCGTTCTTAATGGGACTTTTATAATAACCTTCAGAATTATTTTTTGAATCTTTGCTAATGGCTCCAGGCAGGAGGGCAAGTATGTGTGGCACTACCTCAACTGATAATACCATGTTCAAGAAACGATTGAAAAAGAACACAGTAAACTTGTTTCAGTTGTTTTCTATTTAAAATATTCCCAAAATTTTTAAAGAAATAGATGAGTTTCTTCAGTTTTATCGTAAGGTTTGCAACATGTACATTCCATTTAAGAAGATCGTCTATTTGAAGATGTTTAATAGTATCAACTCTACTTATAGAAGGACAAGTACATGGGGTTATTACGGGGTTGCAGCTGTGCAGTTTGAGGCTTGTTTGAGAAGGTAAGAGCTTATTTGATAATCGAAATGTTAAAATTTTTGTTTTGTCTGTATTGAGGGTTAATATGTGAGCGTCAAGCCAATTTTTAACAGTACGTAGGCCATTTTCTGCCGTTTTACAGACTTTATCCCAAGATTTAGCGTAAAATAGCAAAACAGTATCATTGGCAAAAGTTGTGATTTGTCCACGAATTTGTAGGTTGCATAGATCATTAATATATATTAAGAATAATAAGGGTCCTAAGATTCTACCTTGTGGGACGCCACAGACCGGTTTTTGAGGACGTCTATAGGTACTGTTTATTTTAATGCATTGCGTTCGATCTGTTAAATAACTACAGAATAATTGGAGGACTGAGTCTGATAATCCTATCCTCTTAAGTTTATCTAAAAGTATTTTATGATTCACAGTGTCAAACGCCTTTGCAAAATTTAGGAAAGTTGCTAAACATTTATTTCCTCTGTCTACATTACTTATTATGAAGTCTGTAACGTAAATAATAACAATCAAAAAATCTTTTTAAATGACCCTTTCTTAAATATATTCCACTTGTAAAAAATGTCCAATTCTAACCCCCCCCCCCCAACCCCCATCCCCCCTGTGAACTGTGAGTTTCACACACGTTCACCGGTGCACCGAGAAGTAATGTTGCCAGCTCATTTAAACTACCCGTAGAACAGACTCAATATGCCAAATCTGTCTCTTAACAATAGATTGTCAGTCAGACGGACTCTCCTTTTTATAGGGTTAGCAGCTGCTCATTTTTAAATAACCAGCCAGCCCTACAAAATCTGAAGTTTTTTATTCCCCCGTTATTTGTCACTCATTATCAGTTTTCCACTTGACAGTCATATCTTCAGATTCATATACATATAACGGGTGTAATAGTATATATAACAGTGCCTGGCATGTTATTATTTGATATAAAATATATAGTACTCTTAAAAAAGGACTAGTTATCCCCATTTATAAATCCGGAGACAAAATGGAAATAACTAACTATAGACCAATCACTCTGTTAAACTCGCTTTCAAAGATTTTCGAAAGAGTATTAAAAAACCAAATTATAAAATACCTAGAAGAAAACAAACTAATCTCGGATAACCAATATGGATTTAGAGACAAAAAAGGCACAAAAGAAGCTTTGGCATGTACAGTAGATTATATACATAGCAACTTAGATCAAGGGTACAAATGCATAGCGATATATCTAGATTTAGCTAAAGACTTTGACTCAATCTGCCACAATTCACTTTTTTAAAAATTAGAAAACATGGGTATCAAAGGCAAGGAACTTCAACTATTTAAAAGTTATATGAGTAACAGAACTCAACAAGTCAAAATTAACAACCATACTAGTAAACTACTGCCGATTACATATGGAGTTCCACAAGGAAGCATACTAGGGCCCGTTCTTTTTACTATTTACATAAATGAACTTTGCAGCATGAAAATAGACGGTGAAATAGTTAGCTATGCAGATGACACAGTTTTACTTTTCAAATATAAGGATTGGAATAATGTATATAACATAGCGAATTTGGGAATCTCGCAAGTGAAAACATGGCTAGACTCAAACATACTTACACTTAACATATCAAAGACAAAATTCACAACATACAGTATAAATAGCACGGGACAGCCAAGAAACAACACAAACACCATAAAAATACACGAATGTTTAAACACCAACATCTGCGATTGCCTTCCTCTAGAAAAAACAGAACAAATAAAGTATCTAGGAATCGTAATTGACCATAACCTTAGATGGATACCTCACATCAAACAAATCACAAATAAACTTCTCAAAACAATACACATTTTCCTAAACATAAGAAACATATATAAAATAAAACAATATATTTTGCACTCTGCCAATCAATAATAGAATATGGAATTATTGCTTGGGGAGGAGCAACAAACTCGGCTATCAATTACATAGAAACCGCACAGAAAACGATCTTAAAGGTTATACTAAAAAAACATAGACTGACTGATACAGACCAAATATTCAACAGCTGTGACGTACTAGATATACGCCAATTATACGTTAAAACACTACTTAACTACATTTTTGACAAAAAAAAAATTTCAACATACACAAAATAACACTAACAGACCAGTTAGACAAGCGTACAAAGAAAACATAAAAACTCCAACAGTAAATTTAAGCTTTGGACAAAGACACTACCAATACCATGCTATAAAAGCTTTCAACAGTCTAAAAATTGAAATTAAAATTGAGGAAAATAAAAATAAATTCACACACAAAATTACAAAATGGATTAAACAACAAAAAAGACAATATTACCAAAATTTCATAGCATTAAATAAAAATAAAACCTACACGTAACACACAAAACCAATATAAACACACATCACTCACAAACACACAAGATTATATATTAAATGTATTATTTTATCTTATATTGTAGATTGTATTTAGATTATTTTCATATTATAAAATGAAGGCCTCAGCACGGGCAAGCCACCCAGTGAGGCCAACATTACTGGAAAACTTTGAAATGTAAAAAAATATTGCACCAAATAAATAAATAATAAATATAATAATATATCTTTGAATCTTTGAGACGAATGTCTCGTTATTACAATATTATGAGCAAAACTTTTTAGCCTTTAACATTTATCTTTGCAACTTCGTATATAACTCTCTTTATAGCCTTGCCTTGACTGTCTCACCGTTACAGAAGTAGTTGGGTATATTTTTATACACTTTTTTATGATTAAATTAACTCACGTTTTTTGATAATGTAGAATGTTTGAGTTTGTGAATTTGAGGGGAGAGTATGGGTACCGCTGCCCTGGGAATAATTTATTGGACAACCAACACACCTGCTATAGATCACCCCAAGTAGTGGCTACGTTTGGTTACTTAGCAGGGGTGCCCGGGTTCGTGGAGTAATGTTTATCCACCTACTGCGTGGCAGGCCGAATTGGGCGAGGCTGGTTGAGGGAGACATTTTGACCCCTCCAGCTGGACTCTCTCGACCCACCGCTTCGCACCGAAGTGGGAGGGATGGATTCATACTCTTGGGCACATAGGTGAAATGACTGCGCTGTATAAATGCCATGTAATTGTTATTATTGTTATTATAATTAATTCATAAAATAATTAATTCATATAAACTTTTTTTTTAAATTGACTTTTCAACAAATTAAAGTTCTCATGAACAATGTTGACTCCTTAAATATTCCATGAAATGTAGTTTTGTTTCATATACGGTCGCAAAAATGTAAAAATAGGAACTTTATGCTTTAAAAGTAACATCTGTTCAATATGGTATCATTTAAAGGACAAAGGTCACAACATGTTGTTTTCTTCTTATAAACGAAATTTTTTTGACGTTATCTGTCATCAAATTTCTCTAATTTGTCCTTCCAAATCGTTTGACAAGTAAGAGTTTAATACTATTTAAGCAGAAAATTATTATAATTACCATTTTCAAAATTGGAACTGATGCATCAAGAATTTAGACAAACCATTGATTTTTCACGAGTAATAAATAATTAAACGATTAAACAACAGTGGTATCACGATAGTAAAAATTAAATAACTCATGAAAAAGCAAATCATTTTGATTTCCCGAGAAGATCCTGCTATTGTTTTACTAATTATATTAGGTTTCTCTCTTCGTATTTACCTGACCTTTTTAAAACCGCGTGGGAAATACATTTGATTGTTATTTCATCAAATAATAATGTGGTAATTTGAAGATATTCCCAAATTCTGATTACTTGAAAATTTTAGAACGAATTTGTTGGTTGATGTAATTTGAGAATTTCACGGCCAAAAGACTTATCGTTTTTAATTTTTGGAACTATGCCGTGTTGGGTTTCCTCTTTAGCCAACGTTTGGAGATGATTTCAGTGCCCGTCATAATTTGTTGTTGTTTGTAAATATTTTTTGCTGGTTGCAAAGAGATATAATTAATTCTGAAAAAGAGCAAATTTCATGAGATGAAATTAATCAAACTTTTTTAACGATTTGTATGTATGTGCTAATCAGAGTGAAAGATTTTTGTAGATGGCGGCTTCGAATCACAATGATTAGCTATATGTCTAATACAGGATTTTCCAATAAGAGGTGTTATTTTGATATTCATTCGTAAAAGATCAATGGTTTCGTTGCTTGTGTGGCACTTAGCGTCGTCTTGTTGAAAATAAACGTTGTCCAGATTAATACCATCCAATTGCGGCCATAAAAAATTATTAATCATCTCTCGATAGCGCAATCCATTCACCGTAACTGTTGCTCCAGCCTCATTTTCGAAAAAGTAAGGTCCAATGACTCCGCCGGACCATAAACCGCACCAAACAGTCACACGTTGAAGAAAGAGAGGCTTTTCAATAATAACTCTTGGGTTTTCCGGGCTTTAGGTGCGATAATTTTGCTTGTTGACGAAGCCACCGAGGTGGAAATAGGCCTCATCACTCAAGATGATTTGCATTTGATTCACTCAAGTGAATTTGAATAATTTCAATGCATTGTTGACGCGTGTACCGTTCCATTTTTATTATTGACGTAGTTTCTACTTGTCAAATGTCAAAAAATGACAGCTTCAAAAGTAACATCTACCGAAATAGCGGGCAATTCAAACTAACACCTCTTATTGGAAAACCCTGTACTATTCTATGTATTACCTCAATTTCTTTTTATTAATGACAGGATGCTTTTCTATGTAACTGTGTACATGGAGAAAAATGAAAACGGCTTTTTTATTCAAAATTCTGTTCAAAATGTGACTCCACGACCATTATGTGACTAATAAAATATTTCTCTCTTGTTCAGAGTATATCTGAACAAGTGCTCGCGCAGGTGGATGTTGTTTGTATAAATGTAATGTACGAGATGCGAAAATATTGAATTTTTTAAGAAAGAGTGTTTCGACTTCCACATAACGTATTCGTACTCTATTGATAGTTTGTTAATCCCGTTTTTTACAGAACGAATAATGTGATTAAATTTATAATAAATGAACAATATTTTTTATCAGTAAGTTTTCTCCGTGTAATATAATATGAAACATTAGGTTAATATTATTATCAATAATCCCCCGCTGAATTGCGATAGAAACCGATATCAACAAATCAACTAATATTTGTTCTATGTAATATTACATGCGCGTGATGCTTGGCAATATGAAATATTTAAGGGTGAAGTAAAAGACAAGAGTTTGACCTCTGTCCCACTGCGGGTAAAATGTATGTAATTTGACCGCGCATCTAAATTTATTTATTTATTTCGTTTAAACGCCCATAGGGCTTTTACATACAATGCTATTCTGTTTTTTAAATACAATAACAATAAAGAGTTTACATAATATATAAGAATATACAGATAAATTAAAATATAAGAATATACAGATTACATAAAATATAAAATTTAACAATGCATATCTTCTTCCTAGCACTATCCCAACTCATTGCCTAGGTAGGCTGTTGGGGTCGGCTCTTCTCGTTCTCAGGTTATAGCTTCTTCGGTTCTGAGTGTCGCTTTCATCTAGGCCGTTTCTTTGTAGGATTTTGGAGCATTGGGTCATCCAGGAGTTCTTTGGTCTACCTCTGGATGACTGTCTTTGAAGCTCTATAGACATTGCCTGCTTCACTGTGTGGTCTGGTGGTCTCCGTCTTATGTGCCCATACCATCTTAACTGTCGTTGCTCTAGCTTACTGTTTATGTCAGTGACACCCAGGCTACCACGAATGCGTGAGCTTTTAATTTTATCTTTTAATGATACTCCTGCCATTAAAAGATAAAATTAAAAGCTCACGCATTCGTGGTAGCCTGGGTGTCACAAGATTTAACAATGCATATGTTAACAAAATATAGGTAACATGAAACAAGAGTTTACGAAACGTAGGTAACGTGAGATTTAAGTAAGTGAAATAAAAATATATGATCTGCCAATATCCTCCAAATCAATTGCATAAAAAAGGATGAAATTGTTGTTCACATTAGCCTATAAACTATGTAACTTTAATTAACAATCTCTATTACGCAAGATTAGGATAAGAATCGACAAAAGTCTAATAGAAAAACATTTAGTTAAGTATTATAATATTAAACTAAGTATCGCAATATTAAGTTAAGTATTACAATATTAAACCAAGTATTATAATATAAATACTGGCTTTTGCGGAATAAGGGTAAAATGGGGAGACGTAGAATTCCATAATTCCATAAAAACGTATTGGGACACGGTATTCGGTACCTACTCAGCAGAGAAATGGGAGGAAATAGCCAATGACATGGGTAAACTTTTGGTAATAACAAACATAACAGGGACTCTAATAGAAACAGGCTCGGCAATCGGCGTCAGAATAAATACTAAGATGAATGAGAAAAAATAAATTAAGAAGAGTAGAGAGAAAGAGACGAAAAACGGAAATAAGAAATAAGTAAATAAACAGGATTCCCCCAGTATTTTTTGCATTCCTTTATCCTTGTCAATCCTATATTTCTTCATTGGCTCAAGTTAACAAATCATGTACAGATTTCTATCAAATTTCTAATTGTGATGGGCCACACTAGTTCTGGGCTAGGCTGGACGACTTACTGGTTGAAACATGTGCGCGTGAAGGTACCTTATATTGGCACTGTTTCGTTATAACATTTGGACACCGGTAGCTTTGTTCGGCTTCTGCCAACCACGAAGCGAGGGCTCATATCTTTAATTGGGTTCGAGCTTGATTTGTATCTGAACGCCGCTAATGCATCGCTGAGTTATTGAGCGACTTGAGAATATAGATACAGTGTTCCACTTTACATATCCAATCAATTCCGAGAGCAGTAACGACTGATTATTACGTCCAACGTAACCGCAATTAAAACTTAATCAAGTGATCGCCGTATGTGTGTGCATTAGTTGTGTCTGAAAGTGACTTGTAATTAATTTACCGAACATTATCAAAGTGCGTACCCCACTTGACAACAACATACAGCAAGATCATCAAACCTGGTAAGTGCAATCTTGCGTTGTTACTCTGTGTGTTGGTTCAAAGCGGTCCTACCGGTTTTACAAGTATCCTTTTGTAGATAGAACTCATTTTCTGACCCAGTACGGGATGCGACACAATTGATCAACACCGGTTCCGTCCCCAAATACAGATTTATTTTAGGTCAGGATTTTTTAAAGAAAAATTCACGCGTGTATGAAGCCGGTTATAAAAGGGTATGCATCATTCACACAGGAAAGGAAGTAGTTACTTCTGCAAGACTACTTATCCATAACAAGTCCAACAGAATTCAGGTCTAAACTAAAAACTTACCTTTTTAAGCTGTCGTACCCTTAAATTAAATATACCAATCCTAGAAAATCCAAGAAAAAGTCCAGTTATATTCAATTTGTCAATTAAGTCCTAAATCCTGTATCTAAATTTCGCTAATAAACAATTAGATAATGTTAATTTAAGTGTTAATCTCAAGTGACCTACCAGGTAAGTATTGTACTGTATATTTTCTCCATAACTAGTTAAGTAATAACATAGATCACTGTAGAAATGTATTATAAGTTTGTACAGCGCCCTTGAGGTGTTTTTGCACAAAAACGGCGCTATACAAGTCATCCAAGTATTATTATTATTTATTATTATTAGGGTAGTTTTAACCAATAATAAAAAAAAAACGGACAACGTCTACCACGAGACTCCAATTCATACCCCTACGCCGCGGCGCGCCGGTCGGTGGCCGAGTTGACATCGCGTTTGGGTCCCACCCAGGCGTAGTGTGTTCAATTCCTCGGCTGGCTAAGTCCTCCATCACAACACAAGCAACATTTTCAGCTTACTGTGGTGATAGTAGAAGATTTTCAAATATTGTCAGGTTACTCGTAACCCGGGAATGTTTGTCTTTCTTTAAAATAAATAAATAAAAAAATTAAAAATACCATTTATTTTTTCGTTACCTATCCTTTAACCTATCGAATTTCTTGCTTTTCTTATAAATAATTATCACATCTCAAAAAAACAAATTAACTCCCGGCCTGTCTTTTCTGACAACATCTCAATTTTCGTAATGTTATTGTCAACTTGATAATAAAACGGGTCTAAAATCAAAGGTTAAGATAATTTGATTAAAAATTATAATTAGATCACCAACATCTTTCATCAATTTAAGAATCAACGCTTGTCATTCATGTTATGGAATGATGTTTTAAATTATTTATTTTGACCAAGGGTGATCTTGGCCATACAAAGTTTAGATATTCTCTTAGATTAGTTACGTCATCCTCCGAAATCATTTGCAAATACCTGTAATTAAATTATAATATTTGGGAATTATGTGTATGTTTTTTTTTTCTTTTGTAAATTTTACTCTCTTTTTTTAAAATACATCTATTTGAATTTCATATTTGTTTTGGAGAATGAATGGATGCAAATATTGGAGGCGGAAATTAACCCGATTCCCGGCATCCGAACTTTTGGTGGCAATCACTTACACATACGCGGACATACCTATGTATTTATCTGAAATGGGATGACATTACAGAAATTAATATATGAAATAAATGTTAGCGCGGTTGACTCGAGTCCTTTGAAAGGTAGGTACAATCCTCAGTCAAACTATTTTTAATTAGATGTTGGTATTATAGTAAGGAAACAGGGTTGATTTTTTTTCACTTCTATGTAAATGGAACCTTCTAAACTTTTTGTCAGTACCGGATTCCTTGTTTGTGTGAATAGCGAAATGGATTTGGATAGGTATAAGATATATCGTATCTTCACGCTGCAACAATGTTTACTTAATTAATTTAAAATTTACAAAACCGATAATTTAATTTACATAAATGATGAATAATTATTTATTTGAGTAAAATTTAAAATAAGTTTAATAGTAAAGGGGCTAAATGAATAAAGTAGTGCTTATTCTGTGATAAAACCGATACACATCTAACGAATAATTTCGTTCTGTGTTTATACCAGTGAATAAGCTTTCGGAATCAAGTTCCGTGAAATATTTTGTTGTTTAAATAAGAGAATGGAATTATTTCATGACTGATGACTTCCCATAGCTCCTTCCGCTTTGCTCTGTCAGGTGTTTCCGTCCATCCATCCAGCTTAGTTTATTTATGGCGCCACTGAATATAGAAGTGCACAAATTTCAAAAGTCTTAATTCAAGTTCTAATGATTTGCTGTTAAAAAAGATGCGATAAGAATAATGCGTAATTAACAAGACATTTAAATATTAAACATTATAATAATAACACGACCACAAAAACCTTTACAAAAAAATCTTGCAGAATATTTAATGGGTTCATTTCGGGAGGTAGGAAACCGTGCAATCTCTAATGGAGCCGCCATTCGCACAAAAAGTTAATGTCCTTGACACAAACGAAGCTAACGGATTACTTTTAACCAAGGGTCTGTACTAGACCAAAAGATGATATAGGCCTTGATGGAAATTCTCATTGTGGCCTCCTATGTGGGGTTAATATAAAAAAAAATCATTGACTACGAGTCTATCTGCCGAGTTTCAGCTTGATCGAATCTCGGGAAGCGAGTTCATTTCCACTTCCAATATTTTATTCAAGAAAATAAAATAGAAAATATAATAAATGTGTATAAAGAAATCCATATGCATGTTTTCGTGAACAAATATATGTATATCTGACGCGATTGTTTTGGGATATTAGGCTTTCATTCAGCTGTCCATCTTCAGGGTAGATGTCAAACGATCAACACGGCATAATACCCCAAAAATAAATAACCACAATGCTTTTGACAGTGAAAATCTCAAATCATATCAAAAATACATATTGTTCTAATTCCATGGAAAACGTTTAGTTACGAAAGGGTTAAGAGCTGTTTGGGAAATTTTATACGCTGGCGCTGGTTTTCTTAAAGCCGTTAAAAAAGGATCATTTGCGCCACTCACATTTAGGTGTATCTCTGAAAGCGAAATAAACACTTACCCCTACACATGAAGGGAATAACTGTTTGTTCACACGCATCGACAAAATAAATAAGTACATTTTGAGCCTACTTGAGTAAAAAACGAAGAAACATTTTATTACGTAATATAAAGTATGTGTGAGTGATAATGGACTTTAGAGAAACACCTGAGCATAAGTGTTTTTCGGCTCTCCGTTTTGTCAAAAAAAAAAAAAAGAAGTATACAAATAAGGTATACCTATAGTACCACGGAACAAATAATACAAGCTAGAAGTGCCGTCCATGTGGTTTTGAAAGACCCTCTGATGTAGCCATGTCTTAGTACCTATTTTTGCACGTCCCACATGCTCTGTGTCTCTTTTGCGCTGTCTGATATCATACATCGCCATTCGATTGTCAGCTTATGCCGACCGATAACGGGATTAGCCAACCGCTTTTCCTTGGCTCCCCATATTTTCAAATATAACTCGCCAAAATATCTGACGAGAGATTTCAATAACGTATTGTTTTACTTTCGAAAAAAAAAATTTATCTACGAATAAATTTCGATTAAGGTTTAAATTGTGCATTTTTAGATTTGCCGCCAAAACGACATATTCGTTTTTGTTAGTGAATTTGGTGACGTTGGCGTCGTGTCGGGCAATATTGGTCACAGCATAGAGAAAATACTTTTAGTATAAAATTGAAATTTTCCCTATAAAAACAACAACCTTAACATACTTTTTTCATGCATTATGTACTTTCTCATTTTGCTGTTTAACAACATTTTCGAATTGATTGATTTTTTCCCTCAATTCTGTAAATACTATTTGTAAACATTTATTAATAGATATTGTGTACTATCTCCCATTTTATCACATAAGATAATTTTCTTATGTACATACTTGTTTTCTCTTAAATTTATGCAAAAAATTTTTGGTTTAAAGGCTTATTACTATTATTTTTGAGTTCTGCTATCTGTCAGAATTAGTTAGGATGTTGACGAGTTCTCCAATTAATGGTTTTTACTGTCTGTATCTTTGATTTTTCCAATAATTATATAGTTTTTTAAAAGTACCTCAATGGATGACCTCTGTTTTACCACGTTTTCGACGTCATAATGACGTTGTAGCCAATTGGAACCGTTTCGAAGTTAGCGGTTTTAGATAATTTTGAAATCAATAATTATGATTGAAAATGTTAAAATAACATATTTTAGGACGATAATCATAATCAGAAAATTAAATTTTAAATCATCCCCACTAATACCGTATAATGATGACGTCACAAAGTCAAGACATTTCTGTAAAATATAGTATATTGCAATGGCAATAAAAGCTTGGTGCGGTTGTGCATGTGCTTTTTTCATAAATAATATATATATAACCCAGTCCACTGTCTAACGACTGTAAGTGAGCAGATACTGTCTTTTAAATACATATATTATTAAATATGTATTATTATTATATATAAACTCCTCACCAAAAATAATAACTACGACGCCAAAAAACTAAGGTCGCAACAAACAATAAGTAGCTTCTATCAGAACGTACGTGGGATACGTACTAAACTTCATCAATTTTCAACAACTGCACCAACTCTTCCACACGATGTCCTTTTCCTAACTGAAACTTGGCTTGACTCGAATATCAACACAGCAGAACTGGGGCTACCTACTCACAATATATACAGATTGGATAGAAAAAAGAATACCAGTTCTAAATCAAGAGGTGGTGGTGTTTTGTTAGCAATCTCTAAGACATTAGTCTCCAGGAAGCTAACTACAAGTTACAAAAATGTGGAACATATTTTTAGTGTGGTTAACACAAACAAAAACAGTAAAATCATTCTAGGTTGTGTTTATATTCCTCCTTTATCTGATCAAATTATTTACAGAAACCACATGGATGAAATTCAAAAACTAATATCTAAATATCCCGAAACAAAAATAATCATTGCAGGCGACTATAATCTACCAAACATTAATTGGGATCTATTATCCTCAGATTTATCTAAAAAAATAATAACATGGAATTTATATAGCGCAGTTTAGTGTCATTTCACTTCAAGTGCGCTTAACTACTGGTATAACAAACTTTAAAAAAATGATAATTCAGTAATTAGTGGTTCTTAAAATTATTCCTAAAGTGTGCCTTACCCAAATACAGATCTAATATTATAACATTAAAAACACTGTTTATTCAAAGTGATGACAAAACTTAATAACAATAACAGCAGGACAGGACAAAACACGAATATTAAAACTAAAACAAAATATAAAACAGGAGGCAGAAATGAGAATTTTCCGAGCAGACACTTTAAAAAGGTACAATAAGGAGACAACCGAAACCAAACAATTACCGGAAGTTTTAGAATATGGCTTATTATAAAATATTGAAAAGAAGTTAAAATTTATGAATGGTAAGATTTTTTAAATAATTTTGTTTTTAAAGCCCGTTTAAATTCAGCAAAATTCTGGAGATAAGTAATAGCCGAGGGAAATCTATTCCAGATGAGAGGGCCTGTAACACTAAAAGAACGATCATAGTAAACAGCTCGATTTGACCAAGAAAGTTCAATTAGACGATTACTAACATCTAGATCTGCTGACCTTAGAATAAGCTGTCTATTGCTTAAGTTTTGTCGGATACATAGTTCCGATATATAGGCTGGCGCCATTCCTTGCAATGCTTTGAAGGTCATTAAGCAGATCTTAAACTCTATTCTTTCAGGGCATCGAAGCCAGTGAAGGCGATCCCTTAGAAGTGGGGTTATACGGCAATACTTAGATTCACCAAAAATCATTCTTGCCGCAGCATTAAAAACTGACTGGATTCTATTGATTTGTTTCTGAGGTAGGCCGGCATATGCACTATTGCAATAGTCCATACGTGAGACGACGAACGAATTTATGAGTGACTTTGCTCCATCAGAGGGAAGGCATCTCCTGATTGATTTCATCTGCGTAATAATAACTCCAGCATATCTGACATCGGAAAAGAAATACTCGAAATGTCCAACTTTTTAAACTTAAATCAATTAAATGATAACAAAAATAGCAACGACCGAACCCTGGATCTAGTTTTTTCTAATATCAAATCTGTTATTGTAACTAAATCCTCAGACATTCTTCTTCCCTTGGACAATTACCATCCATCCTTAGATATAACCATAAACAACACCATATGTGAAAATCCTAAAATCAAATTAATATCTCATAACTTTCATAAAGAAAATTACACTGAAATTTGTAACTTCCTACTAAATGCTGATTGGTCATTTCTGAATGATGGCGAATTAAATGACAATCTCGAAAAATTTTACTGTATCTTAAAACAAGCTATTAAAAGTCATGTACCTGTTACTTCACGTAATACATCAACTTTTACTAAATGGTTCACCAATGATCTTATTAACTTAGTTTTAAAAAAAAAGATTGCTCACCATAAATTCCAAACAATGAGAACACTCGATGATTATGTCACATAAATATTTTGTGACAAGTGTAGTTCTTGCTTAATTGGGTTTATTTTGTCTATGGTGTTTTTTTTTAACTTTGGCAATATTTTTAAGGAAGGAAGGACAGTTTTGTTTTTGGTCACTTCCTCCCCGATCAGTTTTTGGGCAGCTGCTCGCGGATCTTGTCACTCGCCATTTAAGGTGTTTTTAATCTGAGATAATCATGTGAATAGAAGTCATGCTTTTCTTTTAAAAAGGGCGCGGGGTGTTTTACCTTTCACGAATAGTTCGTGTTGATTATTATTTTAGTGGTGATTATGGAATCCCGCTTTTTATCCAGTGTTGACCGGTGGTCATATTTGTAGTACTCGTGTGTCGGATTTGAAACCGCAAATAGTTTGGTCCTAGCTGTGGCTAGAAGTTGATGGCTGAGTATCCCCGCTTCGCGAAGGAACGCATTGCTGTTCCCGAAGTCTGTAAGACGAGTCTGGTTGGTTACCACGTGCTGCAGACTTGATGTTCCTACAGGCGCACGTTGAAGGAGTTGCGCCCTCCAGTTTCCACTAAGAGAAGGATGTCCAGGCTCCTTAAGACGAGTCTGGTTGCTTGCCACGTGCTGCGGACTTGATGCTCCTACAGGCGCGCTTTGAAGGACTTGCGCCTTCCCGTCTCCATTAAGAGAAGGATGTCCTGGCTTCCGTCACGGGTCCATTCCCCGTTACCGGAGACAAGTTTTCGTTCGCCACCCGTTGTTATTCCTTCATTTCTCGACTACGTAAAGTTAGTTTAGTTTGGTTCAGGAGTCCATCTGGTATGTGCCTACTTTTTATTCCTATTGTTACATGGTTATTATTTGTACTCCTTTGTTGTAACTTTTGATGGTTTCAATATAATTTCTATTAAGTATTTACTCTTATTATTTCTGATTTTCCTCCTTACTTGACAGAGAATTAACCCCACAATCATGAGATTGAGATCTTTGCTCTACCGTATTTGTACCCTATAATTGATCCTGTAGATCTCAATATTACATGTAAACATTGGAATGTTCCTACTTTACATTTACACAGTTACAATTACACTGAATTTCACAAATTGCGTAAGCAGTGCGCTCTAATTTCAGATAAATGTTACAAGAATTATATAAAAGAAGTTGAAACCTCCATAAAATCTAATGTTAAATCTTTCTTTAATTTTTCCAAATCATTACAAAACAACTATGCATCCATCCCTTGTATTATAAACTATGGTGGTAAGACTTGTTCCAAAACTGATGATATTGTTAATCTATTCGCTGACTTTTTCAAAAGCGTATATTTTTATTTTTTTTTTATTAGTTTTTTGTATACATACATATGTAACATAATCATGAGTAATTAAGCCTGCAACATTGATTAAAAAACTGTAAAAAAACATATATGTATACAATATATAACCTTTACGAGAATTAAAATACTCGTGTGTAAAGGCGGGAACATAGAGAAGTTTATTAAAAATTAAAATTAAAAGTTAAAAAAATTATAACACAATATATACGTGCATAGATAAAAAATAATAATATTTATAAATACATATAATAAAAAATAAATTTTTAAAAAAATACAACTGTCAATTAAATATTCTTAATCAATTGCCAATGTAATTCTAGGTAGCCAAACTATTTAAGATATCATTGTTTAGTCTATTTTTGAATTTATTATAGTCAGGTTCCAATCTCAGTTCCATTTCCAATTGATTAAACCACATCACTCCATTGTATGTGTAGAAGTGTTGTGCAAAACTGGTATGCATTAATGGCGTACTTAAGCGACCCACTGTGTTATGTCTATTGCTCTCTACGCGTACCATGGCGTGGTGTGACTTCTTAGAATCTTTGTGTATTTGAAGCAGCGTATTTTTTATATATGTATTTTTTAGAGATGGGACTTGAAAGTCTTGAAAAAGTTGAGAGGTTGAATAATCTGATGGTTTCCTAATAATAATTTTTATAATTAGTTTTTGGGTAATTTCTAGTGGCAAAATTGAGGTTTTGTAAGCTCCTCCCCACGCAACGATACCGTATTGTATTATTGAATGTGCTAGTGCGTAGTATATATTTTTAAGAATTTTTAAGTTAAGCATATTTCTTAAATTAATAAATATGTATATGAGTTTTCTTAATCGATTTATAGTATTGGTTATTTGAGTCTTCCACTTAAGGTTATTATCTATTATTACACCCAAATATTTTATTTCTTTTTTATTTGCTATGCATAGACAATCATTATTTTGGCATGTTAATATTTTAGTGGCGCATTTTCTTGAATGAATTTTAATATTTAAGGCGATAGAAGGTATTTTTTTGTTATTTATACTAAAAAGTATATAATAGGTTTTTTCAATGTTTAATGTTAATAAATTTTTGTCGAACCATTCTTTTAAGGTATTGATATCATGATTCACAGTTGTTTCAAGTTCATTCCATGAATTTGCTTGGAATTAAATTGCAGTATCATCTGCATATGAAATAAGTTTTCCTGTTATTGGTAATTCAAAGATATTATTAACATATAAGATGAATAGAAGAGGGCCCAAAATTGTGCCTTGTGGTATTCCAAAGTCGCTTGTGCTCGGTTCACTAAGAATATTTTTTATTTTTACATATTGATTTCTAGAGTTCAGGAAACTTTCAATCCACATGTTAGCGTTATCAATAATTCCGATTTCGTTAAGCTTGTATAGTAATTTTTTGTGACTTATGCTGTCAAAGGCTTTCCTTAGGTCTATGAAAATTGCAAGAGATTTTTTGCCTTTGTCCAGTGCTTCATATATTTTTGTTGTTAAATCTATGATTGCATCCTGCGTGGTTATTTTTGCGCGAAATCCAAATTGTTGGTCACTCAATATATTATTAATTCCAATAAAATTTTGTATTTGCTTTTTGGCTACCTTTTCGAAAATTTTTGAGATATTTGATAGTACTGATATGGGTCGGTAGTTATTAATTTCTTTTGAGTCACCTGATTTATAAATCGGCGAAATAATAGTTTTTTTGTATATTGATGGAAAGATTCCCTTTTTAAGACTATTGTTTATAATATATGTAATAGGTTTTTTCAAAAAGTTAAGATGTGTTTTTAGAATTTCAACAGTGATCCCATCGAAACCTGGTGCTGACTCAGTTTTTAGGTTTTTTATTATATCAACAATTTCTTGTTCAGTTACCATTTCGAATTTTCCTATTGTTTTTTTTGATGATGCCACTTCATTCTCTACGGTATATGTGATATTAACTACGTTATTAGTTATTTTGTTTGCCAGATTTTTTCCGACATTAGAAAAAAAATTATTGAAAGCATTTGCACATTGTTTAGGGTTATCCGAAACTTGTACCAAATTATTATTAATATGTAGCTTTAAAATGTCATTGGTTTTCCTTTTTTTACCAATAATCTCATTTATTGTTTTCCAAATTTGTTTATTGTTATTTCCTGAATTCAATACCATTTGTTTATAAAATTCCTCTTTGGTGGTTTTAATTAGTGCCGTTAGTTTGTTTCTGTATTTTTTGAAGTGTGAAATGATCGGATTATTTAGTGGATATTTTTTTGTTAGTTTAAATAATTTTTCTTTTTCTCTTATAGAAACCACGATGCCATGAGTGATCCATGGCTTAAGTTTACGAAATTTATTTTTATATTTTTTGTTCGGTATTTCATAGCTTGAATCTTTTATATGTTTTTGAAAGGTGTCATGAAATTGTGATGCACTTATATTCACATCTTCTGTGGTAAGTACAGATTCCCACATTTCGTGAGACAGTTTTTCATATAGTTCTTGGTGATTTATTTTTATTTTAGGAATGGCAGAGTCATTATTATTATTATTTATTTTTTGTTTTTCTATGTTGAGGTTTAGTATACATGTATGATGATCCGTTATGTTGTTTTTCCATATTATTGTTTGGAGATTATCAGTATAGTTGGAATTACACCATATATGATCAATACATGATGGCATCTGATTGTTAAATTCTCTAGTATAACTACTTATACAGGGTTTAAAGTTTAAAGCGGTCATCATGTTGATATAGTTTTCTTTTTCAATAGTATGGTTATTTTCAGCAATGTTTATATTAATATCACCAATCAGAAAATTTTTTGCACATTTTTGGTTTAGGATAATATTATTCAGTTCTGTTATAAATGTTGGTATTATAGCTGAGTGTGTCCTGTAGACTGTCATTATTTGAATAGGTATTTTATTATTAATATTCATGTTTATAATAATACAGTTTGCTTTTGTCATATTTATTTCAGTAAAGCGTACGTCTTTATATATTGTTTTAGTGTATACTACAATACCACTATTCTTATTAATATAATGTGAGCTTTGAGTGTTGATGTAATTGGGGAGAGTTGGAATGGTTGAGTTAATGTTTAAATGGGCTTCAGTAAGTATGAATACGTCCGGATTTTTTTTTAATAAATTTAGATTTACTAGAAAATGGTCAAAATTTTTCTTTATAGATCGTATGTTTAAATGTATTACGGTAAATGAATTTGGAGTCATTTCAAGTATTGTGTTACAGTCATTAGTGTTGTCACAAATAAAATTTTAAACGTAGAATTCTTTTTCTAGTTGTTGAATAATGTAATCATCCATTTCTATTTAGTATATTAATTGTATCGTTGTGTATAAAAACGTATTTTTTTATGGTTACAAGTTAGTTTTATGGTTACAAGAGACGCTGATAGTGGTAGTCTCGTATAGAAACATTCGATGCAGATGATAATTATGAAAATAGCTATCTTGAAGGCTATAAATACACTAATAAACCATAAAACGGCCAATAGAAAGGTAAGTAGGTACTGATTATAAAGAGAGATTGGTGCGAAGAATAATATGAAATAATATACATAAATACAATTATATAGAGAACTGACTAAATTAGTGCATAAACATTTGCATTGAGATTTTCTCTCCGACATATAAATAATTGTTATAAGTATGCTGTTGTCTATTGACAAAGTATGTGTGATAACAACAGATAAGGCTGATAAATGACCGGTCAGTGGTTGAGTGGGCATAGCGCTTGGGTCTCACCCGAGCGTCGCGTGTTCGATTCCTCGGCTGGCTAAGTCCTCCATCACAACACAAGCAACATTTTCGGCTTTCTGTGGTGGTAGTAGGAGATTTTCAAACATTGTTGGGTTATTCGTAACCTGGGAATGTTTGTCTTTCTTTTTTTAAAATTAAAATTAATTAAATTAAATAAATATGGAATACAATACATTTCTTATATAATATCCTGTTGAAGATTATGAAATGGCTTTTAAATAAACAAATAATGAATATAATAATTACTGACTTATGCATTTTAAATGATATTAACACAATAGTGTAACTCAGGGCACTGTGAATAATTATGCTGTAAATAGGTTGGTACAAAAAATAAGTTTGAGTAGAATAAGCAGCTACAATAGACTGCGATGTATACAATATATGCCTATTAACAGAATATATAGATACATTCATTAGGTTTTTTCCCAGATTTAAAATAGATTTCCTGTAAGTAGGTATGAGATTACATAAAAACTCACTGAATGTGTTTAAAATATATAGGCTTAAATATAATACTTTTTTATACATGTTGCTGTTGGTGGTGTGACTCATAAAACAAAAGCAAATAATATGCGATGTAATTAATAATAATAATAAGAATAATAATGGGAATATATTAATTTGAGCCCGTGAATACTTGTCGAAAATGTAGGTATATCCCGTGAAAGTACAAACGAAGGAAATTATGTTTACATTAATCTTAAAGTATATATTTATAATAAAGTGAATAATAGCAATAAAAGTGGTTATAGAGTGGTAGTAGATCTTTTGGTGGTAATATATTGGTAAGATAAATAAGTTAGCATCGAGGACGCAACTAAATTGACAAATACATTCAATAACATTAGAAATACACAGAATGTGACTAAAATAGTGCGCAGGTATTTGCAATGATTTTATGATATTAACAAAACAACAATTTTTAGATGATATTAACGAAAAAATATAGCTCAGAGCATGGAGCGTACTTAAGTTGTAAAGATGTTGCAAAGAATATGTTGACATAAAATAAATACATACAAAAACATTTCAAATACACAGCGATGTGGCCAAAATAGTGCGTAGGTATTTGCAATGAATTTTTTTTTCTGATATATGCACAGTTGTTATTTGTATGTTATTTCCTAATGACAAATTATATGTGATAACAACAGCTAAGGGTGGTAGGTAAATATAGAATACATCACATTGCTTATTCATTATCCTATTGAAAATTATGAAATGAGTCTTAAATGAACAAGTAATGAATTTCATAATTACCGACTTATTAATCTTAATCAGAGCACGGTGAGTACTCAATCTGTAAATATGTTGGTGCGACGGGTGTGTTGCAATAGAAAAAGAAGTTACAATTACCTGCGAACCATTCGAACTAATGCAGTGCTTCCACTGCCAAAAATACGGCCACACAGCCACGCGCTGTCTAAGAATAAATGAAAAACCTATTTGCCCTCATTGCGCTGGAGATCACGGCATTAGAGACTGTACAAACAAAAATGAAGTCCCAAAGTGCATAAACTGCACAAATAACAATCTTTTGAAAAAAAGTTCTTTTCCCACAAATCATAAAGCAAACAATGAAGAATGCAAACAACGCATAAAAATGTTACAATTTGCAAAGGAACGAATCAATTACAACTAACATGGATGATTACATAGCAAAAAAAATTGACCAAAACTACAACATTGCAGAAGAAATATGCGAAAACGTTACCGAAATTAACAAATGGTGTCAAAATAGGGATTCTACTTTTTTAGTGCTGAATATGAACATAAGAAGTATCTCAAGAAATCTAGATGAATTATTAATAAATATTAATAATTTAAATACATCACCGGTGTGCATAGGGTTAACTGAAACACACTCCAACAGCGATCAATACATAAGTGCGCTACCCAACTACCGAGGAATAGCAACTAAAAAATCTATAAACAAAAATAGTGGAATAATTATGTTTGTACGTGACGATTGTGAAGTGATAAACACAGAAGAAGTAAATATTGAATTTGTCAACTGTTTAAAAATAGATATTAAAATTAAAAATTCTATTTATAGAATCATTACAATATACCGCACACACAAATCAAACATAACGAATTTTACAAACGAACTTTATCTATACCTGAATAATTTAACAAAGATTTTTACGATTATATGTGGTGACTTTAACATAAATATTTCTAATAACCATAATTCTATAGAAAAAAATAACTTCTTAAACATGATGACTCATCTTAACTTCAAATCGTGCATCAACAACTATACCCGTGAAGTACCAAATCAAACGCCATCTTGTCTAGACCATATTTGGTGTAATGTAAACCTGAATTAACCACTCGAACGATCGCGCGTCAAAAAACTTTTTTCTCCGATTGCTCGCGGTTTTTTGGCGACGATTTTGAATATTTTCCGCCAACATTAAAAAAATCAAACCTCCGAATTTTAATACGGAAACATAAAACTGATTATAGTGCTATACAGCCAATGAATTCACCTATATTTTAATAATTATTCTATATTTTTAGAATTGATAGATAAATTATTAAAAAATCTTAAACTTTATAAATGCGCGAAATTTGCGTTTTTGTGATTTGAAATTGCCGCCAGTGGCAGTTTTAAAAATCTTTATTGAATATTTTCTACGTTTTTATGTTCTCTATGGCCTGTTTGATAATCACAGATGCAAGAATGTAATAGAAAAATATTTTTTTGCATGTTAAGATCTCTTCAAAAGTTTGGTCAGAAAATAATTTTGTAAAATTTGAGTGCGTGACGCGTCAAAATTGAAATCACTGTATTATATTATATAATAAATTTACCACAAAAACTGGTATAACGTTAGGAAGATACATTAACTGTCTACAATTATTAATAAGCATAGTCGCCGTGTTGGCTTTATTTTATTCATTTGATGAATTATACAGAGAGCCTATTTCACGATGTCAAAATCATGGTGCTACTTTTTAAATAATTGTAAATTAGAACTGGAGATTTGTAACCATGTTTTTATATTACGTGCAAAACGAGGAAATAAGGCTTAAAGTGAGATATATATCATAGATATAAACATTGCCAATATTTCAGGGGGATACTTTGAAAGTTGATGAAATTCACCAATATTTGACCAAAAATCACTTCTGACAGCTACCTTAAGGTCAATCTACATAGGGTAAATCGGAATATGTAAAATGATGATAAATTTGTATATATATATCAAACCTTTGTATGACCGTAGAATTTCAAATAAAATCATAGTGATAATTTTATATCTAAACGCAAAGGTATCGAAAAAAAATGGGGGAGGGAAAATAATTGATGGAACCAATAATTGATTTATTTATTAAGCCCTAATATCCTTTAAAATCAATATTACAGTTGTATGGTTACAATGAAAGAGCAGTATATTGATTTAAACATTGTTTACACCTTTTGTCATAATAAAAATGTATTCAGTTTATTGGTTTATTCATAATTTAAGAAAATCAATACATAATAATATCATTGTGCCTCGCTATAGAGTGAGATTCTGAGTATCGCTCTGGTGAGGGACCACCATTCAGAATTGAACATTGCTTGAATTGGCTTAGTTATGTTCAGTGACTAGATCTGGAAAAGCATCTTTACAGAAAAATTGACAAAATATAATTAAGACATAAAAATAAAACGAGTTATTTAATGTGTACAATAAACAGGGAAAAATGAGAAAACCTGTGCATTTGTTAACATGCATATTTCAATGATCAGAATTGAAATATACATATTAAATGTCCACCGAACCTTATCATATAGAACCTTTGAGGACAACATAACATGAGACGTGAGTATGCGGAAAGAAATGATTATAAGTCCAGCCATCCAGGCCATCATAATTGATGTTCAAACAAATTTAATTAAATTTATAAATTAGAATTTCATAACTAAAAAACCAAAAAAGAAAAAAATGAAATAAAAAAAAACCCTCAGCAAATCTATATTGTAGTGTGATATGGCTTCATGCAATCATAGCATAATGCCACATCACACACATCACACTTTGTAAGGGTCCTTTTGAAAATGTTATTTATGTTGCACCAGGCACATTTCACCTTTTTCCCGCTACGGACCACGAAGTGGTTGCCTTTCAGGATAGGTCGCAGAGTCTTTCCTTCAGCTATTAGGCCAATGGTCCGCACAGTCGTGTCAATTTGACTACGACAGAACAGCAGAAGGAGTTCATCCGCAACCTCACTCCTGAAGTTTCGGTACAAAATGCGTTTATTTTCCTTGCGGAGCTTTGAGCCGTACAATATATACGCATTCTGCACCGAAACGCTTAGTAGTCTCCTGAAAAGCTTCTTGTACCAGACCAGGTTTCGCTGTCGTTCAATGGGGAAGCCTGACAAAAGCTGATCTTTTCGGTCAACCCCCCCCATTACCTTGTTATAGTCTAGTACGAGTTGAGGTTTGTAAGTCCAGGTACCAAACTTTTCAACTGCCCCGATTTCTGCCTTATGGTAGGTGGACAACATACTTACCAGGTTTTTGTCCAACCAAACCATTACATTGAGGTCCCCGCAGTTCGAGTATACAACCTCACCTTCCCTCAGTTTGGACCGGAGATGGGACTTAAATGCAGAGGGCACAAATTCTCGGTTTAACCGCAATGTGCCCATGCAGTCCATCCCATTTCTTTTGAGGCATCGTGCCAATAATGGACTATTATAAAAATTGTCCATTATTAATGTATACCCCTTGTTAAACAGAGGGCTGGCCAGGTCGTATACTATCTTTGCAGTGGCCCCAACTGGGCAGATATTGTGAGCACCCAAAAAGTTGGCCTGTGTCATGTCGTCCGTCATATCTTCCGTTATGTCTTCCGTCATATCTTCCTGGTCTGGATTTGTCGATTCAGCCTGTCTGGAAATGGTCTTCCCCGTATAAATTTGGAATTTCCAAAGATAGCCAGACTTGGACTCACAAAGCTCGTAAGACTTTATACCCGCACTGGCCGCTTTGGTTTTGATCATCTGGACGAATCCCAAACGGCCTTTATAGCAGAGTAAGGATTCATCCAGAGAGATGTCTTGCTCGGGCAGGTATAAAGTCTCAAACTTATTTGAGAGGTGGTCCAAGACGGGTTGAATCTTTTGTAACCTTCGCACAGATAATGGTGCATCAGAAGAAAGACTTTCATTGTTGGTGAAGTGAAGGAACTTTTTAATTAGAAGAAAACGATTATAATCCATGGCTCGGCTGAAATAAGGCATGGCGGTGAGTTTTTTTGAATAGAAGTAGTCTTTTTCAACAGGAAGGGGACTAATACCTTGATACATTAAAATTGCCAAGAATACATACATTTCCTCTTTATTCGTGGGAGCCCATTTATTGGTACGCGCATGACGCTTAAATTGTTTTTTCGCAATCCATTGATCTGCATACCTGTTGGTCTCTCTCGCGATCAGTTCAACGAAATCTGCATCAAAGATTTTAAGAAAGGCATCCACAGGTTTGCCCATTTCGTCGGTATTGAAAGTTGGTCCCGGCGTGCCTGTGAAAGTCTCCCTTATCCCAGTAAAACGTAAGATATCTTTAGACCAATCGAAAGAGTAACCTTCAGGCGGCAGAATCGAACGCATTGCCTCACTATCTACCTGGTCTTGTCTACTAAAGTCTATGGCCATAGCGGAGTTAGGTGAAACGTTGATAATATTATGATAAGGTATTGGTGGCATGCAGAAGGTATCCTCATCGCTCTCTTCGTGGTCGACGTCACTCGCTTCGTCATCCTCGTCGCTCGATCTGTCCATTTCTGAAACAACAGAAAACCCAAATTAATTTAATGTGTCTATATTACGATAACCCACTGCCTCTGGTACGGCTTATGACTCGCAATACGATGGTCGCGGGATCAAATCAAATAAATTATATTTGAATAATTAGTGTTATTTTCACACAAAATTCATTTAAAATAATATATATTATATTTGCGGCACGTTCCAGAGTGGAAGATACCCATAGTATCGCCCTGGTGTAAGACCCCATTCAGAATTGAAACGTTGCTTGAAATGGTTTTAGCCGTGTTTGGTGACCAGTTCTGAATAGCCAGGTACTTTTCCACCTCCCTCTTCCACACCTCCTTCCCCTCCCCGCTACCTTCAGCCTCACAACATACCCCGATTGAGGATGCCATAGTCTCACTGGCTCCAGATGAGGCTCTTGTGAGGTATTCATATAAAAAAATAAATAAAAAGTTAATCAAATACTTGAGGCGGGCTATGTCAGGAGTCAGAATAGCACAGTCAGGTAGGTATGGAATGAAGAAAAGAGTGTGTGTGCCAAGATCGAGTTGCATGGTGGTTCATCCTCTCTGCCTACCGAAATGGCGTGAAGGTAAGTTAGTTAGTTTTATAACTCACGGTTTCCAAGTACAGACTCTTCTAGTACAGCTGCCTCGTCCACGTTACTGCCCATGTCTGACTCTGAAATAAAAGAAAACACAAATTTACAGTAGAATTTGGATATAATGACTTTGCATTTAACGGTCTACTGTTTTAAGTGACGATAATGTAAACTCTAGTAAGGTTTCATAACTTTTAGTAGGAAAACGTATCCGTTTAAAGTGACCAACTACGTAAAGCGACCTATTTTAATGATAATTTGTCCGGTTACAAAACCCACCTACCAATACAGCCTCGCTTTTGACTAGGAAGCTCGACACAATGAGTCCCGTGAAGCGAAAGTGTTTTTTCAATTTAAGAAAAAAATGCTGTATTACACCGTTTAGAAGCCGGTGAATCAAATGTAATCCTCGCAAAGAAGTTCGGCATGTCTTATTTCTCACTCTGCAATACCCGTTACAGAAAAAAAAAGATGTGTAATGATGCATCCACGTCATAACAACAATACATTTTGTATGTTTGTTATGTGGAATTTTTAAGTACTATGCTTATTTCCTGCCAATATACCAACAGTGAAACTGTGCTAAAGATATCAATATAAAATATAGATAATTGATTTTATATTGAGCCCCTGGTATGACATTTTAAAAAATAAACTCACCGTTCCCAAACGCCGATAATTCTTGGTAGAATGGCACGTCCACCCACAGCTCGCTGTGATAGCGGGCCTCCGGAGAGAAGAGTTCCCCACTCCGCGATGTCCCAGGTAACGGCTCGGGAGATGCTGCACGGATAGGCATAATTGGTGCATTGGGAGCCGTTGATTGGATCTGTGCGGGAGTGGACATCCACGGTGGTGGTACGGGTCGTGGCAACGGTGAAGGCGTCCCTTGTGAAAAGGGACACGTTGTTCTCTCCGGAGATGGAATTCTGAAAACATTTACATAAATCATATAAATTGTTCTCATTCACGTGTGAAACAGTAAGTACAGTATGTAAATAAACAATAAAATTAGAACTCTGTAAAATATGCACTGAATGTGCCAAATGCACAGAGCGCTGATCTTACCAACTATCACTGTAAGAGTGGAACGCTGTCAGGAAAAAACAATAATATTGTATCAAGCATCTAAATACGATTGCTTACTTTTGTTTAGTTTTTCTTGGAGGTGCGGTAGGGAGCAAAATGCGCGCCGCCTGCTTCTTGAATTTTCGGCTTTCCAGCTCTAGCCGGAAGGAAGCAGGCAGGGCCCTAACAGCCTTTAGGGCCTTGACGCGATCCTCTCGCACCAGTAGCAAAGCAGGGTCGCTGTTTAAATAAATACAAATATATGATGAGTTCAACGGCCACAGCAAAGTACTTTCATAAAAAAACATTAAAAAATACTAACACTCCAGACGAGGCTGCAATTGCAGCTCTGCGTTGACGTCCACGTGCAGGTAGTCTGGCACCAGCTCGTACCCCACCTCTCCCTCTTCCTCTGCCTCCTCTTGCAGTCAGCACCACTCTATATATTTTAAATTGAAAACACTTAATGTAAGTACTTAAATGTTTAAATTTTGTTAAATATTGCACTAATATAAAATTTGAAAATAATTATTGGGTCGTGGAGTGCTCCCTTTCCCTGGACGACATTTGTTTCTGCACAAATTTGGTAAAAGTGAAGAAATTAATTAATTATACAACTAAATTACTAAATTTTTATTGTGTGACGAAGGCTTTACACCATTTTACATGTAAAAAAGAGTCAACTTTTTGACATATGACTTAAAATAATTGGTTAACAAATATCTGTATTAATAATGAACCAATTCAAATAAAACTTATATATATCTCTTTGTTTTGAATCACTGTGATGGAATATCTATATTTCAAATGCGCGAGTGCAGTATATAAGACATTATTGTAAATCAAAAACAGATGACGTCTTCAGTTGACGTATTCTTACACAAAAACTTCAACCAAAACAATATATTAGAAACAAACTAATTAAAAACGCATTTCAAAGATAGATAAGTCAATCACAATAACACAAATATATAATTATGCGTTAAAAACCCAATAAATTAATTACTTACGGCATTTTAGGAAGAGTCCAAAATTTCGTGAATGTTAAAAATTTATGGTTTTGTTTTTTGACAGGACGCCTTATAAAACCGCGAAAACTCGTTAAATATCACTTCAAAGACAACGGATAAGTTCATAGACAAAGAGAATATATTATCAGCTATTCGATAAAACAAGTAGCTGGCCAAGGAAGCGTTTTAAATAATTACAATAAATATTTTACGAATGGTAGAAAAATCGGTCCATTTTTGGACCGATATCAATCGCAGAAAAATAAAAGTGGTCGATTTTTCGACCGAAATCGTTCCAGTGGTTATATAAAAAATATCAAATCCTCAACCTGGAAGATAAATATAACTGATCATCACGCAACCCTTTTTAACTATGAAACAAAAAATAAAACAAAAAACCTACCCAAATCAAGTACCACAAAAACCACATTAAACTACCAACTATTAGAAAAATCACTGAAAACCGAAAAATGGACTGAAATAATAAACAGTAAGTGCGCCAATCAATGTGCATCATTATTTGAAAAAAAATTATCAGAACACATTTTAAATGCCTCTGAAATTAAAAATCTGCATCAAAACTCTAAAACAAAGAAAATAAAACCCTGGATCACTATCGGATTAGTGAAAGCAGTTAGAAAAAAAAACAAACTTTACAAATTAGCTAATCAACCGACTGCCAAAAAATCAATTATTTCTTATTATAAAAAATATAAAAACATCTTAACAACTTTAATTCGAAAAACGAAAAACAGCTACTACTCCCAATTAATTCTAGATGCTAAAAACAATAATAAAAAAATATGGACTACAATAAACGAAATAATAAATAAGAATAGAAAAAACAGTTGTGTATCCGAAATTTCAGATGGGAAAAAAACGTATAATGTCCAACTTGACACCAAAAAATGCTGTAATATTCTAAACAACTATTTTGCAAATGTCGGAAAAAATCTGGCTAACGCCATCAAAACATGTCCCAACAGTAATAAAAAGAATCCCCACGCTTCCCAACACCAATATAATAATTTCAACAAAATAACAGAAACTGATGTCGGAAAAATTATCGATGATTTAAGGGGGGGTTCCACACCCGGTTATGACAACATAGATGTAAACGTATTAAAAACAATGAAACAATATCTAATTTACCCCCTAACTCATATAATAAATACAAGCCTTATAAAAGGTGTATTTCCTGATAACTACAAAAGAACAATAATAACACCGATTTATAAAGCTGACTGCCCAAACGACCCACAAAATTACCGCCCTATATCCCTTTTATCAAATATATCAAAAATATTCGAAAAAATTGTAAAAAATCAAATCTGGTCCTTCCTAGAACAACATAAAATTATTAATTCTAAACAGTATGGTTTCAAAAAAAATACCAGCACCCACGATGCTATTGCAAAAATAACAAATTTTATATATACCGCCCTAGACTCAAATGAAAAATGCATTGGAATATTTATTGACCTTAAAAAAGCATTTGATAGTATTTCACACACTAACTTAATAAAAAAAATAAAATTAATTGGAATAAATGGAACGGTACTATCCTGGATCATAAGCTTTTTGGAAAATAGACCACAGCAAGTAAAATTATTAAATGAATTAAGTGATTCCGAAAGTAATAACTTCTCGATACCACAAGGCACAGTTTTAGGACCACTTTTGTTCATATTATATGTAAATGATATATTTGAAGTTGCTAAATACGGGGAAATTGTCTCATATGCAGATGACACAGTGCTTCTTCTAAAAGCAAACACATGGTTAGAACTGAACAAAAAGGCTAATTCAGACATCAATGAATTGAAAACATGGTTTGACAATAACCTACTAACGTTAAACTCTAAAAAAACACACTACGTACCATTTTTCATAAACAAACCAAATACGCCGCATGAAATAAACATTCGAATTCACTCTGCACCAAGCACTCAACAACACCACTGTAACTTACTATGTACTAATATTGAAATTAAAACTTCAACCAAATATCTAGGGATCACTATTGACGAATGCCTAAAATGGATACCACATATAACCATTCTCAAAAACAGAGTACGAAAATTAACCTTAATTTTTAGCTGCTTGAGACATATTCTAAATAAAGAACTACTGAGAATGACGTACTTCGCATTCTGTCAATCCATAATCCAATATGGTATAATAGGATGGGGGGGCGCCTATAAAACTCACACACAACCTCTTTACATTGCACAAAAACTAATAATTAAAATAATATTAAAGAAATCATTTTTATATTCATCTGAACTCATTTTCAAAGAATTTAAAGTCAGAAAATTAAATACTCTTTTCCTGTATCACGCAACCTTACAAGTTTACAAAGATGATATCCTAAACAAAACCGTACCATTCAAAAACATAGCAAATCTCAGGCAAAAATACATGTTACCAATTCCGATTTGTAAAAAAACTTTGGGTCAGCAAAACTACAAATACTTAGGAACAAATTTCTTCAATAAATTGCCAGAAAATATAAGATCACTAAATGATAGTTTCAAAGAATTCAAAACACAATTAAAAAAATATACTGAAAACCTAAACTAAATTAAAAAAAAAAAAAATAAAATAAAAGAAAAACAAAAACAAAAAATTAAAAAATTAAATAAAAATCTAAGAAACTAAACAAATAATACCTCATCCCATACACACAAGCAATTGCTTTTTATGGGAGAACATTGAAAAATAATAAATATTAATCATATCATAATATCTTATCTTATTACTAGTGAAATATATATATATGTATATCTCACATTGTAAATTTGTTTATTGAATAAATTGAATTTGTTTATAAAAAAAAAAAAAAAAAAAATTCCAGAATCTGACCATAAAAGGAATATAGATATATTTATTATTTTTTTCCCAGATTTATATAGATTTACTAGAAGTACGAGGTTATATGAGATCTCACTGATTGTGATAAAAATAAATGAGTATATAAATATTCTATAACAATATATTAGAATATGAGAACATGAAATGATATCTACATTAACAGCCATAATGACAGAGTGAAATAGAAGTCAGATAGATTGACGTTTTAAACGTTGCAGGTCATTGGCATTATTTATTGTTATGATTTTTGAGCTGTCAATTTCCTTCAGTAAGATACGCCCTAAAGATGTCCACGCATATTTAAAATTGTTTTCTCTGGCGAATCGTTTAGTTTGTCCTAGGAGGAATTTTGCTTTTTGTGTTAAATGATCCGATACATATATTCGTAGGGCATCTTGCGATAAACCTAGATCGTATGTATTTAATTTATTTGTGCTGGGAGTTGTGGCCTTTGTGTATGTTTTTATTTTGCATAAGAAATTATCCCGATCTAGTGTGTTATTAAAGGTGGCAATGATTGATCTGGGCTTTTTTTCAGCAATTTTAGGCCCCATTCTATAGATTTTTTTTATTGCCGAGTTCACATTTCCTGAAGAGTCCTCAAAGTTGATAGTTTTTGCTATTTTATTGAGAACTTCTAAATAGTTATTGGAGATGGATTCTGGAATGCCTCTTACTTCAATATTACATATTTGAGACATATATTCTAGTCTGTCGATTTTGACGTCTTGTTGTGAGATTGTATTGTTTAAAATGTTGTTTTGGTTTTTTAATTCGATTAGATCAGCATTATCTTTAACCTGTAATTTTTTCCATATAAATCACACGCTTTTTTAGATCTTCCTGTTGATCCGCCATGATTTGGAATGACTTTAGTAGATCATTGTTTTCTTTTAATATTTCTTCATATTTTTGATCATAAATGCTTAGTTTCTTGTCCAACAAAGAAATCATTGTTGTTTTAAAATTATCAAGTTCCTTCAAAAATATTTCCAACGTTAACTGCTGATTAGAGCCATCTGTGAATGATGATGTTAGATTTTCACTGGTTTCTGAAGGTTTCGCTGTTTGAGCAATTCGTTTTTGATTTTTGGCAACAGGTGTCAGGTCTTGATTGATTTCATTTATGTTCTCGATAAGTTTCTGTTTAGTTGATTTTGGAATTCTAATGCACTTCTTACATTTCCATTGTTGTAATTGAGATTGACTTTTTGCACCTCGGCGAGAAGTTTCTGCTATATCTGCACACAAAATGTGATATCCATCTTCACATGCAGAACATGCTATAAAGTCAGCCGGAACTTCGATGTTTTTTTCACACGCAGTACATTGAGTATTCATTCTAAATTCGCTGAGCGTGAAATGCACACTAAAAGAGCACTATTGAATAATTGTTTCCTTTAAGGATGGATAACTTTGCCACACTTGAGATCTTCACTTTTTAATGTTCAAGAACTATGGCACCGATTTTTGAGTTTATGACACAAGCTCTCGAGGAAAAAACAAAATCTCTTTTTGGTGCAAAAAACACACTTTTTGTGAAAAGAAATACACTGGACAGTGCGCAATCTTCGATTTAGATGAATTCACCACTTTTTAGCTATTTTCTATTGTTGATTTTGTTAATTTTATGATAATTTGAAGGAGATACAGAAAAACGTCAATACTAGACTAGACAGTAGGTAGTACATATGAGGATGATATCTCTGTTGACAGTGTTCCTGCATTTTTCACTGATATTAACTTACAACTATCTGATCTATTAATTGAACGCAATGATATCATAGCCTCTATTAAACTCATGGAACCAAAAACAAGTTCTGGTCCCAATAATATCCCACCAATATTTCTAAAAAAATGTGTAAATAGTCTATCCTATCCATTGTTAAGTACAATGGATAGGATAATCTTTAACAAATCTCTTAAAACAGGACAATTCCCCAATAGCTGGAAATCTAGCTCACTCCAGTGTTCAAAAAGGGTTCTAAAAATGATGTATGTAATTACAGACCTATTTGTATTCTATATAGTATACCTAAGCTTTTTGAAAAAATCATTCTAAACAAAATATCCTCTAATATTAAACACATTATTACCAATTGCCAACATGGGTTTGTCTCATCTAGATCTACTCTCACAAACCTTACAGTATATCGTCGCTGTTAAATCAAACCGGCATATGTGCAAAAATGGAGCTTTTGAGTTATTGGTGTCAAAAAATTTCTTTTTTTCCCTTCTATTCTTATGTCGAACCGGCATATCGTATAGTTGAATAAAAATCTGTCAGATGGCGTTGGGCCGGTATGCATTTACGCGGGAATCGCCACTTTTTTTAGCAGAAGACAGACCTATTCCGCAATATGCCAGTTGCTTCAAAACTTTCAAGGGGGAAATGCGTCCATCATGTAAGTAAAACTGAATTATCTCTCATTAGTAAATTTTTATTATTACCCAGATATGACTTATTGTATGACTTATTGGCAGATAATCCGGTTTGCACTTAACAAAAGCGTTTATAGCAGCCTCAACTAAAACAAACCGGCATATATGCCAAAAAGTCTGACCCGGGTAAAATTTCTCCCGGTTAAAAAAATAAATTAAAATAGGCAAATTTAATAAAAAAAACTTTAGCAAACTGAAAGATGTGAAACTGCGGTGAGGAATACGAGTCTAACACCCGTGGAAGAAATTGGGAGCTGTGTGCTGAAATGACTGAAACATTTAAATGACAAAGCCGACTGTCCAATAGACGTTTTCTTTTACAACTATAATTGTTGTGGACAACAAAAAAATAACTTTATGATGGCAATGTACAAATATGCTGTTACAACATCAAAAAATATATCTCTCACAAATTTTTAGTAAAGGGCCACAACCAAAACAAGGTGGATTCGGCTCACTCAACCATTGAAAAATAGGTTAAAAGAGCACTCCGAAGCGGACCGAAATACTTACCTTCCCAATACGCCATGGCCATGAAAACGGCAAAGAAAAGTGGCAAGCCTTACCTGGTTCATGAGTTGAGTCATGAGGACTTTTTGATATAAAAGCTCTGAAGGACCCCCAGGTAATTTTACCCATTTCGGACATTCGAATGTTTAAAGTAATTAAAGAGGACGGCAACTTTTACTTCAAAACATCCTACGGATCACATGCCTGGGAGGAGGCGAAGAAAAGGAATAAACGAGGCAGTGGGAGCGTGAATCTTGTTCTGATGCAAGCTTATTCCAAGAGACCATTGATGAGAAGAAGAAAAATGGTATCCTAAAGTTAGTTACCGCCGGGATAATACCGTCAATTTATTCAGATTTCCATAAACGATTGGGAAACTTTGAAGTTACCAGCAAAGGGAAGAGCAGTTTTATGTTAATTGTTTATAAAAAAATTGTGAAGCAATAAATTATTTTTTCATTGACAACATTATCTTTTTTTTATACCTAAAACAGGTTCCAAAAGAAGAAGCCACTATGACACAAAAGCAAATATTACACTGATTTTAAAGCCATACTGGCATATCTGCATTTTAATCTTAATTTAAGCAATTTTCGATTTATTTGCAACTACTACTTCAATAAGCAGTATTCGTCTAAATTTTATTCATTCATATGGTGGCTTTGAGGTGAACCAAACGGAACTTTAACTTCCGTTTGTTAAAAGGAAAATATCATATGCGAAATCTTTAAGGCGCTCTGGTGAAAAACTAGCATTTTGCAGATATGCCGGTTTGATTTCACAGCGACGATATGTAAACTACATAAACACAGCATTGTCTATCAGGAAACAGGTAGATTCCTTATATACCGATTTTTCCAAGGCGTTCGATAAGGTCTTCCACAACATACTAATCAATAAACTTGTAAAATATGGGATAAGTGGTAATTTACTGGCATGGTTGATCAGTTACTTATCTGATAGATCACTTTTTGTTAAGATTAATGACTGTCTATCCTATGAATTTATTGCTACCCGTAGAGTCCCACAAGGTTCACATCTGGGACCTTTATTATTTATTCTATTCATCAATGACGTTACCAGCATTTTCTACAATGTCGAAGTTTTACTTTTTGCTGACGATATGAAATTGTTTAGGGTCATTAATGATGTGTACGACTGCATAATCTTGCAAGATAACCTTAACAACTTTTTCAAATGGTGTTCTAGTAATAAACTGCAACTTAATATTAACAAATGCCAAGTTATGAGGTTCCACAAAATCAAACACCCAATAATGTACAATTATTCATTGTGTAATGTGTAATGTTGACTTAATCTCTGTAATCGAAATACTTGACCTAGGCATAATGTTTGATCAAAAACTCTGCTTTGTATCTCACATAACTTCTATCGCTAACAGGGCTTTGAAAATGTTAGGTTTTATGGTAAGAATTTCCAAGGATTTTATAAATATCAACACATTAAAAATTCTGTTCCCATCTCTTGTTAGAAGTATTCTAGAATACAACTGTACAATTTGGTCACCTGTCTTTAATAATCACATTAATACCATTGAAAGAGTCCAACTCAAATTTTTGGGGTGAATTAATTTTAGGCTTGGAATTCATTTAGAAACAATAGATTGTGATTTCTTATTATATTCATTGAAATTGCTTAAGTTAAGTGATAGAAGAAAATTTTTTGATCTTATATTTTTATACAAAATTATAAATTATCAGTTGGATAGCCCTGAAATATTAATATTGATTCAATTTCATGTACCTACCATTACATCAAGGTCCTCTAGTATGTATTATTGTGACAATTATACCACAATCTCAGGATATAACTCAGTTATAAATAGATTGCACACACTTGGGAACTTTTATGCTAAAATCGCAGATACTTTTAATATTCCCCTTGTGAAGTATAAAGCTGCACTAATAACACATTTTAACGCCACTTATTTTAATGAGGTCACTACATAACAGGCTACTGTTGTTTTATTTGTTATGTTTTTACTAAATTTAATTCTTTAATTTTTCTCATTAAAATTTAATACAGTTACAGTTACTTTGTATGTAAATGGAACTTGTGCCGTAAATTCTAAATAAATAAGCATTTACTTTGTGGCTCGACATAATTTACAGTAAAAGATATCAATTTGTTTTAGACACTTTAATTTTAATTGCACTCTATCGGTTTCCGAAGCACCCTTCCTTCGTCAGGAGAATATTAAACATTAAAAAGAAAATATTAAAAAGTTTTAATTTTCTCCTGACGAAGGAAGGATGCTTCCGAAACCAGTAGAGTGTATTGTAAAACATATATTATTAATTGTTTCTTGATCCATGACTGTAATTGAGCAGATACTGCCTTGCTTCTTGATCCAGTCTACTGTAAGTGACCAGATACTGCCCCTTTTAAATACATCTATTATTAATTATTTTGATCCAGTCCACTATCTGATGACTGTAAATGAGCAGATTACTGCCTTATAAAATACATCTATAATTACTTTTTTCTTGATCTTGTCCACTATCTGATGATTATAAGTAAAGTGAGTTAATTTAAGTTTTCGGTGTTGAATGAACTCAAATCTTGGAAGCAAAAAATTACCCCATTTTCCGACAGCCGATCGAGCTGAAAATCGGTAGATGGACTCGTTGTCGATGACAATGCATTCTATAAAATTTGGTGGCAGTCACAAACACATGCGGATATGTATTTACATTTTCAACAAATTTTACACAAACAGTATAGAATCCTCAGTCAAATTACTTTTTTGTTTTTAAAGGCAATTTAAAATTTCAACCTTCTGTACCTTTATAATTCTCCACAGCTTATCACAAATCTGAACCTATTTACAGCACAACAGCCCACGACATCTGTTAGTAAATGTTAATTCTGGCGTTAATTTATTTTATTTCGCCTCCTCAAATTAATATGAGCAACCAAGTTTATTGGAGGTAATTAAGTTATTGTTTTCAATAGACACGTACAAACAAAAGATTGTAACATGGGGTGATAACGTATTTCATTCAAATTAGTTGCGTTAACCTTTGACTTAATCGCAGAACAATTTGTGAAAAAATCGTTGTATTTCTTGTGTTCCATTGGTAAGGTTTTAATATAAACAGAAATCAGAATGAATGTAAGAATACGCTTGTACACATCTATTGTGAACAGTGAAAAACCTGTTTGATAAATCCATACGTTTATTTTCCACAATAGTTAATTAAAACAAACTTTGAGTACCATGTAACGTGTGCACGCATCGCCTGTATATAGTAATAATAGCCCATAATAATACGCTGACTCTATTTCAAATAAAGGTCTGAGAAAAGTTAAATAATAAGATAACATTTTATGATTCCTTTAGTAGCAATCCGAGACGCACATTTTGGAGCACGTGCCACTAACACAATCGACGGGATTGAAATTTTAAAGGGTTTGATCCTTTAAAGACTGTGTTAATCGAGGAATTCTTCTTCTTCTTCTTCCTAGCACTATCCCAACTCATTGCCTAGGTAGGCTGTTGGGGTCGGCTCTTCTCGTTCTCAGGTTATAGCTTCTTCGGTTCTGAGTGTCGCTTTCATCTAGGCCGTTTCTTTGTAGGATTTTGGAGCATTGGGTCATCCAGGAGTTCTTTGGTCTACCTCTGGATGACTGTCTTTGAAGCTCTATAGACATTGCCTGCTTCACTTCACTTCACTTCCTTGTTAATCGAGGAATATTATTATAAAATTCTATTACGGCGTATTTCTGGTAGATCGAAACCCAATTTCAATTAAAATAAAAAAATATTTATTTTTCGGAATAACTTTATTGAGTAAAACCTCAAATTGTAATATTTAAATATTGAAGACAATATTAGTGATTTCTAAACGAAAATCTGAAACAGAAAAATCAGAAAAAGAAACGGTCACATCTGGGACTCGAACCCAGGACCCCTGTCTTTCCGGGACAGTGCTCTACCAACTGCGCTAATGGGACCCTATTCTCCTCGGTCACTTTTAACTGTATCATACTTCGAATAAGAACTACTAACATTGTCTTCATTTTTCACCGCACATTTTTATTGGCAACTATCTTTATGTATGATCGCAAGATTCAACCCGAACTAAATGCAATCCAGACAGCGTCTTTTAGATAAACCTATCTTTTTTTTTATTTTTTATTTAATGTGCGACATCTGTTGACTTTTCTGCAAGTCTAGAATGAATATTTATTTTTCGGAATAACTTTATTGAGTAAAACCTCAAATTGTAATATTTAAATATTGAAGACAATATTAGTGATTTCTAAACGAAAATCTGAAACAGAAAAATCAGAAAAAGAAACGGTCACATCTGGGACTCGAACCCAATTTGAGTTTATATTTTGTATCTTTGTTTCATAATATTGGATACTTTCAAAATAAGCAACACGCATTAAGGCGACACAAGACTCTGGTTTGCTCATGGCTCACATTTTTGAAAGTGAATAAATAGTATTGTTCACTTCAGGCGAAGCTTAATAATAATAATAATATTTTTATTCCAGGATGTGGGGAGGTTAGTGCAATCCCACACGTCCCATATAAATATACATATAGATTTACATTGTATAATACATATAATAAATTTACTAATAAGGACAACTATGCAGGGTGTGGTCTTGAGTGCGCTTGGGCCCAGCGCTCACTCAGGAGTGGCGCTTGGTGCTGGTAGGCTGCGGTCAATGCTAAATCACTATTTTGATAAATCTTTATAACGAATTGTTTTACATTATGAATACCAAAAAATATGCTTTGATAAATTGAAGCTTTTTCTATCGTTTCGCTTGAGTAGAATACAAATAAAAAATAAAATTACTAAATTATTTTTTTTCAATAGAAATGTATGAACGCGGAAAGGAAACAACTTAAAAAAAATACAGTATAATAGCTAAAATTATCGTTGTCAGTTTCACTTCATTAAATTTTTTGCTTTATTATAAAATTATTTACAAAATAAATAAAAGCAAGTTTTGTGCTTGAAATCGAACGTTTCTAAACTCCGTTTGTATAGCGATTTTATTGCCTATTACCTACAATGTAAGATATACCAAGAATATACACATTTTGCTTGTAAACACGTTGAATATAACGAGCGTCGCGTTTAACCTCAAGGCGAACCTTTACAAAACTACGCTCTATAAATTTATTGTTATTATTATTAAAAACCATGGTAAAAATGTGTGTTCGTGATCCAGCCTGACACTAAAAATGTGTTTCTTATTAGTGCATGGTTCTCCCACAAAAATCAAAAAAATTCATGAGATTAAAACAAATAATAATTTAATTACGAAGCAATATATGCTCCTAAATGTATATCTCTACTAAGTCATTACTTCTCTAATGGCTTCTAATGCCAAAGACTTTGTGAAACACTTCATCACAACCATTAATATTTCAATCACTTTCAATCATATTATCACGGTACCAGAAAAGCTTACCTATCCTTCGGTAGATTATCAAAAATTGTTTACAAGTTTTAACTTGTAAAAGCTTTTCTCAAATGAAACCACATAAAACAAAGATGTTGCTTTGCCACAAGCTTTTTTAAAATTTGTCAGATTCATTATATTTTTATCCCGCCACGTGGGTGGTGGTTGTCACCAGCTGTAAGGATTTGACAGCAAGGATAAACGTCGCTCCAGCCAGTAACAACTTTTCGAAATAAATCTGCTCTGTTTACATATACATGCAGGTTTTTTAGAGTACCTATAATGAAAATATATTTTTTGCAAAAAATTTGTTTATTTTTAATTTGTAAAAACTTTAAACTTTGCATTATCTGTAATTTGTTGTGGCTAATTTTCCTGTTAAACTCTCCAAACAAAATCTAGTGCGTTCAAAATTTCTTGCTAAGCCACCCTGTTCTCTTGTTAACATTGCCTTACCGTACTATTTTCTTCACTAATTTCCCAGTGGTTCGTTTGGGTTACAGAAACTGTAGCTTATTAGTCTTTTTTTTATTTTCTATGACAACATTTGAAAAGTGGAGTGTCCTACTTTTCTAATCCTCCTTCGTCTGTTCTTATCCTCTTCCGCTTTCTTTAGAGTCACATTTTTATCGGGTGTACCGTAGTTCCATTTGCTCGAGCCATTTGGAAGAGCTTCTCGAGCTATTTTATTAGGAACAATATTTTTTACAATTCAGGTTTTCCAGTAATGTAGGCTTCACTGGGTGGCTTGCCCGTGCTGAGGCCTTCATTTTATAATATGAAATATAAACTACATAATACATTTAATGAGAATAATTATACATTTAAAATTAAAAATACATAATAATATATTTAAAATTAAAAAAAATAGTACATTGAAAATAATCTGGTGTGTTTGTGAGTAATGTGTGTTTATATTGGTTTTGTGTGTTACGTTAAGGTTTTATTTGTATTTTATGCTATGAAATTTTGGTAATATTGTCTTTTTTGTTCTTTAAACCATTTTGTAATTTTGTGTGTGAATTTATTTTTATTTTCCTCAATTTTAATTTCAAGTTTTAAACTGTTGAAAGCTTTTATTGCATGGTATTGGTGGTGTCTTTGTCCAAAGTTTGAATTTACTGTCGGAGTTTTTTTGTTTTCTTTGTTCGCTTGTCTAACTGGTCTGTTAGTGTTATTTTGTGTATGTTGAAATTTATTTTTTTGTCAAAAATGTAGTTTAGTAGTGTTTTAACGTATAATTGGCGTATATCTAGTACGTCACAGCTGTTGAATATTTGGTCTGTATCAGTCAGTCTATGTTTTTTTAGTAATACCTTTAAGATCGTTTTCTGTGCGGTTTCTATGTAATTGATAGCCGAGTTTGTTGCTCCTCCCCAAGCAATAATTCCATATTCTATTATTGATTGGCAAAGTGCAAAATATATTGTTTTCAATTGTTTTATTTTATATATGTTTAGGAAAATGTGTATTGTTTTGAGAAGTTTATTTGTAATAAAATAATTAAATAACTTACATCACTATCCGATATGAATATTCGGTTAAATAGTGAATTCAGTTGTCAATAAGGGGAAACGGTTATATGCGACGTGTCTTCCAGTCCATACACGCGGTAGATAGGTTTTTTTACTAAACTTCCTCAACTTCCACGAACCACATGCAAATAAATTGATTTACATAGAGAAATAAAACGTTGACAAATTTCAACAGGTTTTTCACAATTTATTTTACCTCTGTCTTGTTTATGGATCCGTTTCTTCGAAATAAAGTATTTTCGACAGATTTTGAAAGCCTAGACCGCATGTTGAATGTGTGATTATGACCACAGCCCCGTACTCAAATGTTTAGGTTTTCGGTACGGAAATAAGGTATCGCAAGAAATGAATGAAACGAGTTGTTATTTTTCATAAATGTTATCTAACAGGACACTCGAATAAATGTATTAATTTATACACTTTTAAAAATGTGTATAAAGGTGTGACATTTTGCTTAGTTGCGATTTTGTTTTGAACTCACCCAGAATAAAAGTATTTCGTTTTTCTTTATTGTGTGAATTTTGAGGGTGGCGTTTTACAGTACATCGCGTTGATCAAAGGGCAATTCTTGCCAATGTAATTGACTTGTATTCATTAAATGTGTTTGCCTTCTTTCGTAGCACCTTTCAACTGAAATAGTTTGATTTTTCAAAAGAAGCAAACACATTGTGACTTGACATTTTAAATAATAAAAAGGGAAACACTATGTTTACAGTCACTTTATTGAAATTTTTAACGTCTACCGGTTTCGGTACCTCCGTACCATCATCAGGACAGTTATAAAAATACTAACAAATACAGAATAATACACATATATATAAACAAATGGTTGAGAGAGAAAGAGATAAAAAACAGAGAGAGACAGTATCAGTTGTGGGCGGGAAGTGGGGGAGGGGAGTTAGGGATAACAGGAAACATATTTATTATAGGGCTGAACATTAAATTTAGTTGATTATTGATAATTTCAGCCTTTGAATTGACTGATTTTTTTATTTCCAACGCTTCCAAGTTGTTAAGTCGTAAACCTATCTCATTTTTGTGAAGGACTTTAATACCCGTGTCACGGTTGAAAGTATGATGACCACCCTATTTCCCACAAACATTCGGCATTCCACTCTATGATCCACCGTTTAGTCACTACTCCTTTATCAAATGTTAATTACGCTAATGAGTTAAGTACAATTAAACTAATAGCACTTAATAATGGATATGAAATAGGCCTTATTGATAGAATCCTTACAAAAAAATTAAGATGTATTGCCATAAATAAATACGTCTACAGTAGTCCACCAACTCTCAACAATAATAACTCCAACCAGCAGTGGAGAAGAATTTTGTATATTAATAACCTTTCCTCTACATGTACAGTTAAATTCCCCCCAGAAATTAAACCAGCGTATTATACTAATAATAATCTAGGAAATTTTTTAATTAATGCCAAAGATAAAGAAGATGTTCTTAGCCACTCAGGCGTATATAAAATTAGTTGTAATGATTGCCCAGCATTCTACATAGGGCAAACATCACGCAATATAGAAACTAGAATAAAAGAACACCTAAGATGTCTAACCAGTTCGGGATTTTCAGAATTTGCAGAACATCTAATTAATAAAGATCATACTTTCAACCGTGACACGGGTATTAAAGTCCTTCACAAAAATGAGATAGGTTTACGACTTAACAACTTGGAAGCGTTGGAAATAAAAAAATCAGTCAATTCAAAGGCTGAAATTATCAATAATCAACTAAATTTAATGTTCAGCCCTATAATAAATATGTTTCCTGTTATCCCTAACTCCCCTCCCCCACTTCCCGCCCACAACTGATACTGTCTCTCTCTGTTTTTTATCTCTTTCTCTCTCAACTATTTGTTTATATATATGTGTATTATTCTGTATTTGTTAGTATTTTTATAACTGTCCTGATGATGGTACGGAGGTACCGAAACCGGTAGACGTTAAAAATTTCAATAAAGTGACTGTAAACAAAGTGTTTCCCTTTTTATTATTTATTTGAAATAGTTTGTTTGAAAGCATTTGTTCTTACAAAGAAATTATGTTTACGAAACCCGTAGATGGTTTCAATAAACATGGTGAAATCCTGTAGTTTATCTTTTGGTTTGAATGTGAAAAGGACTTTGTAAAAAAAATCAAAACAAAATAAATCAAGATGTGGGTCAAAAATAATACGGTTCATAAAGCTTATATGATTGAGTTTGGAAATAAAAAACGAAGAGATAGATTAATAAAGTTTGCTAAACATTTTTTAAGGGGCAAAATAAGGTGTTTAGGAAAAAAATCCCGCAAATAAGATTGCAGACATTGTTTACAACGAAACAAATTTTAGTAATTTTTTACTGTTTGTTTCAGCTGCCTGGAAAATTGATCTATTAGAATGATATAACAATATTGTATACTCCGCGGTCGAGGGGTAAGGCTCTAACTAGAAATTCGTAGGTCGCGGGTTCGAATCCCGGCTTGCAAAATAAATTTTATTTGATGAATTTGTCTTGTTTCTTTATTTATTCATTTACCCTCAGTATCGCTCTGGTGTAAGACCACCATTCAGAATTTAAACGTTGCTTAATGGCTTTAGCCATGATTGGCGACCACATCTGAATAGCCAGGTACTCCCCCACCTTCCTCTTTACCATCTCCTTCCCTTCCCCACTGCTTTCACCCTCACAACATAACCCAATTGGGAATGCCGTAGACACTTCATTTCATTGATAATAATAAGAATACTAAGAAATACTAAGAAATCTAAATGAAACATGAAACAGAACAAGACACAAAAAAATAAAAATGTTACGGTTTCATCTGGGAATTTATTTATTTATATATACGCCTAAAAAGGCTTTTACATAAAAGTGATACATTATGCAGTATACATAGGAGAAAATGTGTATTATATAGGAGATGATGACAGTAGTAAATAGATGCAATGCATTGTAAAGTAGGTACAAAATACACAGTTTATTTCATTTAAACGCCCATAGGGCTTTTACATACAATGCAATTATGTTTTTAAATACAATAACAATAAAGAGTTTACATAATATATGAGAATATACAGATTACATAAAATATAAGATTTAACAATGCATAGGTTAACAAAATAAAGGTAACATAAAACAAGAGTTTACGAAACGTAGGTAACATGAAGTTTAAGTAAATGAAATAAAAATATATGATCTGCCAATATCCTCCAAATCAATTGAATAAAAAAGGATGAAATTGTTGTTCACATTAGCCTATAAACTATGTAACTTTAATTAACAATCTCTATTACGCAAGATTAGGATAAGAATCGACAAAAAGTCTAATAGAAAAACATTTAGTTGAGTATTACAATATTAAACCAAGTATCACAATATTAAGTTAAGTATAATAACATTAAACCAAGTATTATAATATTAAACTAAGTATTACAATATTAAGTCAAGTATCATAATATCAAACAAAGTACTATAATATTAAGTTAAGTATTATAATATTAAACTAAGTATTATAATATTTATTTATTTAAACGTATTTTGTAGAGTAGTAGAAATAGTTCGCATACTCCGTTTAATGTTTGCCAAGTTCATATTTGACATACAGATTTAATAATAATGTGTTTATAGGCTGATAGAAATTCAGTACCGTTAGTGTTCACGCAATATTTATTCCCTGCACTGTGTAGTCGGTTCATTCCTGAATTTATTTCTGCTTTGGTACCTGCAATGTTACAATGGTAAGGTACCTTCTGACGAACCGTTCTACTAGGCACATGAAAGTCGATCAACCTAAGGAGTTCAGGGGAGTCAAACATGTTATTTACAATTTTATATAGAAAAAAGAGATCAGAACATATTCTTCTTTCTTTTAATGTGGCAAGGCCCATGACTTTCAACAGTGGGGTGTAGTTAATGTTTTCAATAGGAATACCTAATCTTTAATTTATGTTACGTAAAAATTTATGTTGGATTCGCTCGATAGATTTTTCATGAATATTGTAAAATGGATTCCAAATGGTTGAGTTGAATTCTAAATGGCTTGTGACAATGGATGAATACAATATTTTTAAAGTTTTTAAATTTTTGAAATCTTTTGAAGTTCTTAATATGAAACCCAACATTTGCATCGCTTTAGTGGTTTTATTGTTAATGTGGGAGATAAATGTTAATTTGGTGTCAAATATTATCCCCAGGTTTTTTATTTCGGGTACAGATACTAAGGCTTGATTATTCATACAGTATGTGAAAATCAATGGGTTTTTCTTCCTATAAAATTTCATGACTTGACACTTTTTTACATTGAGGGTTAATTTATTTAGGATACACCAATCAGAAAAGCTAATAAGATTTGATTGTAATAATAAGCAGTCATTAATATTGTCAATAATTCGGTAAATTTTCATATCATCTGCGAACATCAAAATAAAGACACGTTTAAATACATTTGTAACGTCATTTATAAATATGTTGAAAATAATGGGTCCTAGATGTGATCCCTGGGGCACGCCGCTTGTAGCTGTAAAAGTGTAGGACAGTTGACCTTTAATGCAGACAGTAAGCTCTCGATTAGACAGATAATTATTAAACCAGGATAGTACGTTACCGGTTATGCCAATTTTCGCCAGTTTGCTAACAAGAATTTTATGGCAAACCTTATCAAACGCTTTGCTGAAATCAGTATATATAGAATCGACTTGTTGTCTATTAGCAAGTGCATTTGTTATATAATTTTCGTACGGGGATAGATTGGTTAAGGTTGATCTGTTTGAAACAAAACCATGTTGGCAAGTTGTAATGATGGATTTCACGCTGGAGTTTATCTCTAGAAGAATTAATTTTTCAAAAATCTTGGGTATCGATGATTGGATACAAATTGGACGATAATTTTCAATTGCAGATTTATCCCCGCATTTAAATATTGGAGTTAAGTAACTTTTTTTCAAAAGTTTTGGGAAATTTCCCGTTGACAGAGACTTATTAAATAATATGAACAACGGAATGGATAAGCTGTCTGCACAGTTTTTAATCAAGATGGGTGGAATTTGATCCGGCCCGGAACTTAATTTTGGTTGTAAAATTGTGATTACAAGTATAATGAGAAAATATTAAGAAATGATTAAAAAAAACTAAATATGAAGCAATTAAAAATAAGAGTAAATGTAATGTAAAACGTAAGAGTAACATAAAGTAAAAAAGAAATTACAACAACACTTCATATAAGACAAATCATTAAAACTAATTTACCAACGCTACTCTAATTTGTAGGAATCGAACCCACGATCTCTGTTTTACCAACCTACCTGTTTACCTGTTTTGCCTCTAAGCACTCGGCCATCGTTACCTAATTATTATATGTCATTTTTGTCGATCTCATATTTCAAATTTAGAATTAACAATATTATCTTTCCAACTAATTAGAGATTCTGGGTTCCATTGGTATTACATTGATTGGTATTTGTCCCGTTTTCAAAAACATGGATATTTGCAAAAAATGGAGATGGTAGGTACGCATAATGACATTTCTTTCTTAGACACATGATGGATAAGATGTTTTCAGCTAAAATTAGATTACCCTTAGAAAAAAAATATGAAGTTGCTCGTGTAACGGATTTTCAGTGATTTGGTGGGTATTTTTTCAAATCTCCTCCAACTCACAATCATTGTCCTTAGTAAACAAAATCACACAATCTCCGGAAACAAGAAACTATTTCTTATTTTATTTGAAATAGACTTCGAATAATACAAATATTTAATTATTATACACACATACTGTACAGATGCGCATGCGTTTGAATCCAGAGATATATCCAAAGCCGAAACTTTGAAAGCGCGCGGCGCACTTTTCATTTAGTTTATCTTCCGATAGCGTGAAAGCTCGACGTGTACGTAACGGAGCATTCGCAAACAAACTCACTGCGCGTTGAACTTTCTCCATCAATTGCAACTTTTTAAAAACTAACTTTTTCAATTTTAAGTACACCTATTATTAGTATATACGTGGCTATTTGTTCATAAACGTGTAGTTATGTGATATTTTTGCGTAAATAATGAGGTTTTTAAATCAACGGAATTTTAGTTAGCATAATTATGTGCAGTTGTATATAGTTAAACAACATATTTAAATGTAAATAAAGTGTGAAGAAATGATAAGCGACTCTTCCTAGAAGTTTTGAAAAATCGACAGGACTTCAATCGAAACTAAACCGTCAGGTAAGAATAGCCGATAATTTTCAAACATTATTTTTAATATACCAGTCGACCCATCAATGTCTTTCTCGGGAGTCTCCGACTTCCATCATGCACTACTGCATACCACAATTTTAATGTTAATAAACTACATTACATCGACTTTAATTCGACTCCGCAACTCATTATGGTGCAGAGATATTGCGTTAATATTCCTAGAGAGTCCCCAACTTCATCAACCATTCAAACCAATCAGAGCAAATAATGAAATTTTCAGCGATATTGATCGACTACTTTTCGAGTTTCGCAATCACAAACGTACGCAAGTTGAATGTTTAAATATTAATATTATCGTCAGCTAATTGTGTAAATATGCCTTGTTCACTTTTTGATGTCATTTTGGAGGGGGGAAAGTCTTATTTACTTTAAAAAAACTACTAATTTCTTTGTTTTTCAATTGGAAATAATTGGATGTACCCAATTGACCTCTAAACGTTCTATGCAAAACGAGATTCTTAAATCTGATAAATCCGCGTGAGTAAACCGTTCATTTTCCAAGTCTCAATCCAAATTTTAAGATTATACTACTAAAAATAGTTATGAGTTCACAATCTCTGTTATTGCAAATCGGGTAATGAAGATGATTTTGCTCTATCTGGAACGAGGACTGAAGGTGGGAAGAATTTTCCACAATATCTGCTCGCTTTATTCCCGAAAAAGTATTCCTCGGAATTGGCAGGAATTATAAAGAAGATCCTGAATAATTATGTACAGCGACGGCTGTTCTTAAAAAAACGCTGTACCTAATGCTCACTTGAATGCGGCAATCAATTAAAAAATATCGTGTGTTGAAAGGTTTATGGTGAAATTTAATGACCTTAAAATACAAAAATAAATAATGATTAACATTTTACCTGAAAATTATTAATGATAAGAAGAATAAATTAAATATTGGAATATATTATAAATTGGTTTGTAGGTATGTACCAGATACCTATCTTATACAAATAGTTTTGATGTAGGTAGTTTCAATTGATGTGTAAAAATGTGAACGTGATTGGATTAGACATGAGATGTCCAAGTATGTATAGTCCACCACCTTCCTATCCTCCATCTCTTTCCCATCCCCACTATCTTAAACCTCAATTAAGGACGCCATAGTCTCACTGACTCCAGACGGTTGAGATCAGTTGGGACTTTTGTGCGGTATTCACTTAAAAAAATGTGTGGTAAAATCGCGTACGACCGTGTAAAGAATTTGAAGAGCGAAAATAATTCTGACTAGAAAGCGTTATGATCATGATTAAGAAAAGGACGTATTGGTTCTAACATCTTGGAATGGATTTGAGATCTGGAGAGAATTTTTTTTAATTTTTTTTTATTAATACCCCAATCTAGGCAAATGCCCGTATATGGTGGTAACAAATAAGAACATATAAAAACAATAAAACAAAGTTTTACATATATCTTAATACAAATGGTAATACAATAACAAAAATAATGAATATATATATATATCCATTTATTTTTCGGAATAACTTTATTGAGTAAAACCTCAAATTGTAATATTTAAATATTGAAGACAATATTAGTGATTCCTAAACGAAAATCTGAAACAGAAAAATCAGAAAAGGAAACGGTCACATCTGGGACACGAACCCAGGACCCTTGTCTTTCCGGGACAGTGCTCTACCAATCTGATTTTTCTGTTTCAGATTTTCGTTTAGGAATCACTAATATTGTCTTCAATATTTAAATATTACAATTTGAGGTTTTACTCAATAAATTTATTCCGAAAAATAAATATTCATTCTAGACTTGCAGAAAAGTCAACAGATGTCACACATTAAAAATAAAAAATAAGACAGGTTTATCTAAAAAGACGCTGTCTGGATTGCATTTAGTTCGGGTTGAATCTTGCGATCATACATAAAGATAGTTACCAATAAAAAAATGTGCGGTGAAAAAAATGAAGACTATGTTAGGACGGGTTGTTTCGGAGAATTTGAACAATTCATCAAATTTCAACGTTCATTTTCCAGTTCTGTGAAAGAATTTTTCAAGTTCTGTTTTAATTTCAGTTTTGTCAAGCAACTAGCCTATAATGATATAATAACAGAACTTGAATAGGACTTTCACAGAACCCGGAAATTAACGTTGAAGTTTGATGAATTGTTCAAATTCTCCGAAACAACCCGTCCTTAGTGGTTCTTATTCGAAGTATGATACAGTTAAAAGTGACCGAGGGGAATAGGGTCCCATTAGCTCAGTTGGTAGAGCACTGTCCCGGAAAGACAAGGGTCCTGGGTTCGTGTCCCAAATGTGACCGTTTCCTTTTCTGATTATTCTGTTTCAGATTTTCGTTTAGGAATCACTAATATTGTCTTCAATATTTTTATATATATATATATATCCGATAATAGGGATAAAGTCGGAATGATTTCAGTGTATTTCTTCAGTCAGACGATAATTTCATTCAGGAAGCTTTCCGATTTCGTTCTGCCACTTTCTATCAGCAATACGGTAATTTGCTTAAAAAGAGGATCTATTTCAACCTTACTGCATTGATGCTTCAACCTATTATACACCTTAGGAGCCAGAAATACATGGAAACGTTGTCCAAACGATGTATTCAATTTTGGTAACATCATCCTTTGTTCTGATCTTAGTCTTGTTGTTAAACTGTTATCTGCAAGACTATGAAGCTTGGGATTGTTCGTATTTCGTGTGATTTCGTTCATGATGAATGCATGTTTACACATTAGTATTACGTATCTTTTTTCCTAGAATGATATTGGAATATCTTCTAAGAAAAAAAATTGAAGACGCCCCAGGAAGACATTTCAAAATCGGAAAGAAGAAAATAACATCAGCTTTTCCAGAGGTTGAACCAAGTACTAAAGTCATTTGATATGTACGAATAAAAACTTTAAAATATATTAAACTAATAGTATATATTAGAATAAAACACAAAATATCCAATATAACACAAAATATTTAATGTAACAACACGTACGCGAAGGATTTTGAGCAGCAATTCCTGAGAATATTTGGAGTAAAAAATGTAGATATCATTCATCACACGTTGCAACTGTGTAGTTGGGTGAAGCTTGGCGGCTCACGTGGTACGCACTCTGTCTCGTTCAAGCAGCACAGTAACAAAAGAGAGATAGAGCATGTATCACATAGTCCCTTGTTAAAATCCATCGGGTCTGTGCTGTTACGCCCTGTATTTTATGGCAATAAAATAATGTTTATAAAATTTTAATTGGAAACTTAAAATTTTCGTTACTAAAATAAATTACGTGTTTTAGCTAACCTGCTCCAAGCAAAGAACGATATTATAGCAAAATGATATTCTATTTTTCTTATAATTAGTGTAACTCTCTCACCAAGCACAAGAACCAATTTCTACATTGGTGAGATTGCGAACATAAATATATTTTGTAAAGTAAATATATTTTTTATGTACTCATATTATATCCTGTACCCACTTATATATATTAAATTAAAAAAAAAATTAAAATAAAATTGATAATTTTATGGGTATGAAGGGTCGACTGAGATTTTCAAACCTGATTCTCGAATTTTTTCGAGCTTCGAATAAGATACACTTATTAAGGCAGCGGCGGTATAGTAATGAAGACCTGCGAATCTTTAAACTTGGCGTAAAGACAACCGCAAGGTTTTCGACTATTGTTAGAACCGAATTTCAAATACCTGAACAAGTTTGTTGATACAAATTTGCTGTCTAAACTTTGATGTTGATGAGAAAACTTATTTTAATTCAACATTTCCTTCGTCCCTGGAATGAGTTTAATCATATTTTTTAATATCCACGACTTCTGAAAGAAAGGCTTTGATTTTTTATGTTTTTTAGTGTGTTTGTTGTTGGTACATAATTAAGAAGACACACATATTAAATATTTTTAGAAATTAGTATTTTTGGATTGAAAAAAAACATTTATGGAAATTTGTACCAGTAAAAGTGGTTTGTCTACACAATATTATTGTTACTGTGTTTCATTTAATGTATGAACATTTCAGATTAACAGATTCTTTTTGATTGATGTTAAATAGATACCTACGAACCGTAAACATGTGAATATTGAATAATACTTAATTGCATTGCAACATTCTATAAAGTGTTTGTGCGACCACTGTAAACAGCCTACAATGGTTATTAAATTGTTGATGTTAATCGCACTTATTCCGTTTTCCCTATGGTTTCAAAGTGTATTTAATTAATACAAATGTTTTTAATGAATTCCAGTTATTGATACGTTATTCAGAGTTAGTGCCGTGCATTATGTATGATGTCTCATGTTCCCTGTTCTCTGTCCCCGGGGGCCACAGCTATGAGCTATCGGGTACTCTACCTTGTCGCCCATGATAGTGTTGGTGAAATATTTACACTTCAAACAAGGTCAAGGTTTTACATTTCCGGAGCTCTACAATGCTTCGGAAGCTGCAATTTTTCAGTAATTGGTATTTTGTCATCTCTAGACAATTTTCCAGTATATAGCAGAATAATTAAAACATTCTGCAACATAAACATTCCAAGACATAAATGAAACCTCGTAATAACCAAAAGTTTTACCGAAAAAAATAAATGAACGCCTTTACATCACCTCTGTTAAAATTATTACTCACTCGAGCGATATGCATTCGGTTCTCGATTTGGCCATTTCTCAAAATATTAATATCAAAATACATGAACACTGTTTACTGCGGTTTAAAGCCAATGAATCCACCTTGTTGTTACTGTTTATCCCATCTTTTTAGGTTTATTAAATGTTTAATTTTTATTTATTTATACTATTAATAATAATTTTTATCTATTTAACAATCCAGTTATAAAAACTCAGTTAACATACAAATACACATACAAAGACACATTAATATTCATATACCTAAATAAAGATTAAAATATAAAACAAATAAAATTAAATATATATATGAAATACAGATATTACAGTAAAGTAAGAGACGCAAGTAATACATAATATAATCAGTGCAACATATTATTTAACAAGAGCAAAAAAAAAATCTGAATCCATATAAATTATCAACAAAAATATCTACTTCAGCACACTCAATCTTATTATACAGTCTACACATTTGGGTCAGAGGGCTAAAGTAGGCGAGATTATATAGTACCTTGATAATAAGTGTTCTTTTGTTTTCCATTACCATTATTTTTCTTCAATTTGTTTAACTCTGCAATAAACTGCTTGTTCCTTGTGTTTTAATATTATTTAAGGAATTGAACTGGAAATTAAAAGGGATTGAGTTCAATATTTGACAATAAATTTGAAACGTTATGGCAAGCGATCGCTCAAGACGTTTTTGCAAACTTTCCATAATATGCCAAAAATCAAATGCGTTTGCTTGGAAAGTGAAACATGAAAATACAAAAATACCTATAATATAATATGTTAAACAGATAATTATTTTAATTGCCATTTTAAAAATTGGAACTGATTTGTCTGGAATTCAGACAATTCCCATTGATGTATTATTCTGCCGTGGCGACTAAAAACATCAGTCAGTATATTTAGTCAAGACATGAAGTTGTTTTGAAAAACTTTTTGACCTTCAATTAGTCCAATTTGATCTCCAACGCTCTAACCCGGAACGATCAGAAACTACCGATGACGGTCCCCGCGCATTTGTACTCGCGTGATGAAGGTGGAACACGTTTTGTCTAGACATTACTATGCAGTAGCTCCTTTTGACTTATCCCGTGATTTTTCACGGTTCTGAAGTGTTACAAATGTTGAGGTTGAAAAATAACGCAAAATAAATGTAAATGAAAGGCCTAATGTAACCATATCAAAGTAGTAACTTTCCTATGAAATCAATACCTGAACACTCCCCCTTGTTTTATTTTATAATTATTTTAGTGAGCACGATTGAATTACGCCAACTGGGAAAAAAACAGACGGGAATAACCCACACTTTTTGCAAAAATCAGTGTTTGAATAAAATCATTTTAAAAAGCAGAGCCTGGAGCATAAAATATCTTAGTAGGTACGTGATCCGTAATGAAAATTGTTTTAAATTGTTTACTGAGCTTGGCGAAGTTCTGTTTTTTTTTTACCTCGGACTACGCGAGCGTTTTACACTTTGTGTTTCTGTAAATTTGTTAGTTACGTTCCGGTTCCGTTTAAATCTTTAACTCGCTTAAAATACTGGCGTATATTTAATTTTTGCTTACTGCCTTATAGTAAATGCACAGTATGCTAAAGACGTCACGTATAGAGCTTTCAATCCCGGGAAAGTTAGTCATACAAGATGGCTGCAGGCAATTTCCCCTCACCATATGCAATGCCATTCATACAAAATCGCACTAATCGCTCTGTCCAGTGGCTTTGAAGTCCATGGCTTCAAATATATTATTCATAAATGGTGTTATTCATTCAAATGGTTTATTTTTATTAGTTCATTGTTATGTGCTTCAAAGAATGACTTTTTTAAACATCTTATAAACTATAATGGCGCCACTCCCCAATTCAAACTCTAGAAATATTTTCTCAAATGAGTTGGGCAGAATCGTTTTGAAAAAACCCGTTTACGCAATAGCCCCAAGCTATCTGTTTGTCTAAATATATGGTAATATTTTTGAATATTTAATAAAACATCTTATTTATGGCAGATGCATACTGATTATTTAATCTCTCGCGTGGTCGCAAATTTAGTGGCATTTTTATTTTACTGCGCATTATTTACAATGACGTGAGTGGTTAATGGTTTATAAACGTTTTCCAATTTAATAATTAGTTTAATAATAGTTTAATAACAGAAAGGTTAACACAGATGACTTGAGATTTCAATATAATTATTGAAATCTCAAGTCATCGGTGTTAACCTTTCTGTTATTAAACTATACTAATAGCTCAACTTCCTTTCTTAAGAGCGGTGAGGAAAGAAATATTTTGTTTGTAAATCATAAAATTATTGTTTTGCTTACATTACACTTTGAACTCGGTTTTAAACGACATGCGTGTTTCGGATAGGTTCGGCGAAGCACTGAGTACGCGAAAAAAAATTCCTGATAAAATATTGTATTGTTCGTTATCCTGTTAAAAACGGAATTGTAGGCCTTTAACTTATGAATTGATAGATATCCTGATAAACTTTAAGTAAAACACCAATATTTTATCATAATGCACGTGTTCATAAAAATCCCAAAATTTTAGCATTTCGTTATGATACATTATTAAGACATTAATATGAATTTACTAAAACTTTATCAGGAAGTGGCTTGCAGTCCCGTTTTTAACGGGTTTACAAATAATTAGAAGATTGAAATAAGCATTACTCATTTTTCTCCTTGTAGTAATGCAAAAAGGTGTGTTTTCGATTCAAATAATTTGGATGCTTTAATTAAATACTGCGAGTAGAATAAACACGCCTTGGCCTTTGAAATAATCGATCATTATCATAAGATAAGTCTTTTTATAAGCCAAGAAAACTCCAGAAAGTTCTTTAAAAAATGATCATAATAAAATAATATTTTTGAATGAACTTCGAAAAAATTAATTGAAAATGCGATGTTTTTTCTAGCATAAATCAATGTGGGAATTGAAACCTTATCGCCATCTACATAATGGAGTGTTATTGGTAGCGGCCCGATCATAAATGTCCCACCACGTGGTGCATCGCCTTAACTATAAGTAATATTAAATAAAGAAAACGAAAATATAGCCTTTCTTGAGTCTGCCGGTAATCTGAAATAGTGATTATGTAAGTTTTTAGTTTACGTCGCTAAGAATGGATATTATGCTGAAAAATGGTATTTAAAAAGTTTTAGAACGAGTTCCATAGTGGCCCTTGTTAGAAAATCACAATAATCACATATCATATTAAACATTATGCACGGTATCCATAAATCAGTGGTACGAGCGGAAAACGGAGAGAACTTACTGACACCATTAATTATAAATGCTGTTATTAAAAATTTGGTGAAATTATTCGTTTTCCTGTTGAAAACGAGACTGTAGAACTTTAACGAATCAATTGACAGAGTTCCTGACAAAGTATCAGTTAAAAGCTAATGTTTTATGAGGACGGCGGAATACGTGTTCATAAAAATGCTAATATTGGCATACTGATATCTTCGCATTATGTCATGATATTTATCAGGAAATGAACGCGTGTTCTCGATATATTCTAAAAAACTATTTTTTTATCAGGAAATTGGCATGCTATATTTTTTTAACAGGATCATCATACACCGAGCATTAAGAATATAAAAATTGTGCATAAAGGGAGTCATGGAGTGGAGTATTATGTTTACTAATATGTTTATTAGTACACATAATAGTCAATGTTTTAAAGAAACAATAACAATTATATTTTTAAAGTCAGATTATTAATTAATTAATTAATTAAATTATTTAGAAAGCTTATGGTGGATTAATCGTGAAGATTATAGAAGCGGTGTTTTGTTTTCCTACACTATTTTTCTTAATCTCCATAAATTTGTGGTTGAAATAATGGAAATAATGTTTGATTGCTTCTGAAAAGTTGAGCAAATAATCTGTTCGCGTTGGCGAGGTGCTTGTGTTGGTTGAATAATACATAAATTTATCAAATATTTAGCGTACTTTGGATGACGCGGAATATGCAAAATGTTCATAATGAAGGTTTTCGATTTAGAATCTATTCCCGACTCCATCGGGTTGAAAGACTCAACCTTTCGTCTATCGAGAGAGATTAAAGAGTAAATAAAATTTGTGAAAAAAATATATTTTACAATTTGATCGTAGAATTAAAGTTTTTGATTTTTTCAATGCGGTGAATTTCAAAATTTCAAAATTGAAAATCTATCTCAATCTTATGCAAATAGGATAACAATTTAGGAACATAGGATTGTGTGTATTTGTGCATGTATAAACGTTTTAAACATCCTGTACAAACGCAAGCAACCCATTTGTTTGAGTACTGAATCATTGACAATCATCACAACATTCGCTGCGATAACTAGTTTTATTAATATAAAACTATAATTTAAATAAAACAATTCAATGTTAGAGATGTTTTTCCTAAAACGTCCCCCGAGGGGCGAAATTAAAAAAAGGCAGACAACTTCCAACGTACGAAGTTTTGTCTTCGTCATTCCGTTTGAATCTAAAGAGCCTTCTACAAATTCCTCAAGTTTTGCCGATTCTAAGCAAGTTTCTTTTAAATTAGCTCTTCAAGGAGGCCCTAAGAAAAAAAATGACTCAGGGCCTGTATCATCTTTGGAGATGCTGTGTTGAGGGTCTTTTAAGGAAAAAGTAAGGATAGAATGTTATGGGAAGGAATAAAACGTATGAGGTGTGGGTAAGAATCTGGGGCCAATATGTCCAGGAGGGCGATTCTCGTTCTACTTAACGACACTAAAACCGTCCTTTCCTTCAAATTAACGATTTTTCTCGGATTATTCGTATGAAACGATTCCAGTTCTCTCGATGACAGATGGAATCCTTAGATTTTCGATTGCGCGCCAAAACTCATAGCCTTCCGCTAAGGGTACCCCGCGAGCTAAGGGTACCCCGCCGGCCGAATGCTAGCATTCGCGGAGAATTTGCTTCATTTAAGTGTGACGTTTGACAATTAGCAATATTTGCGTAGTTTTAACAAGAGAAAACTTAATTTTATCGTAAGTGTTGACTGTAAACATGATTAGTGACTTGTTTGTGGAACAATAATGCTATTAAATGAATTGAATAACGTAATTGCGATGTTTGTAAAGTACATAACATGTCGAAAGCCAGATAAAAGTGATTTAATTTACAATAAACTCCACATACTATTGAGGATTTCTACATAAATAATAATAAGTTTCAGATAAAATGGCTGCAGAATGGCTGGCGCTCGAAATTGTGGGTTTTGAAGTTAACCACAACGAAGTAAGAATCCCTTTCCGTATCTTAAAATACGCCCAAAATCCCATGGAAATGGGGCAAACGGAGTTCCTGAATTTATTCATAATATCTAAGGAAATTGGCCACTTCCTAATGAACTCGTTATTCCCTATTTTACAACCGAGAAGAAAGCATGGACTGTCTGTCCAGTCACAGGTGAGAGGTACATTCAATTAACTATTTGACCGGTCGGTGGCCGAGTTGACATCGCGCTTGAGTCCCACTCAGGCGAAGTGTGTTCAATTCCTCGGCTGGCTAAGTCCTACATCACAACACAAGCAACATTTTCAGCTTACTGTGGTGGTAGTAGGAGATTTTCAAATATTGTCAGGTTATTCGTAACCCAGGAATGTTTGTCTTTCTTTAAAAAAAAAAATAAAAAAATAAAATGTAATCCATGACAAAATAAGATACACTATTAGTAGCTGAATTTTTCACAGGTACTTACTGCAGTAAGATTTTACGCTGTGGGCTCGTACCAGAGAGGTATAGGTCACGAGTGGGGCTTGGCTGTCTGTCAGTCGTCGGTTAGCCGATGCATTTTAAATGTTTCATCGGCTATCAACGACACACTACTCCAGACGTGGGTTAAATTTCCTTTGACTGCTGCAGATAGGCAAAAGGCCAGACAAATATTTGGGCAGTCCGGTGATCCTTTCCCTGGTACTATAGGAGCAATTGACTTCACTCATATAGCTATCGTTGGTCCTGCAGTACAGGAATATATGTACTGCAATCATCACGGAAATCGCTCTTTAAACGTGCAAATGGTGAGCTCTTCATTTTGTGTAATTTTATATGCATAAGAAAGTCATATTATAATAAAAAATTAACATTTCAGATTTGTGATCCGAACTTGGTTACCTTGGATGTAAATGCAAAGTGATGAAGCTGCGTTCCTTGTGTTATGGAACTCTGGCATGAAATAGGAAAACTCATAGCTCATAGGTATAAATAATTCATGACATGTAGTACATAATAAACGTTTTATTGACAACACATAATTATAAATAATTTTTCAACAAAAACAAGTACACAACAAAAAATATTGTCTTCTCTCAACATAGAACGGGAAACCTTATATTTAGTTCACAGATATTGATATATTATATTCGATTTAAAAACAAAAAGAATATGTGTATGAGTGCACGATCGACCCGAATTATAAATGCATACGTCGTGTAGCATAATCCATGCAGGATAAGCAGAATCGATGAACCAGTTTTCTTCACCAACATAGCGCCGTTCTGCTGATCCATCAGCTTCTCATCAGCTCTGCTCTCGTTTCGGTCTGAAAAATTTAATAACTATTAAATTGATATCTCTAATAATTTTTAATTGATTTTACGAACATTATAAAATATAATTTAAATGCATATAAATAAATAAAACTATTTATTGTTTTATTTACTTGATGCTTGGTTTTCCTGCGGATTAAATGGACGTGAAGCTACTTTATTTGTATAAAGAATTACCTGTTACGAATCGAGGTCTTCTCTTTGGCCTCTGGGTTTGCTTGGGGAGGGGGAGGTCTGTCTACTGTGGGAGGAGTGGTTGGCGGTGTAGGGTTTGTCACGGGGTATTCACCCAATACGCCACCACTGCCGCACACACTGCATCTCTACCTCTAGAATCTCTACAAGTACAGGATGCTCATCAGTGACATCCACGTGCAAGAAGAGATCTCTATGAAATAAATAAACATATCAAATTGTATCTTATGAAATTTGATTATTTAGTAAAACATATTATATAAACTAACAAATAAATTTGTGTATACACATATCGTGTATTTTGACTCGGCATATCCTCTCTGCCAAAGGTATCTTGTGTTTAACCGCTATGCATTTTGACACACAATATCAGTCGTGTACTTGCTAAACATGATATAGCGCCATACAACATAAATAAACTACGTACATAGTCATTGGGAAGGACTTTGGGCACATCTAGTCCTTCAATTGACACTCTGCCAATGAGACCGACTATTTTTTCTTCTAACTCAGTGAGAATTATTCTTACCGAGGTATTACCAGTGTGCAGGTGATCTCTCAGAATTTTGGCAACCTTGGTCCTCACGTTTGATTTGAATGTGGTTCACACCTGAAACGAATATTTCATTACAGAACATAAATCAAACGCACTACACATTGTCAGACAGGCACTATTCAAAGTGGATAAATAAACTTACTTTTTGCCATTGGATTATAGTCTTGTGTGGACCAGCATTATTTAATTAATCTCCTAGGTTTTAAATGTCGTATCCATTTTAAAAGATTGGCTCGGCTATCATGGATCCGCCAGCAGAATTTATCGAATTGTCTTGACCGTGCCACTCTGTTGCAGCACACTGAAATTGAATTTTACGACAATTGATGACATGTAACTATTACACACTATTCTTAGGTTTCAAACACAATGATGAACACGAAAGATAATAATAAAATAGCTGTCTCACTTTTTACTTCGTTTTAGTAAAAAATATTATGATATTCGAAAGGTAACCTAAAAATGCAATCGTTCAATTGTACACAGACAATACGTTGTTAATTCCGTTTCAGTCTGGGGTGAAAAACGTCTAAATGATGCTTTTACTTACAACATATAGCATTTGCTTACCTCATTTTAAACAATTTTGTCAAGTTAATTAGCAAACGAACACGAAAACGGTGACAACATAAATCAACTTGGGTGACAGGTGACAGTTAGCGGCGTTAGTTCGACAGCAAACGTCACTTTAGAAGTGGTGAATCTGTAACAAAGTCATTACTATCCAGCGAGGTAAGTACCTTTTCACAAAACGTAAATCTTCGATATATGGCTTATTTATGTCATTCATAAATAAAATAAGCAGTTATTAAAATGAATTATAATATAAAGTAATTGTTTTTTTAAGTTTTAGTTAGAAACCTTGCGTCACTTAATTATATTTCACCGATTTGTGTTTTCAAATATCTGTTAACAATTTCGTAGATGCTCTTAACCACGCTTCTTTAGGATTTTTTACTAGGTCTCTCCAAAATTGTGGCGCTTTCGTTTACAATCTCAACATTACAAATTGACAAAAGAATATTCCAAACTAGATGAGACTTCAAATGGTTAATTCAGGTATAACGTTTTCCTTATTTTTGTCACAGAAACATTTGATCATAATATTAATATACAAATTATTGTTGCCTGCTTGAACCCTTGAACCCTATAAATAGGCATCATTAACAATTATCACAATTTTATAATTATAACAGTTTTTGAACTTCAGGGACAATATTTGATTTTAATAATGTCTTTGAGTTTTTTTTTAGGTATGTTCTAGAACTTACTTACATCTTTAATTCAGCCTTTATTATAATCTGATTTCTATTAACAGAAAATTGTAATATATGATAATTACAGGTATTTTATGTTTTTGAAAATCGTTAAAGACTTTATTGATGACCTTGCATTATTACAATTGATTTCATGGCATTTTCCTAATAGAGTCGCGCAACCTAAAAATATCTTTCACTTCACAATCAATGTCAATACCAATTAGTTTGTAAACTCTGTTATACGCCGCATATACAGCTTAGGTAACCAATATGCAGAAGTCGCAGATGTTTTTAATTGCACCGAAAGAACTAAAAAAAAGAATTTCGCATATTTTTAAAAAGCATTAAGGACCGGTTGTTTCACAGAATTTAACAATTCATCAATTTTCAAAGTCGATTTCCAAGTTCTGTGAAGATTCAATTCAAATTCTGTTATTTTATCATTATTGAAAATTTGTTTCACAAAACTAAAATGAGTACAGAACTTGAATAGAACCTTCACATTACTTGAAAATCAACCTTGAAGTTGTATGAATAGTTAAAATGCGTCAAAACCATCCTAACTTATTATTAATTGGTAAATAAATTTATTGTAGATATACTTACTTTAAAATCGTTTATTTTTTCTGTCGCCATTTTCAGTACGCAAATGAGAGCTTTAAAAATCATTCTGCCACTAAAAGCATACTTATTTCATTCCATCCACCTTTTTCCATTCAAACAAATTTTTATAAAAACAAATATTATATAAATTTAAAATATTGTCAATCCATAAATATACTAATGCACATAGAACTCACATTAAATTTGTATACTCTAAGTCTCTGAATGTTTGACCTGGCAAATGATTGTATTAAATTTTGAAACAACATGTTGTTTCGTCTTTTTCCTTGTTTATTATGAAACAACATGTTGTTTCGTCTTATCTTAACAAACGGACTGCAATCTTTAGAGCATAGGCGTCAGGTAGGTATGCTGTCTTTGTTCTATCGGTATTACAATGGAAATGCTCTGAGGAACTAGTGTCATTGATCCCTTCGGCACCGGTGCGTAGTCGGGATACACGCCAAACGCGCGCCCAACATTTGTACACGGTTGACATTTGTCACATGAGAACGGGTCGCTTCTACGATTCGTTCTTAAGTTCAACAGCTCGGCTGTGGAACGAGCTACCGGCCTCTGTGTTTTCTCCCTCCTTCAACATGGGACTCTTCAAGACGCATGTTCACTCCTTCCTCTCCACAAAAAGACCCTCCACACAGCATCCCCAAAGATGACATAGGCTCTGAGGGAAATTATTTTCTTCAGGGCCTCTGTGTGGAGTTAATATAAAAAAAGGGAAAGAGTGTATCATAAACATGATACTAGATTCACTCAAATAAAAGATTGGTGGTTCCGAAATGTACCATTAATTACGGTGAAAGAACCCTTAACTACATTGTACACAAAATATTTAATAAACTGCCAATGTCAATTATAATCTAAGAAATAGCTATTAGATATTTATATTAATGCCTTACTGAAGCCCTGGTATGGCTAATTGGAATACACATAACTTTTTATTTAACGGCAATATAAATTAAAGTAAAAAAGATACAATTTTAAGTAAAATAAAAATATAAAGTGATGTAGTTTGTTCTCAGTCCTCCTCATTAGGTATTCCTGTTCCGAGGCGGACTGTAGGTTGTTGTATATGTGTTGTTCGTGATTTACTCATCTTCTAATTTGTTGGTTCCCACAAAATATAAAATAAATTAAGCAAAAAGTATTTATGTTTGTTCTCTGTAGGATGCGTTTGTGTTACTTCATAAATTTAATGATTTTCTCATCTTCATGTTTAGTTATCCATACTTTGATGCCTTTTTTAAACTTTTCTATATCCATGGTGTGTTTAATTTCAATAGGAAAGGCATTATATAATTTTATAGCATGGAAATAGTGGTTTTTCTTAAATTTGAAAAAATATTAGTTAAACGCGTAACATTAACATAAAATAAAAATAAAAGCAATGAGAACAATACTACTTATAAAAAAAACACTAAAACTACATTGCTAGTACTAATGTATAGGGTTCAACAAAGTGCCGTATAGATTACATATAAAATATCAAAATATAATATCATTATTACCCTCAAACTTGTTGCTCAGATCATGCATCCTATTGGTTAGTGAGTGTGTCTGATAGTTGGTTGTGTATGTATTGCAAAGTAATGTTACGTTTGTCTTGAATTAAATTTTGTGTGGGTGATATACTTTTTCTTCATATATGGAATCCAACAATAGGTTTTGGCGTACAATTTTATACCATAATATCCCTCGGACAGGTAATATACTCATCGAATCATATAATATTTTGCATTTCTTTTCTTTGTGTAAAAATACTTTTGCTTACCAAAAGCTTAGGACGGGTTGTTTCGGAGAATCTGAACAATTCATCAAATTTCAACGTTCATTTTCAAGTTCTGTGAAAGATTTATTCAAGTTCTGTTTTTATATCATTGTAGGCTAGTTGCTTGACAAAACTGAAATAAAAACAGAACTTGAAAAAATCTTTCACAGAACTTGAAAATGAACGTTGAAATTTGATGAATTGTTCAGATTCTCCGAAACAACCCGTCCTTAGTCGTAGAGTCTTGAATGAATTAATGAATAAACTACCGTTCAAGTAAGCCGATGATAAACAAAATGGGTGAGTTTTTTTTTTTTTTTTGCTATTTGTTTTTGGGGTGTTATGCCGTGTTACGCTAACTCCTTCTTTAGCCAACGTTTCGGACAGCATTACAGTGTTCATCATCAGGGCAGATGTGTCAACACATGAACAAATAGCAAAAATACTTTTGGCCGTGAAAATCTTAAATCATATTTAAAATGGGTGAGTGCTCTAAAAAAGGGAAAATTCGTAAGGTTCCCGCACTTTTTGAGAAAATTTTATGATCAACTTTAGAACTACTGAACAATTTTGCTATGCCAATTTTGCCATATTATTTAATAGTATGTGCTTGATTATTAGTATTGTTTAGTAAATGAGCGTTTTTCTTTTGTTTTTAAAAGACTCATTGAACAATTGAATTCAAGATATTCCAGAAAAAAATTACATCTATATGTTTTTTCACATAAAGTAATCCTTCCGAAAATCTGCCAGCCAACAAAAATAACTAAAAAAAAACATCCAATGTTGTCTTGTCTAACTTTAAAAATATACTCAAAGTGAAGAAGGCATTTTTTAAATGAGAATACCACACAAGAGTCCCAACTGCTCTCAACCGCCTGGAGCCAGTAAGACTATGGCATCACCAATTGGGATATGTTGTTAGGCCGAAGGTAAAGGGAAGTGGAAGGAAATGGGGACGAGCAAGGTGGGGGAGTACCTGGGTATTCAGAACTGGTCACCAAACACGGCTAAAGCCATTTCAAGCGACGTTCTAATTCTGAATGGTGATCTTCCACAGGGGGATACTAAAAGTATCTTCCACTCTGGAACGTGCCGCAAGTTTGCCATATATTATTTTTAAATTGATAATTGTGAAATAACACAACCTAATCAAATAAAATTTACTTGCGCACGCCGTGATTTGAATCCGCGCACTTAAGCTTGCTAGTCGATAGCATTACCCCTCGACCACGAAGACCGATGCTTAAATACCAAAGAGTATACATTGTGTACTGTTTGAATAAAGACTAGGGAAATAGACATAGAGTTGCTTACGTTTATTTTTAACAATTTTTTTTAGATAAATTATATATTTTTAAATCAACTATGGAAAAAGCTACGAGGTGTCAGGTACCCTGTCGGTCTTATTGGCAATTGTTTTATGCTTAGAATTTATTGCTGCTTCCATTTAAAAGAACGTTAGGTCTCTAAGGGCGTGTTTCGCCGACAAATCATAACACTGTCTTCAAAAAATAGAACACTTTATTAATTGTTTTGAAATAACAAAAAATATTAAATAATACAGAAGTAGTAAAAAACTAACAAAAAACAATAAAAAAAAATCAATCTAAAAGGTGCGGAAGTTGAGATTAAACACAAAATTCAACCATGCAAAATATAAAAATGTCTACTGCGTGAACAAGTAACAAAATTATAAAATATAATGAAAATAGCGTGTGAAGCTAATAATGTCGGCAATCCGAAAACGAAAACTGCAATTTTTCATTTGCTCTAAATAACGAGAAAAAATTCTAAAATCTATGTATTTTTAAATCTATGAAAGGGTTAACATCATATGTACGCTACCACCCTTGTCACGTATCAACATCGGGGCACACAGTATAAAACATTTGTAACTCTAAAATATTTTTTATAAACAGTTTTATAAAAAAATATATTCTATTGATTGCTCCCAAAATCATTAAGATCCAGTTTCCGTGGAAAAATTTTATCATCTGTATATCGAAGAGATTATTTAATATTTATGATAGTTTCTAAATATCCATCCTAAAATAAGATATTTATAAACAAAGCTTATTAAGGGTATTTTTAGTGAAAACGAATAAACCATCTTTCTTAGACGTATAAATAGATATTTAGGACGCTAGGGATGTAGTGATGCCCCTGTGTTATGGCGGGTGAAGTTTACAGATTGAAGAATTTAATAATATTCACAATACGTAAATTAAACAATTCCAATACAATTCGTTTAAAGGAAAAGTTGTTACTTGGTATTATTTAAATTGGTAATATATTACAAGAGAGGTATACTACATTATTCATAATATACTATCCCAAGAAAACTCTTTCCGGAAAGGACACCATTATAAAATATAAGAAGAAAAAATATTATTGCAGAGGCATTCAAAGTTGAAACAGAATAAACAAAAACAGTACAGAATAGAAAAACATACATTGATACAGTTAACCAAGATACTTATTGGAATAACGTGAAATATTACACGATGAAAAATTATTCACGTAACACAATTATGTTAAGAAAATGGTCTATCGAAAGAATTTATCACTGGTTTTTGAAGCTAATGAGAAAATATCCTCCAAGTGCCTTTGCCAATATTTTTTGTTTGCTACTTGAAACTTTAATTTACCAGGTAATAATGCGTTGTTAGGTACTTAATTGTTGCTTATAGCGTTGCGTTAACTTAGTTTGCATATCTACTTAGTGGTGAACGATGCTTTCAGCATAATGAAATTTATGTACTTAGGTACCAACCTAAAATACCTACTTTTAAAATACTAAATTTACATTATCCTTCCGGAAATCTATTATTGTCAAAATTTCGTAACACAGATAGTAAACATTCCACTGAACTAATAAATTAGATGTATGATATTCATAATTATTTAAAGTGCATACAGTATTACGTAGAATGTCAAAAATGGAATAGTATTAGTAACAAATGTGTAGCGGCAAGCTACTAAAATAATTCGCAGACAACCTAGATCGTTCCAAACCATCATTATGAGCAGCGCTCATTACACATGGTATCTTTTAGACTCGCATGGAATTTACCTTAGACTTCTGGAGCATTCCCGGCTTTAAAAGACGTCGCATAGGCTCGAACATCATCTCAATTGAGCATCGGGAAGACCCTTGCTCATCACCACCAGTGAACATCGCCAGTCTGGTCTCCGCCCGCTTAGCGTCGAGCCGCCGACTACATCGCCGTGACCACACTCCACCACCGTTCATCTGCGCTTCTACGGTATTGTAAACCGGCCTGATGAATTCGTCATCGATTGTCTCCACTGCCGTGGTATCGAGCAGTTGGCCTGGGGGATTCGCCACCGATCATCTCCACCACAGTGTCTAGCACTCATCATCAGGTCCGGAGGAATTCATCATCAGCAACAAATCATAACTAAACTGACTACCCTATAAAGACAATGATACCAACCACATATTTCATTTGCCTCTGCCACCCTTACCATGAAGTGATTCAAATTGTTTAATTGTGTATTCGGGCCCAACATTTTTTTTTCATTAACAGGATGTACCTACATGTTCAATTACAATGTAAATATGTTTAGATACTATTATTACCAGTAGCGGTTCGTGACTTTTGGGTGTACTAGAGAGCTAATATTACCAAAATGGCATTATTGGTGTTGTTTTAGATGAAAACGATTTTATTTTTTATAAAATTAGATATTTTGTATGAAGATTATAAGGAAATTTCAGTTTGGCCGTGCGCCACACACATTTTCTGAAAATCTTCATTCGTAAAATCGAATTTCGTAAAAAAATCGTTTTCAGCTACAACAACTTCAATAATTCCATTTTTTTGTAATACTAGCACTGTAAATCTAAAATAAAAGTAAATCGACATGCCAATAAAAAGTATTGGTTGATAGGGATGACTAGTATAAAGTGTTTTTACTTATGCGCCATGTTTTCAATATACATATATCGGAACCTTTTTGGGAATTTTAATTTTTTAAGTTACTTGGCAACATGTTGAACATTTTGAGCACGTTAAGGTTCGCTGTCCGTATTTATTTATTTTACACGTTTATTTTTAGTTCACGTATTTATTAACTTACTTGCTAATTGGGAGTGGCTCACGTCCGTTGTACGGCCCGTCTCTACGAAGATTTTGTCTTGTTATTATTATCGTAATAAAATCTTTCAAAGTTTACAAAATTTTGCTGATCTGTAGCTGATCAAACCAATATATACACAATCAAAGTCATTTGCCATCAACGAGACCGACGAAATGCTTCTGGATTGAATGTTAAAAAACGTTATTTGACGTTTATAATTAAAATTGTTGTAGAGGAGTAAGTCTAAGTAACGAAATTTTATGAAAAAGAAGAATAATACATATTTTTGATAATTATTGCCTACACAACGCTAATGGCCACAAAATTTTTGAATTTAAAGTCAGTAGTTTTTATTCACGCTGCAGGAATTTTCGAAAATATCCAACAAGATACCAGAATACATGTTGTAATTAAATTAGTAGGAACCTAATGGTTCTTTTTCAAACTTTGGCAAAATTAAAAGTGTATTATTTTTTGTGAAGGATTGTACTCATTCATAATTAAATAACTCTATAGGCCAACAATTTTCAATGAATTCGGATATTCAATGAAAAAAAAAAGTGTATTTTTTTTTCAATTTTCATTTTCTTGGCTAACCCTCTCCGATTTTATATTCTTTTATCCTCGTTCACCCCTTAAATTCCCTGTGATATAACACAACGTTGTTTGACATCTTCGGTACTGGCAGACAAACCCCTTAGAATCACATGTCACGGTCCTTCCCACGACTTGAACGAATATAAGATTTGTGCTCCCTCCTCCCTTTACATGGAAAACACCGCCCTTAGTGCGTTCTGCGAGTTCTTCATGGTCGTATGCCTAAAATAGAGGCGGAAGCTTTTTTTCTGTATCAACTCAAAACAAATATTAATTAGTTTTGAGTTGATAGTTAAATTAACTAATTAATAATTAAATATCCCACTAGAAAACTTACAATATCATTTTTTATTAAATACTTTAAGAATACACTCATTGGAAGATAGGCGTAAAATAAACGACTTAACTTTTTTATTCAAGATTCTAAACTCTAAACTCGACTGTTGCGAACTTCTGCAACTCATAAACTTACAAATACCTACAATAACAACACGAAAAAATACACTATTCCAATGCAACACACATAAGCGCAATTACATTGCGAACTCCCCAATACAACGGTTTCACACTATGGGAAACCAATACTTAGGTAATGTCGATATATTTAATATTAACATTGCGAATTTTGTGGATTACGTAAAAGACTTATTTAAACACTATTCCTAAATGGAAGTTATATTTTTGTAAGCCATTCAAATCGCTGTATTTTTTAATTTATGTTTTTTTTTATTTTTTATATTTCTTTCTCATGTTTCAAAACTGTCATTAAAATTGTACCACCTACATGTAAAAGCCCTCTGGGCGTTAAATAAATGAATAAAATAAAAATAAAAATAAAAAAAACTCAAATGATATTAAAGCATTTAATTAGATGATTTAGAAATCTGGTTTGCACGAGACCCTCGTACAACAGATTAAAAATCAAACTTCATTCTCCTCGCATCATCATCGACTGTTACTTTTCTCGCACAATCATTATTTCGATCTGAATCTTCTAATTCAGTACATTCATGTGGAATGGATACATTTTTTGTTTATTTGGATTTGGATGTTACGACCTAAAGTTTATGAGCACTGTAAAGGTCCTTCCGAATATGAGAATTCGGAATCAACATCATTCTCTAGAAGAATAGATTTGATAAGATTCTCGAATCCTATAAAACGTTAATGTAATCAGAAAAAAAAATTTGGTTGGAGTATACTATGGTATGTATACACTATGTTTGTCAATAAATACTTCAGGGAAGTGCGAATTCGGTTAAAAAGATCATTTATATTCGTCGCCGACAAGTCGCATATATTTATGGTTTATAGATTACCTCTAGAAAAGCGAGATTGCCAGTTCTGTCTATGTCAATTTTGACACTTTTTGTGTTGAGTTATCTAAAAGTCGACAGTTATTTCTTGGTACCTCTTGTTTCCAAACATGCACAATTTTTTTTTTATAATGTGATTTAGATTCATTACATTATTCCTGAAAATATAAAAGGTTTATAGTAGGTAAAAAAAATCAAATTTAATCAAGTATGTAGGTAGCTGCGTTCAGCTTAAGTTTAGTTAGAAGAGTTATTGATTATGATACTAAGAACGCACTAATCTGTAGTACTCTTGGTGTACTGTAGATTAATTCTAAGCAAATACATAAAAGTAACAGGTAGATACATACATTTTTATAATTATAAGTAAATAGGCTCGATACAGGTTTAACCCTAGTGAGGTTGAAATGTAATAAATAAATTAACAAAATATTTTAATACAAATAAATAAGGAAATTTTTGATGTAGATGCTTTGGCGCCGAGAGACGTTCATGTTGGAAACTGCGTTTGCCATTATAGTCTTTGTTATTGAGGAGAAAAATGATTTGTTTTGCTACTCAAACTTCCAAATATTCTTTTAATGTATTTTGAGGACACAAAAAACTAGATCTAAACTTACTGGGAGATGAATTGAAGACTGTTTTCGGTATAAAAAATGAATATTTATTTGTATTCGAAATTCAAACAATGTGTGAAAGGACAATAAACCAAAAGCAATAAATCAAAGAAGAAATGGCACAAGGGATAAGTTCAGACTTCGCACTTTCCAAAAATCATTATTTTTACCGGCCGTTTTCCTGCATATGTGATTTTGAGTTACAAAAAATATAAAACAAAATCGAAACATTGCCATGTTAAATTCCGTAAAGTTTTTTTGAGGTCATAAAATAATGAGTCAGTATTTTATTCATTGTAATGCAATGCAATCAATGTTTTCGGGACTGTTTTATTTTGCTATTTTTGTTTACTCATGAATAATATTGACTAAAACAATAATTTACAGTGTAAAAAATATTGCATGGTACAATCTCTTTTTCATTTCTGCAGTTTTTAGAATACTAAGACTATTATCAAAATGTTATGCTATGTTTAAAACCTATCCACTCGAGCGATTTTTGGCATATCAAACCAAGTTTGTAAAAACTTTTAGAGTTAAGCGCTCACCATAAAGTGTAACATTTATAGAAATTCGAATGTAGGTACATTGTGTTTATTAAATTATACGGATCGATTACGACAACATAGATTATAATTATTATGGTAACATGATATTAAAAAAGGCTTTTCTCTGCTACCTTTTTGGACAAATAATAATCAAACTTATTTCTGGCACTGGCGGCACTTTATTTTCGTAATTTTTCTTTATTGTGGCACGTATAGGAAAAAGGGCAATAAAGGATATTATGTTAGATTGGATGAGCTCCGGGCGCGAGCGGTCTAAAATATCTTTAGGACCATTATTAAAAACGAAACAGTTGGCAGCAGGTTTTAAAAATGAATAATATATTGCCCTTGTACAAACGCTATTGTATTCTGGTCTCTCACCAAGTTGATATCAGGAGAAGTGGCAGTTGTTAAGTTTTTACTGTGGGGTTCAGTAATTTAAAGGAAAATTCTATATTTACACACTTATTTCATCAAATTTTATGGACTACCCCCAATTTTATTTTCATATTTTTATACGAACTAGCATTATTCTATTTTTTAAACATTTGTACAATATTAGGTAGATACCTAACATATACATAACAAGAATAAAATATATAATATATATTTGAATATATTGCATTACTAGCAAAGAAAGATACTTTCACAAATAAATAATATAATGTTGTATCTAAAAAAAGGTTGAATTTTGAAAATGAAAACAAAAGGAAACTACATTCTAATCTGTTTTAACGGTTGGAGAAATGCAGGATTAAGAAGATAAAAAGTGTACACAAATTTACTACTAAATACTATAAAGTAAAATAACATTAAACTTTCATTTAGTGCATGGTTCGGGTGCCAGCACCGCGGTGACACTCGTCAAATGCTTGTCAACTCCGGAGGTCACGTGGCCACAAACATTCTACTATCGCGGCGCAAAAAGATTGTCTTATTTTGGCGTGTGTTATTGGATTGACGTGCTGTTTATAATGTGCTCATATTAATATAAAGCAAATTTGTCTTATTTTCTCATATTTCAAATGGGATTCACTGTACAAACGGGCTTTAGAGAAAAACGCCATTGGATGAGAGTAACGTCTACTCAAAAACCAGTTGTAACTATCGTACAAAATTATGTGTGAAATAAACGGATGACCAAATCAACTAATGTGGAAGTTTTCTGGAATGTGTAGCAAGGTATCGATGCTGAGCGCTTCCAACATTGTTACATCATTCATATCATCTCAAATAAACAGTGTTAATCTCGAGTGACCTACCAGGTAAGTATGGTACTGTAGGTTATCTGCCTGTATAAAATGTAAATAAATAATAATAATGACATATTATGTACATTCTGCTTGTACAACTGCATTGTACATATGGCTTTTTATTGGTGATCGACGAACCGGTAGATGCAATCTATTGCCATAAATTGATAATAGTTTGACTAGTCTATGGTAATTAATAAGATAGATAATTATAGAAATGTATCATATATTTGTACAGCGCCCTTGAGGTGATTGTGCACAAAAAACGGCGTTACACAAATCATCCAAATATTATTATTAAATCTCTCATTTTAGTAGCCCCAAACCAAAATAAAACGTAAATCATTCATTTTATCTGTCTGAGGACACCTATTCAATAGAGGCACGACTATTTCCATCTCCCGAATTATTACCAACGAAATCTTTATTTTCATATAAATTAAATAAATTCATGAAAAATGCGTATCTGAACTGTTCATTTTATCAAATGACTGAACCAAAACGTTAACAAAAATAACAAACCGGTGATGTGCTTAATTTGATTACAACACTTAGGTACATTTCCTTATTTTCCAGTTCAAATTTCTCGCATAAATTGATATGGAATTAACTAATATAACTTTCCGTTAACAAAATTATTTGTTTCTAAAAAGTTTGAAATTAGAAAATGTTCGAATTTATCAAAATAATATTAATCTTCGATAATTTTAATTGGAATGATATTTTACTGTGTGTAATGGATATTTGATTTGGCATGAAATTAACTTAATGTAACTTGGTATTTTTTACTGAATTTAACAAGGGAACTAAATTGAGTTTCAATGCATTGAAAATAAATAATAATAATTGGACAACTTGTATAGCGCCGTTTTTGTGAAAAATCACCTCATGGAGGGCCCTGTTGATGTATTATATTTAGGTAAGACATTAAGCAAAAAATAGTTTCTATGTTTTACCTCCAAGTGACCTCCAACGCTCGCAACGTTAAATTACTAAATCTACCGAATCCTGTGTACGCTCATCGCTTATTGCGTTCCAATACTGAAAAATTTTTCAACGATAGCTTAGATGAATTAACAGGGAAGACAGGTTACTTAGACAACGTGCATGGTTTCACCGAACTAGGTCCGGTGGACAAACTTGTGATTTATGGCGTTCAGTATCGTACATAAGTCCGTCGGTCAGACAAGCTGTCACCGGCTGCCACAAACACGTCGCTCTAGGCTCTTTTTTGTGAAAAATGTACTTTTGAGATGTGGATAAATCAATCCTAGTAAAAACCAAATTTTATGGAGTTTCTTTCCATTCGCATGTGCTAAAAAAGCACTTATTATTTCAATAAATACAATTAATCACAATACTTTTTACGATCCAAAATATGCTCGCCCGTCAGTGGGCTGCTTAAACTCGCAACTGGTGTCGCGAGGAACATTTGTAATAATATAACTGTTTCACCCGTACCCATGTTATTTGAATGGCTATCTCTTTCTAATGAGTTCCATTCCATTTAGCTGTGAATGATGTTAATAGTCGCCATTTCATATGCTCTACATATATAATGTGTCTATTCTTTTCATATGCGTTTCGTTGTTCGATTTTAATCTAGAAACAAACTTCGTTTGTTACAAGTTTTCTTTGCAGAATCCAGAGTCATAGTTTAACATAATTTCAGTAGATACAGCTGACTTGCACTTACATCCTGCTCGTTGTCACCCTTGGCAATGAACTTTGAATGGCTTTAAATTCCACGAAAGGAAATAGTTCATACTTATCTAAAGATTTTCCAATAATACCAATGAAACGTTGCGGGCCAGTCGTGGTTCAATCGATGTACCCAAAAAGATGTCGCAATTTTGAGCTCGTTTGCGTATAGTTGACTATAAAGGACTTTTGAGGTGTGATTCAAGGTGCCAAATTACATCACCTTTGTACCCCGTGTTAAATGCAATTGCAACTAGAAATTAAAATCTTTTGAAAACCGTAAGAAAATAATTCCATTGTTTATTGCCTCAGATTTTCCGGCAGTTAACAAAATGTATCCCGTGTACTCGCTATCTGGTTCTTTAAAACGTATTTTTGAATTTTTATTCTACAAGTTTAAATTTCTATCCTCAAGTCCATCGAAATATATAACAAATTTATTTGAATCGATTATCAACTGCTTACTAGTAAGGGCCGTCCTTTTCTTTGTCCGAGCTCGGCGAATGTTATTCCTGTCCACGACGCGAGACGCATCACTCTGTGACATTGATTCTGCAGTAGGTACAGCGGAACAATGGCAGTTCTTGCTTGATTCGAATATCTGTCTAAATTCTGGCCACAACAAGGAAGTCTTTCACAGCAGCATTCTTTTTTTTTATGTTAACTCCAAATAGGAGGACCTGAAGAAAATAATTTCCCTCAACATCTACGCCATCTTTGGGAATGCTGTATGGAGGGTCTTTTTGGGGAGGTAGTCAACATCTCTTCAATACCCATGTTGTAGAAGGAAGGAAACACAGAAACTGGCAAATCGTTCCACAGCCGAACTGTTCAACTCAACGAGTAGGAACAACGTTAAAAAAATTTCTTACGTTTTTGATTCCAAAGTTCAAACTACACGAAGAAACAGCTACAGTTAATTTATTTCCGGACTTAATCTAATTATTTGTATTTTCAATATTTTAATCTAAATTCAAAGTGGTTGCGGAAATATAAATATTTTTTTTTTATTACAAATAAGTACATAACAGGGCATCAATCCCACGTATGACGAATTTGACATTACGAAAAAAAATCTCTATACTTGACCGCTCCATCCTAATATATATACCTACTTATCAGTGTATGCAAGTAGGTATGTACTCGTATTAATTTCCACTAGTGGTGTAATTTTCCTGATTTCTTTAATGTGACACCTCGCAAGAGGTTAAATAGCCAGGAGCCGATTAATATATCTTTCGTCGTAATGAAAATTAAATGTTAAGTACCTAGAGTAAATACTATTCAAATAAACATAGCTAAATCAATGTCAAACAATATTTCGATTTGACTGAATGAGTATTTCTATAAATAAATAAATAAACAAATATCAATAGATGTTATTTGATACTGATAACTACGGTGAAACGATATAATACATATTTTTTACACAAATGAAAGAATATCTTTGTTTTAAACCACTTTATTACATTTATATACGTCGACCGGTTTCGGTTGAACTCAACCTTCATCAGGACAGTACAAATATAAACTAAAATATAATACAGAGGAAGATTATTAAGTAAACAATAAAGAAAGAGAAAGTATATAAATGTGAGGGAGAGAGCATCAGGGCAGCGGAGTAGGTAGTGGGGTCGGGGAGGGGTGGGGATTACCCAGGGAGAAAGGAAACATCTTTAAAATAGGGCTTTTAGTAAGTTCTATCTGTTTGTTTAAAATTGGGTAATTATTTTTATTTTTATTTGCTTTTGAGATTTCCGATGATTCTAAATTATTGAGACGTATTCCTATTTTATTTTTATGTAGTATTTGAACTCCTGTCGTTCTATTAAATGTATGATTAGTATTAATTAGGTGTTCGGAAAATTCTGAAAAACCGGTATTTGTTAAACACCTGACATGTTCTTTTACTCGAATATTTACATTACGCGCGGTTTTACCAATATATATTGCCGGGCAATCGTTGCAATTAAGTTTGTAGATCCCAGAGTGGCTAAACGTATCTTCTTTATCTTTACAATTATTTAAAAATTTGGCAAAGTTATTATTAGTATAGAAGGCCGGCCTAATTTCTGATGGAAGTTTGGATGTGCAAAGGGAAGGATTTTATCAAAAAAACTTCGCCGGATCGCAACAAATAAATTTCTATATAATGCTCTACCAACTATTAATAATAATAATTTAACTACTCAATGGCGTAGAATTTTGGTTCATAAGTAAATTCTCTTCCCTTTGCACATCTAAACTTCCATCAGAAATTAGGCCGGCCTTCTATACTAATAATAACTTTGCCAAATTTTTAAATAATTGTAAAGATAAAGAAGATACGTTTAGCCACTCTGTGATCTACAAACTTAATTGTAACGATTGCCCGGCAATATATATTGGTAAAACCGCGCGTAATGTAAATATTCGAGTAAAAGAACATGTCAGGTGTTTAACAAATACCAGTTTTTCAGAATTTGCCGAACACCTAATTAATACTAATCATACATTTAATAGAACGACAGGAGTTCAAATACTACATAAAAATAAAATAGGAATACGTCTCAATAATTTAGAATCATTGGAAATCTCAAAAGCAAATAAAAATAAAAATAATTACCCAATTTTAAACAAACAGATAGAACTTACTAAAAGCCCTATTTTAAAGATGTTTCCTTTCTCCCTGGGTAATCCCCACCCCTCCCCGACCCCACTACCTACTCCGCTGCCCTGATGCTCTCTCCCTCACATTTATATACTTTCCCTTTCTTTATTGTTTACTTAATAATCTTCCTCTGTATTATATTTTAGTTTATATTTGTACTGTCCTGATGAAGGTTGAGTTCAACCGAAACCGGTTGACGTATATAAATGTAATAAAGTGGTTTAAAACAAAGATATTCTTTCATTTGTGTAATAATGTCAAGCCACAAAGTGTTTGCTTCCTTCGATAACATATTTTTTATGTGAAACCTTGTTTTCTATTGTGGCCAATATCATCAAATCTTCTGAAAAACATTTTATTCGTGGTTTTATTATGAAAACTTAATATTGTACAGAATACCTATAAAAACATAAAATTAAACAATTCGAGCCACGGGCCTTTGATATTTAATGTCGCATTCAATAGAAAGGATTGTTAACTATATTTCTTATTTTGGGAATGTATTATTATTTAAATTGAAGGTCTTTGGAGGAACTTGAATCGATTGTGGATTCCAACATCACAAGTTTATCTTTAATATCTGGTGTTCGAAGTTCAAAATTCAACTTTTAATAATCATCAGGTAGGTACCTATTTTACCCAAAATTATCATTATAGTTTCACGTTTGATTACAAAGTGAAAGTTATAAAAAAATCCCTCCTCATCGTTACATTTTAACAAAAATAGTTCTATCAATAAAACACAAACGCCAGTTTGCTCCGTGTTCTTTGCCTTTTCTAGAAATTTATTTATCACCTTTTTGGGATAACCTCTTTGAAAGATTATGGAAAGCTCTTTTTTAAGGTAAGGTTTATTCGAATTCCCTCGGAGAAAAATGAGTGTTCCTGATTTATTTAAATCCGGTTAAAAACGGGATTTCAGGCCGTTTCCTGATAAACTTTTAGTAAATTCCCATATATCGGAACACGTGTTTATGCTCCTGAGTTTGTCTTGATATTATATAATGCCGATGTGCGAAAATGTAAGAATTTTTTTACTAACACGTGTTCCGACATCGTGATAAAAATAGCTATTTTAGTACAACTTTATCAGAAAACCTATAAATTCATTCGTTTAAAACCTGCAGTCCCGTTTTTAACCGGATTACGAATAACACTGGTCGACATTTACTTTTTTAAGTGCTGTCCCTTAAGCATAGCTAATTTTTTTATATGTATTTAGTATCCGTAAAAACGAATAGAAACAAAAAAAAATTTAATAGGTAAGGTTTTTTTATTTTTTAACAAAGTTTTTTTACATAATTCTTCCATAGTATGACGGGTACTTACTCAACAAAATTTCAAAACTAATTCAATTTAATTTTTTTTGCTCCTGATTTGCGCTTGTGAGTATTTTGAGAGTCTCTATGCAGGGTCCAGCAATAGTCTGCTAGCATAGATGGACTACACTTTCCTTGGTATCACTTTTCCATGTCCGCAACGTCCTGGTGAAATCGTTCGCCGTGCTCGTCACTGACATCTCCCATATTTTCGGGGAAAATATTCAAATGTGAGTGAAGGAAGTGTATTTTTAGTGACATGTTACATCCCATATTTTTATAGACTATGAGCATTTCAGACACAATGCTGATATAGCCTTCACTTTTATGACTTCCAAGAAAGTTCTCGACAACATTCTTGAAGGCTGACCAAGCGGCTAGCTCGACTGGTCTCAACACTGTTATAAAGTTCGGATCAGTCAAGACCTCCCTTATTTGTGGTCCCACAAATATTCCTTCTTTAATTTTTGCGTCGCTGAACTTGGGAAACTTTTGCTTTAAGTAAATCATGCCATTATCATCCTTAGAGAAGCCTTTTGAAAAAATTCCATCAAACCCAATTTAACGTGTAAGGGTGTAAGTAAGATATCTTTAGATTTTACTAAGGGGGCATGTTGAACATTCTTCGTGCCAGGTTTAAGGTGCTTTCTAGTAGACCAGTCCTTCTTGGCATAATGGTTTTTCCTGTCTCTGCTGTCCCACTCGCACAGAAAACAACAATACTTTGTGTATCCCGTTTGCAGTCCTAGTAGGAGCCCTATTATTTTTAGATCACCACATATTTTCCATTCGTATTTTACAAATTTATTTTTTGTTAACAGCAGCTTCATGTTGTCATAGTTCTCTTTCATGTTTGCAGCATGACCAAATGGAATGGATGGTCAAAAATCAAAAAAAAATGATAACTCACGAATAAAAATGAATTAATACACATTTTAGTAAAACTTAAAACCCATAAAAACCTGACGTGATAGAAAAAAACTAATCACATATCTGAAATCAGCGTGAAATTTCCTGTCAGATTTGGCTACTTTCGTTAAAGGGACAAAAAATGTGTTGACCAGTGTAATTTGAAGATATTCTTAATAAATAAACAATATTTATATTAGTAAGGTTTCTCCTTCCATTACTTTCAAATACGATATTATATATATCAGACCTCCGACTTATGTCCAGTCCATGCTTAATGCATAACTACACACTTACGTTTTTATATTTAAAAGTATTAGAAGTAAAAAGATTTGTAGGTTGGTATTCTACTGATCTCAATAAACGACAAAGAAAGAAGCAAAAAAACTCGATTCAAATTTTGAATACTGGAACTAAAATATTTGAATATTTCATATAATATTCATAAACCTTGCTATACTCGTATTTTGAAATTTTGTAATATTGTGTTATTAATTCCAAGAGTAAGGTAACCGGTAAAAAGAGAGACAACTGATTAAAAGTCTTATTGTTCTGTTTGACAACTTGACAGTCATATGAGAAACGGGATTTGCTCCCGTGAAGCGAATAGATATCTCTTGATGCTTTCAATTAAATAAGTATTTTCGTATATTTCAATTAAATTAGTCATAAACCATCTAAATTTTCAGAAGAAAGCTTGTTCATTGACAATAATTCAACATATTTTACCGTACAGTAATAGCTCCACACAGGAGGCCCAGAGGATAAAAATGAGAAAATCATCTTTGGGGATGCTGTGTGAAGGGTCATTTAAGTAAAGGAAGGAGAGAAATAGTCCCGGAAGCAAAAAAAGTATTATGGGTTGGTAGGAATCTGAGGGTCAATGTGTCCAGGACTGAACGACGTTTGAATCCATCCCTCCCACTGTGGTGCAAGGCGATAGGTCGAGAGAGAATCAGGCTGGAAAAGTCAAAAGGTCTCCCTCAAACCAGTCGATCCGACCCGCCACGCAGTAGGCGTGAAAACGCATCCGCCGCCAAGACCTAGAAAATACTCACCCCATGAACCCGGGCACTCCCGCCAAGTCACCAAACATATGGAACCACTTGGGTCATCTTTTGCAAAACTATAGGTTATTACGTATTACGAATTATGAAAAAATCCATAATGCGTATTATTTTTAATGGAATTCGAGTTTTTAGTTGTAATAATAAACACAATTTTAACTCGGTTTTATTGATTTTCACATTGAAAAATTTAAATTTGATGTCTTTTTTCGTTTACTAGCTGACGTGTATTCGGCATAGATCGACTTTTTTCTAATTTCAATAAATATAATATCCAAGTTTTATATATATAAACCTTTCTGAAGAAATTTTCTAAATGAAAGTGAAAATCCTATCAAAATCCGTTGCTTATTTTAGAAGAACTAAGCGCACAGACGACAGACGCGGATAGTGACATTGTTTTATACTATTTAGAGTTGAAAGTGAGCGGGGAGACTCAAGATGACGAACGATTAACATGATTGGAAACAGGCGAATTGAGCGTCACCACTTGGCTGATCGGTGTCTCAGATTGATCTCTAAAAAAGTTGGGAACAAAGGCCTTAAGTAAGCTCTAAAAATATTAAGTGGGTTGTTAAAATATATTCCTAAAATGTAAATAAGTATCTTTAAAAATGCGGCTTTATCACACAATTCCCCGCTGTCAGTATCTTATTTTGTTAGGTTTCCGTATCACAACTTCTTCTGTTTTGGTAAGTAGTTAAAAGAAGGCGAGGCTAGCAGTTAATTTAGTCTATGCTAGCAGTACATAACGCAGGACACCGACCCTGATGTATGGCAGTAAATTATGGAACTGGAAAAAAGTAACGATAATAAGTAATGAAAAAGATTTAAAAGGGATGCTCAAATTTAATAATGGTTTTGACATCATAACTGGGTAGCCCCAGTAATACATGTCACGAATAACTGAATCAAATACTTAAGTCGGGTCATGTCACTGGACGGAGTCGGAATAATCTATGAAGGTATATAATAGCTCTATTCATACATACAGCGAACATTCGAGGCAGTTACTGAGTAATTTAGAAGTCAAAAGAGCAAAATGAATGTTGTCAGTGTGTGTATTATTTTGAATTCGACTCTTTTCATATATATATGTATATTTTTATTTTATTTACACTTTTTAATACCTTTAGAGCTTTTAAATTATACCACCACTAGTTTCATTAGGGTATAAAAGAATCTACAATAAAAGATATAAATTTGTTTTAGACCTCTTTAATTTTAATTGCACTCTACAGATTTCGGAAGCACCCTTCCTTCGTCAGGAGAATATTAAAACTTAATATTCTTAATATTAATGTTCCGAAAACGATAGAGTGCAATTAAAATTAAAGTGGTCTAAAACAAATTTATATCTTTTATTGTAAATTATAACGAGCCACAAAGTGAATGCTTATTTCAAATATGTATAAAAGAATCAATTAGATGTTACAAGTCAGATAGCTTACTTATAGGTTGGACCAAATCGTTCATGGTTCTTCTGCAAGATAAGCAGGTTAATTCAAGTAATTTATCTAACTTAATAAATTAATTTGGATAGTGTATAATTTATTCAGTCGGTATGAATGGTGTATAATTTATTCGATCGGTATGGATGGTGCATAATTTATTCAGACAGTATGGATGGTGTATAATTTATTCAGTCGGTATGGATTGTGGACATTTTATTCAGTCGGTATGGATTATGGATAACTTATAATTGATGATTCTTAATAATTTGAACTGAATTCTCTCAGTTTTAAATTGTGTGCTTTATAATATTGGATCCAATTGTGGAACTGTTTTCCAGTTAGAGAATCTGAAAAGAATAGAGTGACCTAAAATCTTTTACTGTTTTAATAAATCCCATACATTTCATATTCTTATTTGTTAATTCATTGATGTGGTAGAAACGTTAGGTTTTTATTGAATAAGATAACTAGATCTTTGATTTAAGGCATATTTTTAAAAGTAAAATTTTTGATACTATAACGAGATAGAACAATAGGATTTTTTTTATTTCTAGAGTATGATATTAATACTTGTTTTTTGTTTTTATTTTATAAAATTATTATTAAATTTACAAAAACAGTTTATTTTTAAACAAGCTCTGTTCAGCTGAACTTGTTTAAACATAAAATTTAATACTAATATTATTGAATAACTAAGGAAAAACAAAAATTCAAATGGAGTTCTAGAAATTATACTTAATACAAGACTGTACTGTAATTTTCTTTATCAACAAAAACATAACAGGAATATAAACATACCTACTATTTAAAGGAACATTAGACATAATAAAATTACAGTTATAATCGAAAAAATGTTTAACGGAAAAGAAATAAAGAGACAATAGGTATACTTATACGAGCCTGTATTGACACAGAGTTTTGAGCAAATTTTATTTCCTCTGTCTATGGTTTACCAATATATACAACATATGAGTTCCTATAAAACCATTTATTTACTAATAGGTACAACGTTACTCATATTCCAACGAAATTCGGTAGACTTGTGTGAGTTCACTGGTTATTGCACGACCTTTATGAAATAACCATTGTTAAGTGGCGATATTAAATCGATTTAATCTTTTTATTTTTCTTGTTTCTTCGGGTAGTTTGTTGTATAGTTTATGCGCAAAATATTAGAAATTTCTTTGTCCAAGTGTAGTTATTGTTTTGGGCTTCAGTATGTTTTGAGATTTTGTAATATTTAGTCAATTAGTTTTTAAGGAGGCGAGTTAAGATTGTTTTGGCGTAAACATCTAGTACTTAAAGTTTGTCAAAGATATCTTCAGTGCTTATTTGTAAAAGGACTTAAAGGAAAACCTTTATGATTAATTTTGTACCTTTGACAGTGAATCTATGGCCGAAAGTATTGCACCACCCCACTTGATTATTCCATATTCGATTATCGATTAGCAGAGAACATATTATACAATTTTCATTTAATATTTCTTATATTTTCTTACCTTATAAGCGATAAAGATTAGTTAGAAGAATATTACAATCATTGTGAAGGTATCGTTTTGTAGCTCATAAGGTCATCGGCAGACAAGTGTGTGTTTTTCTTTTAATATCGTTAAAACATCATTAATACATATTAAAAAAAAAACAGGTACCGAATGAGAATGGTTTTCCTGCAAGATAAGGCGGCTAGATAGTTTAACTTAATTTAATATTTATTTATTTATTACATTACATTAGATACATGGCAAAAATGACAAGATGATAATATTGCAATAACTGTGTAAGTATATTAAAAATAAGTACAAGGGTTATTATGAATTGTAGGTCGATATTAGTTCCTAAATATTAAGTTTTTACTAAATAAGCCATCAATTCGTAACCATGTAAAATTTTAATTGACATTATTTAATAGTTTTTCAGACACCACCCTCCCCAAGCCATTCAACTATTTAGTTATTACTGAACCGATGAATAACATTTTGCAAGTTTTAATATTTAATTCTTAGGGGATTTTATTACATAATGTCGGTCCCAGATCTACGACTTTTGATACTTTGCCGTATTGCTCCTTGGAACCACGGGATCCTTTCGGGTGTAACTTCTTGTGATATTATCAATTTTATCAAGATTTTCTAGATTTTGTGTTCCTGAATAATAATCCATTTTATGTAATTTTGACGAACATCAAGTACATTAAATTTTAAGTAGAGCCGATCGCTAGAATACCTATAGGGTTTACGCAAAATGACTCTAATAACGGATTTTTGGGCCTTTACAAGCGGATCTAAAATTGTTCTACCAGACAGAACCCAACCAATGCAACCATACGTTAAGCTGGGGTTGCACAATCCAAAATATATTTTTCTTATGTCTTGTTGTTTAATTATATTTCGTAATGCAAAGAATATGTGCATCAATTTTCTTACCCTTATTGAAAGGTTTTTGGTGTGATATTTCCACATAAGATTATTGTCTATAATAATACCTGGATGTTTGATGTTTTTCACACATTCCAAATGTTCACAGTTGCAGTTAGAATCAATATTACCGGAATTAAAATTAAGCTTGTGTATTTTTATTGTGTATGGTGTGGTAGGTTGTCATTCTATAGTTGAGCTGAATATTGTGTATTTATTTTTTGTTATATTCAATGTTAGTAGATTTTTGTCAAGCCACTGTTTTATCGCATTGATTCCACTTTCAGCATGTTTATGAGTTTGAGTCCAATCCTCTCCTTTAAATATAGCTACTGTATCGTCTGCGAATGTAATAATTTTTCCACCCACTGTTAGCTCGCACAACTCATTGATGTAAATTATAAATAGAAGAGGTCCCAATGAGCTTCCCTGTGGTACCCCAAAGTTAGTGTCCAGTGAATTTCTCACCGTTTTGCCAATTTTAAGTTGCTGTCTTCTACCCTTTATGTAACTCTTTTACCATTAATAAAGAGCATACCTACAATACCAATATTTTTTAATCTTTTGAGTAGTGATTGATGCGATTTTGTATCAAAAGCCTTGGCTAAAATTAAGAACAGTGCGATATATATATATCTATATTTCCAGAAATATGTTCTGTATGTTGCAATATAGCTTTGTCCGTTCCTCTCCCCGGCCGAAAGCCGAACTAATTTTTGCTTAGAAATTTTTGGCTATCTACGTAGTTACTTTATCTATTTATAAAGATTTTTTCTATAATTTTTGAGAAAGCACTGAACAGGGATATTGGCCTATAATTTCACACTTGGTTTTTGGGTCTGCTTTTGTAGATTGGTACTAAAGACTTTTTAAGATGGTCGGGAAAAATCTCTGAAGAGAATCTTTTATTCAAAGTTTTTTTTGTTGTTATTTGTTTTTGGGGTGTTATGCCGTGTTGCGCTAACTCCTTCTTTAGCCAACGTTTCGGACAGCATTGCAGTGTCCATTATGTGTTATTATTATCAATAACACATCTGCCCTGATGATGGACACTGCAATGCTGTCCGAAACGTTGGCTAAAGAAGGAGTTAGCGCAACACGGCATAACACCCCAAAAACAAATAACAAAAATACTTTTGGCCGTGAAAATCTTAAATCATATTTTATTCAAAGTGTTCGATAAAGGCGATGCAATATTGTGTTTGATGGTTTTTAGTGTTTGAGTGTTAAGACTATCAGGACCTTTCGAATGTGTATTGTTAAGATTGTCAATTATTTTTAGAAACCTCTTCCTTTGTCTTAGGTGAGAATTTAAATGAAAAAGATTTGTGTTTTGAATGATGCAGATGCCAATGAGTCTTCAGTTTCTTTCGTGATTTTCATGATGTTTTCCGCAAGGTTACACCCTACTGTCGAAAAGGATTGGTTAGTGTGGCAAGCTATTATATCCGGATCGGTGGTGGCTGTGTTTCCAATCAGAAGTTCTTTAATATAAGTGTCAAATTGTATGTTTAGTTTTGGTAATTTTTTTAACGATTTTCCAGATGTTTTTACTGGACGAATCTTGATCAAGTTGATGCTTATAGTACCTTTCTTTTGCATCACGCATAACATCTTTACAAATGTTACGATACCTAAGGTAATTTTGTTGTTTAAGAGTGTTTTGTGGGTCTTTTCTCTCCACTTTGTGTAAATGACTTTTTTGTATATATCATTTAAATACCACTTCTAATCCAAGGAGTAAGTTGTATTTTTTATGTGCAATGCGTTTTTCTTTTGAATTTTTTGTTATAAGCTTGTTTATTTTATTAATAAATAAGTTGAGTGCGTTATTAATTTCAGTTTCTTTATATACATCCTGCCATGTTTCATCATTTAGATTCTTAATAAATCCCTCATAGCAGATGGATGATGTGAACTAGTTAGTTTTTAGTATATAATTATTGATTTTCAACTGTTACGACCGCCACCGTGATGGTTTTGTTAAAAATAGTTTATTCGTAACTCGGCATCATACATGTAATGTAATGAAGTATGCGGGAAATAGTGTGATGGTTAGGTAGTTAGATAATTACAATAAGACAAATAGAGAAAGGCTCAAACTGCAGACGAGTGTAGTGGCGGCCTGTTGTATGGCACGGCTGAAAGAAACTCCGTAGACATATATTGTTGACTTTAGCGCTTTGCATTTCGTCTGTTTGTAAAGTTTTTGTGTGTTTCGTGTCCGGTCAATCTTGTAAAGATGGTAGCCGTGTTGGATAGTACTTTTTAACTCCGCCAGAGTTCGCATGAGCGTTTCGAGCTGTTGAATCGAAGTTTACGGTTTACAGACCTACTAGTAATAATACCCATAAATAGGTTCGGAAGTTACTACTTCGTAACGGCGTAACGCCAAGCTGTTTTTTTTAGAAGAGCGTTATTGGTAATAATTATTTTTCCAACTACATATTTTTATAGGTAATGCAAATTTACAGCGTTGCGGTTCTAAATTAAGTCATTATTATGTTCATTTATTTATTTATTAAGACATACACAGTACAATAAGATACAGTTGAAGATATTTTTCGTAATTACATAATTGTAGTACCTATAACGTATGTCCATAAAATATCATTACGTAATTTCGCCTTGTGTTGTCGAATAAGTAATTGTCGAAATGTAGAGATGCGAAAGTTAATTTTTTTTTCTCACACGGTAAAAATAAATATTAAAAGCACATTCTAGACACAAATTGTATTATAAAACATATTTTTGAGCATTGTGAAGTCACATTGAGGTGATATTTCACAAAATGTAGGTAAAAAGTGTAGGTATTTTTATATATATATATAAATAAATATATATCTTTAAAAATATAAATAAGTAGGTATCTGGCTCAAGCATTTAATTTTAAAAATCTCTTTTTGATATCCTGCAGCTCGTCAAATTCAATTAAGTAGGTATGTACCTACAATTTGCAACAATAATACCTGACAATTTGTATTATTTTGTAGTTATAGGAGACGAAATATCGAGCACAACTTCACCTAGCTAAGAAATAAATATGCATTCATCGACTTAAATACAATTCATCTGAGCATGTTTTACAAATATTATATTTTAAAATTAAACAATAACTTTGTAAACATCACTTATCACAACTCATCACAACTTTGTAAACATCACCTATCATCACATCTTATAAGTGATGTTTACAAAGTTATTGTTTAATTTTAAATTATAATGTCACATCACAAAGTAACCGCTTCATATGAAGAAAAAATATTATATTATTTACGTTGACCTCATCTCGTGTGCATGTTTTAAGAATATGCACTTTATTGTAGCCTTTCTTCCTTTCTGACCCATTTCTCGGAAAACGAACATTTTTAGATCTGTCTGGATTAGTGCTACAATTAGAGGCGCTATTGCGTACTATCTCGTCGAAACTTGTTCCACTAATAGAACGCGATAAACGGTGCACGTAGACCCGATGCGATAGTTTTAGTTAGAGCGTTGGAGAGTAAAAAAGGGAAACCTATTTTTTCGCTTCATGTCTTATCCAAACATAATACATCAATGGCCGTATATGAGGAATATTACATCCTAGTGATGATATGCACGGCGCACGTTAAGGGAATTTTACAATTATCTACTACGTTCTTTCCACGACAAGATCCTGCAATTCAGTATTCTGCCGTATTCAGAATGCGGACTTCGTCGACTCGTAACAATATTATTATCATAGAGAGTACCCTCTTGGGAAATAAATATAATTTGTTCGTAGGAAAACAAAGAAATAAGAACATGACAAGGATTACAAGAACTACAAGCCAAATAAATATACGTAAGTACCTATTGATATATTATTTATTTCATCCATGTTAATTATGTACTATTTAAAATGTAAAAACTTTACATTTTAAATAATAATATCTTAAATGGAAACTTCACGGTTTTATGTAACCCAGTGTAATATTATTATACATTTATTTATATTATCATTGTAAATCAAGTGAGGCCAACATTACTGAATTAAAATATGAAATATTGTAAAATAATGTATCAACAATAAAAAATAAAAAAAGCAATATTATTGTACATTTAATATCATTGTACGTGTAATATTATTGTAAATGTATTATTATTGTAAGTTTAATATTTTTGTTTTTTTTACTTTATGTCCGGGTTAAATCTTCCCCACAGGAAAAACTAAACCCTTCCACACACTTTACAACAAATGATCATCTAGTCAATCCACATTATGCAAGTGCATTATATAAGCATAATAAATACAAAACAGTACAAGATCAACAACACGTCAACTGACCGGAGATCAAATGGGAAAATAGTTCACCGACTCCAGATATTTTCATATCAGAGGGTTTGGCTCGGTAGAACTCCTAACCGGACCTATAAATCCTTCTTATCCCTCAACATAAATATTTAAAAAATCTTTCGTAATCTCTTACATGTATTTAATATGACGGATTTTTTCATTTTTATAGATAAATTCTTTAAATATACATGTAATATTATTGTGTAATTAATATTATTGTACGTGTAATATTACTGTACGTGTAATATTATAGTACATGTTATATTAGTACGCTAAATTGGAACGGTGGGGTGCGTGAAAATATCTGTTAAATAACAGTGCTATTAGTCACGTGTTCTCTCTTCGTCGGAATAAAATTTATAAAATAACGTTGTAGGCTGTATGATAAATTTTGCAAATTTTTTTGATAAATTTATTTTAATTGTTCCAAGTGCTTTACGACTCATTTGACTAAATTGTATATTCCTAGCACCCTAGGGATGATTTTTCACTATTTAGTACAAATTTATTAATATTATTCGAATCTATACTGCTGCTTGCGAGCGAGGGTAGAGGACGAATTTTTTTTTAATTTCAACCGGAACAAATCAGGTTATTTTTATTTGGAAATGTCTTTTAAAACATTTTTTATTGGTTTGTCTGAGTATTGACCTTCCTACCCAGGAACCAGAGCCAACAATTCTACCAACTTCGCCTAGTGCCGATCGGGTATGAACAACATATATTTCGTATATGAACTCCTATAATGTCAGCAATTTCATATAAATGCAAATAATCCGCGTGTGCTTACGTGATCGCCATGAACAGTTTATAGAATGCATTGTCATCAATAACTGCCAGCCAAGTTTCAGCTCGATCGGATATCGGGAAGTGAGTTAATATCCCCTTCCAATATTTGAATTCATTCATTCATTCATTCCCAAAAAGAAAAATGAAATTAAAAAAGGAGTGTTTAAAAAAAATTTAATTAAAACAATTAAAAATCTAGGTGAGATAAGTTTTTTGTCGTTAAAAAAAACTTTTTATCATTCCCTAATTTACATAATATTTTGCCTTTTCGGCTGTGATATTCATACTAACTTGCTTATTTTATTATGGCCAGTCCATATCTGTATTTAGAACAATTCATTTTATATTATTTTTTTAAAGAGTTCATCTTTAATTAATTTTCAGTCCATTTGATCATTTATTTAACTTCAATTCCATTTTCAAGCACAGGTTAAGAAATTCTTAATAATAAAAATTATAATTGGACAAAAAAAAATTGTGGGTTTTTAGTGTACAATCGAAATGCAAATTATTCTGATGAATATGCGCCTATTTTTGTTGGTAATCTAAAAAAGCAATTCTGAAGAAAAATCTTCTTTTTAAAATTAAAATATACGTTTTTGGTCGTTAAATCACGTGTCAGAACATACCAATACAATCTAAATTTGTGGAAATCTGTGAACTGATATTAAAAAAATATATATATTCGTGGAGTTCGTGTCAAATTGAACTCAGATCAAGAGAATAACTTTAATTGTAATAGTCAATAGTTTTTTTGTTATTTTCTTTGAATGCTTTTGGATCTTCAAATTAATCCGAAAAGTAATTTTATTTCACCCGTTTTTGAACAAATTATTTTTATAATGTTCCTATCCTTTGTGGCTATCCCTTGTAATTAAAGGAATCTTTGTAACTTTGTTGAAACCACTATATTTTTAGCGTCAACCTGTTTTTCAACCGTTTCTTCATTAATTAAATTTATTAATATTATTTCTTATATAAAAACTGGTTCAATAAAGGGAGATTATTGAATTGACAAATTCTAAAAAATATATTTATCAATTTATTGCATCTCACTATCCATAAATAATGTTTTTTTTTCATAAAAATCAACCTCACTACGACTAAGGCTGTATCGAGGTTAACAATTTACATTTCAGTGAAGCAAACATAGAGTAATCACAAACATAAATTAATATTATATACAAACACAAAATATTTCAAAAAGACAGAAAAAAATATGTTTTAAATGAATTATTTTTTTTTTGGTAAACTAATGTTTGAGACAAGATTTTTTATGCATAGCACAAAGGGTAACAATTATGTTACAAGCAATAAAAAAAAAATAAAAAAAATGTAACAAGCAGTAATTGTTGAATGAAACACTAGTACATATTGAATTATTTCGCGGATAAGAGATAAGCCGCCATAGCTCAGTGGTCAGAGCTGTCGACCGGAAATCGAAGGGACACGGGTTCGAGTCCCGTTGGCGTCGTGTATCTTTTATCAGGAGATTTTTCAATGTGTTTCAGGCGAATAATTATTGCTTGTAAAATAATTGTTTGAAATGAAATTTTCACCAGATGGGTAATTTGACAGTATAATGTAACAATATTTAAACCACAACTTATCATTGATCATTATTCCTATGAAGAAACAAAGTGGATAATAAAGACAACTTGGGTGACGTTCAGTTTTTACAGCCACAAAGTTCTCTGCAGAGTCAATTCTAGTAGCACGCGTTTGTAGTGTTCTTTCTGCAAATTCGATATTGATAAAAAATTGACCAAATGTTTGATATAGTTGTTTTATACCCATAAAGTAGGTTGGATGGATAACCATTTTTTGTAGCTAACTTTAAGGATCAACATACATTAATAATGCTTTTATTCATTAAACTCTTTAATAAAATTTTCTCTTTCGTTTTAATAAAATTCTGACCAGAAAGGTTAAAAAAATCACATTAATCTTACACTTATTCGTTTAATTTTACTCGTCTAATATTCTTAAGCAAAACTATACATACTTGGGCACATAATTGTGCAATAGTTCCAAATACACAGCTGCATTTGCCTTGTCCAGCGCTGAAAAAACTGAAGAAATAACAATTTTTAATATATCATTAGTATACAACCCACAAACATTCAAAAAGCATCCAATATAAATAATTAGTGATTTAGCGTTTTTGCCTTTTCTATAAAACACGGGTCATATGCATATATGCTATGATGATTTTATGTACTTCTTTGTCTTCTCGAGGGGATAAGTAAATTTTGTATATATATTAAATACACGGAGAAAATTAAGTACGAAAAATTGAGTATTTCTAAATAAGAAATTAGTCATCCGAATATATCCGAACACGTCTTCACGCAGGGGCCCTTGTCCGAATAAATGTAATGGACGAGATGCGAAATTATTATTATTTTGAAGAGCACGTGATCCGACTTCCTCATAACAAATCCGTGCTTTCGTGTTTGTTTTGAAACTTGACAAAGCATTCGTAATAGGCCTCTAGTCCCATTTTTAACAGGAAATTGAATAATTTGACCAGATTTTTAAAAAATCAACAATATTTCATATCAGTAAGTTTTTTCCGTGTGTAGTCGATATGGTTAGCGACATATCGGTTGAATCAAGCTGGTCAAAAGGTACTTTAATTATTTAACTTTGCCGGTAGCAATTAACAATACTATGTTGAGACAGTACTACCATATAATTCTGAAACATATCTATCGAAACCGCACGAATTAATACAAACCCTTTGCTTACCCGCAGCTGCTAGCTAACAAACTGGAGTCAACTAATTAGTTTCGATACACTTAAACGGAAATCACGGCCGCCAGTTTTACTTCAATTTGGAAGTAACAGATCATTTTGAAGATTTCCTGAATAAGATTAATAAGTTTAGTAGCCTGTGCAATAAAAATCTCTAAAACGATCGAATCTTAGTGAGCTAAATTCTGGGGGTTTGTAAATGATTTTAGAATTAAAAAAGACAAATAACTTTTCAATATTTAAACGAATGTTTTAAGGAAGTTTTTAGGTAATCTGGTCTGTAATCTGTAGAATCACCTCCCGAAGTTAGCGCACTTTACTACCGGACGGGTTTACATGATGGTAGAAGTGAAAAAAGATAAATAACATTTTTACAAATTCCAATGTTTATTTAAAAAATGTATACAACAAATATTTATATAAATATACTCTTCGTAGTTTACCTACTGCAAAAGAGATTTGATTTAAACAGACAATCGTTGCCGGGTATCATACACCCCTTTTCCTTACGGTACGGGTACCGTCGACCCGGGAACCATTTATTGGATACCCAACACCTCTGCCGTAGGCCACCCTCATCGTTTGGTGACTTAGCAGGGGTGTCCGGCTTAACGGGATTAGGTTTGTATAGGTCCGTCACTCCTAGACACACTTACCCCCAGATTCCCACCCACCCTCTTAAATGCACGGAAAAAATGATAATTGCTAATTTATTAAGAATCTCTTCAAATTATTTCGAATAAAATCTGGTTTGAAACGGGATTTCAGGCCCTTAACGAATGAATTGATAGGTTTCCTGATATTACTTTTAGTAAAATACCAATGTATTATTATGATGTCAAAACATGTGTTCATAAAAATCCCAACATTTTCGCACTTCGTCACTGTATATTATCAAAATGCAGGTGCATAAACACGTATTCCGGTATGTGACGAATCAACTAAAAGTTAATTAAGAAACGGCTTGCAATCCCGTTTTTAACCGGAAAACCAATAATTAGAAGATAGCAATACTTATTTTTCTCAGTGTGTTTCCTTCCCAAAACTTCCTCTCCTTCATTTCCTAAATAAAACCTCCACGCAGCATCACCAAAGAAGACACCTATGCGTAGCTAACGTTAAAAATATCCTAATACCCATATTCCGTATTTCTGTTATTTTTCTATTCTGGTATATTTTCGCTCTGCAATTGTATCCTATATTAAGTACGAGTATGTAGGTGGCCTAACATCGATTTGTAATGTAATATTAATATCTTACAAATCTTACATCATTATCGTAAATTTCAGTATGTTTGTAAACAAGGTGGGCGCTCAGATGTGGATTCCAACATATCCATTTAAACATTTCCATTGTTTGTGAGCATTAAGCTTGTCTATCAACATAATATGGTTTGGGTTTCCTAGAATGCAAGGTATTTGTGAGATGATTTTCTGAAATGTGTAACATAAACTGATTTACTTACTGGATGACTTAAAAATAACAGAACTTTGCTTCAAATCTTCGAAAAGTAGTACCTACCTTATTTTAGAACCACGCCATATATTGGATTGAATGATGTTCTACATAAATACACTCATTCATAAATTTGAAATATATAACTGGTATAAGGCTTAGAGCTGCAATTAGAGGCGCTACTACATATTAATATCTCGTCGAAACTTGTACCACTATTAGAACGCGATAAGCGGTGGTTTTAACTGGCTTCGGTAGTTATAGATACAGCGCGTTGGGACAATTGGAGGTCAGTTGGAGGTAAAAAAGTGGAACGATTTTTTTAGCTTCATGTCTCATCTAAATATAATGCATCAATGGTATAAGGCGCCATTGCGACTGGTTATGTTCGTTTTATGCTAAATTCGGGGCCAGAGAAATCGTATGAAACCAAATAATAAGAGCTTTGTGAGTTATATCTGTGATTTGTCAGAAGTGATTTCATCCCAGTTGGTTTTTTCCGTACCTGGTCGGGTGGAAGAACTTTATTTACACCTACGTTTTGATAATGTATGCCAATGGTGGGGAACCTATTTATTTTACCATCAAAATGCCATTTGGATATTTCATTTTTCATTTCATAGTCAGGGAATAAACGTTAATACGTAAAATAAATACGATAATACGTACTACATATATATTACACGAAAAATCTCACCTCAGTAAGGAAATTTTGTTGCTTGAAAGAGTTTTAAATGCCACTTTTTAGTATTTAAAAAATACATACAGAGAATAACTAATTAATAATAGGGACATCCGCACGTTCATCAACATTCGTACATTCGGATGTTTTGAATTTCTAGATCTGCCAGCGGTTACGTTGCTAGATCAGACCAAATGATTCCGCCGATTGCGGGCATGACATTTCACGCCCCTGATACTTATATACATTGTTTATTTTGCTACTCCTATTGTTTTTTTTTAATTTATTTTTCAGAATGGAATTCGACAACAGAACGTTAGAAGAGGTCGGTCCTCTTGGAAACTGGACTGACGAGAACTTCATCCGTTTAACCTCTAACAAGACTCACATACCACGGCCATACGACGACATAGGTAAATATAAATTAACCTGATAAAAATATTATTCGCCATTACATTGAAGAAGAAGATAATACTAATTCATCTAAAATTTACTTGAAACAGAACAAGACACAGAAAAGTAAAAAGTTAACGGTCCCAACTGGGAATCGAACCCAGGATCTTTGTCTTACCGGGACAACGACTCTAACCACTCGGCCATAGGGACCTATTGTCAATCTCATATTTCAAATTCAGAATTAACAATATTATCTTCAACCAATTTTTCCCATATTTTTGGCTGCTTCCTTTTTGAATGATTACATAGTTCTAAATAATTTGTTTATAACCTCGAAATAGTCTCGGATTTTAATTTATGTGGGACACCTACCAAGACAAAGGTCCCGGGTTCGACTTCTAGTTCAGACCGTTATCTTTTTATTTTATGTGTCTTGTTCTGTTTCATGTTTCGTTCAGATTTATTTGAAATATTTCTTTCTTCTTCTTCTTATTTAATATTTTTTTTTTAGTATTATCACTCTAAAATTATGTACTAAAAATATTTCAACGTTTTTAACACCCTTTGTGCCTTTGTGTAGATTTAAAAAAATCTTTTGAGATTGAGAAGCATCTTTATTAACATCCATAAAAATGTTTGTACATTCCGTTTCCGTTCCAAAATGGTGGCCGTTTTAAGGGTTCAGGGATGATTATGTTTTCAAATGTGAAATCGCCGTGTTTATTTGGACTTTCTTATTAGCATTTTATTAATATCCTGATACCCCTTTGCCTCAAGAATGTTTGAAAAAAGAATTATGATTGAGATAGTGACGTTCCTTGATACAAATTGTATTCCTTATTTTTTTTTATATAAAATACATGACTTCTTATGAAATGGGTAGGTATTTAATTAAGTACCTTCTTACAAATCTTATTATTTCAGAGTAAATTTTGGTTTTGATATATTAATAAAAGAAACATACTTTTTGACGCAAAGTCTACTGTTTACATAACTACTAGTGTGATTCGGATACGCAGAGAATATATAGAGAATATAAATAGGATGCACAATCAAAAGGACAAAAGGGTAGGGATCATCCCCAGATAACACGGCTATTTCTAGCGAATCAATAGTTCAGTTTGGGTCATGTCAAGTGTCGGATGAAATAAGTTTAGTTTCCCCATAGTTACAGACAATAGATACATTTCACGGTGATTTAAGAAAATATTATTAATACTGAATCAGGAAACATATAAAGTATCCCATCCTGTCTGCCTACCTTCCCAGAAAATTGTGTTGTTATTAGTCCGTTAGTTTGCCTAATTTTTCGGTAATGTTACCCAAATGTTGATAAAATGTGGGATAACTCCGTTTACTTTAACCATCTGTGCATATCTTAACTAACATTAGCCAATAGCTTTAGTTGTTTTTCTTTAAATTGGTCTATATATGTTTTTTTTAAATTGAGAAATCTTTGTGGCGATTAATTAAAATGAAAACAACAAACTTTAATTTCACCACTATTGAATAAAAAATATCAACATGTTTCAAAACCAATGATTTACTAGATAATTAATCACCGCTTTTTGTAAAATTCTTTTTATTAAAAAGTATTTCTTCTAATTCTTTATTGTGGGGAGGGGGGGGGTGTCAGAAGGGGACATCTAGGTCTACGAGCCAGTCTAGAACCTCATCAATCCCGCCAGGGAATGAAGGTATTCGTTGACAACATCGTCAGTGGTCTCAACCGCACCGCATTCACACCAAGTCAACTCTTTAAGGCACGGATGGGGAACGTTTTAGCCGTCGGGAACCATTTGGATGCAGTATGACCTGCGGGCAGCACTAAAATTTTACTGGCAGGGGAGGCGGTGTCAGAATTCCCGATATTCTATTTTTACCTAATTTTACCTAACAACGATTTTGAAAAATGCGTAACCAAATTTTATGTTCATAAATGAGACTACTACTTAAAATTTACAACTGCACTTGGAATGCGGGAATGGTTTCCCTTGAGTTGGGTGTGAGAAGTACTTGAAATGAGTCCGCAAATCAAATTTATGTTATGTTCAAAACACAAGAGTGGTTTAAACTTATAAGAATAATTCTGCACAAGAGTCCGCGAACATAAATAATCATTACACAGGGAAGAAGCAAATGGTTTTCCTCGGAATTTTGCAGCTTGTGGTGTGAAAATATAATTTAAACTCCACTGGAACGTGCGAATGGTTTCTTTTGAAATGTGTCAGCAGATGAATTTGTAACTGGAATTTTAACACATCGTTAGGAAAACAATACTGCTTTTAATGCATCATTTGTTGCATCCAGCAAATGAAATTAGTTTCCTCTGATTTTTGCAATCCCAGTCTGCATCTTTGATTTATGAATCTTGACGACACGACTAGAATTTTACCGTAGCATTCTAAAGACAGAACTGGTTTTTAATTAAGAGTGAATCCTTGTGCAAGTTCCCAACTTTAATTGAAAACATATCAACGAAAACGGTTTCGGTTACTTATCCTATTCTTATATGTATTCCAAAGTTATCAAATAATAATTTAAATTTTTTATTAAATAGTTTTGCAAACAAAGTATGTTATTTTCATTTTTTGTTTTAATATTTCAGAAGCATTATACGATGTTCCCTTCTTTCTCGTGGTCCTGTTGTCCATCTTCTACGGAACTATCTCCGTAGTGGCTGTGGTCGGAAATGCCTTGGTCATGTGGATAGTGGCCACCTCCCGCCGCATGCAGAACGTCACCAACTGCTTCATTGCCAACTTAGCGTTGGCTGACATTGTCATCGGACTTTTCGCCATTCCATTTCAGGTAAGAGTCTTTATCTGATACATCGTGTTAACAGAACTGATTACATTCGTTGTCTTCAGGCTCGTTTTGTCTGGGCCTGCACTTGAAAAGGAAAATGAAGAGATTGTAATTATGTAAAATTTACACAACAGCACGATCAAAATAACAGTCCGTAACAACTACAAAAACAATGCACCATTATTCAGAGCTTCGTTCCATTTTCCATTACTACCCAAAACGAACTTTAATCGTGGTGACCACCGCTGCTTATATATGTATATTTAATGTTCAAAAAATCGATACTTTCATACTATCTTATTAACTGGTACGTTCCTATTGCAGATTGTAATTGGCCTTGAGTATTGAAGTTTTAAAAATGCATCGTATGTAATCACCTTACGGTAAACGGTACGGTAATAACTTAGAAAAAATATAAAATTTAATAAATAAACATCAAGATATCACGAAGTGTTCAGCGATTATAAAGTGATACTTTGAATATAAAAACGGCAAGAGTATCATTTAAAAGGTAAGTGAAAGATCAGGAAAGCATTCCTATCAAACATTTTTTCAATTTAACTATTGAATACAATATTAGCGATTCTTAAACGAAAATCTGAAACAGAAAAATCAGAAAAAGATACGGTGACATCTAGGACATGAACCCAGGACCCTTACCATGCCGGGGCACAAAAAAAAATTCATCCTTGACTTGGTTAAGACTTTCTAGGTAGATGCTGAGACGATTTTTTCAATATTTTTTAGAATGAATTGAGGAGAGATATTAGTCGATAATTGTGTACTTCCGATTTGTTGCAGCCATTTTTGTGCTACCGTTTAGATAGAGTTCTTAATCGGTATGCCAAGTCTTCTCTTTATTTTATTTAGGCATTGGTATTTTTAAGTACAATTTATATGTAAGGCGCTCGACTAGGAATACGAAGGTTGCGGGCTTAAATCCCGGCGTGCGCAAGTAAATTTTACTTGATGAATTTGTGTTATTTAACAATTTATAAATTAAAAATGATATATGGTATACTTTTGAAGTGGAAAATACTCTCGGCCACAGTTCTGAAATAAAAATTTGCTTGAAATGGCTTTAGTCTTATTTGGTGACCAGAGCCGAATAGCTAGGTACTCTCCCACCTTCATGTTTCCAATCTCCTTCCCCTCCCTACTACTTTCAGCTTCACAACATACCCTAATTGGGAATGCCATAGTCTAACTGGCTCTGGTTGGTTGGGAGCAGTTGGAACTCTTGTGAGATATTCTCATCTAAAAATGTGCGTTCATGCTTAGGAATATTAATGGCGGTCATTCAGATGTAGCTTCATGGCCGGACATGACCATCAATAAGCTAGCATTGCAAATATTTCCGTGATCATTCTTTCCGTAAGTTACTTACACATACTAGATAGAATGATCTAGCTATTTAGAAAGCCATCTTTCTGTAAACCGGTGGGACTTGGAATGAGTTAAGAAGGCTCTGTCTACTACCAAACTTTATAGCAAATTAGAAAATTAAGTTCCTAAATGTATTCGACGAATTCATTACTTGCCCAAATATCTTATTTAAGTTAGTGTACCCACAAACTTAACTTTTTTGTAATCAATTATAAATTAAACGAAAAATATTGTTTTCGAACAGAATTTGTTCAAAAATTACCCCATTTTATAAACCTTCAACGTTCGTAATATCGTAGCATGTCTAAACCAACGGCGGTCGCCGTTTTAATGGGAAAAGGCCAGTAATTGAGTTTGCAGCTTAGATGGGATGCCGAGAATTGAGGTGGGTGGTGAAGTCTGGAAGAATAAAACTCTAATTTTTTATCATAGTGATAAGGTGGCATTTTCTGACTGCTCAAAACATTACATAAAAATTGAAATTTGCAAAGTCCTCAGAGTTAAATGCATTTCCATATCGAACCCACCGACCATACAAAGTGATCACCATTGTGTGCAATTTAACTTTTCTTATGCTGTTTCTTGCTTCCTGAAATGTATAGAATCAGTTAGGCCTATATAATAGACATGTGGCAAGTTGGTACAGTGGTAGATTCTTTCAGTGTTACCCTAATGAAAGAGGGCCGTTTATAATCGAAACGTTGTCGTTGCTTGAAATATCCTTAGCCGTCTTTGGTGATCAGATTTTAATATACAGGTACTTCCCCACCATCCTCTCCCCATCTCTTTTCCCTTTCTACTACCTTGAGCCTACAACATACCCCGATTGGGGATACCGTGGTCTCACTGGCTCTAGACGTTTTGTACACTGTGGGGTACTGATAAAAAAACGAAATCACTGCATAAATTATGGTAAAAATCACTTTGTCATAAATAACTTAACCGGTGAATTGTAAGTGAGATTTCTTCTTCTGTGTACAAGTAACCATTTTTGTTATCACGTGTCTCGTTGAAAATCTTTCTTTTAAAATGGGTTCTTCGACTTAATGAAGGCGCTTCTGAGCATCTTAGTGCGATCCCTTATTTAGATGTACAACATTTGTAGTTAACGAATGTTCATAATCGATTTAAATCAAGATTCCTTTGGATTATTGGATAACCAGGCAACTCAGGAAAATGGCAATTCAAAACAGTCTTGAAAAAAGTGATATAAAGTCATGAAAAGTGATAAAAAAAACTAGGTTACGTTAGGTTAGTTTTATATGTCTTTTTTCATCTTTTTCAATGACTTTATATCACTTTTCAAAGGAGTATTAAACTCTCTACCAAGTGGCCATAGAACAAGCGCTTAAGGGGGGTCCTGAATTTCTACCGCATCACTTCGACGTCTCCGTCACAGTTGACTGAGCTAAGCAAAGTCCTGTTTTAACTCGACCTTTTGGAATTTCACCTGCCTGTAAATCTGTTAGTACGTTCCGTTTCTGGTTTCGAAAATCTGCTGCATCCACTTTATTATTCAAGCAAGCCTTTATTGACTAGGTGGCTAACTTTGACTGAACTTTTCAATATACCCCAATTGAGCATGCCATAGTCCCACTGGCTCCAGGCGGTTGGGAGCAGTTGGGAACTTTGTGCGGTATTCACATCAAAAGATTTAAAAAAGTACTTGACGTTTCCTTCCTTCATCAACATTTTTGGTGCGAAGTATATGTGAGGTCTTTTAACAGATTCATTTAGATTTCCATTAAGCTGATGTTTATCGATATTCTGTGATTATTTAAATAAATTTAGAAAGATCCCTACAAACTCCTCGTATATTTAAATTTAATTAATCTTCAAAAGACTGGGTAAAGCATTTTTTATATTATTAAATTTGATCTGTATATTCGTATTTTTTAAATTCCTTTCCAAATAGTATTTTTCCATATTAATTGCCTTCATACCTACTTACTTTAGGATATCTGAGTTCTCAATATACCAACGTAGTCCTATTACAGACTAAGGATCAACTGATGCCGCCATTAATCCGATCCGAAAAGTTCGAAAACTTAAGCCGTTAATAAAAATAATTACCAACTCCCGATCTTAAGTAGTGTAGACGTACTCGTAGATGGATGATTACATGCAAGTTTTGGGCTATGGGAAGAGCTGTCTAAATTATATACTGATACATTAGGATAGATATACACAGTATTGATATGAATGCGAATACACACGTCTTTCTGTCGCGCCGTAATTAAAAAAAAATTTTCGCGAGTTTTTTTTTCACTCTCGCACGAAATAATGAGTGATACCGTACTCTTTGAATTGAGAAGCATCATTCTCGAACAAAACAAAACAATAAACGAATTATTAATCCGTGTAAAGTCCGTGGAAGAAATATTAAATCGACAGGCGACAAACAGTGTAAACACTAATGGTCTACCTACACCTCCCGCTACCGCCAGCTGGGCTGACGTCGCCGCACCGCCCGCCGCTCCCCCCGCCAACCCGCTCGCTGTTACACTAACCAAAGAACGTATGCGCACTAGGGCGGCCACCAAGGCCAAAAATAACGCAAGTCATCTCGAAGTCCCCACTACCAGCGGCGCGATCCTCAAAACACAGACGACGGAACCACGCATTCTAACTTCCGAATCTGAAGCGAAAACCGCGCCAAATAAGGAAGAATGGATGAACGTCAAACGCAGACAACGGACAAGCAAGAATCTGATTGTCGGAAATGGCGATAAATCCTCTAGTATCAAGGTATGTCCAAGGATAAGGAATATCATAGTATCTAGGATCTCAAAGGACACCACAGTAGATGATATCCGAGCGCATCTAGAGAAAAATAATATAACAAACTGTGAGATAGAGAAATTCATCGCTAATTCTCAGGAATACGCAGCGTTCCGTATAGGAGTAACAGATGAGTTATACGATAAACTTTTGCAGGAAGATTTGTGGCCCCGAGGAGTACCGGTAAGAAACTACCGTTACTTAAAACCGAGACAAAATCCGGTTGATCTTAACCAAAACCGAGGCAAACAAAACGATTCTGCGGCCACTAAATGACTAGAGAGCAGAGTTAAAGTAAATTCACTCCCCTGCACAATGTATTATCAAAATGTGCGGGGATTGAGATCTAAGACCGATGACTTCTTACATAGTGTTATTATACAAGACAACGACTTTATATTATTGTCAGAGACCTGGCTCAACGACAGTATTCATAATTGTCAACTGTTCGATCAACGATATGACGTCTTCAGAAAGGACAGAACTTCAGGCCAATCAAGAGGAGGAGGAGTGCTACTAGCCGCGAGACGTGATCGCGTCCAACAATGCCAGAGACTCATGTTTCTAGAAAATGATGGCGAAAACTTATGGATTAAGGCCAAAATAAATGAAATTAGTATTTATATATGTATAGTGTACATTCCACCGGCTTCACAGAGAGCTACTTACTCTGATTTTTTCGATAAAATCATAGCTAGTTTTAACTTTTTAGTAGATAAAAAAATTATTATTGTTGGCGATTTTAACTTACACTCCTGTGTGAGTCACAAAGCAACTCAAACAGATTTGTTATATTTTATGGAACTATTTCAATTGGAACAGAAAAACTTAATCACTAATATAACGAACAGGACACTGGACGTTATTATCAGTAATTTTGACTTAAAAGTGTTCAAATCCGTATACTCACTTGTTAGTGAAGATTCATACCACCCATCTTTATATATAGAATTCGCGCTCAATGTAAGCAAAGCCTATTGTCGGAATATATTAAATGACGACAATGGAAATTGTGTTAAGCGAGGATGGAATCTAGAACGTGGTAATTTCGAATATTTTTATGTTTACTTGAATTCTCACGACTGGAAACCCTTATTAAAACTTAAAGATGTAGATTTAGCAGTAGAATATTTTTATAATGTAATTTATGACCTTTTTGACATGTGTTTTGAGAGAAAGCGTGTACCTTGTTTTGAAAGAAGATACCCTAAATGGTTTAATGGTGAAATTATTAGTGACCTGAAAAAGAAATGCAAACTTCACAGAAACTGGAGGCGCACCGGATTGATAAGATATCGGGAAAAGTTTTGCATTCTACGATCTAAAATCAAACGTAGTATAAATATTGCGTATAAGAATTACATAAATAATATCGAAAAAAACGTCAAGAGTGATCCGAAATCCTTCTGGAAATTTGTATCCGAAAAGAGGAAAGACGGTGGGTTTCTAAACTCAGTGTCATGGAACGGAAGTACTCATACTGGGCCCGATATTCCGGAAGCATTTGCGAATTACTTTAAGTCAGTCTATAGCGAACATAGTGCAGAATTTGACTCATACACCCCAGGCGGTTACTCTTCACTAGCTCAAAATGTTGAAATTTTAAGTGTAAATAAAAATGATTACCTAGCTGCAATTAAAAAACTAAAACCAAAAAAATCTGTTGGACCAGATTTTATTAACACAATTGTCCTGAAGGGATATGCAGATCCGTTAATGGTACCGCTTTTACATATCTTTAATATTTCACTTAACTCCGGTAAGTTCCCCGACCGCTGGAAACTCTCAAAAGTCACGCCCTTACACAAAAACGGCGATAAATCATGTGTATCTAATTACAGACCTGTGGCAATTCTTTCGGCACCGGCCAAATTATTTGAACTCGTAATACAAAAACGTATATACTATAAAGTAGAACCATTTCTCATAAACCAGCAGCATGGGTTTAGAGAGGGCAGGTCTACAACGACCAATTTAATGGTATTTACGGATTACGTCTCAAATATATTGGACAATAACGAACAAGTAGATGTCTCATATAATGATTTTGCGAAAGCTTTTGACAAAGTGGATCACCTCATATTACTTAATAAACTTGAAAGCTTCGGCTTCTCATACATGCTGCTTTTGTTCTTTCATAATTATTTGTCTAATAGAAAACAATACGTTGCTTACGGGCAGTTCACATCGAAACTCTACGCCACAAATTCTGGGGTCCCTCAAGGGTCTAATTTAGGACCACTATTATTTTTATTGTTTATTAATGACATAGGGATGTTTATAAGATTTGTAAAATTTTTATTATTTGCGGATGACATTAAACTATACACCTGTATAACGACAAATGAAGACTCCATTCGTCTACAAATCGATATCGACGGTATAGTAGAGTGGAGTCATCAAAATAAACTTCATTTTAACAGTAGTAAGTGTTCAATTATGTGCATTACAAGGGCAAAGCGTACTTTATATTTTAACTATAAAATGTCTGGTACCTCTCTAAAACATATTTCGATAACGAAGGATTTAGGAATCACTTTTGACACGCGTTTGACTTTTCGAACTCATATCGATTCGGTGTGCAACTCTGCAATGCGAATGCTGGGTTTTGTTATATGTAATTCGAAATCTTTTACGAATACGGCAGTCATAAAAATGCTTTATTTTACTCTGGTTCGCAGCATTCTTGAGAGTGGATCGATAATATGGGGACCCGAAGATGCCCTTTACTCAAATGATGTAGAAAAGGTGCAAAAAAAGTTTATGCGATACCTCTACATGCGAGAGTTCGGATATTACCCTTTATTGTATCCCTCTGATTTTCTTGCCGGAATGCTGGGGATAGAACGTCTAGACGTTAGGAGAAATATTGCAATGGTGTTAGTGGCGCACAAGCTGCTAAATGGGCACATTTGCAATCCAGATATTCTGGAACGAATTTCTTTTTATGTCCCTGATAATTTCATCAGAGCTAGACAGCACAGATTATTTATTTTTCCAAGGGGCAGGACCAACCTACCAATGATCATGCCTTTGGGGAGAATAACTACTTTGTTAAATCATATTTCTTCTGTGATTGACATTTTCAATTTGAACCAAAGAGAATTTAAGACGGCAATAAGCATACTATTTAACAAATCTGGTTAATCATATAGTATTGATGTACTTACCCATGCAAATAAATGTATGTACTTACTTCTTATAAACTGTAATTTATAAACTGTTATTTGTGAAATGTAAATGGCTTATACTGTTTTTCACAATAAATCAATAAATAAATAAATAAATAAATATAGAAATAATAAAAATATTAACTGTAAGAAAAATAATATGGGCCTTACTAATAAACGTGTGTTCAATTTTACACAACTGACAAACCACCAATAATGAATGGTGGTTTATCAGTTGTGAAAAATTTAAAAAAATGTCTGTTAGTAAGGGGGTAAGTGTGGTGAAGCAGCAAAAACTGTCGAACGGCATTAAATTTAACTATGTTTGTCAAACTTTTACCTACAACTACCATTTTTAAGACGCAAATTTTTTAAACAACAGTTTGGTTCAATAAAAACGACTGTTTTAGTTATAGAATAGGGAAAATAGTGCTATTTAATACAAATTTCGTAATTATTAGTATACGCGTAAAATCCTTCATACAGGACAAACACGCCATTTTGGAAGTTGATCGATGTGACGTTTGCTCGGCTTGCCGGTTTGGCTCGACTGAAGCTGTTGATTTTGACGTCATGGGTCACGGAACCATTCAGCAATGTCCACATTTCATTATGATTTTGTATAGATATTGAACTGATGAAATACAGATTTTTTGTAGAGTTCATTATTCTGCGTGTGCGTGAAAATTACATTCGGATAATCTTCCCATATTTGTTAATTAATTGAGCGATAAAATTTTACAATAATATTTATTTGGTAATTCGTTTACATAATTATGTATGCGATATTGTAATATATTATATCATGTATCTATACTATCATTTATTTCAATCAATACGTATCTAACCTAGTCTACCTATAAGCTTTGCGTGTACTTGTATCTCTAACTTTTTATATCCATCTAGAGTTTCTGTTAATTGTATATTTTCTGATATCACTGTTTATAATTTACTGTATATGGTATATTTTATACCGTTGATATTAAAAAAAAAGATATTATTGAAGAAAATATTATGTAAGAAAATATAGCAACTTTCGTGTAATTTAAAAAGAAAATATACAACTAAATTACAACATAGGTTAAATTTGAAGTTAACATTTATTAAAAACCTCACCTAAATAAAACTATTGCAGTTGACCTAGGTGATAACGGAGCAGTTTTCTTATTGCTTAGTTTGATGGTGTCACACTTTTTTTTTGTAATTATTACAAATTTTGGAATACTGATAAATTATTTTTCAGGTGCGGTCACGGACGTATTTTTACATTTTGATACTATACAATAAAAGTAGTGACGAAATGCTAACGTTTAATCTCGTGTTCTTCAGTAGTAAAAGTAGTTAAACAGTATAGTTAGTTATACACAACATTTTAAACGTTAGCTTAGACGATGGCGTAAAATAAATACATATTTTTAATGAAACTTTTCAGGGAATGCTGTACGTGCAATAACTTATATTCGTAAATATTAATACCACTACTTAAATTCATCGGTCAGTAACTCTTTCGATATGTGAATGTGGTGCGGTGCAGACTACCGAACATGTGGTCAACGAATGCCCGCTCCATTCATTCCCCGGCGGGATTGATGAGGTTCACATGGCGACGCCTGAGGCCCTAAAATGGCACGCAGATCTAGATGTCCCCCTCTGACCCCCCACCATACGAAAGAAGAAGTAACTCTTTTTAAACACCAATGCTCCACTACATCTGTACAAGTTAGCAATATTTGTACTGCGTATAATAAAGATTACCAAAGTAAGCATATTTCTAATAAAATTACAATCCTGGCAAAGTTAAGCTATTGGTTACTTCACTGAACCCAACAAAAGTTTCCACACTTTCTTAAGCCTTGTAGATGAAGTCAGATGCTCACATATTGATTTGAAGATATTGTTTATAACTACACCAGGCACAACAAATTATGAAGTAAGATTTAAGAGGAAGTTTTGATGGTTACATATAAAAATAATATTGAAAGAAATGCCAATAATAAATTTACAAATTCTCGAAGAACCATTACCAGAACTTTTAAAAGCTTTCCGAGATTTATCACGTGAATGAAATTCAAAATTCTGCGCCATATGTTTTTCAAGCTTTTACTTATTGATTTATTAATTTTTATTTTTTTATTGTTTGGACCAGTGAATTAAATCAGTGTTTAACATTAAAACGGACTATAGAAAGTTTTTTATAAAAATAAGTTCTCTTAGAGTTAAATAGCATTTAGTCTATTGTATATGGGTATCCTGCCATTCTTTTAAATGCTCGCAGTTTGTTTTTACTGCTAAAACAATAATTTACTTTTGCTATCTCACGTACAAAACTTTTCGTATTTTTCTCAGAAGAACATTTTCCTTAAATTCTTTAATGTTGATGGCTAACTTATCTTCACATTATTTAATTTTCTACATTGGTGGGAACCTAGTAAAAACATTTAAAGGGAAGTTATTATTTGTTTTCTTAGGTACTTGCTTGAAAATTGTGAAAGATGCCGGTTTATGCTAATATGTATTCAAATAAGTAATTTGCGAGTACAAGTTCATCATTGGTTCTTTTTGGATTCGGGAACATTTTAAATCTTTAACATTGCTAAGATATGGATAAACCGGGACTCGAACCTGGTTATAAATAAATTGGCTTAGCTCAGTAGAAAGGTAAAGCAGATGACTCGTGTACAATCAGGGGTGGGCAGTTCTTTGATCAGCAGCTCGTCCATCGGTCAGGAGGTTGGAAAAGGACATCACAATAATAACACATAAGTAAGGGCACAAGGTATATTAATCATCTTCTAAAGAAACACAGGTATAAATTGGATCTCTACTCTCTCTGTGACGACCGGATGAAACGAGGATTTTTTACAAGAAGTTACAAGAATTGAACACAAGAAAGGGGATAGGTTGAAAGCTTACGTTTCGTCCTGAGGTGTGGAATGGAAGATCATGTTGACCAAGTCTACCCGCGCTCAGAGGCGACGGGGCAGTTGAGGTGATGAAATGCACTCGGAATTATACACGGAGGCGGGACTCCATTGAGTTTAGTTCGAACCGAGATAATAAACATGATTGGAAGTTTGATGGCGAAATGCATCTAGTTAAACTGGAACGAGATCGCGTCCGTTATTGCGTAATTATGCAAGCCATGCCCGCGAGTGGTTTTTGCTATCGTGAGCGACCGTGTCGCTATAACCAAGGTCGGTTCTGCACTGCGGAAGCGCGCGGAGGCCGGGCCGTATTGACTGCCAGCAGCCTGGGTGGTCCGTCCGATCACGCGGCGTTGTGTCGTTTTAACACGTACGCCACGATCGTTTGCATGGGGAAAGCGAGGCTAAAGTATGCATCTTTTTTATAGGGTGACTTGTATTACGTAACACATTCCCCCTCCGCCAGTAAAAGGCGACGTGGTAATGAAGCTTTAGGCGCTAAAAATCCTCTTCACCTTGTCGTGAGGGAAGTAGAGAGAGAAGAAAAAACAGTGTTGATTTACAAAAAAAACAAAGAAAAGATACATGGCTATGCAATGGTGAAAAGACAACATACAAGGTTATGCAGTGATGACAAGAACAACATACAAGGTTATGCAGTGATGACAAGAACAACATACAAGGTTATGCAGTGATGACAAGAACAACATACAAGTTTATGCAGTGATGAAAAGAACAACACACAAGGTTATGCAGTGATGAAAAGACAACATACAAGGTTATGCAGTGATGAAAAAACAAACATACAAGGTTATGCAGTGATGAAAAGAACAACATACAAGGTTATGCAGTGATGAAAAGAACAAACATACAAGTTTATGCAGTGATGAAAAGACAACAACCTGACTCTAAAATTTCATTGGTCTGTAAGCTAAGTTTGAAGAGCGTAGTGTTTTCGTAGAGTACCAAGTAGACGTAATTTCACTGAAGTTATAAAGTTACATTTTCACTGTAACTTGACCCATTTGAGATTGCACTCAAGTATCACTAGGGCCATAGAAATTGAACTGTGCTTCTTGGTTGTGGTTGAGAGATGGTGATGCGGGGGGCCAGAAGTATCCGGGTTTTGTTGTTGTACCAGCGTGAATTCCATTATGCTGATGCGGTGGAGCAGTGGTTGTCAAGGTGAAATGGAGTTGGTAATAACATGGAGTAATACCAATAAGTTGATTGATGGTTGATGCGTGTAATGGTTATTATGTTGAGTTTGCGCATCGGCAAGTGGTTGGTTTGTACAAATGGCAAGTGGTTGATTTGTACGACTGCCAGTAGTTGATTTGCACAAACGGCAAGTGGTTGATTGCACAACGGCAAGTGGTTGATTTGCACAACGGCAAGTGGTTGATTTGCACAAACGGCAAGTGGTTGATTTGCACAAACGGCAAGTGGTTGATTGCACAAACTGCAGGTGGTTGATTTGCACAACGGCAAGTGGTTGATTTGCACAACCGGCAAGTGGTTGATTGCACAAACTGCAGGTGGTTGATTTGCACAACGGCAAGTGGTTGATTTGCACAACCGGCAAGTGGTTGATTGCAGGACATAATTAACCTTGAGCTGGCATGCTCTGAGGTTGGTTCTTTTGAATGTGGTTTGAATGATGAGACAACTTGATTTGCAACTGCACGCACGACTCACACCTAATTTGGTGCGGTCGGGTGTTTTTGGTACGCAGAGATTGGAGAGATGTGAGTGATGGAAGTGAAGGCGGCAAAGAAGAGAAGCTCAGCTTGCAGGTGATGAGAAGGGCTGCTGGTCTTCTTTTTAATCCAGGGACAGGTTATTATTAGAGCCAAAATTCTTGAAGTTTACCTGCCTAGTAGACCAATGATGCAAAACGTTTGGAGAGAAACAAATTGTGTTCAAGAGAAAAGACAAAAAGACAAAAAAACGTCGTTGGTTAGAGAGAGTAGAGAGAGAGTAGAGAGAGATCCAATATGCTGACTATACCATGAGTATCCCGAGATTGGGGAGACAAAAAACTATCACGACTGGCGTGAGGTTACCTATTTGATATACAAGGTATAGGTAGGTGGTTGTACAGTAGTAACACCAAGTTTCTGAAAGAAGTTGGCCTTCCATGGCCGGTGTTAGCGCTTGAGCGATAACAACTTACGACTTTCAAAATTACAAGACTATGTGTTGATTACCTAGGTATGGGGTGAAAAGGAGAGATTTGAAGCAAATTTCATGGATAAGGATTGTCTTTTAGACAGACGATACGCTATGTGCGTAGGGTACACCTTCCAGATTCATGAAATTAACCTCAAGGATAATGAGGGGAAAAAAAATAAATAAATGGCGTTGAGCGAGAAGGTCTGCTGTTGATGGAGCTGATTCTCCGTTCGATCTCTTTCAGAGAACGAAATGTGGTCAACCAGCAGATTTCCTAACTTTTACAAATGTACAAGAGTTTGATGGAAGGGTGAAGGATGGAGGATTGAGTAGCGAAAATTGATAGTGACTGAGCTAATTCCCAATTCGATCTCTATGTGAGGACGAAATATATCAACCAGCAAATTTCCTAACTCTTTACACAAATATGCATGAATTTGATGAAAAGGTGAAGGAGAATACACAGTAATAACAATCTAATCTTTCACGTGTATTTGGTGAAAGATTAGGGGTCGTATTTAATCTTCTACAGTTTGTGAAAACAAGACAGACCCTTGCTCAAGTTTCACAAACCTGGGAGTTTTTCTTATTCGTCTCCCAGACAACGAGTTAGGTGGTTTTGTGTCACTGTCTCAATTAACTCCCACGACACGATACCTCATAACCAACAGTGAAGCTGATGGCTAGTCCATGGTCAATGGATAGTGGATGGTTCTTGGGTCCGCTGACAAGAAGTCCACAGGTATCAGTTAGCGTAAAAAATTGCTGATTGCACAGCTTCATGTTTGTTTGAAGAGAACAAAAAATTCTCACTACAGTGAAGGACATTTCCCTCAGTGTCATGAGTTATACAAAAAAGGGGTCCCAATTAAGGGTGACAAGTCAGGGTAAAATGATCTACGTCCGGTAGAACAAGTACATAGTGTCAACTTATTTAAAGAAAACAACAAGATATTGTATCGTTCGCACGAATCATGGTAAGTATTATAACGTCTTCACGTCTCATGTAGAAATTGAACGAATTACGAAAGAACCCTAGTATTGAAAGGAAAGGTACAACATAGATATTTATAACCATTTAATGGAACAAATTATCTCTTTGGCCACAGTGTATGTAAGCCAGTAAAAAAAGTAATTATAACGAACTTCTCGTATCATGGTAGATATTATAACATTCTCATGTATAGTGTTAGATTTTATAACGATCCCTCGTCTCATGGTGGATATTGTAACATTCTCATGTATAGTGTTAGATTTTATAACGATCCCTCGTCTCATGGTGGATATTGTAACATTCTCATGTATCATGAAAATAACATATCAACGTTCAATAATAAAAAAGTACCATTTCAATACCGGAAAAAAGATACATACACAATGTCAACAACAATCAAGTAGTGGCTATTGGTATTATCAAAAAATGACGACGGCATAACCTTTGGTTGGGTTTATGCGTTAAGTTGGCAATAATACAAGACATATGCCAACAAGGATGTCTTAAACAAGACACAAATATAGCAAAAGAGACCTATTTGGTTTTACTAACTCTTTGCTTACAAAATGTTGTGATGGCATAACCTTTGGTTGGGTTTATGCTTTAAGTTGGCAATAATACAAAACATATGCCTACAAGGATGTCTTAAACAAGACACACATATAGCAAAAGAGACCTAATCGGTTTTACTTACTCTTTGCTTACAAAAAAGGTTTGTAGTGGTTTATTTAAGACCTTTTTAGGGTTTTACTTACTTAAAATGACCAAACAAAAAAAAGGAAACACACTTGGTGTTGCCAAAATTGCCACAAACACGAATGTTGTGAACTTTATGTTACACATTTGATACAGAAGGCACCTAGACACACAGGATGACTTAATATGAGTGACCTGGCTCGGTGTATTTGACAAGGCAAATTAATGCTTATTTAAGTCAAAATATAGTACATAATATAACAAATTGGGGTCAGGAAGTTGAGATCTTAAGATTTTACAAACTCAATGTGACCGAAAGGTGTTATGTATTATACAATGTTATTGATGAGGAGGACAAATCGGTGTTTGTTCTCCTTTACAACAACCTTTTTCAGAATTGACGTGTCAATATCAAATTCTGAAAAAACAACAAATTAGAGCAAATGGGAATGTTGAGCGCCATTCAATTTTTTTAGAAAAAACTGAAAAAACTTTAAAACAAAGTAATTGTAACTTTTTATTTGTTACACCTATGTAAACTTGAATCAAATGACGATACCAAACTGGAATTTACACACGCATTATGATTACAAGTTACAGGGGTAGAATATTCACCTCAATTGGGTGTATGTTGCAAAGGGGCCATTGTTTTATGTACGATGGAACCCATTGGAACAAATGTGAAGAACAAATGTGAAAGAACAATGTAAAGAACAATGTGAAGAACAAAGAACAGAAAAAATATTTACAAAACAATGTTGTACGTGACTTTTGTGGTATTTACGACAAAAAAATAGTTATGTATTTAGTGTCGTAAGTGTCAGAATGGTGACGACTAACAAATGATGTCCAGGGTCGCGACTCCGGGAGCATCAATTGTTTGGGAAGCAGAAAAAGTCTCTTGACTAGAATGATATCAGTTCCAGAGAAGATACGTACAAAATATGAGTACAAATTATAACATTACACAGTGAGGTGTGACAAAGAAACAAAAATAACAAAGGGTTTATACAAAAGAGCATAGTAGTACATGTATTGGTGAGAAATGATTTAAAACCACAGTTGACACTTCTGTGTTTTAGAAAAAAAAGGTTACCTTGCAGAGGTCGAAAAAAGCGAGTTTTTAAATGAAACTAACGCGTTAAGACATGCTGTTTGTCTGCACGAGGGCCAAATCTCGTGGGACAAAGGTAGAGCCAAAAGTTTGTTAGTTATGTGAGTGTGAGCTAGTGAAGGTGGTGTCTATTGTGTCCACACTTCCTAGTTTGACAATATCTTTTACGTGATAGTTGCCGATGTGTTTCCCAGAGGCATCCGATAGGGTGTACACTACATCGGAGATTTTTCTCAGGACTTTTGCTTTAACAAAGCGAGGAGCTAGTTTTGCAGAGAAATACAGAGCACCTTGTGAGAGTGTGTTGTTGCGTCTCCAAACTATGTCGTTTTCCTTAAAGGTAACATGTTTCCTGCGTAAATTGTGTCTGTTTGTGACAGAGATTATACTGCCGGGTTGAAATTGCAGCCCTTTTATGTATTTCCTGTTGTAAAATGTTGCGTGTTTGATCAGGACGTTTTTGGTTTTGTTGAAAGGAGAAATATTCCTGTCTTTCAATTCCTTTTCTAAACTTTGCGTACTTCGAGAGCAGATGTTGGCTATTATGCCTAAGGTGTTGTTTTGAGGATTCATTTTGTGGCTAGTTGAGTTAGACATTGTGAAAAGAAAAAAGAATTGTCAGAGTGTTGTGGCTGAGTTTTTTCAAAAAAGATGGGCTTGTGATGATGGGTGAAGAATTTTGTGAAAATTTTTTTTGAAGTCCCAATATGGAAAAAAAATGGCCAGCGGTTTCCTTGTGTTTTTGATGGAAAAGTTTCTGAGATGTGCGTTTTGAAAAAATTTTCCGAAAAAACTTCAAATTTCCGAAAAAATTAAATTTCTCGAAAAAATTTCAAAGTCCTTGATTTTTGAAAAAAATGGCCAGGGGTTACCCTGGGATTTTGATGGAAAAGTCCCTGAGATGTGCGTTTTTGAAAAAAATTTCCGAAAAAACCAAATTTCCGAAAAAATTTAATTTCTCGAAAAAATTTCAAAGTCCTTGATTTTTGAAAAAAAATGGCCAGGGATTACCCTGGGATTTTGATGAAAAAGTCCCTGAGATGTGCGTTTTTGAAAAAATTTTGAAAAAAACTTCAAAGTGAGAAAATTTCCGAAAAATTTCAAAGTCCTTGAATTTTGAAAAAAAACGGCCAGGGATTACCCTGGGATTTTGATGGAAAAGTCCCTGAGATGTGCGTTTTTGAAAAAATTTTGAAAAAACTTCAAAGTGAGAAAATTTCCGAAAAATAAAATTTCCGAAAAATTTCAAAGTCCTTGATTTTTGAAAAAAAACGGCCAGGGGTTGTCCTGGGATTTTGATGGAAAAGTCCCTGAGATGTGCGTTTTTGAAAAAAATTTTGAAAAAAACAAATTTCCGAAAAATTAAATTTCTCGAAAAAATTTCAAAATCCTTGATTTTTGAAAAAAATGGCCAGGGATTACCCTGGGATTTTGATGGAAAAGTCCCTGAGATTGTGCGTTTTTGAAAAATTTCCGAAAAAACCAAATTTCCGAAAAATTAAATTTCTCGAAAAAATTTCAAAGTCCTTGATTTTTGAAAAGAATGGCCAGGGGTTGTCCTGGGATTTTGATGGAAAAGTCCCTGAGATGTGCGTTTTTGAAAAAATTTTGAAAAAACTTCAAAGTGAGAAAATTTCCGAAAAATAAAATTTCCGAAAAATTTCAAAGTCCTTGATTTGTGAAAAAAAACGGCCAGGGGTTGTCCTAGGGTTTTGATGGAAAAGTCCCTGAGATGTGCGTTTTTGAAAAAAATTTCCGAAAAAACCAAATTTCCGAAAAATTAAAATTTCCGAAAAAATTTCAAAGTTCCGAAAAATTTCCGAATACAGATTTCGAGGAAGTATTGTTTGTTCTTTCAACAATTAATGGAGGGTTGTTTGTGATTCGTGACCAATTGTCTGAATTTAGGCAGAACCAGCTTTTGGTTATTTACACGCAAGCATCCCTTTCCCTGGACAACGACAGGCTCGAGGCGGAGAAGGGCCGAGAGTCGGGGATTTACGTCAATCGCGAATCTCAATTATATGTAAAGGGTAAGTCGGCTTTCAAGACTTTTCTTTCAAAAAGGATACTCTACCCACCTTTATTACATATAAAGCGAAATTATCAGATGACAGAAGGGCTTTCAAAGTCCTTGATTTTTGAAAAAAAATGGCCAGGGATTACCCTGGGATTTTGATGAAAAAGTCCCTGAGATGTGAGTTTTTGAAAAAATTTTGAAAAAAACTTCAAAGTGAGAAAATTTCCGAAAAATTTCAAAGTCCTTGATTTTTGAAAAAAAACGGCCAGGGATTACCCTGGGATTTTGATGGAAAAGTCCCTGAGATGTGCGTTTTTGAAAAAATTTTGAAAAAACTTCAAAGTGAGAAAATTTCCGAAAAATAAAATTTCCGAAAAATTTCAAAGTCCTTGATTTTTGAAAAAAAACGGCCAGGGGTTGTCCTGGGATTTTGATGGAAAAGTCCCTGAGATGTGCGTTTTTGAAAAAAATTTTGAAAAAAACAAATTTCCGAAAAATTAAATTTCTCGAAAAAATTTCAAAATCCTTGATTTTTGAAAAAAATGGCCAGGGATTACCCTGGGATTTTGATGGAAAAGTCCCTGAGATTGTGCGTTTTTGAAAAATTTCCGAAAAAACCAAATTTCCGAAAAATTAAATTTCTCGAAAAAATTTCAAAGTCCTTGATTTTTGAAAAAAATGGCCAGGGATTACCCTGGGATTTTGATGGAAAAGTCCCTGAGATGTGCGTTTTTTAAAAAAAAAAATTCCGAAAAAACCAAATTTCCGAAAAATTAAATTTCTCGAAAAAATTTCAAAGTCCTTGATTTTTGAAAAGAATGGCCAGGGGTTGTCCTGGGATTTTGATGGAAAAGTCCCTGAGATGTGCGTTTTTGAAAAAATTTTGAAAAAACTTCAAAGTGAGAAAATTTCCGAAAAATAAAATTTCCGAAAAATTTCAAAGTCCTTGATTTGTGAAAAAAAACGGCCAGGGGTTGTCCTAGGGTTTTGATGGAAAAGTCCCTGAGATGTGCGTTTTTGAAAAAAATTTCCGAAAAAACCAAATTTCCGAAAAATTAAAATTTCCGAAAAAATTTCAAAGTTCCGAAAAATTTCCGAATACAGATTTCGAGGAAGTATTGTTTGTTCTTTCAACAATTAATGGAGGGTTGTTTGTGATTCGTGACCAATTGTCTGAATTTAGGCAGAACCAGCTTTTGGTTATTTACACGCAAGCATCCCTTTCCCTGGACAACGACAGGCTCGAGGCGGAGAAGGGCCGAGAGTCGGGGATTTACGTCAATCGCGAATCTCAATTATATGTAAAGGGTAAGTCGGCTTTCAAGACTTTTCTTTCAAAAAGGATACTCTACCCACCTTTATTACATATAAAGCGAAATTATCAGATGACAGAAGGGCTTTAGTTTCCTTGGTTGTGTATTTTGCAGAGCGATGCTGTCTTATGGTTCCACGAACAAGAAATTCATTTTGTATCATGTACAAGATTTGAAATTGTTGAATTGTAGTTTAATGTAGCTCGTTTCCTCTAATAGTTGTACTCGGAAAGTAAACCTTCATGGTTAAAGATCACTATGTGATGTTTGAGGTGTCCGAAAAGAAGTGAATGTTGGTTGCGCACCTTGTGATAGAATACCGGTAATTAAATTTTGTCGAGTGACGATTCGTAGAACTTGTAATTTAACACAGAATAGTTTTAATGTGACACGGTTGTTTTAGATTTGACGCGATGGTTTGTAGAACAGCTATGATTTATTGGAAGAAAACATAGTTATTTAATTGTTAATACAAAGCAAGACATAAAACACAGTGAAAGGGTGCAAGATTATTTCCAATTTGACCTCCCAATGGACGATTAATAATCAGAGAAAAACCACGTTTGCGCCAGTGCTAAGATATGGATAAACCGGGACTCGAACCTGGTTATAAATAAATTGGCTTAGCTCAGTAGAAAGGTAAAGCAGATGACTCGTGTACAATCAGGGGTGGGCAGTTCTTTGATCAGCAGCTCGTCCATCGGTCAGGAGGTTGGAAAAGGACATCACAATAATAACACATAAGTAAGGGCACAAGGTATATTAATCATCTTCTAAAGAAACACAGGTATAAATTGGATCTCTACTCTCTCTGTGACGACCGGATGAAACGAGGATTTTTTACAAGAAGTTACAAGAATTGAACACAAGAAAGGGGATAGGTTGAAAGCTTACGTTTCGTCCTGAGGTGTGGAATGGAAGATCATGTTGACCAAGTCTACCCGCGCTCAGAGGCGACGGGGCAGTTGAGGTGATGAAATGCACTCGGAATTATACACGGAGGCGGGACTCCATTGAGTTTAGTTCGAACCGAGATAATAAACATGATTGGAAGTTTGATGGCGAAATGCATCTAGTTAAACTGGAACGAGATCGCGTCCGTTATTGCGTAATTATGCAAGCCATGCCCGCGAGTGGTTTTTGCTATCGTGAGCGACCGTGTTGCTATAACCAAGGTCGGTTCTGCACTGCGGAAGCGCGCCGAGGCCGGGCCGTATTGACTGCCAGCAGCCTGGGTGGTCCGTCCGATCACGCGGCGTTGTGTCGTTTTAACACGTACGCCACGATCGTTTGCATGGGGAAAGCGAGGCTAAAGTATGCATCTTTTTTATAGGGTGACTTGTATTACGTAACAACATGCATTTAGACGTAGAAGACTGTCAGTGCCAAGCGGCGTTGACTTTATACAAAACTACATTCTTAGTCCAAAATTGATGAAATGTGCACACTTGACCTTCAAAACAATAGAAAGGTCACTGTCTTCATGAGTTTATAAAAACTACCCACTTCCCGTTTTCCCATCTCTTGAAGCAGAATTTTTATGAAGGTTTGCACACTTGATATTAAAGATAAACAGAAATCTGCCCAATGCTCGGCCAACGCCGGAGACTTCAGTTAGTCAAATAGATCTAATTTTCATCAACGACATTATAAAATGCTTTAATTATGCTAATTTTCTACTTTTCGCTGATGATATGAAAATATTCCTGCTTATTAATTCTATAATTGACTGCTTTAAACTACAAGAAGATCTGTATAGGCTTAATGATTATTGTATCCTTAATCGTCTCAACATGAACAATTCTAAATGTTATGTAATTACCTTCACTAGAAATAAAATTAAATTTGACCATAATTATCGTATAGCTGGCCAATTACTCAAAAAAGTTAGACAAATTCGTGATCTAGGTGTTATACTTGACAGTAAACTTACATTTGAGGCTCATATTGATATGATTGTTAAGAAAGCCCTTAGAATGCTAGGATTCTTATTCCGTATTGGAAAAGAATTTAATAATATCATAACACTTAAAATATTGTATTTTTCTTATGTTCGCAGTCATCTTGAATGGAATCCTCAATATAATATTTACATAAAGCGCATTGAAGCCATCCAAAGAAAATTTGTCCATCATTTAAATTTCAAATTAAATTCAAACCCAAAACTAGAAGAGACTCCGCAGATATAATATATCTCCATAAAATTATCAATGGCTTTATTGATTGTTCTCCCCTTCTGTCTGAAATTAATTTTGGAGTCCCGAGCGTTAGAACTAGAGAAAAATGACTTTTTCATCTCCATAAATGTTCTACTAATATCAGACAAAATGCGTTTATATTCAGAGCCTGTAGTATATTTAATAAGAATTTTTATGATATGGACATATTCACATGTAAAGAACCTTTATGTAATAACTAACATTAAATAATTTTAAATATTCTACTGGAAGTTATCATGTTGTTGGTTTGAATCCTTTCCAGTTACTTACCTTCCAATTTATACTCATGTGTTCAATTTAGTTGTAGGTATACATTTATTATATTTTTATTATTGCTATTGTGTAGTGCTTTTATTGATTGCTGCTGTGTTGAAATTTTACAATACATTATGTTTTGAATTTTAGCTGGTTATTAGTATATCAGTCAACTTTAAATTTTTGAAATTATTAGTTATTAGTATATCAGTTAACTTTAAATTTTAATTTATTTGTGTTCTAACATGTTCTATTATTTTTTATTTATTATTTACAATATTGTATTTTTTGTAAATCTCTCAGGCCACGGGTACAGAACCCTTAGTTTTTTTTTTTAAATATTTTTTATTATTATTATAATTTTAAGTGAAAATTTGTTATTGGATTTTATCTCTATTATTTAGTTTATTCTTATATATGTAAATAAACTGTTGATTTTACAAAATAATAAAAAAAAAAATAGAACGAAAACACTATTAGCACCATGTACTCTCAGGTGTTCCATTCTGTGGGTTGCGTTCAAAATTTATGTGGTCCTTGAAAGTAAGAAATTTCTGATATTTGGTAATTTTCTGAAATTACAACCTGTTTGCCTGTTTCATACCCCTACCAAAACGTGTAATCTTTTCATCAAATTGTATAATAAATATTATCTAGTACGCCGTGCAGCTAATATAAAGTACAATTACTTTGGTTTTAAAGTACAAATAGGGCAATATAAATCGATTTTATTCATTTAGTGGCAATTGTTTAAGAATGGTAGTAATTATTTAAAAACTTAATATGGCCGAACCGGTATGATATGGCCTATCTGTAAAAAGAAAAGTATCTGTGGCAGGTGGATTGGTTCTATTTTAAAACAAATCTGTTTTTTTATTCCGAGATTGATGAAATTTTACACCCTCGATCTTTAAAACATGGAGTTAGTGTTAAAAAATATATTTTGGCAAAAATATCGCGTGAAACAATAGCGCGTGTTGTTTTTACGTCAAATAGATGGCGCTGCTTATAAATAGTTGTATGTTTGTCTAACAGATGGCGCCGTTTGTTCAATAAGCAAGTTTTTACTTGTCAAAGGTAACATATATTTAATAAGGGTATATAACACACGCGTATTCAAATGCACCGTTGTGTTAAAATTTCAAAGCAATCAGTGAAGATCTTTCGGAGAATTAAGATTTTGAACATAGGTACCTACTAAGATTTACATTTTTCTTAACATATAAATAGATAAATAGATAGATAAACAAACGATGATTAGATTTTAATATAATTAATTGCACCTAAAATTGATAAATCGTCATTTAAAAACCAATTAAGCCTGAAAGATATTCAAACGCCCTGTAATCGGTCGGTGGGTTCCGACAGCACTTAAGCCGCTACCTCACGGGTTGGCCGCGTGCAATGCGGACAATTTTGTGCCAAGTTACGCTGCGTATCCTCGGGCACAGGTTTACAAATGATTTAAAAAGAATTCATGTTTTTGTGAATCTTGCAAAATATTTCAAATGAGTTTTATTTCATACAGATCGGAGTTGCTGTTAACCGAGGTAATTGTGACGTCGCGCGTAGGTACTCCATCAGATTTCGATCGTTTTGGCGGACTTTGAAAAATGCAAAATATCTAATCAACGTTTAAAAAAAAAAATTCTTTTGTTAGAAGATGAACATTCGTGATTTATATATATACATATATATATATATATATATATATATATTTTAAATTACTGGAATTTATTATTCACCATTATTCCTCTCCTTACATATTTTTTATCCTTCCAACATTCCCCGAATGTAGAATCAGATTTTTTCACCGGCTCCGGTATCATTTTTGTGTACAAAAGAATATAATTTATATAATTATTATATCTAGAATTTATTAATCATTCTTAAATAATGAAAATAAAATATCGGTACAGTAGGGTAGGTTGTGACGTCAGCAGAACCCACGTCATCAACTACGATGGTGAGAATAGCTAATTTTTTTAATTAATAAGGTTAATAAAGTGTTAGGGATATCACACTATTTTTTGACATTCTCTTAAATAAATTTATATTACTATTTGTTAGATCTGTCTAACAGTTTTTTGTTGGTTTTTTATCAACAAAAAATTATTAGTTGGCATTATATCACGAAGTGATGGTAATAAAGTTAACGTCTTTTTAGTCTTCAGTGGAAATCAACCACAAATAATATCGTTTCACCACGGAGCGATTCTGAATAATTATTTCATAAAATGGTATTTAACTCCTTTGATAACATGGGTCAGTGTTGATTTTAGTGATTAGGTGGGCGGAAATAGTCGGAGTTTTACTTGGGAAGTGCCCCTTAGGTCTAACTTAAATAAGATAAATAGATTATTCCCAGTTACACGCTATTCTACCCTCTTGTATTACTAAATACTTGTTTAGGGATAGTAAGGAGTAGTCAGAACTGAAAAATGAAGTTTTGTATCAAGAAGGAAGTGGAAGTTGTGGATTTAATCGGTGGCGGATTCCCCTGGCCGAAGATCGTCGCCAAGTCGGTGGACGTAGTGGATGGCAAATCCTCCAAGTCGATGGTCAACACCAGATGGAGCGGAGATGAACGGTGGTGGAGTGGTCATGGCGATGAATTCAGTGGCTCTACACCGCGTGGAGACCGGAATTGCGGGTGGTTTTCAGCACTGGTGAAGACCATGGGTCTTCCAGATACTGCAGTGTGTAGTAAGAAAGCCTAAAATGCTGTGAATCTTGAAGAGTGATGCGAAGGGGCTCACGGTATGGACAATGCCAGAGTCAGTGCTGTGGTGGGCCCCCCTGTAGTTTATACGGTTTGGCTAACGACTAACTCAGTAACGATGCGTGCGCTCTTGCATACGGTCCCTCGTTATTGACAGCCGGAATAGGAATATTTTGGCTGGCTACATAGTACGTTCTCGAGCGGTTGAAGGATCTCGATGCTGTCACGTCTGTGGTCACGTCTGATGAGCATGGAGCCTTATCAATCACCAGGGCTATGATGGGGCTAAGGCAAGGAGGCATAATGCGTAAAAGCATTGAAGAACCGTGATCATGTTGTCACGTCTGAAGGTGTTTTGAGAGTCCGCCAGCGGTGAACAGGACGACAGGCCCCCGCGAAATCCGTATCAGTTTGCGCCGGGTAGAGATTTGTGGGAAGGAGTGTGCGAGGCCATCCTCAATTAATCAGCATCCATTGAACGTTTAACGGAATAATGATGATTCATCTTTGTGTCACCTCGACAGCATGCTTGGTAATCCAGTGTAGTCTCCCAGGAATTACACTTCAAAAACACTCACAAATAAAACCATTTTTTAATCCAAATAACTGATTGTATATTTCAATCTCTTCGAACAATACAAAATGTAAATCTCTCTGCTCTCGAAAGGTATCGAGTGTTCGATGTACTATGAATTATTCTAGTAGTTGCTTGCTTGCAATACAGGAATTCCAGTTTGGCCGAACCTCTGGGGGATTAGTCCGAGATCTCTGACCGCAACACTCAGCTGATCCTAATTCTAGTGACCAGCCAACTGAACATTTCCTCCAAAAATTCGATTACTTCACTACTATGAAAATGCGAAAGGGAAAAATCCTGATGTCGGCAACTATCTTCGTCATCGATGTTTGTCGATGATTTTTGTGGTAAAATAATCAATCTGGAAAAAGATAATAACCATAAGTACATTCCTAATGAAAAATGATTTAAAATTCACATTTCTTAAATTTCTAGGACTTCTTCAGAATCTTGTGTCTTTCACTTGGATCTTAAATATTAATTCTAATGAAAAATACTCGGAACATATTTTTGCATTTTCCGTAATTTCTTTTATTTCATTCGACTGCACAATTTCCACCATCTATTTGTTTTTATTTGCCATCATGTCGATTCTAATCATATGCTTAAAATAAGATCATCTGCTGAGTCAAAGTCCGATAATCTGCTTCAAAGATAATCTGCTAAATAAAGTCCCATAATACGCTGAGTCAAATTCCCAACTGTCCGGATCCATTGGAACTATGACATTGGGAAATAGTACCCACTGGGTGTGAAAGCCGCCGAGAAAGGGGAGTAGAAACGGAAGAGGAAGTTCTGAAAACTAAACATAGCTAAAACCATTACTATTTATTTTGACGATTCTCACGACAAGGAGCGCATTTTTTTTAATTAGTCTGAATTCGATTTTATAAATACTTCGTCACATTTGATTGACCATAATATCATCGATCAGTGCAATTTGGAACTATTGGAGTTTAAACCGTTAACTTTAAACGCCGATTCCGTTTTAACAAAACATTATAGCGCTAACGATTTGATCGCCATCAAATGTGACGAGAGTTTAAAACAACCCAATCTTAGGACGAGTTACATCATTATTGTCCAGTTGCTTCACAACACTAAAATAATAAAAGAACTTGAATTGAACCTTCACAGAACTTGAAAATCAACTTTGAAATTTTATGAATTGTTCAAATTCTGTAAAACTACCCGTCCTGAGACTACTTTCCTTTTTCAAGGTTGCGGATTTTACCATGTAGAATAAAACTAAGTAGCTGAAATTGGGAATCCCTTCTACCTTTTTTCAGTCGATAGTAATGTTGACTTTGATGCTGAATTCTGTCATCGCAAATAAATGTCGATATGAAAGAACAGAGTAGTAAATCACGATGGATTTATGATACGTGTTAGGGAGCCATTAAAGCGGGTCACAGATAACTGGGCACGGCTACGTTTCTCACGTGACTAGCTTCGTTCACTATGAGCTGCCATACATATCAACACATAGCGTGCCACGTGCACGCTACGGACGGCTGCGTGGGTATATGACGTCAGAGGCACCCACGTGGGTTGCAGCAAATTCGCCGGCCGAGTGAAGCTTGCGGGGCCGCAGCAGCCACGATTCTCCCCATCTCACTGCTCCCGCCTTTCCCACTCTTCAAACCGTCACAAACGCTTAAACGAGTTACACGTGTTTGTTTTTTTTTATTTGAAAATTGGCGTTTTCGCTGTTTTAAGCCACGTAGCTCTCTTGTCAATCAGTGGCCGTAAATATCGTGCGCAGCTTAGAATTTTGAATGCAGCATATTAGTACAGGAAAAATGGCTCTGAATAACATAATTATTGGTACGTTCGTAAAACTTAGGGGTTAAAAACCTTAAAAGGGGTTGCCATATACGAAAACAGAATAAAACACTCACACTACCTTACAAAAATGCAATGAATTTTTCCGATTAATAATGCAGTTTCATAAACCGAAGAGTCCCTAATAAATGAGGTGTTGGAAAGTAGTTTTAAATTTTGAAAAAAAAAATAAGTGTGATAAATTAATTTTTATGTATTTTTTTTGCATTATAAATGGATAAAATTAAAACCGATGTGATTAAACCAAACCGTTGAAGAGATCACCAAAGTTAAGCCCGACACGCCTCTGACTGTTTTACTACCGACATATTTTCACGTATAAATCTGTCATCAGCCATCTGTCGCCAGAGGTTTTAGTTACGCTCGAAAGTCGTGTTCAAAGGAGATATACTTTATTTCGTGTGAATAACTGCTTTCAATGGTGTAATAGAACCCTTCAGAAATGAAATGTTGCTCGAAACAGGTTTAGTTTTTATTTTTGAATAACCAAGTTAGTATTATTATAGAAAGCAATCACTTTGTAGTTTGACATATTTAATAAAATAAAATATTTTTTGGTTAAGTTTTTAGATTCTCACGGCCAAAAGCATTTTTGTTGTTTGTTTTTGGGGTGTTATGCCGTGTTGCGCTAACTCCTTCTTTAGCCGACGTTTCGGACAGCGTTGCAGTGTCCATCATCAGGGCAGATCCGGTAGGTCTCACATCTTCGGATCTACCGGATCTGCCCTGATGATGGACACTGCAACGCTGTCCGAAACGTCGGCTAAAGAAGGAGTTAGCGCAACACGGCATAACACCCCAAAAATAAAATATTTTTTGTTTTAAAACCACGAGTTTTTAATAATTTTTTGAACCGACCGGTTTCGCTTTACTCAAGCATCTTCAGGGTACAAAATTATTACTAACAACAATAATAATTTTGTACCCTGAAGATGCTTGAGTAAAGCGAAACCGGTCGGTTCTAAAAATTATTAAAAACTCGTGGTTTTAAAACAAAAATATTTTATTTTACTAACAAAGTTTGTCATTACTAACCATACCCTTCCGCGTTAACCGTCCCTTATCCTGCAACCCTCAAACGAGGTTGCTATATACGGAAGCGGAATAAAAAACTCAAACTCCCCACTTGCTTCAGCTACAAAAGTGAAGTGAAATTTTTCATTTTTTCCGGATGAAGTTTGTCATAAGCGAAATTGAAATAATTTAGTTTAAAATAAAACACGAACAAAATATTCATATTTTAATTTTTTTTTTTTTTTATTGGGAGGGAAGTTACCTTATGTTTACTAGACCTTTAAAATATCGCTATGCAAGTTAAATTTACTTAATTTTCGTAGAAAATTATTCTTCAGATTAGCAGGGAAAATATAAGACATATTACGTTTTTGGTTTGAAAAATAATTTGAAACCTGACAAATCCGACAAAATATAATTAAGTGAAAAGTTTCTTACATTTTCTCCGTAAACAAATGAATCAGGAATCCTGAAGCGGCTCATAGATCTAAATTCTATACTTATTAGGTGAAGTGCGAACTACTTTACATTTTCAATTATATTTTTTAATTGTTCGAAGAAAATTTCTTCTGAAAGCTTATCACTTTGTGATGGCATTATTTATTTTATTTAAACACAAATAACTTTGTTTGCTCATCACTTTATTATATACAACCTCTACATCTTTCATGAACGAAGTTCACCTCATCAGGAGTAAGTAAATAAGTGTATACTTACTCTTGATGAGGTGAACTTCGTTCGTGAAACATGTGGAGGTTGTATGTAATAAAGTGATGTACACAAAGTTATTTGTGTTTTAATAAAAAAAATATAATTTATTTGACCCCTGTTTTAATGAAAACCAAGCTGAGTGGATATACAAGTTATGTGGACCAAACATTTTTTAATACTGACATAAGAAATAATATGAAAAATTTTTAAAAATATCATCATAAGATTGTCATATTTATTTACCATCGAATAGATAATAATCACAAATGACTTCTTGGAAATAATGGACTTCTTGGAAAAGGTAAATTGTCATAATTTTCCAACTTAAAGATTAACAATCGAAACCGAAAATTCTAACGGGTTTATAATTCTAGTTCCGATTGGGGGTATTGGCCACTTTGTGGGTAAGATTTTTCTAAAAATAAGTCAAGCGAGAGTTGGACAGCCAAATTGTTATCAAGTTCTCTAAAGAAGTAGACCGTAACCTTATCGCTAATCTTAACAAAAAAATGAGTTTCCTTCTCAATTTAATATAAAACCCTTTCACTTTATCGCACCCACCACTTGGAGGCTACGGAAAGGTGTAAGTACTCAGTATTCGCGTCGTTTTGAAAATAAATCTGTCTTAAAAGGGTTTTTTCGCCCTTGGCCGTCTTACGACAAAAATGCGTGGAGAAAAATGGATATTAAACATTTACTAAGAATTTTTTTAAATTATCGATAATCCGGTAAAAAGGGAGGGCGGGCCTTGCCAATAAATACACAAGTTTCCTAATAAACTTTTAGTAATTTAAAAATATATTATCACGATGTCGGAACACTTGTTCATGTAAATCTGAATATTTTCTCATATTTTCACGATATATTATAACGAAATACGTTTCTCGATAATATATCATGACGAAATGTGAAAGAGAATCCAGGATTATATGAAGGAGGAAAACACAGTTCCACATACGAGGCGACTTATACAAAAACGAGTCAGATAAATGAACCATTTTCATAAAGTCTACTTCAATTATGAAAGGGTGTTCCGATCGTATCCGTCGATGATCGTTTCACGCACGTACACCAGTGCACTGGGAATCAATTCATAGAGTAGGCTCAGTTAAAATACCTATAGAACAGACTCAGCATGTCTACAATGCGTCTATGTATGACTGATGGCAATCGGTCTGTTAAAAATGAGATGTTATTCAGACGGACCACCCTCCTTGCACAGAAATTTGTAGGTTTATCAAGTATTTTGGACCCCATCCCAGAGGTGGCTCCCAAAATTGTTGAAATTTTTCAACTAAAACTTGCGGTATTTCATGGTATAAGTCGATTTATGTGCACCAGGTTTATCTATAAAAGGTGTCCGAGGGTAAAGTGAACTAACTTTGAAGGTGATTGAAGCAATATTACTAGACTTGTTTTAATTCCAACGTTTTAATGTTGTTTTCTGGTCGAAAATATGAAGTGTTTTGCATGAGAAAATAAACATTTTTCTGTGGAAAAATATTTTTGTAAGAGAAAAAAGGAATTGAATTTCAATAAAAGTTATTTATCTTTTTTGCTTTTACAAATGATATAAAATATGTTATTTTATTTTAAAAAAACTGGTAAAAGTATTCGTTTTCCTTTTAAAAACGAGACAGCAGGCATTTAACAGAGTTCCAAACAAAGTATCGGTTATAAGCGAATGTTTTACTAGGACGGTGAAACACGTGTTCATACAAACACTGATATTGATATTGACATACTGATATTGTCGCATTCCGTCATAATATTTATTTGGAAAAGAACACGTGTCCTTTATATATTTTTATTTTATTTTATTATTTAATAAATGTTACATTTTTTTACATTTCTTTAACTACCATACTAGGCTAATGCCCGTGTTGTGGTAGTTATACATGAAATAATAATAAAAATAACATAAAAGAACTAAAAAATACTATTTTATAGAAAAATAAGTATGAATCATACATGAAATAATAATAAAACTAACTTAAAAGAACTAAAAAATACTATTTTATAGAAACATAAGTATGCAAGTATGAATCACACATGAAATAATAATAAAAATAACTTAAAGATCTAAAAAATACCATTTTATAGAAACATAAGTATGCAAGTATGAATAATACATGAAATAATAATAAAAATAACTTAAAAGAACTAAAAAATAATCATACATGAAATAAAACTAAAAACAAATATATTAAAATTATTAGTAAACTGAAAAATAAAGAAAAAGTATATGTATATTTAAAAAGATACAAATAAAAATTAAAAATGTTATACATTAAGATTAAAATATAAACATAATTAATAAAGATTGTTTAATGGATATTATAATTGTTTATGTGCTTGTTTATTTATCGAAGGTATTATCTGACAACATGTTTATGTTCAACACTTAATTTTAATTTTCGTGATATGAGACAAGTTGGACAGAAGTTTTTATAATTTATTTTTTTGTGTTAGAAACTCATATAATCTTTAACCCTAGATTCATAACCATTCGTCCCACAGACCGCGCAAAACGTTAATTTGTTTCTAGTGTCGCGAGTGAAAGAGATAGAATGATGACCTCTCAAGTACCTTCCTAGATCGCTTGTTCATTGGTAACACGGGTGTGTTTGCCTCGCAGTGAAGTCTTGTGGACAAGTTATAGACCTTTGAACGTCTGAGAGACGAATGTTTATGAATAGTGTAACTTTTGACGAGACTGCAAGTTATTTTGAAAACATTGTTTTTGATGAGTTCTGGTTATACAGAGTAAAAGTAAGTATTATTATAAGTATAAGTATTCTATATGAGTTATTATTTATAGTTACATCTTATTTTATCGTTCAAAATGTATTTTTGTGTGTATTTTACATCAAATCTTTTTATTTTATTTTAGAATGGATGATCGGCAAATTAATGACTATTTGAATCGTTTATCTTATTCTGGTGATGATGATTTTACCAGTCAGCAAAAGAATGTAGAAATCAGTGATGTCGAAGATCATGTGGAATTAGATGAAATGGTCCCGACAGATTCCGACAGTGATAACGACATGGTTACGTAAAAGACACGAAATGCCAATTTTGAAGAGATGCCTAAAAAGGAAAATCGCCGAAGTTTTAGATGAAATGCCTACCATTGCAACACTTGGTCCAAGTGGGACTCAAAAAAAAGTTTGGGGTTATTGTGATAATAAAAAAACGGCATATGACAAGGTTCCAATGCAGGCAATGCAAAAAGTATATGTGCATGGACCATCATGGACTCATGTGTGTGGAATGTACCGATGAAATTTAATTTTTACTCATTTATTATTTTTTTTGTTACCTAATTAAACGTATTAAAGAGTGCCATACTTAATTTATTTATTTTATTTACAAGTACCCCAAAACTCGTTACTTAAATTTAGTCGTCTGTGAGATGAATGTTTATGAATAATGTTCCTCTTAGATAAGGTTATGAATCTAGGGTTAAAGAAAGGTCGTATATATTCTGAATGACTAATATTTTATCAGGAAATTGGCATCAATTTTTTTAACAGGATCATTTTTCTCCGTGTACTATCATTAAGAATCACCTTCAAAAGTTTGTACATATTCCCCGGACACCCTGTATGATACGTTCAGCTTTTGGTCGTAACATATCAAATCAATTTAAAACATCGTAATCTTATCCTAAGGGCTGATCAAACGACGAATTTTTAAAATAATCGACTTACGCCTTGTTAGGTACATCAATTTTTCCGATTATTATGTTCCATATTTTTGCTACTGCTTTACGACCTTATATTAACGATCGGCGCATTTATGGAAGAAATATTAGAAATGTATTTTCCGTTTAATTTATTCGTAATTGCGCACAGTCAACCCAACTACCTGGGATAAGGAGGTCTAGTACGGACGATCGACAAAGCCCTAGGTCAATATGATACTGATGAAATCCGTCATCTTTGGTCAGTTAGCTATATTTGCAAGAACGGCCAATTTTTCAACCGACGATAGACAAATTTTTCGCGGCGTCAATAGTATCAGATAAGCTTTGGTTAACTGTCACGCAAAACGAACTGAACTCTTAAGAGTTGAAAGAATTATACGCGGCGAGTTTAATCCATTCGGGCCAATGACGTTAAATTTTTTAAATTTGTTCACATAACAAGTTGTAAATAAAGACATTATTTATTAATTAACTCAATTTTTCTTTTTATAAAATAAATACCGTACTTCTGCGACCATGCTCGTAAAATTGATATAAAATCATCGGTAGTTACACCTATCGATCCGACATTGATTTCATAGAGGTAGACCCCGATAAATGAATTGTTTAAGGGCCCGCTTTCCGCGTAAAGAATTTAGATTTGGGCAACACCCACAAAATAAACAATATTTATTGTTAAAAGAATCCGACAGAGGTGTCTGAATTCGTATTAGGAATAATTTTGGGGATTATTTAATAATTTAAATAACGAGATTAAATTACCGACATCTATTGCAATTTTAGAAAAACACACCCATTTTTAGTTAGCACCGAGCAAATGAACGAAGTCGAAATGAAGATGGTTCTCAAAATATGGGTTTTATTACGGATTTAATTAATTAATTTTTTTTTTAAATTTTACAAAAAACATTTACGAAAGTTATTTGTATAGGTATACAAATTACTTTACTTTACTAAAATACTATTATCACTTTTATAAAAGTAATTTATAACTTTTATAAAATCAATAAATATATTTTTACATCAATAAGGTTTTTCTTATATGGTTATCTTTATAGGGTGTCCGGGGGTAAAGTGCTCAAACTTCAGGAGGTTATTCTAAATGCTAGAAGAAGTAAAAAAGAAATGGAAATTATTCGAATTTCCAAATTTTTTCCACAAAAATTTATTTTCCGTAGAAGAAATTGTTTTTTTTTCTATACAAAAAATTAAACTTTTTTACTCGAAAACTATCTTAAAACGTTGGAATTCCAAAAAAAGTTTTTTTTCTTTTTTACTTGTACTATCAATTAGAATCACCTCCCGAAGTTTGTGCACTTTACCCCCGACATCTTGTATAATATGCGCAATATAATATTTATACACGTGTAATATCTACTTTTGTACATTTATATAAATTATATACACGTTTACATTTTTATGCTCATCAAATTTATTATATTATAAATATAGATAGAAAGATCCTTAGTGCTTCCTGAGGACTTACAAATCAGAAGACTTTTTTGTAATTATTTATTTATTCATTTAAACAATTCAATAATTATAAAGAGTAATAAAACATGTAAGCAACATAAAATTACATTCTAAAATGTGAAAGGGGCTCTATTTATTTACATTTTTATGAAATTACTACTTTTAATAGTTTAAGCTTTCAGTGAACTTTCAATTTTATTTTTAACTTCTCTAAATATTATTTGTTTAAATTGTGAAATATAATTTAATCACAAACACAAGATTCACTCAAAATGAAAGATTGGTGGTTCTGAAATGTTCCCATAAATACGGTGAAAGAACCCTAAACTATAAACTTATTACCCTAAACATGCTTCGAGCAAAATGCGGATCTGGAAACCTTATCGTCAATCTGAGCAAAACATACCATGAACGTCAATATAGCAACAGCCTTTGTTCTGCTGCAGTTTCATTAAATGCCGAGAGATCCGTTTACAGTCTCCAAAAAGCAATACTGGGGCACAACCCTAGAAGCAAAGCTAAATGATTGGAATACAGAAAGATAAAAACACACCATTGTCAAAAATATCTTGGCCGTAAATGATTAAATAAAATTAGATTTATTCAGGAAGGCAAGCATTACGGTGATCGATGTTAAAAATCTAACATAGCCCTAGAATAACTCCAGTATCTTTAAGAAACCTTTCTCTTAAAGCTCAGAAAAAAACTTTCCATGACAGTTAGATATACCACTCTACAATAAGACCGCGTACGGTAAAACTGTAAAAAAATAAAGTAATAAATAACAAAATAAATATTTCACAACACAATAATTTCATCGAAAATCTTAAATCCGTTTCACCTTTCTACATTTTCTATATTCTCCTTAAGAGTATAATCCTTAGATAATGCCTTTTCAGATTATTCGTGGAAGCTAGAAAAAAATAAAATCATTGATTATAACTGCACTTCAAGTGACCTTTTAAATAACAGTAAAGGGCTCAAATGATTTTATTATTTAAAATTATTTTATTATTTAAAATTAAACAATAACTTTAATAACTTCTTTTATTATTACCTCCGTGCCTTTGCATCTTTACAAGACTTGGGCAAAACATTCTGTAGCGGAGTATAGATTTCACATCTGAAACATAATTAAAGAGTTTATTGAAAATAGAACACCAAGGTACGGTTAGTCAAAAAACGTACAATAAAGTTAATTCTGGGTAGAAATTGTACAGTTGACATTCAGGACAGGTTCACTCCCTCCTCCTCAAAAAAGATATACAGCATTCTCAAAGATGACACAGGCTCTGAGAGAAATTATTTTCTTCAGGGCCTCCTTCCGACATAAAAAAATAACATCACTGAACTAAATTATATTCTTGTATTATTGTAGAAAGCAATCACTTTGTGGTTTGACATATTTAATAAAATAAAATACTTTTTTGTTTTAAAACCACGATATTTATTAATTTAAGAACCGACCGGTTTCGCTTTACTTAAGAATCATCAGGGTACAAATTAATACTAAACAAGAAGTACATAATGTGTGCATATATATAACAAAATATAGAGGGAGACAACATGATACAAATATAAGCAACACAAAGACGGTCATAAAATACATTAACATAAGTGCACAAGTAATGGAAAACCGCTAGATAATTATGTAGACTAATGGGTTATACGAATAAATCGGGAGAAACAAAACATCAATAAAACCTCAATAATAACGGTTTTTCCGAATTCGCAAATCATTTGATCGATAAAGATCATACATTCTGTCATAGCACCGGTGCTAACATCTTACATAAAAACGGGCATGGTAACAGACTAAACAATTTAGAGGCACTAGAAATTAAAAAAGCTGTAAAAACCAAAAGTCAGATACTTAATAATCAATTAGACATATCAAGTAGTCCAATATTAAGTCTGTTTCCAATAAACCCATAAAAAATTCCCAGTTCTCCTTACCTCCTTACCACCTTGCCAGTTGATGTTTTGTTTCTCCCGATTTATTCGTATAACCCATTAGTCTACATAATTATCTAGCGGTTTTCCATTACTTGTGCACTTATGTTAATGTATTTTATGACCGTCTTTGTGTTGCTTATATTTGTATCATGTTGTCTCCCTCTATATTTTGTTATATATATGCACACATTATGTACTTCTTGTTTAGTATTAATTTGTACCCTGATGATTCTTAAGTAAAGCGAAACCGGTCGGTTCTTAAATTAATAAATATCGTGGTTTTAAAACAAAAAAGTATTTTATTTTATTAAATTATATTCCCCACAGTTTCAGAACTTTCAATAGCTTCTTTCGCTCGCTCGTTCATTATTATTCTGGATTCCACGTTCGAGTATTGTTATTTGAAACAGATGGCCCAAATATTATTATTACATATTATATTTTATTTCGGACATCGTTGCATTGTGAATCATTAGAGCAGATCTTAGAGTAATATTACTCTAAGGAGCAGAATTAATAAGAACTTGCCCTGTAATTTCTAATGTTTTGGAATTAGTTTTATTTCCCAAAGTACGTATTCTGAAAAAAATAAAATAATAATTTTTATAACTTTTTACTACACAATACATAAATAAAAATAATAATTAATTTTTATAATAAATTATCGTTTATCGTATTCTGAAAAAAATAAAATAATAATTTTTATAACTTTTTACTACACAATACATAAATAAAAATATGAATTACAAATGTTTATAATAAATATAAGCTTGTAAATCAAATATTGTACTTTTTTCTTCTCACCTATCATGTGTTGAACCCTTTGGAGATATATTGTTTTCTTTGGAATACGAGATGTCTTTCGCTTATTTCCCATCTTTGAAAAAACAATATTTATGAACTGATATACGCTTAAAATTATCTATAAATAGGCAATAGATTTATCTCCCAAAGTACGCATTCTGAAAAATAAAACAATACCTGTCACCTTTGTTACACAATATATAAATAATTTATTTTTATAATAAATATTACCTACGTAATAGTAAATAATAATATATTCATCAAATCAAAATTTATATTTTTCTTCTTACCTTACAATGTCCACCATGCGTTTTTGTTTCGAACGAAATAGTCTTTTCTTAGAAATACGAGCACTTTTTCGCTTATTTCCCATTTTCGGAATACAATATTATTATTTACGATAAATATTATTTAGTAGAAATCACGAAACGGAGAACAACACGACCGTCCGCGAAGCTCTCTAAGCAGTGACTGAAAGGCAGATAGCGTACGCGCGTGAGGAAGTGAGAGGGGCTGCAATAATCATGCTTAGAATCATAAGACGTAAGCGACTGTTGTGAAAATGTTTAATAAATCACGGCGTATTTCAAAAATAGCAAAAATCACTTTTGGGGTCTATTGAGTAGCATTAAAAGAAGCATTGTGATTTTTTTCATACATATAACTTGTAAAATAACAGAAATAAAAGTTTTAATAATATTTTTCGGAGCATACTTTGCGATTTATTTCTATCGAGGGAATTTCAAGTATTTACCCTTTCGGCTTTTGGAACAAATAGATACTATCTTAAAGAATAACATATATTTTTTTAAGAGCTTAAAAACTTCAAACTTTTAAGGAAAATATCTCGGAAATTGGATGAAATTCGAATAGTGGGCCCTTAAATGACTGTCGAGACATTTTGAGAGGTAGAGTCTATAACCAGAGCTGTACTGAAAATAATTCTCACTGTCCAACGAGATGCAATTGTACTGTGTTTTTATAAAAAAATCTGTGTTCAATTCTTACAACTTTTCCACCTAGTTCGATTTTGATCCTGTGACCACTTGATTTCAAGCAAAGGTTAAACATCTGCCATCCTCACTTTCATGTTATTTGTTTGATATTATAAATGAATGTTTTTTTTATTCTTCAATATAAACACTTGCTAAACTGCCAAAGCAGTTTATCAGCAGGCCATGTTCACAATATTAATTATATAACGTTACACATATAACGAGAAGCCACAATCAAATAGGGTGACCGGATAAATCATCACAATGATAATTCATCACATCTTTAAAAAGTTGTATAAAGTCATGGAAAGTGATGAAACAAAAACTTTATTAACTGGGTTAAGTAGGTTAGGTTAGGTTAGGTTAGGTTAAAAAAAAAATTTTTTTCATCGTTAATAATTACTTTATATCACTTTTTAAAAGTGTGTTGAATTGTCACTGTGTTGAGTTATCATGGAACCATCAAATAGATACAGAAGAATAATATTTAAAGGGTCTACAATACATAGACAGATATACGAGAGACATACAGCATACTTAAAATATGTTGCTTCATAGAAATTGAACAATTCATCAAATTTCAAAGACAAGATTCAATTTTGTGAAAGTCCTATTCAAGTTCTGTTATTAACCAAGTATTGCGAAACAACCGACGCATGGTCAAATAATAACAGAACTCGAATAGAACCTTCACAGACCTTGAACAATAACCCATCTTTCGGACGGGTTGTTTCATAGAAATTGAACAATTCATCAAATTTCAAAGTTGATCTTCAAGTTCTGTGAAGGTTCTTTTCGAGTTCTGTTATTATATCATTATTGGCCAGTTGTTTCAAAAATCTGAAATAATAACATAACTTGAATGGTACTTTCACAGACCTTGAACATAAACAACCCGTCCTTAGTAATGTATCAGTGATTCTCTTCTACTGTAAAACTATGCATTTCAAAATGTAGTTTCTTCCAAGACGTGCCGCGCAACACACGTGTGCCGCTCCCAACTAACATATAAATGAGTATAAGAACTCAAAAACAAAATACTTCACCGTAAAAGGTGGAAAAATAGTAAATTGGGAATACACAGTACAATAAATAGATGGAACAAGTCGAAGCAGAGCTCGGCAGTTTATTTATTTAGATTTCTGTTCTGCTTTCCGCTATAAATTCTCCTAAGACCTGTATATATTTAGTGATTGATACGTTAAATTCGTCGATCACTCAAATTCTGTATGCGGTGAAGTATAAAATTGTGATTCCGTGTAAGAGTCGTCACAATAAAACGATAGATATTGCCTCAAAGATGGTTTGCGAGATATATGGAAAGAAATCAAGTATAAAAGTGTAGTGCTGTTGTAACGTATTACGCGAATATAAGTATTGTTTATTTCTTCTGCGCGAATATTTGTTTGTTTGGTAGCGCCGTGCAGTGGAAGTGAGAGCGCGGGAGAAAACGGAAAGTGGAGGAATATGTAAATTGGTCGGCCTAATGGCCAGAGTTTTTTTTTTGCTTTTTCTGGCCCTCTTGACTAGAGCCTGTTGCCGGCGAAGTCTCCTTGGATTCATGTGAATTCGTAGTTGACCTGAGAGCCCATTTTTGTTTTGTTTTTGATTACTTTCATCCGCGATGCTACGCGGCGAATTTTGTGGGCTGGTCGATCACGCGTCGGTGATCAGAAATCGAAATCTGTGATCTTGAGGAGCGGATTAAATTGATTGCGATGGATAATTCAGATCGTGTTTTGCCATGTCACACTGGTGGTCCTGGCAAAGACCTCTAAAGGTTCTTGAATTGGTTGCGAGGGATCAGATGATCACGCAGTTTGCTTTCACACACTAGAACTCCTGATGGAGTTTCTTGCTGGACGGAGAATCTTGGTACCTGTGGAAGTCCTTCGTAATTTCTGGGAGTTGAGGAACTCCGTCGTGATAACTACCTAGGGGGCGGATCAGACGTTTAGAAGGAATTAAGTAAATCTTTCTCTCGTTTTTAGAACTAATGTTTAATACTTTAAAAGGTATTTTCATTCAGGTTTTCTTTGAACTTTTGTTTAAACATTTAGTTGGTAATGTTTTGCCTATTAAACTTGAAGACATTCTTTCATATATCAAAAAAAATTAATTCACCCACCTCTTTAATAGAAAACAGTATCAGCATGTCCCACGAATCCTGAGTTTAATATGAATCATGCTCTCATTATAAGTATTACATGTAAAAAAGTGACTGACAGTCAACTATCGTGAAATTTTCTATCACGACATGCTACTTAGGTACATGCAGACACTTCTCGTGACACTGTCAATGATAGAATTTATAATTTTCTATAAACAAGTTAATTCATAAATTTTCTACGTTCTGATAATTTTAATAAACTTGTTGACACGGTAGATAATCATAATTGAAAATTAAAATTGTGAAGACCCGGCCTTTTGCTGCGGGAGATTGTCTTGACAACAACTCATCCCACCCAATACTCCCTTGGGTCACCTTGACTAGTGGTCCAGATTTCAAACTGGGAAAAAAAATCGATGGAACATTCTCGACACTCCATTGTCACCCAAAAAACTTCACTTATCTTATGAAATGAAGGTTGAGTAATATTATTTAATTAAAGCGTAAGTTTCTGCTTACACGAAAGTTTTATCGAGAACATTACTAGACAATTACTTTTTTTTCTCATTAAAAATGTATTAAGCTTCTCTAGTGGTTTGTGAACACGTCAACAGGTACATATTATTGTTACTAATACCTTTTGCATGGTAATTATCTGATAATTATGTTTAAAAAAATTAAGAAGTTTACGAAGCGGTACATTTAAATGAAAATTTTGTAATGACACTACATAACTTAGTTTCGAAAAATCTTCATAATAGTGGAAAAATAATAGAAAACTAAGAAGTAAAGAATGCGCCATAAATTTTTGCACTTCTCCAGAATCTAAATTTTTTTATCAAAATTTCCCTGCAGTTGAAAATAGTCCTCTTCCGAATACAAGATAATATAAAACTGGGGAACCTTTTGAGCATTTTGTCAACGAATATTTAACATAATATCATAACGTTTGCATAAAATCTTGCGCCAATTAGATCTTATAAGGGGGCAATAAGAAATCCGATTTTAATATTCGACGTGAAGATAATTAGGGTACATTTAACCGAACGCTTGCACGTCGACAAATCCGGAGCTTCTTTTACAGGGTCGTTAACTTTGACGATATTCTTATCGTTCCTCCTCTTCCGTAACCGTCCTGATATTTTCTAATTTTAAGTTTAACCGGTCGCCTCGAACTTATTTGTCCATTTTTTTATTAAATTATCATCGGAAAACACTGATTAACATTGTTTAATCGACAATGAACACGAAATAAGGGCCAAAAATCGTGTAGAAATCGTTGTTTTTAAAACCGTTTTAAACGGAAAGCACGGTGTTATTCAAATACCTGGAGGCAAAAAATGAATACCAATGAAATAATTTTTTTTATCAAAGAGAGCAATCACTTTGTGGGTTGAAATTATAAATACATACTTTATACACGGTGTATCGAACATGAAAACACGATTTTATTGCATTTAATATTATAAAATTTGCCAGTTGAAAAATGCACCAAAATAATCGGTTACTAGGCGATTCAAGCCGGAAAAAAAGGATATGGAACACCTGACGCTGACTCATACAAACACTTGCGTTTAGAACAGTAAACAAGTTTTTTTGTTTGATGTTATTGATGTCACAAGAACGCTTGTTGGAGAAATTATAAGTACCCAGTTAAATCAAAATATTGAGTCAGTCATGTTTAAAAATTACGAGTGGACGGAACACCTCCAGTTAAATCGCGATCTGTTAATTATAATTAAAAATTATAAATTCTTGAGTGTCAACTGAAATCTGTAATCGCTTCTGTTCCTCCATCACGGCACAAACATTTTAAAGATTACAACCATTGGCAACGAGCTGTTTACGGCCGGCACTCTATCAGCTGAGCCAGACGCTTCTGTCATAATTACAATAATGGGGCGTCTCCGTGTGCCGGCTCTTATAATCAAATGACCATGCCGCCGCTGACGAATACCTGCTGGCTACCGACTGAACTGCCCACTGCCGCTGATAACCTAGAGGCTGGCCAATCCCTGCTGCATTGATGCTGAAAACCTAAAAGCCGACCAATTCTTCCTGGCTACCGACTGAATTAGCCATTGATGCTGACAACCTAGAGGCCAGCCAATTCTTCCTGGCTACCAACTGAATTAGCCATTGATGCTGAAAACCTAGAGGCTGGCCAATTCTTCCTAGCTACCGACTGAATTAGCCATTGATGCTGACAACCTAGAGGCTGGCAAATTCTTCCTGGCTACCGACTGAATTAGCCATTGATGCTAACAACCTAGAGGCTGGCCGATTCCTGCTGGCTACCAATTGAACTGGCCACTGCTGCAGCAGTCGCCTACGCCATTTGCTGTATCGTATGGCGCGATGATGCACAATGTGCTCCAATCTGAAATTATGGCTAAAAAATTTCCGATTGTCTCAATTTTCTATCTGTGTATTAAAACCTTGTTGTATTGAAATACATATAACTATTTTTTGTGAATTGGGTTGGCTGTCAAAAATAGGAAGTACCTATAAGCTACACCCCTTTGTACGTTCTGTATACAAGTACAATACTGGTAATTAAAATGTGAATTTTGATTTGAATCGTCTTTCTTTTATGATGGTTTGGATAGAACACAACATTTGGAGGGCGGATGTGCGCCGGTGCTTATTATTTACAGTCTTTTCTTATGCAGGCAAACACGTCCCGTACACACGGGTAACGCACCCAGTGGATCCCACATAATGAAATAATGTTTTTAAATATCTAAAGTTATTGCGTCAAATAAAAAAATACGTTTCAGTTATATCTTATATTATAAAATTATACTGTCCTATAGAACGTTAGAATACAACCGAAACTAGTTGACATACTTTATAAAATATAATATTAATATTAATTTTTCATCATCCTGACGAAGAAGCCATTGTCTTTGAAATATGCAGATTATTATTAATCAAGTCGTGCATGCAACGAGTTTCATTTTCATGTAATTAAAATGACGTCATAAAAAAATTTTCAAATATTGAAGGAAATATATAATTAAGTGGTTTAAGACAAAGTAACAATCTATTTATTTATTTTTTTAATTATTTTATCAAGTCTGATCACATCGTCGTGAATTCTAACAAACCAATTCGAAACAACCTACATGTTTATGTAATATATACCTACTGACATTGACGTATAGCACACACACATATTTTGTTATTTTAAGTATGAAATTCAATATACTGAAATAGTTTTAAAAAAAATATACAGGGTTTTCCAATAAGAGGTGTTATTTTGAATAGCCTGCTATTTCGGTAGATGTTACTTTTGAAACTGTCATTTTTTGACATTTGACAAGTAGAAACTACGTTATTAATAAAAATGGAACAACACACGCTTCAACAACGCATTGAAAATATTAAAATTCACTTGAGTGAATCAAATGAAAATCATCTTGAGTGATGAGGCCCATTTCTACCTCGGTGGCTTCGTCAACAAGCAAAATTGTCGCATCTGGGCTGGGGCTCGGAAAACCCAAGAGTTATTGTTGAAAAGCTTCTCTATCCTCAACATGTGACTGTTTGGTGTGGTTTATGGTCCGGCGGAGTCATTGAACATTACTTTTTCGAAAATGAGGCTGGAGTAACAGTTACGGTGATTGGATTGCGCTATCGAGAGATGATTAATGATTTTTTATGGCCGGAATTAGATGGTATTGATCTAGACAACATTTACTTTCAACAAAACGGCGCTACGTGCCACACAAGCAACGAAACCATTGATCTTTTATGATTGAATATCAAAATAACACCTCTTATTGGAAAATCCTGCATATATATGAAATAGTTTTAAAAAAATGAATATATTTATATGCATATATATTTCCTTTTTTTAATGCTATTTCATACTTACCAAATGATGGTAGCTTTTTAAATTAAAAGTATTTTCTATTGCAGTAATTTCTAAGTAATTATATGATATATGCTTTTTAAATTAGTCATTTTTTAAAGGATACATGTATTTATTTGTTTTAATAACAAGCCTTTTCTACCAACGTCAGAAATTAACAAAAAAAAAACATAATGTATATAATGAAAGAAAATAATTCATAAAATTTAATTGTTGTTAGCAAAGACATATCATAAATGAAAAAAACGTATAAAAAGTCAATTAATAATAAATTAATTAATCATTACGTTTATCTATGTTTAATGTACGCAATATAAAATTTTCCCATAAAAAATCAATATTTTTACCTAAAAACTAAAAGCGTCGGAATTTAGGAAAAAAATATTTTTTCTTTTAAAATTATACCACCATGTAGAATCAACCCCCAAGTTAGCACACTTTACCTCCGGACAATCTGTAAACAATTATACTTTTTATTTATTTACATCTTCGTTCATATTACACTATAGTAAAAATAAAAAATAAAATCAGTATTCAAAACCTATTAAATACAAGTTAATTAAAAGTTAAGAATTTGGACAGTAGTTAAGTAGAATAAAATTGATTTAATTGCTGGTCTTTATCCAGGTTTTCATAACATTTTTACATATATTATGATGTAGAACTATATGTTTATGCATTTAAGTTCTGTAGACTTTTAAAGTAAATTATACATTTTCGGAAAATAATAAAAAAGCATTTCTTTGATCAAGCCTAATTTTACTAAGAAGTACCTCAAGTACATTTTTTGTTTTAAGGCTAGAACAATTTTCGTTTTTAGGCAATAGTGCATTTTGGAAAAACAAATATGTTAGGCATTGCAGTAAATAATTGCATGGAGGGGTAAGTAATATATATATTTTTTAATTATATTTATTCATGAAAAATTTTTACAATGTGTGATATTCATATATATTTCACTAGTAATAAGATAAAAGATATTATGATATGATTATAATTTATTATTTTTCAATGTTCTCCCATAATAAGCAATTGCTTGTGTATATGGGATGAGGTATTATTTGTTTAGTTTCTTAGATTTATTTTATTTTTTAAATTTATGTTGTTTTTTTTTCTTTTTATTATTTGATTTTTTTTTTAATTTAGTTTAGGTTTTCAGTATGTTTTTGAATCGTGTTTTGAATTCTTTGAATCTATCATTAAGTGATCTTATATTTTCTGGCAATTTAATAAAGAAATTTGTTCTTAAGTATTTGTAATTTTGTTGACGGAAAAGTTTTTTTACAAATCGGAATTGGTAACGTGTATTTTTGCCTGAGATTTGCTGTGTTTTTGAATGATACGGTTTTGTTGATGCGAAGTATGTCATTCTCAGTAGTTTTTTTATTTAGAATATGTCTCAAGCAGCTAAAAATAAAGGTTAATTTTCGTACTCTGTTTTTGAGAATGGTTATATGTGGTATCCATTTTAGGCATTGGTCAATAGTGATCCCTAGATATTTTGTTTGTTTATGAAAAATGGCACGTAGTGTGTTTTTTTAGAGTTTAACGTCAGTTGTTTATTGTCAAACCATGTTTTCAATTTATTGATGTCTGAATTAGCCTTTTTGTTCAGTTCTAACCATGTGTTTGCTTTTAGAAGAAGCACTGTGTCATCTGCATGTGAGACAATTTCCCCGTATTTAGCAACTTCAAATATATCATTTTAATATTATTATTATTTATGCAACATTATTTTTTAGCTGTTTGTTATGTGAACATTATAAGTATTCACCATCCGAATATTACATTCAGATACTGATGATCGTAACAATGCATGGTAAATAATGAATATTATTCGTAACGATTCAATTTATCATAAAAATTCATAGAAATAAGTGGAAAATTGTTTTTTTGTCAAATAAATAATTCAAAATAAATTTAAATTCTGACAAAACTTACGTAAAAATAATAAAATTTGTTTATCGGGAATTTTAAGGGTTTCTCGACGATGGTTTTATTTTGAATATTTATAAACATATGTTAACTCGGGTACCTACTTTAAAGGTTTTCCTAAAGCAATACCACTTTAACCTCTATTTCAGTATTCAACTCATGTGGACATGTGGGGCAGCGGGTATTTTTTTATGAAAATAATGCCTACAAAATCATTCGTAACGACTTGCTGAAAATATACAAATAAATAACATTATACACACATTATGTAAATGCAATGTAATTTGAAACCCAGTAAAGCTTACTTATGTTATTTACGTGCTTTTGGTACTATATTATGATACATATTACGATGGATGATGAAAAACTGGGAAAAGCCACCCTTGATGGAGATTTGTTCATTTTAGATTTGCCCCATTTTTGCGAATGTACAAAACACTAACAAAACCTTTGTTATTTGAACAATCGTTATTGGCGAAAAAAAATGTTGGGAAAGGATCGGTTAGCAAAGGGTTGAAGGTTTTTGTAAAAGGGAATACACACAGTATAAATATAAAATACAAAATCAGAATTGACATACATTCATACTAAAATATGCTACTACTGAGCTGTAAGATAAGCAGGCCAAACTACGTAGTAAATTTATGTTTAAAGTTTTTTATAATTTCTATATCCACAGTGCCGACAGGGGTATACATACAAATGTAGAACTTTAATTTTTAAATTAAATAACCCACAATATTTCACACCCGCATTATTGTATCCACATATATAAAATATGTAATGCTCGATAATAACCTCGGAAAATTATTTGAAAATTTTTGGAATTCAATATATTTTTTTAAAATTATTATATGTTAATTTGGATTAACATTGGACGTCAGAGGGTATTTTTTAAATAGTAAGTTAAATAAACATAACAAAAAAGTTAAAAAAATAACTGTTTCATGTCAAAAATGCACATTTACAATGTAGTTATAATCTCTACAACAAACAAATAAAATTTTAACAAAAATTCATTCAGCAATAAAAAAAAATTGTCTAGGATAATAAATCTTTAAAAATTCGCCAAATAGTCGAAAACATATCCTTCGCTACCAGTGTTAATTTCAATGAACATTGAAATTCATTTACAATATTCTGGCAAATGAATGTGAACAGTGAATTGAACTGATTTTATTATTATAAAACACATCTTGATGCGTTAAAATATTAGTAATTTGAGTAAAAAATATTGATATCTCACCTTAAATTAAGTAATCAATGCGGCAGAAATTCGATGAAACTCACAATCAGCAGATGTCAAAATATTTACCGATGTTGTGGCGGGAATAAGTATTACAGCAGAGCGGAAAAATAGATGCCACAGAAAAGATTAAAAGCTATAAGAAAACAAAAACATGGCTTTTCTAAATCACTACCATTACGGTAAAAAGATTACAAAGTTCATGTTAATTTGAATTAACACTGGGACTGAAAGGGTTAATGAAGAAGTAGATAATACATAATTAGATAGATCTAAACGAAACATGAAACAAACCAAGACTACGGAATCGTACCCAGGATCTCTGTATTACCGACAAAATGCCTTTAACCACTTGTCCATTATTTTACGTCATTTTTTCGATATCACATTTCAAACGTAATATTATATTTATAGGCTAAGCTCAACATGTACTACTGAGAGGTATTTTTTCAAAACTGACTTATTCCCATTGCAAAGGCGTCTCATTCGATCCAATTTTGCTGACAAAACAAGCTTGTTCCATTTCAGTCAATAGATACAGAACATTGGATTACGTAACAAAATACCCACCTAGTCGATTTGTAAGTTGCTATCAGTTGTGTTATATGGCGTTTCAAAATCACCTTATTTCAAGACAGTTGGTTGCAATCGGGAATATTCCAAGATTGTCTGTTTTGCAAAACAGACTTATTCCAAAAATAAATTGTTAACATCTTATAACTTATTATTATTTATTTTGGGGTATTATTCGATGCTGCACTACATTCTTCTTTATCCAACGTTTCGGACAGCATTACAGTGTCCATCACCAGCGCAGATGTGTTATCTTATGACTGTTTTATATTCGTTCATATTTTATGATTATAATCGAATATTGTTAGGGTAATGCATTATTTAAAAATAAAAAGATAATAAAATTACATGTTTGACATAAATCAATATAAATTAGGTTAGTTTTTAAAAAAATAACACTACTATATAATTCGCTAATTACTTTTATATCGAAATTGAATATTTTAATCAAGGCGATGGACTACGTAGTAATGCAAAATCATGTGTTTTTGGTTTGAAAATTTGGTCGCCTAGAAATGTTTCAGATGCTTTAAGTAAATATTGCGAGTAGAATACATCTTGGCTTTTGAAATAATCTAGTATTTTTTAAGTCTTTTTATAAGCCCAGAAAAAAATAATATATAAGGCCTATGAAAACTGCTTTAAAATTCAAAATCTCCTACTTACGTACACATTTTCGGTTATTATTTTATTGTATAATGTGGCAAATTAAGTTATTTATAAAACGATTGGAAAAAATTAAATATTTGTGCTTGAACATCCAAAAAATAAAATAAAAGGCATTTTTTGGCCATGTTTTTTTCTTGCATAAAACGGATGGTGTTAAGCGGGAATTTAAACCTTACCGCCATCTACGTAAGGGCTGTTATTGATAGCGGCTCCATTTAAAATATTACACGCCGTAGTGCATCGCCTTAAAGAAAATATTTCCACACATAATTCACTTTATTCATTGTGTGACACTAGAATAATTCGCTTATCGTGTTTCTTTTTATTAAATTTTTACCAAAAATAGAGTCTAATACTAAGAAACATTAGCAAGACCCAGTAACCATAAGCAATATCCTAAAGAAGGTACACAAACTTCGTCTTGAGCTTTTTGCAGGGACTACTATAATTAACCCCTTCAGGTTGTTTGAAGTTCATGATTGCAACACAAGTAGCTATTTAGATGATTGCCATTCTAACCAACAAAACCCAGCGTTGTCAGGGAAACGTTCGTTGACAATATAAATTTATTCAAATTGGAATAATATCTCTCGCAATCATAACGGCTGTTATTTCTTGAGACCTTTTGTTTTCCTCTGCCTGAACTTCTATTTAAGTCCCACAAAGAAACCACCAATACAAATATACATTGGTGCCCGCATGAATACGATATAATAGAATAGGATAGATGGAAATAGTATTGGTTTATTTGTCTCTTTCGCTCTCCAATGAACGTTGAATTTATTTATGTATTGCATCTCACTAAACGTAAATCACGTTTTTTTCCCATAAAAATCAACCTAACTAGGACCTAACTAGTATCGAGGTTTTACAACAATTTACTTTCGATTTTTTTTTTTTCTTTATTCATAAAAATATATTTGGAGACAGGGTTTTTATATGCTTTTCGACTAGACACATGTCCGCATTATGGTGGTCGAATTGATAATATAATTTTGTTAATTTCGACATACCTACACGGAGAATAATGTGAATAGCTAATTTATTGAAAAATCTCTCCAAGTTATTGGAAATTGGTAAAACCGGGATTGCAAACTTTTAACGAATGAATTAACTGGCCCGCAATACTTATTTAATCGGTTTACTAATAATTTGAAGAGATTTTTAAAAAAATAGCAATAAATAATCATTTCTCCGTGTGCTCGTATAATCCCTCAGTCGTTCTAATCAAAACTATTATAAAACAAAGCAGTAACGGTTTATGGGGTTGTAAATTGGGGAGTAAAGTGTTTAGTAAAGAGTTGTTAAATAAAAAACAAAGCAAATTATTACCTACGTCAACTATAATAAAAATTATAAATTTATCCAAATATTAGTTGTATTCCGTAGATACTGCCGCGTACCTACATGACAAATTACATAATGAAACAATTTTTTTTCACTGAAACTTTTTTTTTAATGTGCCACTTCGGAAGTGTTCGTTAAAGAACGCGCAACCGTCAACTACCGTTTCATGTGACTTCCCCAACCCCCTCTGCCTACGCGAAATTAGCGGTTCTCGGAGGCGGGCCCTAGCTCTGCCTCACTAGCGTATTATTTTACCTCCTGCGTTGTGTAGTGTGTTAGCTGAGCGAGTGAAAAATCTATGGGATGATGAGTTACATAAAGATTATCAGTCCTGGTGAAATACGTAAAAAATAATTGGTAATATTTTAATTGGAGCAATTTTAAGGCAACAATATACAAATTGGTAAGATTTACATTGAAGTAACGTTATATCTTGGACGTATGGATACGTGAATTATATCTCCCCTGCCTTTACATAATGCAGTCAGAGTCGCTCTTGTGAGGTGTCACATAAAAAAAAGTTTAAAAAAACTTATGAGCTAGTAACTGCAAAATGAAATTAACTTAAACAGCTAAAATTATTTACGTTTACTTAGAAATTATAAACTGAAAAACTGTGCACAATTTACGACGATTTACTTTTGAAAGTTCTTGCTGCTTTACGTAGAGATAAAATTATTGCGATCTCGAAACTTGAAGCTTTATTAACTTTGTATTAGTTATTGCCGAGTGTTAAAACGGAGTACCAACCCAACCTTTTAAAAATGGGGCTTTTCTTACAATTTATTAGGAGTTATCTTTATTAGGAGTTATATTATTTTAAAACAAAAAATTCCGTTAAAGCCGGTGGAAATTATTTTACTGGAATAAGGAGTTCTAAAATTTGTATTGTTGTTATGGTTTTAGATACCTATCTAGACATTTTTCTAGATTCTTAGAGCACCTTTTTTACCACAAATTATAGAATTAAGCTTGGTGGTTGGCCCTCTTCCTGGTGCCCTTGATGACGATGAGGATGCATCTGAAATCTACCACATCATATTGCAGGAATGTAGGTCACAATAGGAACAGTTGCACGATTTTTATACAAAACTTAACCTTGGAATTGAGACCAAAATACACATCGAATCCAAACGTACAGTGTAGGACAATAATAAAGGTGAAAAAATAATTTCCACATTAAGACTACTTAACACATTACACTAACTTTACTACAAACCATTTATAACCCCAAGCAACTCCTGGAACACGTCAGCAAGCAGTCTATAAATGGCGTTGCCTGGTTAAATAAAATAATTTATTTTTTCAAGATTTCATTTCATGTAGTTCTTGCTCGTTAAAATAAAAATGTTTCACGATTTGATTTGACGATTTGATGACGATTTTACGTCGATCACAGTTTGTATGATTGTAAAATGACAAATATGATCATAATTGTTTATTTATGATCATATATCCGTGTTAATACGCTTTCCATCATTTCAGATTTTTCCGGAGAGTTTTTTTGTGCCGTGTTGGTCACGGGAGATTTTTTGTAACCTTTAAAACCTTCTAAAGGTTTTTACAACTGTGAAACAAACCAGGAGATTAATTTTTTCTTGTGTCCTTGAAATCATCACAAAAAACCCTTTTTTAATATCTTATCTAAAAAAATAAAGCTGTTTGCCATCAAAGTTGTTTTTTTTAAAGTATCGATGATTTATATTATGTTTTCCTTTTTGATTTGCTAAATTATAAACAAGTTTATACAGAATTTTTATTGATTAATATTCATTTTGTTTAAATAAATTTTTGTTTATTTACATTCTACATTTTAATTTTTTTAAATATATTACTAGCTATAACTCCGCCACGCGTTGCTGTAGCTCAGTCGGTAGGTGCAGATAGAGAAACAATAGCGCGTGATGCTTTTACGACCAACAAATGGCGCTCTTTAAAAAGAAATTTTGTCCAACAGATGGCGCTGTATAAAAAAAAAAACATTTTTTTAACTGTCACAGGTGACATTTACATAATATATAAAACACACGCGTATTCGAATGCAAAATTATGCCTAAATTTCAAAGCAATCGGGAATGAACTTTCGGAGATTTAAGATTTTGTGCAAACGAACACTTACACCTTTTTATATTTATATAGGATAGATAAAATTATGAATAATTTATATTTTGCAATCTTTTAAAAAGAAAATTATGTGAAACCGCACAAGAGTCCCAACCATCCTGGAGCCCGTGAATTTATTTTTTTTATTCAATTTTTATTTTTTTGTAAAAAAAAGATAAATATTCCCGGGTTAAAAATAACCTGACAATGTTTAAAAATCTCTTACGGTGATAACCACAGTAAGCGGAAAATGTTGGTTAGGACTTAGCTAGCCGAGGAATAGAACATACTATGCCTGGGTGGGACCCAAACGCGATGTCAACGCAGCCACCGACCATTGAAACTATGGTAACCCCAATTTGGGTATTTTGTGAGGCTGAAGGTGGTTAAGAGGGGACAGAGAAGGTAAAAAGAAGGTGAGGAAGTACCTGGTCACTAAACACGGCCATAACCATTTCAAGCAAGGTTTCAATCTGAATGGTGGACTTACATCAGGGCGATACTGAGAGTATCTTCCACTGTTAAATGTGCCACAAATATACTAAATATTACTTTAAACTAGCTTTTCGCCCGTTGCAGGCAACTAATGGGTAAAAATTATTCGAGTAAGTGGATGTAAAAATTAAAAAAAAAACGAATTTTGGTGTTGAATGTGGATGAAGCAAAGAGTGTGTTTCGACACTTTTGCTTTTTGCCCGAAACTATTGGGTAAATATTTGGTGCGTGGTGTAATGTTTGAATGTGAATAAAGCCAGGAGTGTGGTACTACAAAATTTAAAAAAAGAAATGTATATTTGGAGAAAAAATGCTGCCAAGGAGCTTACTGATCATTTTTTCACCGAGCCGTTCGGGTTGTGTAGGTCGAGACGCGTAATTTGATACCCATATCGTATGTACGGTTTTGTCACCGACACTCTTGAAAAGTCCCAGGGAGTTTTATTTTGGAAAAAGCATTGCTCAATAAACACGCAAAATTTTAAAACTTTTCAATAAAAAATGTTTATATATGTAATATGTATGTTTGCATGTGAATGAAGCAATGAATGTGTGACCACAAATGTAATAAAATATGTGTTTGTTTAGAAAGAAATGAATATTTTGAGAAAAAAAATGTGCAAAGGAGCTTACTGATCATTTTTTCACCGAGCCATTCGGATTCTGTAAGTCGAGACGCGTAATTTGATACCCATATCGTATGTACGGTTTTCGTCACCGACATTCTTCAAAAGTCCCAGCGAGTTTTATTTTGGAAAAAGAATTGCTCAATTAACACCAAAAATTTAAAAACTTTTAAAAATGTAATATGTGTGTTTGCATATAAATGAAACAATGAGTGTGTGACCACAAATGTTTTAAAATATATGTATGTTTAGAAAGAAAAATTGATATTTTTAGAAAAAAAAGTGCCAAGGAGCTTACTGATCAGTTTTTCACCGAGCCATTCGGATTCTGTAAGTCGAGACGCGTAATTTGATACCCATATCGTATGTACGGTTTTTGTCACCGACATTCTTCAAAAGTCCCACCGAGTTTTATATTGGAAAAAAACATTGCTCTATAAACACGCAAAATGTAAAAACTTTTATTGGAAAAAATTATATTAAAAAAAAAACAATTAAATAATTCGTTTTTAATAGTAAATAACTTTCCCAAACTTCTGTGCTCCTGGTAGATTACAGCGTCCTCGAAGTAATTTTTTGCAGAAATGGCTTTATAAGAATTATCGTTATGGAGGAAAAAAGTTGACATTTCAAACTTAATTTAATTTAAAAAAAAAAATTACCGAAAAAATATTTTCATAACGCAATTAGGTACCTACTCGTTAAAAAATAAAGAGATAAAAACTTTAAATATTAATGGCTCCCAGGCTAACCTTACCCAACTTCTGCGCTCCTGGTGTAAATTATAAATTTGCGGGACGCTATTGATGTATTTTTTCACTACGGGGCGACGGTACCCGTGCCAAATTATTTTTACCAAACTTAATTTTATTTCGTTCAAAAGCATTATCGATTTTAAAAAGATAAACTGCCAAAGTAAGCCACAGATTTTATCGTTTCTTTGAATTCACAACCCTAAAATAATAGTACAACACTTCGCTGCTCTATGATTGACTGATTTCAGATTGGCCAAAAGCCCGACTGTTTTAAAATGGCATTTTTCGGTTCAAATCGCCAATGTCAAAACTTAAGCCGGTTATTGTGAGACATTTCGAACCGAGCGCCATTTGTAGGACGGCCGATTAACGTTCCTAAACCTTCGGACTACGATTTTTTTCGAAAATTTTAACCGTAGACTGAAAAAAAAAACAAAGAAACTGAGTATTATTATATGTATAATTAAATTGCGATCTCCGACTTTCTAGTCAAGAGCCTTACCCCTCGACCACGGAGGCCGTCAACACATCAGACTCACGTTGTAAATGGGAGGAAACACAGGTGACGGCTAATTGTTCCACAGCCGAGCTGTTGAGTCGTACAAACAACCCGTTCTCATGTAAAAAATATCAATTCGCTGCCTTAGTTCTTGTATGTTCAATAGACCATTTAGCAAATTTTACAGGAGACGTTTTTTTTGTTTTTACAGGCAAATTCTAAAAAATTCTCGATTTTGGTCATTTCGTTTAATACATATGTGTAACAGGAAATTATTAAAGATCATTTTTCGAAGATTGAAGCTATAATATGCCCATATTATGACTTAAAAGGTGGACGTTGAACATGGCTTGAAAATGATGAATGATTATTTTGGATATTGAACATATCGTCTGGAGATTGAACAATTCAGCTCCCATAAGTTTGAGGTATTTTTTGTTCAATTAGCCAATTAGTGGTAAATTGCATATACAGAGTGATTTTCAGATTTCAAATACTTTACTTTTACCTTAGTTAGTAGTTGACTTAAAGTATTACTTTAAAATATACGAACAGAGTCCTTGAGTTGATTCACAAAAACTGCTCTATAAAAGTCATCCAATATTTTGGAAGTTTGAAAACAATGCACAAGTACAAAGGTACCTACCGCTAATATACTACTATCGGTTGTCGGTGCATGCGTGATGTGAAATATTCTTACATCGTACGTATTACGGCCTCCGTGGTCTAGGGGTACTCTTGACTAGAAATCCGGAGGTCGCGAATTCAAATCCCGGCGTGCGAGTAAATTTTATTTGATTCATTTATGTTATTTCACAAATTATTAATTTAAAATAACATATCGTCTATTTGCGGCATGTTCCAGAGAGGAAGATATGGTGTAAAGACCACCATAAGAATTGAAATGGCTTTAGCCGTGTTTGGTGATCAGATCTGAATAGATACTCACATACCATCTCTCTTCTCTTTCATCCTCCTTCCTCTCTTTCTCCTCTCCATCTCCTTCCCCTCCACACTACCTTCAGCCTCACAATATACTAATATAACCCAATTGGGGATTCCACAGTCTCACTGGCTCCAGATGGTTGGGAGCAGTTGAGAATGTGTGCGGTATTCCATAAAAAAAATCCGGAGTGATGCGTAAAACTATTGAAGTTCAATTTTCAGTTGAAAATTTGTTTTATTTTTATTGTTTCGTTACCTCCATTTGATAAATGTAATTTTTAAAGTTTACTTACTTTAGAAAGTTTTTTTTCTTTCGGAAGGTCTTATTTGCCGTGAGTTTATTATTTATGTTGATTATCGTGACTAAAATATTATTTTTTTAAATACTTTCAGCTCTTGAAATCCAAAAATTATAATATCCCGCGATTTGGGTTATGGGTGTGCGCTATTTAACATTACATTTATTGTTGTTAGTCGTTTGCCTAGTTGGTTTTACTGTAGTTCCTACATAAGAATATGTTTATTGTTTTTTATGTGACTAAAAAAAACAAATTCAGAAACTTTTAATTGAATGAATTCAAAATTGTAATATTTGGACTTCGTTTTCATCGGCGATCTCAGCAGTGATAACGGACTAAATATGTGTCGTAGATGTCTTTCAATCAGACTATGAGGACAGTCGACTTTTTGCACGTTTCCATGTCCTGGCTCTTTTGTTGTATTTCTTGAATAAAAATAAGTTTTAATGCACTAATATAATTTATTAATACTCATTATAGGTAAAAGTCTTAAGTTTGTAAATAAATAATTAAATAAATAAATAATAAATGAAGCATCCTGTATATTTGCCTAGCAAATTCAAGAAGTACTTGTAAAATATGGTGAAAAAGCCTATAAATTACATAATTTTAAGACTTACCTTTCTATTTAAGCTACTGTTCTAAGGTTTATTAATTCCGGAATCGGTGAAGTCAATTTTTAGTTCAATAACAGTATATATTCGCAATTAAACGTATTTTTAGTGGAACAATTTCGTTGTTAGAAAACAACTAAAAATCAACATGGCCGCACATTTCAACTAGCCGGCTCCTGATTGGTTGACAGTGGAGATTGAACATTCAAGACCTCAACGTTCGGCGGGATGTTGAACAAATATCTATGAACTTTTTAAAAATATTATATTCATAACTTTGAGTGTTTGAATGTTCAATATCCAGGAGATTGAACAAATAAGATCTGAAACATTATTCCGTGAGTGGATATTGGCACTCGAAAAATGCTTAAAATGTCACTTAAAAACCAAAAACTATGGTTTTTTTGAGCTTCATTTATCCGCAATAGGCTGATGAACATATTGGCATTCATATCTCAGTTTTACAAAAAAAGGTCTATTGAACATACAAGAACTAGGACAGCGAATTGTGTTCAAATGTTTAACGAATTACAAATGTAGTAGATCAAGTACTTGAATCTTCTAGTAAAATTGAAAATACAATACCCGTAGACTCATTTTTACACTTAGTCTCAACTAACGATTCAATTAACTCCTTAGAATATTTTTCACCCGTCACAACGAATAAAATTGATAAACACATTGACGGTCTAAAATCAAAAAATTCTACAGGAATTGATGGTTTATCAGGTGACACACTAAAAAAATAAAACATTACATTTTAACTCCATTGCTACATATTTTCAATATATCCTTAAAAGAGGGACATTTTCCCGAACAATTGAAAATCTCTATCATAATACCAATTCACAAATCGGGAGAAACGCACATATTAGACAACTACATACCTATTTCCTTGATCTCAAACCTCTCAAAAATATTTGAAAAATGTATCAAAAATAGAATAATGAATTACCTAGAACAAAACAAAATTCTGTCCCAAAATCAATATGGCTTTAGAACAAAACTAAGCACTGAAGATGCAATATTCGATCTGACTAAAAAAATATACACATCTGTTGATCAAAATAAAAAGAGTTTAGCTATATTTCTAGACTTAAGAAAAACTTTTGATACGGTAAATCACAATCTACTTATAAAAAAAATACAGTGTGTGGCAAGCCTACGCACGACGGAAGTGAAACTTTTAGTATTCTTCTCTCTCTCTTTTCATTTCATTCTCTCTTTTTTCTGTCTATTGACATATTTATAAGTAGCATGTGATAAAAAAATTAAAAGTTATAAAAATATGGGATTCGAACCCGGGTCCTGCATAACGAGTGTCGAACACTCTGCCTCTAGACCGCGAGGAGAGATATTTCGCGCGACGCGGCGTTATCGGCCTTGATTAGTAATTTTAATGATTCAAAATAAAAATAATTAATCAAAATACCGAGCGACTCTACCGGCTCGATTTGTAAGCTATATTTCGACCAAAATATCATATAGGTATCGTAAATTAAAGTTAAATTAAATTAACAAATTTATTTAATTTTTTAGTACATTATTACAAATCGTTGATAAAAAAAATAATTAATCAAAATACCGAGCGACTCTACCGGCTCGATTTGTAAGCTATATTTCGACCAAAATATTATATAGGTACCGTAAAGTAAAATAAATTTAAATTAACAAATTTATCTAATTTTTTATTACATTATTACAAATCGTTGATAAAAAAAATTAAAAGTTATAAAAATATGGGATTCGAACCCGGGTCCTGCATAACAAGTGTCGAATGCTCTGCCTCTAGACCGTGGTTATTACGTATTCGACCAAAATATCATATAGTCAAAATATCTAAAAGTCGCAGCACGAGAGCATTTTATCACTTTAAAAAAAATTATTATTAAAAAAATCACAAAAAGAAAAAAAAAATTAGTTAAAGCGGGGATCGAACCTCGGTTCTTCACGACGACAATCCGACGCTCTGCATCTAGACCGCGAAGCTGAGTTTGGAGAGTGACCTAAAGTAGGTATATAATATTGGCTAGGCTCCTATAGCGAAATGATCACGGTTTTTCATGACGGTCATGAGTTGATTTTACTCCGGTCCTCGAAATTGCATAACGCGCGTAAAGAAGTTTCACTTTAAAAATGAATCAAATAGGTTTCAAAAATGATATACTAAAAATTCTTACTAGCTATCTCAAAGACAGAAAACAAAAAACAGAAATAGGGAATTTTTATAGTACTGAAACAGGAATAAAAAATAGAGTACCACAGGAAACTGTGCTTGGCCCAATTCTCTTTCTAATATACATAAACGATTTATGTGATGTTATGATCCCTGGTAAAATTGTATCTTACGCTGATGATACAGCAATAATAGTGAATGGAATATCATGGCCTGAAACTTTTTTAAAGGCAACAAAATGTATTATATATGTCTCATCAAGGCTAAAAAGTAATAGACTCTTCTTAAACTATAATAAAACATTTTACCTAACCTTCTATAAAAATAGTAAAAATAAACCCCCCAATAACCTTAAAATTAGAATACATAATGTTAACTGTAATCAAGAAATATGCTCATCTTGCTTTGAACTCGGAAAAGTTGAAAAGATCAAATATTTAGGTATTATTATTGATACAAAATTAAATTGGCAGACACAAATTAATAATACCGTCTGTAAATTAAGATATCTTACATACACATTTTAAAGACTAAAAGAAGTGCTCAATGTTGAAAAACTGAAAATTATTTATTTTTCTTTGGTGCAATCTTCACTCATATACGGAATAATGGGATGGGGCGATGCGTTTCATGCACATATAAAACCTTTACAAATAACTCAAAATTATTAAATCAAAGTTATGTATAATCGGAAAAGAACATTTTCAACAGATGAGTTAAACAAAGAATCTCAACTATTCTGTCTCCGTTAACTATTTATTTTGCAAACTATGAAATACATCTTTAAAAACAAAAAAATACGAAATAAATGAAAACAGAATCAACATTAGAAATAATAATGTATTTTATACTCCCCAAACGAACACAAAACAAATGCAAACACACTGCAGTTTCATTGGACCTCGTACTTTCAATTTTTTAGCGAAAAATATTTAAGTGATTACTAAACTTCCTCCATATTTAAAAGAGTTAAAATTATGGCTTTTCGATACAGTGGTTGAAACTTTTTTTAATTTCATTTGTATCAATTTCTGTTTCTCATAAAATATTCACCATGTATTACACTAAACACTTATAACTTCACTATACACAATTGTAAACACTTTTTATACAAAACCGTTTAGACAAAATGTAATCTTGTTTTTGTTTTATATGCCCACAGTTTGTTTATTTCTAGGTACAATATTATAATAACTTAAATAAATTACCCACGCACAGGCTGCGCCTTAGTGGGTTTCGATTATTCGTATTGATTTATATAATATTGTATGTAATTAATGTAAAAAATGGGAAAAAGAAAGGAAATAAAAATGACGCTAGTTCCTCGGAGCATCTTTCATTGAAATACCGGTAGAACAAGGACAGCAATCTATTTAACGGACTGCCCTCTTCTGAACACAGTTAATGGTTTATTTTAGGTAGTTTGGAGCTCCAGAACAGAGGTGGCTTCCAAATTGAACCGTGGGGCGCACTTGCGATTTGTACAGGGTTAACAGTTAGGTACTATTAAAGAATCTGCGAGCGAGAATCTTTAAGTTATTTCCTAAAAATTGAACATCTTTTTGCACATTGAAAATTGAATTTTTATGTTCGTGACTATAGACATTTCTAGTAGATCATAGACGACAACATACAACAAAGAAATTGTTATATTTAACATTGCCCCAAATAAGTACAATGTAGGGCAATTTCGATACCTATCTATCATTCAGAATTCAAGTTCGCGTAGATGAATTATTAACATGTTCGTATAACTTATTTTCTTATAAAACTAATAAACATGGGACAGTGAAATATGGGTGGACTAATCGGTTTTCAACCACAGTAAGCAGTTTATAATTATTATGTTTTCGGAAGAAATCATATAAATCATACAAGCGGTCGAATCCAAAACCGAACGCTTGGAAATCTATATCGCTCAAGGCGTTTTTTTTAACCGGTACCGAAATGCAATTTTAACGCACAGGTTGATTTGTTGGTACAACCTGGAGAAAAATTGTGTGTTTAATAACTTTTATAATATGGGTGGGATTGTACAAACTTCCGAAAAAATATTTTTTCCGGGCGCTGTGCCGCCGTAGCAGGAAATTAGCAGCGTTATAATAAACGAACGAGCTACGTGGCGTAGTAAGAATGAGTTTGCGAAAGCAAATTAATCTTCAAAAAAGAAAAACTCAGTTAACATTTTACGTAGTGCTTCATACTTTCTTACGATATTTTTTAATTTATTATTTTTTTTAAAGGAAGACAAAACTCCTACCACCATCATTATAAGCAAAGAATCTTCTTTGCGCAATTTTTGATGACTTAACCAGCAAAAGAATTGAATTCGTGACATCTGAACTTGAATTCAATGCTTTTGTCAACTCAGCCACTGGCCATCAACCATTTATCAATATGCCACCTAAATTGTCTGTGTTTGTGTAACATGTTCACTGTTTTATTTGTATTTATTTTATTAATATTATTGGCTAAACATTTCAACTTCAGGGGCAGGTTTTGGGTACCGCCGCCCAGGGAACCATATATTGGATAACTAACACTTCCGCTCCAAGTGGATTGCTACGTTTTAGCAGGGGTGCCCGGGTGCGTTCATCGGGTGAGGTGTTCAGGATGCGCCTGCCCACCAGTTGCGTGATACGCCACATCGGGAGAGTCTGATTTGGGGAACCCTTTTCGAACTGGCCTGTCGACCTATCGCCCTGCGCCGTAGTAGGAGGGATATAATCATATGTCCGTCACTCCTGGACACACAGCGATGCGTACTAGAATATTCGAGAATGTTCACCCATGCAAAACGATGAACGAAGATTCTCGATGCACGCACTCCTATATAACGGTACCATCAAGATTTACTCATTCAATAATCACAAAGTTACTATTCAGCAATCTGCGAGTCCTGCGAGCCTGAAACTGATCGGCCGCTTCCTACCTCAATGCCCCACTGTAGGCCACGGACCTTAAAAAAGTAGCCTTTCTATCAACCCAGTGGGGTTATAATTAGCGCCCTCGCCTTGGATATCATTCCTGGCCAGCGCTCCCCACGCGCCTAGACCCAGCGACATCTTCGCCGTTCTGCGCCTCGGCTCTGCGACATCTTCGCCGGCCTACATCTTCCGCGCTTCTGCCAACCAGGTCGATCATACCTTCGGCTACCCTGTTTCACACAGGAGTACCTGGAAGACTCGTCTTTGCCACTTCTGTATACATCCACAAGTCCGGTCTCCACCAACGCGGTGTCGAGCCACCGACTTTATCGCTTCGACCACTCCACCGCCGTCATCGCCGCTTACACCTGGTGTGATCTTCGATATGGAGGAGTCGCCGCTGATAATATCCACCGACGCAGAACTACCGGAGTCATCTCACAACTGCACTACGGACTCAAATAAACATTGCGACCTTTACAACCTACCTATTTCATTGGTGTCCTTACCAAATCTCCAAAACCCTGATCCCTAAATTCCTACACAACTCTCATACATTTTTCCTCCCTAGAACTTCCTTTCCTTAAAAAAGACCCTCCACACAGCATTAAAAAGATGAAACAGGCCCTGAGGGAAATTATTTTCCTCGGGTTTTTCTGTGTGGGGTTAATCTTAAAAAAATCTTACAAAAAGTAAAATAAATGACCGATCAGTGGCTGAGTTGACATCGCGTTAGGGTCCCACCCATGCGTAGTTTGTTTAATTTTCAATCAAGGCTAAGTTTTCTATCACAACAAAAGCAACATTTTCCGCTTACTGTGATGGTAGTAGGAGATTTTCAAATATTTTCAGGTTATTCGTAACCCGGGAACATTTGTTTTTATATATCTTTTAATAAAAAATTTAAGTTAATAATATTCACTTTTGTAATAAGGTTTTTCAGTTTCGACATATTTACCATAGCATGTTCGTTGAATTTGAAACATTTGCTTCATGCGCATTTTAATTGTTGCCCTTAATGTGTACAATACCTATATTGCAGTGTTAATTTGATTAACGTTTCATGGTAAATAATAAAATAACTATTGTGGGAGTTATTTTAAGTAAGACTAACACCTGTGCACAGATTTATCAAAGTAGTTAAAAAGCTGTGAGCTATTAAATTAAAGCCTACTTGGGGCATATAATAACAGTAAACTGCCCTATTTAATTATGCTATTATAATTTTATTAAATACACAAAATATTAAAAATAATTTTCTTCATAAAATAATAGGCTCTTTTTTTCCTCCCCTTTATTTCCACCCGCTTCACAAATTAATGTCCATAGAAATGGGCCAAATGCTTTTATTTCCAGCTTTATTGCCATCCCACAAACCTGCTCTTACAAGTTTAATTTGGAACACAAAATATTGTTTAGCTTTATGAATAAAAGCTTTATGCCCGACATGCGCCGCAGAGAAAGCATTGACTTATTTTATTATCGACATATGTTGGAGGATACGGGGTGAAGGTATACACCCCTTTGCGTCAGACGTTTTTGTTTCCCTCACGAAAGTCGAGTCCAAAGGAGATATCATCCTTTATTTCCTTTGAATAACCTCAGGATTGGTTACCAAATGGAATTTTTCGGGTGTGGGTGTTGTGATTTATTTTATGCATTCTCGATGTGATCACTTACCATAGAAACTTGTTGATATTATAAATTTTTGGAACATCTTTTTTAGTGGCAACAGTGAAACTCTGCTATTTTCATCTAAATCATAACTCTTGTATGACGGAGAAAACCGCGAAATTCAAAAAGAAGAAAAAAATACTTGAATTCACGCGCGGGGAGATCGTTTACTTGTCCGATTGCGTTTGGGCTGAATTCCAGGTATATTTTTTTACGAACATACGGCAATAAATAAAAAATTAGTGCGTGCCGCTATATTATGGCGAAAAAAAACATATTTTAATACGTGCTACTGATTGAAAGTTGTATAAAATGTATTTAATGTTAATAGAAAATAAAATAAAGTCAATTAAATTTATCATCCTTAGGTTCCCTAAGCGAATAAAAATTAGTTAAAAACCAATTTTTGTGAATTATTTCCAAATAATATAAGAAAAGAATCCCAATTATTATTTTTAAAATAATAATTTATTTACAATCAATAACCAGTTACATTAAGAATTGAATTCATAATGACTACAGAATGCATAAATTAATAAATATGATCAATGATTTCGGATAAAATAACACTATTTTTTCCAGGAGGTTGGAGTCTAACCATTTTTTTAATTTTGTTCAGTCTACAATTAGCTTTCTCTTTTGATATTTTCCATGTTTTACTTGTAAATAATATAACCGTATCGTCTGCAAAAGATATAATATTACCGTCAATGTCCAAATTCAATAAGGAGTTCATATATACGAGAAATAGGAGCGGACCTAGAACACTTCCTTGGGGCACACCGTAGGAGATTGGTAAACGTTTACTTCTATATTCCTGATTGGAGTGAATGACAGTTGTTTGTGATCTCTGTGCCAGTTAGTTTTTAAATCATATCAGGGCAGTACCTTCGATCCCAATCTGTTGCAGTTTTTTTAGAAGAATGTGGTGTGAAATTGTATCGAAAGCTTTAGACAGATCTAGAAAGCAAGAAATGTATTGCCTCTATCGAGGTTATCAGATATCAGTTTGGTAAAAGTTGCAATTGCATCTGCGGTACTACGATCCTTGCGAATATATAGAAATAAAATAAAGAAACAGGAAAATGTGTACATAGTTCCTTATTCGTTGTTTTTCGCCACGAAATGGATATGTGATTGATTTATTTTGCCAAGATATCATATCAATGTGTGTTTGTGCAAAAAAATTCTATGAAGGTACTTTAAGACCCTGCACACCCAAACGGATTTATGATTTTGTAAACCCCCATTGCCAATAGCTTTAATAACTGGGCACAGAGGTTTCATAGTCGTTCGAAGATAAGAGATAAGAAATTAAAAATTACTGCATTTTAGATTACCGCCATCTTTTGAGATCATTCCAAACTAACATTACAAATAAGAGATTGGGATAGTCTTCATGTGTCGTGTAATTAACTAAAGCCGCCATGCATTTAACTGCCATATGTAAAAAAGGGTCGATATCATTAACCATTATTTTACATGGGCTAGTAACCTTTCCACTCGGTGAAACATTGCTAGCTATATAATTCTGTTCATCGGTCGGTGATGAAAAATGCCGATGATTCTCAACCTTTATTACCCTTTTAATAAATTAAATCATTTAAAAAATATATTGTACAGGGTGTTAGGGGGTAACGTGTGTTTACTTCGGGGGTTCATTCTACACGATAGAACAAGTAATAAATATGAATAATTTTTTCAAAATTCGAATTATTTGAGGTAGTTTTTAGGTAAAAAAAATAATTGTTTGTACAGAAAAATAAACATTGGAATTTCGAAAAAAGTTATTCATCTTTCTTACTTCTACCATCATGTTGACTAACCTCCTGAAGTAAGTACCTACAGTTTAACCCCGGACACTATGGATTAGACTGAAACATAGTTTTTTTATACATATTCATTCTATAATAGTGTATATATATATATATATACTTTTATAAAAATTAATATATATACTTTTATAAAATGATATTAAAAAACATTTATCGAATTGAAATAAAATATTCTCCAATGAAGGTTTTTCTTCTAAGATTATATATACAGGATGTCCGGGTGTAAAGTGCACGAACTTTGGGGTGTGAACTACATGATGGTAGAAGTAAAAAAGAATTTTTTTTTTTTGAAAATTCATTGTTTTTTCCCATTGAACAATATTTATCCATAGAATAATCTTTATTTTTCCTTTACCTTATTAACTCATTTACCTGAAATATTGATGCATTCTTAAAAAAGTTATATTTAGTATGTGACATGTTTAACTATAAACTAGTAAAAAAAACATCATCATAATTCAATGGCCAATACAAAACGAACTTACTCGTTACTGTTATATTAAATGGCACTAGAAGTGAAAAGACACTAAACTGCGCTATATAAATGCTATGTTATTATTAGTATTCCATATCATGGTACTGAGAATCGGGCACCGAAAATTTGTAAGTAAAACTTTCGTTTTACACTTTAAAAAAAAGTATTTATTTGAGGTAAAAAACGTATGGTAACATAATAATAATGTAATGTAAATAATATTAATCTAATAATAAATATACAGGGACTATGCAAAATGGGCTTGTACGCCCACAGTAGCAAGAATCTAACGTTGTTCTATATTTCCCTTTTTTGAAAAACAAAATAATTTAACCGATAAATGCTATATACACGTAAAATAAATTATTAAAATATTTGCAATAAAATATTATTTGTAATAAATCCCGTAATTTTAGATGCCAATAGGACCAGTAGGTCCGTTAGGCTTGCCGGCTGGGCGGCGAATGACGATTGTTTGAAAGGGACTTATGTAAATCCAAATGTTAGAGAGAGCGCGCTAATATTCGAAACGATTGTAATGATCAGACTTAAGGTGCTGCCACACACAAAGCTCACATCAAAAGTTAATGTACAGCGCATCATCTTTTCTACCGACACACGACGCTATCAAATATTTCTTCCTATGGTAGGAGAGGGGGTCAGTTGAATTCGAGAGCGGCCGAGGAACATAATTTCATCTGTCAAAGTGACAACTTTACTAAGGGAACACGGAACTTAGTTGGTAGCTCCGTAATTAAAATGACCCCCTCTCCTTTTTACGGCGGAGAGGGGGACGCATAACTTTTCAAATATCGCTTCGGGAGCGGATACGTAAAATAAATTCGGTTAGCGAAGTTCAGAACCACACTTATAGCGCGTTATCTTTTTACGTGTGTCGGGTCTGTATGGGATTGTATGGCGAGCGCTATTGTGCTTTATATTATCTGTTGATGTGAGCTTTGCGTGTGGCAGCACCATTAAGCGAAGCAGAAGACGTGCTGTGAAAATATTTAATAAAACACGACTCGTTTGAAATGGAGCAAAAATCTCTCGACAAATGCTTAAGTTGTATTTAAAGATACACTGTGCTTTTTTTCTTGCCTATAAATTATTAAATAACAGAACAAAACGTGTTTTTAATAATTTTCGAAGCTTACTTTGCGATTTTTTTCTATCCAGGGAATTTTATATAATTCAAGTTTCGGCAAATAAATGTTTAGATATTATCTTCAAAAATAACATTTATATTTTTTTGGAAATTAAAAACCTAAATAGTTAACAAAAAACTTGTTATAAATCGGTATAAATTGGGTACGCGGGGCCTTAAATGTTCTCTCTAGGATAATTAAGCCCCTCGTCCCACGGGTCGATCGAAGACCTTTGCAGAAAAGTTCCACACTGAACATTAACCAATTTTGATGATTTTATGCGCAGAGTCTTACACCACTTGGTTTATGTCGATTGCTTACCGACCCGTGGGACGACCGGCTAACTCTCTGGCATTCATTAAACGCCTTATACCTTACGCCTTATTAAGTTTTTTGGTGGTAGGCAATATATCGTCAAGAGTACATTTTCAGGATGAGCATAGTAAGCATTTTGCTTAGTAAAGTAAAAGTACATTTAATGTAATCGTAAAGTACTTGTCGTGTTCTGTCAAGCTGTTATTTATACTAAGAAAAACACAAGTTTAACTAATCCGCCGAAAGTAAAAAACTATCTATCGTGAAAAACAACGAAAGTTCAACTTGTGGAAGTGTTATCTCTTAAATCATTTGCTTTTAAGCACATTTTTAAAGTTATAAACTAATCATCCATAATAATTGTTTCACTAACAGAAGTACCTACCAAGTGATATTTACAACAACAAGTGCGTTCATTGGCTGCCTTTGATTATGAGCTCACTTTTCTGGTCTCCAATTGGTTGTCATAGTGTTTTGAAACTGTAAATAACTTCTGCATTCTAACAAATCTAAAATAATTATTTTATTTAAAAAAATACTTTGTTTAACCTTTGCCGTTGATGCATATGTTTAAAAAATATGGGGAAAAAAAAGAACTCTGTTAAAAGTCCTATAATTGCTTCCCCTTACACCTCCCAGTCTGAGAATCGGACTCCGACGCTGATAAGATTGAAGCCAAAAATAACCCTGACCTGAGTCATGCATCAGGACATAAAATATTATCCGGGACTCAAATTGCCCTAAAAGCCTTACAGGATGCATTGGCTGAAAAGCCATCCAAAGTGTCTAAAGAGCAGCAGCTCAAAGTATCGAGAAACGTGACAAATGTTCTCGGTTCCGTTGCCCAACTTTTGCTGGAGAAGGAAGAGCTTAGAGGAGACCTTAATTCGGCCCTAGCTAATATCAAGGTCTTGCAGGCCGAGAAAACAATGGCCGAAAATTATACAAAACAGCTGCTGTACAAAATTCAACAGCTTGAGTCAGATCTGAGTCCAGTAATGCGCCGTGTGGCTGATGCAACAGAGGCTAGCCTTTCATTTGCTGAAGTTACAAAGAAAAAACTTCCAGTGCCTCCACCACTCACTCGTACCAGTATCAAAATAGGGAAACCAAGACCATCTGTATGTTTTTTCCCAAACTACCGGGGGTCGATGATAGCGATGGGACTAAAAAAATTATTAAGGACATCGTTAAGCCATCGCAATTAGGAGTGAGGATAACGGGAGTAAAAAACATAAAAAACAAAAGAGTCATTATCCACACTGCCAGCAGCCAGGAACAAGAAAGGCTTTTAAATGATCCTGTTATATCCAGCTCTGACTTGCTGAGTGCCCGTCTTCCAGTTAGGAGGCAACCAAGGTTAATATTTTCAACGTGCCCCGTGAACTATCGGATAAGAAATTTTTAGAGAATGCCCTCTCTGGAATCTCTGAAGGTGACAACTTTAAAGAGTGTGCATCCAAGTGCAAACTTAGTCATATGGCTGGAGCTCGAACCGGACCGTCTTGCCACAGAGTGTACTCGGTGCCCGCTAACATTCGTCATGCATTGGTGCAACAAGGTCGTGTATTCGTGGACTGGACCGTTTGCGGTGTGCGTGACTTTGTAGGACTCTCAGTGTGTCTGAACTGTCAAATGGTTGGACATTCTCACAAGTACTGCAAAGATACAAAGAGATGCTCTCACTGCGGTTCAGAAGGACACGCGCGCGAGGCCTGCCCCGCTGCTGCTGCAGCACCCAGTTGCGCTACATGCGCACGTTTCGGAAAGCCTGCAGCTTCCCAGGCCCACCCCACTGGAGATAAGGACTGCCCGGCGTACAAAGCGGCTTTATTGAAGGATCTCTCCACCATCGACTATTGCGTTTAATCATACGGAAAAAGATGGCGAGGCAGTTGCTGTTGATGCATTAAATATATTATATCTAAATTTGAGGGGTATTCGAACAAAGACCGTAAGTGTGCGCAATGAAATTTTAATCAATAATTATGACATTATTTGTTTTTCTGAAACATGGCTGAACTCAACAGTGTTTAGTGAAGAACTGTTTGATGACAGATATATAGTATTTAGGAGAGATCGTGAGTCAACCAAATCTGCGTCTAAAGAAGGTGGCGGAGTTCTAGCCCCCGTTTCTAAAAAACTTCTTGTGTCCAGAAAAACGGAATGGGAGAGTGACAATGAAGATTTGAGGCTTGTAATTAAGTCTCGTTCCAACTCGCTCATCTTTATTTGCATCCTCTATATTCCTCCTAGTGTAACTGTAGACAATTATTGTAATCAGAATGAAAAATTACAACATCTGTATTTAAAGTATTCAATTTCCAATTCACAGTTTATTATTATTGGTGATTTCAATTTGCCCGAAATAAAATGGTTACCTGACAATTCATTTAAAAATAATGTACTTTCACCTTCTAATTATAAAAGCATGAAAACACACAGTCTTGTCAACCTTTCATCAATTTGCAACTTGTATCAATTCAATAATGTACTAAATACAAATGAAAATTTATTGTATCTTGTTTTTTCTGATAAAGTTAACATAGATACACATATAGCACCAGGCTTAACCAAATTGGATCAATATCACCCTTCATTTGAAATAATGGTGAAACAAAATAAAGATCAATTTTTAGAAATCAATAGAAGTGACTCAAAATATAACTTCAGGAAGGGAAACTTTCATGAATGTCGACAGGATCTATTATCTGTTAATTGGATAACTCTTTTTAAAAATGAAAATGTGAATAGTATGGTGATCTTGTTCTATGAAAAATTATGGGAAATAATTGACAAACACTTTAAAAAATATATTACTAAAACAAAAAAAAACAATATCCTGTCTGGTTTAATCAGCAATTGATTGCTCTTCTTAAGAAAAAAAAACAACATTAGACTTAAGGTAAAAAAACATGGTAACGAGTCAGATTATAGGGAATTTTCTTATTTAAGGAAAGTTACAAAAAAAATACAAAGCGAATGTTATAAATCATAAACAACTCTGTCGAAAGTGGTCTGCAAGGTGACATAAAGGTGTTTTGATCATACTCAAAATCATTACGAAAAACCAATTGTATTCCTAAAGTAATGCATCTTGACGATATTTCCGCAAATGACGGTGAACACATAGCAAACATATTTTCTAAATATTTTTCATCTGTTTATACCAATTCGGAATCATCCACTAATGGTTCAATGCCAAACATAACTGAACACAATCAAAGCAATTTGGGTAAAATACATATTGGTGCAGATGAAATAAAATGTTTTTTGGGTAAAATAGATTCCAACAAGGGTCCAGGCCCAGATAATTTTCCTCCTTTCTTTGTCAGTTGCTTTGCAGACTCTTTATGTTTACCGCTTTTTATAATTTTTAATGCATCCCTAACCACGGGAACTTTTCCTGATCTGTGGAAAAAAGCACATGTGGTACCAGTATTAAAATCGGGAGACCAATCTTTGGTAAAAAATTATAGACCAATCAGTATATTATCCTGTTTTGCTAAGGTTTTTGAATCTCTGATTTATAAAAATATTTTTTCGCATTTTAAGCCCCTTCTCTGCACTAGGTAACATGGGTGTGTTCCTCAAAGATCTATTAACTCAAATCTTTTGGAATTTCGTAATTATGTATGTAATTCTTTTAATGAAAGATTACAAGTAGATGCAATTTATACTGATTTCCAAAAAGCTTTTGTAAAGTTAATCACTCCATCTTATTAAAAAAACTTGAACAAATAGGAATACATGGAGATCTACTTCGCTGGGTGAAATCATATTTGTATAACAGAACTCAATTAGTTCTTATTAATGGATACAAATCATCCCCTATAATTGTAACTTCCGGTGTACCACAGGGTTCAAATATTGGCCCCCTGCTTTTTCTTATATTCATAAATGACCTTGGCTCGAAATTAAATTGTGATTATGCTTTTTTCGCCGATGATCTTAAATTTTTTCGTAAAATCAAGTCTGTTTCCGATCATCAACTGCTTCAAAACGACCTTGACACACTCGGTGTACTGTCAATGATATGCACTTAAATGTTGAAAAATGTTACATTTTAAACTTCACTAGAAATAGAATTATAAAGGATTTTTCTTATGTTATTAATAATATTATTCTCAAAAAAGTATCTTCAATAAGAGATCTAGGAATCACTCTTGATTCTAAATTCATATTTGATGTACACATTAACGACATTAAGTGCAATTCATTAAAAATTATGGGATTTATTCACAGAATATGTAAACCTTTCCAAGATCCTCAATCAATTCTAACTCTTTACAATGCCTTAATTAGAAGTAAACTTGAAGATGGAAGCTCTATTTGGAATCCACATTACTGCAAATATGAAAACATTGTAGAATCCATTAAAAAAAAATGCTAAGAATGTTATCCTTCAAATGTGGATTACATGACCATCTTAGATCATATGACGTACGTCGTGATCACTTCAAGATTGATAAACTTAAAACTAGAAGGCAATTGACTGATCTCATATGTTTACATACAATTATTCACGGTCAAATTGATACTACATTACGTCTTAGCAATATTAAAATAAATGTCCCCTATTCGCATTGTTTAAGACGCCATAATCCTTTGCCATTTGCTACGGATTAGAGCAACTGGTTCAGGAGCCTACAAGGGTTCCTGATGTCCAGACTCACCGTTCCAATCTGTTAGACCTATTTTTAACTACTGTGCCACACGGTTATAAAATTGACGTCACAGCGCCTCTGGGATCATCTGACCACTGCCTAGTGACGACATCAATCCCCGTTAGCCTCAGACCAACCAATGAGAGGCTGAGGAGAAAAGTGTGGCACTATAGGTCAGCAGATTGGTTCGGTATGCGGGCCCATTTCAACGCTTTTCCGTGGTCAGCTGTTTGTTTTCGGACTTTGGACCCTTCAAGATGTGCCCAGGAGATTGGTGAAGTCATCAAATCGGCGATGGATGGCTTCATACAATCGACTACTAAAGAAACTGGTGTGGGCTCAAAACCGTGGTTCAGTCGACAATGCTCCGAAGCAGTTCGACGAAAAAACGCGGCTTACCGAGCCTACAACACATCTCGAACGCCCGAAAGCAGATCAGCATACAACAAATCGGCAAAGGAATGCAAGAGAATCATTAATAGGTCAAAATTCGAACACGACCTGCAGATCAGCAAAAAGCTGGCTGCCCGCCCGCATGGCAGCAGAGCATTCTGGTCCCTTGCAGGCTCAATAGGTCCGAATTTTTGCAAACCCAGTTTGCCACCTCTTACCAGACCTGACGGCTCACTAGCAAACACCGCCACCGAAAAGGCTAACTTATTAGGGAAAATGTTTGCGGAAAACTAGACCCTCGATGACGGAGGTGCTGTTCCGTCGTCGGTTCCTCACTGCGGCTTCTATATGAAAAAGCTGAGGATCCGGCATCGGGATGTACTTCACGTTATACGGGGGCTCGATGTTAACAAAGCTAGTGGACCTGATGGAATACCTGCCCTGGTATTGGAGAGGTGTGCTGCGGAAATAGTTCCAGTTTTGACAAAGCTCTTCAAAATGTCCCTGAAGTGTGGCACTGTGCCCTCTGGTTGGAAAAAAGCGGTCATTCACCCTATTCTCAAGAAAGGTGACCGCTCCAACCCGGCCAACTACCGCCCCATAGCGATCACATCAGTTCTGTCCAATGATGGAACGTGTGATCAACGACAAACTGCTCACATACCTCGAGAAGAACAAAATTATCAACGACCGTCAATACGGATTCCGGCGGAACCGCTCGTGCGGTGATCTTCTCGCGTATGTGACGCATGTTTGGGGGCGGTGCCTGGAACGTCACGGTGAGACCCAAACAGTCGCACTAGACATATAAAGGCCTTTGACCGGGTCTGGCACCGAGGACTTGTCAACAAATTGCATTCTTACGGACTTCCCGCATCCCTGTGTACGTGGATTGCTGACTTTTTGAGGGATAGGTCGATTCAGGCGGTTGCTGACGGTTTCACCTCATCCTCACACTCTATAAATGCTGGCGTCCCACAGGGATCGGTTCTGTCTCCGACTTTGTTTTTGTTGCACATCAATGACCTTTTGACATGTGCACCGATTCATTGTTACGCGGATGACAGTACAGTTCATGATAGCTTTTTGTTTGACAAGCCCCCAAAGGGCACACAAACTCCAACGGCTCGGAGGGCTTTGAAGCAGAGAATGGACGGTTATCTCGAGAGTATTTCCTCCTGGGGTAAAAATATTCTCGTCGAATTTAATGTTTCAAAGACCCAATCCTGTCTGATTACGTCTAAAAGGGATCTAAATGATAACCTAGTCTCCTTCAACGGAAGCAATCTTCCAAACAGGCCTTCCATTGATATGCTTGGTGTAACTATAAGTGACCAGCTCAGGTATGAGGGCTCCATCGAAGCCAGAGTAAAGCTGGCCTCTCAGAAGCTGGGCGTTCTGTACAGGGCCCGCAGATACTTTAATAGTACACAACTGCTGACCCTGTACAAATCGCAAGTGCGCCCTACTGTCGAATTTGGCAGCCATCTCTGGTCCGGAGCCCCTAAATACCTGAAAAAAACCCTTGACTCTGTGCAAAAACGGGCGGTCCGTTTGATAGATTCCCCAATCTTAACAAACGGACTGCAATCTTTAGAGCACAGGCGTCAGGTAGGTATGCTGTCCTTGTTCTATCGGTATTACAATGGAAGATGCTCTGAGGAACTAGCGTCATTGATCCCTTCGGCACCGGTGCGTAGTCGGGATACACGCCAAACGCGTGCCCAACATTTGTACACAGTTGACACTTTTCACATGAGAACGGGTCGCTTCTACGATTCGTTCTTAAGTTCAACAGCTCGGCTGTGGAACGAACTGCCGGCCTCTGTGTTTCCTCCCTCCTACAACATGGGACTCTTCAAGACCCATGTTCACTCCTTCCTCTCCACAAAAAGACCCTCCACACAGCATCCCCAAAGATGACATAGGCCCTGAGGGAAATTATTTTCTTCAGGGCCTCCTGTGTGGAGTTAATATAAAAAAAAAAAAATAATAATATTTTTCACCTGAATACATTTATAAATAATATCGCCTACTTTAGCCCTCTGACCCAGATGTGTCGACTGTATAACAAGATAGAGTGTGCTGAAATAGATATTTTCGTCGATAATTTGTAGGGATTCAGAAGAAAAAGTTCTGGCGCTATTAAAAAATATTAGCTAATTAATTGTGTCAATTTTCTCTCTATGCATACCTCTCGTATTTACCTCTCCTCTTACCACTTGTAATAATGTAGAATGTAATGTGTTACTTGAGCGAGCTTGTATATGATTGTGTATTTTTTTTTTTTTTTGTTGATGTTTTTGTTTTCTTATTGTATGTATCTGTATTTAATTGTGTGTATCTGTATTTAATTTTTTGTATCTTTATTTAAATGTAGATTTTTGTAATTGTGCAATAACTGAGTTTTTATAAGTGGATCGTTCTCACGTAAGTGTGATCATCTGTAAAACCCAGTATTAATAAATAAATAAATAGTCACAGGATTCATTATTATTTTTAAGTCTTCCAGAAAATAGCGAGAATGGTATGCCCTCATGACAATCGTGGTTAACACGACCAAATTTTGTGATGTTTGTGTTATTTTATTCGTATTATTCTTCGTTATTATGTTAAGATCATGAGAAGTCACCATTGCTATACCAGCTCGACCCGATACCTGTCACAGATCTTGATGAGAACTGTAAAAGTATTTTTGTTTATTTTTGATGATCGGCACAGTAGTGTATAAGGATTGTTATTCTAAAATGATTTATGACATTTAACATTCCCCATTTTGGGGTGGTTACCCCTGGCGCTGAACTCCTGAACCTTGAACTTCGGTTCTTCTATTATATTTCTGTAATATCTAGCAAAGAGAGAACCGAAACCTAAATACAAAACATAAATAAGCCTTGAAGGTAATGTATATTTTATTTCTTATTATTAATTTGACAAGGCATTTCAAACCTCTGACACGGTATCAGCACTTTTATCACGTTGATAAATAAAGTCCTTAATAATACGATTGACCGAGGTGAGGCTCTTTTCTGCTGGTACGACGGAAAATAAATTGATTAAAGGTATCCATGGTCGGAAGATAATCCATTTTGATAACAAGTTTTGAAAAATGAAAACAATGCAATTCGATAACTTAACAGAATAGGTAGATAAACTTTTACGCCCTACCCTTATCTTTTCTACCTCAATAATAATAATTCTCTGAATGGAGGGTGATATAGACCCAATAGTGGAATAGCGAACTTTTTAATACAGAATTCAATATTGCCTTGATAAGAAACAAGCTTTCAGATTCCAAATTAAACTAAGACTAAATTTATACATCCTTTCTGACAATATTTCAATAGCCAAAAATTTCGAAATATTTCACCTCCAGCTTCGCAATATAACTTCTATTTGAAAATAATAAAATAAAATTTACGATAAATTCAATTCATAGTGTTGTCGATGGTGTTGCGTATCGCTAATGGCAAAAGTTTTGTTAAAATTTATTAATTGATACCGACAAAATGTTATTAGCTTTATTTTAATTAAATCACTTTATTTTAAGGTCGCGGGATTGTTGATGTTGACAAATATAAATAAATGACAAAGAATAGGGAAAAACAAATCTTATATTATTTTAATTAGTTAACTTATGTTTATTTGTTTTACTGTTTTTCAGTAAGTTGACTTCTCTAAAGTATCTATTTACTTTCATTGTTTCGAATGACGATTTCTTATTTTATTTTAAGTCGTTAAATGTAAAACTTTGTTGTGGGGCAGTTTCAAAAAATATAATCTCTTTGAACAAAACATTATTTTCAGGGTTCACTACCTACATACATTTAATTATTTTTTTTAAATTTGTAGTACTATTTAAAACAAATACGTTCTTAACATTTTTATCCATCGTAATTTATTCAGACCCCCACAAAAAGGATAAATTTGTCTTCCAGTCGTACCAAATATTTGGGTAGGAAAAATATTAATTTTAATTTAGCTGAAAGGTGCGTGAAACTATGCAATAAAGTTTTATTTTGTAATAATAGGCATCAATTAGATTCAAATTTATCTTTGTGTACCTTCATCTTTAAGGTTGGGTTAAGTTCGGTCATGTTAGGTAAGGTTAAGTTGGGTTTGTTTAGGTTATATTGGGTAGGTTACGCTATTATTATGAGACACGAGTAAAATCTACTAAGTGCGTCCTTCGCAATTAATAGTTATTTTCTGCCGTAGCTTAATAACTACTTAATGTACGCCGTACAAATAAACAAATAAAATAATATTATGTTTCAATAAAAAAAAACACAATATAAAGTTCTCACGGATTCCTTCCACGAAATCGTCCATTCATATCTAGCTAGTAAGTTTTCATTAAATGTACCTTACTGGTAAATGATAAGTTTTCACCAAGGATATTATTTCTGTTTACCAAACTTCCGTCGCCAAGTTACCAGATGGTGGCAACCTTATAAATTATTGTAATGAAAAAATTTTGGCGTAAGAAAATGTTCCAAAACTGGATATGACGCCTAATTTAGGGCACTTACTGTTATTTAGATGTAAGTAAATTAATTAATTTGGTCATAAAAAGCATTTACTTTGTGGTTTGTCATAATTACAATGTAAACAAATTCATTTGTTTAAAACCTATTTATTAATATTGGTCAACTAGTTACAGAATTGACCTTCCTTCTCTGGGAGAATATTTAAACTAACAGAAGTTACAAAATACCGACAGATATACATGAATATTTTAGATTTTGGAGTGGGAGGTCAATAAAGAGAAATCTAAATAAGGGGGATTACAGAGATAATATAGCGGCTTACTTGAAATATATTTAAAAACAGGACTACGTAATAAATGAATGGCAATACCAAATTGTTTATGCATATATCTTAGTATTCCCTAATATATGTTGGATTTAATATACATTTTATTTGCAACTTTGTCACTTATCCTTTTTAAACTAATATCTAACAGCTATGATTTATTATTTTTTTCTTACACTCAACACTCACAAAATGTTAGTTGTAACCTATGTAAATATTTATGTGATTAAGACAGTATTTATATGCCTTAGTCGTAAGTCACTAGATATAAGTCTTAAATGTAAGTTACTAGTTTTAAGTCAGTATTTTTAGTACTGATTATTTAATAAATATATTTGTAAAGCGCCCTTGTGATTTTTCACGAAAACGGTGCTATATAAATTAACCAAATATAAATTAACCAAGTCGAGGGGTAATGCTCTCGAATAGAAAACTGGAGGTCGCGGGTTCTAAACCCGGCGTGCGCAAGTAAGTTTTATTTATTTTTCGCCCCTAGGTCTTTTACAAAAGTATTTGTTATTTAATTTTGACATTATGAATAATTTAGAACATAAGACAGAAATAATAAAAATTAAATTATAATAGACGAAAAACAAAATCATGAAACAAAAAAATTTAGATTGAAATTAGATACGAGGGTGCTAATTTTTTTTTTATTATATATCGATGGCAGCGACATTCTAGAACCCAAAAGAAAGCTGGCTCGGCAAGCGTTTACATTAAGAAAAATTTGCCGGATTGGGGGAAGAATGAACATTCACTTCTTTGATCTAAGCTCGGCTTAATACTGTTGCAAAGATAATATCTATTAATAACTCATTATTGGCAGTTTAATGTTCCCCGCCCTGACTGTTGAACCTACTCGACTAACAATGTCTCTTCTTGACAATACCCAAAAAGGTAAGTAGGTTATTTATTTTAACCTCTGCCAAACCCAGACCGCGTATTGAATTAACATTCACTTCTTTGATCTAAGCTCGGCTTAATGCTGTTGCAAAGGTAATATCTATTAATAACTCATTATTGGCAGTTTAATGTTCCCCGCCCTGACTGTTGAACCTACTCGACTAACAATGTCTCTTCATGACAATACCCAAAAAGGTAAGTAGGTTATTTATTTTAACCTCTGCCAAACCCAGACCGCGTATTGAATTAACATTCAATTCTTTGATCTAAGCTCGGCTTAATGCTGTTGCAAAGATAATATCTATTAATAACTCATTATTGGCAGTTTAATGTTCCCCGCCCTGACTGTTGAACCTACTCGACTAACAATGTCTCTTCATGACAATACCCAAAAAGGTAAGTAGGTTATTTATTTTAACCTCTGCCAAACCCAGACCGCGTATTGAATTAACATTCACTTCTTTGATCTAAGCTCGGCTTAATGCTGTTGCAAAGATAATATCTATTAATAACTCATTATTGGCAGTTTAATGTTCCCCGCCCTGACTGTTGAACCTACTTGACTAACAATGTCTCTTCATGACAATACCCAAAAAGGTAAGTAGGTTATTCATTAACCTCTGCCAAACCCAGACCGCGTATTGAAATGCAACGTTTTACGAAGATCTGATAAAGTGCATCTACTTAGATACAAGAGCGTTTTTTCGAAAAATTCCCATGTTTACATTAAACATGGAATGGGAAACTAAGAACACGTTAAAGATTCCAAACAGTTCGAAAAAAATAGTTTATAATAACGCAGTTTGTAGTTTTAGCTAAATACACATTGAGCTGAATCAAGCCTTAAGTTAAGGTTTCTCTTCCCTTTCTCCCTATCCTTCCATCACATCATCAGTCTCACCGGATTCCACTAATTATATATGCCAGAGTTCCACCGATGTTTGTTTGCATGACATTCTCATATTAAAATATACTTTAACTACAATGGTAAAAAAAAACCTTTGAACCTAACCGTGGGGTAGACATCTTTCTAAGTTTTTTTTAACCTTCCAAATATCAACAATCGTTCGGTTCTCATATTATAAATACCTCTTAAATTAAAATGTTCCTTTCGAGGCAACACAGTTTCTGTGCCTGACGTTTTCTTTGTAGAAACATTTTAAAGGAAACTTATTTTTAATGTTTATAAATTTGTAGAAGTGTCAATCTCCTTTGAAACACTGATTAAATTTTAATTCATCTATAAATTTTGCTTCTGACAACTTCTTGTGGCAAATAGCTAGTAGATACATAATTTTTCTTTTAGTCCCATAAAAATTCATCATATTCAGAGTTATTTTACCAATAAAAAACCGTAAACTATATTGTAAATATTATTTGAATTTAAAAAATCTGTGAACCTTTTGATATCATTTCTACAGTATGAAGTTGATAGACTCGACTTTATATATTATTATTGGGTAAAGTCACAAAAGGGTAATGTAATAATAAAAAAAAGGTTACACACTAAAGGTAAAAACCACATCCCGCAGTTTATGTCTACCCTCGGCAGGGATATTAAAAATGTTACCCTTTGCTACACTTAATTCTGGGCAAAACTTTAACTCATCTTTTCAGGAAATTGTAGTCGTAGTAAGTAGTAGGTACGTTATAAGCCCTCGTTTTATTGGAAAAACCAATAAAAGATTCAAATTTCTTGTTTGAAACATTAAAGTTATCAATACTTGTGATTCCGAAAAATTGATTTCATTTTCAAATGACTGGGCAATGCCTAACATATCATGATAAAGAGCGGATTCAGGCAATACTAATTATTATACTAAATTAATAACAGAAAGTGTAATTAACTTTATGATATTTCGCAAAGGCAGTATTTTCCGGTTGGAAAAAATTATTGATGGCTTGTCGAAAACATTTTTTTTTGGAAAACATTTTATTTTTTGTTATTTCCGGAATCTTATTGATGTCTCCTGCCACCGAAGATAGCAAAATGACTCAACCCCTGTTCGAAATAAAAAAAAATCAGCCCTTGTAATTCATAAGGTATCCCACTTTTTACAAGGTTTATTTGTCAGACCTAAATTAAATATACCTACCTGCATGGAAAAAAAAATTGAAGATGAATTGTTATGGTCAACACTATTTAACGCAGTAATTTTTCTGAAAAATATATTCGAAGTCGAATGAACGGTTTTTTTAAAAGATACTATGGATAGACATTCCCGGATTGCTAAATAGCTGCCTTTTAAAATTCCCCATACGGACGGCATCGTGCGCTGAAAATATTTTTCCGTTTAACGCTGGAGGACTAAGCAGATGACTTGAACTCGCGGCTTTGGTCACTTTGGTGGCAGTTGCCGGAAATTTTCCCGGGATGTGTTTGAACGGGAGGTACGAGTATGTCAATACGCCGCTGAATCCAATCATTAGTTAAACCAATATACTCAATGACCACTGATATACGAGTGTGGCAATGTAAATTGTGTAGGAATTAAAGGATTTTAAGTTGAATAATATAATACATAACGAGTTTTATCACTTAAGTGTCCATTAAAGTAATTTCCTTTACGAGCACTCACGTATCACGCTGCTTGATAATAATATAATTTCCTTGAGTAATTAAGAGGAATCCCGGTAATTCAGAAACTTATTTAAAAGGTATTTAGCCCAATTATTGCTATTCCGCTCTGTACTACGGTCAGTCATCGTGCTGTAGATGTGTGAGTGTGCGAAGCTCGTATGCGCGTTGGTGGCGCACTCCGCCGAGAAAGCCCGCCAAATATTTATTCCTTTGCCACTCCGCTTTGGGGTATCATATTACATCGATGTTTGCCGGCCGGCGCGGCTAGTCGCAAGTCACAAGTCGCTACAGGACTATCTGCATGCGTGTAGAGACAAGAATAACAATCAATTTCTTGTGACGGGACGTTCCATCCTTAGCCACCTAAATAAGCTATTAGATAAATATTGTCTTTGCACGCACAAAATATCACGCAAGAAATAAAAGCGGAGATACATGAGCCTCAGATGACATTTTTTAATAATTGTTCCAAATCTATTCTGCCTAATCTAAAAACCAGTTTTAAACTGAAGGAACTAAATAGGTACAATTTCGTAATAAAATAGGAGACCTAGGTACATTATTTCATAATTTATTGTATTGCTCTTACTTACTTGACCGGTCAGTGGCTGAGTGGGCATCGCGTTTGGCTCCCACCCGGGCGTCCCATGTTCCTCGGCTGGCTAAGTTCTCCATCACAACACAAGCAATATCTTCCGCTTAGTGTGGTGGTAGTAGGAGTTTTTCAAATGATAGGTTATTCGTAACCCGGGAATGTTTGTCTATCATTTAAAAATTAAAAAAAAAATCTTACTACCCATATAGGTACACCTACTAAAATATGTAAGTGCGTACATTTGAACTGCTTCCGTGGTTGAAGGGTAAGGCTCTTGGCTACGAATCCGCAGGTCGCGGCGTGCGCAAGTAAATTTTATTAAATTAATTTGTGTCGTTTTGCTAAATTAATCAATTAAAAAAATATATAAAATACTTGTTTGGACAGATGGTTATCTTTTTTGTTTATCAAAACTTAACTAAACCATTCAAGTTGTTTGAGACAGGGAAAAGTATTAAAATAAATTATTTATTTTTTTTATTTTAGTAAAATTCCTGAAATCAACAGGTTTTAATTCCCTTGCGATGTTTATTTGGCCAAAATGACCAATTTTTACCACATAAACATCGCAAGTGACCAATTTTCGATATAATATTGTAATTTTTTGTTCACTATTTTGTTTTACGAATCTTATTATTGTGTTTTGTTAAAAGAGTCAACGCCAATGCCATTCGTTGAAATTTTGAAAATGACATGAAACCCATAACACCCTTGCCAATCACCACACTGCAAATCGGATGGTGTGGAGGAAACCTCCATTTTTTTCCACTCTACCTCCAGACATGTCGGGGTTCTGAAAATCGGATCATGAGTAAAAATGAACTAGTATTTAAATATCCATGTAACTCGAAAATAATAAAAAATGTCATGACTAAACGGCGCAACTTTTCCTACTGCGTTTTGTTATAACAAATCACCACGCAAATGGCATCTTTTTAAAAATATATATTTAAAAAAAAATTAGTGGCGAACCACTTGGGGTGACCAATGACAGAGGTTATCCAATAAATGGTTCCCGGGGCGGCGGTACCCATAACAACCTCCCAAATTGAAAATTATTATATTACTTGACGTATACAAATTGAATTTGGTCCAATTTTAGTAAGATCGGCAAGTATGGTATACTCGAAATAAGTCACTAAACCAAAAAAAACTAATAAAATATATCAATAACTCGGGAAAAGACAACACTAGTGCACCGCCACAATTCGATATACTACGCTACATCACTTTGCTGTATATTTATTTGTCGAAATAGAAGTTAAATAAATAAAATAACAATATACATTATAGGTTATTGAAGAATTATAATATTATGCTAGTTACCCAAAAGTTATTTTTAAAAAAATTATCCATTTGAGTGTTTTGTATCCATATTGGCAATACGGAACGAAATCACCTCGGAGTCGGTCTTGCCATAACGGATGTTTTTTTTACAGATATTATTTTACGTAAACATATGAAATTAAAGTAAGAATATCGGAATACTTCACCAAACAAACACAAAAGTGACCAAACGGAAAAAATAATAAAAAAACATCGATTACTCGGGACAACACAACACTAGAATATCGAACATCGATTTATGACTACGTGACATCACTTCGCACAAATACATACGTATTTATCTAAACCCTGTCCCCCCGACCCTTACCTCCCGAATACTGAGCGAAAGGGACACATGCATCTCGGGCTACAAATACCTAAATGAAATCTTCAAAATCGAGGTTTTGTATTCCCCATTTTTCTCCTCCAAAAGTTAACCGATTTTCATTTTTTTTACCAACTACATAAGAAGAAACTATTCTATGTCGGACCGTTTTGTTTTTTTTTCAAAATATATTGTCTAGTTTGTAGACGGAACGTCTTTTGACTGCGTTTAAATCAGGCAATTTTATTGATTTTTGGAAGGTCATAACTTCTATAAGAAGCAATTTATCAAAAAAAACAAAACGTACCGACACGCAAGTCGCCGATATCTATTTTATGTTAAAAAAATATTTGCTCTAGGGTTAAAATCCAGAAAGATAAATGGGGACTACATTTGTATGGAAAAATCAACGCCCGGTTACGTCTTAAAGATAATCGGCATTTTTATGTAATAAAAAAACTCCATAAAGAAGGCAAAGATGTAATTTTCAGAGACCATGCCATATTAGGTGACCTATCACCTATACTATCTATAGTATAGGTACTATGTGATAGTACCTATACTATCTGGAGGATTTTTATGCTTAGGAAGGAGTTAATCTGAGAAAAATAAAAATGGGAATGTCATTCCACTGCTAGGCTGTGTGGTACGAAAATGAAGCATACAAACTACCTGTTCTCGTAAGTTAGATTTTAATAACTTTTTTTTAAGAACTTAGCTTTTTTACAGATGTATATAGCCAGTAATTTTTTGAATAGTATACTCAAGGTATTGTTAATTACTCCGACGAGCCCACAAATAGTCCTAACAGTCGCAACCCTCATGCGCTCTTGCAGAATACAACACCATGCCGTACCATCAAACACGGCTACCAGCTTTCCAGGATTGTCTGGAAACGGATGGATGGAATGATGGAAACAAACAAATTTACAGATAGACGAAGTGCATATTAGTCGAGTCAAAACGTGACATCGCTATGCTCGGTTAATTATGCAGAAACAAACATTTACAATAATGTATCTATTCCAGACATGTGCCTTTTCTACGTCTTTACTTGCACGATCTCCAATTAGTTTTCATTTAAACGTGCTGACCTCATGCTTAAGACGGCCGAGGGCGCTTGCTCTAGTGCCCGGGCAAGATGAATAATAATGATAAAGACAAAGGGGAAGGCAGATGGCACAGGGTAGAGAACAGATTTCGGTAGTGGGCAGTGCACACTAACTGTATTCCATCAAGGATAGTTTATATTTGTATTTAGAGAATGATCGCTGAATTTTCGTTTGGATATTTTTTTTATTAAAAAGCAAATAATTTTTAAAAAATCACTTTCTAAAGATTAGCGCATGGTTTCCAAGACGACGCAGCTTTTTTGTAAATTACAGTAAAATATACCAATTATACTTTAATTACTTAACAACTTTTTTGTTAATTACAGTCAAATATACCAATTATACTTTAATTAACAACTTTTTTGGTAATTACAGTAATTATATAATTACTGTAATTACCAAAAAATAGTATAATTTTGACGGCCGGCGTAGTCCAGTGGTAACGCATTGGACTGCCATTCCGAAGGTCGCGGGTTCGAACCCGGCGTGCGCAAATAAATTTTATTTGATTAATTTGTGTTATTTCACAATTAATTATTTAAAATAATATATAGTATATTTGCGGCACGTTCCAGAGTGGAAGATACTACCAGTATCGCCCTGGTGTAAGACCACCATTCAGAATTGAAACGTTGCTCCAAATGGCTTTAGCCGTGTTTAGTGACTAGATCTGAATAGCCAGGTACTTCCCCACCTTCCTCTTTCCCTTCCCCACTTACCTTCAGCCTCACAACATCCCCCAATTGGGGATGCCATAGTCTCACTGGCTCCAGACGGGAGCAGTTGGGACTCTTGTGAGGTATTCACTATAAAAAAAAAAAAAAAAAAAAAAATATACCAATTTTACTTTAATTAACAACTTTTTTGTTAATTACAGTAAAATATACCAATTTTACTTTAATTAACAACTTTTTTTGTTAATTACAGTAAAATATACCAATTTTACTGTAATTAACAACTTTTTTCTTAATTACAGTAAAATATACCAATTTTTAAATCATTGGTAAAGCAAGAGTTAAGTGAATTCCGTATACGGTTTCAAAATTTTTATGTTTAGTGCTTCGTTAAAAATATTTTTTTTTACCTGGAAAGATAAAACATTACCTATAATGTGTACTCTTTCTCTAAGTTGGTGCTGATAACTGGAAACTCTAATATCCTTACAGATATGTACAAATCATGGTTACAGCAACTTTTAAACTATGCTTCACTAGCCGGATGTCATCATGTCTGACACACGAATTTCACTGAAGATTATACAAAGCCGAATCTAAAACAATAAGTAACTGTTTTAGATTTGCAGTGTATTTAATATGCATACCTACATAAACAATCTACTGTCTAGATAAAAATACATTTTAATATGCAAATATTTTGTAATGTTTTTTACATTGGCTTCATACGGAAGGCGCTGAGGAAAAAATTCCCTCTAGGCCAATATCATCTTAAGGGTATTTTTAGGAAAAGGAAGGGGGTCAATGTGTCCAGGAGTGACAGATGTATGAATCCATCCCTCCCACTGCTGTGCATGGCGATGTATCGATAGAGTCTGGTTGGAGAGATTCAAGATACTAGAACGCGCAGATGGAGAGTGGCTTGGCTATTTGGGAACCCATGAGAAACCGACGCAACGCGGTGGAAAGTGTTCAAAAACATTTTTAGAGATTTCGCTCGACGCGGGAACTAAGTGGCTCACCTAATAAACTTCCTAAATTGGGCTTGCTCAAATTTCACTCACAGAAGGAACGGGGAATGCCTGAACCCACAGACATAGGAATTAATATGTCTATGCCTGAACCCCTTTTTTGAGAGCTGTTGTGGGATCATTTTGAAAGCCGTGCCATATAAAATATCCGTCTATGGCTATCGACAGCGTCAGCATGTTTGGTAATTATTTAAAAACAATCGTAACGATATTTTTCACTCTGTGTAACCAATTTGTAAAGTGCTTAATTTTTTTAATTGTTATCAAGTATTTGCAGAACTCCATTTTAATTTTTAGTTTTTTTCTTATATATATTCAATAATAAATATCTGTGAATAAGGCAATCACAGTTATTGATAAGCAAGTGTGACGAATGCAATGCTGTATATGTCGGAAAAACTGGCTGGTCCTATTCAAAGAACATTACTAAAAACATAAATATGTTAAGATTGTATAATTATTACGGCAAGCAGTAAAGTAAATGTTTTTTTCGAATATGAACTTATTATTTTTTGACTCAACAATATTTTATCTTAAAACAAATGTTTATCATTTCAATTACTTTTTGTAATTTTATTTTAAAAAAGCCACAGGAATATGTTAAAGGAATATTTAAAACATTTCTTTTTTAAAATGAACGGAAATTCTAAAATGGATTTTTTCTTGGAATGATTTCTAATTATATTTTTCCTTGCTGGAGTATATTACGACATGGATATTTATTTATCAATTGTTTTGACTGCCTTTAGTTAAATAAAATACAGTTCACAGAAAAAAATCTGCAATAGTATAAAAACCAACGCGAATATTTAATTGAACATTAATTAAATTTTTATTAATCAGTTAAAGTTGGTAGAGAGTAGTACATTAAAATCGTTCTAGAGTTGATTTCAATTTGGAGAATGTTAAAAAAAATCTGCATGTTAAACAAATAAAACTTCAACAGTCCATAAATCACAATTACTCGTATGTAATTATCACAATTATGTTACGGTAACAACAACTTACAGCAAGTAATCGTAATGATATCGTAACGTCAGCACCCAAAATAATCGCTGTAGCCGCTTTATACCCAAGCAAACCCTTTAGTATTAACTAGCTGTAGTGTAGCCGGTGTTGCACGACTTTTCTCTGCTTTCTATAAATATAATATCCATGTATTATATCTATAAACCTTCCGGAAGAAATTCTAAGAATTATGGTGAAAACCCTATCAATTCCATTGCGCAGTTTAGATGAACTAAGCGCACAAACAGACAGACGCGGAAAGCGACTTTATTTTAGTAGAATCTAACGTGTACCCGGCGTTGCTCGGGGTTATGAATAGTTTGTAGTTAGTAAGGTGGTGAGGTTAGTGAGTTTTGGAGGTCGTTGTGATATTTTGAATTCTATCTATTTATGTCTTTTTTTACGACTTTTCTCTACTATCTATAAATAAAATATGCAACAAAATCGGTTGCGTAGTTTCGAAGAACTAAGCACACAAACAGACGCGGATAGCGACTTTTTTTATACAAGCTTATTTGTACCCGGCGTTGTTCGACTTTTCTCTGATTTCTATAAATATATTATACATAAAAACCTTCCGGAAATTTTTATTTTCTTTTAATGTAAATACCGCACAATAGCCTAACTGCTTCCAACTTTATGGAGCCAGTGAGACTATGGAATCTCCAATTGTGGTATTTTGTGATGCTGAAGGTAGTGGGGAGTGGAAGTAGGTAGGGAAGAGGAAGGTGGAAAAGAACCTTAATATTCTGATCTGGTCTTCAAACACGGCTTAAGCCATTTCAAGTAAAGTTTCAATTCTGAATGGTGGTATTAAACCAGGGCAATACTGGGAGTATCTACCTCTCTGCAACATTTGTACTATATGTGTTATATTATTTTTTAATTAATTAATTGAAAAAAAAAAAAAGAAAAAAAAAACAACAACACAAATTCACTAAATATATTTATTCGGGAAAGCAGGGACTTAAACTCCGACCTACGGATTGCTATTCGTGCGCCTTACCCCTCAATCATGGAGTCCATCTTATTTCGAATTTATAAAGGTAATGCGTAAGTCTTTTTCCAGTCTTTCAAATAAACTATCTAGACCTAATAATAATATACTCCAAACAAAGCAAAATCGGTCGATTAGTTTTTGAATCCATAAAGCACATACGAACATCGTATTTTGTTTAAAAAGTATAATTTAATTAAAATTAAAGGGCTGAAATCAAATCAAAATTTAAATTAAAATGCATAGGAACACAGAGTAAATATTTCCTTTCAACATCAAATTACAATTGTAATGTGGTCCTTAAATACATAAACATGTGGTTTTATAAATATCAATCAGTTTCATCATATTTTCTTCTAACCATTAAGATGACACCATACCCTGATAACGAGGATTTGCCCCGACGCTCACATTTTAATTATTTGTGATGAACGTATTACTAAAATCTTAAATGTTTCTAGAGGGATTCCCGGGGATGCAAGTTGTTTATATATAAGATTAATAAAAATAGGACCTTACCATTAAATATCTTATGTAAAACGGTTTGCCAATTTTATAAAACGTTTTTCAACTATAAGATGAGCGGGAAGCACCAGATTTTATTTTTGTAAACGATGAATTAGTAACTTCCCGAGGAATCTCTCTAGAAAAAAATAGTGATTTTATTAATGTATTCATAAGAATTAATTAAAATATAACACTCGGAAATATCAAACTTCTGTCCCGATAGTTAACTTTTGTTGTCTTCTTAGTGTTAAAAAAAAGAATATAACTTGTGGATGATTTATCCTTTATTAATTAATTTAAACAATACAACTTAAAATATGTAAGTACAATTTCAAAGGGAAACTATTAAGTGAACAATACGACAAGCAAGTGCTTGGATTCGATACACGGAATAGAGTGTCGTCTGGAAGCTGGAGTTGGGGTTTATATAGTCCATGCTGGTGCGATGGAGTGGGGCGTCATCTTCCTATTTTCGGGCTGCGTGTCAAAGCGTCAATGTGTCATTCCGATAATGGGGTTATTGTACCAGTGCATGTGGAACACGTGGTCTTTCTTAAATCGATCCTTTGTTTTGGGATTGCTGCGCGTGTGGCCGCGTGTTGTTTTAAGTTCATCTAAATGTTCGTTTGTTTATTAATGGTCTTCTCCAAGTAGCCGTAGAAGGGTACGTGTTGATATGTCGTTTCAGGGATTGTGATTAGAGTATATCGTCCCGGTGATTGTCCTTGTCCGGATGCAACTGCTATCCATAAACTATTAAGGTTTAATAGTTTATTTTAGGCGAGATGAAGTGCTGGTTGTAATGGGCGTGCTGCGATGTCTTCCTGTAGGTGAGGGTCGTCTTGGGTGGTTAACTCTCCCCCCCTAAAATTGAAACTCCTTCGCACTGTGAAGAGTTTATATCTTCTCCAAAGGATATATCCGATGGCCGTAATTATCAAGCAGCTGGTAAGTGTGATGTGTATAGTTCCTTCAAATCCCGTCGTGGTGGTAGGGATATCGAATTCTCTGCGTGGTTCTTGTATTTCATCTACATGTAGGATGGGTAGTTTTAGTACATGTAATTCTTCCTTTGAATATGTGATGAGTAATGTTTCTTGGTTAACGATTCTTCCCATAGTGAAGGTTTTGCCTTGTATACTGCACTCGTCATTTGTTACAAGTACAGATTTGGAAATTACTATATTTTGTTGGTGTTGAGGGCATTGTGCTTGTAATGCTGTTGGTTCGTTGCGAAACAGGTACATCATATTATCTCCAATGACATGTGTATATTCTTCTGGACATATAATCTGGCGTAGACTACAGTTTTGTTCGCTGTGGTTTTCTAGTACGGTAGTTGTGCAGTCATCAATAGAGTTGAGTTCCTTGTTGCATATGCTGAGGCTGTCTGTAATAACTTGGCACTTGTGTGCATTATACATCTGCTTTCCATCTCTCAATAATCGTCTCGGTAGGAGGTGGGGTTGGAAACATTTATTGTTAGTTTTGGAAATGATGGGAATTATTTCGTTATACATATAAACGGTGCGTTCTACTAAAGTTAGAGAGAGAATAAAGTGTAAAGTTTGTTTAACTTTAACGAATTTAACTTGCAAAAAGCGTTGAATAATATCAAAATCTTTAGAAGGTAGTTGTTCAGGATTTACATGTGAAATAGATTCCATAAATACCTTCGGTTTTATAATGCTAGGGTGGTACATTCCATGAGAGGCAAACGTGATAGCTTCCGTAATTCTAGTTATTAACTCGGTAATAGTTTCCGTCTGATAAATCAAATGTGTAATCAACAAGTCTGTTTTATCTTCATAATGGTCATGGCTCATTTGAGACCAAAGTACCAATTGATTATGTGAAATATTTTTTAGTTTGCCGTAATAATCCTCCAATGTTCTTGAACTCAACGAGATTCTCTTTTCATTTATATTTTGGTTAGTTTCAATTCGTTGCACTAATTTATCCAAATCATTATCATCTAAGTTTCCCGTAATTCCTTTAATTATTGAACCGAGTCCGTTTATTAGGCCTCTTTTATTCCTATTTATAACTAAATTATCAATTATCTGATTATTATGATCTATTAAATATTTCAAACGTTGTAATCCTACGTGTGGTAAGGTTACATTGTTACATTTTATAAGTTTATCGTAATTAATTCCTAGTTGTTGCGATTGTTCAATTAGTTTAGATAAATCTAGGGTATGAATGACGTGCCACTGTCCTTCGACGGCTCGTGCATTTCCCAGGGACGCGACGATGAAGTGCTCATTGTCTGCTAATTGGCGGATCCGTAGCGCTTGCGTCATGGCCGTCAGCCTGAAACAATTTAACACTGTCTTTGTGAATTGTTGTTAGGCCTCTCAGACTTTTATATTCAAGTACATTATGTGGTAGTATTTTAGTAATAGTGAACGGTCCTTTAAATTTATTTTTATGTTTACCCCGTGCGGTAACCTTTATAAGTATCTGTTGTCCCACGGACATTTCTTGCTGCGTACGTGTTTTGTTTACTCGTTCGCGTGTTTTATTTTTTGTTTTATGCTGTAAATCATGTATCAATTTTTTGAGTTCTTTACATTGATTTGCGTGGTCGGCTACGTAGCTTTGGGTAATCACACCATTAGGTTGTGGTACTCTGTTCCCATGACAAAAGTGTACCTCGTTTGGTGTATGTTTAGTTACACCATGTATGTTATTATTATAAGCATTCAAGGCTAGATTAATTTGGGTTTCGGATGTTACGTTCGGTATTGCCGTGCGTATTAATCTCAATATTTCTGTCAGAGTGGAGTGAAAGCGTTCTATATCAGCTTTTGATTGTGAATGACCAGTAGTAGTCACATGTGTTTTAATATTGTACGTTTCTAATAACTCTCGTGTCGTAGTGGACGTGAACGTGGTTTCACGATCTAAATGTATTTCTTTCGGTATACCGATTAACGAAAATATTTTAACAAGTATTTCACATATGGCGACATTGTTGTCGACAGTGATTAAAGTACAAGATGCCCATTTAGAGAATCTATCTACAATGGTTAAGAATTTTTGACGTCCGAAATGGTAAGTATCAATCTGCCATATTTCCATTGGACAATTGGGGGTAACGGTAGCCTCTAATGGGGCAGACTTTGGGTGTCTTTCGTATTTAGAGTTTTGACATATTATACATGTTTTTAAAAAATCTTTTATTTTGGTCCGCATGTTATTGAAATAGTGCGTCCGTTTTATTTTACTAAGTAAGGCATCTAGGCCCATATGACGTTGGTTCTCGATATGCGTCGAACGAATTACTTCTTTTTGTTCTTCTAAATTTATGGGTTCAATCTTAACATTTGTGAAACGTATTAATTTTAACGAGTTCTTATCAATATTTTTTCTATAGCATTCGCTTAAACACTCATATAGTCTATCATTATTTATAATTACTGCGTATTTATCCTTATCTAAACATGTTTTAATCAATTTTAAAAATACCGCTTCCGCATTTGCTAAAGGAATGCACCATACAAGGTCCGTACCTTTTTCTTTAGCTCTTAAACTATTCTTCTCAATATCGCTTAATTCGATAAAAATCCTATTCATACGCGGGGGTGGGTGTTCGTTACGAATTGGGATTCCACCCTCATGGTCATCCACATTGCTATGCACGGTGTCAGTGACACTCTGGGCACCCGAGGTGGCTTCTACTCGTAATGAATCGTGCTCCTCACCGTCCTCACTATAATGAATTTCGACCCTTGAAAGTGCGTCGGCTACATGATTATTACAACCTCGCTTATGTCTAATTGTATAATCATATTCTTGGAGTTTAAGTCTCCACCTAGTAAGTTTAGCATTGGGTTCTTTCAATTTGGTTAACCATACTAACGGTTGATGATCCGTTTCTATAATAAAATGTTTACCATAAATATACGGACGGAATTGCTGGAGGGACCATAGTATACCAAGCAATTCTTTTTCCGTCGTATTATACTTGGTTTCCGTTTTCGACAGTGTCCTAGAAATATAGGCAATAGGTTGAGATTTTTGGCTCAACACAGCCCCCAGAGCAATGTTACTTGCATCTGTGGTTACAGTGAATTCTTCGTTAAAGTCGGGATATTTTAATATTGGGGCATTCATCAGTAATTCTTTACATAGCCTAAATGCATTTAAAAACTTTTTGTCTTGGTTATTTATTTTTACGTTTTTTCGGGTACATTCTGTGAGTGGTTTCGTCACTCTGCTTAAATTTGGGGCGAATTTACGGTAGTAACCGATTAGTCCTAGAAAAGATTTTATATCCCTGACTGTCTTTGGTAAGGGGAATTTTCTTATAGCATCAAGTTTTGCGGGATCAGGTTGCAGTCCATCACCATTAAGAATATGGCCTAAGAATTTAATTTCTTCCTTGACAAATTCACATTTATTGATATTTATTTTTAAATTTGCTTCCCGCAGGGCGTTGAAAACTATTTCTAAGCGCCTGAGGTGTTCTTCTTCGTCGTTGGCATATACTATAACGTCATCTAAATATACCAAACATATTTTCCCTATGTATTTACGTAATACATTATTCATCATACGCTGAAATGAAGCAGGAGCATTTTTTAATCCGAATGGCATTCTAACAAATTCGTAGTGTTGATTAGGAATAGTGAATGCTGTCTTTTCTATGTCTTGATCAGACATTTTGATCTGGTGGTACCCACTTGTCAGATCTAAAGTTGAAAAGTATTTATTACCATGTAACTGTGAAAAAATGTCTTCGATGTTTGGGAGCGGAAACTTGTCACTACGTGTCTGTTCGTTGAGTTTCCGATAGTCTATGACCATCCTCCACTTTTTTATACCCGATTGGTCGAGTTTTTTCTCGACGATGTGGACAGGGCTTGCCCAAGGCGAATCGCTTGGTCGGATGATTCCATCCTTCAGAAGTTGAGCGACTTGTCTTTCAACTTCAAGCCTCTGTTCGTACGGTAATCGATAAGCGCGTTGATACACGGGCTCTTCTTTAAGTAATTTTATTTCATGTTTTACATGAGGTGAGCAATTAACTACCAGTTCTTCAGAGAATAAATCCAAATTTTTCTCCAATAACTCATCAAGTTTACTCATATCCATTACATGGAACAACTGAACTTGTTTGGTTGGAGTTTTTAAAATATTATTTGAGTTGTTTAAAATTAATGTTGCATTCATTAATTTTAACATATCTATTCCCATTAACACATCGTATTTATGGGAAAAGTCAAAAATATAAAAACGCATTTCAGCATTATTATTGCCGAATACTTTTCTCCAAAATGGCGTCACGACTGTACCTCTATGGGCGGTCGTAGAGTGCGCTGTTTGTACAGTAAACTCTTCATTTATATATCTACAGTCACGAAACAATCTATTATATACATTTTTAGTCATGAATGATTTGGAGCTTCCCGTATCAATCAGAATTTTCATATTTAATGGCGCTACTATATATGGTAGGCCATTATTGATATGATTCAGGTGGATTAGGTTTCTCGGGGAGATTCTTGGTCTTCCCAAAAATCCGGCCGTTCCTGATCATTGCTGTCGGTATAGAATAGCTCCTGCGCCGTACGTCCGTTGCCGAGGTCGATGACCGGGCCTTTAGGAGGTCGGGACATTGGGGCCGTTCTCATACTGACATCACCGGCACGTGTCTGGTGCGTATTAAAATTGTTGTTGTTATTTCCGTGCCACGGGCGGTTTTGTCCGAACTTATTATTATGCGTTTGGTTATTATTATGCCACGGTTTATTATTATAATTATTGTGATTAAAATTATTATGTGGTTTGAACGAGCTTTGCGTTTGCGGAGTAAAAGGTTTATTTGATTGTTGTCCTGGCCGCATAAAATTAGATGGTCCTGCTTGTGGAAACACAAGATTTTGTTTAGACCGCTGGTGGAGCTCGCCATGGGCCTCCAACATTCTTATTTCTGTGCACAGGGCATCATAATTTTTTGTTAAGTTTGCGCATTTAATGTGCGTTGGCATGAGGTTTAATAAAGTATTTCGAGCCGTATCTTTGTATGGTTCCATCAATATGTGAGCACTAGGCCCTCCATATTGATCGGAAATTTTAATTTTAATCGAAAAGAGAATTTGGTTGATCTCATGGATCGTTGAGGAGAAATCCTTCTGACCGCGGTTGAAGTTTATCAATTCTGTTTGTAATAACGTCACAGACTTATTGTCCCCACATTCATTTTTCAATGTTTCTAATATTGTTTCAATATTGTTATCATGATCGCTCATGAGAATTACGTGAAGTGCTTTCCCACGTAATCTTGAGATTATTTTTTCAACATTATTTGGCGTATTGCCGTTTCGAGTAATATACCCCCTGGCTGATTTTATAAATAAATTAATATCTTGGGGAGAGCCACTGTACTCCAATATCGATTCCGAGTATTGGGGAGCGGGCCTCTCATTTGGCTGTGCCATTTTAATAAATTAGAAATATACGAAGTGACTTTTAATTAGAAAAAAAAAATAGTTTTCTCTCTAACCTTTTGGATAAGGAAGGGAAGGGATCTATCGTACGTATGGGATAGACGATCAATTGAAAAATGTACTCACAGAAGTATTGATGCGATGATCTTCATTGCCTAGTTAACGAATTTGTTTGGTGTGTGGTCCTCTTCGCGTCGAGATATTAAAGAATATCTAAGAAGTCCTGGCTACGGCCAAGTTTAACAGCTTCTTCGAAATGACCCACGTACTGGGCGCCAGTTAACTTTTGTTGTCTTCTTAGTGTTAAAAAAAAGAATATAACTTGTGGATGATTTATCCTTTATTAATTAATTTAAACAATACAACTTAAAATATGTAAGTACAATTTCAAAGGGAAACTATTAAGTGAACAATACGACAAGCAAGTGCTTGGATTCGATACACGGAATAGAGTGTCGTCTGGAAGCTGGAGTTGGGGTTTATATAGTCCATGCTGGTGCGATGGAGTGGGGCGTCATCTTCCTATTTTCGGGCTGCGTGTCAAAGCGTCAATGTGTCATTCCGATAATGGGGTTATTGTACCAGTGCATGTGGAACACGTGGTCTTTCTTAAATCGATCCTTTGTTTTGGGATTGCTGCGCGTGTGGCCGCGTGTTGTTTTAAGTTCATCTAAATGTTCGTTTGTTTATTAATGGTCTTCTCCAAGTAGCCGTAGAAGGGTACGTGTTGATATGTCGTTTCAGGGATTGTGATTAGAGTATATCGTCCCGGTGATTGTCCTTGTCCGGATGCAACTGCTATCCATAAACTATTAAGGTTTAATAGTTTATTTTAGGCGAGATGAAGTGCTGGTTGTAATGGGCGTGCTGCGATGTCTTCCTGTAGGTGAGGGTCGTCTTGGGTGGTTAACTCGATAAAGAAAACTCGCCGTACGTTACTCCAACACTCTGAGGCGCACGTAACTGTATTCGTGTGCAGGTCCCCAAGCACTTACAGCGTTATTCTCCAGTAACGGCCACAGCTTAAGCCGGAAAGGTCGTGTGAATCCTGGACGGTACGTTCAGTAATTTCTATTCCGTATTTTTTTATTTAATCAAACGATTACTTTTAAAGTTATTAGTGAAATTTTCTGTTTTTTATAATTTGACCTCTTCCACAAGTGAGTAAAGGTTTTTTGTATGTTTCACCAATAAAAAACAAAACATTATATTTTCGAAATAATTTGAACTTAAAAAGTGCACGGTGGTTAAGTTTCTGAAAAAATTTGGACATGGTAAAAAAAATATGAAAACAGTTTATTTTGTAGATTTTTTAAAAATTCTTAAGTTTCTTTATTTTAATAGTTAAACATTACGTTAAATATGTTTTTCAATTAAAAATGCCGCTGTTATGTGTGATTGATTTTTGTAATTTGGTTCGCCTAAAAATGATTATATAGTAGAATTTTTTTTTATGTAAAAAGTATTTCAAATATAATAATTATAAATAATGTCCTTTTTTAACATTTAAATTATATTTATTTGGCTTTCAGTCATGCCAATTTTTGGGCACAGAAAAATTAAAAATGAATGTGAAGAATTCAGACATGCCATAAATACCTTTCTATACCTAATATAAGATTTTAACAGAAAATTGTTTTAGTTTAAATTGCAAACAGATTTTTCAAGAATTCACAGGGTCTGCCCTAGTATAATATATTACACAAAAAGCTGGTAGTATTAAAGTAGCTGGTATAAAATTTCAAAAAATAAAAAAAGTTTTTTTCCATAAAACAAAATTCTATACCGATAATTTTTCTCCATACAGACAAATATTAACTATAAAGTACCTAAAGTCATTCAAATATTAAAAAGAGTTATTCATCTTTTAAATTGTACCTATAATCGCGTAGATTGTTAAATTATTTATTGTAGATAGAATTGTAGAATTATCTTCCCAAGTTACTGCACTTACTTTCGTTAAAATGATATTCATAATTAAGGGAAAATTTAACCAATTTATAATAAATCTGTATGCTAATATATACACACGTTTCAGTCAAATATGGGAAAACAGAAGACAAAATGAGTTTTATCCCGAACAAAATGACGGCACCAAGGAAAATGCTTTACGGAATTAAGACGGTACTACATAAATAAACACTTAAAAGTAAATTTTTGGGCTAAATTTTCTACCGAACATAATTGTATAATGTCAGCTTAATTAATTTTATATATCTATAAATATGTAGGTATATACATGTATACGCACTCGATAAACTTCCAGCGATTTCTGAGCTTATTCAATCTGGAGTATAAGAAGTACATTCATTTTGGTTTCCGATGACATATTTTTTCCACTTCAAAAGAAAAACAAAGCATTGGACGGTGAAAGTTTTTTGATATCGAAATGCTGACATAAAATTTTACCCATTAAATCCCACCTATGTATTGTAAATTCCTCTCGTCCTGCAATGAGTTATGTAACTCATCGGGATTGGTCTAGCAAGAAATAAAATCTAAAATCTGAGATGTAAAAAAAACTGTAATGTACGAACTTTTTTCTATGAAGAGGTTTTATTAGTAAAAATATTATATTTTTCTATTTTTGTACTGTTTCGTATGTGAAACTTATAATTTTGATAAGAAAATACCAATGTAAAATTGTACCTATTAACTCCCACCTATGTATTGTAAGTTCCCCCCGTCCTACAATGAGTTTTTTAACTCATCGGGATTGTTCTATCAAGATAAAAAATAATAACCAAAAAAGGATTTGTGATTTATGATTATTTGGGATGCCTTACATACTGCAGATGATTATATACTGTATGTAGATACCATGATTTTCAAAACACCATGCAAATTATGCAATTCATTAACTAATGCCAACAATAATGAAAATTATTATTATCATTTTAAATTTATAATTTAAAATGATAATAATTTTATAAAACGAATTTTATAAAATATATTATGATAAAACTATACTAACAGACCGAACGATTAGTCATAATAGACCCGATATAGTTTTATATGGATAGAAAGCTACTTAACAGAGAGACCTCAAATTGTAAAATTAAACCAAACTTTTAGTACACCACTAACAAGTACATTTGGCATTCCTCAAGGCACGGTCCTCGGACCATTACTATTTTTAATGTAAAAAGCATTCACTTTGTGGCTCATCATAATTTATAATAAAAACACATAAATTTGTTTTTGACCACGATAGTACTATCGTGGTCAAAAACAAATTTATGTGTTTTTATTATAAAGAATGTATTAATATCTTAAAATCATGGTTTGATAATAACCTACTCACACTTAATGCTAAAAAAACAACATATGTATTATTTTCACTACAAAAAATACCTAAACACAAAGTAAATATCATAATCCATGATGAAAATTGTGACAATGTCAACTGTAAACTACTTAATCCTATGTGTACTGTAATCAACTCTTCTTCTGAAATTAAATATCTTGGTGTGATCATCGATGAAAATCTGAAATGGAAAAGCCATATTAGGGAGTTAGTAAAGAGAATAAGGAAATGTATATATATATTTGTTAGGTTAAGAAATATTTTAAATGTGAAAATACTAAAAAATGTATATTATGCTCTTGTCCACTCCCTGCTTATTTACGGAATCATAGGTTGGGGAGGATCTTATAAAAACAACCTAAACTCAGTAAAAGTCTCGCAAAAAATTATTATAAAAGTAATACTTAAAAAAAACTCTACTTTCCCAACAAAATTGCTTTTTAAATTGTTTCCAGTACCAAATATTGATGATATATTTAAGCAAACTTCCATTATAAAAATGTGTAAAGAAAAAAATAACAAAGAATATCAAGAATTTTACAAACTCATGAGAAATAGAAATCAATTTATTACGCCAATCTTTAAAACAACTCAAATGCAAAACCATTATATTTACCAAGCCATAAAAAACTACAATAATCTCCCTTCCGAATTGCGCTGTATTACGAACCAACAAGAACAAATAAATAAAATCAAACTTTTTTTCCAAAAAAACTTATATTAAACAAAAATAAAAATATATATATATTATTATTATAATATATATATTATTATTATTATATCACATTATGAATTATGAATCTAAGTAAGAATCGTGGCTCCCTTATCAGGCACAAGAGCTCCTCTTTTCTGATAAGGTATACATGACCAATTATGAACCTTAATATTATATTTTGCAAAATATGTATGTATTAATGTAACCCATATGATGTATATTAAAATAATAAAAAAAAAAAAATATATGACAAAATTAAAAAAAAATAACTATTTAAATATATCAATAAATCATTGATATATTTATTTATTGTTATTAAGTTTAATTTGTAGAACTCCATTTTAATTTTTATTTTTTATATATTCAATAATATTGTTATTGGGTTTATAAAAACAGTTTATTTTTAAACAAGTTCTGCTGTGTAATTATAATTACGTGTGACAGCTGTTTCACCCTCTGAAGACATTATCAAACTGTCTGATAATGTTCACAGTTTGATAATGCCTTCAGAGGGCGAAACAGCTGTCACACGTAATAATAATTACACAGCAGAACTTGTTTAAAAATAAACTGTTTTTACAAACCCAATAACAATATTATTGAATATATAAAAAACAAAAACAAAAAAAAATATATATATATCATTGATGTCGCTATACCAAATTCCTGTAATATTCAAAAATCTGCTAACGAAAAAATAAGAAAATACCCAGATTTAGGAAATGAAATAAAAAGAATTTGGCATTCTCAGATTATAAAAATATTACCATTCGTTATTTCGGCTACTGGCATTATACCTAGCTCTCTCATTAAAAATTAAGGCGTATTAGATCCATCAAAAAATTTATATATAAAGATGCAAAAGTCGGTCATTTTGAATACATGCAGGATAATGAAAGATTTTTTAAATATTTATGTTGAGGGATCAGTAGGATTTATAGGCCCTGATAGAAGTTCTACCGAGCCGAACCCTCTGATATGAAAATATCTGGAGTCGGTGAATTATTTTCCCATTTGATCTCTGGTGAGTTGACGTGTTGTTTTTGTATTGTTTTGTATTTATTTTGCTTATATAATGCACTTGCATAGTGTTGATTGACTAGATGATCATTTGTGGAAAAGTGAGTGGAAGGGTTTAGTTTTTCCTAAGGGGAAGATGTAACCCGGACAAAAAATCGGAGGCATTAAAAAAAAAAATAAAATTTGACTTTCTGAAATCAAACCATGTCACATTGTGCGAAATTTAGACCAACGCGGGGCGTAAACGAGATGTTTTGGGCTATAGCCGCGCCCACTAGAAACGCCCATAACTGATATTATTTTGACGTCTTATGTCGTCTTAACATTAAATTAAATAAACAACCGACAAAATAAATGGACGCTTGGGTCGGCTCTAGTGGCACGAGAGAACAAAAGACACAGCGAACCACAATCAACGCCGCACAGTGGGCTGAAAATCGCCTTTCATAGACATAGAGACTTGAATTTTCAAGGGTCTTTTTTTTGCCTAGAAATGGATTCTGCTGATCATTACTATGCTATAAAATTTCGTATGAAGCAATTGTGTACAAATGAAGGAGTTATCATTTTTTTAAGAGAAATTTGTATGGCACTGACATTAAAAATGAGGCTATCTCTGGAATCATAAGGTTGGCCACTATATCCTTACACCCAGATATACTACTTTTTATTTGAATTTTTTTGACATACTTCGTATTAAGTCTCTATTTCTATGAAAGGCGATTCTCAGCCCACTGTGCGCCGTCCCAATATAAGACACAAAAGCTATTCGCCGAAACCAGCTAAGATTCAGTTCGTCGGGGCTAAAAAAGACGTCCCAATATGCGAACCAGTGACTCGCAGACAGTTCGGCTCGTAAGTGTATACGCACCATTATATTTATCCGATACGTTTTAATGAGACAAATAATTTAATTGTCAATCCCAGCTTCCAAGTTTTTTTAACCATTGTGAAAATGTTGACGAAATGTTTTAAAAAAATCTTTCAGTTTTTGATATCTTATTAAATCTTAAGAAATTGCCACTTTTAAAATCTCAAATAATGAAATCTTATTGAAAGTTCTTGTATATTTGTACTGTACTAATATGAATGCATATTTTTTCTCCCACTTAACTAAATCAACAAGAAAAGTGAAAAAAATAGAACTCCCCCATAATCTATGAATTGGGTATAATGTCAATCGAATGGAAATGTTTTTCTTGTATTATCTAAAGTGCTACTTCAATTACTGATTGTTCGTAGCTATCAAATCCAGATTAAGTAAACTTTTCATATCGTCGTCTCGAGATATTACGTTCAAATACTGGAATGGAATGATACATCTCATTATGATGCTTGACGTCATGTCTGTTTCTTATATGTTATTCGAGTTCAATAAACTTTTAATTTTTATAATTGGAACAACTTATCATATCAGACAAGCAATAAATTAAGTACCGACATTATTTTATTAAAATAAATAATTCTTGACTATAAATGTGTATTTGTATTGTATAAATCTTTGACAAATTTAAATTTGTAAAAATCACCTTATATATCACAGCCTTACTAAAATAAACACTTCATAACCGTTAAACGCTGTTTTTATTACACATTGTAAAATTTTAGATTCGAGTTGGTACTAATAAAAATATCTTTAACTGAGCTCCGAAAGAACTAGCAACATTGCATTTCAACAGACTGACACGTGAACTTCTCATCCTGAAAAGTATGGTTATTTCAGACATTTTTCTTTTTAATTGACTGTTACCGCGTGAATTCAATAATAATTTTATGAATGTGATGATTTTATTAACATGAATAAGACTTTTCGAATATTAAAGTTAAGGAATACCTTAGGTGTTTGAATAATTATTATCATTCTGAATTTGCCAACCACATTTTGGAAACAAATCAAAGGGTTAAAAAATTTACATGCGAATAAAATTACTATTAGACAACTTAGAAATTTTAGAAATTACAAAAAGTGTTAACATTTGAGTAAATATTATTAATAAGCAAATATTTTTTTTATGGCAATCTCTTAAAATTATTTTCGCATTGATACCTATATTGTTAATATTTTCAATTTAATTAATTCAATTAAAACATAAATGTGTTATTTTATATTTATAAAAAGCTAAATACGTAAATTTAAGAGTTAAATCTTTTATGATAATTCAATTTATTTTTATTTTTATAAAAGTAACTAATTACCTTTCATTATAATATTTTTGACTATATGTGCTTATTTGTCTAATCAATTTTTTTTAAATTCTTTAATTTTAATTATCCTAACGAAGAAGCCTTGAAGCTTCGAAACATGTAGATTATTATTATTAATTTAAAGTGGTGTAAACAAAGTGATTAATTTAAAAATAATTTTTTGTTTTAAATTATTCCAATTTATAAATATCAAGTATATTTTAAATACAAAAATCTAAAAGGTAATTTTATCTTGTTTCTTAAAATATTATTTATTTTAGAACATATTTAAAAAAAAATATGTAGCATATCTTGGCAATATTTTTAAATTTGATGAGAAGTTTATACAACATAAAATACCATCTTTTGCTGTGTGAACAGTGTATATATCTTTCACACGCACAGTAGTTTATCATCATTAAAAATGATGTATCAAACTATCGACTTATATCCAAATTACCGATACTAAGTAAAGTATTGGAAAAAATTGTTTACGATCAATTATATTCTACTATCTCACCCTCACTCTTAAATAATCAACACGGCTTCATAAAAATTCGCTCCACAACTTCAAATCTTGCATTTTTTACAAATTTTCTTCATGCTCAAATGGATATGCGATGCCAGGTAGATGCCATTTATACGGATTATTCTAAAGCATTTGACCGTGTTAATCATTATATTCTTTTACAAAAGTTATTAGGTCTAGGAATTCACGGTGATCTCTATAGATGGATCGCATCATACGTTAATAATCGGCACCAAATCACGGTTGTCAATGGTTTTGCATCTTGCTTAACGGAAATCGTCTCAGGTGTGCCCCAGGGGTCGCATCTTGGACCACTCTTATTTAATATTTATATAAATGACATTTACGTATGCTTTAAAAATAGTTACTTTGTTTTATACGCGGATGACATGAAAATTTATAAAGCTATACAGTGTTTACCCGATTGTATGGAATTGCAAAGCGATCTTGATAATTTGTGCGTATATTGTGAATCAAATTTATTGTCCTTAAACATATCTAAGTGTCACTCTATTACATTTACTAGAAATAAAAACAAAATCATCTATCCATACAACTTGAATAACAAACCTTTACAACCTATGTCTAGGTGTAAAGATCTAGGTGTTTACTTAGATAGCAAATTAATTTTTGACAAGCACATTGAACACATTATTTCAAAATCCTACAGAATGCTAGGTTTCTTATTACGAATATGCAAAGTTTTCAAAAGTGCTAAGACTCTGAAAATTTTGTTTTGTTCATTGGTCAGAAGTCCACTGGAGTATGCTTCCACAATATGGAATCCTCAATATAAGGTATACATAGATTTAGTAGAAAGTATACAGAATAAATTTTCGAAACATTTTCTCAAGAAATACAACAAAACTACAAATAATATGTTAACTTTACAAAAAAGACGCACATTGTCAGACCTGTTGTTTCTACATAATCTGCTAAATAATAAAATAGATAGTCCCGAATTGCTATCCGTCATTGGTTTAAATGTTCCAACGAGGCGTACCAGGCACACTACACTATTTCATATTGAAGCCAACAATACCAATGCAGCAAACAACTCAGTAATTACTCGCGCAATCACAACATACACCCATTATGAAAAATTACTACATTTAGATATCTTTCATGATTCCTTTCTAACATACTAAATTTCTATAACTAACATACTAAATTTCTAAATTTCTAACTTATTAAATTTCTTAGCAGGACATATTTCAAAAATATCAATCTCAGGCGAAATTACGTAATGATATTTTATGGACATACGTAATAGGTACTACAACTATGTAATAACTAAAAATATCTAACTGTATCTTATTGTACTGTGTATGTCTTAACAAATAAATAAATAAATAAAATAAATAAATTTGAATAAAATTTGAACGGAAATGTGGTTTACAACGTAGCCCTCATTAGCAGGACTGTACCACAAAGAAACTCAAGAGCCAAGAGATTTGTCGAGAATTCAAACTATTCGAATTGATGAACTCTATTTATATGAGAAAAAATTGGGTTCATTTTTACTTCCCATTAGTCCAATTTGGCTTCCAACGCTCTAACGCCGAATGACCGGAAACTACCGAATCTGGTCCCCGCGCACTGCTACGTGATAATCGTGGAACACGTTTCGACGAGAAATTGGTTAGTTAAAAATAAATTAAATATAATACCCCTACACAGCATTCCTAAAGATGACATAAGCCCTTTCAAATTATTTTCCACGAAAAAAAACGGTTAAAACAAAATAGTTATAAAAATATGATTAAATAATCGCACATCTGGCATCTGTTATCTCTATTTTGGGAATAGTAAAATTTTGGGTTTGGATAAAGTTAGTCCCATTATTTAACTGGTTCAATAGGTGGTTCTTCAGATTATTCAGTCTTTATTTATTTATAGAGAACTTTACTTTTGCCATGCAAATCGGTTTTCCCGTTCAATCACGTTTGATAGCAAATAATCAAAATAGTTCCGATTCCATTAAAATTAATTCGGGTGATAAACGCGATATTTTCATTGTTGAAATTCATGAGAGTCGAATAATAGAATTTAAAATCAGAATGCCAGTCAGTCAAATAAAATAAATTTATTTTTTACAGGCAAGACTTCTAGAAATTTTAATTCTATAGATAGGGAGCACCTTTATATGAGGCATTTGAATAATAATAATTATTCTGAATTTTCCAACCACATTTTGCCATAAATAGAGGTATGAAATTTTTACATGCGAATACGATGGGTTTACAATTAAATAATTTTGAAATTTACTATATTTATCATTATCTATGGTTAAAATAAATATAGGGAAAAGAAAGTGATAGAAAAGAATATACAAAAAGAAAATTATTTTTCCAAGAAGCAAACACATTGTGACTTGACATTTTAAATAAATGAAATGAAAACATTTGGTTTTAGGTCACTTTATTGATAAATTTTATTGTCTACCGGTTTCGGTATCTCCGTACCATCATCAGGACAGTTATAAAAATTGTGCTATTAAATACAGAAGTAGACATCTTATGAAAAAAAGGAAGATACAGTATACTAGAGTGGGACAGAGAGTTAGTTGTGGGAGAGAGGTGGGGGAGGGGAACTTGGGATAAGTGAAGTAAGGGGGAATATACTAAGAATTGGGCTGACAGTTAAATTTAATTGGTTATTAATGATTTCAACCTTTGAGTTTGGCGATTTTTTTTATTTCCAAAGCTTCTAAATTATTGAGTTTTAAACCTGTTATTTATATAGGACTTTAATTCCTACATCACGGTTAAAATTATGGTCTTTATTAATTAAATGTTCCGCGAACTCTGAAAAACCTAAACTAGTTAAGCATCTTAAGTGTTCTTTTGTTCTAGTTTCTACATTACGTGATGTTTGTCCAATATAGAAGGCTGAACAATCATTTGAAATCAATGATATATTTTCGTTTTTAAATGTACTTAATTACTCTCGGTAAAATTATTATACCCTTAAAGACCTTTAACTTTTTTAAAAAGCCTTTTCAAAAATACATATCAATTTATTTTTTTATAATAGATGGCGTTTATGTATTTTTAAATGTGTATGTATATGTGAATTAATTCACATAAATTATACATATTTATGAGGTCGTGGACTATGGCATCTCCCACTCCCGGCTATGTTGTGTGATTCTAGGTAGTAGTGAACACAACTATAGCTACTTCAAGCATCGGGGGGCGGGGGCTACTGAGAGTATCTTCTATACCTAGGCGCAAATAATAATGTACCTATTTATATTTTAAATAAAATTATGTATGTGTGAAATAATAAACATAAATTAATTACAATTAAAAGAAATGAATTTTTTATTTTTATGAGAACCCTAAATATATTTATCATAAACGTTCACTCAGCGTGCATGTTTTTGTTTTGTACATGGAGATGAATTTTTATGTAAATAATGACTCATTTTTAAAAGTGTATTAACTAAATACCGTAACAAAATATTCGAATTTTGAAAGAAGCGGAACATTTAGGCGGGATTTGGATTATTACTGCTACGAGCAATTTGCGCATTATTATAAAAAAGACTAGTAATTCGTAAGCATGTTTTATTCTCGAAGTCTGATTGAGAAAGTGTCATTGAAAGGATGACGCCTACGCCACTTCCCCGCTTCTCACAACATGGCCTGTTCCCCTCATCCTTGTTGGCATATCTACGGTTAGTATTTTTTTTTTATCTCGGCTCTCACTGTTGATATCGTATATACCACCTGAGGATCTAGCACATTGAACTCGATAACTTTACAATATCGGATCGATAAAGCACTATGTCAATACGATATTGACAAAACCCATCATCTATGGTTAGTTTGCAAAGTTCGTGAGCACGGTCAAACCATGATTCCGACAGTCGGTAGACAAAAGCTGCTGCGTTTAGCGAGGCCACAAAGTTGTCGGATAAGCTATCAATATGCACAAAATGTTGGATAATATCGTTCGTTATGCAAAATAACTGGCTAATTAAGGAATAGAAGTGAATTAAAAACGCCCTTAAGTTAAAAGAAATCGTATACACGATTGAAACGCGATCAATTGATTCTGCTCCAACTTGGAGGAACAAAAGTTGGTAGTCACAACTAAAAACCTCATTAACTAATTAACTTGCTTTATATTGTCAAAAAGTACACCAGGACTGTCAATGTATCTTAAAGTTATTATTTAAATTCGACATTGTCAATTGATTAGTATTTTTTTTTTACTTCTACCGTCTGACGTAATAAATTGAATTTAATTAATATTTTATTTAAAAGGGGGATTTTAATTTAAATACTAACCTAAATATGCATTGGCAATCCATATTTACTTTTTGGCATTAAAAAACTTAGTCAATGAGGTCTTTATTCACAACGGAGTTAATTAGTCCATGAGATCATTGGCGTCTGAGTATCGTCTCTCCACATTCGAACGTATTTAATTGATCCCGTAAATGACGTCTTTCAATCCTACAAACTTCGTTAATCTGCCTCCAGTCATCAATAAACCATTAGGTACCTACATAATATGATTGGTCTTGGATTATTTATGAGATAAAAATGTATTCTGTCAATTTTAATAAAGATCACTAGAAGTGAAATAACATAAAACTTCATTATGCAAAGATATATTTTTTTTTATTATTACATTTATCTTTACTAAAAATTAAAATGTAAAATAGAGTCGGTGAATAGTCGGTAAAATAACCGGTCGGTAGCCGAGTTGACATCGCGTTTGGATCCCACCCAGGCGTAGTGTGTTCAATTCCTCGGCTGGCTAAGTCCTCCATCACAACACAAGCAACATTTTCAGCTTACTATTGTGGTGCTAGTAGTAGATTTTCAAATATTGTCAGGTTATTCGTAACCAGGGAATTTTTGTCTTTCTTTAAAAAAAAAAAAAAGAGTTCTTTATAACACTTGATACAATAAAAATAATTAGTACTACGGACAATTTTCCTTACAAAGATTAATTCTTAGTGTTTCATTATCATCTCCAAATGGACAAAGACTAACTTTCAGATTGGAAAATGCTCTTACGCTTGGTTAATGTGGGTATCTACTTTATGAGAACAAATAAACTGATTTATGATCCTTTTTGTTTGTTATTGTTTGTCCGGGTTCCTTGAAACTAAAGCCGTGTCACTTCCGCGGAGCATTTATTTTCTCAAGGATCATGACGTATTTATTTTAGTCTAACATTCATTTATATAATATGTAGGTATGCATATAGTATTGATACGTAAGTACCTATTTGTTTTCACGTTTTAAAGGGGATGAATGACCCGATTTACAGTTTTAGAATTAAAAAGAGACAAGTAGATGTATCACTTTTCGTGTCTTGGGTTAATGTGTTTATCATTTTAGGAATTTGGGTTTATCTACATATACATTTTGTGTTTTAAACCTTTCCTTATCTGTGGTGTGTATTTACTATACATTCCTTCTAATAACTTTAATAACTCTATAATTAATTCTGGGTTCAGATTTTAGGTATTCCTCCGTTATACATTTATGCACTGAATTAAAAAATAATATTTTAAATAGTTTTCAAATTCAATTAAAAATCAGAGATTTTTGTTAAAAATCGGAAACAAATACACCAATATAATCAACCGTGTGATACTGCTACGCGAAGAGTGTGCGAGTAAATGACACGCTATTGATGTCCCGCTTTAGTTCGCTACGCGGGAACATGAGAAAACCACACGTCCGCAGTTTTATTTTGATTTAGACCATCGATACCTACGACCGCTCAGCTGTGTGTGTGCCAGCCGCCAGCCACCAGCCCATCCAGTCGGACGCGGACCGTCGTTAGATGTGGACCCCTCACATTTTTTTGCCATCTGCCGATGTTTTTTTCATGTTTTCAGCAATTAAATTACAATTTTTATCACTTTTGATATAAAATATAATAAAGATAAGCGATTAGCTATGATTATTCATATTTTTCCGATATCAAATCGCTTATTTTGAGATGTGTATTGACTACACAGCACCGGAACGCGTGGATTTTTTTAGCACAGTAAGGGAATGGATAATATTTAACATTTATATTTAAACATTTGTGTCTTATTAATATTAAATATTTGTGTTTATCTACGCTTAGTGGGGTACTTGTGGTTCACGGGTATTGTGGGTGTCGTAATGATTTAATTGAAATGTGTATTTGTTTAAAATGATTTGGCTCCAATAACTCTATATTTATTGCTGTGTGAAGACTACTTATCTCTCGCACTTTGTGTTTGAAATAAAATAACAAAAATAAATAAAACTGATATAATTATTTTTTTAATTTTGTGATGTGGAAATGGCTACTATTGATGAGTACTGATATTTATAATTTAATTATGTATAATTATTTATATCAGGGTAGTTTCCCGTGTAAAAACCCTCCCAACGTTCAATATATATTCACAGTCTTCAAAATTAATGGTTTATGAATACATTTATCGGTGTTATCTATGTAATTTGAAAATCAATATTTCAATATTTGATAAGCATCATTGGTTAATAAGCGGTTTAAATCTTCTTATAATGATATTCAATTTATTTTTCACACGAACCTCAAATTTATATATGCTAACATAAGAGTGGGTATTATTTGCGAGAATTAAATTTACAATTATTTATCAATCTTTTCAACACGTCATTTGCAAGTTTTATGAACAAAATCCTTATTTTTCTTCCACTGTACCCAAATCGTTTATCAACCGCAGGTGTACTTTTCTAAATTTCAACTACTTTATAAAATAAATATAGTATTGAATTCTTTAAAAAATCTCGACTTTTGAACGCTATCCATTCGACTGGTAGTCGATACTACCCGTCGGGTTATCGACCTCCTCAAGATAAAAATTATTTAAAAAAATTAAGAAGCCTAGCAAGCCCGTGTTACGAATAACCTGACACTATTCGAAAAATACCAACTACAATAATTATAAGCGAAAGATGTTGATGGTGCAATGATCGAGGACTTCACCAGTATTGGAATTGAACCCACAACGCCTGAGTGAGAACCTGCATTTGTCCAATCAACCACCGACCTGTGTTATTCATAATATTCTTCTCGAATAAAACAAACGCCCAATTTGCTTCCGGTAATTTCCTGTCATCGGCAGTTTAGATAATTTTAGCAGCTTGGCTTACATGTCATTCAAAATGGTATGTTTTCTTAAAAAAACATTCACTGCTGGCAGATTTATATTGTAAAAATGTTTGTACCAAAAACTCTGAGAATAATTTATATGTCTCCGGCAGAATATCCTGTAAGATATAGATAATCAATTTAAGGAAATACCACGTAAACGATTTAAGATTTTCACGGCCAAAAGTATTTTTGTTATTTGTTTTTGGGGTGTTATGCCGTGTTGCGCTAACTCATTCTTTAGCCAACGTTTCGGACAGCATTGCAGTGTCCATCAACAGGGCAGATGTGTTATTTGAGGTTGTGTAAAAATGTGAGCTTATGTATGAGGTTGTGATACCGTGTTGCCAGCTCCAACCCTCTGAGCTAACATTAACGAATTATTTTTTTATTTAAAGTGGTTTTCTTCGTTTAGCTCTGGTGTAGCCGTCAATTACCGGATACCAAGAACTATTGAGCTTAGCTCCATCGTCTCTATTAATGTTTACGGGATTTTTATGTATTTCAATGGCCTCCGTAATCAGCCGTGCTCTATAAGTTTTGGGTCTCCCCAGGATTTCAGGAACAAATCCAAAGTAATGCCCGGTGTCAATCAAATGCTCGGCAATTGCCGATTTGTCAGGGTGGCCGAGTTTGCAGGCTCTGAAGTGTTCTGAAATCCTTTTGGAGATAGTCCGCTCTGTCTGGCCTACATAGACCTTGTCACATCCGGAACAGCTGAGTTTATATACTCCATCTGTTTCCAGAGGAAACTTAGTCTTTGCAGACCTCAGTAAGTCCTGTATCTTTGTTGTTGTTCCGAAGACAGTCTTGATATTTTCCTTTCTCAATAGCCTGGCAATTCTGTCTGTCAGATTGTGCACATAAGGCAGGAAGGCACAGCTTTTCGACTCTTGTTCAATTCTGTCTTCGTTTGGTGCAGATTTGGCTCTTATGATTTGCCTTGTATGACTTGCTGGGTAGCCGTTACGCTCCAGTGCATCGGTCAGCTTCGTAAGTTCCGCTCCGATTTTATGTTCTTCACATATTCTGGTCGCTCGGGTCACCAATGTATGGATAAGTCCTCTCTTCTGCGCTGGGTGGTGGTGCGAATCAGCGTGTAAGTACCGATTCGTATGGGTTGGTTTCCTATATACAGTATGCCCTAGGCTACCATCGCTTTTTCGCATCACCTCCACATCTAGAAAAGGCAGGATTTTATCTTCGTTTTCCAGTTCCATTGTGAATTTAATTTTGCTGTGGAGAGAATTAAGATGGTCCAGGAATTCGTTTAGTTTCTCAGTTCCATGAGGCCAAATGGCGAAGACATCGTCGACGTAGCGCCACCATACTTTAGGGACAGCCGAAGCTGTGTCGAGTGCCACTTCTTCAAACTTCTCCATAAAAAAGTTGGCTAGTACTGGCGATAACGGACTGCCCATCGCAACTCCCTCCAATTGCTCAAATAGTTCACCCTGAAACGCAAAGTATCCCGTTTTGAGGCAGTGTTCAAAAAGTTTGCAAATGTCTTCCTCATATATCTCCCTGAGCATTGTCATGGAGTCTTCTAAAGGCACATTTGTGAAAAGTGACACGACGTCAAAGCTGACCAGAATATCTCCTTCCTCAGTCTTAACTTTCTTGAGCTTACTAATCAGATCTGTTGAATCCTTAATCCACGATTCGGTTTTTCCAGTTTGCATCTGCAGTAATCTCGAGAGGTATTGGGAAAGTTTGTATGTAGAAGCACCAATAGCGCTGACAATTGGTCTCATTGGGATTTCCTTTTTATGTATTTTTGGGAGACCGTACAGGGCAGGAGTTCTAGAGGCTTTTACAAAAAGCTTAGACCAATCCTCTTTCCTGATGCTAGAAGCTTTCACTAGTTCCATTGTCTTTATGTCAATCTTGTTGGTGGGGTTGTTTTTAATCTTCTTATAGGTGCCTGAATTGCACAAGAGGTCTTCCATCTTCTTTGTGTAGTCTGCCGTATTAATCACAACAGTGACATTTCCTTTATCGGCTGGCAGAACCAAGATTTCCTCATTGGCGCGTAATTCTTTTAGGGCCGCAAACTCTCCTTTCGTGATATTGGGGCGGGGTATTTCAGCCCTTTTCAAAATATGGCAAGTCTCTTGCCGGATGTCCTCTGCTTGCACCTCTGACATTTTGTGTACTTTCATCATTGTATGTAGTGCAGTCTCTACACCACATACGATGGATTCCACAGGTATCTTTTTGGGGGCCACTGCAAAATTCATCCCCTTCGCCAGCACAGAAGTTGCGTCTGGGCTCAACGCAAGGGTCGAAATGTTGATGACAACTTTATTTTGATCGAGTTTTTATCTTTTAATCTTTTTTATCTCGGTTGAGCCTTTCAAACTTTTGTTTCTGTCTCGCATCTGTTGACTGCTTAGATCTTACTGCTTGTTGGTAAGTCATGTTGTCAACTTTTCTCCAGTCTTCTTCGGTAAGGGTTGCACTTAGGTGCAGATGTAGAGCGAAAATGTCCCGAGATACTCCATCCAGCTCGCCTCGCACATTGTGGATCCTCTCCCTTAATAGTGCAGCCTCCGCTCTTAGGAATACTCTATCTGCTTTCCGGGATGTGATGTGTCTTTTTATTTGGATGTGTAATGGTACAATCGATTCTTCTTTACACCTCTTGAGAAAAGCAAATAATTCGTTAATGTTAGCTCAGAGGGTTGGAGACCTGTAATTCAAAATAATATATACAGGGTTTTCCAATAAGAGGTGTTATTTTGAATAGCCCGCTATTTCGATAGACGGTAGTTTTGAAGCTGTCATTTTTTGACATTTGACAAGTAGAAACTACGTCATTTATAAAAATGTAAGTGAGATATACGCTTCAACAACGCATTGAAATTATTAAAATTCACTTGAGTGAATCAAATGCAATCATCTTGAGTGATGAGGCCCATTTCCACCTCGGTGGCTTCGTCAACAAGCAAAATTTTCGCATCTGAGGCTCGGAAAACCCAAGAATTATTGTTGAAAAGCCTCTCTATCCTCAACGTGTAACTGTTTGGTGCGGTTTATGGTCCGGCGGAGTCATTAGACCTTACTTTTTTGAAAATGAGGCTGGAGCAACAGTTACGGTGAATGGATTGCGCTATCGAGAGATGATTAATATTTTTTATGGCCGGAATTGGATGGTATTTATCTGGACAACGTTTATTTTCAACAAGACGGCGCTACGTGCTATACAAGCAACGAAACCATTAATCTTTTACGATTGAATATCAAAATAACACCTCTTATTGGAAAACCCTGTATTTAATCTGCTTCATAAAGCGAACATGAAATATATTTATAATATTAGATAAAAAAATGTTGAAGTACAATAAAGTTACCTAAGATATTTAACTCACTTCCAAATAATGTTACTCTATAAATAAGGTTAAGGATTCGATGGTTGCAAGACGAATTAGCTAATAAACCACTATGTGAACTTTACGGAAGAGACGATTAATGATTGGATTTTTGGAAAAAATAATTATATCTTTTTGAAGACTGGAGTATTTGAAATTTGATTACCTAGACAAATAGTTATTTTAATTTTCTATTGATTTTTAAAATTTAAAATACAACAATAAAACTACAGTGGTTCACGAGATTATTGTTTTGTTAGTCAAACGAACCTTTTTAATTTCCCGTAAAAAAGGTTACTAAAAATTTCACGTTTTAATTGTGGCTTAATGACTAATGTGCATTTATTTTACAATATCGTGTCAGACAGAAAACTTTGCAGTTACTGTTACAAATAATAAATGCAAGGAAAAACTGCGCATCTTGAAAATTACATAATTTTACACGCGCCGGCGGAATTTCCGGGGTCGCAATATTAGAATAATAAATCTATAGAAATTATTTAAAAAAAATTATTAAGTTTTAAAAGACATTCACCATGATGAGATTTTTTTCTGAATATAAATAAAAATCAATGAGCATGTTTTAATTTGTTTTATTATTGAAAACAAATATATAATTTAAAATAAAAAACCATGTGGAACAATATGTATCATGCATTAAAGCAGTAAGTAGTCGTTAAATTATATTTGTTAAAGCGAAGCGATGATGACTTTTACTCAGTTACGCTTTATCTTCCACCAGTCCAGTCATTAGGCAGTTTGTTGAAACAAAGTTTTGGCTAATTCTGATTTTTTCAACATTTATGTTTTTTGGGGTGCAGGGTATGATTCCAAGTTAGCCGTAATTAAAAACTTCAGTTTTTAATTAACATCCTGAACTAACATCAAAACTAATTAACATCAAAACTGAAGTTTTTAATTAACACCCTGATGTGAAAATTAATAAAAAGTTAAGTGGTTATTAAACAAAGTATTTTATTTAATTATAGAATTTCTAATCACAAAGTAATTGCTTCCTACGATACAAAAAAAAAAAATTATTACTGAAATTTTTATTCCGTTTATTCAATAACAAAATCCCGCCATTTGGAATTCATACATTTTGATAATATTTTAGATTTCATATTAAAATATTTGAGACAAACTGAAAAGAATAATTATTTATTTTTCCAACAAATCAGATTTCTGCGCATTATAGAAAAAAGTATGGACGCTTCGGTCTGATCTGTTTTTTAGAGCCCCTAATGGGATGCGATGTTTGTGACTAGTAATATCCTTCCGAGCCTTGAACGGTTACACCCCTGTTATTTGATCTCAAAGCAAAGCATTTACCGCTCTGCCACAAAGTTCTTACACCAAATTAGAGTTAAGCAAAATTTGAACACATTGAAATCTTAAAAATACTTTGGTCACTTATCAATAATAATCAAACTATTATTTTTTTTATTATTTTTTATTAATTTTTTATGATAAACTAATGTTTATAAGACAAGATTTTATGCATAGCATAAAGGATAACAAATAATTATAAGCAATTATTTATCGGCTTGTATTGATACTTCAGGCAACTAATTATTGCTTATAATTATTTGTTATCCTTTATGCTATGCATAAAACCTTGTCTTATAAACACTAGTTTATCATTAAAAAATAATAATATTTGAAGTCAAAAATATTTCACCAATAAATGAAAATATTATATGTCTCGACGCCATCTAGTGAGAAATTTAGCACTAACAAAGCCTTTCCTACAAAAATAAAGTTGGTTGTTTTCTGGTGGAAAAAATATAATGAGCAGTAATTGTTGATTGAGGTACTAGTAGGTACATATTGAATCATTTGGCGGGTTGGAAATAAGCCGACATAGCTCAGTGGTTTAAGAGCACCTGACCGGACATCAGAAGGCACGGGTTCAATTCCCGTTGGTGGCATTTATTTTTACTCAGGAGATATTTTCAATTTGTATTGATATTTCAGGCGACTAATTATTGCTTATAATTATTTGTTTCATTATTTTATATATTTCTCTTTATGTAATGAAAATTTGTTAGACAACAACCGGTTATTAACGTATCTTAAGTATCAAGAGATACTTTGTTGAAGTTAAAGCTATTTTTTTTCAGTTTCATTAAATTAAAAATATTTCCTTATTAAAATTAAAACCAGTCAACAAAAACATGGGCGTAGGCACTGATTTCACCCCTTCATTATTTTTTAACCCTTCGATCTCAGATACAAGCTTTGGCTGGAACCAAAAAAATATTAATATGTATATCCGTAACTGCAACCAAATTCTAAATATCGACACATTTTATTTCGCGTCTTATTTTTTAGCTTCATTACTTAGAACAAAGCAAACTTATGTACCATGTGTTTAGAAGAAATTTTCCGTCGAGTGACCAATTATTTCGATTTTGTGCTACATGACAAAAAAAAACAATAATAATTTTTCTCAATAGAACAGTCACCAAATGTAAAGTCCCTTGAGTTAAGATCCGGCAGAAGGGAAGGGGATATTGATTTATTGATTGCACACTCGTGCTTTTGAAATGTGCATGACTCGTACCTCACAAGCGCTGTTGCACTTCTTCAGAGTGTGATAACAAATAGATGAAAGCCAATCTCCGGTAGGGGAGGGTGATGTTGAAGAAAATAGAATAAAACAATGTTGTTCGATGTTGCACATGTGAGGAATAATAAAGTAGATATTTTATACTGTCAAATACAGTAGTTTCCAAATCATACTACCTACTAAATTATATCGTAAAATCATTTCCAATCGACCTCTCATTTTTTTATATTTTAATCAAACATGAACTTTCTAAGACTCACTGCGTACATAACATGCTTCAAGGTAACCCAAAGCGCTACAGAATTGAGGAATGACTTGATAATGAAGTATCTGTTAACAAATTCGTCGCAGACATCGCCGCAAACCCTTTCTCACCGAGTAAGGTTACCCCGCTTGTAAAAATGTAAAACAATTCCATTTTATAACCATAATTGTGTTTGTGTTGTTATAGTTCCAAGCTGCCATACTGCAGAGGTGGAGTCTTCCATCCTTCATGTGCGCCTTCTGCCCCTTCGTGCAGGTGCTCAGCGTCACGGTCAGCGTCTTCACCCTCACAGCAATAGCAGTGGATAGGCACAAAGCCATATTGGATCCCTTGAGGTAAGCTTAAATGCTTTATTATAGAGAGAAAGATAAAAGAGTTATAGGTACGGTTCATGCGAGTTGGTGAAATTTCTCTTTTTAAAATTAGAACCTAACGTCGTTTTTGGCAATTCCGTTAACGATCAGTGAAAATGTCATTATAATACACTGTTTAATCTCACGTTTTGAAGCATCTGCAGAGTTATTTCACAAAAAAATACATAAAAATACACGAAAAAAAATTATAATTGCTTTTATTAAAAACAATTGGTAATCCGGTTAAGAACAGAATTGCGGGTCTTAACGAATGAATTAACAGGTTTCCTGATAAACTTTTTGTAAAATAAGAATATATTATCACCATGTCGGAAGACGTGTTCATGAAAATCAGAATATTTTTGCATTTATTCGTGATATTGTATTATATTACTGATAATTTTCTTGAATCAAAAATTTAATAAAATGATTTGAAAATCTAACCTTATATTATAAAATTCAAAATAAAAACAAATTCTCAAAAAAAATCAAATTTTTTATAAAAATAAAACATTCGATTTTTGTCGGTAATATTTAACTTCATACATATCTACATTTTTCAGAGCAATATAAATATTATTTTAACATAAATCTTTTCCTACTTGCAAGGCTTGCAAGTGACACCTTTCGATATTAACAATAGAAGCAGAAATTTCGCGTCTTGCTGGTAGGGAGAGTCAATAGGGAGCCAGTACAAGAGAAAACCGTTTTCAACCTTACACCATCGAACGGATAAAAGCATTGTGAACATGTGGGAAGTACGTGCGAGTTTAAGTAAACATAATAAAATAACACCGACAATGTTTTGCTGTCATTTCCACAGGATTTAACTTCGGGGTCCAAGGGAATACCTCAACTATGAAAATTCTCACTACCTCAACTATGAAAATTCTACAGTTGCAGATGGTTTTACGATGTAGAACAGGTTATTTTTTTTATTTGTATTTTTATTTTAACGAATTTTTTTTCCATAACTATTTAACAGTTGTCTTATCAGTCAGTAAGGGTTTTCTGAATTATGAATGAAAATAATATATATTAAAATAACACCTCTTTTTATTATGATGCTCAGCATTAGAAAAATAAATTTTACATATTTTTAAGCGCCATGCTACTATTTAATAATATCAAAAGTGTGGTACACGTTTACAGCACAAAGAAGAAAAAGAGCAGGCATTCCGGTCCAGTTCTTTAAATTTCTCCACCATGACAGTAATAATTGTCTTCTTCGATCTCAGGATTTCTCGGAGAAGCACATGGATGATATAACCACTACTGTTTGTTTAATATTTTTAGAATTTTTTCCTTGTTAAGAGATGTCTCAACAGTGTTTTACGTAGTGCTTATCTTCTCAAGTAGCGAAATGTGCGTAACTATTATCTTTTAGACTGAATTTTAAACCGATAAATTTTGTAAATTGAAGCTAACACGAACAAAGACTCTCAATACAGCCTGAGATTTAAAACACGGCCCCTCAAATGTCAAGAAGTGTAATTAGTTCGGGATTTATTGGACTTTTTCAGCGAGCAAAATTTGAAGGATATCTATGTATAAAACAAATAAGTTATAGTTTGTTTAATATTTATGTTTTGGTTTCAAATGTCATGCATAAAGAGAATATGCACCTGTTTCTTGGTTGAATATTGTTTTGTTTATGATAGCCTGCGATACTCAAGCCCTCTAGGTCTAAAACAGCAGTATGAAATTGTTGGACCACGATACGTAGTACGAGGTATCGCGGTGTCTTATTGCAATGTTTTAAAAAATTGTCTTATCATACTGGTATATTTTTTTTCATTTTCTCAAAGATTTCATTTCGAGAGGAGCGCCCTCTGTTCTTACACGAAATTTTCGAATGGATTAGATTTTATGTTTTACTTTCTTGGTTAGGTTTTTATCGCATATGGCTATTTCACGGATACTAGAAAAGTCAGAAATAGGCAAGAAGAAACAGTACTAAGTCGACAGAGACAGAAATAAACTAGAAGGGTCAATAAGAAGTAATGCCAGAGAAAAAGAGCCAGGGAGAGACAATACGAAGGAATACAATAAGAAGGGGCGAGAACAGAAAGAAGAATAAAATTCAAGAAGAGACAAAATGAACCTAAAAGGGTCAAAAAGATGCAGAAAGTGGCGTGAAGAATTAAAAAGAGACTTCAAAAGACGAGAAGCGGCGGTAAAAAGTTATAAAACACAAGAAGAGATAAGACTAGACAAGAAGGTTCGAGAAGATCCCCTAAGAGATATGAAGAGCTAAGTTGAGACTAAAAGAGTCCAAAAGAAACGAGAAGCGGCGGTAAGAAGTAAAAAGATTGAAGAAAAGACAAGACTTATCAAGTAGGAGCGAGAAGATGCAAGAAGTGGCAAGAGGAATAGAAAAAAACCAAGAGGAGCCAAGAAAGGACGAGAGGATGCAAGAAGAGGCAAAAGGAGTTAAGATAAACTAGAAGAAACAAGAATAATAATAATAATGATTTAATTATTCGTAAAGCGCCATTTTCGTGAGAGAATCACCTCAGGGGCACTTATGACGAGCCACGAGAAACAAGACGAGACCAGAACAGACAAGAAGAGACGAGAAGAGATCAGAATAAACAAGAAGGGTCGAGAAAATGCAGGAAGAGATAAGAAGAAACAAGATGAACCAGAAAGAGCCAAAAAGTGGCAAGGAAATGTAAGAAGAGTCAAAAAGAAGGAAGTCATAAAAAAACCATATACCTAAATCAATTAATTTATTCCTCCCGATCCTAATTTACAATATTGGCTTATTCGGTTGCCTGTATACCGGACGATTAACTTCCAGACTTCTACCAATATTCAGAGCCCGTGTTCCAAGTCCTAACAAATCAGTGCCCCCTGGTGTACCGGTCGCATCGGGACAGGAGTGCTCCTGGCTGGGCTAGTACAATCGTATCATATCGTATCTTCGATCTTAGGATTTCCCTAATTTTATCTTTTCACAATAGGTTGAGGGTGAGAGTTGCTTTTCTTAAGAAGAAGGTGTCTAATTACTTAGTATTTTGTTTTCATGCTTCTAATGAAGGAATATAATACCTCCGTATCTTATCCCAGAAAAAGTCTCACCGAGTAGATGGTAGCAAATATGAGGGCTTTAAGCAATGAAAAGATAATACAAACTAGAAATGCTGTTCGTGAAGTTTGGAATAGAAACCAGTGTTGCCACTGACTGGTAGCATTTAGTTCTAGCCCATTTGATGCGTTCTCTGTCTCTATTATTCCTTCCTGTCATCGTATATTGCCATCCTATTTGATAGAAATGAAAAATTCATAATAGTGATGAAAAACAGTTACGTATTTGATAATTAAGCAAAGATAGGTCGGACTTTTGGATCACGTGACACACCCACATGGCATTCCTTCAGTTCTTTTTATATTCTATGGGTTTATGCATTCCTAACGTAAATCGGACCAAGATAATATCATAAGATCTTCTATAACTTAAATATATCTTAACCAAATTGAGTCACCGTAATTAATAGGTTCACAAATATTCTATTGAAAAAAATAGAGGACCAATTTTGAACACGTATAAATTGAGTCGTCGACTTGCAAAACCCGCTCTCGAAGCATTTGTTGATTCCGAGACAATCGCGAAAAACTGTTAACGACAATGTAAAAGTGATTTAATATTTCCGTTAAATATCTAAAGGATTATGACCATGACAAAAGCTAATGTATTTTATTTTTGCGAGGTCCACAAATATTATTAATCCTTACAAAATATTGTTTTTTAACTCCTTTTTTTACAGAGCGGATTTTGCATCACGCGTAGGGAAATAGGTGTGACAATAAAAATATAGTGCTAGGTAGTTACTGTGAGATGCATTTTTATTGGTATAGTATATAAATTAAGCACGTATCGAAATATAATAAAAATAACATCCACGCATGACAATTTTTGTAAGTATTTTTTTCATGTTTTTATCTTACCCTTAGTTCATCTTATCCTTAGTTCATCTCACCCTTAGTAAATTTTTTCGTAGTTGCGTACCATACAGCGGGAAATTTCTTATTATCGTTTCATTTTAAAGAAATTCACAAAAAGATCTTTAAATTTATCAAACCTATACTCTATTTTTTGGCGAAATACCAGTAAACAGTAATGAACATCTTCTTAACTTCATCTCTAACTCATATTACCAATATGAAAGAACTACATCCTTGAGTAAAATAATTGGAATACGATATTTTTTGTTTAATATTAGTTACAACATTTAATTTATACCTGTAAAAAGTAAAGTGAATCTTGAGTTCTTCAACTTTCATCAAACCATTAACTCATATTGCTATTATGAAAAAAAAATCAAACATCTCAAGTTCTTTTATTTTCATCCAATCATTAACTCATATTGTTTTTATGAAAAAGAATCAAACATCGTTAAAAATAAATGGAAAATGAAAAGGATTTTTTTATTTTTATTATTATTATTCATCATCAATCACCTACCTACTGAGTCTAGTGTTGACATATTCTTACGTCTGCTATAATTCAATAAAAATCAACATAAAATTGAAGTGTACTAAACTCAAAGATCTAAACTATTAGAAATCAAAGACCGCGCTTCAAATCAGTGCATTTATATCTTGTGAAGTGCTATTTTTTCATGTTTTTTTGTCTTCACAAAGAAACTGCATGTTAACTGTCAAAAAAAAAACCAAATAATAAAAATAAATCTGTCATTCTGTACTAAAACGAGCTAGCTGTTAAAAAATTCAAAAGTGCCTAAACTGTGTTGAAACTATCAATATTAAACATCATTCAATCAATTTTATTCACGGCGAAATCAATTTATTTCAACATGAATACTCCGTGCATCGTTTGCGACAAAAATATCGACAGTCCAGCCGAATTCATATCGTGTGTTGTCTGTGATAATGGCTATCATCTTGTTTGTGCAGAGATTGGAGAAAACATACGTGGTGCTCGTAATTCTCAGTGGAAATGTAAAAAATGCTCTAAAGCTTTTTCTAAAAAAAAGACCAGAAATATGAATTATTATGATGAAAAAATCGATCAAGAACCATCTACCGGCAAACCTATCAAACATCTAACTCAACAGTCAACAGACGCAGAGAAATTTCCTTCATCAACCATAGATGGCGCAAGCGGCATTCTTACGTCAGAAAAGTTTATTTTAGAATTAAACAATTTCAAAAAAACAATAATGGATTTTGTGGAACAAAAATATGATTCGATTATCGCACAAAACAAAGAAATCCTAGATTCATTTAAATTTTTAGCGGATCAGCAAGACCTTCTAAAAAAACGTTTAACTGTCATTGAATCCTCGCAAGAAAGGTTCATTACTGATATGCTAGAATTAAAAAAACAAAACGCTGTATTAGAAAATACTACTTCTCATCAGGACGACAAAATTGACCGGCTGGAGTACATTACACAGATGTGCAATATCGACATCAGAGGCATCCCTGAAGCAAACAATGAAAATATTATGGAAACTCTTAAAAAGATATCAAAAGTCATAAATTACGGAGATACCTCGATACCTTTACAATCTGAAATCAATAAAATGTACAGACTAGGACCAAAACTGTCCGAAAAAAATCCCAGATCTGTAATAGTGTCGTTCAATAGTATTAAATCTCGAGATGACTTCCTACTCAAAATCAAAGACTATAAAAAATCCTCTACCTCCAGTTCAAGCAAACTCAATACAGCAGATCTAGGGCTATCTCAAGAAGCAAAACGGATTTACGTGTCAGATCATCTAACTCAAAAAGGAAAATTCTTACTCTCCCAAACTAAAAAATTCGCCAGAGAAAATAACTATAAATACTCTTGGTCATCTTTGGGGCGCATTCTGCTAAGACATACGGATACATCCAAAATAATTACGATTAAAAACATCACTGATCTTGATCGAGAAAAACGCCAACAACTATGACAGATGATAAAAAGTACCTCAACATTTACTGCACTGCTAAACAAAAATAATCCGGATAATATCATATTCATCGCAAGTTTTCTCATGAGTTATTTCTTTGTCTTTATAAATAATAATGTTTTAATTGAAAATAATGCATTCCTACTCTTTTTAGGAGATCTTTCATGTAGCAACATTATCAGTGTGAAAATTGTTTATATCAGTATTCACTATTTTTATTATACTTTACCTCCTTTGACTGTATCTCACGTTTCGTTAGCTCTCTCTAAAAAAAAATTATATATCTCCATAAATAATACTTTCACTACAAGTTTTTATTTGAATATTACCGCTATATACTTTTCACACACCCTAAGCATAATACCTAATTTTTATCAAAATAATTCATTCTTACTTTCAATAGTAGCTTTCCCTAGTAACATCAAAATTATTATAAAAATTTCGAATCTTACAATCAAAAATTCTAACCATACTCTTCCTCTAAGCAACAAAAACCACTCTGTTTTAGTATTCTTTAAAATATCTGTTTACTGGGTAAATATTATTCTTCCTTCATGTTCTCGTAGGAATCAGAGTAGTAATATCTTATTTACTCACTATATGATGCTCTTATTTTCTTCAATAATCTTTTTATTTTGGCTAACTTTTATTATTTTCACTTGTATTTACAGAATTTACATTAACTACAAATGCTCGAGCTCTGTCAAAATAATGTTTTTGTATTTCTCAAAAACCTTTACTACTGTTTTATTTACATATTTTATTCGCACATTTTTAATCATACTTTTGCATTTTTCACATGTTACTAAATTTAATTATTGTCCTTTATCACACCTAACAATTACAATCAGAAGCATTATACACTATTGTATGCTCTTTACAGTTAAAATATATTTTAAGTGGGAATACTATGTATCAACATTATCATTCATGTTATATAATGTTCTCTCATTATCTCATAATAATGCACTCTCTCTATTCCCTCTCTCTGTGCTTCAATCAAACTCATATGTACGTATCACAAGCAGCGAGAGTCTTTGTAAGATTATGTTCCCAACAAATCTATGTAAATCTGGAAAAAATCTTAATTTACATAAATATGTCCTAGTATTGGTTCTTCTTTGCATTTTTCGCATGTTATGGTATTTAATTATTGTTTTTTGGCATTTTTTTTTTCGCATCAACTCCTCTACAGAATCAGCACATACTTTGCATTTGGCCATTTTATTGATTTTATTGTTTTCATATTTTTTGTATTTGCAGCCTTCATGACAGATATCTACATAATCATCAACTGCTTAGATTGCTCTATACGAAACATACCAACTCCATCATCTTTTATAACATCTTTTACATCTAATATAATTAGTGGATTCAACTTTCATCTCGAAGTAAAATACGCATCATACTCGAATAATCAGAACTCACATTCTACTATACAATATATTAATAAAACACCGATTAACAACACAGTAATTTACACTTTCGTTTTTAACTTTTTGTTTGCAGACTTTTCGCAAAAGAACTACGGGTTCACCACCACACATCATAGTAAATTTAATCATAATTATGTTTCAGTTACCTTCGGATAATTACAATGATTCTGTAATTAGCATTAATATGAATATAATTCGAGATCTGGAGAATTTAAACAACTATAACTGGGACTCATATAGTCTAAAAATCATACACCAGAATATTAGAAGCATATCAAATCTAGATGACTTTACAATTTTTCTTGATCAATTTAATTCATCTTTCGATGTTATAATATTAACCGAATGCTGGTTAAATAAATACTACACCGTAAAATCAATCCACAATTACTCTGAACATCACACCACAACCAACCTCAACAAATCCAGTGGAATTGTTATCTACATCAAGGACGGAATTAAAGCTCATGTAGAGGAAATTACTTTAGCACAATCAAACTGTATGAAAATAGTATTGAATAATAACATATGCATATTTGCCATTTACAGATCTCCCTCCTTCATCAATATTGACCCCTTCCTTTCTTCATTGCAAGAAATTTTAAACAATGCGAAAAAATTTGAACAGCAAATTATAATGGGAGATTTAAACATTAACACTATCCCTGACTACCACCGTCAATCAATCGATTATCTATGTCTACTCGCGGAAAATGGTTTCACACAGACTATTAACAGCTTTACTCGTGAACAGGGCTCGAGTAAATCCTGTCTTGATCACATCAATGTAAAAAATATTAACTTTATTGACACTTTTGTTATACACTCAACTATTTCAGACCACTATACAACATCTCTTTGTCTTAAAAACAAGCCTTCCACTTCTTCGAAAATTAAATACGTTGCTAAAACTAATTTCAACAAGTTAATTGAGGACTTGAGCGCAGAAAACTGGCTAAATGTTCTAGATAAATCAGATACTGACTTAGCAATGAAAGAATTTATTATCAAACTACACGAGTATATATCTAAACACACAAGTAATATAACCATATCTAATAAACAAATTAAATTCACACCATGGATCACCCTGGGGCTAGTTAAATCGATTCACAGAAGAAATCATCTTCATGAAAAGGCAAAAATATATCCTGAGAATTTGGTATTACAATGTTATTATAAAAAATATAGGAATTTGTGTAAGAAATTAATTACATCGGCGAAAGAAAATTATTATAAAAAACTCATTTACGAAAACAACTGCAATCCAAAACGTTTTTGGGATACCTTTCGCAACATAACCAAATCCAAAATCAATAAATCTTCTGAAATAAAATCGCTATACATTAACACATCAAACTCTGAAGTCCCCAAAGATATGGCAAACTTTGCAAACAGTTACTTTTCATCTGTGGGTGACACACTTGCGAAAAAAATTCTCGATAAGTGTAAGAAATCAGAAACCGCTCTCGCCAATTTAACTATCCCTAGGATCGGTCACAAAATAGACTCAATCACAACTTCAACTAACGAAGTCATGAAGATAATTGACGACCTTAAATCATCAAAAGCATGTGGTCCCGATAAGATTTCATCAAATCTTCTAAAAATCATTAAAGTATACATAGCCATACCGATTGCGTTCATTGCGAATCTAAGCTTTAATTCAGGGAAATTCCCTAACCATTTAAAACAGTCAATCGTCATTTTACTGCATAAAAGTGGGGACAAATCACTGATACATAATTACCGGCCTGTTTCCTTGCTCAACTCTGTCTCTAAAATTATGGAGAAAATTGTAAAGAACCGTCTCATCCTTTATCTCGAAAATAACAACATCCTTTCTAGTAGACAATTCGGCTTTCGCAAAGGTTTAAGCACTGAAAACGCCATCGCTAATTTGACAAAAATCATCTCTAATAATCTAGATAAAGGTAGTAAATGCATTGCACTTTTTTTAGATCTAGCTAAAGCGTTCGACACTATCTCGCACAAAATTCTGCTGAATAAACTACAGCGAATTGGGATACAGGGTCAAATTTTCAAGTGGTTTGTTAGTTACCTAGAAAACAGGAGCCAAAGAGTGGATATTAACGGTACTCTAAGTGATCCAGCCAATATTTAATATGGCGTACCGCAAGGAAGTACACTAGGTCCCATATTGTTTAATGTTTATATAAATGACTTATGTAATACTTCATTTGCAGACCACATTATTACATTTGCTGACGATACAGTACTTTTATTCGAAGGCAAAACCTGGAATGAGTCTTGCATTAAAGCTGAATTTGGCATAAACAAAGTTAAACAGTGGCTAGATAGTAATCTCCTCACTCTAAACTCGGATAAAACGAAATTCATCTGCTTCAGTTCAACTCAAGCGGGTCAACCACAAGAAATTATTAACATTAGAATACACCATTGTTACGACACTATTACATGTAAATGCAATACCTTAGAATGTGTGGACAATATAAGATACCTAGGAATTATCATTGATAAATTTCTGAGATGGGACAAACACATAGCCTTTACTTCCACAAAGGTCAGGAAACTTACACATCTGTTTATAGCAATAAGAAATATTCTATGTCTAAATGATTTGAAACGAATTTACTTTGCAATGTGCAATTCCATACTAGACTATGCTTCATTAGGTTGGGGAGGTTGTGCCAAAACCATACTCGATCCCTTAGCTAAATCCCAGAAATCGCTTATAAGAGTCATACTGAAAAAACCTTTCAGGTACCCCAGCGATTCATTGTTCGCAGAGTTTCGTGTTCTTGATGTAAGACAATTATACATGAGGAAAATCATTTTACATACTCAAAAACAGAGGCACTACTTAGCTTCAGTAAACCACTGTCATAATACAAGACATGCAAAAAAAAACCCAACAGTTCCGCCCACCACTTCCTCATCTTTAGCACAGAGACAATTCTCATACTTAGGCCCTAAACTGCTCAATCTCATACCTGATGCATGGAAGGCAAAGAGTACTAATATTCTGCGTATGCAGGTAAACAATTGGCTTCTGGTCTTGGGGAGAGTTGAATGCGAGAATATGCTAAAAAACAGTAATTAAATTGTAAATTTTGTTTTTCTTTACATTCTTCTTTACATTTTAACTTATATTGGTATTATATTAGCATTACAGGAACTGTATTTTTACATAAAGAAAGTTCGAAAATTGTTCAATTCTTCGTGATATTTTTCCTTAAAGGAAAAGTTCCTTCTTTACTTTCATTTTTTATTTTTTGTTATTTTTCATTTCCTTGTTTTATATATTAATATTTCTTTAGTTTAATATATCAGCTAAACAATAGTAAAAAAAAAAAAAAAATGAATATACATTTGTATTACCTTACCAACAGAATTTCTTCAATTCAGTTTCATTTTCAAATTCATTTTCTTGTTTTTATCTATTAATTCAGCTTATGTTATGTTAATTCAGTTATTATGTCATCTAAATAATAGTAAAATATGTCGTGATATAACTGGAAGTATTCTAGAATATGAATATACATATGTATTTTTTTTTAACAACAGAATAGTCAACACTATAATGTACCATTTATTACATGTAAAAACTTTATCATATTGGAATGTCCTAAAACGGGCAATCGCCTAGTTGGACATTTTAAGTTCATTAATTGTATTATGTAATATTTACAAAGAAACAATAAATAAATAAATAAAATAAATAAATAAATAAATATTAGATACATTAACTTTACACATTTTAAAATGTTATTTGATAAAATGTAAGCTTCGCTGGGTGCTGAGGCAATATTTTTTTTGTTTAATAATATTAATTAAAATCATAATATTATACATTAAAATTGAAATAAAATAAAATACAGTAATAAAGGTAGTGATGAAGATTAAAAATTAAAGATAATTTCTTGGTTTCAACTAAAAAAATCTTTTTTCATGGAATCTAAACTGACTTGACTTTTCTGAAGAGGTGTGATTTCTCAAAGCGCCCATATTGGATTTTAAGCATCTTTATTTGAATGAAGGCATCTGATTGGTCGATTATCGAAGTATCCCTTTAACAAAAATCTATTTTTTGGCAAAATGGAAGGGAATTTGCAAATAAAGTTGAGATCTCTTACAAAACTGTATTAAAATCTCATTTTCGTCAAAATACCTCCAGAGCGGGATTTGCCAGTCGACGACTCAATTATAAACTTTATACATTTATTGAAAATATAAACAATAACAAAAATGTTATTGACATTGCAAAAAAAAACGTTATTCTCCCAAAATTAACCCAAAATGTGGCAAGTAACAAACACTCTTATATTTCTGGTTTATTCTTATTTCAAACGTTGCTAATATATTATTATTATATACTTAGGACGGGTTGTTTCGGAGAATTTGAACAATTCATCAAATTTCAACGTTCATTTTCAAGTTATGTGAAAGACTTTTTCAAGTTCTGTTTTTATTTCAGTTTTGTCAAGCAACTAGCCTATAATGATATAATAACAGAAATTGAATCGGACATTCACAGAACTCGCAAATGAACGTTGAAATTTGATGAATTGTTCAAATTCTCCGAAACAACCCGTCCTTAATGTATTACAAAAATAGACATTCAAAGCAAATGTACGGATGAACGAAATCTATATAGGGCCGGGCAGCGTTTACGTAGTTATGTGTGCGTATAAACAGGACAAATTTTCCGTGAGCCGAGTCACAAATTACGGGAAAGGAACACAGCAACCGCAAGCGGTATTTCGCGCCGTTTGCGGTTCCTTCATTTTGTCGAATGTATACGTAGTAACAGTTGCGGTGAATTACTAAATTCTACATCACGGGTGTGACTGAAATGACATGATACGTTCCTCTTTTACACTAAGACGAAAACGGAAGCTATGTAATACGACCCAGTGACATTAGGCTAAATTTACCGTTTTCTGGTAGCTACTCGTAAAAGCCTTGTGAATAATTGTATTTGTTGTAATAATAAATGATTCGCGTGTATTTACGAATGGAAAAAAACTACAAGAGATCTGTTTTGCTCGTGAATGATTTGTACACCTCTCTAAGCGCAGGAATAAAATTTTTCTCAAAAAAAGCGGCGTGTTTGTGGCAACTGGTGACCGCTTGTCCGACGAACGATACTAAACGCAGTAAATCTCAAGTGCAAGTATTTCCACTGGACCTAGTGACGCGCATTGCATCAGTTACCTGTCTTCACTTTTTAAAATTCATCTAAGACAATAAATGCCTAGTGAAAAATTTAATTAAATTTAATTATTAATTAAGCTGTCCGACAGAAGACTTGTATCTGATGTCATTTTTCATTTAAAATCATTAATTCCCTTATTGACAGCCCTGAATTAGTGCAATTGATTTAATTTCATACTAGCTGTAGCCCGCCACGCGTTTCTATGGCTCAGTATGTCTGTGCAGACAGAGAAACATATAGAATAGCGCTTGTTGCTTTTACGTCCAACAAATGGTGTTGTGGTTTTTTTTCACGTTTCACGTTTTTACCTGCAACGGGTGACATCTATTAAATTTAAGTATATGACAACACACGCGTATTCGAATGCAACGTTTGTGCTAAATTTTAAAGCAGTCGGTAAAGAATTTTCGAAGATTAAAGATTTTAGACAAACGAACATTTTCATTTTTATTTATATAGATTCCTAATCGAGTCACGCAAACTAAAAATATATTTCATTGTAACAATAAAGTCGATACAAATTCGTTTATTAACTCCCTTTTACCTATAGATATAATATATCATCTACTTAACTTAACTTCACTTTATTTTTGTAATAATTATATTTTTTGTACTACCTGCATCAACTGTAAAGCGCCCCTGAGGTGATGTCTCACAAAAGCGGCGCTATACAAATTGTCCAATAAATAAATGTTTTTACTACTCATACGCAGATTAGCTAACCAATTTGCACCAGTAGCAGATATTTTAAAAAGCAACGATAAATTTTTCCAAAAAAAATACACAAAGTTTTTTAAAACAATTATTAGTTTATATTCTGTTTCATTTGCCCGTTTGTAAATTTAATTTAATTTACATCTTATATTTAAGTGATTTATATCTTAGATTTATTTTGTAACCCTTTTTTTGGAAAAAAATGTTTTATTCTGTATTAAAGTGAACTTGTACCGTAAATAAATAGTATTGCATTATTCTAAGAGTTTTCATTTCAAAGGTTTCATATCAATATCATTGTGGATAATGGTGCTTAAAAAATAGAAGGATAAATAATACATATTTTTATGGAAAATGATTCGGTCTCATCTACGAATCAAACCCAGGACCTCAGCCTTAACAAGGCATTGCTCTACCACTGAGCTAATCCGACCCTATCACCTTCGGTTATATTTAAATTTATCATTCTTCGACTAAGAACTGCATAGCGCATTTTTTTATTGGCTGCTATCTTTATGTATGATTGCAAGATTCCTCCCGAACTAAATGCTATCTAGATTTTGTTTTCGATAAATATATCCATTGTTATTTTAATGTGCGACAGCTATTGAAAATTCTACTACTACACTCTAAAGTTTAGAGTCTAAACCCTAGTAAATTCATTACGCATTCTAAATTATCAAAATCGTTTTCAATGAATTATTATAGGGATATCTTTTTAAATATTTTTATTTTTAATTTCGAGGGTTCTTTAGTCAGCGTGTTATTAACTTACCCATTATATTCATGCTTTATTTTGATTTTATATTTAATGCTTTATTTACATGTTATATTGTGATTTTATTTCTTTGGTATTATTTATATTATTTTTTATTTATGTTAAGCTTAAAAATTTGTTAGTTTAATTTAAGTTACTGTTGTTTTTAATTTAATTTATAATCTTATTGTAAAAGCCAAATAGGGCGTAAATAAATAAATAAATAATTAAGTACCTACAAAAAACAATGTTCATTTATCATAAAGTTTTGCAGAAATTTATTGGAAAATTAAAATCTGAAATTTGAAATTTGTATTTCTTTTGTTTAAATTTTTGACATTTGATTTTTCAAGTTTTCATTTGAAAGGTAAATTTCTGTCATTTGAAAGATAAATAAATTGCCTCTCCAATTTGTAAACAAAAAACAAATTAGTATTATAAATTAAATTGACCATACCTATCCGATTTGGAAAGGCAATGATCTTTAAAACTAGGTACAGAAATATTTACTCAACAACGAACAAGTCTACACTAGCAGCATTTATAAGTTCGAGAGTCACCGGTCAACAGGCTCCCTGAACAAATTAATTCTGCTTAATTTTAATTAGCCTGACGACGAAGCCATTGGCTTTTAAACGTGAAGATTATTATAAATTTCAAGTGGTGTATACAAAATATAAAATGTACATTATAATAAATATGTTAATGTTTAATAGACGAATTTCCTACGTTTTTAGGGTAGGTAAAGCCTCTATTCTCTTTAATACTTATTCTTATTGCTTCTCTCTTTTTCTTCCGATTCTTTCAATTCGATCTCAATATAATTTGAATGATATTAAAATAATTTACTGTCAGAGTAAATCTTGTCACATAATGAGGGCATTTACAAATAGAGAAATCTTCCTTTGGGGGACATTTTCTAAAGATAAACGATGGGATGCTCCGCTTTTTTGACTCATGCCAGATAAAATAAAATTAATTAAAATCTGATCATTAAAAATACTCACAATTAATTTTCAAGGAAGTATTATTTACGTAAAATAGATTAAAGATAACTTTAATATAAAATAAGATTCTTTCATGTCTCCATAAAAAAACTTCGATAAAAACGAAATACAAAACATTTTTTTAAATTTAATTTGTGATCGTAGTCGGAAAAGATAGGTGGCGCTTTGTATATTACAGGTGATTACTACGAGTGCAATAAAGTAGCCATTTTTGTGACAGGGAAATCTTTTCAAAGTCGACTCTTGACGTCATAAAACTTGTTCAATAATCAATATGGAGAAAAAAAATGTATTGTTACGGCGACAGGCCTGATATGTATTTGTGGCGTTCTCAGCCGAAGGCAGCATTACCAGAAAGGTCCCGTGAACTTTATTACGTATCGTAATGCGCCAAAATTCCCATGAGACGTGAAATTATGTTCACGGGCGCTTCCTGTATGCCACCCTCTGAAGGTAGAAGCATGATTTTTGATGACTATTTCGATGGCACATGAGCACTGTTAAATTGCATTCCCGTGATAAGATGGTAGGCTAGGTTCTATAGTAAAGTATACCAAATACCAAAGGACATTCGTAGGAGTAGAAGTCGTTGAGGAACGATGCAGGATCAGCCTACGGACGATGTCCGGTCCAAAGGACATTCGTCTACTTAGGTGGGGTGATGATAGGATGCAAGCGGAGAGTAAAATTAAGGTTGTGAGCCATCCGGCTACGTCGGCAGAAACAGATTGTCTACTTTTCTAGGCATCCGAGTCTACTTGCGTTCAACATGTCTCAAATGGTTCGCGAGTCTCGCCCATTGCAACCGTGGTTTAAAGCCCAATCCACATTAAAAAAATAAAAACCAACTTGGTTTTCAGACTTCCGCCATTATAAAAAGATTGCGACTGTCTTTAAAAAGCAGCTCGCCACGCTGCTTCCTAGGAAGAGTAAGCCGGCATTTTCCGCTTCCGTGGAAGTGTTGGTCGCACTAAAAAACCATAGACAATCCGCGGAAAAGAAAAATAAATAAGTACTTGATTACCAGTGTATCAATCAAGCACTTTACGCAACTGCATCATAACAATTTAGTTAGGTTTTAAAAGAAATAAAGTACACACACCATCTCCATCTTTAGTGTATTAAATTACATGTTTGCATTACAATCAAAATAGTTAAATTATATCGAATTACCTATGTAAAAAAATCACAATGAATAGCATCGATATATTGAATTATAGACGTTAATATAATACGCTAACGATAGAGATGGTGTTCGAACTTTCGTTTTTCGTTTGTGTAAGTTTAAACCCTATACACAATTTCAAGGCGGGTGCGGGTATCGCCGCCCCAGGCACCATTTTTGGATAACTAAAACACCCGTCACAGGTAACCCCAAGAGGTACGCTACGTTTGGTGACTTAGTAGAGGCGCCTGGGTTCATAAAGTGAGGTTTGTCTAGGTCTTGGCTTTGGATGCGTTTGCCCACCTACTACATGACGGGTCGGATCGGGAGAGACTTGTTGAGGGAGACCTTTTGACCTCTGCAGCCAGACTCCTTCTCGAACCATCGCCTTTCACCGCAGGGGGAGGGATGGATTCATACGTCCGTCACTCCTTGACACATTGACCACCAGATTCCTACACACCTTTTCCTTCGCAAAACTATCTCTACTTCATTTTCCTAAAAAGATCGTGCACACAGCATTCCCAAAGATGACCTAGGCCCAGATGTGTTTTTTTTCCTTAGCGCCTCCCGTGTGGAGCTAATGTAAAAAACATTATATTCTTCGTTTCGATTATTGAATTCTATTGCAATAAATGTAATATGATACCAACATCAAAACATACATCTTACAAATTTGTGACAAGCCGGATTAGAAGACTGAGCCGATTTAAGTATCGGAACAACACCAAAACATAACCTACCTAGTACCTTAAGTATCAACATAATACTATGCATATATACAATACACATAAATACATGTACCATTTAATCATAACCACATAAACACCTCAGCCCAGGTTCTCCCAGTGAGGTGTTCACGAAACATATAACATTACCCACCACAGTGTCACCTACTCAAACCTACCTCACACCCAGCATAAAACAAACACCATATTAACAACCGTTCTAAATTTATGTATTATATACAAATGTAAATATTTGGTAGACACTGTATGTATGTATAGAAATAAATAAATTAAATATTTTTTTTAAACTAGATAATTATTTTAATGTTTAGTTCTGAAATTGAAATGTGTAATTATTTTGTTTAAATTTCTTAGTGCTAATTTTGACAAGGAGATTTTTTTCTAGGGTGTGCGCTTTTATCTAGCATCATCATCATCATTTGAGAGGCGGGTTTGGGTACCACTGCCCCGGGAACCATCGATTGGATAACCAACACCTCTGCCATAGGTCACCCCAAGTGGTTCGCTACGTTTGGTGATTTAGCAGGGGTGCCCGGGTTCATCGGGTGAGGTGTGTTCAGGATGCATTATTTTTCTCTTATTCCGCTTCACTCTTAATACGCAATATTTCAATTTCAAATAAATGGATTTAGCTTTATTAATTCAAAACATGATTTATTATGTCGGGGGAGACGGAAAAATACGCACTTTTAATTTTAATTTCGTTTATTAAGTCACTTAAGCGATATTTCAATTAGTATGCGGCGCCGTTATAATCGCAGCCGACGGCGACTATGTTCATATCAAGAGTTGGATTATATTCATAATATCGTTTTAGAATTAAATCACAAACCAGTCTATACAAACCTAGCGTAGCCCACAAACTACTTGAAAACTGGGATATAACTCTAAAGGGGACGCGAGCAGGCGTTATTAAAGGTTCCCCAACATTTATAGTAACTTTTAGTAATAATATAACTAAATTCAAGTATTAATTCATAGTAAACATTCCATATTTACCGTGAAGCGGAATTCGTAACCTTTACCCAGGATGCAACTCACCACCAACTGCGTGGCGTGCCAGATCGGGAGAGGCTGGTTTGGTAGCTCCGACTGGTCTTTCAACCCATCGCCTTGTGCCGCAGTGGGCATATATTTATATGTCCGTCACTCCTGGACACCCTGATCCCTAGTTTCCTACGTAAGCCTCATACCTTTTACCTTCCCGTAACATCCACTCCTTCCTTTCGTTAAAAAATTACCTCCACAAAGCATCTGAAAAGATAACATAGGCCCTGTAGAAAATGCTTGTATTGACTTGGCTAAGCTAGAATGGATTTTTATTGTTCTTTCTTTATATCGGATAAATATTTGTACTGAAAAAGAACTCACGGAAAAAACAGTTAACACTAATAAGGTTTTTATTGAACAACTTGAACAGTTTTCTAGAATGTTCGGAACTCTTGATAATACAAAGAACTTCAGGAATTGGTATTGCTTAACGATTGACAGAAAATAGCAAACCTCGCAAACTTTAGGTACCTATCTTCTTAATTAGTAATATCGGAGACGATGTTCTAAATGGGTAATAGCTGGTGAAACCTTCAGTTAGAAGAGAGAAAAGGAAGTCTGGAGAATATAATATGATCGGCACATTTCTTTCTTTAGCTTTTTTTTAAACCGTTTTCTTTATCACGTGATATTTAATCGATCTGCATATAAAAGAAAATATATTTCTTGACATTAGGAACCCAAAGAAAACGGCTTTATTTAAATCTATTTTTATTAGAGGTTCTACAAAAGCGATATTTTAAACATTTTTGCGCTACGGAGAAACTCGAAATATTCCGACTATAAATCATATCCGTAAATTATTTGACTCTATTTATTTGGCCTATAGGCCATTTGATTTTGTGATAGGCACAATCGACACACGTTTTTTTTACGATACTTTTGTTTTGAATGATTCGCTCATTTTATTGTAGGCCTCCCGTCCTCGGAGGTTTAGATAGATGTTTTCAAAAGTTCTATTAAAACAAATGAATATAAATCGTTCGAAACATTACATCAGGGTATCGGTTCTCCAATCCAAGCCACTCGCAATCGTCTTCGAAAGTACATAGGTACATTGGTCGACATTCTTATTCTTGAGTCTAGTCAACGGTACATGCTTACATACTTACGCCAAACATCAAAATTCATTCTAATCGAACGAGTGTGTTGAACCAATCGTTTTTTGAGTGGATTTTTAAATTACGTTCTGCTGAAGTCTTTTCAAAAGTATTCAATTAAAAAAATTTCATTCTCTTGGCCACCAAGGGCGTATTTAAGAGGGGAGGGTTTAGTGGAATCAAACCTCCCCACGAACTACCACATTATTTGCACTATCCCTGTTCTCAATGTGATGTAAATAATAAGTTATAGTAAATAGAGGTCCCAAAAAAGTTTTAAATAAAATATACACCCCCCCCCCACCCTTTTCTGGGGAAAATGTCAGAACCCGTGTTTCGACATTGTGATAATATGTTCGAAGCTTACTAAAAGTTTATCAGGAAACCTGTCTATTCATTCATTTGTTAAAGGCTTGCACTTCCGTTTTCAACAAGATTGCTAATAATTTGAAGATATTCTTAATAAATTAGCAATACTCATTTTTCTCTATGTACACAAAAGAATAAATTAGAATACAATGTACTCCATATGACAAGCGGAAGATGTACTTGTGTGCCAGACGTAATCGTGTGACACACAAGACTGTAAGGGGGCCGGTGATCCCAATCTGTGGAGGCGTGAGATGTCGTCCTTCAGTGGCGTGGAGGGGTAGAACGGGGCCGTCTCTGTAGCTGGTCCGATTACTTGTCGCTTGTTCTGATGCTGATTCCGGGTCTGGTCCGAAGGGGTAGGCAGTCCGTGGTCCAGGGTAATAATCCACAACTACCAAATTTCAGAGCAATAATACACTTACACGGATACCTAATTATTTCTATTTAGGCAGGTCTTGGTTAAATTTTTCGTTTAGTAATCCTTAGCGGATGGACACCTCAAAACTAGCCTTTTTCAGTATCAACCTGATTGCTGTTATGTAATGTACATGTAAGTGTATGAAGTGTATGTCATCAATGTTGTGTTTGTCTGTAATTAGTCATAGAATTGACGATGTTAAATGTAATTGTATTTGCTATAGCTTTGGTATGAATCGCTGTTTACAAACCTTATAAAAAAATAAATATAAAAATAAACCTTAATACCTCAATACTCATATTTTCTCCTCTACCTGCGTCTCTAAGGTTTTTACTTTTGTAAGTGCAATATTTTGGAATTATTATTTTATACTGTTTCGATGTTTCGATGAGCGGGTTGCTTTTTGCAACTGAGGAGCTTGTAGTGCAGTTTTCAGTAAATTTTATTTTCGAATTCTGTAAACATCCATATACAAACCATAAAGTCAATTGGTGCCATCTGTACTTTTTTAATAAAACCAGTAATCTATTATTTGCCAATAAAGAAATAACATATGGTTTTCCACCGGACCCACTAAGCCCATTATCTCCAAAATGGTGGCCGTGAAAACGTATAATGTATAAAAATAATTATGATTTATTTATTTATTTATTGTTTGTTTGTAAATATTACATAATACAATTAATGAACTTAAAATGTCCAACTAGGCGATTGCCCGTTTTAGGACATTCCAATATGATAATGATTTTACATGCAAATTATAGTAAATTATAGTGTTGTTAAAATAATACATATGTATATTCATATTCTAGAATACTTTCAGTTATACCATGACATATTTTACTATTGTTTAGCTGACATAATAAACTAAAGAAATATTAATAGATAAAAACAAGAAAATGAATTTGAAAATGATACTGAATTGAAGAAATTCTGTTGGTAAAGTAATACAAATGTATATTCATAATCTAGTATACCTACTTTCAGTTATACCACAATTGGAAAAATTGATTGGAAACACTTTCTGACGTTTGGTCTCAGGTGAAAGGTTGTTTTAAATTTATCGGATCTGTCTTTTTTATTTAACGCCCGTGAGGCTTTTACAAACATGTATATCCTCCCATTGTACTATAAATTTTGAAAATTTTACATTAAATTGTATTATATGGTCAAATATGATGAGGACGAGGGGTAAGGCTCCCGACAAGCAAGCTGGAGGTCGCGGGTTCAAATGCCGACGTGCGCAAGTAAATTTTATTTGTTAATTTTCTCTTATTTCATATTTTACCAATTTCAAATAAGATATAGTTTATTTGCGGCACGTTCCAGAGTGAAAGATACTCTCAGTATCGCCCTTGAGTAAGACCACCATTCAGAATTGAAACGGTGCAAAAAATGGCTTTGGGCATGTTCAGATTTTAATAACCAGGTCCTTCCCCACTTTCCTCTTTCCCATTTCCTTCCCCTCCCCACTACCTTCAGCCTCACAGCATACCCCGATTAGGGGTGCCATAGTGTTACTGGCTTCAGACGGTTGGGAACAGTTAGAACTCTTGCGTGGTTTAAAATTAAGAAAATAAAAATAATCAGGTTTCCGTGAATTATTTTTTAACCCTTCAATTGCTATAACCTTTCAATTACTATAACCCATACTCCTATCGCATAGCTACAATTGTTCTGCTTTTCAATATGTAACAACACGTGCCATGACTGCTAACAACCTTTAAGCATCGATCCCTGTTATATAAAGTGGCATAAAAAAGTTCTTAAGGGTCTAGAGTCTAGAGTAATTCGAAATCAATGTAGCTTCGTTCAATAAAATAGTGGATTCTTGGTCTTGACGTGTGCGGTGAAGGAGGAAACCATATGCTTCCTTATAATGCCGTTGAGAAAATTGTTGGGTCCAACGTTCTTATAAACATTTTTCGAAAAGTTATTATAAATGTAATAAAGTAAATTATAAAAGTAGTATATATTATAAGTAATAGTATATTTGAGATATTGCTTTAGACCCTGTTGTTTCACAGTTTAAAAAACTCATCAAAACTCAAAGATAATTTTTAAATTCTGTGAAAGTTCTCTCATTATTTCAGTTCTGTGAAACAACTGGCCCATGATGTTATGGTAACAAAACTTGAATACAAATTTCACAGAACTTGAATTTTTTTTCCAATTTAATGATTCGTTAAAATTCCGTGAAACAACTGTATATGATTAGTATACTTAACAGACCGTCTTTCATTGATAATCGTTAGAATATTTTAATTTTTTTAATTTTATATTATAGAAACAAACAGTACATGATATGTTTCCTTGTAATGTCTTCCTGGTGACGTGTGTAGTATATAGGTTTTGTGTGTGTGACGTGTGTAATGTATGTGTGAGTGTTTGTGTGTGTGTGTGTCTGTATGTATGCGCATTGAACAGTTTAAATTATTGACATGATGCCACGTTTGAATTTGGGCAGTGAATCCGAAAAAATGTCAATGTTAGAGTTAAGGCAAATATTATTTAGAGTTTGAAGAACTCGGTTAATTGGCGAATTAGATGCTGCATTTGGTTTATAATTAAGCGTGTGCAATAGCGCTGTTTGTCGTGTACGTCTCAAAGGTATGTTAAAGTTAATAAGGGACACAAGTTTGAAAAGTCAATGTCATTGTTTAAAATTCTGTGTATAAATATTGAGTCAGCTACTGCTAGTCTTCACTGCAAAGTTTCAAATGTACACTCAAAGTTATTGTTGAATTTGTAGGTAATATATTTTATAAATTTATTTTGGATACGTTCTAGACCCTTGGGGGAGACCAGATTTTAACTCGATAGATTTTGAGAAGACACCGTTGATTAAGATTACCTGATTACAGTTACTAATGTAAGATTTAATCCATCTAAACAAGTCACCGTGTATACCAAGTAGGACGAGCTTTTTCAAAAGAATTGAGTGTATTACGCGATCGAACGCTTTAGAGAAGTCTGTATACATAGTATCAACCTGCTCTTTGTCATCCATCTTGCTATGCAAGAAGTTAATGAAAAGGGCCAGGTTGGATGTCGTAGACCGACCTCTCATGAATCCGTGCTGATTCGGTGTAATGATTGTGGAAATAGCCGAGCATAATTGATCAAAGACAATTTTTTCTAGAACTTTGTTTAAAATAGGAAGTTGGGAAATTGGACGGTAGTTTTTAAAGTCATGCTTATCACCCGTTTTATGGATGCAATGTGATGACTGCTGATTTCCACTTGATGGGAAACTTTCCTTCTGTTAGTGATTTTTTATAGATGGCGCGAACCGAAGACAGATATACTTAATACAGTTGCGTATAAAAACTCCGTGTAGCCTATCAATTCCTGGTCCTTTTTAATATCTATATTGAAAGGTATTTCAAAGTGATTTCTTCATTTATTCCAATTGAGGATATTAATGTGTTGTTCAGAGGATCTTCCTTATTATAAACATTGACTGTTGGAAATTCATTTCTAAAGACCGTTGAGAAGTAATCAGCAAACAAGTCTGTAACTTCTTTGCTGTCGTCGAATGATAGGTCATATGTCCTGGTATAGTGGGAAATTTTCTTTGCGTCTTCATAATTCCATATTTTTTTAACATTATTTTGTATATCTGATTCCAATCGAGCAATGTAGGCGTTATGAGTATTTTATAAAAGTATAATTTTCTTTTGTTTTTTGCGAAGTATTTAGAAAGATTGGTAATCTAGTGAATATTTGTACCGTTTCCAGGCAAGAAAAAAATTTAATTTTTCATTAGTTAAATTAACTAAAGCCGCCGAATACCATGTTGGGAGTTTTGTTGATTTGGTTACTTTCTTTGGAACCAGATCATCTATCCGGGCATCAATAATACCATAAAAACGGTGTACCGTAGCATCCACTTCCTGTGCATTAACAACAGAGGACCAATCGCTATTTCTGAGAGCATCATTAACTACTTCATAGTTTACTTTATTGAACATTTTGACTATGTGGGGTTTTAGGATGGTAAAAATTACACTGGTCGACATTTATTTTTTTAAGTGCAGTCCCTTAAGCATAGCAAATTTTTTTATATGTATTTAGTATCCATAAACACGAAATGAAACACAAAAAGTTTTTTATAGGTCAGGTTTTTTTATTATTTAACAATGTTTTTTTACATAATTCTTCCATAGTATGACGGGTACTTACTTAACAAAATTTCAAAACTAATTCATTTTAATTTTTTTTGCTCCTGATTTGCACTTGTGAGTATCTTGAGAGTCTCTCTGCAGGGTCCAGCAATAGTCTGCTAGCTTAGATGGACTCCACTTTCCTTGGTATCGCTTTTCCATAGCCGCAATGTCCTGGTGAAATCGTTCGCCGTGCTCGTCACTGACATATCCCATATTTTCTGGGAAAAAATTCAAATGAGAGTGAAGGAAGTGTATTTTTAGTGACATGTTACATCCCATATTTTATAGGCCATGAGAATTTCAGACACAATGCTGATATAGTCTTCACTTTTATGACTTCTAAGAAAGTTCTCGACAACATTCTTGAATGCTGACCAAGCGGCTAGCTCGACTGTTCTCAACACTGTTATAAAATTCGGATCAGTCAAGATCTCCCTTATTTGTGGTCCCACGAATATTCCTTCTTTGATTTTTGCGTCGCTGATCTTGGGAAACTTTTGCTGTAAGTAAATCATGCCATTTCCATCCTCAGACAAGCCTTTAAAAAAAATTTCATCAAACCCAATTTAATGTGTAAGGGTGGAAGTAAGATATCTTCAGATTTTACTAAGGGAGCATGTTGAACATTCTTCGTGCCAGGTTTAAGGTGCTTTCTAGTAGGCCAGTCCTTGGTCTTTCCTGTCTCTGCTGTCCCACTCGCACAGAAAACAACAATACTTTGTGTATCCCGTTTGCAGTCCTAGTAGGAGCCCTATTACTTTTATATCACCACCTATTTTCCATTCGTATTTTACATATTTAATTTTTGTTAACAGCAGCTTCATGTTGTCATAGTTCTCTTTCATGTTTGTGAGATTCAAATGACATTAGAGCCTAGTTTTGCCATATTATAAAAAAAATCAATGATAACTCACTAATAAATATGAATTAATACACATTTTAGTAAAACTTAAAACCCATAAAAAACCTGACGTGATAGAAAAAAACTAATCACATATCTGAAATCAGCGTGAAATTTCCTGTCAGATTTGGCTACTTTCGTTAAAGGGACAAAAAATGTGTTGACCAGTGTTATTGAAAAAACATTTTGTTCTGTTATGTAACATTTTTACGGACTTCCCGAATCCCTGTGTACGTGGATTGCTGACTTTTTAAGGGATAGGTCGATTCAGGCGGTTGCTGACGGTTTCACCTCTTCCTCACACTCCATAAATGCTGGTGTCCCACAGGGATCGGTTCTGTCTCCGACTTTGTTTTTGTTGCACATCAATGACCTTTTGACATGTGCACCGATTCATTGCTACGCGGATGACAGTACAGTTCATGATAGCTTTTTGTTTGACAAGCCCCCAAAGGGCACACAAACTCCAACGGCTCGGAGGGCTTTGAAGCAGAGAATGGACGGTTATCTCGAGAGTATTTCCTCCTGGGGTAAAAATAATCTCGTCGAATTTAATGTTTCAAAGACCCAATCCTGTCTGATTACGTCTAAAAGGGATCCAAATGATAATCTAGTCTCCTTCAACGGAAGCAATCTTCCGAACAGGCCTTCCACCGATATGCTTGGTGTAACTATAAGTGACCAGCTCAGGTACGGGGGCTCCATCGAAGCCAGAGTAAAGTTGGCCTCTCAGAAGCTGGGCGTACTGTACAGGGCCCGCAGATACTTTAATAGTACACAACTGCTGACCCTGTACAAATCGCAAGTGCGCCCTACTGTCGAATTTGGCAGCCATCTCTGGTCTGGAGCCCCAAAATACCTGAAAAAAACCCTTGACTCTGTGCAGAAACGGGCGGTCCGTTTGATAGATTCCCCAATCTTAACAAACGGACTGCAATCTTTAGAGCACAGGCGTCAGGTAGGTATGCTGTCCTTGTTCTATCGGTATTACAATGGAAGAAGCTCTGAGGAACTAGCGTCATTGATCCCTTCGGCACCGGTGCGTAGTCGGGATACACGCCAAACGCGCGCCCAACATTTGTACACGGTTGACATTTGTCACATGAGAACGGGTCGCTTCTACGATTCGTTCTTAAGTTCAACAGCTCGGCTGTGGAACGAACTTCCGGCCTCTGTGTTTCCTCCCTCCTACAACATGGGACTCTTCAAGACCCATGTTCACTCCTTCCTCTCCACAAAAAGACCCTCCTCACAGCATCCCCAAAGATGACATAGGCCCTTAGGGAAATTACTTTTTTCAGGGCCTCCTGTGTGGAGTTAATATAAAAATAATAATAAAATGTTATAGGTATGAAAAAATTGTATCTTTAAATGAAATATGGATATTTGTCATTTGTCGAGAGATTATTGCTCTATTTTAAACGAGTTGTAATGTATATAAGAATTTAAAAATCTTAATTATTCCCGTTTTTTTAATATTAGCGCGATCCCTCTTACATGTGTATTTACATATCTCCCTGTCTAACCATCTTCCACTTACTACGGAGCCTTAAATAAACAGTATATAGACACTTCCTTAAAGAATACTGAAAAAGTCAGGACTTGAACAATTTATAGTACGTAAAATACGTATTTACAAAATCAAAGTAATTCTAGATGGATTCAAGCCACTTCATTAAGAAAAAATAGTCTTAGATAATTTTAATAAATGTTGTTTCACAGCGCAAATGTTTTCAAAAATATTTGTTGAACCAAATTACATTTTAACGAGCTGTAATAAATACGGTTTCCGTATAAATTACCAAGCAATTATGAAAAATTTGTCTCAAGCAATCCCTTGAAGGATTGTATTTGATTTGTATTGTGTTCAATATTTGTTATTTAATTAGTAAAGAGTACACAAACCAATTACTAAATAAAATACCTAATAAGAGAGGACTTGGCATACCAATTAAAAATTCTGTCTATAAGGTAGCACAAAAATGGCTGACAAGATGGTGGCAACACCAGTCCATTTCCATGGTTATTATTTAGTGGCGCGACATTTGAGGCACCAACAATTATTTCTCACAATCTATCTATTCACACAAAATACATTTTTGTTTGTATAATACTGTATTTAAATGTAATATGTTTTCTGCCAAGCCAATCAATATCAAGGAAATAATAGTAAATTTTCTAAACTTTGATGCATAATTTCATAATATGTATTTTTTGTTTACTCTTTAACCTAATAAACATAAGTTTACAGACGTATAATGTGTTTCCGAAACGTTCTTCAAAATGTTTTGAACATGATGAGTTCTTGGTTGACTTCCAAACCTCAGGACACAGCTTTGATGCACCTTCACTTGGAAACCTGAAGTGTGTACTTATATCACAAACATGTTACATATACCTATGAACATATCATAGACATATACCTATGAACTTCATATGTATATGTCTATGAAAGTAGAAGGTAGGAACTTAGTAAAACAAAACAAACCGTAACGCTACTTGGGTGGGAACTTTCAGCAACACTTTCAATTAAAGTGATTTCCAAATATTCCATTCTAAAAGTTTAATATAGAAAAGAAAATGATTGCCATTATCAAACTTAACCTTTTACACAACGGTCATAAATATTGATTACTGGTATAATATAATATAAATAAATAAATAAAAAATAAAAAAAGATAAATCAACTTACAGTTCAAAAAAAAATGGCGTCGACACGTAATCGTAATACTGATCAAACAATTGGAATTTGGCAATGTGGTTTTAAAAAAAGGACGTAGGCGATGAAATTGTTTTAGTATCTGCCTAACAAGGGATGCGCGACGGTAAGAGAATAGTGCAACTTACATGTTTTCTCTCTGTGTATTGTTAGTGCACTTCCTCTCTTTATTCTCAATTCCATGACATAAACTAACAATCTTAGCAATATAAATGTATTTTTACTAATGGTGTGCGAAACAATTAATGAGTGTTTCGAATCGTATATTTGAAAACACAAATATTTCAGATTTTTTTTCTGTCTACCTGAAGCTAATAAAAATTGACTGATTTATTTTTCCGATTGCTGGCATTGTTGGTTTTGCGCCCTATTTTTTCATTCAATTATAGCTACTCGTTCAGATGACACACGAAGAATAATAATCCTGTTAAAAACTGACAACATGCAAACTTCCTGATAAAATATAAGTCATTCAGAATATATACAGAACACGCATTCTTTTCCTTATAGATATCATGACGAAATGAGATAATATCAGTATTTGTGTGAACACGTGTACCGCCGCCAAATAATTCTACATGGTTTTCTTTCTGCCAGTTTTAATTCAGGTTTGAAATGGTTAAATGGTTTTAACAGCATGAGAGTTACCTATCAAATATGGATATGCGATAAAAATGCTAATAACGACATTACAACATGACATTATTTTATAAAGCAAACTTTTTTTTCTGATATGGGTTGTTAGTTGTTATTAGTTTGATCTGAAACGACGATATTTCGTGCCTAAAAACGATTTAATCCCGGAAACTTTTGTTATTCGTTGTTGTTATTAGTTATTTTTTGCTGGTAGGCATGTTTCAAATCGATTTTTTGGAAAATAGTTGGCAGTGGCAAGCCGTGTCTTTATTTTAGTTTACTCACGATAAGCTTTCAGTTATCCTGGGTAGCAAAAAATGATAAAATTGATCGTTTTGATATTACTTAAACTTCTGAAACTCACATCCTCGAATGGGCTCTTCTTCTACGCTTCTCTTACATATTTTTTTTCGGTGGACTTTCCACATTTTTTTAAATCTCAGATAGGTACAGATTGACTGCATGTGAAATAATACGCATAATTGGTGGCCGTGGCCAAATTATTATTACTAGCAGTTAAAAACCCGCTCCGCGGGTTTTTGCTGCTGGGCCCTGCGGGCGGCACTTGATTGGGCTTCGCCCAGTTTATGTGATACTAACAGTTACATTTAATAAGTAGATATTAGATCATTGGGTAGATATATAATAGAAAGACATTCTGCACCATTAAACACCCCTCACCCCAACATAAATCTCGTCAATGAGAAAAATGTTTCCTCTTCCATACCACCGAAATGATTTAATTTTTAAATCGAAATTAAATTGAAAAATATTTATATGTAATTCGAAAATAAAAAAATTTCAACATATTACAATATTACATATAACTTTGGTAAAATAATATACTCTTACCAAAAGACTGTCAAAGTAATTACATTTTTTTTAAATATATTAAGAATTATTTTATTGGGATAAGTCCTAAAAATCTACATATTTGGGTGAAATAATATTACGCTCTTACCTAACGATTGTCAAAGTAAATACAACAAAACTCTCTTAATTCTTAGGCGCGAAAACCTTACAGGTGGGATAAATTGAGTCATTTTCATTTCAAGGGACACAAAAAACAAAATTTTTTAAGCAAGTACAATTTATTATACTTTTATTTTTTACAATCTACAACATGATATTATACACTTTCATTAGGAAAAAATCTCTTTATAAACAATATTATCCGTATACCAATCAGTCAGAATTTGTATAAATAACGATGACTGCGCTCAAACTGTCCATAAGAAAATACTGGTTCAGGAAGTAACAGTCCACCCCGTTCAAAAGTTTGTCCTTGAGATTTATTGATGGTCAAGCTAATTTGACTGGAAACTGTTTCCTGCACATATTGAATTATATTGTAACATCCGACAAAGTGTTTTAAATTCTAGGAATGAAATGTACTGTACCTTTTCTGTTCTCCGTAATGATTTTGGCTTGAATTAAGTTACAGCTGAAATTTTTATAGCACCGCTTTTGTGAGATATCACCTCAGGGGCGCTTTCCGTTGAAGTACATCCTCATTGATTGCATAAACATGACTATTTTTAGGGCACAATATGGTACGTTGACTCAACCCTAAGGCATCAGCAGTTGTATGTGTCTCACCGTATATATAGAGAATCTTGACAAATATTAACATTGGGAATAAGCACAGATGACTCTAATGTTCCTTCTACAAAAGGAAGTTTGCCATCTTCCAAGTCCAAAAGCCATTTAGAAAATATATGTTCACTTTCTAAAGCTCTGACATTTGTTTTTAATTGAAAAGTTTTGAAATGGTACCAAAGTGTGCTGCTTTTATGCAAGCGGCAATTAATTGTCCTCGTGAAGCACGTCGACACACTGGAAGGATCTGACGAAAGTCTCCGCCCAAAACAATAACTTTGTTACCAAAGACAGAATCACTTCCCATGATATCACGTATAGTACGCTCAATTACTTCTAAAGCTACACCTGGGGCCATCGGTGCTTCATCCCATATTATAATATCTGCTGCCGTTATAATTTTCCGATTCTTTGATGTGACCTTACATGTTGTATTGTCCTGTAAATTGAGGGGTAAATTAAAATCAGTATGACACGTTACCCCACCTGGAAGCAAGAGTGCTGCAATGCCTGTCCAAGCGACTGATAAAACTCTTTTACCTTTTCGTCTTAGAGTGTGAATTAAAGTTTAGTAAAGGTATGTTTTCCCTGTTTCGCCTGGGCCATCAATGAAGAAAAATTTATTGTCATCATTTTCATGTGAAAAAAACTTATTCAGAATAGAATTATATGCTTGAAGTTGTACGTTATTGAGTTTGGCAGCCATCAATTCACCTAAAGTGTTTTCAGAAATAACATTAAAATCAGATACTTGTCCAAAACTGCAACTTTCATCAGGTTTAGGTAAGCCCTGCATTCTGCAAGATGAATTCTCCTTCATGAGAATATCCTGTATGTTTAAAAGACAAAGATTAATAGCTGTTTCTTCAGCAACACCATGATGATAAAAATCTTCAGCCGAAGATCGAAGGGATACATTGTATTAAAATTAAAACAAATAGATGTCTAAGAATTTTAGGCGTCAAATACAATGAAGCCTCCGTCATACTGCGACCATTCTCGTATGTCATCAATGAGCTTCAGTTCACGCGCCGCATCATGAAAAGTAGCTACATAGTAAATTGCCATCAACAGTTCGCAAAGATTCAAAGGATGTAGCTCCAGCCACCTTTATAAGAATCAGTCGTAAATGATACAGTTCTATATTTCTAGGAGAAATTGAAGGTATTCATTCAATGATGTTTCCGCCTCCCCGCTGTCGCCTCGTCCACTTTTTACCAGCTGAAAAGACATAGTTATTTGGTATATCTTGATAGAGAATAGAGCGTCCCTCAATATCTTGAAGATTCAATTGGAACCACGCTGTTAAAGAGGTGTTCCTTGTAGATGCTTCCCTGAGAGCCTGTTCCTCCCGCCTCTCTGGGCGGGAGGAACAGGTTTATTTTGTAGAGACAAAATAAACAGATTGGCTGTCGGGTAAATGTAAAGCCAGAAGTAAAATTGAGTGAGATTGATCATGTATAGATAAGTGAGAACATCTCTAAAAACCCAGTATAAATAAATAAATACTATCCAAAGAGGAACAAATTTTAACATTTATATGAGCATCATATTTTTTGCTAAGGAATGCATTATATGGAACAACAAATCGATTGTCGATACGTATATCCCGAATAACGTGATTTTCAGAAAAATTATCACGTCTCCTGTAATCTGGGTAGCCTGCGGAATTATTATCAGTAGCATCTTTAAATGATTTGGGGAATTTTTTAGAGCACTTACCGTCTACCATGCAGACTGACCTTGGATTAAGTACGCCACATGGTCCATGAATGTTATTTTTTTAAATAATACGGTACAAAGCCGAATTCTTCGGATGGGGTAGTTTTGCAGATACGGCATTATCAATATCAGAAGCTGTATACAACTTATCTTCGCTGCAAAGTGTAAACACACCATGTAGATGAGGTATTCCTCTTTTTTGCTGTTCAATTGTATACACCTAACAAATTAACTTTCCAAAAACATGTTTCTCAGTCATATCATGAATAAATTCCTTGACTTTTAGATAGAAAACCTTGGCTACTATATCAGGCCTGTCCGCGGCCGATTTGATTGCCATTGAAACTTGATAAAGTTTATTCACATGGCGTGGTCCACCAGTAAATGAAGATGGAAGAATGACTGTATTACCTGCACATACTCCTCTATCAGTGGCTAAATTTCTTACATGGTTTTGCAAACCTTGATAGCATTCCACTCTGAGGTGTCGTTGGTTTTTCCTAATGTAATCTAGGCGACCAGATTCATAAATAATAGATAAATAATGTAAGCATGAATTAAATACTGTTGAAAAAGTTTACCCGCATAATGGATTGGATTAAATATGTTTCTTCGCACTGCTAATTTACTTGCATAAAACTACATAGCAGTTACAGTATGACATTGAGCAGTACAGAAATCAGCATGATGCTTAAAGCCTGGGGTCCAACCACATTCACCTGATGGAAATAGTAGTGGGAAAACCATAGGATCTAAATGCTTTGATAAAGTTGCCATCCTTTGAAGTCCATAACATTTTTAGGTTAAACAGCGATATCTATACCCGATGGCAAATTCCCGTCTGTCTGCTACGTATACCATGGCGATATCGTGAGAACTGGTTGGAGCATTTTACCTCTGATGAACGTGTAAATAATAGACGTATATCTCTCACCTGCCCACCCTCAGCCGCAATGCGTATTTCCTCTTCCTCGACAGATTCTTTTAGTTTCTTATACTGATGAGGGCTTATTTGGCGTATTTCACTATCAATTATTTGCATTATATTTTTATAGCAATCGGCATTAGATGGATGACTCATACGCACTCTAACAGCCTCATCAGGATCGTATAGATAAAGCTGAGCATAGGAAGGTATTTCACCTGCAACTTGTATACTTCTGGAAGTGAGATGATAAACCTAACCAGAAATTTTTAAACAATATGGACCATTACCTGGGATATTAGCTATTTGCGCTCCAAATGAGGCAAATCTATTAGCACTCTTGTATTGACAAATAAAATTCCTAAAGTTTTTAGATTGACTACAATCTCCTGTCAATAATTCGGTGCTGGATAATAAGCTAAAATTTGTGGTATTATTTTTCCAGTATGACAGCAAGAATGTAACAGTTTACCTTTTTATATGACACTCTTTTGATATGACGCCGAAATAATTCTGTTCTAGAAGCACATAATTAGGATCATTGAGCACACTTCAAGAATACACTACTATCGCTTCGCTTGGTAAATTTCCCTCTCATTCGAACATTCTGAAATTCGACCAATTCTGGTAAAATATTGTCCACATTCCTTTTAGCCGTAGTAATTAAATTGAAATAATAATCTGAAAACAAAATATTTCTTTTTAGCGATTCACAGGTAGTTTGTAAACAAATTTCTTGGTTATCAAGTCAATAATTCTGTAATTATCACATATGACACATATCAAACATTGACAGCGCATGGTGGCGCATGGGGTCGGTGTTGTAATATCAAAAAATAATTAATTACGTATTTAAGTATCGAGTGGAACTGGTTATTTTTGCAGCCGGCTTTATAATGGTGGATTTATAATAATATATTATATTTATTATTGATAATTATATATTTGTATATATATATCTAACTTTAAAAAATTACACTGACATTGTACATTGCTTGACACTAACTGGCTATAAAGGCTTTTTGCATTGATTGGAATTCGATATACGCTGGCAGCACTGAACAATGTGTCTTTCGCGTGAATAATGATAAACGTCAAATTTCTTGTTTTTTCCTTCTAGAAATCACAACCCCCTTATGGAAGATCATAGGTCATCCATTTATGTAGGCGTTTGAAAAGGTGGTTTTACGTTTGACCTTTCATTTTCAAGAATTTATTTTCAGCAAATATTTTTTTATTTTTTTTGTAATACCTGGATTCCCAGATTCCTAAATTCCTCGGTCGAGGAAAAAGACGAGAATTTAAAAAAAAAGTAATTCTAAATGAGGCTTTCCTTTTGTTGAAAATGTATTATATTTAAAAATTAAAAATAACAATTAGTCTTTCGATATCTCCAAAAATGACGATGTTATGAGCTTTCAAAATGAGTTTGTGTAAAACATACGCAATCATATCTAGTGACGTCACACGAGTCACAATTTAGTACGTTAGTGCTGCGTACTTATGCGCCGTTAAATGTATGCACTTAGACGTACATACTTATAGGCCGGCCGTAAATATCAACATTTTGAAGATTTGTATGTCTTCGGTACTATTCGGAATTTTCTAAAAATTATTTTATTTATACGCCTAAAAGGCTTTTACATAAAAGCGACATATGGTGCAGTGTACATAGGAGAATATCTGTATTATATAGGAAGTAATAACAGTATATAAATTTAATTCAATATAAAGTCGGTACAAAATAAATCTATGAACACACAAATATAAAACTGTGATTACATGTATAATGAGAATATAATGAAAATAATAAGGAAGGTTTATTTATATTTACATAAAATACATGCATATTATGTGAATAGAAAGTAGAGAAAAGTCGTGCAACGCCCGGTACACGTCAGGTAGATATTATAAACTAAGTAGCTGACGTTTACCCAGCGTTTCTCGGGAACTTTTAAATGGTTTGGGGTAAAGTTCTCAGGTTAAGAGGACTTTTTAAGATATAAAATTCCGTAGTAGAGTTACGTGGGGTAACCGTACGCGGAGTGTAAGTGTTCGCAGTGATGTTTCCGACAAGATTGTGCCTGTTAAGCGCCCGCGCGTTCCTTAGCCACTGGAACGATTTCGGTCGAAAAATCGACCACTTTTATTTTTCTGCGATTGATATCGGTCCAAAAATGGACCGATTTTTCTACCATTCGTAAAATATTTATTGTAATTATTTAAAACGCTTCCTTGGCCAGCTACTTGTTTTATCGAATAGCTGATAATATATTCTCTTTGTCTATGAACTTATCCGTTGTCTTTGAAGTGATATTTAACGAGTTTTCGCGGTTTTATAAGGCGTCCTGTCAAAAAACAAAACCATAAATTTTTAACATTCACGAAATTTTGGACTCTTCCTAAAATGCCGTAAGTAATTAATTTATTGGGTTTTTAACGCATAATTATATATTTGTGTTATTGTGATTGACTTATCTATCTTTGAAATGCGTTTTTAATTAGTTTGTTTCTAATATATTGTTTTGGTTGAAGTTTTTGTGTAAGAATACGTCAACTGAAGACGTCATCTGTTTTTGATTTACAATAATGTCTTATATACTGCACTCGCGCATTTGAAATATAGATATTCCATCACAGTGATTCAAAACAAAGAGATATATATAAGTTTTATTTGAATTGGTTCATTATTAATACAGATATTTGTTAACCAATTATTTTAAGTCATATGTCAAAAAGTTGACTCTTTTTTACATGTAAAATGGTGTAAAGCCTTCGTCACACAATAAAAATTTAGTAATTTAGTTGTATAATTAATTAATTTCTTCACTTTTACCAAATTTGTGCAGAAACAAATGTCGTCCAGGGAAAGGGAGCACTCCACGACCCAATAATTATTTTCAAATTTTATATTAGTGCAATATTTAACAAAATTTAAACATTTAAGTACTTACATTAAGTGTTTTCAATTTAAAATATATAGAGTGGTGCTGACTGCAAGAGGAGGCAGAGGAAGAGGGAGAGGTGGGGTACGAGCTGGTGCCAGACTACCTGCACGTGGACGTCAACGCAGAGCTGCAATTGCAGCCTCGTCTGGAGTGTTAGTATTTTTTAATGTTTTTTTATGAAAGTACTTTGCTGTGGCCGTTGAACTCATCATATATTTGTATTTATTTAAACAGCGACCCTGCTTTGCTACTGGTGCGAGAGGATCGCGTCAAGGCCCTAAAGGCTGTTAGGGCCCTGCCTGCTTCCTTCCGGCTAGAGCTGGAAAGCCGAAAATTCAAGAAGCAGGCGGCGCGCATTTTGCTCCCTACCGCACCTCCAAGAAAAACTAAACAAAAGTAAGCAATCGTATTTAGATGCTTGATACAATATTATTGTTTTTTCCTGACAGCGTTCCACTCTTACAGTGATAGTTGGTAAGATCAGCGCTCTGTGCATTTGGCACATTCAGTGCATATTTTACAGAGTTCTAATTTTATTGTTTATTTACATACTGTACTTACTGTTTCACACGTGAATGAGAACAATTTATATGATTTATGTAAATGTTTTCAGAATTCCATCTCCGGAGAGAACAACGTGTCCCTTTTCACAAGGGACGCCTTCACCGTTGCCACGACCCGTACCACCACCGTGGATGTCCACTCCCGCACAGATCCAATCAACGGCTCCCAATGCACCAATTATGCCTATCCGTGCAGCATCTCCCGAGCCGTTACCTGGGACATCGCGGAGTGGGGAACTCTTCTCTCCGGAGGCCCGCTATCACAGCGAGCTGTGGGTGGACGTGCCATTCTACCAAGAATTATCGGCGTTTGGGAACGGTGAGTTTATTTTTTAAAATGTCATACCAGGGGCTCAATATAAAATCAATTATCTATATTTTATATTGATATCTTTAGCACAGTTTCACTGTTGGTATATTGGCAGGAAATAAGCATAGTACTTAAAAATTCCACATAACAAACATACAAAATGTATTGTTGTTATGACGTGGATGCATCATTACACATCTTTTTTTTTCTGTAACGGGTATTGCAGAGTGAGAAATAAGACATGCCGAACTTCTTTGCGAGGATTACATTTGATTCACCGGCTTCTAAACGGTGTAATACAGCATTTTTTTCTTAAATTGAAAAAACACTTTCGCTTCACGGGACTCATTGTGTCGAGCTTCCTAGTCAAAAGCGAGGCTGTATTGGTAGGTGGGTTTTGTAACCGGACAAATTATCATTAAAATAGGTCGCTTTACGTAGTTGGTCACTTTAAACGGATACGTTTTCCTACTAAAAGTTATGAAACCTTACTAGAGTTTACATTATCGTCACTTAAAACAGTAGACCGTTAAATGCAAAGTCATTATATCCAAATTCTACTGTAAATTTGTGTTTTCTTTTATTTCAGAGTCAGACATGGGCAGTAACGTGGACGAGGCAGCTGTACTAGAAGAGTCTGTACTTGGAAACCGTGAGTTATAAAACTAACTAACTTACCTTCACGCCATTTCGGTAGGCAGAGAGGATGAACCACCATGCAACTCGATCTTGGCACACACACTCTTTTCTTCATTCCATACCTACCTGACTGTGCTATTCTGACTCCTGACATAGCCCGCCTCAAGTATTTGATTAACTTTTTATTTATTTTTTTATATGAATACCTCACAAGAGCCTCATCTGGAGCCAGTGAGACTATGGCATCCTCAATCGGGGTATGTTGTGAGGCTGAAGGTAGCGGGGAGGGGAAGGAGGTGTGGAAGAGGGAGGTGGAAAAGTACCTGGCTATTCAGAACTGGTCACCAAACACGGCTAAAACCATTTCAAGCAACGTTTCAATTCTGAATGGGGTCTTACACCAGGGCGATACTATGGGTATCTTCCACTCTGGAACGTGCCGCAAATATAATATATATTATTTTAAATGAATTTTGTGTGAAAATAACACTAATTATTCAAATATAATTTATTTGATTTGATCCCGCGACCATCGTATTGCGAGTCATAAGCCGTACCAGAGGCAGTGGGTTATCGTAATATAGACACATTAAATTAATTTGGGTTTTCTGTTGTTTCAGAAATGGACAGATCGAGCGACGAGGATGACGAAGCGAGTGACGTCGACCACGAAGAGAGCGATGAGGATACCTTCTGCATGCCACCAATACCTTATCATAATATTATCAACGTTTCACCTAACTCCGCTATGGCCATAGACTTTAGTAGACAAGACCAGGTAGATAGTGAGGCAATGCGTTCGATTCTGCCGCCTGAAGGTTACTCTTTCGATTGGTCTAAAGATATCTTACGTTTTACTGGGATAAGGGAGACTTTCACAGGCACGCCGGGACCAACTTTCAATACCGACGAAATGGGCAAACCTGTGGATGCCTTTCTTAAAATCTTTGATGCAGATTTCGTTGAACTGATCGCGAGAGAGACCAACAGGTATGCAGATCAATGGATTGCGAAAAAACAATTTAAGCGTCATGCGCGTACCAATAAATGGGCTCCCACGAATAAAGAGGAAATGTATGTATTCTTGGCAATTTTAATGTATCAAGGTATTAGTCCCCTTCCTGTTGAAAAAGACTACTTCTATTCAAAAAAACTCACCGCCATGCCTTATTTCAGCCGAGCCATGGATTATAATCGTTTTCTTCTAATTAAAAAGTTCCTTCACTTCACCAACAATGAAAGTCTTTCTTCTGATGCACCATTATCTGTGCGAAGGTTACAAAAGATTCAACCCGTCTTGGACCACCTCTCAAATAAGTTTGAGACTTTATACCTGCCCGAGCAAGACATCTCTCTGGATGAATCCTTACTCTGCTATAAAGGCCGTTTGGGATTCGTCCAGATGATCAAAACCAAAGCGGCCAGTGCGGGTATAAAGTCTTACGAGCTTTGTGAGTCCAAGTCTGGCTATCTTTGGAAATTCCAAATTTATACGGGGAAGACCATTTCCAGACAGGCTGAATCGACAAATCCAGACCAGGAAGATATGACGGAAGACATAACGGAAGATATGACGGACGACATGACACAGGCCAACTTTTTGGGTGCTCACAATATCTGCCCAGTTGGGGCCACTGCAAAGATAGTATACGACCTGGCCAGCCCTCTGTTTAACAAGGGGTATACATTAATAATGGACAATTTTTATAATAGTCCATTATTGGCACGATGCCTCAAAAGAAATGGGATGGACTGCATGGGCACATTGCGGTTAAACCGAGAATTTGTGCCCTCTGCATTTAAGTCCCATCTCCGGTCCAAACTGAGGGAAGGTGAGGTTGTATACTCGAACTGCGGGGACCTCAATGTAATGGTTTGGTTGGACAAAAACCTGGTAAGTATGTTGTCCACCTACCATAAGGCAGAAATCGGGGCAGTTGAAAAGTTTGGTACCTGGACTTACAAACCTCAACTCGTACTAGACTATAACAAGGTAATGGGGGGGGTTGACCGAAAAGATCAGCTTTTGTCAGGCTTCCCCATTGAACGACAGCGAAACCTGGTCTGGTACAAGAAGCTTTTCAGGAGACTACTAAGCGTTTCGGTGCAGAATGCGTATATATTGTACGGCTCAAAGCTCCGCAAGGAAAATAAACGCATTTTGTACCGAAACTTCAGGAGTGAGGTTGCGGATGAACTCCTTCTGCTGTTCTGTCGTAGTCAAATTGACACGACTGTGCGGACCATTGGCCTAATAGCTGAAGGAAAGACTCTGCGACCTATCCTGAAAGGCAACCACTTCGTGGTCCGTAGCGGGAAAAAGGTGAAATGTGCCTGGTGCAACATAAATAACATTTTCAAAAGGACCCTTACAAAGTGTGATGTGTGTGATGTGGCATTATGCTATGATTGCATGAAGCCATATCACACTACAATATAGATTTGCTGAGGGTTTTTTTTTATTTCATTTTTTTCTTTTTTGGTTTTTTAGTTATGAAATTCTAATTTATAAATTTAATTAAATTTGTTTGAACATCAATTATGATGGCCTGGATGGCTGGACTTATAATCATTTCTTTCCGCATACTCACGTCTCATGTTATGTTGTCCTCAAAGGTTCTATATGATAAGGTTCGGTGGACATTTAATATGTATATTTCAATTCTGATCATTGAAATATGCATGTTAACAAATGCACAGGTTTTCTCATTTTTCCCTGTTTATTGTACACATTAAATAACTCGTTTTATTTTTATGTCTTAATTATATTTTGTCAATTTTTCTGTAAAGATGCTTTTCCAGATCTAGTCACTGAACATAACTAAGCCAATTCAAGCAATGTTCAATTCTGAATGGTGGTCCCTCACCAGAGCGATACTCAGAATCTCACTCTATAGCGAGGCACAATGATATTATTATGTATTGATTTTCTTAAATTATGAATAAACCAATAAACTGAATACATTTTTATTATGACAAAAGGTGTAAACAATGTTTAAATCAATATACTGCTCTTTCATTGTAACCATACAACTGTAATATTGATTTTAAAGGATATTAGGGCTTAATAAATAAATCAATTATTGGTTCCATCAATTATTTTCCCTCCCCCATTTTTTTTCGATACCTTTGCGTTTAGATATAAAATTATCACTATGATTTTATTTGAAATTCTACGGTCATACAAAGGTTTGATATATATATACAAATTTATCATCATTTTACATATTCCGATTTACCCTATGTAGATTGACCTTAAGGTAGCTGTCAGAAGTGATTTTTGGTCAAATATTGGTGAATTTCATCAACTTTCAAAGTATCCCCCTGAAATATTGGCAATGTTTATATCTATGATATATATCTCACTTTAAGCCTTATTTCCTCGTTTTGCACGTAATATAAAAACATGGTTACAAATCTCCAGTTCTAATTTACAATTATTTAAAAAGTAGCACCATGATTTTGACATCGTGAAATAGGCTCTCTGTATAATTCATCAAATGAATAAAATAAAGCCAACACGGCGACTATGCTTATTAATAATTGTAGACAGTTAATGTATCTTCCTAACGTTATACCAGTTTTTGTGGTAAATTTATTATATAATATAATACAGTGATTTCAATTTTGACGCGTCACGCACTCAAATTTTACAAAATTATTTTCTGACCAAACTTTTGAAGAGATCTTAACATGCAAAAAAATATTTTTCTATTACATTCTTGCATCTGTGATTATCAAACAGGCCATAGAGAACATAAAAACGTAGAAAATATTCAATAAAGATTTTTAAAACTGCCACTGGCGGCAATTTCAAATCACAAAAACGCAAATTTCGCGCATTTATAAAGTTTAAGATTTTTTAATAATTTATCTATCAATTCTAAAAATATAGAATAATTATTAAAATATAGGTGAATTCATTGGCTGTATAGCACTATAATCAGTTTTATGTTTCCGTATTAAAATTCGGAGGTTTGATTTTTTTAATGTTGGCGGAAAATATTCAAAATCGTCGCCAAAAAACCGCGAGCAATCGGAGAAAAAAGTTTTTTGACGCGCGATCGTTCGAGTGGTTAATTCATTAGCGTTCTGGATCGCGCCGAAGCAGGACATGTGTACAGTGGATGCTGATTTGTCAATAAAAAATGGTAGGTAAATTACTTTTTTTCGTGCTTTTCTTAAATTTTTCATCTCCGTTACCGATGTGTGCTATTGTGTAACCAGCTGTGTCAGAGTGACGTGGTCTACGATAATTTTTAGTGAAATATTGTTAGTTAGACGAGTGCAAAGTGATAATTCTAATAAAGATAACCACTAATCTGATTTTTAAAGTTTATTGAATTTTGGTAGGATGGGGTAAGTGTGCTGGGGTAAGCGTTCGCAGTTGGACGAGTGCGAACACTTACCCCGATAGATGAAATTGATTTAATAGCATAATATTTCAACTCTCGTTATTTTTTTACAGTGAAATATGCCGTGTGCGTACGTGAGAAACCTGCATTCATTTTCCCACGCAAACGATTGAAGGGAGAACTAATGGACGATGGACCGGCTGGTTGCATTGAAATGGTTTCCGATTCCGGAGTTATAAATGATAATTTGTATCTAAACTGGTTACAGCATTTTAAAGACAATGTGGGGGCAAGTCCCAACAACCCTGTCCTTTTGATTGTTGATAACCATTCATCTCATATCAGTCTTGTAACAACCACATTTTGTAGGGACCACGGAATAGTAGTCCTGACATTACCGCCTCATAGTTGCCATAAAATGCAGCCACTAGACAGGGCATTTTTCAGTCCTCTTAAAGGTCAATACGCAGTGGAATGCAAAAGATGGATGGGTCAGCATCCTGGGAGAGCAATCAACCAATATCAAGTTATCTCGATTTTCGATAAAGCCTTCAAGAAAGTTGCAACTGTGGGGAATGCGGTATCAGGTTTTAAAGTAAGCGGAATACATCTTTTAGACAGTGAACTCTTCACCGAAGCTGATTTTGCAGCTGCTTCTGTTACTGATATGTTCGAGCCCCAACCTGACGTATCCATTATCTCTCCGTTAGCTAATCAAGAGCAAAGTGACATAGGATCAATAATTAGCACAGATATTCTGAACAATCAGATCTCTTGCTATGCCGAAATACATGCGGCACCGAGCAGCCCACAAACGTCTGTCAGACCTAATAAAAATATTATTCGTCAGCTTCTTACTACTCCGATTGAAGATGTAATTGAAGTTCAGGCCAGCTCCCCACCACAAGATGCAACATCAGTCCTTCACGTCCCAATATTTGTTATAAGTCCTCTGCCAAAAGCAACACATACACAAAAACGACTAAAAAATGATTGCAAGTCTGAAATAATTACCTCAAGTCCCTATAAAAAGAAACTTCAGCAGAAGCAGAGAGATGCAGATGCAAAAATGGTCCGAAAACCAATAATTAAAACCATGGAAATCAGACGACCACCTCTTTTCAAGAAAGTCACACCACAAAGCGTAAGGCGGGAGATTCCAGCGTGCATAACTGTTTAAAGAGAGCACAAAAACAGGCTTCTATGGACTATTTTTGCCTACAATGCAAGGAGAAATATCGAGATCCACCAACAGAAGATTGGATAGAATGTATCGTGTGAAAAGCATGGTGGCATGAGAACTGCACAGACTTCGATAAGGGGCAATTTAAGTGTGATAATTGCAATGGGATGTAACTCTTCGCGGTGCGAACACTTACCCTACGGTATGCGTATACTTACCCCCACACACGGGGTAAGTGTACGCAATCGACATGCATGTAAACTTTTTTATATAACTGTTTGATTTATGAACCATATGAAGTTTTTATGGTTGTTTGAGATGCCTTAATAATCGATCATATTAATAAACAAAAAAATTGAGTAAAATACCTAAAGCTTTTTAATACAAAAATCTCAATGTAAAAATTGCGCACGGTTACCCCACGTGACTCTACATTATTTTGATGTATCTCATAAGGCTTAGCCAGCGTTAGCAATGTAAGCGCTCGAATTTTTTTTTACTACTTGATTACAAAACATCGACTTTTCTCTACTTTCTATAAATTTTTACATCCATGTTTTATATATATAAACCTTTCTGAAGATATTTCCTAAATGATAGTGAAAACTCTATCAAAATCTGTTACATAGTTTAGAAGAACTACGCGTACTAACTAACTAGCTAGATAGCGAGATTGTTTTATGCTATTTAGTTAAAGAAAATGTCTCCGAATGCCTTAATTAATATGATACATTATAAATAACATGAATTTTCTTTGTAGGAGACCACCTCCTGAATGTTCCTGCAATATTCCCTGTTTCGGAAATGTTAATATTCTCAAAAACTGGAATTTACCATCACTAATTACCACAACATTACGAAAGAATTCATAATGTGTCACTAATGTATAATATGATTTACGTATTAACATTGCAGTGCCAAGCCGTCCAAGCTGGTGGCCAAGCTGATAATAGGCGGAATATGGATGGCCGGAGCGGCAGTGGCCACCCCCATGGCCATCGCGCTACGGGTCCAGATCGTGGAGGAGAGTGACTTGGGTAAGGATACATCTCATTTATCTCCTCACTCTGTCAAAGTGGTCTTTTAACCGTCACTCAAAGTGGCTGACACATCTCTGCGCCCGGTGATCGCCTATTATATCTCGGTTCATTTAAACCATGCCTATTAGATACAAAGAATAATATGTTGAAGAGTTAGAAAGTCCACATACGATAGACCTTAGTTTCGGCGACAGTTGGAAACTATTAAAAAGTCCATACAAATTCAAAGCGTAGCGTCGTCGTGGCTTGGTTGTGCAACGTGCACCTCCATATATCGTAATGGATTTCGACTGTTGCAAACCAATACAACTGATAATCGTCTATCGTATATCTATTAAATTAAACGAAATTTGGAAGCAAAAACTGATATTGGAGTATTAGGTAGCCCACATACGGGAGACTTTTGTCGCGGCAACAGTTGGAAATTATTCCAAAATCCATACAAATTCAAAAAAGTCTCTCTAGCGTAGCGTCTTTTGTGTGCGCACCTCCATATGCCATATATAAGTCACTAAAATGATTAATTATTTGAAAAGTCAAATGAAATATAATTCGCTCCGGCACTTCGAGGTTATCAAAAGTTTTACTTCCTGAAAAACATGCCTTGCGGAAACGATGAAATTCTTTTTTTTTCATTGGAGACGAATCGTACACTCGTCCACTTAACTTTTTTGTCAGATAACATCGATGAAAAATATTTTTTTTTGCATAATTTGTAATTATTAAAACTAAACTCAAGTCGTTCATGTGCGGCGTAATCATCAAACAAACGTTTAAATAATATTATTCTTTCAAATGAGTATTCAGCCCAATGCGCTAATCCCATAGACCCAATATTTTCTAAGGGTTCTCAGTGTACAGATATTATACAGGGTGTTAAGAAAAGTACTTGACTTACTTTTACCAGTGATTTGTGACATTATTTCGTCTAAAAAATAAAACGGTGAATTTTAGATTTATTTATTTTTATTTGGTACAATATTTTTTTACATTTCAAAGTTTTCCAGTAATGTCACTGGGTGGCTTGCCCGTGCTGAGGCCTTCATTGTATAATATGAAAATATAATCTAAATACAATCTACAATATCAGATAAAATAATACATTTAATATATAATCTTGTGTGTTTGTGAGTGATGTGTGTTTATATTGGTTTTGTGTGTTACGTGTAAGATTATTAAGTTACGATTATTAAGTTACCGGACTTTAAAATTTCATTTACATTTTTTACTACAAATAATGTCAGGTATCACTGGTTAAAATAATTTAAGTGCGTCCCTTAACATCCTGTATACAAACAAATAAATAGCAATCAATACAAATATTGAAGTGGTTGGCTGAACCATTTATTCTGTCCGAGTTTTTCGATAAACGGTACTTCAAAGCTCTTCAAAGTATTGCTCTGAGTCGCTCTTCAACTTTCCCAGTGAAATTACAAGATCTGGCTTTTTAAAGAAGTAAAACCATACAAATTCGTAACTTTCTATTATCTGACTATCGATTTTGTTGTGATAAAACAGATAAGTTTGTTTGAAAAACGTTGTTTGCTTTTTTGTTTGTTTGTTGTTTGTTACCATATATTATCTCACTATCGAAAAAGTGTTTTTTAGTGATGAAACCAATAAGTTTGTTTGAAAAACGTTGTTTGCTTTTTTGTTTGTTTGTTACCATTCGCACACCTAGATAAAAGGTAGCACAACTCGAAATAATTCAAAATTGAGTTATTGCGATTGTCGTAATCTGCGTCGAAAACCACACAAACTACAAAGACACCTGTCTAAAAATCTCCATCAATAATAATGTGATGGCGCTGTAAGTTAGTCTTTCTGAGTTGCTCCACGTACACTCACCACCAACAACAGTAACACATCACAAGTTACGACATACCAGGCGTAGGGGAAGGTGCTGTCAATACGCACAAAGACTGGATTATTTTGACTTAGTTTTGTATTCGTGATTAACTGCAGTCATAAAGCGTGAATTATTTTAGTTGATTTGGTATTCGTGATTGAACCTGTCTTGTTTCTCGGGCGTTCTACATATCAACTTCACTTACACCGGTTTTGTTTACAAAAGTAAGTAATATTAATTTTACTAATTCATAATAGTTTAGTGTTGTTGAAATTATTTTACAATATTTGAGTTAGTCTGGTATTGCTAGTTAAATTTAAATTGGCTCTAATTCTAAAGCGATAAATGCTATTGTTTATTTTGACAGAGGCATATTTAAAGTTGTCCTCGTATTTCTGAAATCGATTTTTATAAATTTGAATTGTCTGAAATACTGCGATTTAAAAACATGTTTTTGGGTTAGTATAGTATTCGTGAATTTTAACTACTTTGCATTTTTGCTACAGATCATAAAGGGCCGTGGGGCTTTTACTTCTACATAAGGCGATGGAGGCTAGCTCAAATGAGCCTGAGAGCAGTTATACGGAGATGGAGCTTCAAGAGAACTCAACAATACCCTCCACGAGCACCAAGGTGATGAAAAAAATGTCGAGAAATGAAACTATGGATTTAGGAATGAACCCAACGACGGTAGCATAACCATCAACCAGTACCCAGGTAAAACTATCGCACTGTACTTCGGAGATGGAGCTTCGAGAAAACTCAATAACACCTTCGACGAGCACCGAGGTGATGGAAAAAACCTCGAAAAATGACACCATGAATTTACAAAAGATTCCAACAACGGTAGCATCACCATCAACCAGTACCCAGGTAAAACCATCGTACTATATTTCACCGGTTATCAGCGATGGAAGCGATTTCGACGATTCGGATGCGGATCCGCTCTTCAACCCACCTCCCACAGAGGTAACTCACTGTCCATTACTCATCGTTCCAAGAATAAAGTCTCGTTCTTCCAGCACTACCTTCTCCTCCAGTTCTAGCTCATCATCTAGTAGTTCCAACAGCAGTTCTTCAAGCAGTTATAATACAGAAATATATAGTAACGCTGTGCCATCTGCCATGCCGGATTCTGCTAATCTTTTAAACGAGAATCCGCTTGCTGAAGCTTCCACCTCTCAACCGATCATAGATCATAGAGCAGTCTGCTAATTCTGAAAGCCTTCAAAGGAGTAAAAAAAGGATGAGAAACCCTGCCGGCTGGTCCTCAAATATTAAAAAATCTCGGCGAAACGCCGGGAAGGCTTATGTGAGTTCAACAAATAAGAGCGTCCCTGAAAGAGCAGTCAAGCCTCCATGCCAAGATAAGTGCAAATTGAAATGCAAAACTAAAACAGGTAAAAAATTACGCAAATTTTGTTCGATAAATTTTGAAGATTAGACGACTTTCAAAAGCAAAGAGAGTTCATCGTAAGGCACACTCAAGAAATTAAGCCTAAATACAGATACAGCAGTACCCAAAATTATAGATCACTTAATTCTGCATTTTTCTTTGAGGTTGAAAACGTTCGTATTAGAGTCTGCAAGACTTTTTTTAAAGCGACCAGTTCATTAGGACAGCTCTTTCGAAGAGACAAGAAGGCGGTTTCATAAAAGATTACCGAAGGGGTAAGCACGGGCAGCACTCGACCATAGATAATGAAATAAAAAACAGTGTCGTAGCTTTCATCAAGTCTATCCTCAGAATTAAATCTCATTACTTTCATGCACAAACAACGAGAGAATTCATCCCAAGTGAAAAATCAATTGCAGATCTATACCGAGATTACAAAGATCTACGCGAAAATGAACGTTTACCGATTGCTTTATTTGCCGTCATCTACTTTAAATCGTATTTTTAATACACAGTTTAATATTTCTTTTCACATCCCGAAAAAAGATACGTGCTATCTTTGCGAAACTTACAAAAATTCTAACGGAGAAGAAAAACAAAAACTACGTGAGGCTTATGACCAACATTTGAAAGAGACAAGAAAAGTAAAAACGCAGTTGTTGCTGTGTACGATCTTCAAGCTATGATGCAATTACCCAAAGGACAAGTATCCTTGTTTTTTTATAAATCTAGAATTAATTGCTTAAATTTTGCAATGAGTGACTTGTATGCAAAAGATGTAATATGCTTCTTTTGAGACGAAATCGAGGGCAAACGTGGTGGTGTGGAAATTGAATCCTGTGTACTGCAATATCTACAAAGTATAGTTGAGAAGAATACATCAGGTACCGAACTGGAGATTATATTTTATAGTGACAACTGCTGTGGTCAACAGAAAAATAAATATCTGCTGTCTGCCTACGCAGAAAAGGAAGGGGAAAGTGAGTCATCAGAGGTAAATTGAAGATGATCAAAGCTAGGCTCGTGAAATCGTTAAAAACAAAGCGTACCACATCATAAACAACTGTAGACGGTAGGGGATACTGCTGCAGGTCTACGTTAGATTATGACCTCAGTCAAGGATGGTTGCAGTGGGCATTTCTCGGGTTGGACTGGTTAGTATAAAGAGACATTCGTCTATCAGGTTAGCTAACGGCAGTCATTAAAGCAATTTTGCGGACACAATAGCATTTTAAAATAAAAAGTCCGGAATTCACACTTCAAAAAAACAGCGTTCACTAAAGCATTATATTGAAAGCGCCCTATGGGAATCGGAACTCGCTTTTCCAGTCCGCGCCTGATCATTTGATCACATGAAACAGGTTTCAGGTTGTGAACCTTTTTGAAATAACCAGAATGGCCTTATTAGCATGATGCGACTATGAACCAAATAGAAAAGAGCATACGAGTCGATAAAGGTGAGAATAGCATATTTTTAACGTGATTAATAATATACGGGGAAAATACAGTTATAAATAGTTCGGATTTAGAAAAAATGGGGACAGCTTTTTGACAATTTTTGGGAGTTAGTTGCCGAGTAAGTGCATCGCGAGATTTTAAACAAAAGTGCTCAAATTAATTTAAACAGTTTTGGAAAGTTTCGGCAGTTTAGAGAAGCGAATTCGCAGAGTAAATAAGTCGCGGTATTTTAAATAATTAAATTCAGACTTGGGAGAGTTTGAACTCAGTGCTAGATACCTCAAGATAAAAATCTCAAATCAAAGTAGTAAAGTGTTCTGTTTATATTTAAAGAGTTTTAACAGTTTCGCGGAGTTTTGATCAGAACGTGTAATTACGACGCGTGTTTTCGAGCATGAATTTTTGTTTAATAAAAGATAGTCCCGCAGGTTTTTTTTGATTTTGATAAAGTCACGGAATATAAATAAATTTATAATTAAAATAATATACGTAAAAGTTTTTCTCGAACAAAATAAAAGCAAATGTTAAGATCTTCTTTTAAGATTTTGATAAAGTCTCGGATCATAAATAAATTTATGATAAACAAAATAATATCCCTGAAGTCTTCTTAAAACATAATCAAAGACATAGCTGTTAGATTTCAATAATTGCTGGGTTGGGGAAGGGTGTTGATTTTACAATTATGGGGTTAACTCTATAGGCAATTCAAATATAGATTAGTAGAAAATGGAAAGTTCGAAGTAAATTCATTACGGAGAGTAGTGTGGATAACATAACCAAATTAGGAAAATAAGATTGTAGATATCTCGGATTAAGATATAAAATTTTAGGTTACCATCTCAGGATAAATCTAGTAGTAATTACGGGACGCTCCACCCAAGAGTAATGGTCGTGTATCTCCCGGCAGGATGTCTTGCTATTACCGGGTAGGAGCTTGGTAAGTGTTTTCATTTCCAATTGAGGTGTTCCAGTTTATCTTAGAACGAGCGATGCTGACATCTGTCGACTAAAAATTACCACTAATCCATTTTAATATGTATATAAAACCAACATGTCAATTTTTCAGGATTCCTCAACAAGTCCGATATTACCTCGGTAGTATCATTCGTTAACCTTTACCTCATCCCCGAATTTGAACCTCGATTAAACGTCATAGTTGGTTGATGACAGATAGTGACGCTGTAAAACCGTATCCCACAAATACGGGCCAATCAGAAGGATTTTTTTCTCACGCTACCATGTGATAGGGGTTGCCAACGTGGACGGAGCGGACTAACAGGATGTTTAAAACTATTCCCTCTGAAGGGACCATGTTGCGTGAGGGGCGTGAGGGAGGAATGAAAAATTGTGATGCCGCCTTGTAATGAACGGGGACATGGTTCGCTGTCGGGGCGTCTAGAATGGAGATACCTCAGGGTGTCTGTAAAATCCACGTGGAGGGGGCGACGACGTGATATCACGTGAGAATAAGTCCGCAGCGCTATTACATTATCCAATCGTGTCGACCGGGAAGCTGATGTAAGCCAACTGGAACGCTCCCTTGGCGGAATTACAACAGCTTCTTTGAGGTGGAGTGTAGGTCTGACAGCGCGTTGGAGATGAGCTTCATCAGACGAAACCTACATGACACACTTTCCGCGTTAGCATCATGATATGGGATGCAATTACTTTCCCCATCTAGAGCCAGTACAGTAGATCTTCCGGAGGTATGGGCGTTGGAGCGATTTCGGAAATGGCGTGATGACTTAATTCGTTTTCTCTCGGACGTGAACGGATCCGCATAAGGCCCGGTACCTTTATGAAATGGGTTGCCAGCTATGGGGGGCAGTTCAGCAGCGTCGGAGTCAATGTTTGATTTCTGATCACTATTCACCGTTATCGTATTGATTATTGGAGGAGCCAACGTAGTTTGAAAAATATTTCATTCATATAGTTTACCCCTTCTCTTTCCTTCAATTCTCCCCCCCCCCTCTCATTCCTTCCCTTTAAAAAGATTAAGTGTCGAGTAACAAAACTAATATATATTAGAACAGATGGAGGCGACGCCGGAGCTGAGACGGCAGGAAATTCCCCTAAAACCGACACTCTATGCATGTCGGTACTATACTTTACAAATTTGTGCAATAACGAAACTATTTCATGTTCTCGGATTCATTTAAGGTCGGAAAGATTAAAAAAATACAAGTCACGACTACTGTATTAGAGTTAGGCGTACTGTAGGGCACGAGAGTAGGTTAAGCGCACGGTTTTATAAGAAAAGTTTTAAAATTTCAATAGTGAAGAGATCACTCACTCTAATTTAAACGAAACTGGATTATCACAAACATATGCATTAATAGCTCGTTCATATAGGGGAAGTCCCCTTCATATGAATTTCAAAACCAAAAAAGATAACACAACGCTGAAAAAGAGCATTATTGCGAAAATAACTCTTAAAATCTTGTTACTGTATACTCCATACAGGGATCGAAAAATTTAGCTAGGGTTTCCTTTTAAGGTATGCTTCCTAAGGGGTGCCACCACTAGCATAGGAAAATCAAAGGACAAAGACCAGGGTGCTACATTTTACAAATCAGACGGAAGAAATTATCATTATTTTAACTTAGGAAGAAAATTAGGATTATCACAAGATGAACATGAATTGTGAACTGTAAATGATTAAAACAATGAGAAATGAAATGGTGTTTGTTGGAATTGGGTGATATTATGTATGTGTAGGAATGAAACAAGGTATGGAAGGAGGAAAAAAAGGAAGTTCAATCACTTACCACTGTATCTCTGCGAACATTATCACAATAAAGTGAGTTCAAGCACAACAACACAATCACAATATAATGAGTTCCACCACGATACCTCCAGGTAATTATTGCCACAACAAAACGAACGAGTTCCTAAGCGATATTAATCATTTCCAGTATTGTCAAGTTCCTTCTTTCCAAAGATTATATACATGGAAAAACACCAAAAACCCTCTTCCAGTAGTTCAATCCCCATACTGCCTTTTTCAAAAAAAAAACTAAATTTACACGATGTTTTTGCCATTGTTCCAAATTTTAAATACTTTCAAGCAAGGTAAAATAAAATACATTTTCTACGAACCTTAGGTAGGAACTGGATAAATGACACTCGGTAGGAACTAAGCGTATTCACAAATCAAAATCAAACAACTAGTGTATTTATATTAATTATATTTTAACTAATCTCTTTAATGTTAGTTATCTTTCGTGACACATTAGCCTGGTGGACAAAAATTTAGAAACGTAGTTTGTGTTGTTTATGTTTCTTGCAAAATCTTTTATAGGTTTTTGTTGATGAACCATTTTTGTTTTTTTTTTACCGCTTTTCTACAATAACTTCAATATCCTAGCATGATACTTCTTTTTATATTTATGTACCTAAACAATCAAATGAGTATTATACCTGGCACGGTACTTATTTTTCTCTTCACTTATTTATTCCTGCCTTACAACGTAGGAACCCATATTGAGTTGACATAGCCATAGGTTATATACGGGGAGCTGTATCGCCACTGGGTGGGCGGCGTTGTGGGGCGGGTTAAGAAAGGGGTTATAGGAAGGAATTTATTAATTCGGGTTTTCAAGAGTTCCGGAATAAATAAATGAAGCAGGTACAACACTTTTGGTAGTTCATTCCACATACGACACGACTTACTCGAAAACTAGTCGAAGAAACTACCCGTTCTCACGAACCAAGATCAACAATGAAGAGGTAATAATAAAAATTTAAAGGAAGCTGTAAGCCTTGCAATTGTGAAGTAAAAATTTTAGTACATAGGTATTTTTGGTAGGTAAATGTATGTGTAATAGGTTGTAATAGTAGATTAAGGAAAAGCGAAAAAGTAGATTTAGTAGGACTAAAACTAAATAAAATATTTGAAAAGCCACCATTTCGATCGAAACGTCGCGTCGATCCTGCATCACGCTCTTCAGCAGCAGCGTCCTTCATTACATCTACAGAAGTATCTCCGCAGTGCGTATTGGATTAACACATATTTACAAGTAACATTGCTAGAAAGCCCTTAAACAATCTAAGAAGATTATGTATGAGATGATGAATGAATGTGAATTAACACTCCTATACACATACTGCGCTTTTGGCGTGACTTGGTTCTCCGTGGTCGAGGCTTAAGGGTCTCAACTAGCAATCCGAAAGTCGCGGGTTCGAATCCCGGAGTGATCAAGTTTTTTTTAAATGAAACACTTCGTATATATATATATATATATATATGTAACAAAGAACTTTATTTATTATTTTGCATATGGACTATCAGGATATAATAATAACCAATCACTAAGACACATTTATCGGGTATATATAGATAGACAAACAGAGGGAGACAAAATGTTACATACTGCAAAAGAACAATACTAGACAGAGTCAAAATATTTGAAAGAGATAACAAATTGATAATTAATAAGTGGGAGGGAGACAACGATAACTAATAACCCAGCTATATAAATTTTATCAAATCTAAATTTTATTTGGTGAATTTGTGTTATTTCACAATTTATTAATTAAAAATAATATATAGTATACTTGCAATGATGAATGAACGTTCCAGAGTGGAAGATACTATCAGTATCGCCCTGGTGTAAGCATACTATTTATAATTAAATATTTGCTTGAAACGGCTTTAGCCGTATTTAATGACCAGATCTGAATAAACAGGTACTTCCCCACCTTCGTCTTCCCCATCTGCTTCCCTTGCTCACTACTTTCAGCCTCACAACATACCCCAATTGGGGATGCCATAGTCTCACTGGCTCCAGACGCTTGTGCGGTATTCAAACCGTGTTTCATTTGCAAATCCTTACCCAAGTTACCCTCAAGAGGAAGCCAGCAATTTACAGTCGACGTCACTGGCGTTATCGTACAGTAGAGAAATATTTCAATTTTATGGACATGCCTAAAAATTTACGTACTTGGATGTAATAACAATCATAGTACCTAATAACAAAAATAATTAGCTTAAAATGCCAAAGTAAATGACAAACAAGAATGGGTAAAGGTTGGAATACAAATATGGCTAAATAATATGTTTTGATAATTATATTATGTATCACTGTAACTCTCGTGTCTCTTGTCTCTCCTAGTATTATTTGTCATTTTACTGAACTTATGTATAATTTTATACTATTATTTGTTTGGTTTTTTAATTGTGCATAACCTGTATTTAATTGCGTTTTTACCTGTGTGTATGTAATTTGTATATTTTTGCCTGTAACTTAACTGAGTTTTTATAACTGGATATTTCTCACGTAAGTGAGAACATCTGTAAAAACCCATTATAAATAAATGTTTGAAATAATTTCAATTATTGCAACATGCCAATTTTTATGTTATTTTTTTCGTCAATAAATAAATAGAAATAATACCTCAAACCTCGTTTTAAAATTATGCAAATATTTTTTTTAATGATCTGTTGTTAAAGCATTCACTCTAAAAACAGTTTTAACGTATTTTGTTTTAAAGTAACCTCTTTTGTAATAAATACCATTTTCACTATAAGTATTGCCCATCGCAAATAATAACCCAAAGCAAGAAAATATTTATAGGAACTCGGTTAACCCAATAAAAACAAACGCACTAATAAACAAAAAAATACTAACAACACTAGCGTCGGTCTTCTTTTTTCAATTCTTGTTTCTTCCAAGAAGAGGAACAAAATGAAATGATTAATTGAATAGGACATTGGGATTACACAACAAACTATTACCTATTTTAACCCAATGATTTTTGCATCGCGTTTCGTGAATAGTGTATTTTTTTTTTTTGACACTAACATTAAATAAATATAAATAATAAACAAAATACTTTCTGCAGTAAAAAATCATAACTGGTTAGTTCCATTTTCATTTTTTTCGAACTTTTTGAATTATTCCTTATAATTGAACAGGAGGTATAAAATTAAATCGTGTTAAATACCAAAAAATCCAACGACTTTAAATACCGGTCGGAATTCCTAAGAAAATAATTCAAACCATTTTTTTCATAAATATTTCTGTTGAAAACATTTCTCTTTCTAATTAATTTCTACAACAATTATAATAACTTTCATGTTTTGACTATTCAGAACCGTTGTAGTATTGTGAAATAATTAATGAACTTGTTTTTGAGGGCTGCATTTAATTTAAATGGTGTTTACATTTGAAATGTCGTATATACGAACGTAAAATACTTGGAGAACATTATTAATCAAGACTTATCGGACGATGGCGATATCGAACGACAAAGGAGAAGCCTAAGCATAGTGTCTACTGTCTAATATGATTGCCCGCAGATCTTGCAAATGCAGCAATACTGTTAAAAAAAACACTGTTCAACGCATTCTGTACCGGCCTGTATATGTGTGAGACATGGTGTCACTACCGAACTTGATCGATGGAACTACTCCGAATCCAATATAATGACGCCTCTAGAATCATATTTGGATACAGAAGATACATCAGCTCATTGACAATTCATAGAATTAGGACTAAATGGATTTGCCAGCCTGATGATACACCGGGTTACTGGAGCCAGGATGCGGCTAATGGCTTCCGCCAACACGGTGGTGACCACAACCTACCATTACCAACCACCACTCCTGAGTGAGCGCTGGGCCCAACTTCACTCAAGACCACGCCCTACATAGTGGTCCTTAATTGCTAATTCATTTTTCTTTATATTTTTGTATTTTCAAATAATATCTATTGAACAAAAATATGTATAGCTATATGGAACTTGTGGGATTGCACTAACCTCCCCACATCCTGGAATAAATATTATTTTTAATAATAGCTTATATATTGTTTTATTTAAAATTATAAATCAAAGGCGACATCTATGAAAAACTATCCTAACATAAACATCAGCTCAAGTATCTACATATAGCGACATCTATGCAAAGCTACACTAAACTCTATTTTTTAACATAAACTCCCCCCGAAAAAAAGGATTGGAGGTCATTTTTTCTGAAACAAACCCCAAAACATAAGAATAAAAATTAAGCAGCTAAATATCTACATATATGCCAAAATTAATTTGGAAGAAAGAAAAATAGTAATTATTAACTATAATTGTTAATACTAAAAATTGATTAACAATGAATATTTGAAATAATAGGTAACCTATTTCTAAGCATAAGTTTAAACATAAGACTACTCTAAAAAACGAAATGACAATTTCAAACTAACTAAAATTATACAAATTAATTATGAGATTAAAATTATTACTTTCGTTCAAATCAAATTCATGCAATTCACTAAGCTATTCTATACTATAATTTAACAACTAAGATAATTCCAATAACCTTGTTCTAACAGAAATCATAACAATAATCAAACATAAGACAAATAATATAGACAACACAACATGGAGCGCTGGTTTCCTGGTCATCCTTCTTAAGGGTTTGTGTTTTTCTATAGTTCATTACCACATTTATAATTAGTTTCTTCAGATGTATTTGTGTAGTTTGAAATTACATATAGCCAGCAGGCTATCTCGGTTTATAAGCGTTCATTTTTTTCTTGGTATATACGGATCTACAATCCTTTTTTTATTTTGTACATTTTTTATCAAACTCGCAAGTTTTATTGTTATCCACTTTTTTATGCATTGTTTTTACCTTTTATTTATTATTATTTCTTCCTTTTCTTCTTTTAATTTATTATTATTATTTTCTATTTATGATAATACACAAAAATTTTATAATGTTCTTATCACGAAACTTTTTATATTGTTTTGCACAAAACCTTTTTTTTTTATTTTGCGCTTACTCAGCGTCTGGTCCGTTGGGTGGGGGTGTCGACATTTTCAGCTCCTCGTTGTCATCTATTGGCAACAGACAGATCTTGGAAATGGCCCTCTGGATGATGCCTTTCGACGTGATGATGGTCGCCACGCGAACTCTTCCATCAGCGCCAGGATGAACGGCGCTCACACGTCCCAGTCTCCAGTAGCAAGAAGGGACGTTGTCCTCCTTTATTACGACCATGTCGCCAGACCGCATCTGCCTTTGATTCCTATTGGTCCATTTGCTTCTGGTTTGAAGTTCTGCTAAGTACTCCTTCCGCCACCTCGACCAAAAAAATTGTACAATCTGGATTAGTTTTTGGTAATTGTTTAATCGATTGAATGTGATATGTTCCAAATTTTGTTCTGGAATCGCCGCCAAACTAGTTCCTATTAGAAAGTGACCAGGAGTCAAGGGATTAAGGTCATAAGGATCATTTGATAAGGGAGACAGTGGCCTGGAGTTTAAGCAAGATTCAATTTGACACAACACCGTATTAATCTCTTCATAAGTTAATGAAGCGATACTGGTTATTCTTTTTAAGTGATGCTTAACTGACTTTATCCCAGCCTCCCAGAGCCCCCCAAAGTTCGGCGCACGAGCTGGTATAAATTGCCATTGTATTCCTAATGTGGATAAATAATTATCAATTTTATCATTAGACATATTTAAAAAATTATAAATTTCTCTTAGTTCATTATTAGCCGCTTTAAAATTGGTTGCATTGTCCGAGAACATTTTGCTTGGTCTACCACGACGCGAGATAAACCTTTTCAAAGAGTTTAAAAAACTCTCTGCGCTCAAGGACAGCACAGCTTCTAAGTGCACGGCTTTAGTGACCATGCATACGAACAAGCAAATATATGATTTAACGCTATGTGATTTTCTGTGAATACCCGACTTTATTAATATTGGTCCACAGTAGTCCACTCCTGTTATCTGAAATGGCCTACATTCAGTTATTCTTTCAGCTGGTAGGTCGGCCATCAACTGCTGTTCGGATTTGGGATTACATCTATAACAAATTATACATTTTTTTATTATCTTTTTTACAACATTCCTTCCCTTAATCGGCCAAAATTTCATTCTAATCAACGCCAATAATGACTGCGTTCCCGAGTGTAAGTTCAAGTAATGATAGTGTTTTACAATTAGCTCTGTTAATTTATGATGCGAAGGTAACAAAATTGGGTGCTGCTGGCCTTCGGTTACCATTTTACCTTTGGAGAGCCTTCCCCCCACACGAATTAGATCCCTTTCAATAAAAGGATCTAATGACTTTAGTGCACTATTCCTAGGTATATTACCTCCATTATTTAAAGCTCGAATTTCGTCTCTGAAACAGTATGATTGCGCCCGAGATATTAATTTGTTTACTGAATTTTCCAACTCACTAACTGTCAATTTACTATAGCGGCGCTGCGAAGGGTTTCTACAATTAAAAATAAATCTATTAATGTATGCTGTTACTCTCTGTAATTTGGAAAAATTGGAATATCTATCAAAAATGTCCCAGTCCTGTTTCACAGCAGACAACAGTGCCGAGCTTGTTTTGATCTCTGGTGGATCAATACAAAATGAGTTGGAATTTGGCCAGCACGCTGAATCCAACGTCAGCCAATCTGGACCATGCCACCAAATGCTGGAAATTAATAACTGTGAAACGCAGATTCCTCTGGAAAGCACGTCTGCTGCATTGTCTTCCGACCGTACATGGTTCCATTGCTCCGGCTGACTGGTTTCCTGGATTTCCGCCACTCTATTAGCAACGAAAGTGTTCCATCTTACTGGCTGATCCCTGATCCAGCACAGTACTATTTGGGAATCACACCAGTATGTAGTAGGTATATCCGGAGTACATAGAGCATCTTTAATGTAATTCACTAGTCTTGTCAGTAATACGGCTCCACATAATTCTAACTTGGGTAGAGAAACACTTTTCAAAGGCGCTACCCGTGATTTGGACATTATCAACTTGGAGTACTTCTTACCCAATTTGTCAGTAGACACCATATAAACACAGGACGAATATGCCTTTTCTGAGGCGTCACAAAATCCATGTAGCTGTAAATTTACATGATCTTGACATATTATCTTTCTACCTATTCTTAAATTATTTAATTGAGGCAGTTCATTCACATATGCTTCCCATGTCTTCAACATATCATATGGAATAGGCTCATCCCATTGAACCTTTGCCTGCCACAATTTTTGCATCAATAATTTAGCAATAACAGTAACAGGACCTATTAATCCTAACGGGTCAAATATGGACGCAATGCATGACAGCATTTGTCGTTTGCTATTAATTGGATTTTTTAATAACTTCACTGTGTATAAGAAATTATCCTGCTGATTGTTCCAAGACAGGCCTAATATTTTGTTGTCATTTGAATCTGTACTAATAATCATATCTGACATGCTTTTTTCCTTCGAACATAATGAGGGCAGATTCGACCGCCATTTCCTTAAGTTCATTCCAGCGGATGCCATGATAGATATTAGTTGTTCTTTAATTATTAAACAGTTTTCTTCAGTTTCATCTCCAGTAATTAAGTCATCCACATAAAAATTATTCTTTATAATCTGACTGACCTTGTGGTTTGATGATATATTTTCATTTCCCAGCTGCTGGAGGCATCTAGTTGCCAAAAATGATGACGGCCCCAGACCGTAGGTAACGGTGTTAAGTCGATAATGCTGAATTTCCTCCTCCGGGAAATTTTTCCATACTATTCGCTGTAGATCTCTGTCTTCGGGTCGCACCAATATTTGCCTGTACATTTTCTCAATGTCGGCTGTTATCGCGTACTGGTGTTTTCTGAAACATATCAATTGTGCGGCTAAATCTTTCTGTAAAACAGGTCCTATCATGAGAACATCGTTTAACGATATACCATTGGATGATTTTGCTGAACCGTCAAATACCACTCGAGTCTTAGTGGTAGTGCTTGATTCTTTCAATACTGCATGATGTGGCAAATAAAAATAATAATCTTCATTAGAAGGTGCTTCGCACCGGGTCATGTGACCCAAGTCTATATATTCCTGCATGAATTCTTTATATTTTTTCATCAGGTCAGGATTTGAAGAAAATTTCCTTTGCAAATTGCAAAGTCTTTTTTCCGCCATAGGCAGCGTTTCTCCCAACTGCTTAACACAGGGGCGCTGTGGTAAGCTTACCATGAAACGACCATTGTCATTCCTTTTATACGTGTCCTTGAAAATCTCCTCGCACGCTCGCTCCTCATGGCTCCGGTGCTTCACCGGTTGGAATTCTTCTAATTTCCAGAAGTTTTCAATCTGTTTATGGATTATATTTAATGATAGTTGACAAGATTTTACTGGCCTTTTTATTTTTGTTGTGACGATGGGTCCTGACACCAGCCATCCGAATTCAGTTCTCTGTAATATGGGTCCTGAGTCTCCATTTCGAAGTTGATCTTGCTTCATAATTTCCCAAAAGGTTTCCGCTCCTAGTAGCATATCTATGGAGCTTGTTTCATAGAAGGCAGGATCCGCTAACTGAAGACCATCAGGTATGTTGGCATCCTTTCTCTGAAAGGAAATTTGCGGCAGATGACTTGTTACCTCTTTCAAAACGAGACATTCTATGTCTCTTTCATACGGTGAATAGTTCGAGAAAATTCTTAAATTTATGCTATTTTTAATATTCAATATTTTGTTTTGGATTCCGGTAATCGGTATGTTTGCCCTTTTGGGTTTTAATTGCAACCTTGTTGCAAATTCTTCTGTTATAAAATTGGACTGAGAACCACTATCCAATAAAACTCTAGCCTTAATCAAATTTCCGTTATTATTCAACACTTTAATAACGGCGGTAGATAACAAAACAAAACTATTAGATATTTTCGTAGAGTGATTTGTAACTAAAGGTTCATTATTTGATGTTGATGGTGAATCCCTATCCTGAGACTTCGAATTATCTGTTTCCTTTTTTAAATGCAACAAAGTATTGTGCGAGTTATTTTCGCATATACGACAATTGTATTTACTTTTACATTCTTTTAGCTTATGACCCAAGCACAAACATTTCAAACACGCATTTACTTGACGTATCTTTATAATTCTATCCTTAGTATTTAATATTAAAAATTTTTTACAATTATAAACCTTATGATCGCCTTTGCAAATAATACATTTTGTCATTTGAGGCGTTAAAGAAATCATAGCTTCTTTTCGGTATTTGAAAGGAAAAGTTTTATTTTGATTAAATTTTCCTTCAGTAATCCCAGCAAATTCTAAAATCTGAACTCGATCTGATAAATATTTTATAAACTCTTTATATGTGGGTAGATTCTCTTTTGTGGCAAATACTTCCCAATGATGTCGAGTTTCACTATCTAGTTTTCGCGACAATAAATATATTAACATGATATCCCAATTTTCGGTGGGTATATTTAAATTTTTTAACGATTTTAAATGTAATTCGGATTCATCGATAAGATTCCTTAATGCTACGGAATTTTCAAATTTTATTTCAGGCAATTTGAATAATGCTTCAACGTGCTTATGTATAATAATTTTTATATTTTGATAGCGAGAAGTTAACATCTCCCATGCAGTATAATAGTTCTCCTGGTTATTTGGAAGTGAGGTTAATAATTTAGCTGCGTCACCTTCGAGGCATGATCGCAGATAATACAATTTTTGAATAACTTCTAAAGATGGATTATTTTCAACTAAAGCAACAAAAGTATCCCGAAAATTCAACCATTTTTCGTAACTCCCATTAAATTTTGGCAACTCAAGTATAGGCAAACGTATGTTATGTGATGTTGTATTCTGAACTTTATTTAACAATTTATCTTTAGCCTTAGCAACAATATTATAATATAAATTTTCAAATGCTTGCCTTTCTGTTTTGGTTAATTCTTCCGGCGAAATTGCTTCTATGTTATCTTGTAATGAGTCGAAGGTGTCTAAAATTGGTTCAAGTTTCTTCAATCTGACTTCAATTTCAGATTGCGACAAATTATCACCGTTTATATATTCATTGAACCTAGTTAATTTCGCCTTGCAGACTCCACGCTGGTTAATCAAAGTTTTGAGATCCATTTTTAAATATCAAGAAAGGAGGTATTCACAGAACGTATTGTCAAATGATAATCACTTGTAATCAATCACTACACGTGCACTGTCCTTGATCACAGAACTTTACTAATTAACCGATAAACAATGAATTTTATCTGAATTTTATAAATGCAACAGCTCGATGGCTGTCAAAAAGAAAACAATTTGACACTATTGTTATTCTCTCCACAATCTCCACCGCGCATGCGTCAGCTTGCTTCGCGGCTGGGTTGGTGTTTTTACCGACTCGCGGTAACTTTCGAAATTTAAACTAACGGATTTTCAAATATAACCGCTCGTAATAAATCTTTTAAGAAATTTAAAATACTTGCTTTGTATTCTAACTTCTTTTTATATTGTTGTAACAATTATTATTGCTTACTACAATTTCGATGATGGGTATGAAATCAATTCAAACAACACTTGGTAACAATCAGCCCGATTCAATTTTAAAACAAACAAAGAAATACGGCTGTGTAATAAATCATGCTCTCCTGCCTGGGAAAATAAGGTAGGTATATGGGATATGGTCACTTGCCCGTTTTTCTGAAGATCCCTTCTGATGTTGGATGTTGAAGATGTTTGCTGGTTCTTTTATCATCCGCGATTCAATCGATAATACGGATGCGGCACGAAGGTCCAATGTATAATTTTGGATCAAGGTAGAAATATAAACCCACTTATTTCGCCAGAAATGTTTATTGCAGAAGAGAGATAAAAATGATAAATCAACCTATTTATTAACTTTTAACAGGGAAGAATCTATGGCGACATCTATGAAAAACTATCCTAACATAAACATCAGCTCAAGTATCTACATATAGCGACATCTATGCAAAGCTACACTAAACTCTATTTTTTAACAAAAATATGTATAGCTATATGGAACTTGTGGGATTGCACTAACCTCCCCACATCCTGGAATAAATATTATTTTTAATAATAGCTTATATATTGTTTTATTTAAAATTATAAATCAAATATACAACTTAATAATATTTTACACAACAATCTTAATTAATTTAATTACCCGGTTAGTAGAGAAATATTCTCGGGTCTAACTGTGGATCTGGTCAATTTATTAATATTTAAAATACATAATTACATGGTAATCAAACACAGCATAATATATTATATAAAGTGTGTTGCCAAGGGTCATTATTTTGGAAGCATAAATAAAAACCTACATAGTGTACACTATTTTGTTTTCTATAAGTATTCATTTAGACCTCGCGTTAGAAATTAAAGAAAAAACATTATTTATAAGAATTTCTAAAGGTTCTTGGCAGTATTGGCAATACATTATGTGGTTCAAATGATAATTTGATGGTTTCAATAGAAATGTCCCGTAAAAAAGAATTTGTTTATCTTCTGACATTAAGTGCCTAATCAATAAAGTATTTATTAATACGTACTATACACCTTTTTATGAATCGACTACATCTTTATTTATTTGTTTAATTTTTATCGTGGCCTCCATAAAACAGTTGTACACAAATATAATACAGAGATTACAAATGTTTATGAAATAGCGAATAAGATTATAGCATGCTCAGTGCTCAGGTTCAGAAAGAAAAAATCTATGATCTTTAATTACAAAATACATCCGAAGCCGTTTTTTGTATGTATCATGCTTTGTAATAAAACGTATTCGTTCCGTCTCACTGCTTACTAATATCAACCAATGTGAGCTACTTTTATTGTATTAGTATCTTTCATAAGAAAAATCCAATTTTGGGACTAAAATAATATTTATAATATGCTGTTATAAAAAAAATCAATTGCATGTACTTTTTTCACAATCCATCCCTTAATCTTGCATTTAAATATGGTAAGTGTGTATTATTTGTGCTCAAACAGTAATGAATGTTTACTTTATATTTGAATGGCTAGATGAATCCAGAAAAGTTTTTTTTTTACAAAATTTAATTTAGACATAAACGGCAGTTTTTTTACATTAACTCCATACAGGAGGCACAGAGGCAAATAATTTTCCTTAGGACTTGTGTCATCTCTGAGGATGATGTATTTTGAGGAGAGGAAGGAGGGAAGGATACAGTGGTCTCTTCAAGACCCATCTCGTAGGAAAATAATTAGATATTGGTTTGTCTCTATGTTTGTACTGGTGTATCAATATGAGAAGACACAATGAAAGAGGTTGTGAAGGTCACAATGTTTTTATTGAGTCATGATGCAGTATATGAGTTGACTTCAGGACCAATGATGAAGACTCCGGACGCAGGCGGTGAAGTGTTGGTCAAAGTGCGGGCCTTTGAGTCGACGTCGCTGCTGGTGACCGGACTCGTGGAGGTGTCAGGTACTGGTAAAGACCATAGGTCTTCCGGGTGCTCCAGTGCTGAACTTGGAAGCCAAAGGTGCGGTGGACCTGGTCGGCGGCAGTTGTGCGGGAGATGCATAGACCGGCGAAGATGCCGTGGGGTCTAGGTGCGCGGATGTAGCGCTGGTCAGGTATGCTGGGGCCAGGGCGCTGTGATGATCCTGTTGGAGTCCATGGATGAACCGTGCAAAGCCGGGTGTATCGAACCACGCATTTTTTATCTTCAAAAAACTTGTAGTCTCACCGCTTTTTCTATGATTTAAGATATTGTGCTAAGTAAATATATCAGTCGGTTTACAGATAATTTGTAACCGTTTTGAATATTGGGATTATTGTGGCCTGTTTTAAGGAGTTAGGAACTTTTGAAGCTTAAATCAATTATGTGTTTAAGAGGTGAAGCCATACATTTTTGGATGTGCTTAATGACCTTTGTTGAGATGTGATCTTTCCTGGCAGAGTAACTGTTTTTAAGAGGTAATATTAATAATAAATAATAATAGGTAATAATTTTTTGATTGCAAGTTCTAGAGATGGTTTTATTATATTATAATTATAATTGTATAAGTGTTTTTTTTTAATGACTTTTGTTGAGATGTGATCTTTCCCGGCAGAGTAACTGTTTTTAAGAGGTAATATTAATAATTAATATTAATAGGTAATAATTTTTTGATTGGAAGTTCTAGAGATGGTTTTATTATATTATAATTATAATTGTATAAGTGTTTTTTCGATCCGGGGTTGCAGAGGCTGCTCCTCCCAATGAAAAATTCTTGGAATGCTTCCATAATCGATAATATGTGATTAGCATTCATTTGATCCAACAACGTTTCAATTCTGGGTGGTAAACCATTTTTAAAGATGTACTAAAAATTTCTCGCATTTGAAAGAAATTCTCATCTCTAAATTTGAAAGAAATTTTCTTCACTGTAAACGGCATTGGGTCAATTTAAGTATCTCAAAATAAGACGAAAATACATTTCAACTTCTCATACGATTGATGAAAACGAGATATTGTATTTTTGAAAAAATGGAATATCTTCTTATGGTGTGTTTTATAGGGGGAATTTTTTTAATAATAGAACATGCCATTGAAAAAAATATCGATATTCTAACAATTTGCGCACGGTGCAGAATGATCGTTTTAAATATGTGACAGCAGCCCAACTTCCTGATAAAATATTATTTATTTCAATATTTCAAATACAAATGTTCTTTTCTTAATAGATATAACGAAGGAATGCGACAATATCAGTATTTGTATGAACACGTGTTCCCTTCGTCCTCATAAGACATTCGATTTTGACTGTTACTTTGTTAGGAACTCTTTCAATTCATTCGTTATAGGCCTGCAGTCCCATTTTTAACATGAAAACGAATAATATAACGAGATTTTTAATAAATTAACAATATATTATATTAGTAAGTTTTCTCCGTGTGAAGGTGTTAAAAATGGCGGATTTCGCGCTCAGGATTGCGTAACGATTTTCGTGAATTTATTCCAGCACGAATAAAGTCGTGTTAGAATCAGCCCTATTAATAACAGAAATTGAATATCCAGTAATAAGATTAACTTAATATCTCTCGACTCTTTGAATACGGCGCAATTAGGTACACGCCAAATTTGCTCTGTAGCTATTTTCTACAAAGATAATTACATTTATCAAGAAACTAATTATATTGCAGTAGAGAGAGGCGTCTAACTTCACACCTTCCTGTCTTAACGGGCGCACATAGTTAATCGCGATTTTCACATGTAATTTCTTTAGAGGTTGAAAATTGCAACCACGGGTATCAAATACTTGAAAACATAATATTGTATTACAGAAAAAATAAATTATTTAATGGAGATCAAATTTATATATTTGAAACACATAAAACAAAAGATTGTGTACTTATTTTTTCAAATCGGTAGATAAATTTTTAATCACTTTTTTACATGAAAAATCCAATTTTTTTTAATCAATCGTTTGAAAATCCTTTTTTTTAAATAACTTTAATGATTTTTATTTAACCAAAAAATCAGGAAAAAACGCAAGACATAAGCTGTTTCATAATAAGATACTAACTTTTAGTAAGTTATTTTAAATTGTATTGTTCCCGAGTATTACTTAAAATATTGATCTAAAGATAGGATAGGCAGTTTTTTTGATAAAAAAAAAAAATTTAATTACATGATTTTTAACGCAGTGTAGTGATCCTTGATGAAATTTATATACGTTTAAGTTCAAACTGCAATAAACTGATAGCTAAATAATCCAATCCATTCCCAGAAATATTATCATGGTGGGTTAAACATGCAACAAAACATGAATTCAAATATTTTTAAACATTCTCGACTTATTTTTGCTATTTGTTTTTGGGGTGTTATGCCGTGTTGCGCTAACTCCTTCTTTAGCCAACGTTTCGGACAGCAGTGTCCATCATCAGGGCAGATGTGTTATTTGAGGTTGGGGTGAAATGTGAGCTTATGTATGAGGATGTGATCCTCATACATAAGCTCATTCTCATACATAAGCTCATCCTCATACATAAGCTCATCCTCATACATAAGCTCATCCTCATACATAAGCTCATCCTCATACATAAGCTTATCCTCATATATAAGCTCTTCCGCATACATAAGCTCACATTTCACCACAACCTCAAATAACACATCTGCCCTGATGATGGACACTGCAATGCTGTCTGAAACGTTGGCTAAAGAAGGAGTTAGCGAAACACGGCATAACACCCCAAAAACAAATAACAAAAATACTTTAGGCCGTGAAAATCTTAAATCATATTTTTCTAGACTTATTTTATTTTTTCAGCCTATCACGGCAATCTTCATACTGATACAATTATTTCTTTATTATGTGGTTTATCACACCACATTTGGGGGAGGGGGTTAACAGGGGTTTTATACACTGATTTTATTTAAATTATATGGATTTTCGTGTTTCTCTGCTGTATTTAACAGGAACGGTCAAAATTTAAAAAAAAAATTAAAGAAATGTCGATATATCAGTGTAACAAATATATATACTGAAAATTTTTTCAAAATAACAAAAATAAATACTTGTACAAGTCGATAAGTCTGGGGAGAATCTAATAAAAACTAACACCTCCCAACAGCCGTTAAGCCATCAAACACCCCGCCTGCTTTCATGAAACGATGCTCAGCGGTTAAAGCAGACTCCCGGATAGTGAAAGGTTGCAGTCATATATTTTTTTACATAAAAATGTTTTATTCTACCTAATAAAACAAGCTCAATGTGATGGAGAGGTCTAATAATTGTGTTGATATTTTCAGTGGATCCACAGATAATACACCGGAAGCTGTTCTGCAGCAATGTCCACCTCAGCACCACCGCCATGGTGACATACCGGATCGTTCTGTTTCTGCTTCAAGTGAGTACTACCTACCCTAACTATACAAAATCTTCTTAATAAATTACGTTGCTCACCTAATATCTTGTGGATTGTTTCAAAGTACGTTCAGTTCCACATAAATCAGTAATATGTTACTCTTACAAAGGTTGTATTAGTGGGCTAATGAGATTCAAGTTAATAGTTATAAGTAGTCGATGTTTGAAAATCATTCATTAAGGTCATTTTACTAATTTATTAAAAAGAGCTCTGGTAGTGATTTTGAGAACGGTGGTATGAAAATTATTCATTTATTACAATTTTTTTATTTAACGGCAATATAAAGTAAAGTAAAAAAGATCCAATATTAAGTAAAATAAAAATATAAAGTGATGTAGTTTGTTCTCAGTCCTCCTCACTAGGTATTCCTGTTCCGAGGCGGACTGTAGGTTGTTGTATGTGTCAGTTTCAGTTTCAGTGCCGGCAACCCGGGCGTTTATTTAAGGTTGGTTCTGTACAGATGTTTTTTTTTCATTACCCTCCTCACTAGACAAAGTCTGTTCTGAGGCTGGTAATAAACAATTTATATATAAACCAAATGTTTAGTAAAAAATATTAAAATAAAAATTATAAGAAAAATAGTAGTAAAAAAATGAGTAGTAGAAAAATAAGTGTAGTAAAAATTATGTATAAAAATATGAAATGAGTATTTCGTATTATAATTAATTGTAAAATTTTGTAATTTTGTTAGAATTTGTGTGCAGTAAGTTTTGTAAAATGCATTAGATGTTTAGAATATTTTTAATATCTGTTCTTTCTTTTACAATCAACCAGTTTACAAATCTTTTGAACACCCAATTCAAATTATTTGGTAAGACGTAAGTTTTAGTTTGGGTTAGGAACATGTTGAATATGTGAGGAGCCAGGTAAGATTCATGTCTTTTAACGAAATTTGATTTGATATACGGTACTTGTAATTGTTTGTGTGTGATTGCTCTCGTGTTTTGCGAGTGAGTTATGGGATGTGGTAATTTTTTTATGCAGTTTTTGTGTGTTGATCATGATTTCCTCATCTTCTAATTTGTTGGTTCCCGCAAAATATAAAATAAATTAATGCTCAATAAATTGATGCTCAAGTTTTTTGTTTGCTTTTGCGGTTGTTTGTTTAAACATTTTTTTCATCTAATTAGTTTATCGTGTTATTATTAAAGCGATATAAGACTCTAACAACGGGGGTTGGCTCGACGCTCCCATTTTGATTATTTCTGATGAGTGTATTTCTAAAATCTCAGATGTTTCTAGAGGGATCTCTACGAATGTAAGTTATTTATATTTAAGAAAAATGAAAACAAGACCTTACCAATAAAATATTTTAATATAAAACGCTTTGAAAATTTTAACGTTTTTCAACCATAAATTTAGATTAGACTAGATTTAATTTTTATATACGATGAATTTGTTACGATGAACTACCCGAGAGATCCCTCTAGAAACATTTGAAATTTTAGTAATGCATAAATAATAAAAATAAAGCCCACGGAAAGAACAATTTTCCAAGCCTGCTAGGGCAAAGTCAACCGTAGGTCCGTCCATTACATAACTTCATCACGTCGTAAAGATTCCCACTTTATTTTATGGGGTAAATTCAACCGCAGGTCTGTCCAATACACCCGGGCCGCGCGATGAATATTTTTTTGCACGGCTGCTTCACTTACGTCGTTTAGATTCTGACATTATTTTTTCTCATCTTAAAATCAATTTTAAATTTATCACTGTTTGGCCTCGCCAAAGGTGAAGGCCAGTGCCTTGTCAGTGCAAGTAATAACGTGCATCCAAAAACAACTCTAGGTATGTTTTTCATGAAAGTAAAATTTAACAAGTAAATAAAGTAAATTATTTTGCTGATAGATAAAATTCAAAGGAAAAAATATTTTCAAAATAAAAAGACCTTGGCTAACTTTTCTATTTTTATTTTTTTATATGAATACCGCACAAGAGGCCCAACTACTCCCAACCGTCTGGAGCCAGTAAGACTATGGAATCCCCGATCAGGGTATTTTTTGAGGCTGAAAGTAGTGAGAAGAGGAAGTAGATGTATGAGAGCAGAGAGAGGCAGGTGGGGGAGTACTTGGCTATTTAGATCTGGTCACCAAACATGGTTAAAGCCATTTCAAGCAACGTTTCAATTGTACATGGTGGTCTTACACCAGGGCGATACTGAAAGTATCTTCCACTCTGGAACGTGCCGCAAGTATCCTGTATATTACTTTAGATGAATAAATTGTGAAATAACACGAATTCATCTACAGGCGTATGCCGGGAATTTCTAGTCGAGAGCCTGAGCCTACGACCACGAAGGCCGTCATACCTCGCCTACAATAACATTTCGAATGTGGTTTGTAAAACACATTTTTCGGGAAGGTTGCTTTTCAGTGGTTTCATATAGAATAGTCCTCAAAGTACAACGTGGTAAAGTCACTTTTATAAACAAAATTATTAAAAACAAAAAAACACTTTTTAATAAAACTTTAAGATTTTTAATTTTTTTTTTTTTTTTTTTTTTTTAATATTTGTATGTTTTTTTACAATAAATATACAATTTATACATATTATACAGTGTTATAAAGGTAAATAATAATAGCTTTTTATCACCATAAAGAGACGAGGCTCTTGTGTTTGGTGAGTGAATCCTAGCTCAATTATATGGAATCATGTAAGTAAGAAAATAATATATTTGCAAAACCAAAGGGAGAAGTAATAAATAGGCAAGATTTATCAATAATACAGTTTCAAGATTTGAAGGAAATAATAATAAGAGTAAGATATGGACTTTTATAGTAGTTTTAGGTAATTTTTTAATTTTATTTTAAATTCCTGAATATCTTCAATATTTTTTAGATATAATGGAAGGATGTTAAAATATGTTATACCTAGATAGAGATAGGTAATTTTGTGTGTGCTTTGTATTAAGTTTTGGGATTTTGATAGTTTTTTGATATCTTGCTGATGAATTAAATTGTAAGTTATTTAACTGTATTTCTTTATAAATTTGTAGAATTGAATATTTTTATATATATATATTGTCTATTGTGGGTACATTGAATATTGAAAAGAGAATCTCAGTAGAAAATTTGGATGGTTTTTTCAATATTACTTTAATTATCAATCTTTGAACTATTTTAAGTGGATTTAATATATTGTTATAAGTTCCTCCCCAGCCAATAATACCATATTGTAATATAGATTGTACAATTATTTAATTAGTTTGGCGAATCCGTAAATTTTTATCGTTTTATGCAAAATTTTCGTTTTGTGGCTTGAAGGGTTTTACCAAACCATGGTCGATTTCTTATCTTACGTAAACTTACCGAATATATTTTGCTTCTAACTTGTAGATTATTCGAAGCGGTATTAACATAATATGGCGGAATAAAATATAAAAAAATCAACATCTGGAAAATAGGTATTAAATTTACCGATTTGTGAAAAAACTGCGAGATAAAGATGTACACGATGTGGAGTTATGTGAATATATTAAATATGAGCACAAATTATATATCCACATATCTGGAATAAATTTTAATCAGAAATTTATGATATATTTATTTATTTATTTATTATATTTTACGCCCAGAGGGCTTTTACATATATACATAAAGGCAGTACAATTTAACATGAGAAAGAAATATACATACATACATAAATGATTTAAAAATAAATGCATTAAAAATTTAAATTTTAAGTTAAAAATAAAGACCAAAATTTAAAGTACTGTGATCAGAGAATCACAACATTATTGTTACGGTATTGGTTCGGTATTGGTTTCGCATAGTACGAAACCGCTGTACCGGGGAATTAGCTAGTTGCAGGAGTTTGGAACTGTCCGATTTGTATTTTAATATTTTATATAAGATAATTTTAATGATGAAAAAACTTTTTTTTTTATAACTAAATAATACTACAGATTATGATGGTTTATAATGCTTCTATGAATCATACATTTAATTTACCGATGTAGTTGATAAATTTAACAATGAACTTCTTCAGTGAGAACTTGTATCATGGATAAATGATTTGATTATTTCATGTTTATATTGTATCAGTGACATATTCCATACATCTATGTGCGAATACAAATTTCCCAAGTTTTGAATTCTGTGGAGTGGTATATTGAACTGCGTCCTGGTCGTAGTATTACCACAATAAAACGGTATTACTGACCTTGTGTTTCTGGCTGGCACATTCAAATGCTTACGACACAAGTAAAAGTTTTGCAAAATTTAACTATATGAAATAAATTGATTTGTTTTTTCAATGCAAGGGAAATCGTAACCATTTAAGAATGTGCAGCTTGAAAGTTAAAAATATTTTTTGGGAACAACTTTTTCTTTTTAACTTATTTAACCCATCAATGTAATATATTTTCTGTATCTTGTTCTGTTTCGTGTTTCTTTTAAATTTATTTCTATTATCTTCCTCTTCAATAATATATTACATTGCTGGGAATACCTTCAAAATAAGAGTATTTTTAGAAAAAAGAAAAAAAATGTTGGTCTGAAAATTCATTTAGACTTAAAAAGTCTTAGATATCCCATACAAATAAAAAATCTGAAATGTTTATCCGATTGTTTTCCGAGACACTATCTAGGTTGCAAACCAATTTCATTAGAAACTTTGTTTCCATTTAAAAAGGTATATGCTAAAAATATGGGAAAAATTAGTTGCAAGATGATAGTGTTAATTCTGAATTTGAAATAGGATATCGACAAATATGACACTTAATAAACAAGTCCCTATCCCTGTAAGACAGGAGATCCTGGGTTCAATTCCTAGATGTGACCGTAATTTATTTTATTTTTCTATGTCTTGTTCTGTTTCATGTTCCATTAAGATTTATTGGTATTATCTTATCCTTCAATTAAATATTTTAAAAATCACTCACGTCTTATATGACAGACACATACAGAATTTATTACGAATGAAAAAAACGCATGCTTTTCAACTGGGGCTAACTTCAGTTTAAAAGCTCGAAGCTATATCTGTAGATTTTCTTGGTTCAACTACTGACAACTTACAACTAAGGCTTATTTCTATTGATTTAACTAGTGACATATTTATATCTATAGTGACTCCGACTGAGGCTTATAACTACTGACATAAAACCAGTATTTATAACTGTAGCTTAAGGTTGGAGACTTAACTAACGTTCTTACATTTAAAAATACAAATTTTGGGTTTTTTCCCGTGTTGTCAGATAAAGGTTAATAATAATAAATAAATAATAATAAAAAAAACAGCACTCTATCGGCATACGTACAAACAAGTAACACAGAAGTAAAGTATTGCTGTGAGTCGAATCGGTTTGAGCATTTTATACGTACGTTGATGTATAATATTTAGATGAGACATGAAGCGAAAAAATAGTTTCTCCTTTTTGACTTCCAACTCTCCCAACGCTTTAACTAAAACTACCGATTCAGCTCTACGCGCACCACTTATAGCGTTCTAATAGTAGAATAAGTTTCGACGAGATATTAGTACCCACGTAGTATCGCCTCTAATAATAGCTCTATGCGTACATATCACGTACAGTTTTTATAATTTTATTACATCCAGAAGAAGAAGGAAGTTCTTAATAATTATTATATTGATGTTCTCGTAATTACTTTTGGAACACGGGTGCAAAAATGTGTTGAAATACGTTGGATTTAGAGAAAGGTATAGACATCTTAAATGTGTTTAATGGAATAAGCTGGATCTAGAGAAAGGTAAAGACATCTTAAATGAATTAATCAAACTAACTGTCGATCTTTGCAGCATTAAGATGATTCATCGCTCAACAATGACACAGATAGTCGTGTTATATTCCCCCTGACATTGTCCATTGGTAGTTAAATCAATAATAGCACGTTGACTCTATAGTGAAGGTTGAAGGGAGAGTTTATTTATGATCATCCGTCTAAATGTTCACATTACAACATAAAAATAAAATAGTTTTCAACGAAAGATGGAGATGGTAGATATGTAAGGAATAAAAGCATTCGTTTTATACTATACTAGATTCTAAAACATGACTGAAGAAATAAGCATATGGAAATGTTTTGCTTTTGCTGAATTTATAAAATTGTGTATTCCTACTCGCACTGAAAAATGCTGAAAGAAATTATTTCTCTCATGCTTAGAAGTTTTTCCAGTAAAAGACAGAATGCGTTATTCCTAGAATGTTGTAGTCGTTAGGCGCTTTTAGTATCACCATCGTAAAAATGCGCGTGTTATTATCCTTCGTATAAACAGATACAAATAATAAAGCCTTCCACCGACGAAGCGCTTAAATGGAGATATGTTTTGAACTTACAGAGCCGTTAACGTCTCGCGTAATGAGTTGAGATTGAACAAGTTTCAAATAAGTCCAAGTGTTGTGGCAGCGATATAGGTATATCTTAAAGGTTTTCATTCAATGTTCCCTGTTTTATTACATCTCATTTATTAACTTTTATGTTTTTATCACGAATTATTCCTCTTTGCCTATTAAAATTTAACAACATTTCAAAATACAATTGGAGATGTTCGAGGGCTGTAAACACCTTACCTTTTATGTTTGCTACTTTATGCTATTTACTTTTCACTATTTTAAGAATGTATGTCTTTTTAACAAGGCACCTAATTAATATAAGTTTTATTGTTAAAAAATCTGCAAGAAAATATGAGTGTTTTCTCAACCAATTACGTTCGTTAATATTCTTAATATGTGCAAATGTTACCCCCTTATAAATTTCGGTTTAAATTTTACATTAAAATTTTAAATATTTATATAATTATACTTGTACAAAATAGACAAGTTTTGAAGCTTGTACTGCCAGGAGTATTGTTACTGTGGGTATCGGATATTCTGAAAACAGCACGAAACAAAGTTATTTCGTTTGTTTCTATACCTACACAGGCAAGTTTGTAAATCCGAAAAATGAAAAGCTTAAAACATTAAACTTGTTCACATTACTTAGCACTTAGCATTCCTTTACGAATTTATTTGTAAATTCTTCACCCACGCTCTTCACTTACCTTACCAACACAAAATTAAATGACCAACTCTTCAACAACAAATTAAGGACAGGTTGTTTTTACAGAATTTGTACAATTCATAAAATATCAAAGTTAAATTACAAGTTCTGTTATTATTTTAGTTCTGTGATATCGGCCCAGTATGAAAAATAATTTTGAAATTTGATGATATGATCAAATTTAATAAATATATAGTATGTTTGCGGCACGTTCCAGAGTGGAAGAAACTCTCAGTATCGCCCTGGTGTAAGACCACCATTAGAACTTAAAAAGTTGCTTGAAATGGCTTTGTCCGTTTTTGGTGACAAGATCTCAATAGCTCGGTACTTCCCCATCTTCCTCTTCCTCATCTCCTCCCCATCCCTACTACCTTCAGCCTCATTAAATACCCCAGCTGTCTCACTTGCTCCCGATGGTTGGGAGCAGTTGGCTCTTGTGCGGTTTTAAGTATTTTTTAAAAAAATATTGTAAACAAATAATTTACAAATGCAAAGTAGCTACTGGTTATATTAATGTACAATTACATAATTACCATAGAAGATTCGCTGCCAGTGAAGAAATTGCTTTCTTTTAAAACACAGCTAACTTCTTTTGTGAAATTACGTTTTTTCGCCGAGATAATTATTTATCCTGGTCTAAGGGGGCATACTTTGTTTAAAAAATTTATGAATTCTTATTTTCGTAAACAAATTACATTGAAATTATTGTAAACCATTACCTGGTTGTTCAAATGGAAACAACCAGAAAAACAAAATGTATGTTTTAAGGAATCAAAGCAATCACAACTTTTTATACGTTTTGCATGATAAAAAAGTTACCGATTATAACACAATAAGTAATTCAGCTTTATAACTGTAGTTTCTATAATATATATATATATATATATATTTTTTTTAAGTTTTAGTTATTACCTCATACTTTTAAAATATTGTACATTTTCTACGAACACCATTCAAATTTATTTTTTGACATTACTTACTGTGCCTATAGCCTAATAAGCACTTTATTTAACTTTTTTTATGTATTGGGCTGAAAAGAAAATACTCTTTGGGAAAACTGTTGGGAAACATCGTAATGGTAAAATCACTTTAGTACCATACATTTTAAGTTTGTTTCAATATATTTTGATACACGTATCAAATTTATAAAAAAGCACAAAAAATTTAAATTTTATAAAAAATATTAAGAAAAATAAAAATATCTTAAAAATTCCATTAACATTTCGGTACAAGCCAGTCCCTATTCCATGAAAGTAAAAATTAATAAAGTGATCTATAATTACAACATTGCTAACAATGCTTTTGAGACATGAACACAAATTAAATATTTAGGTATCACTTTTCAATCAAATCTTTAATTGGTTAACCCCATAAAAGAAATCTTTAACAAAGATTTACAAATGTTGAGATGTATAACTAGGTTCTCTAAAAAATTAAACAACATTAAGTGCATGAAACTGTTATATTTTGCCTTTGTTAAAAGTCAACTTGAGTAAAATTCTCCCGTCTGGAAACCACATCACAACATTCATGTACAATCTATTGAATGAATACAAAGTTAATTCTTACGTTTCATAAGTTTTAAAATGAGTTTTCCAGCAATTTGTTGAACTGCGGCACTCTTTTAAATTAAATAAATATGCTTGAATTGTTGAACTGTAGAATTTTCACTGACTTGATATTTCAATAGAAAAATCTAAAAGATGTGATAGTCCAGATTCGCTTGCGTTGATAAGCTTTCGGATTCCACTACGTAATAATATTTGGCCAATTTATATAGCGCCGTTTTCCTGTAAAATTACCGTAAGGACGTAGTGCTAGAAGTCGGGATTTATTTCAGTGCAGAATTTCTGGGGCTAAATACCATATGTATTCTTTATTGCTTAGAATAATTATGGGGGTAATAATTTTACCGAGTTAGTGAGCATCTTTAATTTATCATTTAGCACATACAAAAGATTGTTACGGAAGCAGTTTAGTTATGTAAATATTAACGCCTTGCTGGGCTTCAACAAAAATATCATAAAATTATGTAAAAACAGTATAACATAAAAAATATTTAAGAAATAAAACGAAAAATGCAATTAACTTTTTAAGTTATTATCACACAAACTTTAAAGAACACTCGAAATGTAAATACATGTGATGAAAAAATAACTGAAATTATAAAAGACATTTTGAATAATTACGCATATTATGCCTAAATTATGGTTACATACTCGTTATGTAATGAATTAAAAAGCGTTAAGCTGATTTGGCTTTGAATGTGTCTAGATTTAAAACGAAAATATCAGCGACATCTAAAAACTCATTGCCCAGATTGTGTACCCTCTCCATAAGAGAATTGAATAGGAAGTTTTTTGTTGTGAAATAATATATTCTATCTAGTTAAATAATGTATATTTTTTAACTATTCATATGTAAAAGCCCCTTACATTGGAGTTGATAAATAAATTAATTAATTAATCTAACATTTTATTCATATTTAAGTACGGTCTATTGTTCCAAGCCCCGACCCCGCAAAATGTGAAACGGTAGAGTGGATTCAGTAGAAGGCGGAAAAAGGCAAAGCGTGAATTATTTAGTTTAATGCTTCAGAGCCAGTTCATGAGGAAAAATGGCGGACGACAATGTTTCTTTACGTTGAAACACAGTTTACAAGACTGCAACACAGTCGTAAATAAAATTACGATATTTTGAACAGTTACACATTCGATTTAAAGACTTTATTCCAATCTATTTAGAATTAGAAACTTTTCAAAATGTTAACGTAAAATCCTATATAGTGGTACTAAAATGCTGGAAAAAAACTAACCTATTATATACTATTCTGATAGTTAAAAGGTGGATATGATTTGAGATTTTCCTGGCCAAGAATACTATCGTGATTTATTTCATCAGGGCAGATGCGTATCACTGGACACTAACGCTTTCCGAAACTTTGGCTAAATAAGGAGAAAGCTCAACATGGCATAATACCTCAAAAATAAATCTTCACAAATGCTTGTTAATAGTTTTTTTAAAAGAAAAACAAAACATTTTTGCGTTACGACTAACCTGTCCACTGCCATCGTTAATAGCGAAAGATGATTTAGCTAGCCGAGAAATTGAAGCCGACGCATTTGTCAACTAACTAATTATGTGTATATATTTTATAATATTGACTCTTATAATATTGTTTGCCACAAGCTCTTATTTTATTTGGTAACTGGCCTCAAGAGTTCCAATTTTCGATTGTCAGAACGTATTTATTTACAAAATTGAAAAAAATCTAAGCCCGCGTATAATTCAATCCTTCCACTATGTACATTCATACGAGAGCAGGTACGCTAAGACCTCACTTAAAAAATATGTCAAATGCTTATATTTTTAATGGAAGCTGCCAATGTCTTTTGACAGTTTTTTTTCTATCATACCAATAATATTATTTCGCAAATCACTCCAGCAATCTGCTACAGAGAAATTTTTATAAATTTAATATTATTGCTCATTTTGATAATCCCCTACTTTCGGCGGCGGTGCGATTTTACGGTACAGGCGAGTTATTTTTGGTGCTATTTTTACACTGCGGGAATTTTTTAAATTCCAGACGTGGTAAAATTTTATCCAAATTAATGTTGAAAAAAATCACTTCACAAACGTTAAACGGTGTTTTGTTACACATCGGATATATACTGTAAAAGCTTAGATTTGAGTTAGTACCTACTCTGTTTTTTTTTGTTTTAATTTGGCAACATAGGATTTCGCATCTAGTTGTCCAAGCAATTGTCCATTGGAATCACATATGATGTTTTTGGGTGTGCGGAATTTTTCTCAGCGAAGTTCCATAACAATGCCCCCCCCCCCCATGGATTTCAAATATTTTGTGGGGAGCACTCATTTTGAATTTTTTTGTGGGGAAAATTATGTTTTATACAAATTCTCTAACCCCCCCCCCCCCCCATGGAAATAGGATTCAGTGGCCCGCCAGTGATTTTTTTTAAATCGTCAATTTCGCCCAACTGTTAAAAAGGTTGGGCAGCCTTGATCTAAAAGATCACCTTAGTGAACCATAATCCAGAATTCAAGTCAATGTTCCTTCTTTACGAATATATCATTTTCACAGTTCACGGGTCTTATTTATACGTGTAAGTGCTGTTGAGACGCATAATATTTTGTCTTGACAATAATACCTTATTTAATATAGTGTAGCGCCCATTGTGGCAGCCGGACGCGTCCTCACGTCCTCCAACCGCTTTGTGTTTTTTTTTTGTATTTTCAAGGAAAATGATGCAACATCATTTTTAAATTATTTTTAAATTCAGTAAATCAACATTTTTAATAAACTTAACAACCAGTAATCAGAATTTTATAGTAGATATTTATATTATTATTTTATGTGATTAGAGTGCAGTGTGTTAAAAGTGAATAATCGAAAATTCTGCTAAAAAATATATAAATAGATCGGTAACTGTAGGTACGATAGATGTTTTCAACGGATTTCTCGGAAACTCTGAAAGCCCTAACAAGTTTTTCGCTAAGCCCAAGGTAATTTATTATCCCGACCGTAGATATTAATATGATTATTTTATGTGATTAGAGTGCAGTGTGTTAAAAGTGAATAATCGAAAATTCTGCTAAAAAATATATAAATAGATCGGTAACTGTAGGTACGATAGATGTTTTCAACGGATTTCTCGGAAACTCTGAAAGCCCTAACAAGTGTTTCGCTAAGCCCAAGGTAATTTATTATCCCGACTGTAGATATTAATATTATTATTTTATGGGATTAGAGTGCAGTGTGTTAAAAGTGAATAATCGAAAATTCTGCTAAAAAATATATCAATAGATCGGTAACTGTAGGTACGCCAGATGTTTTCAACGGATTTTTCGGAAACTCTGAAGGCCCTAACAAGTGTTTCGCTAAGCCCAAGGTAATTTATTATCCCGACCGTTGCTTTTTATTGCGGGCACAATGCACCACTAGCTAACACAATCACCAGGAACAAGATTACAAGGAAATGAATGATGGACTCGTCGGATGTCACAGCGGTGCTGCCAAGGTCTGGTATCTATGAGAGAATATTGTGTCAGCGCTTTATTAGCAGTAGACACATACCTGGACGGATGACGAACCTTTTGCTGGCACTGTTGATGGACGCGGTGCACTCTTTCGCTGCAGCAGCTGGTCCAGTTTCTTCATCACCTAGTATTCTTACTGCAGAGTCTCCATCTTCTATCTTCGTGTCACCTGTTCCTGTATTTCATTTTATTTAACTTAATTTCACTTTATTTTTTTAATATTTATATTTTTGTAATACCTGCATCAACTGTAAAGCGCCCCTGAGTTGATATCTCACAAAAGCGGCGCTATAAAAATTGTTAAATAAATAAATAAAGAGTTTTACCGAAGGTTGTAGTCTAATTTTTGTTCCTCGAAGTGATAAAGTTTTATTTCTTCATATGAAGCGGTTACTTTGTGATGTGACATTATAATTTAAAATTAAACAATAACTTTGTAAACATCACTTATATGTGATGTTTACAAAGTTATTGTTTAATTTTAAATGATAAAGTTTTAGTTTGCATTAGGCGTTGTTTATTTAACATTAAATATCGCGTAATAAACTAAAACGCCAAGCTTGATTAAATTTGAGTAAATTTGGTGATATTGTTGTACGTTAACGGTGTAGGTATCCGTCCTCACTACTACCGCAGAGCGTGGTGCCAGTCTCAGAACTGCTATCTTAGTACTTTTTACTACCGCAGAGAAATCAAGGCTGTCCTATGACACTAAAAATAAATATAAATGCCAAATTTCCGACTTTATGTCCGGGTTAAATCTTCCCCAATTGAAAAACTAAGCCTTTCCACACACTTTTCCACAAATGATCATCTAGTTATTATTATTATTATTATTTGAAAGATTTTTTTATTTGTGTTCGCTTTTATTGAACCATTTTTAAAATGAATGCTCAAGCATATATTTCTCTGGCAAAGGACGCAGATAAAATCTTGACCAACGTGATCATGGACCCTAATAATAAATTCACCCAAGAACATATTGCCAAAACAATTCCTAGAACCAATGACATATTAGGAACAATTGACCAAATGGCTGTTAAAACGGCGAATCTCGAGGGCGAATTAACAGCTCATAAAGATGATACCACAAATGTGCCCGCCCCATCTGATTCACATACTCAAAGCGTCTACAAAATCCTCGCTGAAATAAAAGATAAAAATCTTATTATTAACAACATTTCTGAGAATACAGCTTTACTTCGGACAAAATAGATAAATAGCGACATAGCATCTACGAAGAAAATTATTTCCGATACCGGTATATCGACAACAAACCTTGACATGAAAATTTATAGATTGGGTAGAAAAAACGGTGACAAACAAGAGGAATACAAGTTGAGTATCCGGAAGCGAACTGGCTAAAAATACTAGCCAGCAAAAAACATTCATTGAAAAACAATAACCGTTTATACCAGGAGGTATCATTCTTCGGCGGAAACAATTAATAGACATTAGAACAGAATTATGAAAAAGAAAACCTTCAGGCAAAACGGACATCACCAACAAATATATAAACAACAAGCCATCAATTTTATTATATTCTTTTTTTTTTTTTTTTATGCTTCCGATTTTTTTGTCCGGGTTAAATCTTCCCCATAGGAAAAAGTAAACCCTTCCACTCACTTTTCCACAAATGATCTTCTAGTCAATCAACACTATGCAAGTGCATTATATAAGCAAAATAAATACAAAACAATACAAGAACAACACGTCAACTATATTATTATTATTATATTCTTATATTATATTATATTCTTAGTAGAACTAAATCACAGGACCTCAAATCTTCTCTACCAACCTCGGATCATGACTTTTATGCCTTCACCAAGACATGGCTGAATGACAACATAGACAGTAAAGAACAGTAGACAGTACAGTAATTGGGTTTATTTTAACATACAGTAATGAATGTAATAAAGCTAGAGGAGACGGTATATTAGCACATATTAAAAATAAACTAAATTCAAGAATATTAATATGCATCCACACACATCCTGAACAACTATTCATCATGGTGTCTTCAAAAAATAAAAATTAAATATAGTCTGCTGCTTCTACATTCCTCCATCCTGACGCCCAAATATTTATAGACCACAACTGCGAAGTTCAAACTATGCGAAGAAGATTTCTTGGTGCCACCATGATTTTAATGGGAGATTACAATCTACCTAGTGTTGTATGGGACGTAGATAACAACAAAACATTGCACGGACAACATCAATCACGGTTTTCACAAAATAATCGAGTTGTCAAATTTGTCTCCGGCAGTTAAACTATGTAGACAATGTTAACTGTCTTTTCGATATTGTATTTATCAATTCTTCTTCTGTAGAAGTATCCGCATCTGCTAATACTATTATTCCAATCGATAAGTATCACCTCCACTAACAATTTAAGGTTACATTTCAATAACAATAAAGAATCCATCGGCATCAACAAAATTGAACTTTTTCAAAGCAGATTTTAATCAGATTACTAATTTTTTATTTTCTGCTGATTCGAACTTTTTGAATCTTGGGGAAAACATCAATGAAATAGTAGAAAATTTTATTTAATTCTAAATAATGCTATTGATATGTTTGTACCCATTTCAAAAATCACAGAGAGTAATGACCTAAAACGGTTTAGTAAAGATCTTATCAAAATAATTAGAGACAAAAAAATGCCTCATAATTTATACATATCATCACGCGATCTTAAAGAAAACGCTAAATTTTGTGAACTTAGAATGACTACTAAAAAGATGTCTTTAGTTATATCACCTAAAGTTCTTTAAATACCGCGAAGAAATGACGGCTGCTTATCCTCAGACCATTTATAATTTTTTTTAAATGCTCAATAAAAATGAATCTGGTATTCCCAGGTTATTGGGCATTAAAATTTATTTAGATAATAAAATAGCCGATGATCCCCAAGAAGTCTTTGATCACTTCTAAAGATGATAAAGATGATCAAAGTCTATGAAAATGCAAACGACTCTCCTTTTTTAGACACTCCATCAATTAATAATAATAACATTTTAATCGATGCATATTCTAAGAAAGTGATATTAAAACTAAGTTATAATCCCTTGATCTTAACAAATCGGCTGGTCATGATAATATTCTTCCAATCTTCTTATCAAAATATTAATCAGTCTTGACTTATCCTCATACTAAACTTTTAAACTTATCTCTAAAAATTGGCACCTTTCCGAAAAAATGGAAAACAAGCTTCTTGTCTCCAATATTTAAGGTAATAAATCGAATATCTCTACCTATAAACCTTGTTAAAAGTTAGGACTTGGTGAACAAAAGGTAGATTCTTCATTGTAAATAAATCACTTTTGAGAATTTGAATTCCATCGATTTATAATAATAATAGTAAGAATTTATTCCAGAATGTATGCAGGGGTAGTGCAATGCAAAACATTCCATATTTGAAATAATATACATAATAAGAAATAAAAATAATAATAAGGTAGGTAATAACATAGGTGATTCCGACAGGCACAAAAAAACGGAATTTAAGTGAAAAAAGATAAAACACAAAAATAAGTGTGAACAGCCGTTTATGGGGGATATTTGCACCTCTCCCGTCTCCAGAGAGCCATCAGAGGGGATTTCATCCAGGCAACCATGGCAGTGATGATTTTGTTACTTGATTGGCTTATACTGCGCCATAAGCTTCCCATGTGATGGCGGAGAAGCGCTCTGAAAGAGTGTACTCGTTCTTCCAGGAATATTTCCGTGATATGTTTATTCATTATTGTTATGTTTTTCAAAGTTTATATTGCTACCGACACTCTGAAGAAATTACTCCACCAACGGACGAATATAATAATTACTTTGTGTTTAAGCTAGAAATATCGAGGAGAAGTAAAGTTCTCTAATTAAATTCAGACCTTAAATAACCTAGTTTCACTGCCCGTAGAGAAGGGATAAAAACAACAATTCATTTTTTGCTTACTACTCAACTAGCGCCATCTATGTTTTTAAATCTGTATTATTAATTGCATCTCTATATTAATTTTATAATTGGTTTGAAACTCAGAGCAAACTCTATCAGACTTATATGTATGCATTTGTCAATTCCGAAATTATTTGAATCAGCTCTGCTCAATCTCTCAAGCTCTGATCAATAAAATAATTTCGCACCGTCAAAATGGTTTCATGGATAAAAGATCTCTTCTAACAAACTTAATGATTTATCAGGAATATTTATTTAATACAATGAACAAATGTCTTCAAACAGACGTAGTGTACACCGGCTTTAGTAAGGCGTAATAAATTCTCACATAAAATTTTAACTAAAAAATTAAGAACCCTTGGAATAAAAGTTATCTGCAGAAAAGAAAAATATTAGTTAAACTCATTTCACTCTTTTCGCACCAGTTAGAAGGCTTCACCGGCGTTCCACAGGGGTCTCATTTGGTACAAATATTGATTCTCTTATTTATCAACGACATAATTACCCCTTTTGATGGAGTTATGATCCGCCTATTTGCTGATGATCTTTAAATTTACAAAACTATTACTAATCTCAATGACTTTTATGTATTACAATTAAATACTGCGAGATTACAAGAATGTTGCACTCGTAATAAAATATTCATAAATATTGAAAAATCTTTAACTTTTGCCCGTATCAAAAATCCTATCATGCATCAATAACATTATTCTAAAAAGAGTCCAGCAAATTAAGGACCATGATATTATTTTTTATAGTAAATTAACATTTGTTCCTCTTATATGTTTGGATTTATTTGGAGGATGGTGAAAGATTTTAAATTAATGAAATCATTTAAATTATTATTCACTGGGTTGGTGAGAAGCAATCTCTAGTATAAATAAAAATCGAGAGAGTGCAGCAATTTTTTTATGATTTATTAACTATATAGAATTTCCAGATGAAGATCTTAATTAATTTTTAATGGACTTACTAAACTTGACCGACTTATCTTCAAGGCGCACAATGACTGCTTTTGTTTGTCTTTTCAAAATAGCGAATGCAGATTGGACGTCATTGATTTAGCAAACCTAATTTTTCGTATATAAATTCTTCCAACTCCAAAATATATAAAAACAAGGGGGCAATTTAACTATAAATATCATAAAGTAAAGTGTTTTAATACATTATCAGAAATAAAAAAAAACAATAACGATTTTTAATGTTATTTAAAAATACACCAAGAATATTAACTGAATACTTCAACATATAAATCAGGAAATAACAAACATAATAACACATCCAAGCAATCTTCTGAACAGGCCTTCCATTGATATGCTTGGTGTAACTATAAGTGACCAGCTCAGGTACGGGGGCTCCATCGAAGCCAGAGTAAAGCTGGCCTCTCAGAAGCTGGGCGTAGTGTACAGGGCCCGCAGATACTTTAATAGTACACAACTGCTGACCCTGTACAAATCGCAAGTGCGCCCTACTGTCGAATTTGGCAGCCATCTCTGGTCCGGAGCCCTTAAATACCTGAAAAAATCCTTGACTCTGTGCAGAAACGGGCGGTCCGTTTGATAGATTCCCCAATCTTAACAAACGGACTGCAATCTTTAGAGCACAGGCGTCAGGTAGGTATGATGTCCTTGTTCTATCGGTATTACAATGGAAGATGCTCTGAGGAACTAGCGTCATTGATCCCTTCGGCACCGGTGCGTAGTCGGTATACACGCCAAACGCGCGCCCAACATTTGTTCACGGTTGACATTTGTCACATGAGAACGGGTCGCTTCTACGATTCGTTCTTAAGTTCAACAGCTCGGCTGTGGAACGAACTGCCGGCCTCTGTGTTTCCTCCCTCCTACAACATGGGACTCTTCAAGACCCATGTTCACTCCTTCCTCTCCACAAAAAGATCCTCCACACAGCATCCCCAAAGATGACATAGGCCCTGAGGGAAATTATTTTCTTCAGGGCCTCCTGAGTGAAGTTATTATAAAAAAAAAAAATCCCTCATACACACAAGTCTAGTTTTATTATTGTAGTATATCTTAGATACAACAATAAGTGAAATAAATGCTATAGACATTTTACCATTTTTCTGTGAATTATGTCATTTTATTTTTTTTAATAATGTGACACAGAAATGGTAATGCAATATTTCTACTTAAATTCATATTAAAACAAGACAATGAAATTAACAATACAAGGCCCGACATAAGAAAAACTGACTTGAGAGAAGGGTGTGACAGTCACAGTCGTGATCAATTTTATATCGCCATATCACGAGCACAGCACCCGACAACTATCTGTAGTTCCTAGTAGCTAGTAGATGAGAATAATTTATCAAAGAACATAATTCCATTACAAGCGTTGTACTATATACTGAGTACCTAAGAAATATAAAGCAGGGTTTAACTCACTACACAACTAAGAAAACTCTCTGTCTCTTTAAATAAAAAATGACAATGCCTTCTAAGACAAGGAGGAAACAGGAAGTAAAAAATACACGACCTGCTAATTATTTGATGGCGTTTATTTATTCGATAAAGATTAGATCAAGACTCCAAAGAAAATGCACAAGATTGAGACTCTTTTATTAATTTAGTAAACATTTCAACACTCAAAGATAAATAAATACCTTAAGTGGTATTTATCACTAAAACTCCAAATGTTCAAATATCTCAATAATTTACCTACTAATTATATTACATTATAGCTATATGGTAAATGTATTTTTGGCAAAAGCCAGTTTCATGTTGTATATTTTATGGAATAAATTCGTTTCATACATGTTTACTCAAAAAAGTATTTGATTTTCAAACGAATTTTACAAGCCTTTTTAAATTCTCCGAATATTTTTGTCAGTGACGTCAAACCATTTTTTTGCATTTTAGTCGAGTTCTGGGGTTCGGGGGATTACATTATTGGTTCAATGTGTGCGAGCGCTCCGTACAAATATTTTGTCAGAGTTTTGACTTTAGATAGTTTTGGATAAAACAAATTGGATATGCTTATCGCACTTACTCAGATTTCGGAAAATTCTAATTCATAAAACAAAACCACTGTTTATGAGAAAACTGTTTTATAGTATCATGAAATTTTTTAAAATCCCTCTAGATGAATGTAGCATTAAGAAAAACATTTTTTTTTAAATCCCTCTAGATGAATGTAGCATTAAGAAAAACAAAATTCAAGTTCCCGACATTAAGATACCGAAAAATCTGAAACCCGGAAATTTTGTTATTTTAGTGGTTGATATGTGTATTATTAATAGAGCGTCCTTGAGGTGATTTCTCACGAAAACGGCGCTATATAAATTATCAAAATATTATTATTATTATAGTTAAATATTTTATAGGTTTTTTCGTCCCTTTATATCAACGTTTGAGATTATTGTAGCACTTAAAAACAACTTTTTGAAATTAAAGTGTAACCCTTGATTTACCTGGTGACTTCATACAAATACAATTTACCTGGTGGAGTCCCCAGGACTCCTGGAAATAAAATCGTAAAACACTTTTTTAAATGAAATGCTAATTACAATTGTTTATTATATATTTGGTTTTGCAAAATGGCATAGGTTTTTTCTTAAAATTTTAGAATCACGGCATTTTATTAAGTAACTTCTAGAATATGGCAATTTTTGTAACAAAATTACGAGACCTAACTTCTAGTCTGAATATTTCAAAAACAAAACTATTTTTCAAACTATTTTTTTAAGAAATATTTACAAAAACATAATCAATAATTATAAAAATCAAAAAAAAAAACATGGCACGAACAAAAAAAAACATGCAAGACCTTCTAGTCACGGAGGGTGACACAGTAATTGCATTTTTTTTTTACAGCCAAGGCACAAAGGCTTAGTACAACTATTGCAAATATATACAGTTTTCTTTTTTAGACGCGGTGGACACAGGTGACAATACTTTCTCTCATTCCGGGAAAAAAAAATTAAAAATACACTGTAAAAAATACTGTAAATAGGCTAAAACTGTAACATTAATACTCCGTGGAGTCCCACGGACTCCACTAGCGTAATTACTCACCTATCGGAGCCACGCACATCGCCGTCCGCTCTCCCTCGCATTTCGCGCATCACTGCGTGAAGGTACTGGAACGCACAATTTGTAATTCAAAAAACGAACGGTTTTATGAGCGCTGAAATTTTTTAATGGAGTCCCAGGGACCTACCGGGTAAATCAAGGGTTAAATACTTAAAAAAACAATCATGAATCACTGAAATACGGAAAATTTTATATTTTTTTACACTTTATGTTCTGGATGGAGTAGCATAGGTAAAATAGGTGCATAAAAATAAGGCGTAGGTAATAAATTGAACTGAAACATCTCTCTCGGAAACAAAGCTGAATTTAAAAAATTAAAATTAGTTTTTTTATGCACTTTCGAAAAATAATTTATTATTAGTAAAAATTGAAACAAAAAATAATTTTTAGGTATGTAGGTACATAGGTGCTAAAAACAAATAATGAGAAATATAAATTTGGTTTGTTTAAATTTTATTTTATGCCGTAGTACCTACTAAATTGCAGTTATAAGGCTGCTTTATTTTTGCTAAGTGCGTAGCATTCTCGAGAGTAGATCTCAGGTGTGGGGGGCAGAGGACACTGTCTATGTACTAATGGTCGAGAAAATACAAAAGAATTTTTTACGATACCTCTACATGACAGAGTTTGGTTATTACCCATGGCTGTTTCCAGCAGCATTTATCTCAGGAATTCTAGGTGTATGCAGCCTTAGTTCCAGAAGGGATGTTGCATTACTCCTGATGGTGTATAAGCTTCTAAACGGCTTAGTCTCAATACCAGACATTCAAGCTAAAATAGGATTCTATGTCCCGGATAATTTTGCACGAGGCCGCCAACACAGGCTTTTGATTCTTCCTACGTGCAAAACTAACTTACTGTAGGGTAAATTAAGGGGAGTGTCACATAAATATTTTGTGACAAGTGTAGTTCTTGCTTAATTGGAGTTATTTTATCTATGGTGTTTTTTTTTTTAAGTTTGGCAATATTTTTTAAGGAAAAAGAGAGAGTTTTGTTTATGGTCACTTCCTCCCCGGGCAGCTAGGCCAGCTGCACGGTGATCTTGTCACTCGCCATTTAAGGTGTTTTAATCTGAGTTAATCATGTGATTAGAAGTTATTCTTTTCTTTTAAAAAGGCGCGGGGTTGTTTTTCCTATCACGAATAGTTCGTGTAGGTTATTATTTTTAGTGGAGTTGATGGAACTCCGCTTTTTATTGAGTGTTGGCCGGTGGTCATATTTGTAGTACTCGTGTTTCGGATTTGAAACCGCAAATAGTTTGGTCCTAGCTGTGGCTAGAAGTTGATGGCTGAGTATCCCCGCGTCGCGAAGGAACGGATTGCTGTTCCCGAAGTCCGTAAGACGAGTCTGGTTGGTTGCCACGTGCTGCGGATTTGAAGATCCTACAGGCGCGCGTTGAAGGAGTTGCGCCCTCCCGTCTCCACTAAGTGAAGGATGTCCTGGCTCCCGCCACGGGTCCGTTCCCCTCTACTGGAGTCAAGTTTTTGTTCGCCACCCGTTGTTATTCCTTCGTTTCTCGACCACGTAAAGTTAGCTTAGTTTGGTTCAGGAGTCCATCTGGTATGTGCCTACTTTTATTCCTATTGTTACATGGTTATTATTTGTACTCCTTTGTTGTACTTTTGATGGTTTTCAATATAATTTCGATTAAGTATTTACTCTTATTATTTCTGATTTCCCACCTTACTTGACAGAAAATTAACCCAACAATCATGAGATTGAGATCTTTGCTCTACCGTTTTTGTACACTCTACTGGATCCTGGAGATCTCACTATTACTTGTAAAGATTGGAATGTTCCTACATTACATTTGGCATCCAATGTATCCTACCTTACATTTGGTGCCCAACGTGGGCGCATCTTCATCTCCATCTTCATTGCATCTTCATTTTCATCTCCCGAAAATAACTACAATATTTTTTTTACCTTCATTTTTGTGAGGCTGGTATCATCGTAAACCTGCGCGCGGATTATATCATTACCAATTATATACCAATGGTATAATGGTACCCAAGGGCATCACCAATGGTGATGCCCTTGGATATAATCACTAGGTTAATTAACTGCCTCGCAGGAAATGTGGATATTTTCCACATGTCCTACAACGTATGTAAACATGAAATATTATAATTCAAGACTTAATCCTACATTTGAAACTTTTTATTTTGTCCCACTTGTGTATTTGTTATTCACTTTTTTGTAATTTTCATTACCGATATTGCAATGTAATGGTTTAAACTGTTTTTGCAAATAAATAAATAAATTTAAAAAAAAAATTTTTTAAAAAGAGACAGATTATAGAAAAATTTGTATAAAATAAAAGCTAGTAGACATAAATAATAATAATCCACATTCACGATACAGCTCTCTGAAGTACCGAAAATAAAAGTATTTAAATTGTTTCTCCTAATAGAGTAAAGTTAATAAAACAAACTTTCCGCAAATATTCGCAGCTGAAATTTTGCAACCGCTTATTACGATAGTTATTACATATTTACTTTAAATTGGTTTGTCTGAGTACCCAGGTGGACAAACTATGTTTAAGTTTAAAAAATGTTAAAAAAATACTCTTTATTTTCGAGAATAATCATTTAATGGAATCCACCTTTTACGTATCAAAAACAAATAATATTGTGAAAATTACCTAGAACTGTTAACCATTGTTAAAAACAAAACAATTTCTATCTTACATTATGATCATAAGCATTATAATAATTAGTATTATAAGTATTAAGTATTTTTATATTAGATATATACTATTAAGTAAATATTATGTATTACGCATCAAGATATCAAGTTGAGATTTAAATATATTATTATAAGCAAATAAATAGGAAAAGTGAGAGATTTCTTACAATCAAACTGATTGATCAGTTTTGTAGGATAAAATATTGTACATATAATAAAAATAAAAAATAAAATAAAATAAAAAACATATATTATGAACAATATTAAGGAAATGAAACCATCGAAATCAACCAAAACACTATCAAAATTTAAATTACTCCCAATAAAGTCAAGTTTGACCCACGACTATGTTACATAAAAAAATTAAGATTCAAAACGTTTCAGGATAATCCTCTAAAGCATTTGCAATCGTAAAAAGTTTTATTTTCAATATATTGTCAAATTTCACGATGGCGAATCGGTTCTATGGAATGAAAACACTGTGCAACTTAGCCTCATATTTATGTACACAATATACTGTAAAGAACCAACACGTAAATGACTTAAAAACAATAATAGGAACCTCAAGAAAAATAAAATTTATATGCAAATTCAAAAAAAACATCGGAGTAGCTTCTAGCAACACGAGTAGTAGGATGACCGTCGCTTAAGGGGACAAAGATACGGGTAGTTAGGTCAGCCGTCGGTCAAATAACACGAAGGGAAAATTTCCAAGCAGAATTATGCCCTTCACCTGTAGACATGGAGGACGAAAGAGGTTAATGACTGTTGGGCGAATATTTACGAACCGGAAAGATTCTGTGATAGTACGTTAATGGTGCGACCAACGTATAATGTAACGAGCAATGGCGGCCGGCAATCGCCAACGCGTCATTCCTCCAAATTCACCCCAGAGCAAAGCAATCAAAATTTTTCAAAATGAGAATAATTTTATATAGCGGGATCATTTATTTAAACTCTGCTTTGTAGAAGATTATAAATTTAGAACACATGAAGATACAATAAATGAACAATAATATATATTTAAAAACATGTAGTGGCAATAACAATAGTAGAAGTTTAATACGTGTATATTCAGATTATTTTGGCAATAATTAAAATTTAAATTTAATGTTGAAATGTCAAATTGTGATCATTTGTATCCCATGCTCGTTAAATCTCTCTTGTCTCTATTATTTGTGAGTAAATGTCTTAGTAATGAATAATTGGCTGATTTTAATTACTGATTGATAGGAATAATAATAATGATTTTGATGAAATTTCGCTTTGCTTGTAAAAACAACAGACTCGAGTATTTTTATATCCGTGGAGGAATTATATCCATTAAAAAATGTTTATTTTTTTTAATTTATTTTATAGCTTTCCATAATGTGCCGAATTTATAAATCTAAAAATATGGGAAAGGCAGTGAAATCTAGGTAAATTCATTGGCTTCAAACCCCAGTTAACAGCTTTATCAGTTTTGATATTAATATTTCGAGGAATGGTATTAATTAATTAAGGTAATAATACGATATGGACACCAATCGCTCGGGTGGATACATTTACTTATTAAAATGTTGTGGCTGTAAAGTACTTTGGGAGTGAATGGAGCTACTTACGTTCACTCCCAATGTTTTTTCCGACTTTAATGTAGCGTATACATTTGCAAACACGAACCGAACCACGAAATATGGAAAGGAACAAACCAACCATTCCAAAAATGCATCCAAATAACCAAACTCGCTTCCTAATTTTTCAATTTGGGATGCGGGTCGCCCAGAATAACCAACACCTCTGCCATAGGTCACCCAAAGTGGTTCGCTGCGTTTGGTGATTTAGCAGGGGTGCCCGGGTTCAACGGGTGGGGTGTGTTTAGGATGCGCCCTTCTACAGTTCCGTGGCGTGCCAGATCGGGAGATGCTGGTTTGGTGAGACCCTTTGACCTCTCCTACTAGTCTCTCGACCCATCGCCTTGCGCCGCAGTGGGAGGGATATATTCAATTGTCACTACTAGACACACTGATCCCTAGATTCCTACCCAACACTCATACGTTCTACCTTCCCAGAATTTCCTCTCATTCCTTTCCTTAAAAAATACCTTAAACACAGCATGCCAAAAGATGACATAGTCCCTGAAGGAAATTATTTTCCTCCGGGGCCTCCCGTGTGGGGTTAATGTAAAAAAAACATAAGTGGCATTTACCACGGACCCATTTATGATTCTATTACGTGATCCATGATTCGTGGTTCAGTTGACGTTTCGGTTCGCAAATGTATAGGTAGCACAATACGTCTGAGTTGAACGAGTGACGATATTGCCAAAAAATTCTACCATAATCTGTGGAAAATGTTTATTTCGAGGGATAGGAGGTTTTTCGACGAGATTTTTTTTAATCAAACCGCAAAAGTCTAGAAAGAAATATAATATTCATTGTTTATTGAACTCATTTTGACAAAAACTTTTTGAAAAAATCGTAAGTAATATATTTATCTTAACCTCACGCCTACTGTAATCTTCAGGCAAAAAATGTTAGGTAGGTATCTCAGAAGTTCGCAAGAGAATACTTAAATATACTCGTATTAAATCGAGTGATTACGCTACCATTACACGGAAAAAAATAAATAAAACGATTTATTAAAAGTGTTTTAAAATTAATATACACCCTGTTAAAAACGGGACTGTATGCCGCTTCCTGACATTTTTTTAGTAAATTCCTCATATATCGGAACACGTGTTCATGTACCTACATTTGTCTTGAAAATATACAATGACGAAATTCTAAAATGTTGTAATTTTCATAAAAGTGAGATAACATAGGTATTTTACTTAAAGTTTATCAGGATACCCATCAATTCATTTACTAAATGGCCTACAATCCCGTTTAACAGGAGTACGAATAATTTGAGATTCTTAGTAAATTATCAATATTGAGTAGTAACAACAGTAAGTTTTCTCCGTGAATATTAAGGTACCAAAATCCACCCTCGCAGCTCGAATATTATTACACACCTACCTAAATAGTACCATATTTTCTTAACATTAAAAAAATACGTTTTAGCTGTGTAGATATGTAGCATTTTAAGGTTTATTTGAGGTTAAAAAGATGCTTCTTCCGTCGACATTTCCGATAAGCAAATGTAATTCTAAAAAATCTTTTCTCGAATTAGCAGAGAATGCAAAAACATCCAGTATCAGCCAATTCCATCGCTAAACGCATAATGACCGACCCTTCGCTCCTATCACTGTGTTCAGTCAGTGGTGAGGGGAACTTCTGCAGACCTTGGAAAATAATTTTATTTTAGAGAACTTTAGGCTTTTCAATCCTTTTGGCATCTTTTGCTTCTCTCGTCCTGCGCCTGCTTATTTGCATTATCTGCAATAACGCCACACTGATTAGAAATTATTGATCATCAATAAAAATGAAACTGGAACATCATATAAGATTTTTGCACAATGTTTAAAAGTGATATTGTATAAAATAATGAAATTATTTTATTCGTCGCCTTAGTGATAATATTCTCCTTGAATACATATACCTAAAACATTTAGAATCACATCACCGATTTCAGAAGAAGCCATTTAAAATCAGAATTTGGAGGCAATTGCGCCTAAAACGTAACAAGATGGATAAAATAAAAAAAAATCACAATAATGCTAGCCAAATTCTTACGATGCTAATTAAGCCGTTGTATTAGATTTATTTTACATTCGAATCTCCTCGGGCGCAAAATCTGTAACTATTGTAATAAAAGTTATTGGTGTAGAAAATTCCCACCGATAATTTAAAATAGTTAGTTAATAATTTTCATGGGACTGTAGTAATAAATAAGAGACTAAAAACAACTGACTCGAAATATTATCTTCTTATATTGCTGCTGCTTCTTACTTAGATTTTACAATCCCGCATCCCGCAGTCCCACGGGATTTCAACAATACTCCCGCAAATTTGCGGGATTTCCACGCGTGATATTTGTTCGTTTGCAAAATTTTTAAATTATATAACTACGATAATCTCACCAACTAGGGTGGAAGCAGAGTTAGAAAGTTTTCCGCTCCTGAGCTTCTGTGAACATATTTCCATTAATTTTATAATATTACTAGTACAAAAGACGATTGATCTCAAATTGCTGTGGAGAGTCGTTTCAGTGACAGTTATATTTTTATAGATTTATAGATATATTTAAGTCTTCTTAAAATACTTATTATGTTAACTTTACAATATGTTTTTTATAATATTACTAGTACCAAAGATGATTGATATGGTAAGTCCTCGTAAAGTAAATTTTTAATGTCTTTTTTTTAATACCATTATCAAAGATAATTTATTCCAAATATTTTTAAAAAAAGTTAAAGAAATGAAGGCATTATTGCAATTTTATATCCCTTAATAAAATCCTGCTACATCCGCAGAATTTTTAAATTCTATCCCGCAATCCCGCGGGATTTGAAAAAACTGCGTGATTTGCACTTCCCCCGTCGTACTATGAAAAATTGGGTTACGTCGTTAAAATTTGCGATCTGCATGTTACAGCTAGGAGCCCCTTAGCAAAACTCCACTGTCGCCACGTTTTGTTTACAAATTACGAAGCGCGGCGCGACTAATATTTTCAGTTAACTGTTGCAGCACGCCTTATAATATGCTATTTTGGTGCCAAATCTGGGAGACACGTTTGAACACGGACATATTTAATATGTTGACGGTGAATCCTATGTATTACGACAAGCGAGATAAAAATTTCGATGTGTTTAAATCGAACAACCTCACTAAATTCACAACATTTATAAAAAAAATAACGTTGAATAATAATATTCAACAGAAAACACACTATTCCATGTTATTTTTTTTTCCTTTTTTATCTTTTTCTTTTGGGAATTTGAATTGGATAAAAGCACGGCATGTAATTTTGATTTTCTGGTCGTCATTATTTTATTGGTCGACGATGTAAAAAAATATTAACACTGTCAAATATTGAAGCATAAAGATACTTTACAAAGCAAAACAAATAATAACTAAATCTACAGAATCTTTTTTGCACTTTCACCACGTTTAACCAAAACATTTGGTTCAACATGGTGAAAGATTTGTGAAACGTGGTAAACATTTGTTTTGGAAATGTTGAGAAATTCTCAAATTTGTTTTGAAAGAAACTCCTACCGCGGTAATGTTATATTTCATATCCTTTGTTTTACCGAGTGCAGTACAATATTTTGCGATTTCGTCAACCACAGTAATACCGGAAATTAATATCCTTACGGATTTTTTAAAATTATATTGATATATTGTTAATCAATTGTTCCAACATACTAATAACACAGGTCTGCAAAATTGATATTTTAATTTTTTTTTAATTCGAGAATGCCATCCATTTTGACCCATCGCGTAAGGATTTTCCGCAAAGTGTAAATTGAAATATAGGCAAAACTTGCCTTACACTACTTCTGTAGGGAATGTTCAAAAGAAAATTATACAAAATTTAATTAATTTTAAGTCATAAAATATTTTATTTACATTATTTACAATTACAAATCTTTTTAAAATCTGCTTTTTTAGTTTCGAAGCTTAGTTTTGTGCTTTTTCTTTTCATTTAATTCAGCTTGAGAAAATTGTTGAGGTCCACTGGAGTCGCCTACTTGAATCTCGTTACTAGAACTTTCTTCTGATTCACTTTCTGATGATGACAAATCGTCTAGGCTTTGGGGTGCTTGTGGTTTAGGAATGACAGGTCCGTGAGGGACTGGGCAGAGTGCCGAATCCATGTTTGGGTAACAAGTTTGTTTTTCATTTTTGGTACTACACCTTTGTACATTACGCGAAAAAAAGTAGAAGTCATCGCTGTGGTTTCGGGGCTCCCTCCAGAATATAGGAACATAACATTTATAATACATAGATAATATATAGAATATATAGAACATAACATAACATAACATTTCATAGGAACACCAAAACGAAAAGATTTAACTTCAACTAAGTCTTTCAACACACCCTGAACAAAATCCATTCGGGGCCCAAGATTTGTCCTGATCCCCAAATCTTCAAACTGATGATCTTCAAACCAAAATAAGCAAAATACACTTTTTAACAAAAACAGTAATATTTCTTTGTTGTTTTTTTACTATAAATTCAACACAAATATAGAAAAAACTCTCAGAAGAATTTACACAATCTCTCAAAGTCATTTTTGAAACGCACGCTACGAAAGTTGGAACAGAAATAAATAAATGAAAGGGCATGGAAGGGAGTGAGCACCTTGGGAATTCCGTCATTCTCTCATCATACTTACTATGGAAAATCCCGATATATGATTCAACGCTTACTAATCTTCATGAGTTACTAAATGTTTTGTTTCAGTCTATAAAACATAACATTATCTTATGATAAGTTGGAATTAATAAAAAAAATATATTTCGACAATGAACCCCGTTTCCCGCCGTAAGATAAGCAATCCCCCAGTATTTTTCGTTTTGCGGGAAAACCTTACGTGATGGAAATTTTTTGATAATTTTCCCGAATTCAGCAACCAAAAATACATGGGAATTGCCTATTAATTACCCCTTGACCTTTGTAAAATCAATACTCAATTACTACGACTACACGATCTCGAATTACGATGCCGGAAAACGGGGGGCGGACATTAATTTTTCACGGTATATTTGAAACTAGATACTTCTTTAAGCTTTATTAAGGGTTCTGAAAAGAACATCCGGGTTTATTTTATATTGACCCTTGTCGAACTTCCGTCTAAAAAAGGTAAACCTTTTCCCGCCTTCGAAAAGTGTACAATGCTCCGCTGGATTCTGTGGATACGTTGCGTCAGTTCGTAGTTTAGAAAAATTCCGCTTCCCTGCATACCACTTTCCACCAACAAAATTCTAGGAACCGTAAAAGATAAGTGAGATCGTCTACAAGTCGTATGGTATCGTTTTAGAAACTTATTGATTATGGGTTATTGATTTGTTTACAATTAACCACTCTTTTAGTAGTTTCTAGTATCGGGGTACATAATACCACATAATTGAAAGGATTACATGTACTACATTTATACAGCCCTGCTTTATAACTAGCAATATACCAATGTTCACACTAACAAAAAAATTTGGAGAGTCATCTTTGAAAAATTCAACGTTCTTCCAAGTACCCGTTCCCGAGAATTTGGCCTATCCTTTTCGCAGAAACGATGGACGTAAAGTATTATATTACTGACTATATATTTTGTGTTACCGAAATGTTAGTGTTTGTTTAGTTCTAGATACAAGGTACATCGCTCGCAACCAAGGTTCGGTAAAACAAATCCAATAGGTGACCCAGATGGTTCAACTGTCGCGAGTAGTCTCCGATATGAGAAAAAAAATAATAAAAAATTTATATCTTCGTTTGTTCAAAAACTTAAATTAAAGTTATTCACTGATTGCTTTGAAATTTTAACAGAACGTTGCATTTGAATAAGCGTTTTTACATAGATGGCACCTTTGACAGGTAAAAACATGTTTTTTTTAAACAGCGCAGTCCATTGAACAAACATGGTTTTTTAAACAGCGCCATCTTTTGGACGTACAAGCAACACGCGCTGTTGTGTCTCTATCTGCACAGACCGACTGAGCCACAACAACGCGTGTCGGGGTACTATCAGTATTAAAAAATCAATGAATTTTTATTTTTTGTTAGATACTAATAAATACAATTACAGAATTATGAATCTTTGACTGTCCAACTAGGAAGGTTTCCCTTTCAGGATAATCAAATTGATAGGTTTAGTTCATATGAAGTAGGTAATTTAACACAAATTCATAATAATTTATGCATATCATTGGGGAAATTACTTTATACATTATATTAAATTCATTATGGAAATTACTTTCATGTTTACAATAAGTTAAACATTTTAATTTTTTTAGAATTATTATTTTAACTGATTTAAGACGTGTTTATATTACGTATTTTTTGAGTTTGTGAATAGTGGTGGGAATTTTAAGTCTAGAGGCCAAAAGTATTAAATAGTTAAAATATATGAACGTAGTAAACATTTGTTGTTTATTTATTTATTTATTTATTTTTTCATGTTCTCCATAAAACGGTTAAACATCAATATATCACGGAGAAGTTGCCATATGATCGTACTCATGTATAGGTAAAATCTTATTGCATTTTTTTACAATAATCAACACCATCGAAATAAATAGGTGTAAGTCCCTCTATAGGTATATTATTATGTTGAAGACTTCGTGTCAGATACCTTATTTAAATTGAACAAAAATTTAGGTTTTTAAAAATATATATCTAATTACTCTTACGCTCTATTGTACTCAATTTTCTTTCAAATTGGTTAATTTAGTATCTGATAATATTCTTACCTAAATGACTGTACAGTTTAAGATTATTGTAAACGGAAGTGGGGCCCTCTGTTATTTTCAAAAATAACCGTTATAGTTTTCAAACAGCGGCAGCGGTTTTTTATCTGCTAATTATGTATATCACGTGTTCTATGGGTCTAAAAAATATACGTTTAATGGTTATCAATTTGGGAGGCGGGTTTGGATACCGCCCGCCTGGAAACCATTTATTGGATAACCAACACCTATTCCATAAGTCATCCTAAGTGTTTCGCTACATTTGGTGATTTATCAGTGGTTTCATCGGGTGAAGTGTGTGCAGAATGCGCCTGCCCACGAGCTGCGTAGCGTGCCAGATAAAGAGAGGCTGGTTTGAGGAGACCCTTTGACTTCTCCAACTGGTCTTTCAATTATCCTTTTACCTTTCCAAAACTTCCTCTCTTTCTTTTCCTTAAAAAAGATCCTTCGCACAACATCTTAAAAGATGACATAGGCCCTGAGGGAAATTATTTTCTTTATGGCCTCCTGTGTGGGGTTAATATAAAATAAAAATGTATATTTTTCGTAATTGCCCAACATTCTAAAACATTTTTTAGTATAATTGGATAATTTTTATAAAATTATCTTATGTACGTTGTTTTATTTTCAGTATTTAACTCCGCTCTGCGTGATCACTTGTGTATACGCCCGCATGGCCCTCAGACTGTGGGGATCCCGTGCGCCAGGAAACGCGCAATATTCCAGAGATGCCAACCTCATGAAAAACAAAAAGAAAGTAAGTAACCAACCCGTAATTTTTTACCGTAGTTTCATTTAATTTCGGGCAATATTCTGTTTACCGCTCCCCACTCCTCTACCTTGTTTACCTGAAAAAGTTGCATCGTTTATTTTTTTCAGTTTTAAGTTTAATTTGTGGAACTCCTTTTTAATTGTGAGTTTTTCATTTGCACGTTTGATGACATAATTGTTCAATTTCTAATTTAAAAAAAAACTGTTTATTTATAACCATGTTCTGTTGTGTAATTATTGTAACGTGAGACAGCTATTTCGCCTTCCGAAGGCAATAAAGGAACCGTTTGATTTCTGAAGGTACAGTTTGATAATGCATTCAGAAGGCGAAACAGTTCTTTATAATCATATATTTTTAAATAAATTATTGAATATGATTGAAACGAAAAACTTAAAAGTTTTATTGCTTATGTTTTATAGCGGGGATGGGAGGAGTGTGCCTATTCAGATCTGGAAACAAAACAGGGCTAATTTCAAGCAATTTTTCAATTCTAAATGGTAGAATTAAAAGGGCGATACTGAGAGTACCTTTCACTCTGGTGAAGGGAAATACGCATAGATTTTCAGCATAACTTTTGCTAATATTGATTAATGCTTTATGTTTAAGGACTGTCTAAATGCCGGTATTTCTGTTGCTTCTTAAGCTCGGCTTGACAGATAGATATTTACGTCAGGAAACCTACTTGATTCAACTTGAAGAACTTAAATATCTTTCAATCCGAGCTTAAACAGCCACTAAAATACCGGCTCTAAGTAAATTTATAATTCCGTCACATATTAGAACAGGCTTATATTAGGTCGGACCGACGCCTTTGTCGTTGCTCGGTTGTCAGCTCTAGCTTTGTACATTATGTAGTGCCGATACAGCGCAATACAAGCATTTATGACAACAATACCAGACTCGACTGCAAAATCGTTAAAAAACGTCCGGTAAATGTGTCGTCGCCGACAGTTTTATCGGATCCCACTAATACAAATGTATTTAAATAGCACCGTTGGTCTGACCTTATGTGAACCTGCTCTTACCAGTAAGCAGTGGCGGCTCCTGTAAGGAAATCATTTGGTCAATGACTCCTGATTTTTAATAGACACTTCAGTATGTATGTTTGTTTTTAAAAAATACAAAATGTATGACTTCTTTCCAATTGATGAGGTTTTTAACAAAGATAAATCATATTTAAATGAATCGATGAATAAGCTCTTCAAAATTATGAATAATATTTTAATTTGCTTTTGGGTTGGGAGTACCTAAGTATATTATTAACAAATGATTTGCGGTAAACTCCAATCCTTGTTTTTATGATATAGATCTCTATAACTGATTTATAACCAAAAACAACAATTCCTGTTTCATCCTCATCCACCTTCTATTACATTTGGTTTGTGAATAAATTATTCTTGAAAAATATTTGTTTTTTTTTGTTGTTGTGGGTTATTTTTTTTATTTGTGATTTAAACTAAATCTTTATAAATTGATATTTAAAAAATGTGAAATGAAATGTGAGATTGGTATATAACAAATTTATTATCTATCATACACTTACAAAAACGTATCCAAACTTTCTGAATGTATTATTCAGTTTAATTAATCTTCTTGAAGTTTGAACAACCTAAGCCATCTTTTGACTAACAAAATACGTGTTTTCATTTAAAATTTGCATGAGAGGGCTGGTTATCCCATAAGTATATCTTACAAATCAGAAAAGCTGTTTTACCATTTAACGCCATTTGACTGGAAAATTAATTTGGATCCCTATTTATCATTAAATTTCCCAGGTACTACATTTTTTACCGACATCTTTATAATGCCACTTTGGCCTTTTTTGTTGATTTGAGTTTTGGAAATTTTATTAATATATTATTTTCAATATAATATTTGTTAAAGCACTCCCATTTTATTAACATTTAAATTTGGTAATGATAAACATACAAAATCGTTAAAAGAAAATGCTATTGACCACAATGAAATTTTGCAGAAATGCTCCAAGTGTTTTACGCATACTTTGAAATTCCTATTTAAAAGGCTGTAGAGTCCCATTTACAATCACTGATTTCAACAAAATGAGAATTAAAATGCTCTCTACACATACATGAAATTAATTTGTGCTAAATGAAAAGCAAATGAAGAAAACTAAATTAAGTCTTTAATGAATATTTTCATAATGTGAAATAAGGTATATTTCACGGCCTCAAAGAGAAAATTGTACGACTTCAAACATTTGAAAGAACAAACAAGAAGTTTTCAAAAGTAAGCATTCGAAGAATCTGTATTGAAATAATGTCTGTTGTTTTGTGGGTGAATTTCGACTACATTATATAAATTTAACAAAGGGAGGAATTGCTTTCTTCATTTTATTTAGAATTACAAGTCGTAACATTTGTTCATTAAATTCCTCTTCTCTGGCTCTCCAAATTTCAGCGTATGAATGCAAAAATACCTGTTATTCCTACTATTATTTGGCTAGATTCTACTGGTACGTACGTACCTTAACCTTTACTTACCTGAGGGTAAACATCACTAATCATCCAAAAAGTGATCACCAGAGTCCCTCTTATATCGCGGAACTATCGTGTCTCTAATTATCAACTTTGCCCTTTCCAGTAACACTCTATTATCAGTTGCTATTTTTTATACCTACTGTTTTAACCGGAAATCGCCCATCTTTGCCCGTCATTCAATCATTAAGAAATATAAATTGATAAAAGAGATCATACGAATTCAAGCGAAACTTAAGTAAATATTATTGTAGCCCTTTATGATAAAATGCACTTTTTACTTCCGCACTAGCGGCTTTTTGAGGTGAGCATTTTTTTAAGCAGATCGAGGGGGGAGAGTAATTCGGTCGGAATTGGACACATTGATGTAGAAACGGGATAATCTTTTGCAAATGCAGATGGATTACAAAATAATTTTTTAAGGATTACCTAAATTAAAGAGTACTTAATCTAAAAAAAAACAACGTAGATGTCTCACAAAACTCGCGTGGGGGGTGTATTACACCTCTCCGGTGCGGGAGGGTTAACGAGGCTTTCGACGATGGGTAATAATAATAATAATCTGTTTTAGACCTGACTTTATCACCCGGCTCACGTACATGGTACCTAATTCATTATTTAAAGGGTCTTTGTTCAATATAAATTGAGGTCAACCATTTAGCAAGTTTATTCCCTTAAACGGGGGTTATTTTCGTCTTCTAAGCAGCAAGGTTTTCCTGTTTATTTACAGTTTTACTAGTTCAGAATCCTTAGGCAGTAGATATACGAGACTTTTTTACATCGAAAGCATTCAAAATAATTTTACACTTGTTAGCCACTCGAGCGATAAGTGTTCGGTTTTCGATTTAATAAGGAAATATGTAAATTGCTTACTGCGATTTAATGCCAATTAATCCACCTAGATTTTTCCGTTTATCCCATATTTTTAAGTTCTATAAATTTAACACATTATGGCAAGCGATCGCGCAAGACGTTTTGCAAACTTGCCATAATTCATTCAAGTGAAGAGGCTTAGCATTTATTTATTTTTTTATTTATATCAAACATATTTTTTAACGAAACTGTCCAAATCGATTGAGAATTCATTTTTCGTTTTCAAATTGGGGAGCGGCGCCATTAGTTTGTAAAATTACCATAATTGATGTACTTAATAATTAACTAAAAATAATCAACCTAGCTGATAAACTTAAATAGTATAATATGATGTCCACTTACCTGAACAAACAGAATAGAATATAATAAAATATGATGTCCACTAACCTGAACAAACAGAATAGAATATAATAAAACTTTAAATAATAAAATATGATGTCCAATAGCCTGAACAAACAGAATAGAATATAATAAAACTTGAAATAATATAATAAGATGTCCACTAACCTGAACAAACAGAATAGAATATAATAAAACTTTAAATAAAAATATGATGTCCACTAACCTTAACAAACAGAATAGAATATAATAAAACTTTAAATAATAAAAAAACTTGGAAATAACATAATACAAATATCAACACCAATCAGAAAGATAATTACAAAACTTAAATATTTTAAAAATTAAATAATAAACATCTTACGCCTACAACACTTAAATCAGTATACCATATTAGCATACGGTATCATCATTTGGGGTTGCTGTGCTCAAACTATTATTGATTCTCGGCAAAAAGCTCAAAAAATGGTTATACTCGTACGTGTTATCGACAAGCGACCGACAGATATTCTTCACATCGAGTTCTAATCGAGTATAATGTCTTAAAATACATGTCAACTCTATTTGAAATTTATGCCAACACATTTCTTGCACAAATCCAATTAAAAACAGACTTACAACACAATCACACCTCCAGAAATATAACCAAACGACACTACAATATGCCTAAAAATCATTCATATAAAATATAATACTTATCAATGTTTAATTAATTATTATTTGTCAAATCAAATATTAACTAAATCGGAATCGTATAATTTACCAACTATTATGAAAATCTTCACTCTGTAAACTTCACCCCCCATAACTCAGGGGCATCCCTAGCATGGCAGTTGGAATAACATTAAATGTGATTTTTTTTTGAAATAACAAAAATAATAAAAAAACATATTACAAATATTATTATAATAGAAAGATAATTAAAATCTTAAAATATATTTTATTAAATATAACTTAAATAATATGATGGTTATTAAACTTTAGAAAACACAAAAAATATAAATAAAAATTAGAAAATAAATGTACCTACTTATTAGGTAGGCAATAATTGAAAGTAGGTACAATTCCAAATACAGATTTGGTAATATTGTATGAAATGGGTACAAAATACATTGCAACAATAAACGCAACCTAGTAAAAAAATTAGACATTATTACTCCCGCTTCACAAGAGTATTATTTCAAAAGCGGATATAATATTTGTAGAGGATTAAAAAGAAAATATATTAATTATTAATGAATTAATTGATCAATTTCCTTTAGGTGTATAACATAATTTAATCAATTATAATACAAATGGGTTCAAATAATCAAAATATGTGTAAAATTCTTTGAATTAAATTGAAACTATAAATTTTATATTTTATATATAAATTATTATACCTTGTGTTGATATTTGGGGATATCTAACTTACCACGTGTAGTGTGTTGTGCCTTGAGGTTTCTTCTCCCTCCTGATCTTCCAGGAGTCACTTTTCGCTGCTGATTTCCAGATATTTATAAACTTTTTTTACTTCTGTCATTTTCCATACTATTATTGTAGTTGTTTACTGTTGTGAATAATGGAGGAGGATTTCCCTCCTGGACCCCCTACAAAGCCCCCAGATCCCTCTCCGGACCCCCAGATAATTTTATTGGGGAAAATGTAGAAATTTCTGACAGCGATTCTGTCATTTTGACCTCTACCAAAAAAAGGAAATTTACTCCGTCTTCCCCAATAAAACTTGACTGGCCTTCGACTTCACAATCCCCACCAGCAATTTCTCAACTTCCTCCAACAAACTTTTATTCTCTTCATTCTTGTGGCCCATTCATAGTATACGCCCAAAAAACTGAGCAAGGACAAACCATCCACCCTCTTGAATTTGGCAAATTCCTATCAAATAGCAAGAATCTTTCAATCAAGCCTGGAGGTGTAAAAGCCGAGGGTCGCTCCCGAATCTCCGTCAAATTTCTCTCAGGGTCAGCTGCCAACAGTTTCATCAAAAATATTTTCATTTCATCTAATTCAAAGCTTAAGGCATATATCCCTACTTTCAATGTCACTCGCATGGTCCTGGTCAGAGGTATCTCGACCGATCTGTCCATCGAAGAAATTCTCTCTTCACTTTCAACCCCCCAACACATTGGCAATCCCATAAAAGCTAGGAGGCTAAATTACAAGGACTCCTCTGAGGGTATAATTTCCTCGAAGCCCTCCCAATCTGTCGTTATCACCTTTGAAGGTCAATCTCTTCCCTCCCATATATATTTATTCTTCAACTCATTACCAGTTGAAATGTATACTTATCCCACCACTCAATGTTTCAATTGCTGCCGTTTTGGTCATACCAAAGCTGCATGCAGATCTCAACCCAGATGTTTTAAATGTGGAGAAAACCACGCAGCTGACCAATGTCCTTCTTCCACCTCACCCAAATATTTTAACTGCTCAGGCTCACATACAGTTATCAACACTTCTTGCCCAGAACAATCTCACCAAAAAAATATTAAAATTTCTATGGCCTCTCAGAACTTGTATTTTCTGCAGGCTTCTAAACTATTCCCGCCTGTCAAAAAATCATTTGCTGAGGCTTTATCCAGCAACTCCTCATCCAACCCTCTTCGCTCCTCTACAACAACTTCTTCTCGTTCAACTAAATTCACATACAAAAACGCTATCTCTAAGCCGGCTCCTGGATACGATCAGCAACAACACAACTCACTGCTCTTAAATCCCAATGGTTCATCTCTATGAAATGCCACAAATGGGTGTGCAAATAATTATAATCCGTCCTCAATGAACTCTCTAAAACTTTTTGAAAAACTCTCCCAAGACAATTCTTCATTTATCCAAACTCTTATTATGCTTCTAATTGACCTTACTTCTTTTCAAACTAATCTACCGTCCAACGCTGCTACTATTATTTCCACATTAAAATCATTTATTCAAAATTACTCTTCAGGATATCAGAATACTTTAGTGGAATAGCCGAAGTGCTATTTCTAACAAATCTGATCTCTTTGACCTATTAAATTCCAACATTATTTCTTTGGCTGCTATCTCGGAGACTTGGTTTACTCCATCCACCCACTTTAATGTGGGAGGGTATTCTTGTCTCCGCGACGACCGCCCGGAAGGTTTGGGCGGCGGTGCTGCCCTTTTTATTAAAAAATCCATATCATTTTCCCCAATAAATAATATCAAACCCCCCAATGCTGACTTCAAAATGGTTGCAGCTAAAATAAAGGACACATCCTTTATTTCAGTCTATCTTCCCCCAACAGCCCACTTCAATAAACAAACTTGGTTGCAAATTGTAAGTCAACTAAGCCCTCCTTTCTTTATATCAGGCGATTTTAAAGCTCATTCCCCCGTCTGGGGTTCTGCTTTCTCCGACCGAGATGGTCGAAGTGTGATGGATTTCCTAGATCAATCCAACCTTTTCCTTTTGAATGACGGATCTCCTACTAGAATCTCACGCCCCAGCACAAACCCTAGTGCAGTGGATCTCTCGATATGTTCTACTAGTCTGGCTTCTCTCTCCTCGTGGGTGGTGTCCCCCGACCCTTGCTCCAGTGATCATTTCCCGATCACCATTACTTATCAAACTTCTTTCCAATCAGACAAGTCTCATATTTCGACAAAGATTAAAACAAAACACACCAAATTGGATGAATTTAACTCTCATATGGACAAGTCCCTTCTAAATTTACCCGCCACCGATATATTTTCCGTCAAAGATGACTATAATAACTTCAAATCAATGCTCATAACTGCAATAAATAAATCAAATCCTCCCCCTAAAACTAAATCTCTCAAAAAACTCCCTCCAACTCCCTGGTGGGATGAGGAATGTACCAAAGTAGTAAGAATTCGGAAAGCTAAATCTCTTTCATATCGTTACAATATGACTATGGAGAACTATCTTATATACAAAACGCTGAATCCAATGCCAAAAGGGTATTGAGGTCAAAAAAAAGATCCGGGTGGTACAACTTCTGCAGTTCAGTATCTCCGAACACTCCAATTTCGGAAGTTTGGTCTATGATCCGAAGATTTCGATCCTCCTTCAGTTCAACATCTCCTCGAGCGTCTCATTCTAAATGGATAGATGAATTCTTGGACAAAATTGCCCCCCCTTCTGTACCTAACTTAGATGAAATAACGCCCATCTATAATACTCCCATGTCTAATCATTGGCTAGACTCTCCATTCACCTTAATTGAGCTAAAAAAATGTTTATCAACAGTCAAGGACTCATCTCCAGGCAGAGATGGTATACATTACAGCATAATCAAAAATAGTAATGAGAATGTTCTAAACCACTTCTTAAGCATCTTTAATAAAATCTTCCAGACTGGTATAATGCCTGATGACTGGAGTTGTCAAATAATCATCCCTATTTTAAAAACAAACAAATCACCAAATTCTGGATCCAACTACAGGCCAATCGCTCTTTCATCCACCCTCAGTAAACTTTATGGAAAATTAATTAAAAACCGATTAGAATTTTTTGTCGAAAGTAAACAGCTTCTCTCTCCATCTCAATTTGGATTTAGGAAAAAAAATCCACTCAAGATAACCTTGCCATCATCAGCACTGATAGTAATTTATCAATTTCTAAACAGGAAGTTTGTCTTGCCGTCTTTATAGATATAGAAAGCGCCTTTGACAATGTTTCCATCCCAATCCTGAAAAAAAAACTTCTAGGCCTTGGCCTTCCCCCCATGTTTGTCCAATCTATTATTAATCTATTTTTAGATTAATTTTCATTGAACTTCCAGATATTTCGTCGCCCCAGTGCTTAATTGTCCAAACGACCATTTTAGCGAAAATGAGTTTTTAACCCAATATTGTTAAGAATCAAATTACGCGTCGTTCGATGAAGAAAAAATAGTTTTATCAGCCTCCTACAATTAATTATAAGCATTTTAAAATGTCAATGTCCACAACAATATTCTAAAAGTGAGTCCTTGTTTGGCCAATCTCCTTATTAGGCCAACCTCCTAGAGTCGAGAATTAAAATTGCGTGCTAGTTTGTTCAAACTCCACCAACCGACCAATTACAGCACGATGCGAGGATCACGTGATGCCGCCATCTTAAGTTTTTACATTCCAACGGTGTTTGTTTTCTGATGTTACGCGGAAGTAAAAAAGCATTTAAATATATACCAAGGAGTTTTTGATAGACAAAACAACAGGAAAATGTCAATAACTAATTACAAAAGTGCATACATACGCAGCAGTGCGGAAATAGATCGGTAAGTGTTAGTTTTAAATATCTCTATCAATACCAAATATGTTTTGTTTTTTTGATTGCAATGAACTTTGTCATACAGCGTGTTCACTTTTCTGTTTTCGCTCAGACTCTACTTTTTGCAAGTTTTTGCTGTCAAAATTGGTTTTTTGACTGACGATTCATATTAAACTAGTTAGATTAGTATTTCAATTCGAAATTTTCAGTATATCCGAATTTGTATGTAGCCGTTTGAGATTTACAAATTGATCTATAGTGATTATGCAGTTTGTTGAAATAAATTATAGTTATATAATAAATTATAATTCTGATTTTTTCCTCATTTGTGTGTTTTGGGGTTTTGATTACGATTCTGAGCATTACCAACAAAAACGGTAGGATTTTAATTTTTAGCCAAAAAAACATGTATAGGTATATTATTCACTGAAATAATTTGCATAAATTTCATATAATTTAAGTGATTTCCTGTGAAGCTGCTGACCCTGTACAAGTCTCAAGTCCGCCCAACAGTTGAATTTGGGAGCCACCTCTGGGCTGGTGCCCCAAAATACTTAATTAACCTACTTGAATCTGTGCAAAGGAGGGCGATCCGTCTGATTGACAATCCGTTGTTAACAGACCGATTGCCTTCTCTAATGCATAGACGCAATGTAGGCATGCTGTGTCTGTTCTACGGGTATTTCAATGGAGCCTGCTCCAAGGAGCTAGCAGCATTGATCCCTGATGCACCGGTGCACGTGCGCGAAACTCGACGGACACGAGCGGAACACCCGTTTACCATTGACGTTAGCTTCATGAGAACGGGTCGTTTTTTGTAAGTCGGTTCGTATGTGGAACGAGCTACCGGCATCTCTCTCCTATAATCCGAGCCTCTTCAAGGCCAGCATTAATAAATCCCTTCATACAGCCCCTACCTTAACCCGCCTCACAACGCCGCCCAACCGGGTGGTTACATAGTTCCCCTGTCTGTATACTGGCAGGGACGCTCTTGTGAGGTGTCACATAAAAAAAAAATCTGATCGTAAGAGATTCAGCCTACTGCGGTCATCTTCAGACTGGTACAGATATTCCTTAAGCTGTGCTTTATATACATTAAATTAAGGGAGGGGGATTAAAAGGGGTGGAATGCAATGATTTTATTCAAATTATATGGATATCCCATTTTCGTTGCTATGTCGTAACAACGAAGATGGAAGTCTAAAGATGGTTGATAGGCTAAACCCGGTCACGGTCAGAAATAAAAAAAAGTTGGACGTTGTTTAATATATTATTATCATTGAAGTAAATTATTATAATGGAACTGTCGAGTACCTGGCACGCGTTTCAATGCCACTCAAAGAAAGATTTGTCCCGCATCCCACGAACCCTCCCCCCTCACGGATTATCCTCACCCTTCCCTCTTTCAGTCCCTACTGCTAAGCTACAAGAAATAATGCACACATTTTTATAACAACTCAATCGCCACCTATTATACAATCTGAATGCAAATTTCATAACGCCAGAGTTCACCTTTATGTATGGAAACCTTCGCCGGCGTGCGCAAAGCAACTCACCAAAGTTTCATCGCAATCGGATGAATGATATAGGAAATAATAAGAGAATCTTTATACAAATTTCACAACGCCATAGTTCAATATAATATAGGGAAACCTTCGCGGGCATGCGCACAACTCAAAGTTACAAAGTTTTATCGCAGTCGGTAGAGTGGTATGGGAAATAAGATATGAATTTGTATATAAATTTCATAACGCCAGAGCTCACTTTTATGTATAGAAAAGGTATAGGAAATAAGAAGGAACAAACAAAGAAAAAATCACTATTATAAATATATATATATATATAGATTCCACCACGAATTGTCAGTATCCATAATAGAAATATTGAAAATAAACTCATCCTGTATATAACTAAAGGTGGTCGTTTGAACAAACAAGCACGGAAAGTTCTACGCAAAAGTTGCCCTATCTCCAATTCCAGTTTGTTCAATCTCCATTTACAAATTTCTGGTGGTGCGTTTTTGTTCAATCTCCATTTTAAAATGTAAAAAAAAGTATCAAAAACTATCCTTAGTCAATTTACAAAGAATTATTTAAGCTGATCAGACCTTTAGCTTGACGGAAATATCTTCATCTTAAACACCTGTCATAATGTTTCATTGAAATAATCAAAGAAAACCTCCTCCTGTAAAATTAGCAAATGGTCGTTTGGACAATTAAGCACTGAGGTGACGATTTCTCCTCAAAGTAGGTCTATTTGGAAGGGTTTACCACAAGGCGATGTATTGTCCCCCTTACTGTATAATATTATACACATATGATATGCATGTCACTATTCCCCCACAACTAAAAGTTATTGAGTTCGCAGATGACATAGCTTTCTTCTTATCTTCCAAAATCATCCCTCTCGCCGTCAAATATCTTAACGAAGCCATGAATGCCCTTGGCACATGGCTCACGTTAAATGGTTTTGAACTTTCAATCCAAAAGACTCAGTGTGTCACCTTCTCAAACCGCCATAAAAACCCCCCCGTTCAAATTTTATTTAAAAATTCTCCAATCCCCAACGCTTCTGAAGTAAAATTTTTGGGAGTAACATTTGATAGGAAACTTAAATGGTCTTCCCATATTAATAATTTAGTTACTAAATGCGAAAGAAATTTAAATATCATCAGATCATTATCTGGCGTTTGGTAGGGAGCTCACCCTACTTGCATTAAGTTGCTTTACAACGCACTTATTCGAAGCCATCTCGACTATGCCTGCCCACTTTTTAGTACTGCCTCAAAAAATGTACTTGATAAATTAGACAAAATTCAATCTAAATCTTTGCGAATTATAACTGGAGCGATGCAATCGTCACCCATCAATTCCCTTCAAGTAGAATGTTCTGATCCTCCTCTTTATTTAAGGTGTCAACTATTTGCTGACAAATTTGTTCTTAAATGTTTAAATTCTAAATATCATCAGGTTATCCCCAGCGTCTCGCTGTTCATAGACTCAACCCATTCATCTACAATCAGAGCTTCAACTAAACCTCTTCCTGACATCTGTAAAAATTTTAAGTCTCTCTCAGAGCTTCACATCATCCAAAATGATCTACTTCCCTTATACAAATTAAAATATAGTCACGTCACCCTATCCCCAACAATATTAGAAGGGATCGGAATCCTTAAAAGTCATTCCAATCTCCCGGCCCGAACTATCAATAATATGTTCAATGACATTATTTCATCTAAATGGCCCAACTTTTCTCTATTATTTACTGATGGATCCAAATCTACCGACTTTCCTAACTGTGGTATAGGTATTAACGTTTACCACAATAATTCTAATGACAGAATATTTCATTCAATTTCAAATCAATTTTCAATATTTTCAGCCGAGTGCATTGTAATAATAGAATCTCTCAAATATATAATCAAAAATAATTTTGAACATTCCTCGTTCTCTCTGACTCTCTCAGTTCCCTCCAAAAACTTAAATCCAGTCCTCTTCTTCATCCTAATGATCACTTTGTATGCCTTATTAGAGAGATGATAGCCTCCATTCAAAGCTCTGGTAAAACTCTAACTCTGATTTGGATTCCTGGACATGTTGGTATCATGGGTAATGATATTGCGGATGCCTTGGCAAAACAAGGAGCGTCCAACCCTGTTATTACCCTCGTAAACCACATTCCCCTATCTGACATTTTTTCCATCTTCAAAGATAGATCCCGCAATGTTTGGTCGGAGTATTGGCACATTGCTAGTCAATCCAAGGGAGCCTGCTATGCCTCAATACAAAGGACTATTCCATCAAAACCGTGGTTTCAGCAATTCCCTCATTTTTCCAAAAAGGTAATTTCTTCACTCATTCGAATGAGGATCGGACATTGTTCCGTTCCTTCCCATCTTTTTAAAATTCACGTCGTTGACTCCCCAGATTGTACATTCTGTTGTCTAGAAGTGGGAACCTTGTATCACATATTTTTTGGTTGTCCCTCTCTAAACAAATATCCTCTCTTCTATCAAGCCTTATCTATAATTTCCTCCCCTCCTTTCAAAATCTCATCTCTTCTAAATCTGAACTCGACTCCAATTTTCATTATAATTTTGAAATTTGACTATTTAAATAAAATTAATATTTAAATTCACCTTTCATTTCTCAATAATTTTAATTGATGGCCAAGAACACCCTTGAAGGGTGAAAGCTATAAATAATGGAAAAATAAATAAACTTACCACGTGATCTTGTTCGGTTACTTATTTTTTTAGTAATTGTTGAATTGAAATGGTCTTTGTGAATTTGTTACAGAGCATTCTTTTTAAAGATATTTACTAAACCAAAAAGAGTTAAATAGTTGCGTGGTTGGAAATATACATGGTTTTCATAGAATGACTTTCAAAATTAACCTCTGAACCTTTTTACAGGCGAAAGGTTAGTTTTATATTTCCAACCGATTACACCGTATTTTAAGATAGATTACACTGGTCGACATTTATTTTTTTAAGTGCAGTCCCTTAAGCAAAGCTAATTTTTTATATGTGTTTAGTATCCATAAACACGAAATGAAACAAAAAAAAAATTATAGGTCAGGTTTCTTTATTATTTAACAATGTTTTTTTACATAATTCTTCCATAATATGACGGGTACTTACTTAACAAAATTTCAAAACAAATTCAATTTAATTTTTTTTTGCTCCTGATTTGCGCTTGATCCTGATCTTGAGAGTCTCTCTGCAGGGTCCAGCAATAGTCTGCTAGCATAGATGGACTCCACTTTCCTTGGTATCGCTTTTCCATAGCCGTAATGTCCTGGTGAAATCGTTCGCCGTGCTCGTCACTGACATCTCCCATATTTTCGGGGAAAAAATTCAAATGAGAGTGAAGAAAGTGTATTTTTAGTGACATGTTACATCCCATATTTTTATAGGCCATGAGCATTTCAGACACAATGCTGATATAGTCTTCACTTTTATGACTTCCAAGAAAGTTCTTGACAACATTCTTGAATGATGAACAAGCGGCTAGCTCGACTGTTCTCAACACTGTTATAAAATTCGGATCAGTCAAGACCTCCCTTATTTGTGGTCTCACGAATATTCCTTCTTTAATTTTTGCATCGCTGATCTTAGGGTAAATCATGCCATTTCCATCCATAGACAAGCCTTTTAAAAAAAATTTCATCAAACCCAATTTAATGTGTAAGGGTGGAAGAAAGTTATCTTTAGATTTTACTAAGGGAGCATGTTGAACATTCTTTGTGCCAGGTTTAAGGTGCTTTCTAGTAGGCCAGTCCTTAGTCTTTCCTGTCTCTGCTGTCCCACTCGCACAGAAAACAACAATACATTGTGTATCCCGCTTGCAGTTCTAGTAGGAGCCCCATTACTTTTAGATCACCACATATTTTCCATTCGTATTTTGCATATTTAATTTTTGTTAGCAGCAGCTTCATGTTGTCATAGTTCTCTTTCATTTTTGTGACATTCAAATGACATTCAACCCTAGTGTTGCCATATTATAAAAAAAATCAATGATAACTTACGAATAAATATGAATTAATACACATTTTAGTAGAACTTAAAACCCATAAAAACCTGACGTGATAGAAAAAAACTAATCACTACATGGCTACTTTCGTTAAAGGGACAAAAAATGTGTTAACCAGTGTTATTATATGATAGAAAATATATTATTTTAATCGTACGAAATGCTAGGATGGTCCATAATCTAATGAATATGTAAATTAGTTTTCTTACTCATGTTACCATATTTTTTTATTTGCTCGTTCCATTTTAATTGTCTGTCAACTATAACACCCAGATACTTCATACTATGTTTCCGCATTATGAGTAAACATTTGACATGGTTGCGTTGTTTTTTTTTATTTTCACACTCTGATGAATTAATTAATTGTAAAACTATTTTCGACGTGTTTTTTTTTCAATGAGAATGGGATAAAATAAGTATTTATTGACAAGCAATTTTGATCGAACCATGTATTGAGTATATTTATGTTGCAATTTTCAATCCTCGTTGTTTCCTCCAATGTTTTTTTCATTTTGTTATCAGTACAGTGTCTTCCGCATGAGATATGATATTTCCAACTATTGGAAGCGTGTAAATTTTATTACATCGATAGTAATTGACTACATTGAATTTTATACTTATTAGGTATTATCTAAAAGTATTTACTTGTTAGGTATATAATTAAAACACATTTTTTAGGTTAGGTTAAGTTTCTATCTAGAAGTGTATACTTGTTAGGTATAGCATTTGGGTGCTATCTATAATAATAACTTACTTGTTAGATACTATCTAGAACTATATGCGTGTTAGGTGTAGTTATTACTATAGTACTATTTAGAATGGTCATTTGCTTCTACCCGCTGCTTCCCAAAGTAGCTAGACCAAGAACGGGATTACTATTTCAGATAATACGTTTCATCTTTCCAGTTATTCCAACGAAATCAAAAGGCTCATTTAATGCTAAATGATTGTGCCCTCTGGGGCTAGAAAATGTCCTTCTACAAGAAAGTGTAATTCACCTTCGAACGTTTTGATGCTAGTCAATTCGGTTGAATTCCATTCTATTTTATCGATCGTAATCTGATCGACAAAATTTTCAATGAGTTCGAAACTGTTGATTTTTATTATTTTATTTGCCACAGTAGGTACCCCATTGAATTTAAAATATTTGGATACTTAAAAATATTGTTGTATAAAATCCGATCTCCAATATCGGAGTAAGATACTTCACACGAACATATCACCCAAAGTAAGCTAAAATTTATAATTAATTAAAAACACAACAAGCACAGAACAATTAATTATATTTTCTTTTAATGAAGTTGAAAAGGACCTTGGATGAGTATTTATGTATATCAATGGCAAAGACAAACGTATTTGTTTATTTTTCAGCTTTATTTAAATGATATGTGTTATCTAAACTAGTTACATGGATTTAAACATTATTTTGTTGTAATTGACAACTTTTTATACACATTATTCTCAAGGGTAATGTAACTTCCAGGTCATCAATAAAAACTCCATTTTTTTATCGCAATAGTTTGCATTAATTATAAATCAAAATCCCTTATTTCTATAAATATAAATCGAATGAAGAGTCTGATGCTCTCAGAGAGTTTGTCTTCTAAATACAAAATATTAGAACAAAATAACTATTCCTGAAAAAACAAAAAATTATCTAGAATTTTCTATATCCTATTTGTTCTGATTTCCATATTTTATGTAAGCACTTAAATAAAAAAAACTGAAAGAGCAAACTGCCATTAGACAGTGCTAGTACGTTCCTTAACACGGAAAACACGTTTTTTCACCAATAGAATGGTACTATTGCGCTGTGCCTAAAATGTATTGAGTTATAATTCATTTCATCAATTTTAAAAGGGACTTTCTTATTTTTGGTGCTTTGCAGATGGATGTTAATCTTGTTTTTCTTTTCATAATAAAAACCTTCATAAAATATTGTTTTGTTCCAGGTCATAAAGATGCTATTCATCGTCGTTGCTCTGTTTGCCATCTGCTGGCTCCCTCTTCAGATGTATAATGTCCTTCAGGATACATTCCCAGGAATAAACGAGTGAGTACCGAACCATCAAAATACAATATTTTCTATTGCTAAACCACTGACATCAAGAACCTGGATATAATAAAAGAGGGTATTATATAGATTTGCATATATTTGGTAGATATAAATGGTTCTTTAGAGATATTATTTGAGATATAATTTATTGTCCTTTAACATATCTAAGTGTCACTTTATTACATTTACTAGAAATAAAAACAAAATCATCTATCCATACAACTTGAATAACAAACCTTTACAATCTATGTCTACGTGTAAAGATCTAGGTGTTTACTTAGATAGCAAATTAATTTTTGACAAGCACATTGAACACATTATTTCAAAATCCTACAGAATGCTAGGTTTCTTATTACGAATATGCAAAGTTTTCAAAAGTGCTAAGACTCTGAAAATTTTGTTTTGTTCATTGGTCTGAAGTCCACTGGAGACTGGAGTATGCTTCCACAATATGGAATCATCAATATAAGGTATACATAGATTTAGTAGAAAGTATACAGAATAAATTTTCAAAACATTTACTCAAGAAATACAACAAAACTACAAATAATATGTTAACTTTACAAAAAAGACGCTTATTGTCGGACCTGTTGTTTCTACATAATCTGCTAAATAATAAAATAGATAGTCCCGAATTGCTATCCGTCATTGGTTTAAATGTTCCAACGAGGCGTACCAGGCACACTACACTATTTCATATTGAAGCCAACAATACCAATGTAGCAAACAACTCAGTAATTACTCGCGCAATCACAACATTCACCCATTACGAAAAATTACTACATTTAGACATCTTTCATGATTCCTTTCTAACATACAAAACTAACTTATTAAATTTCTTAGCATGACATATTTCAAAAATATGTTCACATCATTTTTCAAAACTCCTATGTATTAACAGTCAATTACAATTCGTGAGCTTATTATAATTCTTGTTTCAATTCATTTATTATTAACTATCCACACACTTCCTTCCTTTTATAACAATCTCAGGCGAAATTACGTAATGATATTTTATGGACATACGTAATAGGTACTACAACTATGTAATAACTAAAAATATCTAACTGTATCTTATTGTACTGTGTATGTCTTAACAAATAAATAAATAAATAAATAAAAATAAATACTTGAAATTATAAATTTGTATAATAACTTACTATGCAAAAACATTAGAGCTATGGATATTAGGATGTTGAAGCTGAACGACAATCAAATAGGTCCCAATGATCGAGTGGTTTAAGCCGCTTGTCCCAGTAAGACAAGAGATCCTGGGTTCGATTCCTATTTGTGACCGTTATCTTTTTATTTTTCTGTGTCTTGTTCTGTTTCATGTATCGTTTAGATTTATTTGTAGGTATTATCTTCTTCTTCAATAATATATTAATGGTGCAACCTTTAAAAATAAGTTAAAAAGATAAAGTTGTTCCTGTAGAATTTTCATTTATATTGCCTGGTTTGAACTCAGGGTTCAAAGTGAAATAGTTAATAATAAGATAGATCATTGTAGAAGTATATTAAATGTTTGTACAGCGTCCTTGAGGTGATTTTGCACAAAAGCGGCGCTATACAAATCATCCAAATATTATTTATTATAAACAAGATGATAAATTGGTCAAATAAGCAGTAGTTAACAATAATTCAGCGTTCTTCAGATGTATATCGCTCCATTGCTTGTTGTCAACTAATTCTCTATCTGTCTACAACATAAATGTCAAAACACACTGACATTTGACGCCATTTGCAAACATTATGGCACATTCACATTATGATATTACTTTTGCCCCAACTTGTACAAGCATAAACATAGTTTTTTAACGCTTCATAGTTCACTTCACAAAAACATGAAATAATTTATGGTGTAATAAAGTTCAATAAAAGTGAGATCCAACTTTCAACATCGCATTAAGAAACATGTTTTTTATTTGCATTTTAATTTGCATCATAATTTTTTTTTTAAGATCGAAAGGGTGTTATAAGGCTAGGTTTTTTTCAAAGAGGGTCGTGGATATGTGGACTGTCTACGTACCTACAATACCTACCATTGAACAGAGAAGAATTATTTACACAGAATTTGACTTGTAGACAATAATTTAGGATTGTGTCGACTGATAATATAATACCCATCTTCCTTTCTCTGGGTGGTGTTTCATTCCACCAAATGTAGCTAATTCATCTGTTAGCATACACTTCTAGCATTTGTTCGTCCATTATTCTTAATTAGTTCGCTTGTTTTGGATGTGTTCCTGGGGCTTTGTTGTGTTACACGTTAAGCCCTCTCAAACAATGTAGCTTGAATTCCATAAGACTTGCTTAGTCAATTAACAATCCAGCAATATGAATCTAAACCATTCCCTTTAATTTATCTCAGTGAGTAATAATTTCATTTCATTTAATTTTTATGTATACAATATTAACCACTCTCAAACAAAAATGTGAAACAGATAAGACGGAAAAAGATTTTTCTTTTCTGTTATCTGAGGATGATCAGGTAGCACCAATAATACTCCGATATGGATAATTATATATTTATTAGACCGAATTCAAGGATTACACAACGTCTTTCCTAGTTAACAGTTGGTATGTGATGGTGGTCGAACTGCCTACTCCACTACAAGTTATAAGGTCTTATTGACCACTCAGTATTGCCAGAGTCAACCTCACACAGTTTCACGTTTCACATTTTTCGTTTAAGAGTGGTTAAAACTTTATTCAAAGGTTAAACATGAAAGTTCTTATTATATTTTCCTTAAATCAGGTTCCAGTTTATGACCTTTTAGTGGTAATAGTCCTCTTAAAGTAATATTTAGGAACTTAATAAAATAGTGTGTGTGTACACTATTTACACTGTTTATTGTCACACTAATTGTACAAGTTACTTGAAGGAATTCCACTGGAAAAAATACCCAATCCGAAGCACACATACCCCTGTATACTTCGGTAGTATCTCTTTCATACACGAATCTCTCTTTCATACACTTAGAAATATGTTAATTACAGAAATTGGTATCCATTAGTTAACGTCTTGTTTTATTTTACAGGTATCGATATATCAACATTATATTTTTCTGCTGCGATTGGCTCGCAATGAGTAATTCATGCTACAATCCATTTATTTATGGAATTTATAACGTAAGTATTTTTCATTAAGTCCAAGTTACTCTCTGATTCAATGATAATCACAAACACTTGCATGTTTTCTGATTGATGTACTTTAATTTCCAGGAAAAATTCAAACGTGAATTCAAATTGCGTTTTCCTGGAGGAAAAAAGTGGAATCAGAATCCCAACAATGAAAGCTACGATTTTGTAAGTAACTTTAAGACTATGCAGACATACCTACCTTATATTTATTTTAAAGATCCATCACCTTTGTAAAGCACTTATTATTTTTTCGTTTGTTATTTTCAGAGTTCTACCTCATCATTACAAACATGCGCTCTGGAACCATTATCCATTATTTCTTTATCGTAGTGCGTATTTATCAAAAACAAAGTGTTTTTCGTTTGCGGTTTTGATATTTGGATTATCATTCTGTTTTATTTTATTTATTATTATTTCATAATATAATCATGTACCATCTCATATAATTTATTATTTCATTATATAATCATGAACCATCTCATATAATTTAATATTTCATTAAATAATCTTGTACCATCTTATATAATGTATTATTTCACTATATAATTATATATATCATCTCATATAATTTGAACTAATATTATTTCGCATCTCAGCTTGAGTCCGAATACAATAATATATGGCCAATTTGTTTCAGGACAAAACTCAAACACTGCGCTTTTCAAACTCATTTCGCTCTCACGTAGACTGGAGAAGGTCTCAGTGTGTGCAGATTCCGATGGTCACTTACAGCATGCACTTCTGTTCATATCCTTATCGTGATTTCAAGCGCTCCCGCTACATGAGGTCTAACCACCACAACAACTCGGATTTGTCCGAAATCAGTAACGGCCGGACCAACGCTAGGAACGTCCAATACTCCATTACGGAATCCCACAACGGAGAAATAGCTTCCACTAACTTTGGCAAGAATAACAAGCGATCAAACGCACGCTTTTGCAAAATCATTAAAAATGACGGAAACAGCTCCGATGCAAACAGCACCATCTCGCATCCTCGATCTCCAGAGATGAAGAAAAAATCTGGTTGCTTCGGAAAGAAGTTCAACAAAAGTGCGGAAAATAAATCTACTCAGAGTAATGAAGACACCTTTTTGAAAGATATAATACTGTCAACAAAATACAAGAATTCCAGCGAAGGTTCTGTTTACTTCGAATCCAAAGAAAACAGAAGAAGAAGTATGGAATTTAATGCTAATTACTCTGGGGCAGGGAAGAGTCACGCCAGCGCTTCCGGGCCCTACTTCCGGGGGGTGGTGGTCCGGCGGCCAGCGCAGAGTCAGAAGTGGGCGGGCGGAGACACGGATCATGTGGAAACGGATATCTACATCTTCCCGGAGGGAGGCGGCGGGGGCGGGAGCTCCAGCGTGGGGGAGGAGAGACCACCCGAGGACCATAGTTTATAGGTGTGCGCCATTTCGGCCGCTGCGATGTTTTCCTACGACCAAAACAGGTGCTAATTCCGCAGATCACTTAGCAAAAAAGAGCTTACAAAAACAAGGGTAAAATTGTACCGACCAATAAATAATTGTATTACCATTTATAATCGATCGGAAATGTTGTGTTTAGTAATATATGGAGATGCATCGTATGAATAAAACAACGTTGTGTAACTTATCTCTTCTCTGAATCTTTCGTAGTGTCAGATTTAAAACCAAATTATATATTATGGTAACAACTAATCTAAACATGGCAAATATTGTTGTGAATTCTATTGCTACGGCCGAAATGTAATTTAAGGAACAGTAGATAGTTTTGTAAATAAAAAAAATACTTTTAGAAGAGTTGAGAAAGTGTGCGTAATTAACTATTCTTAAATAAATGTACCTGCCATTATTTTTGTACGATTTGAAAATATAAAGATTTATGTGAAGAAATAAAATTCATTGGAAATGTTTAAAAATATCTGTGAAAAACTATTAGTTTTAGCAAGAATATACACCTAGATTTAAAACTAAGGACGGGTTGTTTCGGAGAATTTGAACAATTCATCAAATTTCAACGTTCATTGACGGGTTCTGTGAATTTCCTATACAAGTTCTGTTAGTATATCAGTATAGGCTAGTTGCTTGACAGAACTGAAATAAAACAGAACTTGAAAAAATCTTTCACAGATCTTGAAAATTAACTTTGAAATTTGAAGAATTGTTCAAATTCTCCGAAACAACCCGTGTAATTAATATTAGAGTTTTTAATTTTTTGATTTCACAGTGTACTAATTTCATTTATTCGCTACCGGTTTAGATATGTCCGACGTCTGTGTCACTGTTAATTGCGAAGCGGAAAGTTTTAAAAACAATATTTATAGAAATTATTACATAATTAATGCCCAACAAATAGTAAAAATTGTTTTCTTTATGCAGTATTTTGAAATTAAATGCCCAATATACGTATTTGTTAATTCAGTTGACAAGTGAATAGATAGTTGGCAATGAGCTCTAATCCTGATCAATACACCAGTACCCAGGTGGCTCCTAGTTGTTATCGTAGATTTGTTTTCATTAAATACCTTTTTTTAATTATTGAAGACAATATTAGCGAAAATCTGAACCAGAAAAATCAGACAAAAATACGGTCACATTTAGGACTCGAACCCAGGACCATTATTAATATTGTCTTCGATAATTAAATATTACAATTTGTGGTTTTACTCACTAAGTTATTCCAAAAAATAAAAAAAAACCTTTGTGATATTTTGTTTTTCTTATGTTCCATAAAAAATACTATACGGTGTGTTGAAGGACATACCCGAAGGACTTTAACCAGCAGTTCCTGACCTCATTTGGAGTAAAAAATACTAATCAAATTTTTGTTGCTGATTTCTTTTTTCACGTCTAAAAAAACGAAATTCTTTCACATTGTGTCACTGTTCACTCTGCCGATTGAGCGGTTATCAACTCCGACTCTAAGGACGGGTTGTTTCGAAGAATTTGAACAATTCATCAAATTTCAACATCCACTTTCAAGCTCTGTGAAAGACTTTTTCAAGTTCTGTTTTTAGTTTAGTTCTGTCAAGCAACTAGCCTATTATGATATAATAACCGAACTTGAATAGGACTTTCACAGAACTTGAAAATGAACGTTGAAATTTGATGAATTGTTCAAATTCTCCGAAACAACTCGTCCTAACTGTCCAATACCGACTGATTTTTTACAAAATATTTTTTATGTGAACAAAAAGAGATACCGAAGACAAAATTGCCATCCACATTTTTTTTACTCAGGAATCACTGGTATTATTATTTAACTAATGTTATACAGGATGTCAGGGGGTAAGTTGCGCTAATTACGGGGTTCTACACAATTTGAGAAGTAAAAATAAAAGACGACGTTCCAACGTTTTAAGGTAATTTATAGTTTAACAAGTTGAATTGTTTGTGTGGGCAAATAAATATTCTTAGAGGGAAAAAAGTTGTGTGCGAAAATAAATATAGGAATTTCTAAAAAAATTTAACTATTATTTTTACTTCTACTACCATGTAGAATCATCTCCCAAAGTTTATTTATAAATTAACGCTCTTTTTCGGGGCTTTTACATGTGAATATTAAGGAATATACATTTTTTATTTTACATAAGTGAATTGTTTCATTAACAACATTTGATATCTGTTTAAAGATAAATTGAAGATTTCCACTGACTTGGTATAATTGTTTTCCTTCATTAGTATTCCGGGCAAAGAGGAATACATATGGTTGTTAGTCCCAGAATTTTTGCACTGAAAAAATCCTGACTTCTGGTATTACGTTGTGGAATCCGGAAGCTTATCAATTCTAGCAATACCGGACTATAAACTAAATCATTTAGAATTTTATATAGAAATTCCAAGTCAGTGAAAATTCTTTTGTCTGACAATTTGAGGATATTCATATAATTTGAGTGTTGTAGTTCAACATAATTTCTGGAATACCCATTTTAAAATTTATAAAACGTTAGAATTTTGTATTATTTCAACAGCTTGTACATGTATATTATAATCTGGGTTCCAGACAGGAGAATTTTACTCATGTTGACTTCTTACATAGGCAAAATATAACAATTTAATACACTTTATATTGTTAAAGTTTCTGGTTAGCCTAGTTATAAATCCTAATATTTGTAAGCACTTATTATAGATTTCTGTTATGTATATATAACAAATCAAAGATTTGATTCAAAAGTGATGCCTAAGTCTTTTATTTGTGTTAATGTCTCAAGAACATTGGTATCAATGATATAATAAAAATAAACTGGATTTTTTATTCGAGCAAATCTAACTATTTGACATTTTGAGATATTTAAATAACGTCTATTTTCATTACAACAAATTGATAATTTGTTGATATTGTCTTGAAAAATGTTGCAATGGTAAATATTTTGAATAGTTCTATAAATTTTGAGGTCATCAGCAAAAGTAAGATAGACACGTCATGAAAAAAAATTGTAAGATCATTTATAAACAAGACAAATAAAATTGGGCCAAGGTGTGAACCCTGTGGAACTCTACTTGTTGCATTATTTTTTTTCCGACAGGAGGATTTTATTCTAACAATTTGTTGTCTTCCAGTAAAACAGCTTTCAAACCAGGCTAATATATTGCCACGTTTACCTAGTTTTCCTAATTTTCAAATGAGAATGTTATTTCGTGGTGGAATTCCATTATAAATATATATAAAGAAAACAATTTTAAACTTTTTCCACTTGTTTTTATTTGACCGTGACCGGTTTCAGCCTGTTAGGGCCATCTTCAGACTGGTACAATATTTGTCTTATACTAGAGTTTATATACATAGGCAAATTACATTGAGGGGAGGGGTTAACATAATAGGTTGGTTTGAATTATGAGGGGTTTTTCGTGAAATATGATATTTCCCAAATAAGTATTATAATATCAATTTAAGGATTTACCCAACATAAGGTTATCAGCTAATTGTTAACTATTAAAATCAAATGAATTTATTTATAGAACTATGATAATTATGTCTATTAGGAATCTATTGTGTGGTTAGGTAAAAATATTTGAATGGATTTTATATAATTCAAATACATATTTAGGATAGGTGACATATTGATTATAAGATGGCCCTAACAGGCTGAAACCGGTCACGGTCAAATAAAAACAAGTGGAAAAAGTTTAAAATTGTTTTCTTTATATATATATCTATACTAAAATCTTTATAGACAGAGTCTACTTGTTTTTTTTCCGGTCACGATCCCGTCCCGTTTGGATATAAAATTTGGATATAAAATTTTCATAAATAATTATTTATGAAATTTTTAAATCCAAAATTTAAATTTAAAGTGCACTACTTAATTAAGTAGCGCACTTTACCCCCGGATACCCTGTATATGTAAATTAATATTAATTAATAAAGTAAGTCAGGTACGACTCGTGCATGAATTGTTTAAAAAAATACAAATTTTTGCAAAGATATTATTTTTCCCGATGCAAACCATGAAATATTTAAATAAAAAATCTATACCAAGGTCGACTGTAAAAATAATATTAATATTGTCGGAATTCGTAAATATTTTTTGATTAAATTATTAGTTTTTTCGTCTTAAAATATTATTGCTACTTATCATGCTCTGTATGTATAGATTTTCAAACCATTAACTAGATGAACATGTTTATGTATAAAAAACTATGATTGTTATAAATTTGATTAAGGTGTGTGTAAAAAAACATCATAAATATTAATAAATGTTTCACGTGGTGAGAGAAAGAGTATAATTTAACTATGGTGTTTTGTATTTATTATTATTTTTACCATGATAAATTGATATTAGAAGAATTTAAACAAAAACGAAGTTTCCACATGACATCTTTTCTGCAGGTTCTAGATTTTTTCTTTATTTAATAAGAAATTTAATAAGCCTACACGATTCATAGGTGAAGCCTTAAAGAGTCGGCTCGGTGTACATGGTGTGCGGTGCACAATTTTTTTTCACCTTCTAATTCAATCGTTGCCACTGAACATTTTCGTGAAAAGGGAAACTATTATTTTTAAGCATATAAATTTGAGATAAGGTACCTAACGTATTAAGACGACATCAATCAAAAAGTAGATTCGAAGATACTCATAATCAGTATCGCCCTGGTGTAGACCACCAATAACCATTGTTATGTTTTCTTAAAATGGCTTTGGCCGTGTTTGGTGATCAGATCTAAATAGCCAAAGAAATAAAGTGTCATGAGTACCTACCCTATAAGAAGACACAATAAGCCAGCTTGGAAAGTAAAACAGAGGTTAATGCGTTACCTATATATGAGAGAAAATACGAGTACGTACTATTCATTTCAGTATCCATCCTTGTTCTTAACAGAATTGCTCGATTTCAACACCTTAGTAGCACGTCGAAAAATATTTTCAGGCAAACTATTCGAAAATATCTAACAAGTTTATTCGTAGGAGATCCCATGCACTTTATTATACCCTGAAAGCGAGGACTTCTGCCAGTCAGAACTCGCCAATCAACAGAACGACTCAACTGCTTCTAACGATTCTTCTTCATTGACCATCGACATTTTTGACTATGACTACCTTTTGACGTATGTTACAAAATAGTAAAACTGCCTCCAGGACCTTTTATATTTACACTTACCTCAAAATTGTAATCTTCTCCGTAATATGTTGGTGCATAACCATTTTATTGTGAACAAGAATAAATAAATAATAATAAAGTTTTTTAATTCAACATGCTGATTTATACTTGCTCTCATCCTATTTTTTTACATTAACACCACACGGGAGGCTGCGAGTAAAATAATTTCCCTCGGGGTCTTTTACGTCTTTGAGGATGCTGTGTGAAGGGTCTTTTTTAAGGAGAGGAAGTAAAAAGGTATAAAAGGTGGGTAGGAATCTAGGGATCAGTGTGTCCAGGAGTGATATATATGCCTCCCGCTATGGCGTAAGGCGGTGGGTCGAGAAACCAGTTGGGGAGGTAGAAAGATCTCCCCAAACCAGCCTCTGAGAATACGTAACGCTAACCTAACGTAAGACTGCATATCCTATGCAAGAGTGTTTACGTTATACATAATGCAGGGTGAATAAGACTACAAGATACCAGAGTTAGAGCCACAGCTGGGTTACTTGGAATTGTGACGTGAAAATGAGATGCTATTCTTTGGTCTACAGAAAGCGTTAGCCCCTGGCAGTCAGCCGTAAATGGTTTATTTATGAATCAGCTTATGAGTGAGGAAGTGTACTGAGATGTCGTCGGGTTGCAAAACGACAGCAAATTTGAATCAAATAGTGCCAAAAACTTCGCGATGCGCTAGTGGAAACCATACACAAAATTCAATAGACTTCAGGGTATGATCTTTCGCGGATATTAAAATGGTACAAGGAAGTGGATGGCGAACAGCGTTCCGGTAGGCCCCCAACGAGTCAAAATCACATTGTCATGGGTTCCATCCACGCTACTCGCTGTACCGCTTTGACTAGCATGTTTGTTGATATTATACATGTTTTGCCCTTTTGACTGCTTAATTATTTATTTGGTAGCTGAGAGTGGCTCGGTTAGTTGGACGGAATCATTGACTAAGGACGGGTTATTTCGGAGAATTTGAACAACTCATCAAATTTCAACGCCCTTTTCGGGTTCTGTGAAAGTCCTATTGTATTAAGTTTTGTTATTATATCACTAAACGCTAGTTGTAAGAAAGAAGAAATAATAACAGAACTTGAAAAAATCTTTCACAGAACTTGAAAATTAACTTTGAAAATTGAACAATTGTTCAAATTCTCCGAAACAACCCGTCCGAAGTGTGAACTTTGTGAGTATTCAATATTGTTAGGGTGTGTCAAAGATTACGAGTAATTTATTATCGTAAGATAATTACAACGAATCTCTAGCAGGACATACGTCCGCTCTATGAGTTATTCGAAAGTGGGACACGATTGGAAGTGAGCTCCCTACCTAGTAATTGGCTAACATTGGCTGAACTCGTAACCATTATCTCATAACCGACTTGCTATCTATATCTATAGATTCCTCTACCTGATAGAGATATCAAGAGTTCCTCTACCTGAGGGAGTATGGTTACTATCCGTGGCTCTATCCCACTGACTTTCTCTTGGGCATGCTCAGTATGAACCATCTACGGGTCAGAAGAGATATGTAAATCTGACTATCATGGAGAGTATTAGTCTCTACGTTCCTGATTGTTATCTCCGTCACCGACAGCATAGACTGTTTTGTCTCCCGGCCTGCAGGACTAACTTGCCAAAGGTCATTCCGTTGGGGAGAGCAGTCTTGATGTTGAACAGAATCAATTCGGACATCGATATGTTTAGCATCGGCGAAGCTGCCTTTAAAAAGCAAGTTCTATTTCTTAATAATAATAATAATAAATTATTTCACATAAAAATCATACAATAAAACATGCGAAAACTTTCACTAGCCAACTAGGAATGGATCCTGTTTTAGGCCAGTCAAATTGACAAGTTTAGTTCATATCATAATTTAGCACATAATATAAAACAAAATCGGTAAAGTAAATAACAGCCAGATAGTAATAATAAAAAGACAGATCACCACAGGAGTTATAAGGTAGAAAAAATGGGAAGGGTAGTTTATAATATAGTTGGGTGATTAGAAAATAATCGATAGCATTGATAAATAAAGTATAGATTAATACAGAATAGAAAATTGTGTTCAGAGGTGATAAATATGTGTTTTTGTATTGTATGGACTTTAAAAAATTATGTATCAGTGTTTTGACAGTAATGTAAATGTATATTTTTTATAATGAGATTATCTATTGATCAACATATCTTCACTTTTTACCCTCCCTAAATCAAGGAGCCAGTCGTTGACCAATTTGCGCAAAACATTTGTACTTTTCGTTTTCCAAGCATTAGGAATGATATTAAATAATTTAGGTCCTAAGTACAAGAATTGCCGTTGCCCAAGGGACGTCGTGGTTTTTATTGGGACTATTGGATTATTCCTTGAAAGTCGGGTGTCGTGATTCATCGTGTTCGATGGAAGGGAAGTGCTGACGTTGTTTTTGTGCAAGTAATATAATCTTTCTAATATACAGTTGTCTAACATCGAGAACTTTTATTTCCGTGAATAATGCATCACTGGGGTACCTGAATGGTTTTTTGAGAATGACTTGTGACTTAGTAGTGATTTTTGTGCTTTAACCAGGGAGTCTTATATTGTTTTGGCACAGCCACCCCAACCTAGGGATGCATATTCGAGTAAAGAATTACACATGGAATAGTATATTGATTTCATATCTTTTACAGAGAGAATATTTCTGATGGTCATAAAAAGGTGGGTAAGTTTTCTGACTTTTGAGGCAGTTGAGTTAATGTGTTCTTCCAGTCTCAGATATTTGTCTATGGTGATTAATAAATATTTTAAACTATCCACGGGTTCTAGGTTGTTGCAAGTACAAGGATTCGGTTCATTAAAAATGTGAATACTAATATTCAGTATTTCCTTGGGTTGTCCCGCTTGAGTTGAACTAAAACGTATAAATTTTGTCTTTTCCGTGTGGAGAGTGAGGAGATTGTTTAACTTATTTAGATTATTTAAGCCAATGTTTAACATTGTTTATCCCAATTTCGGCTTTTCTATGCGTTTCGTACCAGTTTTTTGCCTCAAATATTAAGACCGTATCGTCAGCAAAAGTGATGATATGATCGGCAAGGTTACTGTTACAAAGATCATTGATATAGATATTAAACAATATCGGTCCTAAAGTACTTCCCTGTGGAATACCAAATTCGATATTGGCTGGATCGCTTAGAGTGCCACTAATATTAACTCTTTGGCTTCGATTTTCTAGATAGCTTCCTAACCATTTAAGTAACTGCCCCTGTATACCAATTAGCTGAAGCTTTTTAAAAAGGATTTTGTGCGAGATGGTATCAAAATCTTTAGCCAGATCCAGAAAGAACGCGATGCTTTTAATTCCTCGATCGATGTTATTAAAAATGACTTTAGTAAGATTGCCAATGGCATTTTCGGTACCTAAACCCGGTCGGAAGCCAAATTGTCTCTCAAAAGAATGTTATTATCTTCAAGGTAAAAGCTAAGACGGTTTTAGACAATATTCTCGATAATTTTTGAGACATAATTGACCAGAGATATTGGCCGGTAATTTTGAATCGTGGATTTAACTCCATTTTTGTGTAGTAATACAACAATTGAATGTTTTAGATGGTTAGGAAATATTCCTGATTTGAGACTTAGATTTGAGATGAAAGCTATCGGAGTTGCTATGAATGACATAATTACTTTTAACAGATTTGTCGAAACTTTGTCTGGTCCACAAGCGTTAGATGGCTTTAGATCGTCAATTATTTCCAAAACTTCGTTCTTCGATGTTTGTATATTGTCTATTTTATGGTTGAGGTTAGAAGTGACCAACTTGGCAATATCGGTCAAGATCGGTTTCAGTTTTATTTCATTTATCGAGGATATTCTTGGCATGTGTGGTTCCCACCGATGTGAAGTAGTTATTAGCAAAGATGAAATTAGAGGAGTTTGTGTTACCGATATCTAATGATTTAATTTTGGAAGACTGTTAAGTAGGTTTGACCTAGGGTACAAATAATAAGCAGAGGAGTGTATGTACCAACCTTACCTTTCTATTCGTCGTACAAATAATAATTGTATAAACTTTGTTCGGTAGAACGCGCCAATCTAGGTTAGAATTAATCATCTAGAATGTTTATACTCAATGATCTCAGGTGTGAAGGTTCGCAACCAAGGTCGCGTGTCAGAATCCTGTTTTGTTCTTAGGGATGGTCTTACATAGTAAATAAAATAAAAAGCGGTGCATAGTATGTTATTACATGTATTGAGAAACATAAAATTTAACCTGTGAGCCCTAGTATGACAGAAACATTTATAAAATTATACATTTTGGACTTACCCCAAGACCGACCTGTATCCGTTATCATAATCTACTCTATGAGAGCGAATCACTACGTCTCCTATTACTGAACACTGTGATTTCTTATTGGCGAAGCGACGGAACGTCCCCCGGACTCCATCCAGCGGCTGACGTGACCCCGTGAAGCGTGGATCGGGCCTCCGAAAGGGGCAGGAATATATCTCCCGGCCACATCCACGATCTCCAGCTAATAACGCGGATGTATCCGGGTTCTGAGGATGCTGCAACTTAGGCCAGTAGCTTTCTCTCGGCCGCCGGCCACGTGCGGTTAGTATTCCCAAACATCACACGTCCAAAATAACGAGGCTCCCGCTTGACGGTTTTGCGTAAGCCGAATTTAGGATTGAATATAATTTCATCTCACGCCGGATGGGACAATTATTTACGGATTACCGCTGTCGGCTGATTACCGGATTACGATTGTCGCGCGGTTCGCTCGTACACCATTTCTTTCAAAGAAATCACCATTACCCACATCGGGAATGGTTGTTTAACAGGTTGCGGAAAAGAATCCCGTCGTGCCCGAAGCAAACTCGCATTTTACGGTACAAAAGAAAGAATGGAATCCATCCATACAACTAATTACTCCAAAATAAAAATCACCGTGACTGTCAGCTGTGCAGTTCACGATCCCACCCGTTGACTGCCCAGCTAAGAAGTGTTTTGTTTCCGCCCGGTTCAGATGTTAAATTTTAAATTAAAATTCGAAATTTTACTAAAACCAATACCAGCGACAATCGCCCAGTTCCTAACTAGGTTAGAGAATCGGCGAGGATAAATGTGATGATGCAGAATAAATTAATGAATAAAATATTAAAACAAAAGGAGTCTAGCCCTGCATCATAACATTACCTGTTGATTTTTGCTTTACTAATATTTCGAAATGATTCCCACATACGTTTTGGAGAAAAAGAATTTTCGTAAACGAACATTTTATAATAATTTTCCTTCGTATTTTTACTAATCGTTTTGCATAAGTTCCTGTATTTATTATAGTGAGTTTGTACTAAAATATTATCTGGAAACTTTTGCGCCCTTTTGTGGAGTTGGTTTCTTTTGTGAATCGATTTGACAAGGCCGGGAGATATCCAGGGCGTGAGTTTTAACTGGCTGTTCGGTATGAGTTTGTTACTTGTATGTTTAGATATATATGTATGAAGGATGCAGATGAATTCATTCATCGCAATGTCAATATCAGTTTGATCAAATACTTTTTGCCAGTATTCTAATTGCCAGTCCTCAATTAAATTCTTATAGTTTGTTCGAGGGACGTACTTAATTTTAGCAGTTGTGGGCGGTTTATCTTTAAAGCAGAGGGCTGTTGTGTAGTGGTCGGAAATTGAAGTGTGGATAACAAAAGAGTCAGTGAAGTTAATATTTTTTACTTTGATGTGATCTAAACAGGATTTTATTTTTTAATAATAAACTAACGTTTATAAGACAAGGTTTTATGCATAGCATAAAGGATAACAAATAATTATAAGCAATTATTAGTCATCCGAAATACTAATACAAAATGAAAATATCTCCCGAGTAAAAATAAATGCCGCCAACGGGAATTGAACCCGTGCCTTCTGATGTCCGGTCACGTGCTCTGTATCCACTGAGCTATTTCAGCTTATTTCCAACCCGCCAAATGATTCAATATGTACTAGTACCTCAATAAACAATTACTGCTTATTATATTTTGTCTCGGAACTGCTGATAACAGTTTGGAGTGAATTCAAAAAAGAATCTATGTTCAGGAAATAAGGTGATCTATATACAGCAAAAATACATAAGTTGTTATTAAGAACAATTCTAAGGCAGTTACCTTGCGATACTAAGATTTCTTCGACTTGCGCTTGAATAACATCTTTGATGTAAACAACGACCCTACTAGATTAATTTATATTATAAATTGAGTGATATTCCGTGTAAGTTTGTATTATTTTAGATGTGTATTTTGTTGATTCAACACTCTGATAAAATTAAAACATCAAAAGTATGATTGAATTGATCTATAAATAACAGAAAATCATCAATGTTTGACATACTTCTGATATTCTGGTCAATAATCTTTAAACTATAAGACTTCCAACTGTAATTATTTAATTTGCTGAGATCGACAATCAAATTCGAGTTGCAAGTTATATCTGTGTCATTGTAGATATCAGGAGGTAATTGAATCATTATTATTCAGATGAAATGCTAAGCAAAGAATATTTCACTACTATACGATTTTGATCCATTTCCAGAAACAGTATAACATACAAAATATAATAGTATTTATGAAAACAAACATGTGGTAATAATCGAAGTATTCCCAGGTAAGTGAACATAGAAGTATTAGTGAATAAGTACATAGTAGAATCGGAAACATAATAATAATATAATGAATAGCGGAAAGTAGCATACCTTTTTCTTTTTTTTTATTTGTATAAAAATTACAAAGATTGTTATTTATACCCGCTAAGCTACTGCAAGTAGCTTGTCAGCGGGAAATTAGTTGCACATATAATAATAGTACAATACATAAATGAAATAATCATCAACGCTTTAGCGTAGTAATACATACATATCTACAAATCCAAAGATATAGGGAAAAACAGTGTATCACAGTCTTAATACATGAGGTTACTCCTTAGTAGCCATGATTTTAATATTAAAGAGAATTTAATAATGGAGCAATTTTCTTTTAATTCATATGGCAATTTGTTAAAAATTAAAGGTATAATGTATTCAAGAGTTCTTTGACCATATTTATTTGATACCTCGATTTGTTTGATACCTGAGACCTCGTGAGTATATTTGGTTCTAATGACTGGGTGAGGATAATCACAGGATATAAAAATGGCAATAATAATAATAAAACCTTCATCTTGTGTTTGTTGTCGGTATTAGGTGTATTGTGTTTGAGATAGTCATAGGGAAGCCAGCTTGTTTTCATCTGATATAAGAATTGCACCTGAACCACTCTCTTTCCGCAAATATAACTGTCCTTCTTTGATCCATGCAAATTGATATCGTTTCTCTTTTGCAACTTGGCGAGTTTTATACCAAATCTGCTTCGCCCGAAAAGTTTGTTGCTCAGAAACATAGATTGGCAACCGGGGGCCGGCGAGACCGATGTTTAACGTGTTGAGTTTTTCTTCGGTATTGGGTTTGTTCTTGTTGAAAGATGGCAGTTGGTTCCTAGCCAGGTTTGATTTTAATTTAAGAACAATTGTCCTTGGTTTCTTCTGGTTGTTTTTTTTTGTAGACGATATACAGCATCGATGTCCTCAGTTTCGATGGGAGATCCTGTTGTTTTGAAGATATTGAAGACCACATCTTTTAGTGATTCGTCCTTAATGTCAGGGATGCCTCTTATTTCTACATTACTTGACTTTAAGGCCCGTTCTTGGAATTCGATACTATTCTCCAGTAGAACGATTCTGGCTTCCAGTGCAGAATTCTTCGCTGTAAGCTCATCATTTCAGTGCTCGACGTCACGGATTCTGGCCATAAAGAATTCATATTGTGCTTTCATAAATTGAATGCTTTCCAGTATCTTGTTGTTTTGGTCCATGATGTCGTTCTGTTTTTTTTCTAGGTTGTTCGTTTTGGTCATGACTAAGACCTGAATATCTTCGAGATTAGCGGGGGATGGTAATGATGATGGAGCTTCTTGATCCTTAGTGGCCGTTAATTTTTTGGGCGGATCCAATGGTGCGTTATCGCTGGCGGCAGCCGATTGTGTGTCCTTCTTACACTTCTCGACGGTAGGTGCTTTCCGTTATTCCTCCGCAGGCTAGATGGTATGTGCCTTTACACACCGAACACACAAATATCGACTCGTCTGATAGAATAACTTCAGGGCATACGCGGCAGTGCATTGTGATTGATTTTTAATAACTACCGACACGATGATGTTTTGATAAATTTAGTATTTTTTCTGAATTAAACTAAGTGCGACGGTAAAACCCCTTTAAATTATTTGAATATGTTAAACTTTGATGCCACGACAGGAAACAATATAGTTTTCTTACCGAATTTTGCGATTTAACCTTTAAAAAAAAACTTTAAACGGAGTAACATTAATATGAACTTATCACACGGATATTGTCTATGTCTAATGTCATTTATTGATGCTGGTATAGTTGATACACCGCTTGTTTATTATGTAATACCATTTTACAAATGTACTTAAAAACTAATTAAAATGTAATGTTTTTAAAGGAATAAACAAATTGAATTGAAATCAGATAATGCAAGTACCACCATCTATGGAAAACCTTTAAAACTACAAATCGTCAATATTACACACTCTGTATATTTTCTCCATAAATAGTTAAGTAATAACACTGTAGAAATGTATTATAAGTTTGTACAGCGCCCTTGAGGTGTTTTTGCACAAAAACGGCGCTATAAAAGTCATCCAGGTATTATTATTATTATTATTATTACAGTCATGAAGTACCGTCGTATCAGTTTTGTGAAACTGTAGAAGATTCCCAACGGGGTATGCTGTGAGGCTGAAGGTAGTGGCAAGGGGAAGGAGATGGGTAAGACGTAGGTGAAGTAGTAGCTGGCTATACAGATCTGGTCAATAAACACGGTCAAAGTCATTTAAAGCAACGTTTCGATTAGGAATGATCGTTTTACACCAGGGCGATACTGAGACTATCTTCCACTCTGGAACTTGCCGTAAATATATGAGTAATTTATGGAATAACACATATCAATCAAATAAAATTCACTTGCGCACCCTGGGATATGAACCCGCGACCTTACCTCGAATACGGAGACTGTCTGTTGATTGATCTGCACATTTAATTTCTACGGAGGATTTTGGCTTCAGCTGATAGGTATTAGTCCATCGCCATGGAGTCAGGGAACATTAGTAATTTATGGAATAACACATATCAATCAAATAAAATTCACTTGCGCACCCTGGAATATGAACCCGCAATCTTACCTCGAATACGGAGACTGTCTGTTGATTGATCTGCACATTTAATTTCTATGGAGGATTTTGGCTTCAGCTGATAGGTATTAGTCCATCGCCATGGAGTCAGGGAACATTAGTAATTTATGGAAGAACACATATCAATCAAATAAAATTCACTTGCGCACCCTGGAATATGAACCCGCAATCTTACCTCGAATACGGAGACTGTCTGTTGATTGATCTGCACATTTAATTTCTACGGAGGATTTTGGCTTCAGCTGATAGGTATTAGTCCATCGCCATGGAGTCAGGGAACATTAGTAATTTATGGAATAACACATATCAATCAAATAAAATTCACTTGCGCACCCTGGAATATGAACCCGCAATCTTACCTCGAATACGGAGACTGTCTGTTGATTGATCTGCACATTTAATTTCTACGGAGGATTTTGGCTTCAGCTGATAGGTATTAGTCCATCGCCATGGAGTCAGGGAACATTATAAATATTCAACCACCAGGTGGTTAATAATAATAAGTTCAAAAGGTTTCACATAATAAGTGGGAGCATAATAGGAACAGAATTTATCCATTTGAGAATAATTGTTTAAGGCTTGGATTTTTATAACGTTATAACGTGGTATTCGCTAATACCTTTATTTATTTAACCATTTTGAAAAAATATCCAAAAGTTTGTGTTTCAAGCAGAATAAAGCACTTGAACGATTTTTTGCTGTTGTTGTGGAAAAAAAATGTAGGCACCTACCTATCAAATGAACTTACTAAGATAATGTTCGTCTTTAGCATCCGAAACTTTTCGCACGACTAAAGTTTGGTTAATCCAAAACAAAATAAAAGTACATTTTGTGAAAAAAAAGTTTCTGATTGTTCAAGTACCTACTGTTTTATAAAGCATAAAAACTTTACATTAAACTACCAAAGGCATTAATGGAAGCCACAATTCTTGGCACTTTCCGTGGGATATGTGCTATGTGTGTTAAAAAAGATATTATTTGTAGTTATTTCAATTTCAATACTTTTATACCGATTTAACTGTGTTTCTCAAACTCTATTTTTATTTTATTTTATACTCTTATTTTGTATTTTATGTATTTTTTCCTGCCAGATATAAATTATTAAATAAATAAGTAATAATTGGTGTTCAATTGAATTAAACATGCTGATTTATCCTTTTACTCGTCCATTTTTTTTACCTGCACCTCTGCTTAGTCACCAAACGTAGCGAACCACTTGGGGTGACCTTTGGCATATGTGTTGGTTATCCATATGTGTTGATATTGTCCATATGTGTTGGTATTATCCATATGTGTTAGTTATGGCTCCCGCGGCTTAGATTTTCTGAATAACCTCCTGTAGTTTCTTATTTTTTAATGATATACTAATGTTTATAAGACTGGAATTATGTTAGATTGCTTAAAACAAATTATCATAAGCAATTATTGCTCAATAATTAATTATTTCTTATAATCATTTGTTAACCTTTGTGCCATGCATAAAAACCTTAAAACTTCTTATAAATACTAGTTAATCATTAAAAAATAATAATATTTGACAAGTAAAAATATTTCACCAACAAATGTAGATATAATATTATATCTCGACGCCATCTATTATATCTCGACGTGGAAAATTCAACACTAACAAAGACTTTCCTAAAAATAATAATATAAGCAATAATTTTTAATTGAAATACTAGTACATTTTGAATTATTTGGCGGGTTGGGAATAAACCGGCGTAGCTTAATGGTTAGGAGCACCTGACCGGCAGATCATCAATCAGAAACTGCGGGTTCAATTACCGTCGCCGGCATTTATTTTTACTCGGGAGATATTTTCAACATCCTGAAGTTTCGGGTATGGATCCAAAAACGGTGTATCTAGGATTAATTTTTTGTTTAAAAAAATTCCACACACAAAATTTAAAAATGTCTCTGAGACTTTTGATTACCTACATAAGTATTGTTTTTATTTATATCGGTACGTATGTCGGAATGGGAAAAACCAAGTTTGCTGAAAAAAGTTACGTTTTCCTAAAAATTTCAACAGAATCTCAGCTAAAACTTTCAAGTATCACGCATTCTGGAAAAAAAAACTTTAATTTGGTTCAGATATATATTAATGGATTGAAATTAATGAATGCGCCAATACACCTTGGAATAAAAAAATCCTTAACCGTTTTAATAATTAGATTCTTCCACGCCGGTACAACTTTGGTGTGGTAAAACTGGCCTTGAGCCTGGTTTAAGACCATTTTAACCAAAAAAAACGCCACGGTAAAAAGTCAAGTTTTCTTCCTCTTCTAACCTTAGGCTCCGTGTTTATAAGTAAGGGAGATTATTCTGCAAATAACAATCTATAATATTATTACTCTAGCATCTGTACGGTCTGGGCCCTCTGATTGGTTGAATTTAAATCGTTTGTTTCGGGTAAATTCCGCTAACTTGAAAATTAAGACCTGATTTCATACTAAAATAGGATCGCCAGATTTCTTCAAAAGCATCGTTTCTGCTCATATAATTTTTGGATAATATCGAAGAAAATATGTTTTAGAAAGTTAAATCCATTGGATTAATTACATTACAGTAAAAATTATTCACAATTACGTTTTATATATTTGACGTCTGTCAAGAATCAAACATTCTAAAGTTCCTTATAAATGTCAATCCCTCCTTTACCGGCCGCTGGAGTAGTTTCCCTATTGGCCGAGAGAGCGCATAAGAGCGATACACAAATACGTACAATTTCATTTATTCAAACAACGGTAATTATTTACGTAAAACTACCGTTTTAATACCATTTACAGATAAAACAAACATTTGATTCAACTTAATGACAGTAAACAACAACTCTTTGCATATACGATTTCGAAAAATATTGATATTTTATATTATTTACGTAAATAATAATTTCGCACTATTTTGATAGAACACCGACATGAAGTTAAGTATAGGCACTGCCAACCCAATAAAATAACATGAAACATAATCGGAAGATAGAAACCAAAGATATTAGTAGAACGAGATATGCTATGTTGGCCGCCGGACCGTAGGCGGAGAACTACCTAATTAGGGTACTTTGAATACTATCGGGACGTGTACGCACAGAAATCTGTTCTATGTATTAGTGCGGATACCTTAGCGTAAGCGAAGGTGTGCAGTAGTATTGGTGAACAAAACCGGCGACACTGGGCAAAACAATTCCGCACCGTATGAACTGCTCATAGCACATCTCGTTCTTCTAATATCTTTGATAGAAACGCTTCGTTGATTGTAAAATTAGCCAACAAATCTCTAATCTGACATGTACTTATATGTATAATAAAACAATCATTTTGCCAGGTATATATATTTATATAATGGCATATGGTATGGTATATAATGGTATATTAATTTACCTTTACCCATTTAGGCAATTATTCGGGAAAGGTAAAGTTTTACCCGAACAACTGTCATTCTTATTATGCCTAAACTCCTTCCTGATCCGTGTTTTAACAATATATACTCACCCTCTCTCTGTGAATGACCTAATATCTACCTATTAAACCTATTAACCTATTACTTAAACTGGGTGAAGGCCAAACGAGTGCCGCCCGCAGGGCCTAGCAACAAAAAACCCGCGGAGCGGGTTTTTAACTGCTAGTAGTAATTATTGCGAGAGTTAATCAAATCCATCGCAAAAACGAGGGAACGCCTTTTTCATATCATTTTCCGAATTTGTGTTTTTCTAGCAATTCCTTTTATCGGTAAATCGTTTTATTCGTACAACGGTGTGAAACATGGTTATCTTCCTTAAGTCGTCTTCAATGGATATATTCGTCCGAATATCTGAATGAGGTGATTGTAATAAATGGAATTTAGGAGTTCAAAGAAAACTTCATCCCTGCGTATTCGAGCTAAGTTTGTTTTTAATCTTCTTTATTCATTGAATTGTTTTTCTTTTGTTATTATTATTATTTAATTTTTTGCTAGAGCAATCCTGATGAAATACAAAACTCAATTTAGGATGATAGGAACTTACAATACATAGGTAGGAGTTAATAGGTACAATTTTACATTGGTTTTTTTATACCAAAATTCAAAGTTTCACATACCAAACAGTACACAAATAGAAAAACGAAGGTTGAGTGGAACAAACAAGAAGAAATAAAAAAGAAATAGACAGTGATATATACACATAAGCACAAAGCCAAGGTAGGAATTTAGAATAAGGTACTAATGGAAGATGGAAGATGCTCTGAGGAACTAGCGTCATTGATCCCTTCGGCACCGGTGCGTAGTCGGGATACACGCCAAACGCGCGCCCAACATTTGTACACGGTTGACATTTGTCACATAAGAACGGGTCGCTTCTACGATTCGTTCTTAAGTTCAACAGCTCGGCTGTGGAACGAACTGCCGGCCTCTGTGTTTCCTCCCTCCTACAACATGGGACTCTTCAAGACTCATGTTCACTCCTTCCTCTCCACAAAAAGACCCTCCACACAGCATCCCCAAAGATGACATAGACCCTGAGGGAAATTATTTTCTTCAGAGCCTCCTGTGGAGAGTTAATAGAAAAAAAAAAAAACTCACCAATAAATTGGTAAAAATAGATAATGCTCGATTACAAATACAGGGGATATAAAAAGCGAGAGAAAGAAACAAAACAAAGTACAATTCGAAATGAATTACCTACTTTCGTTTATGTTTTTAAACAACATTCTTTTGGATTATGCTGCCTATTTTCAAACATATCTGGAAGAGAGTTATAGAGTGTGTAGGCAATATAGTTAAGAGATTTTATTTCATATTGTGTAGTGTGTGTTAGAGAAGTGCAAATATATTTATTTTTTATTTTTTTTATTAAAAAATATATTTCTTTTATATAAAAACATAAATATGTTAAACTAAAAAAAAACTAATTACAATAAAAATGTTTTCTTTTTAAGGTAACTACCCCATTCAATAGATAATAATTTTATTGTTATTCCCAGTATTGTGGTTGTGGTTGACTTTGTGATGAAATAGGTTTCCCCCCCCCCCCCCCCCCCAAAAGAAAAAGTTATTTAATGAAAGCTAAACCTCAATTACGTAGAAATCATTACACTAGAGACACAGCGAATATTATTGGAATAACTACAGAAAACTGTAATCAGAAAAAAAGGCGTTTTAGTAGGATATATCTATCCAGATTTATGATTAAAATTAACCAATCAAAGAGGGCTTCTGACAGGACAAAGGAGAAATCTACGTTATTTATTAACCTGGGAACGAAAGCATCGAGTTGAAGGGTTAATGTACTATAAACTAAACACATTCACATGGGGACTTCATTGGTCGAAAACTTTCGGTGTAAGAAACGAAGAGAGATTGATACAAATGGAAAAAAAGGATTGATTGTCATTTAAAATCGAATAAAGTAGCATAGACTGTTATCTGGGAAGAACAAAAAACTTTTAATAAGTGAAATTAACGCGTGAGGGTAGAGTAGACTCAGGAGAACCTGGAAAAACTGTGTAGAGAGGTGAAAACAAAACAAAACAAAGTAATTTATTTAGAGTTTGGGATGATGGAGGGAAACTACACCTACAGATAAATAAACACACACAATCGATTTGCAAATTTGAGAAGTTCGTACTAGAAAATTACCAGTCAAGGAACAAAAGGTTTTGGATCGGTGAGATTGAATACAATGGCCTGATTCATAAAAACATACATATATTTATATTGAGATAAACAATACAAGACCCACGATCATTAGGCAGACGATTAAGCTGAAATTAAGCAATTAAAATAACACAGAATATATGTGACTGTTTATATAAAACCAAATATATTTAATTGACAGGCAGACACATTAGCTAGAATTGATGACTGAAGTACAAACATTTCATGATAATGGCTCCATATTAATCAAAAATTAATGACTATTTTTGAGAGAACAAGATGCAATACGGGTAACACCTTAATATTTAATTACTTTACAGTGGCGAACTGGTGAAAAGGGGCAAAAATAATGTTCATTTCAGGTCTAATGACATTAAGGTAGATAAAGATTTGAGATGTTTAGAAGTACTGCCTTGTACGATTAAACTGAGATAATGCATAAGGATATAAATGAAAACATTTGAGCTCTGTTTTCTAAGTGAAATGTAAATAGAAAGTTTGTTTTGGAAGAAATGTCGCATACAGACCAACAGATTGGCAAGAACTGGAATATACACGAAAATAACAGCATTATGAAACTGATTTCGGCTAGATACGACAAAAATACAGTGATGGGAGGGTTTTCGCACATCATATGAGCGTGGAGACGAATTTAAAGTGCCATAATAACCAGAGAAAGGTGGGAAATAAAGGTAAACACTAATAAACATGATTGGATTGGGGGAATCCAGTGCGAACATGAACTTGCCTGCTAAGACAGGAACAATAGTGACCGAATTATGAAACACAATCCCGAAAAGAACAAAAATTAGAGGGAAAATTCTTTAGAAAATAAAGAATTAGATAAGAAACGTTAAATGTGAAGTGTGCATAGGGAATACTGTAATGGACTGATTATATTACCAGAAAATAAACGAAATTAAGTGCAGCTAGAAAAACACATTTAACCTTACGACGAACTCTATGAAAATAATTAAAGGATACTGATCCAGCCCTGCAACTACAGAAAGCAAAGACAAGAAATTTGGGGCGTCACCGAGATATGACTGTGTTGTCCGAATAAGTGACAAGATTTAAATAACCTAAATTAGTGGCAGATATGTTCAAATTTACGAGTTGATTGATGATCTAATTGCCTGAATGATGAAATCGACTTAAGTCATTTTGGTATTGAAAACAGTATAAAAACGAGTGGACAGCAGTTTTCAAGAGAGTTCTTCGGGAGTTTTGCGGAGCTTGGAAGTGCGGAAGGTGCGATTACGCGTGTGTGTACGTCGAATCAGGTAATTTAATAAGTCCCTGGACTTAGAGAATTTTGTGAAAAGTAAAAAGTGTTAAATTCAGTTTTTCTAAATTCCTTTGAAAGTCCCATCAGTGAAGTTTTAATAAGTCAGTTTTAATTTAATTAAACAGTGTTAATAAAATAGAGTTTAAATTAAGTGATTTTCAATAAAAGTTAAAAAGTGTTAAATTCAGTTTTCTAAATCTCTTTGAAAATCCCATCAGTGAAATCTTTTAATAAAATAGAGTTTAAACTCAGTGTTTAAAATTGTTAAGTGAAAAGTGCTAAAAAGTGAATGGTGAATTATTTAAATTCTGAATTATTTATTTCATTCAAAGTGAAAAACATTTAAATTCAATTTAAGTGTTGTATCGGAAATCTAAAGTGAACGTGATTGCGAATTGATATTTAAAAATAGATTATGATTTAGTATCAATTTTGTTTAAAAATATTAATAGTAAATACTTACATCTTAGCTTAAAGAGAAACACAATTTAGACAGTTCGAAAAGAAATAATAATAAATACTCATACCTTTGTTCTAAAGTAACAGTTCGAAAAAAAAATAACAATGATTGGATTTGAGTTAATTTAATCTCTTTGTGGTTTTATTGTTCAGTTAAAATAAGTGCGAAGAGAATTCGGGAAGTATTAAAAAAAAGTGAAAATGATAAAAAAATAAATATTGTCTCTTTGGTTAAAAGTAATAATAAAATAAATTTAAAAATAAAGGATTCATCGGATACTTTAAAGTTAAGGTTAAAATTAAAATAAACATTACCTCTTTGTCTTAAAATAGTGGTTCGGGAAAAATAACAATAATCACTCTCCTTTGTTTCAAAATAAAAGGAGTAATAATAATACGACTAGTTTAGATTTTGTATAAATAATAATATTAAATATTTTATCATTGTTTCGATAATCTTTTGGAAAATAATAACCTCAGTCCTAACGTCAATCAACATTTACGAAAACTAAATCAATACCTTAAAGCCGCGGTCAAATTAAAAAATGGGGTAGTCACGAATAAATTTAATTAGACTACATTCTAAACAGCAAGTAGGTAGGATGTGGAACCTTGATCGCAAATTTCGTTGTAAGCCCGAATGGATTTATTTGCATGAACGATCAGGGTAGGTGAGTCAAAAAGAAATCAAAATATAAAAAAAAATTCAGAAATCAAAATACAACGTTCCTGAGAGCCAAGAGAAAGGAAAATTCTATATTGTTTTAAACAAATAAAAAGAATGGCAAAAAGCATAAAACGTCACAACTTGATTGTAAAGTAGCTTGTTTTTTCATGTTTGGGAAGGACTGCAATAGGTAGGATACCGGAAATTGAATAGATTTCATTTACATGTGTGTCCCATGGAAGACCAATAACATTTCTGAGAGCTCTGTTTTGCTCCATCTGCAGATCAGCTATCAGTTTCTTTGAGGCAAAGCCCCAGATACAGCAGAGATAGGATAGGTGCGAATGTACCAGGGCATAATACACTGAAGTTAGTTTATAAATGGGTACTAATCCTTGAAGCTTATGTAGTAAATCAGTTATGGGGGTAATTTTCTCCTTCACATGATTTATGTGGAGATCCCACGATAGCTGGGAATTTAAAATCAGGCCCAGATATTTTGTGTTCGTTTTCTTTTCGAGACAGTTGTCACCAATTTTGATAATGAGGCTGCATTTTTTCTTGTTGCCGAAAAGTATGTAATGCGTTTTTTTACGTTAATGGTCAATTTGTTTATTCTCAACCAGCTGTGAGATGGGAAACATCAAAAAAAAAAAAATTTTAAAGCTCCGCTAGATTCGGTTTATTATAAAACATTACTGTGTCACCCGTAAGATTTCCTTTCTATTTATCCTGATCATGTTAAAAGATATGTATTGCTAGAGGTTCCATGTAGATCGTATTCACATCAGTTTTAGACGTTTTTACGACTATCGCTAAATTTTCCCCAACCGAAAGAAAAAATGCGTTAAATGCAGTTGCAATCTCCTTCCTTTACTTCCAATCTGGTTTCTTTACTTCTTCGTCATTTATGACTAGAGATTTACAAGCTATTATTGGGTTTAGCGAGCTATGTGAAATACTATGTGGCTTGTTCATGCTTTCATTAAGTAGTTTGGTATAATATTTCGATCTTCTATAATTGGTTAATTTCTTTTTTTTTTTTTTTATTTAATTAAAATCAAATTTATTAAGTATTTTTTGGTTTTTTGTTATTGTTACAGCTGTTTCGGCTTTCAAGGCCATTATATTATCAAATTTGATTTTGAATTTTATTGAAATTGATTGAAAAATAAATTAAATAGAGTTCAACGAATTAAACACAAAAACAATAAATATAATTGGTTACAGTATTACGAGATTTATATTTTTCTGTTGTCAACGGAATACTTCCTTAATTTTGTTGCCAAAGTTGCAAATCTGCTATTTCGTCTTTTAATGAGCGTATCAAGTTTGGTATCAAACCATGGAGTATTTTTCAGTCTGTTGTCAACTTAATTAGTTTATATTAGTTTATTAGTCATTGAGAATTTTTCGTCCACACTATTAGTAGTCCATCCATCCATAATATGGAACGGTATTATTACAGTAACTAACCAATTACTATTACACAAAGAATATTGAGATGAATTTTGTGCTCACCTATAATTAGAAACATCATTATAACCACGTATAAATGTAAATTATTGTAAAAATTATGTGATGTATTCTGTTGGCGAGCCAATAAATAAAAGGACCAGCTCTTGCGGCAACAGGCAAGAAGTTTGAAAATATACCAGAATTTGCAAGCCATTTTTGTAATAATAGGAGACAATGTTAACTAAATAATTTTATTCAAAGATACTTACTTGCATAGAAATAAAATATGTCAAACGTAAAATAATTATGTACTTAGCGAAACTCTCAAATGGTTAATGACTGTTTACGACATATAATATGATAAATTATTTTATTTGTGCGAGTTACAGTGCCACAGGTAGATACATTATTCTTAAGCAATTTGTGTATAGATTCTTGTTTTGTTTGAACTCAGGCTAATAATCCTAGAGTCCTAGAGTTAAGGATTATTGTTGCAATATTGTTCTCAACAAATACTGAAGTGACTCATATTAATGACATTGATAATTAATGTAAAAATAATTAATCTTTCTGGTATTGGAATAAAATATTGGGAAAATCCAATTCATTATTAAATCACTGTTTATAAAATAATATGGTTGTTCAGACATAGCTCACTAATAGTAAGCCCTATTGCGGCACGGTGATACTTTAATCCTTGGCCGCTGATGTGGTAATAATAAACTGCAAAATTGTTAATTAGACCCCTCTAACAGCTGCGCAAGGTATAAAACATACAAAAAGTAAATATTTAATCGATGCACGAAAGCGCATTTTTCAATATATATTTTTTTATTTATTGTTTTCAAGTTTAATTTATAGAACTCCATTATATTTTTTTATTTATTTTATATAATCAATAATATTATTATTCAATTCATAAAAACAGTTTATTTATAAACAAGTTCTGCTATTTGATGTATTATAACTGTTTTTATAAAATGAATAATAATATCATTGAGTATAAAAAGAAATAAAAACATGAAAAAAATTCCATCAATAGCTATTATATGAAGATTTTATCGAATTTGATAGATTTTAAATGAAATCCTTTATATTGATCACGTATTTATGAGAAAAGAAAAATAAATAACTGATCAATAAGTATATCAACACCAAAAAGGCAAAGATGTCAACGTTTAAAAGTCAATGGTTTATGCGGTGTAATTCCTAACCAAAAATTAAATATTATATTAATTCCTAAAAATTTGAAAATGACTTTTTTAATTTAAAAAAATATTTTTTAATCAATAATTTCGGAGTTTATGTTGGATGGTTTTCAAATTGATTTAAAAGATTTTTTATAACTTCGGAAGGCTCGAGTAAATTTAGATCGTTAATTTTTAAATGGATATCACGTGCCCATTGCTAATAATGCTAGTGCTGAGGCGGAATGACTTGCGAGAGTCTGAAAGTATCCGGTTGGCCGATATTTACACACATACCGTGATTACTTTTTGGGTTATTATGCCGTGTTGTGCTTTCTCCTTCTTTAGCCAATGTTTCGTAAACCGCTATAGTGTATATCATTAGGGCAGATGTGATTAGGGACACTGTAACGTTTTACCGTTGGCGGCATTTATTTTTACTCTGGAGATATTTTCAATTTGTATTAGTAGGTATTTCGGATGACCAATTATTGCTTATAATTATTTGTTATAAATAAATATGTCCATGCTCATCATGTTTTTTTTTTACATTAGCTCCACACAAGAGGCTCCATCAGGGACTATATCATCTTTGAGGATTCTGTGTGGAGGGTTTTTTATAAGAATCAAGCAGAGAAAAAAGTATAAGGGGCGGGTAGGAATATGGTGGTCCGTCTGACCAGGAATGATGGACGTTTGATTTCATATCTCCCACTGCTGTGCAAGGCGATGGGTGGAGAGAGTCCTGCTGCTACTTTTAATGGACACAGGGGTTAAAATTCTTCACCGTAACAATAAAGGCAAAAAAATAGATAACTTAGACGCACTGGAAATCATAAAATCCACAAATAATAACTCTCGTTATCTAGTAATCCAATAAATGTATCTTTAAATCATGTTCTAGACATATTTCCAGTTAACCGCTCTGTTCTACCTAGATATCCCTTAATTACCCCGTCCACTTTGCTTATCTCCCACTACAACACTAAATAAATATAATATAACTCTGCCAGTATTCTCATTAGTTTTAAAATTCTACTGATGAAGAAAGTGTACTTCTGAAACCGGTTGATGGTAAATAAGTAGTCAAATTTATGTGTTTATGTTGTGTATAAATGTAATGCCTGGAGATTTCTGAGAATGGTAGTTTTATGAGATTATTTACTATAAGGAAGTAAAAATCATATTTTTATCTTTATATATGGTATTAAAGCATTTTCTCAATCTTAATATGTATTTCTCAATTCTTTATGGAAAGGATGGATAAGAATGGTAAGTGTCCTCAGAACAAATTTGATTAGATCAGAACTGACTGCCATTCTACAGAACTACGTCAAACATTTCGTTTCGTTCGTCTGTGCTGATTTCGGACCAAAAACTCTTCCATAAAATAAATCAGTGAAAAAAACAATATTTTCACTGATCTTTGTGATACACTTACAATCTGTAAAGAAAGGAACCTACGCAAAATGTACTAAGAAATCACGATACAGAATGTAATGAAAATTTTGTGGAATGAAAAAAATGTTTCACTAAAGCCATAGACATATGAATATTAGTAGACCTGCCCTAAGTGATTAAAAGCGTATTATCCCCACTCCCCATACCGGTTCCATTGAGCCGGCTGGGCTCGCGTATGGCCTCAAATGAAATTTGAAAACGTGACGTCATCATTCTTGTGCGAACTATGGTCGAGGCATCATCGGTTCATTTTACTAAATAACACGGCAAAATTTTGACTTGTACTATGAAAACTGGTAAAAATAGATGTGAAAAAAGAGAATAAACCCAATTGTCGTATTACATTCCATATATAAGCATTATTTTACTTTATTTTAAGCATATTCACATCGTATAATATGAATCAGTTGTTACTATCACATCGAGAAACGTCTGGACGCGAAACACAAAGCTGGTTGGTTGCTGGGAAGTAAATTATGAACATTTATAAAAGTGTCTTAACTAAATACTCTGAAACTAACTACGACTCTGAAAATAGAAGCTGCCTTACTTTGCCGAATTTGGACTTCGCAAATTTGTTCATAACGTGGCGAGTAATTTGCGCTCCCATGTAAAAATGTCTATTCATTCAAAGCAGATTTTACTTTTAAGAAGTAAATGGTGATATTATAATGCGAGATGCCTATTTACTGTCAGATTGATTTATTGACGAATCACAGTCAGCTTCACTCCCTTCGTTCTTCAACAGTTGATTTTACCCCTCGCCCATATCTTCTCGTCTATTAATTCCTATGTCTGTGACTAAAGCCCATTTATAATGGCAAATATAAACCAAAGCCATAATATCATCTTATCTGGGGCAAAAGCGCTGTGATCACAACACAAACAAAAAACAGTGACTTATTTGTGTCCTTTGTGGTATATATTCATAATCAGTCAAATGACAGCAATACTATATTTCTATGAATGGGGGACTTGCGACTTATTAATTAGACAATTGGGAATATTGAGGTGATTTTTCACAAAAACGGCGCTATACAAATTATCCAATTATTATTATTATTATTATTATTATTACGGGAACTCGGGGATTTGTGTACGAAATTCAAAACATTAATTAAAAATATTTCATTTTATTAGAGCCCAAATAAAAAAAAAATCTTAAGTAGGTAGTTTGCAAAGAAGTTAGTATTGACTTGCAAGAGGGGATAGGATAAAAAAAGGATAGGTCAAAAGCTCAATGCCTACGAGTATCATGTAACTATTGCAAACAAGTAGGACCTAGAAATTCAATTACTACTCTTTGCATTGCTTAATGGCATTTGTTAATCTAATATACAATGAAGAACATTCAATGGTTTATTTGCTAAATTCTCCTTTTTCAGCATTTTTCACAAATATATTACTTTCTAAATTTTTTTTGGAAAATGTGTCTCGTGTCTAGAGAATGTTTTTTGAAAGGGATTTTTTAAAGATAATGATTGCTGTGAAAAAGTAAAATATATTTAAAGCAAAGTAGCATATAAAAAAATATATTCAAATTATAGCACTGCTTTTAAAAGATTCAAAACACAATGTCAAATCAACACACCTTTGAAAAGGGATATACAGTCTTAAAAAGTGATGAAAAAATAGTCCATAAACCTAACCTTATGTAACCTTTTAACCTAGAATTTTTTCATCACTTTTTGTGACTTGATGCGTTTACCTAACCTCTAAGCTCTTTTCCGCATTAAGTTCTTCAGAAGACGTCATTTCAGTTAATTAATGTGGTTTGAGTTGAACACTTGTATATTACCATATGGTAATTTCAAAAACACAAATTTAAATGGCGACGGTATCATCAAAATTCAAACCAGAGCGCTATCTAAAACAGGCGGATATACGAATCTCGGAATACTCGGGAAGGATGTAGATATGGCAAGGGTTTCCGTAATACTGGAAGGGAGTGTGGAATAAAAGTATTGGCAAATTGTGTCTAATTCAAAGACAACTACTTACGCTCAAATTAAGGAAAAGGTATCCCCAGGGAAATGAGACAAAGTGAGCTAGGTAATGACTATTTTAAGGGCGAGTTATATCCTAGTATGTAGGTAAATAATAGTAAATGTGTTCGCTTTTAAAACAAAACTAATTGTCGAAATAGTAAAATATATGTTTTATTAAGTCTTCGTAATAATCTATGACTTATTTATGTGACATTAAAATAATATTATTAAAAGTTCTTTCCTGTTTATTACAATATTTTTAATATGAAACCAGTGGAACTCGCAAAGCTTCGCTATTGCTGATGTCTTTCTCGGACGTCTTCCACTATTAACTACTGTATACCACAATGTAACTGTTAAAAAATCTACACTATATCGACTCTGTATCGTTATAGTTATTGTGTTACATATTCCTCGAGCGTCCTCGACTTCTTCTATCATTCAAACCACTCCTCTCTAAACATTCTTGGCACTAATAAAAACAGCCTATCGGCGTACTGCTTTTCTAGTTTTGCCAGAACAATTTTCCGCAGGCTGAATTTTTATACATATTAAGATAAAGATTTAGATTAAGATTATGATTAAGTTTAAGATTAAGATTTTATAACTTTTTATGTGAATACCGCACAAGAAACCTGCTAACAACCGTCTGGAGCGAGTGAAACTCAGGCATCCCCGATTAGGGTATGTTGTGAGACTGAAGGAAGTGGATTGTGGAAAGGAGAAGGAGTTGTGGAAAAGGAAGGCGGGGGAGTACCTAGGTATTCAAGCCATTTTAAATAACGTTTTAATTCTGAATGATGGTCTTACACCGGGGCGATAATCAGAGTATTTTCCACTCTGAAACGTGTATATATATATATAATATGTATTATTTATATTATTATTTTAAATGCATAAATTGTGAAATAACACATATTCGCCAAATAAAATTTACTTGCGCACGCTGGGATTTGAACCCGCGAACTTCAATTGGCTATAGGAGAGCCTTGCCCTTGACAACGGAAATAGCGCTAAAAAATATTGTTGGTTGGTTGGTAAGCTCTTAGCTAAGGGTGAGAGAAAATAACGAAATTTATTGAATTACTTTTTTGGGTAGAAGGAGTCGGGGGCGCTTGAAGAGGACATGGCATGATCAAATGAACCAGATACTTGAGTCAGGCCATGTCAAGATTCGGAATAACAGAAGAATATGTATGAAAAGATGTATGAATGTGATTGAAACCAGGAGTGCATACCAAGACCGAGGGCGGTCCGTCCTTTCTGCTTTCCCCGTTTAGTTTTTCTTTATATTGCGCGGTATACAAAAATGTTAAATATGACTGGATTGTTCTCACGTGAGTGATAACATCTAACTGTAAGAACCCACTATAAATAAATAAACTATTTTATCGCAACCTAATCAAAATAGGAAATAATTGTGAGAAACATTTTTCTGAACATTAAACTTATCCCTACATTGTCCCTACCGAGTTAATACAACTTCATTTGACATCAGCCGTGTGCAATGGGTCATATTATTCTGTGCTTCATTTCAAGTCAATAATTAACAACAATATGTTTTGTCTGTGCAATATGCGAGTTAAGGGTGATTCTTCTGCAGGTACCCGGCATAATATGGGTCCTCATACCAACAGAAAGGGTGCTATACAAATCATGCAAGTATTATTATTATTAATATCCAGTGCCGCATTTATCCATTTTGTTCATAAAATCTAATCTATGATTTTTTAAATTTTACATTAACCCCACATGGGCCCTGAGGAAAATCATTTCTCTAAATTTTAATAATTTTAGGGACGATCAGAAATTTATCTTTCTAATGAAAGCCGAATATTAACCTTGAAAAATTACGACCTCCGACAAAAACTTGAATTGAAAGACAGAATCACAACCGGAATAAGTATCTTTAGATATTCCAAAATAATTAAGTGGATTTAGAAAGAATAGTAGACAGCAGAAGACAAGTACATACAACAAGCTTAAATGATAAAAGGATATTTAGCACTTTTGTTTTTAATGAGTTTTATTATTTCAATATACGTATAAATTTTATTAATTAGCGATCGGTTTCGACACGTCCGTGTCATTAACTAGCTATTTTAAAACTAAATTTTTAAGTGCAGAAATATGGGGTTTTATTTAGTTTGGTTCTTTGGTGGGAGGGGATTTGAGGGAGGGGGAGGGGGTTGAGAGGGAAACGTAGGGAGGAGTCAACATAACGGGTAACATTTTCAATGTCAATCATTCCCCGTTATGTTGACTCCTCCCTCCGTTTCCCTCTCAACCGTCTCCCCCTCCTTCAAATCCCCTCCCACCAAAGAACCAAACTAAATAAAACCCCATATTTCTGCACTTAAAAATTGTTACGTAGGTTTTGGTGTCAGAAGATCATAAAACAGAGGAGTATGTTCTCTACCATACTTCACTATTAGTTATAGGTACCTACACATATTTTGTTACATAAACTTTGTTCAATTAGAACGCGCCAATCTAGGTAGTAACAAATTTCTAGAAGGTTTATGCACAAATAAACTCAGGGGTGAAAGTTCGCAACCAGGTCGTGTGTCAGTATCATGATAGTTTTTTTTTAGGATGGTATCTCAATGTACATAAATAAAAGGCGGTGCATGGATTGATATTACATGTATTGGAAACCTTTTGGACATTTTGATGATGAGCCCTAGCTCAACAGATTAACAGAATTATATAATTTTGACTTACCCCAAAGACCGACCAGTTTTTAGCTATCTGTATCTTAACTACGGGAGCCGAACATCGCGTTTTCTAATGCCGAACACTGCTTTTCTTGATGGGAGAAGCGACGGAACGTCCCGCACACCCATTCGGCGGCTGACGTAACTCCATAGAAGCGCGATCCGTCTTCTGGAAAGGTGGATATACTACTCCTGGCCACATCCATAAACCCCAGCTATCTATAAGCGCGTAGCCGTTCCTGGGGATGCTGCAACCCATACAAAGGGCTCTTTCTCGGCCCGTCGAACACGTGCGATGTCGGGACTCAAACTCCAAAAATCAAGAAGAACGAAGTTCCCGCTTGACAGTCATGCATGGCACGAAATATTAATTGCGTATGATCCAATCCTACGCAGGATTGACCGTTACTTTACGGATTCCCGTTCAATCGTATAACGCCGGTCGCGTGGTTCGTCCGTAACAGCTTCCGTACAGCGAAATCACTATTACCCACTTTGGGAATGGTTATTTTTCGGTCACAAAACGTTTACCGCCGTGCCCGTAAGCAAAATCGCACTCATCGGCGACAAAAAAGGGAATTACATTCCGTACAATTAATTATTCAAAAACGAAAAGCACTGCGACCATCATCTGTACAGTCCACGAACCCACACGTTGACCGTCCAGACAAGGAGTGGTTTCATATTTCCGCCCGGTTCAGATGTCGCTCTCAGCGACCATACGCGAAATTAACCAAAACCAATACCAGCGACAATCGCCCAGTTCCTAACAAGGTTAGAGAATCGGCGAGGATAAATGTGATGATGCAGAACAAATTAATGAATAAAATACTAAAACAAAAGGAATCTAGCCCTGCATCATAACAAAATTTAGTTTTAAAATAGCTAGTAAATGACACGGACGTGTCGAAACCGGTCGCTAATTAATAAAATTTATACGTAACAAATGTACATTGAAATAATAAAACTCATTAAAAACAAAAATGTCTAGAAATTGTTACATAATGAATGCCAAAGAAATAGAAAAAAAAGATATCTAGCCAATCGTAGTTTTATATATAAGGCTGAGGCTAGACAAGCGTAATTTTTTGAATTGTGTGTTGCGTTTTTTGAGTCGCGTAATTATACTAGTGGGTCAGCAGTCAACTCATTTTGCTTCACCGTGTGGCACAAATGGGACTTTTATGTGAAACTGAATGCAGCGTAAATTACGTGACTCAAAAAACGCGACTCACAACTCACAAAATTACGCTCTACTGGCCTTAGCTTAGTGTCTACTAAGAACTCTAGAATTTATGTTTAGCTTCAGACAAAATACGAAGGGAAATCTTTTGTCAGCAATAAAACTTTGCCCTTGAACAAACGTTAAAGTTATTTTAGTGCGAAAGGTAGACAATAATGAGAGTTGACCGCCTTTTTATGTGTTTTTATTCTTCCTTTGCTCTAAAATTCACTTTAATCACCCAAAAGCCACGCACATTCACAATTTAAACCTCATTCTGGCAGCTGGCTTACTTTCTCATAGGGGGGATATTGTACTGCCTTCTGAATAAGGCTTACGAGAAAATTAAAAAGGAGTAGAGGGATTCGAGACTAAAGTCTACGACAAGGGTGGCCAACCCGCAAAACGCGGGCCGCGTTCGACCCGTTGGGTGTCTATTTCTTGCCCGCGGAGCATATCAAAAAAACATTCCAACGGTCGTAGTTCGTATCATATCTCGTATATGGAAGTATCTCAGTACATTGATTCAACTAGATTGTATTGTCAGTATTGCCTATTACTCGCGCCTTGCGAGTATTGCGCGTCTTGCGTGTATTGCGCGGCTTGCTAGTATTGCACGTTTTTCAAGTATTGCGCTTCTTGCGAGTAGTGCGTTTTTCAAATCTTGGACGTCGTTTGCGCGTGGGGAATCCAGCACCGCGTGAGAAATACCCCATGCAATAATTCCTTTCGGCATACCATTACTTGTAAAAGTAAGTATAAGTGCGAAATACAAGGGGAACAGGTATTTATTCATACTTGTACCAGTTATTCAGTTGTTCCAAGTATCAAGACGAGCTAGTGCAACTCACCACTAGTACGGCCCGGTAGGAAATCGAATTTCTAAAATCTGGCCCGGCTGCTGAAAAGGTTGGCCACCCATTGTCTACGACATTGGCGACAAACTCCAAATCCTGTGTTTCTCACAACTATTATTCATTATCTTTGCAAACGGATTCGAAATTCTCCAACCAATTTTGGCTGTGAGGCCATTAATATTTTTTCAATCAAAAGATATATCAAATATCTAGTACGGATATGTGCTCATTTATTTATTAGTGTTTACATTATATATTATAGGCTATATTTTTCAATAACTTATTTATATTTCATTGAATTTTTAAATAAGCCAGTGTCACAATATTTTTTTAATAATTCCAATTAACTCACAATAACTGCTAAAGTTACCTATAAAATCATGAAAACTCTACTTTTTATTGGCCTATATTTTATAATTTGAAACACGAATATATAAAATAAAACATACCAGATATTTGCTACACCATTTGATTATAAAATAATATTGCATTTTATAAGAAGTATTTTGGTCTCAAATCTTAATTCAAATTTTCGTGACAAGGCAGCGCAGCCGTTCCTCTGAAGTTACCTTGGGATAGACCTGTTCATTAGCAGCATGAAAGCATGCTATTATTGAGCAAGTGCTACATAGTGACATGTGTGTGTAAAACATTGCTTGTAATAAGTATGCTCACAAATCAAAAGCCGGTTGATTTGTGAGCATGCCACCTGAGTTGCGAGTGGAAGGGTGTATTCTTGGCATGTATGCACATGTTTGCTTGTGAGCATACTAGTATCGACTATCGTAAGGAACTGACATTGTTTTGATTATTTAAATTTTCTTCCAAGGATTACATTTTGGCCGAGGGCCTGCGTTTAAATAGCACGTGTGTTCAATTGTTTACTTTTTGCGCACTAATTCGGCAGTAAACTATATAATTAACAAATTGTGCTAACATAAGAAAATGTAAACAATTGAAAGCATGCTTATTTATGAGCAGCTGCGTCCGTGCCGTGTTAAGATAAGCAGAAAGATTTTCCAAGACTGCCAAGGCAAATTCGACTATAGGTCCGTCCAATACGTCTGGCCGCGTGCCGAATATTTTTGTATACGGGTTCTTCACTTACTTCGTTAAAATTCCCACTTTATTTTAGGGTATTGTTTCGTGGAAATATCTATTCATTATTATTATTGTGCTCTATCATTACTAATTTTAAATTTTGATTAATTTCATGTTTTTCTTTCCCATAATTCGAGACTCGGCTCTCGTTTCGGCTCGCAAATGTATTCTCGCATTGGTTGGTTATTCGTTGGTTTTGAGTTTGGGCCCGGCGTTTTCGAAACCATTCGTTTTGGAATTTTATGTTCCACGCTGTCCTGCCCGATTTTTGTAAATGTTGGTTTTATTTTTCCGTCATGCACAGCGAAATTTTAAGAAAATCGGGAAATATTTCTGAAAGACACTTAAAAACTGGGATGATTTATAATCACATTTTTATGGTTTTAACATACTCGTATCGATAATTATTCTCTGTCGAATATCGGACACGTGTCGAATCCGGAAATTCGAAAATGGTGGGTTTACTTCGCAACGTTTAATCGCTGCAAATGCTGGAGCAGTATTGGCAAACTTTTTTTTTTTTTTTATAGTGAATACCTCACAAGAGTCCCAACTGCTCCCGTCCGGAGCCAGTGAGACTATGGCATCCCCAATTGGGGGATGTTGTGAGGCTGAAGGTAATTGGGGAAGGGAAAGAGGAAGGTGGGGAAGTACCTGGCTATTCAGATCTAGTCACTAAACACGGCTAAAGCCATTTGGAGCAACGTTTCAATTCTGAATGGTGGTCTTACACCAGGGCGATACCAAACTTGCATAAAATGACGGTGCTAGGTTTATTTTAGCCCAGTTATTGATTTGACATTACCCCGAAGGAAACTGATAATTGAGCGCGATTGTCTCCCCGAACCCGCCATCGATTTTAAAGACGTTATCAAGTCAAATAATATATTTATAATATTTAAATTGCCGGAAAATGGATTAATTTTTAATTTTTAAATAGCTGACAATTTTCATCAAACTTACATTACCGCACAGCATACTGTGCGTCCCCGAGGGAAATTATTTTCTTTAAACGTTCTGTGCGGAGTTAATCAAAAAATATACAGAAGCAGTTAGGAAATATGATGAATCGCCACACAACTTTGTTCTCATGAACACCTTGCTTCATTCATATTCATGCATTGTATCATACGTGTGTTTTTTTTTAACCTTAAACTAAACATTTTTGTAATAAAATTAGTATCTCAAAATTCTCACCACAACCAAAATACTTTTAGTATAATATTATACATCTTGAATAATTATGATAATTAACTGGAGGTAGGCAATTTTTATTTTATTTTTCAAATCATGTCTTTTGAATTGTAATTCCGTAAACAATGATTTTTTTTTTTAATTTTATTTTCTAATCTTCTACAAAGATAATGTATATATGTGAGTAAAATTTTAACTGTTAATAAACACAAATATACCCACGAACTGGCGATGCCTATGCGGGATTTTTTTGGTTAATCTGGTAAATGTTTAATTATTTACTTTTTAACTGCTTATATAAAAAAGTGTTTCCTTTATTGTAAAATTATACCATTTTATTAATAAAAAAGGCGGCATGGCTGATATTTCGAAGTAAGTGAAGTTTCAAGGTGGTAGTTCTTATTCCTCAAGCCGAGCGACTCCCGGAATACAATGAATTGACGACAGCGTGAATTGTCACCAACAAGAAGGAGTGCTTTAAAACTTTAAAGTATTTCCTAAGTGTCTCAGCAGTCTGTTAAATAACACAGAAAATTAAAGAAAATCGTATTGGAGAAAATGTTAGGGAGATTTTATATTGTTATTATTATTCATCTTAAGTAGGCACCAAAGATATTAGAAGAACGTAGGCACTCAAGATGAATTGAATCTTCAGCGCTGCATAAAATGAGGGACATAATCGAGAAGACGTTTTTTAAATAACAGATTATTTGGGAAATTCAAACTTTTGCTTCGACGATTAAAATTCAGTAACATTTTACATTTAAAATTTCGAAATGTTTCTATTTTAAGTGCAAAAAAATTACTTAAAAATAAAATCCGGATTGTAGAACATTCTCGTATTTTGAAGGGTGGAGAGACGTCTGCACTCAAATAACGACACATTGCCATCGGTTAACGGCAACAAAGGGGCAGAAAAAAGTGGAAAGTATTACCTCCGATTCTAAATTTCACCACAAGCATGTTCTTTGTTGAGAAACAGCAACATTTTACGAAGCCTGAATAAAAAATCGTCTACATTTTATATTTCACGCTCATAACAGTAACAATAAACATCCTTAAGTTAATGGTGGTGCTTGGAGATGCAGAATAGGGTATTTTCACAAACTAGAGATTCTGTTAAAAATAAGTGAAAGAATCAATGTTTTTTTTATATTATGATTATCGTACTAAAAATGTGTAACTCAAAGATTTTCATTAATAATTATTGATTTTACAAAGAGCCCAAAGAAATATAAATTTAAACGGACCACGATTGGTTGATCGATCATTGCGTCACGGACGCCAATTTTCATCGCCATGTTGGTCTCAAAAGAAACATTTCTGACTTTTTCGTGGTTACTGCCGAATTTTGTTTTTGTAAGACGCTTGTAATATTTTGCCATTAATTTATTTAAATATTGTATGGCTGCACTGACTGGCGTTTTTACGGGTTCGGTCCGACACCTTTCCTGAAATAAACGCTGATTAATGATGATTTATAATGATATCTTTGTAAAATGAATTCAATAAAATATTATATTGACAAAATGTACCCAACGTAATTATTAAGCTGGTCATTACCAATAAAATTGAATTAAAAAAGCGGGTGACAGTTATCTGTAAAACTTTGGCCATTTCAAAAGTAAATATCCACATTATTGTGTAGATATCCAACTTTCAACTACATACAAAGGATTTAATATTATTTCCACCTTTAAATTATTTATAAAAATGGTTAATAATTGAATGTTCTTATTTTTTACTTGTAAATTTGTGCGGAATAATATTCTTTCAAATGTAAAAATATCAACTACCATTCTGTATTTCTCATTCTCACCATTTACAGCTGTAGACTTCTTCAAGCTGAAACATAAATAAATTAACATTAGGTGACGTATATTGTTTGTACAATTCCATATCCTTCGGAAAGCATAAAAACATACATTGTTACACGTATTTGTATACGTAGGAACTAGACAATACTTCTATATCACGTGTAAAGACATTCGAAAAATATACACTTAACGACATAAATCGAGCAAACTAGAGGACAAACGCAACTACAACTTGTGAACTGATACCCTCCACAGAGCATCCCCAGAGATTACATAGGCCCAAAGGAAAATTACTTTTCTCAGGGCTTATTGTGAGAAGTTTAAAAATAAGTAACTGTAGCGACGATCGACAAAGTTTGCGTCGTCTTTATTCGTTGCGATAGTGTCGTTTTGATGGAAATTAAAAATGGCCATAAAAATAAATATTTATAAAAATTTATTTGACAATGTTTAAAAAAGTACCATGATTATATGTTTTTTTTTTTTAAAGGAAAAAAAAAACAGAGAGTATACTTGTGATATCATTTGAAATACACTATTCAGTGAACGTATGCCGAACTCCAAATTTCAAATAGTCTACTTACGGAGTAAGATTGAAGCTAATATTTAATATCTTATTTTGTTTCTACAGCCATATAATCCTATTATTCTCAACTTCTTACTGACATCTCTTGTTTTGACGCTTCGGGGGGTAAGCTCAAATTGCCCCACCCTCTTTGCGACACTGAAGTAGATAGCATAATAATGATTACGTATATTATTTTACTAATGATACCAGTGTAAGATGAAATCTAAAAACAAAATCTTTTTTCTATGTACTGTTTCGGTGAGTAGTGCCAGTTGATAGTGCCTGATTACTGCCAGTTGTTACACGGTCATGACGAAGCCAGGGACGTTATCGAAACTAGAAGGGTTAATGCCAAATATAGAGGTGAATACATATTATGATTGATTTTTATTTTTTCAAATTTTAAACATTTTTCACTTTTGTTTCACGCTAATAAAATCACACAAACAGCCTTACCAATAAAAAATCACTTTACAACCGTTAAACAGTGTTTTTGTTACACATTGCACAGATACTGTACAATTTCTGTTTCGATTTAATAGTAATAAAAAAAGTCTTTGACTGGCTGGTTTTTAGCGCCATTCACTTATATATGCAGTTACAGTTTTGCATTGTTATTTATGTGTGATTCAAATCATTTTTTTGATCATAATTTCTATGATAATGACCAATTCACTAAAATATTAGTATAATTCAATATTTTTTCAATTATTTGTGCTATTTTCGTCAGTTTTAATTCATTAGTAATGTCATATTAATAATAATAACAATATTTGGATGATTTTTAAAGCGCCGTTTTTGTGAAAAATCAAATCAAAGGGCGCTATATTGTGAATAAAAAAAGGAAAAGCGAGGATTTCGTACACATCATTTTTTATTGACTTTTATCGCGTGAATTTAATAAAACTTCCATGAAAATAATATTTTATAATAAGTTATAAGTAAATGCCTTATACATAAGTTCCAAAATACAACGTACAATCTCAACGGTCCTGTTTTTTTTTATCCTCTCAGAATTAATATCATAATTTTTAATTGTGTTAACGAAAGTTCAGAAAGTTCTTGAACAACTTTCTTGCGAATTTCTTAAATAAAAGGACTGTGTTTTTTTAATTCTGTGTAATTATTCGACGTTTTGACTAAGTTATATTTTTGTTGGCTCTTTTTTAAAAAAATGTTATGTTTGAAATAAAAAATTCTTTACATTAAAGTATATTTTAAATACAAAAACCTAAAAGGTCATTTTATCTGATTTCTAAAATGGTATTTTATTTTATCTTCAAAGTGAAGAAAAATATAGAACATTTAAAATACTTTGGAAAAATTGTGAAATTCGATGAGAAACAAAAATAAAATTTTCATCTCATTTTTTAGTTAGGCTGTTACTATTTGCCCTTGGAACTTCCAGTATCCGAGAATATAGAATTTCGAGTTGAATTTTATCAAGTACTGCCAATAAATCACGTTTCATGAAGATTCCTTTGCGCTCCAGATTTTTTTTTATATGAAAATTATTAGTTAAAGAGGTAACATTAAAATCATTGTTTGTGAAAAACATATTGGATGACTTCCTTTATCGAACGGTTAAATCCCTTTATCTTGGCCTGTAGTCTAGGTCACAGGTGTTTTTTTTATTAAAATTTTATATTTTGTTTTTTTAAACAATAATGCTTAGTGAAATACATTTACCTCCGGTTATATGTATTCTTTTTTTTTTAATTCAGTGGAAGGTAAAGAAAGGTTTTGAAATTATTTTAAAAATAAAAACGAGTTACTTATTTTACTACAGAAAATACAACACGTACAGAAACATGTTGCGTGTAAAAAAATAATCTTATTATACTTGGAAAATGTTCGTAATCTAAAATTTTATGAAACTTCAGACCCTCATAGACGCTTTAAAAATATATTAAATTTTATTTTATTTGAAAATATTTTATAGTCTTATATAGTTTCGTGGCGTTTTAATAAAGAAATATATACTGGTATTTCAGTATTTACGTATGTTATTTATTATTCGACGCTTGAAATGAAAAATGGCTTGGATGGTATATCTATGTATGTCTAGGTAGATTGTGTATATACTATATAGATACAGTGTCCGGTCATGCCGTGGCCGATATTGTAATCCAACTTATGTACCGTAGAGGCAAATTTGATATTTTTTGTGAGTTTATTCTAATTAATAACAAATAATAACCTGTCCCAACCTTCTATGAACTAAATACAATGAAATATAAATTTTAAAATATAACATCGTAAAAGAGGCTTTTTTGTGTCGGAATTTAAAATTAATATACTACAAATTTGTGTTAGAACGTTAATCGGTCGTTTGAAAATGCAAATTTAAACCCATCAAAAGAGTTTTTTTTAATAATTCTTATTTTTTTATATTTTCTTAGTAAAAAAAGGTAATTTTATATTTTATAATTATCATTGAGTCACAAATAATTGCCAAACTCGGCTTTAACATCGTGAAAAATCGAATTCTTTAATTGCGCATATTATGTAATTCGAAACACAAAAAAATAAAGTAGCCCATAAACGTACTATATTTTTGCTACAACCATTGTATAAAAAAAATATTATTCAGTTTGGTTAGGTATTTTAGTCTAAAATGCAAATTTAAGTTTTGTATGAAAAAGGCTGCGTTAAAGCAAGGATGATGAATAAAATAACCAGCGCTCAGGACGAAATTTAATGTGTTCTCTGGCTTGTGACTTAAATATTGTGCCGCTCATTAAATATTTACATAAATATTACATTATGATCTAAATAAAACCAGTTTTGTACTATTGAAGTATGTGCGGGCCTTGTACAGCACACTCAGCTTCTGTAAGGCTCACTTGGTTCTGGCTTCGATGGAGCTTTCGAGCCTGAGCTGGTCATTTAGAGTTACACCAAGCATTTCAATGGAAGGTATTTTGGGAAGATTGCTTTCGTTGAAAGAGACTAGATTGTCATTTCGATCCCTTTTAGATGCAACTAGGCATGATTCAGTCATTGAAGCATTGAATTCGACTAGGTTATTCTTAACGCAAGAGGAAACCATCTCAAGGTAACCGTCCATTCTCTGCTAAAGCCCAAAGTTTGTGTATCCTTTGGAGGCTTGTCAAACAAAAAAACTATCATGGACCGTATTGTCATCCGCGTAGTAATGAATCGGTGTGTGTGATGTGCAACAAAACCAAAGTTGGAGACAGAAGGTATCGCCCTTCGTGGCAGCCGGACGCGTCATGCCGTCTTCCAACCGCTTTGTTTTAATCACCACGAACAAGATTACATGGAGATGGACTTGCCGAACGTCACAGCGGTGCTGCCAAGGTCTGGTATCTATGAGAGGATATTGTGTCAGCGCTCTATTAGCAGCAGACACATACCGGGACGGATGACGAACCTCGTGCTGGCACTGTTGGCGGACACGGTGCACCTTCTCGCTGTAGCAGCTGGTCCAGTTTCCTCACCACCTAGGATTCTTGCTGCAGATTCTCTATCTTCGTGTAACCTGTTTCTACTACATTTTATTTAACTTAATTTCAATTTATTTTTGTAATATTTATATTTTTTGTAATGCCTGCATTAACTGCAAAGCGCCCCTGAGGTGATATCTCATAAAAGCGGCGCTATACAAATCATCCAATAAATAAATCTCTTAGGGACGCCAGCATTTATTGAGTGTGAGAAGAGATAAAACCATCGGCTACCGTATGAATCGACCTGTAGCGGTAGGTACTAGAAGGTTCGGGAACGTTCATACATGCAACCCGCATCGCCTTAGAATCTAGTGGTAAAACATCTAAATCTAGTGTATGTACGCCGCATCTACCTACTCTCGATTTGCTGGTTTGTTCTTGAACGCCTATATAAAGCGGCTAAGTCTAACTGGTACGGGCTCGGCCCACGCACTGCCTCTCGCGCTACGCCCTGCTCTTACTGGGCCACGAACCTACTACGCCTGGCGTTGCCCATACTTAAACAAGAGGCTACGAATTATCATTGACTCAGCGAAATTACATCGCCTTGGCATCGTGATATCATCCCTGGCTTGCCATCATTGGTTGATATATTGACATCTTCGCTGGTGTGCGTCCTGGCCCTTCGACATCTTCGTTGAACTGCGACTCCCGCACAGCCTCATCCATCAGCCCCAACCTTCGGCTCTCTTACTTCACACTTGAGTACCAGGAAGACTCAACGTCATCCCTAGTACTGAACACAAGTCCGGTCTCCACCAGTGCGGTGTCAAGCCACCGACTTCATCGCATCGACCTCTCCACCACAATCATCTTCACTTATATCTGGGGTCGATCTTCAACCTGGGGAATTTTCCGCTGATTACATACACCAACTGCGTGAGCATCAGTCTGGAGTGATCATCTCGCTACTACACTGACTTAATAAATGCTGTGACCCCACAACCTCTTTCATTCGTCTCCCTACCACATTCCACAAAGACCTTTCCCTCAAAAAAAACACGGAAAAGGATGCGGGAAGTCCGTAAGAAGGCAAATAAATATAACTTATCTACTTGACCAGCTCCAGAGATAACAATTAAGAACGATATGTCAGTAAAAAATTGTACATAGATTATTGACCTCATAGACCATTATTGGCCAGTTGTTTCGGAGAATTTGAATAATTCATTAAATTTCAACGTGCATTTCTAATTTCTGTGAAAGTCCTATTAGAGTTCTGTTATTGTATCATTATAGACTAGTTGCTTGACAAAACTGAAATAAAAACAGAACTTGAAAAAATTTTTCGCACAACTCGCAAATTAACGTTGAATTTTGATGAATCGTTCAAATTCTATAAAACAACCCTTTCTAAGCGTAGCTTAATAATAATAATAATAATAATGTTTATTTCAGCTGGACAGAGCGGTGTGTGCAATGCTCTGCCTGCCATAAAAGTTTACATTTAAGTTAATACATAAAAATAAAATGAATTAAGAAATAAATAAAAATAAAAATAAAAATAATAAATAAAAAATCAATACATTGATGTGCACATTAGGTCTTTATGGTGGTTTCAGTGAAATTCTCCATCTCCGGTGTAGAGGCGCTCCCTCCCACTGGGCAACGGCCTGGACAAGAGTGTTGTCCGATCTCTGGTAGCGCTGACTCGTCCCGGCTATTCTGTGGCGCATCAAAGCAGCGAACCCATGCACCCTTCCTTCGGTGAACATCTGTGAGGCGCTGCATCGCCAGGGGAGGCCAAATAGGGCTCTGTATGCGTGGTTGTACTGTACTCGGAGTGTGTTCATGACGCCTTGTGTGTATGTCGTCCATAGCTCGCTAGTGTAGAAGCTCATATAATATGTTTGGAAAAGTTGCTTCTTCACCGGAGGACTGCATTTGTTGAATCTCCTGGCAAGCATGTTAGCTCGCACACTCAGTACTCTTCTTTGACGTTCTATGTCTTTTTTATCATTTAGGTCATCGGTGATGACATGCCCCAAATATTTGATTTCGCTGCAAATTGTCAGGTTGGCCCCGTCGAGACGTATGGGTGGAATGACAGTGGGACCAGTATTTGCTTTAAATATCAGCAGGGATGACTTTTTAGCATTGTACATCAGCCCGTGACTATCAACGTAAGCTTCGCATATTGCCAGAAGTTTTCTCATCGCTCTTATCGATGGAGCTAGTATGACTATGTCGTCTGCATAGCTAATATTGTTCATACATACCCCGGCAATATGGCATCCGATTCTTGTTGTATTCAGTGTTTTACTAAGTTCATCCATATATACGTTGAAAAGCACTGGGGACATTGAGCCTCCTTGTCTAACGCCGCACTTTAATTTGGCTGCTTCTGATAGGCTTTCATTCCATCTGACAAAGTTTTCCTGTTGGTTGTACCATGTTCTCAATATATTGACAATTTGTGGTGGAACTTGTCGTTCGGTCAGTTTTTTCCACAACGCATTATGACAAACCCTGTCAAAGGCTTTGCTTAAGTCTAGGAAGCATGCGTACACCGTTGTTTTTCTAGCTTTATAGTATTCGATTGTTTGTTTCATGCTATATATGGCCGTATCAGTAGAGCTTCCAGCTTTGAAGCCCATTTGAGAGTCCTCTGTATTGAGCTTGTCTTCCGTTAAATTTAAGATGACCTTTTCGAAGATTCTTGCAATTATTGTGGCAAGAGATATGGGTCTGTAATTAACAGATGATGTCAAGTTCAACTGGCGGCTTTTTGGGATCGGTATTATTATTGTTTTGGACAGCTCTTTCGGAATGTGTCCGAGGCCGATCATGGCAGTGAAGAGAGAGGCAAGCAGTATTGTTAAATACTCCCCCGCATGCTTTACATGTTCTATCACTAGTCCATCGTGACCTGCAGATTTACCTCCTGCCATGTTGCTTATTGCTCGCTGGATCATCTCAGGTAATATGACGATGGACGGCTATTGTTCTGGTTGATGCATTGTTGTCTCAATCTCTTTAACCATTATTTGCGGTTGATCTGGTGCGGAGCAGAATGTATTTCTGAAAACTTCAGCAATATCTTTATTTACAGATTTTCCATCAAACTGGCTCGGTGCGGTGTATTTCGCTTTCAATACGGCATTGGTTTTATTCCAGAAAGATGAAAAATTCTTGCATTCAAAGCTGTTCGCTATTTTGTCCATTTTGTTCTGCTCAAAGCTTCTTTGACAATTCTTATATTTTGCAGTCTGCTCTTGCGCAGGATCGGAACTGCTCGTGCGCAGGATCGAATTGCATACGCTGCCGTCGCTTACGAAAACAATATGAATATTACGAAAAAAAGTGATAAATTAATTATTAATGAACTTCTAACGTTTCTTCAAAACAAAATCGATGTCTTAGACGAACTAACCGCGGTTAAAATATGCTCCAATCATTTCTCAGAAGACGAAGTGGAGGCTGCGAAAGACATTCTGTGCAGTGAAACAGTTGAACGCAGGATTATGAGGAAAGGCGAAGGTAGGAAGTCTAAGAATTTATATGATATCATTAAAATACTGAAGGAAACAGAGAATGAAGCTCTACCGACATTTGTGGCTAAGAATCTACACAAACTACCGCCTGTCAATTTCGATCACGTAGATGTCACTTGTCTCCTAAAAGATATCACGGCATTAAAGGGTGAATTAACCACAATTCAGTCACAAATGTCCAAACGAAGTGATCTAGAAGTATTGCGCTCTGAAATGGCTCTCCTAAGGAATGAACTGAAAATAAATAAACATAACCGTATTCCAAATCAAGACAAAAACACATCGCCGTCCTTGAACACATTGAAGGTCACCATACCGGTAGCCATAGATAAGAACCGCTCAAACTCACGGTCGCCAACTAATGAATTTCATTTGGACAACAATGCGCACTGCAGTAATGTGATAACCCCGCCCGCGCCCCTCGCATTAGCTGCCCCACCTGTCATGCACTCTCCTCAATCATGGAATAAAGTAGCGGCGTCTAGCTCTCTCACACAACAGCAACAAGTCATACTACAGACATCACAGGTACATCAACCGGGTATGGGTGAACCAGCCAAAGTTGCACGCACACAATCTCACAAAAATACATTTAAACCAGAGACAACTAATTTTAATACGGATGGTTATAAAACCGTTACAAGAAAACTAAGAAAATCGAGAAATATTATTGCAACTGGAACAGCGATGGAGAACTCCCTCAAGATAGCTGAGTTAAAAACAACGCTCTATGTGTCGAGGTTCGACAATAGTGTAACTGAGGACAATATTCGAAACTTTATCAATTGTAAAATAAAAGGAAGTAATATCCAAATAGAAAAAATAATACAACGAAATCCCACGCAGTTTGGATCTTTCAAGTTGACTATACCGAATACGGATTTCAAAACCTACATGAACAAAGAATTTTGGCCGACTGGTACTGTTTTCCGAAAATTTATTGAAAAAAAATACAATGGAAAAGAACAAAATTAAGATATTTTCAATAAACTGCAAAAGTTTTAAACGAAACGTCAACTTCGTTATAGATATGTGCGATATCTACGATGTAATACTTTTGCAAGAAACGTGGTTATTACAAAACGAAACATCGAATCTATCTAAAATTCATCCAAACTTCCAGGGATGGGGTACTTCTGCTGTAGATCTATCAAACGGACCGCTACGAGGCCGACCCTACGGAGGAGTCGCAGTACTTTGGAGGAACGAGCTGCAAGCTTCAATAATACCGTGTGGAGATGACCGCATCGCTGGTATTCAGATAACCACCAACGGAGGGACGATAAGCATACTGACTGTCTACATGCCGGTATGTCACGCGGACAACCTTACCGACTTCACCAACTACCTTTCCAAAATACATACGATCATTCAAGATAACGAACACTCTGAAACCATTGTGATGGGAGATTTCAACGCTCACCCATCCTCCATATTCGGGAAAGAACTCTCTCATTTCAACACCGAAAATAACTACAATTGTATCGATATTGAAAGACTACCGAATGACACATATACATATATTAGCGATGCACACAATACCACTTCCTGGCTCGATCACTGTATATGCACTAATAGTCTTAAGAACAAAATAGATAATATAAAAATACACTATGATACCGACTGGTCCGATCACAGGCCGACATCTTGCGTAATCGCTGCTGAAAAATTACCTGCAACTATTTTTAATATTCCACAACAGCCTAATAACATAATATGGAGAAGGAATAATAATAAGAAAATCAGTGAATGTAAAATGTAGCAGAAGCATTACTTAGTGTGATCTATCAAAGACACTCCGAATCCATTTGTAATTCGGATTCTATATGTGACAGATGCGACCATATACAAAACATCGAAAATATATACACAGACATCGTTGAAGCCTTAAGTAGGGCTGCCAATACCGTATTTCATCGGGAGAACGATCAAAGCAATCCAAAAACACATCGTGACATTGCTGAGTGGAATCAACAAGTTAAGGAACACTACGAAAATTCCAGATCGGCGTTGATGGAGTGGATTAAGAATGGGAGACCATTACATGGTCCCATTGCGGATGAAAGAAAACGAAAAAGGAAGGAGTTCAAAATAGCTCTTAAACACTGCCAAAGCTCTTCTGAACAAACAAAAATGGATGATATCGTAAAATCACTTGACACAAAGCAGTTTGCCCAATTCTGGAAGAAAAGCAACAACCTGATCAAACCAAAAAATCGAATCGCCAGCCAAATTGATGGGTCCACAAACAAGGAGGAAATTGCTAATACTTTTAGAAGAACCTTTGCAGATATTTCCGGAAATGAAGTACTGTCTGTCCCTGATATTATGGAATATGATGGACAAAACGTTTACCTATCTGAAAGTAGTATAATGAAGGCCATAACAGGCACCAAGGCTGGTAAGTCTCCGGGACATGATAATCTAAGTATTGAACACATTAAATACGGAGGTAGATACATACCCAAACTACTAAACATACTGTTCAACGCAATACTTAAACACAACCATATACCGGGTGCAATGACGAAAACGATTATAACTCCAATCCTGAAATCGGGACAGCCTGACATGACTAACTCCAGCAATTACCGGCCAATATCTTTAGCAACTATAACTGCAAGATTATTTGAAAGGGTAATATTAAATGAGATACATGATAAACTTATGTCTAAAGATAACCAGATGGGATTTAAATGTAGATTATCCACTAATATGGCAATATATACTGCAAAGCAAATAATAGAATTCTACAAGAAACGAAAAACTACCGTATACGGGTGCTTCTTAGACCTAAGTAAAGCCTTCGACAGGGTCTGTCATAAGACATTATGGGATAAATTGAAAGCTAGGAATATACCTACCTTATTTATAAACATACTATCCCGATGGCACTCCCAGCAGGAAAATGTTGTACGGTGGGCAAGTACATACTCCCAGCCGATATATTTGCGGTCAGGAGTAAGGCAAGGAGGGTGTATGTCCCCCATTCTATTTAATGTATACATGGACGAGTTATCAAGTCGCCTGGATATCAGAGCGGGCTGTCGTGTTAACAGTATATGTATGAATCATATAAGCTACGCGGACGACATGATACTCCTAGCTCCGTCGATCAAGGGATTAAGATTACTCCTAAACATTTGTGAAGAATATGGAAAACAGCATAATATGATGTACAACCCGAAGAAGACGGAATTGATTGCGTTCCACCACGGAAAAAGACAAGATACAAGTAAGATGCTCCCCGTATACCTTAACGAGGCAAAAATAAAAACATGTTCGAACGTGAAATACTTGGGGCACATTATTAATGAAGACCTATCGGACGATGGCGATATCGAACGACAAAGGAGAAGCCTAAGCATAGTGTCCAATATGATTGCCCGCAGATTTTGCAAATGCAGCAATACCGTTAAAAAATACTATTCAACGCATTCTGTACTGGCCTGTATACGTGTGAGACATGGTGTCACTACCGAACTTGCTCGATGGAACGACTCCGAATTCAATACAATGACGCCTGTAGAATAATATTTGGATACCGACGATACAGCAGCGCATCGACGATGTTCACGGAACTAGGACTGCATGGATTTGCCGGCCTGATGAGACACCGGGTCACTGGAGCCAGGATGCGGCTAATGGCTTCCGCCAACAAGTTGGTGACCGCAGCCTACCTGCACCAAGCGCCACTCCTGAGTGAGCGCTGGGCCCAAGCGCACTCAAGACCACACCCTGCATAGTTGTCCTTATTAGTAAATTTATTATATGTATTATACAATGTAAATCTATATGTATATGTATATGGGACGTGTGGGATTGCACTAACCTCCCCACATCCTGGAATAAAATATTATTATTATTATTATTATTATTTTCTTAAAAAGCAATCTGGTTTCTTTTCTAGCTTCCATGATGGGACCTTCAGTAGGTCGTCCATTCTGCAGCCAATTTATATGTGCGTTTCTAGACGCTTCATAATATAAGGCAACCTGCTCATTCCAACCCGCTGTAGCCTTCCATTTTCTCCCATTTTTTGGCCTTCTCCCTATGTTAAACGCAGATATAGCTGAGTTACGCAATGCTTGTACAATGTTTTTGTATAGGTCGTCGATTTGGGCTACATTCATCGTGGTGCTGTCATAAGTTTCTGTGTTGGTTCCATAAATTATCTGAAGTTGACCTATTGCAAATTGGGCATACCTGGAGTAGGACTGCACTTCTACATGACTTTTGGGCCGCCATCGACACGGATCCTCTACTTTTGTGTGACTTGCGGTATATGTGGGTAACCCATTTGTTCTTAGAGTGGTGTGCATTGGTCTATGATCAGACCAGTCGGACTTGTAGTCAATATACATATTTTCTATTGTATTGAGTACTGCCTGAGTCACTAGACAGTGGTCGAGCCACTTCGTGGTATTATGTGCATCGCTTACGTATGTGTAGGAGTCGAGCGGGAGTATGTCAACATCCGCAATTTGTAGGTTATATTCGGAGCAGAATGATTTAAGCTCACGTCCAAATGGCGAATTCATGTCGGCATTAAAGTCTCCCAGAATAATACAATTAGGGTTGTCTCTTTCCTCAATCACTGTGTGCATTTTTGATAGACATGATAAATATTCCGGTAAATTATCAGTGTTGTCCACTGGCATGTATACACTCATGACAAGTAATATTCCAGTGTTGAGTGTGATATCAATCGCTATTATCCTGGGAGTTTCACAGTCGATTGTCACTGCCTTGAATGATTTCCTCCATAGTATAGCTAGTCCGCCATATGGTTGTCCTTGTAGTGGGCCATTAGAGACGTCTACCGCTGAGGTACCATAGCTCATGAATTCAGGGTGAATTTCGCTAAGAAAATCTAAATCAGTTGGTATAAGCCATGTCTCTTGTAATAGAATGATATCGTTTGTAATACACAGATCAGAAATAATTTTTTCTACTCTTTTTACAGATCGGCAATTGATCGAAGTGATGTTTAACTTATTCATTTTGTTTTGTTCCTTTCGTGGTTCGCTCGATAGCTTCTCTGTATCTTCTGAATACGATGCCTTGGGGCCAGAAATCGTGATTCATCACAGTTTTAATGTCGCTTTGCTGGATCATGATTTTAAATGTCCTGAACGGAGTTTCTTTGAAAGGTTTTAGGATTTCAACATTAATTACTTTTAAACCTTTATTTTCGCAAAATAATTTTACATCTTCTGTGTTTGTTTCAAGTGCGAAACGAGATACATATAACCCTATTGAAAGGTTTGCTATTTTTAAATTTCCTTCATTACTTCCTGTTCCACGATTATTTAAGAATCGCTTCTTGCGATGTTTATTCATAACAACCGTAAAACCATTGTTTACGTTTGACGCGTTTGACAGTGAACTGCTTCGGGCTGCTTCGGTTTTTTCCGGCTCTCTTCGGGCTTTCTCACTAACACTAGCATAAGTACGAGCATTTCGTTTAGATTTGCCGTCGTGAGCGGCTGTAGGCATAAATCAACTATCTATAGATTGATAACTCCGCCCTCTTTCCATACGTTTGCTTTCGTCAAGTTTTAACCATAGATCTGGCAAATTTGAATACACCACGCATCGCCGACGTCACAGCACACCATCGACAAAGGATAGAGGAAATTTAAAAAAAAGGTGCAACAATAGACAATTTAATTCTGCTTCGGAACCTACCTAAAACCCAATTCATTAGCCTAAAACATAAGTAAAATGTCACCCAAGACCACAAGGTCCCATCTGACAAAGCCCTGTCCTAAGAAAGAAATGACCTTTAAAGTAACTTCCTTTACAGCTCATTTTCTCAGGACAGCGTTTTATCAGAAGGAAGCTGAAAAGCAAACTCATAATTACATGTACAATAATTTTATTTTTTAAATATAAACATTAAATACAATAATATAAGCACAAAACACATTTAGAAGGTGAAATTACTGTATCAATATAAAACTAGCTGTTGGAAATGATAGTTATTTTCTTTCAACATCCAACGGCAATTGAGAAAAATATTGTCAATAAGGCAGTCAACGATTCAACCTACTGTTTTAGCGTCTAATTACATTATTATTATTTTTGTTTCCCTCCTACTTATCTTATTACTTAAATATTTATACCTTTCATATATAAATAGTAAGTATATAATACTTTTTAGTTTTAAAAACTTTATATGCCTTTTAGATATTTTTAACTTAGGAATAGTACACAACATAAAGAATGTAACAGTGTAAACAGAAAAGTAAATTTAACAATAGGTTATTGTTTTAACAATACATATTGGCACCTGATAAATAAATAGGGTATAATAATAACAAATAAAAACACCAAATACAAGAGTAAAATTTAAAGAAGGTGTTGAGAGAATATTCATTATGATGTCAAGTATGTAATAAAAAAGTAGAACTATATATAAACTAGACATATGAAATAAACTAATTCGACTATTTTTTTATTAACACTAGTCGGTGACTGAAAATGGGCTGCAGACTAATACAGCCAAACTGAATAATGTAAACTCCGCATCAGAGAATATTTGGCTTAAAATTACTAACGATAACAATATTTGACTTGTATATTTATTTTTTCGTTATTATTCTACTACTCATATAGATATGTCAATAGAAAATGAATTGGCAAGGATACACCGCAACCATACAATGGACCTGATTTAATGAGGAGCATGGCAGTACTACGATATTTAAAAGACGCTTATAGGAACAAATTGTGGTCCTAATTGGTTTTAACTTATTAAAATAAATTAGTTATGACAACCATTTCTTCCTATATTTAGCATATTTTAAATGTTGCAGTACTGCCATTTTCTTCATGGAGTCAGGTCCATTGTATGGTAGTGTATCCTTGCCAATTAATTTTCTATTGACATCGGTACACCATGCATTGATTATAAATGGTACAGTAATTTTGATAATGAATTGAATAATTTTTTTTATGTTCGTTACAATTAAGCCAATCAAAACATATATATTTGGCAATGGTTTCTTCAATAACGGGCACAAAATATAAATTTTCGCAATTATAATTCAGTACATACTCGACGTCATAATGAATTTCAAGAGCGTTGATAGCAAATTTCTTAATGGGATCATATGGGTCACCTATGCAAGATATTTTACATCTATGTTCTGCCATCCCCTGTGCAGCAAGAGCAAAGCTGCTGGTTGCAGAGAAGACATGACTGGGTCCTGCACTCATTTCTGGAAAAAATATATCATAGTTCTTGAAGAAATTGAAGTAAAGATTGACATATTAGAGGAACAAAACTAACAATACTATTCCCTTTTAAGTAATATAAAACAGATATGTACCTCCATGTTCTACTGCCATCCCCTGTGCAGCAAGAGCAACACTGCTGGTTGCAAAGAAGACATGACTGGGTCCTGCACTTATTTCTGGAAAAAATATATCATAGTTCTTGAGAAATTGAAGTAAAGATTGACATATTAGACGAACAAAACTATTCCCTTTTAAGTAATATAAAACAGATATGTACCTTCATTTTCTACTAGCATCCCCTGTGCAGCAACGGGTACGCTGCTGGTTGAAATATAATTATTACATTAACCGAATTAACAAAACATATTATTTTTATCATAGGCTGATGCAGTATAGAATACCTTTTAGGATGTAGTCATGATACGTGCTGAACACCATTCTCGAAATGGACTCTCAGAGGTTATGGTTGGAAACTTGTGTCGAATAGTCTCTGTCCGTACATCCTTTCACACAATACGTTTTAAGGACTTTATCGGTAGGCACATAAATGTTATTTATCACACATAAATCAACTGTTTCACACAACCAGATATTTGACAATTTTATGATGACAAACAACGGCGTCTGTCAAACTTTTCTTACAGTTTTTTAGAGGAAGTGAAATGGCGGGAAGCATGAGTCGGCCACCTAGCGGCGAGAACACGCATTACACCGTTTGCGAACTCTCTCTTTCTGGCGCACGAGTCTTATGGTAAAGTGAGCGAGAAACAAAAAAAATAAGCATCGCCTACGTCACAAACATAGATTTTTACCATGTCTATAATTTGTGTTGACGTTTTTAAGCGGAGTTATAACCCCCTGGCTGTAGGCTGCGGCCATATTTGCGTATTCTCGTGATTTGCATTGTTTTCGTTTGAAATGTCAAGAGAGTTTATAGAAGGACTCACAATTTTTGGTTGTGCATTAGAATTTGAGCGTTCATGTGTGATATGGCTGACGGTTTCTTTGATTTGACTAAGTTCCTGCTTCAAAGCATTCATATCTAATATTGTTGCCTTTGCGGCAATTTCGGTTTTCAGTAATATTAAATCTTTAAGAAGTCTTGTAACGTCGACGTGGTCAAAAGTAACTGGTGGTAACTTGTTGAGATCACGGGCGACAAACGTAGGAAGTTGGTCTGGATCGGTTTCCTTCATGATCTTTATGATATCTTGCAATGTTTTCGTTATTTTGCCATCGCCTTTTCTCGTGATACGACGGCCAGGGACGGATTCTAACAGGAGGCATTTAGCACTTTCAATTTCTTCCTCTTGGAAGTTTGTGGAACATATTTGTACAATGCTCACTTCATCAAGAACATCCACTTTATTTTGTACGAATGTTAATAATTCGTTAATAATAACTCGACAGGCGCAATTCGTTGACATTTTAATTGAGCGGTTATAAACGCGACTAAAAGGTTGGATTATCTAAAAAAATAGTTAATCTTTTTTCTGGTTCTTTTGGAAGAAAAAAATATTTCTAACCATCATCATGGAGAATCACCTCCTGAAGTTAATACACTTTATCTCAGGACACCTTTGCGTCGTCCTTGAAATGGTTATTTAAGTGTGCTTAAAACAAAAGGAGGCAATCATGTAAAAGAAAATCCTCAGAATATAGTATCGTTACATGCTTAGGTACCGTTTTGTCTTCCATATCTCGCTCACTGTTCTCGGATTATTTTAATGGTAGTAGTAGTAAAATAAAAATTAAGCAGGATAGGACCCTCCAACAAAGAGAATATTTAACTGACCTCTAGAAGGAAAGTGGGGAGAAAAAAGAAAAGGTTGAAATTGATTTTCGAATCAAATATCTTGCTTTATCTTCTGGGTTTTTTCCGGCTCAGTGGAAAAAGAGTTATTTAACACCTATAAAAAGGAGATAAAAGCCATATATCAAACTACATACCAATTTGAATAATGTCTGATGTAACGAAACTTTATGAGAAATTTATGCTAGATATCATTTTAAAACCATACATGGCATCACGGATCATTCTACTTTTAATAATCCATGAAAATTACATATCTGAATCCCTTGGTCTCAAACAACAAGGTTTGACATCACATACATAAATAAACATATATAACTTCTTCAAATTTTGCAAATTCACTTTGTGGCACCATTTTATTAATGAAATAAATAAAACAAAACACTTTGTTTTTACCACGATAATCTTTATTTTTTTTAAATCGACATGTTTCGAGAACGATGTTCTCTTCATCAGGACATAAATTGTACTAAAACAAATTATTAAGTATAGAAAAGGCGTGGGTAGAAATGAAAGTAAGGGGGGGGGGAGAGAGGTTAGTACAATTTATGTCTGGATGAAGAGAAAAAATTATCCTGAAACGGGAATCTTTCCCAGTTGGACAGACAAAGGTTCATTTTGTTTTGTATTGTTTGTAATTTAATATATATAAATAAATCAATAAATATAAATAATAAACATTTTCATATACAAAAATAAAAATACATGAAGCTTTAGATGTAATATTAATGGGGACAAGCAGTTAAAAACCCGCTCCGCGGGTTTTTTTCTGCTAGGTCCTGCGGGCGGCTCTTAGTTGGGCTTCGCCCATTTTAAGTGATATTAACAACAGTTACTTTTAATAGATAGATATTAGGACATTCACAGAGAGAGGGTGAGTATATATATATATATTGTTAAAACACGGAACAGGAAGGAGTTAATTAATAATAACATTCTAAATTTATGCATAATAAGAATGACAGTTGTTTGAATAAATGAAATTTTACGTATTTGTGATGGATTATTTCAAATGAAACACTATTATTGACTACATGTCTACAACTGATATTACCGATACTGATAATGTTATCGTACCTAATATAATTAGCTCATAGGAGACTTGAAGTGCTTAAATATGTGTTACAACCGTCAATGTCTACAAGTTGAATCAATATCGTTTAGTTTGTCACAATTAAAGATAGTTATAACAAAGTTGACTTAAATAATAGATTTTTACATATCGATTAATTGTACCCGTGTTTATGAATAAAAGGAGGGTAATTGTGCGATAAGATTAGCAGTCGGTTTAATTAAAAGGTGTTAATTTTACTCCAACTGGTGGTAATTCTTTACCTACAACTGTTACTGTATCTAATAAAGTTTAAAGGTAGATTATATATACAACATCATCAGGAGAGTAAAAATCTATATATAAAGGTAGATTATTACAATATAGCGCCCCTGAGGTGATATCTCACAAAAGCGGCGCTATGCAAATTGTCCAATAAATAAATAAATTTAATGTTAACATTTTATTGTGTATACACCGAAGTCAAAAATTAAATATAGATTGCAATTGGGAAAGAAGAAGTGGAAGGAGGGGGGAGGGGTAAGAGTAGGCTGGGTTTATAATAATTAGGAATTACACTATCGTTAGACGGGAAAGACCAGTTGAGTGGGAAAATATTTAAAAGAGAGTTTTTTAAAAAAATCTTGTTAATTATATCTGCTTTTATATTAACATGTTTCCTAATTTCTAAAATTTCAAAATTATTTATAGTGAAGTATTTTAAGAACTGAAAAAAACAAATAGCATATAACCATAAAACAATATATTAATAAGACAAATAGCATTTAATAACGGTTATTCTAATAAATTTATAGTTGAAATACTAAATAAAAAAATTAAACATATTCTCTTCAAACGGTCTTTCTAAAGATAGAAAATAAACAATGGCGTAGAATTCTGTTTGTGGATAACGATACATCTAAAATTATATATAAAAACAATCCTGGTAGTATTCAACTGGCGTTTTACACTAATAACAATGAAGAAATATATTCTCAATAATAAAGATAGCAAAATTCAAACAAAAAATTCAGGAGTTTAAAAACTCAATTGGGATGATTGTAATTTCTTTTACAAAGGTTGAACCAATAGAAACTTTGAAGTCAGAACTAAAGAATATCGCAGGGCTCTAAATGGAAATAGTGAATCTGAGTTTGCAAATCATCTTTTGAATAATGATCACACTTTCGATAAAAAAAAATCAGGTCTTAAAATACTTCACTCAGGATATAAACCATCGCAAATAAATAATTTTGAAATTTTAGAAATTAGAAAACATGTCAATATAAAATCAGATATAATTAATAAACAAAAAAATATAAATAATAATGAAAAATGCCATTACAAAGTGACAAGCTTCCAGAAGAAATCTTATTATTAAACGCTTGTTAATCCTAAGTAGTCAAATATTGTGAGCTGCATTTTTAAATATTCGCGCCATTCATTTGGTTCGTTTTTAAAGCGCCAGAGGTGCGCTCTGTCGGCCATCTATAGCTGTGCGTATCGGCCATTGAAGGAACGCGTGATTTTTTTATAAACGTCAAACATAATCACTTAACTGTGGATAATTTTCATTGTAATTTAATTAATCCAATAGATTATGAACTTTCTAAAACATATTTTCTTCGATATTATCCAAAAATTATATGAGCAGAAACGATGATTTTGAAGAAATCTCGTATTATTATGAGGCGATCCTATTTTAGTATGAAATCGTGTCTTAATTTTCAAGTTAGCTGAATTTACCCGAAACAGACAATTTTAATTTGACCAATCAGAGGGCCTACATCGTCCAGACGCTAGGACATTAATACTATCAGATATGTCTATAAAACCATTAGAGCGGTTGGTGACATATGTGCACATTTACCATATTATTTAATTAAAATCATTCGTCAAAATATTATTCTGAAAACATATAAAACTACTTGCTGCGGTTTAAAGCCAGTGAATCCACCTACATTTCACCACCCGTCCCATATTTTTAGATTCTATAAATTTGACAACATTATGGAAAGCGATCGCACAAAACATTTTTGCAAACTTGGCATAATATGCCAAAAATCACTCATAAATATGCAGAGGTATTACTGTTATTGTATTCAAACATGAGCTTTTTTCAACAAGAAATCCAACACAAAAACATCAAATATCATAAAGGATAACAAATTATTATAAGCAATAATTAGTCGCATGAAATATCAATAACCATTGAAAACATTTCCCGAGAAAAAATAAATGCCGCTGACGGGAATTGAACCCGCACCTTCTGATGTCCGGTCAGGTGCTCTGGTCCAATGAGCTACGTCGGCTTATTTCCAGCACGCCAAATAATTAAATATGTACTAGTACTTCAATCAACAATTACTGCTTATTATATTTTTTTCACATGTAAATAACCAACTTTATTTTTGTAGGAAAGGCTTTGTTAGTGCGAAATTTCCCACTAGATGGCGTATTATATCTACATTTGTTTGTGAAATACTTTGACTTGTCAAATATTATTATTTTTTTGAGGATGAACTAATGTTTATAAGAAAAGGTTTTTTATGCATAGCACAAAGGATAACAAATTCTTATAAGCAATTATTGCTTATATTTATTCAGACGACTAATTATTGCTTTTCATCATCATTAAAAAAATACCAAATATCATTAAAAATTCTAGATTCCTTAGGGTTATACAGGATTAATTATTGTAACAGAGCTGGTGGAGAACTACATACACCGCCGCCAGCTGCAGCGGGTAAAACGCATGACTAAGTTTTCACAAGGTCCGATTCGAGCCGCGGTCAACAGTGGTTGTGTGTACCTTACTATTGCTGAGTGCCGTTCGCCCGTTCCTGCGCTGCGTACAGATAAGAGATTATTGTTACATTTTATTTAATATTGTTTATCGTTTACCTATTTGTTTGCATTCCTGCTTACGGCTAATCCGTTTTTGTTTGTACAGTCAATGAAATAGACTGCGTATTATTTTTTCAGTTTAATTTTTAAAAGTTAAGTTTTTTTTTATATAATGGAGGAAGACGAAGATAGACCTCCCGACCCAGGGTCGATATTGGATTTTTCTGATTCGGAATCTAATACGAGCCAGGTTTCTATTACGCTCCCATCTCGTAAACGACGACCATCGCAAAGCCTTCACATTCCATCGAAAGTTAAATCTATACCGCCGGTTCAACAAACCTCGACCCCTAACGACCTTAACACCAATAGTAACATCCAGCCAAGTACTTTAACTAGCGATAATGCAAAAAGTACTGAATTACTTTATCCTGCTTCAGCTTCCGGTCCATTTACCGTTAATGTTCAGAGAACTGAACAGGGAAAACTTATTCATCCTTTAGATTTTGGAAAATTCGTATTTGACTCAAAAAATAATAACCTTGGTATTGTTAACGGTTCAATTAAACCGGAAGGGCGATATAAATTATCTATCGAGTTTAACACTGCCGCTTCCGCAAATGGATTTGTAAAAAAAATTGACTCGCTCTCAAATCATAAATATAAATCGTTCATCCCTACATTTAACCTTTCGAGAATGGGTCTTGTGCGAGGAATTCCCGCGGAGATCCCAGAGGCTGAAATTGTTGATGCTTTGAATAATTCTCACGGAACCCCAAAAGTATTAAAAGTACGTCGACTGAACTACAAGGATTCTACTGACGGAAACACGATCTGGAAACCTTCCCAGTCTGTTGTTGTTCCATTTGAGGGACAATCCCTACCGTCTCGTGTGTTAATTTACTATACCTCGCTTCCCGTCGAAGTTTATAAATTTCCAACAATTCAATGTTTCAACTGCTGCCGGTTCGGACATTCGAAATCTGTATGCCGCTCCCCCCCACGTTGTTACTATTGCGGAGAAGCTCACCCATTTGATCAATGTCTGAAATCTTCCAATGATCCCATTTGCATTAACTGTTCGGGTGCACATACCGCGGTCAGTGTAGCCTGTCCGGAATTAACAAGACAGAAGAACATAAAACATAAAATGGCTACCGACAACATTTCGTACTTCCAGGCCTCAAAGTCAATCTCTCCTGTGAAAAAATCATTCGCAGAGATGACATCGTCCTCAGCTCCTTTCCAAACAACCACCTTTTTAAATTCAACATCATCTTCTCACAGAGAAACCATTCTCAAGCCAGTCAAACCCAACCCAAAATATACACCTTACCTTGATAAAAAACAATTGAATAATATTTTGGCCAGCCCGAATGGGAATGCCAAATCCCAGACGCCCAATGGGTGTGCCATTAATGGTAATTCTTCCCCTCCTGCTCTCCCCGAAATAATGAATAATAATTCTTTTATACACACTTTAATTACCCTTTTAATTTCTATCCTTACAAACAACAATACTGTACCGTCCAACGCTGCCGATTACATTAAATCTTTATTATCCTGCCTCCCCAATGGCTTCGAAACTGAACAAAATCCTTCAGTGGAACAGTAGAAGCCTCTTCGCTAACAAATCTGACCTAATTCAATTACTCGACGAACACGACGTTTCAGTAGCCGCCATTTCTGAAACGTGGTTAAAACCCTCCTTTCACTTAAGAATTCCAGGTTATTATTGTCTCAGACACGACAGACCGGATGGTAAAGGCAGCTCGGCTCTGATAATCCAAAATTCTATCCCTTTTAAAGAAATTAATATTCATACTCCCTCCGACGATATCCAGATAATAGCAGCTGTCTTATCTGATATCACAATACTGTCAATATATATTCCTCCCTCTACGACTTTGAATGGACACCAATCTTAAGCCAGATTTGTTCCCCTTATATGATCCTTGGAGATTTTAATGCACATTCCCCTTCTTGGGGTAGCGAAATAACAAATCGTTCTGGCCGCAATCTTTTAAATTTTATTGATACCCATAACCTATGTTTTTTAAATGACGGATCTCCAACCAGATTCACCCCCCCTCATCAACGGAAAAGTGCTGTTGATATATCTCTTTGTTCGTATTCGTTAGCATCTAAATGCTCTTGGGACATCCTAAACGATCCCCTCTCTAGTGATCATTTCCCAATTATAATCCGCTTTCACCATCAATTTAACACTTATTCCCCCCCAGTTAAAAATAATCTCAAATTTAGAACGAAAGATGCGAATTGGAGCACTTTCTCTTCTGAACTAGATAACCTTATTAATTTAACAAAATCGTCCCCGGGAGACATCAGAATGCAATGTGAGACGTTTCCTTCTATGGTTATAAATGCAGCAGAAAAATCCATCCCGAAACGCAAGGCGAACATTAAAATAAAACACTCTACTCCGTGGTGGGACGAGGAATGCACTCGCTCCGTCAACTCTCGAAAAATAGCAATTTCCTCTTTTCGTAAGTGTATGTCACTAGAAAATTTTTTATCAGTTAAAAAAGCCCAGGCAGAAACCAAACGAATTTTGAAAAATAAGAAGCGCGCTGGATGGCGGAAGTTCTGTGAGAACCTGTCTCCGGAAACTCCCCAGTCTTCAGTTTGGTCTAGCTTAAAAAAATTTGGATCATCGTATTCTCCGCCAAGAATCAAACATATATCAGAAGAAATTCTTATAGGATTTGCGGATAAAATAGCCCCCCCTTCAGTTGCCGGATGTAAAGAAATGCCTTCTATTAAGCCGTATCCATCTCACTCTAACTGGCTAGATGCTCCTTTCTCCATTGATGAGATGAAACGAGTGATAAGAGCCCTTTCTGACTCTGCTCCGGGTCCCGATGGAATATTTTATAGTTTCATTAAATCATTTTCTGATATGGCGGTTGAATATTTCTTATCTCTTATTAATAATATGTTTGAAACAGGACTAATTCCGGATGTTTGGAAAACTCAAAAAATCATTCCCATTTTAAAACCTGGAAAAAATCCATCTGAAATTTCGTCTTATCGGCCTATTGCTCTTTCATCGTGTTTGATGAAAGTAGCGGAGCGTTTGATAAAAAACAGACTAGAGTGGTTTGTTGAAAGTCAAGATATTATCTCACCAAATCAGTATGGTTTTCGGAAAAAGAAATCTACAATGGATAATTTAAGTTTGTTCACAACTGATATCCGAGTTTCTCAATCCCTAAATTCTTATACATTGGCCACATTCCTTGACCTTTCATCAGCTTACGATGATGTTTTACTGAATGTTTTGAAAGAAAAGCTAATTAAAAAACAAATCCCCCCGAAACTAGTCCAATTTATTATTAATTTGCTCACAGATAGGTCCATTATTATTGAGTCTTCCTCTAAATGCTTAAGGCGCAAACTATGGAGAGGTTTACCCCAGGGTTCTGTTATCAGTCTTCTGTTGTTTAATATTTATATAAGTGACCTAGACTCAGTAATTCCTTTTTCTATCAAGCGACTTTACTTTGCGGATGATATCCTTATATATTTGTTACATAAAAATATTATTCTTGCAGCTAAGGAAATGAATTTGGCTTTACAATATATTAAAAGCTGGTTGTCAATAAATGGGATGAATCTGGCGGCATCTAAAACAAGGGTCGTAGCTTTCACGCGCAAAAGAAAAATTCCCCACTTCTCAATCTCTTTTGATAATGTGCCTCTACAAACCGCTACTCAAATCAAATTCCTTGGTCTTCTTTTGAACCATAAACTTTCCTGGTGTTCGAAGAACGAACAGGGGTTGGAATAGCCGACTCAAGGGCTATTCCACACAGATAACAAATAAATTAATTATATGCTTTTTGACAGGCGAATGCGGAAACACAATGCGTAACGTTACTTCACAAGCAACTTACCGGTGAAATGATGGTGAAATCTGCATCAGCCTCATCTGTCAGCACTGGAATGGAATTGTGGTTCTTTAGCACTTGTTGTTTTAAAGTAAATTGCGATAAAAATACGTCTTAGGATTATTCCGATTAGACAACCGGCAATCGAGATTTGACGGGACGAACGGTCTTTTTTCAACTGGCTCGGCTCCCGGCTCTCCGTCGTTTTAGCTGACTTGTGCGAACTTAAACTATACAGTCTAAATTCTGACGATACGATTGGTTATTACACAGCCTGTCAAAGCAATCGGCGTTACGGAACATTCCGCCCACCAAAATACAACAACGTGTATTTTAAAGAAAATTTAGAAACCAAAACGGGCAATGCTGTGGAACGTTGCGTGAATGAAGAACAGTGAAAAGAGAGAAGAAAAAGAAGAAAAAAATATATATATATATATATTAATAATAATAATGAAAATGATAAGAAAAGAAAATAATGAAAATAAGACTAACGAAAATCGATAAGAGAGAATGCGCCGCGGAAGCGAAGATGATTAGTCACATTGACTAGGCAATGGACATAATTTGGTTAATGGTCTCGTGAGAAGAGAACCATTCGATGTACGAACCGTAGCGATACGCACAACGCCGTCGGGACCTGGGTGCAATTTGTCGACTCGCGCGAGAGGCCAGTGCAAAGGGACAGTATTTTCGATTCGGATTATCACTACATCATTCATAGAGAGTGAGTTGCAATTTTTGGTCCACTTGGCGCGCTGAGTTAGCGATTGGAGATATTCAAACTTCCAACGTTTCCAAAAATCCCGTTGGAAACGTTGAATGAGTTGCCAGCGACTCAGACGGTTGATTTTTAGATTAGTATAATCCTCGTCCGGCACGGAAGTCAAGGGTTCCAAAGTCAAAAAATGACCTGGAGTCAACACGCGCAAATCGTTTGGGTCAGAACTCAACGGGTAGAGAGGCCGAGAGTTTAGCATGGCCTCAATCTGCACGAATAGTGTCGTCAGCTCCTCGAAAGTTAACGTTTGGTTACCGATTAAGCGATAGAGATGAGTTTTAACCGATTTAACCTGAATCTCCCATACGCCACCGAAATGGGGACTCGATGGTGGATTGAAACGGAACTCAATTTATTCTGACTGTGAAGCAGTCTGCATAAAGGAATTGAGCTGAGTCTTAGCTCCAACGAAATTCGTGCCGCAATCTGAGTGTATGACGTTTACACGACCTCGTCGACCTACAAATCGACGTAGCGCTGCAATAAAAGCTTCGGAAGACAGGTCAGAAGCGACTTCAAGATGTAGAGCCTTGGTGGTAAAACAGACGAATAACCAAAGATAAGCCTTGTTTATCTTAGCGCCGCGATGGTTGCCGGCCTTTATACGAAACGGACCACCGTAATCAATGCCCACAATCGAGAATGGTTTAACCTGATTAACGCGAGCGGCGGGTAGGTCACTCATGAAAGGTTCTAGAGGTGCTGGATTTATGCGATAACATTGTATACACCTTGACAGACAATGTCGGATGGCGCGCTTGGGGGACAGAATCCAGAACTGCTGTGTCAAGAAATATTGCATTGTGTTAATGCCTGGGTGACAATGTTCTCGATGTACAGCGTCTATCACAAGAGAAGTAAGCTTAGATTCGCGAGGAAGTAGGGCAGGATGTTTATGCTCGAATTCGAGCCCAGATCGTGATAACCTGCCACCCACCCTGAGCACACCGTGGTCGTCAATGAAGGGATTAAGCTTCCGCATTTGTTTCGACATAAGGTTGCCCTCTTTCAAGCCGTGATATCATCATTAAAATGTACATGTTGAGTGCGTTTAACTACTGTCAAAAGTGAAGTGTGAATTTCGGCACGGTTTAATGGAAGATACAAACGACGAGATTCTTTATTCTGTAGGTTGTAGATGAATCTAAGACAGTAACCGAGAATGCGTTGGATCTTCCGAATCGAAGAAAATTTAACTAGTAATAGGTCCACCAGATTTTCGTCCTGTTGGACAAATAACGATCGAACTCGTTCCTCAGAGTGAAGTTCAATTTCGTCGAAATTGCCATCGAAAGACGGCCAAGAATCGGATGACTGGATCAGCCACGAAGGCCCCGCCCACCATAACGTGTTATCGATCAGATCGGCTGGAGATTGACCACGAGAAGCGACATCCGCTGGATTATCTCCAGATGACACGTGATGCCAAGAAGTCCCTTCGAGGGTATCTTGAATGTGACTGACACGGTTAGCCACGAAAGTCTTCCAGCGACACGAAGGAGAACGTAACCAAGCGAGCACGATGGTTGAATCCGACCACGCAAAGGTATTGGAGATCGGAAGCAATGGTACGTATAAATCTTTGACGAATTTTAATAGATCTGCTAGAAGAACTGCCGCACACAGTTCAAGGCGAGGCAGCAAAATCTTTTTTGTGGGGGCGACTCGAGATTTGGCGCAAACCAAATATATTTGGACTCTATCGTTAACATCCGTGATTCGCAAGTAAACTACAGCGCCATATCCAAGTTCCGAACTATCTGAGAAGCCATGAAGTTGACACGACTCCAAGTGAGGGAATGACACCCATCGAGGGATTTTGAACGACTTCAAGAGCGGTAATTGTTTAGTATAACGATCCCATTGACGAACAATGTCAACAGGGGGGGTGTCATCCCACCCAACCTTTAGAACCCACAACTTTTGTACTAGGGATTTGGCGAAAAACGTCAAAGGGCATAGAAAACCGAGAGGGTCAAAAACCCGAGCTACTTCACTGAGGATAGTGCGTTTAGTGCACTCGCGATCGAGGCACAGGACTTCGAATGAAAATGTATCATGTCGTGGCTCCCACTTTAATCCCAATACCTTGAGAATGTGAGAGTTATCAACATCCATGGACACCAAGTCATTGAGGCAGTATTCCGGAGGCAGATCGGCGAGTAATTCTGGTTTGTTACTAGCCCACTTCCGCAATTCGAATTGACCTCGTTTGAACAGCTCGATAACTTCGGTTTTCGTTTGTTGAGCTTGTTCTAAGCTGTTACAACCGGTGACGATGTCATCTATGTAAATATCCGAAGTTAGCACACGACGCGCTAGCGGTAAATCATAACCTTCATCTTTGGTCAACTGTTTGACAGTACGACAAGCCAAAAATGGGGCAGAGGAGACACCATAGGTTACAGTGTTTAGTTGGTACTCTTGGATGGGTTCCGACGAATGAAAACGCCAAAATATTCTTTGGAAAGCGCGATCTGGTTCTTGAACCAATATTTGGCGATACATTTGTCGTACATCAGCAGTAAACACTACCGATGGTATACGGAATTTCAGCAAAAGCTCCAGCAGGTTCTTTTGAAGCTTTGGACCGATAAGCAAGGTATCATTTAACGAGGATCCGTTCACATCTGTCGCTGAGGCGTCGAAAACCACTCTTAACTTAGTGCTAGCGCTGCCTGGACGAAGAATGCAATGATGAGGTATGTGATACTTTCCCTTGTGCAAATCTTTTCCAGGAACACGAGTCATATGACCACTGTGTAAATAATCAGTCATGAAAGCAGAATATTGTTCACAAAGTTGTTCCTCAGGAGTAAGGTGTGAAGACTGGGGAATGGTGTCTAACTCCCACAGTCGCTGGACCTCTTCGTGAAGCCGGTCCTCGTTAGTAACGATGAAAGATTTCGTTTCGTGAACAGTTTCCGAACCAACTGAACCTAGAAGAAGCCAACCAAATGCAGAATTGAAAGCTGATGGCTGACGTGGACCACCATTCACATTACCAGGTCTCAGAAGAGAAGAGAAAACCTCAGCACCCAGAAGAAGATCAATCGGTCCCGGTTTGTGACAGTCAGGATCGGCAAGAGGCAAGTTTATCAACTGATGCCACGATGACTTATCTAGACGAACAGTTGGCATGTTGCCGCAGATACTAGGCAGCGTAAGTGCCTTGATGTTGAAGAGAACCCGCCCCTTAACACCGATCTCTAATTGAATGACTCCCGACGTGGTTGCGGAAGATTGGCCTAAGCCGCTAACTCTCTGAGAACTGGCTTGACGAGGGATGCCTACGAGCTCTGCAGCGCGATCGGTGATGAAGTGAGCTTGACTGCCCGAATCGATCAATGCGCGAAAGGTTTGGAAACGGCCGGATGAATCGCGAATGCCAACATTGGCTGTTGACAATAGTACTATGGACTTGTCTCCTAAATTGGTGAGGACCTGAATTTTAGAGTCGGAAGAAGAAGTCTCCGGGTCCGTAGACGTCGTGGGGTGTTGATGCTGATCTTCCAAAGAAGCATTTTCGTCTCGATGGAGCAAAGTATGGTGTTTTTGCTGACATTTTTGACATGTAAACAAAGATTTACAATCTTTGAGATAATGAGAAGAATGAAGACAATTGAAACACCAACGGTGTGATTGAGCAAACTGTAGGCGATCCTGAACTGACTTGAGTGCAAATACCTTGCACTTGGAAATGGAGTGGTCTTCCCCGCAACAGGAGCACTTCAGGTAAGTGGTGGAGGTCGAGGACCTATTTGTTTCAGACTGTCCTTTCTTAAGATCGCAAAGAAGCGCTGAAGTGCGTTTTTTGGCAGCCTGATTAAAGTTCCGTGCAAGAGGTTTGTCAATAGTACTGCTATCGCGAGTCGAAAAATGTAAGTCTCGTACAAGAGCTTCGCATTTGTTGTAAAGAAACTCTTTGAGTTTCAAATATGAAGGCAGCTCGGTAGGAGATTGCAGTTGTTCGAATGCGCATCTTGTAGGTGAATCTAATTTCGATAGAATTAAATAACAAAGCACGAAGTCCCAATTGTCCGTTGGGAGATCCAATTCCTTTAAAATTGTTAAATCCTCGTTAAATATATCGAACACGCGACGGAATTCAAAAGGATCGTTGGGCGGAAAATTTAAATTTAGCATTTCCCGCCAACACGTAAAGGCGAGTTCACGCGCGTTACGATAGCGCGCGATTAATCTTTGATATGCTTCAACGTAGTGAGCTCCCTGTACTGGAAATGTCCGAATTAACCCTAAAGCTTCTCCAGATAAACATGAGAACAAATACTGCATGCGTTCGATGTTGGATAAAGATTTGTTTTCATGAATCAGAGCGTTAAACATGTCGTAAAATTCGGGCCATTGCTTGACATTTCCAGAAAATATTGGAATGTGTATTTTTGGTAATTTAACGTTTGTGCACGCATTCGCGGTCTTACAATCGAGAGGCTGACTGGTTAACTCCTGGTAAATTTCGACAATTTGATAATACATCTCGTCAAAGTTTTCGCGAATTTTATCCTCATCAATTTCGTTTGTGTCATCTAAAGCTAATATTTCCGCGTGAGACGTTTCAAATTCAAGAACTATCTTTTCCAGAGTCGTATAATGCGCTAACAGTAAGTTGCACTTAGTTGCATCGTGCAAAGCGCTTTTTGCTATCTCATGTGTCTTGACTAACCTATTATTCGCTAATGTCCGTTTCCGGCGCAATGTTTGAATGGCTGGGGCCATGTTGAATAAACGCGATTGGAAACGTACCCAAAAACGAAACGAAATAAATGATAATAATTTAATCTATTATAATTATATGCGCGGTAGGTCGTAAATAGTCAAGAGCTAGGTACCTACCTAATTACTGTTCGAATTGATTATTATTCAAAATTTAAGAAACATTCCACAGCACTATCCGTTTTGGCATAGATAGATTATAATCTTAAAGTTCCCTAGTTTCGGCACCAAAAATGTTCGAAGAACGAACAGGGGTTGGAATAGCCGACTCAAGGGCTATTCCACACAGATAACAAATAAATTAATTATATGCTTTTTGACAGGCGAATGCGGAAACACAATGCGTAACGTTACTTCACAAGCAACTTACCGGTGAAATGATGGTGAAATCTGCATCAGCCTCATCTGTCAGCACTGGAACGGAATTGTGGTTCTTTAGCACTTGTTGTTTTAAAGTAAATTGCGATAAAAATACGTCTTAGGATTATTCCGATTAGACAACCGGCGATCGAGATTTGACGGGACGAACGGTCTTTTTTCAACTGGCTCGGCTCCCGGCTCTCCGTCGTTTTAGCTGACTTGTGCGAACTTAAACTATACAGTCTAAATTCTGACGATACGATTGGTTATTACACAGCCTGTCAAAGCAATCGGCGTTACGGAACACCTGGCTTCCTCACATTCAGATAATTTCTACAAAGTGTGAAAAGGGACTTAATATGATGCGAGCAGTTTCCAGAGTATGGTGGGGATCTCATCCTACCACTCTTAAATTAATGTATAATTCCCTAGTTCGGAGCCACTTGGATTACGGCACATTCCTTTTTGACCCCCTCCCTAAATATTTAGATAAGAAAATGGAAAGAATTCAATCAAAAGCCCTCAGAATGATTATTGGAGCTATGAAGTCTTCTCCAATTAATGCGCTTCAGGTGGAATGTGGGGAGCCTCCATTATATTTCAGAAGGCAATTCCTTGCCAATAAATATATTTTCAAGGCTTTATCGTTATCACATCATCCTATTAAACAAAGTCTTAATCTGCTAAGTGTTAATTTGAAGTCTAACAAAAGATTGAGTGAAAAAAAATGTTTTCCTCTCCTAATTAAAAGTTTTCATCTCTATAATTCTCTGTCATCTTCCCTCCAATATCTTCAAGAAGTTCCCAATCTTCCTATATATAATATTCCATTTAAGGCAATCACTTTTATGCCGAACACAATAACATCAGACTTTCGGAAGAATATTTTATCTTCCCCAAATAAATTTCATAATGTGGATGACTGTTTTAAAAGCATTGTGGCTTCAAAATTCCCTGGATTTTCCATCCTTTACACTGATGGTTCCAAATTTGAAAATAAAAGATGTGGAGCATCGATATATAGTCCAGAATTCAACATCAATCTCACTTATAAATTACCGAAAGAAGTTTCCATATTTACAGCTGAATGCTTTGCAATTGATCAAGCGCTAAATCAAATGCAGGTTCTCAACATTCATCGAGCCTTACTATGTACTGATTCGCTAAGTGCTCTAACTAAAATTATGTCAAATATTCTATGTTATCCGGAAGACAATATTATATGTAAAATAAAAAATCTTCTCAATTCTCTAAGTGAATCTGGGTTTGAGACGATATTGGCCTGGGTCCCTGCCCATTTGGGTATAGAGGGTAATGAGATGGCCGATTCTCTCGCCAAATCTGGTTCAGATTCCGGAACTATCCCACTAAATTTTAGAATCCCTATCTCCGATGTCTTCCCGATTCTTAAATCCAACATGACTCGTGCCTGGGAAGAAAATTGGGCAGGCTCCAAAATAAGAACTGGATCTTTCTATGCTGGAATTCAAAACCATATCCCTGCTAAGCCATGGTTTCACGGTAAAAAACTGTCAAAGCGATTCATTTCATGTATTTCGAGAATGAGAATTGGTCACTGTTCAATTGCATCCCACTTGGCTAGAATTAGAGTTTTGGATGATCCGGTCTGCCAGTGCGGTGTGGAAGAGGAAACCCTCGACCACGTTTTCTTTAACTGTAAAAATCATTCATCTTTCAAGAACATATACCGCCGTCTTATTAAAATCACACACCAGTCCCCCCTTAACATTTCATACCTTTTATCTCTTAACAATTCTCGTGTTCATACAGCTTTATGTAAGTTTATTAACCTGAATGAATTCAACATTTAATTTGTTTTAGCGATCTAAATGAGTCCAATGATTAATTTTTTTTATTATTCTCCCAATAGATTAACCGAAATTTTTTATCCACTTTAACTGTTACCGGCACAAAGCACTCTTTTCAGGGTGAAATGCCTAAAACCAAAAAAAAAAAAAGTTTTCACAAAAGGTTTCTGAGTAGTTTTTACCGGAAAATGTACTTGGTCTGTAAATATTATTGTGTCAACAGACGTATTTAATTTGTACGCTGAAATACTTCATTTAAAAACATTAACACGGTTTTAATGAATATACGGGTAGGCGTGCGGTAAATTTCTCTTACATTTTAAATATCTTTTTTAAAACATTCTTTACATCGAAACGATTGTCCTTGATATTATAATGAGATACGTCGTAGGTATGGGTACTCTATACTGGTGTATTTGCAGACGTCATTTTTAATAATAATATTATTTAACTGATTTATATTCCGCCGTTTTCGTAAGAATCACCTCAAGAGCGCGTCACAAATATATGTATTTAATAATAAATACACCAGGCATACGAATTGGATTCATAATAACTAGTGACTTACGAGTATATCTAAGCCATATATCTAATAACTTAAGACTACGGCTTATAACTACTGATTTATAACTAGTAACTTATATCTAAGACTTCTATCTAGTGACTTACGACTAAGGCCTATAACTACTGACTTAATGACGTATATATTTATAACCGTGGCTTAAAGTTATAGACTTACAACTAACATGATTTATAAATAGATATTTCTTAATTAATAATTACTTTGTGAATTTTATACTCTGTATATTAAATTCTACATATTAATAAAACTTTTTCTATTTTTATTAGAGCCAGAAGAAGAAGAAAGTTAGGGTGTTTTCACAATTCATTTTAGAACACGGGTGTTATAAGTTATTATCACTGTATTTCTATTTATTTTTCATTTTGAGACATTCTCCATAATTTCACTTCCAATAGGTCATATTGAATTTGCGAACTGAAACGCGAGCTGAGCCTCGAAATATGACAAAGAAAGAGGCGCAAGCGCCATTTGCTGTTGCGTAGTTCCTTTCGCATAATTCGAAGCTCGGTACGCGTTTCGGTTCGCAAATGTAGGTATCACTAGAGAAAAATATTAACTCTAATTTTAAGAATTTTAATTTTTGTTACAAAAAATAATTCTTATAGCTAAAATAAAAATCCATTATGTATTTTTAAGGCGAAATATTGACTTGATGTAAAACTAGAAGACATAAAAATTTCGGGATATTTTATTCCAAAACACAACAAAATTATGGCATATTAATGAACCTTATTTTATAAAATATTGTAATAGAACGAATATAATAACAACAACGGTTCATTTTATTCTAAAAGATAATATGCATAGAAATTTGAAAAAAATTGTTTAATTTTATGATTTTTCTTTTAACATATTCATTAATATGATTGTTTTATTTGAACACCGCACAAGAGGCTCAACTGCTCCCAACCATCTGAAGCCAGCGAGGCTGGAGGTAGTGGGGAGGGGAAGTAGAAAGAAAAAAGTATAGTAGGGAAGTACCTGGAATTCAGATCTGGTCACCAAATACGGATAAAGCCATTTCAAGCAACATTTCAATTCTGAATGGTGGTCTTACATCAGGGCGTTACTGAGAGTATTCTCCACTCTGAAACGTGCCGCAAATATACCTTAAATAATTTAAATGATTAAATTGTGAAATAACACACATCAATCAAATAAAATTTACTTGCGCACGCCGGAATTTGAACACGCGGCCTTCGGATCGCTAGTCGAGAGCCGACCACGGAGGTCGTCTAAATTATTCAATTTATTAAAAGAACAGGTTTAATAACAGGTTGTGCTGTATAATAATTATTATGAGTGACAACTGTTTCGCCTTCTGAAGGCATTATAAATCCGACAAACAAACATTGATAGTTTGATTAGAGAAGGCTAAAAAGCTGTCAATTTCACAACAGAACAAGTTCAAACGAAACTGGTAATTTTATAAGTTGATTAATAATATTATTGAATAAGTAAAGAAAGAACTTTTAATAAAAATGTAGTTCTATAAATTGAACTTTATAACAATAAAAAAATGTTACTAATAATAACAAAAATATCAAAATTGTCAATACAAAAAAAAGTTAAATGATTCATTTAAATATATTTTGTACAAAAGTAACCAAATAAAATTTGGATGAAATAATAAAATAATCCTGATTTACGTGCGATAATACAAGATAGTAGGTAATTAAAATAATTTACTGTCAGAGACGGAAATACGAATTTCTACAAATCATTAGTCCCTTTAGTGAGAATTCATGCCTTGTGTGGATAAACCTGAGACGCTTTCAAATTATTGAGTAAAATTTTCTCTTTGAAGTTAAATATAACTTATTTTCAAATTATTAGTGAGCTACTGGTATGTGCGTATTTTTCTGTTCCCAAATTATGCTAGTTTTTTAATAAAATATGGTTCGTTTATGTGTAATCATTATTTTGATCCTAACTGAAATTATTTTTTAAACATGATTTTTCATTCTATTGGTAAGTTATGGTTTGGATAAGGTTACGTTAAGTTTAAATTAACCTATGCAATCAGTAGTCATAGTTAATTCAACATTTTAAAAAACATTTAGTACCTAAATACATAGTCACACGATGTGTGCAATTTTTAAAATGGTTTATTGCATTATTTTATTCGTCCAATTAGTATTATACAAAATTTATGTTGGTAGTTATATACTTTTGAAATGTAGTTATTTTCCGTGAATTATTTAAATGGAAGCGATGTTTTTGAAGTACACGTTTCTATGTGAGTTGTAGGAATAGTGAACAGGGTCACAGAAAAACGAGGAGCACAAAAACACTTCCATCTGTGTTTTATGGAATCCAAATGAAAAAAGAGGATTTCTCTAGCAGACCGCTTCATACTCCAGTAAGTAAACTTTTTTTTTGCTGCACTTTCAAAGCGAATTAACAGTATATATTTTTTTAATTTAATGTTAATCAAATATAATAATGCTATTATTAAGTTCTGCGAGTATTTTTTATTATCGCAACAGCTGTTTCGGAATTCAGAGAGACCTATCTCTACTCAGTAGAGACCTATTTTCAAACTGAGGTTAGGCCACCTTGAGACGACTTATTTATATGATTCTATTTACTAATTTATGTCCAAAATAATTTATTACCGGCTAAACCGATTTACTTACTAGCCAATATAAGTCTAAAATGATTTATCACCACCTAAACTATTTACGTACTAGCTAATTTATGTCCAAAATGATTTATTACCGGCTAAACCGATTTATTTACTAGCTAATTTATGTCCGAAATGATTTATTACCGGCTAAACCGATTTATTTACTAGCTAATTTATGTCCAAAATGATTTATTACCGGCTAAACCGATTTATTTACTAGCTAATTTATGTCCAAAATGATTTATTACCGGCTAAACCGATTTACTTACTAGCCAATTTAAGAGGCGGGAATGGTATATACCGCCGCTACGGGAATCGTTCATTGGATGACCAACACCTCTGCCATAGGAGAACCCGGGTTACCCTGGATTTGGAGAAACTGGTTGAGGGACTGGGACTGGTTTATCTCTCCAGCAGCTTCAAAAAGCAGAATTCAAACGCCGTCAGTTCAGGACACACTGACCCCAGATTCCTATCCACTCCTCAGATTCCTTTTTCCTTTTCAGATCTTCTTCTCTTTCGTTTCCTTAAAAAAAACTCTCCACAAACCATTACCAAAGATGACATATGCCCTTAGGGAAACTATTTTCCTCATTGTCTCCTGTGTGGAATTAACGCAAAAAAAACTGAGAAAGTAATTGTGTAGGGTTCTTTGAAATCTGTCCCCAGGGAATTCAAATGTACTGCAAAAAAATACAGGCGAATGATATTCTGTATGAGAATTGCCTCACTGCACCGTGACACTAACATTATACTAACCCATTTTAGTAGATGTGAAACAAACAAGAAAACCATGAAAAAGGCATTTTATCTGAATATTTTTATTTTAACTGAGGATCACTCTAGGCACGACCTTCTTCAAAGCTAAGCGAAGCGCTAGAGAATTATATAATGCGCGCTGGTGAAACATGCACGCCTTTGTCACAAAACATTACCGCGCACGCTTTCCCTCCGCGTACGGTAACCCCACGTGACTCTACGTGGTACCTTGATGCATTAGTGCCTACGCCTAATTAATTAGAATAAATTCATTGCATGATGATTTTCAAAAAATTCAAGTACGTATATTTTTTCACATGATTTTTGGCATCCGGATAATGGATTCGTGAAGCAGAAAGTTCAAAGAATGGGAAGGGTTTCTCAGATCTGATACTAAATATAGTTAAAGTTATTTTATCCTCTCAGAACGAAGCAAATTATAATATTTATTAAAGACAAATATCACAAATATTGCTCCGTTATTTTTATTTAAATTTATATTAATTTCCAAAATTAATTTCAATAAATATATTATTTTTACTCCCAAATAGAATTATTAGCCGATGATGTCGAACTAAACAATTTCATAAATAACCTATATGATTGAATCAAATAGCAGGATGTCTAAAAGAGCTAATTAATTTTATTTTAGTTTATCGGGGAAACAAAAAGTTAAACGTATTTAATTTAAATAATTACATTTTACGTGTTTGCATTACCGAGTAAAGTTTCTATATAAAATGTAGCTTTTAGGGCTGTCTATTTTCAGATTCATTGTAAAAATAACAATAATTGTCAGAATATCCAGTTATTTTTAACCATTCACAAGAAATATGTTAAATAAAAATAAAATTGTAACCAGAACAAATAGTTGCGATCTTTGTGTGATTCTCGTTAAAATATTACAATGTAAATGTCATATTAATCAAATCACAAACAAAGTAGCTAAAATACTTGGTTTCATGAAAAGAAATAATTCATAAATATTGTCATTGTCAAACAGCTATACTTTGCTTACGTACGAAGCCATCTAGAGTTTGCGTCAACAGTGTGGTATAAATATAACGAGGAAATGTATAATTGATTTCTCAGTTAAATAAATTACACATGTATAACCAACCAACGTCCCTTGGTACGTAAACAAATAAGTTTATATTACTTATGAGACGTTGAATATGTGTTTATTTTAAATTTATTCATTATCCTTGGACTAGTTATTACATTTGACGGTGAGAATCTCAAACGTGATTTACTATGACTATATACTTTAGGTGAGCATGTTTCAGTTTTGTTTTACAAATGTATCAATATACTTAATATATAATAGTATGACGGAAGATTTGAACAATTTTATATATTATATTTATTACGAGTTTACAAATCGATGAGGAACACACAAACTAAAAATATGTCTAATATAAGTGTGTCTTATATCACCGCGAATATAGGTAAAATGCATAAAAATCGTTTGACAAAAGGACAAACGGTCGATTAGCGGAAAAGTGTTTTTTTTTAATAATTTTATAAAAGAAAAAAAGTTAAATCAAAAGAAACTGTCACAAAGAATCTAACCTTTTTGAAAGATGTTTCTAATATCGTTCATAATTTTCAAATTAAAAAAGAATCTTTATTTAAAATAAATTTATTAACTAACTGTTAAAATTAAATCTACTCAAGCGAAACGATAGGAAATGCTTCAATTTATCAGAAGCATATTGTTTTATGTTCATAACATAAACCGATTCGTAGTAAAGATTAATCGAGAAATAATTATACGGATTAATTGAGAAATATTTTTAGACCAATAACGAAAACAAATAATTATTTTTTTAGAATTACTTAAAAAATATGATATAAAAAACCACAGTCAATATAAAGGTGGATATACGTAGATGCGGCTTGTTTCGAACACCTTGTTTTTGAACACCTCGTATTACTCACCTATAAACATTTTAGCGTGAAGACAAAATTTACACTTTCATATCTGAAAAGAATAAAAAAATTCAACCTTTCCACTTGAGGGAAGTTTCATCACAGAACCGAGTGAAAGTATTCTAATGAAACCAAAGTTATTGCTTTCATGAAAATGTTGCTTTAAAATAAATCTCACAGCGATGAAATACTAAAATTCCAAAATTCTCAGAGAATTTTAACAATTCCTCAAGTTAATTTTCAAGTTCTTTTAAAGTTCTTTAAAGTTCTGTAATTATTTAATTATGGGCTAGTTGATTCACATAACTGAAATAATAACAGAAGGAACTTGAATAGAACTTTTACATAACTAGAAAATTAACTTTGAACTTTGATGAATTGTTCAAATTCTGTTAAAGAAACTGCTCCTAATTTCTCTAATTTGAATTCTTGTTTCGAGTTTTTTAATCAAATAATTATTTATTATTGAAAATACCCCGAACTAGGCAAATGTCTGTTTTATTAAATTGATAATTGGGTTGTATTAGCATAGAGCTTAGAGCAGAGACCAGATGTTGCTAGTTGATAGTCAACACCACCATCGGCCTTTGCAAATTTAAGCTTACAGATTTGTCTATGAATTTTACCCCTAGTGTAGACGGTTTTCTTTGAATTTTATCAGAGTGATAAAATAAAAAAAAGGTTATTAAGCTAGGTCAAATTTGTACAATAAGTATATTTTATTTTAAAATCGATCAATAAAAGCCACGGATTTAAATAAAACTACAGCAATTTCTTATTGCAAACCATAAACATTGATTAAAAATAATATATAGTATATTTGCGGCACGTTCCAGAGTGGAAGATACTCTCAGTATCGCCCTGGTGTAAGACCACCATTCAGAATTGAAACGTTGCTGAAATGGCTTTAGCCGTGTTTGGTAACCAGATCTGAATAGCAAGGTACTTTTTTTTTTTTTTTTTTTTTTTTTTTTTTTTTTTTTTTTATATATTCAATAATATTATTATTGGGTTTATAAAAACAGTTTATTTTTAAACAAGTTCTGCTGTGTAATTATTATTACGCGTGACAGCTGTTTCGCCCTCTGAAGGCATTATCAAACTGTGGGTAGCCCACTTACAGACGATACATTTATATTATTTCTAGGTAGGTATTTTAATTTCAATTACTGATTTCTTAATTGATTTTTGAGTAAGATATTAGAAATTATTAATGGTTATTACCCCAGCAAAGTTTCCCCAATTAGTGTAATGTTAAAAATTTGACTGAATGTCTTAATGTTAGTTATTCCCAAACGATGACTCATAGGGTTATTTTAATAGCATAATTAAGTACTTCATAGTGCACTCGTATTTGAACTAGGTTTGAAGATATCTAGTAGGGGTGAACGAATTATATTTGTTTGTTCATTAATTAGAATAGCTTTCGGATTATTAGAGTTTTTGTTAATTTCTAACTGTTCTAAAAGGTTCAGTTTACGGCCTTTATTTTGTACGTGTAACGGAGTTGGTTTATTATTATCATTAAGTGAGTGATTTTCATCTAGGAGATGTTTGGCAAATTGAGATTGCATTTTATTATTATTTTTAAAAGATCTTATATGTTCTTTGAACCTAGTGTTAAAGGACCGGCCCGTTTGTCCAACATAAACAGCGTTGCATTCGTCACACTGGAGTTTATAAATGCCACTATTTTGTAATTTGAGTACCTTACTTTTTGAGTTTTTAAGAGATGATCCTAAGTTGTTATTTGTGCGGAAGGCAATATCTAAGCCACACTTTTTGAGGACTTTTGCAATTTTATTAGATGTCTGTCCGATGAATTCTAACAAACTTAATGAACAAACAAATATAATTCGTTCACCCCTACTAGATATCTTCAAACCTAGTTCAAATACGAGTGCACTATGAAGTACTTAATTATGCTATTAAAATAACCCTATGAGTCATCGTTTGGGAATAACTAACATTAAGACATTCAGTCAAATTTTTAACATTACACTAATTGGGGAAACTTTGCTGGGGTAATAACCATTAATAATTTCTAATATCTTACTCAAAAATCAATTAAGAAATCAGTAATTGAAATTAAAATACCTACCTAGAAATAATATAAATGTATCGTCTGTAAGTGGGCTACCCACAGTTTGATAATGCCTTCAGAGGGCGAAACAGCTGTCACGCGTAATAATAATTACACAGCAGAACTTGTTTAAAAATAAACTGTTTTTATAAACCCAATAATAATATTATTGAATATATAAAAAATAAAAAATAAAATGGAGTTCTACAAATTAAACTTAATAACAATAAATAAAAAAAAAAAAAGCAAGGTACTTCCCCACCTTCCTCTTCCCCATCTCCCTCCCCTCCCCAATACCCTCAGCCTCACAACACACCCCAATTAGGGATGCCATAGTCTCACTGGCTCCAGACGGGAGCAGTTGGGACTCTTGTGCGGTATTACTGTAAAAAAAAAAAAATAATAATAATAATAGGTATCTATTTGTAATGATTAACGCGAAGCTGAAATATTTTCAATGTTTCGTAAAAATCCACATGCGGGTAGGTACCTATAAGTTAGTTTATGAGTCGGCAGACTTTGAAGTGAGAAGCGCTAAGTTGTCAAGGAAACAGGACAAACAAATGTATATCCGTGGGGGATGGCTAGATAAATAGTGAAATAAAAACAAAATTCATAAGAAATAAATTTTAGATTGAGTTCTGTATAAAATAAAGAGCTAGAATATTAGAAAAAAGGAATTAAGAAGCCAAACCATTTTTTGGAGCTGTTGACCAGGATTTAGAGCTCAAAAAAGGTAAGTTGGTAACACTGATGGTGTGTCACTTAGTCAAAATTCATTCATAAGGCTGATTGAGTGCAGATAAAATAAGAGTTGATGTCTGCCGCAAGAGTCGCGTCTATACAAAGAGCCACATGCGACTCGCGAGCCGCGGTCTGCCGACCTCTGGGTTAGGTGAAGGACGAAATCAGTATTATTTTACATGAATACCGCCCAAGAGTCCCAACTGCTCCAGACTCTTCAGAGCCGGTGGGACTATGAAATCCCAAATTAGGGGTATGTTTTGAGGCTAAAAGGCGTGAGGAAGGGAAAGAGATGAGGAAGAGAAAAGTTGGGAAGTACCACGGGTCACCAAACACATTTCAAGCAAAGTTTCGATTCTGAATGTTGGTCTTTTATTTTGTATGATAGAGGTGTGAAGGACTTCCCCGGTAAAATACCAAAAATTTAAACAAAAACGAACGCTAATTTTGTACATTGTTTATTAAAACAAACTAAGGTCATAAAAAAACTGGTGAACATACTGGTTAACTATTTTCCAATAAAACTAAAAAAAAAATCTGAACTTTGGATTTCATTTGATACCATGTGAGCGACTCTATATTACCGACGACTTAAATTCTATCCAATATGAGCGATGATCGTGCGTTTCGTGTGAGACCATCGGAATTGAGTTTTAATTAATATCTACTCAGTATTAAAGTTATAGCAGTAGTAGTAGTACAAATACTGACAAAATTACGATATCTTTCCTCTTTACAGTACCTACTTCCGACATCTATATTTATTTATTTTATTTTATTGATACATGATTTAGAGAGTACATGTGGTTTATTGTGATATTTCACCCTCCATGCTATATTCCGATTACTATATACGAAATCTACATTAATTAATTTATAATTAATTAATGTAGATTTCGTAAACCAGGGACATCCTTAATTTCTTCCATCCACTTGGGTAACACGATATATTTGCATGGAAATCCTTTGTTTTTCATGACCGATTCATCTAGGTCCCTCTAATATTATTAATTTCGCTTTCATTAGACCTGCAGTCCTTTCAGTTCAATTACAGATATGTGTTTACTCAGAGTTCAGTCTAATTTCGTGAAACCTTTGTCAGCAGGACTCTCTCGACCAATCTCCTTGCATCGCAATGGGAGGGAAGAATTCAAACATCCGTCACTCGTGGACACACTGTCCCCCAGATTCTTACCAACTCCTCATACTTTTTCCTTCCCAGATCTAGTTCTGTTTCCTCTTCTTCCTTTCCTTAAAAAAATTCTTTATTCAGCATCCCCAAAGATGACGTATACCCCGAGGGAAATTATTTTTATAAGGGCCTCCTGTGTGGAGATAATGTAAAAACAAAAATATTTTATCTCCAAGGAGGTAAGAAACCATGGAACGGCAATAGAAACCATATTCCATATTAGAAAATGAAGCATATGTTTAATATACCTGATAATTAGGTTTCTCTCTCAACTACCTGTTGTCATAGTAACACGGTAAATAGGTAAAAACCCGTATTGGGGATTTACTTAATGAGTTTTGGATACATTGTAATTTTTATTAATAAATACTGGTGATGGTCTGGATTGTAAGCCACACAGACCATCAGGGAATAATTAATTCACAGTGAAAAAAAAGGTTGTTTACAAAATTCACTCTGCAGGCAGTGTAACAAATTATCATCCAGCCACCAAATACATAAAACAGAGAACTTACCGAATATATCACTCGCATTGAGATTGGCAGCAATTCCTTAATCTCCAATTAGCATAATAAAACTTGCATTCGCACCATGAAATAATGATCTATGACGACAAGCTCTCAAGAGAGTAGAATTTAGAATAAAATTTGAACTAACACATTGTAACTAAAACTGTCACTTTTCTTGTGACAAAAATATTTAAATCTTTTAGTCGTAAATCGACCAAACATGAATAGTGGTGCCCTCTTTTGTCAAACTACATAATTCAGATGAATCCAGCTGCTTAATGCACATATGATTGAATTTCATTGTCACTTAACTGCAGAGCAAAATCTATACAATAACTGACCATAGATGTCTATCGTGTCCACTATTTTTAATTTTAATTTTCAATTTTAAGTCTACTGCTTCTCCAAATACATTAATGTAATATTTGTACAGGCTCTGAAGTATATTCAAAATTATTGAATTTGTTTTATAAATACGTTTAAATTAAACAGTGGTTTTGATAACTTACATCGTACACATTATTATCACTTATACAATAGCCGAGAAGTCGCTCATTAATAACCAAAAAAAAATAAGCATATATGTATTGTGTATATTTAATATTGATACCTACACATATAATGCACTAATTATCCTGGTTAATGTATGTTTCTTTGTTTTTTTAATAATATATGCTTTTATTCCTCATAGTTTGAGCCAATAGCTAGTGATTATGACAGGAGCATTTACATAATAAAAAGGTAGGTTAAAATAATGCAAATAGTATTTTATGACTTTTAAACTATAAAATTATACTATAGGAGCTTTACCAATAATTACATTTATCAATTATAATTAACCCAATCTATACTTCATTAATATATATGGAAAAAATGATTAATTTCAATAAAATAATATGCTAATAAACCGATGAAAATTAAATTGACGAAGTTTCACCAAGCATTTACAGTTGAAATAGGAGAAGGAAAGTTAATTTTTTTTAAATACGTCAAAATATAATTTACTAATGCATTATATTGTACTGGTTGTTTTCACAATTACTAACTTTAAATTTATTAAGTATTAACTAATTCGCTCCTGGGCACCTTTGCCTTACGCATAAATATCAAAACACGACAATAATTACTCGAGTAATTTTCGGCATATTTTACCGAGCTTGCAAAGATCGCACGCCATAATATGCCATTTTTGACCAGCAGAATTCGCATTTACGATTTTTATAACCCTAAAAATATAGGATAAACGGTAAAATATAGGTGAATTCATTGGCTTTATAGAACTATAATCAATTTATATGTCTCCGTATTAAAATTTAGACCCGAGCATTCGAGTGGATAAGGAACTACATTATACAAAATACTTAATTGTGAAATTAATACGATTCAGATTTTTCATTGCTTTTGTTGGAATACGAAATCACTCAACACAAAACCATTTTTCATTAAAATGAATAAAATACCGAAGACCTCGTGAAAACGAACTGCGAGCGAAGCTTTTTCGTCCGAACTTTCAAATGTCCGGACTTTGACCCGAACTGTGGTCTAAAAGCTGCTTACCATACTTTTCAAACAGATTGCCATTCCATAGCGTCTTACTTCCATGGTTATCTATTAGCTGTGCTCTTGGAAATAACTAGCGGAATTAATCCTTTGCGTACTAGTACACAATACAGAAACTCATCGGACTATATTGAAACACGTGTTCACAACTTACTGATGTCATCAGTATGATAACGGATCGTTTCTCTTACCTACTCGTCATTTTGTAAAATGTTACGCATATGGAATGGCCACCGGTCATCATCTCTTTCCATCCCTTTGATCTAAACCTATTTTAACACCCTTGCCGTGACGTCTCATCTAACCTTCCTCAAAACTTCGCTCGACCGAGTGATGTTATAATCTCTTTGGTTTTACGCAGTACAGAAAGGGGGAGTAATGTGAGTTGTCTCTTCTAAAAAATAGGTTATTTAAATTGTTACAAAATACCGCTTTTATTGGTGCGCGAAAATCTTATCTTCCACCAAAACAAATACAATCGCCTAATAAAATATCGCACCATTTAAAATAAATAAAATTATGGCTTAGATTTAGATGTAGAAATACTGTTCAGATAAATTATTTGTAAACCTTTATGTTTTATTTTTCATTACAGCATTACTATAACTTCAAAACTTGTTTTACCCTTAAATTATTTGCACAAAAATAAATAAATAATCTTTTCTTTTCACTTACTAAAAACGATATTAGATTACTACGAGTATGTGTACCAAAGTTAACATTTCTACTTGCTTGATGTTTTATTTTTTTAAGTTTATTTTATTACTATTTTTTTATTACCCACGCACACGCAGTGCTTTTGTCGGTCCCCTTAATTTTTATTATTTTTAAATTCTTTATACGTGCATCATTTTTATTTTTTTTTTAAATATTGGGAAAACAAATAGTAATAACCTCAAATTCCTATACAAGGTTATCAATAGTACACGACATTTAAATTGGGTACTCGGTATTACTGTATTCAAATTATGGCGGTGATTCCCAAAGTTGGCTTAGCTTGAGTTAGATCTAAGGAGGCAGTTTGAGGGCTCAGCAAAATAAGGCTTAAGGGCCCACTATTCGAATTTCATCCAATTTCCGACATATTTTCCTTAAAAGTTTGAAGTTTTTAAGCTCTTAAAAAAATATATGTTATTCTTTAAGATAGTATCTATTTGTTCCAAAATCCGAAACGGTAATTATTTGAAATTCCCTCGATAGAAATAAATCGCAAAGTATGCTCCGAAAAATATTATTAACACGTTTATTTCTGTTATTTTACAAGAAATGAAAAAAATGAAAAAAATCACAATGCTTCTTTTAATGCTACTCAATAGACCCCAAAAGTGATTTTTGCTATTTTTGAAATACGCCGTGATTTATTAAACATTTTCACAACTGTCACTTACGCCTATTGCTTTTAAATCATATTTATTATAGCGCGCTCGCTCCGACTTGAAGATTAATCTATCTTTCTTTGAAAAGTTCATTCGCCAACTCGAGGGCTTTGGGGGCAGACGTGTTGTTCAACGTTCTCTGATCTACAGACGTGCGATTACGTGCAAATATTTGAATCTATAAAGATAATTTTTACGCGTGTAAAGTTTATGAGTTAATAAATATTGTTTTTTCAAAGATGGGAACTACACGATAGATATCCCGTATTTCAAAGAAAAAATGATATCTCATAAAATTATATCCTATCTAATAGGTGAGAAGAAAAAAATACAATTTTTGATTTATACGCTTATATTTATTATAAACGATAATTTACTATAAAAATTAATAATTCATATTTTTATTTATGTATTGTGTAGTAAAAAGTTATTATTTTTTTTCAGAATAGGTACCTTGGGAAATAAAACTAATTCCAATGCATTAGAAATTACGGGGTAAATTTTTATTAATTTAGTTTTCTTGTTGAGGAATACCTACACGATCGTGATTTACCTATTTGTGAATTAACTTTCTACGTACACAAATACACACGTCACTTTACATCTGCTCTAATGATTCACACTGCAACGATGTCCGAAATATAATATAATATGTAATAATAATAATAATATATGGGCCATCTGTTTCAAATAACAATACTCGAACGTGGAATCCAGAAAAATAATAAACATGCGAGCGAAAGAAGCTATTGAAAGTTCTGAAACTGTGGGGAATTTAATTTAGTTCAGTGATGTTATTTTTTTATGTCGGAAGGAGGCCCTGAAGAAAATAATTTCTCTCAGAGCCTGTGTCATCTTTGAGAATGCTGTATAGAGGGTATTTTCTGAGGAGGAGGGAGTGAACCTGTCCTGAATGTCAACTGTACAATTTCTACCCAGAATTGACTTTATTGTACGTTTTTTGACTAACCGTACCTAGGTGTTCTATTTTCAATAAACTCTTTAATTATTTTTCAGATGTGAAATCTATACTCCGCTACAGAATGTTTTGCCCGAGTCTTGTAAAGATGTTAAAGCACGGAGGTAATAATAAAATCATTTGAGCCCATTACTGTTATTTAAAAGGTCACTTGAAGTGCAGTACTTTATAACTCTGACAATAATAGCTTTTGAATTGTTGATTGAACACTTCATTGTAACTGTTGCTGAAGTGTAAATCTACATACAGTGTATTGACTCTGTTTGACATGTTCTCAGTATCTTGTTTATGCGATCGAATAGGTGACAAATCACTTTTCTGATGAACAGTATCCTTTGTGTGGTTATCATCTTTAGCTGATGTAAAGGATACTTGGTCGTTCACATCAGCGAATAATCTTTTGGAGCGGATAATTTGGTGCACATTCTTTGGAAGTAAATAATTGCGACACTTTTTCGATGATTTACTTCGGATGTGGTTTCTTTTGGATTAACTTATAAGTACTACTGTCGCCAACCAATATAAGTTGCATGTATCAAATCATACGATTCAACGGAAGTTTTGATCAAGTTCATTAATTTTTGTACCATCCGTGGTCTTTAGGCAAAGCACATTGGTTCTCAGTTGCACAAATGCAACAATATTTACTTGTAGGTTTAAAAATTCTCCAAATTTTCTGTCAATAATTGCTGCTGCACATAATAGGGCTGTATAATTTAATCTATATGTATGATCACTTCGCGATCACCGCCACTCCATCCTGCAGAAAACCTTCTTCAATAGCAGATTGACGCTCTCGCTCCACTGTGACTTCCACTGCGAGTAATGCACATTTCTTTCACTCTCTTGACATATATTTGCTTTATTATAATGTTTTTGGTACACCAGGGATAAGTCGACAGCCGTCAAAAACTCAGACAGTTGAGCAAGCCCAATTCCTTCAGTCATCCCCGATGCTGCTGCTACATTGATGTCCATGGTATTTTTAGGCTTTTGGTCGCATGTGTTGACTATAAATTTGTCGCCACATTTTACATTCAAATTTTATTTTGGACTTAAGGTCAGATCTGGGCTCAGATTTGACAATAACTTTTCCAAATCCGCGTCTAAATGGAGAATGGTCCGATATGGATTGCAGTTGGTTGATAAAAAAAGAAGGTGTCGATGGTGCATCTTTATTCTCCTTATTCCGACCGTGTCATTTGTATCCAACCTAGAAAATCAAAAGCTGCCTTAAAATGGATATCGATCTATGAAAACAATAACATTGATTTGAGTGCCAGTATAACTGTTATAGTTTTTTAATGTTTGTATTGTATTACGGTCTTCATCATATGGCACCAGCGTCAAACGTTGTTACCAGGTTGTCTCTTTTCATATAACCCACTTTCATTCATCACACCCAATTTCACGTTGAATGAACCCGATTATGTACCTGTTGTCGCTGACGTCTATTATTTATTATACCTGACGAGTTTTATTTTTATTTATTAATATTTAAACATGCTACACTACTTATGAAGATTGTCAGCAGGTACGTAGTGACAACATTTTATGCAATTGGTAAATTTTCAAAGAAGGTATATGTATAAATAAAGATGATGATAAATTACCAACTAGATCAATTGGTTAAATTAACAGAATAGTATAAATATAAATATGTAAACAGCAGTAAAAAACTTATACACTAAACAAGTACAAATGAATGGTCACATCAATAGTTTCATATATTATATAGGTAGGTATATGAAGTATTACAAACATATAATGATATTCCTTTTCCTAACAATGTCAATTCTAATTACAAATACAAGTGCTTCAATAGGGCATCAATATAAATATCTGTATCTTATAGTAATTTCCTTTTATTATATTTGACTTGCAATACAAATGGTATTATTTTTGATTGTTTTTAGTTTATTGTATTTTTTGGGTACAACATAGTTTAAGGTTCTTTCACCGTATTTATTGGTATATCTCAGAACCACCAATTCTTCATTGTATTATGTTTGTGATTAAATTACATTTGACAATTTAAACAAACAAGATTTAGAGTATTTAAAAGTATTTCGTATGTTATAACCAATAAAGTTCAAAATTAAATTGTAAGTTCACATGAACTTAAACTATTAAAAATAGTAGTTACAAAAATTTCTTACCTTTGTGAATAAATAAAGCACCCTCCAAACAAAAATACAGAAGCTTTTTTGTGAGAGTAGGTACATCATTAAAAATATATGTTGGAATGTAATTTTATGATTCATACATGTTATATTACTCTCATAATTATTGAATTGTTTAAATGAATAAATAAATCATTACAAAACTGTCTTCTGATTTATATTTAAATCCTTGAGACACTAATGGCCCACACCCTGATAAAAAAGCTTAAAAATGTATAAATTATCTTCATAATACAAAATATGATAAGTATAAAAAACGTATACATCTATATAATTTATATAAATGTACAAAATAGATAATACATATATATTTTTTATACAATATGTCCGGGGGTTAAATGTGCAAGGAAGGTGATTCTACATGATAGTACAATTAAAAAAGACGATTTTTTGAAATTTTAACGTTTTAAGCTAGTTTTCGGATAAAAAAAATTAATTGATTGTACAGAAAAAAGTATATTGGTCTATGAAAAAATGTTTTTTTAAGGAAAAAAAAATGAAATTTCTCCTCCTTGAAACCTCCTGAAGTTTTTGAACTTTACCCCCGGACACCCTGTATAGATAAACTTATATATATTGATTTTATAAAATCATATTTTTTTACAAATTACATATTATTATAAAATTAAAAAAATAAATAATTTATGGATTCTGAAATACCCCACAGTTTGACTTCCTTTGTATTGTGCCAGCAGAGCTCTGCTGTTGGCAGCTGACACGTGTTGATATTATTTCACATTTGTAAAAGTAGATTTAGTTTGGAGTCGTGTTAATAGATGTCTCGAATTCAGGACATAATATTATTTTTCTTGAAGTGACGACAGAGACCCTATAGGCAATCTTACAAAGGTTTAAAAGTTGCCGTAGAGGCAATTCTCAAATTCTGATAGGGAAAGTGCACTCTTAAGTGGCTGGAAATGTAATACGTAGGCGCTGAAATTAATTTGTTCGCTGCCATACTTCCAAACGTTTTTTCACCGGGTGACACATTCGCACATGACGTAGCAAGAACCTTACCTGTAAATACCATTTATAGATAAGGTTATGTATAATTTTTATCGGTCAGTGGCTGAGTTAGCATCACGTTTGCACCACGTTTGCACCACGTCACGTTAGCACCACCCAGGCGTAGTGTGTTCAATTCCTCGGTCGGCTAAGTCCCCCATCACAAAACAAGCAAAGTTTTCTGCTTGCTGTAGTGGTAGTAGGAGATTTTCAAATATTGTCAGGCTATTCTTAACATGGAGATGTTTGTCTTTCTTTTAAAAAAAAGGATTGTTAACTAGACCCACTTGTAACAAACGTACTACAGCTGAGTGATCAGTGGCAACAAGACATGTGACAGAAATATTTCTGTTTTTAACTATTTTCAGTAAAAGATATAGTTAAAAACAGAAATATTTCTGTCACATGTCTTGTTGCCACTGATCACTCAGCTGTAGTCTTACTTACTACAGCTGAGTAATCACATGTCTTGTTGCCACTGATCAAGTAAGTAAGACTACAGCTGAGTGATCAGTGGCAACAAGACATGTGACAGAAATATTTCTGTTTTTAACTATATCTTTTACTGAAAATAAAGGAGTCATTGATTAAAGTCTCTCGAGTACATGTTAATACACCATGTAGATGTTGCAACGTGTTTTCAAGTTATAAATTATTTTTAGTTATTAATATTTTCCAAGGAAATCCATAAAATCATTTCATCTTTGTTGTATTTACAAAATGGACAGGATTAGCGATCGAATTTCATGACTTTACAAATGTAAGTGATATTAAAAATAAATGTCATATATCATTAGTGGAAAAGGCGATCAAATGTATTTGGAGGAGGTGGAAAGAAAAAAAATGCAAAGTATTTGAGCCAGATATGTTTTGGAAGCTCTGGCCGGGGAGGTGGGAATATTGAGTAATTACACTAAGGTTTCAAAGAGTTACCTTTAATCAGCAAGACTTGTAATGGTTTCGGTAGAACCACCGCCGTCACCTTTCACTTTCACCTCTCCCCCTCTGCTCAGAACACAGAACTGAGCAAAACTTTTACTACTTGATAATTAAAGAAGTTTGAAATAAACTCAGTTAAAATTCCAATGATTCAATCAGAGTCTCGTTATGTGGCATAAAGTTTGAAAACTACCTAAACACGAGTTATTCTCAAATAGGGAGATATTAATTAACAGCATGAAATATATACTATGTATTTACCCCGTGCAGCTCATTTGAAATAACATAGGTACTGTTGTACACCGTTATTGGACGGTTGCTATATATATGTTATGGTTAAGGTTTTCACGGGTGTAAGATGTAGAATAATGTTCTCGGTTTACCGGTTTTTTCTCGGTTTTATGAAATTCAGGACATAAGGCCTCTGAAGATGGACAGTGAGATCTGTCCGAAACGTCAGAAATTAAAAAGTCCTTTTAAGGACTACTTTACGCGGGTAAACCGAGAACATTATTCTACATATATATATACACCTTGTTGTTACTTTGCAATTTTCTTAAAGTTCTCTGTCTGCTGTACACTTACTGATGGTCTTACTTTCTTCGATGTTTTTATTTTATGTGACATACCAATGAATTTCCTACTTCTTTTGATTATTATATATTTTGTTAACGATCGGGATGAAATTGATCAACGCCCATCTCATATTTTCAGTTGCAGTGCCGGCAACCCGCTTTTATTTTATTAAGATTTTCTTACTGCTCGGTTTTTTTTTACTCACCTCACTAGAAGTCTATTTTTATACAAAATTATATTCGATAAAGCACGAGCAGTAATTTTTTTCTGATAGTACTTACCTACCTTTGATTTTTCTTTCAAAATTGTGAAGGTCAACTGGAAATTTTAATACACGTCTCCTACATTTTCTTGAAATGGTTATTTATTTATTTATCAACGCTCAATTGGGTTTTAACAATAAAATTATTTAAAAAAAACAGTAAGTTTAAGTGAAGCGTAACAACAATAAATTAAAAATAACAACAGTATAACATAAATACAAACAATAAATATAAATAATTATAATTCACAAATTTGTTTAGTTTGTTAAAATGGCTGAATGCGTGGAAAACTTTAAAGAGAAAAAGTTATTGGACTTGATGATGGGGTTTTTTCACAAACTAGGAATACCGTTAAAAATGTGTGAAAGATTTATAGTTTAGTTATATGATGGTGATCATAAAACTAAAAATGTTTCATTTTAAAATTTTCGTTATTTAATATTATCGGTTAAAAAAAACGCACCTTCATAAACGGTTCCAACTGGATACAACGACCTTATGACGTAGAAGCCGCCACAGGCTGATAAGACGTCTGTCACCAACGTCACCGAGCGTCACGTTGACGCCGCCGCCGAATTCACGATTAAAAACGAACATGTCGTTTTTGCGTCAAATCGTTATTGAAACTTTATTCGTCAATAAAAAGGTTGACGAATAAACCGTGATGATTAATTTGATTATTTCTGATGAACGTGTTACTAAAATCTTAAATGTTTTAGAGGGATCCCTACAGATGTGAGTTATTTATATTTAAGATCAATAAAACAGTACTTTTTCATTAAAACCGTGTTTTACAAACACGGTTTGAAGATTTTGCAAAACATTTTTTAACTATAAAATTAGCGGTAAAGTACAAGATTTCAGGTTTCGACGATGAATTGATAATTTACCGAGTGATCCCTCAAGAAACATTTAAGATGTTAGTTATACGTTTATCAGAAATAATCAAAATGAACACCACAAGAGATCAATTTTCTAGGCCTACTAGGGCAATTTCGACCATAGATCCGTCCTCTAAGCCGGGCAGCGCACTGAAAATTGTTTTTACATGACTTCATCGCTTATGTCATTAAGATTCACACTTTATTTTAGAGATTTGTAGGTAAAATTCAACCGCAGGTCTGTCCAATACACCAGGGCCGCGCGCCGTATATGTTTGTGCACGACTGCTTCACTTACGTCGTTAAGGTTCTGACTTTATTTTAGGGTATTGTCTCGTCTCAATGGCTGACTAATCCAAGGCTGGGTCTATTTCAACTATCTTATATATTGTGTTCTGTTATTCCGAATCCATATAATATTAAGATTTGTACACAGATTTGTAATTTTTGGACGAAAAATATACAAATTCACAATAAGTGTACATTTATTTATATGTAACTCTGGAGTCGGTATCAATCCTATCGTATCTTCGGCTCTATGACACTGATTATATAGAATTTTTCGATTCTTACACTAATTATTTAAAAAATTTAATTAAATAATAATTTTATATATGTAATTAATCACTTTTTTTACTTCATATAAAAATCTTCTAGTCTCATGTTAAAATCAAGGGGCAGTGTAACAAATAATCCTTTATATAAGACCAAGCTCGGAAGTGAACGAGTACTATCTACGTTTCTTTCTTTGTTGCATCTACAATTTTCTTCCTTTCATATAGTTGTTGTTGGTTTCTCGAATAGAAGCTGAGTGAATAGAGTTATGTAGAAACTCATTAGCAAGCACTCGCTTAGTTTTCAGTATTTTTCACTTAGTATAATGTCTTCTGAAAATGAATAAATTAATACCCGCACCGTAAGTCTTGTTTTTAACTAAGAGTAAGCCATCCCACCCCATAACTGTTTCGTAATAATCGAGGCAAATTATTATTTGGGAGTACGTTTTCAGAGTGACTATTTTTTATGTGAAACCGCACAAAAGTCCCAATCGCTCCCAACCAGTCGAAACTATGGCATCCCGAATCGGGATATGTTGTGAGTCTGAAGGCGGGAGAGGTAGGGGAAGGAGTTAGGGGACAGGAAAGTGGAGAAGTACCTGGCCATTCAGATCTGGTCACCAAAAATGGCCAAAGCAATGTTAAGCAACGTTTCAATTCCGAATAGTGGGCTTACACCAGGGCGATACTGAGAGTATTTTTCACTCTGAAACGTGGTGCGAATATTCTTTAAAATTATTTTTAATGAGTAATTTGTTAAATACACATATTAATCAAATAAAGTTTATGTGCGGACGCCGGGATTTGAAGCTTTCTAGTTGATAGCCTTACCCCTCAACCACGGAGTCCGTCAAATTAAAAAGTTAATTCCAAAAATATCAAAATATTTGGTAAGACTTTAATTAAATAAGTTATTTTCAATAATTCAATAATTAGACTCGGCTTACGGTCATAAACCAGCGTGCGGAAATACAAAAAACGTCAAAAGACAATTGGGGCAATTTTAGAGCGAGATAGATATCAACCTAATAACTGGCCATGTCTACAGCATGGTTCAGAAGAAATTATTGATGAATTCTCGGCTCCGAATAAATTGTTATTTGTCACTTAAACATCGAAGTGGGTAAACATAAAAAGAAAAATAACAAAAATATGGCACTATACCTACTACAAATAATGAGGAAAATAACCCAAAATCGATTTTATTTCGTACACTATTTGCTATCCTACATTAAAAATAGAGAAGCATGAAAATAATACTTTGTTATTTTCAACTCTTAATCTTGTCAAAATAGCACAAGAAACTGCAATTATTTGCGAAGGGTCGGGTGGTTTTGAATTGTTGAAACAAAATTTGGGTTACTACAGTCATTATGGCAACCCAAACGATATGTCAAAAATGCAAAACTCCCCGAACTTTATAAGATTTTTTGCTAAATTCCAGAGATTTTTCAGAAACAGAAATAAACTATTTAATAATAATCAATACAAAACATAATATTAAGAAATCATAATGCATATAATATTATATAGCAGTAATAACCGCGCATTTTATAGTTGAATCGGTCACAATAATTTACCACGAGTTTTCCAACACCGTGTATGCAAGGTAATGTTGTATTCGTGTAACTAGCACAACGCCGAGTTTTAATGATAGTATCTTATTAATGTTAATGATAGTCACTTGAATATTCCATATTTACATAAATATATATAAAAATATAAATTACATACACCCGATGGAACATACTATTTGCTTTAGAATGACAATAAATTCTTAGTTGGTTTTTTCCCCTGGAAAATAAACAATACAAAATTATAGCTACACGTTATAATAAATTCTTAATGCGTTTGACTGAATACCATTGATACGTTCATACGACCCTATACCTTATAAGTTAAATGGAGAATTAAATATCACTTTTTTTCATAAATTTTTTTTGGAAGGAGCAATTACTTTATTTACCAATGTAAAAAGGTTTATTGTCATCAGAGAGGTTGGAAAATAACCTCGCGATTTACAGAACTTCCTAAACTGTAAATCGGTGTTCAATTGTTGCTGTGGAGATTTTGATTAAAACTCTTGAATTTACTAACGATACATTTATTGCTCGAATCATTTTTACAGAGGATTTACACGGCACTCGCGGTGTAACGACGGTGGGGAGTAGTCAATCGCGGGGTTAGGATTATTTTTAAATAAAACCAACACTTTGTATTTAACAACGAATTTTTTTATTATTTAAATACTGACCAGTTTCGCGTAAGCCACGGGTTGGTTTTATTAAAAATACATATTAATTGTAATGTATACAGGTATTAACGTTAAAATAAATTAAAGAGATGGATGTTGTAAAATAATGTTTAATTGACTATTTAAACTTTTTCTAATTTCGTAAGTTGATTAAATACGGTTATCCTGACGAAGAACCCATTCTTTTCGAAAAAACTCGATTATTTTATTTAAATAGTACTATACACGTTATTTATTTCCATCTCTTGTCTCTAAATAATATAAAATAAAGTCACAATCCGCGTCTGTATATTTGTGCACTTAGTTCTCCAAAACTATGCAACGGATTAAGATTGGCTTTTGACTATCATTTAGAAAATTTATTGTATATTATATTTATATCATCATAGAATTCAAAACGGCACAAACAACGTCGCTTGCAGTTGCTTGTTCCTTTCCCGTAATTCCAGACTCGGCTCGAGTGTTCATACGCAATCTTATATTCTTCCGTGAAATGTCACACAAAAACTTGCAAACCTCATATTCCTGGTACACACGATGACTTTTTACTTATAATGAAAATTGTTGACTCAGAATTGGTAAAAATTTTCAGCAGCGAGAACGATGTTCTGTAAATTGGATATAATATATGTCCATCATCTCGTGCTTTAGAAGTCAGGACTAGTCAGGAAGGAACGGAAATGATATAGCGATACATCACGTTCCAGCTGCGGCTCCCGTGACAACCTGTTTCACTCTAATCAGTTTTGCTAGTAATAAACTCTCCTGGTCCAAGTTATTGATGAAACTATTTTAAAAAATAGATTCAAATTAATGAAAATAACAATTTTAATTAAATTTATGTACACATATCAAAACTAAAGGTAAATTAAACCTTAAGCTGCAAGAATAAACAAATAAGGATAGTCAAAAATATTGCAATAATCGGTTCGAGAAGGTGAATAAATACTTATTATTTTTTGTAAAAATAATTACATCAAATTATTACAAAATAATTGTTGCGTTATTTGCTCAACAAAACCTTTTAAAATTCAAAAACACCAGAATCAAGAAACAACCAAGATACCTAAATATTATAAATTATTTTGAAAATTTGTTTTAGTTTTTTATAATATTTAGTTATATATTTTCTGATATTTTTAAAATAAAATATAATCTTAAAACATAATTATGTAATGTATTTATTTATTAACTATTTATTTATGTCAAATGAACGATTTGCTTCTGAAGTGTATTTGGCAAATTCAGATTTATTATTAAACCTCTTATATGCTCGTATTAAAATTTCCTTATTAAAGTCCTATCTACATAAAAAAGTTACAATAGTTACGTGATCTTTTGTGTGATAATAAATATGATAACGTATTTATTGTTTTTGTGTTTAATTCGTAGAACTCCATTTAATTTTTTTATAAATTTAATTTAGATTAAATTTGATAATATCATAAAATAAAATCATAAAATAATAAATTCATATTATCAAATTTAATCTAAATTAAATTTATAAAAAAAAAAAAAAAAAAAAAAAAAAAAAAAAAAAAAAAAAAAAAAAAAAAAAAATGATAACGTATGATTTAAATTTGTTATTGCGTGTGGTATAAACAAAGTTTTTTTTACTAAGAAAGCCAAATTACATGGATATAGGTCAAATAATTTAGAAGCCCTGGAAATTAACAAAGCCGTCAATAATAACCCCAACATAATTAATAATCAAATAAATTTAACCGATAACCCTTACTTAATTTGTTTCGTTAACCTCTGCTGAAACTGTTTTCCCTCGCCTTACCGACCCCTCCTATAGTATTTTGTTTCCCTCTTTTCTATTTGTATCTCTTTCTCTCACTAATAAGATATCTTCTTCTCTAGTGGTATCTTTCTCTCATTGTATTTTCTTATGTATGTCTCTGTATGTAATTATAATTATGAAGATTGAGATAAGCGAAACCTGGTTGGCTGTCAGTTATTAGTTCAATAAAAAAGTGTGTTTTTTAATTTAGTAAACTTTATTAGTTACATTAAAATGGTGCCACAAAGTGAAATTACAATTATTATTGAAGAAAATCTATTAAAAAATATTTATTTGGGAAAACATGTAAACTCGATAAGTCCAACAAAAATTCATTTTACAACATTTCTTATTACCGGCTTCTAACCAGAAATAAACGCATAATTAGATATTCATACAACGTATCACCAAGATCGCGTTTTCAAAAAGCCATGGGCAAAGGTATTGTTGGTTAAAACCACAGACATAGGAATTAATAGACGAGAAGATAAGGGCGAGGGGTAAAATCAACTGTTGAAGAACGAAGGGAGTAAGGCTGACTGTGATTCGTCAATAAATCAATCTGACAGTAAATAGGCATCTCGCATTATAATATCACCATTTAGTTCTTAAAAGTAAAATCTGCTTTTGAATGAATAGACATTTCTACATGGGAGCGCAAATTACTCGCCACGTTATGAACTAATTTGCGAAGTCCAAATTCGGCAAAGTAAGGCAGCTTCTATTTTCAGAGTCGTAGTTAGTTTCAGAGTATTTAGTTAAGACACTTTTACAAATGTCTCATAATTTACTTACCCCAGTAAACAACGATGAGCACACTTGAGAATCGCTACATTGTGATGTGATAGTATATGTTTCTAAAACTGATCCATATAATACGGTGTGAATAAGCTTAAAATAAAGTAAAATAATGCTTACTTATGGAATGTAATACGACAATTGGGTTTATTCTCTTTTTCACATCTATTTTTACAAGTTTTCATATCAAAAGTCAACATTTTGCCGTGTTATTTCGTAAAATGAACCGATGATGCCTCGACCATAGTTCGCACAAGAATGATGACGTCACGTTTTCAAATTTCACTTGAGGCCAATATGCGAGCCCAGCCGGCTCAATGGAACCGGTATGGGGAGTGGGGATAATACGCTTTTAATCACTTAGGGCAGGTCTACTAATATTCATATGTCTATGGTTAAAACTGTGTTTCTATAAGAACCACAAAAATTGTAATAATAACACAACTCAGTCTTGGCGCACATTCCTCACTTGATTCACCTTCCAACATCGGCTGTTACAACCTTTGGTATATTGGTTATGATATTACTGGTGATTCGGTGACAACGGTGACAGTAGACCTCGCATAATGTTGATTATTCCGATTTGACCGCTCTTAACGCTCGTGCGAACTCTGGCAGAGTTAAAAGTTACTATTCAATACGACTACCATCTTGACAAAATTGACTGGACACGAGACACATGAACAAATATACAGACAAACGTATGGCAAAACGCTCGAGTTCTAAAAAGGACTAAAGGGACTTCGTTACACTCGTTCAATTAACGACTCTAAAGTAAAATTTGGATTAGGGTCTCAATAAGAAAAGAAATTAATTAATCAATTAAAATTAGAATTAAACCACTTTCTAGTGTGTCCAATAAGGTGCGATCGAGTTAAGGCGCTTCTAGAAAGAATGGTCATTTTGTCTCCAGAAACAAACAAATCCGTTTGTGTTAAGATACGGGCCACTGACATTTATTACCTACTGCCCACCCTTTAACCCAGTATCGGACAAACTTTGTTGCTTCACGGCACACTTGTGAATGGGATTTGTTCTGCGACCACCAAATGAAAATTCCCAAAAGTACATGTATTTTATTAATTAAAGGAAGTAAAAAGGTAGGTAATATATTATTATGTTATCAACACAAAGGTGATACTAATTCTGTAAGTGAGAAGGATGCAATTGATTTTCAAAAAGAATTCTTTCAGAACGCGGCTCTAAATTAGATAAACAAACACGTAACTCCTCATTTACCATCTGTAACCGCTCTTGTTTGTTGGGTTTCATTTCCATGATCGCTGAAAAACCAAATTTGCGAAGAGACGACGATATTTAATTACTGTTGTAGCCCATCGAAGATATTGACTCCAAAGTTGTATCCAAAATGCTGACAACTCTAGCTCATAAAATTTGGCTTTGTGCACAGGCTCGTTTTTTAGTTCTATTCAAATTTCCTTTTTTCAGGTGTGCACCGTTTAATTTCGTGGATGGAATAATGACCCACCGGTATATTTGATAATCAAATATTGGAAAATGACGCAAGGAGTTCTAATTTCCTCTGCACTTCTGGCAAAAAAAAATATTTGTTTGAGAAAGCGTCTACACCTGGGAAGCAATCAAGCTGTGAATGTTTGACTTTTCTGGCCCACAACTCTAACTTGTTCGCGAAAATTTTATTGTTTTTTCCCGTAATTGTAATAATATTTTCGTTCACTTCTTGGCTAAAATTTAAAAGGTTAATTTCTCAAAAAAATCATAAATAAATGTTACTTCTGGCCACCAATCGTCCTTGTGAAGAAAATCATATCCCATATTTTCAGCATCGAAAAATTAAATTATTTCTGCTTGCAAAGAGATATAACGTGAAAGTATTTTTCCTTTTGAGAGCCAACGTACTTCAGTATGAAGCAGCAAACACTTACAATCAGAATCCGTATTTTCACACAGTGGAAGGAATATGATTTTATGTATTTTACCACTTTAATAATGTTGCCCACCGTCTTCAGTAGCTGACCAGACGGTGACCTTGAAAGCAAAACTTCTCGGTGAATCACGCAGTGTACAATCTTCACTTGTGTTATTTTGTAATAAATAAGCTACAAAGCCTTTTTGACGACTTTGCATGGAAGGAGCGCCATCATTGCAAACGCTAACACATGTTTGCCAATTAATCTCAATTCAACGTTTTTGTTTTCCTGGTTAAATACATCTCCTGTCGTTCTTTTCTTCAATTCCGACAAAAAAAAATTATTATGATTTCACCTATTATCTAAGCTTTGTTTCTATTGTCAGTGCTTTCAATCGGTTTTCAAGAAATTTTAAATTTAATTGGATGGGAATATTTAGGAAAAATAATGTTTAGGATTACTAATTTACAATGTTAGCGCTGCAACATTCACACAATGACACTAGTGCGTGGGGAATTTGAAACGGTTTCGAAAAACAACGGATGGCGAACGAAAACTTGATTCTGGTAGAGGGAAACAGACCCGTGACGGGAACGTGACGCGTGACCTCGGATCTACCGGGGACGGCGTGGAATCCAGGGAAGCCAGGTCATCCTTCACTTAGGGGAGACAGGGCGCAACGCCTTCAAAGCGCTTCTGCAGAATCTTCATCCGAGAAGCACGTGGAAACCAAGGAAGCAAGTCTTACGGACTTCGGAAACAGCAATCCATGACTTCGCGACGCGGGGTTAAACAGGCATAATATTCTAGCCACTGCTAGGACCAAACTCTTTACAATTTCAAGTCCAAAACGCAAAATCCACAAAACTGAGCACCGGCCATCACCGAAAAAAGTGGGGTTCCATAACCTCCACTAAAAATAAAAACCTACACGAACTATTCGTGTTAGGAAAAACACCCCGTGCCCTTTTTAAAAGATAAGAACAACTTCTAATCACATGATTAACTCAGATTAACACACCTTAAATAGTGAGTGACCAAATCCGCGTGCAGCTAGCCAGGAGGAAGTCCCCATAAACAAAACTCTCTTTTCTTCCTCAAAAAAATATTGCCAAACTTAAAAAAAAAACCATAGACAAAATAACCCAAATAGGCAAGAACTGCACTTGTCACATAATATTTATGTGACACGACTTTTCGAATACATTTAACAATAAATGACAACAATAATAATTCACAATGCTTACAAAAAAAATCTTTCAAAATAATGACAAACATCATATTTACGTGTTAAGTCCAAGGCGTAAATTTTGTATTCGGAGCTCCGGTGACATAAGAACTGTACTAAATTATTGCTCAATCTTGGCAAAAAGATAAAAATAAACATTTTAAAAATTTTATGTGAGTAAATATTTCATACGAAACATTCTTAAGAATTCAACTCAATTTTGAAGTAAGAATCGTGGCTCCGTTATCAGGGTTGTACATATAATACCTCTGTAAAATATATACATACTTGTAACATTTTTTTTTATATTACAATAAATATTTAAAAATAAATATATTTTTGCATAATTCATCACCGAAGTAATAAACGTGTCACTAATGAAATAAATGCATGACGTTTGAAGGCCTTGAAATGTAACAAATGAGAGTTTCTCTTTTTATCTTTTCTGTTATTCTTCTGTTACCCGAAAAGTTATCAAAAGAATCTGGCTAAGAAGAATAAATGGGATACAATACTTCCGTTACGTATTTCTTTGATTATCTCACGTTTCCGCATAACGTAGTCCTTAACCCATCGATCTTGTTTAGAACCACGTAAGCCCGTGGTGGGGATATTATTATTTCTACCTGCCTTGTTTATTTCGCATATCGCACGCAGCAGCTGAAACAATGAACCGTCATAAATTCTACAATATGGGAAAAAATTATGTTTTTAGTTGGTAATATGTTTTTAAAAATTACTCCACACTAGTGTTGACGATTTTCTAAGGCCATTTTTAATTGCTTATCATTAGAGACCGGATTATATGCAACAAAAATAGTCCAAAATATGCATGCAAATATGCAATAAAAATAGCTAAAATATGCACGAAAATCCATAAAAAGGGTCAAAATATGCAACATGAAATAATACAGGAAGTCGTATTTTTACATATTTTTTTTCATTTAAGTAAGCTATTAGTTCTCAAGGATAACAATTATATTTTCGAAAATATCAATTATAAAATGTATTTAACAATAAAATTTAGAATTTACCTTTAAAAACGTATATGACTAAGTACTGTTCTAAATGTTCTGTAGACAAATTGTGTCTACGATCGCTTAATATATTTCTGTAAGCGGAAAAGGAACGTTCTACGTCTACTGATGTGGCTGGACAGACATTAAATTTGGGTGCAATTTTTGAACTTATTGTTCCGGGCAAAATTTCACCTGCCCAGTTGATGAAGTTATAAATTTGGCACAAAGGTTCAAACCCTGGGTTATTATTCAGTATGTTTTCAAATTTTTCTTTGAGTTTACTCGGGAATAGCTTTGGCAACGAGGAATTCATAAGGCGAATTTCCTTCATAACCTGAATAGATGCATTCAACGCCAATCCATGAGTTTCAAGCGTTTTTATACTTGCAGGTATGTAGGCGAAATGAGTGGTAATCATAGCTAGGTTTATTTTAATACTGGCGTCGTCAAACGATTCTCTGCACTGGAAAACTGCCAAAGCCTCTGCACTATCGAAGTCATTGATAACACCCTTGATGGCTTCAAAATGTTCATGGTAAAACATCGCAGCTTCGATCCATGTACCCCAACGTGTTATAACTGGCTCAGGAGGTAAAGGGATATTTGGCAGTTTTTCTTTGTAGGCCTTTATACGAGCAGGCGCCTTAAGAAACACTTTCTTTGCTGATGAAATCAGGTTATTTACATTCGCAAACGTGAATCTCACTTCTTCGGCGAGTCTGTGAATTCCGTGAGCAAAACACGTCACATGAATCAAATTGGGATAAAATACTTGGAGGGCTTTGCCTGCTTTGATCATATAGGGGGCAGCATTTGAGAGCAACACATACACATTTTCATCCGCAGAAGATTAAGGAAATATTTTTTTTATACCCTCATTCACAATTCTGGCGATCGTAGAATGATTTGCCTTTTCAAGTTCTCTGCAGGACACCAAATAGGAAGGTGAAGGTTCAAGTTTTAATGCACCAACAATCAAATTTGCAATGTAACGGCCGCAAGTGTCGGTGGTTTCGTCAGCTGAAATCCATATGATGTTATCCTTGAGTTCATTGCGTATTTCTTCCAGCACATGTAGATAAATTGATGGTATGTAATTTTTACGAAAAGTAGATTCATCCAGTATATTTTGATTTATGCAATATTTTCTGAGAAAATCCTTCAAGGCAGGATTTGTCAGTTTGAATAGAGGGATATTGCTTGCAAGAAATGCTTCACATAGATCCATGCTAAAGTGATTTTGTTGTTTACCTTTGGAGGTTACTTCACTGTTACTGCTACTTGCCACGTATGGGCACTTTTTTATCAGGGGGCATGGTTCACTTTCACAATGTACAACTTCGTGCAAACAAACAAAACACTAGACGAAACTCTAAAGAACAGCGCGTGCGACCAGTAAAAAACAAAATTCGCAATTCACTTAATTACCATAAAAATATACCAAATCACCTCTCATACGAATGAATGAATTGTTTTCGGCAATTAAGCCGAGTGGGCGCGAGCGCAGGCGAAGATGAGAGAGGTTTCCCCCCGCTCCGGCCGCTGGCCGTAGCGATCAGTAAGATCAGTTATCAGTTCTTCGCTCAGCTTCGCTGGCCGCGCGCCTTGCTATCTGACGTCTATAGTGTCGCTATGTGAGGCATCTGAACGATATCAAGCGTAAATATGCAAGATCTCAAATTATTTGCTAAAATATGCAACTACCGCTGAAAAGGGTCTAAATATGCATTTGCATATGCAAATATGCAAATGCATATAATCCGGTCTCTACTTATCATCAACGATACAACTATGTATTTATATAGAAAGCTTCAATTTTTCTAAAAGTCAAATTTAAACAATTCTTCAAGTTCTATTCAAGTACTGTAAAAGTGCGAATTGAAATTATAAATGGACAACTCAATACACCTTTCAAAAGTGATATAAAATTATGAAAAGTGATGAAACTAAAACTATGTTAAATAGGTTACGTAGGTTAGTTTTTTCATTTCTTTTAATGACTTAAAATCACTTTTTAAATATGTGTTGATTTGTCATTGTATTGAGTTATCTTGTAACCCTGTGAAATACCTGGGCCCATAATGGAATAATAACAGAACTTGAATAAAACTTTCGCTGAACTCGAAAATTTTATAAATCAAGTTCTGTGAAACAACTGGCCAATGATTCATGGCGAAATTCCATTTTAATATTACCTTTATAACTTTTCACTGAATAAATTATAACTTCCTAGTTATACTTGTCTGAAACCGTCCGGTCATAAGTAAAAAAGTGCGAGAATGTTGTAAAGATGTTTTAAGCCATCAAATTTTCACATCAAAATATTTCACAATAATAAATAATAATAATCATGAGAATAAGTTAAAGGGATGGTGACACACACTTATAATGTATTATGAGATTATGTAGCATTTCATTATAACAGCATAATAACCTGAATCTCTTAATGAGAAGCATTGCTATAATTTTATTTGAAAGAAGTACAAGTGTGTCGTTTTAATAAAATCTGGCGCCTTGAATACCCCGAGTCGGCTAAATAATCCCATAACCGTATATTGTACTTAACGTTTCAAACAAATCTTCAATCCACCCAAGATTACAGTGTTAAAACATCAAACATCAAACTAGAGCTAAAGAAATGAGCTTTTCGGAATGTTCCTACGTACCTACGTCAAAAGCATATTAAATTAAATTTATATATTCTCTGTCTACTTATCCTTTAAAAGGCCCAACTTTATCAAAATTTTGTTAGACCCATTTTTATCGTAGGATTAGGTGAAATAGTAATGTAGCGTGGCAGACAGGAATATAATCTTGGCTGGATTTCCAAAACTAATCATACTTTCAGAGTGAGGATTTGTCAATCATGGCTCCATGGCCAAAAGCCTGTGCAGGTGCAGAATCTGAAGATATTCTCCAACGACGAAATCCTTAAGAATCCTGTCTCCAATATCAAGTAATGATGCCATTATTGATGAGTTTCGGATACGTCTACCGTCAGTCCAGAGGTGGTCCCAAGTTCTGTGCTCAGGGTTGTCGTAGAAATAATGAAATCTTGACCACATTTGAACTCCCAGGCTCGGTGGCTATTTTGCATGTTGGCAATATGACCAATAAATAATGATAAATTCTTCAACTATGGAAGTTTCGCACGCCGAAACCATAGATAAAAATACACGTTAAAGGATCCACTTATATTTTTACAAAACCTCTATGTAAGAGTTAAATGGGAGAATCATTTGAAAGACTTAGTTCTCCCATTTAACTCTAAACTCATTTCATTTGACGTTATCAACTTATTTCCGAATATCCCTGTGTCTGAATGTAAAACTTTAGTATCTAACTTACTTAATAACTCCCATTTATCTAATGACCTCTCTAATGATCTCTCTCGACTTTTTAATTTGTGTTTAAATCAAAATTATTTTAAATTTAATGATGTGGTGTACCAACAAAAAGATGGCCTCGCGATGGGATCGCCCACCAGCCCGGTATTAGCTGACATATTCATGGATAATATCGAAAACAAGATATTTGAATCTAAATCCCCTTTATTAAAAAATGTTCTTTTGTGGAAACGGTATGTTGACGACATAATTTGTATTTGGACGGGCTCAGACCGTCAACTCAACGCCTTCCTATCACTCCTTAATTCCTTCCACACAAAAATCCAGTTCACACTAGAGATAGGCATAAACTCCAACTTAAATTTTCTAGATCTCTCTTTAACCATTATTAACAACAAAATTAGCTTCAACATTTATAGAAAACCTACATTTACCGACACTATAATACATAATACCTCCAACCACCCTATGTCACACAAACACTCCTCTTTCCACAGCATGATTCACCGGCTTGTTACTATCCCCTTATCTAATAATAATTTTTCTATTGAACTACTTACAATTAAACAAATAGCCATCAACAACGGATATGACTACGATCTAATTGATAAAATCCTCTCAAAAAAACTTCGCCGAATCACAACAAATAAATTCCTATATAATGCCCTCCCAACTATTGATAATAATAATGCTGCCACCCAATGGCGTAGAATTTTGTATATAAGTAAATTGTCTTCCCTTTGTATATCTAAACTTCCTTCAGAAATAAGGCCGGCCTTCTATACTAACAATAACTTAGCTAAAATTTTAATTAATTCTAAAGACAAAGAGGATCAATTAAACCACTCTGGCATCTATAGACTAAATTGCAACGATTGCCCAGCAACCTATATAGGTAAAACCGCGCGAAATATAAATATTAGAGTTAAAGAACATATCAGGTGCTTAACACACACAGGTTTCTCAGAATTTGCCGAACATTTAATCAATACTAACCACACATTTAATAAAAATACGGGAGTCCAAATAATTCATAAAAATAAAATAGGTATACGCCTGAATAATTTAGAAGCTTTGGAAATTTCTAAATCAACTAAAAATAATTCCCAAATTTTAAATAAACAGATAGAACTAACTAACAGCCCGATTTTAAAGTTGTTTCCTTGCTCCAACCTAACCCGTAACCCCCACCCTTCCTTTGGTCCTCCCCCAACCCCTCCCCCTACCCCTCCACCAAACAGTCTCTGATGTTCTCTCTCTCTACTACATACTTTCTCTTTCTTTCATGTTTACCTTATACCTTGCTCTGTATTATAATTTAGTATTATATTTTATTGTCCTGATGAAGATTGAGTCCAATCGAAACCGGTCGACGAATATACATCAAAATAAAGTGGTTTAAAACTAAGTGTTTGTTTTCATTTTGTATAATGTCAAGCCACAAAGTGTTTGCTTTCTTCGATAATAAAATTAATACACACATATTTCAAACGTACGTGTATTATTTCTTAGTACAATTTTTACTAAAAAAAAAAAAAAAAAACAAAATGGCCTACCACGAAAAAATGGAAGACTTCGTAAAAAGTGACGACTTCGTTATTATAAAAAAAAATCCGACTAATAAATTTCAAATAGATATAAAAAATTCAATAAATGCATGCAAATCCCAAATCTTTAAAGATGATTATCCTAACCAGAATAAATTCTTGCAGTCTAATCCTAAAATTCCCAAGTTGTACGGGTTTTTAAAAATACATAAAATCAATGAACCTATTCGTCCTGTCGTGTCATGCTGTGCTTCCCCGAATTTCATAATAGCTTCTCATATCACTAATGTCTTCAACAATTTTAATGTATTTTCACCCAAATATACCATTAAAAACTCATTTGATTTAATAAATTCAGTTAAGGACTTGTTCATTCCCAATAATGCTAAGCTAATTACGTTTGATGTAATTAACTTATTTCCAAATGTTCCAACTACTGATTGCAAACAAATAATTGTAGATATGTTAAAATCCTCTAATTTAGATAAAGATATGATTGATGACCTGTCTCGTTTATTCAATATGTGCCTTAATCAAAATTATTTCCAGTATAACAACTGCGTCTTCCAACAGAGCCAAGGGCTACCCATGGGAGCTCCTACTAGCACACTGTTGGCAGATATTTTTATGAATAACTTAGAAAATAAGATTTTTAATTGTAAGTCATCACTCTTAAATAATGTTCTCACTTGGAAACGATATGTAGACGATATTTTTTGTATCTGGACGGGAACAGAGCGGCAACTAACTAAATTCCTTCTTCTTATAAATTCATTTCATAAAAACATTCAATTCACTGTAGAGGTAGGCAGTAATGCATCGATTAATTTTCTGGATTTAACACTAACTTCAATAAATAATACAATTGAATTTAACATCTATCGTAAACCGACATTCACGGATATAACTATATATAACACGTCAAACCACCCGATATCACACAAACATTCTGCCTATCATTCAATGGTACACCGCTTAGTAAACATCCCACTATCAGCTGTTAATTTCGAAATTGAACTGTCAAAAATAAAACAAATTGCTCTAAATAATGGTTACTCGACACACTTAATTGATAAAATCCTGAATAAGAAACTTAAACTCATTTCGACGAATACATTTTTATTTGGTACACCTGAAACTAATAATAAAATCATAAATCCCTTTCAATGGCGTAAAATCTTATACATATCCAATTTTTCTTCACTTAGTACAAAAAATTTGCCTACCCACATTAAACCCGCGTTCTATACTGATAACAACTTGGGAAAATTACTTAAAAATACTAAAGATAAAGATCACAAATTTAGCCACTCAGGCATTTACCAACTATGTTGCAATGATTGTCCATCGTTCTACATAGGTAAGACAACTAGAAATATAAATATTAGAATCACGGAACATTTAAGATGTTTAAATAACAATAATTTTTCGGAGTTTGCCAATCATCTCATTTCCACCGATCATACTTTTAGTAAAGATACAGGGGTTAAAATTCTTCACCGTAGTAATAAAGGCAAAAAATTAGATAATTTAGAAGCACTTGAAATCAGAAAATCCCTCAATAATAACTCCAGTATAATAAATAACCAAATTAATCTGTCTTATAGTCCTATTCTTGACATATTTCCAGTTAACCGCTCTGTTCTTCCTGGAATTCCCGTAATTACCCCTTCCACTTTGTCCACATCTCCCTCAAACACTTAACATTTTTGTTTTTGTTTGTCAATATTTTGTGTAGTAGATCAGTTTTAAATATTCTCCTGACGAAGGAAGGGATCTTCCGAAACCGGTAGAGTGAAAATAAAACTATCGTGGTCAAAAACAAATTTATGTGTTTTTATTATAAAAACAAAATTCTTTGGGGCTACTAATCGGCTTACTATCGGGGCTTCTGACAGGAAACAAGGCTGTTATTTTATTATTTTTGTGTTGTTAATTTGTATATTTATAAAAGTTTACCGTTGTTCTGAAATAAAACCACGCGGGTCTTCCTTTCCACGTGCAGAATCGGATCCATCTTCCAGGAAAGAAGCGTGATTACTTTTCCAAGAAGACAGGGTGGCTGATAGCAATTTCCAATAACTGATGTTCCAAAGTTACTCTACACTACCCCAAGATCTTACCTTTTCGTTACATACTACAGATTTAAACATTTATGTATGTAAATATTGTTCCAAATAGATCAAATAAACAAATACTTTTTTAGATAAGTCCCGCCGCTGGAGACAATTGAAGCTGTGTACCCATGATTGGGAATAAAAAAAGTGTATCTGTAAATATAGGTATTGTATTTTTCTGAGAAGTTTCAAACCCACCACCAATGACTAAATAAAATACCCGCGACGGATCACTTCAAAATATTGGTTTTGTTTGTTCCCCTTAGCGGGTTTTGTGCTATAAATACGTGAGTATTAGATAAATAATATGAATTTTCACTTTTCCGAAATGGAATTTTGGGGAGAAACTAGGTACAGTAATATTTCGTTTAGTGAAGCTTCTAAAAATAACGTATGATTATAACGAATGGAAAAATATTAAGGCCACACAAGACTCAAGGCTCACGTAATAATGAAATTCTGACGAATTCATAACTTTCAAATATTTTTTTTAACCGATACCTATGGATGTGAGTTATTTATATTTAAAACTATAAACAAAAACATTATCTTTCCATTAAAATATTTCAAAAGTTTTTTAAACAACTATAAAATTAGAGGTAAGCACTACATTTTATTTTTTTAGACGATGAATCAGTAAATTCGAGGAACAGATTTTAGTAATACGTTTATGAGAATTGAAAATAATTCAAATAATCGCCGTGGAAATATCCATTTTCTAGGTCTGACAAATTCTATCGTACTATGGCAAATTCGACCGTATGTCCATTCAATACGCCGAATATTTTTTACACGTCTTTTCACTTACGTCGTTAGATTACCACTTTATTGTCGCCCGTCGATCTGTCCAATACACCAGGGCCGCGCGTCGATCTATCCAATGCACCTTTTTCACTTACGTCGTTATGATTCCGACTTTTACTAAGGTATTGTGTCGACTTAATTATCTGACGTGTTTCGTGTAGCGAAGAAATACAGCAGTGTTTTTAGAAATGTGAGAAACAGATCTTTTATGTGAAATTTAATACATATATTTTTTATTTTAGTTTAAAAAATATATTTTATATCTTTATCAAAAGGCGCCATGTAAAAAACAGCCACAAAAAATTCATTCTAGTGGTTTCGGACACTACTTTTCTTCAGAACAAACATTATACTAATTTTGGATATTAATCAAACTAACCAACACGGTATTTCTCCGCAGTATACAATTTCTCGTACAGATTCTCTTGATTATATCTTGCTATTACCCAATGCTGCGGATAAATGACGTGGTGGTTATTTTATTTTATTTTACTTCAGTACATAAAACAGGCATGATGCACAAAAATTTACATACATGAATGTTTTAATATAAGTAATAACAAAAATTATAATTAAATCAAAAGTGGGTTAAGTTAAAGATAAAAACAATTAGGTATGTTAATTAAAATTGTCACCTGTACTCATTGACATAAATACTGATTTGATGGGTAATATCAGATTGATATCATTAATGGAAAGACTTTTTTTTAATGCTGCATACTGCCAATATCTAGTATATTCATATCTAGTTATTCTTTAATGTATGTACTTGAATACATGATTTCCTTACTCTTTACTTCAACTTAAAAATTTTCAAAAAACTAAAATTGTCTTAAATTCTTCTTAAATCGAAGTTTTACTGTATTTCGTATTTTTATTTTTCCGCACGAACTATAAATCCACTGGGGTAGGTACTAAAGAAGTAATAAATAAGAGACGAATGTGACCTGGTTAACTCAAAAAAGGGATATAAAAGACGAAAAATATCAGATGTGTTTCTTACATTTCACGTTATATGTAAAGTTTATATACGAGTAGTGTGCCTGTAAGTTGTATAAACGTGATTTATAAAGAAACAAATTTTTAGCGAATGGGTGTAATACTATTACATCTTGCTAGATAGGGAAAAAGTAGCATTCCAATCAAATGAATAAATTCCGCAGCTTTCATCCAAGATTTTATTTCCAAGAACAATGCGCTCATCTCGTCAGTGCATAAAAAGGACATTTAAAATACATTGAAAAGAGTCACCAGTCTCCTTCGGAGTGTGTGTGCGAATAATCAATTTTTGTGAACTGCATATTCTGCTTCTATTATAGTGCACTATTTCATTTAGGAAGGGTCAATACCATACAAATGAGCCCCTGGTCTCAAATTTTAACGTTTTATGTGCCAGAAAGTATAGGCCTGGCCAGAAGAAAATCATCACATTTCCCGACGCTTGGGGTAAAGTAGCATAATTATGCTTAACGTGATATAATATACTAACACGATTGGTTTTTTTTTTTAATTCGTAGTTATATACACAATGGAGTAACAAATTTGCCTAACCTAACCTGGTAGAAAATGGAGTACGATAAACATCTTCTAAGAGGTTTCTAAACAATATGAGACCATTGTAGCCCAAATAATATGTTGTTTTTATTTGTATTGTTGGCTTTGGATATCATAACGGCATTATATTGCTTCTTTGTGACTACAAAGTGGAAAATTATCAGGAACTTCAGTAATAACCAGTGGAGATATCTTAAATTACGATCAGCCAGATTTTATCGGCTCGTGTAGAAAATAGAGTAATAAAATAGGTAAATGTAAATAATTATTAAATAAAAATTTATTTACATATAATTTTTAAATTAATTATTTGAAATTATTCAAAACAATCAGAAACATTAATGATTGCCATATATTGTCAAATAACTTATTGAGATTTATTGTATGGTGTCATGATTACTGCTTGCAACTTAACATAAGCAAATGTCAAATTATGAGGTTTTATCGAATAAAGAATCCAATATTTTTTAATTATTCCATAAACAATATGTCGTTAGTATCTGTCTCGGAAATTAACGACTTAGGTATTTGGTTTGACACGAAACTCAACTTTATCAAGCATATCGAAATAATAACCAATAAAGCTTTGAAAATGTTGGGTTTTATTTTAAGGGTATATAATGATTTCAAAAATGTAAATACTGTAAAAACATTATATATGTCACTAGTAAGGAGTCATATAGAATATAATTCCACGGTTTGATCCCCAAACTATGAGGTTCATTCAAATGCGATTAAAAGAATCCAAAATAAATTTATAAGATATGTTAATTTTAAAATGGGTATTCCTAGAGAATGCCCAAATTACCATAACGTACTTTGTTCATTAAATTTAATAAAATTATCTGATCGTGGAATCATTTCCGATTTAACATGTTTGTCTAAAATCATTAGTTCAATGTTTGATACTCCTGATTTATTATATGTAATATCTTTTCATACTCCAAGCAGGTCAGTTACAAGACAGTACCTACCGTATTATTGTAGCAATTCTACATCAATGTCCCAATACTACACTCCTATGCGATAGATTCAATAGCTAGGAAACGAAGACTACGATGTTGTTGATATATTTAGTACATCAATTTCAATATATAAGCATACATTATTGAAGTTTTTTTCATGAAGTAGTGGAATATTTTAATAAAGGTTTTTAATTTGACTACCACATAATAATTTTGTCGACAAAGGAAAAAAATATATTTTTGATTTTTTATGTTTTGTGCCTGCATGCTGTGTGGATCAAGTTCAGTGATATTTTGTCTTTCTATTTATTTTTGTTCAATTGTTTTATATAGTCGTTTCCTGCACTATTTGCGTGTACAATTTTGTAAATATTTTTTTATATATATGTATGTAAAAGCCTTAATAGGCGTGAAATAAATAAATATATTCGTAGTGGTCGTCAAATTCTACTTTGTAAAACCCGGATATCCAAATACTACCAGTGGCATATCTCAACTTCTAGGGACTACTGCTTACAAATTTATTTTTATATTCATTTATTCTGAAAAACACCTATAAAACATTATTCCGTTTTCTTCAAATAAATACAGTTTTACAAGTAATCGAGTCAATGTAATGAGTTTTGAAAACATGCTTGACTGAATAAATAAATAGAATTTTTTATATCGACACTTTTTTATGATTTAGTTTACAGGGCGAGAATTATTATTAGGATATATTGAAAGCAAAATGTAGATTTTCTTTTACACCTGCCGCTTTGATAAAAAATTATCTTACGAATATGAAAATAATAATATTTTTAACTTTGAAAATACAGGGATTTGCTATGGAAACCCATCGAAATTTACATTTTTTGCTAAAACCTCTGTATCTTCACTTATTCCGGTTATACCCTGAAACTGATTTAAAAATCGCCTAATACCAACACAGTGATTGGAAAATGTCGCTTTTATCGTGGTAGAGGAACAACTAGACAAGATGCCAACTCAGCCACATATGGAAGGCCTGTCCAGTGGTCTTCGTTATTATATGAATTGGATCTTCGATCCGAATATTTCTTTTGAAAATGTGTTGAGGATGTAAAAAAATGGACATTATCTCCACAAAAGAGGCCCTGACGAAAATAAGTTCCCTCAGGAACTGTGTCATATTTGGGAATGCTGTGTGAAGGGTCTTTTAAAGAAAAGTAATGAGAGGAAGTTGCGGATCAGAAAAGAGTATTAGTACATCCACCAAGTCAATGGGTCGAGAGAGTCCAGTTGGAGAAAGGGTCTCCCTCATCCGGCCTTTCCCAATCGGGCCCACTACTCAGCTGGTGCACACGCCTAGACGACCTGATCTGGACAAACCCCACCCGATGTGATAATACTGATAACGAATGATGAAGTTCGTAACTGGATTATTTTCTTGAATAAATTCGTTTTAAAAATCATTATTAAAATTACCTACAATTTGAAGTCGTAATTGGTATAGTATTTAATAAATGAGGTTAGTACCTACCGAGGTATTTGTGTTATTTCATCGCTGGGAGTCAAATACCACCAGAGAATAATAAAATTATACAAAGCAAACAATAATATCAACTCGGACTTAAAATTAATGAACTTTTATAATTTTACCCTTTTCGTGGTCTTGCCTCCCACCTGGTTTCAGAGTGAACCAATCTGCACATATTAAAAATAATAACCGTTTCCCCAAAAATCCGAAGCTAATATTTTTTGGCAATTACGGAGAATTTAAACAAGAGAAAAGTTTTTTGAACTCAACTTGTTTTATTAGGATTAGTCAGAATTCAGAACGATCTGTTACAACTTTGTTTAATAAGGAGATACCGTTATTATTATTTACTTTATCCAAAGAGCTTAGTTCTAAATCGGGCCCGCTGTTGCGCCCTGTTCACAACAGAACTTTAAAAGCTCCCGTAGGTAGTTCTTAGCCTATTCAATGACAGTCCCAAACAAGTTTCGCCTAGGGTCGCTATTGTTGTCCCGGCAATTTATTGTCATTGGTTACAAAAAGACGCCGGAAGCTCTCGCTCCCCATACGGTACAAGACGCTATATTTTTTCTTTACCATGTAAAATTTTTGTAAATAAAAGAGAGGTTTTTCTTTTTTCCAAAAATTCAAATCTACATCGTAATACGCAGTCCGTGCAAGTATTCTAGTTTAAAATCAAACGTGATGTTCGATAACTACTGCTTACTGAAACATACTTGGGGATGCTTTTCGGTCACAATTACTAAAATCTCTAATAAATTTTACTAATCAGAGCATCTCAGGAGAATAGTAAATCTTAAGGAAAACGAAGTGAATATGGAGTAGTTTCTAACTACGTTAATATTCTGATTATGGATTCACCAGGGCGACATTGAGATTATTTTTGACTCTGGAATAAAAGACAGGCATTTTTATATATTTTACTCATGAAAAAAAGAAGTTAATAAATTTTTCCCATCATCAACTCAAGCTCACTACAATCCTAAGATTTATTATCAATTCGCGGGACGCAGAGATCGCGGGACGCAGAGATCGCGGGCTCAATTTTCAACGAGGGCATACTAAAACCAAAGTTGGAGTTATATTTTTCTTTTAAAGATTTTATATATACCTAGTGAGAAGGACTAAGAAATGCCATTACTATACATAAATTCAACAAAATATTTTCTATGTACAATGTTTTATATGGTCGCTAAAATAAAATTATCTTTTCAGATATTATGCAGTATTACCTACCTATCTCTTTATCCAACAAGTTACTAGTATAATGTCCATCATAAGGTCAGATGCTTGTTGTCCGAAACGTTGGCTAAAGAAGGAGGTAGCTCAACAATAAATCCCCATAATACTTTAGGCCGTGAAAATCTCAAATCATATCTAAATATATATATATATATACATATATATATATACATATATATATATATATTAATCATTTTTTTTATATTATACTATTATATTCCAGGGTAGAAGGTACTCTAAGTAGGGCCTTGCTGGGAAACAATAATTTAGATTCAAAACTTTGCTTAATGTTGCTTTAGCTAAATTGTTATATTATTTTTCCCCTCTTCTCAGTCTCCACGTTCACATACTCTTCCAGAGGCTCACAGAACTCCCCAACCGGAGTTGCCAAGTTCCCCTTGCCGAAGGACAGATGAAACTTTTTTGTGGGTATTATTTAAGTTTAAAATAACATGAAGCGGTTTTAATGAAACATGAACTGAAGGACGGTAAAAGTTTATTTTTAACTATTATCGCCTTACAAAACTGGATACCAGTAATAATGTTTTATTCTCATTAAAACTTAAGCTTCAAAACGTGCTTTATAATTAATGTAATAATAAAATAACCCAACACGGAAGAATGTATATAATTGGAGCGCTTTCGTCACAAAACATTATATAACGCCCCATATTTGCACGCACCCGGGGGGGTGGGTAGGTAACTATTACACAAATAGCTTGCCGCTGTTTCTAGAAAATCAATTATTAGCATGTCGTCAACATTTTACAACACTTTTAACCCTTAATCTGCCGAAAATCTACCGCGGATTTCTAACACGTGTACCCGTAGTGTTATAACGAATCCACGGTTGATTCGCTAGTAGTTCACCACACTTTCCCGGGTTTAATGTATTTTGTAACATAATGTCATACTCAATTGTTATTTATCCCCCTGATAAAGAAATAACGTACATATCATAATATTATTCTAGACTCTCATTTTGTGAAGTACAAATATATTCTTTCAACTTTGAAATTTTATATTTCTGAAAATAAAAATATTTCTGATTTTCAAAGCAAACACATTAATGTATTTACTAACAGGAAGGTATCGTAAAAAAATTATTTTGCAGGTCTCTTATTTTGCTTTTTTAACATCTAATAAAACCCAAGAATATATTCGTATTCATATATCATGTTTTCCAACATTAGAGAGAAAAAAACGTTTTTCTAAATATAAGTAGCTATTAGTTTTTTTAAGTATAAAAAAATATCTGTTAAGAAGGCCCAATATCAATAAAAATATAATAAAACAAGTTAGTTATTTTTGTTGTTTGTTTTTGGGGTGTTATGCCGTGTTGCGCTAACTCCTTCTTTAGCCGACGTTTCGGACAGCGTTGCAGTGTCCATCATCAGGGCAGATCCGGTAGATCCGAAGATGTGTGAATTTTGGTTGTCGAGTTTGTGCTTATTTATTTGTGGAAGGAGTTAGCGCAACACGGCATAACACCCCAAAAACAAACAACAAAAATGCTTTTGGCCGTGAGAATCTAAAAACTTACAAGTTAGTTATTAATAAAAAAGTGACCGGCGTACGTCGGGTGACATTTTACACCTGGTACACTGAAGAGTACAAAGTCGCGGGAGGTCGGCATTCCAAGAGTTAATTAGTACCAATCTACATTGACGAATCTTCGTAGGACACGGCTTGAATCGAACAGTAGTAGTAGTTTTTTTCCAAATGTTTCTGGCTTTCACCTTTTAAGTGTGTTTTAGGCCATAATTTCAAATTATGGAGAGAGGGAAAGTGAATTTATATATTAATTTTGTTTGAATTGGAAAATTTAAAAAAATTATATGGAAGATTGGAGTCGAATTCAGACTTAGACGAGATTAGATATTGAATGGAGGGGAAGCAATTTTAGATAAGGCTTGACAGATAAGAAGAATTTGTTTAAAGAAAATATTTTAAAATCACTTTTTTTTTAACCAAAAAATATGTGATCTAAAGTACCTACTTCTAGACCACAGAATGTACCATCTGAAGAGTCAAGCACGTGAATTTTTAAAAGGAGCGAAGGAACGGAATAATGTCCAATCCTCATTCGAAGAAGTGGAGAATCTTTTTTTTTGTAGAAATGTAGGAATTGTTGAAACCATGGTTTTGATGCATTTTTGATGTGATGGTCCTTTGAATTGAGGCGCAAATCAGCAATACTTTTGCTTTTAATTTCTAATAGAAAACAATAACGACATTCATTTAAATTATACCAAAATGAGTGTTTTAATCTCAGATCATAAGCGTTCTCATTTTTTTCCAGCTATTAAAAAATAATTATCGGGTTGTCTTATGTTCCACTCTATCCAATCTTAAATTCTGGCAAAATGTTTCTGAGAATCGAGATGACTTTAAGTGATTTGTTTTTAGATGAAAAACGAAGTTAATCTTAATTAAAAAACCCAAAATACAATTTCCATTTTCAATAGGAATTTTGGAAGGCAGCTGTTATATCACATAAACATTATTACTTTCTTATAGTAATTTGTTTTTGGGGTATTATACCGTTTTGCGCTACTCCTTATTTAGCCAACGTTTCAGACAGCATTGCAGTGTCCATCATCAGGGCAGATGTGTATTACATATAAGGAGGTAGCGCAAAACGGTATAATACCCCAAAAACAAATCACTATAATACTTTTAGCCGTGAAAATTTCAAATCATAATTACTTTCTATTTGTAACGCCTACGTACAAAATTTTGCCTATTTTATCATTGTAGTAGGTTAGTTATTCCTGTCCTAGAATAGGTCACATTTTTTACACACGCGCTACTTAAATTATAATAGTAATATTGTTTCACGTGACTCCTCAGTAACACATCACAATTCCTATTAAAAAAGAAAATTGTATTTTCGGGTTATTTTTTATAAAGATATCGTTTTTCATCCAAAATCAAATCACGCAAAGTCATCTCGATTCTCAGAAACATTTATGGATTGAGCTGACAAATAACAAACGATACCGGAACACGATTCCAGTTTGTGAAATATAAACATTCGACTGTTTCTGTACCTTTCTGAAATATAATTTCCCCTTTACATGAAACCAAACAAGATTTACTACTTAAATTGGAGATACCATCGTGAGTTGTGAGGCGGAAGAAAATGGGCGAAGAGAGTGAGCAGGGTTAAACGAATGTTGGTAAATGCCTAGCTTTTACGGTCTGTTTACTTAACATAGGTTAAGCCATTTCGAGTCACATTTTACTTCTAAATATATAGAATTTTCACCCATCGGGAGTAAAAGTACCTTCAGCTCTAGAAGTGTAGTGTCCATCCACGGGACTTCGGTCGATCGATAAAACCCTATATTACGGAATTTATTAAAACCCTCATTCATGGTCATTTGGCGATATTTGCGAACACGGTCAGAATGTGATTCCGACAATCGGTAGACCAAAGGCGCCGCTTTTAGCGCAATTGCTGTCAATATACAACTTGTTTTAATAACGTCTTCCTTTATGCTAAATTACTGGCTTATTTGAACGGAGGTGAACTAACGAATTGAAAAAGTCATCTACGCTATCAAGTGAATCCGTTCGAGATTGGAAAAATGAAAGTTGTTCAAATATCACAAGTTATGGCTAAAGACCTCATTAACTTAACAACTCCCCTTTTATTATCAAAAATTACATGCGGACTGCCGATTTGTATTAAAGTTAGCATTTCAATTTGACATTGTCAATTTATTCGTAATTTTTCGTAGCCATTTGACGTTTGCCTTTTAGGAATGTCAATCCATAGACAGATCCACAAGTTTCGTTATCGTAAAACGTTTTCTTATTTTGTTCTTATCAATATCAATTTGGCTATCGACAGCGCAACCGTGCTTGGGATATTGTCGTAAAATCGTCGGAAGTTAAGCTGATTTGTATGTGCTAGACCCCCAAAGGTGGGGAAACTGGGAGAGAAGCGGAATGGAACCGATGATCGGGACGACTCTTTGTGACGAACCTTGCACTGGTTAGTGCACGGAGAAAAACCACTGATATAAAATATTACTAATTTACTGAAAATCTCTTCAAATTATTCGTATTCCTGTTGAAAACGAGACTGCAGGTCTTTGACGAATGAATTGATAGATTTCCTAGTAAAATTTAAGTAAAACGCGAATATGTTTTGGCGAAGTCGGAACACGTGTTCATAAAAATAATTCGCATCTAGTCATTGCATAATAACTGGAAAAGCGCAGCAGTGTGATTACCTATTCCGATATATTATGAAAGTACTGATTGTTCATTGTGAAATGACACGCTTTCACCTTTTTAAGAGGATTTTAATAAATTAGTTGTACTCATTTCTCTCCGTTTCTCACCTACCAACAAATATTTTATTTCAAACAGAGCCCTACCTTTTCAGGCACAATTTGTATGCTGTCAAACAAGCGACAGAATTTTCTTCCATGATTTTGAAGACTCCATATGCTTTAAAAAAATACCTTGTGACATCTTCCTTTACCTACAAAATAAGCTCCGCAAAATAAATGTTTTTCCTGACTTGTCAATTATATTGTTTTTAATTGTTTTTATGTTGTCTTATTGATGTCGCAAGGAAGAAATCCATAATTGGTTTTATTAGATGTAAAGTGACAAGGAAATTCATAATTGGTTTTATTAGATATAAAGTCACAAGGAGGAAATTCATAATGGTTTTATTACAATACATTATGTTTTGAATTTTAGCTGGTATTAGTATATCAGTTAACTTTAAATTTTTGAAATTATTAGTTATTAGTATATCAGTTAACTTTATTTTTTTTAATTTAGCTGGTTATAAGTATATCAGTTAACTTTAAATTTTCATTTATTTGTGTTCTTACATCTTCTATTATGTTTATTATCTCTCAGGCCACGGGTACAGAACCCTTAGTTTTTTTCAATATTTTTTATTATTGAAGTGAAACTTCTTTACGCGCGTCATGCAATTTCGAGGACCGGAGTAAAACCGACTCATGACCGTCACGAAAAACCGTGATCATTTCGCTATAGGAGCCTAGCTAATATTATATACCTAGTTTAGGTCACTCTCCAAACTCAGCTTCGCGGTCTAGAGGCAGAGCGCCCGACTGTTGTCGTGAAGAACCGAGGTTCGATCCCCGCTTTAACTATTTTTTTTTTCTTTTTGTGATTTTTTTAATACGAGGAAAAGTGATAAAATGCTCTCGTGCTGCGACTTTTAGATATTTTGACTATATGATATTTTGGTCGAAATATAGCTTACAAAACGAGCCGGTAGAGTCGCTCGGTATTTTGATTAATTATTTTTATTTTGAATCATTAAAATTACTAATCAAGGCCGATAACCCGACTAATTACCCTCGCAGACGTGCGTGACAAGTTTTTTTAGTAAAAAACACAGCCGTAAGTGAGTTTTTCAAAATTTAGAAATGTTTTTCAAATTCAGACTCCATACGGGTATGAGACTGTTAAAACACGATAGATCTTTTCTAAAACGGACAAATATACGGAAATATTTTGAAAAACGACAGATATGACTTCACACTGCCGATATATCTTCGATTCGACCCTATATAAAGCGTTAAAGAGACGTTATGTGATATTATTCATTTGCCGTGTTTGAAAACGAAAATTTGCGTTTACACGTTGTATACGCGGTTCTCGTCGCGCGAGATACCTCTCCTCGCGGTCTAGAGGCAGAGCGTTCGACACTCGTTATGCAGGACCCGGGTTCGAATTCCATATTTTTACAACTTTTAATTTTTTTTATCACATGCTACTTATAAATATGTCAATAGACAGAAAAAAAGAGAGAATGAAATGAAAAGAGAGAGAGAAGAATACTAAAAGTTTCACTTCCGTCGTGCGTAGGCTTGCCACACACTGTATTTTTATTATAATTTTAAGTGAAAATCTGTTATTGGATTTTATTTTTATTATTTAGTTTATTCTTATGTTTGTAAATAATCTGTTGATTTTCCCAAATAAATAAAATAAAATTAGATGGAAAGTCACAAGAAGGAAATTCATAGTGGTTTTATTAGATGTAAAGTCACAAGGAGGAAATTCATAATGGTTTTATTTTTGCTACATACTACACCTGTACAAACTGATGTCGTAAACTGTCGATTTCCCGAAAATGTCGTCCAAGGATTGCCTCTGTTGTAGATACTTGTAGCAAAAACGTATCGTCTCCAAACCTTTATTATTGAATCTTCATAACCCAACACTCAAATAAGTGTGATTGTACGATACGAAGAAACCACTGAGAACTATTCAATGTCAAATGTCTACATTTCAAATTCCAATGGATCCAATAAACTTGCACGTGTGATCAAATGATTAAATATTCCGTCTAGGCGCCCAATATTTTGTTTATTGAAGGATGATAGTTATTTGGTGTTCGGTGGAGAATATTTTCAAGAAAATACAATATTCCAATATAACATTAAGCGGGAGGATCGGTTCAGCGACGAAACACTGTATAAATAAACAAGCTATAAATGTAATCATCGAAGAAGAAAATAATACTAATAAACCAAAGCGAAACCCAAAACACAATAAGACACAGATAATAAAAAGGTAACGATCGCATCTGGGAATCGAACTCACAATCTCTGTTTGCCGGGACAACGTTTCTAACTATATAGTATTATAAATATACAGTATATTAATAAATACGGTATTATCTTCAATGATTAAATAATAAATATTATTACGGTGGTGGGATAATGATAATTGCAGTTAGATATTTAAATATTTCAGGTGAAAAAATAATAGGAAAAGTTTACTTCACGAACTGAAGTAGTGTAAGTATGTACACTGAGAAAGATGAGTATTGTTCATTTATAGAGAATCTTTGCAAATTATTGGTAATTCGGTTAAAAACGGGATTGCGGAATTACGAATGAATTAACAGGTTCCCTGATAAACTTTTAGTAAATTTCGAATAATCACGATGTCGGAACATGTGTCGGAATCCGAATATTTTCGCATTTCGTCATGATATATTATTAAGGCAATGCACGTGTTCCTATCTCCGTGTATGTTCTTAACGAACGCGAAATGTAAAGATAGAGAGGGTAGGTACAGGGCCGGCCCTGGGCAGGCGCAATTGGAGCAGACCTCTTCGGGCGCCGACTTGCCAAGGCGCCGAGGATTGGGGTTTTTACAAGCGCCAGGCGCCGTTTCGTTCAGGGCCGGCCCTTGGTAGGTTCTCTAGTATTACGATAAAACATAGAATAAAACTCTTAATTTCATCCAATAAAGGGAGCATTTTACATCACAAGATATTCTGCTTTTCCTAGCGTTATAGAATAGAAGTCTAGAAGAACTTTTATTTGCGTAGGCAGTAATTTCAGATAGTAAACAACAAAACTCTTTGATAAATTAATCAAAAACTAATGACGTATAAAAAGCCCGAGAGAACATGCTTTTAATCTCGATTTATGTACAAGTCTAAAAACATGTTTTCGGGGGCTTCGCTAGGCTAGATTTCTCTATATTAAGAATTTTAAAAAAGTGTAAATAGTTTTTTGATTTATTATTTGGCCGTCACAGAAAAGTTAATTATATTATCTACGTATTATCAATGTATGTACGTGGAAAAGCCTTGAAGGTAAATCATAATTCTGGCTTGTTATATTAGTTTGTTATATTTTTTTTTTAAACATGTAAAACACTTTGTGTACGCGGATGATACTGCATTGGTGTTTTCTTGCAGTAATTTGCAATTATGTATTGAACTTTTACAAAAAGATTACATTGAACTTTTAAAATGGTCTCACGACTCTGGCCTAATCATAAATGCAAAAAAAACTAAATTGATAGATTAGATCACCAAATGCCAAGGTAAATACTATTATACCCGAAATTAAAACACACAATTCAGATTGCCTACCTGTTGGTATCCCTGCGCTGTGTACATGTGAAAATATTGAACTGGTTAAAAAATATGTTTATTTAGGTGTTATTATTGATTGTTTTTTCAAATGGGATTTACAGATAAATAAAGTCTGTGAACGACTGAGATCTATTATTAGTAGATTATATAAATTAAAATTTTATGTTCCAATATGCACACTTCGAATAATTTATTTATCACTAGCTGAATCTATCATAAGGTATGGAATTACAGTTGGGGATTTTCCTCTAAAACAAATATAAATCATGTTCAATCAGTTCAAAATTCTCTTGTTAAATTATTAGCTCATAAAAGTTTATATGAACAAAGGCATAATGTTCCATACCTTTATCAAAATCTGAAAATCCTCTCGGTAAGAGCAATTATGTGGTATAAAATAATTTTTCAGCACATAAATAGCCCTATGTACATAAATAGACTGGAACACACTTACAATACTCGTTTTACATTAAATGAAGGACTAATCGTACCAAAGCATGTAAACAAATATGGACAAAGAACGCTAGACTACATGATACCAAATTGTTTAAATATGTTACCTGCAGAAATCAAAAAATGTACAAATATAAAAAGAAATTTTTTGTTGAAAAATTGGCTAGCTGAAAGAAATAGTTTGTACTAGACTCTAATACAAACTATTTCTAACTGCATACGCTTTAATTGTTTTTTGTTTTTATTTTTATTGTATTACACCTCGCATGATATGAATGTATACATTTGATATAAACTTTTTAAGTTAAAAGCACCCAATGACAAACTACTTTAAAGTAGTTTATTGGGACTTTTTGATTTTTGTATATTATTTTGATATTTAATAAAAAAAAAAAAAAAAAGTATTGCCTTACTGCCCTCATTGCCACCTGTGATTATTTATGTGATATTTCTGTAGATACTGTATAGTAGGACTACTGCGGGGTAAGAAGAAACGACGGGCGTGAGTTGCAACACACTTGAGCTCTTTAAAATTATTTGCCTCTACCTAAGTATTTAGATTCTTTTTAAACCTAAGAAAAGGTGACAAGTGTTCAAATCGGTCATGATTAATGATTTGCTACAATTACTAAAAAACAGATACTGTTCCAAACTTTCATGTTTGAGATTGCATTTTCCATTTGAAGAACGTGTCATGACGGGATCATCCTTAGCAGCGCTAAAGAGCGTTGGAGCTATTCTATACACTCTTTTTTTAATTCCTAACCCAAAATTTCCACCAAATATCAACGCAAATAACAGTCATAAAAATAATACTAAAAAAATATCGGTTAAATTCGTAATTTAAATAAATTAAACTCAACCGGCTTGAATTTTCGTTCTTTGTATCAAATTACCATCAAGTCGCGTGGTGCGATTCCATATCATGGAACATCAATTCTCTATATTTGCAGAACGTGGATGTCGATCATTCTATTGAAATTTCTCCGAAACGTGAGCGGCGCTGATCAATGCCTCGGAACTCTTCGGCGAGGCGGAAATACCCGAAGACACAATACGTTTATTTGTCGCGCCGTGATGGCATCACTTTAATTCACAATACGCATTTGGATAATTTCACCAAGACGGTATAGGCTTCAAAATTGTTAGTATTCAATAGCTGGCGTAGGGAATAGACCATTTTTCAGTGTTGCCTTACTGCCCTCATTGCCACCTGTGATTATTTCTGTGATATTTCTGTAATCTGTAGGATTGTAAATTATTTGTGTGATAATTTTTATTAGTTTTTAAAGTTGTCCCTGGCCTTGTATGGGACCGCAGCACTGTGCAGTATAATGACACAATTTCGACACATTTTTTTACAAAGATTTATTTTTGAGAGCCCCATTACGCTCTCGCTCTCGGCACTAAATCAATATTATAGGTAGGTAGTTAGGGTCGTTAGTGACATAAATTGTTTTTTTAAAGAGGGGTTTTGCTCCATATGTAGTCCCGCATATATAATGTTTTACCCTAAAGAATTTTTTTATTGTAAAGGTGGGCGTGCGGTAGAATGAGGTGTCTCTACGTATTAAGCGGGAGGAGTAGAAAACGAGCATTAAGCGGGCAGGGCCGGCCCTGACGCCTAGGTAAGTGATCATTGTAATAAATAATTTTTCGGATAATTGTATTTTTGTGTAGCGCCGTTTTAATGCAAAATAATATCAAGGGCGATATATCAGTACTGGTAGGTGTTGGGTAATGTCATTGCCATGTCACCTTGGCAATTCGGCGCCCGGAGCGGACTGCACCAAGTGCGTTTGCATAACGTCGTTGTCGTTAATTGTAAACTTTGGGTCAACAAAACTACAAAAACTTAAGAACAAAATGATAGATTCAAATAATTCAAAACACAATAAAAAATAATAAAAAAACAAAGAAAAATAAAAAAATAAAATCTAAAAACTAAACAATTAATACCTCATCCCATACACACAAGCAATTGCTTATTATGGAAGAACATTAAAAAATAATAATAATTAATAATAATAAAAAAATAAAAAAAAAATAGTAAATTGACTAACTACCCAGTTAGACTCGAGAATAATTCTCCACTAACCGGGAATTGAATTTTTTTTTTATTAATATTTTTTTTGTTACATACATATGACCGGTCGGTGGCCGAGTTAATATCGCGCTTGGGTCTCACTCGGGGGTAGTGTGTTCAATTCCTCGGCTGGCTAAGTCCTCCATCACAACACAAGCAACACTTTCAGCTTACTGTGGTGGTAGTAGGAGATTTTCAAATATTGTCAGGTTATTTGTAACCCGGGAATGTTTGTCTTTCTTTTTAAAAAAAAAAAAAAAAAAATATATATATATATATATATATATATATATATATATATATATAATATATAAATTTAAAAAAAAAAATGTACAATTAAACAAAAAATATAGTACAGTAGTATGCATATATGTAAAATAACAAAAAATCCCACGTAGGCATCGCCAGTTCGTGGGTATACTTATGTTATATTATGCGGGAAAGATTATAAATTAAAACATTATGTTTTAAAATATTTATAAAACAAATAATTCCGTATTTACAAAATTATAAATAAATTTAAAAAAAAAAAAGTTAAATAAAAATTAAGAATTTCTAAAGTTACAGCAGGTAGGATGTTATAGCAGGTAAGTATTTATGTCATTGGTAACGATCCAAGTCTTTATTACATTTTTGTATACGCTGTAAGACTATATATTTTTACATTTAATTTCTACAGTCTGATAGAGCGCATTGAAAATTTTTGGCGCAATGAAAAAAGCATGCCTCTGCGCAAGCCTAGTTTTGCATAGGGGAACCTCAAATGCATTATTTACTCTACTGCTGGAGCGATTTTCGTTTTTTTAAGTATACATTTCGTGAAAATATTAATTTCAGACATTGCATACAGTAAATTTTTCTTATATCTAAGAGTTCAGCTTCTTGGAATAATTGCAAGTAGGTGTAAGTAAAATCTTTATGCAACATTATTTTCAGAATTAATTTTTGAGTTATTTCAAGTGGTTTAGTGTGGGTATTATAAATACCCCCCATCCAATTATTCCATAAGATATTGATGATTGACTTGATAGTGATGGCGCGGCGCTAAATTCGTCTGGACCATTAGTTGTATTTGTGTTAAGATTGTCAATGTGTTTTATTATTTCAGTTTCAGAAACATGTTTAAATTGAGATAAATTAGGACTATTTTCAGAGTGTACGTCCATTTGAGTGGGTTGATGTATATGGTTTTGAAATGAGGGATTGTTATTAATTAAATCTGAGGCAACATTTGTAAAAAAATCATTGAATTTATTTGCAATTTTTCTTATGTCCGTTATGACTATTTTATCACCTGTAACAATTTTTTCAGTGAATTTTTTTTACTTTATGATTTCTATTTGTTATTCTATTTATGACTTGCTAGTTTTTTTAGAATCATTATCAGCTTTTTGTAATTGTTTAGTATAGAACTATTGTTTACATTTTTTATCAGAATATTAAAAAAATTCCTATAAATAATGTATTGCTGTCGTAAATTTCCATTAGGTGGTATGTTTTTTGCACAATTATTCTCATGATTTTTGTAAATTTTGTACAGTTTGTTCCTGTGTTGGCTTGCAACACAGGAACAACAATCAATCCACGCGTGATCAAAAGTTTAATTTTTTTTGTATTTTCTTCTAGGTGTTGGTATTGGTTTAAGACTATTATTGATATTATCATTTAATATTGAGTAAAGGTGTTTAGTGATTGGATCATTGGATAAAACTGTATTCCAAGTTTATTTTTTTTATAGAATTGTTTAGGGTTTGATAGTTAATTTTATTTTTTCCTACTTGTTGGTCTTTAATTGTATGATGATACTTTAAAGTATTGTGACCGAAAAAAGTTGGGAAATAATCGGTTATATCAACTTTTAGGACAGCTGACCTGGGTATAAATTTTTTATTGATTTTGAGAAATATATGATCAAGACAAGAACCATATCTGGTGGGGCTATTTATATAAGATAGATATCCTCCGCTATATATAACATTTAGATATTCATTTGCCATTGGGCTTAGGATAGAATGTTCTATGTTAATATTTATTTCCCCTACGATAAACGTGAAATCTAATTGGTTGCAATTATTTTCGTTTATGAAATATTTTATTTCTGTGATAAAAGCTTTAGAATCTAAGGAAGGGGAGCGATATATAACAATTATAGAGTATGTTTTATTGTTTAGTTTAAATGATAAATGTACGGCATTTGAAAACTTAAATTTAGGGATATTTATTTTTACCTCAGTTATATTGTGAGCACTGTAAAAAATCGTCAGACCGTCATGCGAAGTATGTTTAGAAGGAAGTGAGTATTTTAGTTTCCGTAGGCATAATCACATTTGGTTTAAATCCTAGAGAATTGAGAATTTGCTTAATCACTTTATCCTTTGTTTCTTTTGAATTGAATTGAATTGGATAGAAATGGTTTTCTCTTGCCAGATTGCTATAGTAACTTATCAAGGAATTCTTTTTTAATAATTTGCTGCTGTCTAGGGCCGACATGAGTAGTTCAATATACGGGCATGTGTCTAGTGTGGTAGTCGAAAAGCATGTAAAAACTGTACACATTAATATTTCATGAATAAAGAAAAAAAAAAAAAAAAAAAAAAAAAGGGTTTTTTTAAATTATCATTTTTCTTCACTTCGATTCCTTGTATTTCTATAGAACTTTCAAGCGCGCTCTGTTGGATATGGTACACAGTTAATTTGATATTTTTTACCTCTCTTTGCAATTCCTCAATTTTCGCTTCATTTTTTTTTGGTGATCATTTGTTTTTTTTGTCTTTTTCAAGGTCATCAATTTTGCTCGAGCAGAATTCTACGCTCTTGACTAAGTCTTGTATTTCGTTTTTAATATCCACAAATAATTTATTTATGTCTTTCTTTATAAAATTTCTTAGTTGAAGGTCGATTCTATCACTCATTGTTTGTATTAATTGTTATTTGAAGCTTTAAAATTTTTGATCCATTTCACTTTTTGGGGGCATTTTTTAAAGATGGTTTGTCTTTGAGATTAATTATTTTTAAATTTTACTAAATTTGCAATGCAGTGACCTCTATCGGCTAAATTCTTATTTTAAACTGAAATTGCTTAGTGGGTAACTGATTGCGCGTTGTCTACTGGTCGATAGATGGCTAAGTATAACAATAATAAATCAAATGTTATTGATCAGTTTTTGAAAGTTAGATAAAGTTATTATATTGTTTTTTTTTTATTATTTGATGGAGTTGACACAAATGCATTGTATTGTTCACGAATGTATTGCACTTTAAAATAGAATCAGTTGCTTGTTTATTATTAATTTCACAGAGACTGATTAATGCACTAAATTATGTATTGTGAGGCGGAGGCCCAGCCTGAAGCCCTCAATAAGAAGGCCCTGACTACTATCACCCGAGTCCGGGACAAGTTGACGGGGCGAGACTTCAACCCGGAAGAGATTCTGCACGTGGCGAGACAGGTAGATCTGTTGATACAGCAAGCCACCAGCAATGAGAACCTTTGCCATTTGCTACATTGGCTGGTGTCCCTTATGGTAACTTCCACAACACTTCATAAATAGGAACAGGCAGCCGTTATATTGGAATCTTGAAGCTATGAATGCTACTTCACATAACTTATAACAAATTATTTTCTTGTATGTGTCGGTAAGCTTGACATTTTTAATGTTAAATGCAATAATTTTATTCTATCTAGTACCTATCTATGTAATATTTCCGAATTATAAATATGATATTTTATATTTTCTACAACACAATACTTCAATTATTTAAGAAATAATTGTCTGGAAGTAAGAATAAATTATGTTTATCTTTCTCTAACTTTATTAAAGTATAATTATATTTCCTTCCAAATGGTCTAACACAAATTGAATTTTGAAGGAAATTTTTCCGGGTTGAGAGAACTTTAACTTCCTAACCAATATTATTAAATAAACGACTATCATTATTACCAGTGTATGTCATTGACATCATCAAGTTCCTTCCTACATTTTTTTCCATGGATGGTCTTTTGGTGTGACTACAGAGACGATTGTGAATGCTTGATAAGAATTTGCAACTTTTGATTATGTACATATTATTAACCCCTCACGCTAGTATTTGTTTGCTTTCGGGAACAGCTCATATGGTCTCATGGAAATCGTTCTCCCTTATTGTCATGGTTAGAAATATGAACTAGACCAAGGATTGCCAACCTGCGGCCCGCTGGGTGTCTACTTGTGGCCCGCGGAGCTTATGCACACATTTTTTTTTCTTTTAGTGTACATAAATCCACAAAAAAACATTCCAACGTTCGTAGTTCGTATCATATCTCGTATATGGAAGTATCTCAATACATTGATTCAACTATCAGTATTGCGCGTCTTGCGAGTATTGCATGTTTTGCAAGTCTTCCGAGTACTGCGAGTCTTTCAAGTATTGGACGTCTTTTGCGTCCTGTATACGCAATACTCGTTACCCGCAAGACGCTCAGAAGAGTGTTCCTCTAACCGAAATACGGATTATCCGCAAAGCAAATGTACCAGAGGACATGACAAACTGTGGGGAATTTTTCGACAGGGAATTTTCTAGCTACCCACTATGTGGATTTTTTTTTGACAAATCATTGTGGGGAATCCTACATCGGAAATTTTTGTGGGGAATTACTTTTCTTAGAAATTCTCTAACACCCCCCCCCCCCCCGATGAATTCGAAAATAATATTGTGGGGAATCCAGCACCGAGTGAGTTTCCATACCCCATACAATAATTCCTTTCGGCATACCATTACTTATAAATCTAAGTACAAGTGCGAAATACTAAGGAACAGCTATTTGGACTTGTACTTTTGTACTTTCATACTTGTGTTGTTGTTGTTCCAAGTATCAAGACGAGCTAGTACGACTCACCTCTAGTACGGCCCGGTAGGAAATGACCATTCTAAAATCTGGCCAAGCTGCTGAAAAGGTTGGCCACCCATGATCTAGACGGTGTTAGAAAGAGAACACACCACACTTTATATTCAAATCTTGAAGTTAATCACAGAAGAATTAAAATGTACACCTCTTTGAAACCAAAGGTTTCCAACCGCAATTTGAGAAAAAATTAAGAAACTTTATATTTTTACATGAAATATTTATCTAATAAAATGTGTGTGTTTTTCGTTATCAGTAATTTCAGTTCAGTATTTAGATGAAAAAACGCAAGGAAGCCTAACACAAAAATAAAACAATAAAAACACTTATGTTTTTATTGTAATAATGTTTATTACTAATATTAAAATTTGAATGCGTTTTCCACCACCTTTCAAAACAGTTTTCAGACACATTCAGAATTATTCCATTTATTTAGATTTTATTGCAAAGCGGAAATGCTCTGATCTTACGACATAATATGCCAGATTGAACTATCGTTGTATAGTGAATATAAACAATTATTGATTATGTTGTATTAAATTTATGATTTAATAAATGATACATTGTAATTTCATAAAATATAGAATTATTTTTTCTTCACCTATGATATAATATGTAAGCGTTTAAAAGAACTCTATTACTTCAACTGTGAAATATTGAGTTGTACATTTAGCAAACTATTGATACCTCTAGAAAAAGAAAACACCAGTGACCTTTCTATAACATTTAAATTAGTTGTACGTGACTTTTTATAATATTTTCAATTTACAAATTTTGGGCATAGAGTGATCTCATACAGATAAAAGGGCAACCAAATATAATATAACATAATAAAAGAATAAGTTCGCTTTTTATTACTTTTCTTCACTGTCTGTTTTGTTATGGATTTGGTATGACCTTATTCAAAGTCTTCAAAAGCCAGTGGTAACAACTCCGACAGTTTCATGTGTAATACTTCTTTCATCTCCGGCTTAGTCATATAGACGTCCATGTCAGGACTTCCGAACTCTGACAGAACTTGACGGCAAACGCCGCACGGAGTTGTGAAGCTGTTATCCTGGTGGGCGACAATGGCGATCTCAACTACATTCCTGTGGCCTTCGCTGACTGCCTTGCATATGGCCGTCCTCTCTGCGCAGACTGTCGGGGAGAACACTTTGCTCTCGACGTTGCAACCGGTGTAGACTGTCGCCTTGTCGGTTCTCAGTGCTGCCCCAACTTGGAACTTGGAATATGGTGCGTAGGCCTGCAGCCTGGCAGCCGTTGCTTGCTTTATCAGGACTTGGGTTCTTTGATCTGAAAATAATTATATTATCAGGTCATTTTTTGTGTTTAGAATGCCGGTAGAGTGACTTCCGCCAAATACCCTAGAATATTAATAATACGTCCAACTCCAGTAAAATATTGGCAGTATTTACTTGTTCTGGCTGGCAACTCTGGCCGTTAGACGCGTTAGTGTAGCACGATATAATCATGCATAAAATGTATGAAAGTAAACTACAACGCACAAAGTGTGCCGCTAGTATAGCATAGTACCATCAAAATGTCAGGTTTTGGAAGTATTATGACTTTTTACATTATTTGCTTGTGCACAATAGGGTATTTTCACTGTTTTTTTTTTGTATTTTCGAAAAAAAATTAAAAAACATTTACTATTACGTTGGCGAATAAAGTTTCTATAACGATTTAAATGTGCCATTTTCGATTTGCTGCCAAAATGACATGTTCGTTTTTATTCGTGAAAATGGCGGCATTGACATCACGCTGGGCAACGTTGATTGACTTCTTGCCAGCCAGTGGCGTTTTTTAGATCATATTGTCGTTGTAGCCACAATAACTTAATATTATAATAATTATCGAAGAAAGCAAACACTTTGTGGCTTGACATTATACAAAATGAAACAAACACTTAGTTTTAAACCACTTTATTTTGAGGTATATTCGTCGACCGTTTGAGGTATATTCGTCGAAACCGTTTGAGGTATATTCGTCGAAATCATTACATATTTTTAGTAAAATGAACAGAATCACAAAAAAAACTTTAAATCTTGTATACATTTTTAACAGTATTTATTAAGTATAGGTACCGCAACCAGAGTTGAGTGTCGAGCAGAAAACAGATGCTTGTTATTCGACTTCAGGAACAAAAATTTCATGAACAGGATTTTTTTTAATAAATATAAAACACTAAAACTTATGTTATATACTAATACCTCACTGTAAAAACTAATCACCTTACAATACAACTAGACTCGTTATTGTTTCACAAACTCAAGATAAAATGTGGGAAGTAAGAAACACTCTATGTTTCCAATAAATTCTTAATTCAAATATTATTCATGTATGACAATGATAGACATTCAAAGAATATGTGCATATGAACAAATAATATGTGCATATGAACAAAGAATATGTGCATATGAACAAAGAATATGTGCATATGAACAAAGAATATGTGCATATGAACAATGAATATGCGCATATGAACAAAGAATATGGGCATATGAACAAAATAGACGATAGCGGGTGGCATTGAAATGCTTCGAGAAACAATTGTAATAATAATAATAAAATAATTCGTGTATATTTACAAATGAAATCTTAGTAGCATATGACCTTACGCGACGCGTTGCATTTTAGTACTAAAACTATGAAATCGAAAGTTATATAATTGTCTAGCTTTTGCCTTGCCACTTTGAGATTTCTACAGCGCTCTACATATATGGTTACGTCATTGGTAAAAACCTTTCAATTATTAAAATTCGATGATTGTATATACTTGCTCTCCCTTTCTTGTTAATAACAAAAAGTATGTGTAAGCAAGACAAAAAGCTGTTCCTCAGTAACGTCTGACAAGGATATCACAGTTAGAAGAAAGTATATACCAGCGTGCACTAATACTAAAACACAATCCCAAGTATTGGTCAACTCTGCACGATCTACAGCACATCTAAATAAACCAGGATTGTGATAGGTGGTCGTAAGTAGGTAGGTAAGTAGGTAGGTAGGTAATTATTAGTGATGGAAATTATGATAATATTTTATTTATAAAATGTTTTTCACTATGAATCAGACCTTCTGATTACATAAAATGCTGATTACACAGAAAGGAAATATATAATATGATAGGTTTAGTAAATATTAAGTATTATTTTTTAATGATAAACTAATATAAAGACAAGGTTTTTTATGCATAGCACAAAGATAACAAATTATTATAAGCAATAATTATTCGCCTGAAATATCCATACAAATTGACAATATCTCCCGAGTAAAAATAAATGCCGCCGACAGAAATTGAACCCGTACCTTCAGGTCCAGAGCACCTGACCGGAGATCAGACGGTACGGGTTCAATTCCCGTCGGCGGCATTTATTTTTACTCGGGAGATATTTCAATTTGTATGGATATTTCTGGCGATTAATTATTGCTTATAATAATATAAAGTATATATAAAAATAATTTTGACTATGATGATTAAAAATAAATTATTATGAAGTACTAACACAGCACAACACATCCTGCGAATAATGATAGCAAGAATATCTATTCAATTTTTTTATTATTTTAGCATGCACAATGTAAACATTTTTTTAAATATCGATGAACACTGCTAGCTGACTCGAGGGCGTTGCCGGTATCCATCTTAGGGAGGGGCAGCTTAATTTTTCATAGAGTTTACAGGGAAGGAACAAAGAAGTAGTCAGAATAAACTAGAAATATATTTACATGCAAGCTGATGTAAATATATTTCTCTGCGTTGCTCATGGTTATGAACAGGGCCGTTTTAAGCCGTAAAGCGGCTCAACATATTATTTTTCGTTTGATAATGTTTTTTTTATGTGTAGATTACCTACATACATATAAAAAATAATTGCCGCGCATTAGTTCCAATTCCTCAATAATCTCGGAGTTCTGTGGAACGATGACATCCTCGACTGGAGAAACGAGAGCAAAGGGAGTGAAAAATTAGTTTGCCCACAAAGAAATGGAAAAGCGCCGCAAACGAATTTTTTTCCATGGTATCCCCTTGGGGCAGATATGAGGTGAGGGTGAAGGGAATGGAATATTAATTATTACATTCACAAAGACACGGAAAAAACGGCGAAGGTGAAAAATTTTCTGGTTCGAAGCACAAACCAATTAATGCTTTAGATTTTTATTTTTCAGGAAGTCAGTATCCCAACAATATTTAGACGAAAATCCTTTAGTATTTTCTTAAACGGAAATATTTTAGTATTGTTACAACATATCAGCTTAACCGGCTAGTAGCAGAGTGGGCAAATGCGTCGGATTCCCACCTAGATGTCGCGACTTCAAACGACTGCTAGCTAAGTCCTACATCATTGCACAAGTAACATTTTCAACTTACATCCATACCTGCGCTGTGTCCTCAATGTGTACCATTGTGGGACCTAGCCGGGGCCACCTCCAACATTGGGGCCCTATGAAAATTTGGTATAACATTTTGGTGTCTACAATGTGTACCATTTCACAGCATCCCCAAATATGAGATGCTTTAAGGAAATTATATCCCATCGGGGCCTCCGTATGGAGTAAATATAAAAAAAATAAATAAAATTCGGTTCCTGACCGGGGCCCCCACCCCGAGGTTGAGTCTCCTGCCGGAATCTCTCGGCCCTGACCAAGACGACGCGCTTCGTCCGTTTCTGTCATATGTTTATTATTTAAAGATAAAAAAAAAACAGATTTGTAGTTTTGGTGCTAGTTACGAAAGTCTTTATAGATTTTGATTTGTTTTTCATAAATTTGTCTAGGGGGGGCAAATGCCCCCCTGTCGATGCCCATGGGCTGACTTCTTATTGCCTATCTCACTATGAAACGAAACGCCTGTGTTTGTGACAATTTTTTGCAACATAAAAGATAATATTATCAAGTTGCGTGCCCATTGTTCCGAAATAATTATATTTTTTAACACGCAGCCGAATCAACGAAGGTTCGTAATAAGCGCGAATAAAATAAGATTTGTAATAAACAAATTATCAAAAACCCAAATCTAATCCCTAAAAACTGGTAAGTAACTATGTATACAAATGCGCATGCAATATATTGTGCACTCCCTTTCTCAGAATACAAAATTGATATCTTTCGATATAAATGCGCATGCAATACATTGTGCGCTCGCTTTCTCAGAATACAAAATTGATATCTTTCGATATAAATGCGCATGCAAAACATTATGCGCTCGCTATCTCAGAATACAATATTGATCTTTCGATTGTGAGAATGATTTTTTTAAATTATTGTGAAATTGATAATATACCTACCTGCATAGAATTTACGTCATACGGGGAAGTTTTATTGGTGTGGCAAAACCCGTATCGCAAGTACTATTCTTTGAATTGCATATCACAAGAATGCAAATCTTTAGATAGCATTTGTAATCAAATAATTTAAAAGTCGCGGTCGTCCAATTTCGAGTCACTGGTAAATGAATTATAAACATAAGTTTTAAAATTATTATTGCTGCGGTGATCAAAAAATAGAAAAATTATAATCTACCAGTTCGTATTTATTGACGCCGCGCCGTTGAAGTAGGTACCTACCTAAAATCGGTGACCGGATAAATCATCAAAATGATAATTCATCACATCTTTAAAAAGTTATATAAAGTCATGGAAAGTGATGAAACAAAAACTTTATTAACTGGGTTAAGTAGGTTAGGTTGGGTTAGGTTTAATTTTTTTTTTCATCGTTTCTAATGACTTCATGTCACTTTTTAAAGGTGTGTTGGAATTGTCAATGTGTTGATTTACCATGGAACCCCTAAAATCATGCATTGTTTCAGTGCTTTCACAAAAATAAATAATCGAATTTCTAAGTAAAGTCTAAACTCTAAAATTATTTCCTACCGGGCGGCAGAGTGGTAAAACTGGAAACCATCTGATAAGAAAAATATTACGGGGTCATCTCCTTCTCATCCGCCTGCGGAGAAGGTACCTACCTAGTACTGCTAGTAACTACCCGCCACAGATTTGATATTAAGGCGATGCCATACGTAGTAATGCAAAATCATGTGTTTTTGGTTTGAAAATTTGGTCGCCTAGAAATGCTTCAGATGCTTTAATTAAATACTGCGAGTAGAATACATCTTGGCCTTTAAAATGATAGAGTATTTTTTAGATAAGTCTTTTTATAAGCCCAGAAAAAAATAATGTATAAAGCCTATGAAAACTGCTTTAAAGTTCAAAATCTCCTACTTACGAACCCATTTTCGGTTATGATTTTATTGTATAATGTGGCAAATTAAGTTATTTATAAAATGATAGAAAAAAAATTAAATATTTATGCCTGAACATCCACAAAATAAAATAAAAGGCACTTTTTGGCCATGTTTTTTTCATGCATAAATCAAAACAGGCGGATGGTGTTAAGCGGGAATTTAAACTTTGTCGCCATCTACGTAAGGGTTTTTATTGATAACGGCTCAATTTAAAATATTACATGACGTTGTGCATCGCCTTAACTTATTTGATCAGTAGCTGCCGACCTACTTTAAACTACACAATACTACATTTCAACGACTACTTCATGCGAATGTCTCTACGTTGACCAAAATTGCGTAATTGTCACGGGATTGTACGGCAATCTGCTCAAGTTAAATTTATAAATAACTCACCCAATTCATCAAAATCTATAACTTGGTTTGGGTCGGGATTGGCCATTTTGCTTTCTCTCGGTTCAGAATGTTCGGATAAGTTCAGCACAATTCACACAGATACAACTTTACTGGATACAACGTACAACCAGACTCTTGGAAATACGTTCGATCAATGGACTACCACCTCTCTGACCTTCTGAGAGAATATTGTACGAATGTCAGTGTATTTGTAATCGCACAACAAACTCGGGTATCTGATAAAACCTGAAAAGATTTAACGCATATAGACATAATGCTAATTTCACTTAGGTAAATTTTTTTACGAAACAAACACATTACAATGAAATTTATTGTTTATTTATTATGATGTTTCGTGAATATATTTATTGAAAGCGAATATGGCACGCGCAGATTACTGTACAACTATTTATTATGATGTTTCGTGAATATATTTATTGAAAGCGAATATGGCAAGCGCAGACTACTGTAAAACTATTTAATATGATGTTTCGTGAATATATTTATTGAAAGCGAATATGGCACGCGCAGATTAATATAGAACTATTTATTATGATGTTTTGTGAATATATTTATTGAAAGCGAATATGGCAAGCGCAAACTACTGTAGAACTATTTATTAGGATGTTTCGTAAATATATATATTGAAAGCAAATATGGCTAGCGCAGACTACTGTAGAACTATTTATTACTCGTATGATGTTTCGTGAATATATTTATTGAAAGCGAATATGGCACGCGCAGATTACTGTAGAACTATTTATTACTCGTATGATGTTTCGTGAATATATTTATTGAAAGCAAATATGGCAAGCGCAGACTACTGTAGAACTTTTTGCGACAAGAAAATTTAAACGTAATTAATATGCACGTGTTTTTTTTAAGTTTTCGTACACAAAAACAATTATTATTTTGTAGACGCATGTTCTTTACTATTTAATAGTTTAATAATTTTACCATTTTACCGGTCAGTGGCCGAGTTGGCATCGCATTTGGGTCCTACCCAGGCGTAGTGTGTTCAATTTCTCAGCTGGCTCCTCCATCACAACACAGGCAAAATTTTCCGCTTACTGTGGTGGTAGTAGCAGATTTTCAAATATTGTCAGGTTATTCGTAAGCCGGGAAAGTTTCTTTCTATAAAAAGAAATATTTTTTTAATATTTATTTTTTTAGTAAAACCTCAAGTATTAATGTTCAATATAAGTCTAAAGACAATATTAGAGAGTCTCAAACGAAAATTTGAAACAGAAAAATCAGAAAAAGATTCGGTCGCATCTAGGAGACCTTTGCCTTGCCGGGACTTACCACCTCTACCACCAGTGATGCCATACGGCGAAAATCAAAATCGGTAAATTTGGGTGAAAAATATCGGTAGATCGTCAAAATATTTATAGGTGCATAATCAACAGTGATGATATATCCGAAATCTTTTCTCTAGAATTTCAGAATGAATTTTCATAAATTTCGGTGGTTTTTCAAAATTTCGGTAGATTTCAAGAATTTCAGAGGATTTTCAAAAATTAAGGTAGATTTTCGAATGATTTTCACAAATTTCGGTAGATTTTCTGCGGCTATTGGTAGATTTTTGCCAAAATCGGTAGATCTACCGAAATTTCGGTAGGTATGGCATCGCTGTCTACCACTGACAATAACAAAGCGGTAAGGTCCTGGATTCAATTCTTAGATGCGATTTTTATAATTTTACTGTTTCAAATTTTCGTTTGAGAGTCGCTAATATTGTCTTCTATGATTAAATTTGATTAATTAAATGTAAAAATAAATTGATTGAGATATACTTTTTTGACTAGGCGTAGTACGGAAGTTCTGTTTTAACTCGACCGTTTGCAATTTCATCGGTCTGTAAATTTTTTTGTATGGTTTAATATGGTGGCCGTGCTAGATGCCACCTTTTTATCCCGCCAGAGTTCGCATGACCATGGATCTACTATAATCTGTCAAATCGGCATAATTATGATGTTTCGTGAATGTGTGTGTGAAAAAAAAAAGTGTGCCTTACATTAAATGTAAAAATAATGTTTTCCCTCAGTGGTTCAATAAAGATTTAATTGACTTGACTCTATTGAAGAAGAAAATACATAAAAGTACAAAAATTCTAAATCAATTAAAGATTATATTCAATTCAATTTAATTCGGCGCCAATGTCACGATCTTTCTAAAAATTGTTACAAAGAATACTTAAATAATGTGGAAAATTCAATTGCAAATAACGACATCAACACTTTATGGAAGTACTCAAAGTCATTAAAAATAAATGAAATAGATGTACCTGCTAGCATGTATTATAACGGCATAAATGGAAATAATGCAGAATCTATTGTTAATTTATTTGCTTCATTTTTTAAAGATGTATATGACAACACAATTGATAATAGTGAAATTCCTTGTTTTTCATCTAACATCAATTTACAAATTTCTAACATTCACATAGATATAAATGATATTAAAACCCATATTAACAAATTAGATATAAAAAAAAGATCGGGTCCTGACGAAATACCACCAATTCTATTGAAACACTGTATACATGACTTGTCGTATCCCCTCTATTTAATTTTTAATATGTCATTGTCATTGGGATATTTTCCAATTGCATGGAAAAATAGTTACATCACACCCATATTTAAAAAAGGTGACAAATGCGATATACGCAACTATAGACCTGTGTGTATACAGTCAACTATTCCAAAACTATTTGAAAAAATTATTTTGGATAAAATTATTTTTAAATTAAATGGGATTATAACAAGGTTTCAACATTGTTTCATGAAGAATAGATCAACTCTGACAAATCTACTAATATATGAAAACTTTATAGCGAATGCCTTTGCAGATAAATGTCAAGTAGATTCGATATATACTGACTTCAGCAAGGCGTTCGATAAAGTTTTTCATAAAATATTGATAAATAAATTAACGAGTATGGGTATAACCGGGAACTTTCTTAAATGGGTAAAGAGTTATTTAACAAATAGGCAACTGTTTGTAAAGTTAAATGACGTAATATTGGATGCCTTTTCTGCCACTAGTGGTGTTCCACAGGGCTCCCATTTAGGACCAATACTGTTTATTTTATTTATTAATGACATTGTAGACGTTTTTTCCTATGTCGATATCCTGTTATTTGCTGATGATTTAAAATTATATAAAAAAATTAAAAATATTTCTGATTGCATAATTTTACAAAAAAATTTAAACAACTTGTTTAATTAGTGTATATGCAGTAAACTGGCACTTAACATTAGTAAATGTCAAATAATAAGATTTTATAAAATAAAGAAACCGACAATTTATGAATACAATCTTGACAAAATTATATTAAACTCAGTAGAAACAATAAATGATCTAGGTATTATTTTTAACTCAAAACTTTCATTTATTAGCCATATAACTAATATTATTAATAGAGCAATGAAGATTTAAGGATTTATTATTAGAATAACCAAACAATTTTGTAACATTGATACTATTCGCATTTTATACATAACGCTAGTGAGAAGAATTTTGGAATATAACTCTACAATTTGGGCTCCACATTACAATATCCATATTCAAGCGATTGAAAAAGTCCAGCATAGATTCCTTAGGTATATTAATTTTAAATTAGGTATTCCAAGAGAATCCGTGGACTATAATTTGTTATTAAACTGGACTAATCTCGTAAATTTATCAGATCGCAGAAAAATCTGTGATCTATTAATATTATATAAAATAATTCACTCGGTCCTGGATACCCCTGAATTAATAGAACTAATACGATTTCATTGCCCTGGTCGCGCTAACAATAGACTGACTCTACCGTTCTACTATAATAACACACACACATTATCACATTATTACTCACCAATCAGTCGATAACACATTTTGAGAAATGAACATGCTAACATCGGCGACATTTTTTTATTAAAATTAGCGCAATATAAACATGCACTCAAAAATTATTTTTCCATAATGTAACTTTATATACGCAATATGGACATGTTGAAATGAAATGATGATATTTCGCATTGTTCTTTTTTTGTTATTTTTGGTTGTGATACACAAAATAATTGTATGTTATTTTTAAGTTTAAAACTATTATTATGTAATGATATTATTTTTCTTACTTTTGTACTCTGTTATATGTTTATTTATAAAAGGCAGTATAGCCGCTTATGTATTTAAAATCAAAAAAAAAAAATCAATATTTTGGTATCAACCTACCTGCTTGAAGATAGTTTGAAAAAATTATTGTCATTGAATTGTGATGTTTCCTCGGACAAATAGTATGATTATTCCTCATTTGAAATTTAAAAAAAACTTTATATATATGGATTAGAATTGAAAATAATGTAAGTAGGTAGGTATAAGTACCTACTTACTGATATTGATAAAAGAGAAAATTAGAAACTACTTATAGAAATACTTTTTCGGACCCAAGGTGGACACCTTGTGTCCAAAAAAATACCTGTTCACAAAACTACTACTATTTTCTGTATAGTTTGTCTCTTTTAATTTGTTTTACAAAAAATTATTTTAATTTTTTTTTTTTGTCTTTACCCATTAAAGGTGCTCACCCATTAAGGGTGATCTTGGCCATAGACAGCAAATGTCAGCATATAAACATATAAGCATATACAGATGATTATACAACATAAAGATAATATAACGTAACACAAATAAACCTAACATTAACATAAAATAACATACTAAAGATAAACGGTATATACTGGTAATTTGTGGTAATGGCATTTTTCGTTATTTATCAAATAGATTTTTCCAAAATTAGTAGCATTTAAAAAAAAACTGAACTATGAAATAGACAAACTTATAAACAAATACAGCAAATGGGAGTATACAGCATAAAGATAAATTAACATGACATGACGTAACATAACATAAACATAACATAACATAAACATAACGTACTTAACAAAAACAATACAGAGCTGGTAATAATAGGTAATAACAAAATTATAAAAAAAGGAACCTGTTTACAATAATAGTGGGTATTTTTCGTTATTTATAAGAACAAATTTTTCCAAAAGTAGTGGCATTTTAAAAAGTATGAAATAGATAAGCTTATAAACAAATACAACAAATGAATGTAGAAAAATATACAGATGATTATAGAATAGAACAGTCAGAATTGGGATTAGTGATGAAATGAAAACAACCAAACAAATGTATACAAATGAAAGAGAAAGAAATTTGATTAATGGTCAAATATTAAGGCCAATTTTATAAATACATTTGCCAAAAAATGGTCAATTTCAGGAGTTTTGAGACTAAGAAGACAGGGTAAACTGGTAGGAAATTCAAATTTAAGTTTTACCAATTCATACATGAAGTTAGGAAATTGGTCATTGATAGGACACAAATCGAAAAACAAAGGACGAAAAAAATCACAGTACGGCGAACTGATTATATGGAACCTGGCAAGATGGCTGAGACAACAAGTGTGACAACGAAATATATTTTTTAGGTATGGCGTAATTGTCAAACCAGGGCTTAACAAGAATAGAAGATTGAATTAATGAGTACTGGTGACCCTTTATCAGAAAGGATGTTTTCCATTCAGATGACCATTAGCGTTGGTATTTAGTTTTCAGATTGGGAAAATGGTCTCTAACTGGAATAGGGATATCACTTAACGGACCATGGGCAGTGGCTTCCTTAGCAATATAATCAGCCATGTCGTTTCCAGTAATACCGAGGTGTTCCGGAATCCAGGCCAGGACCACTGACGCATGAGCCAGCGTCATGGAATGCAGTAGATCCCTGATCAAGGAGATTAGAAAGTCTCTACTGGAATTGAGTGGGGATGTGCTTATTTTTTGTAGTGAAGCTATGCGAGTCTGAAAGGATGAGTGCGTTTTTAATATTTAATGATTTGACGAGTTGAAGAGCTTCTGCGATAGCTATGCATTCAGCAGAGAAAATGGAACATTCTTTGGGAAGTTTGTGTGGGAAACACGATTATCTGTGAGGCACATAGACACTTTTTCAATGTAATGTTAGAGACACTAGCTGCCACTAATGATAAGGATGAATTTAGGGGTTTAATGGAAAAAGGGGTGAAGGTCAGGGAAGTTTTGATTAGAAGGGCTGCACCACTCTTCCCATCAATGCGGTCAAAAATTGGGTGTAAATGTAGAAGGCGGATGAGATCATCCTTATTGGAGGAGGCGCTTCTACTATTCCATTGAATGATTGCTGCTGTCGGGGCAGCTATTAGGAAGAAAAGAATATAATGAAGAGAGTAAAGAGGCAGTGTTGGACGCTAGGGCATTATTTTAATTAATTATAGAGATAAGTAACATAGATAAACAAGAGTTTGAATAAAATAAGAATTGTCGTTAGAAATGACGTTCTTTAAAGATTTGGCATTTGATTCAAGAATAAAAGCATTGAGGTTCAAAGCATTTTTTTTTTTGGTTTTAGGCATTTCACCCTGAAAAGAGTGCTTTGTGCCGGTAACAGTTAAAGTGGATAAAAAAATTCGGTTAATTTATTGGGAGAATAATAAAACAAATTAAATATTGGACTCATTTAGATCACTAAAACAAATTAAATGTTGAATTCATTCAGGTTAATAAACTTACATAAAGCTGTATGAACACGAGAATTGTTAAGAGATAAAAGGTATGAAATGTTAAGGGGGGACTGGTGTGTGATTTTAATAAGCCGGCGGTGTATGATGTTGAAAGATGAATGGTTTTTACAGTTAAAGAAAACGTGGTCGGGGGTTTCCTCTTCCACACCGCACTGGCAGACCGGATCATCCAAAACTCTAATTCTAGCCAAGTGAGATGCAATTGAACAGTGACCAATTCTCATTCTCGAAATACATGAAATGAATCGTTTTGACAGTTTTTTACCGTGAAACCATGGCTTAGCAGGGATATGGTTTGAATTCCAGCATAGAAAGATTCAGTTCTTATTTTGGAGACTGCCCAATTTTCTTCCCAGGCACGAGTTATGTTGGATTTAAGAATCGGGAAGACATCGGAGATAGGAATTCTAAAATTTAGTGGGATAGTTCCGGAATCTGAACCAGATTTGGCGAGAGAATCGGCCATCTCATTACCCTAGATACCCAAATGGGCAGGGACCCAGGCCAATATCGTCTCAAACCCAGATTCACTTAGAGAATTGAGAAGATTTTTTATTTTACATATAATACTGTCTTCCGGATAACATAGAATATTTGACATAATTTTAGTTAGAGCACTTAGCGAATCAGTACATAGTAAGGCTCGATGAATGTTGAGAATCTGGATTTGATTTAGCGCTTGTTCAATTGCAAAGCATTCAGCTGTAAATACGGAGACTTCTTTCGGTAATTTATAAGTGAGATTGATGTTGAATTCTGGACTATATATCGATGCTCCACATCTTTTATTTTCAAATTTGGAACCATCTGTGTAAAGGATGGAAAATCCAGGGAATTTTGAAGCCACAATGCTTTTAAAACAGTCATCCACATTTTGAAATTTATTTGGGGAAGATAAAATATTCTTCCGAAAGTCTGATGTTATTGTGTTCGGCATAAAAGTGATTGCCTTAAATGGAATATTGTATATAGGGAGATTGGGAACTTCTTGAAGATATTGGAGGGAAGATGACAGAGAATTATAGAGATGAAAACTTTTAATTAGGAGAGGAAAACATTTTTTTCTCTCAATCTTTTGTTAGAATTCAAATTAACACTTAACCGATTAAGACTTTGTTTAATAGGATGATGTGATAACGATCAAACCTTGAAAATATATTTATTGGCAAGGAATTGCCTTCTGAAATATAATGGAGGCTCCCCACATTCCACCTGAAGCGCATTAATTGGAGAAGACTTCATAGCTCCAATAATCATTCTGAGGGCTTTTGATTGAATTCTTTCCATTTTCTTATCTAAATATTTAGGGAGGGGGTCAAAAAGAAATGTGCCATAATCCAAGTGGCTCCGAACTAGGGAGGAACTAATACATTAATTTAAGAGTGGTAGGATCCCCACCACACTCTGGAAACTGCTCGCATCATATTAAGTCCCTTTTCACACTTTGTAGAAATTATCTGAACGTGTGGAAGCCAGGATAATTTATGGTTCAAAAGAAGACCAAGGAATTTGATTTGAGTAGCGGTTTGTAGAGGCACATTATCAAAAGAGATTGAGAAGTGGGGAATTTTTCTTTTGCGCGTGAAAGCCACGACCCTTGTTTTAGATGCCGTCAGATTCATCCCATTTATTGACAACCAGCTTTTAATATATTGTAAAGCCAAATTCATTTCCTTAGCTGCAAGAATAATATTTTTATGTAACAAATATATAAGGATATCATCCGCAAAGTAAAGTCGCTTGATAGAAAAAGGAATTACTGAGTCTAGGTTGCTTATATAAATATTAAACAACAGAGGACTGATAACAGAACCCTGGGGTAAACCTCTCCATAGTTTGCGCCTTAAGCATTTAGAGGAAGACTCAATAATAATGGACCTATCTGTGAGCAAATTAATAATGAATTGGACTAATTTCGGGGGGATTTGTTTTTTAATTAGCTTTTCTTTCAAAACATTCAGTAAAACATCATCGTAAGCTGATGAAAGGTCAAGGAATGTGGCCAATGTATAAGAATTTAGGGATTGAGAAACTCGGATATCAGTTGTGAACAAACTTAAATTATCCATTGTAGATTTCTTTTTCCGAAAACCATACTGATTTGGTGAGATAATATCTTGACTTTCAACAAACCACTCCAGTCTGTTTTTTATCAAACGCTCCGCTACTTTCATCAAACATGATGAAAGATCAATAGGCCGATAAGACGAAATTTCAGATGGATTTTTTCCAGGTTTTAAAATGGGAATGATTTTTTGAGTTTTCCAATCATCCGGGATTAGTCCTGTTTCAAACATATTATTAATAAGAGATAAGAAATATTCAACCGCCATATCAGAAAATGATTTAATGAAACTATAAAATATTCCATCGGGACCCGGAGCAGAGTCAGAAAGGGCTCTTATCACTCGTTTCATCTCATCAATGGAGAAAGGAGCATCTAGCCAGTTAGAGTGAGATGGATACGGCTTAATAGAAGGCATTTCTTCACATCCGGCAACTGATGGGGGGGCTATTTTATCTATAAGAATTTCTTCTGATATATGTTTGATTCTCGGCGGAGAATACGATGATCCGAATTTTTTTAAGCTAGACCAAACTGAAGACTGGGGAGATTCCGGAGACAGGTTCTCACAGAACTTCCACCATCCAGCGCACTTCTTATTTTTCAAAATTCGTTTGGTTTCTGCTTGGGTTTTTTTAACTGATAAAAAATTTTCTAGTGTCATACACTTACGAAAAGAGGAAATTGCTTTTTTTCGAGAGTTGACGGAGCGAGTGCATTCCTCGTCCCACCACGGAGTAGAGTGTTTTATTTTAATGTTCGCATTGCGTTTCGGGATGGATTTTTCTGCTGCATTTATAACCATAGAAGGAAACGTCTCACATTGCATTCTGATGTCTCCCGGGGACGATTTTGTTAAGTTAATACTCACTGAACTCACCGAACCACAGCGAATCAGACACTTCCGAGCTCTTCAAACATTTGAGAGAAACTATTGATGATCTCTTGCCCCGCTACCCTTCGGCCGAGTTTATTGTTCTGGGGGACTTCAATGTTCATAACGAACCATGGTTGAAGTTCTCAGGCCCAACGGACTCGGCTGGCCGACAGGCGGAATCCTTTGCCATTTGCTACGGATTAGAGCAACTGGTTCAGGAGCCTACAAGGGTTCCTGATGTCCAGACTCACCGTTCCAATCTGTTAGACCTATTTTTAACTACTGTGCCACACGGTTATAAGATTGACGTCACAGCGCCTCTGGGATCATCTGACCACTGCCTAGTGACGACATCAATCCCCGTTAGCCTCAGACCAACCAATGAGAGGCTGAGGAGAAAAGTGTGGCACTATAGGTCAGCAGATTGGTTCGGTATGCGGGCCCAGTTCAACGCTTTACCGTGGTCAGCTGTTTGTTTTCGGACTTCGGACCCTTCAAGATGTGCCCAGGAGATTGGTGAAGTCATCAAATCGGCGATGGATGGCTTCATACAATCGACTACTAAAGAAACTGGTGTGGGCTCAAAGCCGTGGTTCAGTCGACAATGCTCCGAAGCAGTTCGACGAAAAAACGCGGCTTACCGAGCCTACAACACATCTCGAACGCCCGAAAGCAGATCAGCATACAACAAATCGGCAAAGGAATGCAAGAGAATCATTAATAGGTCAAAATTCGAACACGACCTGCAGATCAGCAAAAAGCTGGCTGCCTGCCCGCATGGCAGCAGAGCATTCTGGTCGCTTGCGGGCTCAATAGGTCGGAATTTTTCGCAAACCCAGTTTGCCACCTCTTACCAGACCTGACGGCTCACTAGCAAACACCGCCACCGAAAAGGCTAACTTATTAGGGAAAATGTTTGCGGAAAACTCGACCCTCGATGACGGAGGTGCTGTTCCGCCGTCGGTTCCTCACTGCGGCTTCTATATTAAAAAGCTGAGGATCCGGCATCGGGATGTACTCCACGTTATACGGGGGCTCGATGTTAACAAAGCTAGTGGACCTGATGGAATACCTGCCCTGGTATTGCAGAGGTGTGCTGCGGAAATAGTTCCAGTTTTGACAAAGCTCTTCAAAATGTCCCTGAAGTGTGGCACTGTGCCCTCTGGTTGGAAAAAAGCGGTCATTCACCCTATTCCCAAGAAAGGTGACCGCTCCAACCCGGCCAACTACCGCCCCATAGCGATCACATCAGTTCTGTCCAAAGTGATGGAACGTGTGATCAACGACAAACTGCTCACATACCTCGAGAAGAACAAAATTATCAACGACCGTCAATACGGATTCCGGCGGAACCGCTCGTGCGGTGATCTTCTCGCGTATGTGTCGCATGTTTGGGGGCGGTGCCTGGAACGTCACGGTGAGACCCAAACGGTCGCACTAGACATATCCAAGGCCTTTGACCGGGTCTGGCACCGAGGACTTGTCAACAAATTGCCTTCTTACGGACTTCCCGCATCCCTGTGTACGTGGATTGCTGATTTTTTAAGGGATAGGTCGATTCAGGCTGTTGCTAACGGTTTCACCTCATCCTCACACTCTATAAATGCTGGCGTCCCACAGGGATCGGTTCTGTCTCCGACTTTGTTTTTGTTGCACATCAATGACCTTTTGACATGTGCACCGATTCATTGTTACGCGGATGACAGTACAGTTCATGGTAGCTTTTTGTTTGACAAGCCCCCAAAGGGCACACAAACTCCAACGGCTCGGAGGGCTTTGAAGCAGAGAATGGACGGTTATCTCGAGAGTATTTCCTCCTGGGGTAAAAATAATCTCGTCGAATTTAATGTTTCAAAGACCCAATCCTGTCTAATTACGTCTAAAAGGGATCTAAATGATAACCTAGTCTCCTTCAACGGAAGCAATCTTCCGAACAGGCCTTCCATTGATATGCTTGGTGTAACTATAAGTGACCAGCTCAGGTATGGGGGCTCCATCGAAGCCAGAGTAAAGCTGGCCTCTCAGAAGCTGGGCGTACTGTACAGGGCCCGCAGATACTTTAATAGTACACAACTTCTGACCCTGTACAAATCGCAAGTGCGCCCTACTGTCGAATTTGGCAGCCATCTCTGGTCCGGAGCCCCTAAATACCTGAAAAAAACCCTTGACTCTGTGCAAAAACGGGCGGTCCGTTTGATAGATTCCCCAATCTTAACAAACGGACTGCAATCTTTAGAGCACAGGCGTCAGTTAGGTATGCTGTCCTTGTTCTATCGGTATTACAATGGAAGATGCTCTGAGGAACTAGCGTCATTGATCCCTTCGGCACCGGTGCGTAGTCGGGATACACGCCAAACGCGCGCCCAACATTTGTACACGGTTGACATTTGTCACATGAGAACGGGTCGCTTCTACGATTCGTTCTTAAGTTCAACAGCTCGGCTGTGGAACGAACTGCCGGCCTCTGTGTTTCCTCCCTCCTACAACATGGGACTCTTCAAGACCCATGTTCACTCCTTCCTCTCCACAAAAAGACCCTCCACACAGCATCCCCAAAGATGACATAGGCCCTGAGGGAAATTATTTTCTTCAGGGCCTCCTGTGTGGAGTTAATATAAAAATAAAAAAAAATAATAAATAAGGTTATCTAGTTCAGAAGAGAAAGTGCTCCAATTCGCATCTTTCGTTCTAAATTTGAGATTATTTTTAACTGGGGGGGAATAAGTGTTAAATTGATGGTGGAAGCGGATTATAATTGGGAAATGATCACTAGAGAGGGGATCGTTTAGGATGTCCCAAGAGCATTTAGATGCTAACGAATACGAACAAAGAGATATATCAACAGCATTTTTCCGTTGATGAGGGGGGGTGAATCTGGTTGGAGATCCGTCATTTAAAAAACATAGGTTATGGGTATCAATGAAATCTAAAAGATTGCGGCCAGAACGATTTGTTATTTCGCTACCCCAAGAAGGGGAATGTGCTTTAAAATCTCCAAGGATCATATAAGGGGAACAAATCTGGTTTAAGATTGGTGCCCATTCATTTTCAATAAAAGTCGAAGAGGGAGGAATATATATTGACAATATTGTGATATCAGATAAGACAGCTGCTATTATCTGGATATCGTCGGAGGGAGTATGAATATTAATTTGTTTAAACGGGATAGAATTATGGATTATCAGAGCCGTGCCGCCTTTACCATCTGGTCTGTCGTGTCTGAGACAATAATAACCTGGAATTCTTAAGTGAAAGGAGGGTTTTAACCACGTTTCAGAAATGGCGGCTACTGAAACGTCGTGTTCATCGAGTAATTGAATTAGGTCAGATTTGTTAGCGAAGAGGCTTCTACTGTTCCACTGAAGAACTTTGTTCAGTTTCGAAGCCATTGGGGAGGCAAGATAATAAAGATTTAATGTAATCGGCAGCGTTGGACGGTACAGTATTGTTGTTTGTAAGGATAGAAATTAAAAGGGTAATTAAAGTTTGTATAAAATAATTATTATTCATTATTTCGGCGAGAGCAGGAGGGGAAGTATTACCATTAATGGCACACCCATTGGGCGTCTGGGATTTGGCATTCCCATTCGGGCTGGCCAAAATATTATTCAATTGTTTTTTATCAAGGTAAGGTGTATATTTTGGGTTGGGTTTGACTGGCTTGAGAATGGTTTCTCTGTGAGAAGATGACGTTGAATTTAAAAAGGTGGTTGTTTGGAAAGGAGCTGAGGACGATGTCATCTCTGCGAATGATTTTTTCGCAGGAGAGATTAACTTTGAGGCCTGAAAGTACGAAATGTTGTCAGTAGCCATTTTATGTTTAATGTTCTTCTGTCTTGTTAATTCCGGACAGGCTAGACTGACCGCGGTATGTGCACCCGAACAGTTAATGCAAATGGGATCATTGGAAGATTTCGGACATTGATCAAATGGGTGACCTTCTCCGTAATAGTAACAACGTGGGGGGGAGCGGCATACGGATTTCGAATGTCCGAACCGGCAGCAATTGAAACATTGAACTGTTGGAAATTTATAAACTTCGACGGGAAGCGAGGTATAGTAAATTAACACACGAGACGGTAGGGATTGTCCGTCATATGTAACAACAACAGACTGGGAAGGTTTCCAGATCGTGTTTCCATCAGTAGAATCCTTGTAGTTTAGTCGACGTACCTTTAATACTTTCGGGGTTCCGTGGGAATTATTCAAAGCATCAACAATTTCAGCCTCTGGGATCTCCGCGGGAATTCCTCGCACAAGACCCATTCTCGAAAGGTTAAATGTAGGGATGAACGATTTATATTTATGATTTGAGAGCGAGTCAATTTTTTTTACAAATTAATTTGCGGAAGCGGCAGTGTTGAACTCGATAGATAATTTATATCGCCCTTCCGGTTTAATTGAACCGTTAACAATACCAAGGTTGTTATTTTTTCAGTCAAATACGAATTTTCCAAAATCTATAGGATGAATAAGTTTTCCCTGTTCAGCTCTCTGAACACTAACGATAAATGGACCGGAAGCTGAAGCAGGATAAAGTAAGTCAGTACTTTTTGCATTATCGCTAGTTAAAGTACTTGGCTGGATGTTACTATTGGTGTTAAGGTCGTTAGAGGTCGAGGTTTGTTGAATCGGCGGCATAGATTTAACTTTCGATGGAATGTTAAGGCTACGCGATGGTCTTCGCTTACGAGATGGGAGCGTAACAGAAACCTGGCTCGTATTAGATTCCGAATCAGAAAAATCCAATATCGACCCTGGGTCCGGAGGTCTATCCTCGTCTTCCTCCATTATAAAAAAAACTTAACTTTTAAAAATTAAACTGAAAAAATAACACGCAGTCTATTTGATTGACTGTACAAACAAAAACGGATTAGCCGTAAGCAGGAATGCAAACAAATAGGTATACGATAAACAGAATTAAATAAGATGTAACAATAAACTCTTATCTGTATGCGGCGCAGGAACGGGCGAACGGCACTAAACAATAGTTAAGTTACACACAACCACTGTTGACCGCGGCTCGAATCGGACTCCAGTTCAAAGTATTGCTGTTAAGGAGAAATGGGGAACTGATATTAACATTTGGGAACAAGAGCTGGGAGTTATGGCCAAGATGATCATTAGATCATTGATGAGCCAATTTTGTCATTACAGTCTTCCTGTATGACTAATTTGAAGGAATACTGTTTTGAGATTTTATTTTTATTTTTATTATTTTATTTTATATTATAGAAACAAACAGTACCTACATGATTTACAGAGATGAAACAATATACAGTAATAAGATACTTCATGTTGGGTATCTATGATATGTTTCCTTGTAATGTCTGCTGAGTGGTATGTTTATTCCTTATTTACCAGGTGACGTGTGTAGTATATAGGTGTGTGTGTGTGTCTATATGTATGCGCATTGAACAGTTTAAATTATTGACATGATGCCACGTTTGAATTTGGGCAGTGAATCCGAAAAAATATCAATGTTTAGACAAATATTATTTAAAGTATGAAGAGCTCGGTTAATTAGCGAATTACTTTAATACTTCTGGCTAATGCAAAATGTTAAATTACGATTGTACGCGGAATACTGAATACTTTACTTACACGTAGCACTAAACCAAGCATTTTATACGACCTATTAACGATTGAGTCAATGTGCTTATTAAATATAAGTTTGCTATCAAGGTAAAAGCCGAGGTCTTACTTACATGGTACTTAATTACGTGTTTATTTCTGGTGAATGTGTGACATTTAGAAACATTGATATCTAGACAGTTAACTTTGCAATACTTGCAAAATCAAGGTCACTTTGTAACGCTTCGCAGTCAGAAAGAGAATGAATAACTTTGAATATTTTCATGTCATCGGCATATAGTTCAAATTTTGAATTTTGAAAACATGATCCAATGTCATTTATATAAATGTTGAACATTAGCGGACCTAGGTTAGACCCTTGGGGGACACCAGATTCTACCCCGATAGATTTTGAGAAGACACCGTTGGTTAAGATTACCTGATTACGGTTACTAATGTAAGATTTAATCCATCTAAACAAGTCACTGTGTATACCAAGTAGGACGAGCTTTTTCAAAAGAATTGACTGTATTACGTGATCGAAAGCCTTAGAGAAGTCTATATACATAGTATCAACCTGCTCTTTGTCATCCATCTTGCTATGTAAGAAGTTAATGAAAAAGGCCAGGTTGGATATTGTAGACCAACCTCTCATGAATCCGTACTGATTCGGTGTAATGATTGTGGAAATATCCGAGTATAATTGATGAAAGACAATTTTTTCTATAACTTTGTTAAAATAGGAAGTTGGGAAAATGGATAGTAGTTTTTAACTTGATTGCAAAATATCGACTATTTTCTACTTTCTATAAATATAATATGCACGTATTATATATATATATATAAACTACCCGGAAGAAATTTTCTAAATAGGGATAATCCTATCAAAATCCGTTGCGTAGTTTAGAAGAAATAAGCGCACAAACAGACAGACGTGGAAAGGGCATTATGTTTGTTTATTTTATACTATTTAGAGATATTAAAAAAATAGCCGGTTCCTCAGAGAAATGATATCGACGGTGCCAGTGACAGGTAAGGAACCAGTTCCCGGAGAACCGGGGCAGGAATATCGCCCATCCCTAATATTTATAAAATAATATATCTATGGTTTGTTTGATGATTTTTTATAGATGAGTGTGATAACGGCAGATTTCCACTTGAGGGGAAACGTTCCTTCTGTTAGTGATTTTTTTATACATGGCGCAAACCAGAAGACAGATATACTTACTACAGTTGCGTATAAAAACTCCAGGTAGCCTATCAATTCCTGGTAATATCTATGCTTGAAAGATATTTCAAAGTGATTTCTTCATTTATTCTAATTGAGGATATTAATGTGTTGTTCAGAGGATCTTCCTTATTATTAACAGAGTGTTGGAAATTCATTTATAAAGACCGTTGAGAAGTAATCAGAAAACAAGTGTGTAACTTCTTTGCTGTCGTCGAATGATAGGTCATATGTTCTGGTATAGTGGGAGATTTTCTTTGCGTCGTAACATAATTCCATATTTTTTTAACATTATTTTGTATATCTGATTCCAATCGAGCAATGTAGGCGTTATGAGTATGACTAGAATTTTTCTTTTGTCTTTTGTGAAGTATTGAGAAAGATTGGTAATCTAGAGGATTCTTGTACCGTTTCCAGGCACGAAAAAAATTTAAGTTTTCTTTAGTTACTGTACGGGACGTGTTCGCCTGCACAAGAAAAAACTGTAAAATATAAGCACCGGCACACATTTACCTTTGTCCTTTGTAATGATTCAAATAAAGCACTTGAGGTTTTTCATTTGAACCATTACAGAGTTATTTAAAATACCATAAAAATGCAGGGAATATCGACTCTTGTAATATGTTTGCATAAACGAATGCGTCTTGAGAAAGACGATATATTCGACATTTGTAATTTGCATTTTTAAAAGAACCGCCTTTATAAAGACGGATGTACCGTTCTGTATGTTATGTTTATTAAATGTTATGTTTATGTTATTTTTGGTTTAAGTATGTTACGTTATGTTAATTGTGTATGGCCAAGATCACCCCTAATGGGTGAAAGCCAAAATAAAGAATTTAAAAAAAAAAAAAAAAGACGGTTGGTTTTTATTGCGGGTGCAACTTCTTGTATCCCTCCAGGCTCAGTCGGTAACAGCTCTGCGGGGCGCTGGCTGGTTCAGTAGGCAATGGCAGATCCCCTCTCCGAGGCTGGCTGTTGGGAAGGCTCAGTCGGTAACGAGTCTGTGACATCGGGGCCAGTGAGCAGGCCGGCTCAGTAGGCAACAGTAGATCCCCTCTCCGAGGTTGGCTAGCAGGCAGGTTCAGTAGACAGCGGAAGTGGAGCGGGGGGGGGGGAACCGGGTTGAAATCAAACACAGCGAGTGGAAGATACTACCAGTATCGCCCTGGTGTAAGACCACCATTCAGAATTGAAACGTTGCTCCAAATGGCTTTAGCCGTGTTTAGTGACTAGATCTGAATAGCCAGGTACTTCCCCACCTTCCTCTTTCCCTTCTCCACTTACCTTCAGCCTCACAACATCCCCCAATCGGGGATGCCATAGTCTCACTGGCTCCAGACGGGAGCAGTTGGGACTCTTGTGAGGTATTCACTATAAAAAATAAAAAAAAAATAATAAAAAAGTTCCCAGGTAGCGAAACGAGTACGAGTAGAGCGGACAGCGGTAGATGTTGCTCGGTCCAAGGCTTGAAGCGGAATGGGCAGGGACCAGTTTTTGCGACGTATTTATAAGATTCATTACGACCGCGTCTCCGGTCCTTGTTTGTCATATCAAATTCCCGTAACGAGCTTTGGTTTTTTTTCTATGAAGCTCGCCACGTTGTAGGATTAAATCTGTTTATCTCAGAAATAAGGGAATATTTTATAATACTTCACCTTATCTACCGCTGTCGTTTTTCCAAAACCACGTCGTCGCAATATTTTTTATTTAGTTATAATAAGACACATTCTACAAGATAAGTGGTCAAATCTCTGTAACATTTTCAGAGTTTCGCTGAGCACATAATTATCTTACGTGTAACATATTTTATTTCTATTCGAGCTTATTTAATTAACATTTAAGTATCTTTGTATAAAACTATTTAGTTAACATTGTCTCCTATTATTACAGAATAGGCTTGCAAATTCTAGTATTTTTTCTAAATCTCTCATTGCCTGTTGACGGGAGAGCGGGCTTTTTCGTTCAGCCAATGAGAGTTTGCTTCGCTAGAGCAAGATAGTTACTTGCGTTAAGGCGAGACAACTGTTCTTCCAATTGTTGTGATAAAATTTACCGTTAAACGGCAGGGCAGGTTTTTAAACATGAGTTACCTATATGTAGGGCAGGTTTATCAACATTAGTTTTATGGAAGGTTTTACAGTGGTAAATATGACGGCATTTTTTTGTGTTTGTTATATTTGATGTACATGTTATATTGATGATGCTGATGACGTTCGATACAGTTATATTAATTAAAGTCGCTGAATACCATGTTGAGAATTTGGTTACTTTCTTTGGAACCAGATAATCTATCAGGGCATCAATAATACCATAAAAATTATGTACCGCAGCATCCACGTCCTGTGCATCAACGACAGAGGACCGATTACTATTTCTGAGAGCATCATTAACTACTTCATAGTTAACTTTATCGAACATTTTTACTATCTGGGGTTTTAGGGTGGTAGCAGGGAGAGGAATATATAGTTCAACTATAATAGATTTATGATGTGCATCTTCGATTACTAGTGGCGAGTCAGCCGCGGAGACGATGACTGTAGTATTACAAAGCACGAGATTGTTTGAAAATAAAAGTACACCTATAACATAAAGTTCACAGATATAAGTTAATCACAGTAAAATTAAAAATTCTTTAAGCAGTAACAAACAGAATGATATTTGAGTTGACTGACAATCTTTAGTATGGCCGCACTATCACATGCAAATCTATGTATTATAAAAAATTACTTTCCCCAGATAAGTAAGAAATTAGAGATCAAAAAACTACTTCCTAGTCGAACCGGGTCTTGTTGGACCCGCTCCAGCAAAATTACCTTTGACGAATGGCAGGCCCAAATCATGATGAGCCACATTTGGTGAACCTCATTAGACACACATCTGTGGCATATGTATTTCAGATAATGATGGAGCAGTCAACAAGACCTGGTACAAACACGCTCGCAGACAGAGCAGGGAGCGGTTTAGCAACAAAACTTATAGAAAAACAAAAATTATATTGCTTGTCAAAACCTTCCAGACCTAGTTATAGGAAAATCATTACGGATCGCAAAATTCTAGAAATTTTTTTTGCACTCAAAAAACTATGAAAAGGTCTAATATAATATTATTCATAAAATATCCACCGAGCAGAGATTGTCCATGGTGAAATCAGAAATTACATATGTGAATAAATATGTACATTTGTCAACATGCTTAAATTGTCTTAATAACAACACAGAGACACTCCAACTGGTTTTATTGTTAATTCAATAACGGTTTTGTCTAAAAATACGTAGAAGTAACTAGGTTTCTCAGCATTTTATTGCAGAGCTAGAGAGTTTGTAACAGTACTTTCCGCGGTTGTTTCGAATTTTTTAATTGATTTTTTAATTAGTTAATTAAGATTGTTAATTGATAATTTTATTATGTTGAATCTTCTATTATTAAAATTTAAAAAAATAAAATTTAAATTAAAAAAATAAAAAAGCAAAAAAAATAGGGCCCGCCCTGTAAGCGGACCACAGACAGCTGCGCACGATTGACATGAAAGCTACGTGGCTTTGTACAGCGATATGGTCACCGCCCAAAACGCCCATTTTTAGGATGTTTTATCAAATGAAATAAAATATATGAAATAATGCAAGGCTGCCCAACCCCAGGCCCGCGGGCCACACTGTGGCCCGTGAACGAATTATAAGTGGCCCGCGTGAACCATTTTCAAAAAACCCGCCAATTTGAAAAAGTGTCGCGGGCCCGCGGTAAAACAAACAATGCAGCTTGCGCGCGGTCACCAGTGTTGCCAACGAAGGCGATTTATCGCTATTTAGGCTACTCAGAACGAGAATCAGCGAGGAAAAATTCTAAAAAATCTAAAACCTCTTGAAGTTACTTTTTAAACAAAAATACACCGTTTTTTTGATATAATATTTTTTGCGTCCGAAATGGAATCTTGTAGCCACCCCCCCCCCCCCTCTTGGAATTCGAAAAATTGTTGTGGGGAATCATCAAATTGAATGATGGTTTTTGGGTGTGCGGAATTTTTCTCAGCGAAGTTCTGTAACAATCCCCCCACCCCCATGGATTTCAAATATTTTGTGGGGAGCACTCTCATTTAGATTTTTTTTGTGGGGAATTATGTTTTATAGAAATTCTCTACCCCCCCCCCCCCCCCCTCCATGGAAATAGGAACCGTCAGTATTCAGTGGCCCGCCAGTGATTTTTAAATCGTCAATTTCGCCCAACTGTTAAAAAGGTTGGGCAGCCTTGAAATAATGCATAACATAGGTAGGTACTAAACTAATATCGGTTTTTGTCTTCAGAGGCATTCCACTATCCAGTGCTGATTTCAGAATGGCGCAGTCGCCTACACGGAACTAACGGACGAGACGATTTTTTTTTGCTCTGCATAATATTATTTATTAAGGCATTCAGATATTTTTTATTGTTATTGCTTTCCAATAATGTTCTTCAAAACCGCAGAAATTTTGGTTTCCGGTGACATTTTTCATTCAAAAAACATTGAAAATTAATAATAATAATTAATAGATGTGAGGGGTCGGGCGGTTATTCGGCTGAGTATTTATTATTATTATTATTATTATTCATTATTCAACGACATGCGGAAGATTTAAAAAAATGTTTTTTGATAAAAATAACATAAAAAGTCACCGCAGACCAAAATTTCACTGTCATTTTTTTTCCAAATAATGTCAGAAATCGCTGTAAAGTAAGTCAAGTACGTCCCTCAACACCCTGTATATATTTAATATCTATGTAGATGTAACTATATTAGGCCTCGAGATCGAAATTTAGAGCACAACAAATCGCGTTGTGCAATTTTGTTATAGTATTTACGTTCTCTAAGTAGAAAAAAGTATTAGCAATTTTTTTTCTAAGACAACGAAAAATACAGACTCTCGAATACTCATTCAATTAAGTTTCCGTTAAAAAATTCCTATAAAGAAATAACGAAATGTCTGATCTAATACAATACTGGGCTTCGGTACATCAAGAGCAGTTATTGCATTCGTAATATACATTTGATAACATACTCCACAGTCTGAATTTCTACTAACATAATACATAACATTCATCCCATAAACACTGTTTACATGTTCTCGAAAAATATATGATATTTTTTAAGATAATCTCCATTCAGAGTAGAAAAAGTAATTATGCATATGAAATTCTCTCGAAAGAAAATTATGCTCCGAAAATCATAAAAAACACATCTGGTTTATAAAACTTGTTACAGATATGAAAAAATTCACAATATTTCTTTAAAAGCTACTCAACTCAGATGTCAAGAGATTTTTGCTCTTTTTGACATGGGGTTTTATTAAATATTTTCACGACAGTCACTTTCGCCATTGTGAGAGATACTATCTAAACGGTGTTAGAAAGAGAAAACACCCCACTTTATATTTAAATCTAGAAGTTAACCGTAGAAGAATTAAATAGTACACCCATTGACTAATTACAACAACAATAATTATAATACATCAATGAGTAGGTATTGAGTACACCTCCATGAAATTTGTCCGACAGCAATTTGAAAATGTTTATGAAATTACGTTAATTTTTTATTCACTTTTGTTTTAAACGAAGAAGTAGTGTCGTGGCAATAAAGTTTGTAATACATTTGTCTAATAAAATGTGCGTTCTTTTATTTTTTTTCGTTCACAGTAATTTTAGTTAAAACGTAAGGTGAGCCAATAAAAAAAATACTTTTGCTTCAAAATTTTAATATTTCAAAAATGATATGTTTTTTTTGACAATAAAATTTGATAGCGTATTTCATCACCTTTCAAAAACCATTTTGAGTTTACGGATACATTCAGGAAAAGTCAATTTATTTGGATTTCATTGCAAAGCGGAAATACTTGGACCTTCTGTCAGAATATGCCAGAGACCAAAGATACTTGGCGCGTTCCCTCTATCATTCGCGTTTACACATTTCCCTTTCGAACCATATTCAGTAATCGTCTTCTTCTTTTTGATGCTCACAAAGCCAACTCCCCTTTTCAATGCAGGTACCGCAGAATTTCATTGTAAATAGTGGAAACCTGAAATATCCAGAGGCACGCCTTATCCTTAATATGCACAAATTATTTAATAAAAAAACACTTCCAAACTATTTCAGTCGACGGAGAAGCAAAAAAAAAACATTTTAATTCATACTAGCTGACGTGTACCCAGCGTTGCTGGAAGTTATCCTTAGTAAATAGACATTTATATACCATTGCAGACATTTCTATAAGCCTTTTTAAGATATATACAATTCCGTAGTACATTATTTAAATGTAACTCATAAAGTTTAGCCAGCGTTATCAATGGAAATGCAGGAAAATTATTTTTTTACGACTTGATTACATCAACTTTTCTCTACTTTTTATAAATATAATATGTATATTTTATTTATCAAGAAATTCTCTAAATGATAGTGAAACCTATCAAAATCCGTTGCGTAGTTATCTAAGCGCACAAACAGACATACGCGGATAGCGACATTGTTTTATACTATTTAGACATTTGAGAAATTCCTTGTGTTCATTTTGCGGCCATCTTACTACCCGATGTAACATGTTCAGGGTGTTCGAAAGCGCGTAGTACAAGCGGGAAACTGTTGAATCACATGGAGAACCCTAAAAAGTTTTTGTTCAATCTTTTGGAACCAGGTTTAAAAATACATTAAACAGCTGATGTTAGCCCCCTAGCACCGTACATTTTTCATATTAGACCTAACAAATTCGAACTTCATACTCAATTCACTCGAAAACTCTGCTCAAATCAAAAAGTCACACCACAAAAACGACACCAAATGTGATATCGATTCCCCAGTTTTACACTTGTGCGGTGCGAAGTGGATGAGGCGCGCCTCTGGATATTTATCGAGAAACACAAGGGAAAGATTTATACATATACTAGGAGAAAAATAAAACTATTTGGATAATTACATTTTGCGTAAGTCCATTTCTTCAATATTTTATTAAATATTTAATCAAATTTGCCAACACACACAAACTCAACCAGTAAGGATGAAATTTGAGAGCATATATTTTTAGCATTTTAAGATGTTTTAATAAATGCATAAGAATAAAATTAAAAAATAAATAAAAACGATTTTTTTGTAAAATCCCATAAAAGTTAGGAGGCTGCTGAGTGTCCCGACCTTGTGATCTAGGAGGTTTTGATCAACCAGTCTCTCCAAACCCATCCGCCGCCAAGACCAAGACAATCCTCACCCCATGAACCCGGGCACCCCTGCCAAGTCATCAAACGTAGTGAACCACTTACGGTGTTGGTTATCCAATGAATGGTTCCCTGGACGGCGGTACCCATATCCGCCTCCCAAATTATAATAATAAAATCATAATTAAATATTAAATACTGAGAGATTTTATAATTTTCTGCGTAATTGAATGATTACAAAAATGATTACAAAAAATCAAAAAATAATATTATTTTTACATTGTATATAAGTAGGTACCAACCTATGGAATTTTTTTCAATTTATTTAACCCTTTGTTTGGGCAATTTTGGGAGATATTATTCAGACAACAAAACTGTAGACTCTTTTTGGTAGATATATATCCCAGCCTGACACGGTCTCATAAAAGTTATGCTATCTCATTTTGTAATACGGTGAGAAATATTATTTAAACAGTGTTAGAAGGAGAGAATACCGCGCTTTCAGTTTGCATTCAAAAACTTACCATAAACGCTCCCAAAAAATTAGGAATAATTCTATGAAACAACATTTAGCATTTGTCAGATTTTGCAAATTTTTAAATAAATATATTTATAAACAAAAACAGAAAATTTATCTGAAACAAATGTAATAGGCTTTAACTTAATGGAATTGTTATTATTGCAATATTTTCCAAAGAAAATGTGTTGAAAAAATAATGATAGGAAATTATCTACTAAGAAAAATAAAGAACACATTATTTTAACCTCTCAGACAAAGGCATTTGTATGCTATGTGTTCCTTTGAGAACTGTCAAAACGCGGAAATTTTTGTGTTATTCACGACTTTTGCTAAAAGCATCATAACTCACGTCTTGGGAAACGTAGCCTCATTCTAAAAAATGTTTTGGAAAGATTATGAAATTCACTATCGTATTGTTTTGTTATACGTAAATATTTGCGTTTCTAAATATACATTTTCTGAAAACGTCAAAAATATGTAAAAATCGCTGACCATTATTTCAAAGCTGTCAAAAATGTACTTTTTTCTGAGTATCATAAAGAAATAACACTTTATATATTGAAGAAATATAATTAAAAACTATTGGTCACCTCAAAATATTAACCGTCCAAACTAAAATATTTTTAATAAATTATTTAAAAACGCAATAAATTACGAACGAACAAGCTGACAGATTCAATCGACTCAGATAATGCACCCAGTGTTACCGAAACTAAAAATTCAAAATCGGGAGAATTTTTGCCTAAAAATCGGGAGAAATCGGGAGAAATTTGAAGAAATCGGGAAAAATCGGGAGATGACTAGAACTATTATAATAAAAATTCTCCCTTGTTAACAATCCGAATCCCGTTTACTATTTCCGAAGCAGACCATTAACAACGATCTAAAAAATCAAGAAGCAGCATAAGTAAGTGTAGATGTTGCCCATGGAATGACGCAATTTTCCGTAACATTCGATGGAGACTTATTTTTACGTCTGTCAACACAGAACATTTTTTGTGAAATTTGAACTGTCAGTTCAAGAGAAGTCAAAATTTATTGAATACCTATCTATGTACATTAAAATTGAGCGGCATTCAAACAAGTAACGATTTTTGTCCTCGGGATGTGTCTACGATTAAATGAAACGAAACAATCTTTTTATTTTCAATTTTAATAAGCAACCATCCAATCACCTCAAGAGCTTTTTCTTCATATCCCCTGGCTTCACATGTAAACATTCCGCTGTCACCCAATAGTTAACTGTTTAGCATTCTTTATTATGAAATACCTACTAATTTAGCAGATGAATTAGCAAAAAAAAATACAATGCAAGAGCGAAAATAAAATTGTGGAAATTGTTACTGCTATGGAGTAATTAGGAGTTATATTAGATTAAGATTTAATTTTTATAAGCATGCTGCGCATTTACAATAGAAACTTGGGTACAAGTATCTCTTTTCTGGGAAGAATTATTCAAAAGTTGTTCCAATAATCTGCGATAACAGTATTTTTTTTTTTTTTTTACAGTAATACCGCACAAGAGTCCCAACTGCTCCCGTCTGGAGCCAGTGAGACTATGGCATCCCCAATTGGGTATGTTGTGAGGCTGAGGGTATTGGGGAGGGGAGGGAGATGGGGAAGAGGAAGGTGGGGAAGTACCTGGCTATTCAGATCTGGTCACCAAACACGGCTAAAGCCATTTCAAGCAACGTTTCAATTCTGAATGGTGGTCTTACACCAGGGCGATACTGAGAGTATCTTCCACTCTGGAACGTGCCGCAAATATACTATATATTATTTAAATTAATTAATTGTGAAATAACACAAATTAATCAAATAAAATTTATTTGCGCACGCCGGGTTCGAACCCGCGACCTTCGGATCTGTAGTCAAAAGCGTATACCACTAGACCACGCCGGCCGTCAATATATACTCGTAACTCCAATTTTAGCCCATATTTTAACAACTGTCCAACGATTCTTTTCTGGTGAAATGACAGAGAACAAAGTAAGTTGCAAATTGTTCAAAATATAGCAATGTGAATAATAATTAGGCGAAATAGATTTTTAAAGTAGCCAAAATGTTACAGGAGCTAAATTGGCTAACAGTAAAACAGAGATATTGATGACGTTGATATTTATAAAGAAAATTTAATAATACACAATGTGTTATCGAAATAATAAAGATAACTTTAACGTGTTTCGATAGAATATTACACCATATAGGAATAAAAAATGTCAATGTACTGCCAGAAAGCATAAAAATAACACCTATCGGTAAATGGAAGAGAGAATGCAAGAACTATCTAGTTATCTTTAAAGATAACATATAAGAATTCAATATTATAGTAGTATAGAGATATTGATGACATTGATATTTATACATAAAACTTAATATTACACAATTAAAAAAAAATTATATGTACGAGGAACGAAGAACCAAAAAAGCGAATCGAGGCGTTACGTAATAAATTCTAAACTCTCGCTCGTAAAATTCATAGATTATCGGTTTTTTATAGGTCTAATACATACATACACCGGTCGGTGGCCGAGTGTGTTCAATTCCTGGGCTGGGTAAGTCCTCCATCACAACACAAGCAACATTTTCGGCTTACTGTGGTGGTAGTAGGAGATTTTCAAATATTGTCAGGTTATTCGTAACCCGGGAATGTTTTTCTTTCTTTAAAAAAAAAAAAATGCTTAGATAATCAGTATTCTCTAATTATTCTTGTTAATACCCTATTCGGGGGAATTTTTTTTTTGCCAAAGACAATTTTTTGCCTGTTTAGCAGACCATAAACAAAGAATCGTCGAGTGACGACGATTCGCTGCTTGCTTTGAAAAATCGGGAGATATTGATGCCATCCCGGTAGATCGGGAGATGAAGTGAAAAATCGGGAGATCTCCCGAAAAATCGGGAGCTTCGGCAACACTGAATGCACCTCAAGATTCCATAGATATTTTTGAATGCAGACGCGTAGCGTTATTCATTATCGATACTCTGTTTTTTAAATCATGGCAATCCGTATACTAGTGATGGAAATAAATCGATTTTTGTAAAATCTCGCGCGCTTACGTGAAAAGACGTACTAATGTCTTGACCGCTATTATCATATTTACGTCTTTTGACGTTCTAATGTTCCGAGTGGTTAAAAGGATGAGTTACCTATTTCCGCTACATAAAGTATTTTCGCAGTCTTTTCTTCTTTATCCACACTCCTTAAGTTTAGTCATATACAATGCAATCTATTTAATAGCCATAGGAACCACTGGGTTCAAAAACGCACCAACGGTAGTTTATAATAGTACGCCACTGATACAAATGTTATGCTGCGTATACACTTGCGAGCCAAAGTGCTAGTCGAACCACGAATAACAAAGAACAAATCAACTTTAAACTGCGCGAACTGCCGCTTGCGGTTGGTTAAACGAGTACATTTTAAAATAAATTTAAGAGTAAGTTAACAAACAGAAATGATATCACGGAAAAAAAAAAACAAATTTTAAATAACATAAATACCTAAGAATTATGTCATTTAAATATTTACCTGGTCCTCATGTAATATAGCTTGAGGATCAATAAAAAGATAACTCATCTGAATGTTATATTCTTTATCAAACTACGCTTTTAACGAAAGCAATGTTAATTGCTAACACCTTGTATTTACTGATGGATTCCAATAGCCCAAGGGTTTATTTTATCTAGAAATGATTATCCCTAAAAAACATTATGTGTACAGAAGATTAAGTCATAAAATAAAACCCATATGAGATTAAAACCTACCTAAATAAATATCCCTATTTGTATTAGTAACTTCAGTAGGTAATTTTCAAATTATTATTAAATTTTGAAGTCCTGTATGTTAGTATCACTGACGCCTGAATATAGACCAAATAAACAAAATTTGCGAACCATTTCGGTGGCCCGGAGGCAACCAAGTGACAACCTATTTTGGCACAAACGTTTACTAAATACAATACGTTATCATTTGTGTTCTCTTTCCGGACTCATGCACATTGGAATAACTCATTAATGATGATTTCCTGTGCATTCAAACCTTGTAAAAACATATTAATCATGAAGACAATAATGTAATCACTAATATTGCATTACATTCAACTTTTTGTTAGTAAAGCTGTAAATATATCAACGGTACTTTTACAACAAATTAGGTAATGTTATATGAAATGTATTTAATGTCGTAAAATTGAGTTAATAAATAAAATAAGTATGTAAACATAAATCACTTTTTATTAATATTTAAACAGTGTAAGTGAGCAGACGAGTACTATCACTTCCTTCTCACTTAACGCTATGTATATATACGCGAACCGAACTGCCGAGCTGAACTTGTGGGAAAGGAACAAAGCAACCGCAAATGGCACGAAATGTTGCTTGCAGTTGTTTTGTTCCTTTCACGTAATTCGTGACTCAGTTCGCAAATGTATAAGTACCATAAAAGATAACATTTTAACATTATGTAGTACCTATTAAATATTAAAATGACAAATACATAGGTACACAGTATTTAGAGAAGCATATATGTATTAATATATTTTATAGTGGGTTATCATTAGTTCACCCATTATGAAAAAATATAGCACAATAAAGCTCTGTGTATTTCTCAAACTAGAGAAAGAAAATGGTTAAATACAATATTGGCTATGAAAAAGTAGAAAGCACTTTTCACTCAAAGGAAACCTCAAGGTGTTTTAATATTCTCTGTGCCAAAGTATTGACAGACAAAAGTATTCTTATACTTATACTTATCTCTGCAGATAAAAAAAAATATCCTTCTTTAATACCGCAATGTAAAGACATCAATAAAATTAAACAAAATAACAAAGAATAATATGCGAGCTATGATTTTTATTAAAAGTAAAAAATAAGTTTTCTAGTCAGTAGTTTCAAGAACCTCATAGTTAAGCAGAAAGTTGGGATTCGTCGTAGAAAAACGTGCCATAACTTCGGAATTGGAATGTTGAAAACACTGCTGCACATATTTATATAATTGTTAATATTATCATTCCTGGGCTGCTATAACCTTCAATGAGAAAAAAGAAAATTTTGCAAGTAGGAGAATCATAATTATAGTGTTTCAATTTATTGTAAGCAAAAGTTTCGGAAAAAGATATTAATGTTCTTCAATTTATTATTAGTTATCAAAAGAATTGAAAATATATATATATATATGTATTATTGTGCTGCAATTTGTTGTAAGCAAAAGAATTGGAAAAAGATATTATTGTGCTTCAATTTATTGTAAGCAAAATAATTGGGAAAAGATATTATTGTGCTTCAATTTATTGTAAGCAAAAGAATTGGAAAAAGATATTATTGTGCTTCAATTTATTGTAAGCAAAATAATTGGGAAAAGATATTATTGTGCTTCAATTTATTGTAAGCAAAAGAATTGGAAAAGGATATTCATTTTAATAAAACCACCAGCAGGTCGTATAAATCGTGCTTTATTTTTAGGATAAGGTTCCTAGAAACAATTCTAATAATTTTTGCAATCAGATGGATGGCAAGAACAATTTAACAGATCTCTCACCTGAAAAAAATATATATCCGAAGCAAACATGAAGGAGGGAGCAAAACCATTTGCAGCGGTAATACTAAAGAGGGGTCAGTACAACAGATTCCTTTAAAACCATAAATTTATTACAGCTTCTATCACTATGGTCTGTCACTTAAAAATTTCAAGCAGACTAAAAGTAGAAAAAATTTTTTTTTTGTAAAATTGTCACATTTAAGTTATGAACAGTCCAGTGAGAACTTTTAAAATGATGTTTAAATTGTCACATTGAAGTTATGCAGCGACATCTTCTAAAATGATGTTTAAATTGTCACATTGATGTTATGAACAGTTCAGTGATATCTTCTAAAATGGTGTTTAAATTGTCACATTGAAGTTATGAACAGTCCACTGAGATCTTCTAAAATAATGTTTAAATTGTCACATTGAAGTTATGAAAATTCCAGTGAGATCTTCTAAAATGACGTTTGAATTCATTTAAAAAATTAATCAATAATGAGAAGAATAACTTTCCGCTAAAGCTGAAAATTTTCGAAAACCCTGCACTATAAAACATAGCAAATAAAAATTTATAATATTCAGTACGTTAATATTAAAAATATTGTACATTTATAACAAAAACTATCTAAACCATGCTCCAACACATAAAATATTAAACAATAAAACAACTTTATATTTATACATTAACATTGTATTACAAATACCATTCAAACAACTGCGCTGAAATCTTTATTTAGTAGGTAATGACATGGAAGTTCTTCAATTCAGAACCTGGAGGGATCTGGGAGAGAAGATGTGAACTAGCGAGTCCCATCCGCAGTCGGCTATTTGATTTTTCCTCAGAGTGTTCCAGTCCAAGCCGTATGTGAACTCCGAGTGATGCTTTATTGTCTCTATCGGGTCGGAGCTCTGCTTGAAGTCCCATATTCTGAAAAGAGATAACAGTACATTAATTAAAGCCCTGAAACACTTTTTATATATCCTTTTTGATCTTGATATAATATTACAATGCCACTACTGAGAGATCAAACCAGAAACAACTGTTTATGTAAACATCTTATACATATTCACATTTAACTAATTCAAATAATTGTTTAGAAAACAAATTTTACTCTAGGTGGGAACGAAATAATAAAAAATATTATAAGAATTAACACCATCTATGTATTTTTTCAGAAAGTTATTTCTCATGGTAACGAAAAAATAACATTTAGTAATAATTCAAATGCAAATGGTGGCAGGGCAAAAAAACAACTACATATCGTAAAAGTGATAAGATTTTTTTTTAAGAAAAACAAACATTTCTGGGTTACAATATTTGAAAAAATATGTATCATCACACTTTGCAGAAAATGTTGCTTATGTCGTCAGAGGACTTAGCCAGCCGAGGAATTGAAACCACGACTCCTGAGTGAAACCCAGACGCGATGCCAACTCAGCCACTGACCGTTTAATTGATAAGGAAATAAAATAATACAAGAGTATGAAGGCAAAGAGAATGATATGTTCAACAAACCTTGTGGTAAAATCATATGAAACGGAAGCCATCACAGACAGGGAATGTGGCGAAAATTGAACTCTTCTCACAGCGTATTCACAACCTGCAAAAGAAATTCAATATAAGTCATTTGATTCACAAGACACCAGCGGCAAGATTATTTTCTTATATTTACAATTATTATATCATGATATCTTTTTAAGTATTTTGTATAATATGTACTAAGAAAGTATAGTAATATTTTGTTCTTACCTTTTAATTCAAATATTGGAGCAGTCAGGTTACGAACGTCCCAGCCCCGTATCAACCCATCAGAGCCCGCAGTTGCCAGGATGTTTTGTTCATATTTGCACCAGTCACATGATAATACCTGCAATAGCAAAAAAATCATTTGTATTGGCAATAGTGATTTGGAAACCTTTTTCACAGAAATGATTTCACAGAATTCAACTTTTTGAAGACACTAGACTTGCATTGTCAGAATTTGACAGAAGGGAAACACAATCTGACTATTAAAGACATGGCAGGAAACCAATTAAAAATCAAACAAAATTATTTTTCAAATTCGGGTAAGAATGAAAATTCGTGATGAAACTAGATTAGGTCAGATTAGGATTGATTAGATCAATTTTTATACTACTAGCGGGCTTAGACAGTGAAAATCATTTCATAATATTGATTTTTCTTTTAGAGGAAGGAAAGAGCTGTGTGATATTTTAAAAAATAATCTGTAATTTTGACACAACTTAAAAGGATCTTTAATTTCACAATTTTTTTAATACAATTAAAGTAAAGTCTGGATCCAAGAAAGACGTTGTATTGAGGTTTAAAAGGACGGTAGGTAAAATTTCCTTACTCCGCTTACTACTGCTAAATTCACCCAAATTATTTAAATTACGCATTGTTTCAATTACTACTTTAAGAAACAACTATTTACGTCAAAAGGAGATGGAAAAACATGCACAAAATAGGTTATTAGATTCTTAGCTTAGGTTATTTGAATAATTTGTGCATATTTAGATTGAAGCGGAACCTTTCGGCAAATGTCACTCCATACTAACAAAATCAAACATAGCATCAGAACAAGTGTTTTGACAAGGGAAATTTTGAATTTTGATTGAAAAAAAAGGAACTTTAATTCAACTCTTAGGACGGGTTGTTTCGGAGAATTTGAACAATTCATCAAATTTCAACGTTCATTTTCGGGTTCTGTGAAAGACTTATTCAAGTTCTGCTTTTATATCATTGTAGGCTAGTTGCTTGACAAAACTGAAATAAAAACAGAACTTGAAAAATTCTTTCACAGAACTTGAAAATGAACGTTGAAATTTGATGAATTGTTCAGATTCTCCGAAACAACCCGTCCTTAATATCTCGCCCAATGTAAATGGTTGTTTGTTGTAGAAATTAAGTTGAAACAAAGTGCTACAATAATTTGTGTTTAAGAAGTTTGGAAACTTTATTGAATGGTATTCTGTCAAAAGACATTATTAATCCTCAAAATAATGAAAGCATGCTTTAAACTTTAAACCCTAATGGCACTCTACTTTCCACACACTTGTTAATATGGCTTCTGAGACTTTAGGATTATAAGACATGTTATCATGTCATAATGGTCTTACAATATGGGAAATATAATAAATATTAATTATTAGATATGTACTCAAAAGATATTGGTTAAATTAACCAAATTTGAAATTATTCAAATTTTTACACTTTATTTACTCATTTGATAGCATCTTACAAAAAAAAAATAAAGATTGGTTAAGTTCACCGCCATGAGAAAACCTTTTCCATCTTAAATTAGAACACTCCATTATTAAGGGGCAAGGTTCTTAGAATATACAAGGTTTGTTCATACTGCACTCACAAGAAAAAGATGAACAGGGCTTGTGACTTATCTTAACCGTTTAATGCTTTTGAACGAGTCACGCTCGCGCGCTAAATGTGTTCCAATTTCTGCTAGCCCGAGTGACGCTCGCCGGTTTCGACTCGCAGCGTTCTATTTTTAGCTAAGACGAATAAGGCCCGTCAAAGTTAGCATATGTATTTTACGGAGTTTGCCTCAGAGATCGATAGAGTTTTTAGCTGCTTATTTCGTTTTTACTATATTGTTTTCACATTTTCGTGTATGTATGAATGCATCTTTTTATTAAACCTGATTTTTTTTTCAACACTTTTTATAAAAAACCCCAGCATTAAGTGGTTAAAGTCTTGAAACCAGAGATGGTCGGTACCTGAAATAGGTTGTCAGTGCGGTTCCAGTTACGGGAGACCGATGTGGAACTGGTTCTTTACCCATTTACTTTTGGAACTGGTCTTTCAAAAATAATAAAATCATGGGGTTGAGTAATTCTGTTTTTTATTACAATTTCCGATTCCAAAAATAACTGGTTCCTCGAAGAAATAATATCTAGGGTTCCAGTTACAGCAAAGGAAACGGTTCCATTTAACCCAGAAAGGAATATCGACTATCTCTACCCGAAACAAAATCACTTTCAACCATTAGCTATATGTATAACGCGCTTAATTCTCTGATTATTTCCTACATGAATGTGCTGTTTATTATTATTCAATTATTCTCAACACTTTCCCGGCTGTGATAGTTTGCTAAATGAGATTATTTGTCAGACAACCTATCCTTATTGATATATTCATCAATGTACAAGGCAATAATAAACTCGAATCTACATCAATGTGGAAGTAACACAAATATTCCAGGGATTTTTCCCTTTCATTTCGAATACAAGTTTTAATAAATAAGAATTATTAGTATAATTACCAACGTACCATAGATAAATCATTTATAAATGCATTCAGAGTGGCTTGACACCACTAATTGTTGATGACACGTATTGCCGTAAATTCAAATCTCCAGGTCGAAAATGGACTTCAAGCTATGTCAAGACTTTCTAACCAATCATTGCTCTACCCCCTTGATGAGCGAACCTTGTAAAGTATATATTTTCCAAGAACCTTGATTATAGGGTACATAAATCTTAATTTACCTACTTACATAAAAGTACCTACTAAAATCTTTTAATTTCATCAAATTTATGTTTAAAAATAGAACACTTCGGTAGTAGTGGGTATATTTATCGAAAGCACCATATCCACCACAAACAAAACGAGCTAAGATAAGCTAGTCAGCTAAGCTATTAATATGTGTATCCACCGAAAACGAAATACTATGAATTCTTCCATGACAAACGACCAATCTCTACAAGTTATTTATTTATTTATTTTATATTATAGAAACAAACAGTACATGATTTACAGAGATGAAACAATATACAGGAATAAGATACTTCATGTTGTGTACCTATGATACGTTTCCTTGTAATGTCTGCTAAGTGGTATGTTTATTCCTTAATTACCAGGTGACTTGTGAAGTATATAGGTGTGTGTGTGACGTGTGTAATGTATGTGTGAGTGTTTGTGTGTGTGTGTGTCTGTATGTATGCGCATTGAATTCTTTAAATTATTGACATGATGCCACGTTTGAATTTGGGCAGTGAATCCGAAAAAATGTCAATATTAGAGTTAAGACAAATATTATTTAGAGTTTGAAGAGCTCGGTTAATTGTCGAATTAGATGCTGCATTTGTTTTATAATTTAGCGTGTGGAATAGCACTGTATGTCGTGTACGTCTCAAAGGTATGTTAAAGTTAATAAGGGACAGAAGTTCAGTACAGTCAATCTCATTGTTTAAAATTCTGTGTATAAATATTGAGTCAGCTACTGCTCGTCTTCGCTGCAATGTTTCAAATGTACACTCAAAATTATTGTTGAATCTCTGGGTAATATATTTTATAAATTTGTTTTGGATTCGTTCTATACTATCTATGTAAAGTTTATATTGCGGATTCCAAATAGGCGATGCATATTCCAGTGTACTTCTGACTAATGCTAAATATAACATTACAATTGTACGCGGATTACTGAATATTTTACTTACACGTAGCACGAAACCAAGCATTTTATATGACCTATTAACGATTGAGTCAATGTGCTTATTAAATATAAGTTTGCTATCAAGGTAAACGCCGAGGTCTTTACATTCCATTTTAGAGATGACAGGTTCATTGTTGAGTGAATATGAGTACTTAATTACGAGTTTATTTCTGGTGAATGTCATAGTGTGACATTTAGAAACGTTTATATCTAGACAGTTAACTTTACAATACTTGCAAAGCCTATCTAGGTCACTCTGTAACACTTCGCAGTCAGAAAGAGAACGAATAACTTTGAATATTTTCATGTCATCGGCATAAAGTTCATATTTGGAATTTTGAAAACATGATCCAATGTCATTTATATAAATGTTGAACATTAGCGGACCTAGGTGGGACCCTTGGGGGACACCAGATTTTACCTCGATAGATTTTGAGAAGACACCGTTGATTAAGATTACTTGATTACGGTTACTAATGTAAGATTTGATCCATCTAAATAGGTCACCGTGTATACCAAATAAGACAAGCTTTTTCAAAAGAATTGAGTGTATTATGCGATCGAAAGCCTTAGAAAAGTCTGTATACATAGTATCAACCTGCTCTTTGTCATCCATCTTGCTATGCAAGAAGTTAATGAAAAGGGCCAGGTTGGATGTCGTAGACCGACCTCTCATGAATCCGTGCTGATTCGGTGAAATTATTGTGGAAATAGCCATGTATAATTGATCAAAGACAATTTTTTCTAGAACTTTGCTTAAAATAGGAAGTTGGGATTAGTTATGTAACAACACTACTGTTTGAACAATGCGTTTGCGCGGCGAGGGAGTGCGGGAGGCAGTGTAGCTGTAATTGATGGGTTAGCTCGCAACTCTTAGCTTTTTTTTTTCACTATACACTCGTGGTGGAAACTAAAGTATGAAAAAGACTCGTTACGACACGAGCTAAGCTAAACTAAGTTAGTACTAGCTTAACTTTGTTCGCTGTGGATATTGCACTTTAAGTTACCCACTTACATAGCACAACCTTTCTACTCAAATTATTTCATTTTATGTAAGTGTTAGGTTACTTTTTCCAATAATATGAAATAAACATAGACAATAATAATAATTACCTCTGCATCGTGCGCCTTAACACTAGTTGTAGGCCTGACAGTATTACCCGTACTCCATATCTTCATGTAACCATCTCCAGAAACAGAAGCGAATGTATTGGGGATGTGCGGAGAGAACATTGCATTATAAACAAGTTGGGAGTGGCCTAAATATGTGTTTAATGAGTTTTGTCGGTTCGGATCCCACTGAAAGATAACAATAATTTTATTAATACAGATGAAAATATAAAAAAAGCAGAAAACAATGACGTAACAATACATATAGACTTGTTACCGTCTTACAAAATTAAGACAAAATGTGGCAAGTAAGAAACACTATTTTTTGTAGTTTATTTTCTCTCTCAGTTCTTATATGACAAAGATAGGGTTTCAAAGAATATGTGCGTATGAACGAAATAAATGATGGGACCGGGTGGCGCTTTTGTATTTAAAAGTTGCGTTGAATACTACATTCAACATCACAGATGTGATTGAGATGACAAAATACGGATACTCTAAGACAAATACTATACGACGACATCCTTTTTTTTAAGTGCAACCACACAAGACTCTGAACTGCTCACAACCGTCTGGAGCCATTAAGAATATGGCATCCCCAATCGGGGTATGTAGTGAGGCTGAAGGTAATTGGGAGGTGAAGGAGACGGGAAAGAGATTATATTATATCTATTCAGATCTGGTCACCAAACAAGGTCAGAGCTATTTCAAGCAACATTTCAATTCTGAATGCTTGTCTTACACCAGAGCGATACTGAGAGTATCTTCCACTCTCGGAAGGTGCTGCAAATGTACTATATATTATTTTAAATGAGTAAATTGTGAAATAACACAAATTAATCAAATAAAATTTACTTGCACAGGCCGGGATTTGAACCCGCGACCTCCGGCTTGCTAGTAGAGAGCCTTACCCCTCGACCACAGAGGCCATCACCTCTGCTGTTAGTGGGCGCCCTTGAGGCGCTATATAAATCAGCCAAATATTATTATTAGGTTGTCCTTCTTTACTTATGTGTTGCCATGTTTAGTACTAAAACTACGAAAAAAACACAACCACTGTTTGCCACTTTGAGAGCTCTACAATGTGTCTACATGTATTGTAAGGTCATTGGCTGAAAGTAAAGAAGTTAACTCTGTGAAGATAGATAACTGCACAATCCTATAATGATATGCAATGCTCTTTGGTTCAACTCAGTTTTAACCCCTCCGACTTTTCGCGAACTTGAAGCTAAAATGTCTTTACCGAAATGTCAATTTCACGAAAACGTTGTGTTATTACCGCCTCACAATCAAAGCTCTATAAATGAAACAATACTGAACGGAGCCGAATAGTAAAAACTGTTTTAGAAAGGTTACAAAATAGGCTTTCAAATTGTTGTATCATAAATAAATATTAACATTTGTACATATTTAAATTTAGAATAAAATCATGAAAAAATTGTAAAAATGACTCACCTGTAATGTTTTATGTAAAAACGATACTAAAATCATGGATAATGTAAAAAAAAACACTTATTTCATCGTAAAAATGTACAAAAAACAATTCTGTCACTTCACTTTTTGACCATTTCATACAAAATATATTTTTAAAAAAATAATTAAAACTGGGATATGTGGGAGGCGGGTTTTACGATTTGGCGGGTAAAATTTGCTTCCACTGAGTAGGTCTTTTTACGGGTTTCCATGGATAACTTTGAATAGAGATGTGAAGCTTCATTCAATACGAATATTCTACTTTTTGTTTTAGGGATGTCACTAGAAGAATAACGGAGTTATGACGATTTTTGTGGAAACACACGCGTTGACGTGTAAACACGCTTATTGTACTTGACTGCTATCGTTACTTTATCGTGTATATCTGCTTACGTTGCTGACCGGTTAAGTGTTATTACTATGATAAAATGAACTTATTGAAGACATTGCATGAAGAGCGATGATACATTCAAAAATATGGATATACTCGGTTTCTATGTTTAAGCTGTTCATCATGTGAGCCCGATAGTTTCTTCTAAAACTGTCGCAGAAAAAGGTAGCATTTTGTCTTTTTTTTTTGTTCGGTATATACATGTAATTGTATTTTGGCGAGAATTTCAGGGTTGTCAATACCATCATTAATAATTTTACAATAGAACAAAGTCAGAGAAAATCTGCCAATCATTTTGACAGCGTAATCAAATTTAGTTGTTTCGTCAGAATGATATAATTAATATTTTGAAATATATTCAGCTGAAAATAAATAAATCTAAGGACTTGTACTTGTGCTGTACAATGTAAAATGGGGATCAAATGGGCGAATTATTATAATCTACCTGACCTATCTACCGACTGCTTACTAAAGAACAGTGTACAGTGTTTTCATATTATTATCCATGCTGTTAAATATATTTACAAAAGTCCACAAACTTTGTGCAATTTCTATATCCATTTGCAACCGACTTGATGAGCCACACTAGTAAAGTTCTTATGTAGTTATGATTCCATAGGGCTGGACGACTTACAGGTTGAAACATGTGCGCGTGAAGGTACCCTATATGAGCAGCTCCCGCTCGGCACCGCCACCAGTTCCGTTCTCAAAAACAGATATATTTTCTGCCAGGAAATTATCAAAGATAAACTCACGCTCATATGAAGCCGGTTGTAAAGGGATAAGTAATGCTTTATGCAATGTGCCGTAGGGAAATAATAATATATTATAAAGTTGAAACAGGCGAGCGTACCAGCTTCACACTGCAATCCCACGAGGCACTGAGAATGTGTTGTTCCTGGCGTGTTCTGGTCCAGTCCACGGAGTACACCTCCTTCTTGTGTTCCCTCAAGGACAGCGGCGCCACGGAGGGGCGAGACACGTCCCACACCTGCAGCCCCCCATCTCCGGACGCCGACACCACCACGTTACTATCCGTCTCCGACCATACCTACAACAAACAATCATATGTCGTCATAAGTTAATGCTGTTAGACATGCATCAAAATAAGTCATCTGACCTTTGTAAAATAGATTTAAGAAACCTTAAAACACTAGAATCGTCATACTGCATCCGATCAATAAACTTCATCATCAGGCAAGCTAATCTTCTCACATTGACTTACAAATAATAATATTAATGGTTTACCTTGTTAATAATTTAGAAGAAAACAATACAATGAAAAGACATACCACGTCGAAAAGGCCATCGCTCCACTGGAATGTGTTGATCTCCGTAACGCTCGTGCCGTCAGGAGACAACTCCAGAAGGAAGAGGGTTCCTCCTCCTGCTAGCCCGAAATACTGACTGGTAGCCACCACCAGCCTGTCGGGGTGGAAAGGTGAGAACCTAACACTGTATCCGTGACGGTTTGGTGTTAAAAACGTAGGCATTGTGAGTATCGAGCTGAAAAATCATAATGACAACTGTCATGAGACAAATCTGACAGATCAAAATAAATGAAGAGAAATGCATGAAAACATGGGTTAAACTGTGCAATTTAATGTACCTTTGACACTACGAAATGTTTGTAATTGTTCGCATTATGATAAACTGTACATTTCATCAATACCTCTAGAAAATGACGTATAAAAAGACATGTTAGTCGAAGTACACCAACACGAGACCAGCCATATTTGATTACTTGTCATTCTGTGGAGTTCCAAAGTGTGTACATACACACGTATGAGTTCCCCACACATGTATGAAGTTACCCACACACGGGCATACATACAAAAATGATACGTTTACGAATGAATGTACGGCTTCGCTCGCAAATCAATATCTGATGTTTATGTTCGCAGGGCGACACGTCACATAATCTTATTCTAACGCCCCCACCGAAAATGCAATCCTATTACATGTGTGACGATCGATTCAAATGAATCCGTACAAATATTTCTTCCCTAGGTATATAAGCAAAATTTATTTCCACAATTATCACTTCTGGTGGACTTCAGCGATAAGTACAACACCCCAGGAATAAATAACATCGTTTTTCCACAAAGTTCAATCACTCAAAAGTAAAAATCTAGCAAGATGCTCGCTTTCTTGAGTTTGGTTTTTATCGTCGCGGTGAAGGTGTTCAAGAAAACTACTCCAAATGGAAAAGTGACTGTTTATCTCGGTAAACGAGATTTCGTCGATCATCTGGACTTCTGTGACCCCGTCGATGGAATCATTGTCGTCGACACTGACTACTTGAAGGGAAGAAAAATCTACAGCCAGGTATAAAGTAGTTCCATCTACAGAAAAACATAAATTATAAACACGAACTCCGTGCCTGATCAATTTGTTTTTTGTTTGCAGCTTATCACCACGTACAGGTATGGTCGCGAAGAAGATGAGGTCATGGGAGTCAAGTTCTCTAAGGAGATGGTACTCTGCCACGACCAGGTGGTCCCGATGATCAACAGCAAGATGGAACTGACCCCCATTCAGGAAAAACTTTTGAAAAAGTTGGGACCCAACGCGTTTCCGTTCACTTTCACCTTCCCGGAAATGTCTCCTACCTCGGTAAATACTACTTTCATTATTTGTTCATATGAAATATATCATAAAACCAAGTGAGATCTTAAATACTTTTATCGTTTGGATAATACATTTTATGGGATAGTTAACAATTTAATGCTCTGAATCTATTGCATAACTCGTAATAAAATATGTTCTCTTCATCTGGACTTTAGAAAAATTTCAATATTTATAGGCGTTTATAATATATATCCATAACAATCTTTATCAATAAAATAATTATATGACTTACATAGGTCACCCTGCAACCCGGGGAAGACGACCAGGGAAAGCCCCTAGGAGTGGAGTACAGCGTCAGGACTTACGTGGCCGAGGGAGAAGAAGATAAGGGACACAAGCGTAGTTCGGTCACCCTGACTATTAAGAAGGTACAACAAAACAAACCAAATACGTTATTGATAATATATTATTTCATGAATATACAACACCATTAGGTAAATCAATAGAAGATGACAACAAAAAGAAATAGCAATGCTCACGGATTCAACTTTGCAATAATTCTTCTTAATTTGAGATGGAACTTATGAAACTATGTAGGTAATAGTACCTACCTACAAAAAAAAACGGCCATCTTTTCACGTTTTCAGTTATTTTAATTGATCGATAATTGATAATTGATATCGATAATTGAGCCGATGATGTTCAAAAGTAAAGTTTTTCTGATTTATGATGTAGGTAATGCTATAGTCTTTGTACATATATCTTTTTTTATAATCCTATACGTATGTATCATGATGAGAAATGGTCCCCTTTAGTTGCAATACGCCCCGGCCACCCGAGGCCGCCGTCTGCCCAGCTCTCTGGTGAGCAAGGGCTTCACCTTCAGCAATGGCAAAATCAACCTGGAGGTTACTCTGGACCGCGAGACTTACTACCACGGGGAGAAGCTCGCTGCCAACGTCATCGTGTCCAACAACTCGAGGAAGTCGGTGCGCGGCATCAAGTGCTACGTCATCCAGCACTGCGAGATCACCATGATCAACTCGCAGTTCAGCAGGCACGTCGCCTCCATGGAGAGCCGCGAGGGTTGCCCCATCACGCCCGGGGCCAGCCTCTCCAAGACCTTCTACCTGGTGCCCCTCGCGCGCACCAACAGGGATAGTCGCGGTAGGTTTACCCACTGTGGTCCTGCCGCTGATAGCTCCGCTGTAACCTTTCTTTCACATAAACATGCGTTTTATATGTATTGTTAAGAAACTGAAAAGGGCTGCGACCCGGCTACCAGCGGTACCTGTGCCTGTACAATTTACTATACCTATTTATCTTCCTCATCTATAGGGAGTACCTATGTCATATGCAATTAAGCCGATTGCATCGTGGGTTTCTGATCTAATAAATTAGATCTCAGTGCAATGCAAATACATTGATAAATGTCGTGTATCGCTCAGAGAGAGAAATTGGATCTAATATCTTAGTACCTACCTATTTTAGTAGGTATAGATACCCACCCCCTACTCGTATCTCGTGTGCACTAATTTGATTCTGAATCAGTTATTTAACTATCATAGAGTGCAACAAGTTGATGGTGATTTGATATTCTGCGCAGGTATCGCTCTGGACGGCCACCTGAAGGAGGATGACGTCAACCTGGCCAGCTCCACCCTGGTGGCCGAGGGCAAGTGCCCCACGGAGGCCATTGGTATCGTCATCTCCTATTCCCTGAGGGTCAAGCTGAACTGCGGAACCCTCGGAGGAGAGCTGGTCACCGATGTGCCCTTCAAGCTACTGCACCCAGCTCCCGGTAAGAAAGCCTCAAATATTACATTACCTAAATGTTGCGATCTAAAAAAAATATTTTCAAACTAATTTGTTACGCAACATCTTGCATGAAATATTTAATTTTGAACCAAATTTAACAAACGAAAATTTCACTTTCAATCTACGGTCAAATCAATCACAATTTTATGCCACATTACTTTTACTCTTACATTGGTATAGTCTGCTGAATTCAATGCCATTAGTTCATGAACATGTTCTGCTTCGTCATCCCAATAATCTATCTTCATTAATGGGAAGTGATTTGTATAAATAATATAATGTATTTTCCTATTCAGGCACCGTAGAACGTCAGCGTGTCAACGCCATGAAGAAGATGCAGTCCATTGAACGTCACCGCTACGAAAACTCGCTTTACACCAATGAAGATGAGGACAACATTGTCTTCGAAGACTTTGCAAGGCTCCGTCTGAACGAGCCGGAATAATTACCAACAACAACATATCTACAAGACGACAGGTTTAAACACCTCGCAGATGGCCATTAGTAACTGAATGCTACATAAGTGGGAAATATTGTCGTCCTCGTAGATATAGCAAGGAACCAAAACAAAACCAAAAAAAGAGAAAAAGACAACTAAAAAAATACAAAAAAATGAGGACGAAAAAAAACAAGAAACAAGTGCAACAAAAGCAAGTTTAAAACAAGTTTAAGAAAATAATGATCACCAGAAGTGTCATTAATTTCTATTATCATTTAAAAAAATCTTTTTTCCAAATATTTATTATTTTATCTATCACAACTGATAATTTGATTAATTTGATTGATTTTATTCTTCTAGTATCCGAAACCAAATAATATCATGTACTTATTTTTAAATTCACTCATGAAGGTGTAAACACACTTTCATTTTAAATTGCATCTCTTACTATCGTCATATCTATCTGCAATAATGAAATACGTAGCGATTCGAAAATGGACTTTAATATCTTCATATGATTTTTATGAAAGTTATTGTATACTTCATAACATGTGTTAATTTCAATAAACTATCGAAAGCAATGTATTTACCTGTTTTAAATGCCCTCCTTTTCCTGGTGAACTATGTCAATGATGAAAATCTTAAAACACGTAAATGAAAACAAATACGTGTTTGCCACTCTTGTATAATTTTTTATAACAAAACAACACAAATTCTTAATTTGGTACTAAGAATATTTCCTTAGATCGATTGTAACTGATCGTCACAGGATCGTAAATGGAACTACTAAAAGCTCCTTCCGGTCTCTGAAGGAAAACACTCCCCTCTCCCTTTTTGTCAAAATATCGTTGTAATTTTGTCTAGTCCTTCCAACGTATAAAACCCAATAAAGTATTTACTTCACACGTAAGTCCGCGGTCCGTTATACAAAACCCTAAAAATAAAAGTAATTATTCATAAAGAAAACACATCCACAAAGGGGCTTAAACGACACATTGCGAGGCCATATCTTTCGTATCAAAAACATTCAGGGTTCATAGGTCTTGTTGATGGTGATCTTGGGTCCACAATAATGACTGTCAATTCAAGAAAGGTCAGTGATTCGTGGTCCCAAAGTAACCACCCGAAATATCATACGACCAGATACAAATCTGTTTACCCACTTCCAGCCAACCATCATAATACGATGGTTACCCTTTAGTTCAAATCACACTTTCCCATCGGTAGAAAACTGGACAGACCACTTTTGGCTATTCCTATTCCCAAAATTCACAATCCTTCCGTGGATGCAAATCTAGTCCTACCGCTAGGGACTGTAAGAACCAAAATTATTTTTTTAACGGAACGTGTCCACCAAGGGATACTTCCTTCCAAAAAAACCAGGTTGACCGGTTTTACTCCCAAGGCAATGCGCAGCAGTAATATTGTTCATCCAGTGCATTCCCTTGTACGGCGCGAGGGGCAAATGCAGTTATTACTAGGGGTTGGTCTCGATGTCCTATTCATTATGTAATCCACCCCTTTCGCATTTGACCATTTATTTTGGCAGGAATGAAAACCTGTTTCCGGCTACCTGTTGAACCAATAAGGGTTAGAAGGACGAACTATTGTACTACTGCATTCCTCATTTGCATATGTCCAAATCGCGGCTTCTTTCAACGGTAGGGGCATATTCTAAGCACATTTAATACTAGCGCGATCATATGTAAAACGATGAATGTTCAACTGTGGGGCTAGAGGCCATATTATTATTTTCGAACCATTGTGTACAATGATATCTTATAATAATAGCATCTTCTATCTCGATGGTTCTTTAGAAGGTTTTCATTGTACCAGTTTTTAACAAATTAATTTATTTTAAGCTTGTTTTATGTTCTTTCTTGCCAGTTGTACATTCCAAACTGGGAAACTGAACTCTCTGCGACACCAGCTCGAAGCTGATGTAGGATGTAAGCACTCATGATCAGAGGCAGGGCCGGCCCTTAACCAAACGGGGCTAGTGACAACCTCAAGAGCGCTGTGTTATGTGATAGGTATTACCAGCGCCTTGGGTCCTTTGCGCCTTTCCAAGTCACATTGCGCTCGCACAGGGCCACCCCTGATCAGAGGAGTGATTCGAAAATATTTGTTGGGACCTTATATTAGTCATACTGCTGTGTTAACGGGATTTAAAATGTCACTACAGTCAACTGTGAAAACTATAATAGTTTTAAATAGAGTCTATGCGGAGTCTGTTGGGAGACACCTCCTTATGGATTGAATTTTTCTGATATACAAAATATCTAGGAACAGTTTCGAGAGCTGAAACTGTAATATGCAGTTTAGTCATTCAATTAGTCTATTAAAGGCCTTTGCAGTAGAGGGATTGGATCAAATAAATTCATGTTAATATCAAGAATGGTTACCATATTATTTAGAACAAATTCATACAAACACAAATATAAACAATATACAAAATCAAAAAGATGCACAATTCAGCTTGTTCACTATTCAACGTCATGCCACCTGTTTGAAAATGTGTAGAATATTCAAAGTAAATTGTAACTTTGGCTTTTCAAACAATATGAAGAACATTTTCCACCATCCGTCGAAACATTCACAAAACGTGAAAGCTGGCCACTTTGGCTATCTTTACCCGCGATACTTATCATTTTTATTTTTATTCAATTCAATAGTAACATTATAATTAGATTTATTTGGCATTAACATTTTCGTTGTTTTTTTAGTCGTTTCAGTAGATGGGTTGCAGGATGTATTTGCGTCCTGTTGCCTGGTCTACGACCTCTCCGGTGGCTTCGTCCATGTACAGGGCCTGTGCGTGTTGCTCCCTCTTCGCCCTGCTCGGCTCTTCCTCTTGGTACTGTTCGTAGTCAGCTACTGCATCACTTCCTTCGTCATTGCTGTCTCCGTGCTTTCCACCATGTCCGCCATGGTTGTAGTCCCAGTAGTGTTCTCCGTGTCCTCCGTGCTTATCTCCCCAACGAACCTACACAATTATTATAACATTAACATGTCTTAATCAAACTGTCTGGCTGTATGTTCGTGGTATCAACTCTTATTCAATGATCTTTGTTTTGGATTTTAGTATCATTTTCAATATTTGAACTGATAGTATCAATAATTGAGAAAAGCCATAAAGTAACTATTTAAAATTTAATATCTTAACAGTAAATTATTTTAATGCTGATTGTTAAAAGTGTCAATAAATCAGAATATCCAGTGATTTTTCACAGATCCGGGCTAGTAATATATAATATTCATACAACATTGTTTATAAACTTTAGACAGAAATAACGCGCCCAATCAAACCTACTCAAACAAATTCCTGTAATCGGAAAATTTAACCACGATAATAAAGTAAATAAAATCACCAGATTCCAATAAATGCAATTCACACAACTCCAAAACCGGACAATAACCACTATAAGTCAGGAATTCTTAGATGAATCAATCAAGATTGTTTCCGTACGAAACAACAAATATAGGAATCTCACTAGAAAACGTTTCCGTTTTATCACAACCGCTTCCTGTTCCCATGCAATGGATAGTTGATATCTTGCAATTAAATTTTCAAATTTTTAATTTGATATCAATGTTAAGAAAAGAAAACAAATTGGAAAATGTCCTACTTTAGTTTTGAATTGTCCGGCGTGAGGATGGGCCTTCTCGTGTCTTTCGATGAAGTGGTGGTGATTTCCCTTCTTGTGTCCATGTTCGTAGTGGTCCTTATGCGGCACATGGGCGTACCTTCATGGGTTGTGACCAATTTTCGATTTCCAAAACACAATTTTGGTCAAAATGTTACGTTCGTGTTAGTTCCGCAGGATAGAGGGAGAATTAATCGGTTAAAGTCAGAAGAGATCCCAGCAGAAGAATGTGAAGAGGACATATAAAGAAGAAGATAAAACACCCAGTTAAAAATGCTATTAGTTACAAAAGCCAAGCACGAAAGGATAATCAGTTTACTTTACATTGGTTAGGGACATAAATACATTGGTCAGGATCGTTGTTAGACTGTTATGGCATTACTATTGTCCAGAAACACAAGAACCACGAGCAAAGCGTAAGGTAAAATCTGGAGATGATTTACTTTTCCTTGATATCTGTTGTCTTTGAAATCTTTTCTTTCGTATCTCTCCTCCCAGTCGTCTGGGTCCTCACACACGTGACCAAACTCTATCTTGTAAGGAGCCAGCTGCGCTGTGAAAAAATCCCTATAAAAAACATTTAAGTACACATATTTAAATATTTTTGAGTGAAATCTGTTTTTTTCTCAGCGTGGGCCACATGGTTAAAAGCTTCACCCTTCAAAGCAAAAGTACTTCACCTAACGATAACACAGGTTGTTGGAGACACATTACAAAAATATCAAAGAACTATATCAGTGCAATCAGACACACTGAATCAACAACTTAACTGAGATATATTAGTATTAAAGATTACGCACTGGAAGTATTTGGAGTGTCCCTGTACCCCTGCGGCGGCTCCGTGGAAGCCAGTGCCCTCGGCCACTGCGTCCTCGCTATAGTCGACCAGGCCCTGGGAGGGCCCCGCCTGCCGCTTTTGGTTTCTGTCCACGCTGATGGCCCCCGTCATCACCACCACGACCAGCACGCCTAACCCCAACTGTCAGATCAGAAAATCATCCAAATTAATCACCCTGTGATGCAGAGCATCTGGAAACTTTTTACATAACTGAAACATTGATTTGATTACCTCAACAAATCTCGTCTTATATCTAAATAATGATGAATTCACAAATGAAAATTCTGAATGGAACACTCAATAGTTTATTTACGGAAAAATAACAAAATCACAGATTTGTTTGGTTTGGCGGACCAATGTGTGTGTGGTATGAGACGGAGTTATCATTTATAGTTAATGGAACAAATATATAATACATTTTCACATGTAGCAAACACTTTGTCGATAGACATAATTATAATAATTAGAAAAAATAATAAAGTGTTATTAAGAACTAAGCTATTTTATTTTAATCATTATAAATATATAGGTAATTCCTACATTTATAAGAATTTAAAAAAAATCAAATAAGCGCACTTCATAATATTAAATTGTCGTAAGAAAACAGAAATATAAATGTGAATGCAAAGTAATGACTTATTTTTTCAGCCAACACGCATCTACGGTGTAACTTAGAATTTTTGATTCTTTAAAAATACTTCACTGTTGTAAAACGCTATTCCGATAAGATCGGGTAAAATATCACTTAAATTAGGCAACACACTTATTAGAAACAATTGATTAGAAAGGTTGGTTAAGGTATTCGTGGATAATCAAATAAACCGTCTGACCTGAATCTTCATGTTTACACTGGAACTACTCAACAACTATTGTATTAGGTAAAGTGAGACCAAACTATTTATACGACAATTTCATTTAATTTCCTAAAATAGCCCACTCCCAGCTTCACTGCCTCGAGATAGTGGAGAGAGATGGAAAAGTTTTTTTCCCTTTGCTAAACCTACTTCCGTTCATGCTGGCTGCAGATCAATACGAAATTCCTCACTCAAAAAGTTATCGAGAATGCAAAAAGCGTGAAAACGCAACAGGGAACTGGATATGAAATAAACCGAGCATTACCGTACCTACCAAGTTGGCCGAAATGAACACCTGGCCAATAAAAATATTACGAGAACATGAAATAATTCGGTCACAGGCGAAAAACTTACAGTTAAAACCAAATATTGGGCGATTTCAATCAACCTTTTGATAAAAAAACTTTAAATGTTTACTTTTATCACAATATAAAGCTGAAATTCCAATAAAAAGTTTCTAAACCCAAAAAAAGAATGGGTACAAAATAACTGTTAGTAGTAACTTTAAATAATTGTAGTAAATGTCACCTACAAATGTTGTACAAATGGATTTTTATTATAAGAAAATTAATCATAATGTTATTAGGTACCTATACCTTAATTCATTATTCAGCATCATACATAACTAAAATTATGTTCTGAAAATGTTCATTGTAGGCGTAGGAAGGGATTACTATTTTGCTTGTGTGCAGTCATGAAAGTCATTAGTCGAATATCATACTTATAAATAAGTGCTCAGTTAGTACATTCCTTTAAATTTTTAGAAAAATAATACCTTTTGTAAGAAAACCCTAAGTAAGTCGCAATAAACCCTTTATCCTTAACCCTTTAAATGCAAGTCTATTGTGTTATACTTACCACCCTACATTTTATTAAGAATCTACTTCACTTAACAAAATGGTGTACGTTGAGCAGAAAAAAATCAATTGTACTCTAATAATATATTCACGATTTATACATTATATTATGTTTATAATTAAACAACTCGTCATATATTCCAAAACGACTAAAGAAATGCAAGTGTCACGACGACTTTCTGACTCGACGTCTGATATATATCTGTTATCGTCATAGTCAATCGTACAAGTAATCGATTCCTAACTATTATAATATTAAAGGGAACAAAAAACCTATTGAATATGATGCCGCATGCCATCAGTAGCATTTTTAACAAGATCACTAGAAATTGTTAGAATTGCTAGTCGCGAATTAATGATCAAAACATTGGACAAAAGTGAAATTGCAAGCCGTTACCCTCACAGACCAGCCGCAGTCAACCGTTTCCATTTTGCTGACGAAGATGGAAAAAACGTACGCTTTATTTGTCCATTTCTCAACGGAACTTAGGACTTTTTGTTGTTTGTTTATTTCCGTTTCCATATCGATCTCAATCGAGAATTTTCTGCTATAAAATGATTTAGCACAGAAATAGTCTACCAGTAACATTATATTTGGATCATTGAAAAGTTGTGCTCAAAGCAGAAAACATTAACAATGGCTTCTTTTGGAATCGTATGTCAATTTTATTTTGTTTGTTTTCTTTTTATCACGAATTTCAATATTGTTATGATTTCGTGAGGCTGCAATCATTGCGGTGGACCTACTTAATATCTCGTGTTGAAATGCTTTAGTTCAATTGACCATATTTTGTTAGATTGAATGAATTACAATGCTTTTTAATTTTATTTGCAGTACTCTATTCTAGTGTTGGTATTGATGGCTGTGGTTTCTGAAACGTATGCCGCTGTTTACGCTTTTGATGGTGGTAAGTGTAACAATATGTTTTTTAGGTATTGCATTTATTCTTAACTATACCATACTCCAGAGAGTGTAAACTAACTGGTTGAACTAATATGTTCGAATGTTCTTTCCTCGATCATTTTCTTGAGTCCTTTATGCACGGTGTCCGAAAACTCGTAGTACAAGCGGGAAACTGGAGAATCTACACCACATGGGGAACCCAAAAAAACATAAAGTTTTTTGATTTGAGCATTTTCACAAAAAAAAAAAAAAAACCAAAAAAAAATATTTTTCGGCTATTTTTGGGTTAAAGTTTTTTCTGGTGTTTAGGGTTGAACAACAGATGTTTTAACCCTGCAGAGCAGAAATATTTTATGATTACACCGGATTAAAAGAAGGGTGATTTCAAAATAATGCTTCAAATCCGAGTTTCTTCATTTGTTTTACTTTCAAATAGTTTTAATTAGTTGGGTACTTTGATCTTCAGTAATAATTTATGAGAATTTGATTAAAAAAAAAAAAAAAAATGAACTTCTAACTCGTTTTACTCGATAACGAAAGCTCAAATCAAAAAAAAATATACTACAAAATCGACACCAAATGTGATGTAGATTCACCAGTTTCCCGCTTGTACTACGAGTTTCCGGACACCCTGTATATGCTACGTCAATTCAATTTTCAAACCCTGCTTAGGTCATGGATGAATTTACGATGGAGGAGTGCTGTTACGCTGGATATTTTATGTTGTATTTTATCTTCGTCTATCTATACCGAGGATTCGTGGTTTCCAGTTATATCATTTTCACTACAACAATAGGTTTAATTTCCCTTTCTCTTCGATTCGAGAACCCATTGAAAAGGCTATAATAAAAGCGCAGCTAGATCATCTGAACACCATTTCTAAAAATCTACCTAAAAAAACGATTATTTTCAGTTGACTAATGGTTTTTGTCCTTGCAGAAGACGGTATAATGGTAGCCGACAGACTCTTCAGGAGCAGGAGGTCCCCCCACCACACTCCAGGAGTCACCGGACCCGTCCACACCTTCGTCAAGACCGACAAGCACGCCAACTTCAAGTGGGGCGTGCGGCACCACGTGGGCAAGAAGTACGCCGGAGGACACTAAACTATCTTCAACTAAACAACTGTTTTACATCCAGTTGAAATGCTGCCCCAGAACTCTTTTCCACACCTTTTCAATATTCGCATACCGATGAATCTAATCAAATGTATACAATATTTCGGAGTGGAATACGAAAAATGATGATTTTCAAACAAAGAAGAACCTTTCCGATAATCTTGAATTTCTATGCCGATCGCATGTTTTCAAAATGTAACAAATCCGTTTAATTTATGGTTTTTGTCTGTTATGTTTTATGCTGTGATTAAAATTAATTTTATGTTTGAAATATATCCGAAAATATTTTGAGTTTAAATATTATGTTGTTTTAATATCACTCTACCACCAGTGACGTAACAAGAAAATCAGTTTATCTAATGAAAAATTAAATTTGTTGGCTTATGCTTAAAGAATAAATAGGTAGATAGGTGCTTTTCGTGCTAATAATAATTCAGCGTTATTAGGTATTTTTAAATTATGCAGTTGGTTTGAATAAAATATGTTTTGATGAACAAATGCCAAAGTTTTCATTTCAGGGCTATTGTATCAAAATTATGCCACTTGTTGAATAACATTTTTTAATGAACAAACATGTTCCAATTTAAATTTTCTTTGCATAATAGATATTAATAATTCAAATGTACGGCCTTCGGATAACATGAGATATTATGTAAGTATATATTTCCTCCAAGATTATGACCCTCGAACAAATATAATAATTCGAATGAAAGTATGTGACCAGAGGGGGACTAAATACTACGTCCTTATTATACTGGTAGGATACAAGCTTTTCACATCACTATTCAAATTTAATAATCCACGTTTGTGACATTTTATATGTCATTCTAATGTTAATTTATTAAAAAGTTTGTCAAATTAATCATTTTCTTTTTTTTTAAATGGGCCCATAACCAATAATTTAGATAATTTCATAAAAAACTACCAGTAAAGCACGAATATGTTATGAGTTATGAGGAAGTAGGAACACGTGTTCTTCTAAATATTCATAGTTTCACATCTCATCCATTACATTTATTGGGACAATGGCACCTTCGTGAACACGCTTTCAGATATATTCTGAATGACTAATATTTAATTGGGAAATGATCATGCAGTCACATTTTAACAGTAAAATAGGATTTAAAAATAGGGTTTGATAAATGACAAAATTTGAGGGGGGTATTTAAAAATAAAAAAATTAATAAAAATAGTCCCAAGTCTTTTTTTTACAAAAAAAAAAACTGTCTTACCTCACCGTAGATGGATACTATCGGCTTAGGTCAAGTCTTATTCGAATCAGCAAGAATGAACACATAATAAACGATACCCCACTTGACCTAGTTCGTAAACATGTCCCTCCCCCCTTGCTATGTGATTCAATTTTATTCGGAGTAGTCGTTTTGTCTCGGAAACGCATTGGTATTAGGTATACCTGTATTATTAACTGAGTCCTGTTTTTACTCGACCGTTAAGCGTTTTATCGGTCTGCAAATTTGTTTGTTCGTTCCATTTCCGATTTAAAAAATCTGCTGCTTCCACTTTTATTCAAGCAAGCCTAGATAGCAAGGATATTCAAGCGAGGCTAAATAGATATTTTTCGATATTATAAAATATTATATGTTTTATAATAAATGAAGTAAGTAGGTATTTAGGTAGCAACTTATAAATCTTATGAGGAAATTTAGGTTATGATAAATAAGAGAAAATTAGAACACAGAACTAGGTTTATACTCGATATAAAAATGTTAAAAATTTTATAACTAAATAAAAACATACAAAAAAAGAATTATCTACTAGTAATATACTATATAACTACTTATTCTTCAAAATCATTTTAAAAAAAATAATATTTTGGGATGTTATTTATTATTTCTCGGGCCCTATTCACTAGTTAGTCCGCGCCTGTATATATAAATTTTAATATGTATCTAAAATAATTGGCTGTCCTTCCCCTTGCTCTACGTAGAAACGAGGATATTAGAAAAGAATGCAAGGTCAAGAAGCATAGTAGATAATATATAGGAAAGGACGATTTTTTTTATATTACTTCGCAGGGACGTCGCCAGCCTTCAAGCTAGGGGGGCAGCTTATTTTTTTATAGAGCTTACAGGGAAGAAACAAAGTAGTCAGAACAAACTAGAAATATTTACATACAAGCTTGCGTGTACTAGGCGTTGCACGGGGTTATGAACAGGGTTTAAAGCCCTGGAGGGGCTCAAAATATTATTTTGCATTGAAACGGTCAAATTTATTTTTTTATGTTTAGATTACATATTAAGATATTTAAACGACTTATGAATAAAGCACATTAGTCTCAATTCGTCCCAATTTTTTTCCATGGTTTCTAAAAGAAATTAATAGTGTGTACCCAATTAACTGATAATTATTTTGACCATATACAGATACAGGGTTGTGCAGTGATATTTAATAAAATCTTCAGAAAAATACAATTTATATATTTACAATCATCAAAATAAAACATTTTTTTGTTTTTACCAGTACTGGAGATTTGAAATACTAGTACCATATCATTAAATTATTTTGAAAACTGTTTTTTTTATTTAAAATTTAATTTCATTTCATTCTAATAGACTTATTTATTGTTTTATTGTACAGATGCGGTAAAAATATCTCGTATGAAGATCTTAAGGATAAATTAGATGCGTCTGCCCACGAGCTGCGTAGAGGGCTCGATTGGGAGAGGCCGGTTGAGAGAGACTCTTTTAGCTCTCCAGCCAAACTGTCGCCTACCACCACAGTGGGAGGGATGGATTCATACATTACTTCTGAACAAACCTTTCTTGGTTTAATTGCTATAATATCTTTCTCGAGCATCTCTGACTTCTGCCACCATTCACCACTCTATACCAAAATGTTAGTGTTAACCTTTTTGTTTATATTTTTTATATATATATATATATATATGTATATTTTTTTTTTATTGTTTTTTCTCCATTTAATTTTTTAAACTTTGAAAATGACTTGTCAGTGACTGGCCTTGAAAGCCGAAACAGCTGTAACAATAACAAAAACCAAAAAATACTTGCAGAACTTAATAATTATATTATTAAATTTGATTTTAATAAAATTAAAAAAAATATAATTTTACATTACATCGACTTTAATTCGACTCCGAAGGAATCTCATTCCGGTGCGGATATATTGCTATTCCTAAATTTAATCCTCTCGCGTTCCCGACATCTTCTACAATTAAAACATTATCTAAACACTCCTGGCACAAACATACTCAGGCTGAATTTTTATATATTACCAACTGACGTGTGTCTCTACTTTCAATAAATATAATATCCATGTATTTTATATATATACCTTGCGCACAAACAGACAGACGCGGATAGCGACTTTGTTTTATACTATTTAGAGAAGACTAACTGACGTGTACCCGGCGTTGCTGGTGGTTATCGTTACAAGACGCCTTCTTTCGTAGACAATATAGACGTATACCATCCCTAACTTTTCTGTAGCCCTTTTAAGATATACAATCCAGTAGTACATTATTTTTTCTCTACTTTATATAAACAGAATGCGCATGTATTATATATACAAATCTTTGGGCAAAAAATCTCTCGATGATAGTGGAAACCCTATAAAAATCCGTAAAATGCGTAGTTTAAACGAACTAAGATCACAAACAGACAAAAGTGGATAGCATCTTTGTTTTGTACCATTTAGAGATTAGAGATTTTTCTCAACATGTTAATTTTATCCGCTAATCTACCGTAAGATGTTTATACGAGTATGTAATGTTATATAGAACATATATTACGTATATTAATAATATTCATTGATTCGAATGTGTTATATTATAATAAATTTTATCTAATTACTCTACAATATAAACAAAAAAACAAAAAAAAAAGATTAGTAAATATGACTCACAAGATCTTTAAAAATATACATTGATTCAAATGTGTTATATTATAATAAATTTTATCTAATTACTCTACAATATAAACAAGAAAAGCAAAAAAAAAGATTAGTAAATATGACTCACAGGATGTTTAAAAATATACATTGATTCGAATGTGTTATATTATAATAAATTTTATCTAATTACTCTACAATATAAACAAGAAAAGCAAAAAAAAGATTAGTAAATATGACTCACAAGATGTTTAAAAATATACATTGATTCGGATGTGTTATATTGTAATAAATTTTATCTAATTACTCTATAATATAAACAAGAAAATCAAAAAAAGGATTAGTAAATATGACTCACAAGATGTTTAAAAATATCAATTTGTGTACTAAACAAAAATGGTGTGTCTTATTAATTATTACAAATAAACATCAATACATTATGTACACACACAATAATCATAGAGTGAAACGCTTAGTTGTATAATTGAGTTATAAAGCGTTGATGTTAGCACAATGCAGTTTAATAATAACATGCAAATTGTTTTCTCCTTTATTCAGTGTTGGGAACGCGATTGCACAAATAAATAAAAAAAATAACAATCGAGTTGGGAGGTTTGCTTTTAGCAGTTTTGTATCGTTCGTGCATCGTTAGGCAATAATTGATATGTTAATTGGCGTATAATTGATTAGATCACCGATCTGCATTCTGAATATTGAATAAAGAAAGAAAAATAGATTTATTAACACCTAAGCATTACCATTACCTGTGCAATTTGCATAATAGATATCTGAATAGAGATTTTAATTCATGTCATTGAATTGGTTGATGCGATTAGTAGGAATAATCGATTTTTATGAGTTTTTGAGATATTTACAAGTTTTAAAAACTGGACGATGATTTAGATCGTTTTTGTTCGTCGTCAAATCGTTACATCAGTTGGACAGGGTTCTAACATCATTTTACCTTGTTCTGAGATATGAGGTGTCAAAGTTTGCAAAGACGATTTATCATTATCTATTTACCTGATTTTTGATTCTGAGGTTGAATCTTTAGTAAAGTATTTTGGTTTAACACATTTTAAAGGAAAATAATTAATTTGGACTTATTCCACTTTAGAACATAAACGGAGAAAAATGAGTATTGCTAGTTTATTAAGGAACTCTTCAAATTATTCGTATTCCGATTAAAAATGGGATTGCAGGCCTTAAAGAATGAATTAATAGGATTCCTGATTAAATTTTAGTAAATGACAAATATATTATCACCATGTCGGAGCACGTGTTCATAAATATCATAATATTTTCGCATTTCGACAATATCAGGACAAATGCACCTGCACGAACACGTGTTCCGATATATTAGGAATTTACTAAAAAAATATCAGGAAACGGCCTGAAATCCCGTTTTTAATCGGATTACCTGTAGATTAATTTGAAGATATTGGCAATACTCATTTTTATGCGTGTACCTAAAAGTGCAGATAGAACCATATTCAACCAGCTGGGGCATAATAATTCATTGCTTAAGGTTTTAAGTAAATTTCTCGAACGCCATTCAAATATAAGGCCACGTCCTATATAAATATTTTTCTTTAAAATATTTTAAACTAAAACAATTTTTACAAGATTGAACTTCAAAATCAGAAATTGTTAAATAGATTATGAGAATTCATCAACTTTGACACCTCAGAACACGGTAAGGCGAAGTTAGAACCCTATCAAACCAAAGTAACGACCTACACTGCACCTCGTAACAACGATCAACTGTCAGATACAAACAAAATCACGATTACAAAAGGTTCAAAGTTATGTAAGAACCTTGTGAAAAAATGGATTCTTTAAAAACTTCATGGTAGAACTTCGTCATCAAGTATCTATGGAAATACAACGTCATACAAAGGTCATTTTTGAAAAAAAATTCAGAAATTAGGCTACGTCTATAATACTAGATGTCAACGCATTTTTTCGCTTTATCGCAGCATGCACAATTAGCATGTGTCCCTCCCAAATATCAAGGTCGTTTCAGAAACGGGTTTTGGTTTGATTATGCACGGCAACATCAGAACATTAGAATTGTGTTTTTTTTATATAAGTAGGTACTTCTTCGGGTAAGCTCGTAACTTTTTTTTTATATCACAGTTGGCTAAAATGATAAGTGAGTCCCGTGGAATGGGGTTGAAGTGTTTGTGGTTCAAACTTGATAACATGTTATTATTAAAAATACTAATTTTGGTTCTGCCTTCATCTGAAACTCGGGTTCAACGAACTTTAGAACTTTTGCGTTGAATTAAATAATTTTCAAAATTGGAAGTTTTGGTTTAGAAAATTCCATAAAGTACCTACCTCTGATATAATATTGTTAAAAGAAAATTAGTTTAGTTGTCATTTTCTAAATTGGAACTGTTTGTCAAGAATTCGGACTAGGTATCCATTTTAAATGCGATAGGAAGCGAAAAGTTCCACTCTTTTACCTCCAACTAGTGCGATTTGACCTCCACTATCGAATCCGGTCCCCGCAAACTACTACCCGCTTAATAATAGTGTAACATGTTTCGAAGAGATATATTATCCAATAGCGCCTCCACGACTTTCCCGTGATTTTTCAACAAACAAAAAATATACTCTCCAGTGTCAGTGTTTTAAGCTCGACAGTTTTCACTTATTAAATGTAATTGCTGAAGTCTCCGGCCACGCCCGGGTTTTATATAGAGCTTTTCGAAATCATATGTAGACGGTGACCTTCCTTTGTTTTTATAGTCAACTGTGTAAAATTTCATAAATCTCGGGATAAAACTGTAGATTTGTATAAAATCAAATCCTACCCGCCCGCTTACACTCTTATTTATAAATATATTTTATTTCCACCACAGCACAGCAGCAAAGCATTTTTTGCGATATCTCCACAGACATAGATAGGAATTAATAGACGAGAAGATATGGGCGAGGGGTAAAATCAACTGTTGAAGAACGAGGGAACGAGGGAACGAGTGAAGCTGACTGTGATTCGTCAATAAATCAATCTGACAGTAAATAGGCATCTCGCATTATAATATCACCATTTACTTCTTAAAAGTAAAATCTGCTTTGAATGAATAGACATTTTTACATGGGAGCGCAAATTACTCGCCACGTTATGAACAAATTTGCGAAGTCCAAATTCGGCAAAGTAAGGCAGCTTTTATTTTCAGAGTCGTAGTTAGTTTCAGAGTATTTAGTTAAGACACTTTTATAAATGTTCATAATTTACTTCCCAGCAACCAACCAGCTTTGTGTTTCGCGTCCAGACGTTTCTCTATGTGATAGTAACAACTGATTCATATTATACGATGTGAATATGCTTAAAATAAAGTAAAATAATGCTTATATATGGAATGTAATACGACAATTGGGTTTATTCTCTTTTTTCACATCTATTTTTACCAGTTTTCATAGTACAAGTCAAAATTTTGCCGTGTTATTTAGTAAAATGAACCGATGATGCCTCGACCATAGTTCGCACAAGAATGATGACGTCACGTTTTCAAATTTCATTTGAGGCCAAACGCGAGCCCAGCCGGCTCAATGGAACCGGTATGGGGAGTGGGGATAATACGCTTTTAATCACTTAGGGCAGGTCTACTAATATTCATATGTCTATGGATATCTCCCAATCAATCGCCCATCAACTTGACAGCGCACGTAAATGATTGTAAATAATATAAGGGTACGTCATAGACATATTTAATTCCTATGTCTGTGGGGTACGTATACATTTGCGAACCGAAACGCGAACCGTACCACGAATTACGGGAAAGGAACAAATCAACTGCAAGCGGCGTTTCTTGCCATTTGCGGTTGCTTCGTTTCTTTCCCATAAGTTGAGGTTCAGTTCGGCAGTTCGGCTCGCGGATATATACGTAGCATTAAATACTAGTGAATCCCCCGCAATACTTCGATATTGCTAATTTCTTTCTCGGGCATCTTCGACTCCTTTCACCACTCACCACTGTATACCACAATGTTACTGTTAACAAACGACATTACACAGCGCCCTTGAGGTGTTTTTGCACAAAAACGGCGCTATACAAGTCATCCAAGTATTATTATTATTATTATTATTTATTATTATTACACCGACTTTAATTCCAATCCGTATCTAATTACGGTGCAGAGATATTGCGTTAAGTATTTACGGGCGTCCCCGACTTCTTATACCATTCAAAACACTCCTGGCACTTATAAAAATAAAACTTTGAAATTTTCAGCGATATCAGTCGACTACTTTTCGTTTTGTAAGCACAAACATTCGCAGCCTAAATTTTTATATATTAAGATTAGAAAACAGTTAGAATTTAACTGCACCATTTGAAATGCATTTTATAATATAAGACGTTGGATATATATATATAAGAAGAGAAAAATAAAAAATAAAATTTCGTTGAAAATTTTTTTTTTCAACTGTTCCACCAATCGGGTACAAAATGATTCTTTATTTCAAGCTGGAACTAACCATACACATTCACAAATTTAGTTGAAATCGGTCGGGCGGTTCCGGAAATTAGCGTGTACCTAGTGACACGTGATTTTTTTTATATATTAAGATAATTCTACGTATAAACAGGACCAAATTTCTGCGAGACGAGCCGCGAACAATGGGAAATTTTGTTCTGTTTATACACACTCTAATGCTGCGTATACATTTGCGAGACAAACCTCTCATTATGGGAAAGGAGCGAAGCAACCACAAGCGGCGTTTCGCGCCAGCAATTTGGTGTTGCTTCGTTAGTTTCCCATATTCGCGACATATTTTGCGCCGGAATCGGACCTCTCGACGTTACAACGGAGTTCGTCTAAATGTTGCACCTTGAATTTCCAATGTTATGAAGTTAGGTTAGACAACACAATGCACATCTGCGCACGTATATATTAATCAAGACGGCGTACTTTACAATTAGCCTAATTAAAAGCATGTTGTCTTGTCACTAACTGTGAGGTAACATTATATTTATAACACTTATTAAACTAAGTAGGTGTTCATGTAATATTCCAGTAGTAAAAGTCAAAACGCATTAATTTGGTTTAGTAAGCGTTTGTTCTGCATGCGTGAAAAATCTAAATTAATTTAATTAAATGCGATAATTAAATTAATAACTAACTAACCGTCACGGCCTTTCCCCGCAGAGGTAGGCAGAGAGGAAGGACTCTTAGCACACACCCCTTGCTTTTTGTTCACAACAATACATCGTCTCATGTAAAACCTTCTGTTATTCTGATTATTATATTACTTGACATGGCCCGCCTCAAATATTTGGTTCACTTGATCCTGCGGTGGGCATATTCCTCGGGCATCTCCGACTTCTTCTAACATACACATTAGCGTCATATATTCGCCTTACACCCCTTTCACGTTCATTCGCTCTAAACGCACAATCTTAATAAATAAATTATTTAATTATAGCTAATAATTATACACGGTGTTCATTAGTAGTACATTAAAACTCGCAGTACAAGAGGAAAACTCGTGAATTTACATCGCATTTGGAGTCTATTGTGTGTTAAAACATTTTTTGATCTGAGCTTTCGTTTTCGAGTGAATCCAGTCCGAAGATGGAATTTTTTAAGTCAAACTTTAAAAAAATCGGTTGCTAGGGGCTGGGTGTCAGCTGCTTAATGTATTTAAAAATGCAACGAAGTACGGGTAGAACCACTCCAAAAGATTTTTTAACCCTTTAGTTGAGAAAAAAATTGAAAAAGAAAAAAAAAAGAAATGTTCAGATGGAGATTCTTTTTTGTGTTTGAATAAAATTAAGTATTTTCCATTGGTGCCAATCAGTAAAAAACCCATAAATAACCATTATTATCAATTTTTATAAATTATCAAATTACTGTTGACTTAGTAGAATAGCTATATATTTGTTGTCAGAATAACTAGTTATATTTTATGGTTGAAAGAAATGACAAAAAAAGTAATAAATTAATTTTAAGCGAATCAATTATCTGTTAAATGAGAACTTTAGTAAGAAACTATAAATATCACGCTAATCAAATAATAAACAAAGCGGTTAAAATACCTGGTTCAAAACCAAGAAATAAAAAAGACGTCACAAACATTTTCATATCAAAATTACGTCTAAACATGAAGTTTCTCTCATTTTACAATCTTGAAAGCATTTTGCTTAGTGCATCAAAAATTCTTACTTTAAAATACTCTAAAACTATAACGACAATAATTTGCCGAAAACCCTTGTGTTTTCATTCTAAGGCCGAGTATATCGGTTGATTTAAAGCTAGGTTTAGTTTAAATGTCGACCTTAGCGCGGCTTGGAACATTATCAGTATAAAGGTCGGAATCCTAAATATCAGTAATATTACACGTATTGTCTTTGACTTTAATAGAGAAATGTGCTGAATTTTTAATGTAAAACCAAATTACTGTCTACGTGAGTGGTACATCTGTGCTCACTACTATCACCAGGAGATCGAAAGCTTTCAAAATGTCAAATGTTTTAGGCGGGATCAATTTGCGGGTTGATTTTTTGATAAAGTTTCCCAGTTCAATCAACATGGGGCTGATTGAATTTTAAATAGTATTTGTTTGCTGGAGTGAATGCACCATTTATGGAAATATGATAAATGAAAACACTTTCAGAACGTTGTAAAATCCCTCTTATAATACCTAGACTATTTTAGATTGATTATCAATTAATAACATCAACTTCCCTCATTGCTCGATTAATACAATAGTCCATATTGATAAAATCAGGCATTTTACATATAATTCGATGAGATGGAAGTACGTAATTAATCACGTAAAAGCCATATTTGAAATTTGCTACTGTTAGCGCCTCAGCGTCTAAAATAGGAACTATTCTGCGGCTTACCAAGGCTTAAAAGCGGCCGATTTGGCCCGCTTAAAATTGAGTGAGGAATGTAGCACATACCGAGGATACGGACTGACTGAGATACCGGACCCAACCCCCCGACGATACTAATAGGTAACCTCATTCACCAACTGAGCCACCGTTCACTTAAAAATTGTCTTCAATGCACAAATATTTTTTTTAAGTACATAACTTTATTTACATAAATATGGAATAAAAGTAGGTCCTACACAGAGTAAAGTAAGGTAAGTAAAATAACTTTTTAGATTACCTACTTACGTACTCACTTTTTTCTTTTTTATGACACGAAAATGTTAGTGAAACCGAATTGGTTTGTAATTGTTCAGATAAAGGTTTTCCGATTAAATAAACCTTTATACTTTAGCTCAGTTTTGATTGGTGAAAGCGACCTTAAACGCCTTACGTAGGTATATGTAATATTTCCTGTGTACAATTACTGAAAAATGTGATATGACATAATAAGTAGGTAGTAACGACAAAGTGTGTATAACCTTGCCAGTTTCCGCTACATTTTTGTAAGTGTAAGTATAAGTGCCCGTGGTGTCTTGACCCGCCAAGATATTTTATCATAATCAGCAGTGTCTTTAGTGGATTATATATAAACTATAATGTCTGTTATATCATCTGACTGAGAGAAAGAAAAGGAACATGTGTCGCTGATTTCAACAAAGCTGCATGACGTGATAGGTACCGCCAAATTACGCAAATATTTCCCAATGAATTCGAATTCCGCGCATGTACGAATATCTACGTACGAAAACCTCGTATGTACCTGCGTCTTACAGACCTGCACCACTTAATTAAAATTCTCGGGTGTTTCCCCTTTGTTTTCAGGTAACAATTAACAGATAGTAGTTTAATATCACGACTGATGTGATCTGACTGTAATTACAGTTCATAAATTGATTGTATGAACAAAATAAAACAATAAATGATCTACATTTTCTTCTTGAGCCGGATCCAAATAATTGCCTAATAATTAGCTAAAAGTATTGCGGATATGCGAACAGATCATTTGAACAATGGGAAAACCTGGATATAATGATCTTTCGCGTTTGTGATTCATGCTTTTGTACAAAATATGAAAGATAAATGCAGTGCCGCATTTAGCGTTGATTGGTTTAAAGTACAGATGTTGTTTTATGGTCTGTCAGTTGAAGCTTTGAAAATATATGGCCTAATAGTCTGCTGTGAAAAGTAGAGGTGTTTTGATTTTTGATCCTCTAATCAGCACATTACCACACCAGCTCGACGGGATAGTCCAAACATGGTGCACCACGTAAAATAATCAGCCTCAGACATGAAGACCAGCATTCAGACGATGTTTACTTTTATGGTGGGGAGTCGAATAAATTATGGTTCAAGTAATCATCAGAACACTACAACTTAACTTCACGGAGAAAAATGAGTACGGCTTTTTTTTTCAAAATTGTCTTTAAAATGTGACTGCGTGACCATTTCCTAATAAAATAGTAGTCACTCAGAGTATATCTACAGGTGTTTACGCAGGTGGCCTTGTCCGAATAAATATAATGGACGATTTTCGAAAATATTATAATTTTTCAGATCACGTGTTCCGACTTCCTCACAACTCATAACGATTAGAATCACTCGCGAAAATACAGGATCAGATCTCAGGGAAAGGGATTTTGATGGAGTAATGTTATGGATATACTGTAGATTGTAACACATTGCATTACAATAACTTGAGGTATTTTAGAATTACAGCCATATTTGGGGATAATCACAATGTGGGGTCAATAAGAAACAAAATATGAATAGTGCTTTCAGGCAAACGAAGTACCGAAAACCATAATTCAAAATGCATAATGATACGAAGCGCATAGTTAACACTCGCTCTATACAAGTAGGTGCACCAACCGCTGCAGGCTAAAATTAGTGAGTGCAATAGGTTTTGTTGAACATTTTCCATGACAATCTTCCGTCGAAAGCTTGTAAAAATCTCAGAGATCATTACTCTCAACATATCATTGTACCGTGGTAGAATTAAATTATAGTCCTGTGAATAAGGTCAACGAATCACGTAACAATATTTCACCACGCTGATAAATACCAAATCAAAGTTCCGCTCCGGGATCTGTGGCTATACTATAATATTATTATATTTGCACATCGGCAGTTGTTGGCATAGTGGTTCTGCGTCTGTTTGGCGTAACTGACGTTTTATCTAAAACAATATATTATATTGCATAAGTGTACGGCATTTGTCAAGTTCCCTGTTTAACTTTGACATAAAGTCATGTTTTTTTGTCATTTCGGTATGAATCTACATAATGATCAATACTTCTTTCAATATCATTAAATTTGTTCATTATTGTCTCCATGGCGTCTCTTCGTAGTCATCAGCAATGTGCTTCTAAAGCTAAGCTAAAGCTTTCTTTTTTTCGGCATTTAAATTGTTAAAAAATCTTTTGGAAATGTAACTAAACTTCTATGCATCTAAAATATATTAAAAAGCTTAAATTAACCATATATCTATCTACCTAAATTCCACTTCTGGATTTGCTCTAAAGCGAGAGCGCAAATCAAAAAAAATTGTGCTACAAAATTTACTCCGAATGTGATATGGATTCACCAGTTTCCGGCTTGTGCTACGAATTTCCGCACACCGTGTATTTACACACAAAACCCAGATATGTGCTCTTTCACCAGCCACAAATTCCATTTTCGCGCGATAATAAAGGGATATTATTTTCCTAAAACCACTTCCTGCTACACACAATATTTAGTTTAGAAATTACAATTCAATACAATTCTCTAGAATCTAGTAACTTGATTCGATCAATAGTTTTACTTTACCTAGGCATTATTATATAAGTCAAAGTCTGCTCCCCATATCATTTCCTAATCATAATCACTCTGCCCAGCTGCTGGTCATTACATATCGATGCTGACATCGGTCGCCGATATAACTTTGGAAAACTTCGCGTCTGACCTTATTTTTTTCATTCGTGCGAAATGATTTATTTATATCATAATGAATTTTCTAACAGCCGACACGAAACAAATACATATACGAACATATTTCACTGGGTGACTCAGTGATTCGTCTATCACGAAATACAAAATTCATTGAAAATAAATTAAAATATTGTGACAAATTTTGTAATAGTCTTGCAACAACAATAGAATCTTTCTATGCAGTCAGCTGTGTGTTAGGTATATATTTTTATATTCATATCCGTAAGTATAACGATCAGAATGTTTTGACATCTCTGTGACCATTTGCACGTAGACATAAACTCGTTTTTTTGGTATAGGCGGTGCGCGGTGCCTAGCTTTATTTGAATAGGTAAATGTACTTATTTGCTAGCTTTTTAATCAGCCGTACTCATTCCACTGCAGGATGAAGGTCACCCCGGGATTCTTTCACCTCCCCTGCGTGGCGAGCGTGGGCGTAAAGCAGGGTACTCACCTAACCGTGTAACATGTAACGTATCTGATACTGTATCAAGTGAGTACGTAGGCACGAGCCTACTGCGAGCCGCTCGCGGGTGGAGCGCAGTGTGCTCGCAGTGACCCGCCGACGGCGGTTTCACTGCGAGCACTAAGCGAGCACTAAGCAGGGTACTCACCAAGAGTGTAGCATGACTTGATACAGTATCAGATACGTTACATGTTACACGGTTAGGTGAGTACCCTGCTTAAGACTCCACACTACCTACGATCATTAATCCTTTCGTATTAATGTTTAAAAAATACAATTTTACACAATAAAATCTCAGCAAAAAATATTTATACATTCGGTCAGAATTTAACCCGAGAGCACCGGCACAAAGCCAAGGATCTTTCTCTTTGCTTTGGCAGTATACTGTTTTTTTATAGTTAGGACGCAATTACATACAACGTCCGAACCTCATTTTATGATGTTTCTGTGGCTTTCTTTCAAAAGGGCCCATGCATAGAAATACAATTAGAGGCGCTATTACGCGATCAGCGGAGCGTGAAGACCGGATTCGATAGTTTTAGTTACAGCAGCGTTGGGAGAGTTGTAGGTCAGTTTTACGTCAGTTGGAGCTAAAAAAGTGGAACCTATTTATCGCTTCATGTCTCATCTAAATATAATACATCAACGGGCCTATGTCAGTTTTTGATACAGTCATACAAAATTGGGATCTGAATCGTAAAGCCAATGTTACACTGGAAAATCGCGTTTCATAAAATTAAAAGTTTCATAAAAAAAAGATTCTGTATACGTCTCGTGAAATTACTAAACTGAAATTGTCTCCTTAACATATTTCAATCAACTTCATCTAATGTAAATTGATAACATAGAATTAGAAAGAATTAAGGAAGCTTTGGCCGACATATGTTAGCAGCAAACGAATATTATTACTGATTCAATCACTTTGAATACTATCATCAATCACATAAATTAGAATTCTTCAAGTTTTATACCTTTGAAATGAACATACATGCGCCCACATTTTACAACTTTTTACTCACGAATTCTAACTTAAACTAAGTAACTAACCATCACGCCATTTCCTTGGCGGCATACGAGGAAAACCTTTCTGATATTGCCAACTTATTAATAATCTGTTCCAATCATTCATAATCCGGTTAAAACGGGACTGCAGACCCTTAACTAATGAATTGTGGGGTTGACGTCGGAAGGTGCATGAAGATGTATTATGAATGTACTAAAAGTTTAACAGGAAACGGCCTGCAATCCCGTTTTTAATAAATCATTACGAAAAATTTGAAGAGATTTTTAATAAATCAGAAAAACTTATTTTTACTTCGTTTAGGCAGAGGGGACGAACCGCCAAACAAATCTGTCTTGGTACACAACTCTTGCTTTATTCACATTCTCATACCATATCATACATACCCTTATGTTATTCTGACTTGGTATTAACACACACATTCTCTAACTGCCCAGAGTTTATTTTTTCAACCGGGGAATATGTACGCCTTAAGACCGCTCAACTCCTTATTAAATCTTGATCCTTAATAGCGGGTGAACCTTATAATGTCAACTTATCTATTATTACAGACCTACATTTGATAGCGAATTCTGAATACCTCTCAGCAACATTATGATTATTAGTAATTAATAAATCTACTTTGGATATTATGATATAGTAACAAAGTCTGCAGAGTTGATTGGAATGCGGAATGTAGGTAGTGTCAACTAGGCCTAATGGCGACATGAATTCAGATCAATAAGATCAAATTACAATACTTTAAAATAAATATGCAAACCTCTTTCAACGGCTCTCAACTAGCAATCAGAAGGTAACAGGTTCAAATCCTGGCATGCGCAAGTAAATTTTATTTATTTAATTATTGAAGACAATTTTAGCGATTCAGATAAACAGAAAAAACAGACATCTAGGACTTGAACCCAGGACCCTCGCCTTGCCTATGTTTCAAATTTTCGTGAATCGCTAATATTGTCTTTAATAAGTAAATATCACAATTTGAGATATTTAATGGTTAAGTTATTCAGAAAATAAATAAATTTTATTTGTTTAAATTGTGTTATTTTGCAACTTATTCGTTTAAAATAATATGTAATATTTTGCGGCGTGTTCCAGAATGGAAGATACTTTCAGTATCGCCCTGGTGTATAAGACCACCATTCAGTATTGAAACGCTTCTTGAAATGGCTTTAGCCGTGTATGGTGACCAGATTTGGATAGCCAGGTACTTCCCCACCTTCCCCTACTCCATCTCACTCTCCAATCCACCACCTTCAGCCCCACAACAAACCCAATTGTGGATGAGTATCACTGGCTCCAGACGGGTGTGAGCAGTTGGGACTCTTGTGCGGTTTTCACATTAAGATTTGTATACATTTCGTTATCCATCTATAGGTTTTTTTTTTCAAACGAGGGATATAATATTTGTGAATTTAAGTTAATTGAAACATTATAAACATTTGAACTCCTCAACAAATATAAGCACAATCAAATAGCGAATTTGTATGATATAATTTACTACTCAATAAACACTGATTTCTGAAACATTTTCTTCACATGATGTTTATACGTCAAAAAGGGTGATACGGAACGTGAAAGATAACACCAATAAACTTAACTTTTGCCATGTTCTAATTACGAGTAACATAATTATTGTCAGGTTTTAATGAACTGAAATTTTTCCACGTTCTAATACACTTAATTATTGTCATGTTCTAATGAATTAATTATTGTCATGTTCTAATGAACTTAACTGTTGTTATGTTCTAATGAACTTAATTATTGCCATGTTCTGATGAACTAAATTATTGTCATGTTCTAATTAACTCAATTATTCTCATGTTCTAATGAACTTAATTATTGCCTGTTCTAATTAACTTAATTGTTGCCATGTTCTAACGAACTTTATTATTGTCATGTTCTAATGAACTTAAGTAGATCCATGTTCTAACTATTTCGAAGTATAAACTAAATTTAATAAACTTTTTACCAATAATTTGCAGTCTGAATACAATGGCTATTAATTTATTAATTAACCTGGTTCATGCCTAAATCATATTTAAAAAAAATCATAATAAGTATATTACATAATTCCGCTGTTATCACCTACAACGATCACTACCCATGATTGATCTAAATAAGACCCAGATTACCCAGCATTAAAAATGACATTTCGCTTTAAAACTGACATTTTTTCGTCATATAGCCTGAGAACCGTATATCGCGAAACCAGAATTCTGGCATTAAATGAGGCAGTTTTATTTCCTTAGGCGTCCCACCATATGTGCAGAGCACGATCTACGATCGCCCGAACGAAAGTGGACTACTCCGCCTAGTGGGGGTGCTTCTATATAATACATATGCAAGAAAATACATGGATCAAAGCTCAATCAACGGCCAACTAATCTGTACCTTAGTCCATTCCAAGTGATAGTTAAATACTTCAGAATGAAGGGTGCATTTGTCAGTGTGTTTTTCGTGGCGGGTTTGTCAGCGGTTTTCGCACTCCCCTATCCCCAGCAGGTATAATACATTACTTTATAAAACGACAGTGATTGTTGAATAGTTAAGGGTTGAAAGTTTAACTGATGCATGGGGTGGAATCAAATGTTAACTGGTGTGTGTGATTCGTTATATATAGTGAAATAAGTGTAAGCGTTTATGGAATAATATTTTATTGCACTGTTTAGCATTAAAGTCAAGGATAAATAATCATACTTAGCATTAAATTCAAGGATACATAATCACATTTAGCATTAAATTCAAGGATAAATAATCACATTTAGCTTCAACCAGAATAACTTTTCAGATGGACGAATTCAAAATAAGAGATTATTTGGTAATTTTCAAAAATATGTAACAGCATACGAACATGAAAATTGAATATAATATGTTAATTGAATTTCATTTATATTGTTTTTTTCATGCTTACCGCAATGTTTGAAGCAAAAATATTTGTTTTAGCAAAACAGTGTGCCTCAAAATGTTCAAAGCCAAGATTATTGTGAATAACTGTGGGTCTATTTATGTATATATATTTTCCTTGTGGCATTAGTAAAAGTTAGCAATCAGAAGGAATTAGTGATCTATTTCAATATAAATAAGTATGTGGCGGTCGGGAATCGAGTTCGCAACCTCCCGATCCAAAATCAATTGCATTCACGAAAGTATGAAATTTAGTATGAAATATTTAGTATGAAAAATGTATTATCAAATAAAATAAAGCCGGAATATTAATATTTACTGGCAGCAATAATTGGTATGTTGTCGAGGTGATGTACGGCTAAATTTATTCATTTATGTGAATTTATTAATCTAAAAAACATATACGTCTATGTAAATGGCTCTTATAGAAATCTAAATATCCTTGTATTTCCGTATTTTTGGTTTCTCTGCGTTACTCTTTGGTTGCGTTTTTTTAATGAATTTAGCAATAATAATGACTGTTTAGCCCGTGGCCCTCCCCCCACACCTGCTAAGGCAGTATCTCGCCCAGAACCAGCAGCAGGACGCGCGAGCGAGACAGGAAGCCACCCCTATCTACGAACAAGATAGCCGCAATAATGCTCAGCCTCAATATGTAGAGGTAATTACTTTTTTTGTTATGTAACACCAGACAAGAGCGCCCCTGTCCTTACAATGTAAAGGTATGGGAACTATGTTGGGCAGCATAGTGAAGAGGGATAAGGTAGGTCTGTAATAGGGGTTTGCATGGGAAAGTTTGCATAAATAGATATATTTTTTAAAGAAAAACATATTTCTCAAGTCACAACTAACAATATCTGAATTCCTTCCATTCGCATCATTATAAGCAAAAAGGGTTTCTTGTGCAATTAAGGATTTAGCTACCATCTGCGCTTATGACCACTCTACGAATTAGGAAGAATAAGTACTTATGGAGTAAATTCCACAATTTATTAATTTTTAAATATGTAATAGCACTAATAACCGATAACAGCTTTTTTATAGGTGGTTTGCTTTAAATGATATATTTTTTTTTAAGATTCCTGAAAAAAATCTCTTGTTATTTATGATTAGACCGTTATCACAAGTTTAGAAAACGTTAATAAATTATATAATTTTTTTTTTTAAATATGTGTATACTATTGAACTCAAATATCGATGACATTGGATGTCACGATGATTGATGAAATTTAGAACATTTTTAAATGCATCTATTTCAAAATAGATATATTGCAATTGTGCCCATCACGAATTCAAACCGCAAACTTACAGACAACCACTAGCTATAATGAGGGCCGGTGAAATCATGTAAGAAGTGTATCTTCTTTGTTTGAACAGAACATTGCACATTTTGAATAAAAAATAAACGATTTGCAAAAAGTACCTACCAACCTGAAAAATAGAAAAATTTATTTTTATTTTCAACTGCTTTAAAAAATAAGTAATACATTTTTGAGGCCGCCATCGCGTGTTATGTGAATCATTATTCCCGTTATAATTTAATGAATATTATTAGGTACCTATTATCTTTACTACCATTATCACTTTTTTCGAAATAATTTTTTCTAACTGAACAATATGGAACAAAAACATACTGTCCATTTTTGGACAGTCAAATGGATTTCTAAAATAAACCAAACTGCGTTCCAAAAATCAATTAAGAAGAGTGTTTGTGAACTTTTCGTCTTCCTTGCACAGCAAAAAGAGAGGTAACAACGAAACTCTCGATGGCAGAAATATGGCAACCCCCCACCCCCCTCCTTCCCAACCCACATTATGACAATAGCTACACCCATGGTATAATGTTTTATGCTGTTTGTTTGGTATGTTAGAGGGCCCAGTCCCAGCAGCCCCCGCAGTACTCGCAGCAATTCCTGACGCAGCCCCAGAACATCGCCCTGTCGCAGCCCGGGTACAATCCCCGCTCGCAGACCCCTCGTCCTCCAGTGCGCCCACAGCCCCCCCAGGCCCAATCCGCCCTCGGGGAGTATGTGGACCCCCTCGATGAAGTGAGTTTTTATTATTAACTCGTCGTGGGATTGTAAATAAATTGTAATAAAACAAATACTGACAACAAACTGTAATTTACTAATAAGTAGTAGTGATGCAACGATTACGATTTCAATAATCTTTACGATAATCGTGAACAATAATATATATATCCTATAAAACCTTTTAGGTCGATGTCAATGTCGATGGTCAATGTCGAAAAACTTGAAAAATAGAGCAATAAAATTGTTTTTTTCATTTTTAGCGTTATTTCAGAATTATCGATAGTTTTTTTTCTGTTTGAATCGTTGCATCACTAGTTCTAATCATAATAACTGTTGTATATTTTTAAAATTCTACTAAAGATTATAATAATAACCAGTCATGATTACAATTTGTCCTGGAAGTCTACAAGTATATATTAATTCGATCTCTCTTATTACTGTTTGAAATAACATGAAGCAATAAGTATCAATTGAAACTGTTATTATAAAAAAGTTATAAGATCTGTGAAAAGACTATACATTTAATATATTTATAAAAACAAAGCGCAAAAAATATGATCAAATTCAAGAATTTATCAAATATTCTGTTGATAACCATTGCATATTTTTTTAAATCTTAAAAAAACAAATTGAAATAGTTGATTTGAGATTTTCACGGCCAAAAGTATTAAAGTGATTTATTTTTTTATGCCGTGTTGTGCGATCTCCTTCTTTATTCTCCGTTCTTAACCAAAATGAATTGTTCCGTCAATAAATCCTTGCTTCTGGTTTCTAGTGTCCGGCCATTTCCTTGTCAAAATATGTTTATGTGTTGCTAAGCAAAAACTCTTCTGACAAGGAAGCTAATGAAACAATTTTTTGTGATGCTAAGTTTGGTTTGGGCCTAGTTACAAGTTTATTTTTTGTCAAATAATTGAAGGTGGAGGTTGTTGTTGAAGTAAGAAACACTGTACATTGTAGAGCCTAATTTTTATTAACACAAAGCGATTAGTTCGCCAATTGAAACTTGTCCAAAATGAAATCAGTTCCGCCATCTTTGCATAGAAAAACAACATAACATTCTTTATCGCTCCTAATTACGCCCTCCAATTTACCTGTGTACCTAATTATGTAATTAGACTAGAAAATAAACCATTCAACGAACTCGACATCATGATAGAAATTCAATAATTTATCTCATTATACCAATTGGTGCAGTGATACGTTGTTGACAGGTACCTACTTTCCAACTAATAAGCTAGGCATCTTCCAAGTGGAAACAAAAATTATGTAATAGTTGATAGCAGTTTCGATTCCAATGTAAACTTGCTGCTAACTTTATGAATTAACCTCAAACATGAAAAAATAAAAAAATATATATAAAAATCACACGTTCAGTAATTTTCTCGGATATTCGTAGCTATTGGAAAACAACATTACATTTGTATGGGTTTGTAATGAGTAGGTGTTCACTTATCTGCTTACTATTTATTGCTAGGAAGTGATGTATTATGCTTTGACTGTAAGCAGATCATGTAAATTAACGGAAAATACGAACATGCGTAGATATTGTATAAGTTACCGCAAATATAATACATAATTAAATGTAGTATCTGATATATTTATCTCTAGTAGGTTGCGTAGGTACCTCACCAATAGGTAGTATAAAACAGGGTTGCCAAAAATTATGAAATATTTTCTTCAATAATAAAATCTTTACTCACTTGATTAACTTGCCATCGAGGATGCAAAAAAATAGTACTTAATCTTTGCTGCTGGAAAAAACAAAGATAATATTTGTTTTATCATTAAAACTAATTAATAAATAAATATATGTAAAGATATATTTTTTATGTGACACCTCACGAGAGAGCGCCCCTGATTGTACTGTGTGAAGGCAGGGGAGCTATGTCACCACCTGGTTGGGTAGCTTTGTCAGGCGGGTTAAGATAGGGGCGGATTAAGATGTAGGGAGGGATATATTAATACGGGTCTTGAAGAGACCCGGATTATATGAAGGAGGATAAACAGATGGTAACTCGTTCCATATAAAAAACACACTCACCTCTTTGTAAACGCACACTACATATATATAGTTATTAAACATCAAATAAACAATCTCTTTAATATATTAACAAGTGAGTGATTGGTGTTGTATTTTATTACCTAATACTGTCAATATTTATTTTTCCTTGGTATCCCGAACCCTCAAATGCCTTCCCACTCTTTATTATTCTAAGTATACATTTTCTCCCTTATTTCTTCGGTCTGGTTTGAGTAAATCTATTGTATTGTAACTATTCAAACACTTAAAAATTTAACCAATCATCAAATTTCAAAGTTGATTTTCAAGTTCTTTGAAGGTTCTATTCAAGTTCGGTTATTTTTTACGTTTTGTGAAACAACTTGTCAATAATGATATAATAACAGAACTTGAATAGAAATTTCACACAACTTTGAAACATTGAAATTTGATGAATTGTTCAAATTCTATGAAATAACCCATCCTAAGTTATTTTAATTATTGAAAATTTAAAAAAAATGAACCAGGACAAACCACAGAAAATAAAAAGGGTAACGGTTGCAATTGGGAATTGAACCCAGGGTCCCAGTCTTACCGGGACAATGCCGTTGGAACCTGTTTTATTTGCGTCATTTTTGTCTATCTCATATTTCAAATTCAGTTGCGACCGTGTCTTTTGTATTTTCTGTGTCTTGTTCTGTTTCGTATTTCGTTTAGATTTATTGTTATTGTCTCCTTCTTCAATTATTAATATCACATTGATGGGTATAACCTTCAAAAGTTGTTAAAAACGTAATTCCAATAAAATTAGTTTATATGTTGTACCTACTGTAGACAAATTTGAATTTACCAATAAACAATGGTGTTTTGTTTTTGGTGGAAAGACACGGGTTTATACACTGCCCGTCGGCGTATTACCTTTTCCGTGTTCAATAGAAGGCAGTACTGCCTTGATACACGCACGGGTTTGTTACGCTAATTCTCTTTCTAAAATCGTGTTCAATTCAAGGCGCGCGTCCTCCAATCATACACGGGTTTATAATTACCATGCGCATTGATTGAGCGCGTTGCAAACCGTGGAGGACGTGCGCTTTTATTTGAACGAGTTTAGAAAGAGAATTAGCGTGACAAACCCGTGCGTGTTTCAAAGCAGTACTGCCTCCCATTAAACACGGAAAAGGAAATATGCTGCCCGTCGTCCCATTGGCTCAGTAACGGTAAGGAGTCGAAAATAACCGGAGACACAGAAAATTTTCACAATGGCTGCGCAGCAAACCGTAATGAACTTCTCTTTTCTGTACAGGGTTTTTGTCCTTGTCCTTATCCTTACCGAGTCAGTAGGACGACCGACTTACTTTAATACCTATGCAATACAGTAGGTCTGTATTTTATTTTTAATACTAATATATTTGTAATGCTATTGTTATTTTTATAGTCTACTAAAAATACTTCCTATTTTCAACTTCATACTTCCTTTAGCTCATTTTATTCACCATTATAATATACTAGCCCTTATACATTTCTCGGGCGATGGGCCCGGGACCTTTTGTTATAAGCACCGTAAAAATGCATGTAAATATTCAAACATCAAATAAAGAAATGAATAAAATCTACAACAAATAAAAAAATGTAAACACAACACATCATTTAAGCACTTACCTTACTCCCCATCACGTCTTCTGTACGCAACACTCAACAGTTGAAACACAACGGTTAAATCAAACAAATTGAGTGGTCTATAGGGGATGTAATATATAAATATAACACAAGTTTAATACCCATTATAATCATTTGTACCTGACCCACGATATCCATTTAATTTAATTGTGTTATATTAATTACTGGCCTGCCTTGCTGAAAAAAAAATAAATAGCTGCTAATGTTCATATTATAAGTTATGATATTTCGCAAGGCCCTGACTGCCGGACACAAGCTTGACCGTTAAAACAGCTTTGTATGCTACTTTCTCCGTGACTTGATTTGCGTTCAATGAAACTTAAACTGTACATAATATTACATATTATTACACAACTGCCTTTCTTCGATCTAGACTCTAGACTCTAGACCATGCCTGACTCGTTTGCGTAATTTATCAATAAATTATTCAATCATTGTGCGGCTCGCATTACAAAATTACCAAACTCTACACCACGAAAATTGGAATACAAACCTGCCCGCCTCTCATCTCAAATTGGGCATATTGCTTGTAACTGCCTTTTGCACATTACTTATGTACCAACGATTTTTTGCCCGAGTTCGCGTTTACATGGATTGCGATTATATGAGAAGTTATCGCACTAGTAGGTACCTATAACATAAATGTAAGACACATAATTATGAGGTTAACAGAGGTTACAATCTAGAAATAATACTATGCTTCGAATGTCTTATATCACCGCAAATATATAAATTATAGTTATTAGGCATTTTTGTGAATAATTTTATGAGAAAGAAAAAAAATAACAAAAAAAAACAACCGTGTATGTGAAAACCTTACTGATTGAAACGTAAAATAGAAACTGACATGAAATAGTTCATGGAAAGATACATTATATATATACATGGCATATCCAGTCAAAGGAAGTTATTAACTGTTGTTTTGCAATGGGACGTGCTCAAATTGCAAATAAATAAACTTAAAATAATAATAATTTCTCATCGAATTTCAGAATTTTTCCAAGGTATTTTAAATGTTCTATATTTTTCTCCATTTTGAAGATGTTGTAAAAAGAAATACCATTTTAAAAACTAAATAAAATTACTTTTTTATATTTTAGTTGGAATATTCTTTCATATTTAAAAAGTGCATTATTTTAATTTCAAACGTGAAAAAGTTGAAAAAAAAAGCTTATCACAAACGTTTTTGATCAAAATTTCATAGAATTGATATTCAAAATACACAGTCTTATTATTTAAAGGAAATTGTCACTTCACTTTTTATCTCATTCATACAATTAAAAATTATAATAATTCCCATAGGATAACCAAAAGAATCAAACATTTTGTATTCATTTTGGCGATATAAAAGATGATTTTTTAAAATTATATTTATAAAGAAATTTTTTATTTTTAATAATCCGAATTGGAAATTGTACAGTCTTTGTACAAGGTGTAAAAATAATTGTGAAGTATTTTTTTATTAGTAAGGCTGTTAGTAGTTGAAGTATTTTTTTATTAGTAAGGCTGTTAGTAGTTGACGCATTTATTTTTAATAACGTAATTAATTATTTTATTTTATTTCTATTCAAGCGAAACTATAGGAAAAGCTTCAATTTATCCATAACATCATTTGTGGTATTCATAACGTAATTTGTAGTAAAGAACGCCGCTTGCAGTTGATTCGTTCCTTTCCCGCAATTCGTGCCTCGGTTTGCGTTTCGGTTCTCAAATGTACCATTACAGTGGCCAAAGACTAGAGCAGAGGTTCCTAACATTTTTGGGCCCATTGTCCAATCCTCCCCTACATTATAATATATTTCATAAACATAATTTTGTCGCGTTTCCCTAGAAAACGGAACCCATTCAAAATGTCAATGATTGCGCGCCTACAAAGACAGCCAAGCAGGCGAAATTTTTGACAGACACAAGGACAAACCAATAAATGCTGTTTGAAAAGTCAGATTCCCCAAATTTTTTTTCACGAAATCTATCAAAATTTGATGAATAGGAAACCTTTAAATTGTATCAAACTTAGATCTCAACAAAAAGCGCAAAATTATATAATTTCTATAATAAAGAAAGTGCAAAAAGTATGCTTATCGCTCAAAATCATATGAAATCGTCCCCAAAGCACTTGAACCCCCAATCTGCGTAACGCGTAAAATAATTCAACATCAATTAATTTTTTAAATTGTAAAAATCATATCAGGCACAAGATAAAGTAAGTACCAAAATTATTTTAATAATTAATAGTTCTTTATTTGAAATGCGGAGATTTTTGGTTAAAATCAGAGGTTCCCAAACTTGCCAATTTTTTTTCCGTAGACCCCCTGCCTGCCAAATATGGAATTTTCCTAAAACTACGTCCCATGTGATAATCATTCATTTTTTTAGTAAAAAGATTCCCTTTCTTTGCCTGCCCAACAACCGGGTGGCGGTATAGTTGCTCTGTCTTTACATTGTGCAGACAGGGGCACCCTTGTGAGGTATTACACTAAATGAAAAGTAAGCAGGATGAGCAATGGGAATTTATTTCTGTAGCTAGCCCTAAAGAACTGCCCCTTAAGTTCTTTGTCAGTGCTTATTCCGGTCATTTCTTCTTGTCACATGTTTTACGATTCTTCAACGTTCCATTTCGATAGTCAAAATGTCCTCAAACTTAGTTTTGAAGTCTGTGAAAAGTACATTTAAATGTTGAACGTCATTATTACCCTGGACATTTTTCAAAAACAAGTTGGGGAACTAGGAAAATTCGCGGATTCCAATGTGCAACGTTTTTCTTGAATATATTAATTCTGACGAGAAAAGGAACGTAGACTCTATTTATATGCCTCACGCTATATGTCCGCTCGTATGTACCCCCATTTGAATCTCGTGGACAACCAAATTTTTTTCTCGCTGACATAGACCCCCAGCAAGCCAATATCGACCCCTGGGGGTCCATATAGACCACTTTGGGAACCTCCGCTTTATGTCCGCTCGTATGTGCCCCCATTTGAATCTCGTGGACAACCAAATTTTTTTCTCGCTGACATAGACCCCCAGCAAGCCGATATCGACCCCTGGGGGTCCATATAGACCACTTTGGGAACCTCTGGTTTAAATGTTTGAGCGATCAATATCTAAATCATTGATAATTTTAAAAGTTTACCAACGGTGTTCATTTGAAAGGAAATTCTCGTCGTTTCTCTGATTATTTGTCAACAACAAAATATATAATTATATTACCAAGAAAATTAAGAATATTGGTTTATGATAGGAAATGATCTTAACGCAAGTATTTTATAAATACTTTCAGCGTCACAAATCCTGCAATAATTATAACATCCCGGGATTTTTCACGGTTTCGCTCTAGTTTCAAATAAATAGAATCCAAAGACGTAGATTACTTCTATTTTTTATTTCGTACATTGAAAAAGCTTTTTGAACAATTTTCCTATTGTGAATTTAATCCTTTTTATAAACACATCTATTTGAATTTCACTTTTGTTTTCTTTAATTAATGAATTCAAATCGTGGAAGCTTAAATTAACCCACTTCTCCACATCCGATGGAGCTGAAACTCAGCAGATGGTCTCGTTGTCGATGTCAATGCATTCTATCTATTTTGGTGGTAATCACGTACACTCGCGCGAATATGTACGCATTTTTCTGAAATTATGGCATTGCAGCAGTTACTTTACGAAATAGAGAATAGGCGAAGTTGGTAGAGTAATTGACTTCAGTTCCTGGGTAGGAAGGTTCCATCCTAAGTCAAACCAAAATACATTTTAACATATAGAAGTAAAAAAAAAATGTTTTTTACAGGTGGATTTTCACAATTTTTTGTGCCCCTTATTTTGGGACTATGTGCTGAGAAAGCCAAGGAAAATTTAAGTACTTAAAATATAGTTGCGCCATATCAATTTAGATGCAGGTAAACTCGTATAATATTCTTGTATGCATCCGGTAATGAAAGTTAAGCGATTGCATAACAAGCAGTGATCTTGTAGAAGATCAGACACGATCAAGTTTAGACACAGATGAACTGGTCTGTCGCCAGTAGAAATGTGGTTCCTAACTCATTAGCTTTCCCTCGTACCGACCTGGCTTCCTGTATTCTACAAGTAGTACTAATGATGACCACCTCTGTGGTGGAGTGGTTGCGATTAATTCATGTTATCTCACGATTTATTCATTAAAAATAATATACCTAGCATATTTGTGGCACTTTCCAGAGTGGTTGACACTTTCAATATTGCCCTGGTGTACGACCACCATCCCCTCGTCTCTACCTTCAGCCTCCCAACATACCCCTATTAGAGATGCCATACACTCCTGGTTCCAGACGGTTGGGAGCATTTGAGAATCTTTTACGACAGTTGACTTACATTGAAAAAAAATAATAAATTATGGTAATTTATCGATTGATCAGAACCAGATTTATCAAACTGAACTGCCATGTTTACTTTTTATACTTCTTATAACGACATCACTTTCTAAAACTACGCACTGATGGACACCATGATGAAATTAATTGACAGTATGAAATATGATTGAGAAGTCGGCAGATAATAACAAAATGGTCATTAATTTTAATCTTCGAATAACAATAGCAAACAAAAGGTCACATATTATGCAATAATGTAATTCTTACAACAGAAAACGGAACTTGTATTCTTGTGAAGTTAAGTTCCTACCTAAAGTTATAAAATAAATCAGTTGTGACACATAAAATGGTTTTAAACCACTTGTGTTAAGTTCGCTGAAAAATAATTCGTAAATTCTACTACTTATAAACATCGATTTCCTTGTATCAAATTTGCCTACAAAGAAAGTATTGGACACACGTTTTATAATTGTTTTTTCTGCATTTCATCTAAAGGAAATACTTAACTTGTTCAGTAAATATAATTGAGCGCCGGAAAAATATATGAAAATATGTTCTTTTTGAGCAACTAACGGGGCAAAATAAAAAAATTGTTTTTTCCTATCATTTGTCCCGCGACCGGCAGGATTGAAAGTCGTGGAATCAGTGGAAAGCCGGATACCGGACACCAGCCACTGTACAGAAAACAATGATTTCCTGTATATATTTATTGTTTTTGTGTTTAATTCGTAGAACTCCATTTAATTTTTTTTTAAATTTAATTAAAATCAAATTTAATAATATAATTATTAAGTTCTGCAAATATTTTTTGGTTTTTGTTATTGTTACAGCTGTTTCGGCTTTCAAGGCCATTTTCAAACTGTGGTTGAGCCACGTTTTGACGGAAAAAAAAAAAAAAAAAAAAAAAAAAAGATTTCCTGGTTAACCGATCCAGGGCCGGCCCTATGCGGCCGCAATTGGAGCAGTCTCATCGGCCATATACCGATCCCTCGACCAGTAGAACTGGTCAAATGGCTGGACATGATTACGACAGTAAATTTTCCGAAGAACGAAACCTCATTTTAAGTCAAGTACCAAGTTGGAAGATGCCTATCTATCATAACATTTTGATAATAACGAAGTAGGAAAAGGGTCTAGTAAGATAGGGAAAAATTAATACATAGGAAATCACCGCTAGGTAGCATTATGGTTGCGTGATTTCAAATGGTATTCCTGCGCAATGCAAAAATTATTCAAGCTCAATAACATTTTTTATTTTCAAAATTGGAACTGATTTAATGAATAAAGTAGGTAGGTACAAAAATAATTTTGTCAAATAATAATTCTTTATTTGAAATTTATTTTGTTTAAATTTTAGATAGATATCGCAATTCCTTTTCTTAAAAAGACCCTCCACACAGCATCCACAAAGATGACACAGGCCCTGAAAGAAATTATTTTCCTCAGGGCCTCCTGTGTGGGGTTAATGTAAAAAATAAAAAAGGTGGGTTCTTACCCAGGGCCGGTTTCATACAGACACAATTGGAGCAGTTCTATCCGGGTATGAAGGTACCAAGGTACCAAGATGCCAAGGTACCAAGGAACCAAGGAGCCAAGGAGCCAAGGAGCCAAAGCGCTGATAATACCCAACTAATAAACAGCGCCCTTCCGGTTTTTACGAGCGCCATGTGCCGTTTGGATCAGAAACGGCCCTGTAATTCCACCGTTCCTACATACTTATGCCAATCTCAGAAACACAAAGTTTATTTTTTCCTGAATAATATTCGTTAATGAAAATAACGTGGAACTACTGAATTACGAGTATATTCAATACGAACTCAACGTTTGAAACATGTAGTGTTGTGTTATAACTATTAATTTGAACAATCCATCAGAGAATATCTGATAATCTCTGGATACACAGAATCTGACTATACTCTTTTCCTTTTAGCCCGCAAACAACTACCAATTCGGCTTTGACGTGAACGACGACCAGTTCACCAACTACCAGAACAGGAAAGAAGAGAGCCAGGACGGCGTCATCAAGGGCAGCTACTCTGTTGTGGACAGTGACGGCTTCATCAGAACAGTCACTTACACTGCAGACCCCAAGGAGGGCTTCAAGGCCGAGGTAAGCTTGATGAAATCATGAAATGTTAGATATGCTGCTTCTCTATGGTGGACAGTGACAACTTCATCAGGACCGTCACCTACACCACAGAACCCTGAGTGAGGGAGTACCTCACTCAGAGTTTCACTACCGAAGACCCTTTTCATAACTAGTATCTTAATTTATAAAGCCATATTTTGAGATGTCTTACTCCACCTCATCTTCCACCGATAAACCTCAATTTATAATCTTGTATTTGGTGCTCTTCGTGATATTTTTTTGTTATCGAAAGCCTAAAATGTCGTGAATATTTTGAAGAAGAGTCTGATTGACATTTTGAAAGCTTCCATGATCGTGAAAGTGTAGAAAAATAGAGAAGACGATGCATAACAATGAACTACTCTAATAAAACTATAAAGATGAACTCTTGACAAACAATGATTTTTTTTAAATCAGTGGTAGATACTCTCAGCATCGCCCTTGTAAAATATCGCCATTCAGACTCAAAATTTTGATCAAAATGACTTTAGTCGTGTTTAGCGACCAGATCTGAAAGGTACTTCTCCTCCTTCCTCTTCCCCATCTCCTTCAACCTCACAACATACCACAATTAGGGACGCCTCTGTCCCACAGGTTCTGAGCAGTTCAAACCCTTGTGTGGTGTTCACATAATTTTGAAAAGGTTAGGTACAGAACTGAGATAAATTTTGAAATGATTTTGCAGGTTGTCCGCAAGCCCACCGACATTGTTGTAAAGGTACCCACCCCCGCCCCAGCTACCGGTAAGGCCCCCTTGCAGCGCCCCCAACAGCCCCAACAGTACGCAGAAGAGCCTCAAGCCCCCTCCAGAGGGCAGCAGCAACAATATTATAACAGCAGATACCAATAAATTAATCATTCTTAGCCAAACATAATTTAATATTACAAACCAGCAAAACAAAATCAGTTGCATTTATAAGAAGTGAATGGTGTGCTTTGAGTATTTGAGACAAACCAAAATTGTAATAATTTACTAATTATCTTTGTTTGTTTTGATGTAATTATATTTATTATTTATTGTTTAGTAAATGTCTTATTCAATCTGATTAGTGTGTGTCCGTCTGACTGGTGTTTCGTTTTGTTGATAAATGTTTTAATTTTAATAAATAAATTGTTTTTATTGAATAACTATGTTTTCTTTTTCCTATTCACAAACCCGTACACGCATTTAGCATAATGCACAACCTGTGCATCAAGATCTGGTAAATTTCACTTGTAAAACTTATGTTCCTTTTTTCAAGTCCAACCCTTGACAAAATAATTCCAAGCCGAGTGAAGCATCTAATAAAGATTTGCTCTGGTTTAAGATTTTGCCGTCTGTTTTATCTGTAATACTTAGGACGGGTTGTTTCACAGAATTTGAACAATTCATAAAATTTTAAAGCGAACATTCAAGATCTGTGAAAGTCTTAATCAAGTTCTGTTATTATGCAAGTATCTACTGTGAAACAACCGGCCTACGATGAAATAATAACAGAACTTGAATTTAAACTGTGAAATTTGATGAATTGTTCAAACCTGTAAACAACCTTTCCATAGTATAGAGCGGAGACGGTATACATAAAGTTCCCGTGAGCACTTGGGCCGTAGGCCCATTATGCTGTTTTCCATAGTAAGTATTTTAGTTAGTACCTTATTCACACAATTTATTGCAAATAGTAGAATTTTTATTGGTTTTTTATTGGATTTTTAACTGTGAAATTTGATGAATTGTTCAAATCTGTGAAACATCTTTTTCATAGTAAATATTTTAGTTAGCATACTTTATTCACACAATTTATTGCAAATACGAGAATTTTTTATAGGTTTAAATTTATGTATTTTTAGAGCACAATTCACATTTTATCTTAACTGCTCACCACTTTTAATCCTACGTCCAGATATTCTCTGACGTGTTCTTGAGACATTTTAATCAATATTACTATTAAACTTATGTAAAAAAACTTACACCATTACATAGTAACGATGGCTGGCATGATATCCAACTACACCAGCGGCAACTGTTGATTCAACCGTTTCAAATTATGTCTATGCCATTTTAACCCAATACTAATCACAGATAAAAAAATTTGAGATGGTAAAACAAACCACAGATAAATAATATCGCTTTATGTATTTCAATACAATTTATTGTACAAAAATTATTAAGACGGGTGATATTTATAATTTATGTAGATACAAATAATTATCTTAATAATAATAATCTTATTTTTGTATTATAAAATACATCATAACTTTGCAATAAAATTTCACATAAACTTCATACCCATACCTTCGTCCAATAATAAATAAAAATTACAAACATTTTCCAATAAATCATAATAGAATGTTAGAGTTTGTTTTTAATTTTTCTTCATAAGGACGATAATTCCCAATAAAAAAATATTCAGTCCAATTCATTCGATGTTTACAGATAAAAATAAAATTTATTTATAATTTTGTTCTTAGGACCTATGTAGATAGAGAAGGAAATATATACTTGATTAGTATAATTTTATATTACTGGCTTTTGTTTCTGCTCTAATTTTATGTTGACATATATTTTATTTTATTTATAAAAATATACGTAAATATAAGCAAATGTATAATATTATTCTATTTGTAAGTAAGTACATAACTTAATAAATTTAAATAGTATAATTTTAACGAGAGAATAGCATTCATAAAGCAATCATACAATTTGAACCATAAATAATGTGACTAAAATAAAAATAAATAAAACATTCAGAGAAAATATTCAAACATCTTATACAAATATAACTAACTTGGACTACACAAATAAATGCAAGAGAGATAAATAAATTAATGAAATTAATCAATACATGAAGATTTAAAGTGGATATGAATTTATAATAGTATTTATTATGCATTAATTTTAAAAACAACATGGCTCTCAAATAAATATGGCGATAATTTTGTAATGCTCCTAATTTTTTTTTTCAAATGCTTTTAGGGAGATTGGAATGTGAGACAAGACATAATTTTTCTATAATATTATAATTAACATAATCAGGGAATTGCCGATATGGCGTTTGCTTCCGGTGAGTATTTTGAAGAATATTTTGGTTTACAAACGCATCCTGACTCCACAAGGACATAATCCTGTCCTGTGAGGGTCACGGGACCCAGTGGGATGACCAGGAATAAGTAAGGCACGTAGGTCTGTGTGCAAGACCCCCGAACTACATCACACTCCGAGGACCTAAAACAAGTTTCAAACGTATAAAGCAATGACCAAACCATACATCGAAAATAAAAATAAATCATGCTTAGCAACAACGTTCCATAAGATCTGTACTTATATTCGATCAGATTTTATAAAAGTGATTTAACCAGTTGTACTCAGACGTTACGACAGTTTGTTGTCTTGCGTATCAATAAAAAAAGTGCTGAGAACAGGGGCACCTAGCATTGAAACACCATGCGTTTAAAGCTTTAAATTCTTCAAATAATGCATAGGATAACTTTTCTACCAATGGACAAGTAACACTTTGCTGTGCAAATTTAAACATTAAATTCATGCAATTATAGAAGTGCTTATTAATAATTTACACTATTCCACTTCTGAAAAGTTATAATAAATAATGATATATATAGAAGAGTTTCTAGTTAAGAAAGTATATTTAATAAGGCAACCTGTATACATATCTAAGTGGAAACCCCAATTTGCAAAATTGGGGTTGAATTGACTGGTAGATATGATTCCATCAAATACCATATTTTTATAGATGAGACACGTAGCGTAAAAAGTGGTTCCACTTAGTTGGATGTACTGAACATCCACCACTTTAGTCGACCTACAGTCACTGACTGCGGTTCCACACGAAAGTGCTATTCATAACGACCGAAGATTGTGACCTGTTTTTGGGCAACATTTCGTCTACTATTTTTGTGATAGCTCTTTTTAAGCAGTGTGTAATAACAGTCTGAACCTTCTACTACCTAGATAATATTATGTATTTTTACTTACTCGCAAACTTCAAACACGACCTGCTGCAGCAAATCAGGAAACTTCTGTACTATGGTGACAGGCTGTCCAGAGGTCAGGGACACTCCGTACATTGGGGCCGTTGTGTTGTACCGAGTGCGGCACATTCGAGCTGGTGCCCCAGAGTCCCGGCACTGCGTGCTGTCGGAATCTGCTGCCCTACCTAAAATATATAACACGTAATAAAATCTAAATTATGTATATAATATTTAGACAAAGATGTTGACTATAGTTTTAAAGTTATCAAAGAAAATCATATGATTCCAAAAAAGATGCTAAAATACGCCAAAAAAGTTGTCAAATGATTATTGTAACACAGCTTAAAAGTTTCTTTAACTTGATAATGAAACTAAATAGTGATCATATAATGATTCAATGTTCAAACTTTTATCGTTTGAACTATTTTGTTTGGTGCCGAATTTTGAATCAGTTGCATAGAAGAAATAGAGTCAAAATTTATAGATATTCTCATATGCTGTAAACGTCAAATTTTCAGAAAACAAAACAAACAGTAGTTATTCTATTAATATAAAAATAAAAAATTTCATTCATTTGAAAAATAATGAATGAATAATAAAACTATTATAAATTTTCAGTCAAAAAACAAGATATTTAAAAGATATATAAATTGTGTTGATTGGAGCAATAAAATTGAGAAATTAAATAGGGCCATGGTCCATATTTTTTTCTTAAATTAAAAATATCTTAAAGCTTTCGGACCGTTCTAACAAATTTACAGACAGACAAAATGAATACGGTCTAGTTAACATAGCACTCCGCTATGCTCAGTCAAAATACGAAAGGACCTAAAATAAGAGCGAAAAAAGTTCTGGAAAGGAAAAAAGTATAAAGAATGGATAGGATTCTGGGGGTCAGTGTGTTCAGGAGTGACGGACGTATGAATCCATCCTACGGTGCAAGGCCATCGCCCTGACCATACTTGTTGAGAGAGACCTTTTGACCTCTCCAACAGGAACCTCTCTCACGGAAAATATTACGTGAGAGAGGTTAAAAGGAGGAGAGATCAAAAGATCTCCCTCAACTAGTCTCCCAATCCTGCCTGCCACGAAGTTGGTGGGCAGACTCATCCGCCGTCGAGACCCGAACAAATCTTACCCCATGAACCCGGGCACCCCTGCTAAATTACCAAACATAGCGAACCACTCGAGGTGACCTTTACCCGCCTTCCAAATTTTAAATGGTTTTATATTTTATTAGTGAGTGTGGGGGAATCTCTTCCCGATAAATCAAAAAAAGTATACTATCAGTCCAGATGAGTGGAAATTTTACAAAACGTGGTACGCGGTGACAGGTATTTAAAGTTTTGACATTAGTTTCATATAGTATTTTATGACATTTTTCAGCGACGGTCTATGAAAATTTATCATTCGATGGCTTTATGTATTTAATTTTTAATTACTTAAAAAAAAAAACGTAAAAGTATTAACGATCCATTTCTTTTACTAGTAAGGTGTTTTTTTATCATAATAGCAATTATATTTGTAGAAATACCTTCACCGACAACTTAAAATTATTGTATTATGTACGTAATATCTAATCAATTGCTATTTAGATAGGTACCTTTTTGAAATTTGTTTTCCAATGGAGGCTTGACACATGTTAGCCTCTAGCAGCATGACGTAGATGAACGGAAGTTTATCTATACATTCTGACATTGGCGCATCAAGCGCACATATATCCGCCATTTTACTTATGAGCAAAACTTCGTGATCCATGATTGGCCAGTTCATTGTGATTTGATAAAAAATTCTTCATTATTTCGATTTCTCTTCTGACATTCTATTGAGCTCGCCGAAGCATATTAATTTAACCTTCTCGTTGTTTTGACGTTTCTTCCACTGTCAAAACACAATTTTGTTTAAAAATACCATTTTTATTATCAACAAAACAGGTTAATTAACTTATTTTCAAAGACATGGCGCAAGCCTACGATGAATGTCACATTTTTATAAGAGAAGTTCGACTTCGTCCGTGTCTGTGGGACAGAAATGACCCTGATTATAATAATCGCGAAAAATGTGAAACTGCAGTTGAGGATCTTAGCAAGAAATTTGGAGTTCCAGGTTAGTTTGCTTTATTCATTCATTTAAAAAAAAAAAAACAATACTTGATTTCAACTTAAATATGTAATGAAGACAACTATGAATGTCGGGGGTTTAAGTGTTTCATGCACTAAATAGGTTTTAGGTTAGTTTGGGTTATTTTAATAATTTATGCGTATTTCCTAACCTTCAAACTTATCTTTCATGAGAGAAAATGGAACTTTAAATGCATCTGTGATAAACTTGTCGAATTCCGCTGAACGCTTAATATGCAAAAAAAATATATAAATAGCACACGGTTTCAACTTAATTACTGCAAAAATAATTATTTATTTGGTGAGAGATGGTAAAAGATGCATAGTTCCATTTTTACCTAAAGTTCAAGTTTGAAGGTTAGGAAATACGCAAAAATTATTAAAATAGCCCAAACTAAACCCTAAAAGCCTATTTTATGCACATTACGCAAACCCCTGACTTAAATAGTTGTCTCCATTAGATATTTAAGTTAAAATAAAGTGTTGTTGTTTTTAAAGAGCCTTTGCATGAAGCGGAATTTAAAAAGTTTACCGCACCTTTTACCATCCCCTCGACCTAAATACTTGTTTAGTGTAGTAATTAAGTTGAAGCCAAGTGCTATTTATAATTTTTTTGCATATTAAGTGTGAGGCGGATTTTGACAAATTTATCAAGTATTCAACATACCTCCGTACGGTGACTGAATAAGTCAATCATCCCAAAATAATTATATAAATATGTTGTAAAATTGAAATGTTTTTGTTTATATTCTCAAATTAATTATCTGTCTTTGTTTGCAGTTGAAAATGTGAGAAAAAAGTGGTCAACCCTCCGCACTCAATTTCGCAGAGAATTAAAGAAGCAGATAGCGTTGCGCCAGGCTAACCCCATCGCAGTAAACGCCCCAACGCCGTGGAAATATTTCGTCCCCTTGCTGTTCCTGCGCGGTCAGATCCTCAAAAAGAAAACTGTCCTAACAAGCGAGATTTACGACGACCAAGACAACATGGATTTCGAGCTAGAAGATTCACCATACAATGAATACTTGACGGAATTAGATATTTTAGAAACAGCCTATCAAGAGCCGATGGATGCTGAAGTCTCAATGTCAGCTCCATTTCTAATGAATGCAAGCCACATGCAATTTTCCACAGACATATTGTTAGACGCGCAACAATCAGATCCTAACAAATCTACCTCCCTCACAGAACTTTTAGAGAACTTTCAAAAGGAAATCATCTCGTTAGAAAGAGACAAAATGAATACTGTTGATCTATCCAAAACTGATGATGACATTCTATTCTTGCACAGCCTTTTACCGTACTTTAAGTCATTAGATAAGGTTAAAAAGTTTGTTTTAAGAACAAGAATACAACAGCTCGTTTGTGATTTCATAGCAAACGAGAAATCAAATTTATCAGACCATTCATATTCAGTTAGAAAATAACCCTAGCATGTATTTTAAGATTCGCAAACATTGTGATTGATAATAACAACAAACCAAATAATTCAATGCATATAACTTTAAATTGAATACATGCTTTTCAACCAGTCTGCAATTATTAGTAAAGTGGCCATGAGTGAACTATAAATAAAGTATTATATCAAGATGTTATATTTGCTGTGTCCGATTGACTGAGGTGGCGACTGAATTGTTGATTCATGCAAGACTTAAACAATGATATCAAGCTTAAAATATAACTTCAAAGTATTAGAAATAGGAGATTGCTGAAGATATTGTGGATAACACGAAGGAACTAAGGGAGTTATTTATGGAAAGCGAAATAAAGAAAAGTATACAGGAAAAGTTTCTTGAATACTGCTTTTGATCTGAAAATCTGAAATATAAAAGACTTTTGTGGCTGAGAAACATTCATCAGTGGATAGGTGTTTGGTGGGGACTGTATTGTCCGAGGACCAGGAGAGAAACAATATTTGAAGATAGAGTTTCCCCTAGCGAGGAGAAGAACTTACTATATTAGTGTTGCCATTGCCATAAAATAAAGCCAAGACTTACGTTTTCTGTGTGATTCATCCTCATCTGCGTTATTGACCCTGTAGGACTCTAGCAGGGCTCGCTGTGTGAGGGCGGGGTCCATGGTCTTCAGACCGGAACGACCAGTTCTGGACGTCATTCCCCAAGCGCCTCTGAATGTGCGTGCTACTGCTCCTCTGAAAATATAATTATTGATGATAATTAATATTTAAACAGAAAGTGATATGTAAAAATGGATTGTTTCTGGAATTCTGAGAATGTATATTTTGTCAAAATGGCTGTGATGATCAGTTAATAAATATGTTGTTAAAATAATTACAAATACTGTTTAATTATTGAGTGCATTAGATTTGTTCTGCCTCCCCATTCTGCCTCACTTTTTGACTTTTTACAAAAAGAAAGTTAACAAGTCCCCGAACTTTTAAAATTTCAAAACTACGTATAGTTATGTTTCATTGATGTAAGTATTATATTTAGATGAGACATGAATCGAAAAAATAGGTTCCGCTTTTTGACCTCCAACTCTCCCAACGCTTTAACTAAAACTATTGATTCCGGTCTACGCGTACCGCTTATCGCGATCTAAGAGAGGAACAAGGAAGCACCTCCAATTATAGCTTTTGTTTTGTAGATACTTAAGTTATTGCTATTACCGCCATGTGGTTGGTTTATGTACTGACTGTGTATGTATACTGTTATGTTTATGACTGCAATTATTATTGTTGTATTTTATATTATTTAATTTTTTTCTTTTATTTGGTTATTTCGTATTATCTTTTTTATTAAATTGTAAAATGGGGGCCTCAGCACGACCAAAGTACCCAGTGAGGCCCACATCATCACACAATGTCGGAAAATAAACAACATTTGTATCTAATTTATTTATTGTTATTAAGTTTAATTTGTAGAACTCCATTTTATTTTTATTTATTTTTTTTTTTTTTTTTTTTTTTTTTTTTTTTTTTTTTTTTTTTTTTTTTTTTTATTATTGTATATATAAAAAAAAAAAAAAAAAAAAAAAAAAAAAAAAAAAAACATTTGTATCAATGAATAAAAGCCCTGATTACGGACACTGTAATGCTGTTCGAAACATTGGCTAAAGAAGGAGGTAGCACAACAGGGCATATAACCCAAAAATAAATAGCTATTATATCTACTTTTGGCCGTGAAAATCTCAAATCATATCAAATTCAATGCACAATAATTTCATACCCGAACTTACTTACACACAGCCCATCTTCAGTCAGAGAGCATTGCACACGACAGAGTGTAACAGATTTGATCCAAGTTATCTGGGTTTCCATTGTATGGTGAAAATTGGTCTGATGTTAGCAGGCCTCCAATAGGAGAGGGGCACTAGGACTTTTATTAATAATACCTAAATATCTACTCTAATACACAGTGGCTGTCCGTGAGCTAGAGTCAAGAATTGTAAAATATCACATTTTGTAGTAACTGATGTGATGATTTTTGACAGAATCGATTCCTTGTTTGATGACATTTCAAAACAATTATCTCGGACTGTATGATGATTTTTGAGAGAATCGATTCCTTGTTCGATGACATTTCAAAACGATTGTCTCGGACTGTGTGATGATTTTTGACAGAATCGATTCCTTGTTTGATGACGTTTCAAAACGAATGTCTCGGACTGTGAGATGATTTTTGACAGAATCGATTTGTCCATTACAATGAATAGAAATATTTCGATGGTCAAAAAGATTTGATTAAATAATCGATGATTAATCGATTGTGCCAATCGCTACAACAACATCACTAATGTCGTATTTTTCAATCGCACCACACTAGCTCACGGGCCGCCACTGCTAATTCAATCAATATAATAAGTTAGGTACCTAGGTAAATAAATATTATTTGTATTTATTTTTAAAATAAATAGGTTCCTATTAACTTGGTTTGGCGGGTCCATAGACATATGAATATTAGTATGTCTGTGGGCGGGTCTATATTATTCAACCCACATATTCAGGTTGGAATATATTTTTTTGTTACAATTTACAAAAAATATGTGAAATAATTTTTTAGAATAGGTAACCAATGAAATCATTCCATGTGGAATCAATTTTGGTAATTTTAGATAAGCCGGTATATCAGTTTCTTTGGCTTGTCTTGAGAGATATTTACGTTCGTAGAGTTGCTAAGCTATCGGTAAGGTTTCTTGACAAGCGCTCGGAAAAGCAACTGAAAGACCGGCATTGAATTGAATTCACTGTTATTTTTCTTTCTAAATATTTTGCATGACAGTTTGGTAATGCCGTGAGTGGTTTATTAATGATAATGCCTTTGAAAAACGCAACAGCGGTCAGAGTGATAATAATTAATAAATTTAAAAAAAAAACAGTTTAAACTTCGTCATGATTAGAAAGTAGGTACAAATACTTACACGGCACACAGCCATTATTGCTAGCAACAGATGCACCACGGTGGGCTTTATATTTTTTTAAATCACTCAATATCCAATAAATACATATATAGAAATAATGTTGCGGTTAGGCATTAATTTCTGCGAAATGTGACAGTTTGATCGGTGAAAGTAAATTTTTAGGTACTTGCATTAAAATCCTACCAGTAAATGTTTCTAGTTTGCCCAACTATTAATTATCTATGCTATTATCTTTCAATAGGTAAATATTAAATTAGAATAATTACCTCGGATAAGGCAAGCCGTTGGGTCCTATGCAATCTGGGGGGTCTGTGAGAGCGTTCCCCCAGAGGTTCTTGAGGTCATGGTCGCCCCCTCGGCAGCGCGGGCCCCCCTGTGCCAGGGCCACGGACAGCCACGCCGCGCACGCTACTGCCGTCAGCACCGAGCACCCCGATAACTGGAAACAAAAACATTTTAAGGTTAGGTTATTTTCACCAGTTACAACATACAACCTGTGTTGATGGTCACCCGGGGGCCGCTATATTTCTAGTAGGTACCAAAGACGATTGATACGAAAATTACTTACTATTTTACCTTTTCAATGTATTTTTATAATATAATAGCTGTACTCCGCCAAGCGTTGATGTGGCTCAGTCTGCCTGTGCAGATAAAGAAACAATAGCGAGTGTTTTTTTTACGTCCAACAGATGACGCTGATTAAAAAAAAAACACATGTTTTTACCTGTCACAGGCGACATCTATATAATATATGTAGGTATATAAAAACACACGCATATCCGAATGCTACGTTGTGTGAAAATTTCAAAGCAATCGGTGAAAAACTTTCGCAGATATAAGATTTTGAAAAAATTAACATTTGCATTTTTATTTATATATTTCAGAATATATTAGATACATAGATAGACTAATATCAAATATAATTGATACCAAATAATAATAATAACAAAAAAATTAAATGTTGGCATTACTTTAATTTAATACCCCAGGGGCGGACCTGTGCGGGTGCAATTGGAGCAGTCCGCTCCGGATACCAAATTTCCAAGACGCCAATAATGCCTAGCACCTAACAGTCCTAACACATCGCCCTTGTGATTATTTTTTGTAAAAACGGCGCTTCATAAAACGAAAATCATCCGAATATTATTGATTACAGTGATGATATACTATACTCTATATATACATGGTGTCCGGAAACTCGTAGTACAAGCGGGAAACTGGTGAATTTACATCACATTTGGAGTCGATTTTGTAGTATAATTTTTTTTTATTTGAGCTTTCGTTTTCGAGTAAATCGAGTCAGAAGTTGATTATTTTTTTGATCAAATTCTTATAAATTATTACTGAAGATCAAAGTACCCAACTAATTAAAACTATTTAAAAATTTAAAAGTAAAACAAATAATGACGAAAAAATTTGAACCCTGAAATAGCCGAAAAATATATTTTTTTAGTTTTTTTTTTTTATAAAAATGCTCAAATCAAAAAACTTTATGTTTATTTGGGTTCCCCGTGTGGTATACATTCTCCAGTTTCCGGCTTGTACTACGAGTTTCCGGACACCATGTATATACTAGAAATTATATACTCGCGCCAGGCGCTGTTTCGTTCAGGGCCGGCCTTGGTAATAGTCAATAATCCCGCAAATACCGCGGGATTTTGCTAACCATAGGCAGAACCAGTTTGGGACACCAAACCAAATACCTAATTAAAAATGATTAATAATTTATTCAAATCTTCTGGAAGGTTTGGCAGTATTACATGACTTGTCGCACTATTTGCTACCGATACCCGACATATTATTGTATTTTTTTACACACAGGTACATTTCCAAATTAAGAATAACCCAATAATATTTTAATTCAGGTGAATTCAGTAGGTACTCCATAACGAAAAGCAGAAAAATTTCTTGAGCCTTGTACAAAGATGGAGGACTTTGCTTGCAGAGATTGAAACCGCGAAGCCTGGGTGGAACCCGACTGCTTGAAGCACTTGGCTACAAGCCGATAATGCGTCAATATCGTGTAATTTTTAATAATTAGACGCAACGCTGATTTTGCTTGAAAATGGCATAATTTTTAAACTTAAAACTAATCAGTTTCCTTTTTCAAATTTGTCTGAAGAAAGGATTTGACAAAAAACCAGGCTGGACTGAAAATGAATATTTTTAGGAACCTAAACCTACTGACACCATTACATAGTGTGAAGTTCGTGAAGTTAGTGAGTTAGGAGGATATAAGATATCATAACGTTACTTGGGAGTTGGGAGGAAGTGGTTGGTTTGCTTACATGCCCAAGAATAGGCACAGGCAGTCAGGTGTCAGGTTCCGCAGCCCTGCGCCGTGTGCCAGTTATCCATTACTTTCATCGTTATGCCACATTGTCGTCTGCAGAGACGTGACTTTAATTAATGTAACTAATATGTAGGTATCGTGCGACATGCACAGTGATTCATTTTCAATTTAATTAGTTCTAATAAAGAAAATTTAACTCATTTGAATGAGTTAAATTTATATAATTAAGTTCATTCACTTTATTATTCTTTTTTTCATTTAAATTCTGTTTAAAATTTCTTTTTAATATGATTAATTAATTTATCTTTATTTTCATTATATCAACAAGTAAAGTCATTTGTTTGGTAAGTTTTTAGATTCTCACGGCCAAAAGCATTTTTGTTGTTTGTTTTTGGGGTGTTATGCCGTGTTGCGCTAACTCCTTCTTTAGCCGACGTTTCGGACAGCGTTGCAGTGTCCATCATCAGGGCAGATCCGGTAGATCCGAAGATGTGTTCGGATCTACCGGATCTGCCCTGATGATGGACACTGCAACGCTGTCCGAAACGTCGGCTAAAGAAGGAGTTAGCGCAACACGGCATAACACCCCAAAAACAAACAACAAAAAAGTCATTTGTTTATTTGCCCATTTGTGTTTATATTTATTTTATCTCATTAAAATTTACAGTTTGCAATACGGTTGGTTTATTCTTGTGAAATGTACTTAACTAGAAAACCAGTTAAATTATTACCTATTTTACAAATACATTGCATTTCACAAAATAATATATTAACAAATGAACATGTATTACATTTATATAATTATACACAAATTTCGACTACCATAATACGGACATGTGTCTAGTGTGGTAGTCGAAAACCATGTAAAAAACGGTATAAAAATATATTTTACAAATGAAGGAAAGAAAAAAAAAACTTATACTTAAGAAAAATTTCGCGATTTTTGTGTAAAATGATGGTGGTTTTCAGAGCGTGTTTACTCGGATATTTATGACTCACCTTTATATTATTACTAGTTGAAGTCCCGGGTCTTGCACGGGCTTTACGCAAGGTTTTTCGAAATCTCAAGTAGACAAATGACCTTCCTTGTATTTTGAAGGTCAAGTGTGCAAAAATTCATCAATAATCTGTAGATTTGTATAAAAATCAAAATCACCCCGCCCGCCTGCCCGCCACAGACACGTTCCTTTATATTATAAATAGATAGATATAAGATAATATGTTGGCGAAAATTAACGTCTTCGCGCCTGTGTGACTAATAATCGAAATAACATTTAACTACCTATTTCTAATATTTATTACCAATCCTTTTTCTAAAATTTATTTTATTATTATTTTATTCGCCAAGTTAGTTTTATATTGTTTTTGGATGTTTGCTTAGTTGTAGGTACCTATACAAGATTTTCACACACAACTTGTAGGAAAGAATGCATTTAAAAATACAGATATAAAGGTAATTAAAATAGTTTATAATAGTTCCTCTTTTCTGATAAGGTATACATGACCAATAATGACCTTCAATATAAAATGTAACCCAAATTCTTTAAATTACAATAAAAAAAGAAAATTTTAAATTAAGATAATTTTCTCGGTAAGTAGGTATGTTTACAAATCATATTTTTTGACGTATTCGGCACATATCTTACGAAAAGTGCTAATCGTTGTGGCTTTTGGCTATTTTGTCCTCCACATGCTGCTTTGTGTTTTGGGAAGCCTAAAATATCGACAACTTCTCGTAGGATAATTTTGAAAACTTTAATTTCGTTAACACACCCAATATTTATGAACTTTATCACTTCCCTTATATTTATCATGTTTGGTACCTTAACTAACTGAACAGTCTCTCCCCACATTTGCTCTCTGTATTTCTCTCTTTCCCCATTTCCCCAGCCGGTGTTTTTGTGTGGTGCAATTAAAAATAATGAAACTTCTATTACCTAGGTAACTAACTCATCACTTCGCCAATTCAAGTAGTCACACACCTGGCAAACTAATGTATTTTTAACGGTCACCATTAATTTACTATGATTATTTTTTTCTGCTTATATTTCTGGCCATTAGAACACAGAATTGAATCCACGGGTCAATGAACCACGATTACCACCGCAGTTGACCGTTATTACCTGTTAGTAACTTGCAGGGAATTACATATAACGACATGTTGCAGCAACACAGACGAGAAATTTGATACGAACCCAACATTTTCCAATGTGAACGCAAAATATAAGTGTTACCTGCACTTTATAGGTATGTATTATATTATATTGCATCATTATTACCAAGGCATTCCGGCGAGTTTTGAAGTAGGTACCGAGTAGCCTACTTAAGATTTATGGAAAAAAATAATGAGTCGTTTGTTACTGATTAATTTTACAAGACTGACAATTTAAAAGGTCCTATACACGAACTGTCATTCGTTTTCTCCAGAAAATCAACGGCATTGACATACATATTCCAGATGGAATATAGTTATTATCTCTAAATGGATTTACTTAAATCTATAATCAGGATTAAGCTCGTCACAAAATAACCTGAACAGAAATGAGAAGATTCACTAACGTAGAGGTTCTTTATCGTATGGCAATCATGCGAATTTGTACTGGGTACAAAAATAAATGCTACAATATTTTGGTCACATCACATGGGGTGATGAATCGAAGATTACTCAACGGTAAAAATATAAGGGAAGATCGATGGAATTTGAACAAATCAAGAAAGGAAAAGTTTTTTTGTTAGTTTTTTTCCATAAAAATTATGATTTTTTGTACAACAATCGTTACAATATTCTACATTGATTATTATTGTTATATGACAATTTACACCATCAGTAAGATAAAAAAAATTGGCCATTTTCAATTATTCAATGTGAGATGTGAGTACAACAATTCTTACACGAACTTGAAAACTACACACAATATACCTTTGTTTATAGATCAATATACCCCACTGGCTAATAAACTATTAGATGAAGTATTTAAAGGTACTACATATTTCAGTTTGGATAGACAATATTTTAAGTATTTGTAAATGTTATTGCCCACTGGCTGGAGTACCCGGCCTCGTTCAGGGAACGTTCCAGACTATTCCCGAACATTCCACAACATTCCAGAATGTTCCGGAATGTTCTGGAATATTGTGGAATGCTCTCGAACACTCTCGAATGTTCTTCCAGAATGAAAACGAATGAAACTTCCAGATCTTTTATCTTCAAAGCACGCCCTTCAGGTAAAAATGGGAACCTTCTTCATGGATGGGGGATAGAGGGCTACCACACCATATAACTCCCTTGATCGTACCGGAACTGGTTTCTGAGCTTTAGCGGCATGCACATTGTACACTTACTTTTTTAATATATATATATAGAGATTAGATTCCATTTTGGATTGAAAATTTTTATCATTGAACTGTGCAATTGAAATGTCGCTTATTTTGATATACCTACACATTTAATTCCCACGCCTTTCTGGCCTCGGTGTAGAAAATAAAAGCATCATAATTATTTGTTCAAGGACAGTCCAAATTGATGCCTTTTATCGCTCGATACAAAATATAGATAACGCATCTAATTATCTAATGCACCTATTTCTTCTTCCCTGCAAGTATCACAATTGACCAGTGGAACAATTGTGACGGTTGAAGATATTTGCAAAGATATGGCTATCGTCAAGTCGTTTGAAAAGCAACGCAAAGAAAGTACACAGGTAGGTTAGGTACTAATTAATAATAATTATTAACACTGCAAGTTGGAAAACAGGTAGCAGTACATGGGTATTCTGAGAAGTATTACACCTTCTGTCTTCTATCAATACAGGTGCACCCGTTATCTACCTGCAGGTAATGCAGTGTTATCTGCTTGAGCCATCTATTAATAACAGAAGCGTACAGAGAGACAAACCTACTAAATCGAGAATCGTTTCAATTCCATCGTAAGCTAGTTACTGGAATAAACCAGACAAATTATAATACGCAGGAGTGAACTGGCAGACGTGTTAGCTAACTATCTCTTCTTCGAACCTGAGACAATTGGCCCAGAGTCGCATTGGCGGTTTGTGGCGTTGAAAAAAAACAATGCAAAACTGCGTCAAACTATAATAATAATGCGCAAACTTGGTCAAGATGATTACCAGATACAGACACAATGTAGACCCCGTCAACTGGAAATTCACCGTAATAAATTAATCCAAACAATAGCCTTTACTCCGTATGCACTGTCGCATACATCACAAAATGAAACAAATCTTTGTCACTAGATTTAATTGTAAATTATCAGTTCTACTTCGGAAGAGTTCGTTGTTTGAGGCGCGCCTCGAACTAAACAACGCGCGACCACGTCAGCTTTCGTTCCATATGACTTCCCCACCCTCTTCCTCCTACACGAAATCAGCGGCTCTGGGATGCAGATCCTATCTCTGCCTCACTGGCACATTATTGCACTGCGTTGTGTAATAGTGGGCAATATTTAAATTGAAGTAACTTAAAGGCTTATGTATACAATATATAAATTGAAGTTATATTATACTTTGGATGTAAGGATGGATAACGTATACGTGTATCTTTTTCCTCTTTTCTACACTATTTTTTTACGTTGTGCGAACCGCCACTGCAGAGTTTATAACCAAGGCCGTGTTTAGGCATCGAGAGTCATCATTCATCATGCAGTTAAATTTTACCTAAACGCGGATAAAGATAAAATCTTGTCAACGAAAGCAAGCACGCCACGCTAATCTTTCCGTATTTCCCATATAATTTGTTTTCTGCATCCCCATAGAGAGATAGGTAAGTTATATGTTTAAAATATTTCTAGTAATAGTACAAGTTTAACTTCTTTCAATCACCATATTTAGATAAGTAGGCACATCCGGAAAATTTATTTGTGGCAGTTTAGAGGAAAGTGGAACAAAAATACTGACCTCATCAAATGAGTCGAATCATGGCAAATGGCTAGGTATATAATTGGAACATAATACATCATTATACCATCTGAAAAAACATTAACTTTCATTGTTACTTTTTTATGCACGAATTCAGGCTAATGAGGCTAACGTACCAAGAGGTTGATATCAAAAATATAATCTATGCGTTCGTATTAATTATTTTATGAAAATACACTTTTTTCAATGACGCTAATTCCTCGGAGCACCTTCCATTGAAATAACAGTAGAACAAGGACAGCATTTCCACCCGATTCCTGTGCTCTAAAGATTGCAATCCGTTTGTGTTAGGAGATAAAAAAAAAAAACTTCTCGTCTTCAGTAGGCTGATTCAGGTTTAACATAATACCAATCAATTTTTAATTTTGTTTATGTGACACCTCACAAGAGCGCCCCTGTCTGTACAATTTAAAGACTGAGGAACTGTGTCACCACCCGGTTGGGCAGCGTTGAGGCGGGTTAAGGTAGGGGCTTTAGGAAGGGATTTATTAATGCAGGTCTTGAAGAGGTCCGGATTATATGACCGGGAAAAACAGATGGTGATCCGAATTATACAAAACGAGTTAAAGAAATGACCCGTTCTCATCAAGCCAAGATCAACTGTGAACGGGTGTTCCGCTCCTGTCCGTTGAGTTTCACGCAGATGCACCGGTGCACCGGGATAGAGCAAGCTACATTAAAATACCCTTAGAACCGACCCAGTATGCCTACATAGTGTTTGTGCATTAGATATGGCAATCAGTCCTTTAACAACGGATTGTCAATCAGTCGGACCGCCCACCCTAGGGTTATTCATTAAATTAATCATTATACACCTCGGGGCACAGGTTGAACCTATTGTTAAATTCCAAAAAAAAGTCGTAAACACACTTTGCGTTAAAAAAAATGATTCCGAAATCCCTTCGAAATCCGTTCGATGACAGAACTGTGAACAGGGCAAAGGGTTTCAGTTCATAAAAACATTTTAGTCGTGTCACTAACACATCACAAATAGTCTAAGCTCTAAGCAATCAATGGGATTCGTTATATTATTATTGGGGGTAGGTTCTTATTATTGGTTCTAATCCAATACCCAGTAAGTAAAGATCGAATAATAAAAATAAAAATAAAACAAACAAGAATGCGGTGTTGCATGAAATTAATTTTCCGCTCTCCCGACAGACGCGTCGTAAAATACCGTTCAGTAAGAGTTAGATGTTATATGTGCTAATTTATTGTGATATCGAGACTAAAGAGAGTTGTCACACCGCGATCTAGATGGTTAGGCACAAGTTTGAAAGTTTTGCCATAAAAGAAAAATAAAAATGAGATTTCTTTGAGCACACTTCGGCACACCGAAAATAGCAAATAAAATAAATTACGCTAATTTTTAAGATATTGACATTTTGGTACTGACAAATAAATAATCGAAGAAGATAATACTAACAAATATAAACGAAACATGAAAGAAAACAAGACACATACATTAAAAATAACGGTCACAACTAGGAATCGAACCCAGGATTTCTTGTCTTACCGGGATAGCTTCTTAAATCAGATTTGTTCGTGCTATCTTCATCTTCAATGATAAATTACATTGATGGGTAAAACCTTAAAAAAGTTGTTCCAATAAAAAATGAATATTCACTTAGACTTTTACAAAAAGTCAATAGGTATCCCATATAAATAAAAATCGGATATGTTTATCCAAGACACTATCTAGGTTATAAACCAATTCATTAGAAAGTTGTGATCATTCAAAAAGGTAGCTGCCAAAAGTATGGGAAAAAATTTGTTGCAATAACATATTGTTAGTTCGGAATTTGAAATATGAGATCGACAAATATGACATTAAATAACTAGGTCCCAATGATCGAATGGTTAAGACAAGAGATCCTGGGTTCGATTCCTAGTTGTGACCGTTTTTTTATATTTATTTTATGTGTCTTGTTCTGTTTGATGTTTCATTTTGATTTGTTAGTATTATCTTCTTCTACAATGATATATTACATTGATAGATATAACCTTCCAAAGAAAGAAAAGTTGTTCCGATAAAATTAAATAAATAAATGCCTAGTACCTACTCTATTGAAGGTATTGTATCTACATCGATGACCTACTCACAAATATTTCAGGAAGTCCCGAGGAAAATAATTTCTCTTAGGGCCTATTTTATTATTGGGGATGCTGTATGGAGGATTTTTTTTATTTATTTATTATATTTATTTTATTATTATGCCCACTTAGAGTGAGCATGTCAGAAGTGTCGGTTGTCCAACGAATGGTTCCCGCGGCGGCTTTTTCCATACCCCAATACCCGCCTCCGAAATTTCATAATGTAGGTAAGTACTGAAGATTAAGTTACTTGCTAACTCATATTTTGTTACCTTTTAACACATGATTCCAGTTTACTTTAATTCAATATATAATAGGCAATAGGCTATATTGTTTAACCTGGGGTTCCAGAAATATATCCAACCCAATTTACAAAAACCTCGCCAACAATAATTGTTATTTTGTATAAATTTGTGTATTTAAAAAAATATTATTATTATGGAGATATATTTTTTGTACCGAAAGTGATTATGTTGACAAAAAAGGGGTAACATGTAAACTATGTAGTTGGTAAGGTACCAACCAAGATATCATATACATTGTTGAATCAATTGAAATATCGTCCCTGCCGCTGACCGGAACTGTGTCTGCATACCAACCTGACGTAAAAGGAGGTACCTACTTACACACTTCTCACTTTAGAACATTGTCAAACGACTCGTGTCCTAGTTTGACCCAGTTTTAACATGGCTGTAAAATGGCCACCGCGACCAGCCATAAACATGTTTTTACTGTTGGAAGCCAAATAAACACGCCAGTATTATATGAATCACCCGTTGACCCCTACATTGCCGACTACAAAGCGTTTTTTTGACTTCTTCTTCTTCTTTTTTAACCAGGAAGAAAGAAAGAGACAATACATTCGCTTCATCGCTTCGCCCCTCCAAAATTCTGCCTTTGACCTTGTTTGACCCTGGTGAACGATGAACTTGAATATTATTTAAATCATATTAACGTTCGAGAGAAATTCGGTTTTTTATACCATTAACCGTAAAATTACTAAGGCATTTTATGTTCTAAGGAGTTTATAGTAGGAATAACGTTGGTGAAATGGTATCCTTATAGCTGTAGGTACCAGAATATGATTAAAAATTAGTAAGTAGGTAGAACAGTAAAATACCATGATTTGTATTGCCTACAACAATTTTATTATAAGTTAGCAAATTAGTTCGTTTTTCAGGGGATAGTTGTTCTCTTCAGTACTATATAAAAGTTTCCATTTTAATTTTTTCCACAAAGTATCGTTGTGATATCGAGATGATAGGATGATTTTATCAGATATGATCACAAGATGCTGGATGACGGGATGAGAATCCTGTTCAATTGCATACCATTCATTTTATAAACATTTGTTTAGTTTAGTTGTAGGTATATATTAGTGACTATTGCTGTTGTTATTTTAGTGAGGATAATTTGTTTTTTTTTTGCATATGTATTGTAATTTATTTGGGTTCTAATATCTTATTTTATTATTTATTTAATATTTACAATTTTGAATTTTTGTAAATATTTTAGCCCACGGGTACTGACTGGACCCTTAGTTTTTCGTTATAATTTGATATTTATGTGAAAATCTGTCATTACATTATATTTGTATTGTTAATAATAATTATAATAATATATAATAATTAGCTGTCCGTAATATCATAATAATGCGTAAAAGACTTGAACACTGTATAAAAAAAACAAAAAAATATTCGGTAACTCTTTAATAAAGTTTGATATGCTCAGAACCAAAATGTTGTTTCAAAATTTGTCCACGAATATAGCGTTAATTCTTCAAATTTCAAAGTTAATTTTCATGTTCTGTGAAATATTTTTTCAAGTTCTGTTATTATTTCAGGTTTGTCAAGCAACTAGCCTATAATGATATAATAACAGAACTTGAATAGGACTTTCACCGAACCCGAAAATGAACGTTGAAATTTGATGAATTGTTCAAATTCTCCGAAATAACCCGACCTTAATAACATTTAAAAAAAAAGTTAGTTCACGTTGACACATAGACGGATGGCCATACTATCGTAAATAACACCCTAAATATTATAATACTATTTATAGCCCAATGACACTTTTAATTTCTAACAGTTCTTAGGTAACCAAGGATAAGTGGACGATGATAAGTTCGACTTTCGAAAATAAAGCGGGAAGTGGGATAACCCTCAACATTCTGCAAACTGACACATCGCCTTCCGGATATCCGTACGAGAAAGTGGTTTTTAGCGCGTCATTCAAATAAAGAACAGTTTCATATTTTTTCACTGCCCGTTATTCATCAACACAGTAGTGTAGTAACCATCCAAAAGCTGGTAATATGTGTTAGTACTATAATACGAAATACCAAGGAATTTCTCATGAATCCGTGGGAATGGATCCTGAGTGGAATTGATGTCTAGCGGCTCACGTCTCTTCATTAAACGGGGAAATATTTCAGTAGGTACCTGGTACCTATTGTCGAGTAACTGTACCTGGCAAGGCGGTCATTTAACCCAGCCATGGGCCATCTGATACTCGGATTTCTGAACTCAGAGCTGCGACTTCTCAGCGAAGCCTCTTCAAAAAGGAATGTTATTGAAAATTTGCGCGTCCGGAGTGTCCGGACTGTCGTCATTTTTTTCAAACAACGGGATTTTGTACAATGCGATTACTCATTATAAATGCACGGTGACCTCTTTCAATGATGTACGTGGTAATATGCGTAAGACACGCACACATTACCTATAATAATTATATTCCTTCATAATATTTTTAGAACAATTATTTGGAACACCATGTTATTTCATTTTTACCAAAAATTTTCATTACATTTTTAAAAACAGCTTTCGTAAATGCAAAAGCTCGATTTAACAGAAAATATGAAAATAAAATATATTTTTAATATTATGATGAACTTACCCGTGATAATTGCATTAAATTATAGTTTAATTTCATAGCACAATAAACAGTTATTTATTTATTTTTGGCAAAAGCTGAATTGAACACACTGCAAACACAACTAACTAATAATTGATAGAATAATATTCATTGTCTACTTAAGTTTATTTTCACTTAATTACACCCGCGGCTTTCAGAAAGAAGATGACTTCACTTCGAGACGATATTTTGAATAACTCGGCGACTCGGATTTAGTAAACCTCTTGATAACGGGACATGCGCGATACGCGTTCCGTAGGTAGGTACCAGGTGCAGGTACCTACTTCACACATGACATTCGTCACCGCCACCAGCGCCATCTACCAACAGGCTATAGTACCAACTAACAGGATTGAAGTTAGTGCAAACATGGCCGCATGGCCGAGTAAAAAGTTGGAGGATTCTACCCAAAAAATCCAAAATAATAGCAATTTATTTTATGTTCCACAATATTTACAAGACTGTATCGAAGATAGTTTAGACCTTTCGGAGTTCCAGAAAGCTTTCGATGAAATTCCCGTTGCCTGTACTTCTGGAGAAAATAGTCTCAAACGAGAGGTGACGTCCGATGAGAAATTGGAAACCGACACGGATTCCGATTTAAACAGCGACGACAAGAAAAAACGAAGGTACGTGGGTCTCCTTGCATAATTCTTTTGTTGCTTTTGTTATTATAAACGAGTAACATCAACATTAGTTTTGACAGCTTGCGGATTTATTCTATAAGCAGTCGTAAATAACATCGCGTCCTCTCTTTCCCACTTATGTTTTTCATATTCTTCACCCTTTTCCACTTTGAATTTCTGATTATAAGTTTTTGTTAAAAATATCTTCTAATGCCCATATTTATCAAGGATTGAATATCATCACTCGAAAAATATTCTAGAAAAATTACAAATAATCTATATTGGTTTTATTCTGTTTACTGGAATGCGATAACGAATTATTTATCAAATTTGTCATAACAATATTGTAAGCATGTAATTAGTTTTTTGGCCGTGGCAGTGGCGGTGGCGATAAATCCAAAAAGATCTCAAAAATCTGTTGTCCTTGCTTGGCGTCTGCTAAATATCGTAAATATAGTACATACCTTATGGAAACATTTTATATGAGCAATTAGTTAAAGTGTAATTACTATTTTTGTAAAGTGGTAATTTATTAACAACAACAAACCGTCAATAATACTGTTTTCTCCAGCATTTCTTTTATAATTCTTGGTCCTATGCCAATTTGGTTTTTTATACTATACCAATACTAAAATGTTTATTTCTGTAGTGTGATGTCATGCTATTTCTAAATTGGAGCATAAACTAATAGCAAAAGACAGAACATAACCTCAAACCCTTCAGAGAAGATAACGAGATTCCTATCAGAATACTGCTTGTATTAAACAATGGGTTAAAACGTTTATTGCACTTGTTGCTTTAAGTTTAAGTTTAATATTTAAAAAAATGTATTTTTCAATAAAAAATTTTAGGAGTGAAGAAAAGTACTAATTACACAAAGCATAATATAAACAAAACACCGCTTTTTTATGAACTGTGGACAGAAGTCACGTATTCTTCTATCTCAAATTGAAGCTATTATATTATGTTATATCCATTTGGATTTTGATTCCACAACAAACTATATTTGTAGGTAGTAAGTAGTACCAATAGTTAATAATAAATTTTAATTTAATTGAAACAAACTGTTTTTTGCGATGCTAATCTTTATTTGAAAAAAAATTGCAAATCATTGAAATAATGTCAGTAATGAATTAGTCAATGCAATGTATTCTCATTTTATGGGCAACTCTATGGTTATAAACTCGCTCGCTGCCGGCTTTGTACTGTATAAGATTGATGTATACTTTTTTGTTTTGTTTTTATCCACTTACTATAGTATAGTGATACCTTTTTGTTGTTTTATCAATTTACTATAAGCAATATGAATGTCGGTTCACATTAAGCGGATAATATATAACATACACATTCACTGCCGGCTTTGTGCTGTATTAGATTGACATATGGTATCTTTTTTTTGTTTTTATCAACTGACTATAAGCCATATGAACGTAAGTTCATAGTAAGTGGATAACATACAACACACACGTTTGCTGCCGGTTTTTTACTGTATAAGATTGACATAAATAATAGAAGGTAAATTTTGGGGATTAGGATCACAGGGGCAACCTACAGGGGCAATCTACAAAAACATAGTTTTGGGATAAACCTAAATTAAGATTGGAATGCGCATATGCCCACCTGTCTGCCCAACTGATGTGCCCAGCTGTATCTCTTAAACGGCTGTATGTACGAGATAGAGCTTTGTGTCACTAATAAATATGATTATGGCATTACCGAAACCAATGTTAACTCAAATCACTAGTTTTTGTAGTTAGACCCCTGTGATCCTAACCCTCCGAAATGTAAATGAAAATAGCTGTTTGTTCCCAAAACCAAAAAAAATAGCCTGATGATTTAACTATGTATTAGAAAATATGTCATACAATTACACTATACAAATTTAAAAAAATAACCGGTTCTCATTCGAGTGAACAAATGTTTCGGGTTCTCACCCGGGCTTCGCGGGTTCTCACCCGGGCTTCGCGGGTTCAATCCTTTGCTAGCTAAGTCTTCCAACATCGCACAAGCATCACTTTCCACATAACGAACAATTTATATACATTTACCATATTATTTAATTAATACCATTCCTAAACATATTGATATGGAGAAATGAAACTGCTTACTGAGGTTTAAAGCCAATATATCCACCTAGATTTAATCTTTTATCCCATATTTTTGGGTTCTATAAATTTGGCACATTATGGCAAACGATCGATCAAAACATTTTCGCAATCTTGGCATAATATGCCACAAATCGCTCAAATGGTTATAATGATGGAAGTAGGAAGAATTAAAATATTCTCAGGTCATTTGTAACCCGGGAATAATTAAGTTAAAAAAAAAATTATTATGGGCTTACCAATCAGTGTTGTGGTGTTGTTTTGCTAGATCACTTCCAAATACAATAATATTCACTTAAATCAATCATCTTCCCAATTTCAATATTGGTTTTGTTTTGATTAATGCAGAAAGTTAATGATTCCAGAACGCAAGAGCGGCCCATCCAACATGCCGGGGAGATATTCCTATCCATCGACCCGCCCATGTCCGACTCAGCCATGGAGCAGTCCCCTAACCACACCACCATCATCATCAGGACCAAGACGGAGCCCGAGAGTTCAAGCTCAGAGGGCATCGGGCGCTACAGCTGTGACCAGGGGGGCTGTACCAGGACCTACAGCACCCTGGGAAACCTTAGAACACATATGAAAACTCACAAAGGTTTTTTTTTCCTTTTTTATGTAAATCATTTGCCAAATTTTTATCAGAAATAGGTTAACTTCTTCTATCCATAGTGTAGTAACTATGAATGTAGGTTGTTTTTCAAGTTTTGCCAAAGGTACAACTGAATTTAAAATTGTACAAACGCCTGTTCTTTATTAATAGATTTATGTACACATATTGGCTGCTTACCTTATAATATATTTAATGAACATCTTACGATTTGCCGTCTGCCTCGGATAGCGGTCTAAGTTAACACACTTCCGGCTGGAAGGGTAGTTCTACCTTTTACACTTGAATGGTCCTACTTGAATGGCCGGAAAGGTATTGCTGTCCGATAGTTTTATATAGATATTTTATATCAATCTCTTTTTAGAGGTTCCGACTATATGTATTTAAAAAATGTGAACCAAGTCTTCCCCATCTTTGACTTCTTGTCTTTTGTGTGGAAGAATATTTTTATAGAACGGGTAATACATCCATACACTTATTACACTCCGGAATGCGGTAGTTTTTTTTTTTTTTTTTTGTAATATAATAAAATATTTATATTTTTTTACACATAAAGCATCACTAAATGGCCAAACTCTGACTCCAGTTTATGGAGTCGTATTACAAAAGTGGTCTTTAATTTAAGACAATAATTTTATAGGGTGAGAACTACGTAAATTTTTTTATTAAAAATAACATATTATTTTTAAAGGTATAGCTGTTTAAAAGAAAATCTGTTTTTAAATGGGACCCTTCTTTTCGCCCGCTTGAAGTGCATTAAGATGTTCATTATATTATTATGGCGAATATAATTTAGAAATGAAATCATGGAAATTGATAGAAAATTATATATATGTTGGGGAGCGGAGCTAAATTTTCGAATATTTTACTTTTTTATTATCTTAGATTGAGTCTTAAAATTTGTGATACTCCATCCAAGAATTTGGTTAGTAGTGCGGAGGGCCATTAAACAGCAAATAATTCATTCTCAATGTTCCCATACGGAGTATCATGTCTGGCCACAGCTGGATTCAGATAGCGACTGCGATGAAAAAAAAATGTTTTGTGACAATTACAGATAATTTTTTTTTTTTAAACTTTGAATCAATTTCTAAGAAATCACTTGTTGGGTTTAAGCCAATAATAAAAATACAGATTATTGTTATGGTCACTTGTAACACTTAACTTTTTCAGATTGTGTATTCCAAGGAATCTAATCTATTTAAAAAATATATATTATTCAATTAAGATCTTGTCTACTAAGCTTAACACTTTGTATTATATTGCGGGCTATCTACCGTTAAAAGTTATATGTTGTCACAAATGTTTCTTCCTTGTTATCTAGATATGTATCTGTTTGATATTTTGTAATCTTTTAACAATTTAAGCTTTAGTTAACGTATTATGCTAAATCACAAACCATAACTATTTACATAATAACAAATATTTTATATTATCTTTCATGCTGCCAATACAGGCTATGTTATATAAGGTAAAGTTATGATATTCCTGTATAATTTTATTTATGTTATTTTATAATGTGACCATTCATGAGAGTTAACCTCTAATTCGTTTTTTAAATAGTGTCAATTTATCGCATCTCTCAAGTACCCACAAAACTGTTTGATAAATATCAGTCTGCTTGACAAATGAAATCGCTAGTTAAATCCAAGATGAAAATTTATTCTTCATAGCATTCCAACCAGCCCACACTGATAGCCTGCGAATGTTTAATAGTTTATGTAATGTCGACAATCGTTTCCCAGTTACTGAGGAAGTAAACACACGGCTGAATTCAAAACATCCGTTCTATAAAAACATTTGATAGTTAGCTATAATCTGTGATCGTTTTAATTGTTTTTCAAAATGTGGTTGATGTGATAACTTCTAGAGAGATTGGAAGACGAGGGAGAATATTCTAGATGGTTGGAGATACTGTGGAGCGGGCTCAGAAGTGCGTGTGAGTGGAGAGTAACGCAGGACCCAGGGTCCGTTATTGCGTCTTTATTGGTTTCCAAATCTTTTCACCATTGGCTATATATCGCTACCTTACTATGACAGAACCTAACTGCTAGGAACTAATTCTGAGATATACACAGTCAAAGTTTTGATTCCTACTTTCAATTTTTATTCCTACTTTTAATTTTAATTTCGTACATGGGACCTATTGAATCATATTTTTGTTTCATACAATATAATGGTTTGGTTCTCACGACGGTTAGGATTCTGTCATAGTTAGATTGCAATACATAATATATATATATAACCTTTCCAAAGAATAACACTCTGTTTTCGCTGTAAGCCTAAAATAAATAAATTATAAGCTAACATTCTAGTTCCCACTTCTAAAAAATCCTTCCCAGCTACCAAATTACCATGACTAAACTGAGAAAAGTTGCTTTTATACATTACATTTAATGTTTCAGTAAAACAAACATATTTGAAAAATTGTATCAAGTATATTGTTAGGAACCAAGGATACTTTGGAGAAGTCCGATGGCACTTCACTGTTTTTTTTTTTTTAACTAAACATGCATTTTGTACTTTTAATATTGTCACACTGCAGCATGAGTCAGTTAGTGTTTATTTTGAGTAAATGCCATCGTATAAAGGGCCAAAGATCGAGAGATCTCCCGGTTGGGAGACTAAACTTTGTGTTTCCTGACTGTCGCCAATCAATCAGCCTTTCAAAAGAAAAAATGAAAAGTGGATTCACACTCAAACGCAAAACATTCTATCTCTTTGAAAATGAGGTTTCTATTATTTTTTGTTTCAACTTGACTTAAAACAATGTCTCTAAAATGTGTATATATCTACATTTTGACATGACATGAGCTTTAATGTGATATTTTTTGTCTGTAGTAATTTCTTATTCAATTAATTTTTCTCTTTAAGACGTAGTGTGTTCAAATGAAATCTATTTCATAGTGTCGAGTAAGACATTAAGAGACTACTGTCAGTTAAAATTTATTGGCTGTCAGCGTAGTTAACTACGTACATTAAATAAATAATTGCATCCTAAGTTTAAACACTGAGTAAAACTAAATAATTTAAATGTTAAACATGATTTAAAAATTATTGGGTTAAATAATTTTCATATAAATAGAATTTCCATTAATTAAATCAATTTTATTTGTTTTAATATTAAAAAGAATTTTAAAATTCACTGAAAAATAAATATTTAAATTAATGCATGTTTTTTTGTTGTTGTTTTATGTTATTACTTTAATTCATCGACATCCAAGTTGATAGACCAGTCAATCAGGGAAAGGTGGCATGACCGTCTCCCTTTCTGTGATTTGTTAATAAATCAATCTGATAGTATACAGGCAACTCGAATTGTAATATCACTATTCAGTCCTCGAAAACTGAATAGTGATAATAAAAACGTGCTTATGAATAAGTAGTTCTTTTTACAATGGCGCACAAATTTCTAGCTGTGTTAAATACTACAAATCCCAAATCGGGTAAACAAATGTTAGATCTTATTTCCGAAGTTGAATATTTTGTTATATTACATATTTAGTTAGACACTTTTACAAATGTGTTATTATTTGCCCCCTCACTCATTTTTAGCGTCGCTATTCCAGGCGGTTTGTTTAAAAATGAACATTCAAATCCCGCACAGAAAAGCCCGTCAATGTGCTGCGCTGCAAACCTTTGCCTTACTTCACCAAACTTTTCTTTTCTGGATAGGGTCTGGTTATTTCAATGTGCAATCTTCGGCAGTCAATGTAAAAACGATGTCATAGTTTATTCAAAGCATTCTCAAACCCTCCTGGTGCCAAAAATATGGTCACATGGTTTGCCTCCAGCTCTTTGAAATGATACCCTGATTTCATGTCTTGTCTGATGGCAAGTCTATCAATTTAGATGTTTATGCTTAAGTTATATTTTGATATCTGTGTTTCAGGTGAATACAGATTTAAATGTCCGGAGATCACCTGCACCAAGGCATTCCTCACGTCGTACAGCCTAAAGATCCATGTGAGAGTTCACACCAAAGTCAAACCCTTCATCTGTATGCTGGAAGGGTGCTTGAAAGCTTTCAATACCTTGTATCGGTAAGTCACTAACTATTACATAATATGTATTTTGCCTTTGTCTTATCTAAATATATAAAAATGAATGTTTCTTCGTTTGTCCCCTATGGACCCAAAAAATACTAGACCAATTTCACTGAATATTTCAAAGTTTGTTCTTATCGGTGTCCTAGTGTTTGGTAGAAGAAGTCGAGGACCGAGTTGACGCATTATCTCTGCACTGGATTGAGATACGGAGTGGAATACAAGTCTATTTAAAGTAGTTAGTATAGTACCAATGTGGTATACAGTAGTGAATGGTGGAAGTCAGGGATGAATTTATGATTTTTGGAAAATCTTCTTGAATTTTTTAACAGGAATAAGTCAATATTGAACAGTGTGAAAATAATTTATGATTTTCCGAGGAAATCTTGATTACATATGAGGAAAATCTTATTGAATTTTTTTAACACGAATAAGATAATGAACAGTGTGAAAACAATTTATGTTTTTCTGAGGAAATCTTGATTACATATGAGGAAAATCTTATTGAATTCTTTCAACAAGAGTAAGATAATGAACAGTGTGAAAACAATTTATGATTTTCTGAGGAAATCTTGATTATGAGGAAAATCTTATTGAATTTTTTAACAAGAATAAGATAATGAACAGTGTATTTATGATTTTCAGAAATACTTCTTGAATATTGAACCTTTTATTAAATTTCCAACATAATTTTAAAGCATTGATACATATCATTGGGTAAATATTTACCTAACCACTGCACTTTTAAAAGATACAGATTATTACACTTCATTTCAACTTACTTACCACAAGAAACAACTATTTATGTCGGGAGTGTTGGTAAAAGGTGCATTAAAATTCCATATTTATTTAATCAAAAACTTCGAAATTTCCCTTATAAAATGATTCCTCTGCCGCTATTTTAGATTTCATTTGTATGGATTGACGTTTGCGAAAGTTTCTTTTCAATCTAAATATTATATTTACCCAAATTAAGAATTCAATAACCTGTTTTGTGCATGTAAATAGTTGTTTCTTGTAGTAATTGTTGAAACGACGAGAACACCTTTGTAACCTTCACTGGCTCAAGTGCCCTGAAAGAATCCAGTACAAACTGTGCTGGATGGTGTTTAAATCCATCAATGAAATGGCCCCTCCCTACATATCTGAACTATGCGTCCCGGAAAACACTGGTCTGAGGCAGTCAACTCTTAGATCAGCAACATCATCAGCTGTAGGCAGACTTATAGAACCTAAGCGCAAGCCAAATACTAAGTTTGGTGATCGCGCTTTCGGAGTATCTGGGCCGAAGGCTTGGAATAAACTCCCTCCGGAACTAAGATCCATAACAAGTCCAACAGAATTCAAGTCTAAAGTAAAAACTTACCTTTTTAAGCTGTCATATCCTTAAATTAAATATACCATTCCTAAGAGAAAGTCCAGTTATATTCAATTTTCCAATTATGTCCTAAATCCTGTATCTAAATTTCGCTAATAAACAATTAGATAATGTTAATTAAGTGTTAATCCCAAGTGACCTACCAGGTAAGTATTGTACTGTATAATATTATCTCCATAAATAGTTAGTAATAACATAGATCACTGTAGAAATGTATTATAAATTTGTACAGTGCGCTATACAAGCCATCCAATTATTATTATTATTATAAGTACGGCAGTTAGGTAAATATTTACCTTTCATGTGGCAAGTTTTTAAAATATTTAGTACTACATATATTTCTATCACAATTATTGAGAAAGTATACAATTTACATAATGAGGGTTATTATTCTCATTATGTAAACTGAATGCGTACGTATTAATGCGGCGGAGCCAAGCGTCTACATCACTCAGAATTTTTTTTGGATTTAAAATTTTTTTATACGATTTATCACCCGGTTTTTTTTAACCCATAGAGGCGTAATACACAATGTAATTGTGAAAGGATCTCCCTCTAATATTATCTTGGCAAAGCAAATGTTAGATGAGCTTGTGGCCGAATGCCAAATCTTGATAGAAGTCATAAACATTTAAGAAAATGAATTATCAATTTATTATTCCAAGTTGCGAGGCAGACTTAAATAACTCACAGTGTAAGGGACATTTAATCTCATAAATACAAGACACACTTAAGACATCTCTCTGTTCTATAACATACAATGTAATATGTCAATACTCTATACAACAAGTACATTTGATAAACCATACTTAAATAGAGATCTGTATATGTGGATGCACTTAAAATATTTGCAGATTTTCAAAATGTACAGCCGAATGTAGAATACAACATGTTCTAGAAGTTAACCTTTACTTGTATTATATTTCCATTCCTAATGGCTTTGATGTTTTCCATCAACAACGTTGTATTTGTATTTCTGTTCTTGATGTTGAGACTATCATTGTTATGCTGGTAGCTCACAAATAGCTCGGCAGACCGTAGCGTGAAGTGTTGATAAATAGAAAAAACAAGTGTATTTGAACTGAATAATTGCTTCAAACTTGTAAATTTACTCAAGTCATAGACATATGAATATTAGTAGACCTGCCCTAAGTGATTAAAAGCGTATTATCCCCACTCCCCATACCGGTTCCATTGAGCCGGCTGGGCTCGCATATGGCTTCAAGTGAAATTTGAAAACGTGACGTCATCATTCTTGTGCGAACTATGGTCGAGGCATCATCGGTTCATTTTACGAAATAACACGGCAAAATGTTGACTTTTGATATGAAAACTTGTAAAAATAGATGTGAAAAAGAGAATAAACCCAATTGTCGTATTACATTCCATAAGTAAGCATTATTTTACTTTATTTTAAGCTTATTCACACCGTATTATATGGATCAGTTTTAGAAACATATACTATTACATCACAATGTAGCGATTCTCAAGTGTGCTCATCGTTGTTTACTGGGGTAAGTAAATTATGAGACATTTGTAAAAGTGTCTTAACTAAATACTCTGAAACTAACTTCGACTCTGAAATAGAAGCTGCCTTACTTTGCCGAATTTGGACTTCGCAAATTAGTTCATAACGTGGCGAGTAATTTGCGCTCCCATGTAAAAATGTCTATTCATTCAAACGCAGATTTTACTTTTAAGAAGTAAATGGTGATATTATAATGCGAGATGCCTATTTACTGTCAGATTGATTTATTGACGAATCACAGTCAGCCTTACTCCCCTCGTTCTTCAACAGTTGATTTTACCCCTCGCCCTTATCTTCTCGTCTATTAATTCCTATGTCTGTGACTCAAGTATTTTATGATCGTAAAGAATTATTGCAGTAGAACTTCAAATAACGGGACATCTGGTTATCCAGACACGAATTATTACAGTAGAATTTCAAATAACGGGACATCTGGCTATCTAGACTCAAATTATTACAGTAGAACTTCAAATAACGGGACATCTGGTTATCCAGACTCAATTTTCATTTTTATTTCGTCCATCAAATGAGTAGCTCAAGGTCATATTAAGTATTAGCTGCTAATGAACACGTTGCTTTGGTCAAAAATCTGATTACACCGTTTTACAGCCAAACCACTAGAGGGTTAATATATATAGGCTAAATGTCACTTTATTAAGTATTGTATTGCCTTTATTGTATGGCTTTAACAAAAATAACATTTATTTACTGAAGTTTCTTGTCAGTCACTAAAGTTTTAAATATTTTTTTTCTTTATTCAGTGCATTGTTTATTACAGCCATTGGGAATTTTTCAACCACCATGCTAGGCACATGCCCATGTTGTGGTGGTCGATTATATTTGAAGTACATTAAAATAATATTCAAATGTAGAAGAATTTAAAAGAAATATAGAAAGTATATAATGAAAAAGAAAATAAGGAGTATAGATCTAATACAGGAGTTAAGATCTAAGAACATGTTGTTTATTTCTATTACCCCAGAGAGCTCAGACTGCTATATTATCTCATTTCACAGGACAGCACAATGAAAATAAACACTGTCACATTGTTACAAATTTACAAATTTATTTCGGAATCTGATTTTTATTTTCAATAAAAAACAAAAAAACACACATTCAATTATGTTTTCAGATGATATGTGGTTAGGTACTTTTAAATCACTTGAAGAATTTATATTTATCTTCTAGTGTCTAACTTAAAATAATGAGTAGCAATAATACTAGTGAGCAAACTACTACATACATGACACATACAAATAAATAATGTTCTGTACCTTATTATACTACGAGATTGATTATACGGATATTCAATTAACCTCTTGGACCGATTACTTTAAATAATCGGGGTTCTTTCATTACGAGAAATTGTATAAACTGTAGTAAATTCACAGAATTGTTTAAATTTTTCATTTAAAAATTTATTTTCATTGAAAAGTTGCGAAGGCATCTATTCCATGATTTCTTTTTTGTCCACCCTCTCCCTTCAGTCTCTTAAGGGACCTGGTATTAAACGATAATTTATTTATTTTAGATTGAGGGCCCACCAGAGGTTACACAATGGCAACACCTTTGACTGCTATCAGTACGGATGCACCAAACACTTCACCACACTCAGTGACCTCAAAAAACATATACGAACTCATACTCAAGAGCGCCCATATAAGTAAGACCCTTTTTATACATTTTACAGTAGATTTTGGAAATCATTTTCATATTAATCTTAATCTTACCTAAAGGCGGAACTATTCTAACTTGTGATAAGACATAATCGATACATTTGAATAATGAAAATACCCTTTTCCAAAACATTTCAATGATTGAAAAATTATACTTTAAATTAATCGAAACGAAGATGACTTCACTTTTAAAATAAATAAAAAAAACCTTTCTGTTAATTCCAGCTGGGTTAATTAACTCGTGATTAAAACCTCAGTTGCATCACATCCAGGTGATTATTTTGAATCAGCATTTGATATTATTGAAATGTTTCTTGTATACAGGTTGTCCTGGGGTAAAGTGCGCTAACTTCGGGAGGTGTTTATACATTATGGTAAAAGTAAAAAAGAAAAATAACTTTTTTTGAAATTTCAATGTTTATTTCCCATACAAAAATAATTTTCCATCGAAGAATATTTATTTTCCCACACAAACAATTCAATGTTCTTAACCTTAAAACTACTTATTTATCTTTTTTACTTATACTATCATTTGGAATCACCCCCCGAAGATAGCTCACTTTACCCCCGGACGGACACCTTGTACATATATTCCTACATCTATAGAATTACTAATTAATTTTGAATTAATTTGAATCCATTATTTTTAAATGGATATCTATCTCGATTATGCCCATCGCTAGCTACACTCGACCAAATTTCACAGCAGAGCCATTTTTATTTGTTTTTTCTTTGTGTGAAATTATGGTGTCCAACTAATTAGATCTAACAGGGACCAGGGCCTCGATTCTCGACAAAGTCATTCCACTCGAACAACGAGTGGTTCGACCCACTCGTTTTTCGAGTGGAATGGCTTGACGTTTGGCATATGTAAGTATGTACCTTCGACTAGACTCGAGAATAAGAATGTCGACCAATGTACGTACTTCTGATGGTGATTGCGAGCGGCCTGGATTGGAGAATCGATACCCTAAACTAAACAAACGGTGACCGGATAAATCATCAAAATGATAATTCATCACATCTTTAAAAAGTTATATAAAGTCATGGAAAGTGATGAAACAAAAACTTTATTAACTGGGTTAAGTATGTTAGTTTAGGTTAGGTTAAAAAAAAAAAATTTTCATCGTTTTTAATGACTTTATATCACTTTTTAAAGGTGTGTTGAATAGTCACTGTGTTGAGTTAGCATGGAACCAAACAAACATGTATTATATATTGTATTTTCATCAGTTGACAAATCACCAACAATTGTTTTTAATGGGATATGTCGCCAATTAAAAACTTTACAAAATGTATTAATTAAATTTTTAAAAAAATGGTAATAAAGTGACTTTTTGAAGCTAGCTTATAATAAAATGTTCTTAGAAGATAACTTTCTGCGCAATATCATCCGTCGCATAAATAAGACAAAGTAGTAACAAATTATCTTTTATGATTTAGAGCAGGGGTTCCCAACCTTTTTGTACTCTAGAGCACATTCTTAAATATCGGTAGGGTGGCGAGCACCACCTACTTTTAATCGACAAACTCGGGGCAGCAATCGCAATCAAAATAACAACAACGCAGTTCCAGGCGGGGAATGCTATTTGCACATCACTCTTTGTACACGCCGAAAACCCGAAGTGAGCCGATGATCGCCGAACCGATCGGGACGGTATGAGCACATGACTACTGTCAGTTTGGCTGTCGGGGCCATGCTTATTGCTTTCACTGACAGACAGAGCTGGCAAAGTCATGTGCCATGTGTTTTGGCGCCTTTGGCGTTCATCGGCTCAGTTAGTGGTGTTCGTTCACTTCGGGTTTTCTGCGTGTACAAGGAGTGATGTGCAAATAGAACTCTCCGTTCCAGGCTAGCGTGAAGAATGCAGTCTGGCTCGCCGCTAGATAGGTTGCGACAAGTACTGTCAGCAAAGGAACCACTCATACATACAAAATCGCAAACATACGAACGTATTTAATAAACCTAGGTACTAAAAAAAATTAAAACTAACAAATAAATAAAAATAATTCACATTTTTAACTAATGTTTATGAAAATATTATTTCACTGTCGAATAGTGGCGGGCACATACGAATCGTTCCGCGGGCACCATGGCGCCTGCGGGCACGGGGTTGGGAACCCCTGATTTGGAGGATAATTTTTCATTCATGTGACATAATTAAAAGTGTGGTTAGTGGGTTTAATGATTTATTGATGGATTCTCATTAATATTAATTTTCAGTGAATTTGCTGCCATACAATGATACATATATCAATTCGTCACTGACACCGGTGTGTTTCTCAAGAGATTTTATTGATGACAGCTGTTCTTGTACTGGATTTATTTTAGGAATTTTAATGACCGCATTGTCCTTCGTATTTTATATATTTATGGTACCAGTGGCTTTAACTGTTTTGTATTGGAAAACTCGATTTTGTTCAGCAAATTGAATTGATGTATGTATTTGTTAATAATCAATTTGAGAATATGTAGTTTGGTGTGTTCCTGCCATGGAAGGGACAGAATGCACTGTACATAAGCGGTTCTTAAATATATAATACCTTCTCGATTAATGTTATCATGCATGTGGTATAATAACCGGTTAGTGGCTGAGTTGGCATTACTTCTGGGTCCCACCTAGGAATTGTGAGTTCGATTCCTCGACTTACTAAGCCCTCCAACACGACAAAAGCAACATTTTCCGCTTACTGTAGTTGTAGTAGGAGATTTTCAAATATTGTCAGGTTATTCGTGACCTGGAAATGTTAGTCTTTATTAAAAAAAAATAAAATTATCTGGAAATTTGTTACTAAAAAAGGAGTGACTTTTTTCTTTATTGGATTTTTCATAAATTGATATAATGTAACAGTTAGATGATAAAAAATACATTATTCTTCCAAATATAACCAGCCTAATGTTTCAAAGACATTATTAATGAACTAATTGTAATAATTATTAACCTAATTAAAAATTAGAAAACAAAACAGTTGGGTACAGATGATGGAATTAACTGTCCTATAATATGGGAAGTTAGCAGAAGCTTTGACACAATAGAGACAGAATAGATAATGATTATTAACTGCAGTTTGAAGAATCAGAAAACATTGTAGTGAAGTTGCACCTATGGCAATATTTTACAAAATTAATGTGATATGTAGTATGGAATACTGATATTGTTATGTGAGTATATTCTGAGTTATATTCTGATGAGTAGTTGGTGGAGACCAAATCTCATACAAGTATCACATTGACACATTATTCAATATGATCATAAGCTTTGGAATCAGATTAGACTAAAAAACTTTATTTTAAGTACCTACATGTAAATAAAAGAAAAGGTTTTGAATGTGAGGAAGGTTGAAAACTATCTGAAATTGTAAAACTAATCCTGTCCAGCATTCTTTACTTTATTTTTGTTTTATGTTATCTCTGCAATTTCAGATGTGTTGAGGATGGGTGCGGTAAGGCATTCACGGCATCGCATCACCTGAAGACCCATTCCCGCACGCATACGGGCGAGCGGCCCTACACCTGCGTAGAGACGCACTGCAGCCGTGCCTTCACCACCCCACACAGCCTCAAGAGCCATCAGCGCACGCATCTCAAGGCCCTCAACGCCAACGGTGACGCTAAGGAACTTCAAACTGATGCTGAGAATGCCACGGAAAGCAAACACAAAGTCAGTTTTTATTATTCTTTTCTGTATATTTATTGTTACAAAATTTTCACTGAATAGATTTGCATTGGTTGATAAATAATTTGTCTTGATGATGTTAGATGGCAGGCTTGCAAAAATAATGTGATTTTGATCAAACTGTTAGTGGGAAAATTAATTGTTTCACTGTAGCAAAAAACTTTTAAAACATCCATTACATGAGAAAGTTTTTTCTAACTTATTAACTTCTTGATCACCGATGCCAAATTTTCGTTGTGCGCTCGCTGATTCTATTTTTGTAAGAACTTACTTATTTTTTGTAAAATTATGTTTTCGTAACTTCTTCCAGATGTTTATATATAATTATAAAAATAGTATATAATCTATCATAAGTAGTTTCCCCAGAATAGATTCTCAGAGCATTGATTTTTTAATGGTATTCTTAAAGATACGCTGGCGAACAAGGGGTTAATTTCTTACATTTTTCAGGTTTCACCGGTCAAATCTGAAATCATGGAAGATAGAGAAGAAGCTGTCTGTGGAAATTCTACAAATGCCACCATACCGATAGAATCGACAAATGATGGAAGCCTTTCTCCAATGGACATTTCGAAAAATGATTGGGATCTAATCTTCAACAACATGAGTGACATTAACACCGCTTCTCCTAAATCCTTTAATTCTACCGATAACCAGCTCAGTATTTCACAAGCTTCTGAATCTAATATTGCTAATACTAAAAATGTTCCTAATATATTCTATAGTGAAGACATTGATACTAATAACTTATTAACCGATGATAATAATAATTCTAAAGATGTGACTATGGATAGGGTCTTTGACGACGCCGCATTTAATAATAAATTTTCTGAATGTGCGAATGAAGCCATTGAGCTGGCCTTGGCTAACGAAATAGAGCTGCATTCCCCCTGGGTGGATGTCAGCGCTTTGGCTGCTTCCATCACTAATCCCTCGGTCAACGTGCGGGAACAGGAACCACTTAACATCTTTCCCGGGGCCACCTTTGTACCCACCCATATCCAAAGTTACATTGATCTCCACGGGAACACGGCTGAGAACATTATGGATACCATGCCCTCGGATGTCTATTCTTATCTACCCGATGTTAGGATTACCCAAGAAGACAAACCTTCATTTTCTGAGGAGGTCATCGACACCATGGGTACAAATACATTGGTATTTGACGCTAATGATGATCCTGAGATCAATGATGTGTTTAATTCCAGGAGCACCGAACACAGTGAGATTAACAAACTTTTTGAAAAAGACAGCAGAATTTCCGAAGCCGTCAATGTGTTTGGAATGGAGAATCTTGAAATTAACGCTGCTAACTCAGTACTGTTCAACACAGACTTGAATCTTGAAGACACATTGCTGTTTGATAATGAGCCTCCGTCCGATATGTATGTTGTACAGACAGAAAATATTTTCAAAGTTGTAACTAAAAGAAATATTTTGCAAGATTTGACAGCCGAGGCCGATATTTGTAAATGCGTAGAGTGTAAATGTGATCCATTGAACATGCAATGCCAGTCCGGCTGTGGTTCTTCATCTTCGGATGAAGAATCAGAAACCGAAAAGACTTTGGAAAAATCTGACAAGTGCAACTGTGTGGATTGTAAATGTGATCCATCGACAATGCAGTGTCAGGCGGGATGTGGGGGACGTCTTGAAAATGATAGTTCCAACTATCTGGAGTACCACAAGAGACATGCTTCAGCCAAACTTGAAGATTATGGTCTGTTTGCTGAATCGGTCACAATGACTGATACTCCCACTCAAATTGGTGGATGTTGTTCCAAAAAACAAATCGTTCCCACCTCCGTTGGTGGATGTTGTTCAAAAAAACAAATTACTCCCACTTTAGTTGGTGGATGTTGCTCTACAATACAAGATCCTGAACCGTTATCAAATACAGGCTGTTGTGGTGCTGGTCAAACAGGTCATGTTTCAATCGCGACTGAACCTGTTATTCTAACCGCTCCACCATCCAATAATTCTTGCTGTTGTAGTAAGAAATCTGGTGAGGAGCCCTCCAAGATAACAAATAAAGAGAATGGTTTGGATTGTCACAAGCCGAATGAAAGCTCGGCAGCAGTGGACCCTCTCATAGAGCTGATCAGCACAATCGGGAAAGGCAACAAGAACCCCTGCAGCTGCTCCAGTACATCGGAGGGCCTGAAGAATGGCTGCTGCATTGTGGTTTGCCTGAAGACGATAGAGAGTCTGCGCCAGCTTATTACTTATGGTTACAATTTGAACAATCTGCTAAATGCACAAACACAGAAATGCTCCGATGACTCCCTTAAATTTGTATCAAAACATGTGGGGTGTAACAATATTACTACAATATGATTAATTTAACACCTTTTGCTATTAAAGTGGCAAAAAGTACATCTCTTATAAAAGACATTCTTCTAAACCAGTGGTTCCCAAAAGGGCGGCACCGCCTATTTTAGGCTCTGCCAGTATATTTGGCCTTAGTTACATTGGGGATCTAAGTTTGATTCTTAGTCAACTTAAATTTATATATCTGGACTAGATTATGGTTTCAACCCCGAAGGGGTTCGAAATCCATTGGCTCTTCATTCTTAAGAAATCAAGCCACTCCCCTCTAGTGATATCAATGGGGTTTCGTCAGACAAAAGTATTTCCCCTTTTTTCATCGACGGGCCATTGGCACTGTAGATGAGATTATACAATCAAAGGGACAGACTTGCAAAATAGTTTGGGAATCACTGGGGCCTAACTAACCAAACAATTTGATTTAGAACAACTTTTTACATACCTGCTTTTATGAGATGTTTGGATATTTTTGTTTTGTTTGTGTTAAAAATATATGTATGTTTGAGAGATAATGTATTTACATAAGTATGGGTGCTTAACTGATATAAATATTTACCAATTTTTATTATTAAGAATGTATATTATAAGTGTTCAGATTTTCCTAGAACCGTTTCACATTTTTGGAATGTGCATGACTGTACATATACGATATGTATTTCAGTATGCAGTTTGTGGCAATAATAACTATAACATGTTTAATATTTCTAATCATATTTATAAACCCACCTATTAAATTATTAATAACTTACTTATGTGATGTCATTGTGTGATTACCTTCAGAACAAATAACATTACATGTCATAAATTAATATGTCTGTCAAATATTTGTGTAACGATCACTGCCATCTATTGATAGCTGTGCTAAATAAATTGGTGCTAATACAGACATTGACTGTCTGGGAAAGTTTATAATCTTGGATATTGGAATGTAATTTCTTAACTTTGTTTTGAATAAAAGTTTTCACAGGTATTTACCCTTTATTATTAGAAATTACTGTTAGATATGAGGCAACAGTCACCAGTTATTATTGAAGTGATTGTGTTTATATTGTCTTTAAATATATTATGTATGTGTTTGAGTTCTTGTATCCCAGGGCAATTTTTTTTTAAATAGGCTTCACACCTTTTGAAAAAAAAAAACAGCAATTTTAAATGTTAGTTTTTTCAATGAATTCATTGTCACTGCTAAAAATTTGTAAATCGAAAAATCTTTTTTGTTGAAATATATGTAATATCTGTGCATGCATGTTTTAAAAATATATATATTCATATAAATGTAAATACTTATTTAGGTACATGGAATTACTTTCTTTAAATCGAACATTCACAAGGACAGTCGCTTAATTTGACTGAAATTTTGCTTCTCTTATTATCAATTTATAAGTCAAAATGCCATAAGTGGAGCATCCAAAACACTAAAATACGCACCTCTAAGCTCATTGTGCCCCTCTCTTTTTCTCATAAATATTACATTTGGCAGAAAGAGATGCTACGAAAAAGCTCTCAGCGGCAAGATAATAATATGTATAAAGGTATACTAGTAGATTTTAACAAAAAAAAATTTGTCTGTTGCAGAGGCATAGCTAGGTTATATAATTAAATTTCACATCCCGTTTTGGTGCCCCCCATAGTCCGGCACCCGTGAAATTTGCCTCCCTGAACCCCTAGCTAAGTCTCCAGTCTGTTGTATGAAAGATAATACACGTAAAAATATATTAGGCTAGTTTTACACTCAGTTAAATTTACGACTTCTGTAGGTTTTTTTATAAGTTACTTCGCAAGTGCATTTTCATATTGCTTCCAACGGTAATAAGTTTGAATGTTTAACTTATGTAAGTGCTCACAGAGACCGCTACACATATCCGCTACAGCTTATTTGCGGTAAGATGACTTCCTGTCCGTGTTGCTGCTGTAATAATTTATGCTACTTTGTCAACAAAGGCAAAAGGGTCCAAAGAAAGTGTCTAAATAGAAGTTGGCCCGAGAGAATTTTTTTCCAGATTCTATCGTCTCGTAAACAATAGAATTAAGAATGTCGGACTATAACAGTTCTTTAATTTTATCTGAATCTTCGACCAATGGTAGTTCTTTAATTTTATCTGACTTCGAATTTGAATATTTTATGTTAGAAACAGAAACACTGAGATTAGAAAGAATTGGACCGCTAATCAAAAAGAAGGATACTCAGTTTCGGAAAGCTTTTTACCACCTGAAAAATAAATGACAACTCTTCGATTTTTGGAATCAGAAATTTTTTATCTATTTGCATTCATTTTCATGGTCCTAATTTGGGTTTTATCTAGTGTCATTTTTTATATTGTTTTCGGGGGATAATTACATAGGTACTTATCCTAATCAGATTTTAGATCAAATAATAAAAATACTAGTTTTCCCGAGAATAGAAATTCTACAAAAACTTGTTTTCGTTTTAAGCATATCGCATCGTCGTTCAGGTACCATTTCTTGCGATAAGCATCTCAACTTATCAAATTGATTTATAAGCTGTGAGAAGGCTGTGAGTTCGCGTGGACAAGATTAAACCTCATAAAAAGTCACGCAAATTACGACTACTGTAATTTGATGTAAATAAGTACTACTCTAAGTTGCTGTAAGTAAATTCTACTGTAAGTAACTTAAAATTTCGTTTACATTGGTAATTTTTCCGTAAGTCACTTACAATGTGTGGAAGTGGGATTTTTCTTGTTTTGTATATAATAGATGCGTAATGCATCTGTAAAAACATTGGCAAAGTAAAGTGTAGAATCTTGTAGAGTTAATACTAATACAAATAGTTACTCAGCTCTCTGGTGAAAGGTTTAGGCATCATTCACCAAGTAAATAATGATTATTAATTTTTAATTATCATCTAATGTAAGGTAAGTAGAGAGAGTTTTCCACCCTGCCGTCTAGTTAGTTGCTACCCCACTGTTTTCGAAGCACGGAAGTTGAACCATCTCGATTTCTGTAAAGCAGTACATGCATATTAAGTTTGTAAAAAATGTTAAAATGATTCCTTTATGCGATCAAGTGTAGTCATGTGTTCAAGAATATTTGGACTGTTGGTATAATTTTTAAGAAAATGAGGAACCTAACTGTCTTCTCTTTAATTCTTTCTTTAACTTTGACATAATCACCTAACTCATCAAACCCATCTAACATTAAAATACACCCGCATGCACGGCCGTTTCTAGGTATTTTGCAGCCCAAGGTGACTGTCTATTTTTGCCTACTGGTAGAAACGGCCCTGCCCACTCGGAATTCATCTTTGCAGCAAATACTCGCTGGCCTGATAATGACATTTGCTCAGTTGAAAACTTACCACATTTTGAGCATTGAGCTTATGTGTATGCATCACTTTTCTCAATAGAAAACTTCCCACATATGCATACGGCTCATACCGTGAGCTTATCCGGTAATTTATTTACGTGCATCACTTTCTCAACAGAAAACTTGCCACGCTTCGACTAGTGATCTTATCTGGTAATTTATCTGCAATATGCATCACTTTATTAGTAGAAAACTTGCCACATTTTGAGCAGTGAGCCTGTCTTATCAATTTTTTTATACATAATATGCACTTGGAAGCATTTTAATTCTATCTATATGACCCATTGTGATTTCATGAACCATGATAAGTTAGCCAGAGAAGTTGTTTTTCCCATCCCTAGTTTTTTTTCCATCTCTGTGTCTGAGTGTATATTATAAAGTGAATATGAATTTCATCTTACTTTGTAGCAAATATTCTTAACCCGTCAGCCTGAGAGCGACACTTTATCAATACAAAAGTTGTCACATTTTAAGCAGTGAGCTTGTCTATCAATTTGTTTGTACGTAAATGCACTTGGAAGCATTTTAATTCTATGTAAATGACCGATTGTGATTCCATGAGCCTTTAAGTTTGCCAGAAAAGTTTTTCCCACCCTGATTTTTCCATCTATGTGTTTGAGCTTATATAATGTGAGTAATTCAAGCCATCCTTTTTGTCGAATGTTTCTGTAATTCACTAGAACTTTTTCTTCAGGTCTTCATTCAGGACTAATGTTTCTGTGCTACCTATATTTAAGAAACTAATACACATTTTTGTGTTGAGCTTTTTAGTGCCTTCTAACACCTCTTATACTCACAGTGTGTATCAGAAGATTGACATTGTTCAGTTATTTACGGAACAAAATATTAAAAATAATGCGACGCTCATCGGAGTATCTTGTCTTTTATTGACTTAAGACATATTATATAATAATTCATTATTTAAAATTGGTAATAAACGTATAGAATATAGATTTCTCTACAAGTTCTACAATTCTTAATAATGTCATTCTGCTAATTTGTTAAAAAAAAATTGTGTGCTTAATCTGTTGTACGTATGTCTCGTTGCTTAGTTGCAATATCAACATTTAAAAAAATTGTTAACCCCTTGGGTATTTTGAGATTTTGTCATCAAGTCACTTTAAGCGACCTATCAGATTATAGATTTATTTAGAAATATTCCCGGTTGCCTTAAAAAATGTTGATTTATAAAAGTATTTTTACAACTGTTTTTTTCTTGTAACTTTAAAAATACCACATTATACGAAACTAAAAAACGTTTAATTACAAAAAACGTAATTCTAAGATTATTGCCACTTCACATTTTTCATTTCAAATAAAAATGATTAGTAAAAATTTCACACACTTTGAGAATACTTTTGCAAACTTGCAAGCAATGGCCGTCATGACTTGGAATATTAAACAATTATTTGAAAGCGTGTAGATACTTATGACCAAGGGTAAACTTTTGAATGTGAATACAAATTGTTATGTTGCCTCATTCTAACACTGCTTAAATCATAAATCTCATCGTATTAAAAAAGGAGATAGAAAGACTTTTATGAGTCCATCTCGGTTTGTGATGAAAAGGGCACAAATTGACTACTGCTATCGATGTACTGTGTACTAAAAGGCATAAAAATACCACAGGGGTTAATTAACTGCAATGCATTTTGTTTTGTTAGCATTTCACAAAGATAGTTGTACAATAAAGGTTTTTTATATTTTTTATCACCTATTGTATGTATATTTTTATTTATACTTTTATGGTAATCCATTGTGATAATAGATTGACGTAATTGAAGAGTTGATATTTAGTACTTAAAAAATATGGATGTTTTTTTTCATAACTAACCACAACATGCCATAATTATTTGTGATATTGTTATAAATTGCCAAATACAAATATTCTGTTGAAATATAATATCTATGAATGTTAAATAAAATTTTATGAAAATGAATGTATATTATGTAACATTATTTCAATCCATATTGCAATGTTATTTTTTTATAATTTTGTTTTATTTTAATGCTTATTAAAAATGCTGATTATTACTACATGTTCCTCACTTTTTTATTACTCCACACATGGTGATTATTACTAAATCTTCCTAATTAATGTGAATAGTAGAAGAAGCCATACGCCCGAGGAAGACATGGCACAATCAAGTAAATCAGATACTTGAGTCGGGCCATGTTGGAAGTCAGAATAATAGAAGAGTATGTATGAATGTGAATGAGGCAAGGAGTGTACCAAGTCCGAGTTGTTTGGCGGTCCATCTTCTGTGCCTACCTCTGTGAGAAATGGCGTGATGGCTGAAATAACCCGTTCAATAAAAGAAAATCAAAAACACCTTTTTGGACGCGAGGTCTACTGTTCACAGAACTACTAGTGTAGTTTCGAGTTATTATTTTCACGAATTGAAATTTTTTAGATTTATGTGTGGCTTCTTTTATACTACAACATGCCCCGGTTGCTAAAAATGTTTGGGTTGTGACTTGACAACCCTTTCGTTTGACCATAGACAAATTGTGTCAATCTGTCAGAAAAGCGTTTCTTATTTCCTCACGGTCATAACGAATTACGATTTTGCGAAAAGTTAATTATTTAGTTGATTATGATAATTGATATTGTGAATTTTGAAGTCGTTATACCAAGCAATTCATACTTATCTTAATTGTTATGGCTGATGAGGAATATGACGGAGAAGAGTAAGTATTTACATTACCTCTCTTTCATAAAATCCTAGGTTATGTTTTTAACCGCATCCTTTCAATAACAATATTTTACTCGTGTGGATGACAATATTGTAGAATCTTTCCAATGTTAACTTAATTAAAATTATACACACAGTTACCCACGAAAGTACACTTTATAATGTCTTTCGATAAACTTTTCTAACCGTCCAAGTGTTGTTTTTGAGTATAATTTTCTAAATAATCCTAAATTTACAGAGGAGGAGGCGGTGGCGATTATGAAGACATTGAGGAAGATGAGAATATTGAAGAAGTCGAGGAACAGGAGGTATTTACCACACCTTTGCTTTTGTCTTTTGCAAAACAACTATTTGCTAAAAATTGCGATAAACTTTTATAAACAACACTTGGTTTCAACTTACATATCTAATGGAGACAGCTTTTTAAGTCTGGGGTTTTAGTAAACATGCACTAAATAGGTTTTTAAGATGTTAGTTTGGGTTATTTTAGTAATGTATGCGTATTTCCTAACCAAACTTTTTGAAATAATGGAATTTTGGTATAAATAGTTAGTTCTTGTAGTAATTAAGTTGAAACCATGTGCTTTTTTAATTTTTTTGCATATTAAGCTTGGAGCGGAATTCGACAAGTTTATCAAAATGATAATTGTTTATTTAGCTTTGAAGCATACATTATGGTAAATGTAAACGAGATACAAGTTTAGATTTTTTTTTGGGTGAAATGCAGATCACGCCAAACTCTGGGAATTGAATAAAAATGCACTTTCTAGATGAGAAAAGTGTGTAGAAATTCATTAAAAAAAGAATTAAGGCGCGGAAGAATAAATTGAGGGAGATACAGCCGATCAAAGTTTAATAAATTGCACTTCGCGATCTGATATTATTACCACATTATGACAGTCCGCCGCCATATTTGTCACTGTTGTGTTGGTAGACCTAATACTAGCATCAGCTACATGCGATTGTAGCCGACTTCGTGGGGTAAATTCATAAGGCGCGTAATTATGAGTAGTGGCAATGTAGGAAACATGAAAGGCATAATCGGTATAATAGACAATTTTTCGAGATCGCTAGACACGCACCCGTTAATTGTTAGGCGATCAACTTTGATACCAAACATCAGATGAATTTAGTTTCTTAATATAAGGTTTACTACGATTTTTATAAAATAAAACGTTTTCATTTTAGGTAAGGTTGGGTTATTATAGGTGATTACAGGTTAGATTAGGTTATGTTGGATTATTATATGTTAGATTAGGATAGGTTAGGTTGGATTATTATATGTTAGATTAGGTTAGGTTAGGTTGGATTATTATAGGTTAGATTAGGATAGGTTAGGTTAGGTTAGATTGGATTATTATATGTTAGATTAGGATAGGTTAGGTTAGGTTGGATTATTATATGTTAGATTAGGATAGGTTAGGTTGGATTAATATATATGTTAGATTAGGATAGGTTAGGTTAGGTTAGGTTGGGTTATTTTAGGATAGTTTAGGTTGGATTATTATAGGATAGGTTAGGTAAGGTTAGGTTGGATTAGGTAGAATTAAATCACAAACCAATCTATACAAACCTAGCGTAGCCCACAAACTACTTGAAAACTGGGATATAACTCTAAAGGGGACGCGAGCAGGCGTTATTAAAGGGTCAATTTTTTGTTACAGAAAATAACATGGAAAATAGGTATTAGAATTAAATCACAAACCAGTCTATACAAACCTAGCGTAGCCCACAAACTACTTGAAAACTGGGATATAACTCTAAAGGGGACGCGAGCAGGCGTTATTAAAGGGTCAATTTTTTGTTATAACATGGAAAATAGGTATTAGAATTAAATCACAAACCAGTCTATACAAACCTAGCGTAGCCCACAAACTACTTGAAAACTGGGATATAACTCTAAAGGGGACGCGAGCAGGCGTTTTAAAGGGTCAATTTTTTGTTATAACATGGAAAATAGGTATTAGAATTAAATCACAAACCAGTCTATACAAACCTAGCGTAGCCCACAAACTACTTGAAAACTGGGATATAACTCTAAAGGGGACGCGAGCAGGCGTTATTAAAGGGTCAATTTTTTGTTACAGAAAATAACATGGAAAATAGGTATTAGAATTAAATCACAAACCAGTCTATACAAACCTAGCGTAGCCCACAAACTACTTGAAAACTGGGATATAACTCTAAAGGGGACGCGAGCAGGCGTTATTAAAGTGTAATTTTTTTTGTTACAGAAAATAACATGGAAAATAGGTATTAGAATTAAATCACAAACCAGTCTATACAAACCTAGCGTAGCCCACAAACTACTTGAAAGCTGGGATATAACTCTAAAGGGGACGCGAGCAGGCGTTATTAAAGGTTCCCCAACATTTATAGTAACTTTTAGTAATAATTTAATAATATAACTAAATTCAAGTATTAATTCAAAGTAAACATTCCATATTTACCGTGAAGCGGAATTCGTAACCTTTACCAAAAAACCTTCCCTTAGTACGTTAATTTTAAGAAATAACGGGTTTTTTATTTACAAGATTTTTTATGTATAAATAAATTAACACATCATTTAAAAAAAATGTTTTTCATTGTCTATGATATAAAAACATATCAGTGACAACGGGCAGGTTGGTGTACCTGACCTGCTGTTGTCGTAGTAGTACGGTTTTAGTATTAGGTCTACCAACACAACAGTGACAAATATGGCGGCGGACTGTCATAATGTGGTAATAATATCAGATCGCGAAGTGCAATTTATTAAACTTTAATCGGCTGTATCTCCCTCAATTTATTCTTCCGCGCCTTAATTCTTTTTTTAATGAATTTCTACACACTTTTCTCATCTAGAAAGTGCATTTTTATTTAATTCCCAGAGTTTGGCGTGATCTGCATTCCTCCCTTTTTTTTTTATTAACTCACTTATGTTTAGCTACTCTTCTGAAGCCAATCACTAGATATTTGAATAAATTTTATTAACTTCTTCAATAATTGCAAATTCACTTTGTGGCATTATTTAAATTAACATTTTACTAAATGCTTGCATTTATCATCTGCTTTTGTTTTATTATCTTTTCGTCTTAACTGTACTTTACTGCTACTATTTTAATATATGCAAGTACAATACTGCTGCCATGGGTTCAACCACAGTATCCTCGTTAACAATCTCAAGGAAGATGCTGTGTTTTTACTTATGACGGCATAATAAAAACATGCGAACACCTCAGTGCAGGTTCTCCTAATGAGGTGTTCACTAAACACTACTACTAACCCATACAGATACTGATTATTAACATTTTTTTAAATATACTGTTACTTATTGTGTAAACTGTATGTGAGATTAGAAAAAATGAATAAATAAATAAATTTTTTGAATTTCGTGATAAAGAAAATGAACATCTTTATCGTTAATCTATTACATACCGAAACTGTCTTCATGTTGTGTGTACAGCGATGGTAATACTCTAAGTTGGTTTATTGGAGCTAAAGGCTAGCATTAAAGTTCTTTACGGACATTCATTTTATTAGATCTGGACCAAGATATTCAAGGACCAAAATATTAATCCTAAATGGGTTAATAAATAAATCTCAAATTATGTGTAGGAGGTACCTACCACAAAGAAGCATTTCGCAAGCTGCAATTTTTTCTTTATTTGGGAAGTTATATTTGCCATTTCTTGGGAGTATGATGATTTATTTCATAACAGTTATTAATAATTCCAGGAAGACGCTGAGCAGGTGCAGTTCCTTGCGCCGGGCCAAGCCGGAGGAGGGGTGGAAAAATCCAAGCGCATTACCACAAAATACATGACCAAGTAAGAACATTCATTCATCGTTTCGCATATAAACATAAACTTTCTAAATATAAACCAGCATTATCATTAGATGCATTATGCATTTAAGGATCAAGGACAAAATGAAACAGTTATACTATATATTACTAGCTAACGTGTACTCGGCGTTGCTGGGAGTTATCCTTAGGACATAGACATATTACTAGCTGACGTGTACTCGGCGTTGCTGAGAGTTATCCTTAGGACATAGACATATTACTAGCTGACGTGTACTCGGCGTTGCTGAGAGTTATCCTTAGGACATAGACATATTACTAGCTGACGTGTACTCGGCGTTGCTGGGAGTTATTCTTAGGACATAGACATCATATACCGTCCGGGACTTTTCTGTAGGCCTTTTTAAGATATACAGTTCCGTAGTACATTATTTTGATGTATCTCATAAGGTTTAGCCAGCGTTGGCAATTAAGCGCCTGAAAATCTTTTTGAAGTTAATTTGAATAAACATCTTTTATATGTCGGCAACACGGTATCTAAAGATATCAGAGTCTGGGTGGTTGACTTTGCCCTCTCAATTTTATGTAAATATGAATTTTATTTAAAAAGGTCAAAAAAATTCTGGACACGCATGATACAATCCGTTGCATAGTTTCACAAACTGATAGACGCAGAAAGTGACTTTATTTTATACTATTTACAGATAAGCCATATCTTCCTGAAAACTAAGATAAAATTAAAAATCATTGTCATTTTTACACACTATTTATCTTTTTACTGAATTCCTATTATTGTGAATTGAATAAGGGATGTGCGCTGCACTCGTTGAGAGTCATATTTTTGTTTTCTTTATTTAAAATTTTTTTATTAGCACAAGAGTTTCACTGCCTACAAACGATCACACCAGTGGTGCGCGTAATTAATCCATTTATAAATGAAAATGTACTAGTGTCACACAACCCATTTAGTATGAATATCTGGAATGCAGTGTAAGATAAATAAATTTTGAATAATGTATTTAAAAAGATTTGTGAATTTTCAACCTCTGTGTGATCCTTACCATTCTGCCACTGTTGGTGATGAAGTTGTTAAGCTGCCAAGTTGTTAATGAAATCTTCCAGATTATTTTTTTAATTACTTTTTTTTTTCTGTACCACAGATTATTTATCCACTTACAGAACAATATTTTTACTATTTTTTGGATTTTATTAATGGCATCCAGTATAAATCCCAACTATACTGGATGCCATTAATAAAATCCTATTGTGGCATCCAGTATAAATATTTGAGGCAAACTGGAAAGAATTTTTTTTTTTTCTAAGGTCGGAAAATATTTCCGCATGATAGAAAAAAGAAAATAAACATGCTTTTATAAAATATGGACGCCCGATCATATATGATCCTGTGAAGTTATTTAAAGAGTAATTATAATTACATATGTCCACTGTTTAAGAAATTTCATTCAATAACATCATTCCACTTGTCATGCTATGCTGTGCTAGAACATCTGTTCCGCCGTGTAGTATCTTGAACAAGTCGTTGCGAAGACTACCGCTGAAGAATCATTGAACAAGTTCTTCATATTTTAATGCTATCTTGGGCTAATTCATAAAAAAAATAAATTGAGGTATTCTGAAAAATTATAATAGTATTTATGAGTTAAGTGATTTTTGCCTCATTAGCAGCAAACCTCTGTTTGTTAAACATATTACTCATGGCTATCTGTATTTTCAGGTATGAAAGAGCCAGAGTCCTGGGAACGAGGGCGCTGCAGATAGCAATGTGCGCACCGGTTATGGTGGAATTAGAAGGCGAGACAGATCCTCTGCAAATTGCCATGAAAGAATTGAAACAGAGGAAAATTCCCATCATCATTAGAAGGTACCTGCCCGATCACTCGTATGAAGACTGGAATATAGATGAATTAATTATTATCGATCATTAATGGATCACTAGTGTTTATAATTTTATGTATTAAGTTTGCACTGCAGATATAAAAAAATCTCACAGGGAGATTGAATTTCATTCCATTGATATGTAAAAGGATTTCCACCTAAGTTTTTGTTTTAAGGGAACAGTTTTCACATTTAAATACAATGTCTTGTTGTCTGTTGTTGTCCCTGTTTCTCACATGTTATTGATGATATTTTGTTATGTAATTATCTCAACATGAATGGATTACCATTACTCTAAGGCGGAATTTACAGTTTTTACAGATGCAATGTAATTCAACTCCTAATGAGCTACAACATTACAATACATCTAGACATGTGATTGTCTCACAAAATTTGGCAAGTAATGAACAAACTTACGTTATCAGTAAATTTTTAATTGAAACATTGTACACGTATGATAAAGATAGACATTTAAATAATATTTGGTGTGAACTCTATAGATCAAGACCGGGCATCGTTTTCGTATTTAAAAGTTGCATAGAATAGTACATCCTAGTGTGAACGAGATGACTCTGCGCTTACTTGCTTACGCCTAAAACATATATACATGGTTGACATTTGTCACGTGAGAATGGGTCGCTTTCTACGACTGGTTCTTAAGTTAAACAGCTCGGGTGTGGAACAATTTGCTGGCCTCTGTGTTTCCTCCCTCCTACAACATGGGCCTCTTTAAGACAAGTGTTCACTCCTTCCTTTCCTCAAAAAGACCTTCCACACAGCATCCCCAGAGATGACATAGGCTTGTTCTCTTGTAGTTGTGGAATTAATGTAAAAAAACTAAATAAATATGTAACGCTGAGATGTCCTTCTGCCGGTAACTTTAACACTATCTCTAATGGAGCTTAAAATCTACAGGAAATTATCTAAATATTATACTATTTATAATAATTAGGACGGGTTATTTCGGAGGATTTGAACAATTCATCAAATTTCAATGTTGATTTCTGGGTTCTGTGAAAGTCCTATTCAAGTTCTGTTATTATATCAGCATAGAGTAGTTGCTTGACAGAACTGAACTTTCTCATCATACATAAACATAAGGGTGTTTTGGCACTCATATACACTATTTAAAGATAGCACGTAACCTCTCGCAGTGCATGACAGTTTAATACTTACTATGCATATAGAAATCGAAAGTATGATTATTACCTTATCTTTCGCTTGCGACTTTTGAGATCTCTACCTATCTATAGTTTGTAATGTAATTGCCTGTGAGTGGATTCTGTCAGCTGTGTTTGCAATCAAGAAACAGTTTTTATGTAAATAGTTCCATTAGAGTGAACTATTCGGTGCAAAAGATGAAAAGATAGGTAATATTTATTAAAAAAAAATTCTGTTCATATTGACTCTTTGGTTTAATTCTCATTTTCATGATTTGAATTAATTATAATTGATACAGAATGCGATGCTACAAATCCATTTCAGCAGGGTCCTGCGTTAGTTCTTCATCTCTAGAATTATAATCAGATTCTTACAATAAATTTGTTATGGGAATGGTTATGAAAATACATAGTATTTCGACTGGCAAATCTCCCATGTGCTCCGAATGTGTGAAATTGTCACCGATTTTTTAGCTCTAGTTTGATGAGATGTATTTTCAACAATCTATTTTTATAAAAAAATATATGTAAATATAAAAATTGGTTTGATTTCTTAATCCTTCCACAATCCAATAGCCTTAACCAACACAGCGGTATTCTGTATGAAAGCACGTTGGAATATTCGCTTGTTTTTTGGACCTCAGCAAGGCCTTTAATAGAGTTTCTCAACCTTTATTACACGCTGAACTTGAGGAAAGAGGGATCTGTCAAAGGTCGTACAGATTTTCGACACTTGGCACCCGCAGCAAGAAAACTTTGTAAAATGGAAAGACAGACTGGCTATGATAGACTGCTGATAGATAAATAAATAAATAAATACCATTTTACTAAAAAACCTGTGACAGACAGGGAGGATGTATGTCTCCAATGCTATTTAATGTATACATGGATTAACTCACTCACAGATTAAACAATGCTGGGGTAGGCTGCCAGTGTGCTAATGATGTGAGATACGCAGATGACGTGATTTTGACAACGCCAACAATAAGCTGGCTACGAATCCTCTTAAAAATATGTGAAGAATTTGTACTAGAAACTAACATGCTGTATAACCAAAAAAAACAGCACTGTGGGTCATCAGATTTGGTCAGGGTCCGAAAAGCATTCCACCAGCTTTCCAACAGTGAGCTTTTAAAAGTAGTAGAAGAAACAAAATATCTAGGGCACATCATCAACAGTAAGCTGACGGATGGACGATGATGACATCAACCAGCAAAGACGAGCGCTCGGCATAAAATGGAATATGCTCAGTAGTTTCCGGCTTTGCAGACCACGTATTAAAAGAATGCTATTCTTTATATTTTCCACATCCTTTTATTTGTGCGAGCTTTGGGTCAACTTAAAGAAGAGCAGCATGGAAACGCTACGCATTCAGTGTGATATTTGGCCTTACTGAATACAGCAGTGCTTTCAACATGCTCACGGAAGGGCGAGTACCAGGTTTTGCAGCCCTCATAAAAGCCAGGGTAGCAGGTTTAAGGGAGAGGACAAAAAAATCCAAAAATGTCCTTATCATGGAATCCCACCAGAGTCCAGACTCCAGCATCGCAGCACACTGGAGAAAGTTGTTGGCTCCATCCATTAATGTCTTTTTATATTACTTTTTCATAGTAAATTATATAAATATTACTGTATTATATGCTTTATGTGATGTGTGGGATTTCACAAACCTTACCATATTCCAGAATAAACACCTATTATTATTTGCATTTCCAATTTTGAGAATAGATATTTTATTTTGCTTTTTAGTTATCTACCTACATAATATTATCACCCCTAGAGAGGTGAAACCTAGCAAGTATCTTTTGGACGAAAATTACATTTCTTCGCTATCTGCAACTTTTTCTAATGAACCTGATTATCTTCTATCTGTCTATATAATCTATGCAAATAAAAATGTTAATGTTCGTTTATTCATAATGTAAATCTCCGAAAGTTCTTCACTGATTGATTTGAAATTTTGACACAACATTGCATTCAAATACGCATATGTTTTTATATACCTATTTTATGTAGATGTCACCTGCGAGAGGTAAAAACATTTTTTTTTTTTAAATCAGTGGAATCTGTAAAAGCCCAGCTACACTACTCGCGAAGTTGATCGAAGTTGACCGAATACGATAGTGTGGGCACGAACTTCACTTCGCTTCGGGCAACTTCGCTTCGCTTCGCCCGACTTCCGATTGTTGTCGGTAAATGCGCCCGAGTCAAAGGACTCGAATGAGTTGGACCGAGTTACTCGCGAAGTTGCACGAGTGTGTGGGCACGCACTTCGAACTTCGGCTAACTTCGTTGAGGACTTCGTCGAAGCGTCGAAGCGAGTAGTGTAGCTGACACTTTAGACAAACATGCTTTTTTTAAAAAACAGCCCCATCTGTTGGACGTGAAAACGTGCTATTGTTTCTCTATATGCACAGACAGACTGAGCCACAGCTAGTACAGGGGTACAGCTAGTTTTCTATAAAAGGGTTATCATTACAACTGATATTTCACTTAATTACCTTTCTTTGATAGAAATAATTTCGTATGGAAAATACCAGGAGCTCATATATCTGAGGAGGTAAAAACGAAATCTAAATTGTAATAAGAAAGTATCTGACTATTTTTCATTTGAGAGTATATGCATAATTATTGTATTGTGGAAAATCTGCCAGGAGCACAATATGAAGAGGACACACTTTTTAATACACGCCTAAAAATGTCATTTATGCAATCTTTTTAACTGTGGAGTTGTGCAAATTGCTAAATCAAATTCATTCTTTTCAAACAAACGAGCGAGCAGAGTAGTAGAATACGACGTAGGTACTGTCACTAGGACGTCCTTCATACTCTTATGTGTTTCTGCGTTCACTGTTTCATTTTATTTTATTCGAAAAGCATTGTGAATAATTGTATTTATTGAAAGAATGAGACATTTTTGAGTGCGAATTGAAAGAAACGTCATCAGATTTGGGTTTTGCCCAAGAATAATTTGTGCACATATCAAAAGCACAGGAAAAATTAAAAAAAAAAAATACCCCTGAGTAACCTAGTTCAGTGCAACCATGCGCGTTGGCCCAGTAACCTATCTTCCATTTTCATTAATCTAAGCGATTAATATCAGTTTTGTGACGACAGATTATTTTCAATTTTTAATTCGAATACTCTGCCTAATCATAATAACTATACAAAACAAAAACATTCAACAAAATAATACAATACGTTCAACAAAAATATGCGGCAATTTCGTTGTGCCATTGTGGTTTGTAGATCAAATCATTGGTAAAGATAAGCCTAGGTTAACAATATAACCATTTACTTCCTATTTTGTATATTAACTTATAAAACTACTTCATAACTTTTTTCAAATCTATTTTCTAAATAATGTAGGTAAGTAGTCGTGGGATTTCAATTAACAATCTCTATCATTTCTATTGACCGATTAGAATTATTGTCGCTCTCTGGTCATAACAACTTAACATTTTCTTTCAAATGGTAACAATAAATGTTACCAACGTTATGAAAATGGATAACAGACTATTTTCAGTATTCACAATTATGGTAGTAGGAAAAATATCTATGACATAAATATTGCCAAGGACGAAGTTGATACATGAGTACTTACATATTGCAAATAAATTGTGGTAGAGGAATGTTTTTGATAGAATAGGTACCTTGTTTTGTAACAATAAATTAGAACAATCTAAATTAACAATTAGTAGGGGAGACCTAGGAGAGTTGTGACAGAGGAGAGTTGTGACAATGACGATTTCTCCCCACCTACAATAGTTAGCGAGATGGCAACAACGCTCGTTTGTCGCTCTAGAGAAGCGCTACTTCACTCAGTACACGCCGGTGGCGCACAAGAAGCGGTCGCGTAGTTACGACGTCTACGTGTAAAAAAAAGCGAAAAGTAAGTTTTTATTCAAAATTTTGATTGTATTTATAGCATGTCTTATTACATGTGCGTTGTTGTGTTATCTTTTCTTAAGTTGTATGGTTATTTAAGTCTCAAAGCGTTACATTGATATTTTGTGTTTGCATCGTGTTTAGAAAATATGAATCATTATTCGGACCAAGTCGGAATTTTGAGCACCTAGGAGGGTTGTGACAGAATGTCACAACTCTCCTATTTGACTTAATTTTTCTGCTGGGGTATTTCGACACTTTTTAATTAATTTGCGATGTCTATATATGTGTTTGTGCATTAGTGTATTAAGGTCAAATCTTGCAAGTACAGTCCGCAATAAAATCATGTCTCTAAAAATTCATTTTCGATAAAAAAATATTTCGTCTTGTGGTGTGATATTGCATGCTAAATGACTACTTTTTTGTTACAGAATGCCTAATAACTACACACGAAAGACTGATAAAGGCACTGCTAGTGTCGAAATATACGAACTTGCCTTTGAAGAGGTAAAAGTCTAAGAGCTGCCGCGTCCTCTTACAATCTGAACTACATGTCTTTATCAAGATATATTAAGAAGAAAGTTGATTATCAAGCAAACCCAGTAGGCGAGGCTCCATCTATGGGTTATACCAGTCCGACGATATTTACACAAGAGGAGGAGAATATATTAAGCAAGTATTTGCTAACATGTGCAGCAGCTAATTATGGACTGACAACAAAAGAAACTAGAGTCATTGCATATAAGTTAGCCAAAAAATATAATAAAAAAATTCCAAAGTCATGGGAGGAATATAAAAAGGCGGGAGAAGTGTGGCTTAAGCTATTTATGCAACGACATCCCAATTTATCTTTAAGATTGCCTCAATCTACTAGCATAGCTCGCGCTACCAGCTTCAATAAAACAAATGTGGCCACTTTTTTTGACAACTACACAGGCGTCTTAAGCAAATATAAACTTGATGCAAAAGATATTTGGAATGTCGATGAGACTGGAATAACTACCGTCCAAAAGCCTGATAGGATAATTGCGCGACGCGGAGAAAAACAGGTCAGTGCCATGACATCGGCAGAAAGAGGGACCTTGGTCACACTGGCTTTAGCTGGAAATGCAATAGGTAATTACATACCACCTATGTTTATATTTCCTCGTAAACGATTCCAAGATCATTTCATTCGGGACGGCCCAATTGGTTCAGTCGGAACAGCTAACGGATCAGGCTGGATGCAAGAGGATGATTTTCAAGTTTTCCTTGAGCATTTTAAAAATCATGTCAGACCATCAAAAGAGCAAAGAGCTCTGTTGCTCCTAGATAATCATGCCTCGCATACAGCTCTAAAAAACATTGAATTCTGCAGAGAAAATGGCATAATTTTGCTCACATTTCCCCCACACTGTACGCACAAGCTACAGCCACTGGATCGTGCCATTTTTGGACCCCTTAAAAAAGCAATTAATACAGCTTCTGACAATTGGATGCGAAGCAATGCCGGGAAAGTCATGACAATTTATGACATCCCATCTATAACAAAGTCTGCATTTGATGTAGCAATCACTGCAAGGAATATCAGTGCTGGTTTTGCTGCAACTGGAACATGGCCGGTTAACACAAACATATTTGGAGAAGCCGATTTCCTGCCAAGTCAAGTCACTGATCGTCCCAACCCAGAACTAGAGCAATCCATTTCAGAAATTTTGGACAGTCCAGCAGAAAGAACCATAACTCCAAATCTCAACACCGGCACAGTTGATAACGTTGAAGCAAGATCCATTACTCCAGGTGCATCTATAGATCAGACCATGCCATCTAGCAATTCATCAGTTGTTAACAATAATGCCAATGAACCTGTTGCCTCCACGTCTATAGCCCATACCCCAGTTCTGAATAATAATGCCATTGAACCTATTACATCCACGTCTACAGTCTATAGCACAATTGTGAACAATAATGCTCATGAATCTGTTGCCTCCACTTCTTCAGCACATAGCCCAGTCCTGAACAACGATGCTAATGAAGCTGTTGCCTCCGCGTTTACAGTCCATAGTCCTCTTGCCACTGTTTCAAATGTGTTCTCGCCAGAATTAGTTAGGCCGTTGCCAAAAGCTCCGCCACGAAAAAACTGCCAACCAAACAGACGCAAAGTCAAATCTGCTGTGCTTACTGACACACCTAATAAGGATGAAATAGCTACTATAGAAGCCAAAAGGAAGTCGAAGAATGTGAAAAAGCGTGTCTTAAGCGACGATAAGGAGAATCCTAAAAAAGCCATGAAGACTAATAAGAAGAAGAGAACAGGTGATGACGAAAGAAATGCCGAAGAAAATAATTGTGTTTGCTTGGTTTGCATTGAAGCCTATGCAAACAGCAGATCGAATGAGGAGTGGGTGCAATGCCTAGAATGCAAAGGCTGGTCACACTTAGATTGTACTGGAGGCGAGCTGCAATACATTTGCCATAATTGCCTATCAGTTTAAATTAAGATTTTTGACTGTTTATAATATGATTGATCTCAAAGCCATGCCATAATTACTTATAAGATATAATTACTTGTTATGGGAATGCCATATGTTGTTTTTGTTGGTACTGAATGTACTAAAATATAATTACATTACTTTTTGCAAAAAAAAAACATTTTTTATTTATTTATAATATGTGTAATGGTATTTTTTATAACTTAAATAGTCTAAATACAAAGCTGTCACAACTTACCTCGGTACCTGTCACAACTTACCTCGGTGATAGGGGAGTTGTGACAGAGGGAGTAGTTTTTCTTTTTGTTGATTTTCTCGGAAACTGTAATACTTTTATTAATTTTGATAATTGTTTTGGAAAGGGAAGGAATGGTGCTACATTAATTCACAAAGGTCATAACTGTGGAACGTTTATTGAGCGAGATATATCCCTTAAATTGAAAATTGTCACAACTCTCCTAGGTCTCCCCTACCTACCTACGAGTACTGTAATGATATTTTTTTGCTTTATCGTTTTTAGCCCAACTGATACATTTTGGCGCCATTATCGATGTAAGGACAATTATTGCTTACTTCCGGTGAAATCGATAAAATATTTGCTTTTGAAAAGATAATCACTAGCTTGTTCGGGGCCTAAGAGTCGAAAGTTCTGTAAATCGTCGACATCTGATCAGTTTTTTCCAAATCGGTATAGATTACAGATTTTTAACGATTTTCTGTTTATATTATATAAATTTTAATAGTCACTTCCTTTTCCCTCCAGCGAAATTATTATTTACCCATTACTTTGGTTTCTTGCAACTATGTTTGAACAAAATCGATTTATATTTAGCTAGGTAGGTAGGCACCTACGTAGACACAAATATTGGCAGCCTTTGTTGAAGTCCTCCATCACAACACAAGCTTTATTTTCAGCTTAGCGTGGTGGTAGTAGGAGATTTAAAAAAATATATTATCCGGTTATTCGTAACCCGGGAGTATGTCATTATTAAAAAAATAAATATATGTATACGAGTATGTAAGTATATTTATTAAAAAACTAATAGAATATTATCTAATTAATGGTTCACGGGGAGGCGGTACCCATAGCCACCTCCCAAATTTGAAATATATACATTTATTATGGTTTTGGTGCATTGTTATTTTAGCGGTACCCACCTATATTTATAGACCTCTCCTCAAGTAGCGGGTATAATATGGCCAATAGTCACTGTAATAAAATAGCGATTGAGAATGTGCAGCAGTAAGTTTAGTGAAGTAGGTGGTTGATTCATATGGCGCAGTAAAGACGTAGTGTGGGGAGCGTTGGCCGAACAAATAAAACCATTGCATGATTGAAAAGCAGCGCGGCCCGGCTTTGCCCGTTGTCTGCGTCCATTGGAAATACTCGCACACCCTCCCCAACTGTTATGGCCGCATATTATGGTAATTTATACGGAAAATACTCGTAAAATTCAATGCGGTCAAGATGGTCGGACATTTCCTAATAGGCACGTTACATAATATACTTGCGCATAGCGAATTGTTTTCTTTTATCTTCTGTCTGTTTTCTTTTAGCCGGCGATAAAGTGCGATGGGAGATGGGACGGTACCGAATACCGAGTAATCGTACGTGACATTACTTAATGAAATGAGCTCTCTGATAGTCCTTGTAGCTCATTTTCATGTGCGATCTGAGATATTTGTATATTGGGGATGTGCGCTGGCCGCTGTGTCACAGAGAAACAATTTTATTAACTTTTTTTATAGTCGCAGCAGACATACATCTAAAATCTATAAAAGTAGACAAATGCACGAGCATCGTTTGACAATACGCTAGGTAGGTAGGTATTCCTACTCTATGGTATATAAGGGGGGGGGGGGGGTATTGTAGTATTGTAATTTATTGTAGTACTTACGCCACATTAGCCAGATTAACGAACTGTAGTGAAAAATATTATATAGCTTATATATTCATATAAATCAACAAACTTCTTATTATTTTACAAGCGATAATTGTTCGCCTGAAACACTCATCCACATTGAAAAATCTCCTGATAAAAGATACATGACGCCAACGGGACTCGAACCCGTGTCCCTTCGATTTCCGGTCGACAGCTCTGACCACTGAGCTATGGCGGCTTATCTCTTACCCGCGAAATTATTCAATATATACTAGTGTTTCATTCAACAATTACTGCTTGTTACATTTTTCACCTGAAAACAACCAACTTTATTTTATATGAGAAAGGCATTGTAAGTGCTAACTCTCTCACTAGATGGCGTCGAGACAAATTGTCTACATTTTTAGGTGAAATACTTGAACTTGACAAATATTAATTATTATTTTTTGGTAAACTAATGTTTTTAAGACAAGATTTTTTATGCATAGCACAAAGGGTAACAATTATTTTACAAGCGATAATTGTTCGCCTGAAACACTCATCCACATTGAAAAATCTCCTGATAAAAGATACATGACGCCAACGGGACTCGAACCCGTGTCCCTTCGATTTCCGGTCGACAGCTCTGACCACTGAGCTATGGCGGCTTATCTCTTACCCGCGAAATTATTCAATATATACTAGTGTTTCATTCAACAATTACTGCTTGTTACATTTTTCACCTGAAAACAACCAACTTTATTTTATATGAGAAAGGCATTGTAAGTGCTAACTCTCTCACTAGATGGCGTCGAGACAAATTGTCTACATTTTTAGGTGAAATACTTGAACTTGACAAATATTAATTATTATTTTTTGGTAAACTAATGTTTTTAAGACAAGATTTTTTATGCATAGCACAAAGGGTAACAATTATTTTACAAGCGATAATTGTTCGCCTGAAACACTCATCCACATTGAAAAATCTCCTGATAAAAGATACATGACGCCAACGGGACTCGAACCCGTGTCCCTTCGATTTCCGGTCGACAGCTCTGACCACTGAGCTATGGCGGCTTATCTCTTACCCGCGAAATTATTCAATATATACTAGTGTTTCATTCAACAATTACTGCTTGTTACATTTTTCACCTGAAAACAACCAACTTTATTTTATATGAGAAAGGCATTGTAAGTGCTAACTCTCTCACTAGATGGCGTCGAGACAAATTGTCTACATTTTTAGGTGAAATACTTGAACTTGACAAATATTAATTATTATTTTTTGGTAAACTAATGTTTTTAAGACAAGATTTTTTATGCATAGCACAAAGGGTAACAATTATTTTACAAGCGATAATTGTTCGCCTGAAACACTCATCCACATTGAAAAATCTCCTGATAAAAGATACATGACGCCAACGGGACTCGAACCCGTGTCCCTTCGATTTCCGGTCGACAGCTCTGACCACTGAGCTATGGCGGCTTATCTCTTACCCGCGAAATTATTCAATATATACTAGTGTTTCATTCAACAATTACTGCTTGTTACATTTTTCACCTGAAAACAACCAACTTTATTTTATATGAGAAAGGCATTGTAAGTGCTAACTCTCTCACTAGATGGCGTCGAGACAAATTGTCTACATTTTTAGGTGAAATACTTGAACTTGACAAATATTAATTATTATTTTTTGGTAAACTAATGTTTTTAAGACAAGATTTTTTATGCATAGCACAAAGGGTAACAATTATTTTACAAGCGATAATTGTTCGCCTGAAACACTCATCCACATTGAAAAATCTCCTGATAAAAGATACATGACGCCAACGGGACTCGAACCCGTGTCCCTTCGATTTCCGGTCGACAGCTCTGACCACTGAGCTATGGCGGCTTATCTCTTACCCGCGAAATTATTCAATATATACTAGTGTTTCATTCAACAATTACTGCTTGTTACATTTTTCACCTGAAAACAACCAACTTTATTTTATATGAGAAAGGCATTGTAAGTGCTAACTCTCTCACTAGATGGCGTCGAGACAAATTGTCTACATTTTTAGGTGAATTTGTCAAGTTCAAGTATTTCACCTAAAAATGTAGACAATTTGTCTCGACGCCATCTAGTGAGAGAGTTAGCACTTACAATGCCTTTCTCATATAAAATAAAGTTGGTTGTTTTCAGGTGAAAAATGTAACAAGCAGTAATTGTTGAATGAAACACTAGTATATATTGAATAATTTCGCGGGTAAGAGATAAGCCGCCATAGCTCAGTGGTCAGAGCTGTCGACCGGAAATCGAAGGGACACGGGTTCGAGTCCCGTTGGCGTCATGTATCTTTTATCAGGAGATTTTTCAATGTGGATGAGTGTTTCAGGCGAACAATTATCGCTTGTAAAATAATTGTTACCCTTTGTGCTATGCATAAAAAATCTTGTCTTAAAAACATTAGTTTACCAAAAAATAATAATTAATATTTGTCAAGTTCAAGTATTTCACCTAAAAATGTAGAGAATTTGTCTCGACGCCATCTAGTGAGAGAGTTAGCACTTACAATGCCTTTCTCATATAAAATAAAGTTGGTTGTTTTCAGGTGAAAAATGTAACAAGCAGTAATTGTTGAATGAAACACTAGTATATATTGAATAATTTCGCGGGTAAGAGATAAGCCGCCATAGCTCAGTGGTCAGAGCTGTCGACCGGAAATCGAAGGGACACGGGTTCGAGTCCCGTTGGCGTCATGTATCTTTTATCAGGAGATTTTTCAATGTGGATGAGTGTTTCAGGCGAACAATTATCGCTTGTAAAATAATTGTTACCCTTTGTGCTATGCATAAAAAATCTTGTCTTAAAAACATTAGTTTACCAAAAAATAATAATTAATATTTGTCAAGTTCAAGTATTTCACCTAAAAATGTAGACAATTTGTCTCGACGCCATCTAGTGAGAGAGTTAGCACTTACAATGCCTTTCTCATATAAAATAAAGTTGGTTGTTTTCAGGTGAAAAATGTAACAAGCAGTAATTGTTGAATGAAACACTAGTATATATTGAATAATTTCGCGGGTAAGAGATAAGCCGCCATAGCTCAGTGGTCAGAGCTGTCGACCGGAAATCGAAGGGACACGGGTTCGAGTCCCGTTGGCGTCATGTATCTTTTATCAGGAGATTTTTCAATGTGGATGAGTGTTTCAGGCGAACAATTATCGCTTGTAAAATAATTGTTACCCTTTGTGCTATGCATAAAAAATCTTGTCTTAAAAACATTAGTTTACCAAAAAATAATAATTAATATTTGTCAAGTTCAAGTATTTCACCTAAAAATGTAGACAATTTGTCTCGACGCCATCTAGTGAGAGAGTTAGCACTTACAATGCCTTTCTCATATAAAATAAAGTTGGTTGTTTTCAGGTGAAAAATGTAACAAGCAGTAATTGTTGAATGAAACACTAGTATATATTGAATAATTTCGCGGGTAAGAGATAAGCCGCCATAGCTCAGTGGTCAGAGCTGTCGACCGGAAATCGAAGGGACACGGGTTCGAGTCCCGTTGGCGTCATGTATCTTTTATCAGGAGATTTTTCAATGTGGATGAGTGTTTCAGGCGAACAATTATCGCTTGTAAAATAATTGTTACCCTTTGTGCTATGCATAAAAAATCTTGTCTTAAAAACATTAGTTTACCAAAAAATAATAATTAATATTTGTCAAGTTCAAGTATTTCACCTAAAAATGTAGACAATTTGTCTCGACGCCATCTAGTGAGAGAGTTAGCACTTACAATGCCTTTCTCATATAAAATAAAGTTGGTTGTTTTCAGGTGAAAAATGTAACAAGCAGTAATTGTTGAATGAAACACTAGTATATATTGAATAATTTCGCGGGTAAGAGATAAGCCGCCATAGCTCAGTGGTCAGAGCTGTCGACCGGAAATCGAAGGGACACGGGTTCGAGTCCCGTTGGCGTCATGTATCTTTTATCAGGAGATTTTTCAATGTGGATGAGTGTTTCAGGCGAACAATTATCGCTTGTAAAATAATTGTTACCCTTTGTGCTATGCATAAAAAATCTTGTCTTAAAAACATTAGTTTACCAAAAAATAATAATTAATATTTGTCAAGTTCAAGTATTTCACCTAAAAATGTAGACAATTTGTCTCGACGCCATCTAGTGAGAGAGTTAGCACTTACAATGCCTTTCTCATATAAAATAAAGTTGGTTGTTTTCAGGTGAAAAATGTAACAAGCAGTAATTGTTGAATGAAACACTAGTATATATTGAATAATTTCGCGGGTAAGAGATAAGCCGCCATAGCTCAGTGGTCAGAGCTGTCGACCGGAAATCGAAGGGACACGGGTTCGAGTCCCGTTGGCGTCATGTATCTTTTATCAGGAGATTTTTCAATGTGGATGAGTGTTTCAGGCGAACAATTATCGCTTGTAAAATAATTGTTACCCTTTGTGCTATGCATAAAAAATCTTGTCTTAAAAACATTAGTTTACCAAAAAATAATAATTAAACTTCTTATATTTTGGTCGGTGGGTTCTGAAGAACTTGGACAGGTCCCTCACGGGTGAGTTGAATGCGGACAATTTTGGGCCACGTCGGGCTGCGTGGACTCGCACACGGGTCACCGCTGCGGTATATAAATTATTTCAAAAGTATTAATTTTTTTAAATTAATATTATTTTTTTTCAATATAATATATATTTATTAAATTAATCAATTTACAGAGTATAATCAATAATGTTAACAAAGATAATACATACTATTAGTTTTCACTGCTTTTAATGTTCCTCTTCTATAGAAGCTGGCGCTTGTGTCTAGTTAATATTTTTTGAATTCTTGCCAGGTATTTATTTTGGGATTTGTTCGTTTCGTTCCGACCGGTGTGGGAATGGCCTTACTGTTAAACGACAAAATCGACGTAAGTATCATTTCACGCGTACCTCACCAGATTTCGATCATTTTGGCGGGCTTTGAAAAATTCGAAAAAACTTTGGACATTATTTTAAAAATGAAGATTTTTTAATTTATTTAAAGATTACCGGTACTTAAGTTAGAAGGCGATTGTGATCCATAGAAAAAAAATGACAGGAATTCCTAATTGAAAATAAAATGTTGCATGTCCCATGAAATAGCTACCTACCTTCCTGCTTCTTACATACAAAAAGAGAGCGGATATTATTACGTGGAGTAGCGCAAAAATCCGCAAGTTCTTTATCTTCATTTTGTCTAACCACAGCAGCGAGACTTTGATCCTCGAAAATCGTTTCTGGCAGAAATAGTTCCCTAGCAAATAACATACAATACTTTGGTAAAAATTTATTCCTCCGAAGAAAATTTGAAATTCAAATTCAGTTAGAGTTGCGGTCAGACGATATTGCAGGTATCTACGGACCTTTTCCGATAATTTAGTGTAAATTACGTATTTTTCTGCCCATCGGTGTACATTTTCTCATGGAAATATAAAATTGGTTCCGTTCGGACGTGTTATTGAAAATTACCATACAAAGTAAATAATACGCGGGGAACGGGTGAATTTCTGTGCGAGGGACGTGAGCCCCCGTATTCATAAGAAAAATTATTCACGACCTTGCCGATGAAATTACATTTAACGAAAACGGAATAAAAAAACGAGGGTTTCAATTTCGCGAACATGTTCCGTATTTCTTACCATAAGTAGGCACTTACATAGGTACTGGCACCTCCTTAAATAATTCGTAATGTGTACATTTAGCTAAGCTCATTAAATTAAAGTAATAGTATGCATTTTTTTTGACATTTTGAAACTTTGCATTCTCACCGTCGCACAGTGGTTCCAAATACCACAAAACTTGGAAACAATTCACAGGACGGATTTACAGGAAATAAAAGGTGATATTATTTTTTGGTATGGGTAAAAAAAATAAAAATATTCGGTTTTAGTAAGTTTTACTGTGATTTCTGCATTTTATTAACAAAAATATAAAATTTAAAATGATAAAATTAAATTAAAAATATAAAAGTCCACATCCTTGGAAAATACAGGCCGAGTAATGTTTAATTTTTTTTTTTAACATTCTGATGCAGACGATGAACAATCATCATCATCATCATCGGTGTTAAAAATACTTGAAGAATGAATATTCGGAGGAATTATTATGTCGTAAACTTCCTTAGGAAAATGATTGAACTGTTTTTTTGGGAGTTTCCTGTAACTAGTTATGACAGGGTCAGATGTTACTAACATTAAATTCAAAATATCCTCATTACATTTCTCTCGAGAACATTTTCGAGAATAGTTTTCGCGATATTTTTAAAAATCTTTGTTCCGAGCTTCCTGAGCCTCTTCTGATAATTGGCCAATTGGCAGCAATGCATTCGATATTACGTCTGGCCCGTGGATTAATAACTTATGCACAGTAGGGGGCATATAATACCACGGATACAATTTAACGAAATACTTAGCAGTATCAAGAGAAAACTTCCTTAAATTGTCAATATTAATATCGTAACCACTTGATATTGTTACTAAAATGACATGCATTCTTTCTATATTTTTTTTATCTATGCCTGTGATCTCTGATGCCAAATCTGCGTTGCGGAAAAATCGCCGGGCTGTATTGCCGTCATTGGAATTTCCAAAACCAGGCTTAGGCTGATCGACTATTAACCCCATTCGATTTTTGAATTCCTTTTGTATATTAGCTTTATGTTTCGCCACAATTTCCTTGTCTTGATTTCGGGCTTGCCATTTTTTTATTGGAAGTTTATAACCCACATGCAAAAGACATTTGAACAGTCTAATCCAACAGTGTAACACTGACAAACCAAACTCTAAGGTTGAAGGTTTATGTGGTCTTGTTAACATTTTATCTATAGAATTAAACTCTTTAGAACTGGCACCACAAATGTAGCAACGTTGTGTAGAAGCTGTATCTGTCAAGGCGTTACAAATTTTCCCATCAACCATTGTTAAGATGAGTTCATGCGACACCATTATAATTTTTCCATCAAGTGCCACGGGTGAACTCGTAAGATTTTTTATTTGCGCACTTATTCTGTTCTTTTCAGCAATCCCAAGTTGTGTCGACTCTTTGGCAAAGTTTATCTTAATTGGGCGGCAATATCCGGTGGAAGATGGGCGAGGATTCTGCCATACAACGTTTGTATTGTCAGAGTTCCCGCATACTAAACGTATGGGTACGATTGAAGATATAAAAACGCTTGAATCATCCGCATCCGCTTGCGTCCCAATGAACATCTGTTTATAAGAACTATGCCCTGAACTGCCATCAACGCCCCACTTTGAAATCAACCGCAAATTGTTTGATTGTTTACTTTTTAAACCACAAATGATTTCTTTTTGCACATTGATCACATGTTCAGAAGTGTGATTCAAAGGAGCTTGAACAGTTACTTCTGCAGATGTAGCAGTGATTGTTATGTCTTCTTTTTTTGGATAGCACGCTTTTTTGCTTCAAGTACTATATTGTATGGTGGAAACCTTTCAGGATCTTTGGATCTTATGACACGTACTGGTGCTTTGTAAGCTTGGCTTCCACCATGGTTGAGAGGGCTTCCTCCCCAGACATCCGTCTAGAGTGAGTATCTTCGAATACCTCGTACGCTTGTCTGTACTTAGATGCACGCCTAGGTGAACGAATGATGTCTTCTAATAATTTTGATGCAACCGGTTGTCCAGAAGCTCTCAAATTAATTTTTGTTGCAAACGCTAAATGATAAAGAGGTGAATTTTTCCGAAGATCTTTAGTTTTTAAGCGCTTGGATCGGTCAGAACTCTGTTCAAATTGTATTTCCGGGCGACCGCTTCTATGTTGTTTCCCATATAATGTAAAACTGATAGGCGTCTAAAGCCATTTTTTATTTTGCATCACAAATTTAGTCTTAATTCGACGAGCAATTATTCATCTTGTTTTAAAGCGAAATTTGAAGCCCGCGATCTTTTTACCGAGTTTATCCAACCCTTCTTTAGGGCAATTGGTGAGGTTTATAAGTTTTTTTTTCAAATACAAAAATCGTCTGTCCATCTGTTGGCACTTTGAATTCATCAGTATGTCAAATAACTCCCTTTGTCTCAGGAACAAATCCCTTGAAACCGAACCTGTGACAAAAATAATATTTATGAAGCACAAAAATTTATAGTAAGTAAATTATGGAAAAATTACTGGACCGAAAAGGGGCATAAAAGTAGCAAGATTTTTTTTCTTAATATGATTTTTAAATAGTTTAGCTACAAAAGTGTATCAGCACTTTAACGAAATTCTAGGAAATATGTAACTATAACCTTAACTGTTTAAGAATTTATCGTATTTTTTTTCAAATTTCACCAGATATTTTTAAAAAATATATCGCAAATTTGTCACATTAGAAAATGAAAAAAAAAACATTCCGTATTTAGTACATACCTGAAGGTATTGGATCCATGTTGAAAAAAATATGCCAGCAAGCGTTATACAAAGTTATCACTCCCTATATATTGTATTATAAATGTTGCACTTTCACACAAACGTCTTGCCTGCTCGGGAAGCCGATCTTTACTGACGTGGTACGCAGCGACGAAAAATTTTGCCGAGTTCGGTGGTGGGGGGAAAGATGCGCTAGGATGTGTCGTCAAGATATAGCAACAAAATTTAGTGATCCCTGTAATTTGAAATTTTGAATTTTTTCCAATACTCCCATACTGGTAAAACCATAGTGCGTCGCATAATATTTTGTACCAGCTTTTGTTTGAGTTTGTGACAACTGACAACAATCACGACCTTTTAGCGGTCTTCATTGACTAAAAAAAATCAATACTGCTATTTCCTATTATCTGTCAATGGTTTTTGGTAGCTTTAGCCCGTCGTCCCACGGGACGGTTAGCAATCGATATAAACCGAATGCTCAACTTGATTTCATACAAAGATTCACAAAAAAATCATAATTGAAAAAAACTATTAGAACACATTTTACATATTCCCCCGAGGACCCGTTATAATCCTGCACATGTATTCTTCACTTTCGAAACAGGCTTCTTTTTTTCTAATATTTTTCTTTTCTGCTATGTTTTTTTTTCAACATTTTGATTATTTGTTAGGTCGTTTGTCGCTGCTCCATCCTAACTACTATTATAAACAGGATTGTGTGTTTGTTTGTCCTTCTTTCACGTCGCAACAGAGCGACCGATCGACGTGATTATTTTTAATACAGATAGTTGGAAGACCGAGAAGTGACATTGCCTACTTTTCATCCCGAAAAAACTAATTTCCCTGGGAAAATTCTTTATACATCAATTTTTTCCTAATACCAAAAGTTAGTCTCTAATAAAATCAAATTATTGAAATTCGTACACGTCCCAAAAAAACCGCACAATAACACAGATTACATGGAGAAAAATGGGTATTGCTAATTTATCAAGAATCTCTTCAAATTATTAGTAATCCGGTTAAAAATGGGATTGCAGGCCTTGACGAATGAATTAACAGAATGGTTGTATGGTTTCCTGATAAACTTACGAAAATATTATCACGATGTCGGAACACGTCTTCCGACGTTCATGAAAATTAGAATATATTCGTATTTCATCATGATATATTATCAAATAAATGCACGTGCATTTACATACCATGTACGGTGTAGGTAGGTATATATCTTTAATTGATTGCAAAATGTTCGATATTTGAACATCAATTTTGTATTGTTTGATCTTGACCGGACATGGAACTTGAAATGGACAGACACGCTAGTAGTAAATAAAGTGGTAGGAACCTGAGAGAAGTTTAATGGCGTATTGTATATAAATCTGTCAGAAGTCGTATTTACAGAATTAAGGATGCAAATTCAAAGGAAATATTTCCAAATCAGAGTGCTGTGAGCCGTGAGATGTAATTTAATATAAAACTTTGGAATAAATTGCAGCCGGCTAATGGAATAATCGGCTTCATATTGGTGGATACTGTCTCCAGTCTCGAGGTGGATTCTGTTGGGAAAAGCGACAAAATCCGTAGCATCCATACGCGGTGGCTTCGGTTTTATCTCCTTCTATATTGCGGCTTACTGGCGAATCCGTCTAACGAATACGGTTTAAAGCCTAAGTATTTCTTGGATCGGTCGATGGTAGGTTACTAAGATTGTAAACTTGTAGGATATGTTAAATTATAAATCGAGTTCTCAGGAAGAGCTAAATTCTTAGGGTAGTTTGTAATTATTCATTATTTCGATTTTTCCTGGAAAACTTATAATAAAAAAGGATCTTATTAACTTTTCGTTTACCTGCAGAATTCTGAAAGTTATGCGAAATATTGCGCACATAAGTTGAAATATACACAATCGTCAATTTTAGAGTGATTACAAGTTATTTTTTTAAATGTTTACGTATCTTGCGTTATTAGTTAGATTGACCACTGGTAATTAAACAATTATAGGTCGTTGATTTATTATATTTAGATGAGACAACTGACCTCCAACTCTCCCAACGCTCTAACTAAAACTACCGAATCTGGTCTACACGCACCGTTTATCGAGTTCTAAAAGTGGTACAAGTTTCGACGGTATATAAGTACACAGCAGCGCCTCTAATCGTAGCTCTATAATATAGGCGCGTATCTTTTATTTGCATTTAATTGCAATTTTTCGGCAGTTAAAAAAATTGCGTAACTAATATAAAATGTTAAATATATTTCCACGTGGGAATTAACTGCACTGTATGATGAAATACCTGTAGTTTTTTTTTAATAGAATCGAATGCCATGCTAGTGAAAATTCTTTAGAAGTTCAATATTTTTTTGTTGAAGATAGTCTAACATTCCGCGGTTACATATAACCTGACAATATTTAATTATCTACTTCCATCACAGTAAGCGGAAAAATGTAGCTGGTGTTGAAAAAGAATTAGCCAGCCGAGAAATTGAACTCAAACACTAAAAAAACTCAGCCACTAACTGGTCAGATTACACGGATAAAGAAGAGTATTGCTGATTTATTAAAATCCTATTCAAAAAGGGGACAGGAGGCCATTTGTTAATAAAATGCTAGTAATTTTCGAATATATCGGAATACGTGTTCATGTACCTGCGTTTGCCCTGTTAATATATAATGACAAAATGCGAAAATATAATGATTTTTATGAAAACGTGTTCCAACGTAGCGTTAATACACTTATTTTTTTATCAAAACTTTAAAATGAAACCTATCAATTCATTCGTTTAAGGCCAGCAGTCCCGTTTATAACAGGATTACGAAAGAGTTGAAGAGATTTTGAATAAATTAGCAATATTTTTTCAAATACGCTTCATAAATAAGGCTTAGTAACTTTTCTATGGTTCTTCACCTATTTTGTCATTCTGTTCACAACATCTTCTATTCCAAACAAAATTCTCTAACGATGCCGCAGAATCACTCTATGTTCTAAACTTTGAAGGTGATTCTTTGCACTTCTCTAATCTTAGGTAGGTACTGTAGGTAGGTAGTAGAGAGTAGGTACCCCTCCAAGGCAAGGACTCAGGACACTATCCCTCCCGTCTCGGCTCGGAGCAATCCGCCTAATATTATTTACCTTGCCTTCTACGGATGCTGCGAGCCTGTCTTATTCAAATTAATGCATGGAATCGGATTTGGACTTCTTATTTTGGAGTTAAGAGTTTCTTTTCCCTCCAACTTCGGATAGCTCAGGGGGCAGCGGGGAAATAAAGTACCCACCTACTCGTAGGCAATGCTTTTTTTTACCATTATGATGGTTGGAACAATATGCAAGTGGAAACCTATGAATGGTAAAATTCATGTAACTCAGAAATTATATTTTTTATAATGTAAGCCAGTGGCGGTTCGCGGGGTTGAAAAGTGGGGAGGCACAAACATATTACACAAAGTAATTATTATACCAACACCTACCCACAGAAAAGGAAAAAAAAACAATGGAACACTTTCCTACGTCAACCCATAATAATAATAATAATAATAATATTGTGCAAACATGATCATATCAATTACCAGACACAAACACATTATAACATATTAAAATTTGTCGTAATAGCTAAATTAAACCTACTAGCCGTACCCCGTAGGTATCTACTGCCGAGTACTATCATAAAAAATCTCAAAACCAAACAAAACTTGGTCACTAGAGCGCTAGAGCTAATCGTTAAGGCGATGCACAACGTCGTGTAATATTTTTAATCGAGCCGCTATCAATAACACACCTTACGTAAATGGCGATAAGGCTTAAATTCCCGCTTCACACCATCCACCTGTTTTGATTTAAGCAAGAAAAAAACATGGCCAAAAAGTGCCTTTTATTTTATTTTGTGGATGTTCAGGCACAAATATTTAAATGTTTTTCCATCATTTCATAAATAACTTAATTTTCCACATTATAAAATAAAACCATAACCGAATAACCGGCTGAATGACGCAGATATTGAAACGCTTTTACTATAAATTTATTGATCCTTTCTACAACTCACTTGCTGAAACTTTATTAACTATTGTACATAATGTTTTTCTCTTTACTTTTTATAATAACTACAAACAAAAAAAAAACAACTTTTTCAACTAATGTATATTATACTTTAGGTACTTGAAATATAGTAATCGTTTTATATTACCCACACTCAGGCAGTGCCTTAGTGGGTTTTCATTTCTTGTGTATACTATTTGGTATTATATATTATGTTATTATATACTATCTATTAATATGTATAATATATGTAAAGAAATGAAAATAAATAAAGTAAAAAAAAAAAAAAAAAAATGGGTTCGTAAGTTGGAGATTTTGAACTTTAAAGCAGTTTTCATAGGCCTTATTCATTATTTTTTTCTGGGCTTATAAAAAGACTTATCGAAAAAATACTCGATTATTTCAAAGGCCAAGATGTATTCTACTCGCAGTATTTGATTAAAGCATCTGAAACATTTCTAGGCGACCAAATTTTCAAACCAAAAACACATGATTTTAAATTACTACGTAGTGTATCGCCTTAAGTGATCTGTTCTACTTCGGCTTCAGTTTTTTGAGGCGCGCCTCAAACTAAACAACGCTCGATCATTTCGGCTACCGTTTATTTAGATTCCACGTGACTCCCCCACTCCCATTTGCCTACATGAAATCGGCGGCTCTCGGAGGCGGGCCTTATGTCTGTCTCACCAGTGTATTATTAATTGTATTGCGTTGTGTAATAGCTACGCGCCGCGAGCAGAAATCCACGTGTACTAATGTGAAGAGTTACATCGTAAATTAAAGACAACGAATTCTAGTGAAATATGAACATTTCACGGGTAAAATTTCAAATAATGTATCTTTCAGATTTACGCAATTTATTAATTGATAACATTTTAAGTATCAGTATATTTTGGTTATATTCATACGTGCATATATTTTATATTTTTTTCTCAACTTTTATAAGGGAGGCTCAGCCTCCCCTGCCTCTTTGCACGAACCGCCAATGATGTAAACTCTTGAAATACATAAATAAATATGTTTACGAAATGCTAATCCCATGTCCATTATTATTAAAACAGAAAGTTTGAAAATGACAAAGACTTCGAAAACTTGGATGTAACGGTTGAAAATCATATCGCGAAATAAAATTCAAGCAGAAATAATTTTTTTTAGGCATTATTTCCAAGTCCGTCAATAATGGCAGAGGAAAATAATAATTTCTCTCACGTAATAAATCTTAGCTTATTTATGAAATATATTTAGTTTTGTAAATGAAACCGTTACAATACTTTTTCATACCATTTAATCTTTTCTAATAAAAAAATAATTTCGTAAAATAAATTACTAACCGCAAAAGTAAAGTTGCCTACCACAATTTTTGTCGTTAATTTTTAAACGTGATAATTTTAGCCAAACGATTGTTTCTATTTGTGAACTTGAAAAGTGTCCGTATTTTTTGTGGGACTAACGTCGAACCCAAATATATATATAGTTGCGCACATTTTAGATTCGTGATATCAAAACCAGCTTCCTAGGTAACACGAAAGCAAAATTCACATTTGAAAAAAATTGTACCTCTGGCCTGCAATCCCTTTTCTAACCGATATTCTGAAAGCCGTAAAGTTGATACTCTGAAAGATTCTTAATAAATTACCAATACTTATTTCTCCGGGCGTTTTCATAACATAATATTAGATATAAAGTATGAAAATAATGCGAATACTGAATCGCTATATATAATACTATCTAGGTAATACAACAATATTTGTAGTACTTATAAATTTAATAATGTTTACTAAATGCCTTTAAGGAATATTATATTTTCTATCTACGTTGATTTTAGTTGTTTTTGATTGAATTGAATTGAATTTTATGCTCTGAAATTTGAAAAACTAGTTTCAGTAAAACAACTAACCGAAAATTTGGAAGATTCGTGAAACACTTTTAGATTTGTGTAGGTTGTGAGTATTACAATAATAACGCAATATTTAAATGATGTATTTTCATCGTAGCCTACGTATTCGTACATACGAGTAGCATAAATAAAATCTACCTAGATAAATGTCTGCCAGCTGCTAAGCTGCTTTTTCTCAGATAAACTTTAAAGTTATGATATTCTAATTTGAAACTGTTAATTGATTTCTTAGAGCACCAAATATTACCAAAAAAGAATTTAATTTTATACTGCTTAGTGTTTATTCTAAAATATGTATAGATTGGTTACACAGTGCTTTAACGAATTCCTGCTTTAATTGCTGGCAGTAAACAGAACCCACATTAAAACGTACGCGTTAAATAATTTGTTTTTATTTTTCTGGAGTAATAATAATGTTTTAATGTTACAAAAGAAAATGAGTTATGTTTCTCTACCCTGGATATTTTTTGTCGTTTTTATTTGTAGGTACCCACCCGGCAAAAGTTTATATACGGGATGGGATGCTTCTGGTAGTGGGTACTGGCGGGTGGTTGGGAGATGTGGAGCGAGGAGAAGGCGTGGTCATCGGACGGAACTCGTCTCCCAGGAGTATATACTCCGCAGTATATAGCGCGGGAGGCGGAGCCTGCGAGAGGTATTTTTTCCCATTTTCTCGAGTAACCAGGGAAAACCTTTTCTCCGAACAAACACTCCACTAGCTACCTATATAAATGATAAAAGAGATCGTTTATTTTATAGGTCCCTAGTTGAAAGCGAACTCATTATACGAAGAAAATATAGATTGCTTTTGTGGGATTTTATATATTTAGTTATATAACCCGTAGGGTTCTGAAAATACAAAGAGAGAGACAAAGAGAAAATTGGTAACAGAGGTCTAGGATTCGACCCTACATTTGGCTAAATATTTTCAGAAATTATCTGAAATTTTTTAAAAAATTTTTGTTCATATGAAGCAGCAGAAACTTTGTTATGTCATATTGTAAAATGTTAAATAAAACGATAAAATACTTAATGCCAGTATTATACCGCCCTGAAGAAGCTACGATTGTACCGAAAACCGGTCGGCAATTATAAGAAACAACAAACCATCTATCGTATCAATCTGTTATCTGGTACAAAAATACGTTTAGTTGAAATACTATTACACAAGAATATTTATTTTATTTTATTTTCACGAAATCTAACAAAATTCCATGTTGTTGCATGGAGATAAATGAGTACTGCTAATTTATTAAAAATCTATTCAAATTATTGGTAATCCGGTTAAAACGAGATTAACGATGATGAGATGACGATAAACTTTTAGTAAATTCCCAAAACACGTCTTTAAGCACCTGCATTTGGCTTGATAATATATAATATGACAAAATGCAATATTTTTTGTGAACACGTGTTCAGACATCCTGATAATACATTAAAAATGAACTAAAAGTTTATTAGAAATCCTGTTAATTCATTAGTTACACGCCTGAAATCCCGTTTTTAACCGGTTTTTCAATAGTTTTAAGAGATTTTTAATAAATTAGCAATATTAATTTTTCTCCATGTGAAAATATTTTATAATTTATTTAGTAAAAAATATTTATAAATTCAATATTGCTTCTTATATCTTCATCTTATAAAGTAAGTTATTATTTTAAAATCTTATAAATAGTATGATCGTAAACATGGTTCCTGGAAATCAACTTTGGATACTAAATAGATGTTTCAGGAAAGCTCACTAACACGAATCTACATTATAATATATTTATTTTATACATTTCTGATGCTAAAATCTGTTTTATTTACTGAACATAATAATATTCATTTATGTACGAAATATTTATTCAACATCAAATATATTTCAGAAATAATTATTATTGTGCTGAAATATACAAAAATTATTTGCAATGAATTCATTTCGTTGATTTCAGCTCACTTATTTTGTTGATTCTGTAAATATGAATTTAATATTTAAAAAAAATAGGTTTCTTAAGTCACTGTAGCAATAGGTCTGATTGAATCGATCTCTGTAGCTCAGTGGTTATAGTGTTGTTCTGGTAAGACAGAGGTCCTGGGTTCGATCCCCAGATGTGACCCAGTTGTATTTCGTTTACATTCATTAATATTATCTTCTTCTTCAATGACTAAATATTATATTTATGCGTATATTATTCAAACGTTATTCCAATAAATTGAGTGTTTCTTCTACCAGCAGTTAGATTTATTCAAGTTCATGAAACCTAGATTCAATCCAATTCAATTCAATTTGTTTATTCCTTGAAAAACATTTGTAAAATGGTATTACATAATTAATAAGCAGTCTATCAACTATACCAGCATCAATAGATCTTGCCTTTTAAAGGCAGATTCACCGATGCTAAATATGTCGATATCCGATATGTAAATATGCGTATTATACGTAAGAGGACGATTGTTATAACTAGGCTTAGTTGGATAGCTTCGATTTGCAAGGAAATCGGAGTGGAACTACGTTAAACTACGATTGTTTTGGTAGTGTAGATAGAAAAAATAATCCCGGAAAAAAACAAAGTTTTTTTTAACTTAAAAACATAAAAATTAAAACTGTTTGACTGAGGATTGAACCTTCCTACCCAGGAACTAAAATCGACAACTCTGCCGACCTCGCCGAAAACCGAACGGGTAGGAACGATATTTGTTTCGTATATTAACTGCTGTAATGTCATCCGATTTCAGAGAGTACGAGATTTCCACCAAACTGATCAAGCTGACATAATGCGATGACATCGATAACGAGTCTATCTCCCGAGTTTCGGCTCGATCAGATGCCGTGAAGTGGTTTGATTTACGCTTTCAAGATTTGCATTCATTCATTCCCGAAAACAAAAGTGAAATAAAAATGGTTGTATTTAAAAAGGTTGATTATATTTGAATCTCCAGAAGAGATAAATTATTATAACTAAGAAATAAACATTGGTATTTTAATGAAGGTAGGTACTGCTTAAACGTGTAGGCATATGATGAATTTGTTTCCTAATGTTGGTGCTTACTTCTATAAAATTTACAATTTTAACATTTATACGTTTTGTTAATATCCTGATTTCGCGGAAATCGGTGCGTAAAATCTTGTACAAAATTTTAATATTATCAGTAGTCAATGAAAAAAAAATAATAAACAATAAATTTAAATCGTAATTTTTTCTGTGAATATTTATAGTATTTACAGACAATTTTTATATGCGTAGTCATGCACAAAATCCGTGCAAGTTTCATATTTATTTTGAGTATTAATATTTATTGAATCGTGAAATCAGAAAAATACAGACAATAAAGTGCGTCCCGCTAAAACAACACGTGAAACGCAGCGGATAGAATGTTCCTGGGAATACAAGCAGCCGCTGGGACTGCTATATTTTAGCCGTCGGCAAAACTACAGCGGTCATGTTGTTTATCATTACATAAAAAAATATCCCCTTATTTTGAAACAAAAGGCAATATATATAATTCATTTAAATTTGTTTTTTTCGGTAGAACGTAATATTTTTTAAATAAACTCGTAAACCATGTTTTGAGAGATTAAAATAACGTGAACTGATTAACTGTCACCTGAAAATTGTCATTTCTACAGAATCAAAGAAAAATACCGCTTTTTATGAACACGTGTTCCGACATCGTGATAATATATTCATATTTTACCAAGAATTTAGGTATCAGGAAAACTATTCATTCGTTAAGGGCCTGCAATCCACTTTTAACTGGATTATCAATAATTTAAAGAGAGTATTAATAAATTAGCTGTAATCATTTTTGTTTGTGTACCTACTTTATGTTTTGTCTGGCTTTGAAAAGATAAGTTTCATAATGGAACACTTTAAAAAAATGTAAAGGATAGCCCGTCTAAAGACGTTGCGAGTTAAGAATCAAAGTAAACGGTATTGGTGTGGAAATTGACACTTCATTCTAATGCATTTTGCCAACGAAGTAAGCAATATGTATAATATGCTACAATTTTTTTAATGTATAATATGTATTTTAGAATAGGTAGTAAAGGCTTAATATTATTTAAATAAATATTGAGGGTTGTGCCGTCCCCTAAAACAGCGCAGATTAAAAAATAAAACTATGATAAATTTACACACGTCAACAGGTTTCAATGAAATAAAGTGGTTTTAAAACATACAACTCTTTTCGTTTGAATAATGTTATGCCATTAAGTATTTGCTTTCTTCGATAATTTAATATCAGTGAGTACGACTGAAAAAGCAAAATTGCATAAAATATATTCTATTAGGTACAGAGTAGTACTGTAATTTAGTTCATATGTTTACAGTTCCGATGAAAGTAAAGATCAATCCAAGCCGGTCGACGTGTATAAATCAAATAAAGAGTTTTTTTTATTATTTTTATAATGTTAAGCCACAAGTGTGTGCTTTCTTCGATAATTTAAGATCAGTGAGTACGACTAAAATGCAAAGTTGTATAAAATATATTCTGAAGTGATTTTATACAAAGAACTTTTTAAAATGTATAATGATGAGCAATACAGTGTTTGCTTTCTTCGACAAAATAAATATTGATATTAATAAGTTATTTAGGATGGTAAAATCATAAAGGAACTCATAATTTTAATTTTTCTAAGAACAAAATATAATGTAGGTAACAATATAAGTAAGGACCTTTCAATGAATGTTTGTATTCGTTATCGGTAAAGGGAAAATATTCCTTTCTCGTAACGAACATGAAAAATACATTTTTGAAATTGTAAATATTATGAGATATTCAAATACGAAGTGCGCTAGAAAGGACGTGAAAATATATTCAGTAGTAAAAGCTTCCTGGAGGACTGCGAAAACGTTTCACAGGCTTCCCGTTAGTTATTCAGTTCTCTGAAATATTTATATGCGATACATTATTAAATTGGATATTTCATCAAACGTTTGGATATTTTGTAACACGAGTGCTAAGTGTGAGAAAAATAGCATAGAAAGTCCCAAATTTCTACATTATATGGAAAAGTTAAAAAATGATCTTCAAATAGTTTAAATACAATGCATGGCATTATTAAATCAATGACAACGAATAATATCCACTATTTTAATGTGATTTTTTTTAAGACGTGGCTTATGTTGCCAAGAAAACGTAATATGCCAGCTGAAAACGCGTCAATTATGACCAAATTTTTATCAGATTATAAAGGCCCATCCTTAAATTTAGTTACGATGATTTTCTAAATACATTATATTTACCACGATGACCCGTGGACCTGGTTTTACGCACTGAAGTCGAAAAATTTACGAATTTTTTCCTTGGAAAATATATTGCGATCTCGAAAAAAAATATGTTTTCAGAAAAATGTAAAAATGAGTGTGAAATATTATTTTTTTAATTTTAAGGAAGATTTCTAGAAAGGCTCAGCGAGAGAGTGCGACACTTTCAATCGAAGTTTTATGTATTATATATTATAAAGACTTTCTTTTGATCAAGTAGAAATGAAGATATTCCTTATGTCCCAAAACAATCATACTTTTGGATATTTCGCTAAATAATAATACGCATTCATAGTCGTCACACACATGACTAGCCTTCCACTCTTCATTCCATATAAAAATAAATTAAATTTGGTACGTACTCCATGCGTCTGTGGTAAAGCGTACAAAACACAGAGTGACTTAATATCATCAGCAAAGAAGAAGAGGAGAATAAAAAAATGTCGCAGAGATGTTTCCTTTGATTAGGTGAAGGTTGGCAGCGCGCGGGTGAAGCTCGCTTGCCACTTTCTAGCAATATAAAATAACAAGTGTGTTTTTTATGGTTCAGTCTCGTGTTATTGCAGGTGCATGAAATGGTAATGAAAAAAATGGTAATTCCTCCTCGGGATAGACTTTAGACTGACGTTACGTCTTCAAAGGAGCTCCGGCCTGGAAGCTGGGTGGTGTATGTGCCTACCTGATTACGTGCGGGTTGCGGTGTAACCACTCCTCCTCTTACCCTTCACCCAACTGGGTGGGAAAACAACGCCACGAACCGGGAAACTCAATGTATGCAATTTAATAAAACACAGAAATTGGAATATTTTTTTCTAAATGCGCGTTCGTATCTTGAATAATGTATCATGTTGAAAATTATTAGATTCAATCTACCCAAGAGGTACCGGCAACCTTCAGTACCAGCCGCCTGTTTATGAAAGGAAAAAGACTTCCCCAAAAAGTGTGTTTTATTTAATTCACAAACAAAGAACTTATGATTTTGCATTACTACAAAGTAATTGTTTAATTGATTAACGCCATCTATGCAGGAATACAGATTCCATAAAATTGAAGTAAAAAAAAAGAAACTTTAAGGGTATTCAAATATAATCGATTTACGAAATGCATGAAATTGAGAATTTTAATGGAGATGGACACTTCCCTCCAATGTATAATCAGTTTTCTATTAGTTACGATTTTGCGTGTAGACAAATTTATAAAAAAATGTAGATTCGTCTAATACCGTAATAATTCATCATTAATAAAATGTGAGCTTTAAAATAAACTTCACAATAGGTTGTTTTCACTATTTTTTTCCTCGATAAAATTTAGCACAAAGTTTATGTACATTTAATATATGTTGACAAATAAATTTTTTATAACAATTTGAAATGTGCTATTTTCGATTTCCCGCCAAAATGACATGTTCGTTTTTATTCGAATTTTTATTTGAATTCACGTTGACTTCACGCCGGGCGGCATTTGTGGCAGTCGTCAGATACCAGACGTTGGCGTTTTATGTCATAATGACGTTATAGCCGGTTTTAACTGTTTTGGAATGTGCGATTTTAGATCGTTTTTACAATGAATAATTATGAATAAAAATATTAAAATTACACGTTTTTAGTACAATGATCTGAATCAGAAAACTAAACTTCAAATCTTCCCCACATTTTTAACGGTATTCGTAGTTTGAGAAAATACCGCTTTATATGACTAATATTTTTTTTAAATTTGGGTGACTGGTATGGGAACCACTTATTGTATAGCCAACACCTCTGTCATAGGTCACTCCAAGTGGTTCGCTACGTTTTTTACGCTTAGCAGGGGTGCCCGGGTTCATGGGGGGGGGGGGGGGGGGGAAGCAGAACTCTCTCTACCCATCGCTTTGCACCGCAGTGGAAAGGATGGGTCCATTCGTCCGTCACTCCTGAACATACTGATGCCCAGATTCCTACCCACCCCTCATACCCTTTTCCCCCCCATCCTCTCATTTCCTTTCTTAAAAAGACCTCCCACAAAGCATCCCCAAAGATGAAATATGCCCTGAGGGAAGGGCCTCCTATGAGAACTAATGAAAAAAAAACTGATTTAGTTGAAAGCCGCCCCTGCCCTTCGTCTGTAGGGTGTTTTAGTATGTCTAGTCTCGACCGCAGCACACGCTTGCAATCTTGCTTTTTTATCTGCTTTTAATATAGATTGAAGATTTGTACGGTCATGTGTGAGGCGATTACTTGAGAGATCACAGCGGCCTTTGAGACCCCCTGCTCAGTGCTCACACCCGCCCTTGCCCGGCGCAGGAACCTCCGAACCAGAGAAGCTTTTTCCAATTACTACTGCGGGACTCTTTCAGATAAACATGAATATTTTAATGCGTTTTCTCGACGTGAATCAACTAGATGTACGTAGTATATATGTGCACACCTATGAAATGCAATTATTTTCTTGCTGCTGTAATATTGTGTTCGATTTATTAACTGGAATACTTAAATAATTTTCACGTTCCTTAACATCCAATAAAAGCTAATTTGCCATGACGTTGAATATTAATTGATCAATATTAATTAATTTATTAAAGCATAATTCATTTTGCATTGAGCTTGCTACTAGCTGAAGTCAGAAAACAATTGTAGACATTAATTTGTGTGCAAAATGTCAGAAAGAAGTATCGAAATTCTACTTTAAGGGGTGGGAAAAGGGGTCGGGATGGTTTTTATAAATCTCACGTAGACAGTGACCATCCTCTTGTTTTGAAAGTCAAGTGTGCTTATCATCATTTCATCTTTCATCAATCTCGGAATAAAACTGTATATCTGTATAGAATACACACCCACAAACCCTCACCAAGACACTTAAATAGATACTATGCAACTTTAAAAAATAAGATTGATGTATTTTGAAAATGGAATAAAGAAGATCACTATGGATTGGTCAGAAATTTGAAAATGGAATTACGACGCTAACTAAGGAATGGTCAGAATTTTTAATCGCAAGACACGCCGCGCCGTGTGAATGAATTTGAAGATTATATTATATTTAATCGTCAACATTTGTAACCCCATAATTATTTGTTACTTAAAATAATTCAACATTCCACGTTTTTTCCATATGCATATTTTGTGCCTTTATGAACGTCACCGTATGTCAGCTATCACAACATTAGCGAAGCTTTCACAAAAGTCAATAAACATTCGCAGAAGTAAGTAGTTGGAAAAGTAAGAGGTACTGATAAACAATTTATTGGTGATGGGTCTATAATATATTATTATTGTCCGTCTTATCGATTTTATTCTCACACGGCAGAATCCCTGGCTTTAGTCTGGAAACAAAAAAATCTACTCTTGATCGTTTCTTCTTCACCGAGCACACTTATTTTTCTTTATTTTATTTATCCCATGGATATATTTACGCCCCGTATTATGATCCAAACTTCATGAATAAATGCATTCCTTTCAATATTCTTTCTTTTATGGCGTTTTTTGGTTTGAGTTATTTTTGGCTTTTCCCCACAGATTCGCCAAGTGGCCACAGCATCCCGGCCATTCAATTCCCTTTATTTTATGGCTTTCGATCTACTTACCTCTATAAATAGTACCTACCTACGCAACTAGGTAAAATAACATATTTTATTTAACGAAAAGCAGGTCTTAAAAGACATGTAATAAATAAACTGTATAAATGAATACAAATAATATTTTCAGGGGCTAATTTTCTGAGTTCAAAAAGGAAAGAAAATTATATGTTTTGCAGAAGTATTTGAAAGTAAACATCGTAAAAAGTGCCGTTAATCATAAAACCGATTCGAATTAATACGGACAACTTTTATAAATGAAGATTTAAAACGACATTCAGCTCTATATTTTCAAGGGGTCATCTCAGTAAAAATGTTTCATATTAACATTTTCCGAGCAACTTATTGCGTTCGATGAGGCAATAAAAAGTCGAAACATCACTTTATTACGTCGTCCTTTTTGTTATTGTCCCCTTAATCTCGGCAAAAAGTCTTTACAAGTGACGTAATGGCGTCACTGTCTTTGTAATTGAATTCAAAATGGCGGCTCCTGGAGCTGACTTCATTTTGATATAATGTGTAACGTCGCCGCATAGCGCCACCTCCGTGCTACGTTCTGGTGCTGGTTCCCGGTACCAACTCCTGGTACTCCGGTGATGCTGATGACTACCTCCGGATTTAATGGCCACGCGCAAGTATCATCCGAAAAGCCAGTTGAATTGAGGCAAAAAACTGTCTAATACTCAAGACACTGCGTCGATATAACAAAATAATATAATTTTAATTATTAATATCCCAAATAACTAATTTATCAAAAAAAAATTTACCCTATTAATGTGGTTAAACTTACGAAATACGAAATCTTTAACAAGATTCTCCGAATGCTTATCTCGATAAATGCGAACTAACCTTTCTAAGAAGAACATAAGAAATGCCAAATGGGCGTGTTTCGTGATCCAAAAGTCTGAGGATTCTCTGCCACAAAATTAAATTTCATATGCAGATCTGTGTTTCATCATCGTTATGAAATTCAAATGGGATGGCAATATACGATGACAGGCAAGTGTAAAAGGAACAAAGCGCGAGTTAAATGATTAACAAAAATATTTATATATATAATAAATGGGCGCGAACCAAAACGAGCGACGAGCGTTTCTGCATGTCCAGCCGTAAAGAAAAGCTCTTGTGATGTCATGCTCAGCCGGACATATGCGTAAGTGAATACTAGACTTAAGTCTGTGGCGACATTCAAATCTATATGGAAGGCATTTCTAGTGTTATTATTTATTATATGCCACTCTCCAAAGCGTAATCATGAATTACTCGAGAAGTGTTAGAGCTGTCTTCCAACAAAGTCGTAAGAAATCATAAACATAATATTGTCACAAACTTCCGACTTAAATACGTCTACACTGGATATTTGGAATGACTAACAGATAACATGGCAGCATCATGATCTGAATAGAGCATCAGCTAGATTCGGATAAGCGATAACTGCCAAGACAAAGACAAGACATCAGCAAAACTTCAGACCTTTGAGGAATATTTAGGTCATAGTTGGAAATCAGAAAGTTGAAGAAAAATCGAGAGGAACAGATTACAAATGATATCTCCTAAAAATTACATTTAATTTTAACTTTGACCATCGTTAATAAGTAAATGAAATAGCAACCAGATACACCAGGTAAACGTGATTAAATTAATTAATGTTACATGTAACGTATCGGCGCAGGGTTCCGCATGTTGGTATTGAAGATAAAGACAGATCATATCTCATGCTTTTTATCTCCGCGTCTAACTTAGCGCCGCGAGTCGTGTAAAGATCTCAGTGGCGCAACGTTCTATTCTCAACGTCATAATAACAGCAACTAGAAAATGTATATATCCATCGTTGAATTTATTAGAGATCACCCCGAGGGCGTTTTACCACTAAATAAAAATAATGGCGCAACAATAAAATATTGACTTAATTATGATACACTTAAAAAAAATTACATACCAAGTACGGGGCGTTCAAGAAGTGCGATTTGGCGGTAGCCATTTTCATGAATTCCAAGTTATGCGATAGGCTGTTTACCTCCAGGTAATTAACTTTACATTCCACTATAAGGAGTCTGCAGATTGATATATCTCCCGATCCTAGAACCTAAATGGATCGTTATCAGGAGAGTGAAATTATTAATTAATTTTTCCATAATGACTGTCAAGGGAAAAGATGTAAAGATATAAGCAAGATTATTACAAGTCGTCTTAACTTTTCGACAGGGCTGTGGTGTTTTCTTCGCCCCTGCCAGGGCGTGATCCGGGAAGTTAGGAGGTGCGGGTAAGTAGTAAGTTGTATGAGTTATTATAATTTTATGCGGCCAGCCTCATTACGAGGCCGTGACACAGACACTCCTCGCTGCGGTTCATTCTGTTATGTCCTACGCCCTCACTCCCTTCTCCCTACTCCTTGTTCCCTTGTGTGCTGGCGGTGTTTGTGACAACCCTGGTAACTGGCAGGCATCCCAAACACAAAAAAAACATAATACGTCACCATGCAATCATAGTAAAATTTAACCAAATGTATTACTATTTTTTGCCTCATTGATGATTTGATAAGACGGCATATTTTGGTAGTTAGAAATATTCTTATAATATGACACCATAAATTTTGAATATTAGTATAAAAGATCTGATTGCATTTTATTATATTTTTCCTACTACCGCTAACCACTTTTGATGAAAGCGAAAAACGCAACCACCAGTATATCTACTTTAAAAAAAATTCAATACGTTCGGCATTGATTGGTGAAAGTAACAATTTTAAGGTACCTTGTAGTAAATTAACGATTAAACTATTCCCGTCTTTTCACCAAGGTAAAATAATTTAAAATCTTAACACAATGTACAAATTAATCTGAGCAATAATTTAACGGTACGTGATATAAAAAAAACTGCCCTTACTCACGTTAGTTGAGCAAGAACCTACTACAAAATGAAGTCACGAAAACGTCCTCGGTAATTACTCTAAAACAAGTCTTCGAGTTAATAAGCACTGGCAACTCGTGCAGTGTAATTAGGCTCATTTAACCGCATTCTGCACACAAAAGAACGCCATGCATTAGATGTTAGGAAAACACACTCTGAAATTTCTTAAGCCTAGGTGTTATTGCGAATTAGCATAAAATGTAGCTGTGCGTGGCCCCCTCGACTGTGGACTGCTACCACTGCTCAACACTGGCAGCCAGGGGAGCAGAATATCGTAGGAGTGACGGATAAATCACTTATGCTAATAAAATGGCAAAACGTTTTTCTTTACTCTATTTATCTTTAAGGAAAGCGTGTCTGAGCGAGAAATTTACATGTCTGCCAAAATAGAGGGCACTTACGAGTTTACCTGCAAAGGAAAATGCCCCACCTGCAATCAGTGGCAGGCCGATGTTGAATCAACAACTGTTCTCAACTAATTTGCATAATATTTCAATTCAATATGTTACAATAATATTTGCTATCACTACTCGAGATCTGACGCTATTTCGAAAGGCTGAAACTTTAATTTCATAACTGCAGGCTGAAATGCAATCATATTTTTAAAATAGAATGTACCAGAAAACAAAAACATTTTCAAGTAAATCATTAATTCTGCTGTATTCATTATTACCTATAATGATTGGTAGATGTATTGAAAAAGTTATTTTAAATTGTAATAATCATGCGTAATCTATTTGCAATAATTAAATCATTTTACAAAACTTAATTTTAATCTCAAAACCATAGGGAGAGAAATGAGTATTGCCAATTTATTTTCAATCTGATGAAAATAATATTTTTTTTATTATTATAATCACGAATTTTTATTGAAATCTCAATAAAATACCGGTTTCGCTTAGTACAACATCTTCAGGGTATAAAATTAAACATTTAATATAAAATTAAAGTAGTTAAAAGTCAAAGTAATTGTTTTATTTTCATCAAACCAAAAGAGTACTGCTAAATATCAACATATTGAAAATCTATTCAAATTGTCGATAATTGGGTTAAAAACGACATTGCCGTTTCCTGATAATTTTTTTGTAGATTCCTAATACATTGGAACACGTTTGACTTGATAATATACAGTGACGAAATTCGAAATTATTAGAATTTAATACATTCGTATTTTGCTCAAATTTGTTTAGGAAAACCTATCGAATTATTCGTTAAGGATCTATTCAATATAAGTCATTTTTCTCCGTTCATTATAAATGTAATTTACTCAAACGGGTATCCAATTTTATTCTTTAAATACGTTTTCCATTACCTAATGGAAGAAATTAAAAAAACAAATAGGAAACTGTTCGAAGGGAACATCACAATTTAATTTTATTTTATCTTAAGTTTCAAAAAGTTAACGTAAGTAGAAAGGTTACTATCCTCAAAGAACATATTATTATCTTACTAATTCAGTTAATAACATACCAACGAACCCATATAGCCCACGAAATATCAATCCGATCCCCGGCTAACAAAAAGATCACATAATAATCCCCATAAAGTGACATCACGGAGAAATGTGGGAAAACTCCTGCCCATTACTGGCAATAATGTGAAAATAAATCGGCAAACGGGATTCTCCGTGGGGGAAATTTGTAATGACAGAGTCCTGCGGTAACCTATGATGTCCTGGTACTCTGGTATCCTGTAGGAGGTGGTATAGGATCCGCCTCTTGGGGGATTGTCACTAAGTCTTCTCGATATTATTTCTCACCCCTACTCGGGATCCTGTTGGCCTTGTAGTACGATGAAAACATCGAGAATAATGAAGATTTATGGAGGCGATGACGCGTCCGTGTCGTCGTGTCGTCGCCAGCGAGCAATGGGGCGATGTCTCATTGGTTACGGGAAATAAATAATGCCTACGAGGTTTGTGGGGTTTAAAAAACGTTTTTCTTTGTGAAATGAAAATGGTTAGAAAGCAACTAAGGGTGGCTTTGTGATTGTTTAAAGACGTGACAAGATAGCCCCGATACTGCCTTTTATTCGATCTTTAGTAGGTAGAAGACGGGACTTAACCTAATGTTATTAAAATTTGTACCGAGAAGTATAATTGCCTCCTGTTCAATAAAGGAAAAAAAATACGGTAGCATTGGTAGAATAATTTTTTCGTAATACAAAAAAAATCGAATAAAGAATTGTTAACTCATTGTAGACAATATTAACGACTCTTAAACAAAAAAATTGAAACAGAAAAAGACATTATCGCATCTAGAAATCGAACCAAGGACTTTGCCGGGGCTCTGCTCTAACCACTGAGCTAATTCAACCATATTAAAGATTTCATACTTCGACTAAGAAATACCAAAATTATCATGGAAAATTATTATTTAAAAAAAAAAATTATTAACTAAAATTTTCATTTATTTTTCGGAATAACTTTATTGAGTAAAACCTCAAATTGTAATATTTATTTTTGTCCTGGGTTCGAGTCCCCAGATGTGACCGTTTCCTTTTCTGATTTTTCTGTTTCAGATTTTCGTTTAGAAATCACTAATATTGTCTTCAATATTTAAAATTTTCATTATTATTTTTTTAATGATGGTTACGTTGGTAGTTCTTAGTTGAAGTACGATGCCGAAATAAATTAAAAAAAATATATATATATTAATATTAATACTCAGTTTCTTTGTTTTTATTTGGTCGCTTAAAATTAGGCGAAAATCGACCACTCTCCCCCTTAAGTTCAAACAACTCAAGGTTCGTTTTGGCGTGAAAGTAGCGAAAAATTTGCCTTTCATTTGTTTCGATCTTCAGGCGAAAGTCGACCGAAACGCCTCTCTGGCGGCAGAGAATTCGAGTTCAATTTTGCGTGGCAAAACTGAAAATTCGAGTCAGTGATTTTAGCCGGAAGCTCGGCCGGATTCGTACGGAAGAAGACGTAGACAAAAATTTGAGTAACTCTGGCGGCAAAAAACTGGAAGCGCTCGAGGCGCGCGATACTAAAGTACCGCAGTTGACTCATCCGGAACCGGGACGGCCCCACTCTGGCGGAAAGGCGATTGCGGCCGCATAATTGTCGTAGCTTCTCGATTGGTAATCGACTTTTCCCTGCCAGAAATGACGAGTGTTGCCACCCGCGCGGTTTCGAAACGGCCAAATTTCGGTGCATTTTCTCAACGTTTCGTTTTTATAGATCGGGATGACGTGTAAAACTTTTTCTCCTTTAGAGTTTATATTTTTATTCAATTTCGAACGCACCCCGAACGCGAAATGATTGAATTAATCAGGTAACGTTGATTTTTTTTTTTAAATTTCACGAAAAGTTGTACGAAATATCCCCATTTATAGGGTAAGTGGTTGAATTTAAGCGGAAATGTTTTTTTTTGCATAATGGTATCATTATTTTAGGACGTGGTAAATTTGGCAAATGGCGGACTGCTTTTGAAAACCCATTATCGGTTTGTGTTTTAAATATTATCAAGTCCGCTGAAATGGACACGATATTAGTGGATGTTATTCTTTATGAATTTCCGCGTGTCTTCGACGACTCGGATCAAGTTTCATCATGGGATTCTTTAAGAAATATGGATTCATAACGTAACGAAAAAAAATGGTGGATTAAATTTTCCTAAGGTATATATTCTTATTTAATGTTATCTTTTTGCTGTACCGAGTTGAAAATGATATTAGTCGATGTTATTCTGTATAATGAAGTTCTGTGTGTCATCGGCGAGTGTGATCATGGGATACTTTAAAAAATACGCATTCACAAACGTCACAAAAATCGTGACGCATAACCTTTTGACTTTTTCGTTTATCTTTTTGCTGTACCGAGTTGAAAATGAATATAACGTTATACATATATTAATAAAAGATTATTAAATAGTTGGTTTTTATATTGCTGAAAAAATGGCTCGACTAACCTACCAACTTTAAAAATTATAAATAAACTTAATTACTTTTAAAATGAAATATAGTAGATTCATTAAAAAGAAAACTAGCGTCCCTTTCTTAATGATATTCTAAATTATATTCTAATGTTATTACATTCGTTATTTGCAGGATTCTACTGTATGCAATTGTCAATGGATACTTTCACGGGACGTTGTGGTCAAGTGGATCTTAAAATCTAAAAAAATGTCGTCTCTACGCTTTTCCAAATTCGGTTAAAAATACTCCTAGGCGATTTCATCGATGGTTTTTGATGGAGTTTCTTGGACAGGTATGTACACGTATGATAGTTGGGAATTTTTCAGAATGTTTTACAAGTTTTCAGTTGAACTTCTCGCTGGATGACGTTAAATAAATCGCAACGTCAAACGTTTAATCATCGCCCGAGAGCATTCTTTGAAAACGCAGCCTGCTTCCATTTTCTGATTACATATATTCCTAAATTATCTTTTCTTTAGCCTGTAATTGACGATGGATATCTTCACAAAATTAATCATTAAACGAGCGTTTCTCTGCAGATCTTTTTGTTGTACCAAGTTAAATGTGAATCTAAAATTATAATACTATATATTAATATAATTTTTGTCGTTTACAGGACGTCAAACCGTCAAATTTACCAGCCTCGACATTCTGAACAAAGGACAGCACAGAATTCTGGCATCTTCTCAAGGTGAATATTATCATGTTATAATTAATTAATTAATGTCATTATTATAACGTAAATAAAAGCCCAACTTTCATTTACTGAAACGTCTGAACTGTCTGCTTATTGTAATTGACGATGGATATCTTCACAAAATTAATCATTAAACGAGCGTTTGCTTATGGAGCAAGCCAGAGTGGGGCCAAATTGTAATGATAAAAGATTAAGAAATGATTCGATAAAAGAATTACAGTAGAAAATAAACATTAATTGAAATATCATACAAAAGTTAAAACGCTATTAACACTTGAGACAAGAAAACATGAGCGACTCTTTAATTATAATATTCAAATAACATATCTCAAGATCGTGCACTGTGTTCGTAGATGGTTAATAAACCCCTATGTTTAAATATATATGTTTAAACATAGGGGTTTATTAACCCACAAGTAATATCTATTACAAAATTTATGTAATTATTTCTGACTGCTATTTGATATTACATTTGAAACTTTGACAATCGCCATTAACGCCGATTCTGTAAATTTTGCACATTTCTTCTGATCATTTGTCTCTTATTGCAGATTTTTTTGTTGTACCAAGTTAAAAATGAATATAACATTAAAATATTATATATTAATAAATGAATTAACAATATGCCTAAATTTTATCAAATATAATTTGCAGGTTATTGAAACTTCTCTACGATGACGCTTTGAAGCCTCGACGTTCTGAATAAAGGAGAATGTTGACGGTTGGCGATTACACATCGCAGAATTATGTCGGTTTCTCGAGGTAATATAACAATTTGTTCATAATATTACTGTTACATAAATAAAAGCCCAACTTTCATCTACTGAAACGTCTCAACTGTCTACTTATTGTAATTGACGATGGATATCTTCACAAAATTAATCATTAAACGAGCGTTTGCTTATGGAGCAAGCCAGAGTGGGGCCAAATTGTAATGATAAAAGATTAAGAAATGATTCGATAAAAGAATTATAGTAGAAAATAAACATTAATTGAAATATCATACAAAAGTTAAAACGCTATTAACACTTGAGACAAGAAAACATGAGCGACTCTTTAATTATAATATTCAAATAACATATCTCAAGATCGTGCACTGTGTTCGTAGATGGTTAATAAACCCCCTATGTTTAAATATATATGTTTAAACATAGGGGTTTATTAACCCACAAGTAATATCTATTACAAAATTTATGTAATTATTTCTGACTGCTATTTGATATTACATTTGAAACTTTGACAATCGCCATTAACGCCGATTCTGTAAATTTTGCACATTTCTTCTGATCATTTGTCTCTTATTGCAGATTTTTTTGTTGTACCAAGTTAAAAATGAATTAACAATATGCATAATTTTTGTCGTTTGCAGGATGTCAAAACGTCACTACTGTCTGCGTTTTACAGTCCTCGAGAATGAATGAACTTCAGCCGGCGTTACTTTGAACTGGAACTAATTTCACAATCCTCTCTATGTCTTTCCAAAGTCGTGATGAAAATGATGACACTTCAACGCTTTGATATTTTAAAGTTACTAATCATCCATGAATGGTATAATTATGGAACTAATTACATAACTAGCTTGCCAGTTAATATATCTACTTAAATCGGAAACGATCAAGGTTTTTAATTGGACGGCCAATTTGTTCATTTAAAATTTGTTCACAGGCCTCAGGGGGGTGGGTCAGGTACCTACAGCTATTTGATTTAAATGAAAGCATTCACTTTATTTACATTCGAACATCAAATCGTAAATATGAAATTTGGCTCACACATCTTGCTTTATTCACATTCAAACTTTTCATAACACACTACATTTTTACCCATTAGTTTCGGGGAAAAAGCAACGTTTTGACACGCAGTCCGCTTCATTTACACGCAAGCATATGTATTTAATTATAAAATTAGGCAGATGCCTCTCGCTGCATCCACATTCAAACATTACACCACGCACCAAATAGTTACCCATTAGTTTCGGGCAAAAAGCAAAAGTGTCGAAACACACTCTTTGCTTCATCCACATTCAACACCAAAATACAAATTATTTTTTATTTCTTACATCCACTTACTCGAATTATTTTTACCCATTAGTTGCCTGCAACGGGCAAAAAGCTAGTACATATATTAATACACAGTTTCTTTGTTTTATTTGGTCGCTTAAAATTAGGCGAAAATCGACCACTTGACCCCTTAGTCACATAGGACACTAGGTTCGTTTTGGCGTGCTTGAAAAAAAGTCCCATTCAATTGTTTTTTTGCCGATTTCCTGGCGAGCGAAAATCGACCGTCGCTCTCACGGAGCCGCTTCGACTCGAGGTTCACTATGGCGGGACGCGTTTTGGGCGAAAGTCAACCAGAGTTTGTATGAAAATAATTCCCGGAAACTCGAGAGGTTTCGTTCGGGAATCGATGTCGTCAAAATCGTCCCGGAACTCTGCCGGCGGAAACTGGAAGCGCTCGAGGCGCGCCATACGAGAGCGCTGATTTTCTCGCTCTTCGGCGGCCGGGACGGCGACACTCCAATAAGTTAATTCGCGGCCGGTCAATCGGCAGAGCTTCCCGGCGACAAATCAACTTTTCCCCGCGAGTGTTGCAACACGCACGGTTTCGAAACGGACAAATTTTGGTGCATTTTCTCAATGTTTCGTTTTCATCGATCACCATCGATCTGTAAAACTGTTGTTCCTTCACCGTTTATATTTTTATTCAATTTCGAACGCACCCCGAACGCGAAATCATTAAAAAAAAAATTCCTGCGCCTTTTTGCTCGAAAATGTTTCGTTTTAAGCATTACTCTAACGCAAATTAAAAAGACGATAAATTTTGATCGAGCGTCGTGTCTGATTTAATCAGGTATCGTTGATTTTTTTTTTAAATATCACGAAAAAAAAAAATTAATTTCACGATAAATATTACAAATTTCCTCATTTATCGGGAAAGATTTTTAATTTAAGTGAAATTGTTTTTCTTTGCATAGTGGTATCATTGGAAAAAAAATAATCACTTGGTAACAACGAAACCACGTGGTACGATTTATTTATAAAATCTACATGGTCATCCTAATGATTAAATTCCGTCGCAAACACGCAGTCTGCAGGTGAAATTATCGAAAAAAATCATCGTCCGAAGGTTAAGGAACGTTTTTCGGCCGTCCTACAGATGGCGCTCGGTTCAAAATGTCTTACAATAAGCGGCTTAAGTTTTGACATTTGCAATTTGAACCGAAAAATGCCAACAGGCGGGCTTTTGTATAATCAGAAATCAGCCAATCATAGACAAGCACCGAAGAGATGTTTTATTACATAGTGATGTTACTTCAAAGAAACGATAAAATCTGTGTAGGTACTTACTTTGGCAGTATATTTTTAAAAATCGATAGTGCTTTTGAACGCAATAAAATAAATGGTAAGTTTTTAGATTCTCACGGCCAAAAGCATTTTTGTTGTTTGTTTTTGGGGTGTTATGCCGTGTTGCGCTAACTCCTTCTTTAGCCGACGTTTCGGACAGCGTTGCAGTGTCCATCATCAGGGCAGATCCGGTAGATCCGAAACGTCGGATAAAGAAGTAGTTAGCGCAACACGGCATAACACCCCCAAAAAAAAACAACAAAAAAAAGAAATAAAATAAAGTTTGGTAAAAATAATTTGACACGGATACCGTCGCCCCGTAGTGAAAAACTACATCAATAGCGTTACGCAAATTTTTAATTTCTACCAGGAGCGCAGAAATTGGAAAAGGTTAGCCTGGGAGCCATTCATATTTAAAGTTTTCATGTGTTTATTTTTTAACGAGTAGGTACCTAATTGCGTTATTGAAATATTTTTTCGGTAAATTTTTAATAGTAGGTGCAGGTACCTACACAGATGGTACCGGGTAGAGGTCCTAGGTAGGCAGGTACTGAGAGCGTGTTTTAGCCCGTTTTCTAGGTTAGGTCCGTAGTGTTGTTATATAACCTATGGATTTAAAATTAATAAAAAACGATCAAATCTGTTCAAGTACCTACTTTGGTAGTTCATATTATTAAAATCGATAAAGAAACGAAAAAAAATCAAGTTTGGTAAAAATAATTTTGCACTGGTACCGTCGCCCCGCAGTGAAAAACTACATCATTAGCGTCACGCAAATTTATAAATTGTACCAAGTAGTAGTAGTAGTAGTAGGGTAGTGGTAGTGGTAGTGGTATGGTAGTGGTAGTGGTAGTGGTATGGAAGTGGTAGTGGTAGTGGTATGGTAGTGGTATGGTAGTGGTAATGGTATGGTAGTGGTATGGTAGTGGTAGTGGTATGGAAGTGGTAGTGGTAGTGGTTGTGGTAGTAGTATGGAAGTGGTAGTGGTAGTGGTATGGTAGTGGTAGTGGTACTGGTAGTGGTACTGGAAGTGTGAGTGGTAGTGGTAGTGGTAGTGGTAGTGGTAGTGGTATGGTAGTGGTAGTGGTAGTGGTACTGGTAGTGGTAGTGGTAGTGGTAGTGGTATGGTAGTGGTAGTGGTATGGTAGTGGTAGTGGTATGGTAGTGGTAGTGGTATGGTAGTGGTAGTGGTAGTGGTAGTGGTAGTGGTAGTGGTAGAGGTAGTGGTATGGTAGTGGTAGTGGTTGTGGTAGTGGTAGTGGTACTGGTAGTGGTAGTGGTAGTGGTAGTGGTAGTGGTAGTGGTAGTGGTAGTGATAGTGGTATGGTAGTGGTAGTGGTATGGTAGTGGTAGTGGTAGTGGTAGTGGTAGTGGTATGGTAGTGGTAGTGGTATGGTAGTGGTAGTGGTAGTGGTATGGTAGTGGTAGTGGTAGTGGTAGTGGTAGTGGTAGTGGTATGGTAGTGGTAGTGGTATGGTATTGGTAGTGGTAGTGGTAGTAGTAGTAGCAATATTTTTTTCCAAAATAAAACTCGCTTGGACTTTTGACGAGTGTCGGTGACAAAAACCGTACATACGATATGGGTATCAAATTACGCGTCTCGACTTACAAAATCCGAATGGCTCAGTGAAAAAATGACCAGAAAGCTCCTTGGCACTTTTTTTTCTCAAAATATCCATTTCTTTCTATCCATACATATATTTTAATAGATTTGTGGTCACACACACATACTTTCATTTATATGCCAAAATACATATTACATTTTTAAAAGTTTTTAAATTTTTCGTGTTATTTGAGCAATTCTTTTTCCAAAATAACATCTTTTGAAGAACGTTGGTGACAAAAACCGTACATACGATATGGGTATCAAATTACGCGTCTCGACTTACAAAATCCGAATGGCTCAGTGAAAAAATGATCAGAAAGCTCCTTGGGACTTTTTTATCTCAAAATATCCATTTCTTTCTATCCATACATATATTTTAATATATTTGTGGTCACACACTTATAGTTTCATTTATATGTCAAAATACATATTACATTTTTAAAAGTTTTTAAATTTTGCGAGTTAATTGAGCAATTCTTTTTTCAAAATAACAACTTTTGAAGAATGTCGGTGACAAAAACCGTACATACGATATGGGTATCAAATTACGCGTCTCGACTTACAAAATCCGAATGGATCAGTGAAAAAATGATCAGAAAGCTCCTTGGCACTTTTTTTTCTAAAAATATCCATTTCTTTCTATCCATACATATATTTTAATATATTTGTGGTCACACACTCATAGTTTCATTTATATGCCAAAATACATATAACATTTTTAAAAGTTTTTAAATTTTGCGTGTTAATTGAGCAATTCTTTTTCCAAAATAACAACTTTTGAAGAATGTCGGTGACAAAATCCGTACATACGATATGGGTATCAAATTACGCGTCTCGACCTACACAACACGAATGGCTCGGTGAAAAAATGATCAGTAAGCTCCTTGGCTCTTTTTTTTCTCAAAATATCCATTTCTTTTTTTAAATTTTGTAGTCCCACACTCTTCGTCTCATCTACATTCAAACATCAGATCGCTTATCACATTTACCCATTAGTTGCCTGCAACGGGCAAAAAGCTAGTATATTATTATTCATCAGAGCAACGGCAAGGCAAAGGTCATGAGTTCAATTCTCAGATGCGACCGTATCTTTATCTGATTTTTCTGTTTCAAATTTTCGCTTGAGAGTCGCTCATATTGTCTTCAATTATTAAATAATACAATTTGAGGTTTTACACATTAAATATTTGAAAAAAAAAGTGAAACCATTCGGTAGTTTAGTTGGAATGTATTAGATAAAATGGAGCTGGATTTTTAGCAACATTGAGAATAATTTGTTAGTAGATATAATCTGCTAATGGAGAGTTAAAGATAATGTATGCTGTTGATGTGGGTATCTAAAAGTAAAAGTGCGGCTTTGAAAATAAAGAAGGTTGAGTTGTTTGGTTGGTTTCAGGTGGATTTATTGCTTCCCGCGCCGCCCCCAGCTCAGGAAAACTTTTAAATAAATATTTTTCTTTTTAAAAGCTTTTCTTTATGGGCGCAAAAACCTGCATTTCTATTTATACAGTTGTTTACCTACAAAGGGAACGAGATCGGAATTCGAATGAAATGCCGTTATAATCCAGGGGCTTTTCAATGAAACCTTATTTTCAATATTCAAGATTATAATATTTTTTAAATACCATACTGTTATTCATGAAAAAAAATCTGAACTTGTTCAGTTTTAAAAACTATCAATGCAGGTGTGTAATATAAACATTTTTCCGAAAACATGTTATATCTCCAAAAGATATCCACCTGCACAGGAAGGTACACATATTAATTATTTCTTTAGAAATTAATGTTTTAAAGTGAAAAATCATGAAAAATTATTTCCTTCGTGTAACTGGGAGATATTAATATTTCCCCCTTCTAACTGAAATTTATCCAAGATGATTTGCTCCCGATGTTCGTTCATGAAAGAAAGTTTTTTTTTGCAGAACGCTACAGAATGGATCTACTAAATAAAATCGAGTATCGATAAACTTTATTTTTATGTAAAACCGCACAAGAGTCCCAACTGCTCCCAACAGTTTGGAGCCAATGAGACTATGGCATCCCCAATTGGGGTACTATATTATGAGGCTGAAGGCAGTGGAGAGATAAAGGAGATGAGGAAGAGAAAGGTGGGGAAGTACCCAGACATTCATTTCTGGTCACCAAATAGGCCAAAGCCATTTTAAACACTTTTTCAATTGTGAATGGTGGTCTTGCACCAGGGCGATACTTAGAATATATTCCAGTCTGGAACATGCCGCAAATATGCTATATATTATTTGAATGAGTAATTTGTGAAATACCAAAAATTAATCAATAAAATTTACTTGCTCACGACGGGATTTGAAACTGCGAAACCCAGCTTGCTAGTCGAGGGCGTTAACCCTCGACCAAGGAGGCCGTCTATCTAATAAATAATAAACATGAATTTGATTTTTTTTGTAATAATTGAAGCGTACACTACAGACGGGTTGTTTCAAAGAATTTGAACAATTCTTCAAATTTCAAGGTATATTTTTAAGTTCTGTGGATGTTCTTTTATTATTGTTATTATTATTATTTCAGTTATGTCAAGTAATTGACATTTAATGGTTTAACAGAACTTTCACGGAACCGAATTATAAACAATTGAATTGTTCAAATTCTATGAAACAACCCATCGTAAGTATAAATAAAATGTTTAGAAGGTAAAATAAACCATAACACACTTGGTAACATTGGACATAAAAAGACCTACTTCATTTTCTGAACTAGAATGGGTGTCATAGAGAAAATAATTTATGTCTTAGGGATAGAATTTTTAGCATTTTATTGTTTCAAAATGGTTAAATCAAGCCATTCTCTTTACTCCTGCAAACGTAGATTTTTAAGGGCAATAAAATATAATGGAGTAATGTTCAGACCATCCCTTTAAGGATTCTTTTGTTACTTTTTTTAAAGCTCCGTTAAACACTACATAAAAGGGCGGAATGTATTTTTATATTGGGCTTAATGTACCCAGGGGCAAGGATAATATATTCTCGGCGGGGTTAATTGCTTTATTTGTAATTAATTCATGAATAGGTATGCGAAATTATCCACTTCACTTTGGTTTAGAGTAAATAAGACGTCAAGGGACGTGATGTTGATATCTATCTACTTATTACTTAACTGTTAACACTCCAGTAAACAAAATAAATTGTGTACCAAAGGCGTACGCATATTCCTACCTATCTTTACAATGGAGATCGCCTTCTTCAACAAATTATCAAATTTATTTTACAAATGCATCATATTAATTGGAGCATTCCGAGAACACAATTTTTTGAATTATTTGAAAATACTTAAGAGGAAGCTACAAGCCAAAAATGTGTGTATTCTTGGTATGCCTTATATCGTCACGAAAATATGTAATAGGAATTAACATCGCTTGACAAACGAAGTCTAGAAACGCTCGATTTAAAACACAAAAGTGGTTTTTATTTAATTTTATTTTATAAGAAAGCAAAAAAATTGATCTAAAGAAACTGTCAAAGATAATCTTAGCTATAATATTGTATTTTTTTAACGTTGTTTTTTTTATGCGTTCATCCATTTCTAATGAAAAAATATTTTTTTAAATAGTTACATTTTTATTTTTTAAAGACGATAGGATGACCTTCAATTTATCTAGCACATTTTTGGTATCCATTATGTAAACCAATGCGTTATAAAGATTATTGGAAAAATAGTGATTTAGCATTAAGCTTCGCCTTAAGATATAAACCGTCAAAATGTAGACATTTGCGACCGGCCGAAAAGCTTGTGACGTCACGGCACAAAATTGGCGGTACTGCAGCACAATAAAAATTATGAATTGTACTGAATCGTGTCTCGTGTGACGTCACGAGACACGATTGCGTACGTTTTACACAAGTTCACTTTGAAAGCTCATGACTTCGTCGTTTTTGGAGATACATTAAATTCGCCATTCAACTTGCTATTGGACATTTTGTGACAAATAATAAGCAAAATATCTGCGACGATTAATTAAAAAATCCTACTTAGGCAAAATAAAATACAAGGAAATCGGAAGACAGTAAATCGTTTCTAATGCAAACCACGTTTCGAATAGGTACAGGCCTCCGTGGTCGAGAGGCAAGGCTCTCGACTAGCAATCAGCAAGTCGCGGGTTCAAATCCAGACTTGCGCAAGAGAATTTTATTTGCTTCATTTGTTTTATTTTACAATTTAATCATCTAAAATAATATAAGGTATGTTTGCGGCACGTTTCAGCGTGAAAGATACTATCAGTATCGCCCTAGTGTAAGACCACCATTCAGATTTGAAACGTTGCTTGAAATGGCTTTAGCCGTGTTTGGTGACCAGATCTGTATAGCCAGGCACTTCTTTACCTTCCTCTTCTCCATCTTCTTCCCCACCCCACCACCTTCAGTCTCACAACATATCCCAATGGAAATGAAATAGTCTCACTGGGTCCGGACAATTGGGAGCAGTTGGGACCTTTAAAAAACATAAGATTCTTGTATTCCTAATAAGTATCACCTTAAATATTAAAATACTAGTTTTGCCGATCAGATATCCTTCATTCAATAGTTTCTTACCTCAACTTCACACAAAGGTGTGGACAACTCTAACTCTAAGGAAAGTTCAGTAAAGCTGTTCATACATTTTTGCAGTGCCGTCCAGCGGAAGTGAGATATGTGCCGTAGCGGAACTGCTCCTTTCACGATAAGACTCCAGCCCCAGGTGGGTGAGGGGGGGCTAGGGGCCGGGGGGGCGCTGAAACAGGGTGCGATGGTGCGGGGGCGGATTCCCCGGGCGCACGCCACCGGTGACTGCAGGAAACATTTACCAGAGCATAAATACCGCTGTGTTTAGCATAAAGATTACAATGCAGATACGCAAAACGAACTCTTGGGTCAAGGGCGTTAAATATGTTCATTACTACAAGAACTGTTCTGGAATTCGACGAAGACAGTTTTGGCTCCAGTCCACACAAGTTAATGCAGTGTTTAGTAAACGTCTTATTTCATTATCTAAAACTGTGTTGATATTAATTGGTAATGTAAATATTTATTTATTTATTTTTTTATGTTCTCCATGAAACGGTTATACACCAATATATTATGGAGAAGATTACAAATTAAAAGGTTTACACAGGCAGTTTTACTATTTTGTTACATGCGTTACAAGATAGTTACTGAATTGTCTGTAGGTGACATTGAAAATGTCGATGGCTAATGGAGAATCGTTAAGCAGTTGAGTCGCTCTGTGTATTGGCGCGTTCTGATGGGCAGAAGTCCTCGCTTTCGGAGCATATAAGAGTGCATGGGATCTCCCTCGAGTATAATTGTTAGGGACATAAAAGTTAACCTCTTAAAATATCATAATATAACGGTAAATATGCAAAGGCCCTCCTCATCAAATATACAAATCAATTTAAAATAAATACTAGACTATATTCTTAGGTTAGTTTTAATTTTAATATTAATTAGTTTTAAATTTAATATTAATTAGTTTTAATTTTAATATTAATTTGTTTTATATTAATTCGTTTTAAGTTTAATTAACCCACACTAAGAACCTAATGTACAAAATAGGTTCATGCGTTCTTTGTTTGGAGATAAAAGAGAAAAAAAAACTAAAAACACAATTTTTTAAAAATTTGATTAAAATCAAATTTAATAATATTTGAAAATGGCCTTGAAAGCCGAAACAGCTGTAACAATAACAAAAAAACAAAAAATACTTGCAGAACCTAATAATTATATTATTAAATTTGATTTTAATTAAATTTAAAAAAAATTAAATGGAGTTCTACGAATTAAACACAAAAACAATAAATAAAAACACAATCGTTATAGTGCGTCAATTCGTCCGAAACTTGTCTCAAAGTGAACACGTAGAATTTGTCAAATATTAATGAAAATACCTTATTGTGCTTCTCCGTGGATTGAAATAGTTATTCAGGAAGTAAACCAATAGTAAGCGTTCTTAACATAATAATTTGTTTGTATTATATTATGAGGCGCGCCTCTGCATTTTTACCATTAATTTATATAAGTGACGTAATTAGAAATATATAATCATAGTGATTGAACAGAAATATTACCGGATAAGTGACATGGAAATCATCAACCGGAATAAAATTATATTCTTCAATTATTATTATTGACAATGAGTAAAAACTGTTGCTCTAAAACTGTTTCTCATAATTGGTGTACAACCTTTGGTGGATTATGATCGATCTCAGAAACTCTATTTCAGCTGCTCTCCTGCCGTCTTCATATAGTTCCTTTTGTTCATTGGTTCGATGTTGGGACCACAAATTCAGCCAACAAGTTTACTTTTTCAACAGTTCTCGTTTTTTTAAGATTATTATTTATAGCCATTTGTAGGTACGTGCTCTCTTCTCAATCATCACTTCATTTAACCATTGATTGATTAGTTGATTTTCTAATAGATGGTGTTCGTGAATGAACCTTGTCTATCTTGTGTTAATTTCTCCAGGCTTCAAGGATTCTATGAAGAAAAACGGTTCTCAAAAAGTTATAGCGGAAGTTTTACTTAAGATTACCACACGTAAGACGCATAATTACCAAAAACAATGTTTCTTTATAACAAACCCAAACTAAGATAAAAACCCATACAAAACAGTTTCGTCGGTTCTTAGTTTGGGTTTAATTAAGTTAAAAGATATAGCCCCAGAACCTATTTTATTTTATTTTTATTGTGAATTATACTTTATCGTTCTATCAAAATGACAGTTGGCCGTCGTATAAAAGACGTAAAATAATAATTAAATGAAAATAAATATCTTTGTGAACACGACTATTTAAGGAAAATAATCGAGTTTCGAAACCAATGATTTCTTTGTCAGGATTAGCGTATAGTGAAAATTAATAAATATAAGCATAGAAATATAAGTACACTTGGATAAAAATATCATATTTAGAAGTGATTAATTAATTATTGTTATAAAAACTAATGATATAAAATAAATAAAATTATTTAAATAAAAAAAAATTAAATCGGTAATAATTGTATATGTTTATGTACATATCGAAAACAGAATCAAGAAGTAACACAGAACTAAATGGTTCCATGATAACTCAACACAGTGACAATTCAACACACTTTTAAAAAGTGATATAAAGTCATTAGAAACAATGAAAATTTTTTTTAACCTAACCTAACATAACCTAACTTAACCTACATAACCCAGTTAATAAAGTTTTTGTTTCATCACTTTCCATGAATTTATATAACTTTTTAAAGATGTATTGAATTATCATTATTAGATGATTTATCCGGTTACCGTCTAAATATTTAAAAAAAATATATTGTAAATAATAAAAGTAGGTACTAAGGTGAAAATAAATTTGATATATGGAAACTGTTTAAAAATGTTTGGTTAATAATAACATTGAATTGACTATTTTCACTTTTTCTAATTTCTAAAAATATAAAGTTATCATATTGTAAACGCATTGTATTTGTTTATAGAATTTTTAATCTTTATATTTGTTTCAAAATAATGATTTGTTTTTTTTGTGAATTTGCGATTATTGAAAAAGTAATAAATTAATTTTGATTTATTTATTTATTTACGTGAGAACTTTCCAGTTATGAAAACTCATTTAAGTTACAGGCAAAAATCTTCAAATTACATACATACAGGTAAAAATGCAATTAAATACAGGTTACGTACAATTAAAAAACAAAACATATAATAATATAAAATTATACATAAGTTTAGTATTTGAACAAAATGTCTAATATATTTCAATATTTTCCATCTCGGACTTAATTAAGATTAACTATATCTTTAATTCAACTTAATTATACTTATTACAATTAAGTTGAATCAAAGTGTTGTTTAAACAAATGCTCTTATTAATGTATTAAGAATGGTATTCGTAGGTATAATTTTACGATATCATGAATAGATACATAAGCAAAAAGGCAGCTAGGAATTTGAAAGTAACATTCTGATATACAAAACCTTTCACCTATTATAATAAAAAGAACATCAGAATGTGAGTCTTGCAAACTCGTAGCTGCTTTTTTGCTTAGGACGGCAGTTTTATATAACTACAAATGACAACAAATGTTATTGTGCCCAAAACGTATTTTATTCAAACAGCAGCGTATTTAACATAAACAGATATAATCAACAACAAACCGTTAAGGTACCTATGGTAGTCCTTGTGACAATAATCAATGTTGAAGACTTAATACAGAAATATAATTATTGAAACAACGGTGTAAATAATTCATATAGTTATGGTCCCAATATAGCGTTACATAATGTCAAATCAAATTTCATAAAGTTGATCGTCCATTCCTGATGAAAGTGATGACATGTGAACACTTCTAATATATTTCAACATACCCACCAAAGTGTGATGTACGTACATTAACTTTGGCTTTGCAATGGTATACATAAATTGTTTGCATATTTGAAATTTTATATTTATATGCAGGTATGGTCAGAACTTTCAATTTACCCACAACAAAAATTCTTGGGATATTCGGTCACCTGCAACAAATTAAAATTAAAATTTGTAAGGAAACTTTTGTAAGTGTTTTCAGGTTAAAGCATAAAGGTTATAATTAAAAATAACATTTTCAACGTTTAACCAAACAACAAAGATGTTTATATAGTTGCATGTTTGATAAGAAATTATTAAAAAAAGACACGCAAAAAATAAAATGTTTCGTGTTATTTATTGGACTTTTGCCAAAAGTCGGATATTTGAATAAAAATAATGTAGAATTGAAAACCAACTTTTGACCAACAAAATTTTGGGTCCTGGATTCGATTCCCAATTGAGACCGTCACCTTTTTAGTTTTCTATGTCTTGTTCTGTTTCATATTTCGTTTAGATTCTTCTGCTTCAATAATATATAACATTGATAGGAATTATCTTCAACAGTTATTAAAAGAAAAGTTATTCGAATAAAAAAATTAATATAATGTAGATTCACAATTCATTCTAATATTAAGGACGGGTTGTTTCATAGAATTTGAACAATCTATCAAATTTCAAAGTTGATTTTCAATTTCTATGAAAATTTTATTCAAGTTCTATTATTATATCATTATAGTCCAGGGACTATACAAAAGTGAAATAATAACAGAACTTGAATGGAACCTTCAAAGAACTTGAAAATCTACTTCGATATTTGATGAATTGTTAAAATTCTGTGAAACAGCCCGTCCTAAAGGTTTTATCAAACTGATTCATTTTGAAAATCGACGTACATAGTTATAAATAAAAATACTTAATCTCGCAAAAAATATTTTAAAGACATCTATATGTACACTTGTTTGATACAATATTGAATTAATTGAAATACCTTTTTGGGTAGATCCGATGCCCTCCCAAAGATTTTGTTGTGAACTGCTCTCAGCCAATTTAACTCCTAAATTCCTTCCACGCACGGAGACCGCCGGGTCACTCATTTGAGGAAACTGAAACCAATAAAAATATAATGATTGAATAAAATATTTTACAAATTAACTTATTTAAAATCAGGGCACTAAAAATATAATTATTGGCTTACAATTTGAAGAAGTCCCTCGTGGTAAGTCATTGTGCTGCAGCTAACTTCATTTGGATGAGTTCGGAAAGCCTAACATTTTACCATTATTGATGTTATGCTTTGAGAACTGGCCATGGTCTGGAAATAAAATGTTAAGTGTTAGTTATAATCACTTACATATCAACCAAAAATAATAACTCAATTGGTAAATTTGCACTACAATGTGATAGGACAGAGTTTTATTTAGCTTAATGGCTTATAATTATAAAAAATAATATTATTCACTTTAAAGACTTCAATTTAATTATATAATAAATTGTATGTAGATAATAATAATATTAAAAGTAGTTAAAAAAATGTTAAAAGATTATTAATAACGACAAATAATGTATGTAATGCAACAATAACCATGCCTCCCGTAGCCAAAAAAATACAAACGTGTGCAAAAATATTTTTATTGACAAATAGTCAGGGCAGTCTAAAGTAACGAGAAAGACTTACCTCCGCTGCGCGGAAGGAATGAGTGACACTTTGGGTAGGTTTGTTTGTAAATAAATAGCAATTTATTGAATCATAGACAAGCAAATCCGCCGACGTTGTTTATTTATGCATGTCGGGTGGCTAATTAATTCTCTATGCTAAAATAGCGTCAAAGCAAAAACGTACCTACCTATCAGGAACATAGTTGAATATGTTTTATATGTGTATTGGAACACTACTACAGAACCACGAAATTACCAACACAATAAATTTGGATATACCTACGAGTGGTTTGGATACGAGATTAAAATCAATTTATAGTAATATTATGTTACCAGTTACCAGGTATATTGGTTCATAATATACTGAAGAGTATTTACATAGAAAGGAACAGCGCATATGTAACTGGAAAATTATGATTGAATTTTGTACCTTAAGACAAATTTTTACGCGCTATAGTACCCACCTAGATATTATTGAAGTTCGTGATAATAATTAAATTTATTTTACTACCACTTCAAACAAAAAACGTAGTATTGTCTTGATATTTGAATTACCTACTTGGTTTCACTTAACATATTATTTTGCCATGATAATAAATACTAACATGCAGAAATATTAGTTTTACTCGAAAATATGCAGGTTGATAATTAACTATAAGTTGACGAGACTTCGCATGATTAAAAAATAAATAAATAACTGCGAGTACAGTTTGATCCAACCAGGTATCGTGAAATTAATTTCATGCCATCTCAAATTGAAAATGGCTTTTTCTAAAAGTTATTATTGCTAAAAAAATACAAATTAAATATTTTGGCATGATTATAGCATTAAATAGAGTTACTCCTCTTTTTATATTTCTGAAGATTCTGTCAGAAGTTGGGAAAATTTAGATGATTTCCGCTTTGCAATAAAATCTAAAAAATGGAATATTTCTAAAAGCATCCTTAAAACTTTAAACTTTTTTCGAAAGGTGATGAAATAAGCTTTCAAACCTTATTGTTCGAAATAAACATCTTATTTTTAATGTGTTAAATTTTTTAGCAAATATAGAAAAGTAAAGTTGCATTAAAAACTGAACTAAAATTACGGGTAACGAGATAAAAAAAAAAATATTAGAAAAATGTATAATAAATATTTTAGTTCCTCGTTCCATATAAAAAATGTACAATAAGCATTATAGTTTCTCGTTCCATATAAAAATGTATAATACACGTTATAGTTTCTCATTCCATACAAAAAAAAATTGCAAATTTTCAAAACTTTTCTTAAATTGCGGCCGGAACATAGGTGCACATTTTAATTCTTCTATAGTTTCTTGTAGATTTGAATATAAAGAAAAGTGTTTTCTCTTTCTAGCACAGTTAAGAACAAATTTCTCTCCATGACAGAAAAGGAGAACGATTTCTATGAGACCATATGTTCCCAAAAGCGAAAAAAATGACTCTACGAGTATCAGTCGTCTGTTCGCAAAACCGAACAAATTATCCTGAAGGGTTAATAATACATTCATAAACTTTACATTAAAGTTTTGTTGCAACTTTGAAAATTACAATATTGTAACAGTTTACAGATCAGTTGAATGATTACAATCAGTTTATAACATGAGGTGGTGGAGGCAACATAAAACCAGTATAAATAAAGAAAACACTTTATTATCATTTGTGAAATAGCAAAAGTACAAAAATGTATTATTTCAACATAAAAGTAAACCAAACTTGTATGTTTAGTTGTAAAGTATAAAGTTCTTAAGCCTAAAAACATAAATCCGGTAAGAAAAATAAAAATTATAATAATGTAATATAAACAAAAAAAGTGAATAGTGAATCATACTAGGGTTAACTTTGGGTTAGAAAATTGTCAAAGTTAAAATTGAAATGCATATTTGATTAATTGTATAAATGATTCTTTAACCGTGGTGAAATGAAAACCATTCATTATTCCTATTATCTAAGCTAATTATGTGGTGTAGAATATCTTAAATCTATTGTTATGGTAGCTACAAATTTGATATAGTTGATACAAAAATTCGTAACAATCAATAAGCCGAATGAGACAGATTCGACATTGATTGTGGAAAACAAGTGATGAGATCATTTTCCACAAGGAATATCGTAGAGTTTCCCCAATTGCGTTTTCCCGCAACGGAAGCGACGAAACTCCTAATTAAAACTACTTCGTTATGATCTCGATCTAAAAACTTGAAAAACGGCGTACATATTCATTTTCAACTAAATTAACTTTTACTCAATGACGGAGTTCGGACGAATGCCAAAGGTTAAAATAATGGTGATATTATAACGAGTTATAAAACCTCAGTTTAGTCAAAACTAACTAAGCCTTAGAAAGAAAACCGGTTAACTACTGATTTCACTATTGTATACTTATCTAGTATACGATATGCAACGTCAATGGTAAAAAATTGCTCGGGTCAGAGTACAGGGAGGGAGGCAGATGATTGGAAGGTATCTGAAACAATAAAGAAAACACATTTTAATACTATGTTGTGAATGCATCTCATTAAAATCACAAAAATCAATAACGTTACAATATATATAGAAGTGGCAAACCAAAAGCAAGACAATTGTATTGTTTTCGATTTTTTGGCACTTTTAATGCTATGAATCAAAAGTGCTAAAATGCCCTCGTATGTAAATAGTAAATATTTTCATAATTCGGCTAGCTAAAATGCCAAGAAATAAGATTTCGTTTGTAAATACAAACAAATTATTTTATTATTATAAAAAAATACAATTATTTCGATAATTTTCCGAAGATGTTCAGCGCTATAGAGAAAGGGAGATAGCCAACGTAGCAAAACGTAAGTATAAGGAAAACCTAATAATAATATTTGGATGATTTGTATAGCGCCGTTTTTGTTCAAAATCACCTCAAGGGCGCTGTTCGATCTGTAGCCTTAGGTTGTCTCATACAGACAATGCGAAAACGCATTCCGCTATCGTTTATTTCGTTCATACACACATATTCTTTGAATGACTAAAATCTTTATCTCGAATGAAGAACGTTTGAATTAAGAATTTACTGGAAAGTGATGGATTGACTGTAGTTAAGTCATTGATAAAAACAATCAAATAAACCATGATTTCGTATAGTTAAAAAAATTGAAAGTAGACAAAATTTTATGTTATTAAATAAGTTCTGCAAGTATTTTAGTTTTCATTATTATGACAGCTGTTCGGCATTCAAAGCCGTTATCAAACTGTGGTTATGTTACATTGAGACAACATATTTAGGTGTTTTATTTACACTATTTATTTATATTTTAGAGGTGGGGTGAGGAGAGGGGTTGATAAAAACATGTAAATATATCGTCTCACTGTGGGATTACTACAATTTGATAAATAACCTTGAACGCCGAACCAGCTGTCATAATAAAAAAAACTAATGCTTGCAGATTTCAAAAAACACATGATTAAATTTAAATATAATAAAAAAAAAGATTTTAACGAATTAAACAAATCAAAAATGAAAATACTTTAGATTACACTGTAAAATGTACTTTGTAAAATAAAATCGCAATGATTTGAATTGTAATAGTAAATTTGGGAAGCGAGTAAAAAATAATAAAAAAATTTACTTTTTAACGATGTAATTACCTTGGTAAACTGGCGGAGGATCTTCATCTCTGGACTTTGAAACGGAAAGCGTGAACTTTTCGTGGCAAAGTTGTATTGAAGATCAGCAGTCCTCGAAGTGAGCAGTTCCGCCTGGGTTCATCACTTCCGCAGAAGTGAAGCCAGGAGGCCCGGCGTTACAGATGGACTGCCAGCGGCGCTGCAGTGAGAAGTTCTTTTCTTGAGGATACACTCCCTTTGACAATTACCTCCGTGTATCTGCAGAAATAAACGAGTCTTAAAAAAAATGATTTAAAATATATTGCGTTATGTCGGGGTTATTTTAGTCCAAAGCCTGCATCACACATCACCATAAAGTAGGTGGTATCCACGATCTTTTTACACAAAACGAATTTTATGAAACGCATGTAAATAATTACTGGACACGGTTAAATGCGCAATTTACTTTAAAATCACTACGTGTTAGATTAACAACAATGCGAAACAAATAATTCAGTCAGCAGAATTGAAAATTTTTGCATAATAGTTTTTTTTAATGTTGAAATTGAAAATTTTTCATTTTTAACTTGGAGGCCATCATTTTTTACATACAGTCTAATGGATAATTTTTTTTTTTAATTTAACCCAAATCAAGAACCTAAATTAGATTTTTACGTTCTTAGTTTGGGTTTGATAAAATAATTAAGACATCAAATAATCTGTATTTTGGACGAGATAAATTTTTCATTTCCGATGACTGAAGTGGTTGTTTTTCACTGTCAATAAATGAACTGATACAAAGTATAATAACAATAATTTGGTCATATTAACCGTGTCCTGTAATTCTTGATATTAATCGAAATGCCTTTGCGCAATGATTTAATTGCATTCGGTATACTTACAAATATCAATTGAAACATTTAAAATTAATAAAATGTCGAAATAGAAAAACGTGATAAAGCCGTTTACTTTGTGTTATTCAGTCATAACGTAATAAAAGCATGTTTGTGACGTACCGAACAAATAATAAGAGAAAAACAAAGCACTGGCAAAGACGATGGGTAGGTATTCTTAAATATGTTAATGCCAATAAAACTTATCGTGACGATAAAAGTGTTCTCAGTGACGATGACGCTGGTTTAAAATTGTTCGCTTTATATTCAGTTTAAATTTTATTAATTTTCTTTAAAAATAATAATAAATTTTGTTATAAATTTTATGAAATGGAAGGCTTGGAGAAAAACTTACAGGCTTCATTGAATTGGTTGGGGCTTCGGTTGTTCGTTGAAATTTGTATATTTATTGGCAGTTATCCGTTACATAAGGAAATAATATGCATAGTATTGTAGCGCGGTTAGGTTCAGTGTTTCACCACGTGGTCGAATGCTAACCCATCGACCACGTGGGCCAGACCACTCCACCACTCTGCACACATCTGTAACAATTAAAACATGCACGTGTTAGTCTAATTATAATATACAAAATTATACGTGACCCTGAGGTCTTTCTGAAAAAATATTCATGCAAAATACGTACATCGTTTTCTGTTCAATCATTAAATGCTAGGCAGAAAATTATATATTATGACAACTATTGATTCTCGAATAACATATATTTTTAACAAACTATTGAAATCAATCTCCGGATAGCGGTAAAATATTCGTAGTCAAACTATTGTTGAGTAAAATGATCGTAGGCAAATAATAAGCAAATTATTGTAAGCAAATAATGGTGTCTAGTGTGGTGTGTTAAAGAAAAACTATTTGGTATAATTTACGTGTCCTAATTTGTTTTATGAGATAACATACAGGACAAATAGCGCTACAACACCAAAGACAGTACACTGCATACTGAAAAACATATTTTAATACTTGTTGTTATATTAAATGCTAATTTTACGTAGTTTATATTACGCGAATCTAAATAGCAGTTAACAATAAATATATCTTGGCAATATATATGTAAATAAAATAACACGTGTAATATAGAAATAGCCTTTTAATTTTTTCAATAAAAGAGAGATTGGAGTTGTTCTTTTCAGTAAACAACGCTCTTATTTTTAAATTTACGATCAAATGGAATTTTACAGTCAAATGCGTTTACAATCACGTGATAGTTTAGATATTTTTAGGTATTATCTTTTGCGTAAGATCATTTTAATTACGATCAAAACGTCGCGTCAGGTACCCTGAATTATGAATTGAAATAACGTCAAGGTAATTTTATAAGAGCAGGTCAATAATTGTTCGTATGGAGGTAGGTATTTCGAAAAATGCTGGAGGTATTTTGACAATCGTTAAATACTTTGAGTATGTTATATAAACATCACAATAAAATATATGGATTTTGATTGAAATAATTAAATGTTAAAATGAAAACTTTCTGTTTGGAATCTTCACTTTACAAAATAAGCTGGTGAAAAAAATCTTTCTGAAATTATGTACCTACATATTTTAATGTTACAAGAAACTGATTAGTCAAAAAGTAATGATATGTTTCGATTATAATATGAAACTAAACGTTGATCTCTATATTACAAAATGAAAGTGATTTTAAAATATTTATGCTTTCTATTATAAATGCTACTTCAAGTTACGAAGAGAAAAGAAATATTATTTATTAAAAGCGGACTTACTGCAGGGCGATCGGGCGGTCAGTGGGGCGATATTAGCGACGGTAGGATTTATAAAGGCTTTCGGATTTGTTCGCTTTCTGCTTTGTCGTACAACTCTATTGGTATTGCTAAAATAAATTAACTCGCAATTGAGTTGCCAGTTACAAAATAAGATATGTATATATTTCAACTGTCCATTTTATTATTCCTAGATTTCCTAATTCCTACAGCACCTAATATTTTTGTTTCATCATTTCATAATCTTGTGTGTTAAACCGATTTCGGATTCAACATTATTTTCTTATTATCTCAAATCTCTATATAGTATAAAATAAAGTTGCTATCCGCGTCTGTCTGTTTGTGTTCTTAGTTCTTCTAAATTAGGCAACGGATTTTGATAAGGTTTTCATTACCATTTAGAAAATTTCTTTCTAAAGGTTTATATATATAATACCTGCAAATTAAATTTATAGAAAGTAGAAAAAAATCTATGTTTTGTAATAGACGAAAAAAATATTTTTTCGGGTGCTTACATTGCTAACGATAGCTAAACCTTATGAGATACATCAAAACAAAGTAATACGGAATTGTAAATCTTAAAAAGGCCTACAGAAAAGTTCACTTAAGTATATGTCTATCTCCTAAGGATAAAACCCAGCAACGCCGGGTACACGTCAGCTAGTTTTACATAAAAGTAAAAGATCTATATTTTTTCGGTGTCAGCGAATGGTTTTTGTCAATCTTGTGATTTATACCATTTTTTCATTATGCCATTTTTGACGTCATGAATAAAAGTTAAAAGAGAATTCTGTGATTAATTATCGTTAAATTGTTAAATACAATCTCAGCATTTTTATCATAGATGATTTCAGCCCTTTGTTTGAACACAGAGTCAAGTAGATTGAAAGGTTTTATCAATCTACCAGTAATAATATTACAACGTAGCATTTGTCGTAACTTAAAAACGCCAATTCAGCTACTTTGCCTTAGTTCACTGAGAATATATTTGTTTTAGCTGAGGAGCCTACCCCTGACTTAACGCATTGTTTCACACGACCCCCTGTTCCTGCTGCATTATTGTGTGCGCAGTGTGGGTACAGACTACAGTGCGGAGTGTGCATCCTCCTTAACCTATTCAATTCTCATTGACTGATAACAAACACGGGAGCACGCTCTTGTGCAAATGAAAACAGTGCAGATTCTGTAACAAGCGTGAAAAAGAGATTGAAATGTACAATAAGCTTTTGAGTTTTTTCAAATAGATGCCGATATTGACAGCTAAAGTAGCAGCCGATCTGCCGAAGCATAAAATAATAAATTAAAATCAACTCGTATAAGACAAAGTTTCTTCATTTCAAAACAAAGTTATCCATTTAAAAATGTCTTTTAAAACTTAACAAAAAAACGTTTTTTTTGGTTTCACTGAAGGATTGAACTTTCCTACGTAGGAACTGGAGTCAACTACTCTACCAACCTCACCAAATGCAGATCGGATAAGACCGACATTTATTTCGTCCATTAACTGCTGTAATGTCATTCTATTTCAGAGAAATGCGTGTATGTCCGCGTGTGTGTACGTGATTGCCACCAAAAGTTGATAGAATGTATTGCGATCGACAAAGAGTATAGCCACCGAGTGTCAGCTCGATCGGATGTCGTGAAGTGGGTTAATTTCTGCTTCCAAGATTTGCATTACTTCATTACCGAACACAAAAGTGATATTCAAATAGATGTTTTTAAAAATAGTCGTTCATTAATTCAAAAACGACCCATGTGTATCTGCCGTTAGAGGCGCTTTCAGATTGGCATTTGTAAAATAAAGATTTGGTTTGCTCTGGCTTGTGATATTGTTTTCGAAAGCGATCGGAACCAGACCTGGCAACATTATAAGCGAGATGACAGTATTATTGTAGTATGATACATACCGAACGAAGATCATTTAAAAGTTGATTATTCTATAAGTAGTACATAAAAGAACGATTAATAATACTTTGATGTATGTTATGCTGTCAAGAACAATTATTCTAATAAAGCAAATTAAAACGTTGCTACCTATTCATGAAAGCATTCACCTGCAGGCACTTTGTGGCAATTGTCTTATAGTCGGGGATAAAATGTATAAATACCTATCTACCTAAAAACATTAATTCTGATGTGCAATTGATAGTTAATGTTTATACACAAATCGTGTTTCTTATTTTCTTTCTTTATTTACGTACATAAATATTATATTTAAAAAAATAGTAATGATCTTTCAACTAAGTAAAAAGAAGGTTGATTTGTAATTGATTGAGCTAGAAATAGACATTGTATGTTCCTATGTACACAGTGACAGACTTCTCGAAAAAATCTTGTTTGATTTGTCTTTTTATTGAAGATTTATGATGGGGAAGACCATTGACACTCGGTACATTAAGTCTCTTCCTGCAAGGGATGCTATGAGGTGAGTGCACGAGACGGGGGCGGAAAGGGGGAGGAATGAAGCACACAGACGCAGGAACGCATGCAGGCCTCATTTGCAATGCAGATTTCAAGTACAACACGAAGCATCAAACGACCTAAAATTATTGTGTTCGGCCCACGGTGCAGAAGGCATTGCGCATGCGCCATCGTCTAGTATTCAGGCGAATTTCTTGGCTAACAGGGCTGGCGGTATGTTATTCTGCAATCAATAAACAACAAATACACCTAATAAATAGACGTTTCCTAAAGAAAAAGTCAAATGATTCAACAATCCAAAAATCACCTTATTTTATGACATAACATCCTATCCCTTTCAGTTTGTAAAAATTGTCTAGAGTCTAGAGTCAGGAAGCAGAACAAACATATTCATTTATCGTGATATTATTAAATCGCATCAATTAATCGAAAAATTCTTATTTCAACATTGACAGATGTACATAAATATCGAAAATTTGTAAAAATGTTTCACTTTTTCCCAATTATTGTACTTTGATTATCAATTTAATATTGATGAATATTACTTTTGATTTGAAACCCCATCTCCTATTCTCACCCCTCAGAGCAGAATTTTGATTTTTCTTGATGTTCAAAATAAGAAGAAAATTACTGCCGAAATCTGATTTTAAAAAAGCCTGTGTTAAGCCCGGCAACACCGAGGACATACAATAGTACCTACTATCTAAAAACATTCAATATATGGGACAAAATAATTATAATAACCGTAATGCCGTATTAAGCATTATTGGAAATATCTCGTGATTGTTTTTTTTAATCTTTGTGTACTTACGCAAACTTTATTATATTTAATTGAACTAGATGGCCATACGCAATATTTTTATTTACTCATAATACCTTCTCGTAATAACACAATAGTCTAACTATTTTGAAGTCTAAATATAAATACATGGAATCATTACAGCATCTGAAAGACATAGTAAAGATATTTCATTCAACACCAAAAGAATTGTTAAATACGAAAATAGAATATCAGTCGAATAAAACGACAAAAATATATAAACAACAAAACATTTTTCGAAGTTCCATAAAATATCATGTATTCCGGACTTCAGAAAATTATCACGTTCCCTCAATAATTTTTGTCAACCCTATCGCATGTACATTGTGTAGATTCATTAATGCTTTATGGTTGTATGGGCAGTTATCTCTGATTGAATTGGACTGCAAGATCGACCGCATAGAGCCGGGAGCTAGGGCACTGGTTAGTTGGGTAAATAATTAATTATTGTTCTACCCACAAGAACAAAGGACTGTAATAATGTATTATCTTTCTTAATACATAACACAAATTGATTAATTTCACAAAAATAGTCACAAGCAATATCGGTAATAAGGTATAGATGATATTTTGATTTTAAAGTTTACTGAAAACAAAAACAATTTTATTGCTCTGTATTCTGAAAAAATCTCTTAAAATTGTTCGCAATCTGGTTAGAAACGGGATTGCAGGCCCTTAACTAATGAATCAATAGGTATCCTGATAGATTTTTAGTAAAATACCAATGTATAATCACGATGAACAGTTTCGCATTTCGTCATGATATATTATCAAGACAAACGCAGGTGCATGAACACGTGTTCCGATATTTTAGAAATTTACTAAAAGTTTATCAGGATTACGGCCTGAAATCCCGTTTTTAACCGAGTTACCAATAATTTTTAATAAATTACTAATAACTCGTTTTTTTCTGTGTTAATTTTTTAAATGTTGTTCTTCTACATATTGGGAAATTAAATAACCACGCAGTGTAGTTTATTTTACAAAATATGTTTTTTTTCTGATAGCCAAGTAGGCGGGTGTAAAACTTAACATCTCAAAAGAAAACAAAAACCTGTTGTCAGATATCATTACTGAATATCGATGGAGATGACTTTAGCTAGGTTTAGTAGCCACAAATTATAAGTCAAGTAGGTGCTTTAAAACCCTCATATTTATCTTACTATGTATCATTCCTATTTATAAAATCTAAATGCTACCCTTTTCTGTTACAATTTAAAGACAAATCATCAGGCTCACACACCTATAAATCTACTGCATAATTTTGATTCTGTAGACATATTTAGGGATTCTGTATTAGAATATGTAGGTACATTTTTTTCTAAATCTCATAATTTTTTTACTTTTCTTTTTATAAGATAGTTGTATAATTTATTTCATATTTTACACAGGTACTTAAGTTGGGTAATTTACTTTATTTTAGTTGCCACTTAATTAAGTATATATTTCATAATATTTAATTACATTATTTTTATCTTTTAAAAAAATGTGTCTTATAACAATCTTTACCTTTATTCTTTTTTTTTGTTTAACCCGCCATTGGTGACGTAAATATCTCTAAGACCGGATGATTCTAAAAAGTCGAATAACCATTTTACCCGCCATCAAATTGAATTGTGATTTCGTGTACTTTCTTCACTGCTCGTCCCCCACCGTTAGTTCACCCGACGCCACACATCACACGTTATGTATTTATTTTTAGTTTTATTTCGAAATTATGATTATTGTGATTATTATTAATTCGAAATACAAGATATACTTGCTACCATATTAAAAAATACATGTAGTGCCAACACTCACTAGCTGGTTAGCTCTTGAAGTAGAGTAATTTTCGAGGACCATTTTTTTGGTTGCATAATGTTTGTATTTTTTGAAGTTAATAGAGTTGTAATACTGATAAGGCTGATTTAACGATAAAAAATTATGATTGTTAAAAGTTTTGATATTTTAAAATAAACATTAAAAAAGCTTGGTATTTTCTAGAGTTCTAAGTTCATAGTGTAAAGATTAATAAACGGGATGTGTTTTACTATATATCTTTATTTTATTGTTATAAAATGTATCTGTTTAATATTTGAGGAAGTAAAAAGAGCATGGAGTACTGCTTATTAGTAAAATCTTAGGTTGAAAACTAGTGCGTAGGACCGCGTCACCTAAGACGTAAGTCGAATTTTCTTTTTGTAAATGCATACTCCTTCCATAAACACGAGCACCTGGAGCTCACCATATGGAGTAGTAGAAAAATTAGGAAAGAATATATTTTTCGGAAAAATTCATGTCGCAAGTGGCGGTTAACAGGTTAGTAGGTACTACACGTGAATAATTATAGTATACATATAGAATTTCCTTTATATGTCATTGTTATTTTGCTATTGTTTTTTATATACTATGTAGGCTTATAAACTTTATATTTTTTTATAAACCACGTATGTAAAAGCTCAATGGCGTCTAAATATATTTATTTTATATTATAGAAAAAACAGTATATTGGTTACAGGGATGAAACAGATACTAAATATTTCAAGATATATGTTTACAGATATTGAATATTTCAAGGTGGGCATACCTATGATATGTTTTATTTTAATGGATTTTATGTGGTGTATATATACAGTAATTACCGGATGACGTGTGTAGTGTATAGGTGTGTGTGTGTATGTATGCGCATTGAAAAGTTTATATCATTGATATGATGCTCCTTATGAATTTGTGCAGTGAATCCGAAAAAATATCGGTGTTAGAGTTAAGAAAAATATTATTGAATATATGAACAGCACAGTTGTTTGGCGAATTAGATACTGCATTTGTTTTGTAATTAAACGTGTGGAATAGCGCTGTATGTCGTTTTGTTTCAAAGGTATGTTAAACATAATTAGGGACAGAAGTTCGGTACGGTATATAATATATAAAAAAAAATTACATAAAAAAAATTTTCTGTCCATCTATTACTGTGGGAAGTAGGTAGTATTCATTTGTTGTACAATATACACTGTCGAATTAACTTCCTGCAAATTATTGTCTTTAAAAAAAATTAATAATAACTCCGCCAAAAAACTTAACTAACTACACTAACATAGACGTAATGTTATAATGTTATGATACATTAATTTTACTAACTTGATACGACAAAATATCATCAGTAAATAAAAGTTTGAAAATTATTCCCAAACTATTGAAAAAAATCGACATAACATTTTTTTACGATCACTTACACACGTAACAATAATGTTATTTTTTCTCCAAATAGGCCGATGCTTGGAAATAATAACCCTTATTTCAGGGTGCATAAGGCTCGGTACATGGCCAGTAATCCCCTAAGAAAGATTTGAAGGGTGTTTTCGAGGGTAGCCTAGGGAGAAGCTGTCAATACTCCATGACAAATGACACAGTAAAGATTGTATATATTTTCCATATCATTTCACATCATCTCCCTCGGGGCTATAATAATATCTAAGCTATCTTCTAACGAAAACCGTACGTGTGAGACTCAATTTTATATCATATTTTTGTACTTATGACCGATTGTAAAGTCAATCAAATTACTTTTTTTATTTCCACGTGTGGTCGTTATATTTTTTGTTTCTAAATTCTGCGTTGATATGAAAAAACTTTTATATTCACATTGGTGATGTAACGATTCTTATTCTTTGGAACTTTGTATTAATTATCATCATTCTAGACGATTATCTGAACAATTATATAATATCTTCACCACGAATCAACCCTTCAAGCCTCTGAAAGACATTACTAGCCACAAACATGGTATACCATTAGAGCTTCTGAAAAACAGATCTGACCGGGGCGTTCTTAAGTCATAAAAGATGTTTTCTATATTGCAGAGATATGTGATTTAGAGAGAAAAAATGATGGCTGGAAAGAGAAATAATTACACTTCTCAGTTTGTCTCAAATACTTACATTCCATGGATAAAATCCACAATTTCACGATTACAAATTGGCGGAATGTTTTCGTTTACAGTGGAAAGTTAAAAAAAAAAATCGTATGAACGACATAAAAATTGAGGTGACAGTGCCTGATTGCTATCTTACACAAAATAAATGTGAATACCAAATATTATTACAATTTTGTACGTTTCGAGAATTTTTATGTTTTGTTAGAATCTTATTTTCATTTTTTTCCAATAGAAAGTTTTGATACAGCATTTGGACAGTTAAGTTATGCAAATAAAAATGCATTGAAGTGTATAATATTAAAATGAACATTTTATTTGAAGATTGAAAAAAAAGCAAAAAAAAGGTAAAAAAGGCTTAAGATATTTGCTGAACAATTTTGGTAGATAGCATTGTAAGACATTAATTGATCTCGAGGCGAAAAAGCGTGCTTACAAAATGTTTTACTACGGAAATCTTAAAACTGTAACAAAATAAGAATTATCATCGATTCTGACTCAAAACAACAATTAACAGCGGAAGGTTTTACTTGAAATAGAATGAACCAAGAATTCAGAATTCTGGATTATTAAGATATTTAGTGATTTGTCAGTTGGATTGCCCTGATATATTATTAGGTTCAATTTCATGTTTCTACGATTATATCAAGGTTCCCTAGTATGCATTATTGTGACAATTATACTTCGGTTTCAGGTTTCAGTATACAATTCTGTTATAAATAGATTACCCACCATTTGCAACTCTTACACTTTAACTGATGTTTTTAATGTGCCTCTATTGAAGTATAAATGTGTACTAATTAAACATTTTAGCAGTGCATATTTTAACAAGATTTCTGCATAACAGGTTTTATTATTATTTTAATTCTTTTTTTTGTACTTAAATAATCTTACAAATTTTCTCCTATTTATTCTTTCTATATTGTACTTTGATGTTAATAAATCTGGCACTTGTGCTCTTAATTCTAAATAAAAAGTTTTTTAAAAATCGCAAGGGGTCAAATTTGATTATCATTGCACAGTTATTACATATAAAAATTATCATAGTTTCTGTATCATAGTTTCTATAAATAAATTATCATCTTTACACGTATGTCTCGCAGGATGCAGGTGGTACCGTAGTACCTCTCTGTTCCCGGATCACAGGAAGGACAGGGGGATAGAAGGACAGAAGGACAGGAAGGAAGTAGAGCCTCCGCAGCTCCCCTGTGACGGGCAGGAGGTTATGATGGATGTCCCTTGGCCGGGAATATTTCATCGCTACTCTAAACCTGAACTATTCAAGCAGAACTTCAATGGAAGATATTTTACTTGGCTTTGTGTTGCGCAAATGGACCGTGCATCTTTGAAGACGGATACAATACTGCTACGTTCGCAATATTTTACTGCCTGTATTTATTTGTCGTCTCATTTTATTAAAATTATTTTTTGTATATAGTAACCATAGAGGTAAGCTGATAAGGTAATATTAACACAGGCACCACAACAAATATTTTAAATTTGATGTGTGTGTTGAGGAATTACCGAGATAATCTGGCAAAATTTAAAGATTTTGTATTTTATCTTTTTTCATCTTTTGAATAAGAAATAAACAGTGAATTTATTAGTTTCACAAGCGTACATGAATATATTTTTGTTTTCTATCATGTCAAAGAAGATTTCTCTATTTCTCTGAGCAAAAACATAAATAATATTTATGAAGGTGCCTATTTGTAAATCTATAAACATTTTAGAGAACTATTCAAATATTCCGCTTAGTCCACTTTGCAGGGATATTAGAGACAAGGGAAAGGGACAGGGCAAAGGGAGTAAGCGGTAGAGTACCCCTTTCAAATATTGAGTGAATCACCCTATAAAGATACTACCGTATTCAAATAAGGATCAAACTAAACTTAACGCGGCTTTCTTGCACAATTTACATACCATTTCCTTCTTAAAAATAGAACGACTTGGGAATATTTTTAAAGGGTGAGCTCAGAGAATTTACTATTTTTTTTAGCAAGCTGCAACAAGACCGTCTATTTTAAAAAGGCTAAAATGTGTAGTTTAAGGAGATTTCATGTTTTACTAAAGTAAAAAAAAATTACATGTAATAATAATTCGAAAAGTTATAAGTTATAGATTGATGATCGCAAAACACAAAAAGCCCGCGAAAACTGTTTTACCGGACAAATAGGGTTTACAAATTTTTCTAGTGGAGTAAAACCTCAAATTGTAATATTTAATCTTTGAAGAGAATATTAACGACGATGGAAACAGAAAAGACATAAAAAGATTCAGTCGCATCTAGGTATCGAACCTAAGACCTATTCCTTGCCGGAGAATTGCTCACACCCCTGAGCTAATTCGATCATTACGTCATTATTAACTGTATCATAATTCGACAGTGAGCCTCCAAAATTATCCTCATTTTCTTAATGGATTTTTTTTCGTAGATGCAATTGAATCTTTTGCTTATTTCACATATTTCGTTTGAGAGTCGATAATATTGTCTTCGATGATTGATGAAAAAAATTGTACTGAAAAAAGAACAAGTAATTTGAATGATTAAAAATTCTAAATTTAATATGATATTGGAGGCTAGATATATTTTGAAGCAAACTTGCCATAGTTGAAAGCTTGTAATAATAGGTAATTGTTCATAAATATTAATATTTAAATATATTTTTTTAAAGTTTTTTTATGTGACACCTCACAATTTTGAGTTAGTATCTTCTTGTACCTTTTGGTTTTCAAGTCTCACTTTACCAAGCAACAATAAAATAATATGATGTCGGCATTGTACCCAATATTCTAAAATTTAAAAAGACGTAACACTTATTATTTTTTTCATTTTACTTAAAAAATAATTCATGTTACCATTCTTAAAATAATTGGTCGTGAAATGGTCACCGTATTTTCCGTCCAAGCAGTTGAACGGGATTCAATTATAGGTATTAGCAATAAAAAAATTAAGTACTTAAATGTTAAAACATCTATTTATAAGCTTTTACTTAAAATTTTTCTTATAATCAAAACAGTTTACGTGCGAATATTTCTGAAAAGGAACAAATAAAAGCACCCGAAAAAATACGTCATCTACACGTCGCTAGTTTTTATTTCATCTTAAAAAAACGTCTGAAAGAATTTTAAAATATGAGCGAAGTCGAATTTAAAAAGTAATCAAATGCGTTGTTAGCGCTGGCTCCAAGTGGTCATTTGCTCTTTGTGATGCGATTTCCTCTGCTTTCTTCTCGCGTTGGCGGATAACTGAGTTATATACCACAAACGGTTATCAAAACGAAAAGGGTGCATACGATTTCATGTTTTTATGCACAATATGCAAATCCCGTTGTGGGGAAGGGGTGCGGAGCGCAGGGGGGTGGGAAGTACCCCCCCTCGGGGTGAACGGGGAAACCCCGGATGCGAAGTGCGGGGATGATGCACCTCGGCTTAACAAGTGCGCGATTCTCCACGCTGTCAATAGACAAGTGATTTCACATCGGAATATGTTAGGCATCTTGTTCAATTCAATCAAATAATTAAAAAGTAAATACTTTTCGCATATTAACTCACATAAACGTACTTTAAAAAGATAGTTATTTTTCAGAATAAACAACTTTCAATCCCTTCTTATATCTTATTAAGCACCTGGCGTTACACAGGCTTTATTTAGCTTTAAGGTGTATGACCTTCTTTGTCAAGTGTGCAAAATTTCATCAAAAAGTATCCAAATTCAGCTTTAAGTTGAGGGAATAGGGAATGGGGTGATTTTTAGAAATATAATGTAAACAGTGACGTTCCGCTTGTTTCGAAAGTCAAGTGTGCAAAATTTCATCAATCTCGAAATGAAACTGCTGATTTGTATAAAAAATCAGATCCACGCCACCCGCCATGAACAGACATTCTCCTTTAAACATTAGAAGTTAGAGGATAGATTTCATCTTACTTGAATAATATTTTCATCAATTGTATTATCGACTTTTTACAATCAATATTTGAGATAAACACTAGATGCCTGATCGTAAGAGTGAACTTTTTTTCCAGGTGATATATTATGTTTTGAACAAAATGAACAAACGTTTTGCTTAAGGCGATGCACTACCTCGTGTAATATTTTGAATCAAACCGCTATCAATAACACACCTTACGTAGATGGCGATAAGGCTTAAATTCCTGGCTAACACCATCCACCTGTTTTGATTTATGCAAGAAAAAAACATGGCCAAAAAGTGCCTTTTATTTTATTTTGTGGATGTTCAGGCACAAATATTTAAATGTTTTTCGATCATTTTATAAATAAATTAATTTGCCATATTATACAATAAAACCATAACCGAAAATGGATTCGCAAATAGGAGATTTTGAACTTTAAAGCAGTTTTCATAGGCCTTATACATTATTTTTTTCCGGGCTTATAAAAAAACTTATCTAAAAAATACTCGATTATTTCAAAGGCCAAGATGTATTCTACTCGCAGTATTTAATTAAAGCATCTGAAACTTTTATAGGCGACGAAATTTTCAAACCAAAAACACATGATTTTGCATTACTACGTAGTGCATCGCCTTAAGTATCAAGTAAATACGTAAATTATTTTTTTCTACAATAGGTTTTTAAAAAGTTTATTTTTAAGTGCCACGTGTAATTAAAAAACAAAAAAATTATTATCATAAATTTATAACTTATAAAAATTAAACAGAATCAGTTCATAATAAGAATGCATACACTAAACAGAATCAGTTCATGATAAGAATACATATATTAAACAAAATCAGTTCATAATAAGAATGCAAAAATTAAACAAAATCAGTTCATATTAAAAATGCATATATTTTTAAAATAGCATTTAGGTAGAAATTGTAAGATACATTTTGAGAACCAGCAACATAATCGTTAGGCAAAAAACACTTCACAATTTTGCTGTCCACAAATATATCTTTGTCTTCCGCAGGGGTTCGTGGCCAAAGCCAAAGAGGGAACATTGTTTATAGAAAGGGGGGTAAATCCTCCTCTTTTCAAAATACATAATATTAACCAGTAGTGCTGCTACGTCCTCTGTGTTCTGTTTTAATTCTGAAAAAAGTTATCCCCTATGGTTAAATCAATGGTAAAGATTTAAGTATATTAAAAAAATATGTATTTGCCCATTAAAAAAAAATAAACAATATGGTAAAGATAATACTATTAGAGACAAATATAAAAGACTATAACTCAATATTATATCCGTTGGTCATATAAATGCAAGACTATTTCAAATGACAACAAAATTAATCTACTTATTATTTGTCGTGAAATACTTGAAACAAATTATGCATTTATAATTCTTCAATGCAACTTTTGTGCATCTCGTCTTTTTAATACATCTACAACGAAATAAAATGCTTAAAAACATTTAAAGCAAGAAAATCACCCTCCCTAAACACGAGTTATTCTCAATTAGGGAGGTATTAATTAACAGCATGAAACATATATTATATATTTACCCTTATGCAGATCATTTGAAATAATATACTTTGTACACCGTTATGGGACGGTTGGTATAAATACTTTGTTATGACTTTGTAATTTTCTTAAAGTTAACCCTTTGTCTGCTGTACACTTACTGGTAATCTTACTTCTATCGGTGTGTATTAATTTTTATCACTCTGTTAAATATATATATACGTAATGCAAATATATATATATATATATATATATATTTGCATTACGTTTTTTATACCTCCTAAGTAGTTTGCTGTAGGCAACGTTGGATCTTTTCCAGAAGTGCACTTATTCGCGATAGTAATTCATTCTCAAATTATTGCTTTCGTTGAAATTAAAGTGATTTATCACTGCAGTGATCCCATTTCACTAAATATGAAGAAAGTGTACTACTTATACGAGAGACTAAAAACCATTTTGGGTACGTATTAGTTTTGCATACCAAATTTGAAATGCAGAGATTTAATCTTAAACTTATTCGTGTGTTTGCAGGAAATAGGTAATGTATTGCAAGTTAAATAACGTAAAAATTTTAAACCACCAGAAAAAAGTGGGTAAAAGTTTTTAAATTGTATTAACAAATTAGTTTAAACTGTTTTGTGATATAATTTGGTCATCTTTCTATAATACTGAGCATTTCCATTTCTATCGCAAATTGCAACGATAACTTTTCCAACAAGAAAAGCCTTGTTCAAATATGGGTTATAACTATAATTTTAATAAAAAATACAAATTTAGTATACAGCACGTTTTTTTATACATAATCTACATGTTTCGCGAACACTGTTAGTTTCATCAGGAGTAAATGCACACTGTATATTACGCGATATTTTGTATATAAAAATAAAATGATGTAAATAAAGTTATTTGTCTTTTTGATAAAATAAATAATGCCATCGCAATGTGATAACCGGTTAGACCTTTCTTCGAAAAAAAATAAAAGTTATTATTTTAAGTAAATTAAAAAAAAACTAAAAACTTCCTTTCCAATTTTTTTATTGCAATGGCTCGTCCAATCTGAAAATGCTGTGGCAGAATGTATCAAATTAAAAAGTTTTCAAGATTCATGATAAAGAAATCTAACTAGATTATTTGGTAGAAATTTCCCGCAGATAGACAATCATTGGACTGTTTGTAATATTTATCTTTTTTTCAAAGTAGGTAACTAAAGAGATCATAAAGGTACCACCTTCGTCACAGAGGTGGTAGTGGCAACAGCTCCGGCGACGCCACATGCAGGTGAGGGCTGACTTCGACGGCTCATAAATTATTCCGGATAGATCAAAGAACGGCGTCCACTGGCGCGGGCGTCGGGCTATGGGCTATGGGCGTCGGGCGCGTTCACACTTCAGATTTGCATACAACTCACTTTTAGAGAGTTGTCACTAACACCCTCCGCCGGAGCCCGAGTCGAGCTGCGAGGGTCGCGAAGGGGGCACTTCCCTATCCGTTTTGATTCGGATACCACCAATTCCATTCTGTAAGTAGGGAAGATGGCCTACGTGAGTGATTCATGATTCGCTAAATATCTACAGCCGTACTAAAAAAATACATTTTTATAAATTTCTGACTTGCTGTTTTTCTGAAAGGCTCGTTAAGATTAAAATTACTTGAATACTACAGACAACTATAATTTCGAAAGATAGTTTTTACAAATACTAAAAAAATCCTTTAAATTTAATTTTTCACTCGTGCTAGATAGTTTTATTGCAATACTCGAGTAGTTTAACGAATAAAAAATACAACATATTAAATAAATACATATTAACATCTTTCTTCAAAAGATGATAAAGAACGCATTGTATAATAAAGGAAATAATTCTGAAAAGTAGTAGATCGTCGTCACTTGACTCAGAGGAAAAAATTATGCAAATTTTTATTCGATTCCTTTGTTTAGTGAATAACTTCCGTCTGTTCGTTTTGAGGGCGCTTTAGAAGATTGGAGGCGGGTGGGGAAGTAAATAAGAGGCTATTTGTGTTTTCATTTTTCTTTGATTATAGCGTCCTTCAATTAGAGTGGGACCAATGCTTTCTCATTCTTTGAATACGTTATTCAATTCATCGTTTGTCAAAATTAATTTACATTCTTTTAATTATTCCAACGTAAAAAAGTGATTGAAGATTTTTAATCTTGAAATAATTAGGTCAGTAATTATGTGAATATGTCAATAAAATATTCAAATAATGCTTTAAGAATTTACTAAAACCTAATATTGTAGAAAAAGGTCACCTGCAATTTGCAAGAAAATAATATTCATTTTCTGCCCGAAGCCCAAATGCATACAAAGCAGATTACATCCATGGTGAGACTTGAGAGCATGGCGAGCCCAGTTGTTTTACAGAATTTAAATAATTCATCAAATTTCAAAGTTAATTTTTAAGTTCTGTGAAAGTTCTCTTATTATTTTAGTTCTATGAAGCAACTGGTTCATAATGAAATAATAGACCTTGAATAGAACTTCAACAGAACTTGAAAATTAACTTTGAAATTTTATGAATTGTTCAAATTCTGTGAAAAAGCTGGTCTTTAGTCTGCTCCGACACCTTCAAAGGGCCTACCTAGTGATTTTACGAATAAGGGCACCGGGAAGAAATCATGGAAATTGGGGAGTGAACGTTATGACAACTAAAAAAATGTATCAAATCTTTGCTCACTTACTTTGCAGGTATTCGTAAAATTAAAGCAAGGGTGCTTTTTCATAATGTGCGTTCACTTAAAGATTAAAACAAGGCATTCATTATATCACGATAATCTATATTTGTGCGAGTTTATTAACAGATATAAGTTATGTTATTTTGATAAGGGTTCAAATCTGTGAGAAAAGAGAACACGTATGAAAAAAAAATAACAGATGATCTAAATTAGCACACAAAAGGCGTGCAGCTGTCCAAAGGAATGATTAGGCATGCAAATAAAGAGACTGGAGCATGTCGCAAATGAAATAAACAAATTTAGATTGTGGTCGACCAACTTTTAACCTCGGTGGTGCATTATTGTGTCAACAGACGTGATCAATTCATATTATGTTTTTCTTCATTTCTAATAATATCAAAAATTAGTTAAACGTATACAGACGTCTTTCAGGAATTGCAGGCAATGTTTTTATATTGAAAACCTTTTACAAGCAATTTCCTCCCAGTGTTTGCTGTGAGAATTTTTTATTGAATTATGCATGAAGATGGAACATCTCTCCGCCCGAGTAGGTACGATCCATGTTCCAGCAAGGAAGTGAGGGTAGCGACTAGCGGCAGACAGTAGCCCGGTACCTACCCACATCCAAAATCCCAACTTTATTATTAAATAAAACCAACGGGCAACATTACTTCTGCGGTAAACGAATACATTTGAATATTTAACGAAGATTGATTAAGAAATTTTATAAGATTACGTTCTTCCAGTCCGCGCTGCGGGTTCGGTATTATCTTGGCTGAGCTCCCTTTTAGGATAGAATCCCCAACATCTTGGCCAAAAGGGAAAAGTCACAGCCGGAAAACAAATTGAATGATAACAATTGCTGGGGGGCAAAGTGGAACCAGGACTCGAGCCTTCGGGGTTAAGAAAAGCTTAGCTTGAGATTTTTCTGTATTAGCAGCTCTGATATTATCATGGTTTTGGTTGCTTAATTAGTGTCATGAAAAAGCTACGAAAAATGTATTGAAATATTTCCTTCCATATTTCGTATTATAGGGTAATTATTTACCTACATACTATAACTGTCCACTAAGTGTGAAGCCTATGATAATATTGTAATTTTATTTGGTCAATTTTGGTAATATTGTAATTTAGTTTGGTCTTCAATAATTATTTCTGCAACTTAAGCCGGGTCTCCAGCGACTAAATGTTTTCAAAACATCAAAACAACTGCTGAAAAACAGACTAAAACAAAAACATTGGGTCAGGGCCGTAACGTATTTTGTTTTTCATCGAACACGGAAAACAAAAACATTGCAGCCCTGCCTCAATGTTTGTGGCAATCTTGTCGCTGTGTGCAAAAATTTTATTTTTCGAATAATATAACCAGTAGTTCTGTGAACAGTAGACCTCACGTTAAAAAAACGATATAAAATTTTTTTATAACATAAAATATGCAAATTTGTTCAAAGAGTTCGCTATCACAATGACAATTCTTATTTCAAACTTTCTACAGGTAGGTGGTACAATAATATTGAAAAAATGCAAATAAGAGAGTTAAAAAAAACACAACAATTTTACACTTTCACAAAAAAGACCGCCAACATCTCACTCATTTATATGTATTTTCATTATTTCTTATGTTTTTCTTTTCTTTTTAAAATTCTTATCTTTCTAATTATTATATATCTTTTTTTATTTATATTTTATGTATATCTTTTTTTTTACATCTTTGATTCCATGAAAAATTCGCATTATCTAAAATTAAATCAAACTCCCGCCACCTCAGAACAGGCTCAGCCTAGTGAGGTGGATTATACCAAAAAAAATGTATGTTAATTTATTGGTTAATAAATAATAAGAAAAAAAAAATCTAGAACCGGAAACGGAACGTACAAAAAAAATTATAGGCAGATAAAATGTAAAATGGTCGAGTTAAAACATGATTTTGCTGCTCTAAGTCAAATATTTATTGTTTTGAAACGAAGCAGGCAACAAATAAACTTTATCAAGCACAATATTAAAAAAGTGTTTATCATTTTTAAAGGTTTTAGTATTTTTTAAGCTTTCAGGAAATAATCAACAATTTACCTTAAGGTAACGTTAAAGCCGGATTTTCACAAAAAGTAGCAATTACTGCAGAGTTTTCATTAGAATGTGAAGTTTTCAGTCAATAAGGTCGCCAGACCTCGGAAGGGGGTGTGGGGTGTGGATTGAGGGGGTGGGGAGGTGGCTACAGTAATGTAGGTAAGTCTGCTCTTTGGCCCCTAGAGAAGTATCGGCTAGAGCTAGAGCTTGATTTAATGAACTTTCCTGTAGCTTTTTCTGGTGCGTCTTTCCATTTAGCGGGAACATTGCGAAACGCGTACAGTCGTGACAAAAAATATTTAAAAACAACCTTTTTTATGAAATTATATTTGCAGTGAACAGTTATTTATATTTTACCATGCATTTGTTCATGATTATTTAATATACACTTCAATGTAACGGAGACGTATTTGTGCTGGTTAGGGCCACAAGTTTAGTAAAATAACTAGCTCCGACCCGTGAAAAATCACGGATCACGGGTTAAAATATTATGTTATACGTAGGTACCTATAATATAGTATTTTATCTGAATTCTTCTCACAGTCAGTTCCGATTTTGAAACAAACATTTAAATTCAAAGCAAGTTTGACTTCATTGAACAAGATTTACACAGGACGCACAGACAACCGAGATTTTTGATAATGTGTTGTTGGACCTCTTTGAATAATATAAATATAATAACAATAATAATAATAACATGGCATTTATATAGCGCAGTTTAGTGTCATTTCACTTCAAGTGCGTAATAATGCCGTCACAAGTAAAAACACTGTTTGTACCTTGAGAGTCTCAAGAAAGATACTGTTTTTATACTTATGACGGCAAAATCCTATGATATTCTCCCCAATTCAAACACGAGAAATAATTTCTCAATTGAGTTGGGTAGTTTCGTAAAAAACAATCCGTTTTTGCAACTATCCCCGAAATATCTGTATTGTAACATAATTGTATATTTAATAAAAAAGAAAAAAAAAACTTCGCTGGGCAGAGAGAGAGAGTAGCAAGGATGAAAGATAGCCGATCGAAAAATATAAATCATCATTAAACACGGGGTGTTGGGAGGTCTAAAAAATGGCTGGATAATCATTTTGAGTCAATTTTGGTAATTATTTTTCAATTTAATTGCAAAATAATTTTGCTCTTTGTACTAATTTAATTTAAATTACAGATGACCGATTAAATTGAAACACAAACTTGTAAATAAATAAAATAAAATTACGCATAAAAACTTAATTTTTATTGTTTTATTTATTTAAAATTTATATCAACATTATGTAGGGATAGATTATTTTTATGATAATTACAGTTAACTCACAAAATAGTTCGTAAGTACCTTTGAAATCATTAAAAATTGAAGTATTCAATTGCATGTCTCATAATTTAAGCATAGCACATATCCGATATTTTCTGTACCTTTAAAAATTTTTTTTAAGGTATTATTTAGTTATTAGTTAGGCATTTTAACCACAAATCCCCTTTTTCCTTTAACAGTTCGTCAGTAAAATTGCTTTTATTAATATTTTTTTCTGCTGAATTTAATAATTAAGTGTTCAGGTGTGCAGCACAAGAATCAGTAGAATGGGGCAAGTAATAAGAGGTGAGGATGGACCGTTATGCAAATCCAATGCAAATTTTTAGACATTAAAGCTTTCTAATATAAACTGCTTCACTCTCTCCTCTCTCGTCTCTCGTCTCTCGTTGCTCCAATCTCCTCTGCTGTCTCTAGCCTTCTGAAATTTCATTTGGACCTGCAGTCGGCTATGGAGCTCCGCTTGTTTTTTTGTTGTTTTAATCTCTAACCTCAGTTTTTACTGCGGAAAACCCCCACTTTAGACTGTACCAAAAAGGTTACACTGGAATGGGACAAGGTTTCAGAATATATCAAAGTTTTAGGTTTTATAGCTTTATACCGTGAACTGTAAACCCACACCAAAATAGCGATTTTCTAAGTTTCTCTTATTTAGTAAATCAAAATTTCTCCATAAAGTCATAAGCTTTGTAAGTAGGTGCTTAAATTACCACCTACTTAATTGTAAACCACAGAGTTTATGTAACATTTAAACAATATATCAAACTAGCTGACTTATACCTGGCTTTGTTTGGGGACTTACAAATGGTTTAAACTTTAGGGTAAAGTTTTGAGGTTGTGAATTTTAGAATATCTGACAACTTGGTGAATTTTAAAGGTGTAAATACTATTATTGTATTGTAATAAGTTTTGATTTCACTTGATCGTGCCATGTCTTCCTCGGGCATCCTCGACCTCTTCAACCATTCACTTCCAAGTCCTCTCTTTCTTCCTTCATCACTCACATCTTATTTTACCACAAATAATTATTTGATTCATGTGGTCCTCGGGCATCCCCGACATTTTCTACCATTCACATGCAGCATCATGAAATCTTCAGTGTTATTGTTAAAACACTAAATTATGTTGACTTTAATTCAACTCCGTGTCTCATTCCAGTGCAGAGCAAATGTATCTTTCTCGAGCTTTCCTGAATTCTTCTACCATTCAAACCACGCTCTAAACACTCCTGGCACTAATAAGAACAAACTTTGAAATTTTCAGTGAAATCGAATGAATGGTAAAGGTGTAACTTTTGGGTGTACTTGAGTGCTAATATTACAAACAATAGCATTATTGATGTTGTTGTAGCTGAAAAAGATTTTTTTACATTTTTTCGGAAATTCAATCTTTTGGATGAAGATTTTCAGAAAATCCAAACTGAAATTTTATGAAAATCTTCATACAAAAATTAAATTTTCGAAAAAAAATAAAAATTTCAGATACATCAATAATGCCTTTTTTATAATATTGGCACTCTAGTACACCAAAAAGTTACGAGCCGCCACTGATAGGAACTTATACGGAACAAACAAACAAACATTTTTACATTAATTGATATATTACGAATTATCCAAATTGTCTTAAGTAAAGTCACTTTCTTAAAGAAGAAAGTCTTTCTTATGAAGTCGTGTAAAAACAATATTCGGCGAGCGTACGCCGCGGCGAAATGGACTGACCTACGGTCGACTTTCCCCCAGCAGGCCACGTTTTTCAATAATTACTATTTTAATTATTTTTGATGAACGTATTACTAAAATCTCAAATGCTTCTAGAGGGATGTCTCGGCAAGTTACTAATTCATCGTTTGAAATAATAAAATAATAAAAAGGCGCAAATAATTCGCGGTAAGCACCATATTTTATTTTTCCAGACAATGAATTAGTTACTTCACATTGTATTCATATAGAAAAATGTCAGATTTTAGTAAGGTTTAGGTAGGTCTTTCCAATACACCAGATATATATATATATATATATATATATATATATATATATATATATATATATATATATATATATACGGCTTCTTTACTTACGTTGTTAAGTTTCCATCTTTTTTTTAGGGTATTGTGTCGTCTTAACATTCAAACGTTTCAGATTGATAATATTAAAGCGAATCTTACTAGCACCACTTAACACAGGTACTACTTATGTAAGTGAGTAATTTTGTATGACCGGTCAGTGGCTGAGTAAGCATCGCGCCTGGGTCCTAGACGTTCAATTCCTCGGCTGACCAAGTCCTTCATCACGACACAAGCAACATTTCACGCTCATTGTGGTGGTAGTGGTAGGAGATTATCAAATTATAATCGGGTCATTCGTAACCCGGAAATTATTGTCTTTCTTTAATAAAAGCCTTGAGTCGGGCCTTGACAGGATTCAGAAGAACAGATGGGTATGAATAACAATGTATTAAAAAAATATTTAAACATTTGAAATTTCATTGAATAGCAACATTCCTCTTGTAACGTCTTGCTCCGTTAGAACTTCTGTTCTGCGATGTGGTATCTTGCACAAGTCGTGCTGCGACTACGGCCGATTAATATGAATGAAGCAAGGAATGTGTATCAAGAACGAGTTGTTTGATGGTCCATCCTCTCTGCCTACCCCTGCGCGGAAACGACTAGATGGTTAGCTTGTTAGTTTTAGACCAAAGCCTCATTTTTTATAAAATGAATCTCTTTGAGTTTAGTTTTGATTTTCGATAGTGAATAATTGCAAATATTGGAAGCGGAAATTAACCCACATCTCGACATCCGATCGACCTGAAACTCAGCAGATAGAGTCATGTCGGTCCTACTTGATCGGCATTTGGCGAGGTTGGTAGAGTTGATGATTGCAGTTCCTGGGTAGGAACCTTCAATACTCTGTCAAACCATATACATATATATATATATATATAATTTTTTTTATAAGTGTTAAAAGATGATTTAAAATAAATACACGAGTATAAGAGTAAAATAACTTATTTTAACGGGTTGATTTTTCGAGGTTGGTCTTGATAATTCTTGTACTTTGATGGTTTATCTCAGATTTGAACATAAAGTAAATAACAAAGGATTCAACAGAATAATATGCAAAACATAGACGATTGGCCTTCGCACCTTTGGAAATAATCCCCCTAAATTTGGCCGAAACTCCCATTCCGTTGGAGAAATTTTTTGCACCGATGATTTCGTAATCCCCACAAAGTTATAAAATATCTCTCTTCTTGTGGCTTCACCGCTATATTGCATGTATATTTATGTAAATAAAGGAGACTTAGTCAAAGTTGGCGCACGCTGGAGGCTTCTTTTTAATTAACGTAGAAAAATCCATCCCAACAACCAACCGACCAACCTTGTTGCGAACTCTTCTTCCTTACTACCGCCACCCGCTACCTTCCCCCTTCTCATTTCCCCTCCCAACACAACTTGTTAAAGCACTCGTACCGTAGGAAGGAGGTGATAATATTATTTTATAGGACCTTATGACGATCTCCATGGTCGAGGGGTAAGACTTTCGACTAGCAATCCAGAGGTGGCGGGTTTAAGTCCCAGCATTCGCAAGTAGATAATTTTATTTCATAACTATGTGTTGTTTGCAGATACCCTTGGTATCGACCTAGGGAAAAACCAGCATTCGGAACCGAAACGTTGTTTGAAATGGCTTTAGCCGTGTTTGGTGATCAGATATAAATAGTCAGGTATTTCTCCATGTTCCTCTACCCCATATACTCATCCTCCCCACTATCTTAAGTTTCACAACAAAATCCAATAAATTTGCTATTGCCATAGTTTTACTAGCTCCTGACGTTTGGGAGCAATTGGGGATATAAAATCAACAGGAATATTCACAATGAATGACAATTGTTTCAAAGTTATTCAGTTTTACTCGACTTTTCTCTACTTTCTATAAATATAATATGCATGTTTTATATTTATAAACCTTTCTGAATAAATTTTCTAACTGTCCGTGAAAACCTTATCAAAATTCGTTGTGTAGCTAAGAATACTCGTAACTAAGCGCACAAACAGACAGACCCGGATAGCGACTTTATTTTATACTATTTAGAAATAGGAATTCACATAATTCGGTTTTCTAAATAGGTCATCTTATAACTCCGCTTGACGGTTTTATGGCACAATTAAATTATTCTGTAAATTGGTCAGTGAATTTTTAAATTGTTCTTTAATAAAGGTTACTGAAAACCTCTCAAATTGTTTTTGTTTCTGGGTAATTAATGAGCTCCTTTGGTTCTTATTCCTAATTAAATGGTTTTTGAAATTTCAAAAAAATTCTTTCGGAACGATGATCATACATTACGATTGTATTCGAGGTTTAGGCTTCCAGGAAGATGTCCTTTGAGATTATGAACAAACTCATAGAATCATATATATTTGATTAATAATTTGCATTTCTAATTTATTAAGAATCTATTCAAATTATACTGGTAACTCAAGTGTGTACATGAATAAAAAAAAACGTAAATTTTCGACACACTAAGAGAAAATGGTTCTCTTTAAAAAACATAAACAATGTATCTTTATAAAAATTTCATCGCTTCTTTATTTTTCACCGCTAACAGATAAAAATAAAGCCCATTTTCTCGGAGGCAATACTTTATTCAAATCTGAGTATAAAAATTGGTGTTTTAAGAAACATCTGCGTCCTGCCCCCTTCCCCCCTTACCTCCTCCACCAACACCATCATCCCCTCGAGCTCCGGTGGCGGCTTTATGAATTAAAACAGCCCTTCAACTTAATTAAGAGTCCGTTATTAAAACGGCAGATTCTTCGCCGTCTTTCATTCCGATGGTAAATATGACCACACCGCCAAATTGTATTATTAAAGTATATATCTACCTCGCTTTAAGACTTTTAAGAGATTTTTTTTTATTAAAGATAGCCGCGAAAACTGGTGAAAAAACGCCTCCGCAGTCGCAATGATTTCACAAAGGTTTTGAATTGAAATATGTTGATAATTTAGATATTACAATTACCAATAGTGCAGAAAATTAAATATAATTAAATATACAGCACAAGAGTCCCAAGTGCTCCCAGCAGTCTGGAACCAGTGAGATTAAGGCATCCACGATTGGGGTATGTTGTGAGGCTGAAGACTTTGAGGAGGGGAAGGAGATGGGGAAGAAGAAGGTGGTGAAGTACCTATGCTATTCATATCTGGTCACCAAACACGGCTAAAGTCATTTCAAGCAACGTTCAGATCTGATTGGTAATATTTCTTCAGGGCGATACTCAGAGAATCTTCTACTATGGATATTATTTTATATATCGTATTATTTTAAGTGAATTAATAATTATGTACGGAGAAAAATTTGCATTTCTAATTTATTAAGAATCTATTCAAATTATTAGTGATCCGGCTAAAAACGAGATTGCAGGCCATTAACGAATGAATTAATAGGTTTCCTGTTAAACGTTTAATAAAATACGAATAGATTATCTCGATATCGGAACACGTGTTCATTAAAACCCTTATATTTTCGCATTTCGTCATTATATATTATCAAGGAAAAAGGCAGGTGCATGAATATTTTTTCCTATATATTGGAAATTTGATGAAAGTTTATCAGGGAACGGCCTGTAATCTTGTTTTTAACCGGATAACCAATATTTTAAAGATATTCTTATTAATTTAACAATACCCATTTTTCTCCGTGTGAAACAACGTAAATTAATTAGTCAAAAATTTTTTTGCTCACGATGAGATTTGAACCCAGGATTTCTGGATTCGTAGGTGAGAGCCTTATCCCTTGAACAAAGAAGTCGACAAATTGGTTAGTACACTGAAATTATATCTTATGTATTCGTTTTAAGTTTCGTAAAGCGCCCTTCAGAAACATTTCACAGAAAAAAATACATCTTTGGCATCTTTTATTTTATTTATAAATTTGTTAAACAAATATGAGTAAATTTTTTTTATTTTTTTTAATGTTTCTTTATTCTATAAAATTATTAGTTACATGCATTGAGGAATTTTTCGACCACCATGCTAGGCACCATTGATTTTCAATTGCAATTAAAATAATCTCATTGATGTGAAAAACAAATTCATTAAGAAGTAGATTGTAAAAACTTTAAAAAATTTCAATGCAATTAAAAGATTAAGGTGTGGCAATACAATAATTTGAAAATAGATTAAATTGAAATTCGTTGATAGCTTATTTGAACCGAGCATCAACAAATAATGTAGGTTTGTTAGTTATGAACGATGAACGAACAGAGGGATAAATAGTCATAGGCAAATAAGAAGCTTATCTAGAACTCATAGGAGCGTACCCGTACACCGTACACACAATGGCGCCGGGCGTGAAAAAGTTTAAAATCATCGTGTGAACCGGTCACGCGTTTTGTGCCCGCCGATAAAAGAGGGGATTAATAAAACATGTATTCCCATTATGTATCAGATAGCAAAATGACTAACGAGTGGTACGAAAGTTATTATTATTATTTTAAAATATGTAATGTTAATACGACCCTTGTTTTTGAATATTTATTTGATGTATGTTATTTTTATCATACATCAAGTTGGGAAAACATAAAAAATACAAAATAAAATAAAATTTAAAAAAAAAAATTTTTAACAAATACAGTAACATTGGTTTAAAAATACAGTTACATTGGTTTAAAATACAGTTACATTGGTTTGAAAATACAGTTACATTGGTTTAAAAATACAGTTAAATTGTTTGAAGGTGACTAAAATGATACTGGTTAGTACCTTCGTTTACAAATCATTATGTTTTGTTCAAATATATTGTATAGCACATATCCTACGAAAACTGTATATGGGTTTGTCCTTTATAAAACACGCTGTTTTTTGTGCATGTAAATTGAGATTTGGGAAGCCTAAAAACTCGGCAACTTTTCGTAGGATAATTGTCAACATTTTCATATTCATAAAAAAATAGTTTGCAGATAATTAGGGAGCATGTTAACTTGTAAGCTTGTACATCATTGTTAACGTATTATATATAAATTGTGTAGCATAATTTTAACTCTGGTACAAATATGGCAATTCAAAGTTACCCTCAATATCTTTGAATTAATAAATTCACTAATAACTACGAAATTTGTGAACGTACTGGTGTAAAAAATTGAGCCATCGATAATATACGTACTGATCTGCGTGAATATGAGAGATGAAAAGTGATTGTGTTACTTTAGCTACGAATTCAGAGTTTGCGAGTTATAATCCCGGCGTGCGCAAGTAAATCTTGTCCGAATAATTTGTGTTATTTCACAATTTATTATAACAGTATATTCTCGGCACTTTAGTGGAAACTTACATTGTCGGCATGGTGAATAAAAATTATTCAGAATAGGAATGTTGCTTAAAATGGCTTCAGCCGCGTTTGGTGACCAGATATGAATAGCCTGGTACTTTCATTCCTTCTTCTTCTCTTTCTTTTTCTTTCCATCACCTTCAGCCGAACATTATGCTTCAGTTGGGGATGACATAGACTTACTAAAAGCAGACGATTGGGGACAGTAAGGACTTTTGTGCAATGATCTCTTCCTTCGTACTCGACTTCGAAAAATATCTGTTTTTTTTTTAACGGAACCTTCAACACATCGTAGCTCTGGTTGAAAGTGCTATTTCGTAGAAGTAAAACACAAAATTGCGTTTAATACGAATTCTTGAGAAAACGTCTGTTAATTTTACAATGATGAAATTTTTTTATTTAAATCACCAAAGCGTTATATTATCTTTTTATAGTCTGTCTGTATAAAATACAAATGGATATATTTTGTCTGCTTTTGAGAGACGAAAACTTCTTATGATGTGATCAGGATAGGCTTCATTTAGACAATTTTAAATTGCGAAGGTATTAAAACGTGATAGAAGTACAATCATCGAATAAGACTTCATTACACAAAGACGTAATAATGATTTTTACTTAGCTGATACTACTCGCATTACATGATTTGCCTAAAAACACCTCCTTGAATATTGAACTACCATAAAAAATACCAAGCCTAGAATCTTTATTTCATTCCGCCATTGAACTTAGCAAATGATCAAGAAAACATGATATATTTGAAAATACATCCTAACCACCCAGTATCCACATACAGCGTTTGTCACGTCCGCGCACGCATGTGTCCGCATACAGTTGGCGGGATTAGGCTTACCGGAGTACCAGTACTGGGGACTGGGGCACCCTGTACCAGTCTCTCTCCACGCACTCGGGGCAGCCCGACCAACAACAGATCTATATTATTCATAAAAACAACCAACTACAAAACACTCGCCGATATTGACCATTGAAATATTATATTCGTATGGCTGCTGATCGTGTTGATTGGCACAGCAAAAAACAGACGTGATAAGAAACTCGACTTTCGAAATTACGTTTTTTGACAAGGGTTTCGGGAGAAGAATATGTAAGCGAGTTGGCGCTCTAGCATTTGAGAAGTTATTAGCATTCTTCTTCTTCTTCGTATTATGACGGAAAAGAGTTGGTGGAGGTCATAGTGAGATATAGAGGTTGTTTTTATCAATTAACCAAACACAAAAAACACGAAACACACAGTTTTAAACCAACGACCTTTTACCTAAAACAATTACAACATTTGGACGAAAGACATTCCAAATAAATTGCGTTTAAAATATACAAAAATCTTCCAGACAAAACAAGACAGTTAAAAAAATCTAAATAAATTTAAAATCTCGGCTAGACATTGGATCATCAACAAAGGTTGTGCAATAATTATTCAACTCACACAATTCATTAGTTGCCTATTATTATCACCACTCCTAAATTGAATTACACAAATCGATCAAAAAAATTTTTCTTCGAACTTATCAAAAATATGTACCTGCCTAAATTAAACTTAAATGGTACTCGTTCAAATAAATTAATTGTAAACTGTTGCCTGTCTCGACATGATATCCTTAGTGAGACAGGCCTAGTAAAAAAACAGTGTAAGCCCTAAATATGTTGATGTGCAATAAATAAATCAAATAGTAAAATCTTTGTTTCTCTTAATAGAAAAATTACAGGTGGGGTGGCTTGGACATGTGTCATCAGAAGATTACTAAACACAATTCTAATGGCAATTCTATGGGGAAGTTATCCACTGGGTTGACTCTGTACAAAGGAAAGATTTACATCCTGAGTCTGATCTGAACTGTGGTCATCAAGTAATTTTGTTGAAGTAAGGGCTTTCTAACGCGACTTAAAAAAGGAATGAAAATGTACAAAATGGAAAGGAAAATTCAAACTCAATAATTCAATTTTTTAAACTAGTTGAAAAAAAAAAATAACGATTTTTTACAAGGGAAATTGTCAAGAAAATCTTCGACTCAAAATTAATTTGCTAGTTAGATTATCAGTTATCACAGATTCACCAAAATGGCTGTATATCTGCCGTAAGGATAACTGTTAAATATTATGAAAATAATGTCTTAGGTTTCATTATCAAAGACCACAATATGTCAAGTTTCTTTGGACCAAATAAATTTCGTGGGAGTAAATCTAAAATCTAAAAAGAAAAAGTATTATTATCAGCTTGTGTCGCTAGGTTCTTTATAATATTATATTAATCTCAAGCAATTATTTGCAACATCAATATTATTAATGATCGGAAAAAAGCTTCATTCTTCTATGTAAGCCTGTGCGAAAATATTAGTCATTCAATTTTTATAATTTATTATTATTGAACTTGTGTGTTAAGGATTAGTAACATAGTTTTGTATATGAAATTAATTTCCGTTTTTAGTTATTTCTGCAGCTTTTTGTTGTTGTTTACATAGAAAATATTTCATTAATGCATCAATATTTATTGTATCATCAGAAATAGTAGGATAAAATTTTTATTAAAATTTCACAAATGTTACACCTCAAGTTCATACTCTATATATTTTTGTGTGCCATGGAATATGATTTCTTCGTGGTGAAAATAGTTAAACATCATTAAAATTTTAATTTTTTTTTTACTTTGTTTGCACCATAGAGCTACAATCTCGTCGAAACATGTTCCACTGTTAGAACGCGATAAGCCGTGCGCTTAGACCGGATTCAATAGTTTTAGTTAAAGAGTTGGAGGTCAGTTGGAAGTAAAAAAGCGGAACTTATTTCTCATCGAAATATAATACATCAATCGTATGCACCACTATTAAATAAAAAAAAATCAACATGTTTCAAAACCCGTGGCTTCTTCGTCAGGATAAACTAAAATCCTATGTCGATTATTATGATAAAATGGTGGTGTATACAAAATTAGTTATTTTATTTAAATTAATATGACGCTTCAAAGTGCATTTGAAATTATCGAAGAATTTATGAAAATTATTCACTTTCGTTGTTTTTTGTTATTTGATATTTGGAAAAGTTAGAATTAATTTTTGCCAAATCTACTCTTTGAAAATAATTTGAATTGGGTCTTACAATCGAATTTTTATGGATGCCACTGGATCACTCACACAAAACATTCACAATAATTATTTTGGATATTTTTTCAATAAAGCCCTTAGCAAAGCAAAGTCATCCCTTATGATGTAGCGTAAAATATTGGTCATATCATAAATAACCGAACAAAAGGTTCCTGGACGTATTAGGCAGGGGAGTTCAATGCGCGCGTGGCGGCGCTCTGTCAACAGAGATTAGCCATTGTGCGCGCATGCGCCGGAAGCACCGCTGCGCGCAATCTCCTACCCTTCCCCCAAAAAGCATTGCGCAGTCACTTTTTGCGCGGGAAATCTCGGCGCAATTAACAAAAAGGCGTAAACAAAAAGGGCGCACGTGACGTTTCTGCCCCGTAATGGAGGAATGGCGTTTTAATGTGTTCTCTGTCTGCAAACTCGAAAAAATGACGCTCTAATGTGCCCCGGCAACTCGAGAAATGACGTTTTTCGTGTATCGTTTCCGTGCAATTAGTTTTTTGATACTTCCGATGATCCCCTGCAGATGGATCCGGGAAGTGAATGGAGTTTTTTGGGCAGCGGATGTATCTTAATATATGGTTGTTACTGGATAATAAAACTGTCTTTGGATATTTTGAAAGAGATGTCATTATTTAGGTATTCCGAAGATGAAAAATTACGACATGTGTTTTTACTATATTTACTAAGAATCTTTCTTGATTCATACTTTGTAATGTATTATCAGTGTCGATCTACTTTATTCCAACAATATCAAAAACAAAAAAATTCCAAAAATTAACAATATGGAATTAGCTAAGAAAAATAAATAGTAACAAAAAATATAAAAACTGGTAATAGTAGTTTTATGCAGGTATATAACAATAAATAGTAACAGTAGTTTTATGCAGGTATATAACAAAAATAGTAAAAGTAGTTTTATGCAGGTATATAACAAAAAAATAGTAACAGTAGTTTTATGCAGGTATATAACAATAAATAGTAACAGTAGTTTTATGCAGGTATATAACAATAAATAGTAACAGTAGTTTTATGCAGGTATATAACAAAAATAGTAAAAGTAGTTTTATGCAGGTATATAACAAAAAAATAGTAACAGTAGTTTTATGTAGGTATATAACAAAAATAGTAAAAGTAGTTTTATGGTATATAACAAAAAAATAGTAACAGTAGTTTTATGCAGGCATATAACAAAAAATGGTAACAGTAGTTTTATGCAGGTATATAACAAAAAATAGTAACAGTAGTTTTATGCAGGTATAAAACAAAAATAGTAAAAGTAGTTTTATGCAAGTACATATATAACAAAAAATAGTAACATTAGTTTTATGCAGGTATATAACAAAAATAGTAAAAGTAGTTTTATGCAGGTATATAACAAAACATTTTTTTTAACAAATTCAATACATCACTTCAAAGTCAATTTCAGTTTTTAACATTATCAGTGTTACATCCCTTAAAGAGTCCTGACTTAGTAAACGCCTCCACTCTCACCGCTTTACCGTTGTCTCCTTCCAGTTTTGTAGGCAAGAGGTTAATTATCGATATTATGCGGTTTACTTTCACACCGTTCTAAAACCCAAGATAAGGCCCTCGAAATACCATATACTCGGTGGTATGTTTTAAAGAAGCCTCTTCGCTGATTGGTTATCATAAGCAGGGTACTCACCAAGAGTGTAGCATGTAACGTAACTGATACTGTATCAATCTGCAAGTGGGTACGGCTCGTCCACGGTAACCGCGTATCCAGCTACGAGCTCCCGGATCCGCCTTTAGTGCTCGCAGTGAAACCGCCGTCAGCGGGTCGCTGCGAGCACACTGCGCTCCACCCGCGAGCGGCTCGCAGTAGGCTCGCGCCTACGTACTCACTTGATACAGTATCAGTTACGTTACATGTTACACGGTTAGGTGAGTACCCTGCTTTATATCTTGCCCACCAAAGATGTCCCAGTGAGGGCAAACAGTCCATAGGGTCATACGCATTCCAATGAAATAACGGAACATAAAATCAGAATAATCATTAAGAAAACTTAAATAAAAAATTGACAAACAGGCGTAAAATAATAGACTTGCCGTGCTTACGTACACAAACTAATGAACAGTTTAATTGAATCAGAACTAATTTTAAAATAAAAAAAAGAATCAGACCACAAAGAAATAACGAAAAATTAACATTACAAACATTCAACAGCAATCTAGTTTTTAAAATTTTTGCATTTTTCAACCCTCTTTGTGTCGTTTTCATAACGTAAATAATATGATTAATGCAATTGATATATTCTCTAACTCACCTATAAAAATCAAACAAATCTTACATGGCACATTAAAAAAGTGTTTGTTCTTGATTTTGCATGATTATTTTTCAACATTACTTTTCTTTTCTTCTCTACTTTATAATGTACAAGACACATTATGATTTATTTTTTATCCTATGCTTAACGTCCGATAAAAACATTTTGTAAAAGGATTGATGATTAATGTTCCTAGTAAACAATAAATAAATACATCAGCTTTTTTCTGACTGCACGCCCATGATTACAGACATCTAATAATATTAAAAAAAAAAGTTTTAGCACGATGATTTGAAAAGATCACGGCTTCTTATCAAGCTAGAGCCCATTGAACCCTAGTGGCAATTAAAAGATTTGATTGTTTTATTGCACATTAGGTATTTTTTATGAGTAGTTGCAGCATCCGCCCTCGTGGGGCGGGCCGGGCAAGCGGGCGAGCGGGGGCCGAGGCCGCGTGCCGCACGCGCGCCCTTTGTCCCCGACTATTGATATATTGGCGTGAGTTGTTTTGTCGACCATTACAGTTTGTTATTTATTTTCTCTTTGTTAAGCGGCCCGGCTACTGTTTCGGATCTTTGCGAGCTCTTTTAGCTTTATTTGCTTTATCTGCCGAGTCACGGGAGGGACAAGGGAGCGGCGCTAGTCTGTGCGAGCTGCACACTGCACGCTTCCATCGAGTCATTTCGTTACATGAATGCGTTTTGGGTAAACTCTAGTACGTCTAAAGATCATGACTATTTGTACATCTTCATCGTAATTTAAAAACTTTTGTCGCAGGCCTCGGTGCGGTAGTACTTTTTAGGCTGTTCGTCTCGTCTAAGATACAGAGCATCCTGTATTCACCAAATTATAGTAAAAACTGTGTTCCCGTAAACACGAATGCTTGTTACGCAACCTATTTCGCTTTCATTATAATGAATTATTTTTGTTCTAGAGAAATTATTTTATGGAAATGCGAAATTTTTTTAAATTTCGAAACAGCTGTCACAGTAATAAAAACTAAAATACTTTTAGAAATTGACATTGCTAAATTTGATTTGTTTCATAGACATATGAATATTAGTAGACCTGCCCTAAGTGATTAAAAGCGTATTATCCCCACTCCCCATACCGGTTCAATTGAGCCGGCTGGGCTCGCATATGGCCTCAAGTGAAATTTGAAAACGTGACGTCATCATTCTTGTGCGAACTATGGTCGAGGCATCATCGGTTCATTTTACGAAATAACACGGCAAAATGTTGACTTGTACTATGAAAACTTGTAAAAATAGATGTGAAAAAGAGAATAAACCCAATTGTCGTATTACATTCCATAAGTAAGCATTATTTTACTTTATTTTAAGCTTATTCACACCGTATTATATGGATCAGTTTTAGAAACATATACTATCACATCACAATGTAGCGATTCTCAAGTGTGCTCATCGTTGTTTACTGGGGTAAGTAAATTATGAGACATTTGTAAAAGTGTCTTAACTAAATACTCTGAAACTAACTACGACTCTGAAAATAGAAGCTGCCTTACTTTGCCGAATTTGGACTTCGCAAATTAGTTCATAACGTGGCGAGTAATTTGCGCTCCCATGTAGAAATGTCTATTCATTCAAAAGCAGATTTTACTTTTAAGAACTAAATGGTGATATTATAATGCGAGATGCCTATTTACTGTCAGATTGATTTATTGACGAATCACAGTCAGCCTTACTCCCTTCGTTCTTCAACAGTTGATTTTACCCCTCGCCCTTATCTTCTCGTCTATTAATTCCTATGTCTGTGATTTGTTTGGTTTCTACGAATTGATATGACGATCAATGACATGACCTAGTGTTTGACAAAATTATTTTTTTAGTGTATTTGTAACATAAACTTTTCGAAACTCTGAGTTTTATTTCGTGCGAATTCTTACCGTTCAACGCAGTAAAAAAACTTGGTAGGTAAGTCATCACATCAGGCATATGCTTATTGTGTGGGGTCCGTCTCATTATTCTAATATTAGAATATTATTCTCGGAAGCCGCGGCTTTGGCCATATCCTATTGGCATCGAATGATGATTGATGAAGAGTGATCGCCTGTCCAAGTATGGCCAAATGTACCCCTGGTCCATCTCGCCCCTTCTTCTCTCTGATAACCGGGTACCTACCCCCACCCGCCAGCATTGTTGGGGAGGTTCTTCTTGGGGGTGAGCTATGCCAAATTATAGAGTCAAATTGAATTTTATTTGTAAAATCGATCTATTATAGTTGGAGAAAAGAGGAGAGAACCTAATCAATTAATAAGTTCTAGTATAAAATAAATACATCGAACATAGTTTAGGAGTACTATGTCGAAAGTTGATTGTTTGAATAATTTCAGGACCAATTCGCTAGTATTTAATTATTTATTTATAAGTACATGTTACACGATTAATACATTTATTTGGAGAAGATACATTAGAGCACCATACTAGGCAGCTACCTGTTTCATGGTGACCAATGGAGGAATAGTTAGTTTGAATTTAAGTCTAGTGTAAACATATTTTGGCAGAATTATAAAAAAACAAATTGAAAATTGGTAAAAAAGTGTTTTCAATAACTCACAAAATTGGCAAAGTTTTCTATAAAATAAACACAAGTAGATATATAAAGAAGTACACATATGTAAATACATACGTACACCTGCACACGCACATATATACATACATACATGCATTTAATAATATTTGGCTAATTTATGTAGCGCCGTTTCCGTGAGAAATCACCTCAAGGGCGCTGCATATATGCATATACATATACATACATATACACACATACATATACTTACAAACATGTATCTTCTTCCTCACACATGTAAACCGATTATAATTTTATAACAAAATAATATAACATAATTTACAGAAAAAAATAGTAATTATTTCACCTAATTTTATACATAAGATGTACCACCATAATAAAGCTAGGCTTTTGTATATGAGGGGTGTGTCATTTTTTTAGATATTTTTTAAAAATTATTATACATACTACTTTTTTTTTAAGTAAAAACTTTAAACACAAACTATAGCGAATTATTATTTTATTATTTAAAGATTATTTTCTATTCAATGTTTGAAACCACACGATATCCCATACTCTATTTGTTTAGGGATATAATGCAAAATCATGTGTAATTGGTTTGAAAATTATAGTTAATTTAATTAAATATTACGAGTAGAACACAGCTTGGTCTTTGAAATAATGGAATGATTTTCGACAAGTCTTTTTATAAACATATAAAATATAAAGTACCTGGCCTATAAAAACTGATTTAGGCTGGCCGCATACATACGTTTTCCGTATTCGATTTCCGAATTCGTTTTCGGAAAACGAATTCGGAAATCGAATACGGAAAACGTATGTAGGTATGCGGCCAGCCTTAAAGTTCGAAATCTTGTATGAACTTTACAAAATGAAAAAAAAACTTATTTTGGTTTTTATTGCATAAATGAACACGGTGCCTGGTGTTAAGCGAGAATTTAAACCTTATCGCCATTTACATAAGGACTGCGTGGTTTCCCCCGATTCTGAATGTTCCCCGATGCAGGTTTTTCAGGAACCCACTTGAAATCTTTCAAATTGAGATACATAAATATTCCGATGATTATTGTTATTTGTATTTCATATTAAACATTCCAAATGTTTGCGTTTTTATTACACAATAGTTTTTTTTTATCAGACATGGGTTGCTGTTTCTTGAATGATTTTTTTCTTAAAAAATCTCGCAATTATGTCACACAAGAGTTCCACTGCCAGGTACAAGTTATCTTTATCGTTATTATTATTAGAAATCTATAAGTATGTATTTATGATATGAAAATTTAATACATTTTTATTTAAGATATTAAAAATTAAATTTGGCTCATATCCGTTATTTACAGCGATTTGTTTTATTATAGAAAATTCAGAAAGGAAAATATTATTAGACATTGGGATATTAACTAGGCAGTGGAAGGCGGGTGAGACAGGGTGATCGGATGTCTTGTGGATTACTATGTATGTGATGTATGGTGCAGTACATATGTTCGTTTGCGATATATATTAAAATTGATTTTATTATTTATAATAGATAAAGATTAATCCAAAAAGTTTAAAGTATCATTGCCTATTTAAATTGTATTATTATTACTTTTTCATATTTATTTATAAATTATTATTTTCCACTGTTTTGTAGCGTTAAGTTAATAAATATATTTTGCTCTTAGGAAGGAACGGTTGTTCCGAGACTAGTTGACGTCTATTAAAAATATATAATATTTGTTAAAACAAAGTTAATAGCTAATTTCAAAAGTGAAACAGTGATGTTTCCATTCTGAATAGTGTTTTTTTACAAGGACGATTCTGAATATTCGTTCCACTCTGAAACGGAGGATAATATTTATACACAGTGTTTGAAATGTAATAAAACCACTAGAAATATCAAATACACACTCAATTAACTTGTATTATTTTAACAATTAATTTTTATACAAAAAATGAAAAACATTATCCCAGTAAGAAATTCCTGCACGAGCACGATCTTGTGTCGACGTCCCTGACTGATATTGTTGCACGAAAAAATCAGACCAAGATTTCACCGACATCTTCTTCATCTTCATAAATTTTGCGGTATGGTAATAAATATGAATATTTCAAAATGAAACATCACTAACAGGTCTCAAATGAGAGGTACTAATTATTGTTAATACCTATAAGTAAAAACTGACTTGCATCCATATTTACGCAAAAATAACATTGGTTTAAATAAATTATGAACACCCATATTCCACAAAATTTACCCGTGTTTAAGGTGTAAGTTTTTTATCAGCATGAATCAAATGTAAGGAATAAGTTAAAACAATCGCGGTCGCAGGATGGATCCTTGTGGTAGCCCAGAAAATCAAAAGATTCCTGAATGGACCACAATAATAAGTTGGTGTTCACCGTCATATTTCTGACGTGCTGTTATACCAATAAGTTACGAGTTCGGGTCTCAAATTTATTAACATTGAATGGCCTTGAAAAATAACTTAATTCGTATTATATGAAAAGGATCTCACTCTTTTGCCACGGATGCCATTAATTCAAGTTTGATTAATCCTCCCCTCTTCAATCTCTGAAATAAAATAATAATTACTCTAACACATAAAAACATCCCGAGTGACTTACATCATCTTTGGCAGAGATCAAAAGATCCAGCTCAGAAGTGTGGGGGTGAGGAGAGGGTGTGAATTAGATTGTAAATACAGGCAACCTGCTTGGGCGGGGTGTTTCCAGAACCAAAACTCATTACGTTTGTCGATTATTCATGAAAATAATTTATATTCAGGCCGGTAACTTAGAGATGAAACACGCAGAGCCCGCAGTAAACACATAGCGCAAACAAGTTTGACGGGGCCTTGGAATGAGCATGTGCGGATTTGTCTAGCGACCACTGATGGCAGATTACAGACGAACCTTCTCCGTTTTGATAGTTGAATGGTCGGATGCTAAAATTATAGCAAGGTTTCCTGGTCTGGATTTCATTTATATGCATATTTCCAGGTTCCCAGTGGACCTTTCTCTATGCTTTGATAAAAGCTTAAATATCCAATTAAGCAGTTAGTATTTGGTAATTGGAGAAAACAATTAAAGTATTTACATTATTGGATTGGTCTCTTAGTGAGAGTGGAGCATCCATAAACCGATAATCCGCTTTGATTGATAACAATATTATTAAGAAAGGGTTTTAAAACACTCGAGATTTGCACTTCGGGCCTTCCGCTAAACGGGAGACTGATATTTATCCTTATTATGATGTTCAAAACTTATTATGAGTAAAACATTTTCAAATCCTGTCTGGAATTGATAGTCACTATTTCGTGTGGATTATTCAGAAAGACAAGTCTTCTTTACACATGTTATTATGCTTTAATGGGAACGTCAAGATGACTTTTCCGATCAGTTTTGTGTGACACATAAATATTACACTGAATGCCTTATCTATCGATGGATTAGCAATCTATTGAGCAAGGCTTTCCAAAGAACACAATGACACTCTCCATAATAGTATAACAAAGAATTTAGTTAAAGCGACAACTGATTGTTCATCGCCCACGGAGCACTTTATCTCTCAGTTCACACCTTGCTTTTTTCCTCCCACTCTGTTATTTTAATACCTAATTAAATTCTTTCTTTCTCTTTGCGGGGGAAAAAAAGGCGCGGCTAATTCTGCTTAAAACTTTGCCCAAACTTAAGCAGCGATGGTAAAGTTTTCTTTGCTAAGTATTATTAAGGGATGGAACAAGCTGAAGTTGTACTGAATACATTCACCTGTAAAGCCGGGCGGAATTTCTTCATCTCGGCTTTGCTTTAATACCTTAATACATACCTTATGTATACAGCTGTTATATAACTGTATGTACACTGTACATTGAACACAGAATTATGCATATATAATGGAGGTTAAATGGTAATTTAGACATTGTAATTAGTTAGTTATGATAATATTTATTTCAAAGTTTGACATACAAAAAAGTCTTTGCAAAGCCACTACTCTGAAAATGACAAATTTATTTTTCTATCCTATCGTTGATTTTGTTTTATTGGATTCGTACCAACATCTAGATATGTCGATATGTATTATAGTGTTTCAGCGGGAGTCCAGTCGGCAAAACTCCTATTCTTGGGGCCTTTTTTATGCTAAACGAGTAGTTGGCAAAAGTTTAATATTTTTTTTTCAAAAAATGACAAAAAAGTGCAGAAATCATGATAATAGATTTTTTTAAAGACTCTTGAAGATTTTACAAAATATCACAAATCTCTCGGTTTATTTTGACTTCACTAAATTCAAACTTTATTGTCTCTTCATTTGTTGTTGTTTTAAATTGTTTAGGTATTGTTTTATACCGTTATTGGACGTTAGTATTTATTCCTTGTATTTTTTATGTTACCCTTCGGCCTGTTGTGTACATTAATAGATAAAATAACGACAAACGGTGAAATATGCAGAGTACAGGTCAATTCTCGCAATTTTCAATTAATGAACATTTAGAGTTATTATTTTAAAAAAGCAATTACGAAAACCCCTTTCGCAAACGAAAAATTCATTAACAAAGCTTCGTTTTCTTTCTGCAGTGTGTGGTGGTGGGATTTTATCAGGGTGCTTAGAAGGCTTTTAAAATGAAGCTATCAGCGTGATGGAGCACCCCACCTGTAGCCACCGTCAGGTGGGGGGCCAGGCAGCCCCCAGTCCCCCATGGCCCCCATAGTACCCGTGCCACCTCACCGGCCGCCACTCCAGCCAGCTGCCAGGAGGGACTGCGATAAAAACTTTATCAAGAAAAATAAATTATGTATGAATATTAATACAATGTAATATCAGGACCAGAGCACACGGCCATATTTTATGGTAAATATTCTTTAAAGTGTTATTAAAGCACAGAGGAGATATTAAAATCACTTTAAGAAGGATGTTTGCCCAAACAAAGTGGGTGGAGACGTTTGCGTTTGTTTCGCTGAAACTGAAAAAATTCTTCAATTTATTGCTTGACGAGGGTTTATCTTATTCTTTCACAATTGATTAATAGCGGATCGGCCGCTTGAGGCTGATATTCTTTTTTTGCATTTACAAATAATACTCTAACGAAGATTGATTGATTGAAAAGAAGTTGACTGCGAAAAGGTTTTTGACTATTTTTATAAAAACACAGAAATGCAAATATTTTTTTCGAACTCAAAATATAAAAAAAACAACTTTTTGTTGTTGTTGTTGTGGGTTTGAATGTTGAAATTTATTGTAATGAACAGTAGTCCAATATTGATGTATTTTTATAATTGATAACTGGAATGAACATCTATTAATACTGCATTATTATCATATTCTGAGAGTATTTCCAGATTGGAAGATAGTTGCTTGAAATGGGTTTGGTCGTGTTTTGGTGACCAGATCTGAATTGCCAGGTAATTCCCCTCCTTCCTCTTTCCCATATCCTTCTTCACTCCTCTACTTTCAGCCTCAAAACACACCCTAATTGGGGATGCCATAGTCTCCTTGACTCCTCACGGTCGGGAGCAGTTGGGACTCTTGTGCGGTTTAATATTTTTAAAAAATATACTTAAATATTATTTTTTATTATGTATGTATATATATAATTTTTTATATATTTTAAAATATGAAACCTCACAAGAGTCCCAACTGCTTGTCAAAACCTTGTCCTGTAACCATTTGAAATGGTTTTAATAAATACAATATAATTTTTTGTATATTTTAAATCATTTAAAACAAAACGTCTAGCATATTATACGGGAAAAAATGTAATCTTTTAAAATTAATAAAATTTAATATTAAAGAAAATAACTTGTATTGCTTAAAATCAGAGATGTGCAAAATGGGTACCCAAAACCATTTGAAATGCAAAATGGAAATGGGTCAAAACTTTTCCATTTGAAAATGCAAAATGGTTTTTATAGTAGCATTTCAAATGTAAAATGCAAAATACCTATTTTCAAAATGCATTGAAAATGAAAAATGGTTTCTCAGGTCAAACAATCAAAATAATTATAGAATTTTTAAACAATTTTGTCATTTAATAATAGACATCAACGTAGAACAAACATATTACATGATGGTAAATCCAAAAACACAACGACTACAGATTATGAAACCACAAAAAATTTGCGCGGGACTAATGTTGCCAACGTAAAAACATAGAAACTGCTATCTAACATTTAATATTACAGCGTCATGGCCCCATGTTCAGTATTTTTTGTAATGGTATCACTCAATTGCCAAGGCTCCTACCAGGAAGCAACTTGACAAATGTAAATTATCTCTCGTAGCGAGGTTGAGGACCGACTGATATTTGGGGCTTATGAAAAAAAGATGAGTGGAGATAAAAGAAAGAATGTTGCAAAAAAAAAATTAAAATAGAAAATGCATTGAGAAAGCATTTAAAATGCAAAATGTAAAATGGTTTTTAGAAAAGCATTTAAAATGCAAAATGGAAAATACCCATTTTGCATTTTGCATTTCCATTTGAAATGGATTTATTTGAAATAAAGCACATCTCTGCTTAGAATAATAATTTTAAAAAAATCCAAGATCATGTTAGTAGAAATATTATACGAACAGCTTCAGGACAATCCGCGACTGAACTATTTAAAGAAAACGAATAATACAAAGCAATAAGTTAGGTTTTTTAAAAACGCATTATGTCACTTAAATTCAGCTACATCATTAGTTTATACATTTCGGGAATGTATTTATTGTGGCCATTAGTCGAGGATGACATACCGCGCTCCGAACTCAGTGACGTAGGTAGTTATTGCATAAAGCTTGATTCGTTTTGCACCCCGGGACCACTGCGCCGCTACAAGAGATAAAAAACATTGTTTTACGGATTTAAATATACCTATATTATTATGTACCAGTAATTTTTGCTAGAGACCCAATACTGTGAAGTGTACATTTTAGATCACATAGAAATTGGTTTGTGTTTTTAAACGATTTATTGGATAACGACTTCTAATATTGTGGTGCGGCTCTCTAAAGAAAATATTTAAAAATATGTATTTTCGTGCATATGCAGAGGAAGGATAAATTAATATCTACCATTTACATTAAGCAGGTAACTTATTAGAAAAAATCAAATTAAAAATAATATTTTTATTATTAAAAACACTTTCACTCTTATGATTTGGAATTTTTAAAATATTTCCAGTTTAAAATGCATCTATTTAAATTTCACTATGGTTTTCGTGTAAAAAAGAAAGTCTTGGAAGTGGAAATTAACCATCTTCCCGATCAAGCTGAAACTCGGCATATAGACTCATTATTGATATCAATGCATTATATCAATTTATGGTGGTAATCTATCTGGTAACTTGGATGACATTACATCAATGAATATACGAAATAAATGTTTTTTGTTATTTGTTTTTGGGGTGTTATGCCGTGTTGCGGACAGCATTGCAGTGTCCATCATCAGGGCAGATGTATTATTTTAACAAATAATAATAAATAAATAAAATAACACTGCCCTGATGATGGACACTGCAATGCTGTCCGAAACGTTGGCTAAAGAAGGAGTTAGCGCAACACGGCATAACACCCAAAAAACAAATAACAAAAATACTTTTGGCCGTGAAAATCTTAAATCATATTTGAAATAAATGTTGGTCCTACCCAATCTCGATTTGGCGAAGTTGTTAATTAATAAACACCAAATAGTTTTAAAAAAACATTTTAATACTTCACAGCATTTCAAAGAACAGTCCCTGGGAAGGAACGTTCTATCATCAGTCAACACATTTTAAAACTTCACAGCATTTCAAAGAACAGTCCCTGGGAAGGAACGTTGTATCATCAGTCAACACATTTTAAAACTTCACAGCATTTCAAAGAACAGTCCCTGGGAAGGAACGTTCTATCATCAGTCAAAACATTTTAAAACTTCACAGCATGTCAAAGAACAGTCCCTGGGAAGGAACGTTGTATCATCAGTCAAAACAAAAAAAAATCTTTGAAGTTGGCTACTAGGCGGCCCAAGAGTTGATGCAACTTGGCCGAAACTGGAAAAATATACGTATTACATTTAAAAAGCTTTGTAATTTTGGGTCGATTTATTTCTTAAATTGATAAACACTTTTGGACCACAAAACACCCATATAAGAAAGTGGTTGTTTTATTTTTATTTTGGTACAATATTTTACTTTTCTTACTACAATTTAGTAATGTTGGCCTCACTGGGTGGCTTACCCGTGCTGAGATATTTTTAAAACATCCAGGATCCTTCTTTGAGTTATTATAGGTAGTATGATTTCTTTGGCAAAAATAAACATCACAATGAACTAAGATACATTTCAGTTCAAAAATGTATTTTGTAAATGTCGGCGCAGTGTTCTAAGCATCCCTCACTTCAACAAATAAAACTATTATAACAGAAACAAATGACTTAGAACAAATCTCCCCCCATTTGACTCTTGGAGTAACATTCACTAAATAAATACAGATCCGTACATTGGTCCAACCGCATTATAAAGCTGGCCAAATTAGTTAATTTGATCACGGGACGAGGAAGTCTGTGGTGATACGGTAATGGATGGATGGGAGGAACCGCGACCACATGTTCACATTTGTAGCGTCTACCCCACCGTCTGCCTCTATCTACCTTCTGCGCTTGTTGGCTGGTCCATTGTTAGAATGCTGCGAGTTCCGTATTTATTGCGGCACAGTTTAGCAACTTGTCACTATTAAGGTTCAAGTCCTCGAATGAGTTTTCATTCAAATTATGGTTTCTGCTTCCATAATCCAATATTAAAGTTTTATACAAGAAAATCTATGTGTAAGAAGCATTGAACGAAGTACAATAATAAACTAAAATACAAATTGTAAAATACCTTAACATTATTATATTTGATTAACTAAACATTACTTTCACGAATTAAACATAGTAACAATAAATAAAGCCTTTGTGCTTTACGTTTAAACTTGACACACGATAATAAATGTATGATTAAAAGTAATAACATCATCTTTCAGAGTTATGCGCATTGTGTAGCTTAAAAAAATAAATATTACAGATATGGTATCACAAAACTATCGAAAGTGTTTGTTGGTCCGTTAAGGCTGGCCGCATACATACGTTTTCCGTATTCGATTTCCGAATTAGTTTTCCGTATTCGGAATTCCGTGAGACTAGCGCAAACGTTCGTTTTTCTTCATTCGGAATGTATAAACGTCAGTATCAGTGTTGCCAACAAGGGCGATATATCGCCATTTAGGCTACTCAGAGCGAGAATCGGCGCCGAAAAAATCTAAAAGGCGACTGGTCGAAAAACATCAATTTTAAACATGTCCCGAAATTCTCTAGCCAACCCCACCCCCCCCCCCATGAAATTTATTTTTCTGGGGACAAATTTTATATTTTCTTGAAATTCTCTAGCCACCCTCCCCATGAATTTTTTTTTATTTTCTGGGGACAAATTTTATCTTTTTGAAATTCTTTAGCCACCCCCCCCCCCACACGAAATTTTTATTTTCACGTAAAAACATCAATTTTAAACATGTCCCACCTAACAGCAAATTCGGCTACTTTACGCTACCTTATGTATGAGAAACGGCGATATTAGGTCAAGATCCGTTGGCAACACTGAATTACGAACGGAAATTTCCGTACGTTTGCGTCGGCACAAACAAACTGTATGCAATAGCTGCGTTCCACATGACGTCATTAGGTTTTTTCCTTTCGGTTTCTCCGAACGCGCCGGCTCGCATTCGGAATGTGCGTAAGGAATTTGTTCCGTTCGGAACTAAAACGAACGTGTGCGGCAGTTAATGTATTTTCTACTAATTCCGTGCATTCGGATGTCCGAATACGGAAAACGAATTCGGAAATCGAATACGAAAAACGTATGTATGCGGCCAGCCTAAGAAAGTTAAAATAATGTTAATTTGAAACCTATACCTAACGTACATATCTGAAAACATTATTCTATTTCTTCTGTTTTTTTTACTATTTCTATGCTATTATTTGTATTTTTGTTTGAATTTAGATTTGTATTTCTGCTTGGCATGATTGAAATGTTATTTTATGGGTGGAGTTCAACTTTAAAAAAAACATCATTTACCTTCATTTTAGTTATAAGACGTTTTAGAATTTTACACATCCAATAGTTTTATATTAGATTTTTACACGGGAAGGTTGACATAAGTACCCACAGACAACTAAATTAACATAAATCTACGTAGGAAACAAGAAAATGTATTAATTTTACCGATATACAACTATTCGAGGACTTCCCCCTCACTAGCAAATGTATTGCTGGACAAATTGAGTTAATCTGATTGCTTTCTCTATTTGATTACTTGCGATTCATTTTGTGGCTGTTAGGGAAGGATGTCGAACAGTTTGATGTGTTCTTGTTGGTGTCAAATAAATGCTTGCCAACTTTCACCGATAAGAGAATTATTCCCATATGGCAAGTGGTCACACATAAAATATATATGGTACCCATATAGAATTTGTATTTATTTAATTGAAAATAACTTGTCCTTTTAAAGCATGTTTCAATCAGAGGGTGGAGATAGTGAATTCTTGAAAAAAATATACATTTAAAAATATATATATATATATATAACTAACTAACCTCAGCTAAAACTTTTTCACTATTCGTAATGGTACACAGAGAAAAATGAGTATTGCTGAATTATTAAAAAAATTCTTCTTATTATCGGTAATTTAGTTAAAACAGGAATGCAAGCCGCTTCCTGGTAAAATTTTAGTAAATTCGTAATAATATCGGAACACGTGTTCATGCACCTGGGTTTGTCTTAATAATATGTAATGACGCAACTCGAAAATATTAGGATTTTTATAAAGACGTGTTCCGACATCGTGACAAAACATTGGTATTTTCCTAAATCCCTTCAAGGATACCTATCAATACATTCTTTAATGGCCTGCAATCCCGTTTTCAACCGGATTACAAATAATTTTGAGGGATTCTCAATACATTTTTACCATTAAGTTTTCTCCGTGTACCTAATCAATATTTCAATGTGATTGAAAGAGTTGACATAATTTTCTAAAGATCTCCTCCCCTAAACTGGACTTGCCTTCGAGTTTTGGATGAAAGCTAAAATGGCGACTATCTCTGATTTAGATAAAAGCACACAAGACAGTATAAACGAGTCGAAGCACTCACCGGATTAGTCGACAAAATAATGTAATGACATAAAGAAGTGAAGTGTCTCACGGAGCCAAGTGTATCTCCCCGTCTCTCAGTCGCCCTCCCCCTCTAACATGGTAATGTAATTTTATTTGATTTAAGTCTCTCTCGTTAGGAAAATGAAATCTCATTTTGATATTTTTACGATTTTCTTGGATGAAAGTTTCCCAGAAGTAAAATACATTTTGATTAAAATGTTTCTTGCTTGCGAAAACGAAATGAACGTTATTAAGATTAATGTTTTTTATATATTAATAAGAACAATTTTTCAGATAATCAGGGATTTTTTTTCCGGAGGCCATGGGATAATGAGCCTCTGATTTTAGAGGTCAACACTCTAAAATTTATGTATATAAAGTTGTTGAGGAAAATCGGCATGAAAACGATTCGACACGTTCTTGTGATTAATTGTTCGTCTTTGATGGTTCGTCTTTACTACGACATGGTTCTCTTCAAGACTTCTTTTCTGCTTTCCTTTCTTTACACCATTTAGGGTTTTTTAGGGGACTAAATTTAAATATTTTAAAAAGGGAAATAATGCTTTTTGCGAACACTTTGCGAGAACTAACGGGATTTCTAGTATTATTTTAATAGTTCACGCTCAGTTAAAGTCTGCGATTATTTGTCTTTGCTTCCTAAACCTCGTGTTCATTCTGTTCCCCGGTCACTTGAGATTAATGCGCTGACCTGATCCCGCAGTAACATTTTATTAGACAAGGATTCTTCCAGGACGTTGAATCCATTGTGGAGCGGTCCATTTGTTAGTCCATTCTCCCGTCCCCACTCCGGGCACTCTATCCGATGGAAAGGCCTTATGTTAAACGACAAATTAAAGCCATCCCTACCTATTCACTTAAAATAAGAAAAGTGCTTAGCTACCCAGAATTTTCATTAATATTATTGTTAAGTTTGACATTGAGTGTCAAATCATATTGGTACGTATGTTTGTGATATAGTGTTAAACTTTGGAATCCAGTTTTTGTGGGTCTAACCGTCTTATGATTGAAAAACAACGAATTCACAAATTGTCTGGCTATTCTAAAAATACAAATTTAGTAGAGAAAGTATCAAATATAAGCAGGTATTAAATGATTTTTTTATTATAACAGTAGGTTTTTATACCTAACGTTAAAAAATTGTTCAGGTCATTGGGTTAAGTTATTTTATTCTATCAAAGATTTTAGATGAAAGGGTATGATTTTGGTACGATTCAGATGATTACGCATTCACTAATTCTACTCAATACCTATAAGTATTTATCACCTTGTCCGATTACATGCACGTAGACAAATGTGTATTGCTAATTTATTACGAATCTCTTCAAATTATTCGTAATCCGGTTAAAAACGTGATTGCAGACCCAAAACTAAAGAATTGATATCTTTCCTGTTTAATTTTTAGTAAAAATGAAATGTATTATAACGATGTCTAAACTTATATATTATCAAGGCATGTGCATGAATATGTGTTCTGATATATGAGGAATTTACTAAAAGTTTATCAGGAAACTGCCTACAATCCCATTTTTAACCGGATTAGAATAATTTGAAGAGATTTTTAGTAAATCAGCATTACTCTATCATTGATTTTTTTCCGTGTGGGAATCATGATTTTTTTTCTTTCGCACATTACATAGTGACTCAATAAACCTTAAATTAATTAATTAATTTAATTAATATAATTTTAGTTAATATAAATTTGACACATGGCAACAGAATTTTTCTGTAATTTTATTAGTTATTGTAATTTTTTTTTATTTTAGATGTTCTTACTCTCTACCTCCCCAAAAGTTTTTTTTCCATCGCCGCTATCAGGGTGTGGGGACGATTATTTAAATGCTTCAAACATACTCTTAGGTACCAATAACAAAGTGGAAATTATTATTTTATATTTGTTCTCGAAACTATTTTATGTTTCGTTAGTTAAATTAATTGTTGTATGTCCACAAAAAATACATATCTAAATATATAATGTTTTTTTTAATCCATCTTTTGAATTTATATTCGCTTGGATACCTATATTGATAATTAACTATTTTATGATTATTTAATTTGTTTAACATATTAAAAAAATAATAATAACGAATTAATCACATCTCATAGTAATATTTTTGTATTTAGGTAATTACTTGTCTATACTTGTTTGACTATTTTTAATTTGTTAAGTTTCATTACACGTTTATCCTGACGAGGAAACCATTGGTTTTGAAAACTTGTGGATCCTGTTCGAGTGGTGTATACGAAGTATTTTTTTTTCTTCATACAATTAATATTCTTGAAGAATTATTTTATTTTCGTTTGTTTTGTTTTTATGTTCACACAAAATTTTGTAATACCAAATAAATATTTTCCCCTAGGAAAGATTTTTCCGAAACCGGTCGGCATTAATATTAAAAAAATATAGTGGTTTAAACAAAGTATGATTATTTCATTCAACTCTTTAATTTTAATTCAACTCTTTTATTTAACTTTAAAGATGTTTCTAAACCAATGGTTTCTTCATCAGGACACAAATAATAATATAATGAAAATAAAAATAACATTTAAGCATGGACAAAACTATAACAATTAGTGGTGGGGGGAGATAATTAATTAGGGAATAATGTCAAATAAAAAATAAATACTAAATAATTTTTAATTTATTTAGGTAACAAATACGTTTGGTTTAACTTTATGCAAAAACAACGATTTTATATAAAAGCTTTCTGTTTTTCTTTATACTTTTTTCGTTTTAATTATTTTTAAATGTCTATAGTTTTAATGGCTTTTTGGAAATTTTCCGATTTGAGAGGTATAGTTATGTAAACGTGACATCTGTTCCGCCTTCTAAAGTTCCACGCCAATAGTGCGTGATGTAAATACAAATATTTAATACTTTTTCAAGCAAATGCGATACTGTTTCAAGTTTAGCACGAGAACAAATTCTGATTGCACAACTGCAGGTATAACTTGCTCCGCGCTCCGTCCAGTGAATCATTATTTAGTCTCATTGCAAAACGGTTATAATGGCATTGGGGATACACTATACGCTGTATATTCGCATGTAAGTTTGGCCCGACAGAGCTGTGGGCGGTTAGCACAAAGGCCTGGCCATTACCCAGGGTTATTCCGCAATTCAAATGCATGACATTTGTCCTGGCAATAAAAGTTTTTATCACTTCGTCTCAATCATGAATGCGACAAATTGGTATTAATACGAGGGTTTAATACTGCATGAGCTTTAGCAAAGCATTCTATGTTCTTTTATCTTTATTCGTATAGGCGTAGCAGGATTTATATTGAATGCAATTGAAGAATTTTTCTGTAGATTTCTGGAACATATGGTTCGGTGCAGATTTCCATTGAAATATCTGTTTATGTTTTCACTGTGAATAAATACGATAAAAACTTGTTGCTAGCTTATTTTGCAGGTCTAAAAAACCGTGTTGCTTTAGGAACTACGGAAATCTTTTATTTATTTCAAGAAGACACATTTAAACGAAAAAACCAAAATTTTTCCGTGTCATGCTCTGTGTCATCTTTCATTCAGATTTATTAGTATTATATTCTTCTTCAATGATAAATTACATACATGTGTATACCCTCCAAAAGTAAAGTTGTTCCAGTAAAAATTTCCAATTATTTTTGTCTTACAAAAGCTGAAACAATTATTAGGTTATATGTTATACAAGAGTTAGTGCAACTACTGCGTTTTTATTTGGAACTGAATATAACGATATAAGGGAAGAAGAGGTGTATAACGAAGGCTGGGAAGTACCTACGTGCATACTTTGATCTCTTACCAAATATAGCAAAATTTATTTCAAGCAACTTATGGCTTTTGATTTGTGTTCTTCAACCAGGGCGATACTGAGAGTACTTTCAATCTGGAATAAGTTTAAAAATAATATTAAATACTAATTTATTTAAAATATAAATAATTATCCCTTTTTTTATTTATTTTCATGTGAGCATCGCACAGGTGAAAGTCCCAACTGGGGAATCAACCCTTCACAAAGCATCCCCAATATGACAAGACCTGAGGGAAATCATTTTCCCAGGGCCTTCTGTGTGGAATACATGTAAAAAAAACTTATTGTGCCGTTATTTAAGTTAACAAATAAATAATAACATTGTCAAATATTGATTTGACAAGTTCTAGTATTTTCATCAAAAAATGTAGACAATTTGTATCGACGCCATCTAGTGAGAGAGTTAGCACTTACAATGCCTTTCTCATATAAAATAAAGTTGGTTGTTTTCAGGTGAAAAAATTTAAAAAGCAGTAATTGTTGAACGAAACACTAGTATATATTGAATTATTTCGCGGATAAGAGATAAGCCGCCATAGCTCAGTGGTCAGAGCTGTCGACCGGAAATCGAAAAGACACGGGTTCAAGTCCCGTTGGCGTCATGTATCTTTTATCAGGAGATTTTTCAATGTGGATGAGTGTTTCAGGCTAATAATTATTGCTTATAAAATAATTGTTACCCTTTGGGCTATGCATAAAAAATCTTGTCTTATAAACATTAGTTTACCAAAAAAAAAAAATAATAATAGTATGTATCTATAATTAGTTAATAAATTTAAGTAAAAATGATGTGAACAGTCATTGTTCAACGACAACAAAATAATTTATTTTTTTCCAAATGTGTCAACAATCCACTTTCTACATTGTCTCTACCCGCTCTTTCCACAGTTGTTGCATTCTACATTTCTTTTGTCGCATAAAAATAACTGTCCTCTGAATATTTAGCATGGCATATGCACTGTCATTTGTCATCGGGGCATTTAACAAACGACTGTTAAACTGGGAACTGGGACTGGTACTGCGACTGGTAATGCGGACGATGATTTATCACCAGCCAGTTCTCAATTCGTTTATTCATTATTATATTGTTATTTGTATTTTGCAGACTCTGCGTGGCTCAGTGGGGCTGAAAGAACGATTAACAATGCACCCGCGACAATTTTTTTGAGCTGTAAATGGTCTTTAAAACAACTGTCGTTGTTCAAATTAATAGATTAGCGAATAAGTCATAATTTTTTAAAATTTAAAAATCTTTTTTTGATTTCACACAGGTGCATGGTTTTGGATTCAAAATTTGATCGCCTAGAAGTATTATAGGTGCTGTAATCAAATATTGAGATTAGAACATGTAAATCAAAACATGCACATCAAAATTATATTTGCTATTAAAGTTACACACCTAGGTGGATCGCCTTAATAAATTAAATTGTTAGAATAACTGCGCTCTCATTTATTCTATATTAAATAAACAAAAATTAGCAGGTTAAGTAAAATTTCCAAAAAAAACTTTTTTTACATGGAAAACTCAAAAACAATCATGATGTAAACTCTATGGCAGCTTGGGGAAAGTGTAGTATTGGCCTTTCAGAGGTTTTATTTATTAAGTTTTAACAACTTATTGGAAAGTTTTAACAAAGAGGCAACTTAAGAACATGTCCAACTAGCTGAAGTGAACCCGGCGTTGCTCGGGGTTATGAATGTTTTGAGGTTGTCATTTCTAGTAAGCTGGGTGTAGTTTTTAGGTGAAAATAATAATAATTGAAATTTTGTTTTTTTTAGGTAGTCAATTCACTTTATCGTACCATGTTTTTTTCGGTCATCCCCGAGTTCTTCTATCATTCACTACCACATCATATAAACTTATAACAAACTTTTCTTCATTCATTCGCTCTGTATATCCGAACAATCTAAGCATCCCTTTATTAACCTTATCCATTTGACTTTCATCAGCCCTCTACACATATGTCTCTTTTAACCGTACATAAATATTTGATTCACTTAAACGTCCCCAATTTTTCTACCATCCACTTCATAATTCATATTCGATGCAATCCCAGTCGAGGATATTACATATGAAAAATGATCTTTCCTACCAACAAAAATAACAAAAGTAAATCAAAATAAAAATGGTCATGAAAAAATGACCGGTAAGGATTATTTGAAATATAGAAATAAATTACATTAATTAACTAAGCGTGGTCGCCGCATGATTTGCATCCATCGCTCATTGACTGGGGAGTTAAACCACGACAATGACGTTGTTTAACGTTCTTTTTTAGCTTTAAGCTTTGAGTTTAAAAAAGCGTTGAGGTTTTAGTTTAAGGTTTTGATCTTTGAACTTTGTGCTCTGAACTTTGAGCTTTGAGTTTTGATCTTCGTACTGTCAGCTTTTTCGAGTTTTGAGCTTATGGTCTTTAAGATAATGCCTTTTATTTTTGAGTGTAAAGCTTTTAAGACGTATATTCGGTATCTGTGGATGAAAATTTCATGCTCCCGGCATTGCACCGGCTTTACGCAGAGTTTTTCGAATTTCACCACGTATCGAAATTCTGCTTTAGGGTGGGAAAAGGGGATGGAGTGATATTCCAAAATATTATTTATGATGTGACCTTCATCTAGTTTTGAAGTCAAGCGTGCAAAATTTCAACAATTTAGGAAAAATTTGTAGATTTTTATAAAAACGAAGCCGCACCGGGATACTTTTCTTTATAAACATATATATATAGATAGACACATAGCTGAAGTCCCCGACGTGGCCCGGGATTTATGGATAATTTTTCAAAATCTGATGTAGATAGCTATTTTCTTCCTATTTAACGTTAAGTGTGCAAAATTTCATCTAGAAGATGATGGATAGGGGGATAGGGATGGTTTTACGAAATCTCGGAACAGCGGCCTTCCTCTCGATTTGAAGGTCAAGTGTTCCAAATTTCATCAACCTCTGAATAAAACTTTACAGTTGAATGCAAATCAAATCCACGACGCCCGCTCGCCTACTCGCCCGCTACAAATAACATTCTGCTTTATGTAGAAGCAGAATGCACTGGTTTGAAACGTTTTCTTTCACGTTTTAAACTTTTTAAGGTTTGTTTTTTTGCAAATTTATAATTCTTTTAATTTGCTGTGATCTGTCCACTGTGGATACTTGTTAGTTATTGTATTGATTTGTCTTTTTTTAGAGAATCTTCCACAAGATATGACTAAATTCCTTCACACTACCATCAAATAAATACATACAGTAAATAATGTATCCTCTGAGCAACACTAGGTACATAAAACGACATTATTAAAAAGTCCGTCTGTCCTCGCTATGTGAGTCTTTGCTTTCTTTATTTGATGGGATTTAAATCTGCATACGGCGGCGTTGAAAAACTTAATTAAAAATTAAATACATCCCAACACTCTATCAGTAATCTGACATGACTAGCGCGCATCCCTCTGTACTCCGTAGCCACCCCAACAGCGAGGACGCAACCCCCGCGACCAAACAATGCATTGCACACAACAATATAGCCACCAAAAACTCCTAGTATTTAAGGGTTAGTTAGGGAGAACCTCTGTGGGCATTTAGCACCCCTATTTGGGGGTATTTTAGAAAAGTACACTACGGTCGCAAAGGGGTTACGGGACATATTCATTTCAGGCAAATATAGAATCTGCGTTGGTGGCAAATAGAGGTCGTTTTGCCTGGTCAATCGAATATCGCTATCTTGCCAATTGTGGGGTACACACACCTCGGCTCAATCACACATGGTTGCACGCCGGCAGATAGGCGTTGAGGGTTGGGGCGATGAGGTATTTGGGTAGGGGACTCCCGTGTTGAGCTTAATTATGAACGGATAGTTGATTTTGAAAAGGGGTTAAATTGAACACACTTGCTTTGTTATACACACAAGTATTGCTGACGAGATCTTGCTTAGTGAGGAATTCGTGTATATGTTTGGGATTGAGGTACTTGTCATTCCTTTCCTGATTTTGTAAACTTCAATTTACAATTAATTCAATTTACAAGAAAAGAAAATCACACAATTTCATGTTCGTTGATTAGTCTGCCTTAGTATAATCTTCCTTCGAATTTCATCAGAATCTAATTCTTTTTTGGAAATTTAACCGCAATAATATTCTTCTACCACCCAGACTGAATGTCAATATCCATTTAAATGTTGTGAATTGTGATTTTAGGAGACATCCCAAATTTTTGAAACGCTGTCAATAATTAACCTGACATTTCTCATATAAATTGCTCTATTCTTACCCGAATAAGTCAAAATAAATGCACTCATATAAATATATATTTATAATTATAGGTTACAGTTGTCAGAACTAACATGTATCGTATAAAATTGGTTAGTGCTTTAATTGGATGCTGCAAAAAGTGTTACTAGTTGTAACTTACGATCCAAGTTATTATCCTAATACCGATATTTTCACATAGTGGTAAGATTAAATGCTATATTCAGGACTAAGAAGTCAAATTATACACTAATCTTTCCGCTGTATTTTTCTTAATGGTCAATTAACTGGTTGCTTATAATGAACTTATAATTTGAGCACCTAGGGGTTAAGCACAGTTAAAACGATAAATTTACAATAAAGCATCTATAGGCGTAACTACCGATGATTTTTTACCGATTTACCGAGCATAGTCGCACTAAATCAGAGTTCGACATACGCTGGCAACTCTGGCGCGTCTCTATGAATTGATTCCTAAACGTCAGATGGCTACCTAAAAGTTTAAAATACTAATAATTTGACAATGTTGAATTAAAATATTAACTTAAAAAGGGAGTTAATTAGTTTATGAAGTCATTATCTTCGTCATCAACTTTTGTTTCTCGATGCTGGAATCAATTGATCACGTCCTAGATGGATTAATTAAGTCTATGTATCGTGTATACGATTTCTTTCAGTTCTAAGAGCTTACTTAGTTCACCCCCATTCATTGATAAGCCAGTTATGTTGCATAACGAACGAAATTATCCAAAAAGTTGTGCATATTGATAGCATATCCGACACCTTGGTGGCCGCGCTAACAGCTTTTGTCGTATGCTGACCGTGCTCGCAAATATCGCTGTCTGATCATAGATGCGGTTTTCATCAATATCATATTGACATAGGGTTTTATCGATCGTTCGTGACAGACCTCCTGTACTAACTGTCCAAGGTTCAGTTATGAGGCCATAAGAGAGTGTCTAATATAATATTAAATTAAAAAAACAAAAATTGATGTATTTATACTTTGTTCAAAATTTAAAATTCCTAATGTTTTTGGTGTTATGGTTAAATACTTTTCAATTTTTAATAAACCTAATTGTTAAAACAAGTTTGTTTGTAAAATTGAAATAACAAATAATATGTAAGCGTGAACCGCAGCAAACAACCTATTATTTGTAACTACTGCAGCACCTGCTCCAAACTATGCCATTCTACCCTTTGTGTGCCTTAAATATCTATTCCTCCCCATACTCCACACCCCACCCCACATCCCCCACCCTACACCCCACACCCCACACCCCCGAACAAATGTTCAATCAATTGTTGGCAATGGGATATTTAAACGTTATTACGACTATTGAATGTACGCATTAAACACAGATTTTTAAAGTTTGCTTTTTGAATGACTTTTTTTTTTCTTGTAATTTCATCATTCTTTTAAGTGTATGTACTTTAAATAAAATTAAGCACCTATTGAAAAAAAAATCACAAGGATTCATACATTAAAAACATCAAATGTAGGTATGCACTGCGTTGATCACCACCTACCTATTCGTTGATAATTTTCATTACAAGCACTACAACAAAAAATATGTATCTTTGAATTCTGTGGTAGTTAGAAAAACATCTAAAGTTTCCAGTCAACAAAACTCGTAAAAGCTGTAATCATTTAAATTATATACGAAAAACTAGCATCTTCTTTGAAATCGGTCACGTTAGCAATGATTGATGTGGTATTTGAATTTCGAAAATTTTGAAAGTGCACGTATTTTATACACAATACTCTCAGAGTAGAAATGGCCAATAAGACGATTTATTCGTCATTATTACAACCAAAGATTAAGTATCGAAAAATGGAAGAAAACTTACTGACATAAAATATTGCTATTTTATAAAAATTCTGGTCAAATTATTCTTACTTCTCTTAAAAATGGCACTGCAGTCCTTTAACGAATGAATTGATAGATTTCAGACAAACTATCAGTAAAACACGAATTTGTTTTGAGAAAAATCTAATATTTTCGCATTTCGTCATTATATTTATCAGGATAAACGCAGGTGCATTAACACGAGTTCCGATATATTCTGAATTTACTAATATTTTATTGGTAAATGGCCTGCCATCACGATCTTAACAGGATTTTAGTAAATCAGCGATACTCATTTTTCTCCGCGCTTTATCACCATAAAACTATAAAGAGAATGCTTATTTAAAGCTTAAATCTAGAAATGGGTATATAGTAGGTAGGAAGGTACTATGAAATAACATCAGTTATAAATTTGATTAAACCTACCAACATAACTCCACGTGAGTATGTGTGCCTAGTTTAAACAGCCAACTAAGCCACGAGTCTAAATGGAATCTGAAATTTTCAACAGCCATAAATTCGTGAGTTGTTTATTTGATTAAATCTTGTCAATCGCCGCCTCAGCTAAATCCGAGGTAAGCTACGAAACAAACTAGTACCTACCCAGTGCGGTACACTGCCAACACACCTTTATCAACAAGCATAGATGGCGGTGACGCATATTCACGCAAATTGTGTTCAGATAATGTAATATACAAACACGGGAGGCGCTGGAACGTCAATGGGAGTTAATTTTTCGGTTAGCGACCACGAATAGTAGAGGGCTAATCATGATTGAGGCAGCTCTCCTGCTTCGAGGCGCGGGGGTAGGGCGGCAGAACAAGGGTGCTGGCACTGAGCGAGGTACCGCCACCGTGAGCATTGTACTGCCTGGGAGTAGGTACTGGGTACCTTGCAGTAAATCCGGGAGATATTTGCACAAGTGGTAACACCCTGCCGTGCCGAGCCGTGGATTCGGAGGGTTAATTGGATATGAGTTCCATGTCGCAATTGAATCTCGGTACATTGAAATTGTCGTGTATTGCGTTGGCAGTATTTCATAGAGCGGCTCTGATTAAAACGGATTAACCGTATAATATTCGGTAAGATTTACAGTGAAGTAATAGTAGTTGAGATAGAAATATAATAACCGACTGACACGTAATGATTTATATAGCAGAGCAATTTTCTGACATCTCAATCGATTATAATCTCAGCAAAATGAAATGACAACCTTGTATAATTTGATTGATGATTTGTATTGAATTATCTGAATTTGCACGCAACGGATAATTGTCGTTATGGTCGTATAAATTATACAGCATTTGTTCAACAAATTGATGTCGCTCTTCATAATTTCTGATGAAAACGAAAAACTCCAGTAGGAATAATTACTTAAATTTCGTGAGAACATGCATATATTTCTTTCTCTGTTTAATGTAAAATAGCTTACGTTGATCTGAATATTGAACACAATATTAGCATCTTTCAAACGAAAATTTGAAACAGATAAATAAATACAATAAAAAAATATTTATCCTAGACCTGTAAAAGTGTCAATAGATGTCGCACATCTAGAATGCATTTAGTTCGGGGAAAACCCTGTCTTCACACATAATGTTGACAGTTCTTAGTCGAAATATTGTTGAATATATTATGTCCGAAGGTGGTAGGGTGAAATTAGTTCAGTAGTAGAGTAAAGTTCAGGCAAGGCTGAGGTCTTGGGTTCAATTTCTACATGCGACCGAATCTTTTTTTGATTTTCTCTGTTTTTATTTTCGTTTGAGAGTCGCTCATATTATCTTCACTGATTAAAAATTACAATTTGAAATTTAAAAAAATAAGTTATTAAAAAAATAAAGATTCCATGATGGAGAGATACACCACTGACGAATCTAATGAAAATAATGCGGCCTCCACAAGAAATAATTAAACAATCTATAAAATAGTCTTGAATCAGGTATTTATCAAGTAGGTACCCATGTACTTAAATGCAGTTCCCCAATATTTATTATTGATCAAAAATTGGTGTATTCGTTTAGTTGTGGCTGCATAATATAATATTCATTGATTGGGTCTCGGAAAGAAAAATGTTTTTTTACACATCCCACCTGAAGTGTAATTTTTCTGAGCAATAAAACACAAGTTAAAAAATAATGTAAATAATTCAGAACAGAGGTAACAGTTCCAAATGGTGCTGTAGCAGACATATTAGGATAAAGATAATGCAACGACAACTCAATATGCTTAGTATGTGGCAACGTTTATATTACCGTATTATTTAATTATATGTCAGAAACTAAAATGTTACCAGATTATATGTAAATAAATTATAGTATTAATAGTGCAGTTCATGGCTATCCTACGAGAAGCTCCAATGATTTTAGGCTTCCTAAGAAAAAAATATCGGGAACAAGAAACAATATTAAAATCATGAAAGCTTCAGAATGTTTAATGAACTCCCTTTAAATGTTAAGGAAGCTAAAAGTTTTGTAGTTTTACATGGGTTATATCTCAATATTGTGAAGTCCAAAATTGGATTATTATAACAGTAGGTTTATAATAGTTATATAATGTAAAAACAAATTACAGCTAAATAAAATATACAAAAAAACAACAAAAACACACAGCGCGAGATCTTTAGAGATGCTGCTTGATTTAAACGAAGAAGAAGAATTGAATCAGAGCTTCGATGAACATTCCAACAAACTTATCAAATGGATTGCTATTGCAAGAGTATCTCGATGACTTGAGACTCCAGACCAAAAAATATTGAAGCGCGCACCGGCAAACCAACTAGGAGGCTCACAAGTATTGAGATGCACTGTACACGATTTACACAATGACAAGAATGTAGAAAAATTCTAAATTCAGATAAATTTTGTTGTAATAATATCTTCTTTCTTGTCCAGATGAAATGCTTGCAGTAACAGTGCATGTAGCATTTACAATGGAAGATAATATAATAGTATTGATAGAACTACAATAGAGCTGAGACGCTCCTCAGTAATCTCATTTACATCTAATCACAACACCATTGTTGTAACTTGTGACCAATTTGAGATAACTGCCTCTGATTGCATCTCAACAATTTCACGGTGCCATTGTGCTCGGCTTGTATAAATATTGACTTATACCAATCACAATTATTATGATTTAGGGAAAAGCAAAACGTTCAAACGTTCTCACACGTCTGTGAAAACTAGTGACCTAAATAGTCCATTAAGGTAATTGTAAAGAATGTAACAAGGAATGAAAAGAATGTTAAATAATGATTGATTATGTACTTAAAATAGGGATAATTATAAATGAGTTTATTACTTTCAATAGTTGTGGTAGTTTTTGAAAACGTACTTCTCTTGTATTTTTATCTTCAGATCGGCAAATAAATGCTTATATTTATTTATTTATCGTTTCTTTTCATTGTATAATTTTTTTAGGTTAGAATTTTTAACCTCACTAGGACAAGCCTGTGTTGAGGTACATTTTTACAACTTGAAAATTAAGTATTAATTTGTGTTTCTACAAGATTTTCATGTTTTGATATTTTTGACATGTGAATTCAGTTTCGCTGTTCGAAAACCTTATCAACTTGTGGCTTGAACACATACAATTGATTAAATCATCTTTGGTTGCATTAAATTATGTATTTAGGAATTAAAATAAAAACCAACCTTTTCGAGTCACAACTACCAAAATCCAATATAATGTGTGTGTAAAGTGTGAATGTAATTATAGAGGAAAGAAATTAGACTAGAGGTAAATTTGTAAGCGCCCTTGAGGTGATTTCTCACGAAAACGGCTCTATACAGGGTGTCCGGAAACTCGTAGTACAAGCGGGAAACTGGTGAATCTACATCACATTTGGAGTCGATTTTGTAGTATATATTTTTTTGATTTGAGCTTTCGTTATCGAGTAAATCGAGTTAGAAGTTGATTTTTTTTTTTTTTTTTTTTTTTTTTTTAATCAAATTCTTATAAATTATTACTGAAGATCAAAGTACCCAACTAATTAAAACTATTTGAAAGTAAAACAAATGAAGAAACTCGGATTTGAAGCATTATTTTGAAATCACCCTTCATTTAATCCGGTGTAATAATAAAATATTTCTGCTCTGCAGGGTTAAAACATCTGTTGTTCAACCCTAAACACCAGAAAAAACTTTAACCCTAAAATAGCCGAAAAATATTTTTTTTTTGTTTTTTTTTTTTTTTGTGAAAATGCTCAAATCAAAAAACTTTATGTTTATTTGGGTTCCCCATGTGGTGTAGATTCTCCAGTTTCCCGCTTGTACTACGAGTTTCCGGACACCGTGTATAAATTATCCAAATATTATTATGAATTCTGTAAATGTCAATACAAAAATATCAATATGCGCGACAAAACCTCTTAAGGCTTTTGAGAAAACTGATATTAACAAAGCTTGCGTACATCGACCCTTTCAACTCTTATTTAAATATATGTACTAAATATTGACTTTTTGGTATAGAGCTAGCTACCGACGAAAAAAAATCTTTAAAATATACCCCGAACAATGGTATCTGTTTGGAGTTTGGCCGAACAATAGCCGGGGCGCAGAAGTCGCCGGAGATATTGCTGTAGTGTTCCTGTGTTCCTTAGCGGCTAGCGGGGTGGTATCGTGGCCGCGGCCGAGCCAAAGGGTAGACTCCTGGTATTGTCGAAAGTGTTGTATGGACCCAGTTGTTATATGCACCTAGTTTGGTAGTTGTATGAGCCCGGGTTGTGATTGTACGGTACGGTGCGGGCTTTGGGCGATGGAAAGATCGCCGAAGAAAGCAACGCCGTGATATGCATACAATGGATCACGGGAAGGGGTTCCGCACTTGTAGAATCTGACGGACTATTTAATTGTTTGTTTTGTGTCATAAACTCAAACGATGGCCTCGCTTATGAATTAAAAATAAAAGAACTAATTATTTTCAGATATAATCAATTTCTTAAGAATAGCTTTTTTGCGCATCGTTCTAATGAGATACCACCAACATAACTATATATATATATATAAATATTATATAAAAGATTATCTGTGGCGACCGGAGGGAGGCGGATACTGGGCGGGCGGCATTTGTTTGATTTTTATACAAACCTACCAATTTTATTCCAAGATTGATGAAATTTTCAACACTTGACCTTCAAAACTACAGGAAGGTCACTATCTAACTCGGATTTAGCAAAAAAAACTTTGTAAAAAGAACGGACAATACCGGGGACTTCAACCTAGTACACTATAAGTTTTTAATAGCAAGATTTGAATAACAATCGTGTTTGGTGACCACATCTGAATACCAAAGAACTTCCTCAACTTTCTCTTCCACATATCCCCCCCCGTCCCACTACCTTCAGTCTCACAACATGGGTACCCCAATTGGGGATGTCATAGTCTTACTGACGGTTGGGAGCAGTTTGCACTATTCAAATAAAAAATTCAATCTTTTATATACCATTATACTCTCATTAAATTTATTTTCATTTCCAAATGAATACGTTGGTACGTAGGTAACAATTAAACGATTATTGTAACGGAGATTTTTTCGTTCATCTGTAAACTAAATGCAAACGTATCATGGTCTACTTTTGTAAATGATACTTGAACGACAAATTAATTTTACAAACACTGAAAAATATTCTCAGATTGTCTGAAGGTGATTAATTTTGAAGTGAATATCTACTGAAAATGTATACTTTAATATGTGAATACCACAAATTTGTCTTGTGAATGGTAGTGTCAAGTCTAGTGGTTCACCCTCGCTAGATAGCTTTGAGGAGCTCATAATTCATATTCGAGTCACACAGATCTAAAGAAGAATAAAAAATAAAGCCCTATTATTGTTGTTATTAAACCAAACGCGATTGTATTCGGAAGATGTCGGGAGAAATGTCGTCAGATTGTTAAGAAAATAGGCTCTGCCCAGAACACACCCTTATGATATCATCGCCATTTATTGTCATTATATTATCATAAAGTTCTTATATTAGTTTCTGCTTCTCACTATATGGCAGAGAATAGTTAATGAGAATAGAATAAAAAATATTCGATTTCCTCTTAGTAAGAATTAAGATTGGTTCATGCTGCTTTTAAAATAATTACCTTTGTGTTGATTGGTATAAGGATATTGCAAACTATTATTCTTAGCATTAAGAATGCATGCGATGTTTTAAAATCAGATTTGAAACAGAACATTGGCTATGAGGGGAGAATGTTATTAAATTTTATTGAAAAATATCAACCCGTAAAAATGTAGTTTTTTACTACATCTGGTAAGTTTAAGTACATTCGTTTTTTCCTACATCTATTACATTTGTTTTTTAATACATTTAGTATATTTTAGTACATTTGTTTTAAAATGTCCTTTAAAACTTGGTTTGACTGACAATTGAAACTTCCTACCAAGGAACTGAAATCTGCAATTCTACCAGCCTCGCTAAATGCCGATAGGATAGGACCGACATTTATTTCGTATGTTAACTGCTGTGTAATTTCATGCGATTTCAGAGAAATGCATACATATCCGCGTGTGTATTAGGGTGTCCCAAAAAAATTAAAGTTGTTATTTTTGAATAATTTTTGGGTAATTTGCCATGAAAACTGAAAAATTACACACTCTTAAGAAGTTCATTTATCCAAGAGTAGAAATTATCCATTAAAGATTCATCATCTATTTTGTTGAAAATTTAAGAAATATTCTTTTCTGTTTCATTCTGAAAAAAAAACTTTGGTAATTATAATATATGTTATTATTATATATGTTATTATTATTATTATATATATATATTATTATATATGTTGCGGCAAGCAGACATTTAAGAATTTATTTGAAAAGGTAAGATCTACAGACAAAATTGACAGCCATTCGTCAAAATTCATGCATTCTGTCTCGCATTCATCCCGGACAGAAACGCCAGCGGACGACAATGGGACCGGACAACGACATCTTCGTGAGGAAATTTTTCTCTTTCAAATATCTCGCTACCACAACTTGTGAGGAACAAGAAAAATCTTTCATTTTGTATGGAAGCCACTTGTTGGGGGATTCATTCAAATTCCGTGGAACTAATCGGGTAACGGAGGAGATTCGTCACATCGCACACCGTTTTGAGGCACCAGATGTCAAGTGTATTCTCTTCAACACTGTTCCAAGCCTCTTTAAGGCACGTCGGTAATGAGACACGGAAATGCGCCTGAAAAGATGGTTTGACCACCTTATTAGAATAATTAGCTTGTGCCATCCAATGTGCTGGTTATCTTTCTAATGTTACGGTTATATATTTATATAATATTCAAATGATATCATATTATACTTCAAATTTGTAATGATCATTTCTAAATAAAACTATACCAATTAAAACAATATATTACTCAGACAAACTTCATTTCTCCCAACCACAAAATGTAAAAAAAAACAAATGGCAATTGAACTTTAAATATCTTGTAGTATTTTTTTGAATTCAGTACCAGAAAGTATTCGAAATGTAAATAACATTAACGAGTTAAGAGTTCACGTTGAAAAACACACTGAAAATATAAACTGAATAAAAAATTAAAAATAACGAACAAAATGACACATCCCCCATACATACAGAACTAATTATGGTGGTTCATCTTATGTATAAAATTAGGCAAAAAGATTCATATGTTTTCTGTAAATTATGTAAAAAAAAAAATAATTTTTAACATTAAAAATAACAAAACAAAATATATTGGTTTTGATTAGTACTTGTCGAATGAATGGACAAACAAGTTAATAAACAATTTAAACCCTTTTTAACAGACACTTTTTATATTTGTATTTTAGTGGTTTATTTGAACTAACGAAAAGTCACATGAAAAAAATCATTGAGAGCAAATTACCCGCAAGAAATAAAGAAAATTATACGAACTGTTCAGTTTATACGTAAAACTTTATATATTTTTACTTAAGCGTTATCTTTTACGATGTCAGAGTAATGAAAAAAGAAAATACGACTCGGTGGATACGTTATTATAATTTTGGAGAAGGACGATTCCATTCAGAGATACATAGTGAAGGTCCTCGAGGAGAATGGCTCCTCCAGGGTTTATCTCTTCCCGTCCCACTTCACTTTCATGGCAAAAGCAAACTCTGCGAAGGCGTATAATAAAAGGAATGAGTGTTCCAGAAGACGTGCTTTTTTCCTTTTTATTTATTTTCAGTTTGCTCCTGGTGGGTGGGAGGCTGCGGGGGTGGGCGGACGGGGGGCCGCGAGGCTCCGCCCGCCCCTCCACCTAGCCACCCCACCCCCTCCCACACTTGGCACACAGAAAGCTTCTCCATATAACGGATGATCCCTCTCAGAAAGAGGCTGTATCTCTGGAGATTTTCGTCCAATAGCGAACAAGAGGAAAAATATATAGAGAAAATTCTGAAGTGACTTTCCAGAACGCCTGAGTATGAGTATCGGGAGAGGACTTCGCCTTATGTAATATTTTCTTTCCATGTACTCCCAGAGAGCTACCTTCGCAGAAAGCTTTCAAAGCTTTTATGTAGGGATAAAGAACGCTGAAAACTTTCATAATAAACTTAGACATTTTATTATTCTAAAACAAACAAGCAACACAAATCTTTCATACTTTCTAGTGCGAACTAATTTGGATAGGTCTTAAAAAGGCTTTCACATCGTGACGAATTACGTTTGTCTCCGAATATGCAAAATGCCAACGACCGGTTAGCATTATGTGTAGTGGCGGTATGGAGCGCGAGACGTATGATCGCGTGGGTCTCTCTTAAAGTATTCCTTCACAATTCAGACTATTGAAATTCAAGTGAGATATTGAATTAGAGCAGAAGCTAGATGTGTTTAGTGTTTACACCAACATCTGAATACTTAACTATCTCCGCGGGAAGCAGGCAACTGAAGCTTCGCGGCGCGCACGGCCGTGTCAATATTGTCAATCAGGTACTCGAACTTGTCGGTAAGAAGATAATATATTATTATCTAATTACCGGGAATCTCATTTTGTATCATATAATCTTTTGTTCGGATTAGTTATGTTCTTTCTAATAGCTTATTCTTTCTAAAGATTCTAGAATAAGTTACCATTACTCACAAATCAGAATTATCATCGTTTTAATTTCTTTATGTATTTTATTAACCCCTCAGGATAATTTGTTCTCTTTTGGGAACAGCTCTTATGGTCTCACAGAAATCGCTGTGTCTCCCTAACCATTTTTAGAAATATGATATAAAGGGTGTTAGAAAGAGAAAAAGCCTTGCTTTATGTTCAAATCTATAAGTTAAATACATAAGAATTAAAATGTACAACTCAATGATACCAACGGTTCCGACCACAATTTGTGGAAAATGTATAATTTTTTAAATGATTATTTTTATATGAAACAAAAAACAAATGTGGTGACAATTATGTATTTAATAAATTTATAAAACAAAATATGTGTTTTTTTCGTTATCAGTCATTTTAGTTCAGTGTTTAGACGAAAAAAAGTCAGATGAGTCATTTTAAAACCTTTTTTCTTTGTAATCAAAATATTAATATATCAAAATTGTATGTTTATTTTTAATAATTTAATTTGAAAGATTATTTCTTTACCTTCAAAAAGACTTTTTAATTTTCGGATACATTCAGATTTATTCCATTAATTTGGATTTTATTGCGAAATACTCCGATCTTATAGTAACTATGAATAATACATGGATTTTAAGTTACGTAGTTATTGTCATATTTTCTCATTTTGCTTATACCATTTTAAAAGGAATGGTTCCCACTTGCCCAGATTATTATTAGCTTTTTATGCAGATTGAAAAAAATGACGAAAAACATAAACATAAAACGACAATAAGTAATTTAAAATAAATATCATAACTTATCCTCTATCCCTCGACATGGACGTGTTTTAAATTTTACACAACTGATAAATAACCATTTACAATACAATAATGATTATTTATCAGTTGTGTAAAATTTAAAACCCGTTTGTTAGCAAGATGTGTAAATATTATAATTTCTTTGAAAATAAACCAGTGTTTAACCCCTTATTATGCAACGCTCAATTAATACAGATTTACTTTTGATGTCAATTGTTATTTTGAATTTTGTACTATTAACTATTAAAAAAAATTTTTGTAGAAATAAAACAAAATATTTCAAGCAAATTGACATGTAACTCCAATGAGATTCAAGAGATTTTTTTGAGCAACCTGAATTCTTATAAAATTAAATTGATTCATAATTGAATAGATATTGTGTGTAGATTTTTCTCACATTGCATCAGATTAATTGTAGTATGCTTTTACATCTGCGAGCCTTAACACTAACTTGGCTGACTCGGAAAATAGAATATCAGGTGTCTGTATGTGATCACGGTGACCAGCGGGTACCTGCCTTAGTCCACACGTACAGTCACGGCATCGGTGACTTAAGTGACCATTTGTTTTTACGACTATCGCAGAGCAGAAGAATGCGAATTCCAACACACCTGCCGCTGAAGAACTTTAGCAGAATAGCGCAAAAACACCTGAATGCGTACTGCTTAATAAAACATCATAAAAACAAGAGGGGGCGTGGTCTGGCGATTGGGCGTTCCACTGCGGAACGCCGTCGCCAAGACGCGAACGCAAACTCGCTCCGTCTCTGTTCCTTTCTTCGCGGAGGAGGGGTGGTGCCGTCTCGCTTTGCCGCATTTTCTCCGGTGTCGCCTCGAGAATAAGGCATTGTTGAACACTTGAAGGATGTTTTTGTATCTTTTGTTTTATTCGTGCTGAGTAATACTCGCTTTTTGTTTGGCGAGTTCTGCTGGTGACAGCCCAGTGCGGGCGCGTGGTTCTTTCAAGTTTTAATAAAATGTTTAAATGAAGAATAGCAACACTGTTAATCAATCAATTCATCAATGACTTTGTCTGTATGAATCTTAACATCGTTAACTAATATCGAGATAATAAGATGTCAAGTTGATGCAACTAAGCGGAAGCAATGAATAATTTTAAATAGAATATTGAATTCGTGGTGGCCTTTATTGCTTTATTATGTAATCTTTGCATCAAAGATCTCACCTTTCAGTCAACGTTATTACTGCGCTTCGTTCATTTTCAACACTTTGTAAAGTGAATTCGACTTATTTAACACGGCACCTCACATTTTAAAACCTAAAATCATTAAATAACATTCACACAATTCATATTACTCAACACAGACCAGATCTATCCCCTTCCCCTGGTGAAAATCCACCATTCAGAATTGAAACGTTCCTTGAAATGGTGTTGGCCGTGTTTGGTGATCAGATCTGAATAGCCAGGTACTTCCCCACCTTCCTTTTTCCCATCTCCCTCCCCTCCGCACAACACTCAGCCTCACAACATAGGTATTCCATTTAGGGATGCCATAATCTCATCAGCTCCAGACGATTGGGAGCTTTTGAGAATCTTTTGCGGTTTCACATAAAAAAGCCAGTGAAAGTATTTAGTATTTATTTTTATAATAAAACTGGTGGTTTCCTAAAAATATTTTATAAAATTATTCAACACACACACATATATACGCGGATAAACCGAGAAAATTATTTTACATCGTTTGAAACACCCGTGAAAACCTTAACCATAACATATATATATTTTAACTAAGTGTTAAATTCTACCAAACGATTAAAGGTCAACGTAAACGTAAAACACATACACACACATACGACACACAAATACAGACGAACATTTGCGCGACGGATAATTTGTTTGAACGGAAACAACCACCTGAGCGATTTTTAACATATTATTCCAAGTTTGTAAAAACATTTAGAGCGATCGCTTGCCATAATGTACCATATTTATGGAACCCACAAATATGGAATAAACGGTGAAATCTGTATTTTATATGTATCTATAATAGCATTTTGAGGATTGGTACTAATTAAAAAATATGGTAAATGTAAATGTATGAAACCAATCGCTCGAGTGGATACAAAACAACGTCTGTGGAAATAATAATAATGTGGAGGCTTAAATAGAAATTGTCATTTCGCATCCATGGCTACAAATAATGTCATTATAACCAGGTCTTTTTTTTCACATTTGATTTTACCCAAACCTTAATGTCATTATGTATAACTATCAAAGTTGTTATGTACACATTATTGTGATGGATGTAAGGGAATATCCAATTCCCAAACAGAATTTTTTTATAGAATTTCGTTGGCTTATCTTTGGAAAAAATAAATGTGATTATTTATTTTTTAACGGTTATTTTAAAATGGTTATCGCGATCTTCTCCTTTAACTTACGTATGAACTTTAAAAAAATATTTTATTGTCGATGGTTTTTTTAAATTGTCTAAAAATATTTACCTGAAATTTGTTAGAATTAACTTTTTGAACATAAAATTCAACGCACAAATACAATAAAAGCCTTATTACATTTAAATTGCGAACATTAATAATATCGTGAATTTATTCAAAACAATTAAGCAACGTGCAGCCACTGATATTTCGCGACACTCAGTCCCCGTCCCCAGTGCCGCTGCCCAGTGGTGGGGAGGAAACAGTCCACTGTAAAAACTCAAGGAGTTTAGTTCCAAGACTTTACGATAGGTGTCACTAGCTGCATTGTTCTTGCTGCTTGCACTTTAATGCAGTGCGAGCCAACTGACAATAAAAACCAAAAGAGCTGAGAAAAGCTCTTCAACGACACAAGGGAAGCTTGCTTTTAGCAAACGTTTAAAGTAATGTTTATGCATTTAATTTATTCGGATGTTCACGTTCAGGATACAGGGTTTATAATTTTATTATTTTAAGTCAGAGTCAGCTCAAATTAATAAAGCTTTTCCGTATTCATGAACATGGCAAATTTCAAGAGCATTTATTTATACTAGCTTCTTACAGATATTCTCGCTTAAAAATTCAGTTATAAGAACTCAGCTTTTATACAAATAGATCCTAAAAAAAATATACAAGATTATAAAATTGTATAAAAACTAACCCAAAAAGGTGGGCAAGAAACACAAGAGACACAAAATAAAAAAGAGATTCAAGAGACACAAAGAAAGACACAAGTGATACATAATGTGCATATTATAATAATTAGCTCAACAATCGTTACAATTTCTGAGCAACAGCATTAATTTCTTTCTGAGTCTGTATAAATTATCGATAAAAATGTCTACTTCAGCACACTCTATCTTATATCATAGTCGTCACATCTGTGTTAGAGAGCTAAAACTACTTTTTTATTTATTTAATAAATAGTTAATACATATCAAACAAGTCCTGCTAAGCCAATTGAATTGGCTTGTCAAGAGGTGCTTAAAGTTTAGCTACATATACATTTTTAAAAGTTATAATTTACATCTTATATCTACAGAATCAACAATTTTTTCATACAATTTTTCATACATATAAATTTTTTTTTCCGATAGCTAATTTTTCACCATATATTTAACCTTATTCATAGATTTACATTGCTTTATAGTGTCAGGTAATAAATTAAATATCTTCGGTATGTTGTATTAATACGTTCTCTGTCCGTATTTATTATTAAATTTCGGAACTATTAACCCGTCATTGCGCGTGAATCTAGTACTGTATTTATGTTCTAATTTTTCTTTATGCTGCGGGGTAAATATAAACTGAATTATGATTTTTTGCCATAGAATAGCCTTAACAGGTAAAATTTTGGCACTCTGAAACAGCAACGGTGTATTATGTCTCTGTTTAAAAATATTAGGGACGACTAGTAATTTTACAATTGCGTTTTGTACAATTTGGACTTGTTTCAGATTGGTTCCAGTAGTATTTCCCCATATGGTTAATCCATATCTTATAATAGATTCTTCCATTGACATATAAATTATTTTAAGTGTTTCAATTGATAGGAAAAAAATTAATGTGTACAGTCTGCCAGCAATTGATCTGAGTCTTTTACAGGTTTTTTTAATATGTTTGTCCCATTTGAAAAAGCAATCTACTGTAACACCAAGATCGACATATTCCGTAACTAATTCTAAGCTTTCACATTTACAATTAGTCGGGATATTTTTATGGATGCAATTAAAATTATGAGAAATAATATTAGGATTAAATTGAAATCTGGCATTAGGTGATCTTATATGCATAACTTTGGTTTTTTAGCATTTATTAATAGTCCTGCATCATGTGACCATTTACAAAGTTGATTAAAGTCAATTTGCATGAGTTCAATTGCAATTTTTAGATCTTTATGTGATATGACCAATGCCGTATCATCTGCAAATACAAAATGTTTAACAAAAGAGAAAAGTTTTTTCATTATAGTTACATAAATTATATATAGTGTAGGTCCCAATATGGAACCTTGTGGAACTCCTGCAGATAAATTCTTTGTTTTACTAAAAGTATTATTTATTTTGGTACATATTTTTCTATTTCTAAGATAATCTTTAATAAATTTAACACATTTCCTCTTATTCCAATTTTTTCTAAGGTTTCTAGCAGTTTTTTTAGAATTAATTGTGTCAAAAGCTTTAGAGTTATCGATAAATAACACAATAACATGTAATTTATTATTTAATTGATTATTTATGTAATTGGAAAAATCTTTCAGTAATTTTTCAGTATTTTTTTTTCTTTGAAAGCCATATTGATTTGGATCTATGATAGCGAATTTTTCAATGTAATTATTTAATTTATTTGATAAAATTTTTCGAGAAGTTTTTCTAACGCAGGTAGTATACTAATAGGCCTATAATTTCCCAGTTCAATGTGTTTTCCACCGTTAAATATTGGTCTAGTAATGCTACATTTAAATTCTTGTGGAATTTTTGCTTGCTTTATTATCGTATTGATTAAATGAGTAATTATTGGTCCAAGAGTTTTTATATTCCTTTTTAAATCAAACATTCTTATATTGTCAATACCTGTGCTTTTAGAGTTTTTCATTTTTTTAACAATGTTTTCAATATCAGTTATAGTAGCTCTTGGTATAAATAAACTGTGAGGCAGTTCTTCCAGTACAATATTAGTTGCTTTGTGATTGCATTTATATAACATGTTTCTGATATGCTATCCGAGAAGTAATTCACAAAATCATTTGACACAGAATCCTCAGTTCTATCTTTTAACATATATCGTGTTATTTTTTCATCACAATCGTTTTTGGGTTTACGTCCTAAAATATTATTTATCTCATCCCAGGTTTTTTTTGTATCATTAAAACAGTTTTTAAATTTATTATTATAGTAGTTAGTTTTATCTTTATTTATAAGTTTATTGACAAGGTTTCGTGATTTTTTATGTTCTGTTTCATATGTTTTATTTGTTGGTGTACTTTTTCATTTTTTATATTGTTTATCCCTTTTATTTATTTGACATAATAATTCACTGCTTACCCATTCATTTATTGCATAAGGTCGTGTTTTCGGTTTTTGCACTATCGTTTTAGAACTACTCCATTATTGCAAAATCATGTGTTTTTGGTTTGAAAATTTGGTAGCCTAGAAATGTTTCAGATGCTTTAATTAAATACTGCGAGTAGAATACATCTTGGCCTTTGAAATAATCGAGTATTTTTTAGAAGTCTTTTATAAGCCCAGAAAAAATAATGTATAAGGCCTATGAACACTGCTTTAAAGTTCAAAATCTCCTACTTACGAACCAATTTTCGGATATAATTTTATTGTATAATGTGGCAAATTAAGTTATTTATAAAATGATCGAAAAAAATTAAATATGTATTCCAGAAAAACCACAAAATAAAATAAAAGGCACTTTTTGGCCATGTTTTTTTCTTGCATAAATCAAAACAGGCGGATGGTGTTAAGCGGGAATTTAAACCTTATTGCCATCTACGTAAGGGTTGTTATTGATAGCGGCTCAATTTAAAATATTACACGACGTAGTGCATTGACTTAAATGTATTCAGGTGAAACATGCTACGGCATCTTAAACAAAAAGAATCGGGAACATTTATTTCCATTTTGCTAAGACAACATTTACGTAAGTGCATATCATTGACAGTAAACCAGTTAATGAGTGGGTCGAGGTCATTTTGGAGGATTTGATGATCGGAAATAGACTTGATTGTAGATCATGATATCACAATATCTAACAAATGCATGCAATCTCGTACAAATATCTCAACATTTTAATTGATCGGTTCAAATCGTTGCTACCTGCCTTCTACGTAGGAACCAATCTGTTTTTGTATTTTATATTGTAATAAGTATTATATGTAAATATCTGGGATTTGCTGTAAATAAATAAATGGAGGTATGAATACCACACAATCATCCTTGACCGACCGTAATATCGTTGTGATGAGAGCCATGGCATTAAAACAAATAAAACGAAATTTGGTCCTACGATTTGGCCTAAGAAATTCGTATTTATAATACGAATTTTAAATAATTGAGTCTTGTTTTAGCTGTAGAAACTAACTTAACTCAGATAAAAGCTTTAATTTTAATCAAAAAACCATTGCTGAAACATAAAAAGATGAACGTAACCCATACCAGAATGTGATGCAAAAAGTAAATCGATGGACAGTATACTTTGGATTTTTTTGGTGATTGAATGTTTAAGTATCATTCTTAAAATAACTACATATATTTCATTTTCTTATTATAATCGAAGATAATAATCTGTATTTTTTTAACCACATCACAAAATATTTAGTTCTTTTTTTAAATCGAATTTTGTTTTGCTTTTTATTGAAAAAAAATAGGAATTCCATTCATGTTTTTATATTTTTTTTATGTAATAACTCCACACAGGAGGCCCTGAAGAAAATAATTTCCCTCAGGGCCTACGTCATCTTTGGGGATGCTGTGTGGAGGGTCTTTTTGTGGAGAGGAAGGAGTGAACATGGGTCTTGAAGAGTCCCATGTTGTAGGAGGGAGGAAACACAGAGGCCGGCAGTTCGTTCCACAGCCGAGCTGTTGAACTTAAGAACGAATCGTAGAAGCGACCCGTTCTCATGTGATAAGTGTCAACCGTGTACAAATGTTGGGCGCGCGTTTGGCGTGTATCCCGACTACGCACCGGTGCCGAAGGGATCAATGACGCTAGTTCCTCAGAGCATCTTCCATTGAAATACCGATAGAACAAGGACAGCATACCTACCTTACGCCTGTGCTCTAAAGATTGCAGTCCGTTTGTTAAGATTGGGGAATCTATCAAACGGACCGCCCGTTTCTACAGGATTCAAGGGATTTTTTCAGGTATTTAGGGGCTCCCGACCAGAGATGGCTGCCAAATTCGACAGTAGGGCGCACTTGCGATTTGTACAGGGTCAGCAGTTGTGTACTATTAAAGTATCTGCGGGCCCTGTACAGTGCGCCCAGCTTCTGAGAGGCCAACTTCACTCTGGCTTCAATGGAGCCCCCGTACCTGAGCTGGTCACTTATAGTTACACCAAGCATATCAATGGAAGGCCTGTTCGGAAGAATGCTTCCGTTGAAGGAGACTAGATTATCATTTAGATCCCTTTTAGACGTAATCAGACAGGATTGGGTCTTTGAAACATTAAATTCGACGTGATTATTTTTACCCCAGGAGGAAATACTCTCGAGATAATCGTCCATTCTCTGCTTCAAAGCCCTCCGAGCCGTTGGAGTTTGTGTGCCCTTTGGGGGCTTGTCAAACAAAAAACTATCATGAACTGTACTGTCATCCGCGTAACAATGAATCGGTGCACATGTCAAAAGGTCATTGATGTGCAACAAAAACAAAGTCGGAGACAGAACCGATCCCTGTGGGACGCCAGCATTGTACAAGTGTACATGTACAAGTCTGTACTTTGTTCAAAAAGTTTATACTTTTCGGCATAATTTTCGTCATCCAACAAGCCACCATCTAACACGAAAGAGGCCACGAGGTCATGTATTGTGACACTAATATCATCGATTATTTCCTTGTTTTAACTCGACCGTTTGGCATTTGATCTGTATGTAATTTTTTTTGTGTTTTATGTTGCCGGTTCAAGACGTTGGCCGAGTTAGATACTACATTTCTGAACAGCTTGAGTTCGCTTTAGCGTGGATCCTAGAACGAGCTGTCACATCGGAATAATCAATATAATGTTACCTACGTGCCTAAAGAAATTGAAAAAAGAATTGTCATTGAGATGGGCAAATTTTAAAATTCCTTATTTGATATTCAAAAAAGTTAAATAAAATATTTATGATTTATTATTAAGTAGGTGGGTTTTTATGTATCTACTAACTACTTACATGTCTTTTGATTTCAGAAGAAATTATGATAATGATTTATTAAATAGGTGAAAATTAGAAACATATTTTTTGAAACGCGGGGTCTACTGTTAACGGAACTGCTAGTAAACTCTTAGTAAATTGCTGTTATCAAATTTTAAAATGTACATATCGGTAATGTTCCTACTCGCATTTGGCATGTATACAATTTACCGGTTCCCATATCTCCATATAATACAAAAAAGCTGGCCAAAAATGAATTGAGCACAAAAAGTTTGAATAGGTATTACCATAATTATTATCCCTAACCCGCTTCGCAAATCCGGGCAATAGAGATACCACTACCAGGGCGGGAGATACTTCACGGGGTTAGAGATAGAGGAGATCAGGAGATAGGTATAGAAAGAGGTGACTCCGGCCGCCCCCCACCGGGCTGAGGGTTGAGGGTTGACGTGTGATTTTCCGCGCGGCTGGGTGCTGCCAACCCCATCAGGACCTATTGTGTGGCCGTATTGAATTAGACGCATGTTTGCCAACTCGGATCTGCAAGGAGTGTGTACCGGTGCCGGGTACTAGGTACTCCATCATCAAGTTTCCAGGGCATTGTGCACAGCACGGCAAGCACAAGTAGAATACCCCACACCCGCTCCCCATCAGCTTGATGGAATATTATACATAGAATTCAGATATTAAGGATATTATCCAAATAAGACAAGAATTTATTCAACAATGAAAGTGATAGCTTTATTGAACATGTGAATTGAACAGTTTCAATTGATCACAAACCAATAATAGTTCATCTCAGATATATGTATATAACAATGTTGACATGATTTGGAAAAGTATATTTATTCCTCCTTAGCGGAAAGAGCCGTATTGAGAGCCACGAATATTTAAAAATAAGATTTTCGAGTATTTCATAGAATCTTTAAACCGTTTTGAGTCCAAAAATAAATTTAACCACCGTAATATGGGGCGACTTTAAATGAAGATATCTTCTGCATAATTCTCGCTGTCACTCAGAAACTACTTGCTTTTTTTAATGATTTTGTTTCGGGCAACGAGGATGAAACGGCTTTGAAAACAAGTCTCAAATAAGTTGGTTTCTAGTTATATTTAAATGTATTGAAAATGAATCGTGAAGCTGTTTTTAAAATAAATCAAAGTCTATCCTTTATACAGGGTGTCCGGTGGTAAAGTGCAGTAACTTCGGGAGGTGATTCTACGTGATCGTAGGATTAAAAAAGATAAATAACTTTTTCTGAAATTCCAACTTTTAGATGTACTTTTAAGCTAATAACGAAAAATTTCTCCGACGTGCCTAGACGGCATTATTTTTTTCGTCGTTGCCAAATCTACATCCCGCGCCCCCCCGGTAACTAATCACCGCTACCCCCGGCACCCGAATTCAGTCGGTCAGCTGGTAAACTGTCCCCCGCACCCCCTCCTGTACCCCCCGCTATTAGTAAATCGTGCTTTGAATGTATGTGTCACAGAATTTGACGGGCGGAGTAAACAACTTTGAAAATTTAATTTATCTAAGAATTTTTGAATTCGTTCACTAGATTTATTGTTTGTTCTCTGCGAACTTTTCATTTGGTTTGAATTTTTGACAGATGTGAAGAGAACCCCGTACAATTTAGATGTCGGTACGTGTTTTAGAAGTATAATGGTTATGGTGCTGATTTTATCAAAATCAAATTTTATAATATTCTTATTATTATTATAATTTACAAGTACAAGTATATAACATTGGATTTATTAATATAGACGTTGTACATTGTAATGATTTATGATCAATAAGATGGATCAAGGAAAAAAATATTTATGAGATGTAATATTTTTGGTATGCCTCGTTATTCTGCTGTGTCATTCGTGTGGAAAACGTTCTTTTTTTAAAAATGATTTTCGGCTATGTAATCATTGATTTTTCTCACCTATAAAATTATGTCCCGTCTTTCCGGTTTATAAAAAAAGGTCTGATTTTTCGGATTGAAATTTTCAAAAAATCCCCAGGGTTTCAAAAAATACGATTAAAAAAATAATAATAATACAGAATGTCTTAGAATATTTTCCTTAACCGGAAAAAAAATAAAAAAATATGATGCAAGTGGCCTATTAGTAAAAAGCGATGAAATTAGTTAAGTGTGCAATGAGTTATTAATATTTTTTATAATAAAAAGTGTAACGTGATTTTAGTGCAGTTCTCTTTTTGAATTTGGTAAAATATCAAAACATACGGCGAACTCTGTGTTGTTATTGTTTACAATTCACATGCGGTTTCCATGGATACGCGCCACTCACAAATATGCAACGTTGCCACGTTCACACTTGCGAATTTATCGGGTAAGTTTGCACCTACACTATGGCTTTTTAGCAGGTATGTCTTTTTGTATGAAAAATAAAAAATTGGAATTTCGGAAAAAGTTATTTATCTTTTTTACTCCTACGATCATGTAGAATCCCCCCACGAAGTTACTGCACTTTACCCCCGGACACCCTGTATAACCACTTGAATTTTTGAAGTTTTTTTTAATAAGCTGGTATTTAAAGTAGCTCTATTTCGAAAGATGATCACCGCGTTTTTTAACTCCCCAAACACATGTGCATTTTTTTTACAAAATATATATCCGTAGTACATGTGCAATAAATAAGGCAATTACACATAGTTATTAGGGTCAAAGTTACCCCATTTTATGGTACTATATTATAAAAATGGTCTTAGTAAAATATTTGCTTCGTGTTTGGAACATTAAGGTGGCCTTGGTTATCATCGCTTCTTCTTTAAATATAATTTATCCTACAAATCAGCCTATTCGCTTAGGTATCTACGCATAGAAATGTGGTGAATGTCAAAAGTGAACAGACGTCTATGTACCACCATCATTGAAATCTGTTTCCTGTAAAATTATTTCGGAAGGGGTGCTCTATTTTACTTCCCCGTGGAACCGGTATTAGCAATGAAATATTTTTCTTTCATGTTTCTGCAGGTAGTGATTTTTTTCCATAAGGTCTTCATGAAACTTAAAGTTGAGATATATACTTACTCTTCTTAGTTTCCAAGAGTATCTCGTAACAAAAATAAGAAAAAAAACACAGTTGAGGTGAAACAAATTGAATTACTAAACTTAAAATATCTTGCAACCTACTGATTTTTATTGTCAATGCTTAGTCATATCAACTACATTTTGTTAGAATGTCAGAGATCTCAATGACCGAATATGAATACAAATTTCATATTATATGTGTTGTTTACGTTGAACAAATTACATATTTTTTCGGTAAATTAAATTACACAGTATCCAGTTTCTGACTAACCATGGGTCCTCCCACAACCCCTGCTTGACTAAATCGTTGTAAAAGGATGGAAAAATGCAAGAACTAGGCTCGATCACTTTAAGGTGTGAGTCCTTCATACATCATATTACTTCGACGGGTTCTACGTCGAGTAGACTATCTGAAAATCTGTTACGTTACAGGAGCGAACTTTGTTATTTTCTTTCATAAAATATGCAAAAAGGATTCCGTAACCATAAATTAAAATTCAGGATGATTTCCAACTAAACTGTGGAACTAAACTTTAATGTTCGCTTCTGTCAAGAAACAGATTTTGCATGTGGCCTACTTTGCGAAGGTTCGTCAATTTTTATGTAATTCTATCTATGTAAGTGATGTACTTTTCTTTTAATGGTCTTACGTTTTGTAACGTTGTTGCATTTCGCTTTTGTGTATTAGGTAGACATTTCTGTTACGTTAAAGAATTTTTCTCGCGTGACAGAGAAGTGACGTGAGAAGAAGTGCGCAACAGGACTACCCGAAGCGAATATAAATCAGATTAAATAAATAAATTTAAAAAAACTTTCAAACCTTCATCACTTCACCTCAATCACTTTTTTTATTTGAAACAAGGTGAGATAATGCTATCCTAACTGGAATCTCCCGTGCTGAGGATTTCATTTACATAATAATAAATTTTAATTAAAGGGTGCAAAAAAATAGAGAGTGCAGTTTTGAAGGGCTGGTACACCCCATGTGATGGGAGTAGGAACCTGGGAGAGGTCTCGTTGTGTCAGAAGAGTCGGGACGTCATTACCATGGTTTGGTACGGTGAGGTCCGGACAAAACCGGCGCTTCGCTGTTCTCACGTTTTCGTCGCCACCCAGCGGACCTTCCGGCTGCAATTCGCGACTTCTTACTGTGGGGCTATCTGAAGGAAAATATTTTTAAACATTGGCCTCACACCTTGGAAGAACTCAAGGATCAAATTCAGGAGGAAATCGCCGCTGTACCCGTCGAAATGTGCCAAAATGCATCTGAAAACTTCAGAAATCGCTTTTATCAATGTATCGCTGCTAGTGGGCTCTTTCTGATGTCATCTTCAGGACTAGATGCATAAAATGGCATGATGGACCGAATAAAATAAACCCATTTATGTAAGTTGCGCCGTTTTTTTTAATAGCGCTTAAAAACCGCTTGTCTGTTTTGCCGCACTCTGTATTTTGATAATATGAAGTTGCTTGTATATTATATTATGTAGTGTTCTTAGCGCAGTTGAAGTATTACTGCTTACAAGTATATTGGAAAGAAGAATGTTTGAGAAGTGCCTCAGAAATTGTAACCGAATATAGATACCAATAACTCTTTCAAATGCCATTATCATTTCGATTCTGGGCCGTATGTATGGCCTGGAATTATAGCCCTATTGGTATTTATAACCTGGAACATTAAATGTGCTAAAATATTACATCTCTTGCAAAACTTTTTTTAAAATTTTCTTAACCCACTCCGGGAATAAGAATTTATAACAAAGAAACAACCACTTGAACACAAAAAAAAACAATTAACTTGCCGTTCTGCCATTATTTATAATGAAATATAATATCGAAACGGTTTGAAAGAAAATAATGACCTACCTAACTCAGTACAAATAAAAGTCCCTGGGTCTGGCAAGTATTGGCTTCATATCCGTGAACCCTTACAGCTAATATCGTATAGATGTAGAGTATAGCGGCTTACAGCAGTTCTGCACGCCACAAGGCGTTCGTCACGGCTAGCTCTAAAGGTGATTGATGGTCCTCGGGCTGCCGTCATTTTTCTACTCCACGCCGAAGAATCAACTGTAAAGTATGGCCAGGCGTGTAATAACATGGCCGCTAAACAACTACACTGCGAGGGACTCTCCAAATGTAGAAAGTACAAATTTGAAAATAATATAAAAGTACCTAACGTTTTTTTTAAATGGGCTTTGAAAGTTCACATTGGTTGATTTTGGTCACCTATAAAATAAACTTTATAAGGCTAAAAGTGAAGTCACCTTCGGAGACTCCAGAAAAATTGGTAACGTAAAGAAAATGTATGTTTAACCTCATCCACGCCACTGTCGCCTATGTGATCACCGGTTATCACCGTAAGCGGATGTCGCATATATGTGATTCATTGAGTTTCAGTAGTAATGTTTTTAGCTCTAGCTGCGGGAGGTGAATTAAAACTGTGGCCATTGAACAGAAAATCACCAGAGTTGTAATCTCTGCCTACTGATGAAAGAAAACTGAGATAACTAGAATCAAGAATCCCTTAAAATTATTCGTAATCCGGATTAAAATGGGATTGCAGGCCTGATAAACTTTCAGTAAAATACCGATGTTTTGTCACGATGTCGGATGTTCGCATTTCGTGAATACGAAAATGAACACTTGTTCCTATATTATTATGAATTTACTTAAAGTTTTTCAGGAAGCGAACTGCAGTCCCATTTTTAACCGGATATAACAATAATTTGAACAGATTTTGAATAAATCGGCAATACTCATTTTTCTTCGTGCATTCGATACCATGGTCTAAGAAAGGATAATGAAGTTAATTATCTGTTCAAGAAAGACTAAGATGTTTGAACTAAGATAAATTGACCTTACTTTATACAGACCCACCCGCAACACATTAAATTCGTTTGTCTCTTCAGTACATGTGACTCTCTACCATACTCTAACAACAAATCTGCTTTCCTTTAATACTCCGGTGATGCATGTATATTATTTTATTTTCATCCAATGTACCTAAAGAACTTGATATAACAAAAATAAATACTGTTCTTACCGAAAAATCTTTTAAAAAGATTTCATATTTCAAATGAATGCTAGTACATGTTTAGTAGGCACAAAGTGTTGGTTTTTTTGACATTGACGTAACATATCCTCTAATGTTTATTTACCATAGCCACACTGTTATTTGTCATAATCGCTAATGGAATTTGTAGAATAAAAGATTTCCCCATGGCCCTAATTCCGCTTTCGTATTTTATTTGTTTTACTGCCGTTCATTTGTTATAAAGAATAGCGCCGCCCTAAAAAGCTTTAAACATGAAATCAATGTAAAATAAGAAACGCAAACATTAAATTTCTACACGGTAACCATATTATATTATGGAATATATTTTTTTAAAAACACATCATATTTCTGATAGTCCAGAATTGATTGCAGTGATGAGCTCTCGGATTCCACTACGTAATACTAGAAGTCGGGATTTATTTCAGTCCAGAAATTCTGGTACTAACTACCGTATGTATTCCTCATTACCCAGAATATTTATGAAGGGATTTTTTTACATTAGCTCCACACCGGAGGTCCTGAGGAAAATAGTTTATTTTCGGACTCGTGTCATCTTTGGGGATGCTGATGATTTGGAGTGCAAGGTGATGGGTGGAGAGAGTTCTGCTGGAGAGGTAAAACAATCTCCCGAAACCAGTCGATCCAAATCCAGCCCGCCTGACAGTAGGTGGGCAGACGCATCCGCCGTCAAGACCTAGACAACCCCATGAACCCGGGCACCCCTGCTAAGTCATCAAACGCAGCGAACCTCTTGGGATGACCTATGGCACAGGTGTTGGTTATCCAATTAATGGTTCCCGGGGCAGCGGTACCCATAACCGCCTACCAAATTTATGCCGAGTCAGTGGACGTATTAATTTATTACTTAAAAAATACAAAAGTTTATTACTGAGAGAGTTTAGTTATTTATTTATTTATTTATTTATTTATTTATTTATTTATTCATTTATTTCACGCCTATTAAGGCTTTTACATACATATATATAAAAAATATTTACGAAATTATACATGAAAATAGTGCAGGAAACGACTATTAATACAATTGCAGAAAAATAAATATAAAGTCAAAATATCACTCAACTTGATCTACACAGAATGCAGGCACAACATATAAAAAATCCAAAATATTTTTTCTGTTTCAGTTGACAAAATTATTAAATGTTAGTCAAATCAAATTAAATACCTTTATTAAAATATTCCACTATTCGATGAAAAAAAAACTTCAATAGGGTATGCTTATATATTGAAATTGATGTACTAAATATATCAACAACATCTGAGTATTTGTTTCCTAGTTGTTGAATCCGTCGCATAGGAGTATGATATTGGGACGTTGACATAGAATTGCTACAATAATATGGTAGGTACTGTCTTGAAACCGACCTGCTTGGAGTATGAAAAGAGATTACATATAATAAATCAGGGGTATCAAACATTGAATTAATGATTTTATACAAACAGGTTAAATCGGAAATAATTCTGCGATCAGATAATTTTATTAAATTTAATGAACAAAGTAAGTTATCGTAATTTAGGTTTTCTCTAGGAATGCCCATTTTGAAATTTACATATCTTAAAAATTTATTTTGGATTCTTTCAATCGCATGTGAATAAACCTCATAATTTGGGGACCAAACCGTGGAATTGTATTCTACATGACTCCTTACTAGTGACATATATAATGTTTTTACAGTATTTACATTATTGAAATCACTAGATACCCTTAAAATAAATCCCAACATTTTCAAAGCTTTATTGGTTATTATTTCAATATGCTTGATAAAGTTAAGTTTCGTGTCAAACCAAATACCTAAGTCATTAATTTCCGAGACAGATACTAACGACATGTTGTTAATGGAATAATCAAAAAGTATTGGATACTTTATTCGATGAAACCTCATAATTTGACATTTGCTTATGTTAAGTTGCAAGCGGTTATCACGACACCATATAATTAATCTTGACAAGTTATTTGACAATATATGGCAATCGTTAATGTTTCTGATTGCTTTGAATAATTTCAGGTCGTCTGCAAACATTAACACTTGAACATCATTGAAAATATACAATACATCATTGACAAATAATAAAAACAGGATTGGACCTAAGTGTGATCCCTGGGGAACACCACTCGTAGCAGTGAATTTGTATGAAAGTGTGCCATCAATTTTAACAGCCAGTAATCTGTTGGTCAAGTAACTATTAAACCACTTATATAGTGAACCACCTATACCGAATTTATGGAGTTTATTCAGCAATAACTCATGATTGACTTTATCGAACGCCTTGCTAAAATCGGTATAAATAGAGTCAACTTGACATTTACTAGACATGGAATCAGATATATAGTTTTGATAGGTTAACAAGTTAGTAAGGGTAGATTTTCCAGTAGAGAAACCATGTTGTTTAGGAGAAATGACGTGGTTTAGTCGGAAAATAACTTTTTTAAGAAGAATTTTTTCAAAAACTTTAGGAATTGTTGATAAAAGGCACACCGGTCTGTAATTAATCACCTCGTGTTTATCGTTATGTATAATAAATATGTAATATGTTATTATATCATTTTTACAATTCCCTAAAAACGGCGTTAATAAAGTAATAAATAAATAACGTATTTTAATTCTTACTGGTTTTTACTATAATAATTTTAGCATTCATTTCATAACATGTGCTAAAAATAGGAATCTGTATATTTATAATTAGCGTAATAATAGTTTATATATTTGTATCTACACTGTAATTGAACATTCTGCTTACACACTGTTTAAGAATTTAAGGTAGTTCTTTAGAAGAACAATAAATAATTTAATATACAGGATTGTTCTTCTGAGGAACTATAAATAATTTTTAAAAAACTTCTGTCGTACCCTATTATTGTTCAGTAAGCCCTACAAACAGGCGTTCAATAAATATATATATATATATATATATATATATATATATATATATATATATATATATATGTATCATTTTAAATATTACATCATCCTTGCTCTATTTACATGTACACATTTAATCAGAGTGATGCGTCAATAATACACAGTATATATACTACGTCACACCCAGCATAAAAAAAAACACCATATTAACAACAGTTCTAAATTTATGTATTATATACAAATGTAAATATTTGGTAGACACTGTATGTATGTATAGAAATAAATAAATAAAATTAAATTAAATACCCTCTGAAATACAAAAAAAATATTTATTTTTACCCTTTACCGTAATTTTACTACAAATACGCATCCGTAACAATAGTCAATTTTCTTGAGGACCGTGGAACTTTTTTCAGTCATTCTTTAATGGGGAAGAGGAGATAAAGAAACCTACAATAGAGCGACAAACATTGGCTAGTGTTGCAAGCAATATAAACATATTAAATGTATCATAACATTATTATCAATACAAATAATTTAGGAGAGGTGTCTTGGTGATTTCAAGGAACGCAACGAGAATTTAATAAGCCTGCCAACTGTCGCCAGCCAGTAAGCATTTCAAGCATCACATTCAGTTGGCCAGACAAAAAACCATAAATCGGACCTCGTTCACCGAGGTTAAATCTTCCGTTGTAGCCAGCGTACGTGAGTCTTTTCTTCTCAACTACGTTTCGTGAATTCTAATTCCGTTTAATATAAACACAATCGATATATCTCTATTAAGTGTCCTGCGGGGGATCATTACAAGTCAATGAGACGTTTTCCTTGTTATAATATGAGCTTTTTGCACTATTATCTTCCATCAAATTGAGAGAGGTTACGAATGAAAATTTGAAATCGTCAATTTATAAATAAATGGTTTATTCATTTACGTCAGTAGTTACGTTTATTACAGAACAGTCATTTATAAAGCGATAATAAACCATCAATAATCCAGTACCTAATGAACATTAGATCAAACTGCAACAATGGAGAGAAGACATGGAGGTACACGATTATTCGGCATAAGAGTCCCAACTACTCCCAGCCGTCTGGAGCCAGTGAGACTATGACATTTCCAATTGGGGTATGTGAGGCTGAAGGTAGTGAGGGGGAAGTACCTCTCTATTCAAATCTGTTTTCACACATGGAAGAACTCAAGGATTGCATCCGGGAGGAAATCACCGATGTACCCGTCGAGATGTGCCAAAATGCAATTGCATCGCCTTCGTGAACATCATCTTTCTGATGTCATCTTTAGGACTTGATGCATAAAACAGCATGATGTACCGAATATAATAAACCTCATTTTTGTAAGTTACGCCTTTTTTTAATAACCCTTCAAAACTGCACCGTCTGTTTGTGCACTGTATATTTTTCCGCACCCTGTATTTGGATAATATGATGTTGCTTGTATATTATATTATGTAATGTTTTTAGCGCAGTTGTGTTATTTCTGTGTCATTGGAAATATAATGTTTGGGAAGCAGCCTTTCTTCTTTTCATTACTTCTACCATCGCCTAGAATCAGCCTACAATTAAATGCACTTTACCCCCGGACTATAATGTATTATAATGTAGATGCGTATTTATTATTTCTCTGTTTTATCATTTAAAACCAGTAATTTTTACATTAATACAGTTCTTTGGTGACCTACGCTATACGTAAATTCTTACACCTCCCATCCTCTATCCTGATGATACATATGAATATTAAAAATTATATGTTAATACAGTAAATATTTAGTATACATAATTGAACTGCCTCAGAAATAATTTTTTGTATTTGTTAAGTCGTAAATTAAAGATTTCCACTGCCGCGGTATAATTGTTTCCCTCTATAAGTATTCTGGGCAATGAGGAATTCATAGGGTAGTTAGTAACAGAATTTTTGCACTGAAATAAATTCGGACTTCTAGTATTACGTAGTGGAATCCTAAAGCTTATCAATGCTAGCAATTCTGGACTCTAAAGTGCATCATTTAAAATTTTATATATAAATACTAAGTCAGTGAAAATCCTTCTGTCAGACAATTTCAGCAAATTCATTTAATTTAATAGATTGTCGTAGTTCAAAAAATTGCTGGAATACCCATTTTATAACTTAGAAAACGTAAGAAATTATTTTGTATTCTTTCAATAGCTTGTACATGAATATTCCAATTATAACATTGAATTAAATAAAAGAAAATTTGGAATGTAATAAGTTTATTTTTTTTCTACCAGTAAGCTTGTAAATATGTAAGTTTTAGCGAAGGTAGTTACACCCACAGCTATATTTTCATTATTTATAAAATAAATTATTACGAGTACAAAAACAACGGCGCTCGGAAAAGGTTTCTGCCACATTAAAGCGCCTGTATTTAAATGAAAAGTATAAATCGTACCCGAAAACAAAATAAAAATACAAACGGAAAACCGGAGAATTATTTATAGCCGCCATTATGTTTGAAAGAAAGCTGGAAACAAAGATAGGCTGGAGCTGGACTGGAACTGCGACTGGAACTGCGACTGGAGCTAATGTGATGAAGGCCGCGACGGACCGGCCGGCGGTTTCAGGGGTAATTGAACGCGAGAAAAATGTAATTGTGATGAGATTGTTTTGTCGCTGTTGTTATTTAAATGAACCACTGTGCGTCGGTGGCCTAGAATGGAAAAAAATGTGTATTTTTTTTACTTTATTGAAATTTTAGTGGACGTTTTAATAATTTATTTTATTTTTATACACTATGTAATCATATCCACACAATTCTAATCCAAATAATATCATAGGTGGGTACTGAATATTTAGATTTTTTTTTCGTCAAATGTGAGACTATGGCATCCCTAATTGAGTATGTTGTGAGACTGAGGGTAGTGGGGAGAGAAAGGAGATAGGGAAGAGGAAGGTGGGAGAGTACTTAGCTATTCAGATATTGTCACCAAACACGACTAAAGCCATTTAGAGCGACGTTTCAGTTCTGAATGGTGGTCTTACACCAGCGATACTGAGAATATCTTCCACGTGCCGCGGGTATACTACATATTATTTTTAAAGAATAAATTGTGAAATATCACAAATTCATGAAATAAAATTCACTTGCGCACGTCCGAATTTAAACCCGCGACCTTAGAATTGAGTGTAAGATGATGTCATCAGCGCCCAATAGGGCCTCTCAGCACCAGGGTACATCGGGTACAAGGTATCAGGGTAGCAGAACTGTGCCGGGGTGGAAGCTACGGCCGGGACCTCCGGACGACGGAATAAAATAATTGCCGCCGACCGCGCCGTTGAATATTTATATTTGCCCAGAGTGAAAAGTATATTAAAATAGCTAACCTGTGTAAATGAATTTTCATGCAAATCGTGCGGACCCAACGCTTAAGGGAATGGAGACTGAGGGATGAGAATTTCAGGCTATATCATATATACATACTCGTACAGCAGCCTGCAGGGGATGCCAATCTTTTTCTCTAATCCGCTAGAAATAAAAAAATATGTTTCTTCTAGGTTAGTTTAGTTTTAATTTTTTTTTCGTCTTTTCTAATGACTTTATATCACTTTTTAAATGTGTGTTGAATTGTCACTGTATTGAGTTATCATGGAACCACCCCAAACAGCCTTTTAGCCGAGCCGCCAGACTCCTCCTATCTGGACTGCCCGGGCTTTACCCTTGCAAGCAAGTTCCGATTCAAAGGAGGAGTCTGCCTCTATAGTCGAGCTGACGTCAACTGTGTACGACTATTGAGTCTGGAAAACTCCAGATTCGACGTAATGTGGGTGCGCGTCAATCTTGCCAGTACGGCAAGATTCTACGCATGTCCATACCGCTCCCCGAACCATAGCGAATCAGACACTTCCGAGCTCTTCAAACATTTAAGAGATACTGTTGATGATCTCTTGCCCCGCTACCCTTCAGCCGAGTTTATTGTTCTGGGGGACTTCAATGTTCATAACGAACCATGGTTGAAGTTCTCTGGCCCAAAGGACTCGGCTGGCCGACAGGCGGAATCCTTTGCCATTTGCTACGGATTAGAGCAACTGGTACAGGAGCCTACAAGGGTTCCTGATGTCCAGACTCACCGTTCCAATCTGTTAGACCTATTCTTAACTACTGTGCCACACTGTTATAAGATTGACGTCACAGCGCCTCTGGGATCATCTGACCACTGCCTAGTGACGACATCAATCCCCGTTAGCCTCAGACCAACCAATGAGAGGCTGAGGAGAAAAGTGTGGCACTATAGGTCAGCAGATTGGTTCGGTATGCGGGCCCATTTCAACGCTTTTCCGTGGTCAGCTGTTTGTTTTCGGACTTCGGACCCTTCAAGATGTGCCCAGGAGATTGGTGAAGTCATCAAATCGGCGATGGATGGCTTCATACAATCGACTACTAAAGAAACTGGTGTGGGCTCAAAGCCGTGGTTCAGTCGACAATGCTCCGAAGCAGTTCGACGAAAAAACGCGGCTTACCGAGCCTACAACACATCTCAAACGCCCGAAAGCAGATCAGCATACAACAAATCGGCAAAGGAATGCAAGAGAATCATTAATAGGTCAAAATTCGAACACGACCTGCAGATCAGCAAAAAGCTGGCTGCCTGCATGCATGGCAGCAGAGCATTCTGGTCCCTTGCGGGCTCAATAGGTCGGAATTTTTGCAAACCCAGTTTGCCACCTCTTACCAGACCTGACGGCTCACTAGCAAACACCGCCACCGAAAAGGCTAACTTATTAGGGAAAATGTTTGCGGAAAACTCGACCCTCGATGACGGAGGTGCTGTTCCGCCGTCGGTTCCTCACTGCGGCTTCTATATGAAAAAGCTGAGGATCCGGCATCGGGATGTACTCCACGTTATACGGGGGCTCGATGTTAACAAAGCTAGTGGACCTGATGGAATACCTGCCCTGGTATTGCAGAGGTGTGCTGCGGAAATAGTTCCAGTTTTGACAAAGGTCTTCAAAATGTCCCTGAAGTGTGGCACTGTGCCCTCTGGTTGGAAAAAAGCGGTCATTCACCCTATTCCCAAGAAAGGTGACCGCTCCAACCCGGCCAACTACCGCCCCATAGCGGATCACATCAGTTCTGTCCAAAGTGATGGAACGTGTGATCAACGACAAACTGCTCACATACCTCGAGAAGAACAAAATTATCAACGACCGTCAATACGGATTCCGGCGGAACCGCTCGTGCGGTGATCTTCTCGCGTATGTGTCGCATGTTTGGGGGCGGTGCCTGGAACGTCACGGTGAGACCCAAACGGTCGCACTAGACATATCCAAGGCCTTTGACCGGGTCTGGCACCGAGGACTTGTCAACAAATCGCCTTCTTACGGACTTCCCGCATCCCTGTGTACGTGGATTGCTGACTTTTTAAGGGATAGGTCGATTCAGGCAGTTGCTGACGGTTTCACCTCATCCTCACACTCTATAAATGCTGGCGTCCCACAGGGATTGGTTCTGTCTCCGACTTTGTTTTTGTTGCAAATTAATGACCTTTTGACATGTGCACCGATTCATTGTTACGCGGATGACAGTACAGTTCATGATAGTTTTTTGTTTGACAAGCCCCCAAAGGCCACACAAACTCCAACGGCTCGGAGGGCTTTGAAGCAGAGAATGGATGGTTATCTTGAGAGTATTTCCTCCTGGGGTAAAAAAAATCACGTCGAATTTGATGTTTCAAAGACCCAATCCTGTCTGATTACGTCTAAAAGGGATCTAAATCTGATAATCTAGTCTCCTTCAACGGAAGCAATCTTCCGAACAGGCCTTCCATTGATATGCTTGGTGTAACTATAAGTGACCAGCTCAGGTATGGGGGCTCCATCGAAGCCAGAGTAAAGCTGGCCTCTCAGAAGCTGGGCGTACTGTACAGGGCCCGCAGATACTTTAATAGTACATAACTGCTGACCCTATACAAATCGCAAGTGCGCCCTACTGCCGAATTTGGCAGCCATCTCTGGTCCGGAGCCCCTAAATACCTGAAAAAAACCCTTGACTCTGTGCAAAAACGGGCGGTCCGTTTGATAGATTCCCCAATCTTAACAAACGGACTGCAATCTTTAGAGCACAGGCGTCAGGTAGGTATGCTGTCCTTGTTCTATCGGTATTACAATGGAAGATGCTCTGAGGAACTAGCGTCATTGATCCCTTCGGCACCGGTGCGTAGTCGGGATACACGCCAAACGCGTGCCCAACATTTGTGCACGGTTGACACTTGTCACATGAGAACGGGTCGCTTCTACAATTCGTTCTTAAGTTCAACAGCTCGGCTGTGGAACGAACTGCCGGCCTCTGTGTTTCCTCCCTCCTACAATATGGGACTCTTCAAGACCCATGTTCACTCCTTCCTCTCCACAAAAAGACCCTCCACACAGCATCCCCAAAGATGACATAGGCCCTGAGGGAAATGATTTTCTTCAGGGCCTCCTGTGTGGAGTTAATATAAAAATAAAAAAAATCATTACCTCAAATATTTTTGTTTTCGTCAGTCTCCTCCCTTTGTTGAAACATTGGGGCGCGGTGGGCGTGGCCATAGACATTTTGTCATTATTTTGTAGATGTCTGATAAGGAAAAAGTTTGTGCTTTCAATTTCTCACTGTCAACTGTCAATGTGAGTTCTGACGAGAAAGATGTTTTTACAGTTATAAAATCTCTCGAGAGACACCTCGAAATTTAAAATTAATTTTATGAATTAATCAGGAATTGAAAATAGAATACACATTTGGTATAGGTAATTTTTACGCGTCTCGGAAACTGATTTCTAAGAATAAGTTTTATTTATTCAGCCAGATATTAAAAAAATTACATCATTTCGCCAGAAAATGCTTGCTGTCACATTATGATTTCTTGCATATACCAGCCTGATGTACCACTTGAGAATCTCGAAAGAACAGCTGTCAAAAATTATTTCAGAGGTTTCTTGGGCCCTAAAAAACTTTATTTAAAAATGAGTTCATGATACGACATTGTTTATTTAAAATTTATTGAACTCATAATTAATATGCTCGTTCAGTGCACTTAACCTCAAAAACTATACTAAAACGATTAAGGCTCCGTGACAGACCGCACCGCGCGGTAACTGTCAAAAAATGAAATAATCCCTTCCCTTGCCTTCCCGTTTTGAATGGGCGGAGAATGTTTTCCCTCGACCACGCAAAACACAAAATGTGTACGGGAATGCCCCCTTTTCGAATGTTTGAGGCAATGTTCATCGTAATGTTGGAAATAATGTTGCGAAAAACGATCGCTGGAGATGCTGCCTCAGGGGCACATTTTAGGCATTTCGAATAAGTAGCAGCACATAGAGCAAATCAGAAAATATTGACACTTTAGGTTAATACCAAAAACGTTATATTTATAATTACAAATGTTTCTGAGAAAAAATAGCAACATACAGAATAATGGTCTTGGAGCAAAACATGTTGTATGTGAAATATTTAATAAAAATATTTGTTTCCTTACCATTCATCGGTTTCCTAATAATTTAACATATATACAAATATGGGAGAAATCAAGTTACATATATATATATATTGCTTCATGAGGTTGCCTATATATCGTGACAAGTGGAGTATCTGGAGGCGTTGTAGAACAAGAGATACATAACATTGCCTCGAATAACAATAAGCCATACCCTTTGTACTCTGTATTTTTGTGCAATAAATATTGTTTTGAATTTTGAATGACATATATCAAAATGTTTGTAATTTTGCTAGCACAGACATTACTCTCAAAATACACCTGTTAGAGGTGTACTTTATTTATCTGCTGTTTGGATGTTTAGCATCTTGTAATCTTATTGGGCGCATCTCAGTTACGCCTCTTTGTGATGAATTATTTTGTCTTATTTCTTTATTTGGCTCGATAAATTGCTGCACAATCGAACGAAATTACTTCTAACTAACAATATTCTTACAACAACTTTTTTTTGCGCAGTCATTGTGTTTATTGTGGTTAAGGTAAGAAAGATTTTAAAATCAATATTTTTGTGCTTTATTTGATATTTTGGTGATAATTGAATTTAGTGCTGGCTCAAACAAAAGGCTGACACAATCTAAAAATGCAAATTATTTCATATAATATTGTTGTCAATATAACACTGTTACAAAATAATTAAATATTGAACGGATGCATACAATTTATGATGAAACTTCTGACAAAACAGAGAAAACGCTCTCATGTAAAATCAGTAAAAGTAAGATACGCCAGTTGGAGACAAGACTCAGTTATCTTTATTACGACATCATATTTGTATAATTTAGACAATAATAAAAGGAAATAACGGTTGAGAAAGTATGGCTATTAATTTAAAAAAGTTAGTAAGACAATTTTTTCCAAGCAGAAAAACATTTTTTCTAAAATAACTAAAAAAAATTACACTGGAGAGTTTTCGACGAAAAAGTTTGTGAACACTGCCTTAAACCGTATCATACCCAGTAGATACACCTTTATGCCTTTTTATATAGCATTATGTACATTCACACATCCGGAGTGTCATATTAACATGCTAGCACTGAACACACACAGGGCAGAGTGAACAGTGCAGAGTCGCCATATTTGAACAGTCTCCTCGTATTTGCTGACATCTCCTTGGCAATAAAAAAATATTAAAATTGTACTGCAAATATTTGTGCCAAATTGTTATTGATAAGGCTGTTTGCATTCTGCGCACCGTATAAGTTTAAACAGACTAATGCGTTACTAGAGAATATTTAAATTTAACCGTGTTTTGCATTCATTCCTATTTAAATTCTTAATTTAATTAAAACTAAACGAAATATTATTAAGCCAGAATCGATCAATTTCCATTTGAAGGCCTCTCGAAGCATTTTTCACCGATTATCAAAGTTTCTTATGATGCGAAGGCTTTACATTAAAAAAAATTCAACTGCTAAATCACAATACTGCTCAAGCGAATTGGAATTTGATTTAAAATGCAAGATTGAGTTCCAGTCCGAAATCCCCACCAAAAAATAAATAAATGATATAATTATTTAGCGCAACTTTTTCATAACCCACATCAAATGCAATTTAATAATTATCATTTGGGATTCGCTTGTTATGGGCCAAATATCAAAAATATTACAGATATTTTGCTGAAGCTTTCTTGTGAATCTGTTAATGTTTAATCTACGTCTTAATTTTAGTTTTACTATAGATATGTAGTATAATAGTGTATCCACAGTCTTCCTCACTAGATATTCCTGTTCCGATGCGGACTATGAGTTGTTGTGTTGGTTGTTACGTCATGCTTTCCTCGTATTTGTGTTTGTTTGTGATTGTTAATTTTGTGCTCGGAGGAAAACGAGTATAGCTAATTTATTAAGAATCTCTTCAAATTATTGGTAATCCGGTTAGAAACAGGATTGCAGGACGTTTTTAACAGGAAAACTTTTAATAAATTCCTAATATATCGGAACACGTGTTCATGCACCTGCAATGTTTTATGACAAAATGCGAAAATAATAGGACTTTTATGAACACGTGTTCCGACATCCTGATAACATATTCGTATTTATCTAAAAGTTTATCAGAAAACCTATATTCATTCGTTAAGGGTCTGCAATCCCGTTTATAACGGAATAACTTATAAGTTGAAGAGATTCTCAATACATTAGCAATACTCGTTTTCATGTTTGTTGATTTCCTAATCTATATTACATCCGTTAACTGTAGATTGTTGTGTTGCTGTTACATCTTTAAAAAAATCATTAAAATTAATAAATGATTTTCTCATTTTCATGTTTGCTTATACGTTTTTTATATTGTTTTTAAACGTGGTATTTTCATTTTATTTAGAAGGGATTTATATAATTTTGTAGCATGGAATTTGTGTTTTTCTGTCCAAAAGTTGTATTTAATTAGAGATGGAAAGTTCTTTTAAGTAGGTTTGTATTTGATATGTTTAGTAAAGTAACCAACCGTTTATATAATGATATCAGTATTCTCCTTCCCTTGTAAAGGTTACAATCATCACCTGTCTTCAATTAAAACCTTTCTTTAAGACTCGCGTGACTAATTGCTAGAGTAGGTAAGCGCCCAAGAGACTCGTAAAGAGAGTCTCAACTTTTTCTGGCATTAAACTACCGCAGGGTATTCGCCAAGTATTTTATTTGCGATAATACCGACGTTTTAAATACCAATTGAATACAGGCTGAAGTGATAATTCATAGCCAATGTAACATCAGTAGGTACTGTCCAGGTAAGAGACTACAACCGAGTCTAATTGTAAAAATATGAAGAAAAAGTGCTAGGAATTGATGTATAATTAGTTAATGGAGCCATGTAAATATTTTACAAACTGTCATTTCATCCGTTTTCTTTCATCCAATCATCACCCAATTCCTTTATTCATAGTTCTATGGTTCAGTTCCCCACAGAACTCTTCTGCGACAATAACAAATTTAATTCAAGTATTCAAGCACTAATAAACAACTAGCGGACAATAAAACAATAACAGATCTTTATAAATGAAATTTTGATGAATTGTTCCAATTTTGTGAATCAATCCGTCTAAAAGTCGTCTAAACGTTTCAATAAACATTAAAAATACTATAACATTGCAATGAAAATACTCGTATTGATACTGAGTGTACGTTGTGTAATGCATGCTAAAGTAAATCCGATTAGCTTGTACGTACGTCATCGACGTTCGTCCTTTTCCTTCTCACGCGTCTTGTTTGAAGATGAAAAATACAGAGGAAATTAGAATGATGACGTCACGTAAGATCTCTCGCTGGGGCTAGTAGTATGTCAATTGGTGTTAAACACGGAGAAAACTGATTTTTCTGCTTAAGGGTATTATATTACGTGCATTATTATGAAAATGCACCAAACTTGCAGCACAATATTTCTGTTTTAGTAGTTATTTAAAACAATATATCGATAACAAACAATTCTTGCTAATAATAGTCCCCACACAAGAATCATATTTCTTTGAAACAGTGATTACAAATGTTAAATGTATAATTTTACCATAAATGAACATTAAAATATCGAAAACTATAAACTAAGCCGTAACACATCCACTATTACCGATGTATCAAAAATAACATAGTGGTAGGCGGGACCCCCTTCGTAAGCGTTGTATTTAATTTTTCATGTGTTCGATATTTGGTCAGGTTCCCTATTTAAGATGGTCATTAAGGGCCTTATTTACTTTGAGACATTTTTGTCGTGTCGATGGACATTGCGATAGGAAAGGAATGAGTTTTTACACGCCGGACTTAAATAGTTGCATGTGTCCTCAACTCCCCCACTGGCGCAGCCGCACTTAGTTATAGCATGGGGCTAATTTACCGCAACGGGTGTGAGGATTGTTTCTGCTGATAAATTAATAATTTAACGGTGTTTGTTTCAGAGGGCATCAATCATTTACTTTGTTCCATGGCAACAAAAGCTTTTTCCGTAACATATAAATATTTGTATGTTAATTTAGGTAAACACAAATATACACCCATTAGCGTAAAGCGGTTTTGCGATATGAACTTTGGAGCCAAGAAAAAAGCCGCAATGCCGAGCGCTTGCTACATTGATGTACATTCTACGTATAGTACAAGCACATACAATGCTTTGCATGTAGATATAAACGTACAAATGTTACACTCATATTATATGAATTCTTTAAATAATTCAACTGAGTATGCTTTCATCGTAAAAAACAATAACTACCTAATTTGTATTGTTTCACAAACTCATTATTGATAATTGCAAAGTCGCGGGTCATTAATTTTGGAATGACATATGAAACCTTTACCGAGTAATTATCATCATGACTAATCACAAAGTTTTAACTTCAACTGGAAAGATTCTGTGTGTACTTAATTAAGTAGATGATTGCTTAGATTTTTTATGAATCATGGTCTGTCGAAAATGACCTGCCGACATTTTAAAGGAATGACTTGTATTTTATTCAATCAGTTATTTTGGACACATGTTACTTTTCTAAAATCATAGAAATATACCGACTTTGATTGTAATAATAACGTTCGTGCAAAACTTGACTCCTTGATTTTTGTTATAATTCGTGAAGAAAGCTTTTTTATACAATAGTTACCTACATTTGTTTTTCTTTGAAATTTCAAAGTTTCATAACTCGGCAATACTAGAAAACAGCAGTAGATCGATCATTAAAAGGTATTTTTTTATCGTATAGAGTATTTTACTCCTTAAGTGATACTGATATGTAAAATGACAAAAAAATAAATTAGTAGACAATTTTATGAAAACCCCAGTAACAAAAGATAAAAATTTCACGTAAATTGTGAAAGAAAGTAATAATATATGATTTAAAATGAACCACTCTGAGACATGATGAATAAATAAACGAGTATTGCTAATTTATTAATAATATCTTCAAATATTTTGTAACACGGTTAACAACGGGATTGTAGGCCCTTAACGAAATAACTGATAAGTTACTTGATAAACTTTTAGTAAAATATTAATGTAATATCACGACGTCGGAACACGTGTTCATAAAAATCCAAAGATTTTCGAATTTCGTCATTATATTATCAAGGAAAATGAAGGTACATGCATACGTGTTCCGATGTATTAGGAATTTTTCTAAAAGTTTATCAGGAAACGGCGTGCAATCCCGTTTTTAACCGGATTACCAATAATTTGTAGAGATACGTAATAAATTAGCAATATTGTTTATTCTCCGTGCACAAACATGAACAACAACATGCACAAACAAAAACACCACAGCCCATACATAGTCCGCCTCGGAACAGGAATGTCTAGTGAGGAGGACTGTGGATACACTACACTATTATACTACACATATTCGACAGATATTAATCAATAAAACTAAAATAAAAACCAATCTACATCTCCTTTACTCGCTCACTCTCTTTGGCCTCATGACATTCTCAAATTAGGTATGCCATAGTCACGGTGGCTTTGGGCACACTTCGTGCGATGTTTCCAAAACAAAGAATATTTCAGTTTTCGCCAATATAAAACAAACCGTATTTGACAGATATTATTATTCTAAAGTATATTACGATTTTTTCAATAAAATATTTTAAATAAAAGCAGTGATCGCTGATCTGAAGGGTTAAATTATACGGTAGCATCACAGTTTGAAGCTCCCATAGCCACCTAGGTCGTTGTTATGTGCATGAACTCTAGGATCTTTCGCTTGAGATCGGGAATTACACGAAATCTGCGATTGCTCAGCGGATCAGCGAGATCCGGTACTTGTGCGGCACGACGCGCGGGCCCGTGAGAACACGGCTCCACCAGTATACTTACTGTACTAGCTGTAGGTACTCCGATGCAGTCCGAGGGCGAGGGTCCACTGCGCTACCTCCACTGGGAGGATGGACCCACCCCGAGGGATTAGTAGGCAGATAAACGAGTATTTTTTATGGTGTTAAAATATTATTTGTAGTACCTGCCTACTAACCTATGTTTTTTGGGTGACAAGATAACTCTTCAATTCAACACATTTTGTGATATAAAGATGTGGAAACTGATGAAATAAAAAAAGGTTATGTAGGTTAGGTTAGGTTAGGTTATTTAGATAAGATTTATTAGTTGGTTTTTTTCATAGCTTTTTTAAAAGTTTATATTACTTTTTTTAGGTGTATTGTATCGTCATTGTGTTGAGTTATCACGGAACCGTTTTTTGACAGAGAAAACATCGACAATATGAATTTCGTGTATTTTTCACTATTTTGATAAAAAAAGAGTTATTCATTAAAATTTATGCACAAAATGGTACGCGTGTGATGTGTTTGCTATTCTATATTCTTTATATATTAATTCTATATCTATTCTTTTTCGTATTGCGAATATTGCCCCCTCGGGTCTATACAAAATATTACCATCAAATCCCAGATTGGCATTCAATTCAAATAGATTCGCTATTTTTGAAATTCCGAAATGAAAAACTCTTTTTGAAAGCAGATGAAACTCTCTCAGATTTTAAAATTCCAAAAGAACATGCAAATAATCAATATTAATGTTTATGAATGCTAATTAATATGCGTAATGTTTTTAAAATCATTTACCTACCGATGTTTTTTGTTAATTGCATTTACCATTTCATGCGAAACTAATAAAAAACAAAAAACAATGAATTTTTATTATCGTCACTTTACTCGTTTTCGTTTTTTATAAAAATAAATATTTATAAATTGGTAAATCTTGACCGGCAAAATTGCTTATCAATTTTACGTTTGATAGATTTTTTTCAAATTATACCGGAACTTTTATGATAAAATTTTAAATGCAAAATTAAACTTGGTTTTCTCTGTTTCTAATTCATTTTAATTTTGTATGTGAGTCCCAACCTCCCAACTGCTCCCATATGACACCCCCCCCCATCGGCGTATGTTGTAAGGCCGAAAGTAATGGGGAGGGGAAGGAGTTGAAGAAGAAGATTATGGAGAAGTTCCCGGCTATTTAGATCTGGTTACCAAATACTTCTAAAGTAATTTCAAGCAACGTTTCGATACTGAATGGTGGTCTTACAACATGGCGATATTTTGAGTATTTACTGTGAATACTTTCCGCTCCGGAACCTTATCTTATATCATGTTAAATTATTAACTTGTGAAATACACAATTAATCAAATAAAATTTACTTGCGCATGCCGGGATTTGAACCGATGACCTCCGGATTGCAAGTCAAGAGCCTTTCCCCTCGACCACGGAGGACGTTAGTAAAATTCAACTAAAATTTGGCAAAATGGCAAATTCCTGCGCTGTCCATCACCGGGATAGAAGGATCTCGCAAAGAAGTTTAAAAGGATGGAGGAAAAACTGCAACATGGGTAATTTTCATTATGATATTACTATTTTAACCAAAAATATTCCTGTGTCTGCCGTCGAACCAATTAGTCTCAAATTCGATAGTAAGCTTTTGTTATATAATTTGGCCAAATTCGTGTTTGAGGCGGCTAAGAAATCTCAGTTAAAGTAGGTAAAGTGGGTAATGGGTTGATGGTAAAATTCCTCCGGTCTCACGATATCTTAGTGCTGGGGCCACCGGCCAGCCTCCGGTCTCCCACCGTATTAGGTAACTGGCAAATGTCTGTTTTATGATCATGACTTCAGTGGGATCTTCCGAGCTACACATATCCTATATCGTCCAGAACTTGGCTGTACGATTTCTTAGAATTAATATTTACAATTTATATATTTATTGGTTAGGCCGTGACCATAATAATATTTTCATAATTTACATAATTACAATGTGAAAAAAACATGTAAGCGTGTCAACCTGTAAACGAAAAAGTTTGTTTACTATAATACATCTATTTTTGTATTTATTTTTTATTGTTTTTTTATGGTTTGACTTATAACTTTTGCGAAAGAAAAATGTGTTTTAAAACATTAAAAAAAAATAATTGTGAATTGAAACTTCCTCCCCAGGAACTGGAGTCGACCGCGCCAACAACTGAGCCAAATCCTAATTGGGTAGGACTAACATTTACTTAGTATGTCAATTAATCTAATGTATCCTATGTCTGATTAGATTTTTGTAATTGTAATTAATTGTAATTGTTGTACCTATTTATATGTTAACTAAGTTTTTCTAACTGGAGTGTTTTCACGTAAGTGAGATCTGCTGTAGAAACCCAGTATAAATATATATATATTTTTTTAATTTATGCTTAAATAAACTGGGGTGTTCTGGGTGGACATGGTATGACCAATTACTTTAATTAGGTAAAGTAAATCTAATTAGACAAGAGTTTAGGAGAAAATTAGATTTGTTATTTAGTTTGTCTAACTGAATTTTTTTCAGCGAATATTTTCGGATGATTAATTGTTAGTACCTACTGGTCAAACATTTTTTAAAGACATTATTCAAAATAAACCCTAAAAAATCAAAATTTATATAAATAGACCTTAAATTTATTAAATGTGCATAAACCCACATGCATAATGCAAGTAAAAATGCTTATGTGAACCTTTTTGTCAATATATTTTGAATATTTCAGCCTGAGACAATTATCTATTCGTCAAAAATGATTAAGACGTTATCCGATGAGAATGTCCAATTTCCAGAAGAGCAATAGAAATACCAAATTTAGATGTAAACCGAGAAAACCGAAAATTTAGACAAACCTAGTTTTATTTTAAAACAAAAACTTACATATTTTTCAATAATTTACAAATTCGCCTTTTGGCCTCATTTTAATTAACTAATAAATGTTGAATTATACTTTTAATTACTACTTTAAAACTTTATGTTTATCTATCCTGACGAAAAAACCATTGGTTTTGAAAGATGTGGATTCTTTGACTCAATGCGAATTAATGAAAAATTATACAAAATCATATGTTTTTTGTTTGATAATTTAATCGTGGATTTAATACTGAAGGATTTTTTTAAGTCTTTTTATAAGTCTAGAAAAAAATAAAGTATCAGACCCATAAAAAATATTTCAAAGTTCAAAGTCTTCTACTAAAGAATCATTTTTCGAATAGAATTTTATTGTATAATATGGAAAAATAAGTTTTTTACAAAATAATCTAAAAAAAAAATATCTGTGTATCAATTTCATCAAATAAACTAAAACGTATATTTATATAAAATTATCCACTTTAACTTATTTTTTAACTTCCGGACGAGTTAAACTGGCCACTTGCGGGAGAATCCTAGATTTTTTCGCTGAAATAGGGCAAATATCATTTGTTGGCATCTGCATTTCCAGCATTTGCATTGCAAACAGGCTACTTGCACGAAATAGGAGTAACAAATTTTCAAGTTGGTACATAATTTTCTTTCACCGTCTTCAAAAATGACATAATTTCTTCGTAAATTTACTGGATTCTAATTCAATACTTAAGTTGATTACAAATAAAACTTTGTTACACTACTAATATTGACGGCTAAACAATAAACAAGTTGAATACTGAAATAGATTTCATAAAATTCTGTATTGAGGACCTAAATTTGGAAATCAATCGATATTTTAAGTTTACTTCCATTTTTCTACTTATTATTATTTATTAGTATTACTATTTGATATTAATGTGAAAAAAAGTCGAATATTTTAAATTTCAACAGCTCATATTTGAAGAATAAAATGTATTATTGATGAAAAAGGTTCAAATACGCATTGCATACGAAAATATGCATCGCGATATCTAATCAAGAGATATTGAATAATTTTGAAAAAAAAATTAATATGTTCATAAACATTCACAAAACACTCTTTTGAGATTTTTTTTAGTGTAGGTCTTTTATACTAACTAACTATACTGTATTTATTATACACTAAACTGCCCCAGTAACAATCTTTTGTATATGTTCGCCAATTTAAGCACAATTATTAAATTTAATAGAATGACCTAGTTCAACAAAATTGCTGGAATTCCCATTTTAAGACTTAGAAATCTAATCATTTATTTTGTATTCTTTCAATAGCTTGCACATGAATACTGTAATGTGATCCTTGGAAATTTCATGCTTTAGGTGTTAGCCGTGGAAATTATTGCAAAGTAACGTTATTTATAATATGCGGTTTAGGTTTATCCGGACTAATTTTCCGCACACACAGAAAAAGGCTTATCTCGGATCTAGTGGCGAAGTTCCCAGTAACTAGTCCCGGTGAATATGAAGCAGTGACCAGTACTGTACAGTAGGGTACGGCGGTGTCACGTTCTGTGCCGTTTCGTGAGGCGACCAGAGGGGGCTGGACGTCACGGATCACGAAATGTGCCCGGGGTTGTTTATTCACACCACCCACTGCGGGTTACTGTACACGAGAAACCTGACTCATTTTATATGGCGAGTAATACTTAAACATTACGGGTATTGATTTAAGCCTATATAATAATGCACACTATAAATTATTGTGCTTGTTTTCCGAGTAGTGGCGTATACAATCGAAACGTTTTAATATCAATTGATGCTCTACATCGAGCAGCTGGATGACGACGTGCATTTAGTTTTGAGCTTTGTTAAAACTTTAGACTTACTGACGGAATCCGTGGTCGAAGGGGTAAGGCTTATCGACTACTAAGCCGGAGAACGCGGTTTCAAATCCGGCGTGCGCAAGAAAATATATTATTAAGTATATTTGCGGCACGTTAGTTGAAACGTTCCTTGAATAGCCATGTACTTCTCCACCTTCTTCTTTAACCTCTCCACAACCTACAAATTCATAATATATCTTAATCGGGGTTGCCAAAAATCTTCCTGCCTCCTAACGGTTGGGAGCACTTGGGACACACATAAAAAAACACTACTAATTCATGCGGATGAATTTAAATCGATCGATTCTACTGTCTATGTTTTTTCATCGGTTTTAGGAAGGGCTAAGTGGCAAAATAAGAATAATCTGGAATTCTAGATCAGAACTTAAGTTTCATAAACATTTCGACTCTTAAGTTGTGTCGTTTTGTTCTAGAACAAATAAAATAAATCTGACAAATGATTAAAATAAATCATTTGTCAATCACACAGCGTTATAGAGCCTAACATCTTGAAGTACACTACAACCTCCCTTTTTAACACAACCGCTTAGAGTTGCAATAATAATCTAAAATACGCTAGTGAAGATTCTGCATTTTTAGCAGCCATGTAAAAGAAAGAAAGTTTACACTCACAACAGCTTTTAAAACAAGATTTTTTAAAGAAAATTACTATTCATCTCACAGACTTTTTGGTATTTCAGTGATCAACCATTTCAACAAAAATATTTAGTTATTTATACTAATTTAATAACATTTTATAGCATAAAAATCGATTTTGTTTTCATGATTGTATGAATGCAAATCATGGATGTGGAAATTCACTTCCCGATCCAGCTGAAACTCGGCAGCTAAGCTCGTTATCGGTGACAATTCAATCACGCAAACACACGTGGACATATACGCATTTCTCTGAAATTGGATGATATTATAGCAGTTAACATTTTATTTTATTTTCCACTATTATACAATTACTATTTCAACTTTAAATACAGGTGTTACTAACACTATTTCAGGTGAATTCTTCAATAGGATGCTGTTTAAATTTTTATTTTTATGTTAATGAAAATACTTGCATACTGCTCACTAATCCCGTATGCACGGACTTTGACTTTGGAGGGTCTAGAATCGTTCAAAATAAATGCAGCTTTAGTTTCATCTTGCAGTTTTCTTATAACGCCGTTGGGAAAACGATGGAGTCTACTCCAGTTAACATACAAAATAAATGTCGGTCGTATCCATTCGAAATTTGGCTTATCTGTAAACTGTAGTCCCCGGGGAGCAAGGTTCAATCCTCAGTACAACAAATCAAAAATTATATATTTTTAATTACATATTAATACAAATAGATTTATTACACACACGTACATAGATTACATCGAGGGCTTGAAGTCAAACAAAACAGTAATTATATGATTATTATTTTAATGGCTATGATAAAAAATTAGCGTAATTTTTTAATGTAGCGTATTGACACCACGCTATATGACATCCGCTTACGTCACGTTGCGAATGAGTTCGTGAAAGAAGCTGCACTGTGTACCTACTGGACTTGCCGTATGATTGAACCCGGGTTATGATGAGAGGTAAGTTCCGTGAGAAGTGTAGAAAGGGGTTGAGAATAATGCATATCAATGACCGCACATCTTCACCAATCCAACACATAACACTGAATACAGGACGGAGCTACCGCAGATATCTCAGGGCAATCCAGGTTTTAATGGGGGCCTGCCGTAATGAAAGACTTTCGCCAGCGGAATCCATAACATCGTTTACTCTGATTATAGTCCGGTGGACTCGTGAACAGTGAACACGGACTCCTGCAGAGGGGGCTGGGGCTGCTGCCGAGGAATCAATCTTGGGATACTGTCTGTGTCTACAACTCTGCAAATATTGGTTCTCGACGAAGTTCTTGGACAGGGTCATCGCACTCGATTAAAAAAATTGTCTGTCTTCTAAAATAACTTTAATCTGGTTTATCATGTAGACATTTCGGAAAATACTCGTTAAAGAGAATGAAGGTAATATAAAATATGTAATTTTTATTTTAAAACTCAGAGGGACAGTTGTTTTACAATTCTATTGAAGTTCCGTTATTATTAAAGTTCTGTGGAACAACTAACTGAACTCAGAAATTAGTACTTACTACCTTTGGAAATCGATGAATTTTTCAAGTTCTGTGAATCAACTGGTCCTAATAATTTGACGAATACGTGAACCTCTTATTAATAAAAGCGAAAACGATTTCTTATCATAACTTGGTGCCTTTACAGAATATCGTTTTTGGACACTATATACATATAGGTAATCGTGAAATCATCTACGACTAAAAGAGGGATTTTCAAGTCTAACCTACGTCAGTGCGTACAAATAAAATATTCTTCCATTTGTAAAAGAACATGGTGGAACGTAAACACTATTTATTTATATGTCAGTGATCATTATGACAGATGTAACGCCCTTTTTCCAAGGTCTGTCAAATTTATAAATCAATATTACAGATAGCAGGGTCCCTAAATGAAATCCATGACAATACATTTTAATGCGATACGAAATAAGTGTTTTATAAAAAGTGTTTTGTACTTAAGTCATAAATAAACATAATATTGCAAATCGTCATCTGTATTGCAACCCTTCTCGAATCATCTCACTTGAGCATTACCGAAAACCCATCATCCTATAAAAACACGTTACTTATAATCGTTTCCTCAGACACCGATCGATCTCTTCATGCAACTTGAGTAGGCACTAGAGAGGTTTGTGATTCTCCCTGACAACCGCAACCGGAGTGCCTAGTTACCAGTGCTTACAGTGCGAGGTGTGGTAGTTAGTAGTTACCTGGCCACTGGGAGATATAAGTACCTGGGTAGTGGAAGAATCAAGTACTACCTGAGCAGATTATGCGCCATTACCGGTGGCGTGAAGCACGGATCGGCTTTCGTGATAATCCGACAATTGGCGTTCAATCATCACTCACATCTGCAATAATATAACGCAGTCAAAATAGGAAAAGTACATTTCTTACTCGATTTTTAATAGTTATTTAGATTAGCTAAAAAAAGACAGATATAATTAGTAGCATATATATTTAAAAAAAAATTTAAGTGTGACAGTTCGCCTTTGTTCTTGGAATGAATAATTCCAAGAACTATCAGAACCAAGATGATGTTTAGTGTGTCTCTAATTGACATCATAATCATTTTCACCTATATTTCTAGCTGGGTTGGGGATCCATTCCGGGGTGGTTATCTCAAGAACCAAGAGGAGAATTACCCTGACCATTAGATATTATGAAAATCTCCCAGGAAATATTATGACGAAATTATACTTCTCGAGAGGTACCAGAGAATCGAATTAATTAAAATTTTAAAGAAGCAGTACTACGCAGTGTCAACTACTAAGCATCCACGAACAATAACAAAATGATTCTGGAATTTTTTTAAATGAAAATTCTTTGGGATTTGGAAAGAAACAGAACTGAAGGAAAATAAACACGAAATATTAATTGTGGCACAAAATAATGACTGGTAAAGTGCCCATTGTGCATACAGGCATCTCTTTCCCACCACTGAAAGAAATGCACCTTTGTGATTGAAACCGCATTGACGTGTCATCGTTAAGAATTATTTAAGCCTACTATTACTTTAAGCCTAATACTATACGATAGTAAATATTATTTGATTCGTCGTAGATATCATCAGCTACCTACTAAACTTGATGTAAAATAATCTATAGCTGATAAAAAATATACAGTGCTGAGCATACAATTGGACTAACATTCAACAAAACTTGAAACACGCAAAGACAGCGTAATCGGAAAAGCGAACCGTTCTAAGTTTATCATGAACAGGAAAAGTAAATGAGGTTACGAATTCATGCAAGGCTGTAATTATCTTCTAGAATGACACGAAATACTGTACACGGGAGTTATTAACTCGTAGCTCTAGCGCAGGAAAAATGCAACCAACCAACATAAATGGTTTCGGAGTACTTTAAATCCACGACTGCAATGTGCTTTTCAAAGAGAGGGTTTCATTATTTTCTTTTTTATGTTACGATCATATTGCAGTTTTAAAGCGAAAAACTTAATGATTTGCAATCTATGTAATATGACCAATTGACACACATATCGCGGGTTCAAAATTCGATATGAGTAAGAGTATTTTTTTTGAAAAAAAAATTTCCATGGGCCTTACGTATGAAAAAATATAATTATTTCTAGTATGAAATTATTGCACGTCATCAGAGAGCGTCTCAGTATAATTGACCATTTGGAGTCGAAACTTTGCTTGAAATGTGTTTAGCTACGTTTAGTACTTTTAAAAGATCTTCCAGCAATCATTCCTTCACATTTTTTAAATATTACTTCACTCTGGAGGGTCTTTTTGAGGAGAGGAAGGAGTGAACATGGGTCTTTTCAAGACCTACATACATGTTATAGGAAGAAGAATACACAGAGGCCGCTAAATCTCTCCATAACCGAGCTATTGAACTCCAGAACGAGTCGTAGAAACGACCCGTTCTCATTCGACAGTTGTCAACCGTGTACGTTTGAGCGATGTTACCGTGTACAAGGGCGTGTTTGGCGTATTACCCGACTACGCACCGGTTCAATGATGCTAGTTCCTCGGAGCATCTTCCTTTGAAATAAATGTAGAACAAGGAGAGCACACCTACCCAAAATCTGTATTCTTAAGATTGCAATCCGTTTGTCAAGATAGAGGAATCTATCAAACAGACAGCCTGTTTCTGCACAGAGTCTAGGGTTTTTTCAGGTATTTTGGGACTCCAGACCAGAGGTGGCTGCCATATTCAACAATGAGGCGCACTTGCATTTTGTACAGGGTCAGCAGTTGTGTTCTTACATAACCTGAAACATCTCTAAAAAGCGTGGTAAATTTACATATAATTTCCCACTCCTTTCAATTTTATAGATACGATAATGTATTTTGTCCGATACCTCTAAACATTGGTAGCATTGCCACTAGTGGGTATCTTGGCTTCGCAGCAACCAAAAGAATTCAAGGATTGTTCTGCGTTGTTTTTACAGCCTTTCAGTTGGGTCCATTTTGGGAACAAATATGTGGAAATGAACATTTTGGTGAACGCAGTAAACCACTAACAAGGAATACTACCGAATTTAACCAAAAAATGCAAGAAAAATTCAGGAAATCAGAAAGGTTCGTTTAAAAAACTTAATAAAATATCTTCAAATATTTTCATTACAATTTATATTACACGAAATCTGCAGGAAATGTTGTGTTGTTATCTTCTCACAAATTCTGATAATCGTCAGGTTAGCTATTTCTTCCTCCACCTGGCAATCACGACGGATTGATGAGAAAATATCTCAAAGTTAAACGTTTATTAAAATGACGTATTTAGTAAGATATCGGTAGGTGCAGACTTTTGTAGTTGATATGTTGGTAACATACCGCCGCGCCTAAACATACCTACTAGTATGATAATATAGGCTGATATATGTAAGATAAATGTACGTATGTATTCATCACACATCACATACACGCACATGCAGAAATACCTACAAGAAAAAAACATTCTATTATTAAAAGTCCGTCTCTCGATCAATAGGCTGTTAGCTGCAAGTCTGTTGCCGGAATGGGACAAGAACTATCGAGAGTTACTTCATTGGTCACAAGAAACATCCTACTAAATTGCAATGATGTATTTATTGGTATTTCATAAGTTTCAAATAATGTTGAGGAGAACATCTTTACAGGTATTGGCGGATTTCTCTTCAACTGATACCAGTAGACAAACCAAATGGCAGCCCAGATAAATGGCATGGAGATAAATAATGTTTCTACAGTTAAACTTTAAAATATTATTTTTAAGACTAAAATATAACAATAGGTACCTATTTGAAATACACTCAAGAAAAACTTTTTGAGCGGGTCACAGACCCGCTTTGATTAACGAACATATCAAAGTTAAGTTGACAATTATGCAGACCACTCAATGTGGTTCGCCACGTTTGGTGCCTGATTTCATGGGGGGTGAGTTTTGTCCGGGTCTTTGTAACGGATGCGTCTGCCAACCAGTTGCGTTGATGGAGACCATTTGACTTCTCCAACTGGACTCTCTCAACCCAAGGCCTTCCACGGCAGTGGTAGGGGACATACCGACCCTTATATTCCTACCCACCCCTCATACCCTTTTTCGTCTCAGAACTTCCTCTCCCTCATTTTATTTAAAAGGCCTGCCACATTTAAAAAGAAAATACTTTCTGTGATGCATTCCAGGATAACTGCTTTAAATAAACTGCCTTTAAATTCATACTGGGGATAGGACTAACATTTATAATCTATATTTAATGTTGTCTGATTGTGATGTCAAGTCATGTGAATATTAAACAACAATAACATTATTGCTATTTAAATTTTAAACAGTAAAATTATTAACCTGGCAATGTTTCTACTTACATCTGCATCGTCTACAAATGCATCATCCAAAGTTGCAGGTTGTAATACGTCCATTGGCGGATCGATGCATTCCGATGCATTTCATTTGATCCCGCTCGTAAATCTTGTTCGGCATTGTGGCCGGGACCTGTCACCGGCAGGACCCAGGCCCAGACCCCCGAGGCTTGGCCCTGTTAAACTGAAGATGAGGACTCCAAATATGCCCAAACGCGCATCAAATCGTTTTTCAGCCAACTCCGCAGACAAACTTTCAAATTCCGAATAACGTATTCGAAAATTAAAATATCTTAATTCAAATAAGGGGCAGTTAACGGCGAAAATGTAAAATGATCTAATTGACGTTTAACCTTTCGTTTGTCTAAAAATCTGTTATGTTAAATCATAATATATCGCTAGAAAAAATTACGTAAAAAATTAGTTTTTTAATTGTCATTTTAGATGTGATTCAAAGAACTCAGATTTGTTTTGAATTTAAATGTTGGTAGTACCTACCTACCTACAATAAAATATTTTGACAGAAAATTATTTTAATTGTCATTTTCAAAATTGGAACCAATGTGTCAAGAATTCAGACAAACGATAAAGTAATAATACAATAAGCGATAAACCTATAATATAATATTTTGTTAAAGACCATTATTTAAGTTCTATGTTTAAATTTCGTAGACCCAGTTGATTCGCAGAAATTCATCAAATGGCCATTCAGCGCCATTTTTTATTGTTTGACAGTTCTCGTAAAATGCCGATCCGAAGTCCGTTTCAGCTTTTGAACAAATTGTGATTATATAGAAGAGAAAAAATATTGTTAAACATGTCAGCTTATTTTGATTTGATACTCAGCTAAAAGAACCTAGAATCGGAGTTTAACGGGGAACTTCAAAAAAAAAAATTGAACTGAAATGCTATTTGATGGCAATGTTTCATTTGAATTTCTGTGAAACAACTGGGCCTTAATGTCTTAAAAAAACATTTGCGCTGGTGAATTCACAACATTTAAGGAAACTGAACTTTTCTCCAATGCAACTTCTAAATTTCATACAAATTTAATTACATGTAAAACATTGCTTATGAAGTCGGTTTGCTTATAATAGCCCCTTTTAAAATAAATTTTAATAATTGTTTAAGAAAATAATGTACATACTCCAACGTGCATAGTTTTCTTTAAAAAAATCTGCAAAGAAAACGTTAGAATGTATTATTTTGTTGATACCTAGATAATGAACGAAAGGTTAAACAAATTGAAGCTTTCTTTAAAAATAATTCACACCTATTTCAAAAAAAATCCATTACACATTAAATGTAATATTCCTTCCCAAATTTTCTTATAAAGTAGGTAAGAATTGTAGTAAAGCGGCATAATGCATACAAAAATATTATGTTCTGACAATATTCTACATTTTCAATAAAATCACTAGAAGAATTAAGTTCTTAATCTAACGGGAAAATTTTCTCAATTTCTTTATGGATTTAAGCCACATAAACAAAAAATAAGAATGTTATTGGATGTGCAGAAGTCATTAAAAAGTGTTTCACCGTTGAAAATAAGATTCCAAACAAAACAGTTTGTTATTTAAAGCAGATGGTTTTTTGCTGTCCATTCTTATTTATTTCCATTGCATAACGATGGACCAGTTTTAGGGACCAAACAAGAGACCCGCTTATACTCGTTGGATTGTCTTTTCGACGGAAGAGGATGTCAGAATATCATCTCAGTGACAAAAAAATTGGACACATTCAATCGATCTTAGAAAACCAGTCTTTAAAGATCCTTGATTCGCGGAAAATATCACAATGGTTTTTGTCAAATCCACCTTTAGATGTAGATACGGGGTACATGCATGATGTAGAGAAAGGTTTCTTGTTACTGTTTTCATATTTATTTTGGGTAGCTCTATTATATTTTAATATCAAATTTATTGAAGCTCTAAAAAAACCTTATATCATATTTAACATATTGCTGAAAATAATTTTATTTGTATTTTTAGTAAAAATGTATTTTTTAAACGGCAGGACACTGATTACTGATAACATGAATTCTCTTACTTGACATTCAAACGATAATCACGTTCAGTAAAATGTTGTCTAAATATTAAAAAGACGTGCGAACTATATTGCTTCTCATATTAATGTATTTGTGTTTTTCATTCTGAGACAATGCTTTATTGCTAAAGCCGAACAACATTAAGATCAATGAAAATAAATGTTCTGCAAGTGAGAAAGCTGCAAACATATTGGTCGATATTTTTTTCCCTTAAGTCGGAGCAGAACTCGCCGAAATTTTCGCCCCCCATGAGCAAATTCTTGCATGCGAATTTGTGTTTAACCCTGAAAACTCTTTAAAAATTAATTAGCATTGTTTGATACGTTTAGATCCTCCATAGCATGGAAGGCTTAAGAAGGAAGTGAAGACAATTATACAACAACGCATCAAACATGGCAGGAATGATTCGTTTGCTAATTCAATAATCTTCTTAAATAATGTTTCGACCACATCCACGAGTGTCCATATTACAACTTTGAAAGGGTAATAAAGTCTAATTTCACAATGTTCTTAACCGGTAGCATACCAACATTGAAAGAATTCTCGGAGCGAGTACAGTTTATAAAGTAAATTCCTATAAAATGGATACATCTGACAAGTCCGGCGCTAACCGAGTAAGAATGGATATTGGACATTTCTGTCCAGCAAATATGTTGAAATGTTCAATGTTTCGACTTCACCAGCAAAAATATAACACTAATGAGACTTGTTTATTGCAAACCATTAATTTGACATTTTTCTACACGTTTGCTTCCCATTTTTTAGTGTCAGCTCAGGACTTTTATGAGTTGATTTTTCACGTGACATTAGCAATGCTTTGAGAATGGGCTAAGATTTCCTTTGTTTGAATTTACACATGACGTTCATTGCAATATTGGAGGTTGAAAAAACGACATTCTTAACATATTGTGACACGACGAGTAGTAGGGCAGAGTTAATTCCACTATTTTATAATTTCAAAATTTTAGTTTAGTCATTAACCCTAGAAAATAAAACTTTTTATTAATTTTATAAATGTTATTAAAGTTCCTCACAATGTGCAATTTAAGTAACCTTTTTTGTAGTATTTACGTGGTAACACGCTTGGACTTTTGTTTGCCGCTATTGCAGCTCTTCATGGTGACTTATTTTGGTTATTTTTTTCTTATGTGCGAAGCGCGTGAAACTCAAAATCACCCCCACGCATCGATGCCATATTTATGTACTTAAAAATGCCGTGCTCTGTGTTTGGTGAATCAAAACATTTTAAACACAACACGTTACCGACTTATTGTGATGTTATAATGTACCATTTGTGGGTGAAGGACAATTCTTGAATAACGGAAAAAGTTTTTCGATAAGTTATTAAAAGTGAAATATTAACAAAGTGTGGTAAAAGCTTGTATTTAACCAGAAAGTCGCCTAGACCTACGAAAATTATAAGCCTTAAGAGTGTGACCTATCACAATTTGGATTATTTTTGCAGGTTGCGAAGGGTTGAGCTCTGTGAAAATCGCTAATTTGAACAGCTACGAATCTCTCTTTTGAGATAATAAAATTTTAACTTTATTATTGAATTCTTAAAGAAGTTAATCATTTAACAGAAGTCGAATCCAAACCCTTTAATTTCTACCAAATCAATCCTTAAAATCTTGACTTGACTTGACAAAATAAAATGTCAAGGTATTAGTTGTTGAAATTTCGCATTTTAGATATGTTGTATATAGGGAGGGAATCAAGTCATGAATTATTTTCTTAACACAAGTCCGATGTTGAAGTCATTGCATTTCAGATATCTTTAGAAATATATCGGGTAGATCTATGTAACTAGTATATCTGTACGAGATTACATACATGTTATAAGTTGCCACTTTAAATGGCAATATATTATTAAATGTCTCGTAGTGAGGTTATGTTCTAGCTGTGACACTGTTACGTGATAGGTTTAGCTAATAATGCCAACTTGCACATGTCTGTCTCCCTGTCTCTACTCAGCCTTTAAATCCGTTGGTTTACTTTTCTATAAGAGTGATGCTTTTTACGAATGGACAGATGAGTTTTACTAAAATCAAATTGTTGAATGCAAGAACCTTACACATACATAATGCATTGGATGGAGTTTGCAAAAACCTACTGACGTTTCAACAGCAACTATCAGGTATCTTAACATTGTTGCGTTTTTCGTTGGTTAATTAAAATATTAAAAGAACTTTAGTTTACTATTTTTTAAATCGCTTATGTATTTTTGTACCTGTCTAAAGCAGAAGAGCATTTTTGTGTACTTAACGGCACAAAGTGGGGCGGACTCATTAAAGTCGTTCTATATCATTTTGTTTTACTGTGATACATTATTTAAGCTATGTTAGGCAATAACAGAACGATTCTTTGTATATTTATTAAAAAAATTAATATTTGACCGCTTACATTGACCGCTATTGCGAAATTTTGTAAATTTTTAAAAATTATTTTTACAGGAAACGAAAAAAACTAAATGACAATAACCCCTTTAACTCGTTTGTGTAATTAAGAAAATCTTTTTAGTTTTGTATAAAGAGGTGGTTCCATGATATTTCATCAAAATTTCAATTAAACACACCTTTAAAAAGTGATATAGAGTCATTAAAAGTCATGAAACAAAAAATAAATTAAATAGTTACCTATGTAACCTATTTTTGTTTCATCACTTTTCATGACTTTATATCGATTTCTGTAGGTGTGTTGAACTGTCATTTTGAGGAGATACCCGGTCACCTAAAGTGGTATATTTACAGTTTACAAGAAAAAACAATGGCAAGCGACATAAAATGGTAATATTAATAATAATAGTTTGTTTTGTATTGGCGATGTAGAGAGAATTAATTTTTATGTTGATCCCTCAAATTGCACTAAAAGCGCGGAGAAAAATGAGTATGGCAATTTTATTAAGAATTTCTTCAAATTATTGATAATCTAGTTAAAAATGGTATTGAATGCCCTTAACGAACTATTTAATAAGTTTCATACTAAACTTTTAGTAAAATACGAATGTACTATCACAATTTTGGAAAACGTGTTTTGGCAACTCAAATGCAAGCGCAAGAACACGTGTACCGACAGATTAAAAATTTACTAAACTTTATCAGAAAACGGTCAGCAATCCCGTTTTTAACCGGACTCTCAATAATTTGAAGAGATTCTTAATAAATTAACAATACTCATTTCTGTGCAGATCAATATTACTTGAAATACCTCTACGCTAAGTAAGTAAGTCTAAATACGCTGATTAAATTGAAACTTCTTAAAAACAAATAAGAAGATATTTAAGCTCCTTTTAAAAGTCCTATATTGATGCAATAATTAGACAGGAAATACCAAACGGAGTCCAGGATGGGCATATCAGAGCTGGGCGGAGGTCGGTCGGACAGACATGTCACTGTTTCGTCACGAAACGGTCGTCAGCTTTTTGTGGCTGGTCGAGTCCACGGCCGGGACACGGGCGTAGGACGCAGGACATGGGCGCAGGGCGCAGGACACAGCACACGGAGCATCCATTGTCTTGGGCATTCCGCACGGGAGCATCATCATGCGTCTGTCAGTAAAACTAGCAAAACACGCGGATACGCCGAGAAGCCGTTTTGACTTGTCTTGGTAGCATGGGGTCACATGCGCCCAAACTTATCGGAAGAAAAAAGAAAATATTTTTGAGGACTACATAAGCAGAGTGATCGGATCCTTGATTCTGAACACAAATATCGTGAAAATTGATCGAATTATTTAAATTGGGGTTTAGAGTTCAAATAATTTAGAGGAAAACGTTTAGTTCATAAACAAAGAGTTCACCCAGAACCTATCGAAGGACAAAGACTACCATTCAGAATCGAAACTTTGCTTGAAATAGCAATACCTGTGTTTAGTGACTAGATCTGAATAGCCAGGTAATTCCCAACTTTCTATTTCCACATCAACTTCCCTTCCTCACCCTTTTTAACCTCACATAATATTTCAATTGTGGATGTCGTAGTCCCATTGATTCTGGGTTGTCGGAATACACCTGCGATACTTTAATTGAAAAATTCGCCATTTTTATATTTTATATTGCTCTTTTTGTTTCGTTTCGTAAATCAACTAATATCATTTTCAGTTATAATAACGCTATTAATAGCGTAATAATAGTATTAGTAATAGTATTAATACTGCGAATAACTAAATAATATACGTTTGCTTGAGCTTTGAACAAAAAATAACAACACGACAAGACACCTTAATTCGTATCAATGCCGTGTAGTTATTATTAGTTATTTTACGACAACACAAAATGTACTCAATGTAATCGAATAAATTTATATCATTAATAATGTCATCATCATCATCGTTTGTATCGTTTCTAATAATTAAAATAAATACCAGGCACTTCAAATGACATGCATTGATCAGTGTATTCAATATTTTGTCCTGCGCGTGCTCAACTGTGTGGGAATATGATTATATATTAAATAGCGTTAATCTAAGGTGACCTGCTAGCTAAGTGTGGTTCAGTATATTATTTGCCTGTTCATTTTGTAAATATAAATCAAATGTACATTTTTATGTAGCATCACGTTCATTGGAGATAAATTGTAAATATGATTTGGTTATGGTTATGACTGGTTATTAGTATATCAGTTAACTTTAAATTTTTATTTATTTGTCTTCTTACATCTTCTATTATTTTTTTTAATTATTATTTACAATATTGTATTTTTTGTAAATCTCTCAGGCCACGGGTACAGAACCCTTAGTTTTTTTTAATATTCTTTATTATTATTATAATTTTAAGTGAAAATTTGTTATTGGATTTTATCTTTATTATTTAGTTTATTCTTATATATGTAAATAATCTGTTGATTTTCCCAAATAAATAAAATAAAATAAAATGATAGTTTTATGTCATTGACAGATGAATTGGTGGATGAAATCTTTTAGCCTTAAGTTATCAGCTTATCCTAAGTGTGGTTCAGTATATTATCTGCCTGTACATAATAATAATCAAATGTACATTTTTATGTGGCATCACGTTCATTGGTGATAAATTGTCAATAGTATGATATTTTTGACAGATGAGCTGGTGGATGAAATCTTTTAGCCTTAAGTTATCAGCTGTCCTAAGTGTGGTTCAGAATATTATCTGCCTGTACATAATATAAGTCAAATGTACATCTTTATGCAGCATCATGTTCATTCGTAACAATTTTTAAATATTATAGTTTTATGTTATTGACCGATGAGCTGGTGGACGAAACCTGTTAGCCTTAAGTTACCAGATATTGTAAAAAATTATCTCTCTTATATTTTATTTTTGCAAAGCCTTAATGAGTAAAACCTCAAATTGTTAATTAATTATTGAAGATAATATTAGAGATTCTTAAAATTTAAAACAAAAAAATATTCGGTCACATCTAGGACCATGATCGTATCTAATGGAATCGCTAATACTGTCTTCAATAATTAAATTATCCATAAATAGAAAGTAATGATATAAACAAAAACCACTGAATCATTACATGTAGAGTTTTCTATTTTGTGTGTTGCGTTGTTCATGTAAACGGTAATTTAATAAGATTAGGTGTATATTATTTAACATTGGGAAGATACGTTAAGCAATGTTAACTGTAGACCAAAGTGACCATATTTTTCGCCGACAGGTATCTACGTCGTTTTGGCCAAAGCTTCCAGTTTGGAATGTCTGTTATTGGAATTTATCGCCTCTGCGGAAAACCTTCGAGTTATTCTTCAAAATATTCTACTTTATGTTAGCATTTGAAATATATACAAACTTTTATACAGTTATTTTATTAGAGGATCATTGATTAAAGTATTGGCTGCGGAGATTACGAAATTAATTGTTTTCGATTAAATACATTTAGTCGTAGGTACAATTTCAGAATTTTTGATTACTCCGAGAATCTTTTTTCGTTAAATATTACAGTGATGTGAAGTATAAGTATATAAAAAGAAAAAGTCTTTGTTTGCACAAAAAAAATACCCGGGTCAGTATTATTGCATATTTGAAAAAAAAATTTTTTTTAAATAATAAATAGCTGTCACAGAGTTATTGTTTATATTATTGTTTTACTAAACCCTGATATCCTATGTAGGTACCTATCTACGTAGAAAAAAAATTGTTTTCTCTTTAATAAAGGTGTTCCACGTCCGTAGAAAAAACATTTTGAATACACAATGTCGGTAACTGCTAAGTATTTGAATATGTTCAGTTATCTCGGGCCGGGAGTAATTTATTGATGATTCTGTTAATTGCTCTTGTATCAATTACCCTTCCTTAAAAACACTAGCGATTGATCATCCTGACTGCATAACAAACCATCATTTAGGGCCGACCCATTTTATGTACAGCAATGCACCATGCATTACGCTCAAAAACAAGCAATATTAACCCCTGAATAAAAATGCAACATAGTTTGTATTAGGTATTAATTAATTCCAGCTTTTGATCAGACTTTTTTACTAACTGTCAAAAACCGATATGATTTTAGAATTCTTCTATACTAGTAGTTCATATTTTGCAGTCTATATGATGCACGAGTTAATACAATCCACGAGTAAAGTCCATTAGTAAAAAAAGTTGGAAAGCATCAAAGCTCTCATGGATTGGCGCTGATTGCATATTAAAGCTTTTTACTCGTGTGTGATAATTGGTGTATTCCCTCTTCAATTAGTGAAGGGCGTCCCGTTCACTCATCCCGAGCAAATTAACGCATTAATTACTCTGGCGGAACGCGGGATTCACTTCACTTGCTGGTCGCGTCTAATAAACAAATCAAAACATTGCAATTATACGGAACACGTTTAACAAGCTCGTTAATTTTAATTGCAAATTTTCTTATCCAATTATTTTCAGAGTAGTCTAGCGTTGAAGAGCTGGACACCTCAACAGTAGCGGGAGAGGGCGAGGCAACACTTTTTTAAAGAATCATAATTATTTGTTTCTCACGTCTCATAGTACAACATGATGGTAGACTTTTGGGGTGTTAAAATACACCACACTCACTCCTCTTGAAAGACGTTTTTGGAAAACCTTGAATTGTTCACCATCAGAGCTATGCCACAAAATCTCGAAGCTTAGTTACGTAAGTACTCATGGAAATTTTACGTAATTTGTAACCATTATATATTAATTCTAGACAATTATTATAGCAAATAAGCAATAATTATTACTCTGAAACCCAAATATAATAACTTGATCTTCATTGTTGTTATTATTTAAATTAAAATTTAAAATAAGCAATCATTATTACTCTGAAACACAAATATAATAACTTGATCTTCATTGTTGTTATTATTTAAATTTAAATTTACGAATCTTTTACGCGGTTTTATTTCGATGACTGTATAATAATGATTAGCCATTTAATAAATAAAGATTCGAAATTTTTAAATTGGAAATTCATGTCATACAGCATTTATTCTGGTCTAGTAATGTGTAATTTCTATCACCTAAGAAATTCTAAAAATATAGTACTATAGGTTTCATATGTCTTATACTGATTTATAAATGTGGAAATTCTAACTATACAATTGTAAATGTTCTCCAAAATGCCCTGGAAAGAATCTCAGACTTGTGATGTCCCGAAAGAAACCATTCATCTGTTCTGAATGCAATTACTAATGTAATCCAAATTGACCCTGGTAATAAATTACATCTTTGCAATTCTTTCAAGGATAATGAAACCATCCTGTCACTTCGAATGCAATCAACAATGTTCTCAAAATTTGTTTCGACAACATCGCCAATCCATTGTAAGAATATTATGTACTAAATACACAATTTGGCTGTCCTGAAACGGGAATCCTTCCCAGTTGGACAGACACAGGTTCATTTTGTTTTGTTTTGTTTGTAATTTACATATATGAATTTAATTTTTTTTTTTTTTTAAATTGAAAAAATCTTCCGACAAAAAATAAATGCCGCCGACAGGAATTGAAACCACACCCTTCTTGCCGGTTGCCGATCAGGTGAACTATAACGGCTAGGTGTTTATTGTTATAACTGCTAGTCCTTTGTACTTTGCATAAATACCTTGTCTTGTTAACATAAGTTTATAATTATTTTATTGTTGCCTAAATTACTTTTATTTGTCATTTAGTTATTTTATGCAACTATATTACATTTTATACAATGAAAAATGGTATTTAGTTATGGACACTGTAATTCTGTCCGTAACGTTCGCTAAAGAAGGTGGTACCCCAAAAATAAATCAATATAATTCTTTTGGCCGTGAAAATCTCGAATCATACTAGATTCAATTAGTTAATAATTTTTTTTTAATTAATTTTCCTAAATATGGGGAACTAATAGCAATATTAGCAATTTCACCAAAACGACGAACAAAAAATTTAATTTATTTTTCGGAATAACTTGATTGAGTAAAACCTCAAATTGTAATATTTAAATATTGAATACAATATTAGTGATTTCTAAACGAAAATCTGAAACAGAAAAATCAGAAAAGGAAACGGTCACATCTGGGACTCGAACCCAGGACCCTTGTCTTTCCGGGACAGTGCTCTACCAACTGAGCTAATGGGACCCTATTCCCCTCGGTCACTTTTAACTGTATCATACTTCGAATAAGAACTACTAACATTGTCTTCATTTTTTCACCGCACATTAAATTATTATTTTTTTGGTAAACGAATGTTTAAGACAAGATTTTTTATGCATAGCACAAAGGGTAACAATTATTTTACAAGCAATAATTATTAGCCTGAAACACTCATCCACATTGAAAAATCTCCTAATAAAAGATACATGACGCCAACGGTCCCGTTGGCGTCATGTATCTTTTATCAGGAGATTTTTCAATGTGGATGAGTGTTTCAGGCTAATAATTATTGCTTGTAAAATAAAAAAAATTAATCTTTTTGAAAATCCATTGCCACTTTTTGAACGGTGTCTTCAAACCCAAATAAGCTAGTTATAAACAAAAACACATAAATATGTTTTTTATTATACCTAATACGCTACTGTTCTCAGGCGGTTACTTGTGCTTTGGGTACCTTCCTAGTACCTACTAGTGTACCGGTAGAGTACCCACTGGATTGATTGGGCAGATAAATGCAAGTGTTAAAGATTTTCATCATGTTCCATTATCTTTATAATATAGGCTATTAATTTTATAATATATTAATTGAACTTCCCAGGAAAACATGTGAAAATTTATAGAAACTTAATTTTAGTATTAAATTACAAAAAACACCCACTTTAACAATGTTAGGTAGAAAACTGTCTTAATTTATCAAATATATTTATCTCTTAAAAGTACTTACACGTATAAGTACTTTACTTTATTCAAAACTTCAAAGGACTTTATTTGTTATATGGAAATGAAACGCTTTGTATACACCAATATTAATATTTGTTAGTTTTCTGGACATGTCGAAGAAGAATAGCATCATTGCTGATTGACTAATCAGGTGTAGGTATGTCTGATATTATCATCCCGCGGTGTTCCATCGAAGCCAGAGTCAAATTAGCCTCTCAGAAGCTGGGCGTACTGTACAGGGCCCGCAGATACATTAATAGTACATAACTGTATATGACCCTGTAAAAATGGCAAGTGCGTCCACTGTTGAATTTGGCAGCCACCTCTGGTCTGGAGCACCAAAATACCTGAAAAAATCCTTGACTGTGTTCGGAAACGGGCGGTCCATTTGATAGATTCCCTTATTTTAACAAACTGATTGCAAACAGAACAGGCATCAGGTAGGTATGCTTTCCTTGTTCTACCGGTATTACAATGGAAGATACTCAGAGGAACTAGCGTCATTGACCCCTTTTGCGCCTTTGCTCTGTCGGGAAACATGCAAACATATGAACACCATAGACATTATTTGTCACGTGAAAACGGGTCGCATCTACGACTCGTTCGTACGAGCTCGGCTCTTGTAAGATTTGCCGGCCTCTGTATTTCCTCCCTCATACAACATGGGTCTCTTCAAGACTCATGTAATCTCCTTCTTGACCTCAAAAATACCCTCCACACAACATGCCCCAAGATCACATTGGCCCTGAGGAAAATTATTTTCTCCTGTGTGGAGTCAATGTCAAAAATATACTATATAGTAATGTTGCTTATCTCCGGTATTGTTACATAAATTCTCCCAAACATCAATCATGAAAGAATTGACTGACAATTGCCAAGATAGCTGTAATCTAAGAATCCCAAAACAGACTCGATAAGTTATTGTGAAACTTAATTAACCCAATTTGAATAGACAAAAACGTTCTCCACGCGCCTGACATCATGCGCAGTGTACACTATACAGGTACAGTGCACAGGTGTGACAAGCGTTTGATCAAGTGTGTTAACGTTTACAAATAATCTGCGAGTGGCTGCTATCAAGAGCTGCCGCTAAGACAGAACAACGGCCTTCTTATTTGGAGAAGAAATATTTTCAACTGATTACCATCGCCTTTCATTGGCCCAAAGCAGTCTAGAGCTGGGGGCTTCACTCAATGCCTCTGACACCTGTCGGTGAACTTGAAAGGATGCGCACAGACGTGTGTCAAGATTTCGAAGGGTATTGATCTTCAATGATGATTTATAGACGCGGTGACACGAGTGTTAGGCATTGTTTTAAATACGCGTTATTCAGCCTAATACACAATAATTAATACAGTTCCTAATTAATCTAATCGGAGATAGAACTTGCAAACAAATTAAAGCTGTTGTTGCGAAGATAATTTGACATTTTATTTTTCATCCGTCAACTTTGCTTACCCTCGTGACAGCGGTAAAGCATTTGGCCCTATGCCCTTCGCCTCACCTTTATTACTTATCATTATGATTATTTCAATAAAATGAGAGCTATGGCTTACCTACATCTTGATACATCTTGCCCATCGCAGTGTAGTTTTAACAAAATTATTAAAACTTCAAATCAACTCGTATTTGGTATTACGTAAGTGCATTATATGTATGGGTACGTAAGAACGGAAAATGCATTTGGTAATTAATTAAATAGACCGCTATGTTGTACATGATTGTCCGAAGAAAGTGAAAAGCATTAAGATATTATAATTATATATTTAAATAGATGGTTGCACCAGCCATAATGTTGGGTATGTATGAATGATAAAAAGTATACACCAATATTTAAAAAAAATCTAAATGTTTTGAATTGTCATGTCGGTCATCTTTGGAAAATTAAAAAAAAAAATACAGAATGTATGATCTCCAGGAGATTCATACTTACCCCATTGATTTTTACAATGCGAAAATTAACCCAATCATCGATAGTTTGATCGGTTTTACGCGTGTCATAATTGTTTAAATAATATGTTTCACCAAACGACATCGCAACAAGCGATCGGGCATCGCTTACTTACGGAACCAGTAATTAAGAATCCGGTCACATAGCAACCCATTGTTTACAGCTTAGTGTTAGTAACAATACTGTATAAGATAGCTTTTCATGTGTGTTTTGAATCTCATCTTCACACCAATGAAAAAACTGAACAGTAGCATGGCACCAAGTAAAAAGTTTAGTCATTTGTGAATAATGCCGTAGAAATTCCGAGAAAATGTTTGATAACTTTGTTTAAACGCTCTTTAATTGTTGAGAATATTATTTTCTATTGATATGGTATGTTCGCTTGGAGTGAGTTTTATTCTCACGTCAACGAGCCGGGGTCAAGGCAAGGATGCCTACAAATAGCTAAGTGTACGTAGCACGCCACAGCGAGCAATCAAAAAAATATTTATGAAACATTGTTTATTTTTTCAGAGGCTCTTTATTCCAAAGTCATTACACCCGCCGCTGATGCGCTATCTGAAGTCTCCACTGACAATGGCGAGGAAAGACGGATTATTTCTTCGTCTTTTGTATTACAAATCTTACCATATATAAATATGTGACGGTATTCATCCGATGACGTATTTTGGCTTCTGATGAAGTAACGAGTAACAGATTTTAGAAAATCGTCAATCCCAAGGAAATACCAATATAAGAAAAGCCAATCAAACTATGAATGGGCTATTAAGATATTTAATGGGATGAGTAGGTACTAAAAGGTTCGGAGAAGCCATTTTCACACTTTCGATATATAAATGTATGAGCTTTCCTTCAGACCATATACGTGTATTAACATGAAGGCGCAAGTATTTATATACTAAACGTCTTACTAATGAACGTGTCTTAAATTTTACACAACCGGGATAAACCTTCAATGTAGGGTAAATGGTTGTTTTCCAGTTGTGTAAAATTTAAAACACATTAAAAAAGGGCGCAAGAAGGAAAGCATGTGGCGTTTCATCATATGTACATATCTATCGGATAAATTGTAAGAACCTTTCAAATAGGAATCTTTCCCGTTAATAAAATGATATTTATGCTTTTTGAAGGTCATCGGCTTGCAAAAATTTTTATTTTCTTAGCTTTTAAATAATTTTTATGACATCTAAAATAAACATAAATAATAAAGTTCACCAAAATCGAAATTAAAATCACGGCAATATTTGTGCAGGAAATAAAATGAATTTATACCTAATATGAAATATTAAATAACATAACTAACTCAGAAGTGCGAAAAATTCCAAAATCAAATCCAAATTTTGAAAATGGAATATACAATAATTTTCTGTTAAAAGTATTACACCTTACTTTAACGATTGTCTGAACTCTTTAAACAACAATTAAATCCTTCCAATTATAAAAACAGACAGATGTTCCATATTTAAAACATGGTAGTAGAACGAAATGTCATTTGCAACTGTATATACATGATTGAAGCTTAGGTAGTATGTTCTGTGAACACCTCACTAGGAGAACCTGTGCCGAGGTGTTCGCATGGGTGTTATTCTGCCATCATAGGTGGAAACACAATATCCTCCCTCGGAGTCTCCACCGTAGTTCCACCCATGGTGGCAGTATTTACATTATTAGGTTAGAAGTTAGAAGCTGTGTTGACATGTAATCATAATTATTATATGGACACAATGTAGTAATTTGAGGTAAGTTACGTATCAAAATGTTCTGTAGACACACTGTAGTACAAGAGTACAGATACATTGTACAAATGTAGAACATGATTTAAACATCATAATATTATATTTGAGTAATGAAAAGAAAAGTAAGAAATATTCACGAAGTGAACTTAATGAGCAGTTAAGTTGAAAAGGGAAAAAAGCAAAACAGAAGTTATTATACAATTAATTGTATAAATCAAATACTAAATTGATTATTATGTTGGGTTTGGAGTAAATGGTTTTGGAAAAATAGTGCTCCTTTAAAATTCAATTTAAATTTTAGTTCATTTTACCAGATTTCACGCGGGAATAAATCACACAGGAATAACAACCGAAATTAGTATATTTGATTATATATTGCCATTTTTACAACAATTTACATTTGAATTAAACCAGGCATTTATAAAGTCAATAAATTTAATGTTGAAATTTACACAGTTATTTACATGGTTTATTGAAATATTTAGATAAATGAAATAAGTCGACAAGAAAAAAACAAATGATGAAATTGTTATTCACATACCACAATAATCTTTGAAAACCACTGGATACAATGTAAATTACCATCAATACAAAAAAAAACAATCACAAAATACTGCAAATTTTTACATAAACGCTCAATATCAAAGCTTGCACCAAAGGTTAACACGAAGAAAAAACAAGATGCTTATTGTTTTCTGGCAGAACCACAATAATTAATCTAATGAATTCAACATTCATAAGACTCTTCTGACTGGCCTACCATTGTTTTCCTTTTCATTCTTAGTTATAAATTCAAAACATATTCAGCAATGCCTACGTCACAAGACTGTTATAAAAATACATGATTGCATCAATTTACATAGTTATGTAACTGTTAATGTACGTTTTTAATATTCACTTCTCCTGCTTATGTTAATGTATGTTTATTGTTTTACATAAAACGTTTCGGAGTTTGCGGTAAATTTAGTGCTTGGTTATTTCGTTCGATGAGAAATGCACTTTGTAAATTTTAAATATAAAATATATTTTGTGATAATCAATAAAGCAGATTTATCTCAGCTTCCTTCAGATGCTTTCAGTTTTGCTGATACTTGGCGAATGTCACCGCTTTGAAACCAACGTTTTTTTAAAGTTATCAGCTCTTCTTATCAGTGGGTGACCTTAATTTCTCGTCTCCACAAATGATGCTCTTTGAATTTCATCGGCCATACATTAACTGTCCATCTATCACATTCACGTGCCCAGCACAGTTACACAGTGTGGTAATTGTGACAGTAAGGTAGGCTAAATTTGTCTTACTTCTTGCCCACGTATTAGTCTGTCTATTCCACAAGAGGACACCTATCATGGCTTTTTCCTTGTCTAAAATAATTGCCACGTTTCTCAAAATGTTCTTAGTAACAGTTCACGTTTGCACACCGAGCGTGAGTTATCTATTGGAAATGAACCCTTTCTTGTTAGGATCGTCTTCTTTTTGAGAATTCACTTGAAAAGTCACTTAAACGACGTTCTGTTTAAATATTCTTCAATAATGAAAATTCGACAGTTTAGAACACAGCGTGCAACATTTGTTGACCAGCACTGGATAAAGTGCGTTGATCTTGCCTGGTGAACAGTGAGCACTAAGACGTCTTGACCGAAGAAGTAACGGATGAAGTCCGTAGTTTGGGCTCATAAATGCTCCGTCAGGTGGAACGTCCGGCGATAAACGGATCAGAAACCACCGAGCATAAAGGCACAGAATGTATGCCATCCATCTATCTGACATTATTGTCAATCATTAGCTTTGCTGCCCGGGGCCTGGTGCCTGATGTCCGCTGGCCGCTGTATGGTGTATGGTGCCCGGTGCCAGCTCTGGTAGGCCTTTTGTTCCGGGGCCGCGGCTAGTCACGCCAATTAGCCATCGGAATCCTCGACCAGCCGGGCGAGGAAAACTCCACGGAAAATACATCGCTGCATTGTTAGGGCGCGCGTTAAACGAATAACTCTCGAGACGAACTATGTTATCAACCTGCAGATAGTTGCTATCCAGCTCCGCCCCAGTTCTCTCGAACACTCTTATATTACTCTTGTAAAATGTGAAACAAAATGACACCCAAAGCGTCACAATATACCATATTTTATGGCGATAATGACGTTGCAAAATTAAAATTATAATATTTACCTAGATATTACCGACACACATCTCTGCAAACCTTTTTACGCCAAACAACACTATTATTTATTATAGGATTGGGTGTAACTTATAAGAACACGCACACAACCGCTTTATGCAGCACATAAATTAATATATCTTATTTTATTATATTATTACAGTCTATCGTAGGTACACACCGCTCTACATGCTAGCTACAAACGGAAGTGCTGTCATCTCTAATGTTCAATTAAAACTGTCTAAGATTTTTTATGCAGATGCATTTCTCTACCTGCTAGTTAAAAATAATTCTTCTTAAACCATGTACATATTTATCAGAACTTCTGTTTAAAGAATTTAAAGTAAGAAATTTTAATGTATTATATTTATATCAAGCAACATTACATATTAAAAAAAATAATATTCTAAATAGAACGTACTCAAATATAAATTAATAGAAAACTCAGATAAACGTAATTTCTCCCAACTCCAATACGTTAAAAAAAACAATGGGTAATTCAGCTATAAATAAATATCTCGTTAAATCTTTTGATACATTACCAGAAATTATAAATTACAAAAAATATTTTAAAGTTCATCCTAAAAAACACATTTACAACTAATATATAAACTGAATAAATAGAACACATAAATAAATAAACAACGAACATAATAACATATCACCCTTACACACACACCTAGCTTTATTATGGTGGTTCATCTTATGTATATATAAATAAATAACAATATGTGAAATGCTTACTATGTACATTGTAACATATTTTATGTAAATGATATAATTTTTTTTATAAACATAAAAATATAATAATTACAGGGATTTTTGTTGAGAAAGTATTTCTGGTTATGTCGAACTTGTTAAATAACTGTACTTTTATATTTTTCCTCACAAGCTCAACGTCCTATTTATTTGAGTATAGATTTTAGTGATTTAAGTTATGCGTGATTGTATGCAACTGCTCCTAACCATCTGGAGCCAGTGAGAATATGACATCCTTAACTGGGGTGTATTGTGAGGTTGAAGGGTAGTGGATAGGGAATGGAGATGGGAAAGAGGGAGGTGCGAGAGTACCTGGCTAAACACAACTGAAGCCATTTGAAGCAACGATTCAATTCTGAATGGTGGTCTTACACCAGCGCGATACTGAGAGTATCCTCCACTCTGGAAACGCCGCAAGTATACCATATATTATTTTAAAGTGATAAATTGTGACATAACTAAAATTAATAAAATCAAAATTACTTGCGCTTGCCGGGATTTGAACCCATTTAGGCTTGCTAGTCGAGAGCCTTACTCCTCGACCACGGAGTCCATCATATACAAATGGACGACAAGTGATCGATAACTTACTCGAATATTATATTGGTTGAATGTTTTTTAACGTTATTGCGACGAAATTTATTTACATATTTTTGTGCATTTGACATAGAGAACAATATATAAATTACATATTAAGCTAAATAATGTACACAAAGATATTGGAGATGTCTATATATACATGTAATATATACATGTAATAATACGACAAGCACAGTGTGCGTCGAGGATAAGCTGCAATATAGACGTGAATACACATTAAATTATTTTCCAACTAGGCAGCGCCTTTTCCAAGAAATTAATCATGGCATTAATTTTTGTTGTTTAGTACGTAATGATAAATAAAAAAATATATAACAATTATTGAAGACAATATAATTTCGATTCTTAAACGAAAATTGGAAAAGAAAAATCAGAATAAGATACTGTCGCATCTAGGGCTTGAACCCACTGAGCTAGTAGAGTTGGTATTCCATTATCAATTTAGATTATTTTTGTAAACGAATAAAACTAAGAGAACATTACCTCCCTTCATGGTAAAGAAATATAAATCTCCATCAAAGTTATTTAATTGTTAGTAACGGTTTTTCAGTTTATATTATTACAAGTATTATATTATTTCATCGTTATATAACAATATTACGATCTGATTTAAAATGCTGTTGTGTGCATGCAATCTTCAAGTAAATCCTTGGTAGACATAACAGTAAGAAGTTAGAATTTAATCGTTTAAAATTACCTGGAGTTGTATTTTTAATTTGTATTAAAATTCCTTGAGTTATCAGAAAACGGAAATGAGTAGGTACATTGATATTAGCTTCGATGCGGAACCAGTAGGTATTAATAACTCTAGCTCCGACGGGATACGATTACACATAGTTTTGCATCAACAAAATGAATCTAAAATTGGGCTAAGTTAGGTAATAAAACATATTTGGTTTACTGTTTCGTATTATGGTGATTTCTGTTATAGGGTTCATTGAGATAACTTGATTGCTAAGGTTTTTAGAAAAAAGATAAAGAATTTTCACTTTGTAAAGGAATTGTGAAAATCATTTTTTTCCTCTAAAACGAACAAAAATCTTCAAAATATGATTTGAGATATAATGCCTTGTTGTGCTACCTCCTTATAACATTACAGTTTCCATCATCAGATCAGATGTGTATCCTGCCCTGATGATGGACACTGACCGAAACGTTGACTAAAGAAGGAGGTAGCGCAACACGGCATAATACCCCCAAAACAAATCACTATAATATGTGAATATCCAAATATACGAGTAAGGACCCTTGGTGTTTTTGTATATTAAAATGCAGGTCAATAATAAGGTAATTTGGTGATATGAGGTAACTTGATAGATTTGCCGTAACTTGGTGAATGATTTTTATTTCAGGTACAAAAATCAGTATATTTTATAATCATAATTAACATAATTGTATTTATTCCGGAATGAAGAGAAGTCAGTGCTATCCCACACATCTCATAGAGAGTATAAATACATCCAAGCATTAAAGTTAGAATATATGTATAAATAATATAAATATACAAAAAATGCTAAAAACAAAGTAGTAGGTACCTATTATAAGAGAATAAATTATAACACAATGTAAATATAAATAACATATTTATATTATAACATGTATATTGTATATTATAATAAATTATCCCCTTAAATACCCTCAGTTTCGGCTGGGCTACTAAGTTCCACATACCTATTTGTTATACGTCAAACAATGTTGGATGTACAAAAACATATGTTATTATGTTTTAAGTTTTAGACAACCATCTTTTAGTAAAATCGATGTTTAGAGTGTGAAATAAAAGAATCCACGCAGATTATGCGGTATTTCATAACCAGCAGTGGTGTATTGTCCTAAAGTTCTATTATAAAATGAAAAGTCATAGTCATAGACTTTAGCAGGTCAAAGTTAAAACATGTAACTAATTTTTTTGTATTTTTAGCCATAAATATAACAAGAAATAACGATTAAATATTCGTCAGCTGGAGAGGAGCAAATAAATACCTACTAATAGCAATAAATAATGGTCACCATACGAAATTCGAAAGTTCCTTAAACTGTGTTGATTGACTTGATCTAAATAGAGCAGACTTTCTAAATACGTTTTTAATATTTTTGTACCCCTTCTCCATTACCATTTTCCTTCGCCAACAAATTGAGGGTACTATGGAAATATTCATACTAGGAAATGAGACTCTTTTTTAATTTTTTTAAATTGGAACAGATTGTGATTCAACGATTCTGACAAGCGATAAAGTAGGCACCAAAATTATTTCATTAATTAATTATTCCTACGCTAGTAGAATCGCAAAAAGAAGTAACAATCTGAAAAGATTTGAGGGTGACTGTGGGATATCACTCCATAGGTAATAATGTTTCTGCATAATAATATATTAACATCTTTTATGTAAAGATGGTACCTACTTGTTACCTACCTGGGTTGCTAGCTACTATAGGTACCTACCTTTAAAGACTAATCACGATGTGTCGGTTTTAAGTATTTTTTTTATTTACTATTTAAATTGCGCAAATTTAAAGTTTCACAAAAAATGTGATTGATGTTTTTTAAATGTATTTTCTTAGCTAAAGCTTTCTGAGCTGATATTTCTCTTTATTAGGCTTCATTTCAACGACAAAATATGTATTTTTTTAATGTCTAATGTTTTATTATAAAACTCGAACCAACAGGAATTACAAGGATGTGACAACTTTCAGTTTCGGGATTAGTCGTATTTTAAGTGTGATTCGTAACGAAGATTTTTTGTGTTTTATAATTATGATATTTGCAATAATGATAAACAGGGTTAAACATATTAATAATTCTATGCTAGCCCATTGTACGAAATACCTAAACGTATATAATATCTTATATAATAAGTTAGGGGAGAAGTGGCATAATAGAGCCTCTTTTTTTCTGACCGTCATACATTTTTATGACGACCTATTCAAAAAGAAAATGACGAGAATACCGCACAAGAGTCCCAACTGTCTGGAGCCACTGATGGTGTGATATGCCATTTCCAATTGTGGTATGTTGTGAGGCTGAAGGTAGTGGAGTGGGAAATGAGATGGGAAAGAGGAAGGTGGGGGAGTACCTGGCGATTCAGATCTATAGATACTTAAGTCTTAACAATATTTTCTGTAAACCTCTTTCGAACACTTATATTTTATTGTTTAAAAAAATATCAACACATGACTTCTTCAAGTATTCATTAATTCATTAAGTAATTTTCATTTAGGGTTGGTCCGATGCTCTGTAGGGAATCCGCTTGCACAGCGCGGGTGTAAACTGTGCACCCTAGACTTGCGGAATTCAATACTTCGTTTGTGTGAAAGCACTATGAAACAATACATGATTATTACTTCAATGTTGAAAAGCAGAGATAAAGTTGTAAACGAAGCAAGGTATTTAATTAATAATGCAGCAATAAATTTAACTCAGAACAGGTTGTGTGATGGATAAACCCCAAAATGTATTTTGTAGCAGTGAAAACTCTACAAAATACATTTTTGACTTCGAGTGGACAATTTTTTTTTTATCTACGCACTGTCAAATGACAACGGATGATATATGTCCAGTTCTAATTGTAGCTACCGGCCCTTCCATGCCACTTTTCCCCTTCCTAGTAAAACAATATCAATGACTTGCATATAAAACAAGCATGGCACGAATTAATTGTATAATATGTGTAGTTCTATGTAATTATGCGTAATCACAAATCATTCGTAAAGCAACACTTCAATATCTTTACAGAAAATTATGAAAAGGGCTTTGTTAGTTGAACCGTGGTAAACAATATATTTTATAATAAAATCGCGTTTCCTATGCATCCGGTAGACCTACCTACCTCTGAAGGTCTGAAATACCTGGAAACTTGGAAAATACGTTTTATCATTGAACAAAAAACGCGAAAAACAATAGCTAGCGTATCATAGTCACCGGTAATTTAATACTGCGGTAGAAGAGGCACCGTCGGTACTATTTTCTCGCGACCAGCGGCACGCGAGGCTACGGCAAGACCTAGCTACTTATTCTAACAGGGTCTTACCTCCTTCATTTGTTCTAGGTAACAAGTCACACTTATTTTCACTTGACGCAATGGCCACGACATCAATAACGACAAATTTACTTTATTTTTTCTCTCTAAGCGATACAACGCAACGCTTAATTTCGATTTTAGCTCCGAATCCTGTAATCCTCATGTTATTTTGACATCCTTTGGGGGATTTTTAATATCACATAGAAATAATACGCAATATATTTTAAAATATATTATTTCTTCGTATTTAGAAATTATGTTTTATTTTAATAAACTTTATTTCAGCAAGAAAGGGGAAGTTTTGTGGAATTCAGAAATAATCAGCTGTAGGCAGACTGATTCAACTTAAGCGCAAGCCTAATACTAAGTTTGGTGATCCCGGTTTCGGAGCATCTGGGCCGAAGTCTTGGAATAAACTCCCTCCGGAACTAATATCCATTGAATATACCATTCTTAAGAGAAAGTCCAGTTACATTCAATTTACAAATTATAACCTTAATCCTGTATCTAAATTTCGCTAAAAAACAATTAAATAATGTTAATTAAGTGTTAATCTCAAGTGACCTACCAGGTAAGTATGGTACTGTATATTATCTCCATACATAGTTAGTAATCACATATATCATTGAAGAAATGTATTATATATCTGTACAGCGCCATAGAGATGATTTTGCACAAAAACGGCGCTATAAAAATCATCCAAATAGTATTATTATTATTTATTTCTTAAACCAAATTATTGCTACGTTTTTTTATGTATATATTTGAATTGTCTCCGGATGGGCCGCACAACGCCGCTCCCGACTAGCAAATAAATTAATTATCAAAAGGTCAAAATAAAGTGCATTAAATCAACTGTGACTATAATAGAGAACTCGGGCGTTTCCATCAATGTTCATGTATTTATTAACTTACTTGCTTGTTGGAAGTGCGTTTGGCGGCACATCCGGAAGCAACTATCATTAATAAAGCGGAATTAATAAATATTTTAGTGCTAAATATTATGTTTCAAAGAATAGTTGATCGACTTATTATTCCAGTGTAAAAATCGTGGACCTTTTAGATGAAATTTTGGAAGATCTTATTAAAATTTATGAGTAACTAGTAGTACTGATAATTTACATGTGAACTATTTTATGGAGAATATAGCAAAGCGGTTGTTATTGTTATAATTGGATTGGAATTTCAATTAAGTCGAGAATTTATCTGATTAAACAAAATGTGATGTGAAGCCGGCAGAAGTTTATCGTTTCACCAATCTCAAAAAAATATTTAAGCACTTTGCTGAAACAAATTAAGAACTATTTCGTGAAACACGTAAAAACTACGATACGTAATAATGTATAGTTGAATCTCGACATAATCAGTATTATTTGTTTAGTGTAAATTACTTGACGAAACTTGTTAAAACCTGGTTTAAAAAAATATAAAGAAAATAGGTTGAAAATTAAGAAAAGGTACAGACAGCTTTTAGGGGTGTGCTAATTTACATAAAGGATTCAAAATACCCATTATCCGGTAAAACACGACTTCCCCTCTGACTGAGACCTACCTTGGTTACTGGCGGCCTACATATTGCACTGTTTCAGGCTTCTTAGTTAGAAGCTCCATTATCCGGTAAAACACGACTTCCCCTCTGATTGAGACCTACCTTGGCTACTGGCGGCCTACATATTGCACTGTTTCAGGCTTCTTAGTTAGAAGCTCCATTATCCGGTAAAACACGACTTCCCCTCTTACTGAGACCTACCTTGGTTACTGGCGGCCTACATATTGCTTTGTTTCAGGCTTCTTAGTTAGACTTCCCATTATCCGGTAAAACACGACATTCCCTCTGACTGAGTTTTTTCAGCAGAGCTCGCTAGCAGAAATAGCTTTGCCTATTTTTCAAACAGGTCCTGCAAGTGGATTTATTTTTTGGGGTTTAGAGGGTTGACAGCGAAATTCAAGAGTTAAGGTTTCTATTGAATTTTGTGTAATACAAACCGGTTCTTCAAATTCGGTTCCATTTAAGAAATGCAACGTAAATTAACCAAAACTCTATAAAAAAAATTTCTCAGCCAGAGTTTTAAAGAATTATCCCAAATTTTTAGATTTTTCTCTATAGTCAAGTGGGCCGTATGAAAATTACATGCGGGCCGCAAGAATAGGGCCGCGGATTGAACATCATTGGTTTGGAAAAATAATTTTTTACAGCCGAAAATCAAAACAATCACGCATTTATGGCAAGTGCGATTTTACAAACGGTAGGTCATAGGTGCAGTACGGACAAGCTAGTGATAAAAAGATACACAATTCAGTGATATTTTTCTTGGAAGCCTTGAACCAGGTGATGTTAGTTATAATGCGTTAATTTTTTTGAAGAGGAAATTGAAAAGCATGAAAGCAAAATCTTAAAAAAACACCATAATAATAAATGATGAGTAATATAAGTATATTTTTCAAATATATTTTGTTAATAGGTAATACTTACTCGTATTTTGAAAATATACTTTAAATTTGCGAATAATATATTGATAGTAGAGGCATTTAGGTAGGTACATACAATTTAAAAAAAACCGATAAGGAGCAAATTTAGTTGGTCCCCTCGTGGTCATCATAACCAAGTTTGAGTGTATTTTTATTTAGAAAAATAATTAAAATAAATATATAATTCTTCACGGTTTACTCTAGTATAATGTAATCACTAAACAAAATTACTTAAAGGTGTTTTTTCAAGTTTTTCAGAAGACATAATTTGTGTCGATTTGAACATTAATACATTGTTTTGTTTCCCGGTTGCCCCATTGTAAGTATTACATTACAGTGCTGCAGTACGGCAGTATGGCCGCGCTGCAGTATGACTGGTGAAGTGTCCGGGCCGGCTGCAGTAATGACGTCTGATGGCCCCGTCATACAAATAATAGCTCGCAGGCCACTATTGTTGTCGGCGAAACTGGTAATTAGCCGCGGCACGCCTCCCACGGCAGGCAGCGGCGCGGCGGTGTGTCGCACCTACCCCACTCTACTCCGCTGTTACTGTAATATACCCCACACTCACTAGAGTCACTGCTCGTAGCTCAATACACCGCAGTCGGGGTGATTGATACAGTGGTTAGAGGTCTGCACGCACTAAGAAGGCAGATATTTAAAGATTTATGGTGACCAAAGGTGATGGTAAACGAGCAAAATAAATAGCATATTGCCGAATAATCGACTTGGCCGTCATTACTATTGCTGGGGTGTTGACCGTCAATATTGTCGTGTCTTGTCAAGATTGCTGTGATGTATAAGACAAATTCGCGACACGAAAAATCGATCTCCTGCAATAACCCCACCAAACTTATATGAACTTATTACATTTAATTGCTTATATTTATCACTTTAGAAATTATGATAGTTTTGCGTATGTTTTAAGTATGTGGGAGCATAGTATATAACACAGCGAGAAGGAAATAGATTTGACCAGGCAATATTGTAGTAATATCGGTAGGTACACAACTATCTTGACCAACCTTGCTGGCAAGACATTCAAAAGTTACTCGTTTAATTTCTTATTGCAAATAAGCTAAAATTTTTAGTGACAACTGTCTGAAACTCTAATGTAGCGTTCCGGCTTGCTAAGATTGAATGATGAACGAAATTGTTCTTGTTTGGGGCTTAAAATTCCTTAAATAGACACATATACGAAAGTCCTACATACGCATATCAGGAATCAAATAAAGGTGATAAACATGATAATTGACCATAACCTTAGATGGATACCTCACATCAAACAAATCACAAATAAACTTCTCAAAACAATACAAATTTTCGTAAACATAAGAAAAAATAAAACAATTGAAAACAATATATTTTGCACTTTGCCAATCAATAATAGAATATGGAATTATTGCTTGGGGAGGAGCAAAAAACTCGGCTATCAATTACATAGAAACCACACAGAAAACGATCTTAAAGGTAATACTAAAAAAACATAGACTGACTGATACAGACCAAATATTCATCAGCTGTGACGTATTAGAAATACGCCAATTATACGTTAAACCACTACTAAACTACATTTTTGACAAAAAATATAAATTTTAACCTACACAAAATAACACTAACAGACCAGTTAGACAGGCGTACAAAGAAAACATAAAAACTCCGACAATAAATTCAAGCTTTGGACAAAGACACTACCAATACCATGCTATAAAAGCTTTCAACAGTGTAAAACTTGAAATTAAAATTGAGGAAAATAAAAATAAATTCACACACAAAATTACAAAATGGATTAAAGAACAAAAAAGACAATATTACCAAAATGTCATAGCATAAAATAAAAATAAAACCTACACGTAACACACAAAACCAATATAAACACACATCAGTCATAAACACAGAAGATTATATTTTAAATGTATTATTTTCTCTTTAAATGTATTATGTAGATTATATTTTCATATTATAAAATGAAAGCCTCAGCACAGGCAAGCCACCCAGTGAGGCCAACATTACTGTAAAACTTTGAAATGTAAAAAATATCGTACCAAATAAAAATAAAAAAAATTAAGAAATTAGAAAAAATTAAAAATTGGGACAAAAAAACTCCCGAATAGTGTTGTATTTTTCTAAGAATCCTACCTCGGTTTATCCACAAACATATACATTATACCGTATAATTAATATCTATGTAAGAAGCAGGTAATTTATTGTAAATGCAGTGCATCATGTCAAACATTTAGATGCTGTTTTTGTATGAAAGAAGATGCCTTCGTCCGGTTCGCCGAAAGATTCTCCGCGGTTTTTGATTTTAGCATCACAATCGTGGCGAATTTGTGACACTTTTGATTTTTTCTTAGAAACGGAATGTCGAAAACCTCGTCTTTGTCATCAGCTGACGGATGAGGCATGAGGCATAAGGCATTGCCAGCGACGAGTTTGTCAAATGCACGGGCGTTGAAATATTTACATTGTCTGGGACAAACCTTCGGCGCACATGAATATGTATAAGGCCGCTAGAAAGCGTTCATAACAGACTTTTGAATGAAAGTTTAATGTTTTGAAATGATCCTTACGTACAATGGCACCATTAAAACAAATTGCCGTGGCTACGGAGCATTCTAGCTGTGATTGGTGTTCAAATTGCGGCTTTGACACTTATTATTGCACGGAAGACAAACATATTCATAGCTAAAGCTGTTCTTTAGATTGTCCACTATTTCCTAATATAAGATTGCTTCATTTCAAATATTCTTAATCAAAAAGGAAAAATACTTCAATCTGCCTATATCTCGATTTTTATAATTGCCTGCGATTGTGAGCCATGTGCGAGTATTTTCAGAATTTCGAAGAAAATTAATCGTCTTAAGTCAAATAATAATATCAAATAATAAGTACTAACATAAATGTACACCTAATAATTGAATGGGTAAGGCTTAATTCAAACGTGTTATTGAATATTAATCATATAGGGGCTCAACAAATTATTTCTTACGGTACAAAGTTGAATTTTGAAATGAAATATCAACCGGACAAATTGAAGATAATATATTTTATTTTTAAAATATTATACCTCCAATTTTGGTTGAAAATGAATTAAGAACTGAATACTCGTCAGTACTTAACAAAGATTAGATTTTTATAGGTTCGAATTCGGCATCTCCTAAACCCACCGTCCCAAAGATATAAACATATTAAAATATATTATAAATCCTCGAAACAATGTTTTTATGAGCACAGAAATTGTATATCAATTATATTTATCTTTATGCCAAACAAAGTCCATGTCAAAATATTGTATTACCATAAGTTACAGATGATGTGATATGTAACTACACACTAATTTTCAAATCACAAAATCTGTTGTTTCCAGGCGTGCAAACCTTCAAACTCAGTTTTGTTAATATTATGTTTTCTGGAGATACAATGTTTTAACTCTAAGCCATCGATATAGTTCAAGAGAATTTTTTTGAATGCGGAAATTTCAGACTGCACCGCTTTATCATTTTATATATTTATGAGTACGAACAAAAAATTTCACAGACTTTCAATATTTTAAATAGGACCACATACAGTTTTCCCTAAAGTGTCACCTGCAATCTACTGCTATATAGATGACGGAAAAATAGTAAATGGTTTAGTCGTTTTACCCAAAACATTTTTCCACACAATAAAAATATAGAACACATTAGGTACCTACTCCAACCTACCTCCGATCATTGAATTATATAAGAGGTGGTAATTATATTGGCGGGTGAGTTTGTACGAGTACCTACTTATCTACTTAGTTTGGGTACCTACCCAGAGCCCACGGACTGAGTATGACGCAGGTTACGCGCGTCTCGAGTGCGCATGCCCCTCACCGGATGATGTTTAAAATTCAAAATGGCCGCCAGACTTCCTTGTCACACGTCTAACGAAGAAAAATATATTTACAAAGGTAGGTACCTACCTACATTCTTACAGGTTTACCGTATATTTTTAGGTTTGAAATTCTCAAAATGATAAACTTTATTTTTTCTGAGACAATCTTAATACGAAATATTAAAAAAAAAACACACCTCGGTCAATATTCAATTAAAAAGAAGTAATATTATAAGTAATTAGATTAATTACAGACTATTTTATAATCTCATTAAAAAAAATGTTGAATCCACATGCGTAGCACTCAGAATTGAAACGTTGCCTGAAATGGCTTTGGCCGTGTTTGGTGACCAGATCTGAATACCCAGGTACTACCCCACCTTCCTCTTCTTATCACCTTCCCCTCCCCACTAACTCCAGCCTCACAACCACCCCAACTGGGGATGTCATAGTCTCACTGGCTCCAGACGGTTAAGATTAGTTGGGGCTCTAGTGCGGTTTCGCATAAAAAATCGCACTTACTATATTTTTAACAAAGTCAGGAATCTATATCCAATCTTTCCCCTTCCCCCTCTACTTTTATAATCTTTATACTATTAGTGTGTGTGCTATAGACCCATTGGCTCTGAATTGTTTGAAGAATGCTGTTGCATAAAAAATCACTATCTGATCTTGTTAAAAAATGCCATAAAACAAGTCCGTTAAAAAGACAAAAATTGTTGGCGCTTTATTAAAAACGAGTGCGTATTATCTTACCTTGTAATAATTATAAATAATGGATAGGTGTTAATGTTTGATAAATAATTAATGATTTACCTCACGAGTGCTTTAATGCCTTGATTACATATGCATTCATCTGATACAATGCATTTATTTGCACTCTAAATAACACGTGGTTTAAATACAAACAAATTTATTTGAAGGCAAACTAACATCGTAAAATAGTTTTTAAAAGTATAAATTTACATAATTTTAAATGTTAAAATGTATTATTTACCTTTAATTATGTGAAAAAACATGGGCGAGCGCCATCAAAACATCATTAGCGAACACATCAATGCGAGTTTTCAAAACACTCGATAGGTGTCTCTCGCGTCGAATCGACCAATCAACTTGGCGCTTTTCACTGCATCCGGTAATACTTCGTTTCCACAACAACATTTTAAACTTCACTTTTGAATTTTCAAGTAACTTATTTTTTTTTATTTTTATGATAATTAACTTCAATATATTTTTTTATAACTTCTATCAAAAATCACTTCAATTTATTATTAACCTAATTTTTAAATGAAATCAAACATAATATTATGCAACAATATTCACAGTTTAAAGTAAGTGTGTAAGTAAACTGAGCACATGTCACAAACTCTCAAGCTCACAACAGATCGCGCCACTGGTCCACCGCTCCACGTGCCCGAGTCGCACCACGTGACTGCAGAACTGTCACTCGCACGTGGCGCCGACCACAACACACTTTCCCCTGCCAGCTGTTACCTGGTACCTGGTATCTACCACCAGCGGTAGCAGCCATCACACAGTTGTCTATGCGGCCAATCTACGGCCCGCATGCTAATTCGTTCGCGCCGTGTGAATTATGCAAATACACTAATCGCTCATTACGTAACAAGTCCGCGCTCTGATTACTATTTCAAGCAACATTTGATTTCATCCCGAGAGTGATGATGAGAGACGACAAAGAAGGTGCCTTCACGTTGAGAAGTGGTGCAAGAATGGACGCCATCCTCCAAGCCGATGTGAATTTTATACTATCCACCATAACGGAGTTAGTCTCCTCCGAAAGGCTGGTGCCTCCACCGATTCGTTATGCATACAGCACCAGGGGTTGTTGAATACAGCTCACTTTATACTCACACTTATTTATGAACCAGCACCGAGGCCGCGGCGGTTCCCGATACCTCTATACATTATACAATATCGGCTTATGCCCCAGTGTTCCAGCCAGCAGCTCTCTCCCATACACCAGCGGGAAAAGGGCTTTTTATGTATTCACTTTTCAAGTCTCCACCTCATCTGCAAGTCGTATTATGGACCTAATTAACAAGTTAATATGGCCAGTCTATCCGGGCGGCGAGGCGCGCGGGCACGTCACGGAGACGGAGGGCGATATCTGCTGCAGCGCAGTAAGGGCGGCTGCCGCACCGGCGAAACCAACCCCTAACACGGAGACGCCTATGCTAGAACTGTTATTACTGCCTTTACCAATGTTATGCTGACTGTATATTAGCATCACTATGTCTCGATATGGAAATAAATCAATCTTTACATTAAAGCAATCGCTTTGATTTAGGGGTTAGTTTAAAAACTTGATTATCACGTAACTGATTCGGTATACTTATTACAATAAAGTGTTATTTTTTTTAAAATGAAGTTTTTTTCTCACTGTTATGTCGAGTTTAATGCTAAACAGATAAATTTACGCAATATTATTGTAGAATTACGTTTTTTGTAATTATTTAGTAAAAACTATAAATGAAATAAGCTGCTTCTCTGTGACGCTAATAGAGCAGCCCATCTATATACAATATTCAGCCGAAGTTCACCAACTTTGCAATTGTAAGGAGGAGTGCCGCTTGTGCTTCATGAATTTTGCTTCAAATTCTGCCTCCTTCTCCCCTCACCCCAATCATTCCCCATCATACATAATAACACAAAGTATAATGTGCCCTGGCCGAAATTCATATAAGAATATGATTCTTGCTCGCGCAGCCCGAATATATTTAACATCTCATTTTCCCTCCACGCAGGGGAAAAGAAAACAGTTTAACTGAAGTTTGGAACTAATGCCGCCGTGGGCGATGAGATAGGGTCAAAGTTTAATGGAATTTTACAGACTCAAACAATCACCCGCATTCCCCTAAGTGACGATAACCTGTGGATCGAAATTCACTTAAAACAACAAACCCATTTGATTAACTATTCAAATGCAAATAGGTTCTCACAATATTAATACAATGGCGTGAAAAAATAAGATAAGGGTAAACACCTAATTATTCTTTACGATCGTTAAAAAAATGTTATTACATAGTGCTGATAATTATAAAACTCTTGACCCGGACCAGTGGGTGAGATATCTTCCCCATTTCTATGAAACTCAACTCCCCCGGCCACAAGTTTCTCTTGTCATATCTTTTCCAAGGTGAAAAAACTTTTGAAGGCAATGATCTTTGATCAATGTTAGTCGAATTCTCGCTGTCGAGTGGTCAGCTAAATCTTGAGCAGAGATCTCCAGCATCAAGATGTCTAAGATATCTTCCCCCTCTTTCGTCTCCTTGGGAAGTCAATGGTATACATAATAACTTGGTACTTGATCCGTCAGTATTATTCATACCCTTCAACGACTTGAAACCCAAAAACACGAATAGCCTTTTTGACGTACGATGTATATTTTTTTACAGGCAAGTCAAAACGTATAATTTTGGCAAAAACATTTTAATCCAAATCGTAACTGAGAATCCAACCGTATAATTAAACAATGCAGTTTCGAGTGTGATGTGAGGACGTAATATTCTAAAACTCACAAAATACACAATTCTAATTTTCAATACACATAGTGAATTTATGCTGCCGTTCTTAATATAAATGGTGGTGTAATGGTCAGCATAATTGCCTTCAAAGCAGTTATTCGGGGTTCGATTCTCGGCCGTAGCAAATTAAAAAATATATTTTCATTTTCAAAAAAAGCTCTTTTTATAATCCGTGATTTTTCTAAGGTCTGAGTTAGTATATATATTTTTTCTGATATGTAGAACATATTATCATTATTAAATTAAAAAAATATTATAAACGATCTATGTATTTTTCACGGACCAAACCACATAAAAATAAATGTATTCAATTTTTAAATCCTCATTAGAATTTTACCTGAAAACCATTTCCAGGATAAGCTCCTCCTGAATTCTAAGACAACTGTTTTCAGCCTAAAATATCCTTCCTCCCTTCTTTCTCATCCATTTTCCCCTCCAACTAAACCTACCCTTACAAGCTTCTCGTAACCGAGATTTTCTTATTATTCATAAATAACTTATGCATACAGCAGACAAAAATATTACAAGATATTAATGAAAGAAATGTTAATTTTATACAGTGCAGTAAGAAACTGAGACGTCTCAAGTAGCTGTGTGATTTTTTTCCCGCGTAGAAAATTCGAAAATAAATTTGCTCAAAATTTTACTTTGTATCTTGTTGCAAATTTTTTTGCCGATCAAATAAAGCTGACGCCACGGATAAAAAAATATCACCAGGTGAGTACACAGGTAAGCAGTGTGGAAAACATGATTCCTGTAGTCAGACACATTAATTAACACGGTTAAAGTACACTTATATATGAATGTAGTGAATTTAATTGAATTTTTACTTAAGACAAGGCCAATTTTTGTTTAGAGTAATACTAATCGAGGAATACACATTATTTTAACAAAATAATTTTAGCTTGCTTTCAATTCTATGGCTGCTGATGAAAAAAATGCTCTTGACAAAACTAACGTGAATATTTTTTTTACAACCTTATTAGAGGACCCAATAAGAAGAACCAATATTATTGGTTTCCAACATTTTTTTTTTGTCTCAATAAAAAGGAAGTTCTTTAATTCTATAGCAAATTTTTATAACAACTACAGAATTATTGGTAACAATAATTATTTTACCAAAATAATGTACCTACCTACATATAATATTGGTTACACGGAGAAAACTTACTAATTTAAAATATTGTTCATTTATTAAGAATATCTCTAAATTATTTGTAATGCGGTTAAAAACGGGATTATAGGCCTTAAATGAAGGAACTGACAGCTTTCATAATAAACTCTCAGTAAAACGCGAATGTGTTATCGCGACGTCAGAACACTCGTTCATAAAAAATCTAATATTTTCGAAATTCGTCATTATATATTATCAAGACGGCCGGCGTGGTCTAGTGGTATACGCTTTTGACTACAGATCCGAAGGTCGCGGGTTCGAACCCGGCGTGCGCAAATAAATTTTATTTGATTAATTTGTGTTATTTCACAATTAATTAATTTAAAATAATATATAGTATATTTGCGGCACGTTCCAGAGTGGAAGATACTCTCAGTATCGCCCTGGTGTAAGACCACCATTCAGAATTGAAACGTTGCTTGAAATGGCTTTAGCCGTGTTTGGTGACCAGATCTGAATAGCCAGGTACATCCCCACCTTCCTCTTCCCCATCTCCCTCCCCTCCCCAATACCCTCAGCCTCACAACATACCCCAATTGGGGATGCCATAGTCTCACTGGCTCCAGACGGGAGCAGTTGGGACTCTTGTGCGGTATTACTGTAAAAAAAAAAAAAAAAAAAAATCAAGACAAACGAAGGTGTATGAATACGTATTACGATATATTATGAATGTACTAGAAATTTATTAGGAAACACCCTTAGAATACGTGTTTAATAAATCAGCAATACTCAAAACCAACTAAATATTTACTGATGCTCACATTCCGAGATTTGTGTTTGACTTTTTTTTAATTTTAAAAGAATAGTGCTCGTTTATCTGTGATCAGTTTAAAGAACATTTTTTCCAATAAGCGCCATGCAGCCATCCAATATGAGAAGTTAAATAAAATATGCGAGTCTAACTAAGTATGTACTGTTGTTGTATATCTAAAAAAACTAATTTGATTGGATTTAATTATTCGAGACATTTAAAGTAACTACGCAAAAAAAGGATTTGATATTATTAAATTTAATCAAAATCATTACATACGTAATAAGTTCATTACCGGGTTTTTATCGTCTGTTCACCCATTTTACGCAATGTTTTTTTATAGATGTAGATTGTATAAATGAACGAATTTAAAAGATTTAGGATGGTAATCATAATGCGTCAGTTAAGTACATAATAATGCTTTCAACATATTGTTAACAATAGTGCTCTCGTGAAAGCATAGACCTATATAAAACAGACACTTTACTTCGGCAGCTCGCTCATGTGACGTGAAATTTTCATTTTCCTTCGATCCATTTTTCACTTTTGACATTCCAAATCCCCGTGAAGAATAGAATACATCCATACTCCCACTTCACCTCCTGCAGGGTACGGGATACAGGGCACGGGCACGTGACACGCGGATGACAAGAGAGTAAATATCCGAATAAAGCCGGTACACGGCTAAGGCCTTCACATATGAGATTTATGCACATACGTTATTGCATTGAAGTCCTCTTCCGATATTACGCCCTTCTGGATGTTATCTCCGCCGCAATCACGTATGGAAAAAATTCCCACACACTTTGCTTCCAGACATCCAGGATAATATTGTGTTTAAAATAGGTTTCCGGCGTTCTTTTCTCATCCTTGTTAAACGTACTTTAGAGAATATATTGTTTGCTTGGTATATAAATATAAAAATATCATTTAAACGCCAATAAAGTTTCTCTTCCGTTAACTTGTTTTTGAGTTTCATGTATCTAAATAATTATGCAGTACTCGTGAAAGAAATCAACTGTATTTTTATAATGTTTCGTCATTTATATTTAAATACGATAATATTAAATAATTAAACAATCCATTTTCTTTTTAAGCACCTAACAAATCACAATATTCTCGTAATGTTTGTCAAAATCAAATTAATGCAATTGGCAAAAGGAAAGAGATACTGACACATAAAATTTTAAAATCGAAGTGACCGGTCAGTGGCTGAGTTGGCATCGTGTTTGGGTTCCACCCAGAAGTAGTTTATTCTATTCCTTGGCTGGCTAAGTCCTTCATCACAACACAAGCAACATTTTCCACTTTCTGTGGTGGTAGTAGGAGATTTTCAAATATAATCAGGTTATTCGTAACCCAGGAATGTTTGCTTTTATTTTTTTTTTAAATTGCATCCTATTTTCGGAGAAAGTGATAAATAATAATAATATTTGGATGATTTGTATACCGCCGTTTTTGTGCAAAATCACCTCAAGAGCGCTAAACTTACCCACCCCTTGGATAACATTCCTAAAAATCACACATAAATCGCTTTGCCCCTTTGGTGTAATAAGACAATTAGTCAATGGTTTTGCCATATTAAGGAAATGAATTTATCGTAATTTTTTTTTTCACCAAAAAATATGTAAATCGAATTTAATAATGTTATTAAGTTCTGAAATATTTTAGTTTTTTTTGTATTATTTCGACAGCTTTTTCGGCGTTCATGCCATTTAATTTCAAATTGTTGCCTATTATATGGTAATAATTAGAAAAGTAATAATATAAATACATTATAAAATATTTATGGATATTTTACTTGATTTGATTGCAAGCGCTCTAGCTAGGAGATGCTGATAGGTTAAATTAATGTTATCTTCTGCATTAATTCACTATAAACTATTTTATGATGATATTTTCTTAGAATTTTCCGACTGAGCGATTCTGATTTTCCTCGCATATAACCGGCTGACATTGGCCGCTGTTATCAAAAGAAAAATACCTCCACTTGAACAAACACAGGGAGAAATAAAACGCGTAGGTACATGAGAAGAGCAAAGCAAATACGGGGGATATTCTTCAAAGCTTTTGCACAGCGCTCCGTTTTTATCCTGCTTGACTCCTAATGTGCTGAATTCATACATGAACAATTCCCTCATCCCCCAAGTCTTGGATCTTCCTCGCCCCTTCTCCCCGTACTTCCACCGGGCCCCCGCAGCGTCTTATCGGCCGCCATGTTTCTTTTTTGTAGCGGACCGTTATTTGGGCATGAGGAGCTCGTGGAAATGACACATTCAATAAAATATGGCGATTTTATTATAAGCAGGCACTTGGCTGAAGTCGGCTGCTCGGGGACTTTATCTTACACTTCTTCCTACAGGCTTGATGGTCTTAGAACACTTTCTCATCTAGAACGTCATATTATCAAATTTGCACTTCTTACATATTTGTTTAACCACTTGGCAAACATACATACATACATTTTACACATTACTTACAAAGAGAAAAATGAGTATTGCTTATTTATTAAAATCCTGTTAAGAACGGGATAGCAGGCCATTTCCTAATATAATGTTAGTACTTTCCAAATATATGGGAAAACGTTTTCATGCACCTTCGTTTGCCTTGTTAATAAATAATGACGAAATGCGAATATATTATGATTTGTATGAACTCGTGTTCCGACGTAGTAACAATACATTCCTTGTTAACTAAAAAATTAACATGATTAATAATGATCCTGTTAAAAATGCCATTTTCTTGTTAAAATATTTGTCATTCAGAATATATCGTGAACACGTGTTCTTTTCCAAATAAATATCATGACAATATCAGTACGTTAATATCAATATCAATATTTGTATGAACACGTATTCCGACGTCCTCATAGAACATAAGATTTTAACTGATACTTTGTTAGGAACTCTGTCAATTCATTAGTTAAATGCGTGCAGTCCCGTTTTTAACAGGAAAACGATTAATTTGACTAGATTTTTAAAAAAATAACGGTTTATTATATCAGTTATATCAGTGCGTTTTAACATGATTACGAATAATTTGAAGAATTTTCCTAATAAAATAATATTTTATATATGTATGTTTTTATGTATGTTTTCTACGTGCAAAAACTGCATAAAGAAGTATCTGAATATACGTGCGTAGATAAACGAAGTGGGCTTATTTACAAACATATATCTTTGATGACATTGTTTTTCAAAAATTATTTTTTTAGTCACGTTTTTAACCAAGCACACCAAAAAAGGTGAAATTTTCCTATTTTAATTTGATTTGATGATGCACTCGCTTAGTTCACGTTCGTTCTACTGAAAAATATACCAATTTATGTGCATAGGGATTTGTCGGGTGTAAGTATTTCCATATTGACATACTTTTAAAGCGTATGCAGAAGTTATTCAAAGAATTTCATTTGAGATGCAATTCGAGGTTACAGCGTTCTCTACACCCTTATAATATTACACGTGCAGTGCTGAGAGGAAGGGACAAACACACAGCGTTTTCAGCTCATTTCAAATTCAAAGTATTTTAAGAAGAACAAAGAAGCTGTATTCCAATGACGAGGATCAGGGGTGCAATACTAAAGAGAGATGCTGTGTTAATAACCAGTGATGTAGTTTGGCCGATGAATTTAAATCTGAAATACTTGGTTCTGAAATCAGAAATGCAAAAGGAAATAGTATAATTTATTGAAAAAATATAATTTGTTTATTATAATAATAGAACTCCATATTTTTTTCCGTTTTAAAATTATTATTGGTATTCCGGTTAAAAACGGGATTGCAGGCCTTAACTAAGGAATCAACAGGTTTCCTGATAAACTTTTTGTAAATCACAAATGAATTATCACGATGTTGGAACACGTGTTCATGAAAATCCGAATATTTTTGCATTTCGTCATGATCAACACTTCTGAGAAATTCTACACAAAGAGAAATGGGCAATGTAAGTATACCAACTGCATAATAGTGGCGTAGTAAATAAACTTCTTCAAAATTAAGTATTTTGAATTAGGATTTGGATTTTAACCCACAACCTCCAGATTCGTAAACAAAGAACAACCACGGAGGCCGTCAAACTGCATTAAGCAAGTGTTTAAAAAAAAAAAAATTCTCATTTTAAAAAGAGTTTATCATTCCTCCTCGCTCTTAGCTATTGAGAAGAGCGCTTTCCTCAGGTTGTTTGGATGGAACTAGGTACTAGGTAGGTTGGTAGCGAAATAAGAGAATTATTTGCAGGCAGCGGGATGATATCGGGAGAAAGATGCTTATTATTTTATTAAGGTAACACTTGGATAATTCTTCCATTTATATCGGAAGGGAGATGACTGTTATCTGGCGTCATAGAGGCGCCTCCGTTTTATATTACTTCCTCTGTATATGGTTTTCTCATAGTGAAGATAATGGCCGCGTTGTTTTATACACCTTCGCGTGATTTATAGCACACATTTGTTACTGGCTTTTCATTTTACTAAATATGTTCCACGACCCCTTGGAGATATCTCGCCACTAAAGTATTTTAATTTATCGTGGCAATTGAATGATAAAATGCTTTGTTTTCAATTTTATTCCGCGCTTTTACTCTTTTTATTTTAAATATGTTGCCTTTGCCTTTGTCTTAATATTTAGTATCCTTATTCTAAAAAAGCGCAGAAGGAAAATAATTTTATTTTTGAACTTTATGTTATATACTGGTTAACTTATACATAAAGCACCAGGTTTTACCCATTATCTTTTTAATGATAAACTAATGTTTATAGACGAGGTTTTTTATGCACAGCACAAAGGATAACAATGTATTATATATCCATAGTAATTGATAATATCTCCCGAGTAAAAATAAATGCCGCTGACGGGAATTGAACCCGCCCTTTCTGATGTCCAGTCAGGTGCTCTGAACCACTGAGCTACGTCGGCTTATTCCCAACACGCCAAATAATTCAATATGTACTAGTACTTCAATCAACAATTACTGCTCATTATATTTGGGAGATATTTTCAATTTGTATGAATATTTCAGGCAACTAATTATTGCTTATAATAATTTGTTAGGTTTTACCCAGTTAGGCGAATTAGTGGGTACTATGTAAGTATGTTCATATTGGTTAATGGTATGACTGCGAGTGATTGTTACTCCAAATTTGTTTTGAATTTTTGTCCAGAATTCAGATACCTGTTATAGATATATACCTAGATATCCTACCTGTCATATAATTTATTAACGGAAAATTTAAATCATTTAAAGTGTGTCAAGAATTCGGACTATAATATAATATTTATTTACCAGAAAGTTATTTTAATTCTACAATTATAAAAAAAAAGTGAGATCTCACTGTTTAAGTCATGTCTCAGGGTATCTATTCTCCAATCCAGGCCACTCGCAATCGCCGTCGAAAGTACATACATTGGTCGACATTCTTAATCTTGAGTCTCATCGAAGGTACTTAATTACATACGTCAAACGTCAAAAGTCATTCCACTCGAACTACGAGTGTGTCGACACATTCGTTGTTTGAGTGGAATGACTTTTTCGAGAATCGAGGCCCTGCTCTAACACACACTGGCGACAGTTTACTTTATGTAGATAGACTACACTGAGAAAAATGAGTACGGCTTTTTTATCAAGATTATGTTAAAAATGTGACTGCATGACCATTTCCTATTAAAATATTAGCAATTTAGAAGATATCTGAACACGTGTTCACGTAGGTGGTCTTGTCTGAATATATATAATGGACGAGACGCAAAAATATTATGATTCTTAAAAACACACGTGTTCCGACATTCTCATAAAATATTCGTGCTTTGCTGGTAGTTTGTATTGATTTTTTAAAAATCATTCGTTATAGGCCTCCAGTCCTGTTTTTAAAAGGAAAATGGATAAATTTGAACAGGTTTTTAATAAATGAACAATATTTCATATGAGTAAGCTTTCTCCGTGTAGATACGTACATCGGTGTATAGATGGCGTCCGAGGTCGAGTCGTTACGTTCCTTGGGTACGAATATGGAGGTCACGCATTCAATTCCCGGCGTACGAATTGAATTTCATTTGATTAATTCATGTTATACAATAAATAATATGTTTGCGGCACGTTCCAGAGTGATAGGTACTTTCAGTATTGCTACGGTAAAAGAATACCATTTGGGAATTGTTGCTTGAAAGACTTTGGTAGTGATTGGTGACCAAATTTGAATAGTCAAGTACCTCCCTACCTTCCAATTCCCCATATCATCTCACTTCCTAATGCCTTCAGTCTCACAACAATTACTAATTGATATCATTGTCTCACCAGCTCCAGCAGTTGGGATTTTAGTACTCACTTAAAAAAACCAAATGAAAAATTTGACAAATAATGACAAACACCAATGAAATTCCACTAATAGTTCTAACTACCGCATTCATTCAAATCGTTTTCAGATTTATGTCCATAAAATTATCGCGAAAATTATCAAAACTACGTAGCTTATCACTCAGAGCACTTAATGATCAGTCTATCGATCTGTCTCCAAATGCTCTCTCTGCTAAAGAAGTTTCAAATAATAAAACTGGCAAATTATATCTATCTTTCATGAGGAATTTCCCCTAAGAGAAACGCGAAATCCCATGATTTCCCAGTAATTTTATGCCAAAATGTATCATCACCTTTACCTACAGAGAATGAATGATGTTGGAAGGAAAGTTACTCGAAAAAGCCGCAAGTCACAGGACGCTGAATTCGTTTGGTTTATAGCCAGTGGTGGCTTACGGGAAAATGTGTAATTTGATATTAGCAAATAAATTTTACGAAAACTATTTTATTGATTTCAATGATTGATTTTCAATGAAAATATAAATGCCGGTGTTAGGATTTTATTTTAAACTTGTGACACATTGTAATATTGGGATCAAATTGTCATTCAGCGCCATTTTGATCTATTTTATATTTCGATAGATCTAGGTGCGTTTCAGATGACAAGCTTAACAACATGATATTTGTCTTCTTCTGCTGATCACAATTTGTTCAAAAGTTAAAACTGACTTCTAATCTAAATTTAAAGGGAACCTTTCAAATGTAAAAAGAAACAAAATGGCGCTGAATGGCTATATGATAACAATGTTATAGTTGAATTTCTATTAAATGATTCTACCTTAAGAGATTATTCTATCGTTAGGAGACTTATTCGCGAGATTTACTAAGAAAATCAATTATTACTGTATTTCGTACAATATTGTAATATTTATCTGCTCTGATGTTTTGTAACGAAAACATTGTTTTCCACATTGATTTATAATATTTAGATGAGACATGAAAAGAAAACATAGGTTCCACTTTTTTACCTCCAACTGACCCCCAACTGACCTCCAACTCTCCCAACGCTATAACTAAAACTACCGAATCCGGTCTAACAGCACCGCTTATCGCGTTTTAATCGTGGAACAAGTATTGTATGCAGTAGCGCCTCTAATTGTAGCTCTAAAATTTTCTATTGATGTAAATGTTATAAGCACATTACCATTGTAAAAGTTCAATCCTATCGACGCCATTGGTGGGGCTTTATCATCGTCAGGAAAATCACATTAAATCTTCATAATAATAAAATCCTCCAAATCTGTTTATGTATGCTGATCACCCACTAGTTATAGTGTTAAAACGTCACGTATAAATATACTTAAAGGGTAGACAGCTCCTCTTTTTTCCACTTTTCGGTGACATGGTCAGAAATTATAATAATTCTAAAACAAGTGCTATTTTATAAAAAAATTAAATATAAAGATTTTGTGATATTAGGTTTTGTCACAGAATTATTTTTTAATCCAAAATCATCTTAAATTTGTATTTAAAATTAAGCTTCATTTGATAAAAAAATATACTGACAAAATTCCTTCAATTGTGACCATGGCAAGGTATCATTTTAGAAAGTTACAAAATGGCCCATCCATAGTTGAAGGGTTTTCCACTACCAGTGTGACATCTTGTGCCAAAACTAAATATAATTAATTTGTTTGATGCTGGAAATGTTAACAAACAAGTATAATTTTTTTTTAATTAAGCCGAAAAGTACCTCCGGACTTATTTTTACTACTTGACCGAAGCCGAATGCGTAAAGTTTTCAAAAGATTACCAATAGTTAGGTGCCAAACACAAACTTTACTAATTATTAACGTAGTGAAAACAAAAGATTACCAATAGTTAGGTGCCAAACACAAACTTTACTTATTACTAACGTAGTGAAAACAAAAGATTACCAATAGTTAGGTGCCAAACACAAACTTTACTAATTGATAACGTAGTGAAAGCAAAAGATTACCAATAGTTTGGTGCCAAACACAAACTTTACTAATTATTAACGTAGTGAAAACAAAAGATTACCAATAGTTAGGTGCCAAACACAAACTTTACTAATTATTAACGTAGTGAAAACAAAAGATTACCAATAGTTAGGTGCCAAACACAAACTTTACTAATTATTAACGTAGTGAAAACAAAAGATTACCAATAGTTAGGTGCCAAACACAAACATTACTAATTATTAACGTAGTGAAAACAAAAGATTACCAATAGTTAGGTGCCAAACACAAACTTTACTAATTGATAACGTAGTGAAAACAAAAGATTACCAATAGTTAGGTGCCAAACACAAACTTTACTAATTAATAACGTAGTGAAAACAAAAGATTACCAATAGTTAGGTGCCAAACACAAACTTTACTAATTATTAACGTAGTGAAAACAAAATATTACCAATAGTTAGGTGCCAAACACAAACTTTACTAATTATTAACGTAGTGAAAACAAAAGATTACCAATAGTTAGGTGCCAAACACAAACATTACTAATTATTAACGTAGTGAAAACAAAAGATTACCAATAGTTAGGTGCCAAACACAAACTTTACTAATTGATAACGTAGTGAAAACAAAAGATTACCAATAGTTAGGTGCCAAACACAAACTTTACTAATTAATAACGTAGTGAATACAAAAGATTACCAATAGTTAGGTGCCAAACACATACTTTACTAATTATTAACGAAGTGAAAACAAAATATTACCAATAGTTAGGTGACAAACACAAACTTTACTAATTATTAACGTAGTGAAAACAAATTTGATGAGTTTTCCTCACTCCCCGCCATTGCTCACCGTGAAATCCTCAAAGGCCCGGCAATTTCGATCAGACGAAGGAGGAGAGAAGAGAAGAACCGCAGAGGAAACTGTAAAGCCAAAACTAATGTTTCATTCATTTTTGTTATATTACAGTTGGCTCCGTGCGGCGGTGGCAGTGGCGGGCGGTGGCGGTCGCCCTCTTCTCCCACCTCCTTCCCCACCAGTCATCCTACCGACCTACCATCCCACCAGCCAACCCTGGCTGGAGCAAGGGTACGAGGTTGCTCAGCAGATATAGGGCAGTGACGTGCACTATTTGAAAAAAGAATTTCATATATTGTAATTGTTTAATATTAAAACAGTTTTATTACCTTACCTTTATTAAATTACATTTTCCCCTGTTTTATTCCATTCCCAAAGGTCTCACCTTCAAAGAAACCAAGAATGAATATTTGAAAAAGAAGCCCAAAGCAAATGATATTATGTTTTATGTTCGAATGCTCTTTGTCGTTGAAAGTTGCATATTTTCGCTGCTCGTCACAATTAAACTAGTGAAAAGTCCGCAAAAGAGTGTAAATTATCATCCCCAAATTAAATATCGTGGTGTGGTGATCACAAAACAGTTAGTTTTGTGGAAAAAACGGTGCTAGATATACATCTATGAACTAATAATAGAGCCCACGGACCCTTCTAAAAACCTACAAAACTTCCAAATGAAATAAACATCATTCACAAGATAAAGGTCTCTTTTTCCTCATTCCTAAATTTCTGTCTCGGTAAAATTACAGTCAATTCAAGTTCCAATCGTCGGTAAGCAATAATAATCTAATATAACATAATTTTCATGATTCATGTTTATTTTTTTATTACTAAGACCCCAATATAATCCAATTTACCGAATCCTTTTATAATTTTCACTTCCCACTCAAAACATTCCCAATCAAACCTTTTTCAAGTATCAACCCTTTCAGTACCGCACTTTATTTCAACTTATAAACCATTTTATATGCTCGATAACACCTTAAACAATTATTTAAAAAATTTATGATTTTTGTATTTTTTCTCACTAATTTAGATACGTTTAAATTTGATTTTTACTAATTTTAGGTATTTTTTTTACAAGCGAGGAAAAAAAGCTATAACACAAGCAATTTTTTAATTAAAAAAAATATTGATTATTTATTTATTTATTTATTTATTTATTTATTTTTCCATGTTCTCCGTAAAACGGTTATTCACCAATACATTATGGAGAAGATTACAAATTAGACAAAAAGTATAGCAAAACACATAAAAAGGTCAGTTTCACTACTTTGTGACATACGTCAAAAGATAATTGTTAAACTGCCTGTAGGTTACGTTAAAAATGTCGATGGTCAATGCAGACTCGTTGAGCAGTTCAGTCGCTCTGTTGACTGGGGCGTTCTGATAGGCAGAAGTCCTCGCTTTTGGAGCATAAAAAAGGGTATGGGACCTTCCACGAGTATACTTGTCTGGAACATATAAGTTAATCTCTTTCAAAATAGGTGGATTATGTATAGTTCCAGAGATTATCTTAAAAAAATGTTTTCCTAAAAATATTTTTCGGCGGGCTTCTAATGTATTAAGATCGAGCATTCCTGCTAAGAATAAGGATGGATACAGGAAAGGGTAGTACATATATTCCCTCATATATAGGTAACGCATGAATCTCTTTTGTACTTTTTCTATTTCGAGAATATGGTTTTGCTCAGAAGGGGCCCAAATAATGGAGCTATATTCCAAGATACTGCGAACAAGTGCTTCATACGTTCTTCGGATTGCGATTCCGTTGGTAAATGATCTTGAATTACGAAGAACAAATCCAAGCATTTTGTTGACACGGGAGACAATATCAGATATATGGGATTTGAAAGAGAGATTTGCTTCAAAAATTACGCCAAGGTCTCGAATCTCATTTTTACGTGTTAATTCATGTTTATTAATGTGGTAGGGGAACAGGAATGTATCTTTGGACCTTGTAAATGTAACGATACTGCATTTCTGAATACTGAAGGGTAATTTGAATACTATAGTGTAACATGCATAAATATAAAAAAAAACATTAAATAATAATGAATCCCAGTCCAAGCAAAACAGCCGTAACGGGATCTGTCATTATATTTACAATATTTGTGGATGTAATATGGATTGCAACCTAGCAGAAAAAATAAAACCATGGGGAATCTACTTCACAAACTATACGCAAAACACGGAGATATTTGTTTCACAAAATCAAGAGATATTATTTGTTTCTTTATGAAAGGGTTAAGAATATAATAATTGTAAAATTAAATACTCATAGATCTATGTAGACCTAAATAAAATAAAATTCAATAATGCAACCAATATATTTTTTGTCCGGAAATTAATTATCATAGCCACCTAACTTCACACTACTTGTTGTTAGGTCATGGTTATTGTTTCTTCATGTTTTGGCACACGATTATGGACAAAATTATTAACATTAAACTTTTTTTTCAATTAAAATACAGTGTTATTTTTAGTGACATCACGCTGAAATGAATAAACTAATATTTAATAGCTTTCCAGAACATATGAAGTCCTCTAATTCATTGCGTACTTTTAAAAGATCGTCAAATTATTTGTTTTAGCACAAGGATTACCAACATTTTTTTCTATCTTTGTCCTTTTTAAATTAATGGCTAAATATTTGTTTACTTATTTTTTTACATTAGCTCCACATAGGAGGCACTAAATGATATTGTCACTTTCATCTTTGGGAATGCTGTGTGGAGTCTTTTTTTATGAAAAGGAAGGAGAGGAAATTCTGGGAAGGAAAAAGGTATGAGTGGTGGGTAGGAAACTGGGAGTCGAGCAGGGTTGAGAGAGTCCGGCTGGAGAGGTCAGAAGGTCTCCCTCAACCAGTCTCTCTTGATTCGGCCTGCCAAGCAGTAGGTGGGCAAACGCGCCCGCTGCCAAGATCTAAACAAACCTCACCCCGTGAACCCGGGGATCCTCGTTAAGTCTGATACCCTTTGACCTATTCAACATTACTCTATCTACCCATCGCCTTGCACGGCAGTGGGAGAGATGGATTCATACGTCCATCACTCCAGGACACGCTGACCCTCAGATTCCTACCCACCCCTCTTCCTGTTTCTTATAACCTTATAACCTATCTCCTTTGTGTCATTAAAAAGATCCTCCACACAGCATCCCCAAAGATGACATAGGCAATGAGGGAAATCGTTTTCCTAAAGACCTCCTGAGTGGAGCAAATGTAAAAAAACAATAACGGAAACCGTGATTTGATTTAACCATCAAACGACAATAATATAATTTAATGATCGCTTTGCTAATCCCGATAGCTGCTTTATCATCAACCTAGCATTATTTTCAGACCTCCTCATCTATAGGCACTAATGCTTTTGACAAAAATAGGCATCAGGGATAAGGTTTCTGACAAATTAAAAATAATATATTTGTTCTTTGTATTATAAAATCCTAATTTTTCTCAGGGTGCGCCCTTGGTTGGGGGAGGTAAGAAGGTAGGGAGAGCCCGAGTAGCCGCGCCCGGCCAGGGACCAATGAGATGCTGTGACCTGGGCAAATCAGGCACTCGGCAGCAGACTACGGAGAAAAATGGAACGAGCTGTACGGTTAATAACAAACAAACGGGTTTCATTTGCCAAGGAAACACTCAGCCATGCTGACTTTCAGGGATTCAGGCTTTTATGCCCTTACTTCTCTAGATAAAAATTCGTTAGTTCCCTTATATTAAACTTTTTATTTCATTTATTTGCTATTGAAACTTTTGAGAAGCGCTGTATAAATAAATTGGGTCCTTAATTTTTTTTTTCTTGTTTTTGTGGCCTTGTATAGTTGAAGTGAAGTACTTATGTACTAGATATGCAACGAATATTCAGCCATTATTCGATTTTTTGTTTTAATATTAAGTATTCGGCTCAATACCGAATAATTAATCATGAAAATAAAAAGCGCATTTCAATCAAAGGGTGTATATTTAATTTCACTACGTTACTTGATATTTAAAATCAATCAGATGTAAATTGTGGTGAATAAAAACCAGTTCTTCGATGACATAAATAGCTTAAAAAATAGTTTCTCACTATGGACACTACTGCAAGGTTACGAAATTACAATTACGCTTTGCTCCATCCTCTCAGTTTGCATATTGGCAGTAGCGATAAAATTCGGCGCTTCGGCTGAGAGTACTGCCAATATTCGGTATTCGGCCAAATCACTATTTGTTGCATCTATAGTATGTACCTTTCTATACTACTGTATGTATGTGCAAAATACGTTAGTTGGTCCGCCTATTAAGTTATTGACGTAGAAGAGATGGGCCCAATCACTTCAAGCACTTTTTGTGCTTTGAAAAGTGAAATAATTTCAGAGTGATTATATTTGTTAGAAGTTCCATTAGTTTTTCGAAGATTGTCGATTATTATGTTTTGTTTATTTCTTATGAACACGTTAGATACATGCTATAAGTAAACAAGCACCATAAAAATCAAGGCGTATGTTAATGAACATAAATACATAAATGAACTTTGCAACATGGAAATAGATGGAGAAATAATTAGTTACGCAGACGACACAGTTTTACTATTTAAATCTAAGGATTGGAATAAGGTATATAACATAGCGAATCTAGGAATCACGCAAGTGAAAAAATGGTTGGACTCAAATACACTTACACTAAACATATCGAAAACAAAATTCACAACGTACAGCATAACTAACACAGGACAGCCAAAAAACAATACAAACACCATAAAAATACACGAATGCATAAACACCAACATCTGCGATTGCCACCCTCTAGAAAAAACAGAACAAATAAAGTATCTAGGAATCGTAATTGACCATAATCTTAGATGGACACATCATATCAAACAAATCACAAATAGACTCCTCAGAGCAATACACATTTTCCTAAATATAAGAAACATATATAAAATAAAACAATTGAAAACAATATATTTTGCACTATGCCAATCAATAATAGAATATGGAATAATTGCTTGGGGAGGAGTAACAAACGCAGCTATTACTCAAATAGAAATCGCACAGAAAACGATATTAAAGGTAATACTCAAAAAACATAAACTAACCGACACAGACCAAATATTTAAAAGCTGTGACGTACTTATACGCCAATTATATGTTAAAACACTACTAAACTACATTTTCGACCAAAAAAACAAACCCCAACAAACACAAAATATCACTAATAGACCGGTCAGACAAGCGTACAAAGAAAACATAAAAACTCCGACGGTAAACACTACCTTTGGACAAAGACACCATAAATACCACGCTATTAAAGCATTCAACAGTCTTCCACTTGAAACAAAAATTGAGGAAAATAAAAATAAATTCAAACACAAAATAAAAAAAATGGATTAAAGAACAAAAAAGACAATATTACCAAAATTCTATAACATAAAAGAATAAAACATACACACGCAACACAAAAAATATATAAAACACGCAACACGCACAAACACATAAATCATTATAAATGCCGATTTACATTCCCTTTTAATATTTTTCTTTTAGTGTGATAATTATATTTTAATTTTTAATCTTTATTTTAAGTTTAAATTTATCTTTATTTTAATGTTGTGTTTCTTTTTTTTTAAATGTATAAATTCTTATATTATAAAATGGGGGCCTCAGCAAGGGTAAACAACCCAGTGAGGCCAACATTACTGAATTAGAATATGAAATATTGTAAAATAATACATCAACAATAAAAAATAAATAAAAAAATGTCAATTAAAAAAAAAACGGTGAAAATATTTTATTTTAGCTATTATTATTATTTGTCAATAATAAATAATGTTTTATACACTCGAGCGATTTTTGGCATATTATGGCAAGTTTGCAAAACGTTTTGAGCGATCGCTTGTCATAATGTGGCAAATTTATAGAACCTAAAATGACGGGATAGATTGTGAAATCTAGATGAATTTATTGGCTTTAAACCGCAGTAAGCAGTTCATAGGTTGTTTTAATATTTTGAGGAATTGTATGAATTAAATAATATGGCAGTTACTGCCCTGATGAAGCTACGGTTGTAGCGAAACCCGGTCGTCATTAAGTATTTACCTATAAGTGATGTTTACAAAGTTATTGTTTAATTTTAAATTATAATGTCACATCACAAAGTAACCGCTTCATATGAAGATAGAATATTTTATTTTAATTATACCAAAATGTGGAAATCATGTTTTGAATCAATTTGTATGTATCACGATGGGGTATATAAACTAAATTCTGTTCAAATGATAATATTTCTGGATAGACCAGAATTTTTTTTTTCGATATTTGTTTACGGCCTTCTTTTGCAAAATAAACATAATGCCATACATATTATTTTAAATGAATAAATAGAGAAATATAATAAAATCATAAATTCGAGGATTTTTTACTTTCGAATGCCTAATAGAGCGCATCAGAATTTGCGAAGACAGTAGTTATACATCAAATTATATTAAATATGGCTCTGATTCGCATTCTTCCAAGTCCTATTACGCAAAGGAATTTGTTATTTTTTCCCACTAGAAGAATCTCGATGGAAGGGCCAATCTTCACACGGGAAGCGGTGAGCGCACCACATCCGAGCAGGTTTTAAAGATCGACTGCCACCATGTCTTATTCATATCCTTCCAAGTCAATGGAGACTAGAGATGAATCTCATCTGGTCAAGCTTCTGCAAGCCGAGAAAGGTTTGCACTGATCTATATTTTTGTAAATCTTACCCACGAAAAAGGGAAAAACAAACGATTTTAATAAATTATTTATTTGAAGGAAAGGGAATTATGGTCGTAATTTTTATCGGTTAGCTAAAAAGCTTTTTATGTCCGAAGTAATAACATTTTTGCAAGTAGTGCCATCCTCGTGTTATTCTACCGTTGTGAATATTTTCTCTCGAAAGCATCGTCCGAAGATGCGTAAGAAATATATTCTTTTTTTTTCCCTAGATTTTTGTTAAGAAATTGATTTTACGACTAGATAAACAAACGTAACGGTTTTACTAAACCTTTAAAAAAATATATCTTATTTATTTCATATTAAATATGACATATGCTTAGTGGTTACATTAATTTATCCTAAAGAAAAATAAAATAATAAAATCACAAACTAAAAATACAAACTAATTTACATTACTAAAGAACAGCAAATTTTATTTTTCATTTCATCACTATTTTGAAAATTATAAAACATATTCCTCTTCTTTAATATGGATCGGTTTTCTTGGAAGATATAATACTCTATATTACAATAGATTTTTTGGAAACTTTTCAATACTCAATATTACAATACACCTCTTGGAAGAGTTGTATTGTAATAATGTAATAATGCAAATGTCTAAGGATACCAATCGGTTATGATACAACAATATTCGCAATTTATAGATCTCCTTCTACAAAATATCTGAACCCATTTCTAAACTCCTTATCTTTTCAACTAAGTTTACTAAAAAACACAAAAGATGTATTTATTATCGGTGATATAAATTTTGATATCCTCGAAAATGGCCACCCAAAAAAATATGATTATATGCAGACACTAGCATACCATGGATATAAAAGCCTAATTGATGAACCTACACATGTATATATGGAAGCAAAACTTGCATTGATCATATCTTTAGTAAAACTAATAAAAAAACTCAAGCCATTATTTGTACTACCACACTGACAGACCATTATACAATAATTTTTTTTTTTATATTAACTCCACACAGGAGGCCCTGAAGAAAATAATTTCCCTCAGGGCCTATGTCATCTTTGGGGATGCTGTGTGGAGGGTCTTTTTGTGGAGAGGAAGGAGTGAACATGGGTCTTGAAGAGTCCCATGTTGTAGGAGGGAGGAAACACAGAGGCTCTATCTATTACAAAAAAAATACATATGTAGGCCAAAAAAAAAATCACTCCTAACGAAGACTGAAACACATTGGGAAAACGTCAAATTGGAGTTAACAATGAATGACTGGAAAAGCCTTCTGGAAAAAAATTATACTGATACTGCTTGGAGTTATTTTATAGAAATTATACAGCATATTATTCTATCGAACACCAAAACTATAGAAAAAAAAGGTATCCAATAAAAATTTACACCTTAAACCTTGGATTAGTCAGAATATTATAAACTCAATCAGAAAAAAGAGACGAACTGCACAGAAAAGTAAAAAACAACCCTTTTGATGTCCATACACTTCAATTCTACAAAAGATATCGTAATACATGTAAAAATGTAATAGGTTATGCTAAAGAAACATTCTATAAAAACAAAATTGATGAATGTAATAATGATTCCCGTAAACTCTGGCAGATCATAAATGTAATTACTAATGCTAAAGCTTCGCATAACGACAAAAGAATTAAAGTGTTAAACATTGATAAGATTCCCACATCTTTTACAGAACATCGGGACTAGCTTTTTGACTTTATAAACAACAATTTTTGTAATATTGGCTCTAACTTAGCAAATAAAATTAAACAAAATTCAATGGCTGTCGAAAAAACTTTGAGGATTGACGATGTAAATCAAAAAAACAGCCTCAATATAGTCAATATAAAAAGTGATGAAATTAGAAATATTATAGCCTCCCTTAATATAAATACGTCATCGGGAAATGAACTAATATCAAGCAAATCAATTAAATATCTACAAAATGAAATACCAAAAGGTATTTTTCCCGCTTGTCTTAAAATTGTTGCGATCATACCAATATATAAAAATGGTATATGTCCTAAAAATGATATATCAAACTATCGACCAATTAGTCTTTTAACTACACTATCGAAAATAAGAAAAAGTTATAAATAAACAAGTGCTTAAATTTTTGGATTCTAATAAAATATTATCATCTACGCAACATGGTTTTAGAGAAAACCTGAGTACTAGTGACGCTATAGCTAATGTAACAAATACAATCATTAGAAAAATGGATAAAGACATAAAATGTTTAGCAGTTTTCATTGATCTTCAAAAAGCTTTCGATACAATTGACCAAGAAATACTGTATTTAAAACAAAAAAAAAATGGAATAACCGAAACAACTCTAAACCTACTTAGAAGTTACTTAACTGGAAGAGAACAATTTGTAAAAATTGGTAAAAGAAGAAACAAAAGTCTGCTAATTAAGTTCGGTGTCCCCCAGGGAAGCGTATTAGGACCCATAATATTTCTAATTTATATAAATGACCTTATAAATCTTCCTATTATTATGAAGGCCTCAGCACGGGCAAGCCACCCAGTGAGGCCTACATTACTGGAAAACATAAATTGTAACAAAATAATGTACCAAATAAAAAATAAAAAAAAAAAACATTATGAGCTTTTGCAGATGACACTGTTATTATATTTCACGAAAAAGATTCGTCAAGAACCTATAATGAGGCTGAACATGGCCTAGCTGTTCTTCAAAACTGGCTTAAAGCTAACTCCCTTACATTAAATGGTAATACAACCAAATATCTAACTTTCCCCAAAAACAAAAGAGGACAACCAATGAATGAGCATACACTAAAATTACATGAATGTCAAAACAATTTTCCTCAATGTTCCTGCCCGCATATAATACAAACCAAAAGCATTAAATATATTGGAATCGAAATTGACGATAAACGACACTGGGATTCACACATTGATCGAACCTCAAAAAAGCTAACAAAACTCATCTACTTCTTCAGAACATTACGAAACATTTTGTCAACTAGAGAATTAAAGAGAGAATACTATGCTTTATGCCAATCTAAATTGGAATATGAAATAATAGAATGGGGCTCAGCAGCATCAAAACACATTAAACAACTGAAGGTAACTCAGAATTGCATCATAAAGACCATAATAAAAGTTCCCACAAGGACGTCAACAACAGAAATTTTTAAACAATTTGATATTCCAAATATACAGAATATCTATGCCAAAAACATTCTGGTACATCACCTCAAAAATGATTTACAAGCAAACACCTTACATACTCATAAAACCAGAGCCAAACAAACAGAGATACTAAATATACCAAAGTGTAACTCTACCTTTGGACAAAGAAGCTCTGAATTTTTAGCAGTAAAGGTATATAACAAACTCCCACTTAGTATCAAACAATTCAAAACAAAAAATAACTACTTAAGGAACTACCGGATAAAGAACTTACTAGCATACTTAAAATATCGTCGTAGAAGTTTATGGAAATCCTTACCCAAAACATGAAGTCGAATCATAGAAGTCGCTGAAAAACTTCCAAAACCTAGTCCCCCTCAACACAGCATCTCCTAGTGAGGAGGACTACGAATATAATTAAAATCTCTTATACATATATATAAATATACATATTCTTATAAAAATGTTTAAAAAAAATATATATATATATATAACTATAAAAAAAAACTACCTGTCAATTTTTTACGGGTTGATTTTTACTTCTTTCGAAAGGGAAATCTTATTTACTTCTTTTTCTTAAGGTAAGGTATTAAAATAAAATATAAAAACATTGTACGAGTACAAATACATTGCGAACCTTTTCAACTGAATCTCTCGACCAAGAAAAACAATCCATCAGGTTCCATCAATCAAGCTGCACATTCAGTCCGTCGGTAATAAGAAGTGGACCTCTAAGAGATGGAAGGAAGAAATAATAATAATTCCAGATTGGTCCATTACTTATGGATGCTGATGGGCGCTACAAACGAAAGAACTCGCGCATCTCTGACCACTGAGAGATTTTTTCCCCTACAAAGTAAGTTTTCCTTGATTGATTGCTTTTCTAATACCGAGAAGCCCAAGCTAATGGCAGTTCACACATTTTTTTCTTTATTAAAAAATCTTAGGTTAACATCACTTACGTTGGTTTTTGATTATAAACCGACAATTTATTTTTATCTCAACTTTTGAAGGATCAAAATTACCCATCAATGTAAAATTTAATTTATGAAACGTCATACTATACTGACAAATCTAAATGAAAAGTTAAATGTTGCATCAGGGGACCGAACCCACGATCTCTGTTTTACGAAATGTTTAACCACGAAGCAATTGACACCTGTTTATTTTCCGTCATTTTTGTAGATCTCATTTCTATTTAAGATTCCTTTCCCTCAAATATATTAACTGTGTAGAAATCTAGATAGCGTCTTGTATATACCTACCTATCAACTTAATTAATATGAGACACTTATCAACTTTTCTACAAGTCTAGGGTTCGATCCCCAGTTGCAACCGTTAGCTTTTATATTTTCTGTCTGCTATTTTTTTCCTCGTTCCGTTTAGATCTATTTGTGTTATTTTCTTCTCCAACGACTTCATATTTTTTAGTTATTTAACTACATTGCTTTTGACAATAGAAACTTATTTTTCAAAAATGTTTTTTACCTACTTCAATGATTTATCACTAGGGTTATTATATTCGTGGGAAATACTATACATGTTACTTTAAAGGACTGCTTTTGCAATATATACTCGTAATAAATTGTATCGTTATAAATATAAGCGGTGACTTTGTGGTGCTAGCCATGACACTTATTTAAAAAATACATATTTAATTTATACCTTATTCTAGTTCTACTCACCAGGGGGTCCTATCAGAAAAACTGGGTAGATTAGGGGTTATCGTAATGATGTGAAAAGATTGGTTTTTAAATTTTATTTTTATATACGTTAGACTTATATGTAAGTAGGCACGTTGGTGTATAAACTTTATTTCTATATACGTTAGACTTATATGTAAGTAGGTACGTTAATATAATGTTTAGTGCTACCAAGAAGGTCGACTTCATTTATTAAAAATTCAAAATCTTTATGCAAAATAAACATTTTCAGTTTTTCGGGTTCGTCCTTTAGTTTCAGCAAAGCTGAAAAAATACCCTTAAAAACACAAAGGTATTTGTTCTGTCTTAGATATTCATCGATTCACGCAGATAAGTGGAAAATAAACAGGACGCTTCAGATCAATCGAATTTTATCATACGATTGCAATTCATGGAAATAAAACGAGAGAAAAACCTAACAATGGTAAAACAAACAAGGGAAATAAAACCGAAGATTGTTATGCGGAGTGACCTTTTCCGGTATACGCACAATGTAAATATTTATAAGGGAGGGGGTGGGCCATACATCACCCTTCCTAACGACGCTCTGATTCTATTAGAATCTATTCCCCTAAGTTTTACTGATACCCTGAGTATGGGGAATCATTAATACAATATAGAACTACCAAGAAGGTTTGCTACTACTGACTGGCAACTTTTGGATTGAAGGTATAATCAATTATTATTAAAGTAGGTACACCCTTTCAGAATGAAATGAAATAAAGAAAATGTTTTTACAATGAAGGTGGTGTATTAGGTTTTCATCTCATTGTATTTGGAAATAATCACTTTGGTAATTTGAATATGTTTTTTAGTTATAAACGGTCTATGAACCGTAACACAGTGTGCTAATTTCGATTTTCGAATAAAATAAATCGTGTGGAAACAGTTATAAATAATTTCCTTAGACTGGAAAAAAAAAATTTGTGGATTTTATTTATAAACCCTGCTTGTTTACGTTTTAAATTTTATTTATATTATACAAACAAAACAGTGCATAGGACATAGGTTGCAATGGAAGTTATACTATGTTACACTTATTCAATATTTCATTGTGGATACCAATAATAATAACCCTGGAATTTCTTGTTTATGGTTGGTACATTGTGTAATTACCGGGTGACGTACGTAGTGTATAAAGTATGTGTATGTGTGAGTGTGTTAAGAAGTGTGAAAAGTTGTGGTATATAGAAGTGAAACGACATGTATTCGCATTTAATGACTTGTATTATTGCCATGATACTATCGTTAAATGTGGTCGGTGAGTTCGGAAAAAATTATGTATCTGAGTTTAGGCAGATATTTTTGAAGGTAGAGAACGGTTAATTGGCAAATTTGCTGCTGCATTTGTTTTGTAATTAGGCATGTAGAATAGTGCTGTATGGCAGGTATGTCTCAAAGTTATGTTAAGACTAATTATGAACAGAATTTAGGTATTTATTAAGCATATTGAAATACATAACGAATAATTACACTTTTTGTATTTGGTCGATGGGTTTAAAGATGAATTAAATATATGATGATATTGAAAGTCTGAAAATAATGGAAAAATTTAATGTAGTGAGATTACTTTGAAGTTTTTTTACAAACTAGTCTTTTTAAGGTATTGTATGTAGAAACTTGCTTAACTTTAGCAGTAATTAGTGATTGATACATTAAAAAAAACAGAATTTTCGGGTGGGAATCGGCGGAATAAGAAAACGATTATCATGTCTGCGGAAAAGCGGAAAAAGATGTTCCATATCTTCCACACAATGTGCTCTTAAGAATGCAAATGAAGGCTTCCATCTGCTGATTCGGATAACCCGCCCTAAAAGCAGAGCGGGCGCATTTTAAAGTATTCACCGGTCAATTTGAATAATTCCCCTGAAGAAAAGTTAATGCACATACTTTTTTTTCCTTTGTAACAATCGCGGGGCCTAATTAGCTCTCTATGGGGTGATATGCTAATTCTTTTTTATAAAAAAAACTTCCCTTAATTTTGGATTTCGAGGTACAAAATATTCGCGAAAAAAGTTCTTCGCAATGTCGTAAACGAAGCACTAGGTAGCAGACTGGCTTCCTTATCTTGAGTTACATTTTCTAGTTGTTAATTACCAAAAGAAGCTTTTAGTGGAAGTGTAAATTGCTTTGAAGCAAAGTGGAACGTTTTTATTGGCTCAGTTCCACGTTTCTTATAGGGACGAATACTTCTGCAAACATAATGTCTTGATTTTAAAATAAGTTTGGTTTCCGCCGGTAGTTTTGGCACTGTAGTCATTTTGCGAAAAATGTTGGTAAACTAATAACATAATAAGCAACGGGTTATAAAAATTAAACCGAGTTTTTCAATCGTAATACTAATTGCAAACGAGTGATGTAGTTTGAATTTAATGTGGCAACAATTGACGATAATTTAAAGTGGCCAAATTTCTAGCAGGTTCCTTCTTATCTTAGGGCTGGACCTAATCTCTTTTTTTATTTTTCGGAATAACTTTATTGAGTAAAACCTCAAATTGTAATATTTAAATATTGAAGACAATATTAGTGATTTCTAAACGAAAGTCTGAAACAGAAAAATCAGAAAAGGAAACGGTCACATCTGGGACTCGAACCCAGGACCCCTGTCTTTCCGGGACAGTGCTCTACCAACTGCGCTAATGGGACCCTATTCCCCTCGGTCACTTTTAACTGTATCATACTTCGAATAAGAACTACTAACATTGTCTTCATTTTTTCACCGCACATTTTTATTGGCAACTATCTTTATGTATGATCGCAAGATTCAACCCGAACTAAATGCAATCCAGACAGCGTCTTTTAGATAAACCTATCTTATTATTTTTATTTTAATGTGCGACATCTGTTGACTTTTCTGCAAGTCTAGAATGAATATTTATTTTTCGGAATAACTTTATTGAGTAAAACCTCAAATTGTAATATTTAAATATTGAAGACAATATTAGTGATTTCTAAACGAAAGTCTGAAACAGAAAAATCAGAAAAGGAAACGGTCACATCTGGGACTCGAACCCAGGACCCCTGTCTTTCCGGGACAGTGCTCTACCAACTGCGCTAATGGGACCCTATTCCCCTCGGTCACTTTTAACTGTATCATACTTCGAATAAGAACTACTAACATTGTCTTCATTTTTTCACCGCACATTTTTATTGGCAACTATCTTTATGTATGATCGCAAGATTCAACCCGAACTAAATGCAATCCAGACAGCGTCTTTTAGATAAACCTATCTTATTATTTTTATTTTAATGTGCGACATCTGTTGACTTTTCTGCAAGTCTAGAATGAATATTTATTTTTCGGAATAACTTTATTGAGTAAAACCTCAAATTGTAATATTTAAATATTGAAGACAATATTAGTGATTTCTAAACGAAAGTTTGAAACAGAAAAATCAGAAAAGGAAACGGTCACATCTGGGACTCGAACCCAGGACCCCTGTCTTTCCGGGACAGTGCTCTACCAACTGCGCTAATGGGACCCTATTCCCCTCGGTCACTTTTAACTGTATCATACTTCGAATAAGAACTACTAACATTGTCTTCATTTTTTTTTCCCCGCACATTTTTATTGGCAACTATCTTTATGTATGATCGCAAGATTCAACCCGAACTAAATGCAATCCAGACAGCGTCTTTTAGATAAACCTATCTTATTATTTTTATTTTAATGTGCGACATCTGTTGACTTTTCTGCAAGTCTAGAATGAATATTTATTTTTCGGAATAACTTTATTGAGTAAAACCTCAAATTGTAATATTTAAATATTGAAGACAATATTAGTGATTTCTAAACGAAAGTCTGAAACAGAAAAATCAGAAAAGGAAACGGTCACATCTGGGACTCGAACCCAGGACCCCTGTCTTTCCGGGACAGTGCTCTACCAACTGCGCTAATGGGACCCTATTCCCCTCGGTCACTTTTAACTGTATCATACTTCGAATAAGAACTACTAACATTGTCTTCATTTTTTCACCGCACATTTTTATTGGCAACTATCTTTATGTATGATCGCAAGATTCAACCCGAACTAAATGCAATCCAGACAGCGTCTTTTAGATAAACCTATCTTATTATTTTTATTTTAATGTGCGACATCTGTTGACTTTTCTGCAAGTCTAGAATGAATATTTATTTTTCGGAATAACTTTATTGAGTAAAACCTCAAATTGTAATATTTAAATATTGAAGACAATATTAGTGATTTCTAAACGAAAGTCTGAAACAGAAAAATCAGAAAAGGAAACGGTCACATCTGGGACTCGAACCCAGGACCCCTACAGTTAAAAGTGACCGAGGGGAATAGGGTCCCATTAGCGCAGTTGGTAGAGCACTGTCCCGGAAAGACAGTGACCTTAATATTGAAAATTGGGAAACTGTTCTATCCTCTAATAACACCGACTTATGTTCACTAAATTTTGAAGCAATTTTGAATAAGCACATCAAATCTTCCTCTTCCATTATAAAATACTCTCCAAAAACTAAATTAAAAAAATTAAAACCATGGATCACTCAAGGAATCATAATTTCAATTAGACATAAAGAAAAAATTTATAAAGAACATAAAAAGTTTCCAGAAAACTATAAACTATATGAATATTTTAAAAAATTCAGAAATAAACTATGCCACATTATTCGGAAAACCAAAGAAGATTTCTATAAAGAAAAAATCAATATTGCTGGCAACAATAATAAAAAGATATGGCAAACTATAAATGAAATTATCAATAAAAAACCAAAAAAATCTAACATAAACAAAATCACAGATATTGATAACAAACTTTACGATGTAAACACGGATCCAACGAAATGTGCAAATATTTTTAACAGTTATTTTGGGTCAGTTGGTGAAAAATTAGCACTCAAAATAAAAAACACTGATAATAATGAAAAATTAGCACTTAAAATAAATAACTCTGATAATAAAGATCTACCGTCACCATCCAATATTTGTAACAACTTGAGTCAATTTCAACGAACTAATGTTGATGAAATTAAACAAATTGTTAATGAATTAAAAGGTAATTCTTCCCCTGGTTTTGACAATATTTCTGTAGAAATACTTAAAAAAAATTCTGACTCACTCTGTAAACCATTGGCTCACATCATAAATACAAGTTTTGAAAATGGCAACTTTCCCTTAACCTACAAAAAAACTATTATTTCCCCAATTTTTAAATCTGGGGACCCCAATCTAAGTAGTAACTACAGGCCAATTTCCCTCACCTCAAACATTGCCAAAATATTTGAAAAAATTGTAAAAAAACAAATATTTAAATTTGTAAAAGAAAATAATATCTTAAATGCACATCAATATGGTTTTAGAGAAAATATGAGCACTCAAGATGCTATCGTTGACTTAACATCTGAAATATATAAATCTTTAGATAATAAAAAAAAATGCATTGGAACATTTGTCGACTTAAAAAAAGCATTTGATAGTATATCACACTCTAATCTTATCTCGAAACTAGCGAAAATTGGTATAACTAACAATGCTTTAACGTGGATCGAAAATTACCTATTTAATAGAGAGCAATTTGTAAAGTTGAATGGCTCTCTGAGTGATTCGCAGACCACAAATTTTGGCATCCCGCAGGGAACTGTTCTAGGTCCAATTCTTTTCATCATTTATGTCAACGATATTTTTAAACTCTCAATTATGTCTAAACTTATTTCATACGCTGACGACACAGCAATTTTAACTGAGGGATTAACTTGGAATGAAACCCAAAGAACAGCAGAGTTAGATATAAACATACTAAAAAAATGGTTCGATAAAAATTTGTTAACACTTAATACTGAAAAAACTTTTATAATACCTTTCACCATTAATAAAAATTCATTCCCTGATAATTTAAAGATAAGTATACACTCATGTAATTGTAATAGAATTTCAAATTTATGTAAACCTGACTGCTCTGTACTTACTGTTAAAACTAATGTAAAATATCTAGGTGTAATTATAGATAGTAACATAAAATGGAAATTACAAATCAATGCAATAGTAGAAAGGTTAAGAAAATTATTGTACATTTTTCTTAGAATACGAAACATACTAAATTTTAAATTATTAAGAACCATCTATTTTTCACTAATTCAATCAGTATTACAATACGGAATTGTTGGTTGGGGTGGAGCTTTCAAAACTTCTCTCTTACCTTTAGAAATAATCCAAAGAATATTAGTAAAAATAATTTTGAAAAAACCGTATGATTACCCCACAATTAGACTATTTCAAGAATTTAAAGTCCCTTCACTTCATATTATTTATAAAAAAATAACTCTTTTTCAAATACATAAAGATTGTTTCAACATTGACAACTTAATAACTTTTTCGAACAGCAATAGACAAAGTATTCTTGGCTCTATAACTACCCCGCGCTGTAACACCACCACAGCCCATCAATTTTATAAATATTTTGGTGTCAAATGGTTTAACCAATTACCTCTTAACTTAAGATTGGAAACGAATTATAAAAAATTCAAAAGCTCAATAAAAACACTATATCAATAGCATATTAAAATCGTTTATACTTAAAAATACAATTTAATCTCTCAATTATTATTATATTGAAATCCTTTTCACTTATTTCTTATTCTTATCTCTTTCCTTCTTCTACATCCTTTTCTCTTTTCTATTTGATAAAATACTGTTACATATAAAAATTTTATTCTCTTATATTAAAAAATAAAAATTCTTTTCATTATCTTTACACTCTCTGAAAAAATATGTTAAATTACTATTTACACGCAATTCTCCGCCTTTTTAACACGAGCATTTGCTCTAAAAAAAGGTGTATCACGATGTACTGTAATAAAAAAGAAAATTAACTTAATGTAATGTAATAACATGTAATTGTAAATTTAATATTAAATAAAAAAAATTTAAAAAAAAAAAAAAAAAAAAAAAAAAAAAAATCTAAAAGACGCTGTCTGGATTGCATTTAGTTCGGGTTGAATCTTGCGATCATACATAAAGATAGTTGCCAATAAAAATGTGCGGTGAAAAAATGAAGACAATGTTAGTAGTTCTTATTCGAAGTATGATACAGTTAAAAGTGACCGAGGGGAATAGGGTCCCATTAGCGCAGTTGGTAGAGCACTGTCCCGGAAAGACAGGGGTCCTGGGTTCGAGTCCCAGATGTGACCGTTTCCTTTTCTGATTTTTCTGTTTCAGACTTTCGTTTAGAAATCACTAATATTGTCTTCAATATTTAAATATTACAATTTGAGGTTTTACTCAATAAAGTTATTCCGAAAAATAAATATTCATTCTAGACTTGCAGAAAAGTCAACAGATGTCGCACATTAAAATAAAAATAATAAGATAGGTTTATCTAAAAGACGCTGTCTGGATTGCATTTAGTTCGGGTTGAATCTTGCGATCATACATAAAGATAGTTGCCAATAAAAATGTGCGGTGAAAAAATGAAGACAATGTTAGTAGTTCTTATTCGAAGTATGATACAGTTAAAAGTGACCGAGGGGAATAGGGTCCCATTAGCGCAGTTGGTAGAGCACTGTCCCGGAAAGACAGGGGTCCTGGGTTCGAGTCCCAGATGTGACCGTTTCCTTTTCTGATTTTTCTGTTTCAGACTTTCGTTTAGAAATCACTAATATTGTCTTCAATATTTAAATATTACAATTTGAGGTTTTACTCAATAAAGTTATTCCGAAAAATAAATATTCATTCTAGACTTGCAGAAAAGTCAACAGATGTCGCACATTAAAATAAAAATAATAAGATAGGTTTATCTAAAAGCCGCTGTCTGGATTGCATTTAGTTCGGGTTGAATCTTGCGATCATACATAAAGATAGTTGCCAATAAAAATGTGCGGTGAAAAAATGAAGACAATGTTAGTAGTTCTTATTCGAAGTATGATACAGTTAAAAGTGACCGAGGGGAATAGGGTCCCATTAGCGCAGTTGGTAGAGCACTGTCCCGGAAAGACAGGGGTCCTGGGTTCGAGTCCCAGATGTGACCGTTTCCTTTTCTGATTTTTCTGTTTCAGACTTTCGTTTAGAAATCACTAATATTGTCTTCAATATTTAAATATTACAATTTGAGGTTTTACTCAATAAAGTTATTCCGAAAAATAAATATTCATTCTAGACTTGCAGAAAAGTCAACAGATGTCGCACATTAAAATAAAAATAATAAGATAGGTTTATCTAAAAGACGCTGTCTGGATTGCATTTAGTTCGGGTTGAATCTTGCGATCATACATAAAGATAGTTGCCAATAAAAATGTGCCGTGAAAAAATGAAGACAATATTAGTTGTTCTTATTTGAAGTATGATACAGTTAAAAGTGACCGAGGGGAATAGGGTCCCATTAGCGCAGTTGGTAGAGCACTGTCCCGGAAAGACAGGGGTCCTGGGTTCGAGTCCCAGATGTGACCGTTTCCTTTTCTGATTTTTCTGTTTCAGACTTTCGTTTAGAAATCACTAATATTGTCTTCAATATTTAAATATTACAATTTGAGGTTTTACTCAATAAAGTTATTCCGAAAAATAAATATTCATTCTAGACTTGCAGAAAAGTCAACAGATGTCGCACATTAAAATAAAAATAATAAGATAGGTTTATCTAAAAGACGCTGTCTGGATTGCATTTAGTTCGGGTTGAATCTTGCGATCATACATAAAGATAGTTGCCAATAAAAATGTGCGGGGAAAAAAAAAATGAAGACAATGTTAGTAGTTCTTATTCGAAGTATGATACAGTTAAAAGTGACCGAGGGGAATAGGGTCCCATTAGCGCAGTTGGTAGAGCACTGTCCCGGAAAGACAGGGGTCCTGGGTTCGAGTCCCAGATGTGACCGTTTCCTTTTCTGATTTTTCTGTTTCAGACTTTCGTTTAGAAATCACTAATATTGTCTTCAATATTTTAATCTCTTTTCATTTATATTATCTTATTAACGTATATAACTTGACAACTCGTATTAAATAATCAAATATTACAAAAAAGTACCTGACACAACTTTGTATTTTGAAAAATAAGCATTTTACCGTCTGTTGTCAAATCGCAGAATACAAAATATTGCCATTTTAGAATATTTAAAATAAATGGCTGAACTCAGCTGTCTTCGTAATGGTTGTGTATATATGTATATATATCTTTCAGACCGGGAAAAAAGACAATTCCTTCCAATGAGTCGCAGTCAAAGGAGTTAACCGTTCATGAAACGCAACTTCCACGCGGGCCTTAATTATATTCCCCCAGTCAGTGGATATGAAATATAATGCAAATTTATTCATTTTTTTCCCTTACGGCACAGATGCAACGACGTATATCTATTCGGTGCAATCCAATTAAAACGTGTTTTATTTTCAACTGGCGAGTTTAACCGTGAGATTTTAGATTAAACCGACGGTCGGGAGTTTACCAACAAACAAGTCAGGAATCAAACTATTGGGTGGGTACCTACCTCCTACCTCCTTCCTTCTCCACCAGACTGTGACCGGAAACCACTCTTCCTCTTCACTGCTAATCCAACAGTTCTTTCCAAAGGTAAAGCGATTAGTTTTTTGTTTCAATTCCACCTTTACCCCGAAAAATACTGTTCCTAGAATGAGTTAGTAAATTATTAAAAAAAAATTTTTTAAGTTTTACGTTTACATCACAGGAAAAATCTATAGATTGCCCAGTCTAGTCCATCTCATGCACTTAGGATCTTTTCAGGAAGAGGAAGAACTGTTCCAGGATCTTGCTGAAACCTCGTCATTCAAATCGTATTTAAAAAGGGTAGTCGGCTGAATTGATGGAACCAAATTGATGCTCAGCAAATGTCGACCTTATACGAGATCAATGACGCTAGTTCCGCAGTAGCTTCCATTGAAAAACTTGTTCAACATACGCATAGTTCTCACTATCCGTTAATGCTCCAAGCGATTGCAATTGTCCAAATATATGTTTTTCTGTACCTACTTGAAGTCAAAAGATTTTGGCGTAGATTTTTTTTATTTATTATTATTGATACAGTAATATTATGTATTTTCAAGTATTATACGAAAATGTGAGACTCACTGCATACTTTGCCCGTACTGAAGCCCTTATTTTACAATTTAATAACACCCAATACAAAGATAGTATTAAGTAAAAAAAATAAAACATCAATAAAGGCGTTAATGTAAATAAATAAAAAAAAATCTGAAAATGTTATGAAGTACGGTTGTACATAATGAAGTGTGAATTGTAATGGTATTAGGAAAAATTCTTTAATTCTTTTAATTTATAATATTTTATTTAATATACCCCTTTTGTTCTTCAAACCATCTTTTAATTTTTGCCCCTGAAATGTTTTTTGTTTCACTCATTTTTTGTATCAAGTGAAATATCGTTGAATGCTTTTATCGCCGGATATTTGCGCTGTCTTTGTCCAAAGCTTATGTTTACCGTCGGAGTTTTAATTTTTTAACCGGTCTATTAATTTTAGATTTTTTTTACCTATTAGTTTAACGTCTGAAAATCACAAAACATTATTCTTCAGTAAATTTAGAGAATTTTAAGTACGTTGTAATCAGCGCTTTAATAAGCAGACAGCCAACACATCATTCCACTCTCCCCAGACACAATCAAAGACAGGATTAAATCATTATGTGATTCTAAAAAATATACTATGCAAAGCACGTGACGTGAATAACATTGCATAATATTTCATTAGGTGTTTATGAGCCATGGATTGTTTATAACATTAAAAAAACAAGGATATTAACATAATGTTAGAACCGCAACAGTGAACGTACCTCGTATAGCAGTAATCGCTTGCATTTTCATTTTAATACATTACCCATGAACTTGCATTCCGAATCGTTCGTTAACTTAACACATTTATGCAAACGAATGTAAATTGAATATCACAGAATAACTTTTCAAAGTTAATAAAGAATGTTAAACATACAAATTACAGTAACAAGTTTACAATTTCATGAAGATGTTTCCTCGGATTAAGGTCAGGAATTTGTAAACAACATATATTTGAATACGATTATTCTAAAGAATTTGCTAAAATATTCCTTACTTTGAAAACATAAATCATTTTTAGGTGCATTAGGAATAATCTTTTTTGCTGTTGTTAATAATGTCAAATAATTATTTATGCATCTTTATCGTTATTTTTTTCAATAATTTGTCTGTTATAATAACATTGAGGATTCATTCATGATTTTTGTATTCGGTGTGGAGAAAAATGAGTATTTAATTTTTTTTAAATCTCTTTAAATTATTGGTAATTTTGGTTAAGAACTAGAATGCAGGTCTTCCAATTGATTTAAAAAAATTTCTGAAAAACTTTTAGCAAATTACAAATCATATCACGATGTTTATATGATATTACTTTTTCTCCTACAACAAACTCAAGAGCCAGTTCTCTTCACTGGTGTAGAAATGCTATAAAACATATATTTCACTATTTTGTTTTTCTAAAAAATATAAAAATAAACCTACGAATGAAAATCCGCATATTTTTGAAATTCGTTCATATCATATATGCACTATATATCATGGAATGTTTCGAAAAAAAAATTTTAGATGTACTTCAAGAGCGTGATTATAACCATTTACAATAGCATAAAATTAGATTTATGTTATTATTTTGTGGCAAGCTAACGTTTTGATATTTTTAAATCCCATGCGATTACATTATCATTCATCACTTCCTAGCATTCCGAAATCAATCGCTAAATTTAATGAAAATCATTAATATATTGATTAAATGTATGATATTATTATATTAACGGTTTATGTTTAAAGTTAATCCAAGTCTTAACGCTACATATAAATTTAAAAATGTTTAAAAAAACATCTTTATGTACCGCAAGCATTAAAAATACGGATTAAAATCTATCTCTCAAAGTGAACACATCATTTCCATTATTTCTGTATCGTGTTTTCATAACTGCTCATAAATAATATTTAATAGATTACATGGAGTGATGTACAGTTGAATGCATTATTTTAAGTGTGGATTATGAATTATCTACAAATCTCATCGTGAATTTTTAAAGTGTTTTCAAATCCATTGTTTTCGAACCAATGATATCTGTGCAATTATCGGTACCTACATAATATATATTGCAACTACTAGTGCAATTGATTCTTGTTCATCAATGGAATTTATTTTGATTTTTTAACTCCTCAAACAGCTATTATCCAGGAGATAATTTGTTCGCTTTTCGGAACAGCTCATATGGTAATCATTGTGTCTGAACTGAATGAACTAAACGGTATTAGAAAGAAAAAAAAATTATATTAGATTATTTGACAGCAATTTACGAAAAACTTAAGATACTTTGTGAATTTTTAAATAATAATTTTTATATGATACAACAGAAAAGTGAGGTAGCATTAATGGTTATGATACATTTGTCTAATACAATATGTATGTTTTTGCTATCAGTAATTTAAGTTCCGTGTTTAGGAGAAAAAACGAAAGGTGAGCTATTTTGAGAACTTTTATGTTTGGATCAAAATTTTAATATTTAAAAAAAAATGTTTATTTCTATTAAAAATTTTCTTCTTCTTTCAAAACTAGTGATTAGTTTTCCGATATGTTCAGAAATATCCTATTTATTTGTATATTATTGAGAAGCGGATATACACATAAATTCTTCGACAGAGAGCATCATTATGAAATGTAACGGTCAATAAGCCAGATGCCTGAAGTGTTAAGATGTATTGATAACATGAATTCGATTAATGACATCATTTGCAAAACTGTACTGTTAAAATATTTTTTTATTATTACCGCATTTTTTCAACAACAAAATTGATTAATTATAGTGCAAATAAGGACCACAGCGATTAAGTCAATTTGTATGCTGTGTTGAGAAAAGTCGTATCAGGTAAGAAACTCAATTGCAACAATTAAGGTAATTAAGTTGATAGCCAGAACGTGCTAATTGTTAACCAATGTGCTGAATATAGAGTATATTGCACCTCTTCACTTCAATTTGCGTAGTGTTGTTTTATAAATGCATTCTGCAGATGCAGATGGCGCGTGTGCATTAAAGTGGTGTTGATATCCCACATAATATGTATTCATAAACAACTTAAAATTACGTAATTATTTTTCAGTTAATAACGCTAACGGTTTATTCATTCAGAAGCAATTATTTAATAACTCGACAGTTGTATTTAACCTTTGTAATAGACTACATATCAACAGCTAAATGTTTTGATCGCAAATAAATCGGATAGAATTAATTTATTGTTATTAAGTTTAATTTGTAGAACTCCATTTTATTATTTTTATTTTTTTATATACTCAATAATATTATTATTGGGTTTATAAAAACAGTTTATTTTTAAACAAGTTCTGCTGTGTAATTATTATTACGCGTGACAGCTGTTTCGCCTTCTGAAGGCATTATCAAACTGTAGAATTGGTTAAAATTGTTATTTTGCAGTGATAGGACATTATTAAAGGAATGGCGCAAACCAGTAAAACACCCGTGCTTGCCTTGATAACATATCATTACAATATGCGAAAATTTTTGGATTTTCACACGGAGCAAAATGTACATGCTAATTTATTAAGAATCTTTTAAAAATTTTCATAATCCGGTTAAAAATGGGGTTGCAGTCCCTTAACGAATGAATTGATAGGTTTCCCGAAAAAAATATAGTATAATTCGAATGTATTATCACGATGTCGAAACACGTGTTCAATTTTTGTTCGCATTTCATCATTATATTTTAGCCAGTCAAATGCAGGTGCATGAACACGCGTTCCGATATATTAAAAGTTTAATAAAAAGTTTATCAGGAAACGGCTTGCAATCCCGCTTTTAATCGGATAAACAATAATTTAAGAGGTTTTTAATAAATTACCAGCGCTGATTTTTCTCCATTCATTAACACACCTTCCGACATTGTGATAATATATACGTAATTTAAAAGTTTATCAGGAATCCTGTTATTTACGTTAATCCGATGATTACTGCAATTCCATTTAAACCGGTTTACCAATAATTTGATCATTAATAAATGATCAATAATCATGTTAGTAGATGGTTTATCACTTGTTTGAATTCTTAACGCAATCAGTTAAAATTACTTAGATTCAAAACGAATCCGAGTTCATTGAACCAAAGTTACATCACAGACAGATACACACCTTAATTCGGATGATGGAAGAATGAGTGTACCTAAGTTTAATGTTTTACGAGTAATTGAATTTGACGTTCCAGTTTCTGCATAAACTGAAGCTTCCTCGCAGTGGGATGACAACTAAAACCTGTGATTTTGTCCTGAAGACGACACGATTGTGTCCGAAGTTTTATTTATTTTAAAATGGAGCTAAAGCTCTGAAAGCAATGATTATTGCGAAATAAAATGGATTTTTTAGTTTTAGTAAAAAAATATAAAAGTAATTTTAATTTAATAATTTTAATTTTACAAAAATAAAAAAATAATAATAATAATAAACGGTTTTTTAGACGAGGTTCTCAGGCAACAAAAGAAAACCATTTCAAGATTCTGAGAAGTGAAAACAAATTATAATTAAAATAAATGACGTTATTGTACATTACTTCATCATTCATATGCGATAATATTTATACATCAAATAATAAACAACTTATTACCAAAATATTTTTATACAAAATTAAATACCACGATAACATTCACCGACATAACACAAGAACGTGCAATGTAATTAGGCTAATAAACAAGGACAAAGCTAATACACAAAACAGTTTTCTATACAATGGAATACAAAATTTTTAGTTTACAACAATTGATAGATTCAAGCTGGATTTTAGGAGCCATATTAATCAAAAGAAAATATAATAATGTAGGTATGTTTATAAATTATAATAAATTAGACATGTCTTAACTATGATGTATAAACGGCTAAAATTAAATTAATAAATAAATACGTGCATTTTCTCTCGCTTTTTCTAACATCCTGGATGATGGAGATAACGATAAACTTATTTCATCCTGATCGTTGTGGAAATTCCAAAATAACTTTTTATTTTCTTTAGCTGAGTTTACAATTTCAGGTTCAACAAATTAATTTGGACGTATTTATCACTCTATTGAAACCCATCTAAACTGTTTCCATTATTTGCTATTTTTAGTCTAACTAAACTATTTTGTCCATCCAGTTGACTTTAGACTGATCTTGAACCTATCCGAAAGTTTTCTGAATTGAAAAGATTGAATACGGAAACAAATAAACCTAACAACTAAAAAAGAGATAGAGCTGAAACAATGGACAAATCTCAGCACTCACAATCGCAGCAAGAAACTCAACGCTGAATCAACGCGATACGCAAGATAGATAGTGTAAGATTAAAAAAAATAGAACACAAAATAGTGGACTGTTTGCTGAGTGATAATGACTTCGTTGAACAGTGACTGATTATGATAATATAAATAAATAAATGTTCAAATTTACTAATATATTGAACACGTAGTGCTTTTGCAAACATAATTCTTGTCGAACAATAATAAGGTAAATTAGGATTACATTAGTAAGTTAAAAAGTACAAAAATAAAAATATACACTTAAAATTACAGAAATATATATCAGATATATTCAGAAGTAATAATTTGCTTTGATGCAGGACAGAGAAGTTTTGAATGTGTCGAAAAGTTCTATATATGCATTAGGGTGTATCGATTTTTAACTTTTTTTGTTTTCAAATTCCAAGTTTAAAAAAAGTTGCTACTAGATACCACAACTTACCACAAAAAATTTTGGATTTTTAGAAAAATGTTAAGGTCTCCCGCACAAGGCCTAAAGTTTTAATTTTTTTCAAAAAATATCAATTTTTTTTTAAATTTAAAAAATTAAAATCGTAACTTTTGTGTTTATTCCAAGTTAACAAACAGTAATATTAGGGCATAAAATTAAGTAAGGAACGATTTTTAAAAATAAAAAATGGTTTTTAGGTCTCCCGCACAAGCCCTAAAGTTTGTTAATTTTGATGAAATTTTGTAATTTTGTGTACATATATGAACCATGTTTTTTTTAAGTTTAAGCCACCGGAATTAATTGTACTTTTCTTATAGAAGGCATAAAATGAGACAATATATATACATAATTCATATATACATATATTAAAAATATATACCACATATATAATATATAATATGTTTTTTACCTGAAAAAAGATAGTTGGACGGTGTAAATTGTATGAGAAAGGTGTTGAAAGAAACTTATGTTATTTGCTATTACTGTTGTTTATTACAAAAGTATAATAGGTTTTAATATGTCATAAAATGTAGTATAATAACTAAGTATAAAATGTTGCTGATTACTTTCCATAAAGAAGAGTTGGCCAAACGAAACCCCAGCAACATCTCGCACGCCAGGTGGCTTACTCTGGCAAATCGAGTTCTTCGTTTGTATGTTGCCACCGATGATCCGACCCCTCAGCTAACAAAGCTTGCAGAGTTCATAATGAAGGTCTACATACCATCATGGTTCTCAATTAAGTGCAATCCCCAAATCCCGCAAGCTTCAATTCATTTTTTTGTAAATGTTTCTTTTCAGCAATTACTTGGAAGATGAGCTAAGAAAAGTCGTCCATGCAACGTTACAGAGAAATGCTTTCATGGCTCACCCAGAGCATGTTTGATAGCTATGCTGTTCGATGAACGAAAACATATCAGAGCCTTGGCTTATAAGAGAATCCAGAAAGCTTGCGAAACCGAAAGGAAAGGGGTAAGGGTATTTAAATCCCCTCAGATCAATTTTGATGCCGAAGCCTATATAGATATGATTGACTGGCAATCCACTTCAGTAACCGAACCCCCTCTTATTACTGATATGAGCCTAGAAGAGTTGGAATCAATTGCGGAAACTGGCAACAGTAGAAGGGTTGAATTTAGAAATCCTTCTCACACTCAAGCGGTGGAACGAATTGTCAACGAAGTCACAGAAGCTTCGAAGCGAGTATGTGGGCTGATCGAAAGAGATGGTTTTATCCGTGCCAGACTGGTAGACCGTAAAGATCTAAATACGTTCGAGACCAAGAGCCAGTACAAAACCTCTGCAAAGGATTAGAATTTAAGTAAGTTTTTTTTCGACTATTTTGTATTTATAATGTTTCTAAATAACGTCTTACATATTAAATTGAAATTTCATTTGGGAACCGTAATAACATTTATAAAATTTTCATTAGGCCTATGTAAATACTATACATAACTTTGATTTAAGGTTTTGAAGCCAAGATGAAAGGACGAATACTTAAACAAGTAAGTAATTTTGCAGTAGAAAAAGAAAACTCCCACTCATGTCGTATGGAAAGTAATCAGCAAAATTTTGTACTTAGTTATTATACCTACTACATTTTATGAAATGTTATAATCTTTTATACTATTGTAATAAACAACAGTAATAGCAAATAACATTAGTTTCTTTCAACACCTTTCTCATACAATTTACACCGTCCAACTATCTTTTTTCAGGTAAAAAACATATTATATGTATATAGTATATATGTGGTATATATTTTTAATATATGTATATATGAATTATGTATATATATATTGTCTCATTTTATGCCTTCTGTTAGAAAAGTACAATTAATCCTGGTGGCTTAAACTAAAAAAAAAACATGGTTCATATATGTACACAAAATTACAAAATTTCATCAAAATTAACAAACTTTAGGGCTTGTGCGGGAGACCTAAAATCCATTATTTATAAAAAAAAATCGTTTCTTACTTATTTTTATGCCCTAATTTTACTGTTTTTTAACTTGGAATAAACACAAAAGTTACGATTTTATTTTGTTAAATTTAAAAAAAAATTGATATTTTTTGAAAAAAATTAAAACTTTAGGCCTTGTGCGGGAGACCTAAACATTTTTTTAAAAATCCAAAATTTTTTGTGGTAAGTTGTGGTACCTAGTAGCAACTTTTTTTCAACTTGGAATTTGAAAACAAAAAAAAAGTTAAAAATCGATACACCCTAATATGCATTGGCTGTTCGATGAAAATGCGCGAGTCGTGAGTTGTAAGAATTGTTTGAGGTATGGTTGTGACAGTGGAAAAAGTAGTGGAGTCGAGTAGATTTAACAGGGACACGGATATTTATAGCGCCTGACATTTAAGGTCGGTTTATGTAACTAATCAATTTTTTATTTATAAATATTTTACTAACCAGTTTGTGGTGATGTCCGTAACCATGTGATCAAATAAAGAGTATTTTCCAAAGCAATATTTAGCGCAAGCGATTCTGAACTCATTCTTCAGAAAGTTCATTTGTAAAAAAGGGTTACGAAATTATTATACACCGGTATCCCATCCACAGATAACAGGTTAATCGTTCTCCGGGTAGAAAGTAACATAGTACATTTAAAAAAGACAGAAAATCATTCCTGGGTCACGAATGACCTGAAATTATCTGAAAATCTTCTACAACATTACGTGAAAAATATTGCTTGTGTCGCGATGGAGGACTTAGCCAGCCGAGGAATTGAACTCACGATGCCTGTGTAGGAACCAGACACGATTCATTCACAAGTTCTATATTAAAACAATCGTGTAATTCTGTCGTGTAATGATGAATTATGTTTTGTGTAAAATGGCGCAATCATCCTTTGATCCCCTCGGGTGGAGAGTCCTGCGGCACTAAATAGCCTTCAGGTAAACCTTAACTGTATGGTTCCGCTCAACAGGCTGGCTTTATTAATATATTATACCGCGGTATCTCCCGACCGATCGCGAGGCATAATTTTTATCACCCCCCGGTTTTACTAGGGACATCGGAAGTCGCGTAACTAATCCATATTCATGAATCAACGAAACGCACATATGTCCTTAAATGGAAAATAACTAAGCACTTTTCATTTTTGAACCTTATAATTTATAACGAAATTTTTTGGTTTGAATTTTTTCCGTGTCTGTCCTTCCGCGAAACAATTTTTAATTTAATCATTTTTGTATAATTGCGTATTTTTTGGCAATTAGTCTGAAGCGAAACGGTTAATGTAATTACCTCTTTCAGTCGTTATGGAGTATTATTATTCCAATTTTGCGGGAGAGTACTGAAAATTATAACTGGACTATTTTACTGTGATTTGTACACCTGAATTTCTTGTTTTTGTAAATCAAACCACGCCAAAAATTAAAAGCGGCCTTGAAAAATATCCCTTTGTCAACAACTAATTTATTTTCATGAACGCATTATTTGCCGTTCTCTTTTAAAGTAATACGGTATGGTATTATGGTATCTTTGGTGGTGTGATATTATTTTGTTGCTATTATTGTATTTAAGTTAGTTCTAACTATAACAAAATTGTTTTAAGGTGTTTTTTCATATTTTTCAACTTTATTGTTCTTTTTATTTATTGCTGTAAGTATTTTGTGTAATATCGTGTTAACAAGCTACTTACAGTAGTTTGAGATAAACATTCTGATTGTATATAAATAATATAAAACAATAAAATATACGGCATTCAAACACGGAGAAACCTTGATGAAATATTTGTTAATTTATTTCAAATCTGGTCAAAGTTTTCCTGTTAAAAGTGGAACTGGAGGGCTATAACGAACTATTTCACTAATTTCATTACAAACTATCAGTAAAGCAGACATATGTTAAGGAACACGTGTTCTTCAGAATATTATTAGTTTCGCATCTCGTCCATTATATTTATTCGAACAAGGGAAACTGCGCAAACACGTGTTCGGACATATTCGGAATGACTAATATTTTTTTGGAATACGATCATGAAGTCATATTTTAAAATTATCATAGAAATATTGCAAAATATATTATTATTTATTACAGTATTATTTCGCTGTTTTGGTGTGCTTCATCATCTTAACTGTGTTTGTTGTTGGCCTTATCAAGTAAGAAAATCATACTGGTTGATACATTTCATCCACATACATGATGATAGATGAGCAAAGTCCGCTGTAATAATATTTAAAAATCGAAGGATCATACGAAAAATAAAAAAAATTCAAAGATTAGATTAACTGTGTGAATGGAAAAAAATGAATTAAAATAATATTTAAATTTAAAATAACTACATTATAACTATATATAATCCAACCGCTCACTTTAAAGTTATTAAAATGCATCGATAATTGCGTTTTATAAAAAAAGTGTAAATTTATATATACGAGGAAACTTTTCAGACCACCCTCGTAAATTTAATAATGTTTTTTGTGTGTTCCGTACGAGTTCCTTACACCATTCACACGATTATGATGAAACTTTCAAAGTTTGTTCTTATTAGTGCCAGGAGTGTTTAGAGATTGGTTTGAAGAAATCGGGGACATTCGAGGAAGACTTAACGTACATCTCTGCACTGTGATTACGATACGGAGTAGAATTAAGTTGATATAATTAAGGTTTGTTAACAGTAACAATATGTATTTTATGACACTACAGGAGGTGAATTGTATAAAAAGTCAGTGATGCCCGAGGAAGACATGAATCAAATAATTAATTATGGTGAAATAAGGCGTACGTGATGAACGAAGATAGGGGTGTAAGGAGAATGTATGACGAGTAAGTGAATGTTTGAAGAAGTCGAGGACGCTTGAGAAAAGCATGACTCAATCAAATATTAAGATAAATATAATTAATAAGGAAGGGTGTGAGGATAATGTACGATGGGGAAGTGAATGCTAGAATCGATCGTGGCATGGCAAGAACAAATTCTTAAAAAGTATACTCATTGCATAGTTTATATTAATATTATTTTCACCTTTAAAATGCATAAACTCATAACTTTACTCAAAATTATCCATAACCCCGAGCAATGTCGGGTACACGTCAGCTAGTTAGTAATAAATTATTGTCTTGTTGGTCAAATTGTGATTTTCTGGTGATGCTCATTCGGGACATTGGCCATCGGAATATTGTCCGGAACCCTTTGATACTACATACTTTTTATCCTTAATATGTTTAAAGTGTTTCGTTGAAATCGAAATGTCCTTAACATTCCCACCCCCTCCCCGGTGACCGTTACGAATTATTCAGTTATAATTACAACGGAAGGAAATGCCGGCATCGCGATCCGATCGGTACATATCATTTGCATTGGATTAACATAAATATTAAGTTTCCATCCTCCTGCATTCTACATGCTTGTAAATAACAAGACCTTTTATCAAAATGTCGGATTAGAGCTATCCTCAAAACTGACAACACAAATTAATGATGTGAACTTTTTAACAAGTTTGCAGCTTTTGTATATAGTCATGTCTGGCTTTGTAAGTTGAACCTGTAGGCACCCTAGTAGACCTGTGAACTGGGTGCAATTCCACTGACTGAATGACCTGGACTTTTGATTATAAATGACTTCTGAATATTATGGAACATGGGATTTTTTATTGTTTGTTTTTCTTGGTATTTTATTGCACCGGATTCATTTTATATTCAATGCCAACAGTCGATGTAATTAATGCACTAATATTAAAACAATAAAGTAACCTTCGGAAATAAGTGCACCGTTTTCTGTGCTGTCTACGTTTTCAACAAGAATTGTAAGTAAGCCTTTTAGGCTTTCTCATTACATTTTTTTTAAATCTGGTAATCTATACTCTAAACTATGTCACTTTATAACCTTAAATCACTGACATTCACGGTTCTAACAAATATTATTTTAAAAAACAATAACATTATCTGTAACTAAAAGCAGTTGGGTTGGAGTAGCAAATTACCGACTTTTATAATGTGAGATTCCTAAACGAAAACCTGAAACAGAAAAATCAGAAAAAGATACCGTCACATCTAGGACACGAACCCAGGACCCTTGCCTTGCCGGGGCACCGCTCTACCAACTGAGCTAATGGGACCCTATCTCCTTCGGTCATATTTAACTGTAGATATCATATTTTTTTCACCGCACATTTTTATTGACAACTATCTTTATGTATGATCGCAAGATTCAACCCGAACTAAATGCAATCTAGACAGTGTCTTTCTCTTTTTCTGTTTTTTCTGTTTTAGGTTTTCGTTTAGGAATCGCTAATATTGTCTTCAATAATTAAATATTACAATTTGAAGTTTTACTCACTAAGTTATTCCAAAAAATAATTTTATATTTTTACTGTACAAGGAAACCAAGTTACTTAAAAAATATACTCATTCTTTGTGATAATCGCAATTACTCAATCATACTCGAATCAATAAAGACGATGGAAACACCTGAATCATTTTTAGCGAAAAATAGGCAGATATGATTTAAGATTTTCACGACCAAAAGTATTATAGTGATTTTTTTGGCATATTTCATTTTTTAATTATTTTTATTGTGGAAAACACAGATGCAGGCAGTAATAAACAACACGGTAAAAAATATAATTGGAGAATTCGCTTGAATTTTAACCATTTCTTACAGATTAACATGGCAGCCATTCAAAATAATAATAAAAAGCCTTTACAATTTTTTTAACATACATTTAAGAAAGAAAAAGAGTTCATATAAAATAATTAAATAATTAATAATAATATAATTTACATTAACAATATAAATATAGAACTGTTAATTAAAAAATATTAGAAAGTGCACAGCATATTAATAAATGTTTACAAATAATTTTTAGAGAATTCCGGGAAAAACCAATGATTTCGAAAATGTTATTATACAGAAAAGTAGTGCATGTATCAAAAAATATGTCGGAATCATTCAGGTTTTGATTTTGATTAAACAATTCACATATTATTCTGATTGAATCCCTGCCACCAACAATTGTGCGCTACCGGCTAATGTGGAATAAGTCATTAAACCTAGTTGTTCTGGGTGGTATTTTAAAGTTTATTAGTTTGAGTAAGTCAGGACAGTCGATTACGTTATTGGAGACTTTATACAGGGTAGTGTAATGAGGTCAAGTTATGTTTTCCGGTTAGAGGGAATGTAGACGTTATATTTCAATAACATATTTATGTGTCCCCGTTTAGGTATGATCTTTCTGATATTGAAGAACTGCAGACATTTCTTCTAGATGATTTCAATATTGTCTTTATAAATACCGTTAAGTGGAGTCCATATGGAGGAGTAATATTCAGGTTAAGAACGGACCAGCTTATAGTAAAGGAGAAGGTAGGTTTATGGATTTTGAAATACATGGCTGTTTCTGATAACAAAATCAAGCATGCAATAAACTTTATTCACAATATTCTCAATGTGCGCATCGAAATGAAGTTTCAAATCAAAAAAAGTACGCCTTGGTACAAGAATAGTACACACGTTCGAGTGAATAGTTTCCATTATAATAATTGTGTATGACAGCGTTGTAATTTTTAGTAAAGATTATTCGCTTACATATGTTTTCATCGCAAAATGCTTCAAACCTAACTAAATGTCTTTGGATGAGCAAACAATCATTTAATTTATTAACAATGGCAAAAAAAATATCATCAGCGTACAAGAGAAACAGTGGATGAAACAATTAGTAATGGTATTGAAAAAAAGTATAAATAACAACGGATCCAGGATTGATCCATGTGGCACGCCAGAGGTATCTGGTTCCCACGTAGATGTTTGTCCTTGTAATGATACAGATTGCTGTCGTTTTGTTAAGCATGATACAAACCAACGTAATAAGTTACCAATAATTCCCTTAAATATAAATATAAATATAAAACATATATTTTAATTAAAATTAAAGTGGTCAACCATATCAAAAGCTTTTTTGAAATCGCCTCTACCTGGTGGCGTCGATCCACGTTTGTAAATAAGATTATAAAAGATTTTTTTATAAATAAGAAAATTATTCACGGTAGATTATTTGCCTTTGATAAATCCTTGCTGTTGGTCTATAATTTTGGCGGCAATCTGGGGATATATATCGTCATCGACAAGTCTTTCCAAGAGTTTAGGGATGGCCGAAAGAATTTATACTATGCCGTGTTTTGTAACACGGCATAATACCTCAAAAATAAAGCACCATGAAAAAAAGGCATTATTCCACGGCACATCAAGGATTCTTCTATTAACTACGTATAAATATGAATGAAGTCATTTGCGGCGGGCGCCAGTAAAATGACAATGATATATTGTTAAGGTAGGTAACGTATTCTAATGCTGCGTTAGTAAATAATAATTGAAAGTGACGACAATTATTTACTATGGTTCTATAAAAAAATACACGAATAACATTGAACCAACTGTCAATAATTGGCGGTAGTTTATAAATAAGATCGCAGCAAGTTGGCTGAGGCACCTTTGCCTTTGGAAACCAGCTATTTTCTCAACACGTTATGCCCTTTTCGGGAGATAAGTTGCACTGGGCATAGTGCGCGTGACTAGATCGCAAAAATTCGCGTGATCAATTGGGTCAAGAAGTTCTAGAAATCAAGCACTTGGCACGTTGGATTGGCGCAAAAAAATGGGCGCGGCGCTTGAAAAAGTTGAAAAATCCACACCTAACGTGCGTATGCGTGTAAATAATTCTTCTCTCGCGTTTCTTGCCACTTTTCGGTGCGTTTTTCATTCTGCGGGGAAATACTAAAACGCAATGCTGTCGTTATTTTTTCAAGCAATGCTTAGACGTTAAGAAATACGTTTTTAATTAGACAGTAAATAATTTTTAAAAAAACACCGCTTTTATACCGTAGCTTCTGAAAAGAAAAATAATAATTAAAAAGCTCAGCTCATTAAAATACCATAATTGTGGTTAGGTTATGGGTATTTTTTATAAATTCAGATATATTAGATAGGTACCTATCCTGCTATGTATGAGTACCTACTTATGGAGTGCAGTGCAAGGATTTCGTTACTCACACATTTCTCTGGTCTGGTCTACGCACTCCAAAAAATTTTTTGTTTCATCATAAGAATCGTAGCAGGTCGTGATAATTTGAATTTTTATTTCCTTATTTTTTTCATTATCTGCTGGTTAAAAAGATGTTGTAACCAAACATCTTTTAATTATCTCAAATATTTGATAGCTCCTCCACCAGCAGAGCCATCTACCGACCGGTGATTATCACTTTTAGTTATTGCAGGATCACGAATTTGATAAAAATAAGGATTTATTGTGTTACCGTTGTCCATGGTCGAGGGGTTAGGCTCTCGACTAGCAAACTGGAGGTCGCGGGTTCAAATTTCGGCTTGAGCAGGTAAATTTTAATTGTGATATTTTATAAATTACTCATTAAAAATAATGTATAGTATATTTGCGGCACGTTTAAGAGTGGAAGATACTCCCTGGTGGAACACCGCCATTCAGAATTGAAACGTTGCTTGTTGTGGCTTTAGTTGTGTTTGGTAACCAGATCTGAATAGCCAAGTTCTTCCCTACCTTAATCTTTTCCATCTCCTTCCCCTCTCTACTACCTTCAGCCTCACAACATACTCCAATTGGAAATATCATAGTATCACTGGCTCAGATGGCTGGGAGCAGTAGGAACTCTTGTGTGGTTTCGCATAAAAAAATAATCACGTGTATTTTTTATTTTGAAGGGTGACAGTTGATTTCTTTTATTTTTTATTAACGTACTAACAAAAAAATAACTGGACCACCCGCACAGTCACAAATCAACAAATTTTTGAAAAGTGATAAAATGTCATGAGAAACCAATGTTAAATAGGTTATGTTATATTAGGTTGGTAGAATTTTGTGGTTTTTCATTACTTTTAATGAATTTATATTACCTTCCTTGTGAATTGATTGGCCACTTTGAGTTATCATGAAACCACAAATGTCATCAAAAAATTCGTCGTAGTGGAGTATCAACTTATTGATTTAGTTGCTTATTATATGTAGATATTATCTGAAATTTTACGCTGGGTATAAAGTTTCCGTTAACTCCCACTTTGAGCAAAAAATACCTTATTTATGTCACTGTTTAGCTAATGGTTGATGAGGCACTTAACAAGTAGCGTAACTATTTCCTTCCGGTTTTAAATTTTAGGTACACATTTTAAAAAATGGTACGATTTTATGATAATAAATGATAAGTTTAGCGTAGCGTTGAGCACGCTTTTAAAAAATGATTTAACTGCTGTCAGTATAATGGTACTGTAAATTCTTGCGAGTGAAAAAAACAACATTATTGATTTATTCGCGCTATGCACTTATAAAAGCGGGTTCGTTCTTTCTATCAAGAATTTTGATTAAGCATTGTAATGATTGTAATGAATTACAGTTAATATGGTAACTAAGCAACAATAAATTATCTTCCTTATTTACTGAGGTAATTGAAGAATTCCTTATATAATAAATAATAACCCATTCATTTCAAACGGACTTTTTGTGGCGTCGTTTGCTTCTCGCTAGGATAAAGTTATCTAAGCACAACAGGGAACAACATATGTACTTCATAGATAACCACATAATTATATCTCTAAAGGAAGACACATCTGTAGGTATTTTTGATATTATAATATTCTTTTGTGGGTATATAACTGTGATAATTTTAAGAAACGTATTTACAATGGTTTGGGGAACCCTAAATCAAAAAGATTCATCCGGCCCAAGTCCAAGATGAATCTATATTTTTATTTATTTTTGTAATAACCTCAAATTGTGATATTTAATCAGAAGACAACGTCAAAAAACTCTCAAACCAAAATTTGAAACAGAAAAATCATAAAAAGATTCGATCGCGTCTAGGAATTGAACCCAAGACATCAGCCTTGCCGGCGCTTTGCTCTACCACTGAGCTAATTTGACCCTAACCGCTTCGGTCATTTTTAATCTTTTCATACTTCTAAGAATTACCAACATTATATTCATTAGATTAATGCACATAATTTGTTCAGTGGCTGAAGAGAGAAAATAAGTAACAATTTACAACTTTTTAGAACTTATTTCTAAATCACAATAAAAATCTAATTTTTATCATCAATCCACGGTCAAACGACAATCTCGTTCCAAAACTTCAAAACGAACCCTTCTACTCATAAATAACCCGATTTTTGCTGCTAGAGGAGTCAACAGTACCTACTGGGCGGCGCAGGCGGCTCAACTCCACGACACTTTGCCACGGTGCACGGTGAGCCGAAAAAGCAGAACGCTGCTACGCACATTTATTATTTTAATTCGAAGTCCATTTGAATTTAAGTACAGGGTGTCCGATATGCTGCGGTCGTGGGGAGATCTTGTGACGCGATAAGGCCCCACATTTCACGGTACACCTGTAGTTTTTATAGGTACCGACCTAGGGATATTATATTATGTAACGTAGGGTGGTTCTATGTAGGTACATTTTAAGTTGGTCGCAGCTTGCATGCTATGTGTTACGAGACTAACAACAACAACTACTCTACTCTGTCTACTGAGAAAAAATAAATGCATAATCAAACAAACAATTTATGCACAAAGTTTCATACATCTATAGAGGAGCGATACAACGTGGTCCAGTCCATTATAATGTCTCTCTCTGTTACATGCATGGTTTATGAGGAAGAAGGAGAGGTTACAATGGAACAATGAGCTTAAGGTTGTATACCATTTGACCATTAAGGTGCAAATAAAATAAATCAATATCTGTAGGTGAAATTTCACTGTGTGGCCTCAAACATTCATCTTTTCTCCTAGTACCCTCTCCATTAGTGGGTTAGGTTAGAATTTTTTTTACATTAGCTCCGCACAGGAGGCCCTGAGGAAAATGATTTCTCTCAGGGCCTATGTCACGTGCGGATGTGCTGTGTGGAGGGTTTTTTAGGAAAGGAAGGAGTGGGTAGGAATCCAGAGGTTAGTGTGACCAGGAGTGACGGGCGTTTGAATTCACCCCTCCCACTGGGGTGCAAGGCAATGGATCGAGAGAGTAAAAAGATCTCCCTCAACTGGTATCTCAGACCAAGACAATCCTCACCCCATGAAACCGGGCACCCCTGCTAAGTTACAAAACGTAACGAACCACTCGAGGTGACCTATAGCAGAGATGTAGGTTATCCAAGGAATGGTTCTCGCAGCTAATTACACAAAAAGTTTTGTATTTTTTTTTTAAGTTTAAAAACTAAATATGAAACAACATTTTTAAAATATGTAACGGTAACAAATAAAATAGAAATTAAAACAGTACCATGAGAAAAATACATTACTTATGCTACCATAATGTGTAAGGAGTGCTGGTATATAAATGGAGTCAGTAAACATATCAATAGTAGGTACCCTTCAACTTGTTCCTAGTCGGTATATGGAATTTAATATTGGCAGGGCTGTCAATATGTAACACAACTGAAACTGAAATAAGTCTCCTGTCAGACAGCGCAATTCAAATCAAACTTACATTATTAATGTTGTCATTTGGAATTTAGTGTTTTACAATTGTGTAACTAAAAAAATTGTGATTAACTCGAGTTCTTTTTTTAAATGTATTTCACAGCTACCGTATGGATAATTGAGATTAGTAAAACGGTGTATTGAAAACCACAAAATAGTGAAGATGGCATTGTCACAGAGATTTTCGTAATTCTGTAATATTATTAACTCCGCCCATTATTTTCATCAAATTTCAGTGTTAAAATTCAAGTTCTGTGAAATTCCTATCAAAGTTCTGTTATTATCAAAGCACTGTGAAACAATCGGCCCATGATGAAATAATCACCGAACTGGAATAGAAATTTCACAGAACTTGAATTTTAACTTTGGAATTTGATGAATTGTTCAAATTCTGTGAAACAACCCGTCGTGTTGTTTCAATCTTTTTGAGCTCGTAAATTATTTACGAGCTGAAAATAGTCAAGGTTCAATTTTTTTTCATTGACACGTCATAAGGTAAACAAAGGGCAAACGAGACGTACAAACCTTTGAGGAATACTAATGTGGCCGCCAGGTGAAAGACTTTTTCATTACTTGAGCCGATGCGGGAAGCGAACCCGCTACCCGCTAGCCACTACCTCGGGCGGTGAGCTGCACCTTGCGACAACTGGAAGCAATGGCCGAAGTGCCTTTCGCCTCCGGTTTCTTTCAAGCCGTTACGCTCAATGTTTAATTAAATGAATTATCTTATAAACTACAATTTCTCCGCAATTAGGATCAAATTGTGTGGGGAAAATGGTTCGCTCGTCGTCAGTGAGGTAAGTAACTGACAAAATCCTTGTACCTGCGTGGAGAAGGTGATGTGACGATTTAAATATTTAAAAAAGACGCTATATAAAAAAATATAATAATGCACGAGATAACTAAGAAGGTAATGTATTGATACCGCACAAGAGTAGCTTTGCATGGAGAAAAAATAAAAATTTCTTCATATCCGGTTAAAAACGGGATTGCAGGCAGTTTTCTAAAAACTTATAGTATATTTCTAATATATCGAAATACGTGTTCATATATCTTCACGTGCCTTGATAATATACAACATGAAAATGATGACGAAAATATTAAAACTTTTATGAAAATATGTTCCGACATTGCGATAATACATTCGAATTTTACAAAAAAGTTTATTAGGAAGCCTATCAATTCTTGCGTTAATTTGAAGAGATTCTTAATAAGCAATATTCAATATCATTATTTTTTCTCCGTGTACGAACGTGAAGAATACAATGTTACGATATCACTCTAAAATATATAAAATGAACATAAAAATATGTAGATAAGATACACAAGAGTAGTTTTGTATGAAGACTTCCGCAAATGCTCCCAACCGTCTGGAGTCAATAAGAAAATTGGAGGATGTTTTGGGACTTAAGGTATTAATGAGGAGAAGGATATGGGCAGAGAAAGGTGGGGAAGAACCTTCTCATTCAGATCTGGTCATCAACCACGGTTTAAGCCAATTCATTTCATATAATTTATCGATATAAAATCAAACAAACGGAAAAAAGCAGAAATGAAAGATGATCAAAAATCAGAGCACAGAGCAGAGAAAAAATATGCTACAAAAATGGCCAAGAGAAAAATGGTCTGAACCCGGTGTAGGTGTTTCACCATGTAGATATCATATTTTGTTGCAAATTTACTTACCTTTAGGAAAGAAAATTCTGGCACAATTAGCGGCCTCTTAAAGATGTCTTTAACCCCTTAGGCTAATTTGTTTGGTTTTGGGAACAGCTCACATCAGTCTCATAGAAATCCCTGTGTCTACCTTACTGTCATCGTGAGAAATATTATCTAAACAATGTTAAAAAAAGAAAACACCCCGCTATATATTTAAATCACAGATGAATTAAAACGTGCACCTTTCCACATTAGTTTCATAAAATTTTTGTGTGTTTTATTTTTTGTTGTTGTTATCAAAACAATTTAAAAAAAAATTTCATTCAAAATTTTAATATTTAAGAAATTATATGTTTATTTCTAATAATAAAATTTGAAAGCGTTATTCACACCTTTCAAAAGAAGTTCTTATTTTTCGGATACGTTCAGAAGTATTCCATTTTTTTTAAATTTTGTTGCAAAGCGAAAATGCTCTGACCTTCTTACAGAATATGCCAGTGGTCTGAGGGGTTAAAATATCTGGTTTGTGGTAACAAAGGTATAATGAGGTTATCATTAAATAAAATATTTTCGATAAAAAACTTATGCGCTATTTGTATTCCACTTGGAATTCCGTCATTAACAATTTGATGTTTAGATAGGATACGAGCTTTTATCAATTAAAATTATGATGTTTAGATGGGATACAAGCTAATGTCAATTACAATAATGATGTTTAGATAGGATACAAGATATTGTCGATTGCAATATGATGTTTATATACGACACAAGCTATTGGCAATTACAATATGGTTTTTAGATTGGTTACAAGCTATTGTCAATTACAATATGATGTTTATAAATGATACAAGCTATTGGCAATCACAATACGATTTTTAGATAGGATTCAAGCTATTGTCAATTACGATATAATGTTTATATATAATACAAGCTATTGGCAATTACAATAGGATGTTTAGATAGAATACAAACTATTATTAATTTCAATATGTTTAGATAGGATACAATCTATTGGCAATTATAATGACCTTTAACATACTTATAACCAGCCATTACGATTAATTGGAATTTATTGTAATCAATGCAGTTATTATGAACAGTACCACGCTGTGTCGACCAAAGAGATTAACGAAAGGTCGCACATTTATTTTTCCTCCCAGATGAAACATCTGAAGAGTGAAGAGTCATTTTTGATATGTTCTAAGAATATAGTACGAACCATAAATACTTAAATGTTGAGAAAACGATCTAATCCTACATCCAATCTTTGAAACAAAAATCACAATTATTAACATCCGTTTAACAAAACCTTCACCTACCTACCAAAGTAATTATTTTAAATGAAATCATAAAATAGCGGAAATAATTAAATACATGCATAATAACAACGTCGTTTATGAAGGCACCAAATTTTATGTCAATCATTAAACAAAACCAATTAAATCGAGGTGCACGTGTTAGTTTTATGTATTTATATATACCCAACTAAGTATCACAAGGTAACAGCAAACAATATTTCTCACCTTCAATAACACGTGAATAACCACGAAAGGAGACAGGGTCCCAAACGCCGGTATATAGTTGTTTACATTATTTACCTTGAGGGTCGTTTTTAGTTATATTTAGGCATAAACCATGACCACAATACATGTCCAATAAAGTCCCTTCCCAACTGTCATGCTTGTTCCCTATGATTGCTTTCCCAGCAGAAGGCGTGCACCGCGCTAGGGTCACCGCTCCGAGCGCGGTCTCTGTCCCATACCCCTCACCCTCCGTCACTCCGTCACCCCGTCACTCCAGTCAGGCAGCCAGCAGCCAGCTCCGAAGGTTTCCACATGATCAGCCAAGCCTGACGAACCATGCAGTCACATCGACGTGGCTCTTCCATAGGCTGGTCTACCCACGGTCAAAACTTCACGCCAATACGTGAACACCTCATCAAAACACGCCTATCAACTCGACAATGTAACATCAAATAGAAGATTTACTCTCACAACTTTGATTATGCCATTTTGCTTACCTTTGTTCTGGTTGCGGGTTTGGGTTGAGGTATTATTTCTATGGCGTGTTTCATTGGCGTTAGTGCCTTTGTCTTTCGCAGCTCGTTATGGCAGCTATGTCAAGGTATTTGTAGATGACGTATTTTTTTATGTAAGCCTGTTTCATATTTGTTGGAAAACAAAACGACTCTCAGCGATGGCGATGACCTGTGATGCGTGGAAACAATGGGCTGACAAAGCAATTGTGTTATTTATTTAATACTAGTAGGGACTGCTCGCCAAAACTAAAGAGAAATTTATCACCTTTCTAAAATATGATGAAACCTTACAAATGACCACTCAGGAACCATTTCAAAATAGGAATTAACATTACGCAATGCCCTCACTACTACCAATTTTATAAAGGAAAATACGAGTTAGTCAAACTCGTTCTGTGATATCTATTGCTAAGAGCATCTCCGATGCTCTAAGTCATCAGATTTTACGGCAGAAAACAAAATAGGTACTGCATTTTAACTACATCCACGTCGTTAGTTTTTAAAATCCTGCAAATCTTTAATTCAAAATATCGCTTTCCCACCGTATAATTGAACATAAAATCTAAATTCACATCCCAGTTATTCACTTATTGAAGCATTCATTTACCCTCAGCAACCTTGTCTTTGTGAAAATTTAATAATCAGCGGCAATTTTTTCACTTATTTGATAATATTTATTTACTGACGCCCTATTGGGCTTTTAAGTACATAACAATTACAAATTTCATTTTTAACAACAGTATAAAATCGAAATAAAATATAATGATTTCTCATACATTATTTACATTTAAAAAGTGGTGGACTAATTTGGCTTTAAATGTATTGAAGTTTAAATTAAATATGTCAGCGACATCACTTAGTTCATTGCCCAACCTATGTATTATTTCTAACACAGAATTCGTAGCGAAGTTATTGTTGTAGAATAAAATATTCCGTCTAGTATATTTTGGTGGTATATGTAAAGATAGGAAGTTTATAGTGTCAGGGCAGTCTAACCTTGAATGAACAATTTTATATAATAAAAGGAGATCAAATATTTTTCGCCTTTGAGATAATTTCGATAAGTTAAGTTTACTGCGTAAATTGACATAATTGATTTCAATAATAGGATTACCAATTTTGAAATTAATAAAACGTAAAAATTTATTTTGAATTTTTTCAATTTGTTAACAATGAGAGTTGAAATGAGGACACCAAATGGTTGCATTGTATTCAACCTGACTTCTAACCAGAGACGTGTATAGTAATTTTATAGTTTTTTTATGTTATTAAAGACTTTAGCGATTCTGAGAATAAATCCAAGCATTTGTAATCCCTTACTGGTAATGCTATTAATGTGATTCAAGAAGCGTAATTTGGAGTCAAAGATAACTCCAAGGTCATTGAATTCAAAAACTCTTTTTAGATTGGCATTGTTAATTGGGTAGTCGAATAATAAAGGGGTTTTAGATCTATGGAAACTGATCGTTTGGCATTTGTTGATATTTATTTATTTTATTTATTTATTCATTTCAATTTACACACAGTACAATATGATACAAGATATAATTAAAATATTTTGTGATTATTGATTATTGTACCTTATCAGGTCGAAATTATTGGTTCATAACTAGGCAAATTGCCCGTTCCAAAAAACCAAAAAATATGTGAAAGTAAGTGTGTGATTTGTCTATGTCTATAATATATCTCATTAATATTTTAATTTGTGATGATTAATCGTTACAATCTTATGATAGAGTCGAACTTGAGCTGTTGTGTATGTTTCAATTGTGTATGAACAATAATTAGAATAATGGAAGATATATATAGTGTGTGATTAGTAGGGTGGTTACAAGGTATAAGGTGAAAAAATATTTTTTTCCTAATGCCGGCCTGACCCCCCTAATATTTGCCATTTGTCTAGAAAATAAGATTTGGAAAGTTTTAGCTCAATTAAATAATGTTAACCTGTGCCTCATCGAGATTAAATATGAAAAATCGATTTTTTGCAAAAAAAAACTTAATTTAATCACTTTTGATCAAATTTTGTTTCCTTTGAACATTATACATTATTAAACAATATAATAAACAACATCATATTTAATAAAATAATATAATATATAATAAAACATAAAACAAACATTTTTGTTCAACGTGCAATTTGTTTTGATACCACTGCGGTAAATACTGGTCGCTTCAACGGAACCTGCGTTTTGTTGGAGCAATTATTAGAGAAAAATCTTCTTTATTTAGCATGTCGCCACCATATTTTAAAAATTATTCTCAAATCAGTTTTTGATTTAAAAATGGGCACAACTACTGGACCCCAATAAAATATTTTTAAAAACTTTCAGACTGGGTGGTCGAAGCTAGAGAAGACAAAATACAAAACTGCTATTGAAGATAAAAATATTAGACATAAAATAGGGAATTCAGATGAAATATTAATTTTTCTTACAGAACAATTAAAAAACCAACAGCCAAGGGATGATTACAAAGAATTAATTCAACTTTCGTTAGTTGTGTTAGGACGTACTCCCCCAAAACATACTTTTTTTAAAGTTCCTTGTGCCATTCATCACGCTAGATGGATGGCAAAGGCCATTTATTGTATCAAAATATATCTTTTCAGGTATCAATTTACATTAACAAATTTAGAAAAAACAGCTATCACTGACATTTGTGTATTTTTAATAAACATTTATGTAAAAGCGTGGTTTAACGCCCCCAAACCCACTTTGGCCCCCAACCAAGACCTACAATTTTTAAAATCTCTTGTAAAATATAGAGAAATCGATAAAGAACTTGCAGATAAGGCACTGTCTAAAATGATAAATCATCTGTGGTACCTCAATTCTGAGCAAGTCGCAAGTTAGAAAAAAGTGTCTAAACAAGCATGGCTATAAAAAGTCTACAATTAATTCCAATTGAAGAACAAACATATGATAGGGATGTGAAAGCAAAACTCAGTCTCCATCAAGTGGATAATTTATTGGACAAAGATATCGATTTTTTTGTTTCTCATCAAACTCTAAATTTTTTCAAAAGATTTGATATTGATACAGAATTTTAAAATACGGATCCTGATATATGGTGTGAAAATGCACATTATTTAAAAGCAAAAAAATTGTGAAAGGTTTCAAGGTTGTCAATGACACAACTGAAAGAGGGGTAAAATTAATCCAAGACTTCAATTCCTGTTTGACAAAAGACGAAGCACAACGACAGTTTCTGTTACAAGTTGTATCGGAAAGTCGAAATTTTTTTCCTGACTCTTCAAAAGCCACGTAATCTAAGCCATTACCACCTTAATCTGATAATTAATTGTAAATGTAAATAATAATAATAATAACTTCTTTCTTTCATAATGCTTTCTTTTGTATATTTTAAATAATAAAACTTTGAACATTATTTCTTCTTGTTTTTGATACCTTTTTGCATTTCTTTTCTCGTAAATCCATCATTTTCAATTTGGATTGTCCTGTATTTACTTTGAAAACAGTTTTAACTACACCCTTTTTTATGTACCAATTGAGAAAATAAATAAAGCAAAATCTGGACAGCACATGTAATTAAATTTTGCAATATTGTTAGGTATTTTATAAAAAAAAAATTTTTTATAGAAAGTTAAACTTCAACCTTGATGAGGCACAAGTTAACTTTATCCAATTGAGCTGAAACTTCACAAATCTCATTTTTTAGCCAATTGGCAGCTTTAAGGGGGGTCAGCACAACAAAATTTCAACATTGATTTTTTGTAACCACCCTAGTGATTAGTCTATGTCTATTTATTACGTGACGTTTTTTAACATTTTTTCAGATTCTCCTCTGCCCAGTCCAATCAACCATTTAGTCATTATTGGGTCTATGTATGAAATATTACAAGTTTTAATGTTTAATAAATATTAAGATGTAATTTGTTTACGATGCACCAATCATAAAGTTTATTTAAGTTCATTTGTAGAGTTAAACAATCAGAAGAATTACCGATCGATTTAAACATCTTTAGATCGTCGGCGAATAGAAGAAAGTGAATATTATCGAAAATTAGTGAAATGTCATTAGTAAATAGTAGGAAAAGAATTGGTCCTAGGTGGGAACCTTGGGGGACCCCACTTAAGGCAAACAAAGTGTAAGAAGTTGTGGAGGTAATTTTTACAGAAAATTTTCTGTATGATAAGTAACTTCTAAGCCATTCGAGAAAGTTGCCGCTTATTCCCAAGTGTTCTAATTTTTCTATTAAAATGCGATGAGAAACAGTATCAAAGGCTTTGCTAAAATCAGTATAAATTGTATCAACTTGAAGACCCTTGGACAGTGCACTAGAAATAAAATTTTCGTAAAGCAATAAGTTAGATGACGTAGATCTGTCTTGCATAAAACCATGTTGAAATGTTGATATAATTGGATTAATTTGATGCATGATTTTACTTAATATAATCTTTTCTAAAAGTTTAGGTAGTGATGACATAATACATATGGGTCTATAATTTTCAATTTGACATTTATCTCCTTTTTTAAAAATAGGTGTTATAAAGCCACTTTTCCAAATTAAAGGGAATATTCCTGAAATCACAACATCTTTTCGGCTTGCGGATAATGCCATTGAAAAATCACTACCCATCGTGAATCATTCATTGTTAGTTAGACAATGTTTTATTAGTAAATTTTATAAAGCACGTGGCGCTTCAAATGAAACAAGAATGGGAAAATTTGGTCCATATATTTTTTTCCATGTTTCTGGTTTTCATCCTTCAAGGTTGTTCTAGGACAAGGCTGCCCAACCCCAGGCCCGCGGGCCATAATGTGGCCCGCGAACGAATTATAAGTGGCCCGCGTGAACCATTTTCAAAAAACCCGCCAATCCGCCAATTTGAAAAAGTGTCGCGGGCCTGCGGTAAAACAAACAATGCCGCTTGCGCGCGGTCACCAGTGTTGCCAACAAAGGTGATTTATCGCTATTTAGGCTACTCAGAACGAGAATCAGTGACGAAAAAATCTAACCTGTTGAACTTACTTTTTAAACAAAAATACACCGGTTCTGATATAGTATTTTTTGCGTCCGAAATGGAATCTTGTAGCCACCCCCCCCTTGATTTTTTTTGTGAGGAATTATGTTTTATAGAAATTCTCTAACAACCCCCCCCCCCCATGGAAATAGGAACCGTCAGGTATTCAGTGGCCCGCCAGTGATTCAAAATCGTCAATTTGGCCCAACTGTTAAAAAGGTTGGGCAGCCTTGTTCTAGGACATCATTTCAAGTTATGGAGAGAGGTAACACCATTTACACACACATTACATTTATTTAAATGTGGCTAATTTCATGAGTGTATGAAAGATTGGAGTTGAGTTCAAACATAGAAGAGTTAAGATTGTGAACGGAGCCGTGGAAATTTTAGATAGGGCTTGATAGAAGAGAGGATATTTGTTTAGAGAGTAAGAACCAAAAAATATATTTGATCTATCTCACATCTAGAGTTAAGCACGTGTATTTTTAAAAGGTGACATGGAACGGAGTAATGGAAAAAGTGGTCATTATTGAAACCACGGTTCTGATGGGATAGCCTTTTGTATCGAGGCATAGTAGGCTCCATTGGATTGACTGGCAATGTGCCAAAACTCTGCCTAAACATTGCGTACCTATCTTCGAGGATGGAAAAAAATGTCAGTTCTTATTTTTTTTATTATTTTATTTAGGAAACAAACAGTCATTTATAAATTTAGCATAAACAGCAATTATTTACAATATTAGACCAATAATGTTCCATTAATTCTAGTCGTTGATTCAATATTTGCACCTATTCAATATATTTATAAATGACAAAGAAATATAAAGAATAAACATTATATGGAATTACAAAATGTTATAAAAACAATTAAAGACAGTTAGTAGTAATACAGTTTTCGCATGATAATAATAAAAACAGTAAAATAAACAAAGATGATAGGATTATTTCAAAAAATAAAAAAATAAGTTATCAGTTTAGTAGTTTTAATTTTATAGTTGTACAAAGGGATATTTTATAACAGACACCCGTAAGAATAATTAAGATCTGTCTTACTTACACTCCGGAGCTGCGGTACCACGCACCACTCCAGGCCACCGAGCAGAAAAGTCTCAAAATGGACTCCGCTGTAAACCGTTACCTTACTTTCGGACTTTACTTTTCTGCGCGGCGTCATGTAGTGGCGCGCTGTATCGCCGCTCCGAAGAGTACGCGTGGCAGAGCCGATTCTGTTATAATGCAGGAATTACAACTGAATGTAAAAATTACTATCTACGTAAGAATGGGTCATCATTTTAAGTTCGGCGGGTAAGAACGGAAAATTAGTTATGGGAGGTTATGACAAAATAATTGGACAATGAACATATCCCATACAAGAAGGGATTTTAAGGGAAACAAAAAAAATAGTCCTACACTGAATCTAACTGACATTTCAGAACACCATTGTAACCTTCACTGGCTCAAGTGCGGTGAAATAATCCAGTACAAACTGTGCTGGATGGTTAAATCCATCAATGAAATGGCCCCACCCTACATCTATGCGTCCCGGAAAACTCTGGTCTGAGGCAGTCAACTCTTAGATCAGCAACATCATCAGCTGTAGGCAGACCTAAGCGAAAGCCAAATACTAAGTTTGGTGATCGCGCTTTTGGAGTATCTGGGCCGAAGTCTTGGAATAAACTTCCTCCGGAACTAATATCCATTGAATATACCATTCTTAAGAGAAAGTCCAGTTACATTCAATTTTCAAATTATAACCTTAATCCTGTATCTAAATTTCGCTAGTAAACAATTAAATAATGTTAATTAAGTGTTAATCTCAAGTGACTTACCAGGTAAGTATTGTACTGTATATTATCTCCATAAATAGTTAGTAATAACATAGATCACTATAGAAATGTATTATACATTTGTACAACGCTCTTGAGGTGGTTTTGCACAAAAACGGCGCTATACAAGTCATCCAATTATTATTTTTCGATTTTATGACCGGGTTAAATCTTCCCCATAGGAAAAACTAAACCCTTCCACACACTTTTCCACAAATGATCATCTAGTCAATCAACATTATGCAACTGCATTATATAAGCAAAATAAATACAAAACAATACAAGAACAACACGTCAACTCACTATAGATCAAATGGGAAAATAATTCACCGACTACACATATTTTCATATCAGAGGGTTTGGCTCGGTAGAACTCCTAACAGGGTCTATAAATCCTACTGATCCCTCAGCATAAATATTTAAAATGATCTTTCGTTATCCTACATGTATTTAAAATGACTGATTTTTGCATTGTTATGTATAAATTTTTTGATAGATCTAATACGCCTAAATTTTTAATGAGAGAGCTAGGTATAATGTCAGTAGCCGAAATAACTAATGGTAATATTTTTACAGTCTGAGAATTCCAAATTCTGTTTATCTCATTTCCTAAATCTGTGTATTTTCTTATTTTTTCATTAACAGATTTTTGAATATTACAGGAATTTGGAATAGCGACATCAATGATATAAGTTATTATAATTATTATTATTAACTATCTAAAATTTTCTCTGTTTGTTTATATTTCCATATAATACAAATGTGAGTCAAGGCTGCATTCATAATAAATATTGATATTAATATTGATAATAATCCAGGGCCTTTGAGGTGATTTTTCACAAAACGGCACTATACAAATCATCCAAACATTATTATTAATTCATTTCATGTAAATTTATGCTCATTTAGGTGCAATTATTGTTGGACGGACTGAATTGAAACTGAAAAGTGATTTGAAGTTTTTTCTTTTCTTTTATAATATCTTCGTAAGCGTATTATAGTATTTTTAGTGCACAAAATCCATTGTTTCATGGTCTGCTTGATTGGTGCCATGGGGTATTTTCACAAACTATATACCGTTAAAAATGTTCTGAATTATATCTTCGTTTTTATTTTACAAATGATATAAGTGGTTCGATGACTTAGCAGGGGTGCCCGGGTTCATAGGGTAAGGTTTGTTTAGCTCTTGGCAGCAGATGCCTTTGTCCACCTACTGCGTGGCGGATCGAATCGGGAGAGACGGGATGAAGGAGACCTTTTGACCCCTCTGGCCTCCTTCTTTGGGAGGGAAGGATTCATAAGTCCGTCACTCCTGCACACACTTTCTCTCCTTCCTTTCCCTAATAAGGCACTCCACACATCATCCGCAAAGATGACCTAGGCCCTGGGGGAATATTTTCCTTAAAGTCTCGTGTGAGGAGTTAATGTAAAAAAAATTAAATTCCGAAACGGTTCCAACTGTTTACAAAGTCATTATGACGTAGAAAATGTTAGTGACTGGATGTCACCAACTTTGGTCGGCTTGATGTCAACAACGCCACATTCACGAACAAAAACGAATAATATGTACATTTGGCAACAAATAAAACAAAATTACATTGTTATAAAAAATTATTCGTTAACACAACAAGAAAATAATAATACCATTGTGCAGACTAATTTGTTCGCTTTTGGGAACAATTCAAATGGTCTCATAGAAATCGTTGTATCTCTCTTACTATCATGGTGAGAAATGTGATCTAAACGGTATTAGAACGAGAAAAATATAATGCTTTATATTCAAATCTAGCTGTTAAACTAAAGGTTACGACCGCAATTTGAACAAAATTATGAAACTTGTGTTTTTGTATATTTTTTCGATATCAGTAATTTTAGCAAAAAAACAGCATTTTTTTTATTTTCGCTTCAAAAATTTAAAATTTTCAAAAATTATTTCTAATAATACAATTTGCGAGCATATTTCATCAACTTTCTAATGGAGTTTTAAATTTTCGGATACGTTCAGAAATATTCCAATTATTTGGTTTTTATTGCAATCCAGAAATACACCCACCTTCTGTCAGAGGCCTGAGGGGTTAATATCGCCTTTTTTGGAGAATAAAAACCAGCGAAAATTGGCACCCTATTTAAATTAGAATGAAGCATTTTCGTACTAGTGTTGTGGATTGTACATAGCTTCATACTTAATGTCCACTTAACGATATTTTTCAAAGGGTTCCCTTATTACCTAATTACCCGGTTGGGAACAATCAGGCGAGGGGAGGTCTCCGATTGGCCGGCGGCGCCACGCTTGGCTACCCTCGCGGCGGCGGTCACTCGACCCCGCGAGGCGAGCAGCGAGCAGCGACCAGCGACCAGCGACCAGCGACCAGCGACCAGCGGCTATGAGCACCATGGACATGGACAGCGCTACCAACGGGGGATAAAGACGGGCATCAAGTGCCCGGTGTTATGTACCAGGAACAGAAAGGGTGGATGTATTGAAAAGATTAGAGGTGATGGTTTGATTTTGTGTTTATATTCATTAAAGGATTTGTGAACCTCCTTATATATAATAACTAGCACAGACCCGTGAAAAATCACAGGATATTATAATTCCCATTTTGGAAAAGACAATTAACATAATTCTGTGTTTTTTCAGAAGAACTAAGCACACAAACAGACAGACGCGCATAGTGACTTCTTTTTTTATTTTTTTTAAGTTTCTTTATTCTATAAAAGTGTTAGTTACATGCATTGAGGAATTTTTCGACCACCATGCTAGGCACATTGTAGTACTAGCTGACTTTATATAAAGTAGAGAAACTGACTTTATATAAAGTAGAGAAAAGTCGAGCAACGCCAGGTACACGTCAGCTAGTATACATGAAATCATTGTTTGGAATATTGTCAGTAATAATTCATGAATTCAATTAGTTGTTCATCAAAACTCGAAAAGTAGTCCACCGATATCGATGAATATTTCAAAGTTTTTTCTTATTAGTGCCAGGAGTATTTGAAGAGTGGTTTGAATGATAGAAGAAGTCGGTGACGCAATAGCGAAGCACTGCGGGGTTCACATAATAATTTAAGTTAAGCAAAAAAAGTTTCATATGCTTTAGTTGCTTAAATCAGTGACATTGTTGTGAGGAGAAGACAGGAAGATACAAGTGCCCTTTCCTAATGGTGAGTCCTTCCTTTATCCATACAACAAATATTGTCTTATGTACAGTGGTCATTGCTCAATCATCCAAGGTCCTTCGACAATCATTTCTTACACTTTCATAAAAACAACTACATAACTTCTTACACACCATCAGGTAAAAGGGAGAGGAAAAGGAATATAGGGTAAGGATTGGAGATGTTCCCGATACATTCCATACTAATGTATTAATCTACAATAATACACCTTATTTCTGTTCGATATTTCAGAATGTTTACATAATGAAATTTTGTATTCTAATCTTGGTTACATATCTACATGTTGGAAAAAGAAATAAATTTGTCTGTCGCGTTGATCTTGACGGTATTTGATTTTTTTATTAAATTGGTAAGCTCCGGCGAGTGTGGGCATTATTCAGAGTTTTAATAAAATGAACAGAATGTTCTCGATAAAACATTGTAACTTTCCATACTGTTATGTCTATCTTGCACCTGCCCTAAACACTGAATAGATCTGTTTTTATCTTGCACTAAAATGTGTATAGATAATTATTACTTTATAGCTACCCTGCTGAAGGAATGACTGTCGTGAAACCGGTTGAGATGTCGTTATGCAGTGAAGTGATGTGCAATAATGTACACCAAGTTACAGCGACTCATTTACAAATAACGATAGCTAGTGCAAAAATTACGATATGGCGTCATTGATTTAATGTACTGCTTTGTAACATTGTAGAAATTCATATTATATACAAAGTGTCTAGAGGTAAGGTGCACTAACTTCGGGAGGAGATTCTGTGGAATGGAATTTCGAAAAAAGTCATTTATATTTTTCACTTGCACTATCATGTAGAATCACACCTCGAAGTTAGCGTACTTGGCATGCTGTATATGTACCCCCGGACATGCTGTATATGTATTATAGTACGCTAAAATAGTACCAAAATGCGCAAAATAAATTAAAAAATTCGTGCATTGATGAAAGTTTGCTCACATATATTGCGGTAAAAATTAAGATCTAGAGTCCGTTGACAAGATTGGTTGAACATCCTTGAGATGGGTTGGGAAGGGGAAAATTTTTATAAAATACATGTTTACAAACTAGGTCGAGTGAAGTATCGTTTACTATGTTTTCATTCGTGCTGAACCAAATGAGATGATGAGTTGGTGGTCACTCGTTAACCTCCTGTCTTACGATGGACACTGCAATACCATCTGAAAAATGCTGCTAATCATTCCTGAATATTAAGTGCTCGTGCATCTTTCCAGTCGCCACCTTCCCAGCCCTTCTGGAGGGGAGGAGGGGAGGAGGGTCGTAGCCAGGGCGTCTGCAACGGGGACTCGTGGGTGGCCCTTAATAGCCCGGTACTCTGGTGGGTCTCACCTCCTGGAGCAGTGGCTGCGCGAGGCCGCACTTCCCCACCACATACAACCGGGTAGCAAGACTAGAAAGCTTCATCGACTGGATCGAAGACAAACTATAAACATTCATTCGTGTTACGTTATGACAGAAATCCAATAAAATTTAGTGTAAAAATAACAAAATAATTTACCGTAAGAGTTCACCTAGCAGTTTTTAAATTCTTTCACCTTCTAGTTATTTTGATTCCTCTGATTTTCGAATTAGTTTCAAAATGACCAAAGTTACGATCTTCCCATTTATTTGTGTAGTATGTTTATTATAAAAACATTGGGAATACTAGAATTTTAACAAGTCACGCAAAGCTGCCACAAGGCGGGCTGCAGGTTCTATCTTTATTCTTTAATTCAATTGACATAACACTATATAATCATTTCGCTGGTAAATTTAGTCAAATTTAATTTATAGTATATTCTCCTGACTGTAGCTGCTTCGTTTTTCATATTTCCAATATTCATAATATCATTTGGGTACATTTTGAAGATCGGTATCTCAAATTCAAGCACACTTCCGTTAATGGAGGACTGAACGCCGTTGGCGCTAACAAAAAATTGTCCAAAGAAGCGAAGTTAGCAGTCCACAACGGAGTGCTGGTACCTACCTTGATGTATGGAAGTGAGGCATGGAACTGGCAAAGAAAGGATGAAAAAAGATCAAATGCTGTTGAAATGAGATCCCTGAGTAAAACCATATTTGATCGTGTGAGGAATGTGGAGATCCTCAAAGAGTGCAAGGCTGATGTAAGCGTAATGAGTAAGATTAAGAAAGGGACGCTTAGATGGTTTGGACATGTAGAGCGAATGAGTGAAGATAGGAGTGTAAGGAGGATATATGATGCAAATGCGAATGGTAGCAGAAGTTGGGGACGCCCGAGGAAGACATGGCATGATCAAGTGAATCAGATACTCGAGTCGGGCCATGTCTAGAGTCAGAATAATAGAAGAGTATGTATGAGACGATGTATGAATGTGAATGAGGCAAGAAGTGTGTGCCAAGACCGAGTTGTTTGGCGGTCCGTCCTCTCTGCCTAACCCTGCGGGGAAACGGCGTGATGGTTAGTTAGTTAGTTAGTTTGGGCGAGTCAATTTTATGAATTTTGAGTTCGAAATTCGAGTTTGAAATTCTTCCGAGTCAGTTTGGTAAATTTTGTATCTCGAACATTGTCAGTGACACGGTCATACGAAATTCTAAGCGCTGAAGTAAGTATTAATCTTTATTTTTTGGAGTAACTTAATGAGTAAAACCTCTAATCGTAATATTTAATTATTGAGGACAATATTAACGATTTTAAATGAATATTTGAAACAGAAAAATCAGAAAAAGATGCGGTCACATCTAGGACATGAACCCAGGACCCTCGTCTTGCCGAGACGCAACTCACAACTTAGCTAATAGGACCCTATCTCATTCGGTCATATTTAACTGTATCATTCATTGAATAAGAACTACGAACATTTTCTCCATTTCTCATCGCACATTTTTCTTGTACTATCTTTATGTATGATTGCAAGATTCGACTCGAACTATAAATGTTTGGTGATCTGGTGAGGAGGCATGGAAAGAAAGACGTTGTCGTGAAGGTCAGAGTGTTTATTTGATGAGTCAGGTAGCCGTGATGAGATGTCGTAGGATAGATGTAGAATACTCCGGACGCTGCGGTGGTGTGCTGGTCAAGCGCGGGTCAGTGAGTCGACGCCGGGCGCTGGTGACCGGGACTCGATGAAGGTCAGGCACTGGCGAAGAACGTAGGTCTTCAGGCACTCCAGTGCTGACGAGACGGCCGAAGGTGCGGCGGACCTTGTAGGCGGTTGAGCGGGAACGGCGTGACCAGTGAGGATGCTGCGTGTCCTCGTGGTGGTCATGGTTGCGTGGAAGAAGCGCTGGTCAGAGACACTGGAACCAGGGCGCTTGTAATCCGAGCAGCGCTTGCCAGGAACGGCGATCTGGACAAGGCGCTATGATGATGTCCCGATAGAGTCCATGATGGTACGGGCGAAGCCGGGAATATTGTCCTTTGCGCTAGTAAGGTTAGCGCGGGTTAACACTCGTTGATCCTTGTAGACTGACGGCGGAATGATGACTGACTGACTTCTTCATACTATCGCTTTTATAAGTTAAAGAAGATTCTAGAACAATTTGGTTGCCATGTATATTTGTCAAACAAAAATGAAAAATAATAAAAGAACATCTAAGAATCTTGTTTGGAAAAAATTCGAAACTTCTGGAATTCCGTTCAAATGAAGTAGTGGCGTACCACTACAGGACTCCCCTTCCAGCGGCACGGTTGAGGGCCGCGATAGAAAGAAAAGCTGAGTCAGATCTTGCTTATTGATGGTCTTAAGAAGGGTTGGTCCTGGTGTTGTTGCATTTATCTCACGTTAAAATAAAGTGGTTAATAAAAACAAAATTATTATAAATTACAAACACTGTTCACAACACAATCTGAGGATACACTCAAGGTAACCATGGTGGGCACTATTATCCGCGCTGGTGCGGAGATGGTCTGGTGCATGCAGCTCCATGGTGCCTCAACCGATCACCCATTTTGAGACGGGGTTACCGGTGAGTCGGGGTAACACAATCACGTCGGGGTCACCACTTTGGTGATCTGGTGAGGAGGCACGGAAAGAAAGACGTTGTCGTGAAGGTCAGAGTGTTTATTTGATGAGTCAGGTAGCCGTGATGAGATGTCGTAGGATAGATGTAGAATACTCCGGACGCTGCGGTGGTGTGCTGGTCAAGCGCGGGTCAGTGAGTCGACGCCGGGCGCTGGTGACTGGGACTCGATGAAGGTCAGGCACTGGCGAAGAACGTAGGTCTTCAGGCACTCCAGTGCTGACGAGACGGCCGAAGGTGCGGCAGACATAGACATACATACATTACATCTAGACAGTATCTTGGATAAATATATCCTATTTTAGTGTGCGACATCTATTGACTTTTCTGCAAGTCTAGGTTGAATATATATTTCCACTAGATGTGACCGTATTTTTTTTTGATTTTTCTGTGTCAAATATTCGTTAAATAATCGCTAATATTGTCTTCAATAATTAAGAATTAATCATTTCAGGATGACCAAAAACCCCGGGATGCTTGGCAAATGCTTGAGTTGAATTCGATACTCATAGTATATTATCTCATTACAAGTTATGCTTCTTATTGACTACCCATCTTACTAATTGGATTCTGGAATGTGTATGGAATAGTTGGAATAGTAAAGCTGGACATTTTAACCATGCCATTGCCGTGGTAATAAGTCAAGATTTTCACTTTTACGATCTAACGCGCCGCTTTATATTTTTTACCGCGTTTTATAATTAATTGTGTAAAAGAGTTGTCTCCACCTACTTATAAACCTAATGGTTCTGCTTGTATGCAAAAAAAAATTGAAAACTTTCCTTGAAAAGATTTAAAATGTGTCATGTAACTAGAATTGAATAGATAGGTACTTATGAACCTTTCTCCTCATTTCTACTGTACCAATGAAAAATTCTCAATCATTAGGGGAACCATAAAACAAATTACTGTAAGCAGAGAGAGAGCGCTATTGTATAGTGTGTGTAGCATACACATCGAAAATATCAGGATGAATTGAAAAATTTATAAATAAATTATCGATCAAAATACGTACTGAACTGACGCAGCAAGTTGTCGCTAGCGAAAAAAATGATGTTACTTTATGGATATAATTATAATTTATAAAAATAAGCCAACCACCCCTTCTTCATCATTGGAAGGTATAAATTTGAAACCCTGACGGATGCACTGGACGGTTGTTAATGTTAATAACAAAATTGCATATTGTTAACTTCTTCCATATAAGTAAAAGAAGAGTGTCCCGATGTGGGTTTGTTTTTTAAACGAATCTGCATTCATATTCCGAGATTGATGAAATTATACACAAATGATCTTCAACTAAACGAGATTTCAAAAACCACCCCCTCCTCTTTTCCCACCCCTTAGAGCAGAATTTTTGATCTTCTCGATGAAATTTTGCACATTTGAAGTTCAAAATAAGAGGAAAATTACTCTCTTTTTTTACATTACCCCACATCGCACCTTGTAAGCTTTGGATATTCTGTGTGGAGGGTATTTTTAAGAAAGTGAAGAAGAGGTAGTTCTGGGAAGGAAAAGAGAAGTTGAGGGTATGAAGGGTTCATAGGAATCTAGAGGTCAGTGTGTCCAGGAGTGCGGACGTATGAATCCATCCCTCCCGCTTCGGTGCAAGAAGATGGGTCAAGAGAGTCCAGCTGGAGAGGTCAAAGGATGTCCCCGAACCGGCCTGCCACGCAGCTGGTAGGCGGGCGCATCCGCAGCAAAGACTTCAACACACCTCAGCCGATGAATCCGGGCACCCCTGCTAAGTAACCAAATGTTGGGGTGACCTATGACACGTCTACAACTGATTTTAAAAAATCTGCCTAAAGCTCGGGCAACGCCGGAGACGTCAGCTAGTAATAATTATAAGTGATCTTCACAAAGACATAGGTATATTGCAGATAAGAATTTTGTAGATATCTTTGGTATCCAAAAACAGTACCGTGTGATTTGTTTTAATTCAATTTCGGATGAAAGCTCACCTAGTGCAATTTAATTCAATATGAGGTGTCCACTGTGTCCAGTGGTGTCCGGTGTCCAGCGTGTCCGGTGCCCACCGTGTCCGCCATGGACGTCCGCCATATTTACGCCTATGCGCCGCTTTATAACGAGATTAAAATCTAAATGGATTTTATATTGAATCAAATTCGCTCGTTCGTTAGGGCATATGGGAGAGAAAAGCCAATGACTAGTTGTAGGCAGAATTGATCGGATATGCCCTCGAGTCACTAATTAAAACACCGAATGATATTACGCTCTGAACGGAGCTCCGGGCTTAATATTTTGTGACTGACTGCAAAATAAAACTATCTCATGTACCAAATATGAATACCTAACCTTAGTGTCACTTTGGATTACAAGCGCTGTTTTCGCGAACATAGTGTGGTTATTAAATCTCTTAAGCTACTTGGCTTCATCAATAGAATTACCTCTGACTTCAAGAATATAATTACCATAAAACTCTTTGCTGTTCGTTGTTTCGCCCTAATCTAGAATATGCCTGCGTTATTTGATCTTAATTCTATGATGTTCACATTAATCATATTGAATCCGTACAGCATCGCTTTTTAAGGGGAATTGCTTGGAGGTTATGGCCGGAAAGAGGCGATTACTCATACGATGAACTTTAAGAAAATTTAAATCTTCCTTCTTTGTAAAAAACCTAGGAAGGACTTTGATCTCATATGCAACAGTATGATTGACTCACCTACTTTGTTGCAACTCATCCCTTTCAAAATCCCTTCCTTTAGACTCAGAAATAATATACTTGCATTTCCTCAATCAACACTCCACAAATTAAGGATACCATTCACCAATGTCCAGACTGGTTAACTCAAGTCAGGACCATGCGATTTTTGGTGTAAGCCTTAATGATTTTTGTAAGTCATTACTTACCAAGCAATATTTTATATTGATGTGACAAAAGTCGTGAACTCTATCAAAACCTTGTTCTTGTCTTGACTTGACATTATCTTTATTGATTATGAGTCCTATTTTTGTCATAGCTAATTAACCTGTTTTATAAAATATCTCCTTGTATTAAGTTTGTGTAATACTGGTATGTAATGTGTTAAAATTGGAAATGGTCCGTTAGTAAATAAATAAATAAATATAGGAAATTTTCCAAGAGATAAAAAATTTCAACTAGCAAAAGTTTTAAATTTCCAGAAGACTTACAAAGTACAAATTTAGACAATTGTTTCCATACTCTTGTCACTTTGATAGGATTTTGATACATGGAATTACAAAATATAAAAAAGGACTCGTTTGTCACATGGTTTGAACTTAGGTTCTTTTCTAAAAGCACTACCAACATTACGATGATAGTTGAGCTTGCATGGAAAGAATAAGTGATTCTTCTGAACTATAATAAAAACAAATAATGACTTAGAGACCATTCCCACGTTACGGCACAAATTAAGCCATTTAAATAGAAACGGGCAGGCCACCCATCGAAATAAAATTAAAATTGTTGGTGCAAAGAGTAGAAAAAAATCCACAGGAACTAACTGAAGAGATTTTTTTTTTTTTTTTTTTTTTTAATTTTATTGAAACATATAAACAAGGTTACAATTTTTTTTACAATATAAACACTAATATTTCAATCACTCTCCTAATAAAGCAGCTGCTTGTGTTTAGGAGAGGACAACAAAAATATTTTAACATTTTTTTTAATTTAAACAAAAAATATTAGTAATAAAACAAAAAATAACAATAAATAACAATAAAAGCAATAAAAATATAGGTTAGTTAATAAATGATTCAAAGAATTTAAAAGGTAAAAACATATTTCTAAACAATAAGTAAAGTTATGAGGTGGTACAAGAGTATTTTAATTTAATTTTTTTTTTATATTTTTCGTAGTTTTCTTCCGATCGTATATCAAGTGGTAATTTATTAAATAATTTTACACCCTTGAATATATAGTGATGTTGTGCTGTTGTGGTTCGTGCTAGTGGCACGGTTAGTCCTCCAACAGATGTTATTCTTTTGCTAATATTCAATTGTGGTAAATTATTTTTACTAAAGAAATCTTTATGTATTTGTAGAAGTGCAATTTTGTCATAAATTTTTGTAAGTGGGGGAACCGGGAAATCTTGAAAAACATTTATAGTTGGGTAGTAATATGGCTTTTTTAAGATTATTTTGATTAGTATTTTTTGAATAGTTTCTAGTGGGAGTAGGGATGATTTATATGCACCCCCCCAAGCCACGATTCCATATTGTAGGACAGAGTGCGCCAGTGCATAATAAATATCTTTTAGTATTTTTAATGATACAGTATTTCTTAGTCTAAAAAATATATAGATTAGTTTTCTCATTCTGTCTACTGTGGAATTTATTTGACTATTCCATTTAATGTTATTATCAATAATTATTCCAAGATATTTTATTTCTTTTTTACTACTAATGTTTATACAGTTTGAGTTACAGGGTGCGAATTTAAGGAGGCAATTTCTTTCGTGAATTTTTATGTTTAGATTTACATTTGAGTTATTCCCTGTTAGGCTATAAGGTATAAAATGGGTTTTTTCGACATTCAGTGTCAATAAGTTTTCGTCAAACCATAGTTTAACGATATTTATTGCATTATTAGCTGATACTACGACCTCATTCCAAGAATTTCCTTCAATAGTTATCACTGTATCATCTGCGTAAGATATGATGTTTCCAATGATTGGGAGTTGAAAAAGTTCATTTACATATAATATAAATAGTAAAGGTCCCAAAACAGTTCCTTGTGGAATTCCAAAATCTATATTTTCTATTTCACTTAATTCGTTGTTTACTTTAACCTGTTGAGTTCTTTGATAGAGATAACTTTTTAACCATGTTTTAGCTTTGCCAGTAATTCCTATATTATTTAGTTTATTAATTAATTTTGAATGTGAGACACTATCAAAAGCTTTACGGAGGTCAATGAATATACTTAAGCATTTTTTGCCTCTATCTAATGTTTTGTAAATAAGCTTAGTTAATTCTGCAATTGCGTCTTGTGTGCTAAGTTTATCTCTGAAACCGTATTGACTAGGGTTAATACTTTTTTGGTTATCTGTATAATCAGTAATTTGTTTTTTTATTACTTTTTCGTGTATTTTTGCAATGTTGGATAATAAGGATATTGGGCGGTAATTGTTTACTTCTTTTGAATCTCCGGATTTATATACTGGGATTATAATGGCTTTTTTGTAGTTAGACGGGAATATTCCGTATTTAGTACTTACATTAATTATATGCGTAATCGGTTTGGTTAGAAAATTGCAGTATTTTTTCAAGATTTCTGTAGTTATACCGTCGTATCCTGGCTCACTACCATTTTTAAGTGATTGTATTATGTTTTCAATATTTTTTTCTGAAGTCGGTTTAAAAATTGAAAGATTGCTATTTGTTATTTTATCTTCATGTATGTCATCAGGTTGATAATTTTGGTCAATTTTATATGCAAGTTTTTGACCGACGGTAGCGAAAAATTTGTTGAAAATATTTGCGCACATTTTTGGTTCACGGATAGCATTTATTTTATTTCCATTATTGTTTATGACATTTATTGTAGACTTATTTTTATTATTTTTATTCATTATTTCATTTATAGTGTTCCATGTTTTTTTAGGGTTTTCCTTTGTGAGGATTATTTTCTCCCTGTAATATTTTTCTTTTGTGTCTTTGATAATTTTAATGAGTTTGTTCCGGAATATTTTGTAATCGTTTTTTACTTGGCTATTGGTAGAATTTTTTTTTGTATCTATGAAAAGTTTTTCTTTTTTCCGGATAGATATGAGTAATCCTTGCGTAATCCATGGTTTGATTTTCCTTAATTTAGAACTAGGTTGATTATTTATAAAGGTTGTACAGTCTGCGATATGAGCATTTAAAGTTTCTTCAAAGAAGTTTGCGCACATGTCTGGGTTTTGGCAATTTAGTATTGAGGACCAAGATTCGTTACTTAATTTATTATTTAATTTTACATTGTTCAATTTGGAAATTATGTTAATATTTTTTCTAGAGTCATTTAATCCTAAGTTTTTATTTAAATCATAAATAAAAATATTTGAATGGTGATCTGTTATATCATTTTTCCATATAATAGATTTAATTTTTTCTGTGTGTTTAATATTGCTCCATATGTGGTCCAGGCATGATGGCGATTGGTTTGCAAATTCTCTTGTGTAATTATTTACACATGATATAAAGTTCATTTCACTCATAGCATTTATATAATCTATTTTATTTTTACAGTGGTTATTTGGACCAATATTAATATTTAAATCACCCATTACGATACAATTTAGATGGTTTTTGTTACATAGTATTTTTTTTAATTCTTCTATAAATAAAGATACATCAGAGCTGTGTGTTCGATATATTGCGATTATATTGAATGGCATATTATTTAAAACAAAATTTAATGACAAACAGTTTGCTTTGCATATGTGTATTTCGGTAATATTGATATCAGTAAATTTTTCTTTAGCGTATACTACAATTCCACTATTTTTATTAATCTGATAATTTGTATTGTAATTTTTGTAGTTTGGGATGATTGGTATATTTATGTTTGCATGTATGTGCGCCTCGGATAGTATTATGAAATCTGGCTGTGAACATAATGTATTTAGGGATACCAGAAGTTCATCCATGTTTTTATTTATACTTCTAATGTTTAGGTGCAAGATTGTTAGTCTATTTATTATATTGTCATAGATCCTATTGCATTCACTGGCTGCTTCACATACGTATTCTTCTATATTTAGATTTTTATCAATTTCGCTTAAGTTAAAATTTTCCATTGCATTTATTTAGGTGTGATAGAATATGTATATATAATTCTACGAGGAAATGAATAAGTAATAATGCTCATAATTAGTGTAACACGATTCTTGCTCGATTTCAGTTCATATCTAAAATTGTAGGTTATGATTTTTTCTATAAGATTTATTTTATGTTTAGATAATACTCGGAGACATAGTGAGTGTTTGTTTAATTGACAGCAAAAATTAATTTGATTCGTTCTTCTTTTTATAATAATTACAATAAAACATAGCTTGTGTAAGAATATATCAATAGTACAAGTGAACATATAGTGTAGAGATTTATTGCATATAGAATATTGGCAGCATGATATATGGGTTAGTAATGTATATAATAATAATTTTGACAAATTAATATATCCATAATTAGACTTTAGTATTCTATAATTTACTAGCCTTCGATAAACGTAGTTGTGGATTGTTGTTGTATTATCTATTTTCTGGTAGGAATATACAAATGTAGAACGTAGATGTAATGTATTGTAAAAATAAACATAAAAGTGTAGTATGTAGAGATGTGTTATCATGAAGAAAATATTTAGGTTTTTTATCTTCAATATAGAGAATGATTTAAATTTTTTGGTTTTAAATACATATATCCTTACTTTAAAGTATGTAGAATGATGAAAGATTTGTCGGTTTTTTAATGTATAGACTATAGAATTATTATTTTTTATATCTTGTGGATTTTCAAAAATACATGCGTATTTGTAAGACATTGAGAATAGACATGAGATATTTTTATAGACATCTTTAAAATTTATAACAATATTCCAATTTTTGTTGCGTAAGAGCAAGTATTTTTTTGTAATATTGACAGTTAGTTTGATTATGGACATTTTTTTTTTAATTGTTAGTATCATTTTTGAATATTTCTTAGAATTTTCAGTTTTAATAGTAAGTATACATGTTTTATATACTGGAGATTGATAAGAAACATCATGTTTTTTTAAAGCATATGTCATAGTATTATTAATTTTGTTAGTTTTTAAATGTTTGAATGTGCAGGTACATGCATAATATATTGACAATAAACATGAGTTACTATGAAAAATATACCTTGAATCCAAATTAGTATTCAATTTTCTGTTGTGCGAATGCCAGCATTTTTTTATAATATAAACAGTTGGTTTTATCATTCGCATTATGATTGGTAGGAAATGACAGTTGAAATCTGTCATTTTGAAAAGTGCAGTTAAGTTAAAGATAAACAGTTAAAGATAACCGGATGGCCTATATATATTATCCGTCTAGTTAAACTGCTAGATGTAAATGGATTATGTACTGAAATTGAAATGTTAATAAACAGGAGACCCATTATCTACTTATGCCCAGTATGGTGAGAGCCAATAAACATATCAAACGATACATCACTCGACCTAGTTTGTAATCATGTATATTTAAAAAATTCCTACAACCCCGCTCCCCCTAGAGGGGTGCTCCACCACTTTTTTGGGCGGACTCTGCAGATCTTCATTTGTATTGCCAAGAAAAACGCATGACAAAGTTTCATGAATGTACGAATTTTGTCACATATTTTGTACTTTTTTGTACTATTTTACCTTCGCTATGTAGATTATACATGTAACAATATGTTAGAATGTAATATGCCAAGTGAAAGAGGACACGACTATCAGATGGTATAGGTACCTATGAATTCGTGTTATCCCGTAGACCATAAGATCTTTTAGGCATTTCAAGAAAGCGCTTCGTGAATAACAGGCTGACCGTAGTAAAAATTGCTTCATTGAAGATGCTAAAGTTTTGCAAGAGTTTCATGTAGTAAATAAAGTTAGTTTCGCATAGTTTACCCATGGAGAGTTAACTACTATCGTCATGGAAATATAGAGCCTGCAGAGTGCCGGAACAACTCAGCGGAACTGCACTTGTACTAGTCACGCAATATTTGAAGCCACGAGGTACAGCGTCCCTATAGCTTTTCTGAACCAGGGAATAAATTGCTTTATCTGAAATATCAATAACTATAAAATAATCGAAAACAATGTGTCTCAATAATCATACTAATAGACCATGAACATTTTATTTAATTTCAATGCAAAAAAATATTTTTAAAATTCAATAATAATAAAGATTAGTTTTACAATATCCTTGTAATTAATTTGATTAACCTTTCTGGACAACAAGCAAACCTCTCAAGAAAGCTTGTTTTCCATTATTTTTACCAATTTTGTTAAAAAAAATTGAAAAGAAAAGTTAAAAAAACCACTGGTAATGTTCTCGTTTTATAAAAAAAGGAAGAAAAAAAACAATTACTAAATGACTGGTCTAAATGATGCTTTTAGTGGAAATTTCACTGTTGGCGTTTGCGTAGGCATTTGTTCGTCCTTTTAATTTGATAATACGTAAATCAATTAAAACGTGTATTAGCTGGCGAAATTTTATAAATTCTTTCAGTATTTAGTTGATTTTCCATTAAAAAACCAGTATACAGTGCCCATAACAGTGTAGGTAAGTACGTTCAGAATTGAGTTGATTTTCCAGTAAAAGACCAGTGTCCAGTGTAGGTATACAGTGCCCAGAGCAGTGTAGGTACAGACACGCTGTCATGTGATGCGTTAGAACCGATAGTAAATAAGTGAATAGATACTATCCCGGTGCTTGTACTTGTATGTTGTGTGCATTTAATTATATTGTGAATAAACCGCCGGCCATGGCGGAGTATCTGCTAATTCCCATCTGATTGTATTTCCGGGTGGACGGATAGCGGAAATACCTAGGACACCGCCGGAAATACATAACAATATCGTCTATGCCTGTGAAGGCTGTCATTTGGGCATTGCACTACACTGCACACTGCAAACTGCACGAACTAAACTGTTCATATACTTATATACTGCACTATTAACGCCTATAATGAAGCTTTCAAAATTTAACGTTTTTAGCGGTACTCCGATCATATTTAATATAAGCAGAAACATAAAAAGTGTAAAAAAAACCAAAGCAGAGAACACATAAAAAAATCAGTTGCTTATGTAAATGAAGTTACTTATTTTTACTTCTATTCGACCGGTCAATGGCTTAGTTAGCATCAAATCTGGTAAGTCTGGTTTCCACTCACGCATTATGAATTCAATTCCTCTGTTTGCTGAGCCCCTCATCACGACATAAGCAATACCTTCCGCTTACTGTTATGGTAGTAGGAGATTTTCAAATATTTTTTTTAAATGGTAATATTTGAATGAAGATTCCATTAAATTTACAAAACGTTAAGAATACAATAAAAAGAAAAAAGAAGAAGAATAATTACGAAGAAAATAAGTTAAAAAAATAGTAGTACATAGCCGAAGTAGATGATAGTAGTTACCTACAAGTAAAAGAGATGAAAACCTTTTTTGAAATCCGATCGTTTTAAGGTAGTTTTCAGGTAAAAAATTTAACATGTTTTCATGGAAATAAAACAATAGATTTACTTGTCTTTTTGTTTCCACCATCATGTAGAACCAACCCTGAAGTTGTGCACTTTACCCTCAGACATGTTTATCTCTAATGAAGTATTAAATACGTCAACAATATTTTTTCTTCATTTATGAATACGGCACATAGGAGTATAAAATTGTGCAACCTAGTCAGATAATGCCACAGGTAATGTTGATTTACTATGTACAGCGGGTTCATACGCAAGTACCTACCTCACGCGTTCATTACTCACTATTTATGAATAACAACGTGTTGTAATAAGATTACTATCATTTCTCGGTTCCTACACGAATACATTTGTTGCGAACGATTTCTTTGTTAAACAATGGTATCACAGCGAGTATAATCGAGCGTAATTCAATCAAAAAAGTTGATATTCCATGTGAATAGGCATGAATAGGCCGCGCGCAGTAATGGACATCCATCAACTACCTATTTTATGATCTTATACCATACATATAATTACTATTGAATCGATAAGTACCTACTCCGTTTTCTGAAGCATGAAAGTACGTACGGTGAGCGCTAGCTACATATAATTTGCACCACATTTTCGTTTAATATTTTAAGGTACCTACAGTTTAGCAGTAAAATTTATAACATAAAAAATTAACTGAAAGCTTCAATACGTGGTATACTGTTATATTCCTCTGATTAGCAATATACTTGGATGATCGGAATATTTTAAAAACACTTCGGTTCGTTCTGAGATTACGGGTCTGTTTATTATCATGTCGTGTTTGCACACTAAAGATGCTCGCCTGAAGATAGGCTAATATCAACTATCTTCGTGCCCATTCGAATATTAGACCCAAACGTCCGAGAGTTGTCTCTATCATGTGATATTACTATTGACACCTATGGAGACACCTTAATTCCACATATATCTATATATCCTAAAGAAATCTGTTGAGAGACATTGAAACTACATATAAATTTACGAACACTACTCTATGGAAAACAATGGAAAAAACATTGGAAATCGATTTGATGAATTTATAAATTTGATCCGTAAATCAGATTTTTTCATTTTGATTTGTCATGAAATAAATGGCTATTTTAATGCATATTTAAATTTCGTATACAAATAATCGAATTGCCTTGCAAATAAAAGTTTCAAAATAAAATTGTCCAAGGATATGATCTAAAATGGCTTCCTTTCAGAAAGTACCAATATTTTTTGGACACGCACCGTTTGATTAAAGTAAAAAAATATGCATTTGGACTACTGTGCTTTTTCAAAATTATTTAAATTTTCCAATAAGCCATCTCGGTATTGCCATTTAAAATCCTTTAAACGATCGCAGAGCCCTACATTTCTGTTTACTATAACGTATTGACATAATTTAAACGTATCAGTCAACTATTTATTTATATCCGTCAAAAATGGATAAGAAACCAATTTTTAAAATGCGTTACTGTTGTCTGTCGTCTGTTTAGAGAAAATACCGGTAATAAATAATAATCAATTTGTCATTTGGTAAAGATTAATTTACCTAAAAATATATACAAGAATTATTAAATTTAATTTTTTGATCGTAAGGAATTTTCGTACATGTTTTATTGTTCATCTAATTTGTTGGTCCCTGCAATAATATTATTTGCTATAATTCTTAAGAAAAACACACAAATAAAAGAAGCATTCTTCTGATAGTTCCCACATTATTCATCAACGTTATATGGTACCGACAACCTGCAGGGACTATCGCCCATGTAACAATATTACAGTTTCTACTGGTTACGGGGGGAAGAATGCTGCTAGAACTACCAAGGACCAGGAGCCAGAACGAGTGAGAGTGTGGTTGAAGAAGTGAAAAGGCTGGTAGAATTACCGGCGGTCGTGTATTGGCAGGACCTTTACCGGACACCGGGCAATTGAGGCGATCCTGCCGATGGGAGGCGATAGATTTGCATTTTATCTGATGGTATTATCGGTCGTTTGGTCCAGGGTCGCCATTTTATGACGCTTTACTCGTTTGTCATGCGGTGTTTATTACCATCGCACGATAATAAAACCATTTTAGAACGATGCGGCACTCCAGTACGAAAGATGTAAGATGGTTTTTCTCACAAATTTTTTCGTGTTGTTGATATGCAATTATTTTAAAATTTACGAAGGCTTAACATGGCTTTTGGTTTGAAATTGTGATTCAGCAGTCAGTACACATCTCAATTGGTGTATAACAAAATAGTCATACATTCTCATATTGCTCATTAGTCACTACACAAGACCAACTGCAAACGATGCACCGGTTATAATTCACAAAATACGGTCAAAGAACCTTTACTTACTATGTCCCGAAAATTTACAGTAAGTATATCCATTATATTACCTACTTAATTTAACATTTTTTTTAATATTAAATGAAAAAAATACACTTCGTAAAACACCACTTTTATTATGAATTAATATTAACAGCCACACAAAAGTCTATATTTAATTGATTTTTTTTTCATTTAATATATAATGTCACATCACAAAGTGTTTGCTGAATTTTAATTTTCCTTAATTTTCTAAATAATTTTACATTTTTTAATCTAATTTTGTTATTGTTTTTTTCTTTCTATAGGTATCTTATGTCTATGCTTATTATAATTGACTGAGGGTAGCGAAGTTCTATTTTAACTTGGACTACTAGAGCGTTTTACATTTCGTCTTTCTATAAATTTGTTTGCTGCTTTACGATTCCGGTTTAACATGGTGTCCGTATTAATGGTTCAGTAAATATTATTTTTTCAAATGTGAAATTGTGGGTAGGTATTTAATATTTAACCTACTTACAAATATTTGATTATAAAATAATTTTTGGTTTTTATTTAAAATAAGAGAAAAATAGAAACGTACGTTTTATGACGTATTGTCTAATATATTATGTACCGACCGATTTTAATGAGAAAAATAGGCAGTTAATAATTATTAATTGCCTGTTGAGAAACTGCTCTTTAGAAACAGGGACTTAGGGTTACGCAACATTTGAAAAAAATATGAAGAAAATATGTGATACCTACTTTACTTATTAAAAAAATATCTTTGCGCTGCTTTATAGTTTTGTGATGTATTAAAGTCAATTAAATCTTAAATTTCAGCTGTAGTCCCATTATCAATTTGTTCTTGTAGATATTATAAATTATTTAAGGTTAATAGGTCATTTAGCTTTTATTCATATTTTGTTCAGTCTGCAAATTATTTGCGGCATATTTAAAAAATACGTATCTAATTAAATTATTTCTTATTAGTCCTAGGTAGGGACTGACAATATATTTTTTTTTTATTTTTCGGCACTAGATCCTAGGTATATATCTACAGATTGTTTTTTCCAGACGTATGATTAGTTATGTTAAAATTGAAGTTAGTTATGTAGGTACCTAGCTATTTGGTTCCTTGTTATATGATTTTTAATATTTTTTAGGTAACTACCTATTTAATTTGTATGATTTTTCCTAAGCAAATATTGCTTGACATTAACTATCAAAACATTGCTTTTAATTTGTACACCATGTCACCGAATGAATATTAAAACGAACTGATTATTTTCAATATGATATTATTGCGTTAATTTGATAAACTATTTTGTTGAGTTAATGCTACTACAAACAGCCCAAGTATTAACAAAAATCCTACTTATTAACTATTTATCAAACTAAAATTATATACTTCCATGTTGTAGGATTTAGGAAACACAGAGACCGGCAAATCGTTCCACAGCCGAACTGTTGAACTAACGAACGAGTCGTAGAAGACACGTTATCATGTGACAAAATTTGTTTGTTGACATTTAGTGTCAATAGTGTACCTTTGGTCGCGCGTTTAGCGTGTTTTCAATCAATGATGCTAGTTCCTAGGAGTATCTTCCATTGTAATACCGGTAGAACAAGGACATACCTACCTAACGCCTGTGCTGTAAAGATCACGATCCGTTTGCTAAGGTTAAGTGAAAGGTAGGTACGAGAATAATAATAAATAGTTGTGTTTATTATTTTATGTTATTTTTTTTCGATTTAATAGGTAGGAAATTATTTGGTATTTATTGTACCTACCTAGGATGCAATAACTTTACATACAGTAGTGCACTTGACGTTTAGTCCCGCCGCATCGCAAAAATAAAGAAATGTCATTATCATTTTCATTGAAATATGGCCGCTGCCAGTCCGGGAAAAGTGATGTAGATTTTTAATTTCGATCAGTTGATTAACTCAACTGTGGCCGCAAAAAATATTGACAAACAAATAAATTAATAACATGCAAAAAATCGTGGGACATGATATTTTAACATACCTACTTCATTGGCTTGGTATATTGAATATTGAAATAAATCTCAGAAGATTTGATAATTAGGCAATAACATACCTGTAAATTCAAAAATATTCATTTTGTTAGTTGTGTCTGTTGAATAGGCAGAAACTAACACAACAGACTTCGATAATACGAATTGCCAGATAGTTGGAATTATCTTCGACCCACAATTGCATCGAAACAAACAATATCTTCAATTATTTGAAGTAGGAACCCGCCATGGCCAGTACAAATTTGCCGCCCGCTCAGTGCGGTGAGTGGGCGTGCGCGCGCAGGGGGCGGGGCGGGCCTGCGCGCGAGCGGGACGGAGCTAGCGCCGCGGCGGAAAAACAAAACAAAATGTCCGCCAGCTGATTACAAACTGTAAACACAGATGTCACTGGCGACTGTTATTTGCTCATGCTTTTTCAGCTATGAAAATTCTAATCTCGTAACTATATTGTTGATAAAAAAACTTATTTCGGGTTATTGAAATAGAATAGTATGCACGTCTATGTAAAAATATGTCATTGGTTTATTTTAAATACCTAAAATATTTTTCAAACAGTTCTATAATGTGATATTGTGTGCAGTTTAATCAAATTTGAAGTTGTAAAAAATCGGCAGCTTTCATTATTTATCTCTTTATTATTACGTACCTACAAACAATTAATTATAATTGTTTAGCTGATCTAAAAAAATATTTAAATAAACTTTGGTATGTGTCTTGCTAAATAATTTCCAACAAGAATGCGTTTGAGTGGAGGAAAAGCGTGGAAGAGCGGGAAAATTTTCTCTTTTTTGCAGAGAGCGGGAAAATTTTTGTCGCAGCTTATATTTTACATCCACAGATCTCACGGAAAATAGGAAACTTAAGATGGAAGCTTTTCCTCATTCTTATGTAGATACAATTTCTTCGCTGTCTTTATTGGTAGGTACCTACTAGATACAACTATGTATAACAATATATTATTACTAGCAGTTAAAAACCCGCTCCGCGGGTTTTTTTCTGCTAGGCCCTGCGGGCGGCACTTAGTTGGGCTTCGCCCAGTTTAAGTGATACTAACAACAGTTACATTTAATAGGTAGATATTAGGTCATTCACAGAGAGATGGTGAGTATATATTGTTAAAAAACGGAACAGGAAGGCGTTTAGGCATAATAATAATGACAGTTGTTCAGGTAAAACTTTACCTTTCCCGAATAATTGCCTAAATGGCTAAAGGTAAATTAATATAGGTAAATATTCGGAATCGCTGGTCACGGAAAATAGGAAATATTTTTAAATAATACCTTCTGATTTACCTTAATTACTATAAAAGGAATCGAACAGCATTTGGGAAAATTTTAATTTTAGCTTTTTAATTTTTAATTACGTAAAATGAAAATTCGCTTTCGCTGTATGGGATGACAGCCTGAATAATTTCTGTTGATAACATTTTCTTTTGTCGGTATTCCTGAAATGAGCGGCTAGAGACAATTGAAAAACGTAAATTAAAAAAATATAATGTAATACAATATTCCGGCAAAATAGTGCCTACTTAGCACAAATGATTTATTTAACTATTATTTTATTTAACCTCACCTATAATAACCTAACCTAACCTATAATAATCCAGCCTAACCTATAATAATCCAACCTAACCTATGTCCTAACCTAACCTAAAATAATCCAACCTAACCTATAATAATCTAACCTTACCTAAGCTTACCTCACCTATAATAATCCAACTTAACCTAAACTATATCCTAACCTAACCTATAATAATCCAATCTAGCCTAACCTAACCTAACCGAACCAATCCTAACCTAACCTATCCTAACCTAACCTAACCTATACAAATCCAACCTAACCTATAATAACCCAACCTAACCTAACCCATAATAACCCAAACTAACGTTACCTAACCTAACATAACCTGACTTATCCTAACCCATAATAATCCAACTTAATCTAACCTTACCTATAAACTAACTTGAACTATACTAATCCAACCTAATCTAACCTAATCTAGCATAACCCAACCTAACCTATCCTAACCTATAATAACTTTTTTTTTAATATTTCCTTACTTGTAAAAGAAACCAAAATACCAAAATAATATTTGCATACAGTAAATTATGGTAAAAATTCTAGACACTCATATCAGGAATACCAAAAAAAGAAAATGTCATCAATAGAAATTATTCCGGCTGTCATCCAATACAACGAAAGCAAATTTTAATTTTACGTGAATAATCACGTAAAACAAATAAAAAATAATTAATTCATTAATTAATAATTAATAATTAATTAATTAATTAATAATTAATAATTAATTAATTCACGTAATTAAAATGCTAAAATTCAAAAATTACCGAATGCATTCAGATTCCTTCTATATTAATTAAGGTAAATCCGAAGGTTTTACTTAAAAATATTTCGTATTATCTTTGTCCAGCGTTTCCGAATAATACCTTAATATATATTATATAAATATTTATACCTGGCAAAATGATTGTTTTATTATACATATAAGTACATGTCAGATTAGAGATTTGTTGGCTAATTTTACAATCAACGAAGCGTTTCTATCTTCCGATTGTCTTTCATGTTATTTTATTGGGTTGGCAGTGCCTATACTTTCGCGTATATCATATCGGTGTTCTGTCAAAATAATGCGAAATTATTATTTACGTAAATAATATTAAATATCAATATTTTTCAAAATCGTACATGCAAAGAGTTGTTGTTTATTGTCATTAAGTTGAATCAAATGTTTGTTTTAGAAACGATGCCATTGCAAAGTTTAAATAAACTTCCAGAAGAAATCTTTTTATTTTGCATATTTAAATATTCGCGCCAGCCACTTTCGGTTCGTTCTTTCACCGCCAGAGGAGCGCTTTGTCGGCTATCTATTGACACGGTGCGTATCGGCCATGTTGAATGAACGCGTGCTTTTTTCGTCAAACGTCAAACGTAATCACGTAATTGTGGATAATTTTCACTGTAATGTAATTAATCCAATGGATCATGAACTTTCTAAAACATATTTTCTTCGATATTATCCAAAAATTGTATGAGCAGAAACGATATTTTTGAATAAATATCGTATTACATGTGGCGATTCTATTTTAGTATGAAATCGTGTCTTAATCTTTAAAGTCTTATTTAAACACAATTTGAATTTGACCAATCACAGGGCCTACACCGTCCAGACGCTGGAGTATTAATAATATCAGATTATTTACGAAACAAAGTAGGTATGTATGATTGGTCTGTAGGTTATTTAAAAAAATATATAATTTTCGGAAAATTGGTAAAACATAATTATATCTGTTATTATTTACCTAGTTCCAACTCTCTCCGATGGTTGTAGCTATAGTATTCATATATAAACTATGCATCAAAATATTAATTTGTTGACAACTCATTTTTACACCTAATTATGACCTATTTTACATTATTTAAATTTTTATTTATAATACTGTTCTCTATTAGTTTCGGGTTTACAGCACACAACTTGCGGTGTATTGTATAAATCAGGTAGGTATACGTATAATCCCATCCCATAAAACCAGTGTCGAAAATAACCTGAACTGGCATGTTTTTTGAATATCTGTATGAATCCAGTTGGTAAATTTATTTCAACCATGCACCTTTAACATCCAAGCTTTTGGTATTCAAAAATATGTATTAGAAGTAGTTATCACACAGAACGCATATCAACGATCAACCAACAATCCTCTCGACAGGTAGGTAGGTACTACAAGTAAGCAGGTAGTTATCAATGTAGATTGGCATTATGTGCTCGCTAATGGTTCCTGTATGTGTTGGTATTGTGTAGGGTGTAGGAGCAGGGGTTGCGGGTGAGGGCGTGGGGTGGAGGAAGGGGCGGCGGGCCGGTACATAATCCGAGGGCATTAGCGCGCATTATTCCGGGGGTGAAAACTTCCCCAAAGTAAAATATATGATTGCGCGCAACTTGCAGATATTACCTGGCGGCTTACTAATAAAAATATTCGCGCTGAAACGTTTGAAAAACGAGCTTTCAAAGCTTGCGCGGACGAACTTCTTTTATATATTATTCAAGTTGTAAGGAGAGAGCTTTGCACCGAGCGGCTCGGGGATGCGGCAACAGGGAGCAACCACTTATTTATTTTCTCCATTAGCTACATTTTATATATGTAGATACTATCATACGTACCTATGTGTTTCGCGTGTTTTTAAGGATTCTATTTTTGATTAAAATTGTAAAATCAGATGAGATTTTGACAATACAGTATTTTGTCACAAACTGCATTTCACTGCCGTCGCGCTATGAGGTCAACATAAAATTCAAAATCACAACTACACCTCCTGATAGCTCTCTCAATATTATGTCATTCGACAATATTCAAGTTTATATAATATGTACCTGAACAAATGTTGATTCACTTTCATGTTCCTACCATAGATCAAGGTTCCCTTGTATTTATTATTGTAACAATTGTTCTACCACATCAGTCTATAATTTTATATTAAACAGATTATAGACCATTGGTAACTCTTATGCTATGTTAGCTGATGTTTTTAAAATGCTTCTATTAAAGTTCAAACTTATACAATCTTAAAATTTTACTATTCTTTCTTATTTATATATTGTACCACGACTGTCAATAACTGTCGTGTATATAAATTGAAATTGTGCCGTTAATCTCTAATCTCTTCTCTAAATAGTATAAAATAAAGTCGCTATTCGCGTCTGTCTGTTTGTGAGCTTATTTCTTCTAAACGTTCTAAAATCTAATAAAATACGTGCAGATTATATTTATAGAACGAAGAGAAAAGTCGATATTTTATAATCAAGTAAATAAAAATATTTTCTGGCGATTACATTGCTAACGTTGGCTAAACCTTATGAAATATATCAAAATTATGTACTAGGGAATTGTATAACTTAAAAGGGCCTACAGAAAAATGAAGGCAACATGTCCTTTGTTTCTCTTTTAAAAAAATGACTTAAACTTTTTTCTGTTTTATTCTAATGAGTAGGAACGCTACAATAATTTCTAAGTAAAAAAAATCAATAAATAGTGCCAATTGAATTCAAATAAAGCGATATAAATTTATTCTTTTTTCACAGTGAGTAAACCATACCTTAGGAACAACACACACTTTTGTTTTTCGTCATAATAATATCATTTTTCAGTACCGATTTAAAAAGAATTACGATTATCATTCCCGTAAGATATAAGATGTTTTGCGAAAAATGGAAATGTAATTCTGCTCATTGACGTTATTCATTTCGCTCGCTTTTTTGGTAAAGACGTAAGCTTTCAAAAGTTTACCGGATAGATTTATAGGTACTTTAGTACATTCCCTCTCCGCAGCCGGCGGTACCTGTATTCCAGTCGACAATATTATTATTTATGAATTTCTAGGGAATATTTGTCTGAAAAAACGTGAAAAAAAAATGTCTGCAAATTTTGTTTTGTCTTCTTGAATTCCTAAACAATGATAATATATTTGTTATGGTTTTCCGATAAGAAATATTATTAGAGATTTTTTTTACATTGAGTATTTCTTTCCGTCATTTTATTTTTTTGACATTTACGGTAGGATCTTCATTTTGGTGATACGTTCTTATTAAATCTACCACGGTTCTTTGTGGTTTATGAGAAACCAAATATTTTACATTTTGACGGCCTTTTCGGGATAAGACTCTCGACGAACAATCCGAAGGTCGTGGGTTCGAATCCCGGCGTGGCAAGAAAATTTGATTTATTGAATTTGTGTTATTTCACAAATTCATAAATTAAAAATAATATGTGGTATACTTGCGAGACGTTCCAGATTATAGGATACTCTCAGAATCACCCTGATGTAAGAAAATAATTCACAATTGAAATATTGTCTGAAATGACTTTAGCCGTGTTTTGTGACCAGATCTTAATAGCTAGGTACTTCCCTACCTTCCTCTTTCCCATCTTCTTCCCCTCCCTTTTTACCTTCAGCCTCACAACATACCCCAATTGAGGATGCTATAGTCTCACTGGCTACAGACTCTTGTGCGGTATTCATATATAATAACTAACTATAATAATGTTGAAGATTCAAAAATTATATTCAAAACAAATACTTACTTTCCTTTACAAGAACCTAAACACATTTAAAACTTCACAAACTTCTCGCAATACTAGAACAAGACATGCACACCAACTACTAATACCAAAAACCAACACATCCTTTGGACAAAAACACTACAGATTCCAGGCTATAAAACTATACAATTCACTTCCAACACAATATAAAACATCTAATCTTACAGAATACAAAAAACACATATGGAACTGGCTACAATCCTTTTAATATTTAATTTTTTATATTTCACTTTTTTTTTGTTATAACTATGGAAAAATCGGTTTTATATTTTAATTTTTATTGTTTCTCTATGTAACCAACTCCACTGTATTGTTTTAGTATTATATAACTTTACAATTGAAAAAGTCCTCCACAACACAGGTGAACTCCTAGCGTGGAGGACAATATACTATACCATTGTAATACAAATATATTTAAGAATAAATAAATAAATAAAAAAAAAACCAAAACGAATATTAGCGCAATAACTCAAAATAATATACACTAACCCTCCTCTTCCCTATTTCCTTCTTTTTCTCCACGCTATACAGTATTAAGATGTATGACACGTTATACATATTGGATATGCTGTAGTCCTTCTGGCTCCAGACAGTGGGGAGCAGTGGGGATTCTTATACGCTATTCAGATTTAAAAAATCTACATAATTTTAAAAACATTAACGTGAGTTTCTAAAATAATATGCATGATGTGCTCTTAATTAATAACCCTACTAGCCCGAATTGATGTGAACATTTGTATTGATAAAGACATGCACCGCTCGCCGGCAATTGATGGGCCGCTTCTTCGCGGTTTATGTCATACTAAAAACTTTACGATAAAATACTCCTTGTCAACTAACTCTCGACCTGATCTACATACGGGGGGTAGGTACTACTGCCTTCTACTCAAACCCAGCCAGGCAGGTACCTGGGAGGTGGATCGTATCGGGTTTATACTTTTACACTTCATTATATTATTATATAGATAAATAGAATACAGAGGGTGTTTCGGGAAGATTAGTAGCGCTTTTTGTACCTTATCAGCTAGGGTCTGATAAGTGGCATGTATTAAGTTTTCACTTTAATAATAATTCTTACTATTCTATTGCTAACTAGGATGTACATAATTTTCTGGCAGCTAATAATAACTCCTTTACACTTTTATTTTATATTTAAAAGCAATAAACTTTTAGTCACATATAGGTTAGAATATCTGAGAGTTAGATCTGTAAATAAATTTATGATACAGGATGTGTCAGAATTTTTTGAAGAGAGATTTCATTTTATTGGTATAAAGTTTAATTTTCAAAACTCCATTTTATTTAGAAAATTTTCTTTTATTTATTCTATTATGTATTTATTCAATTTATAAAAACAAAACAACAATGAAGGCATTATCAAACTATCCATATAATCAAAAATTACCAGCTTGATATTGTTTTCAGATGGCGAAACAGCTGTCACGCGTAATAATAATTACATAGCAACTTGTTTATAAATAAAACTTTTAAAAGTTGATTTCCATACTAAATTTAAATTAAAATTAAACAATAACTTTGTAAACATCACTTATAGGTAAATACTTAATATCGACCGGGTTTCGCTACAACCGTAGCTTCATCAGGAGTATTATACTGTCCTGATGAAGCTACGGTTGTAGCGAAACCCGGTCGACATTAAGTATTTACCTATAAGTGATGTTTACAAAGTTATTGTTTAATTTTAAATTATAATGTCACATCACAAAGTAACCGCTTCATATGAAGAAATAAATTTAAATTAATTAAATCGTTGTCGTTTAGTGTTAAAACAGATGAAGTAGGTATCTAGCAAAATGTTAAATCTGTAATATCTGAACTAGATATAGAAAAAAAAATGAGAACGCTTTTCTCATCGGCAAAATATTATATACTTATAATTTCAATCTAGTTTCTAATTATTAGTGCATTTTGCGTCATTCCTAACAATTGTTTTCTCCAGAACGAAGCCAGTTTTCGACAATTAAGAAACGCATGTAGCTTCAAATCTTTGACAAATTGGTACGCACAGTCACCAAAAATTTCACCCCAATCAAAAACAATTATTGTATCGTCTAAATCAACGATCTTATGCAATCTTATCAGAATAAAGCCGAGTATCTACTTATTGAAACATACTGTACTTATTTTGGTTCGAAACCGTAGTGCTGAATATCTCGCAGTTCTCGCCTAGCAGCGACTCATGCAAATTTCTGTATAGAATCCACATAAGAACGGGTAATTCTCGCTAAATACGACGAAACTTTCAGGAAAGGATTCGCGTAAAAGTTTCCGCGGACTGTCCCGAGCTGAGCGCAGCCCTGTTGTGGCCCCACGGTACCCCACTGTACCCCACGGTACCCCATTACAGCCCCACCCGCCGAGAACATTTTGTTTCTTGCCTTGATTAACATTGTCATTGTCGGGAATTTCAGCTGCCGCTTATTCACGACTTTATTAGATTTAAGTTTCGAGGGAATGGAAGGTTAAATTATTAGCAGACTAAACTTATGGCTTCTAAAAGTAACTGAGATTTATGAAGCACGGTTGTTGACAGCTTTAAGTAGTGTGAAGTACGAACATATTCGAATCTCAGATATAAGAAATTGTTTTTCTTTCATCTTACTTACTAGTTCTTCTTAATCTTTCCCCATCCTTACAACATATATACTATTAATGGTGATTACCACAGTTTTACCTGCTCTTTGCAGTTATTGCAGCATCTAATGAACAATAGCGTATTTTATAAAATATAATAGATTTTTAACATTACAGTACTAAGAAGGAGAGATTAATGTATTTTGTCTTTTCATATTATTACAGTGAAGGACTTTATTATTGAAATATTTACTTTTTGCTTTTTAGCGAGTAAAAGCTTATAATAAATATTAAACGTTTAAATTTTATAAGAGTTATTTACTAGAAGGTTAACAGTGTCAGTAAAAAGCTACATCGTTAACTCAATAACGAACATAATGCCATATATGGTTCTTTCACACGCTTTTCCGTCCGCTTCGTTCGATATAATATACCTGTATATTTTTTTTTAAAGTGAACACCCAATAAACCTTCAATTTGTGAAGAAAACTTTGCTTTGTAATAGAAAACCTGCATACGCCGGTGATTGCAACAGTGACTGTGACAGCGACAGCGCTCTCGGCGGCAGGTGACGGCGTCGCGGCCTGACGGCGTGACTGCGCCTGGCAGCGGCGTCGTTGCGCATGCGTCCCCGTCGCCTGGCAACCGCACGTTCGGCGCTCGCAGTGGCCGCCCGTAGGCCGGGCCGAGCGCTTTGATTCGTTATTCGTTAGGTATTCGTTATTCGTTATCCGCTATTAGCGCCGCGGCGGCGGACGCCGGCGCCGCTCTCTACTCTCTACTTTCTACTCTCTAGTAGACGCTAGCCGACGGCATTGGACGGAGAATTAACCCGCATCGGAAAGCCGTAAGGGAAAGTATAGCTGTACGAGATATAAGTTTGTACGTATTATATCTATTTTATGAGTTCCAATAGTATGTTCCGTCTTATCTTGCTTACCTTTTTTCGTTCTATGTTTTTCGGGGTGATAACGTATTTTACTATCACAGTTATGTAGGTATTTTTTAAATTGACGATTTTATTCCATTACTGATATTGTTCGCATTAGTTCTATATTTTTTTTATTACAGGGTAATTCCCGATTGTAATGGTACATTCGAATTCAATTATACTACCCCAAATTTTGTTGAATATAAATACAAACATAAATATTTTAACTACTATTTTACTCATACTTTACAAGGTAAATCACTAATAGTATAATGATTTTTTTCTTTTTAAGATACAACAAACTGGTAACATCCTGGTTCGGTCAGAAGTTTCAGATTCAAACCCCAATATAATTAAAAAATAATATATATACTAAAGAATCAGAATAATAGAAGAGTATGTATAAGACGATGTATGAATGTGAATGAGGCAAGAAGCGTATGCCAAGACCGAGTTGCTTGGCGGTGCGTCCTCTCTGCCTACCCATGCGGGGAAAGGACGTGATAGATTTTATAAATAGTTTAGGTATTTAGCATGTGATTCCGGAATGGAAGTCTTTTAAATTTAAACCGCTTTTACTACACATGGTCTTACTAATTAGATTATGACATGCCCATTCAATGTTGATGTGGTAAAGCTGGCCTTGAACCTGGTATAAGACCGTTTTAACCAAACCAACGCCATGATACTAAGTCAAGTCATTCACTGTTCTGAAGTTACGCGCCGCGTAATGTTTACACCGTGTTTATAAGTAATGGGGATTATGTTGATATAGATATTTGAATCTTTATATAATCCTGTAATTCTTCTGCTGCGAAACCTTCCATAGCTTAAAAAAACAATGGAAATTGTTTATTGATTAATCACAGTTAGAAATAGAAACTATCGTACATTTGTTTACTTCTTTACACCAAAATATTTTGAAAGAAAATACGCAGGAAGAATTAGGTTAGGTACCTCCATTTGCAAAATAAAATTTAATAAATATGAAATCAGCCTTGTTAATAAAATACTGATAGGAGAAAAACACTCTTTGTTTGAACAGGTGTTATCACCTATCGCACTTCAAATATTTTTAATTTTTTTCTACAAATATGTTTATTTCACAAAGAATTAGTCATTAGTCTCTCAGCTAACTAGCGATGTTGACTTAAAATATGAAGCCAGATAAATCAAATAAAAAATCTATTCATTAAAAACACAATTAATTAGCTGAAAAATAGGGTTGATATTATTACACGCTCAAAACAGAATACTCGAAAAAACTTTGAATAAAATAATAGAACAAAAATGATTCGGTATATTTCTTATTATTTATTATGAAAAATTTATTAATAATTTATTTTATATAACTTACTTGCAGGGTGGAAACGTGCTAGATGAATTATATCATTATTTTACGGCCTCCATCGTTGAGTGGTTTTGGCCTTTGACTATGATACCGGAGGTCGCGGTTTCGAAACAATATATTTGATTGATTTGTGTTATACGAAATTCATTAATTTATAAATAATAAATTATTTAAAACATATAATATGTAGGTAGACAATTTCAGCAGCTTTCCCTAATGACAGATCATCATGAAGAAAACAAATGTTGCTTGTTAGGTAATCAAATCTGAATAGTCAGCTTTCCCAACTTCCTCTACTAAATCTCCCCACTACAATCAATCTGATAATAAACTCCAATTGAAGATGCCATCGTCTAAGAGCAGTTGGAACTCCGGTGCATTAAACAAAAAACTTGATATAGGAAAATAACATATTTGTTCTACATTTTGGATTATCTTCAAATTTGAAACATTATCATACATTATAAAATTTAATTTAGGTGAGTTTGTTTATCACTCTCTTTTACGGTGTATTCACATTCCTTTTGACCGATATAAACCAAATTATTTATAGTTTCTCTATAGGAATCTGCACAAATCGCAGACCTACTCGTCTCGCTGCCACTCCATCCTCTCCCCTCAAGATACATGTAAATTATATTGATTCCTACCCGTAGGCTCAGAATTTCTCTGTTATACTTTAGAAACTAGGGAAAAATAAAGTTACCTCAACCCACGGAAATCTAATCCTTCCCATTCGCTATTTAAATAAAATCTTACATACCTGGTTAAAATTAGGGCATGTTCAAAATGAGGGATTTTAGAAGTTGAATTTAAAAAATGCTTAGTTATAATATGATACATATACGAGTATATATATTTTGAACCTCGTATATTTTTGTGAATAAACTTCCGACAATCAATGGTGGGCACGAACCACTGTTCTAGTATCAAACATAGTAATTTTGGTGGTCGGTGCTCGAGGGGAAGTGTGAATCCTGCATATTCGTGTATAGACAAGTATAAATCGTATCAGACAAGCGATAAAGTTACTACCGACATTTTAATATTTAAACTTTCATTTATTTTGCTTAAATTTTTGACACATGTCGTAATTTTTTAATTTTATTTGCAAATTTCTTCTTTTGAAAGACATTATTTTTTTATAAATATTTCAGCTTCACAATCCCACAATTATAATATCCCACGATTTTTCACGGGTCTGAGTCAGTATTATTATAAATTTGAAGAAAATAATTAATTTGACTATTAACTAATTAACGATTGAACTATTACTTAATCACAAGAAAATATTTTAATATCTTCATTTTATTTAACAAATAGAGGTAATGATATCCGGATAAGATTTACATATTATTGAAATATAGTGGTATGGATAATAAGTAATTATAAATATATTATAAAGTACTTTTTCTGAAATAATTCTAAATACATTACATGTTGTTTTTAGTGCAGTTGAGTGGTTTCGGTTTCAGTCTGAATTTGGTGTCAGTATATTTTCGGTGACCGGATAAATCATCAAAACGATAATTCATCACATCTTTAAAAAGTTATATAAAGTCATGGAAAAGAATTAAACAAAAACTTTACTAACTGGGTTAAGTAGGTTAGGTTAGGTTAAAAAAAATTCATCGTTTTTAATGACTTTATATCACTTTTTAAAAGTGTCTTGAATAGTCACTGTGTTGAGTTAGCATGGAACCATATTTTCTATTTCTGATCTCCCTGTGTTTTGTATCCAACTTTTTATTTAAGAATTAAATGTTATAAAATTGTTGTGAATATTAAACGAGTGGGATTATGCTGTAGAGTTAAGTATAGGAAGCTTTTTTCCCAAATGTTGTATTTATTAGATAACCAACATATTTGCTATAGGTCACCCCGAGGTGAGGTTTGAGGTTTGGTAATTAAGTAGGGGTGACCGGGTTCATCGAGTGAGGTGTGTTCAGGATGATCTCCAGTTGGTCTCTGGGTCTCAGCGGGTGGGATAGATTCATTCCGTCACTCCTGGACACAGTGATCCCTACATTCCCACTCTCCCCTCTTACCCTTCTCCTTCCTTTCCTTAAAAAAACCACTTCACAGCATCGATAAAGATTCAGTGATTAATATACTGGCTATTTATAGATCCCCATTTGCACCTAACATTAAAACTTCCTTACTTCACTTGAAACTGAGTTACTTAAACTAAAACACTGTAGCAAATGGTCACCCTCAAAGAGATGATTACCTCAATGCTATAAGCTACTACGGTCTCATTAGTTACATTAACAAACCTACTAGAGTCACTGAAGAATCTCTCTCTTGCATCGACCATATAATTGGTAGAACGAAACTATCTATCAATACTATAATATATGAATCCACAGTAACAGACCACTACTCTACAATATTGGAAGTAGGAAATGAAAATAAAAGACAAAGTGACAATGTTAATGTACCTATTATGAAAAATAAAATCGACTGGAATAAAATTGTATGCAACTTAAAAAACGAAAAATGGGAAAATTTGTACTCAATTACTGATAATGATATGGCATGGAATTATTTCACTAATTTTATGGAAAATCAAATAAATCTACACTCCAACCATAAAGAGGTACTAAATAAAAAAAATACAATCACGAAACCATGGATTACACCTGGACTCTTAAAATATATTAGGAAGAGAGATAATATACACAAAAAATTAGGAATGATCCAAATAATTACCTACTTTATATATTTTATAAGAAATACAGAAATATATGTACAAAGTTAATTAAACATGCAAAGAATAAATACTACTCTAGAAAAATTATTGAATGTAATAATGACTCTAGAAAGATTTGGCAAATTCTTAAAGAGATAACACATTCAAAGCAATTTAGAGGTCAAATCGAGGAACTTACAATTGATAATCAGACTGTGAATTTTAACTCTGACCCAAAGACTATTGCCGACCATGCAAATACCTTTTTTACGAATATTGGATCAAAACTGGCCAGTAAAATAAAAGAAAACATCAACTGCAACACTAAAATTTCTCCATTAGACGAGGATCTCCGAGAAGAAACTCAAATAAAATTCTCTCTAAAAGAGGTATCAATTGAGGATATCATCAAAGAAATAGACTCACTTAAAGAGAGGACATCACCTGGACATGACAGTATACCAAGTAAACTACTAACATCACTAAAATCTCATATAGCCTTTCCCCTTAAATTTCTAGTTAACAAGAGCTTCACTCAAGGTTGTTTTCCAAATGTATTAAAACAAGGTACTATCTCTCCAATTTTAAAAGGTGGAAAAAAAAACTGAAATTACCAATTACAGACCAATTTGTGTTCTAAGTTCACTTTCTAAAATTGTAGAAGGTTTACTAAGAGATCAACTGACTACTTACCTTGACTCTAGTAAAATATTATCAACCAATCAGTTTGGTTTTCGCAAGAACTTGTCAACCTCAGACGCCATCTCTAATGTTACAGACTTCATAATAAGTAATGTTGACAAAGGAAATAAATGTTTAGCAATTTTCCTTGATGCAAAGGCGTTTGACACTGTGAACCATAAAATACTTTTAGATAAACTTAAGAGGATAGGAATATCAGACTCAGTCCTGCAATTTTTTCATAGTTATCTAACTGATCGAACGCAATGTGTTAAAATAAACAGTACCTGTAGTAGTCCACAAAAAACGGTTTGTGGTGTTCCACAAGGTAGCATCTTAGGACCCTTATTATTCTTAATATATATAAATGATTTATGTAAACCTACAAATTTGTGGACAAATCACAACTTTTGCCGATGATACAGTTTTGCTATTTTATGCTAATATTGGGATGATGTCTTAAAAAAAGCAGAAAATGGCTTTCGTACTGTTAAATATTGGCTAGATACCCACATATTAACCCTGAATACAGATAAAACAAAAATTTTAACTTTTAGAATATCAAATAAGCTCATACCTTCACAACAAAGCCTCAAACTACACAGCTGTAACCCCTTATTAATCCCATGTACTTGTCCTTCTATAAGTAGAGTTGATAGCAATAAATATCTTGGTATTCAATTAGACGATCGTCTTAAATGGAATCTACATGTTACAAACCTAACGGCAAAATTGAGGAAACTCATCTACTTCTTTAAAAATGTTAGGGATATCTTAAATAGAAAACAACTGAAACAAGTTTACTGTGCTCTTGTACAATCATCCCTTGAATATGGTATTATTAGTTGGGGTAGTGCCACAAATACTTGCCTGGAACCTTTAACAAAGATTCAAAAACAAATTTTGAAGGTTATTCTCAAAGTCCCATTGAGGACGAGCACTGATTTTATTTTTAAGGCAATACATGTTCCTAACTTGGAAAAATTGTATTAAAAAAATATCCTGCTTCATCAATTTAAAAATGCACATATGTTTGAAGAACGAATAAGCACTAGAGCCCTAAGACAGTCACATGTAAAATCTTTTAACATCCCAGTTTGTCAAACCTCTCATGGTCAAAGAAGTTTTAAATACAATGATACTAAACTATTCAATTCTCTACCTACTGATATTAGAAATACGCAAACAAAAAGTTCATTTAAAATTAAAATCATCGATTACCTCCAATAAACATATCCATTGAGTAATTTTAAATATATTGTCTTATAATACTTGAATTGTATAATTAAAAAAAAAAAGATTTTATTTTATTTTATTTTATTATTGTGTCATGTTTCATAGTATGTTAACAACCGCTCTGTAAATTGCCATCTCAACACAGGCGTTTTCACACCTAGTGAGATGGGCAATACTTGATCACTCTGTTTATATGTAATATTAAAATAATTAAATAATAAAAAAAAAAGATAACAGAGACCTCGAGGGAAATAATTTTCATCAGGGCCTCCAGTGTGGGGTTAATTTTAAAGACCTACTTAAGTAATATACCTCCATATGGGTACATTTAATGCAATATAAATACCTAAGTCTATACTCAGCTCTTACAGGAAGGACTAGTTATTAAGTAAGATGGTAACCTTTTTGCACAGGTGTAAATGTGTCTTGTTTTTTTATCAAACAATTCACTTCTACAGTATTCAAAAGAGGAAGCACTGCAAAAAAGTCACGATTTCGTATCTGCGAAGCATTACAAAAGCCACTTAGCATTATCGATATAAAGTCCGGCAGACATGTTGGTCGGGCGATGACTAATAGTATCTTGGATCCAGTTGCCTTATTGTGCGGCCAGAGACAATACTGGTAGTCGGTATTCTGCAGTCCGCAGTCCGCAGTCTGGTAGCAGCGTTCTACGGTAGCCGTGTTCTGTCCGCGACCATTCTTTATAATATCTTTGTGTTCCGTGCACAGCGCAAGACTATCCCGGTCTCCTCGATGAAAAAAAAAAACTGGCAAAAAAATAATCATCGTCGCGAAAAATCCTGATACATTTGGTATGTCTCAGATCGGAATATTCCTTTAGTCGATACTTTTTTGCTTCAGCCGAGATGCTTGACAGATTCCTTGAACATTCAAAGATGGAACCATAAGCCATTTATGTAGGTATACCGCTCGGACTTTATCATACATACATCTTTTTCTTACTGCCTGTCCACGTTTGCGATTGTTTTCTTGGAGGCTGTATGTGTGTGCGAGCGCGCGGCAGTGTGCGGGTCTCTAGATTCAGGTACAGATGGAAAATGTGTGTCCTGAATAAATAAATGGTGCGAAGCGGTAGGGAGTTCTAGAGGTAGTCTGGCGCATCGCACAAACCAACCAACACACTTATAAACTAACCGCAACAAAACACTGACGCATCACATTCTAGGATTCTTAAATCCTTACTCATCTTTGAAATCTATCCCTAGTAGTAAATAAATTAAAAGTACAAAATACTATAGATTATAGTACGTAGCATTTTTGAAAGCGGCTCGATTTTCTTTATTCTCTGATGGTAGATAAATTAAAAAAAGATAAGTTTCTGGGTAAATTTTTACATATGGTATCCAGTTAAAAACGGGATTGCAGAACGTTTCCTGATAAATTTTTAGTAAATTTCTAATATATCGGAACACGTGTTCATGCACCTGCAATTGCCTTGATAATATATAATGACGAAATGCGAAAATATTAATATGTGTATAAACACCCTGAGTGAATACATTCTTACTATCAATTCATTCGATAAGAGCACGCAATACCGTTTTTAACCGTATTCTCCGTGTGATAACCCATCTAAGCACACAACCTTCTGAAGGGCCATCTGTATAAGAGCGCGCAGGCATATTAATGTTGTTCCGAGATGTAGAACTAACCTACCATTGGAAAGGCCACTGGAAATAATATTCCCCTATTAAATAACTTGTCCACTGATACGAAAATTGACGAATTGAATAGTCGTTTTATTATTTAACTTTGTAAAATACATGTTTATTACAGGTTATAATTCTTGTAAATATATATTTGAAATGAAATAAATAATTACATGTTCAAGAAAATTATACACGCATGATTTTTCCCCGGACAGATCAAATAACTAAACTATATAAAGGTCATGGAAAAAACGTTTAATAATAAGTAATTTGTCACCAACAAAAAAGGTAAGCTGCAGTTCTTGTTATACAAGTATACACCATGTAATGAAAATCAAGAGATTTCCAAGACTTCAGCGCATAGCTGAAGAATCTCATGGATGGTATCATCTTTGTCATCTTCCGGGATGATTTAGCCATTCATGTTGTTGTATAAATTTTCAATCCCTGATAGGAATCGGCCATGCCAATAAGAGTTTTTTTTTTCATTTTTGGCGCAATATCTAAAGCCTCGCAAAATGCATGAAAATCACGTAACACGCTGGTACGTGAGAAATTTGAATAAGATATGATTTTCAAATCAACCAAAAAATATCGAAATTATTTTAGAAAGGTCGTTGTCTTTGTGATTTTAATTGTTGGTAGGTACCTACATTAATTGTTCAGGTACATAAAATAATTCCTGTTCAAATTAATTTTGCTTGGGAAATAAAAATTCTTGATATTTCAAATAAATATTTAACTTGTTCGAAAAACATCGAGGTTTCATGCCATTATTATTAACATCTTATAATTTTTCTCAAAAAAAAGATGACAAACAGATGAAGTCTGTGATGTTACTCTGGTTCAATGAAATAGGATTCGTTTCAATAGTCTAGGAGTCGAGAGCCTTAACCCCACACTAGCTGGAGGTTGTGGGTTTAAATTCCGGCGTGCGCAAGTAAATTTAATTTAATTAATTTAAAATACTCGCGGTATCGCCCTGGTATAAGCCACCATTCAAAAATTAAACTTTGCTTTAAATGGCCAGTTCTAAATATCCAAGTACTTCCCTACCATCCTCTTTCTCATCTTCTTCCTACGCCCACTTCAACCCCACAACATACCTCAATTAGGGATGCGATAGTCTCATTGGCTCCAGACGGTTGTTAGCAGTTGAGACTTTTGTGCGATTTGACAAGAAACAAATATTGTGACTTATCTGGTCTGTCTTGTCTGGTGTTTTAATATTACTGAATGCATACGACTAAACTTGTATATCCCATATTCTCAATCGAACGAAAATACGTTTCCTATTAATATAATAGTATCTATTATTATGAGGATATCCGTTCCTCCCGAGGGAAGTTTCTCTCCGACATAACAGTGGCAATGCAGGGTGCAGGGTGGAGTGCAGTACCCCATGACTGGCGCGTAGCCTGTAGCAGCTGTAGCTAGTTTATCCCCCATCTACGCCTGCCCTGCCTACTGCCTACTGCCTACTGGAGCTGGCTACGTAGTATTAATTATTCATCAGGCCACAGTCACTAGGTCTAGGTCCGCCGGGTCTGGGTCATACTTTTACACTCCAAATCGAAACAATGCCCTTCTATTGTCCAACGGACCAACGTACTTACGATTGTCAAACATATTCTCGTGTTTGAAGAAAAAATAAAACCGAATATGATTACTGTAAGTTATGCTAAGGTTGTCACAAATTGTCAGAATTATTTTTTTGAGATTTTAATGGCAAAAAGTATTAAAGTGATTTATTTTTAGGGTATTATGCCGTGTTGTGCTACCTCCTTCTTTAGCCAACGTTTCGGTCAGCATTGCAGTCTCCATCATCAGGGCGATGTGTAATCTGATTACACATATGCCCTGATGATGGATGTGATGACATGATGAAATCACATGAAATTAATGATTAATGAAATCACTGAACACATAATAGACACTAGAAATGCCTTTCTTGTAGATTTTAATGGAAACTGGGATTTGAACCTTTGGGTTCTAGCCCATTTAACATAGGTTTATCTCATTTACACTGCCTGACATTATATATCGCCATTACATTTCAAAGAAAATTTCATAATCACGAAACAAGCTCACATCGGATTTCTTGAAATGAGCTCTACAATGTTTTTACTTATTTTCCTGAAATCTTTAATTTTATTTCATTGTAATCCTTTTCTGCCCGTGACATAAAAAACATAAATATTTACATGTGAAGCTAGTCTCACACGAGACATTCACCTATTTCACATATGGCCAGCGATATAGTGAAACAGGCCAAACAAACATATATTACTAGAGTATAACAGTTGTGTGAAACTGGAATTATCATTTAATCGTATTGTAAAATTATTAAAGTTAATTTATTTTAAAAAAATTTAGCGAATTAAACTCAACAACAATAAAATCGTCGTTATAACATTATAACCATGTCGTAAAGTTTTTTTTTTTGGGATCGTCGGGTCACTGATTTGAATCCATTTCTTGGAAGGAATATTAAATATATTCCGTGTACACGGCGTTCTCAGATGGGGATGTAATCTATTGTACCTATGCTGAGGGAGCACAAAGAGAGCCTGATATCTGAGAGCAGTGCGGGAAGAAGAACTTGCGATGGTCCCTATGGGTACGCATCTAGTTCTGCGTCAGCATAACACGGCTGGGATTTTTTCTGACTCACATAAATGCATTGTTGAATAAAATGTATTACGTTACTATGAATACACGATTCTTTTAAAACGTTTATAAATTCTTGAATATACGTTAGGTACATATTCCCGCTTGACATTCAATTTAAAATAGATTCAATTAAATACTTTTTTTGTAAGTAGATGATTTAAAAAAAGATAAAATGTAAAAAAACTTCATACGAAACTATTTACATTTAGTTAGACACACGTATTGTAAAGTCTATTGTCATTTCATTTGTTTACGTTCCATATAAAAAAAATTACAAACCTAGATCGGGTGAACTGCGGCGGTTTTCAGGGACAACCTCTATTATTATTCTAGAGTTTTATACAATAATTTTAAATAGTAGTCCTCTCTCTGTAAATTTGTTTTATATTATATGCCAGAGCATGATAGAAAAGGAGATGGAACGAGTTTTATGAGGATGTGTCTTTTGATGACAGATACAGAACTACGTGGGTTGAATAAGTAGGATAATTATTTAAATAGATTGCAACCAAAAAAAGATGCAACGACCAAAGGCAAAGCTGTCAATGAGAAAAAGATCCACAGCTGATTAAATACGAGTGAGTTCAACAGCTCGTCTATGGATTTGCAATTTGCCGGCTTCTGCGTTTCCTCCCTCCCAAAATACGAGTATCTTTAAGACCCATGCTTACTACTTCCTCTCCTCAAAAGGACCCTTCACATAGCATCCCCAAAGGTGACATATGCCTTGAGGGAAGTTATTTTTCCCAGGGCCTCCTGTGTGAAGTTAATGTAAAAATGGTCGGGGGTTTGATTCCCGTTGACGAAAAATACTAAATGATTTTATTGCTTCGGTTTTTGTTCAACCGAGAAAATATTATTGAAGATTCCATCAGAATCATCTGTAGGAGAGACATATTCAACTAGATACCAGATCTGAATACACATGTACTCCATAATTTCCTCCTAATCCATCCCCTTCCATGACCACTTCCTTCAACCTCACAACACATCCTAAACTAGAGATGCCATAATTCCACAGTTTCCGGGCAGTTGCTATAGCGTAAACTGAAGTAATAAATCTATATTTTTGTAATAATTTTACGTAAACGAATCTTAAAAAAATGAATAGGCAGAACATAGACAAAGATGTGAATAATAAGTATGGAATTAACTCTTAACCCTTAAAGTTTTAGTCACATCTAAAACACACTGAGCTATATTCTCTTGCACAAACTGTCTGCTGTCTACTTGATTATGCGGGACGACAGCGCGTTAAACTGTGTTTCGTTGCTCGTAAACAGGGTGTTCTGGGAAGGAAGGGAACTAAATCAATATTCTAATGAAATGCATATTAGAGCTCTATTTTGTTGTGGTGGAGGCAAACCAGAAAGACAATGTGTTGTTAATGTTTTGCTTTGATAATGCAATGATCCGTACTCAAGGACCTAATATGTCATTTGAAACTCATTTCAACTTAAAATCTGGAACCAAGAGAAGGAGAAGTAAAAAGAGCATAAAGGAAATTATCTAAACTATTCAATACGCATACCTATAGTTTAATTTCTAAATAACACCACAGCCACAAATGCACAAACTAACACAAAAGTATACTTAGTCACATGTCACACCGTAATTACTCAATGTACCTTCAACACATAAGAAATTGGAGGGCAAAATGTTATGCTAAATGGTACCTACTATGAAGTCATTATTATGGGTAGCATTGTATCAATTCCACTGTAACCTATGTTCTGTTTTGTTTCCATAATATAAATAAAATTTACAATGTTCGACATAAATACATCTATATAAAAGCTACACGTGCATTCAATAAATGAAAAGATAGGTGTTTTCAAACAAAATAAATTGTGTGCACCGATGTCAAACTTGTTAATTTATATTCACGGAAATGAATATTTTATATCTGTTAAAATCTGACAATATCCGTGTCGTTTGTTTCTGGTAGGTTCATGTAATCCTGCCGATCATTATCGTAAATCAATTTATGTACCTACAAAAAAGTGCGCTTTTCACACGGTGGAAATGTTTTAATCAGCAGAGTTCTAACTGCTCCCGACTCTTCGGAGCCATGTTGTGAGGCTGAAAGGAGAAGGGAAAAATATGGAAAGCTTGCTTAAAATCAATTTCAAGCAACAGCGTTTCAATTCTGAATAGTGGTATTTTGCCAAAGCGACACTGAGAGCTTCTAGGACTCTTTTTCTAGAACTTCTAGTTTATTTAGTCGTATACCTATCCCATTTCTATGGAGTACGTCACCACTAGAAGATTTTTGAGATGAGTGATCTATATCAATAATTAAATTTAACGCGATTTCTGATTAACCCACAGTATTTATACGCTCATAAGGGCTTTTAAACGCTTATAACCTTAGTAAAAAATATTTCTCAACTGTTTGTATAAAGTGTATGCACAACACATTGTATAAAGACTTTAAAAGTTTTGATTCGAGTTGGTACAAATAAAAAAATCTTTACCTCTGTTTTTTTAAATCCAGCAACTTTGTTTTTTGCATCTAGCAATGAATACACGTGTGAGTTATTAGATTATTTTACCGCAGAAACCGACATTAACAGCTAAATGTCTTACAGTAATATATTCATAAATCGGGTTTTCGTTCATAAAATGGTCAATTTACCATTATATTAATTTTTTGTGTTATTTTTCATTAGTTTTAGTTAAGTAATTATACAATAATTACATGTTGTAAAATGTACTTTAATTTTTTGTTACCTGTCGGATCTGATATATGTGACAACTCGGCGGTGGTTGCAGTGGTAAAAAGGTATGGATCGATCTTGTGCCAACGGGCGGAACCTTGACTCGGTCGCAATGCAAACACCCCTGGGCCGGGCCGGGCTGTCTCGCCGGTTATGCTTCCGGAATTAATGGCGCATACATTTGAATATATTTAGGCCCGCGCCCCACCGACCCCGAACCGCTAGGGTTTGTTTAGACATTGACACTAAAAATAGATAAACATTCCGATATGACTAAAAATATTGTAGGTTAATAACTGCTTCAATTATAATTTATTTCCATCGAGGGTATTATTTGATTAATTCATTTATCGATTATTAGATATCTATCAATAATATATCCGGCATGACAATCAACGAACACTTATGGATCTGTCCGACTGCTTGCCAATGATAGGACGCAATACTTAACCCCTCGATCAATTCAAATAATGTACTCTATTTTCCAAATCATTCCCAAAGCGTTGTAAACGTTGTATACGGTAAGGAAATATTTCTGAAATGAAATACCTAGAAAAGTAGGTATGAGTACTTTATTTAAAAATCACTGTATTGAGTATAGGTATAAACAAAATATATATAAAACACCAACGGTTTCAGTTCAGCCAGAATAAAATTTTTAGAATTACGTTAAAATAGGAAACGTGAAAGAGGAAGTCAGAAGATCAACTTTGTTGGAGAGGGGATAAGGTTAATGATCGAGGGTAATCGTACGTGTGCGGAAGCAGAAGGAATACATATCTTAAATTGGGTTACTCGATAAATCTAATCGTTTAAAATAAATGGAATTTATTAATTTTATTTTTAAATCTTCTAAATTATTTAGTCGTAGACCTTTTCCATATATATGGATTACATCCATACCAGAGAATTTTTGAAGATTTTTGTTTGTCAACAATTAACGAAGTGAATTCTAATTAATGTATCATATTCGTGTTATAGCCCAGAAGTTCTTTTACACACTTAATGTATAATAATAAAGTACAATGGTAATCAAGGAAGAAATTTAGCTAATACAAATATTATGTAGAACCCATTAGTGATACAGAAGTAATATTTATTTAATTGATGTTTACATTAGAAATTATCATCATTACTGTTTTTATTCCGTGAAGTTTAAAATATTAAATATTTCTATTTATTATTTATTAAGTTACCTCTTGTATTCAATTACCCTTGTGTTAACATTTCTTGCAGATTTTGCACTAGCATATTACTACAAAAATGAAAACAAACAACCAATAAATTAAGTTGGAGCACAATCGTAAAGAAAGGGCAGGTATTTATGCAGATATGTCCTGTACAGGTCCTGTCTACAGAAATAGGGATGTACCTGCCGCATCGATATTTCGCTGATGAGTCCACATCCCATTGGGCCACTGTATGGCCGCCCTGGCTCACTGCTCACTGCTCACTGCTCACTGCTCTCTGCTGCAGGGGCAGCTCTAGTTGCCTGGTTGGACGGGTTTTTTACCTTCTTGCTTCTCGTCCCAAATGAATGCCATCCCGCGCGTTTGGGATTCTATTGAATATCGATCGATCTGACGTAAAAAGTTCAAAAGCTGCGGATTGTTTTCTCCGACGTTCTGCAGACCCGGCTGATTTATGTTTTATTTTAATTGTTTAATGAATGACTGCAGCGTTGCAATAGCTACGAGAGATTTTTTCATCCGGTCTATTCAGACTTATTAATGTTGAAGATGCTGTTAATGATGAACAAAACGATATATATCCTGCAATGGGAGACCTAAGATATTCGCGTAATTTGTTCCGTGTATCCACTTCATAATAATCTCAATAATATAATGTTAATCCGATAATATCTCTTTAAACGTTCATTGTTTTAAATTATACCTAATATTTCGCACTTGGTAAATAACTCGATAGGCACCTACCGAGCAATGAAATCATATGATAATATCTTCGGTACGTGTACGAAACAACTATGTACCTATACCTCGATCAGAACTTACATTTTTTTTAAATAAGCACCATTATAAGATAAATAAATAAATTGTTTCAACACTATTTTTAATCTAAATTTAAATGCCTACCATAATCACTAACACCCTAGCACCACGCATCAGGACCATTTCATAATTCTTCGGGAACAACCAAAGACAAACCAGACAAAAACATACATTGAATGTCCCTTAATGCAACACAAACTTAGAATAAAATATATTCATTCACCGCGCTTTATACATTTTTAACACTTCATACAGTGAAATCGACTTATTTAAGACAACACCTCACATTTTCAAACCCAAAATCAATAAATAACATTCACACAATACATACTTCTCAACACAGACTAGATCCATATTTCTCATATTTTCTCATATCTTCATCCCCTATTTCTTTTTCCTCCTTTCCTCCTTTCCTCCTTTCCTCCTTTCCTCCTTTCCTCCTTTCCTCCTTTCCTCCTTTCCTCCTTTCCTCCTTTCCTCCTTTCCTCCATTCATGCTTTCCTCCTTTCCTCCTTTCCTCCTTTCCTCCTTTCCTCCTTTCCTCCTTTCCTCCTTTCCTCCTTCCCAACTATCCCATCAGCATAGGCTAGTGAAACTCTTTTTTTTTAATTAGGATACATCCATGAAAACCACTTCTTAGTTTAATAATTGTACATATTTTATTACACAAAATATTATAAAAAATTATTAAACTATTGGTTTTCTAAAAAAATTAATTATTATTATTTATTTCTTTATGGCTGTTATTATTAGATTTTTTATTGGGCGCTGTTTTGATGGAAAGTCGCATAAAGGGCGCTTTACATTTAATTATTTATTTTACCCATACGTTACCAAAAATTAGACTCATAACTAATAACTTACAAATATCGACTTAAAACTTAGATTTAGACCTAGCACTAACTTACGACTCGTGATTTATTATAATATATAAGACTTGTACTAGTGACTTACAACTGAAAGAAAAACCTGGTAAGCTTTTAAAATTTTTAATTACTTTAATGAAATCAAAAGAATACTGCTGGTTTTTTTAAATTTAATTATCATTTATTTGGAACTGTAAGCTCTTAAATAAAATAAATTATTGTCCAACGAAGTTCTGCTAAAAATATTTCAATTTAAATAACCATAAAACACTTACAAAAACAAAAAATAAATAATTGTTATTAACTTCATTAGAAGTCCACGGTTGGTAGATGTATGCGCATTAGTAGAACTTTATATGAAATATGTACGTAAAATATATGTCTCGCCTACCTTCGTAAACACAGGTAGCCTAAAAGTCAGGCATTATTAAATACCTTGGAATATTATTACTTTAATTTTGTAATGTTTTATTATACACACCAATCAATTACTTTAATTAGGTAGGCAACCGGCTACTGCTACTAGCCACTTGTTACTTCATCGCTGATCTGCATAACTAGTTTCAAGTATTAGAGGACTAGATGAACCAACCATGGAGATTGTACATTTCGGAACTTAGGCCATACTTTGATTTAGTTTAAGGGGTACAAATAATACTTAATTTTTTACCGATAATATAATATTCATAAATGGATAAAATTTTATTTTTTTATTTAAGTCGTTAAAATTGGTTCCACGATTTAATTTAGTTAAACGATTTCCACACGCTTGGCACACCATATAGATATAAATTTTGTAGTTAAAGTTTAAAGATGTGTTGAATTGTAACTAAAATGACAACCCTTCATTCGCTTTAATTGAATGATGCCTTGAGTTTATTCATAATCACGTCCTACGGTTTATTATAAATTGACCGTGAGATGTACAAATATTTTCAGGATATTTTTTGTTTAAGAATTTTCATATTCGCAGGTCATGATTCAAGATTCCAATGCCAAAACGGATAAATTTAACATGATGACCACAACTTTTACGTTTAAGTTACTCTGTCAGAACTGACTACTGCTCTGCGAGCAGCAAAAATTAAGATTTACCTTTTTTTTTTAATCCACAAAGTTTCGTAAGAATCGGACCCGACGCACATCTCAACCAATAAACCTTTCTGTCTTCTGAGAAAAGTCTGTCCGCCATTGCCCGCGAGCCTTCCGTCTGGGAACATGGACAACAATCGTATTCGGCAGAGCCGTATATATAATAGTCCCTATAATCAGTTGCGGAGCGGGTGGCGGCAGCGTTAGCGGGCAGCGGCAGCGGCAGCGGGTAGCGGCAGCGCAGGATGGACATTAATCAATACCAGGCAGGTGTTTGGACAAACATCGCGAACGGAATTCACAATGACTTTCTGCCATATCAATATTGTTATCAACCGGGCTAAGAATGCTACATCGGTACACTGTGTCGCTGTGGAATCGGATTGGTAACGCTTGTTCCAAATTCAAGAAACGTCGAACGTTGGATCTGACGTTGTAAGCGATAATCGTTTCTTCTAACATCTAGCACAATTAAATATTTATTCACGCCTTGAAGGCTTTTATACATTGATTTACATAAGTTGTTAAGGAGTACAATAAGGAGTACAATAATAAGTGCATAGTACATAACATAATAAACTGAGTAAGAACGATATAAGCAGGTATAATTCATGTTATTATAGAGAGTTTTGTTGTCCAAAGGAGTACAATAATTGCACACAATAACAAGAGTACAGAAGTAGCTGTAGAGCAATGTGTAGTAACTTTGTTGTTATAAACATAAACATGAACAGTTGGTTGTAAAGCATGTTTGTATTTAGAACAGATTAAGTGTTTTACAGACCATAGCTAAATTAATATAGCGACAAAAATACATGAAAGATATATCGAATGTTGTACAATGGAGTAAAATAATAAAGTAGTAAAAGTAATTTGTTAACATAATTATAAAAATAAACATTTACTGCTTATTGTACAGCACGTTTTTAATTGATGAACCTTTGTTACGCCCGGTTTCGTGTTTTACAGAAAACGGAATAATTTAATTTAACGATAAAATATGCCAAATGCAAATCTACTTGTATTAAGGGCCCACTATTCGAATTTCATCCAATTTCCGACATACTTTCCTTAAAATTTTGAAGTTTTTAAGCTCTTAAAAAAATATATGTTATTCTTTAAGATAGTATCTATTTGTTCCAAAAGCCGAAACGGTAATTATTTGAAATTCCCTCGATAGAAATAAATCGCAAAGTATGCTCCGAAAAATATTATTAACACGTTTATTTCTGTTATTTTACAAGTTATATGTATGAAAAAAATCACAATGCTTCTTTTAATGCTACTCAATAGACCCCAAAAGTGATTTTTGCTATTTTTGAAATACGCCGTGATTTATTAAACATTTTCACAACTGTCGCTTACGCCTATTGCTTTTAAATCATATTTATTATAGCGCGCTCGCTCCGACTTGAAGATTAACCTATCTTCTTTGAAAAGTTCATTCGCCAACTCGAGGGCTTTGGGGGCAGACATGTCGTTCAACGTTCTATGATCTACAGACGTGCGATTACGTGCAAATATTTGAATCTATAAAGATAATTTTTACGCGTGTAAAGTTTATGAGTTAATAAATATTGTTTTTTCAAAGATGGGAAATACACGAAAGATATCCCGTATTTCAAAGAAAAAATGATATCTCATAAAATTATATCCTATCTAATAGGTGAGAAGAAAAAAATACAATTTTTGATTTATAAGCTTATATTTATTATAAACGATAATTTACTATAAAAATTAATAATTCATATTTTTATTTATGTATTGTGTAGTAAAAAGTTATAAAAATTATTATTTTATTTTTTTCAGAATACGATAAACGATAATTTATTATAAAAATTAATTATTATTTTTATTTATGTATTGTGTAGTAAAAAGTTATAAAAAATTTTATTTTATTTTTTTCAGAATACGTACTTTGGGAAATAAAACTAATTCCAAAACATTAGAAATTACAGGGCAAGTTCTTATTAATTCACAATGCAACGATGTCCGAAATATAATATAATATGTAATAATAATATACGGGCCATCTGTTTCAAATAACAATACTCGAACGTGGAATTCAGAATAATAATGAACATGCGAGCGAAAGAAGCTATTGAAAGTTCTGAAACTGTGGGGAATATAATTTAATAAAATAAAATACTTTTTTGTTTTAAAACCACGATATTTATTAATTTAAGAACCGACCGGTTTCGCTTTACTTAAGCATCATCAGGGTACAAATTAATACTAAACAAGAAGTACATAATGTGTGCATATATATAACAAAATATAGAGGGAGACAACATGATACAAATATAAGCAACACAAAGACGGTCATAAAATACATTAACATAAGTGCACAAGTAATGGAAAACCCGCTAGATAATTATGTAGACTAATGGGTTATACGAATAAATCGGGAGAAACAAAACATCAATAAAACCTCAATAATAACGGTTTTTCCGAATTCGCAAATCATTTGATCGATAGCTTGCCTTCCTGAATAAATCTAATTTTATTTAATCATTTACGGCCAAGATATTTTTGACAATGGTGTGTTTTTATCTTTCTGTATTCCAATCATTTAGCTTTGCTTCTAGGGTTGTGCCCCAGTATTGCTTTTTGGAGACTGTAAACGGATCTCTCGGCATTTAATGAAACTGCAGCAGAACAAAGGCTGTTGCTATATTGACGTTCATGGTATGTTTTGCTCAGATTGACGATAAGGTTTCCAGATCCGCATTTCGCTCGAAGCATGTTTAGGGTAATAAGTTTATAGTTTAGGGTTCTTTCACCGTATTTATGGGAACATTTCAGAACCACCAATCTTTCATTTTGAGTGAATCTTGTGTTTGTGATTAAATTATATTTGACGATTTAAACAAATAATATTTAGAGAAGTTAAAAATAAAATTGAAAGTTCACTGAAAGCTTAAACTATTAAAAGTAGTAATTTCATAAAAATGTAAATAAATAGAGCCCCTTTCACATTTTAGAATGTAATTTTATGTTGCTTACATGTTTTATTACTCTTTATAATTATTGAATTGTTTAAATGAATAAATAAATAATTACAAAAAAGTCTTCTGATTTGTAAGTCCTCAGGAAGCACTAAGGATCTTTCTATCTATCTTTATAATATAATAAATTTGATGAGCATAAAAATGTAAACGTGTATATAATTTATATAAATGTACAAAAGTAGATATTACACGTGTATAAATATTATATTGCGCATATTATACAAGATGTCGGGGGTAAAGTGCACAAACTTCGGGAGGTGATTCTAATTGATAGTACAAGTAAAAAAGAAAAAAAAACTTTTTTTGGAATTCCAACGTTTTAAGATAGTTTTCGAGTAAAAAAGTTTAAAACCTTATTGATGTAAAAATATATTTATTGATTTTATAAAAGTTATAAATTACTTTTATAAAAGTGAGAATAGTATTTTAGTAAAGTAAAGTAATTTTTATACCTATACAAATAACTTTCGTAAATGTTTTTTGTAAAATTAAAAAAAAAAATAATTATTTAAATCCGTAATAAAACCCATATTTTGAGAACCATCTTCATTTCGACTTCCTTCTCATTTGGTCGGTGCATTATTACTCTAAGGTCGGTGCTAACTAAAAATGGTTCTGTTTTTCTAAAATTGCAATAGATGTCGGTAATTTAATTTCATAATCCCCAAAATTATTCCTAATACGAATTCAGACACCTCTGTCGGATTCTTTTAACACTAAATTTTGTGGGTGTTGCCCAAATCTAAATTCTTTACGCGGAAAGCGGGCCCTTAAGTTGTTGTGATAAAGTAATAAAGCTTATGCTTTTATTAATCGAATGCACGTGGTGCGGTGTCGCATATTTTTATTTTTATGTATTCGAGTCACACATTCGTAGACAAGTGCAAAAAACAAATATAAGTTACATAACAGCCTGTTGTTCCTGCCTGTTGGCAGCAGTTGTGATGTCTTTCGGTGACGGGGAGAAATAAAATGATTTCAGTCGGTACTCGCACTCATAATTTTTTATTACGGCGTTTATTTTCTAAATGTTATTTAGTGGGTAACAACGTAATACGTTACCACCAAACGTGTTATGTACGCTTTTATCGTCAAGTGTGAGGTGCGAAGTGGAGTGTAAACGAATAAATTACAAAAATATTATATAAAATTACTAGGTACACCAAAATCTTTAATATCTATCCGGGTATTATAAAATAGAGCAATGACTTTTAAATAAATACTACGTTATATAAATTATTTCTTTGGATTTGCGTTTTTTTTAATATTATTATATGTTGCTGTAATAAGTTTACTGCCTTAATGATAAATAGAATCTATATTAGTAAAAATGTAAATGTTTGTTTGTTCAAAATCATAAATCTCCAAAAGTTCTTCACCGATTGCTTTGAAATGTTCACACAACGTTGCATTCTAAAACGCGTGTGTTTTTATATACCTATATTTTAAAGATGTCACCTGTGACAGGTAAAACATGTTTTTAAAAACAGAGTCTGTAGGACATAAAAGCAACAAGCGCTATTGTTTCTCTATCTGCACAGACAGACCGCCAGACTGAGCCCCACAGCAACGCGTGGCGGGGAGCAGCTAGTATTAAAATAAAAATAGAAATTATTCCTAACAGAAAAATAATAAGTTTAAAATTTATCAAATAATAGTTTTAGTTTGTTGTTATGAGTTATCATAAGTATTAACAATTTTTTCCACCTACTGGTTTTAGGATAGATTCGGATTTCTTAGGCTAATCGATTTTTTTAGTGAAATACTACACCCCTTCTAAAAGTTAAGCATGGTACATACTTATTTTGAGACAGGTACATAATATAGACACACCAAGAGTAATTCTTTATGATTTAAAAATTGAATCTTAAGGAAATACATTATTAAATTAATTAAAAATAATTTAAGCTGATCACGTTAACCGATTCAGGATTCAGTCAAAGAAGGATTGGGAAAAGCTACAAATTATGGATTCCACTGCAACTCAGGAGAGTTTCAATTTAGCACATTTTTGATAAATGATATAAAGTCATTAAAAGTTATGAAAACAGGCCATTTATGCCTGACTTGACGTCACCTATTTAATACAGTTTTTTATCACTTTTCAACAGTGTGTTGAAGTGTGTTCAATTGCCACTGCCCTGAGTTGCCCGTTTACCAAATTATGCACTAATTATGCGATGTGATTTAGATTATTTATTATTATTTTATATGTATTTTTATAATAAATAAAATGAATCGCAGTGCGTCATTAAAAATGAAGATATTGGCTCTTGTTCTTATATAAAAAATATTATTATTCTTTGTTTTTATTTTTATTGTTAGTTTTTCGCAGCTCCCGTGTCTAGTTCATTATAACATGCAAGTATATTTTATTAATGTGAATACCTCCCAAGAGTCCCATCGGCTCCCAACAACAACAGAATATATGGGGAGGGGAAGGAAAGGGGGGGAGGAAGGTGAGAAAATTTCTTGCTATTCATATGATAGAGTATAAGGTCTTAAGGGCCCACTATTCGAATTTCATCCAATTTCCGAGATATTTTCCTTAAAAGTTTGAAGTTTTTAAGCTCTTAAAAAAATATATGTTATTCTTTAAGATAGTATCTATTTGTTCCAAAAGCCGAAACGGTAATTATTTGAAATTCCCTCGATAGAAATAAATCGCAAAGTATGCTCCGAAAAATATTATTAAAACTTTTATTTCTGTTATTTTACAAGTTATATGTATGAAAAAAAATCACAATGCTTCTTTTAATGCTACTCAATAGACCCCAAAAGTGATTTTTGCTATTTTTGAAATACGCCGTGATTTATTAAACATTTTCACAACAGTCGCTTACGTCTTATGATTCTAAGCATGATTATTGCAGCCCCTCTCACTTCCTCACGCGCGTACGCTATCTGCCTTTCAGTCACTGCTTAGAGAGCTTCGCGGACGGTCGTGTTGTTCTCCGTTTCGTGATTTCTACTAAATAATATTTATCGTAAATAATAATATTGTATTCCGAAAATGGGAAATAAGCGAAAAAGTGCTCGTATTTCTAAGAAAAGACTATTTCGTTCGAAACAAAAACGCATGGTGGACATTGTAAGGTAAGAAGAAAAATATAAATTTTGATTTGATGAATATATTATTATTTACTATTACGTAGGTAATATTTATTATAAAAATAAATTATTTATATATTGTGTAACAAAGGTGACAGGTATTGTTTTATTTTTCAGAATGCGTACTTTGGGAGATAAATCTATTGCCTATTTATAGATAATTTTAAGCGTATATCAGTTCATAAATATTGTTTTTTCAAAGATGGGAAATAAGCGAAAGACATCTCGTATTCCAAAGAAAACAATATATCTCCAAAGGGTTCAACGCATGATAGGTGAGAAGAAAAAAGTACAATATTTGATTTACAAGCTTATATTTATTATAAACATTTGTAATTCATATTTTTATTTATGTATTGTGTAGTAAAAAGTTATAAAAATTATTATTTTATTTTTTTCAGAATACGATAAACGATAATTTATTATAAAAATTAATTATTATTTTTATTTATGTATTGTGTAGTAAAAAGTTATAAAAATTATTATTTTATTTTTTTCAGAATACGTACTTTGGGAAATAAAACTAATTCCAAAACATTAGAAATTACAGGGCAAGTTCTTATTAATTCTGCTCCTTAGAGTAATATTACTCTAAGATCTGCTCTAATGATTCACAATGCAACGATGTCCGAAATATAATATAATATGTAATAATAATATTTGGGCCATCTGTTTCAAATAACAATACTCGAACGTGGAATCCAGAATAATAATGAACGAGCGAGCGAAAGAAGCTATTGAAAGTTCTGAAACTGTGGGGAATATAATTTAATAAAATAAAATACTTTTTTGTTTTAAAACCACGATATTTATTAATTTAAGAACCGACCGGTTTCGCTTTACTTAAGCATCATCAGGGTACAAATTAATACTAAACAAGAAGTACATAATGTGTGCATATATATAACAAAATATAGAGGGAGACAACATGATACAAATATAAGCAACACAAAGACGGTCATAAAATACATTAACATAAGTGCACAAGTAATGGAAAACCGCTAGATAATTATGTAGACTAATGGGTTATACGAATAAATCGGGAGAAACAAAACATCAACTGGCAAGGTGGTAAGGAGGTAAGGAGAACTGGGAATTTTTTATGGGTTTATTGGAAACAGACTTAATATTGGACTACTTGATATGTCTAATTGATTATTAAGTATCTGACTTTTGGTTTTTACAGCTTTTTTAATTTCTAGTGCCTCTAAATTGTTTAGTCTGTTACCATGCCCGTTTTTATGTAAGATGTTAGCACCGGTGCTATGAAAGAATGTATGATCTTTATCGATCAAATGATTTGCGAATTCGGAAAAACCGTTATTATTGAGGTTTTATTGATGTTTTGTTTCTCCCGATTTATTCGTATAACCCATTAGTCTACATAATTATCTAGCGGTTTTCCATTACTTGTGCACTTATGTTAATGTATTTTATGACCGTCTTTGTGTTGCTTATATTTGTATCATGTTGTCTCCCTCTATATTTTGTTATATATATGCACACATTATGTACTTCTTGTTTAGTATTAATTTGTACCCTGATGATGCTTAAGTAAAGCGAAACCGGTCGGTTCTTAAATTAATAAATATCGTGGTTTTAAAACAAAAAAGTATTTTATTTTATTAAATATGTCAAACCACAAAGTGATTGCTTTCTACAATAATACAATAATATAATTTAGTTCAGTGATGTTATTTTTTATGTCGGAAGGAGGCCCTGAAGAAAATAATTTAATGAAACTGCAGCAGAACAAAGGCTTTTTTTATTTTTTTTTATTGTGAATACCTCACAAGAGTCCCAACTGCTCCCGTCTGGAGCCAGTGAGACTATGGCATCCCCAATTGGGGGATGTTGTGAGGCTGAAGGTAAGTGGGGAAAGGAAAGAGGAAGGTGGGGAAGTACCTGGCTATTCAGATCTAGTCACTAAACACGGCTAAAGCCGTTTGGAGCAACGTTTCAATTCTGAATGGTGGTCTTACACCAGGGCGGTACTGGTAGTATCTTCCACTCTGGAACGTGCCGCAAATATACTATATAATACTTTAATTAATTGTGAAATAACACAAATTAATCAAATAAAATTTATTTGCGCACGCCGGGTTCGAACCCGCGACCTTCGGAATGGCAGTCCAATGCGTTACCACTGGACTATGCCGGCCGTCTGTTGCTATATTGACGTTCATGGTATGTTTTGCTCAGATTGACGATAAGGTTTCCAGATCCGCATTTCGCTCGAAGCATGTTTAGGGTAATAAGTTTATAGTTTAGGGTTCTTTCACCGTATTTATGGGAACATTTCAGAACCACCAATCTTTCATTTTGAGTGAATCTTGTGTTTGTGATTAAATTATATTTGACAATTTAAACAAATAATATTTAGAGAAGTTAAAAATAAAATTGAAAGTTCACTGAAAGCTTAAACTATTAAAAGTAGTAATTTCATAAAAATGTAAATAAATAGAGCACCTTTCACATTTTAGAATGTAATTTTATGTTGCTTACATGTTTTATTACTCTTTATAATTATTGAATTGTTTAAATGAATCAATAAATAATTACAAAAAAGTCTTCTGATTTGTAAGTCCTCAGGAAGCACTAAGGATCTTTCTATCTATCTTTATAATATAATAAATTTGATGAGCATAAAAATGTAAACGTGTATATAATTTATATAAATGTACAAAAGTAGATATTACACGTGTATAAATATTATATTGCGCATATTATACAAGATGTCGGGGGTAAAGTGCACAAACTTCGGGAGGTGATTCTAATTGATAGTACAAGTAAAAAAGAAAAAAAACTTTTTTTGGAATTCCAACCTTTTAAGATAGTTTTCGAGTAAAAAAGTTTAATTTTTTGTATAGAAAAAAAAACAATTTCTTCTACGGAAAATAAATTTTTGTGGAAAAAATTTGGAAATTCGAATAATTTCCATTTCTTTTTTACTTCTTCTAGCATTTAGAATAACCTCCTGAAGTTTGAGCACTTTACCCCCGGACACCCTATAAAGATAACCATATAAGAAAAACCTTATTGATGTAAAAATATATTTATTGATTTTATAAAAGTTATAAATTACTTTTATAAAAGTGATAATAGTATTTTAGTAAAGTAAAGTAATTTGTATACCTATACAAATAACTTTCGTAAATGTTTTTTGTAAAATTAAAAAAAAAAAATAATTAATTAAATCCGTAATAAAACCCATATTTTGAGAACCATCTTCATTTCGACTTCGTTCATTTGCTCGGTGCTAACTAAAAATGGGTCTGTTTTTCTAAAATTGGAATAGATGTCGGTAATTTAATTTCGTTATTTAAATTATTAAATAATCCCCAAAATTATTCCTAATACGAATTCAGACACCTCTGTCGGATTCTTTTAACACTAAATATTGTTTATTTTGTGGGTGTTGCCCAAATCTAAATTCTTTACGCGGAAAGCGGGCCCTTAATGTAATTTGAAATCAGTTATTTACATGTTTGATAAAACTATATTACAAGAACAGTGGAGAGAATCTTGTTGTGAAAAAAAATCGTTTTCATTAATTCGAAACATTTGTAAACTGAAGGGTGTCTTTCAATTATTTATTCTCTTCCCAATTTTAGTTCCACCAACATCTTTACCACACAACATTATTATATCGTCCCACTGATTCCCGTTGGTAGGAATTGAATAGTATTATTTTTATTTTTTTTACGTGAAAAAGTGATTAAACTAAATAAAGATTAAAAATAAAACTGAATAAATATTTTCCTAAAATTGGTGTCGAAAAACAAAATTTATTTGCACCATCTTTGTTTTCTTAGCTTTTCAATATTTTTTTTAACAGCTTAAAAGTAAATTATAAATTTCACCAACAACGAAATGTAAATAACAACAGCGAGACTAACGACTGGATAATAATATGATATTGGTACCTAACTTCACTATACAGATCCGCGAAATATCACGGAATAGTTTCAATTCTCGATAAATCAGTTTCAATTTTGGAAATGAAAATAAATATATTTTTCGGTTAAAAATTTTATATTACTATTAGGTATTATATCGCCTGGTGAATTCTTTAAATGATAAATTCCAATTTTTGAAAATGATTTAAATTTAAAACAAATTTGAGTTAATTCAACCAAATTTCACCCATTAATAAATAACGCATATCACAGATAATCGAATTTAGTATGTTTAGTGATATGGTGCATCATTGTGATATAAAATATTGAAACACGTACATTTTTTAAATTACGTAGAAAACTACAATTCACGAATTTGTTGCTCTGTAAACACAACATTAAGTTACATTATTTGATTTTACTATTCGTAAGAAATTGATCTTATATCAAATAAAACTGAGCGCCATTTCTATATTATGTATTGTAAAGTTTTGTGTGATGATATATTTTTTAAACTAATTAAACTGTATTATTTTAATTTTATTTACATCTCGTACTTGATGTATGAAACAACGTATAAAAAAATAAAAGAAATAGACGTCGCGACGCCATCAATTTAGAGTTTCAGCACTCCAGGGGCGCAGAAGGCAGCAGGGAGTATTGGGAAGCAGCTGATCGTGGAGGTTTTCACGGTCAGGCCACATCTGCTCCCCGCTCACTCCCGCCCATGACGACTGTAGTATAGGGTACAGTGGCACAGGAATAGGGAACAGACCAGGCTACAAGGCACAGTGGAGTGGAGCACACAGCACACAGCCTACGGATACATTTCCCATTCCGGGCACAGCGCCGAGATACCTCACGGTTCTACATACATTAGACGCTGGATTCACTTAAGATAATACGACTTGTATTAGGGCGGTATGATATTGTGTCGTACGCTACAAGAATACTGTCGGAAAAATATTACATCGTAATGTCATTGGTACTACTCTTTTAATAAGACTAAACGACGGTGCTAATAATATAAAGTTTATTTGAGTTAAAATGCATCACAGTCGGTATCTACTCAGTGATAACCTTCATGGTTGGGTTAGGTTAGGTTAGGCTAGATATCTCCTCACTGATAACCATTATGGTTGGGTGGTAAAAGCTTTAGCTCTTGGCCCAGTCGGTTGCGATTTAAAAATGGAAGGAAAGAAATTAAATTTATGAAAATAGATGCCTTCTTTGTAGTTAGGATATTGAGTCATGAATGCTTTGTGTTATTATAATGTTTATCTGATTATTAGATTTTGTGATATGGGACTGGTGTGCTTTGCAAATGTGTCGGAATTAATTGGCAGGAAATATTAGCATTCCGGCGATGTGTTTAGATTCCATCAGCGAGTGCGTCTCCTCAAAGGCCTAGTTTGACTATTTATTTACCCGTTGATTCGGCTCAATTAATATAGTTTGAAATACAGTGAGGCAGCGGGTACGTGCTGACTTCGCTACCGTTTTGAGCGCTTTATGAGTAACCGTCTTCCATGCATATTACATGAGAGAGCTAGAGGGAAGATAGGTAAGATAGGAGATGCTACCACGCATAGCGCTGGCTCCATTCAAGGGGAAGAGATGCCTTCGACAGTCTGGGAAGTTTTCAATTGTGTTAATTGAGAATTCTTCACTGAAAAATCGATTTTCACGATTCGCGCGAAAAAAGAAAGTTTGGTGTAAATTTTTAGTTTAACAGAAATTCTTGCTGTTTGCACTGAACCTAATGATTTGAAATTTTACTGATCAAATTCTTTACAACGTATTTAATAAGGCACATGTTCAGTTGATGCGATACTTTTCTTTAAAATCTTTTAATTTTGCTTATTTATTAAAATCCTTAAATATTATATTTTTTATCAAAAGCATGTTATTTTGTGTATTATTCATTTACAATATCTTCGCTGGTGATAATTCAGTAGTATTAAACTTTTTTGATTCGACACCAGTTTTTCACTATCCAATTGATCGTGCTCATTCCTAACAAAAACACAAAAAAATGTTAAAAAAGATAAAATAATGTTTTTCCTGCCAATATATAAGTGGCTAAATATGATAAAAATTGGGAGGATGGATAAATGATTTATTGATTGATATTTTTTTGACATAGGATCATGATATAATACTAAAACACTTAACTTAACACTTAAAATTGAAGGCACTTGAAAATAAATAGTAGGTACTCCGAAAACGGAAAGATAGGTTTTAGGGAATATTTTTTAAAAAATGATAAGCAGATACATATATTACAACAAAAAATAGTAAAAAATCTCGTGATATATATAGATATACTAAATTACAAACTAAGTACAGTATTTAAATATAAAATTTCACTTGACATACTTTTTAAATTTTAACTCTTTTTCCTATTATTTTATATTGATCGGTATTTCATGAAAGATGTGTACCTGCATCTCTTACTTTAATATCATTCTAGAGTTTCTGATCATTTTATACTTTCTGATGTCATTGTATTTGATTTATTGTTTATGGTATATTTATACCGTTGTTATTAAATAAATAAATAAAGATCTTTACCGCTCTATATAGTACCTAATGAGATCTGTGATTTTGACTTCTTTCGAAAGTGAAGTCTTGTTTTATTTTTTCTTCTTATTGAACGACTGTGTTTGTGTTGATATTGTTTTTTATTAAGCTTAATTGATTAAAATCTTAGCATCAGAAAGGGTATTTGAAAAGATAGATATCATATACCAATTTGCATTGACTGGCTACGTGTCTACGTTTGTTGTTATTACCTACTTCTGCAGTCGAAACAGCATATTAAAATGAATCCAAGTATCCTGAAGTCCGAGGACATAATAATTTACCCGCTGCTGACTGCTTTACGCAAGTCACAGACGAGAGGAAGTAAGCAGAAGAAGTACGAAGGCGAACGTTTTTACCCTCGTCCTTATCTATTCGTGTGATCTAGTTTGACTTACACGATATGCATAACAAACAAATTCGATGCATCCTTGCGCATAATGCTATTATTGCCTAACTTCCTGTAGGATAACAGAGGTGGAGTAGAAAGGGCATGTGGAGTGAATACGGGAGCGGGTCGCATTGACCCCGCGTCGGCAGGTATAAAGCCTCTCGCTCCCCGGCGAAACAAAGCGGATCGGAGTTCAATATTTACATTTAAAATCCAAAGTTAACTTTTTATTTCTTTCCTCGTGGTCTGTTATCACAGTTGTTACAGGCTTTGTCCTGTCGATTATTGTTTGCTTCACCGCGGGGCCACTTACTGCCGCCCAAACTAAAACAAAACTACCATAGTGTTCCGCATCTTCGGATATTGCCCCGTGGCTGCATGGTCCTATGGTCGTACGACTCGCTACCAGTCCCCTTTATGCAACTTGTACACTGTAGGCACAATCACAGTCGACTCGACAAACTTGTATTGTCTTTCAGAGCGGATACAGATTTCTAGAACTTCGGGAACATATTACGACAAAATACAAATTGAGTATTTAATGGCGTAGTGTAGGGTTAATCCTGCATCTTCTTATTCAATCAGTAAGTCATGAGAATTTCCTTCTATCAGCACTCCCTTCCTAATATATATTGTACCTTAATGCGATTATATTGATTATATAAACAATTATATTGCTTATCAGAATGGAAAGAAATTGACGGTCTTTGTGGTAAAGGGGTATGGCTTTCGACTAGCAATCCGAAGTTCGCAGGTTTAAGTCCCGGGCGGCGTGTGAAAATAACTTTTATTTGATTAAGTTATATTATTTCACAAATTAATCATTTTAAATAATGTCAGGTATATTTTCGAAGTTCTAGTGAAGGATCACCATTCAGAATTAAATCGTTGCTTGAAATGGCTTTTAAACATATTTGGTGACCAGATCGGAATATCCAAAAACATCCCTAACTTCCTTTTCCTATCTCCACTATTTACAGCCTCACAACACACCCCAATTAGGGACGCCATAGTCTCACTGGCTTCAGACGGTTGAGAGCAGTTGGTATTCAAATAAAAAAGTAAGGAGTTAATTATGGTGGATTTCATCATTTGAAATAGAGAGTGGAATCCTCATACACAGTGGAATAGAAATAAAATAATAATAAATGAAGCAGCCATCGTATAATTTGTTCCGCTTGAAGATGTGAGCACCAGATCGGTGTCGCCATCCCTGCAGTCCACGGCTTCCTCAGAAAGGTTTCAATAGGCGAACGAGATGTTTTCTGTAGAAAACGTACAGACAGAAGGTATCTGTGCGACCGTCTGCCGGTGTATGTAGTACTGCGCCGACCAAACTTCAAAAGTAACATAATTGAAGATTAATTCCACGTCATATTGCCGAAGACGTAAAGCTTGAATTATGGTCTACCTTTGAGAACTTTTTAGTTCCGTCTCAATTCACAAAGAGTTACACAATGTAACATCGGTACGGACAAACGAAACAAAAAACACACATGTGTGCCGTTCAACCGAAAAGAATTATTATTATGAAAGAAGATCCACGACAAAAAGGTAGCGAGTTGGCCTCGCAGGCTACTTTATGCCTTCGGGAGCCGTCGGTAAAGGACATTTTTGTTTACTGTATAAACAAAACTTTTGAGGTCACAGAATAGATAGGTTGTCCCCTTTATGGCAGCGGTTCTCCAATCAGAATTTTATTGGAATATACGGTATGAAATTTCGTTTTTTGATATCAGAACATTCTACCAGTAGAAAACATAACATTTCATTTCCATTAGTTCCCTGTGTCAATTATAAAACGTGTATAAAATAATTTTATAAATTCATAGTGGTTTAGTATCTTTTTCCTAAGCAGATTTCCTTGAGGTCAAATAGTAAAAATAATGCCTCTGCCAAAAATATATTTTTCGTATGCCATATGTTTTATCTAATATTTTCGAGTGCAATTACTAGTAGTGTCAAATTAAGAAGTGACAAAAAGTTTGATTTTTTTTTTTTTTTTTTTTTTTTTATAGTGAATACCTCACAAGAGTCCCAACTGCTCCCGTCTGGAGCCAGTGAGACTATGGCATCCCCAATTGGGGGATGTTGTGAGGCTGAAGGTAAGTGGGGAAGGGAAAGAGGAAGGTGGGGAAGGTGATTGAATTATATTGACTTTTTGATTCCTAAAAACCATTTCATCCACCGAAATACGTGAATGTCCCTACCATTGCGAAAAAAACATCAAAACGTACATCAATCAATATGACACACATTGATATATGTTAATCAGCTTTTATAAAACGTAGTTAATTTCCCAATTTATTATTACAACAAGCTATATAATTGAGCCATGTACAATTAACATACTTATTTTTATTCTGTGTTTCAAAAGTAATTTCTAAGGTAAGTACCAATCTCATGAAAGTATTAAAACGTAGATTACATGAGTTTTGTAAATGTGATAGATTCCTGTTCATTATTACAAACATTGCAGGGTAAACCATCAGCATATGGGTATTACGTACTCATTTGTTCCACTGTACAAAATAAGCCCTTCATTAAGACAGTGTATAGAAAAATTAATATAAAACAAATCGTTCCACTACTTGGTGTATTCGGTAGAATAGCTTATCTTCTACCAACAGAAGTAAAAATGGGCTTATACTTTAGCTTAAGACAGTGCCACCTAAATTATCTGTCAAGAATATGGGGAATTAAGTAATTAACAATATAAAATAAACTTATAAAAAACCTCTTTAATTACAATCCAGATATCCCACGAAAAAAACTATACCAAGAAATTAACTTATAAAATTGTACGAATACAACATATGAATCTCAATCTATAAATTACAAAATGGACTAATACACATGAACACAATATTTGTAAAAACGTGACGACATCACGAACACTACACAAGACAACATAATAAATTGTACATTATTTCACAGAAGACTGAAAGTGGTAAGAAAAGTATAGGCCATGAGGGATTAAATATTTACAATCTCCTTCCCGATAGCCTGAAAACAGAGAATCGAATAAATAAATTTAAAAAAACAGGTGTTCAACCTTAATTTAAGTGAGTAAAAATAATAATAATATTTCGATGATTTTTGTAGCGCCTTTTTTGGGCAAAATCACTTCAAGAGCTTTTTTCAAATATGTAATACATTTCTACAATGATCTATATTATAACTAATTATATATGGAGATAATATAAAGTACCATACTTACCTGGTAGGTCACTCGAGTTTAACACTGTTAACACAACATAATTGGAAAATTGGATATAATTGGACTCTCCGGTATTTGCTTTAATAATATATGTTTTAGTTCTTTAATGAAAAGCAGCTTTAATGGAAAGGAAAAGCAGATTTTATATTTGGGGTGTACTACTGTACAAGGTTTTGATCAGAATTCATCTTCATAAACGTGATTCGTACTTCGGTACAAGACAGATTTCGAATAATGTAAATCCAATAAGAAAAGTGTGATTAGGATGTATTATAGGCAATACAAGAATGCTACTCTCCTGAAGATATATTTAATTTAAGGTTATGAGAGCTTAAAGAAGTAAGTTTTTAGTTTAGACCTAAATTCTGTTGGACTGATTATGCATCTTAGTTCCGGGGGGAGCTTATTCCAAGCCTTCGGCCCAGATGCGTTCTCTAATGTAGAATAACTTTGAAGATAAGATATTATGTACTAGGAAGATAAGATATTAAGATATTATGTATTGAGATGATTTTTCACAAAAATGGCGCTTTACAAATCATCCAATTATTATTATTCTTCCTGATGTCTTTTTCTGGCATCTATGTCTTCTTCCACCATTCGCTACTATATACAACTACATTTCATCGACTCGTTAATTCGACTCGTTATCTCATTCCGGTGCAGAGATATTGCGTTAAGTATTCCTCGGGCATCTCTGACTTCTTCTATCATTCAAACTACTCTATAAACACTCCTCGCACTAATAAAAACAAACCTTCAAATTACTCTACAACTACTTTTTGAGTTTTGCGACCGCAAACATACGCACCCTGATTTCTATTTATTAAGATTGTTTTGTTATGTGAAATTATTAATGTCATGTATATTCGTATTATGTATTTATGTAGTTAGAAAGTAAAATATTTATAATTCTTTAAATATAGTAAAACAGACAGTGTTAAGTCAGCTTTTAAACAGAAATTGGATTCGTTATTGACTGGAACCATATAATTTTGACGATGATCTACTGCTCCGAGGCTGTATGTATGTAGTGGTGAACCGGCTACCCGTCTTACTTTTGCTCCAGTCTTGTATACCTACAAAAGTAAAGTAGGTAGACTTTATAGTATGAAGTATATATCTGCCAACTCTCAGAAACCAGACGTCTGCCACCATTAACAAATTAAAAATACAACAGTTTTTACGACCGTTAAACGATACATAACGATTTAATTTAATTGATATCGATAAAAATTCGTCCGAATTGTTAATTAAATTATCTGATTTCACGTTTTTTCAATGCGCGAGGTGGCGGTTTTATTCCCGTCTTTTATAATCGTCTCATATATATTATAATGTCAGTTTAGTTGTTCTGATGTTGATTGTTACGTATAACAGACTTATATTCAAGGATTTAATCGGTTAAAATTATAAAGTGCAGGTGTTGTAACCAAATTGTATCAACAATCAGTCAATTCGTATGTACTTGTCAAAGTGTATGTATATTAGAAATTGCTGCATTCATTGCTGTTTGCCCTAGGATCGACAAGCCGTTGAAAAAAATGTCCTTTGATAAAAAAACTTTAAAAATACCTTTTTGATTTCGGTATTGCTTCATGATGGACAAACTACTAATACCATGTAATTTATCTGATTCTGATTTTTTGTTACCTGCCTAAATATATTTGGCATACCTTTTGAAACTGACAATATTAACTCATGTTAACATGGAATTTTTTTTTAAATTAAACAATTACTGTGCTTTATTTTACGAGTAAGTTTGTACACGATTCTTTTCCGTGCCGATGCCGATATGGAAAGCACGAGTATATGGTTAGGTGCCTTCACAAAAAATCTTTGCGCTACACAATCATTATGTTCATTCTTAAGATTTTATACAGATAGTTCCCATTAGGGAAGAAATAATATTTCGGACAGTTCTGCGACACAAAAAAATACCTTGAACATTAGATCACATGAAAGCATCTGTCATTTAATCTGTCTGTCATCAACAGTAATCAACGTTCACAATTTATAATAAATACATACTATAGTCTTTTATCAATAGTTTGAATGTGAAATGAAATAAATGAGGAGAATTTCCACATTATATAGTTATTTAAAACAATCCTAGACGAAAGATGTCCAATAATATCCAAAATCTTAAAATGTACGAAAATCGGTAGCAAAATAGAATAGTCCCTTTTTCAGCCCGATTCCATATGAAATGGTATACCATATGGAAACTGGATGAAAAGAGCATCGTAGAAAAAGCCCATTAGTCGCTATGTTGATATATTTCCCTTTCCATTGCACAATGCGCATCATTTGAAAAACTCTTCAAATTTTGCATGTATAAGTGTTGAAGATTCAAAAATTATATTCAAAACAAATACTTACTTTCCTTTACAAGAACCTAAACACATTTAAAACTTCACAAACTTCTCGCAATACTAGAACAAGACATGAACATTGCACACCAATTACTAATACCAAAAACCAACACATCCTTTGGACAAAAACACTACAGATTCCATGCTATTAAACTATACAATTCACTTCCAACACAATATAAAACATCTAATCTTACAGAATACAAAAAACACATATTGAACTGGCTACAATCCTTTTAATATTTAATTTTTTATATTTCACTTTTTTTTGTTATAACTATGGAAAAATCGATTTTATATTTTAATTTTTATTGTTTCTCTATGTAACCAACTCCACTGAATTGTTTTAGTATTATATAACTTTACAATTGAAAAAGTTCTCCACAATACAGGTGAACTTCTAGCGTGGAGGACAATATACTATACCATTGTAATACAAATATATTTAAGAATAAAAAAATAAAAAATAAAATAAAATAAATGAATAAAATAAAATAAACCCCATCACGTAATAAAGACCATATAAGTAAAATATTTCTTTCCAATCTTTTGTCATCACGAAGGAAAATTTCTCACGAAATCGGTCACTTGCTTCAATAAATTTTGATTCTATCCAACTTAAGCAAGACACAAACTAAAGATAATAAAATTAGAATACATAATAAACAAATTAAAATTTTAATTACGAAAAAATTTATTAATACTAAAAATATTTTAAAATAATAAATATAATGTATAAGAAATGCATTGGGTCATAGAAATTTTTTTCCCTGAAATTCTTGCCACAATAAAATTATTTGTACCTTCCAAAAATACGAGACAAAATTCCACCTTTTTCTGTGACAATTTCAAATCTAATTATCAAGCGCACATATCGTTAAATCGAATACAAAAATTTGGTAATAAATTTGGTAATGTTGTTGATATATTTAGAGATTCCGTAGCAGTGCTTAAACGAAATCTACATAAACACTTTGCTGAAATGTATGACTTCTCCACTCCATAGTGAAAAACCCATTTTTTAGCTTCTGTTTTTTCACTCTTTTCTTTTATGACTTTTAACTTTAATATATATGTTTTAACTTTACAAATTAATATTGTAATTTAAATAACAATTCGAATATGATTTTAAGTCCCTATAAATGCTGATTAATTTCAATCCATTTATTTTTCTAAGTAAAAAAAAAAAAAAAAACTGTTCTCCATAATGTTATTCAGTATTGTTTGTAAATCATTTTGTATATATATTTGTAAAACATTTATGTACTACAGATATAATAACTATTTTATTTATATATGTACGTAAACTTTTAAATGTCACATAGTTAATGTAATAACACTAATAACAATGTATGTAAAAGCCCAATGGGCGTTTAAATAAATAAATAAATAAATAAATAAATAGGTAACTACGTATCTTTAAACCATTAATAAATAATAAACAAAAAACAAAAAAATTAAAATGTCAACAAAAAAACTTGCAATTACGTGCCGACGAGTAAGCAAACACGTGGGTATAGAATAATAATAGAATTTTGATATAAAAGTTTAATTTCATCAATCTATGCAACACACAGTAATTTATATTTTCATGAATTTAATTTTTTTAAATGTTAATTATAAACAAAAAAACCTTGTTACTACGTGCCAAGAACAGAACATAGTTTTTTTTTAACATTAAGTCATGATGGAATAGAAGACTAGGAGACATCATAAAGTCAATAGAATTTATTTCCGATTGTCTCCAAGAGTTGCCCACACCTCGGGGAGATGAATCTCGTGCAACGTACCGAGAGGCAGAGGCAGGATTCGCTTGTAAATAAATAACGTTTTATATGGCCCGTATGAATGGCGAATGGATTTAATATTGCATTGTATTTTTTTATCGTCCGCTCTGCATTGTTTCAGGTGCAGGCATTCGCTTATGTTGTACTCTTATAGGGCTCAGATGATCTATAGTAAGTATATTGTGATACCTATTGAATTTTATGGGATTTCGTTCATAAACATAAGTTTTTCATGGTATGTACCTATCTGTGGTCTGCAGTAAGTTTTATTATCGATTAAGTAATATGGAGAATAATGGATGGTGTTTATCTACACGCTGAACTCTATAGCTGAACATTTTTCGTTTTTGCTAGCATGCATTTCGGATGATGGTCCTTTTGTACTCCAGCGTGAGTGGACCGGCACATAATGTAAAATTTTACATTAACTATTTTTTTTTAATGAAACCGTACAGGAATCCCAACTGCTCCCAACAGTATGGAGCCAGTGAGACTATGGCATCCCCAGATGGAGTATGTTGTGAGGCTGAAGGTAGTTCGGAGGGGAAGGAGATTGAGAAGAGTTAGAAGGAGTACCTGGTAATTCAGATCTTTTCACCAAACAAATACAAGTAATATGCAACTAATTACAGACCTAGGTATTAGCTAGTTATTCACATTCATTATTTCTAGTCTTCAAAAAAAACTTGTATATTATATTAGTGCCTAAGAGTAGGTACATCAAGTTTTTTTATTTTTATTTGTTTTTAACAAACATGTTTATGATTGTATGCATACGTACATGCTTGCTTTATATATTAGACTTATATAATATCAATATTAATTATAGTATTCGTATTTTGCTAATTCGTATAAGCGTTTCCATAGGCACAACTTATACTATGTTTCCATAGGCACAACGTATACTATGTTTCCATAGGTACAACGTATACTATGTTTCCATAGGCACAACGTATACTATGTTTCCATAGGCACAACGTATACTATGTTTCCATAGGCACAACGTATACTATGTTTCCATAGGCACAACGTATACTATGTTTCCATAGGCACAACCTATACTATGTTTCCATAGGCACAACGTATACTATTTATCTTTTTTTTAAAATCATATACGACGAGCGAAAACGCCGCTTGCTTTAGACTGATTATTACTTGATTACTTGCGACGTTACCTTAATTCTAATTGCTTTTTTTTCCGAAATCAAGATTATGATTCAGTCTATTCCTTGTCCTGTAAAATTGAAAAATTTGACTTACCTGCCATTAGAGTTAAGGTGACGATAAGGAGCATAATTTGTTTCATGAGGCTGTTTCAGTTTGCATCTTACTGGTTTATTGTTATTAATTTTCCATTTTTTTCTTTAAAATTTTAAACCAATCTCAAATTCTTTCGAAATCTTTTATTTCTTCTTAATTGCATTTCTTCCACCTTCCACCCTTCAACACTCTGTCAAAATCAACTCAGTAATATTTTTTTTGGTTTAGCTTACATTCAAATATCGTGATGATATCTGCTTCATCTTCCGTGCATTTGTAACCTTACCGCGACGATTTATAATATTTAATTAATTATCTTTATTTAATTAAAACCTTGGTAAGGTCCTTCACATTAATTTCCCGGTATTTTGTCTGCATAACTGTTTTAAACAATCAGCAAACCGGTAGAGAGGAATAATACTAATTTCATTGACGTCGACAGATTAAAAGTTTTCTTCCCATAAATGGAAACACACTTGACGGATACAAAATCGAACAATAATAATGACCGGACATTTTAGTGTCAACTATGTTCGTTGCGAATTGACAACAGTTTGTTTGAAACTCCGCAGCGATGACAAGAGAGAGAGAGAGAGCGGGCAAAATGAAGATAAACGTCGGGAAAAATACGTCGTGTCAGTTGGCTCCGTGCTTTATTAAGCGGTGGTAAACCCACTAGTACCGTGTGGACCAGATTGTTATGTTCGCGGAGCCATAAAAATAAATCGACAAGCAATATTTCAGCCAGACTGTCACCCTGTACCCTGTAGCCCGTACCCTACACTGTACAGTCTACATGGTAGTAGGGGAAAGAGTTTAGTATGCCAATAGTTACTACCGTGTGTTGTTTCATGAATTGAAAATGCGTTTTTTTCATCCTGATCGGGTGAAAATGTTGCTGAAAACGTATGTACAGTCATACTAAGTTTACTATATATTATAACATTTTCCACTTCCAATATTTATTATAATCTCCCTTAATTTATGGGTTCTCTTAAAAGTTAATAAAACCCACATTTGTATTTATATTTACACATATAAAAAATACAACAATTTCAAAAAGTTACGAACAATAAAAAAATAAATAATGATTACAGAATACAAAAGCTTAGTTTTCAAGTCCGAAAACGTCTTCGGGTAGAAAAATCCATTTTGCAAGTGACCAACCTTAGTTCGCGATAGAGAGAGATTGATTTTTCTGTGACTCGGCATACATTCGACACTTTATTATAAGATCAAATAAAGATAATCTGTTTCATTAAAGTAATAAAATTAAGGCAACAAAATGAAAATAGCATGCAATTGGTCAAAATGCCCCTGTAAGTATATTTTCAGGAGATGTACGATTTCCGATTTAATTTCTCCAACACGTTTTATAAACAATTTAAAATATCTAGTAGATTCTAACTTGCAGTGCGATTTGTTGCACACTTACCCTACCCACGTATGATGAACAAATTAATAATATCTAATATTTTGTTTTTCTTTCTATAAATATATATTTTTTTTGGTGAAATATCTTTTTAACAATAATAAATGATTGCTTTAAAAACCACTGATTCGGTCCAACCCCAGCTTTAAGCGCGCTCCTAAAATAGGTAGGTAGATCTAGTAGTTTTTTCAACGGTAAATAAAAATGTTTTTGTATCCAAGCGTACACAATCCGATATGATGTGTTCCCTTTGCGCCTATTGAAAAATTGAACACAATGAGTAACACAACATCAGGGCGACTCTTTCGGGCATTGTCACGGGAAGAGAACAAAAGTATTTAGCTTTCTGAAATTTAAGAGGAAAAAAAAGTATTGTTATTAGAAAAAAAAACATTTTGAAGGTTGAAACGATATTTTTAATTACTTACTACTGACCCCATATAAAAATATAATTCGTTGGTCTATCTAATTTAGCTTAGGCTTAGACAATATACATCCATAAGCATCAGCCAATATTGAGAGGTGTACTTGGTATAAATGCTTTATTATTGGCAGATGTTTTAAAATTTTACTGTGTGATTACATAATCAAATGTGTAAGTAAGTAGATTATGGGATAAACATTCCATGGTTAAGAGGCTTAATTTTACTTTAAATCACTAAGTTAAAATTGAGTCAACTTGCCCCGGTCTTCCCTACTTATTAATAAACATCTTATAATAACAATAAAGGTAATTAAAATCTTAAAAATGATTTGCGAAATAATTATTATCATTATTAGATAAAATCGTATTAATTTAGTTGATATATATTTTTTATAAATTTCGAAAGACTTGTGTTCCCGATTATTCAAACGTGTCTTTTTTCTGTTCACCAGTTGATCTGAAAGCAGATCTCATTCAGTGGAAACTGTAAAAACAATAATGTATGTAGGAGTCTACAAAAATACTTAAAATAGAGTTGGTTTCTTAGGCCAAGCGGCGAAGTCTGTTCCCGAGATTCTGGTTCAAGATAACCCCCTCTACGCGTTGTCACTGAAAGAAAACGTATTTTTTACTCGACCGAATGCCGGCAGGCCATATTCACCACATCTTACGAAAATACAGTAAACATTCAAATCGTTTAAATTAAACTAGGTCCATAGACATATTAAGGTCTCGCGTTATCGATATGAATGCGTTTGGAGCTATTATAACACGTTTTGAGACTTACGTCGTGTTGGAGGTAATGCAAGGATGCAACATATGTCTCTGTCTCTTTACCGTTGTTCTAACAATTATTTTGGTAGTTAGTGACAACAAAAATAATCTAGACCAATCGTATAACTTGATAGAACCTCACTATTTACGTGCCGAATATCGAAAGCTTTCTGCTGGAAGAAGCCTTAGCTCTGTGTTAAAATAAATACCATTAATATACTATTATTAACATGGATGTTTTCACAACATATATTATTTATTTCAGGTATTGATAATATATAACATATTAAAAACAAACGAAAATGTTGAAAAATGGAGTAGCTACCGTGGTTCTTTGCAGTGTGGAGTAATAGGAATAATATTCATAAAATGATAAGATAACAACGGCAAGAAAGCCAAAAGAAACCGAATTTGTGTCTGTAGAAAATATAAAATTTCGCATTGTAACACTCATCATTAATTTGTATCTTTCATTAATATTTTGGCGTTATAAATGAAAGAACATCTCGCAAATGACAGATTTTATTGTAAAAAGCTCAATTTTTTTTGGTTTAAACATTTTAAATGATAGTGTGTGGATAAAACTAGAAGAGTTCTCATCGGTTAAAATAACTTTACGTCCAATTGCGTGATTATCATAAGAGATGTCGTTAAGTCAATTACAATATCTTTATATAAGTCATTTTATAGGGAGCCGTATCATTCAAATGTAATGATAAAGTAACATGATTAATCAAAAGGTAAAACTAAGCAATACATTAAAAACTATGCTAGCTAATTGTTTCGTTCGGTTTTCCTCATAGTTCGGCATTTCAATCCACTCCCGGAGAACTAGTTCGCAAAACGTCCCTCTGAGACCGCTCCCTAAACACTTAAGTCATAGATAATGTCCCGCTCTCACCAATGCTGACTGCTGTTTGATCGATATTGAATGTGCATCGATATCATTGTAACATGTACCTACCGTATGTTGTGTTTCAAAGAAATATTTCTTATCTTGCTCATGGTATCTAGCACAATCAATCGATTAGGTCCTTAACTTGTCATAGTTTCCGAGCACGCCTGCAGATCGCTAACGTAAAAATAACAGTGAATATCGTGTAAATGAAGAACACTTATTCATTGTGAACTGTTGATTTTGTTTGGCGATCTGCAGTCATTCTCGGGAAAGACGACAAATTATCGATATTATCGATAAATCCTTTATCGATCGACCTCGCTAGATACCCAGGTACTTGAGATTATTAGCACAGCACAACACTATTGATAAATTAATAATAATTTCATAATAACGGGCTACTTTTAGTTTATTTCAAACAAGCCTGCAACGAGAAAACTCATTGTTGTTGAATCACTCGTGATAGATTCGAAAGTTTGGTCACAGCATCGGCGGTATGGTCCTGCGGTGTAGTCACAGTCACTGTAGAGATAAAAAGTCTTTTGTTGCGGAGAACTGAGTTTGTGACTGTGTCCTGTGTAACCACGGGTAAACTGTGTCTGCTAGATGCTGGCGCATTGATAGAGAAGATAGTTTTTATAAATTGGGTACATGCAGCATACAAACACTGTATGTAGTGTGATAGGAACTTCAAACAACTTACCAACAAACAGGGGGCGAAGAAATCTCGTAATATTTAAAAAATCGGGTATTTAAAAAAAATTAATAATAATCAGTATTAATCTTGCAATAACTCTAAGAATACAAATCTTACATTCTATTTGCATTTAATAATAGATTCTTAGTATCCTAATCCATGTATCTTATCGTTAGCGCTCTTTTTCTAACTCAATAATTATTAATACATGTTTAAGAATGTTAATTTTAATTTCGGAATACATGGCTACCCCATGAGAAACTGTCGAGATTTTAGACTTCCAAAAACAAATTTGTCGGGAACCCAAAATAATCTCTATTTTAAAGGATTTAAGATGTTTAATGAATTACCGACAGATGTTAAAAAAGCTTAAAGCCTTGCTGCTTTTCGTGGGTTATCCTGAAATACGATAAAGAATAAGTTTTAGATGTATTGTAAAATGTCCTTAATGCAATAGAAATAAGTTAAAAGGTTTATACTAGATATAATTTTTTTATTTTTTTAGGCTACGCATCATATTGTATTTTTATAGTTAAAGAGGATATCGTCATCCGTAAAACTAATACGCAAGGGTAAATTAATAACCCACATGATTTTAAGAATTCTATTCATTGGCAAATTTTTGATCAATGCTAAGTCACGACTAACCCTGTGAGCGACGCTGAATTGAATAGATAATCAACTGCAAAAATACATTGTAATACATTTCGCTAGATTGGCACCTACACATATTTTAGAGCTGTTGACAACCTGACTAAAGTGCAAAGTGAAAAAAATCACACTTTTTTATATAACTCTATGAGGCCACGAGGAAAATTATTATTATACAGTCATCTTCGGGGATGCTGCGTGGAGGTTTTTTTTAAGGAAATTAAGGCTAGGGAGTTCTGGGAAGGAAACATTTTTGAGGGGTGGTTAGGAATCCGAGGGTTAGTAATAGGAGTAAAGGATGTATGATCTATCCCTCCCACTGCGGTGCAAGACGATGGGTGGAAATAATCTAACTGGAGAGGTCAAAACGTCTCCCTCAACTGGTCTTTCCCAATCTGGGCTTGGAAAAATCTCACCCTGTAAACCCGGGCATCCCTGCTAAATCACCAAACGTAGTGGTGTAGGTTAATTGCTCCCGGGCGGATTTCTTTGATGTACCCTTTCTTTACATCAAAGGAATGTTCTGATTGAAGATGTTCGTTGCAATCCGAATTTTGATTTTAATGTAAGACGTTCATATAGATTCATGCACACCTTTAAATGCTCCTTATCATATTGTACTATTTAAAAACTTAGGTCTTAACGAAAAAGGTAATCAACTACTCCAAGCATTCTAGACATAAATTCTGAAAAACACTTTTGTTGAGAGTTGATAAACTACGGGAAGGTCATCTTCATGCAATTTTCAAGCAAAAATTAACCTTATTTGGCAAATTTTGAACTATAATATTCGACCCACTGCTAGATTAAGATCAATTATTTTTTTCATAACATTGACAGATGTTGATAATAGTATTTGGAACAGTATTCTGAAAAAAGGGTTATGATGTGACTTCATTGGGAAGTGATAGCAAAACCACACCAGCCCGGAGTCGAATTTTCCCTATTCTCAGATGTTGTCACCTAGTATATCGTATACCAATGCTAGAAGTAATATTTTCGTCAGCTGTACAGAAGTAAGGAGAGGTGATTTACATGTGATGCGTGCGTCGCGCAAGGACACATCGGAAGACATTAATATCATATTAAATTTATTATTTAGGTAGCTACCTGCCTCACTAGTCAATACGCAGGTTCCTACCTCCCTTATTGGTACAGGCACCGTACAATGGTTGCAAGACATCTAAATCATTGTCTTCACGTTTCTATCCGTATATTTGGTATCTAAATATTGTAGTGCGCACATAAAATTTTAATAATATAATATTAATTTAATATCGCGAGAATTATACAAACTCTTGTCAAAAATACAACTAACTTCCGAAACTTTTTTTGTAAATCGACTGTGTTTCAATAGTCGTCAAAGTACAACATGGAAAAGCAATTTTTACTGAAAAGGGCATTTTAATACTAATAACTTGATTTATGCTTATAATTTTTTTTCATTATATTGAGAAAACCATAGATGAAATAACTCAACCCTCAAATCTCTGATCATTACTTATAGAATTGAAATACTTTATGGTGATTTATTTTTGGGGTATTATGCCATTTTGCACTACCGTTGCAAAACGTTAAACGTTGGCTAAAGAAGGAGGTAGCGCAACACGGCCCAATACCCCAAAAATAAAACACTACAATACATTTGGCCATGAAAATCTAAAATACGCATCTATTGTCCGATACAGCATATTAAAAAATAATATAAAAATTTAATATAACTTTTAAAAATATGATATATGATGTTATAAGTAACACGTAACAAAGAACCACCATGTGGTTGAATGCCTAAGCCCGTAAGCGGGCGATAATTTTTTAAGGAACTTCCTCTCATTGTTTGATGGGCGTCCCCTCATTTGACGCTAGGTGACTTAAGGCTTCTTCGTCCCTCGACAAATAGTCATGACGTCAGAGATGATATGCCGCAAATTTGAAAAATTGTTGAGAGAATTGAAAAATTCAGTAGATTGTTGACAAAAACGGTAGGTTGTCAAATATTTATATTTATTTTTGATCACTAATAGAAAACTATCATATTTTCGATTTAAATATGGGCTTAAAAATACCTCACACGGGTTTTAAGGCAACGTAGATTAATAATTTCGAAATATTAGAAATTTGAAAAAATGTAGACATAATTAATACGCAAAATAAAATATAAAGCTTTTTAAAATATTTTCCCACTCAACCGGTCTTTCCCTTTTAATGGCATTGTAATTCCTAATGTAAATAATCTTTCGCCTCTCTTTCTCGCTCTTTCCCCCTCTCTCTACAAACCCCTCTACAAAAGTGATATTTAATTTATAACTTTAATGTGCATTTACTCCCATGTAGATTGTGTATATAAAAATAAAGTTATTTGAATATTAATAAAAATAATTAAAAAATGTCAACACTAAAATGGTCACTTTATGTATTTAGATTCAGTACGAAAAGGAGCAAGAATATCGGAAAAAAGTAACGAAGTTTTTTTAAAAGCTGATTACCTTGACTTAGATCTAAATCTAGCTAGGAGCTGAGTTGGTAAAACTAACACCAATTGCCACTATTTTCATTTAATTATTGATTTCAAGCCACAAATTGATTGCTTTCTTCGATAATTATCTATTTTTTACGCCCATGTGTAAAAAACAAATTTCAAAAATTTTTGTAGACATGTTTTGTGTCATGTAGACACAATTTTTCCAATAAAATTTACATGCGCACGCTGGGATTGGAACCCGCGCTCTCCAATTTTGTACCTAAGGATGATAACCAAACACGCAATTGAGATAGAACAATGAGACGATAGTGCAATTCCTTTTTGTGAGCTCGATCCAACCAAGTTTTACGTCGACTTTTAAGCATTACGTCGACCTTGAGATCCTTGAGGCGTATGTGGGACCTGCTAAAAAGGTACAATAATATGACAAATACCCGCTTATATAAAAAATAGTTATGGTCATTTATAAAATTTGCTTCTTTTATGTCCTTTATAGCTAATGCTTGAATACCAACAATGTCTAGACTTTTGTTACATTACTCGTATTTTGTTCGTATTTATCTATCGTATCTATGGCCCAATATCAGAAAACTTCCATGGATGGCATCTTTGAAAAATCTAAATCCTTTTAACATTTCGATTTATATTTTGTATCACAGCCAGTGGAGTAGCCTAAACATGGGCAGGTGGGCGGCCACCCGGGGTCGCGCTAGGATATTATAAAACTGTATACTGTAATTATGCATGCATTAGGAACAATACATACCTAAAAAATAAAGTGTCAAACAATATGTAGTAGATTTTAATTTTTGTAAACTTCTATGAATGTAAATTAAGATTTGATAATTACTTAATTTTTTAAAAGGATATACGAAGCTATTGCTAATATGTAAGAATGTCTTCAAATAATTGGTAATACAGTTAAAAACGAGATGGCAGACCATTTTCTAATAAAATTTTAGTAAATTTCTAACATATCGGAACACATATTCATGATAACATATAATGACGAAACGTAAAAATATTAGAATTTTTAATAAGCAAATTCGTTAATGGCCTGCAATCTCGTGTTTAACCGCATTACGAATAATTTGGAGAGATTCTTAATAAATTAGAATTAATTCCGTTTGCCAACAAAGGTTCGTTCTTTAAAAAACTTTGCTCAAAAATCATCATAATCCATGTTGAATTCTGCGTCCTATAAATATTTAAAATCATTTTATTAAAATATATCTACGTTAACACAATAGAGAGGCTGTTTATTACAACAAAGCACGAAACACCTAATGAAACTCGCTTAGTGTGCGGAGCGCATTTATGTACTCTTTCGTGTCTGTTATACGATTTCAGCCTCAATATGACATAACTTTCAATATATATCTGCCTTCAGAGAAGTAAATAATTAAGATAGCGCAAATACTTGAAAAATCACGGGAAATATCGTATGATTTTTCACTAAAAAACGTAGGTTTGATAATTGCAAATTAGCTGAAAAGCGCAGAACCTTGAAAAACCACGAAATCTGACTTTGTTTTTCAATATTAACCCAAAAAAATTAAACAAAAGAAATACAAACAAAGCTAAAACAACGATTTCAAACAAAGAATTTATTTAAAAAATAATTTTCGATATAAATTATTTTTTTATCGTATGCAGATATTTTAAGTATCATAAAATATTACAGAAGGAATATGCTAAAAAAATTTTTACAAGAGGTAATTTATCGCTTTATTACAATCAGTTTTGATGGCCCATAGCGTGCGCAAGTAAATATTATTTTAATAATTTGTTTTATTTCACAATTTACTCAATCAAAATAATAAATAGTATATTTGCGGCACGTTTCAAAGTCGAAGATATTCCCTGTATCGCCCTGGTGTAAGACCATTATTCCGAATAGAAACTTTACATAAAATGGATATGTTTGGTGACCAGATCTGAATATCCAGGAACTTCCCCAGTTTTCTCTTTCACATCTTCCTATCCTCCCCACTAACTTCAGCCTCACAACATACCCTTATTAGTGATGCCGTAGTCTCACTGGCTCCAGACGTTTAGGAGCAGTTGGGTTCTTAGGCGGTTTTGCATAAAATAAAATTTTAAAAAACAATTTTGAAAATGACACTCATGGTAAATCTGAGTTCTAGAGTTCATTGAATCAGAGTCACAGACATACACACAATCCAAATTAGTATTTTTGATAAAGGTAAAAACGATTGTGCCGACCCGCTTGGATATTAAACCATCACTGTAGGCTACCTTCAGTCATGGATTTTAAACATTTGGTCGTGAATACAGAATATTGAACCTCCTTATCTACTCCATCAGTTCCACGTAGTAGAAACATATGACGTAACAGGGTCATTGACATCTACATCTTGTGAAAAGCAGACACAGAAAATTGGAAAAATTGATTATTTCTGGTTGATTGTTATGTTGTTATTCTCCTGGTTGTGGAACGCTGAAGAATAAATCATGAATTTAACACGATACATGTCATATTAATCGTAATTATACTAATCATAACAATCGAAGTCGAGTTCAAATAGTTGAACTGAAGAAATTGTAACTCTTGACTTCGACACTGCACGGAGAAAAATGAGTATTGCTAATTTACTAAGATCTCTTCAAATTATTGGTAATCCGAATAAAAATTGGATTGCAGGTCATTTTCTGATAAACTCTTAGTAAATTCGTAATAATATCGGAACACATGTTCATTCATCGTATTACGTTGGTAGTTTACTAAAAGTTTGTCAGGAAACCTATCAATTCATTTGTTAAGGGCGTTCAATCAAATTAAAGAGATTCTTAATAAATTAGCTGTATATTTTCTCCGTGTGGTATGAATGATTACTACATAATGCTTTGACTGGGGGTGAAAATGAACTCGATGATAGTTGTTGTTAACCTCTGATAGAAGAAGCACGCAAATATAGAGTAAAATGCGAATGATTTATTCCGTGAAATTCGTGCTTTTATAAGTGCGTGTAGCAAAATCTGTTTCACTAGGTTCGCTGCAAAAGAAATCCCTTTTAACGCAATGTCAGCGTACCTTTGTAAGCGCGGTAAAAACTTTCCCATTATTAAATTAAACAAACAAATGGGGGAGAACGTAAATGAAAACTAGAAAAGGGCCGAAAAGAATCAAAATTCTTTATCAATTAAATTCTGAAAGCGTAGTTGTAGAGAGGTACGGTGGACCCACAGAAAAGGGAAAAAACACGTCTGGGCACGAGTACGTAGGAGCACAACCGATCGGTGTACCACGTGAAAAGAAAAAAGCTGTTTTTATATAGAGCACCACCAGAAAACTTTTTCTTTGATGACATCCATAATTAAACGAAGTTACAATATTTTTCAAAATAGTTTTAAAAAACAAGACGCTTATGCTTTATAATTATATTAGACGTCTTCATCTTCAATACTTATTTTATTTATATATTGTTTCTTTATATGCGGTTTCATTGTAAACATTTCAATTATTAACCTCACTAGGACTAGCCTGTATCGAGGTTAATAATTTTCCAATTAATAAAAATAACACAAAGTAATATGTTTATTGAAAGAACAATATTATTGCATGAATAATGTGTACCTACTAAGCTGAAGGATGAACTATAGAAATGTAGGGTGACTATACAAATATTCTTATTGGAAGTTGGACAACATCATCGAAATCTTATTTCCTATCACTACAGCCTATACTATAATATACAGACGTTGTGTTTCGTTCAAACCTAATCCAGTACCTACCTATTGCAATTTGTAGTTTTTTATGGTGCTACATTTTGACTTATTTTCGAATATTATTATTTAGCTGTATAGTTTTTGTTGCTCTTTCTTTCCGTTGATGATAAGAACGTTCTCTACTAGAAGTGACCACCATAAAATCGTATGATTTTTCTGAAATACTAAATAAGCTTCCTTTGTAGAATTTAGAACGACAGATATCGCTCGTCATTTCCATGTTGAAGGATTATGTCCAAATATGCAAAAATATACGCGGAGAAAATGATCCGATTCAAAACGGGATTACAGTCCTCACGAACGAATTAAAATGTTTCCTGATAAACTTTTAGTAAATTAAAAAAAAAAAAAAAAAATCAATACTGAGATTCTTAATAAATTAGCAATACTCATTTTTCTCCGGGTAGGTTGAGTTAGATTTGAAAGATATTGAGATGATATTCATAAGGTGATATGCTTTTGATGGAACGACCGCGAAGTCTCCATTTTGTGTCTCGATCGTAGCGGAATTCTGAAGGTAGAAAATGGAGATACCGAAATCCTTCATCCGCCGTCACCTGAGATTGGGCATTATTGAGGAAGTCTCACTCGCAGAAACAATAAGGCACCTCCAGACATCACTTTCGTATTCCGCTGTTTGTTGTTTTCCTACAAACGTAGTAGCACGCCTTTGGTACGGCGCCATGTCATTTGCATACCGCCATTACAATCTGAGCGGGGGCGTCCGCGAGAGGGACGCCGCTAGCCAGGAGAGCGGGACGCCGGCAGGACGGAACAGGGATGGTGTAATGCGGAAAATGCGCGGAGGGAGCGAGACAGAGCGCAGAAAGTGGGCGGAGGATTACATTATACCCTAGCGGCGAGCAGGGAAAGTAATCGATATTCTGTTTTATAGTAGGAGAGAGAGTTATGTATGTAGATAGGCGTCTGTACTGGGGCATAAATAGACATCATCGAGTCGCGGTGTATTTACAGCGGTCTGCGAGGGCGGGGGTTGCGCTGCCTGGGCGGGGGGTGGGGGTAGTGGGTGGTAGGGCGGCTGGGGGCGCTTATTAAACAACTTTGTAAACAACAATGTGTTTATGAGGTTATATTATGGTTAGCGCACCGCCGAGTGCTTTTGCTTGCCAACCGAGCTTCTTTGTATGGATACTTTTAGTCTACTTCGGTGTCTGTGCCACGTGTAAGACTATTGGCCCTTGGAAAGACATTAGGAAATGAATTTGATTGATTTTGTTTTTTTTAGTCACTGTTCAACAAAACTAAATAACTTTCATAACGGTATTAAAACATTTTCACGTACCCATCAGTGAACAGCTACAGGTATACATATTATTTATTTATTTTTATAATAACTTAATGAGAAAAACAAATTGTAATATTTAATCATTGAAGATAATATTAGCGACTCGCAAAAGAAAATTTAAAACAGAAAGAGATTCGATCGCATCTAGGAAATGAACCAAGGACCTCAGCCTTGCCGGGCCTTTCTCATTTAGTTCGGAAGAATCTTCCAATCATACGTAAAGATAATGTTGGTAGTTCTTTTGCAAAGTATGAAACAGTTCAATAAGGCCGAATGGATCGGGGTTAGATTAGCTCTGGAATCTTTTTCTGATATTTCTGTTTCAAATTGTTTGAGAGCCGTTTATATTGTCTTTAATGATTGTATGTATTATATTTCTGGTTCCCTCAACCATCGAATGTTGGTTGTCATCATTACAATCAACTCTGAAGACTGAAATTCGGAACAACTCGGCAGTTCTTCACTCGTACCAGTCACGCATGTTTCGATTGCAAAAGGCTCGGCGTTTTTTTTACCACGTTTCTATCAATCTTACCTAGGATTATCAGCTTGCTGACCTTAAATCTAGCGTCCCTCATGATGTTGCTGAGATTTGCGGTTTTCACTTACAATTTCAACCTTTGTCCACACTACATCAGTTAAATCATCAATCACATCAATAAGATGAACATTTATATCTTCTTTTTACTGTGTGGTATCGATAACATGGAAAAAGTACATTTTTTATTAAAATTTGAATACCGTAGTTCCTAGAATAACTCCTCCTAACCGTTTGGAGCCAATGAGACTATTGCATCCCCAATAATTGGGGTATGTTGTGAGGCTTAAGGTAGTAGGGACCCCTCAAGAGATGGAGAGGAGGAAGTTTGGGAAGTACCTGGCTATTCAGATCTGTTCTCCAAACATGGCTAAAGCCATTTCAAGCAACGTTTCTATTTTAAATGTTTGTCTTACTCCAGGGCGATACTAAGAGTATCTTCCACTTTGGAACTTTGCTTAGAAACAGGCGTAGTTACAAAAATATTCCAGTGTTTATAGTATAAGAAATATTGGACAGTAAATGAATAGATGAAAAATCATAAAAGAGAGCAACTAAATGAATCTGAAAATATTAGTCCGTTGGTTTTGGAAAAAGATGTAACATTAGTTTAAAAAAAATTGTAATAGGTTTTCTTACATTTTTCATTAATCAACAATAATTTTTCGTGTTCTCAGCCAAATATTAACGTAAATAAAACTATTCAAAATAGCATGCTAACGCGTTTGTTTCTTAAAACGTACCACCTCCAATTAAACGCATATCATGGTTTATCGCGTGAAAAAAAAATCTCTTGACTTCTGTGAGAATCGATCTTGCAGCTTCTCTCTTCAGTCAAATACATAGACCACACTTTGATGGTAACCACCAATTTAAATTATCTATTGTAAACAAAATCCTTTTTGTGATTTAAATAACATAATTTGACTGAAATATATGTAATAAAGTGTTACAAAATAACGTCCAAAGCCCTTACGAAAGTTTTATCGCAGTAAATTATTACAAAGCTGTTTCTTCCAGCATACTTTCCGCGTATAAGGTATTCAAATCTGCTATTTCATGAAATTTCTCTTTTTTCACGGCCGTTGGCTTCTGTGAATAAAGTTTAACGGTAACAAACTGAGTTTTCCGTTATGAAAACATCAACAACGTTTTTATCGGAAAAAATAAATAATTTATAATAGGTAATCGTCGATGGTAAAAGAATTTATCCACGAATTTTTGTTGCGTGAAAAATGTTTTCGCAGACATAACATAAACAAATATTGTTTTCTAAAACATTGGTGAATAATGAGCAACATTGAACCTTAAAGGTAAGGACTTTCAACCATACTTATTTTCTCTGGATGTTTGAATTATAATACTCAAGGTCAAACGATTTTAAATTCCTTATCAACAATCATAATTTCCATTCGGAATATTATCATTAGTAGATATATATATTTTTTAAATGTAGTGTTGATGGATGAAACGGCTTTTGCATGGCCTGGACGGAAATATTTGAGAACTATTTGAAGCCGCGGGGTGAAGGGAAAGATGTATGAGTTATGACAAACCTATTTAATTTTTTTAATGATATATCTCTGTCCAAATACCCAAAAAATCGTAAACCGTTATAACTGCATTAACAACACAAAAATAAAATTATGATAGATAATTATGCATTGCATACAAATCATTTAAAAGTTTGTCATATAAGATGGCTGCCAGGCAATTTCCCCTCGCCTTAGATTAGGCTTCAATGCCATTCATACAAAGTCGCACTAATGCTTTGTCCAGGGCTTTTTAGGTCCATGGTAAGATGCGTTATTTTAGAAAACAACGAGTTTTTTATTTGGTGATAAAGTTTACCGTAAATACATGCAAAACCTTCCCTCTGTGTAAAAGCGGATAATTCGTTTGATTTCCGAAGCTAGTCGTTAGCCTGCATTGGTGGTGGTGAATTATTGATGCAAAAAGGCAAGATGATATGATTAAGCTACGTCTTTTGTGCCCGTATTTCAAATGAGTATGCTGTGAATAAGTGGTATTAATGCTCCCGTACTAAGAATAGTTGGGAGATACGATAAATACACCCTTAACGGAGGTTAGTTTTCCGGTCTTCTTTTTACTACAACACAGTATTCTTAGCACACTTCCCCAGATACATCATAAGTCATGACGAACACTTGTGGAGGTTTTAGATGATACACTTTTTCGATTATTCAGATTTGATCCACTGCTCAGTGAAAATTTTCTCACTATGGTGAATTTGTGTAGATGGGTTCCTATTACTATTCTTCTTTCTTCTTTTCTTTATGCATTTTTAAAACATTAATATCAAAATGTCCTTCGTAAAAGGTGTTTTTTTTAATTTTTATTTTGATTTCCAACCAATTTGCACTAAACTCACTACACTTTGCTGTGCGCAATGCACCTTTCGAACTACCGACCTCATGTCCTCGCCATAAATAGTGTGAACTGGATGTCAAGTGCTTAGAGGCAGACATTAAGGGGTGAATGAAGATGGGTCACTGTTGGCAGCGGAGATCAGAGGGAAGAGGGGGTATCTCACGCAGCATCTCCGCGGAGACTCGGACCCAATACTTAGCCACCTAATTATGATCCTCGGGGGTGGAAGAAAAGGAAACGATGAGACCGTTGATCAAGGGCGGTACGGAGACTTGCGCATCTTTGAATTGGACTATGCAGAGCAGAACTGTGTGTTATATTTATCACCATACATAGGTATATTATCCTTTGTTTTTGTTAGTTCTTTCTGTCATGATTGATGAAAACGATTTAGAAGTTTATTTTTTTCTTTAAATGACAATGGAGTCGAAAATTTTTAACAGTGAGGAGGAAAAAAATAGCGGAGGGTGGGTGAATAATATTTATATGCACCATTACATAATATATATATATATTTATATATTTATATATATATATATATATATATATATATATATATATATATTATGTAATTTTAAAATGGTAAAATAGTAATGGTGCTTACACTCTAATTTCAAATCCCCATATTTACGTCATTGAAAGGGCGTTAGCGACATTATATTAAAAATGTAGTGAAACATATAGTTTTGATCAGATAAAAATTCTTATCAAAAATGTATGTTAAATCATTTTTGATTAAATTGTCGCTTACGCCCTTTGCCTTTCCGGCGTTGATACGATTTCTGGCCCTAGGGTAATATACAGATTTGCACAATTATAAGGATTTATACGAGTACATGCATAATTTGTTATTCAATTTACTCTTGAACTGATCGCATTTATCTAGTTTGTTCTAAAAGGCGATACATTAAGTTTGTCAAGAATTGAACATTCAATTATACAATTCATCACAACTCTTAATAAGTATTTTAGTTTGAGTATTTTCACGGACATTTCATCTAACTAGCACAGTTAGCATGTCAGTTGTAGGTACACTTCGCAAAATCGTAAATTAAAAACATCATAAACATTTTTCGTTGTAAAAAAAATGTTATTTCAGCGATAAATTGTAACATTATTATTCACTATGTAAATAGCAACAATACAGGTTTTATTGGCCATTAACACAAAGCAACAAGTATGTGGCCGAAATATAAGTAGGCAGTGCTATCTGACCAGAACTTGCTGGTCATTATATTATGGTCATTTTATTGCTAGCACGATATTTGGCAGCACCTTAACATTAGTTGCTGCAGGTATGTATGTGATAATATTCTTAAAAAAATTTAAATAAAAAAAAAATCTAAGGGCGGGATACTGCCACGGACATTAAATCTATGAAAATCAAAATAATTGATAAAAAAATTACTCAAAAATTGAATGTAAAAATAAATAATTAAAATGAGTAACACAACCATTAGGGCCAAACTAAAGAGAACATTAATGAATACATACTGATGAAAAAGTTGCCACCAAATGACGGTAGGCAGGTAATTAATTTATTTTTTTATATAATATGAATATTGAAGTATGCATTTTTATTTGTCTTTACGTTTCCATTGACAAGTCTTCTTTAACTATCTACCGACCCCTAAAAAAACCATAGGCTCGACCTGCTACAAAAAAGGTTTTTATGGTGATATTTTGGGGTATTATGCCACTGATCCATGTGCCCCAATAATAGACACTTTAATGCTGTCCGAAACGTTAGTTTAAGAAGGATTGCGCAACATGGCATAGTACCTCAAAAATAAGTTACTTTAATACTTTGGCAGTGAAAAATCTCAAATCATAAAATTTTATAATAATTATTAATGGATTTCGCCATTTTACGAGCATTGCATAAACGATATCAAGCTTCGGGGAAAACTTTGTAAAAATAATTTACTTACTGTAAACTGAAAAACGTTAGCGTAACTTACATTCAAACAATGTCACTATTTTAAAACCATTTCAGAAACAAGTTTGGTTTTATATTTTGTCACAAACCAAAAACTATTAAATTTATAAGGAAATTTTATGTTTAAGCTTTTGCTTATTAAAAAGATTTCTAAAAATCCCAGTGTTACGATTCCAAATAATTTTAACACGCCGCCCAAGGAAATGTGATATATTTTAGTTATTATAATGAAAGTGAAGGAAAAAATAATAAACACGTCATGAAGTGAGAGCGTGTCTAGCGTGATGGAAAAATGTCACCGCCAGTTACTGTTCTTTTCACACAACATAATTTTCCCGTAACGGCGATGTTTGATGGAAATTTCGACTCTTTTTCCCTTACCGCAATCACGCGTGGTGTTGTTTTTGTAATTTTTCATACGAATACGGCGCGTTTGAGTCTCGCAGGGAAAAACTATTCGTGTTTCGGCACGTGACATGGATGATTGTGAGCGAAAATATATACCGAAACTGGTTTTTGCAAAAATATATTCTGTTAAAAATAAAACACTTTTTTCGCGCGGATAGCTCACTTTTAGGCTGTTTTTCGAAAACATTTCAAAGAGAGCTTCCAGGTTAAAACATCAATTGGTGAATGCAGTTGCTTGCTAGAATTGAACTCTACTTGTTTAAATAAACTTTTATCTCCTTTTACCTTCATGTCATTTTGGTTTTAATTAACATAGATCTCATGGTAGATTCAGCAAAAAAAGCTAAATTTAAGACATGGCACGCACGCGAAAGAGTCATTATAATTGTTAAAGTTAGGATAAATTAGTTTGTATATAATGCATATTTGCAGAATCGTTTAATACAACGAATTATTTTGCTATAATTATTGTAAATAGGGTTTGGTTAGAATATTTTGTTTTCTAAAATGGTGACATTCTACGAAACATTTTTCAACTTCCGGAGAGGGTTAGAATAGATAACCCAACTACTTGTAAAATAATAAAATTTAACAATAAATAATCTGGTTTGTTTTAAAAGTTTTGAGAGTTATCTGCCAGCAGTAGTTTAAACCAGCAGAAAGGGTTGTTTAAAGCCCTCATTTAGGGCTGTTTGGAGTTTCCAAATTCGTCTCTGTTTCTTGCGGCCATAACGAGAGTAGTGTCGCTATCAAATTACCTTCGCATTTCCTCCGTTAGCACTACTATCTCTGGAGTGCGTGAAGGGAAAATGGTTCTGGCTTACCCCTTGGGACCACCCTTCCCCGGTCCCCCCACGTCCCGCCCTAACCCACCCCTCTCCCGAGAGGAATGAGAACGAGGTGTTTCTCGCAGTCGCGCCGTACTTAGTACAAGCGTGTGATAGGTATTTATCTACGCCTCAAGTCTGCGGTTTGGGTACATTAAGGGTACGTAGATGGGAAACGCATACAGACGAATCTTAGAGCTATTCACCCTTACTCGTAAACTTAAGTTATATTATGGAAATTCTCAAATAATTGATACATATTTCACGAAGCTTGATCAATTATGTTTTTAAGAATAATGATTATTCAGTTTGGCTCAGAAATGTGTGACTATTTATTCACCCAAAAGAAAAATGCATTAAAAATTTTCCGGTTTTTAATATATTTTTGTGTAGAAGTGAAGGAGAACAGGTTGCAAGTTCATTTTTAAGAAAAAGAAACTCCCACGTGTTTTAATTAATTTCAATCATCACACAAGCTCACAATCATATAGAATTATATCAGTATTCATTAAAACAGTTTATAAATACTGACAACCTTAATTCCTTTCCTCGTATCTAGTATGTCGTTATCTAGTTAAAAAATACGGTGTCTACTTTGTGGAACGAAAACACAAGCGATGAGTAAGTTAACAAAGTACTGATGTTCTTTTAGATGCCAAACGTTTAAATCCCTTTGCATTTCGTTAAAAGTGCCTAAAATCTTTCCGCTTTCTCTAGATTTTTAAACATAATTATGTAAGCATAGTTATTGATGGTTCTACGACAACTCAACAGAGTGGCAACACACCTTTGAAAAGTGGTATAAAGCAATTAAAAGTATTAAAAAATTTCTTGCCTATAAACCTAACTTAAAATAACCTAGTCATTTTCATTACTTTATATCACTTTTCAAAAATGTGTTGATTTGATACCATTTTTAAGAATATTTTTTACCGCATGCTAAAAGATGCAGGCATTACCAAAATGCATGGAAAAAGTATATTAGTAATGTTTTGCTTAAAACGAGTTATATATTTATGTAACTTTTCCATCCCCGTAAACGAAGGTGAAATTTAAGATTAACAAAAAATTGCTGTGCTTCCTAGCCAAAAACTGCTTTCTGATTTAAAAGACCTCACACAAAAATTGACCTATTACATCAGAGAGAATTGATTTACTTATTCAGTACATCAAAAAGATTCAGAAGTTCCAATACGAATAAGGACATGAAGAATCATTTCGTTCTCACATGATCGATGTCAATCACACAAAAAAGACACCATAAATATTCAACAGAAATAAAATACTGGCGTATAATTCCCAGAGGTACATTAATGTATAAATGAAAAACTAAATACAACGGAGAAACCGGAATGCGGATGAACCATGGCTCTCCATCCTCTTAAATTAATATTTGACTAGTGACCCGTGAATATTTCAAAATTTTTAAAAAAATGTTTTTAAAAAATGCGATGGGAAAGAACGAACTTTGATCAACTACTTGGACTTGCTGACTATTACTACATCAACTAACGTAAGAATGGCGGCATAAATTTATTACACGTACTGAAAATAATAAGAAATATAATATGTTTTTGGATGGAAATCATATCATCAAACACACTAATTTCGGTTGTGGGTCGGTTTGTGAGTGATTGTTAATATGGTTCAATGAACTCGGATTTATTTATGAATTTAAGTGTTATTTTCCAAATTAGAAATGATTGTATCAAATTTTGGAGAAGCGATAAAGTACTTACCTACAATTTCGACTACCATAATACGGACATGTGTTTAGTGTGATAGTCGAAAAGCATGTAAAAAACCTGTATCCAAATATATTTTTATAAATAAAGAAAAAAAATAATAATAATATTAATATTTTAACAGATATTTTAAAATCTGAAATGCAGTCCCTACTGTTCCCTGTCTGGAGCCAGTGAAACTATGGCATACCCAACTGGGGTATTATGTGAGACTGAAGGTAGTGGGGACGGGAAGGAGACGAGGAAGAGGATGGTGGGGAAACACCTATCTATTTAGATCTGGTCAACAAACACGGCCAAAACCATTTCAAGCGACGTTTCAATTCTTAATGGTGGTCTTCCATCAGGGCGATACTAAGAGTATAAAAATAGCAACAAGCTAAAACGTCTTACAAAACATTATTTAACACGCTCATATAGATGTGAACTATCATTTGTGAGAAGATTAACTTAGGAGATGTATTCATGTGCATTGCTTCCCACAGTAATAATTTATTGCACGATTATTTTAATTTATAGCGGAATTCATACTTTAAATGTAATTTTACTTAATAATTTAATATTCCTTTATTTTTAAAAAAGTAAGTTTCAGTGAGAATAAGACGAATTAGGTACTTTGTACGAAGTGTGAATTATTTTAACGTAATTTCTTTGGAAAATTTAGAGTTTAGAAAAAATATTAAAAATAGTCCCACCAAACTAGGCAATGCTCATGATACAGTGGTAACATTAAAGAAAACTAATAATAATAATAATAATGATAATAAAATCAACAGAATCAAAAATGATAATTCTCTCATAGAAACAGTTTTTCATTTGTAAGCTGCTTCAAAGTCATGCCTCTGAGAACAAAACTAAAGTTTTAATTTGAATAAAAAAAAGTGCTTTAAAATTAAAAATAAAATAAAAGTTTGGTGAATGCGAAAGACGCAGTTTTCTTGAATTGTGAAATGTTGGAATAAGAGTGAAAGAAAGCAGTGGCGCGCCGCGGCTGTCTCCCCCATTCGACTGGCACTGCCTGTGGTAGGTACTATTCCAGTGCCGTCCCGCGGTACGCTGACCTTGCGAGAAGTGGAACACACTTAATTTACATATTTTGTGTTGCTAAGGGCGGGATCGATAGAAGCTTTGTCCGCCGCATGTTTTCCGCTGAGGTTTAGCATCGCGACGCCGACGCCGACGCTGCCAGCAGAAACGATGAGATTCGCTCCTAATATTATAATGTGAAGAATCAAAGCGAACGAAAAAAATGTATATCTATATTATCAATAATTTCGTTTATTAACCACTTGAATGCTTTGTTTGGAATTATGAATGTCCGAGTAGCGTAATGTTAAAACTGTATATATAATTTTTAGAATATTTTCGGTTGGCGTATGTTGTGAGGCTGATGTGTATGTCGAAGTAAAGGAGATGAGAAAGGAGGCGTTGGAGAAGTACCTGACTATTCATATCTGTTCACCAAATATGCTAAAAGTTATATTCCACTTTGAAACTTTCCGCAAGTACAATAGCAATACTAGATATTTATCATTTTATTTCAATTAAATGCGAAGTAAGGCCATTTAATAAATAAGTTTTACTTGCGCATGCCTGCATTCGAATACGTGACCTCGACCACGGATGCCGTCTATTTAGATATTTGAAAAGGTTATCGGGTAATCAGAATAGGTTTTGACGGTATAAATCAAATTAGTTTTTGTCATGGAGAGAAAAATAATAAAAGTACCTACCGAAGAAATTTCGGAAAATTTATTTTTTTAGTGACACTAATTAACCTTATACACTAAAACCATTCAAATTACACAACCAAAGAAGATGTAGGTACCTAATTAATAACCAATTTATTATACGTAAAGCAAATGAAAAAAATATTCATGGAATGAGTGAAGGTAGAATGTCATGTCATACATACATGTAGTTTTCATCCGCGTTCTTTTGCTAGCACTCCCAAGATTTTAATAAATTCATTCGACAGCAGGTGCATCAACTTGAAGATTTTTTTGGAGGGAGATTGTAAGTTTCTGGAAAGACAACATGTGCCTAACTAATGTAACAAGCATTGGTATCTAATATACTCGTGGGTTGACGGAAGTTAAAATTTTACAAATATCAAAATAAATTAATCGAGCAATTTTAGGAATACATGTTTATTTTTATTATAGCCTATTTTACATCCAAGCTTACAAATTCCAAATTTAGTATTAAAAACAAATATATAAATTATTACATATTCTTTTGATTAATACGGCTACTGCAATCCAGCTTTAATGTATCAATCAGTGCAGACTTTATGGTTTCTTGCAGCGCATTATAATCATTTCAAGAAAAGTATTTTGGTAATAGGTCATTTATTATTTTATGCATTAATGTCACTGTGTTTGAGGTCAGCGTCTGTTTCACTGTTATCCAAGTTTTTACTCCCTGTATAAACATTATAGATAATTAAGTACATACGAGTCCCACTTGATCCTAACATGGAATCCTTTTATAAATTTTATTTAAAAATAAACTCCACACAACGCACTTGAACCGTTCTCAACTTGCAAGTAAGTTAATAAATACTTTGATTTCGTAGATATTGTTTATTTACAAAGATTGCACATTATCATCCAAGTCAGGAGTTCGCGTGTGTTGTGGAGTACACTTTTAAGGGTAATTTGATTTAAGTATACCCAGTGAAATATTGGGATAGTATACAATTAAAATATCAATTTTTTTTATATAAGAGCGGTACTAATTCAACACCATCAAATTTCTATATGGTAAATTTACTGATTAAGTAAAAGATTTAAAAACAATTTTGTGAAGACAATTAAAAATTGAAAATATAAAAGCAATTTAAACAATTTCGACACAACAAACTATTGACGATTCCCAAATACAATTTTATTTATTGTTTTCAGTAGAAAACTTTTAAATATTTTTTTTACTATTTAATCATGTATTTTTCTATTTTCTATCTCACAGCTAGTGACTTAACTCTGCAAATCACATTTTTGCTAGGTAAGATACCTATTTAAAAAGACGATCTAAATAATCATTACGCCAGTAACTATCTAGTTTTATTCCATTCCACTGAAATAATCACTTAATATTCATATTATGTCAAAAAGGGACAAAAATTGAGCACCCTGTGATATTACGCCCACAAAATACAAAATAAAGCCAATTACCTCTAAACGCATAATGACCGCATTCAGATCCTCGCGAGGAATTCCCAACGAGCGACACCTGGCGTATACGAAACCCCCAAATTTTCAAAGCAGGAAATTAAATTATCAAACCTTTAACGTTAAATAGTCCAATCAATTCATTCCTGGGATTCTCTGGTGGGGATGCGGTGGGGGAGTAGGCGGGGAAGGGGTGGCAGTACCTGCAGTTTGCAGTAAGACAGGAGGCAAAAATGCGACCAGTCCTCATAAGTCTGGATGGACAGGTTGCCCCGCGGAGCTGGCGCGAGGAGGTGCTCTTTTATTTATTACGAATTTGTTTTAAGATCATCAATAAACATTCAAGATTGAACATTAATTAAATACGGGTAATAAAAAGAAATAGATTTTTTTGTTAAGATTAAAACCCAATTATTTCGTTTACATCGCCATCGCATAAATGCGATTTTTACATATGCAAATAAATAATATTCGAGCCTCCGCTAGATAAAAAATAAAAAAATATTCATCGTACGAACATATAAAGTGTAAAGAACATCGCAGGAAACAAAATGACAAACTCTTTGCTTTTTTATTTTTGGATATGTGTTAGAACCACGTTTTATATTTTTGGATATGTGTTAGAAGAAACCATCCTTCGTTTGAAAAATATATATGTATGGTTCAGAATATGTTTAAGTATTTAACCAAAAATTAAAAATTATTACTTTACTACATTACAACATAAAACTAGCTTTGATATTGACTTAACTTAATTAAGCCTTTTCATTGATTTGTTAGTCAAGATTCCGCTACGTAAATGACCGGTTTTCGTAAAGTGCATAGTTGATTTGAAATATCTTAATTTAAGGTATTATAGTGATTTACTTTGGGATATTATGCCATGTTGCGCTTCAACCTTATTTAGCCAACATTTCGGACAGCTTTTCAAGGGCAGAAGTGTGATTATGGTGAAGTTTGTGTGTATGTATGTAGAAATGCACATCTATCATCTTAAGGTCGGAATTTTAGTATAACAATTAGTTAAATAAATGTGGGTTTCGGCATTTCGTTTTGGTGAAGCCGTCAATTATCGGATACCAAAACTACTAAACTTAGCTTTGTCGTCTCTATTAATATCAATCGGGTTCCCAATCCTTCAGGAAGATTATTTCCGACATATACATCACGATAATACTTTTGACGTGAAAATCTCTTATCATTTCTTAATTGAAGGTTTTTTATAATATCCGTATTTTATGATTGAATTATGTTAGTAAAGTAATTTAACGTGACGTGACGAGTATTAAGGTGTGTATCGACTGCAGTACAGCCGGGAGCGACCTGTCCCCGACGTGACTCCGACGCATGATGAGCGCGGCCACAAAACGACCTGCAAAAAGTGACCCGATCAAGCCGAACAAAAAGATCGGCAGCGCAGCCAGCGTCCTGTCTGGAATAACGTCAGGAATCAATCTCCACGAGAATCATCTCCCCGACCTCATGCTGGATGCAAGACGCTGAAATGGAGCAGGGCTGGCGATAGCGGTCAAACAACAAATCATTCTCAATTTTAAATATCCACCAAAAATAATAAATTAATGATTCATTTCATTAATAATATTAAAAATTGATAATTTATTAAATATCTCTCTAAATTATTTGTTATACGTTTAAAAACGGGATTACAGGCCTTTAACGAATGAATTGATAGGCTTTCTTATAAACTTTTAGTAAAATATGCATGTATTATCACGATGTTTATCACGATGTCGAAACACGTGTTTAAAAAATCCTAATATTTCAGCATTTCGTCATTGTATATTACCAAGGCAAATGCAGGTGCACGAACATGTGTTCTAATATATTAGGAATTGACTAAAGGTTTATCGGGAAACGGCCTGCAATTCCGTTTTCAACCGAATTACCAATAATTTGAATAGATTCTTAATAAATTATAAATTTGTGTAATTATTTCAAAAATTTTAATGGCTAGCGCAGACCCGTAAAATATAATTTAATTCGGAATTTTATAATTGTAGGATTTATGAAGCTGAAAGTATTTATAAAAAAAAACATTTTGTTCAATTTTTTTTTCAAAACCTTTCAAGATAATAAATTAACCTTTCAAATGAACAAAACTACCTACAACACTTGTCAAAAAATTAAACAAAAAACACATTTCTAATATAGAATTACTATTATAATAATTATATTATTTTTGAAACTAATTTATCGCTTGTATTAATCGTTTCCACAATCGGTTTCAATTTTGAAAATCCAAGCAAATCTCAGATCTAGAGGCATTTGGTTCAGAGACACCACTGAAAAAGATATTTAATATTCTTTTGAATTCATTTAACACAAACTTGTAACTAAGAATCTTCGCCAACTGACTGGGGTATTCCTCCTAATGATTGATTTTATGAATACTGAATCCTGATTTTTCTGTTTTCATCTTAGTTTTGGCGTGTGCTTAGGATGGACTGCATTTTTGTCAGATTAAAAAAAAAACACTGTAAAGGCCGTGCAATAAGATGACTGAATAAGGATGGTAGTCGAAGCGATAAGCCGGACTAGGAAAAGACTAGGACTAGGTGGAAAAAGGAAGCTTTCAAAAAAATATATAAGTGAATTCCGCACGAGAGTCCCAACCTCTCCCTATCGTCTGGAGCCAGTGATCCCCAATTGAGGTATGTTGTGAGGTTGAAGGTAGTGAGGAGGAAAAGGAAATGGTGAAGAGGACGGTGAGAAAGTACCTGGCTATTCAAATATGGTCATCAAACACGGCTATAGCCATTCCAAGGAACGTTTCAATTGAGAATGATGGTCTTACATCATGGAGATACTGAGAGTATCTTCCACTTTGGAACGTGTCGCAAGTAAACATATATTATTTTAAATTAATAAATTGAAAAATAACACAAATTATTCAAATAAAATTTACTTGCGCACGCCGGGATATAAATTGAATTTCATTGTTAGTCGAGAGCCTTACCCCTCGACCGCGGATGGTGTCAATTAATTCTTCCGTTGAGAAGCATACGAATTGAAAAGCTATTTGTGTTCAGTACAAGATTAATTAATTAATAATAATTAGATAAATTAATATTATGAGGCATTGGCATCCTTGATCCGTGTGCCGGGTGTACCAATGAAGGCAGTGATCCGCGCCCACCCCGCCTGCGTCTGTCTGGCGAATGTTCCTCCATTGTGCCCGAACATCGCTTTGTTTTTTCCTGCACCCGGTACGGCGAATTCCTGGACAATAATTATATTTCAGGACGGCATAGAAAAACATATATTCCAATTCTGAAGGGAGACAGTGACCCAATGAAAAGATATTCTTAGACCAGATCGACATTGCATGAACATTTTTTCGGTCTTTCAAATTCTCCCTGAGCAAAAGATTAGTTCTTCTATTTATTCAATGTTATACTTTGGTTTTAGCACAGCTTAATTTACATTAGTTTAATATATGTTCACAAAAAAAAATTACACTACCATATATATGAAGTAGCGCAGACCCGTGAAAATCAAGGGATATTATGTTAGTGAAACTTGTTAGTTAGTAAATAACGCTTTCTTGGAAACGTAAAAAGCGCAAACACTTAAAACATCGAAAAATCGGACCTTACTTACTTTTCAAGTTTATCTTAGGAAATTTGAATAAAACAAATACATATTTTAAATAGATAATTAAAATAACTTTCCAGTAAAAAAATGCCAACTCAAAATTTTTTCTCTTAAGATACTATATTACAGGTAGATAATTGCTTGTCTGAATTCATGATTCTTGATATTGTTCCAATTTTGGAAATGACACTTAAATTCAAAATAAATACACTAAGCAATACACTAACAAACACTATCCTTTCTTATTAAGTTTTAACGTTATATTCTGTTTTTGCGAAGTCTGATAATATACTGTGCTCTGATTTTGTAATATACCGTTTCAAAATGATAGTTATCTTCGTTGCTATCCCCATCTGATAAGACTTATTCATTGTTCGAATAATAATAAATGACTTTGAGTCATTTGTCTCTTGAATTTGGCACACGTTCGATTTAATTTATAGGATTTTATTTATATGCATTGACCATCCAGCGGTGTCATCGCTCCATCAGTGTCACAGAAAAGAGCACAGATGTCAACGCTCGGTGCAGCACGACACCATCAAGACACTTTTTCCAAGCCACGCTCCGTGTCCCAACAAACAAATAAAAATGCTGAATCTCATAAATAGGTTGCCGGGTGTACGCGACGGTATGATTTCGTGATATCACCCTGTAAGAAATTAAGAAACCAATCCCAAGGGTAGAATCGTCGGTCTTAATGTGTATTAATTATGTCTCTGGTGGCTAGGTCATAAAGTTAATGTTTGTGTTTGGTTTCGGAATGGGACCTTTAAGGCCGGCTCTCACTAGCGCTGGGATCCGGTATATCACGGACTCCATACGTGACCGTGCGTTGGCGACCGCTTTCCCAGGCCTAATCGTACGCTATGCTATGTACTTTTGGCCGCAAACTGTCCGGATTTGGTGATTTAGTTTGGGCGATGGTAAATAGAGCTCGCTACCGACTCCTCTCTCTAGAGCTAGATAGAGTCCAGAGAAAATTTTACCGTATAAATAAATGAGAAGCTTTGTTTTACGAATCACTTTTGCTTATCTGTAAAATACTGGATATCTAAGTTTTACGAGATACACCATTACTAATACTTGTTTTATGAACAGTAGACGTAGCGTCCAAAAAAAGAAAGTTTCTATTTTTCTTTTAAGTCGAAACAAAAAAAGTCATCTGAAATTATTAGATTTCTAGTATGCATTTAAATCCCTACATAATAAATTATACACGGAGAGAAATATTGCTAATTTATTAAGAATCTCTTCAAATTATTGCTAATCCGGTTATAAACGGTATTGCAGGAATTTCGAATGAATTAACAGGTTTCCTTTTAGTAAATTATGACAATATGTCACATGAAAATTAAAATTTACCAGAAAACCTGTTAATACATTCGTAATTCCTGCAATCCCGTTTTTAACAAAATTACCAATAATTTGAGAAAATTCGTAATAAATTAGCCATACGCATTTTCTCCCTGTAAACCATTTTTTATAGCTTACATCCCTTTTATATAAAATAAGGATTTATCATATAATTGGTCAAAAGAAACGTCACTATATTAAATGAAATATATTTTTTTAAATTACTTCATTTCGATGTATGTACCATAAAAACTAAAAGTTAGCACCTAGTCTAAGCTACAGCCATCTTGTCAAAGTAATGGTTGCTTTAATAATAAAGTAGCAGATTAGCAGACTGACAAAATGCCAAACGGTCGATTAAAACAGAATTTCATAGTCGAGAACCTCATTCCTCGACCTCGGAGGCCGTCATTATCACCGATATTTATGTAATAAATTTTCCATTAAGAATGGACAAAAATTAAAGTGATATATTTTCATGTATGACATAAAAACTTCTGTCAAAAAAGCATTAACTCCCGCACCTTGAAGCCAGCAGTCCATAAAATAATGTTTCGAAAATTCACCCCAAAATGAAAAACTGTTTTTCCGCACGACAATTAACGCCCTGTCAATTCGGTGCTTCATTTTAGTTCAAGCTACAAAAATGTCCGATGTTCATTTTTTTCAGTCGTGTCGCCGACCCCTGACATGTAAACTTTTAATGGGATCGTTTTGTTTTTGGACACTGACAATGGTAATACGAGCTGTCTGACACTGCTTTTTGAAATCGTGTCAAATGGTCAACATTTTGTTAACTTTTTCTACAGCTCAGCTGGGAGTTAAGTTTGGTGTTAGGGAAAGTCGCTACGGCTGGAATAAAAACATATTAGGTACGCAATATTATAACACCGTTATCTGGCCCTTACGTAAATGTACAATATATAGAGAAATGTGTATAATATATGAGTATCAAGGAATTTGTCTAGTTATCATGTTTAACATCATAATATTGCATTCTTTGTACAAGAAACTATTTTGTGTATTGGCTTTGTACTTTTTAATATCCTAATTTCATTGCACGTTCTTGTGCTATGCATGTTTTTGAATGTTTTTGTTGTATATAATTTTGTTTAAAAATTATTTTGTTAATGGGTTATTTATTATTGTATGTGTAAATATAATATTAATTTAAAAAAAAATTAGACGAAATTTTATTTTGCTTGTTATGTAACGTATTTTTCGTTGGATGCTCGGTAACGGCTTTGACGGCCGGCGTGGTCTAGTGGTATACGCTTTTGACTACAGATCCGAAGGTCGCGGGTTCGAACCCGGCGTGCGCAAATAAATTTTATTTGATTAATTTGTGTTATTTCACAATTAATTAATTAAAAATAATATATAGTATATTTGCGGCACGTTCCAGATTGGAAGATACTCTCAGTATCGCCCTGGTGTAAGACCACCATTCAGAATTGAAACGTTGCTTGAAATGGCTTTAGCCGTGTTTGGTGACCAGATCTGAATAGCCAGGTACTTCCCCACCTTCCTCTTCCCCATCTCCCTCCCCTCCCCAATACCCTCAGCCTCACAACATACCCCAATTGGGGATGCCATAGTCTCACTGGCTGCAGACGGGAGCAGTTGGGACTCTTGTGCGGTATAACTGTAAAAAAAAAAAAAAAACCAAATTAGTAAAATAAATACCGAAATTCAGTCAGTTAAATTGGAGTTGATTTTTTTATGTGACACCGCATTAGAATTGTAAAAGCCCATCTGGGCGTAAAATCAAATATTAAATGAAAAAAACAATATTTTTGATTAATTATTCTTGATCTTGATTGAAAAAACACACAACAAAAAATAAATGCCACTAGTTTGCACATATTGACACTTGCTAAAAATATTTAAATAATCATTCCTAAGAATCCATTTCAGACCGCAGAATAATTCAATTGTTATTTTTTTGATACTGGGAACAATTATTAAAGGCGTGAAACAAGGTAGCGTCACGATTTCACATGCCATAGTTTTTTTTCAGATCCTTATAATAGGAACTGTGAATTACATTGGCTCTAGGGTTACCGAACTCCAATGCGTGGAACTGATTTTTTGGTATGGACTCAAAAGAGTATATTAAGCTACTGACGAATTATTCTTTATTTAAACAATATATATATATATATATATATATATATATATATATATATATATATATATATATTTTTTTTTTTTTATTAGGCAATTCACCCTAAAAAGAATGCTATGTGCCGTTAAAGTTAAGGGAGATGGTTATAATTTTATGGGAAATCTATACGGGAATAGGAAATCTCAAATATTGAAGTCATTCAAGTCTATGAACTTGTATAGAACTGAGAAAATGCGAGAATTGTATTAAACAATATTAATTCGGTTGTGATTGTTAGCACATTCTAAAACTCAGAAACACATATTTTTTCAATATTTTCAGTACATATAATTAATGTTTGCCGCCGTTCTTAATTGGTAGGGTAATGGTAAGCATAGTTTCTTCAAAAGTAGTTAGTAGGTTCGATTTTTTCAAACTTTTTTCATATTTCTTTTTACTTTTAATATAAATATTTGTAATACTTTCTAGATTTGACGACCTTCGTAGCAGTAAAACCGATGGGCAGAGGTTGCGAGTAAAAATCTAAAACTGATATTATTCTTTATAAGTTTGGAAGTTGTCTTAAAAAATAAATATCTTTTAGTAAGAATATTTCCAAATAGCTCTTGACTCTATTATCATGAAAAACCTCATCTAGAGAGAGATCAACATCGTAACAGATTGTAAATATTGCACGAAATAGTGCGTGGGTGGAAAATCAGGTGCAACTTCAACATTCTTCCGTTGCACTTCTCCAAAATACAGAGGAAACCATAATCTTCGTTTTTGTTCGAATCAACGGAGAAAATAATACATATAATACAACTCTCGGTGGAATAAGAAATAGAAGAATACAAAGAAAATTTTAAAAAGATAATGTTCGCTACTGGAACACACCCGAATATGAGTGCATATGTAAGTGCGCATACATAACAGACAAATTTCTGAAATAATGACACTCCTCTTCCAACCACAAGCTAACCCTTCAATGAAAGAGTCGAATGAAAATTTCATTTGTAAAAACTTAATTAAAAATGAAAATTTTATGAGCACTTACCATAAATTTAAAAGAAAAAAGTATATATACTACACATATTGAACCCAGACATTTAGCTTAAACCATTGTTGACGTCAAATCCTACGGCTGAAACTGAGTTGCTTTTCTATAAACACATGCATGCGTTTTTTGTAAAGATGTTTCCAGGTGTAAAACGTTGATGGATTTGAATCGTATAAATTAATAATATTGCATTACGTAGCCAATCAACCATGACATCGTAAAAAGGTGCAATTATCTAAAGTTTTATTATTTTATTGTTGACAAATTATAAAAACATTATTGTATTAATGATTTATTGTTTTGAAGTTTAATTACAGTACTCCTAGCGAATGATGGATTGGTTTAGCACCGGCAACCCTGCATTCCAACAAACCACGATGGGTGTGGACGAATAGCAGACAAATGGCAACACAATTGACAGAACATTTTTGTGATTTTTTTCCTTGAACATTTGTGTAGGCAGTTAAAGGTGACTATCGAAAGTTGTATCATGGGACATAATGCCAAGACAAGACTGCACAATCGTTTCAATTGACAATAATCATTGGACAAAATTTAATTTGCATGAGATTTTTTTATTTATTGCTTCTAATTGTATCGTTGTATAACTGTGAGGTTCTGAATGTTCATTGTACGTATTTTAAATGCACTGTTAGATTTTTGTATATTTTGTAGATATACAAATTTATAACAGGCAAACAAAAATAAAAATTTTTGAAGGAAAATTATTATTGTTGGAAAGAAAAAGTTGAGGATTCTGTTCAAAGTAAAAATTATGAAAAAAAATTCAATCCGTTTCAACCTTCTTCATTAAATCTTCCTGCACTTTATTTTTTTATTGTAAATACCGCACAAAAATCTCAACTGCTTTCAATATTCAATTTGGGAGGCGGGTTTGGGTATCGCCGCCCGGGAAACTATTTGTTGGATAACTAACATCTCTGCCATAGGTCACTCCAAGTGGTTCGCTACGTTTGGTGACTTATCAGAGGTGCCCGGGTTCATCGGGTGAAGTGTGTTCATGATGTGCCTGCCCACCAGCTGCGTGGCGTGCCAGATCGGGAGATGCTGGTTTGGGGAGACCCAATAGACTTGAGCCGCAGCGGGAGGAATAGATTGATACGGCCCTTACTCCTGGATACACTGATCCCTACATTCCTACACGCCCGTCATACCTATATTCTTCCTATGACTATCTCTCCTTCCTTTCGTAAAAAAGACTCTCCACACAGCATCCACAAAGATGACACAAGCCCTGAGGGAAATTATTTTCCGCAGGGCCTCCTGCGTGGAGCTAGTGTAAAAAAAAAGTCTGGAGCCAGTGAGATTACGGTATTTTGTTAGGATAGAAGTAGTGCGGAAGGGAAGAAAATGAGGAAGCAGAAGGTGGGGAAGTACCTACCTGGCTATTTAGATCTGGTCACCAAATACGGCTAAAGCTTTCAAGATATGAATTTGGGAAGCGGTTTTAGGTATCTTCGCCCCGAGAACCATTTATTGAATAACCAACACCTCTGCCATAGGTCACATCAAGCGGATCGCTACATTTGGTGATTTAGCATTCAACATCTCATCTCTTCTAACCCTGAATTCGATTCCAATCTACCATATAATTTTGAAATTTACCAATGTAAACAAAATTAATATAAATAAATTCTACTTCCCTCTCTCTATAATTTTAATGATGGCCTTTACACCCTTGCATGGTGTAAACCAGAAACATTCGGAAAAAACGTGCCGCAAATATTCCACGTATTATTTGAAAAAAAAAAAAATTGTGAAATAACACAAATCATTCAAATAAAATGAACCCTGCGCCCTCCGGATTCCTAGCCGACTGTCACAAGTTATGGAGTGTTAATAGATAAAGTAGAATTTAAAAATATATATATTTATAACGACTTTACGACGGGCTTACATTACATTATCAGTTTGATTAAGTGTGAAAGTGAAGTGAAATGATACCAATCGAAAGTCAAGGTTCCCTCTCTGAAGAGATCGGTTCATTCATAAACTTTTCATGAATGGTCGTAAATGTATGCTTACATATTCATAAGTAGTATTAGTGTCCGTGAATAAAATATGCCTTATTATTTTTATTGCTTGTAAAAAGTGTTGAGAATTTTATCTGATTATTATATACAACACAGTACACAGCAAAACAATGCCTTATCATTCAATCAGACAAACACTTATAAAATATTAAAATACGAACGCGGTTCGAGTTGTTTATTCGTTTCGACAGTCCCGGTGTTTGCGGATTATTTAGGATGTTGTTAGTAAGTTGTTAGCTTGCAAGTTGTTAGCGGGCAATCAAACGTATTTCTTTTACTTTTTATTAGAAGATGTCCTCAGTGGCAGAACGGTGGGAGGGTACAAGGCTTAAATGTCGTGGGTTAGAATCTTTGAAAGAATACGCTACGCGGAATTAAACTGTAGAAATTGTGGGAAATGCACGAGAAAGTCAGGATATGTCAAGAATCAGAATAAAAGAAGTGTACGTATAATAGTCCCTGCGAAAGCTCGTCCATACGTCATTCTTTTCACACGTCTTGTATGAAAACGAAAATACAGAAGATACCAGAACGATGACGTACCTACGACCTCTAGTTGAGACTAGTATAATTATGAGACGTCGTATGAATGTGAATGTAGCAATGAGATGTATCAATACTTAATGGGTAGCTAGTTTTAAGCTTACAGAATTATTTAACTTTACGAAAAGAATATCATTATTCACTCGGCGTCGTGAAAATCGCACATATTGCAAAATCTTATGAGACAATAAATCGATCGTCTTTTTCGGATGTCCTGCGTCGGCGACCTGATCCACGCCTCCAGATGAAGCCACCAGTCTCTTGAAACCGTTGAAAAATCCGTCTAACGGCAAGACGGCTGCCGAGCAACATCAAACTGTCGCATCCCTGATTGCAGTAGTGCCACCACTTGAGCGCTTCGTCAGCAGTGGTGTCCATTTTAAGGGATTGTTTTCTAGCTCCAATTATTCACTGATTGGATTAAACTGCTCCTTATCACATGTAAAGATTTATTATTTATTATGTAAAGGTTACTAAATATACTTTCAATTAATATCAATATTGTTTGGGTTAAGAATGAGTGGCTCGAGGAAACTTACGCTTGAAACTTATTTTGAAAGTTGTTCGATTTTTGTGACGCTGGGTGTATTTACACCTCGTCTAATAGAAGAAAATTTCCTGATCATCATCCCGGTGAGACACCACCATTGAGTTTAAAAAAGTTGTTAATGATGAATTTAGCTATATTTGTAAAATTGATCTACATATCTAGACAGATTCTTTAATATCGACATTTATTTTTTCTACTGCTTTCTCACTCGAAGATGTCATAGTCCCACTGTCTCCGGGCAGTACGATTTTTGAATGGGATCATGTTAACGTACCCTTATAAAAACTTTCCTAAATGCTCACCTGTGTTTTTCAATGGTTTCAAAATATTGTATTACCTAATTACATATCTCTCGTAATCTTTTTTTTCACGACCATCGACACTATGTCGATATGTTTTGTGATGATTGATAAACTCATTTTTTTCAGATCTCTAAATATGACCCATTGAAATCTAATTTCTTTATTCTCCTTCCCTCTCGGGCAGGTGTCGGGCCTCAATGACAATCCAAATTTTATCAATGAAGTGAAACGTCTTTCAACGGACACTACATATAAATAATAATGTATGAAATCAAGTTTTCGAGTAATATTTCTTCGAAAAATTAACTCTAATTTTAAAACGAAGCCAGTAAGAAAATGCAACACATTTGTAAAATTTAACGAAGTAACGAAATCTCTTATAGTTATTTCATATTTTTCGATAAAGCTCAGAACATTTTAAATTTATTTTCTTGAAATTTTATTATGTATTAAAAAAATATTTTTATACCGACTTGATTTCTTTGTGTGAGCTTGTCAATCTCACACAACAAAACCTCTATCAATGGTTAATTAATTAATTCAAATAATAGATTGTTTATTTAAAACAACAAAATAGTTCACCGAAGATTCCTTCGGGCAAAGCTTCTGGCTCTCTAGGTAAGGACGTGCGAATATCGAGTTATTTTTGGCGAAATTCATGTTATTTTTTTAGGAAATTCGCGGTTTTAATATAATCGACGGTATTTTGCAACAAAAGTGATCTTATACCAACTTTTTGGAATTTTGCTGTAAAAAATTGTGCAATGCCTTTTTTTCCAAAGGAATGACACTACACGCCATTATTGGTGTTTACTGAATTCTCTTTTATAAATATTTAAGCTTGTGAAAACAAAGGACGAAAAATAGCAGTTAGAATTTATAATATTACTTTCTTATTTTAAAATACGATAAAATCACGGAAAAATCCGAAAAATTGCTTTATTTGTCCGAAAATTTGCGAATTTCGTATTAAAATTCGCGCTATCGGAAATGCGAATATTTCAGTTCTCAAACATTGATAATACGAAAAATCAATAATTTTCCTTCATAAAAACAGAAGGTACTGTCCGTTTCAAATAAATTCTTAACATCCAGCAGATCAGTACCTACACAATGGCCAAGCCTCTCAGCTCTCATCAGATCATACCAGGAGAGCAGAGCACAGAGGAGACGGGTCCTGTCGCTACACCTCCCTGCGGCAGATAGGATCTCAGGACCGCCAACAAACACTCCCACATCCGGGACGCACAATGACGACCACAATTTTATAACGATATGGTCACCAACCTTGGAATAAAATCATCACTGTTTTTTATATTTATTTTGTGTCTGTTAATTGAAATATCACAACATAATAATATTATAACAAAAATAATAAATATAGAGATATTTAGCGCTTTTGGCTTTTAGAAATTTTGTTCAATAGCACCGTTCCCCTTGTGATGTTTTGCTGTGCTAAAACATCTGTTCTGCCGTATGGTATCTTGAACAAGCCATGACGATAACCACTGCTGAAGTTTTCAGTCAGGTATAATAATGTGTAAAAAATTTTTTTCTTTTTAATTTATTGAAAAAATGATGGTGAAACTAGTCCGTGAATAATCACAGGTTAGTATTTCGTAGTAATATCTCGTCGGAACATGTTTAAAAACGATTGATTAACAATTAGCAGTGCGCGTGGACCGGATTCATCTCTCATCTAAATAGCATACTCGTACATCAATGGGGATAGTCTGAATTCTTGACAATTCTCTTGGCTCTTGACTTTCTTTGTGATACAATTCTGATTCTAAGGGATCCATCGTAACTCACCTTTCCGTTACATATCTACGTTGTTTATGGGAAAAGTGAAGAATTTTCAATGAATATCTCATCTTCAGTAATGCAAAATAATTTAATTGAAGATGGCACCATTGAATGGTCACCCCATTCTTCCTGCTTGTGAAGCTAAGCATTTAGTAACTATAATCAATGCCATCGGTCCATAATCACTAAGCATATAGTGCAGCAGACATACTATTATTTTAATTATACCTTTAGTAATGTATACCTGCAATCATATTCCAGATGACAATTTTTGAACCAGTATATCTGTATTTGCGTTTAACGAAATGGTATCGCGCAAACCGTTGAATCAGCATGCCTACACATGGCTGCATCCGCACTTATAAAAATGTGAGAACTTATTTAAAAATATCTCTATCACATCTACGGCTTTTTAAATATCATTAATTAAAAAAATCTCCTATATTTTTGTACACTATATTAAATCCACATGTTTACCGAAATTTGAAAGATCTCCCGTGGCCTTTAGAAGTTTACGTATTTGTGGAAATTATATTTTAGGGTTCAGTTTTAGAGTATATCATCATTTTTCATCTTCATATTTTTATTTATCTTTACATTCTTTGGAAGAAAAAGATGAATCTATCATGATGATGTAATGGTGGGACTAAAGGCAGTAGAGAACCTCAAACATGACTGTTTGACGATGTTAAAGCCTGGATTTAAGGAAACGGCAACTTTATTATGAGGCCAACTTTAACCCTAGATAATTTCCATTGTTAATGTTAATCAAAATAATAATAAATAACCATTCGAATTTTTAGCAAACATTTGTGGAAACGTAGTTTTAAATTGTTTCTTTTTTATATTTTCATGTATTAAATTATGTAATGAAAAGGTTATAATTTAAACAACATTTTAACAAAAATATCTACTTTCAAGTTTTGTATTTCAAATCAAATATCAAATGGCATTACTTTTTTGAAATTATTTCACCTTTCAACTTAATTTCACCTTTAAAAACTGAATACAAAACAACAATTGCCTTTTTTCTTTGACATCGTGAAGAGAAAATATATTAATCAACGATGACAATAGAAATCCTTATATTTGTTTGGCGCAGGCTGGACAAAAACATTAAAACCACCAAAACCGTTTAACTAACCATTCGACAAAATGTAATAACTATATAATGTAACTGACTAACTAACGGCTATTCTCTCGGTAGAAGCATTCAAAATGATGCTTGTCATTTTGAGGAATTGTAGGTATCTAGGATTAAAAAATTCCACTCAAAATGGAGAGATGAAGCTAATAGAGTTACACAGCTATACTGAATTAAATGTTGGCCAAAATAAGATACTAGATACGAAAAAAATATGAATGCTTTCTATGATCTAAAGTAGGTATATTAATAATATTTATATTTACGAAACGGTACGGGTTTCAACATTTTCATTTTATGTAATCTCTATAAATCTAGATAATGGGTTTGTATGTGAAATATTTGGTCTGTCCGTGTATTGTGTACTTTGGTTTAGTTCATGTTTTTTTAATAGATCTCTGCTATCAAAAAAAAGTCTTTCTTTGAAACGAAGAAATACATTTACGCGAACTGTAATTCAAATCGTGTAACATTTTTACCACGATGTCGAAATGGGTCTTTTCCTTAACCAAAAGCTCTTAACGACTCTATACAAAACTGGCTCCACAATCTCTATCGATTTTATTTTATTATTTGGAATCCTCGGGGCTAACACCGCCTCCTTATCACCGGTTTAACCTGAACACACTACACCGCGCACTGTCTGCCACTGTATACTACTGCGCACTACTATCCACCGCCACTGCGCACTTCGGTGGCACTTTCCCATGGGTTTATCTAAACACGCAGAGTGGGCGATATCTTCTTCGTAAGCCGGACAGGCTCCGTCCAGGATTATACGTAAATGACCATTATATCTTTGATGCAAATTGTTTTTTTATAAATTTAACTTCAAGATGCCTAAGAGAGCACGATGAGAGCAAGTGAATCAAATATTTAAAAAGTACAGATGATTGAAAATAATATCTTGACATTTGTACCCCCAATTGAACGTATTCTAAGTTAAAGAATTTCAGCCCAACACATAATGGACAGTAAATAATATACGATTTATTTACTTAGATAGTTCAAGTAAGAACTTAAAACTTAAAGCTAGTGGTAATAATCATTAAGACCCGATGATAAAGAATGATGATGAATTATTACCCAGTGAGGCCAACATTACTGGAAAACTTTGAAATGTAAAAAAAAATATTGTACCAAATAAAAAAAAATAAAAAAATCAGACGGAGAAGAAGACTACATTAGCTAGATCAAAGTACCTAGGTATAGGAATCTAGGTGGTTCTGTTATCTATGGATATTATGTAACATAAAAATAGCCGATAACAGCCAATCTAGGAATCTATGGATACTACGTAACATTAAAATAGCCGACAACAGACTATTAAGGATTCTTGGTGGTTCTGTTATCTATGGATATTATATAACATTAAAATAGCTGACAGAAACCAATATTGGAAACCATCCCATGATTATGTAGGTCTTTTTTGATTTTATGGATTCTTTCGTAATCCTCTAACCAGCTAGTGGCCACCAGAAAATATTGCCAGGATGATGAGAGGACACTTTCACAACCAAGTGGGTGCCTCTGTGAAATAGACGACGAATCGGAACTGGAAAGGCGGGAAGTAGTTGTGGGAAGATTGGAACAGGATGGATAGACCAGATGTCTAGAGAATAAATGCTTGGGACCTGACTGGTGCATAAAATCATCTCCATGATAATGATTATCAGCATTTATTCCGAGAAGAAGATTTAAAAAAAATATGGTGACTGAATTGTAATATTTTATCAAGTGCTAGAGTTTCGTGTGCACAAATCAATCGAATCGCTTTTAGAATGGTCCATAGATGTACAGATACCTGCGGCTTGAGCTATCGCTTATAGCTAGCTGTCGCATCATTCAGGACGGAAGCGCTATCCGCTATCCGCTGTCCGGCAACAGGGGCCGAGTTGACCGGGGCAGCGGGGCGCACGGGGTGTGATTTAGTGGGACCCCGTATCAATTAACTCGTATCTCACACGGCGGCTAAATAATTATGTCCTCTCTCGCCAGTGGCCCCCTTAATTAGGAGCACCCGTCCTCGCGAGGGGAGGCGGGAGGGGCGTCACGAAAAGGGAAAAGGCAGATAGCGCCCCCGTGAAGCGTGTTCTTGGAAGAGTGACCTTGGCTCACACTAATGAAGATCTTAATTGGCTTCCCTTCGGGTGGACCAAGCTACAGGAGCGTACTACAATTCTAATAAATTCAGATAGTCACTGATCGAGTCAACACACGACTGTTATTGTTTATTTTAAAAATGTTACCAGGACTACTTAAAATCAATGCATATTGGAATATCAAAATTTTTATGATCCCATTAAAAAAATATATTTATAAAAGTGAATGAAGTAACGTTGTGTTTTAAATGCAATATTAACATTTCGATTGAATATTTGTATTTTTTCTTACTCTACGTCAAATATTAAAACAATATAATTTTTTAAAAAGCACGAATGTTTTAATGAGATTTTATTGTGTGCATAATTTGCAAAAAAATAATTAATTACACTGACTATATAGTCGCCGATCAGGCAAAAGTCACAAAATCACAACACACATTTTTAAGGTACTGCAAATCTGAAGCTAAAATATATATCACATTAACTTTCATTCAAATTTAGATATATCAAAACTTGTGCGTGTGGGTTGGTAACGTTTACAATGTTTCGTTTAATCCAGTTTTCATATAATTTAAAACACCCGTTTTCATTCATTATTTATTACTGTAAATTATGCGCAGAATACTTCGTCACGTCACTCAAAGATCAATTATTCGCGGTAACCTTTAATAGCGTCGCAGCGTCCAGCTCTGGACCTGTGTGATCCGTCCACCGGATACCGGGGCTCAAAACCAGTAGCGACTTGTGGGCGGCTAACGACCTCTGCAACTTCTTCCTCTTTAACTGGATCCCGTCTGCTGTAGCTGCCATCTAGTAGCTGGTAACTGGTAGATGGTACCCCGTTGCCTACAGCCCGTTGCCTGTATGTTGACCGTGTTGCCCGTTGCGCCTGCCTTCCCCGCACTCCCTCGCGAGGACAAGTGCACTCTGCCCACGACAAATGACGTGGACCATTAAATGATCAGGCCTGTAATCTGTCGCGTCCGTTCGATCCTTGAAAGGTTTTTTTTTAAATTATGTAGCAGGAGAATGATAAGGAATACGCTGCGAGGTGCCATTAGAAATCTTCAGCATTGTTTTGATTCAATTATGTACATATTCTTTGGAAACAAACATCTACACTAAGTTTCATGATTTAAAAGGTAGAATACCCATTTATTTTAAATAAGCTCCACACAGCAGGCCCTGAGGAAAAAAATCCCTCAGGACTCATATAATCTTTGGAGATGCTATGCAGGGGGTCTTTTAGGGAAAAGATGGAGAGAAATTTCTGCAAAGGACAAAGGTTAGAGGAGTGGATTGGAATCTGGGGGTTGAATGTGTGGCGAGACGGACGTATGATATTCTTACACTTCGGTGCAAGGTGAGAGAGAGTCCGGTTGGAGAGGTCGATTCGACCCACCACGCTTTAGGTGGGCCAAGACCTAGACAATCCTCGCCCCATGAAACCGGGCACCCCTGCTAAGTCACCAAACGTAGTGATTAACCTGGGGTGACCGGTGGCAGAGTTATTGGTTATCCAATGAATGGTTCCCGGGACAGCGGTACCCATACCAGCCACCCAAAATGAACTAAAAACAGTCAAAGGCAAGAATACCTATGACTCGATACAGAATAGATTGGTTTTATTTGCAGAAAGGTGTAAAATCACGTAGCGAGATATATTCATTAGGAAGTCCTCAGGGCTCCGTAGTGTAAAGTATGTCTGTAATACGGCTTCCAAATATGGGCTCGAGTATAAGCTGAGCAGCTAGTAGTTTGGAAGTGAGGCGGTGGGGATCTCCTAGACCTAGAACCTAGCCCTCGACCAGTCATTCTCTTTTCAAGCAACAATCATCCGCTTTTACAATGAAATTCCTGAATTCCCGACAAGAAGCGGCACAAAAGGATTGGCGGGTAAATTGCTCCCCGGTTTAATAAACTTTTCCCCGTACGTTCATTTGAATACTTTACGAGGTATATTGTGAAAATATTTTTGTACGTCGGAGATTTTCTGAATTTTTGCGGATTTTTTATTTAAAGAATTTTCTTCTCTGGAAACGTTTCTGTTAGCTTTTGAAAAGAGGTTTTTGGCTTTTATTTGCGTTTGTTATCTAACTATTCATATTTTTAGCGAAGGGCAGCATACGCATACTGTATTTCCGTTGCAATGAATTTGAAATATTCACTTTTTTTTTTTTTTAATTTTGAGTAGATACATCACAATATTACGCTATTATGTGCATTTTTCTGATAAGCCTATATAAAATGGATGTGATCTTCTCGAGTAACGAAACTTAGTAATAAATAATGCCTTATTAGGGGCTTCAAAATTACACTAAAAAACGCATTGTAAATTAATTTAGTAGTTATATCAAAATGAAATACTTTGTATAAACCACTTATAATAAATAATAATCTATATGTTTCAAAGCCAATGGCTTTTTTGTCAGGATAATGAAAATTAACTAAACTTATAAATTAGTATTAGTTTTTATTATTCAATACGTTTAGGTTAGGCACACAATGATAAATATATATGTTACGATCGCAAATAGGTAAAACACCATTAAGCCATTTTTATTAAATTTCTGTGCATAATTCTTTTGAGTTATTTCAAGAAGTTAGTTTAAAAAAACAGGATAGCATTATTTTACATCGAAATTATGAAAACCAAATAATCACTAGGTATCATTAATACATGCTCATTCTCGCATTCCGTTGATGTAAGTAAGTAAAAAATAATTCAATGTGTACAAAGTGTGCAAAGAATTATTCGGAAGTGTAAAGATTACGAGAAAACATTCTTTTTTATAATAAAAGTAGTGGATATAAAATGCTATAAAAATCATCCCGTCGAAAATCTATTTTAGAATGTAAAGTTTGAATTAGTTTTACGAGAATGGTGTAAAGTTTTCACTTTGTGGCTTGAAGCGTTTTACCCATTACGGTCGATTTGAATTAAAAGAACAATCTTATTTTTTATGGGTAAATTAGAGTAAAAGTAATTTCACTGAAAATGTATTATATTATTTAAGAAAAATGGCTATACTTTAATATTTTATAACACCAAACACTACAACTACCCACCATATTATTATAAACAAAAAAAAAACACAGATGTAAAAGAATTTTTAATTCACATTCCTAACGGGACATCGCCGGTGAAATAAAATATTACGTAATTGTAAAAAGCATTCACTTTGTGGCTCATCATAATTTATAATAAAAACACATAAATTTGTTTTTGACCACGATAGTTTTATTTTCACTCTACCGGTTTCGGAAGATCCCTTCCTTCGTCAGGAGAATATTTAAAACTAATCTACTACACAAAATATTGACACATAAATACAAAAATGTTAAGTGTTTGAGGGAGATGTCGACAAAGTGGAAGGGGTAATTACGGGAATTCCAGGAAGAACAGAGCGGTTAACTGGAACAAATTTAGCCACTCAGGCATTTACCAACTATGTTGCAATGATTGTCAATCGTTCTACATAGGTAAGACAACTAGAAATATAAATATTAGAATCACCGAACATTTAAGATGTTTAAATAACAATAATTTTTCGGAGTTTGCCAATCATCTCATTTCCACCGATCATACTTTTAATAAAGATACAGGGGTTAAAATTCTTCACCGTAGTAATAAAGGCAAAAAATTAGATAATTTAGAAGCACTTGAAATCAGAAAATCCATCAATAATAACTCCAGTATAATAAATAACCAAATTAATCTGTCTTATAGTCCTATTCTTGACATATTTCCAGTTAACCGCTCTGTTCTTCCTGGAATTCCCGTAATTACCACTTCCACTTTGTCGACATCTCCCTCAAACACTTAACATTTTTGTATTTATGTGTCAATATTTTGTGTAGTAGATTAGTTTTAAATATTCTCCTGACGAAGGAAGGGATCTTCCGAAACCGGTAGAGTGAAAATAAAACTATCGTGGTCAAAAACAAATTTATGTGTTTTTATTATAAATAAAATATTCTCCGCCTCCCTCGACTCCTTATTCCATATACCTATCTTATATCGTAAAGCCAAATTCTTAGACAAAACGCGGGCCATAAATCTACTCTTGTCTCCGTGCTTCTGCCTCTGTCTACCTGTCTCCAGCAAGCTTCTATACAACAAACCAAATGTTTTATTTTGCAAATACATTTTTTATTTCAATATCCACTGGCAAAACCGAAGAATGTGTTCTTGAGTTTTAGAAAAGGAAAAATATATCATCACATCTACGCTTTTTTGCAGTAACTTTGCCGAAGTAAAATAGCATATTTTCAGGATGTGTCGGCCGTGTACCAAAAATCTTTTGACAGTGTTATTTGATACTTTCAGGCAGATTTTATTTCAGTAAAATAGTAACACGGATTTATGATACTGTTATAACTGGTATCTAAATCGAAAACTTTTATTCTTAAAGATTTTGATGAAGTTTATTATCGTTGTTTGCTCGAATACTTAAGTATATATGGATTTATAAAATTATTTTTACAAGAGTCCCAACTGCACCCAACGGTCTGGAGCCAGTGAGACGATGGCATCCCTCAATGGGGTAAGTTGAGAGGCTGAAGGTAGTGGGGAGATGGAAGAGATGGGGAAGACCAAGATGAGGAAGTACTTGGCTATTCAGATCTGGTCACCAAACACGGCCAAAGCCATATCAAGCAACGTTTCATTTGTAAATGGTGGTCTTACACTAGGACGATACCGATAGTTTCTTCTATTCTGGAACATGCCACAAATTTATTATGTCTTATTTAGAAATGAGTAAGTAATATCTTATTTATAAATGAGAAATGATGAGTAAATTGCGAAATAACACTATTGCGAATAAAAATTCAATTTACTTTACTTTTTACTTTTTACTTTTTACGCCCGCCGGGATTGAACCCGCGACCTATGGCTTGCTAGTCAAGATCCTTACCCCTCGACCACGGAGGCCATCATTCATTAGTTGTGTTGTCTTTTTTATATTTTTTTTAATAAGATACATTCCCACTATGAGAATAACCTGACAATATTTGAAAATCTCCTTTTACTAACGCAGAACGTGGAAAATTTTGCTTATGTCGTAATGGACGACTTGGCTAACCGAGTAATCAAATTCAAAACTCACGATACTTGGTTGGGAACCAGATTTAATTCCAAATCAGCCATTGACCGGTCAATTAAGTTTTTGATCTGGTCTAGTATTTGCTCTATGTTCTATGGATGCTATTGGAGTTGGGTAATGTAATTCTTTTTAACCATGTTTCCAGGGTGACTCTAAGCTCGCATTACCACTTACATCTACAATAATCTTTATTTGTAAAAATATACATTTCTCAATATTTAGTATGTAACAAAATCCTATAGATGTACACCTTCACATTTAGATGATCCAGAAGTTTCAATTGTTCCTATTATATATATAATGTTATTCTATTATTTCCTTATTATTGGTTTAACTCGTTCACCAAGCACAAGATTGAGTTTCTTCTTTGGTGAGATTGCGATCATAAATATATTTTGTACCGATATGTAATTTATATAACACCACTGAAACCACTTATATGTATATTAATTGAAACTAAATGTATATAAACAATATCTGTTAAGATGTATTCTTTACATCTGATTTAAGAAACCGATTGTTGAAAGATCTCTCTCACGTAGTAGACCAGGTAGTGTACTAAAGGTTTGAACTAAAGTTCCTTAATATCGTGAATGTGTCACTGAACTTGCTCATGCCATACAAGGCAGAAAAAGAAGCATAATTATCAGCAATAACAGTTACCTACTGAAAAAAGAGCAATATTAGCCTTTGGTTTGAATTCTATCGACATTTTCAAGGCATCATTAAGTGACTCCTGGGGTGTATTTCGCTCCGCGGACGTCAAATGAAAATCGTTGTGACTCCTGAGCGGGGGGCAAGGAGCCGGGTCTATCGGATAAAAAGTGGCTAAATGAAGAAATGTAAATGGATAATGACTGTGAGTGACACGTGTGGACGGGCCTAAATGTTTGCCGTGCCGTAGGAATAGTTACGCGTGCCGATCAATGATGAAATAATCACGGACGATGCGTTCACCAATAATAAGACACTGGGTAAAAATAAGCTCAATTTCTTAAAACCAAAAAACTCTTTTACTAGAAGGTTAGTTGTACCCACTTCTGCTTTGAGGAGTGGGAAATAGGGAAAGGGGTGGTTTTAGTAAATTATTATAAGAAATAATTAGTCGCCTTTGATATCAATACCAATTGAAAATACCTAACAAAAAAAATAATTGCCGCCGAAGGGATTTGAACCCGCGCCTTATGATGTCCGGTGAGATGCTCTGGACCACTGAGCCACGTCGGCTTATTTCCAACCAGCTAAATAATTCAATATGTACTAGTACTTCAATCAACAATTACTGCTTATTATATTTTTTCCACCTGTAAACAACCAATTTTATTTTTGTAGGAAAAGCTTTGTTAGTATTAAATTTCTCACTAGATGGTGTCGTGACTATTATATCTACATTTGTTGATGAAATATTTTGACTTAATTTATATCCTTTGTGCTATGCATAAAAACCTTGTCTTATAAACATTAGTTTATCTTTAAAAAAAAGTGGGTTTAGTGGTCCAAGTAACCATCCACTTGCTTTGAAGGAAAAATGTGCAAAAATTCATTAATCCCAGAAAAAAAGTATGAATTTGTATGAAAACAGCCACCCACAGTCCCACAGTCACATAGTTATAAATATTATAGAAGAACATATTTTCTTTGGTTTCGAAGACTATTCTATGTAAATTATAATGTGGTATATATATTTGCGTAATAATTTACAATAATCGTAAGCAGACTAACAATACGACGCGTACTCTTTTTCGTCCGACGAGTCGAAAACCAGTCGTCAGTCTTTCCGATTCTTTTCTCATAGATTTTTTTACATTATCTCCATACAAGAGTCCCCAGAAAAATAGTTTTATTCAAAGCCTATGTCATAGGAGATGTAGAAAGGAGGAAATACAGAGGCCGGAAAACCGTTCAAAGTTCCACTGTTGAAATCAAGAACGAGTTATAGAAGCGACCCGTTCTCATGTGATGAATGTCAATCGTGTACATATGTTGGGCACGCGTTTCCTTACTATACACCGGTGCCGAAAGGACTAATGACGCTATTCCTCGGAGCATCTTCCACTGTGATACCGGTAGAACATTCTACATCCTTTGATATTATATTGTCTTAGTAGTCTCGTCGCGTCACACTTCGCTATATACGGTCGTCCGGGAATGGTAGCGGCTGGTGGACTCGGACGTTGGACAGACATTACGTGTATCACCTTCTCTGTTCACAGTGTCCACCGTTCACCGTCCACAGTCACTGTCCACCGGCCAGGTCATAAAGCGAACGTTCTAGTCATTGAGTTAAAAGGTTGGCAACAAGAGGTATTCAATAAACCTAGTATGACATAATACACAAAGGTAATAAAATAATACCAAGTGAAAAATATGACGCACTATACTTTTATCAATATTCACACAGATTTCTGTTGGTGACGAAAAATTTCAGAAAAAATCATTTGCTTACGTAATATAATTAGAGTGGTTCTAATTCTGAAGACAACCATTCAGAATAGTACATATAACTAGTTCCAGAACGGAGAAAACTTATTGATATAAAATATTGTTAACTAATTGAAAATCTGGTCAAATTATTCATATTCCTGCTAACGGGATTGACAGGTTTCCTAACAAACTATCGGTAAAACACGAATATGTCATAGGGATGTCGGAATATGTATTCATAAAAATTCTGATATTTTCGCATTTCATTTAAACAAATGTTCAGATATACTCTGAATGTACGGATAGTTTGTTTGTTTGACAGGATTTTAATAAATCATCTTTCAGTATCGCTCTAGTGAAAGACCACCATTCGGAATCGAAACCGTTTCTGGTGATGAGATCTAAATAACCAGGTACTACTTTCAATCCTTCATATTTGTTTTTTCATCACCTCCTCACTCCCTTCAATATCCCAACTTACCACGATTTGCGGTGTCGTTGTTCCATTACGGTATCACGAATTCCTAGTTCCTGACAGTCGGGAACAGTTGAGATTTGTGCAGTATTCTCTTAAAAACTGACCGTAAGGTGAAAGAGTACCGTCTTAAAATAAACTTTAATTTATATTGCTATTGAGCAAAGGTAATCGATGTGATTGGGTACTTATAGAAAACAATGCACATGTAATTGCCATTTATTAGGATACAGGGCTCGGGAGATGGTCGCTAAACTTGGTGAGGTCACATCATTCAGTCTCCAAGAGTAACCGAGAGGACTCAAGGCATAAGATAAACCGACTGGATCGACGAGATAAACAAGTTAGGCGGGATTATGTGATTATTACGCTATGCAAGGAAACGTGAAGAGTGGAAGAAGTTCTTCGAGACATATTTATGCAGCAGAGGATTGGCTAATCCATCGATAGTACATCTTAAATTTTAGGCTGTTGTTTTATACCATCACTCTCCCGCTCAATAAATGTATATATGTATACATATTTTTTTAATGTGTGTAACAGGCTCCATTTAATATACATATGAACAGTAGCAAAAATAAAATAATGCGTTATTAAATATACTAATTTCGGCTTTGGCTCTGTCTGAAATCCGGTTTAATGAACTCTAGAACTTGGGTTTGCTTTGAATTTAAGTGTCATTTTCAAAATTTGGAATTGATTGTGGAAATAATTCAGACAAGCTATAATTAAAATTTAAATACATTTTTATTTTTGTACAGATGTCTTAACAGTTGTAAAAATAATTAAAAAGAAATAAATAAAAAATTAAATCTCTTTTTATTTTCGGTAATGAATAAATGCGAATTTTGGAACCGGAAATTAACCCAACTCCCGACATCCTATCGAACTGAAACTGTCGATGACAATGGATTCAATCACCTTTTGGTGTCATTCAAGTACACGCTCGCGGACATAATTGCATTTCTCGTCGGACGAAATTACAGCAGTTAATATACGAAATAAATGTCAGTCCTACACGATCAGCATCTGGCAAGGTCGGTAATGCGGTTGACTCCGGTCCCTGGAAAGACATTTTCAAATAGATGATAATATGAGTGGCTTAGTTTCCTAATAAGATTTGGCAAAAAAAATCCTCCAAGCATCCTCCCGTAAAGCGACACACGAAACTTTTCACATTCTACAGAATATGGTCATAAATTATTTTCTTCGTTCGAATCGTTCATCATGTTGTCATCCCCATAAAGTTTTGCGTTTCAACCCCATTTAAATTACCTCAATCATAAACTATTCTCCCGAAAACGAAAGCTGCCATGCGAGAACCATTTTATATTTCGTTTTATGTCCCATTCGAGGCCATATAAAACCAATTTGTCATTACTAGTCAAATAAATAAAAATAAATATTGTATTTACTACTACATTTGATGGGTTCTCTGCGACGACCAAATGGCCTGATTAATAAAAGATTCCAATTTAACTCCACGGTTATTCGATCGCATATTCTGCAGATAACAATATTTTAAGGTAAAATTAATTACCCTCGTGATAAAAGCTGTAACGTATCCAAGTAATCTAGTGGACTATCAGCATAAGCAGGTTATTTGAATTGTGTACAAAATATATTTTTTTAAATGCATTGTGAATTTTAGTATAAACTTAGTTGACGTGTACGTGCACCCGGCGTTGCTCTACTTTATATAAATAATAATAATAAATTTATTTCACATAAAAATCATACATATAATATGCAATCCTCTAAATTAAAGTGGCAACCCTATCAACATAGTAAGCACACAAACAGACAGACATGGAGTAAGTACCTTTATTTTAATATAATAGAGATGTTGTTTTCAGTACATATTTGCTCATCACTCAAGTGTGCTCTAAAGCCTTAAAGGTTTAGGTGTCGCTTTGATATTTTTATTGCTTTCTAAATATTGTAATAATTTCATATATAACGGTCGAAGATAAACTAATTTTCTAGTGTAACATTTGTATTTGATGCCATATCTGTTAATTCATTATTATTTCATTTCGATTCCTTCTCCTCTCAGATATAATATATCCGAGTAGAATTAGTGATAATTTTTTTAAGGTTATTTTAGGGGTGTAGTAGTTATATTGTTATATTATGAATAAGTTTGATGTATTCAAAATGAAATTTAAAAAAACGTACTTGCAATATTTAAAAAAAAATCAATTTGCAAAAAAATCGTAATATTTCCTGTCCGTCACAATGCAATGCCTATTGACAATATTTATAGCGAATAACAGAATTCACCCCGCACTACGCGGCTTCCACAGGCGCTTAGCATGTGAGGGTGCTTCGTTAGGCGCGCACGCTTCTCGAGGCCCGGCACCGCATCGTCACAGTCTAAGCGCGCCCTAGGTTTGAATGAAGGGTGCATCTATTGAATATGTATGAAGGCATGCACCCTCCTTGGCTCTTTGAGGAGAAAGTGAAAGGTGGTTACAAACTTTCCGTTAAATTAAATGTATACATTTTTATAAATCACACATTCTTATTGTTTATCGTTTTGAAACATTTCAAATATCAACGTAGTTTCAGAAACGAAAGCTCATCACGCTGTGGACTCCAACTACATTTTAACGTTAATTGTAAAAAAAATAAACAAATAAACGACCCACGGGCTGTGTTTATGATATTTGATCATTGTGCATAAAATCAATATTTCTCACAATACGATTAAGAAAAAGGTATATGTATTTAATAAGCAAGGCTATTTTTTTCGATTTTTATAATCCTTCCCAAAGATAAAATCACGAGCACAACCCTTCAAATTACTCAGCAATCAAGCCACTTTACAATCGAGATATCCACAGCCACAACACACGAAATAAAAATAAAATCCGCATTCCTCTGACATACACTACAAAATATGGGATAAAGTATCTGAAGTATATTGCCTGTTCACTAATGTATGGAAACAGCTATCATATTAAAAAAAGCCATAGTAACGCTTGAAAATAATATTTTTAAGTACATTTTACATAAGTACATTTTTAAGTATTCCTAAATCATTCATAATTTTTATAACAATTTATTTATTTTATTAAAATAGTTTCTCTCATTCAACCAAAGGAACATTTTTTAATTTAATTTTAATACTTATAACATACGTATTTTTTAACATTTTTTTGAATTTGCTTAATCCAAGTACGTTTTTAATTTCACCAGGAACTAAGCTGTGCATCTGGATTCCTTTATATAGTAAACAATTGTGTGTTTTTCATTTTTTTTCTGTTATGATGTGCGTGGATGTTATTATTGAATTGTAGCGTGTCTCTAAGTAGGTTGGTACCAAATGACTATGCGTGACTAGGCTATGAAGACTGACAATTCCTTTAAATTCCTACCTTGGGTTTGTGCTCATACGACATGTATATCCTTGTTTGTTTATTTTTTTATTTTCTCTTGTTGTTTTTTCCACTTAACACCTCTTTTAAAAATTTTATACTGTTTTATTGTATGTAAAAATTTTATTTTTCATTTATCAAAACATTTATAATATAAAATTATATTACCTCCTACTATTGTAAATTTGTCATGATTTCTCTGCAGCAAGAAATAATATTTTTATGATTGACAGATGGGTGAACTATAAATTGAATAATTTGAGACCACCCTGTCTTTATTTTATCTCGCTAACAGGGTTATATGGCGTCTATACTTATTTGAGTTTACTACATAACTACACTTTAATACAACCGGGACGATACTCATCTACGGGAGGTAGGAGAGCCAGGACTTCAGGGGGAGGAAGGAAGTATAAAGTAAACAAAATATATGCACGGGGCATTGTGACGTCATTAGGCAGTCTTTGTTTGGGCGCCATGACATGCGCACAAATAATGCAATCTGTCTTTATTATCACCAGACAACGTATTACGTAAAAACTACGGTGATACGTTGTATGGAACGTTTACGTTGTAATTCGATTGGTTCTTAGGTTGATTGGACGAGTTGATGATACCGTTTATATGCTCGTATAAATGTTAACGTCGCTTTTATATACATCTGCGGGATTACTGTTTGAGGGATTGACTTTGTTAAAGCTTGTTTTTATCGAGGAGTGAAAATCTTTAATACGTTTTTATGCATATTTTTCTGAAAACTTACTTTCAAAATTCGGTTGACAATTTTAGGCTAATTTATTTTATGTAATCGACTCATTGGAACTTGGAGAAACAAAATCAAAAAATAATTGAAATTTACGCTTAATTATTCGTTTCTTACGCCGCTACGTTTTCTTTGCGCATGGCATCCCCGAAGAAAATACTGCAGACCGAAATTAGGATTTGAATTAGAATGAAGTAAAAACAAATAAGATTTTTTTACCTGTACAGCTGTGGCAAACGTTCGCGGTGTTAAACGATTTAGATTATAGGAATAGGGCATTATTAGCGCTTTTGGGAATAATTTCATTGCAGGATTTGTAAAGCTGAAAGTATGCTAAAAAGACATCAGACAAAAAGGCTGCAGAATGATCAATAAATAATTACAGCAGCATGTCTCTTCACAGCAGCAACCACATTTATTATTGTTGCATATTTATTATTGATCAGTTATGTAAATTATCAAATTATGTCCGAATTCTTGACACATCAGTTCCAATATTAAAAATAAAAATTTAAAGGGTTATCTGATAAAAAATATTGCAACATTTATTTCGTGTGTGAATTCTTGACACAATCGGTTCCAATTTTGAGAGTTCATTGAACCAAAATTCCAATCGCAGACCGACCCGCAACCGAAATAGTACCCATTGAGAAACGATAAAGGAGAACTAAATATTAACACAACATAATAAAAAGAATAAAAATATGTATGGTGATTTTTCACAAAAACGGCGCTCTACAAATTATCCAATTATTATTATTATTATTAGTATAATTTGTACGGTTTACCTATAGTTTGATTATTTGTGATATTACGATATATTATGAGTTATTCTGTCGGAGTCAATAAAAGCACTTATTTCCACATGCTTGCTAACTTTTCGACTAGTTTCCATTTAAAACTACGTAAATACGTTAAAATTGATATGTATTAAAAAATTGACAAATACAAACAGTAACTACTAATGCATTCCCGTTTGCAATTTTATTTCGTTACAATTACTGTACAAATCGCAAGTGCGACCAACTGTTGAATTTGAGAGCCACCTCTGGTCTGAAGCCCCAAAATAGCCCCAAAAGCCCTTGACTCTGTGCAGACATGGGAGGCCCGTTTGACAGATTCCTCTATCATGACACACGGATCGCAATCTTTTGAGCACATGCATAAGGTAGGTATGCTGACAATGTTCTACCAGTATTACAATGGAAGATGCTCCGATGAACTAGCGTCATTGATTCCTTTGGCACCGTTCCACAGTCGGAAAACACGCCAAATGCGCGCCTAACATAATATATAAATAATTGACATTTGTCACATGAGAACGGGTTGTTTTGACTACTCGTTTGTTCAACAGCTCGGTTGTGAAACGATTTGCTGACCACTGTGTTTCTTCCTTCCTACTGAGGGAAACTATTTTCCCCATGGCCTCCAGCGTGGAATTAATGTAAAAAAAAAGTTTTGTTTAGATAAAAACCAAGTCCATTGTTTACGTTTTGTACGCGGTACTTGTCAGGCTGCACCAGTGCATTGGTGGATATACTGCGTGTATCCGCCGTCACCCATCACCCCATATATCACGGTGTTATGGGCTTATTATAAAATTGATTGGATTTGGTCCATTCATCTAGTCTTTTTGTGTGCGGATTTTTTCCACGATCCGGCGTTTGTTGCCCTGTATTTTATCGCCCGTGACGCGAACGGTAATTCCGTGGTTGCCGTATGTCGCCACGTTTCACTCTGCTGTGTGGATGCACCCTTATACGGCGAGTTTTATGGATTCATATGAAACTTTAAATGCGAATTGATTTGAACGTAAATAGAGGTGAGAATTAGTGTACTCGTTTGATGGTTAATGAATTGGAGTGATTAATATTTACGATAATTCTAAGTCTAAAATCTTTATTAGATACGACATCCGCTTCCCGGTGGAAACTACGAATGCTAAACAAAGCTATTTATTTTATAATACAAAATATTATGATGAATTCAAGTCTTTTGTTCCATTCTAACGATAATATTAATGGTAATTATTCATTTAAACTATATTAATAACTGAATTATTTAAATCAATGATTTCGAATCTCTTCCATTTCCCTTCATGGAGAAAACTTACTCATATAAAATATTGCTAATTTATTAAGAATCACGTAATACGGTTAGAAACAGAGTTGCCGTCCTTTTACGAATGGATTCACTGGTTCCTAGTAAACTTTCAATAAAACACGAATCGAAATGTTGCAACACGTGTTCTTAAAAAATCCAGTATTTTCGCATTTCGTTGTTGTATACTATTAGAACGAACGCAGGTACATGCACACATGTGTCGATATATTGTAAATGTACTAAAAGTTTATTATAAAATAGACTGCAATCCTGTTCTTAACTGGATTTTAATAAATCAGGAATACTTTTTTCTCCGTGTTCGTTTACAAATTATAAAAATTTATTCAAATTAAAAAAAAATATTTTCATAATTATCACTCGTATAATATCCCTAACGTAAGGCTATCGGTGAGCTATGGGGTTCTATAATTAAGTAACCAACTTCATTTCCATTGTGAGCTATGAAGCTTTGAAACAATCGTTAAAACGTATGATTTTTTCAACATTTTTCAGAGAAACGCAATGAATTATAAAAATAATAAATATTATAAACGGTTTTTCTAAAAAGGTGAATAATTTCTCAACTACAGAATAAATTTTATATTGTTGTACGTAATTGTTAAATCCCACAGTCAAACACTTTCAACAACTTTGCAACTCAAAAAAATCAACAACTTGTGAAGTCCTTCACAGCGAATTATCACAAAGGATATTTCATTTTAAATAAGCTTAAATAGTCCAGTGGCGCGACTTCACAAGTCGCCTGAATGGGACATCAATGAACCATGAAAATATTACATAATAGTTTGAAAGGGTGCTTAGTAAGGAAGCCAATTACGAAATGGCCTGCGGCATTTTGTTGGCATTATGGCACTTTTTCAATGACCTCTCGACCATTATATTTCAAAGAGTGCCATTAAAGCTAATACGGGGAAGTGAACGTTTCGTGTGACGTTAAATTATGTCCGTTGCAAGTGCTTACATTTTGTCATCTGTGCTTCTATCGATGACATTTTACTTTACATCATTATGTATATGAAGTCCAACTTATATGGCTGTTTGTATTATTTACTGTATATGGTATTATTTACTCTAAGTGCTTTTTTCGATGACATTTTACTTTACATCATTATGTATATGCAATCCAACTTTTTTGGCTGTTTGATATTATTTACTATATGTGCTTTTATCGATGACATTTTACTTTACATGTTTATGTATATGCAGTCCAACTTATTTGGCTGTTTGATATTATTTACTATATGTGCTTTTATCGATGACATTTTACTTTACATCATTATGTATATGCAGTCCAACTTATATTTTATTTGATATTATTTAGGTATATATATTTAAAAAAAACTAAATACACAATTTTTCGTATTTAAATAATTTGATGAACCGAAAAATAGTTTACTGTTTTTTAAAGACTAATATGAAAGCTACTTTTTCATTGAAATAACAACTTTGATAATGTAAATTGATAGAAAAAATTTCATAAATCTATTTTACATATGACATATTCTTTCACTAGCAAATTAAAGTTTATTTTATAAAATAATATTAAAATTAATTTTCATGTCGAATACTAAAGATTGAAAATATGAATAATACTTTTTAAAATAATAAAACCATTGATTGAAAAATTGTATTAATTATAGAATTTTTATAAGTTTTATGTTCAAACAACATAGGTGCATTAAAACACAATACTTGTATTGTGTGTTTTTGACCTAACCGGTTTTACCATTTTACAAAATATCTAGATATCATTTGAAATGGTGAAACATGAGTATTGTTAAAGTATTAAAAATCTCTTCAAATTATTGGTAACCCTCTTAAATACGCGATTGCAGGCCGTTTTCTGGTATTTTTTAAACAAATTTGTAATATATAGGAACACATGCTCATGCACCTGCATTTGTCTTGATAATATACAATGACGAAATGCGGATATATTATGATTTTTATGAACACATGTTGGTAAAACGTGAAACTTATCAATTCATTCGTAAAGGGCCTGCGATCCCGTTTTTAACCGGTTTACGAATAATTTGAAGAGATTCTTAGTAAATAAAAAATATTTTGTATCAGTAAGTTTTCTACGTGGAAAGATAAATACACATGTTATGTTTCACACAAAACGTTATAAAATCTTAACATCCCTCTGTATTGCTAATTGTTGTTTTAAATATTTTTTTTGTTTCGCCTGTAGTTCGAGCTTTGCCCGTTAATAAAAAGTTCCTTGTTTAAAATCGTAATAAAGCTTTGTGGATGTAATCAGAAGCTGATTTAGCCGCAAAAAATCATTCCGACCAACCAATCTGATAACAATTTCACAGTGTCGTGCGCGCGCACAATTGAAACGGCCCCGTGAAAGAGCGGATTAATTCGTATCTACCGGAGAATCGGCGCACAAAGCTCTGCAGTGTTGAATCATCACAGGGAGATGCTTATCAGATCACATCACATGAAGTGACGCCTTTCGCCCAAAACATCTCCATTTGGTACCACAATCGCTACCCTCTCACCTCTCTGCTCCCTTGGTCCCTGGTCCCTGGTCCCCGGTAGGTACTCTCGCTCGGGCTCCCCAGCCGCATTAAAAATGCAAAGAACTGCAGGTTTAGGGGTGCACTGTCAATGCTGCGCAAGTGTCATTGAGTGTTTGTGACCATATTCAAATTTATTTACAACACACGTAATTGCTTAATAATGACATAAAAATATTAAAGAACCCGTCTCCACATTCTACTAGCGCAGACCAGCGAAAAATCACGGGATATTAAATTTCAAACAGAAAAAAAAAATCTGTTTAAATAATATATTATAGGTAGGTACCTAATTTATCGTTTTTCTTCACAAAGACAGTTTAAATTTTGGAATTTAATACTAAAATTCAAAGCAAATTTGACTTTATTGAACATGAACAGATTTCACGCACCAACACCCAAAATCAGTATTTTAAATAATTGTTTAAATAAGTGTTTTTTTAACCCAACGCGACGCATGTTATTTTTAAGTACCTACGAATTTCATTGAGTTCATGCTTTAAAAAATCTCTTATTCTAAATAAAAACCTGTGATTCGGGTTCTAGCAAAATTACATTTTAATATGTGAATAGGCATATTAATACAAGAGTCCCACTTACTTGGAGGCAGTACCTACCTATAACATCATATTTTAACAAAAAAAAATTGTTTTCAAAATTGGAACTCGTGTGTCAACAATTCAAACAAGCGAGAAAGCACCCGTTTAAATTATTGCGTTTTCAAGAGAGAGAGAAAAAATTGTGATCATTCTGCAATAAGTATTGTCCTTATTCTGATCAAAAATCTTAGCGCGGGAAAATCTAAAAATAAAATCACAAAAATCTTTTAAAAGTGACTGACGGAAATTAACGAAAGTTTTCCTTGTAGAATTTTCATTTTAAATAACCGTTCCTGCACCCCCCCCCCCCCCTCCCCCTTTCCGAAGCATGACCGACAACAAGTGAGCAGAAAGTGTTCGAATTTAGAATAGATTGTTTCATTTCATTTCGCCCGCCAAAGGTGTCGGCGTGGAATGGAGTTCTTTTGAATTCAAAATGCCCCAGGGGCGGTTCTGGCTGGGGCATTAAGGGCACACTAGGGTAAACCGGAGAGGGGCAGACCCTATCAGCGTTAGATCAGACCCTGGGGACATATGGATTAAAAGTGGCGTAGCTTTTTGAAGCTTTCCCGAACCCCCATTCTCGCCGATGCCTATTAAGCTAAACAGCTCGCTCAGGACTCGGAACAGGCAGAGAACTCGTCTCGTCTCGTGCTTTCCTCACGTTTGCGCTTTTGTAAACCTAATTACACTTCACAGAGACTAATGTTTTCCAGATAATTGAATAAAGCTTCGTGTATCATTATCATTTTGTTGTTGGATACAACAAAAGGAATCATTTCGTTCTTAATGTGTCTACAAATAAAAGAGAACTCTTACAACGATTTTTTTTTTATTTTTACCTTAGCTCCACACAGGAGACCTTGAGGTCAGAAAGTCAGATGAAAAAGTTTCCCACAACCGATTTCGCCAAATCCGGCACGCCACGCAGTTGGTGGGCAGAAGCATCAGCCACCAAGACCTGGAAAAAGCTCTCCACATGAACACTTCTGCTAAATATAGCAACCCGCTTGGAGTGATCTATGGTAGAGGTGTTGGTTTTCCAATAAATAGATCTCAGAGCAGCGGTACCCATGTCCGCCTCCCAAATTGAGAAATTGATGGTGAAGAAATCACTGCTAGAGTCGACACTAATACAGTACTAACTATCACACAGATGAATTAATAGCATACAGGATGCTTCAATCTCGATACTCAAATTCAGAATAGAAAAGCGATATTTTTTAATTTAGTTTTTTGGTACATTTGTCCCTGCTAGCTAAAAACAATAACTAATTTTGGCGTAAGCGGGAAAAAATCCTGTTTTCAATGACTTTTCGAACAACATCACTGTAGGCAGTAAGTGTGTATTGTCTTTGTGGTCAGCTTAAATTGAGCGATTTATAGCGTCACCCAATTCGACTTTTATTTTATTTTAATTTTAAAATAATACAGAACAGGCATTCTCGACCGGTCATTAAAATCTCCATTCAAGAAACTTGCACATAATACACATGTAATAATTCAATGCAGTTTGTCATTTCGCGGAATGCCGAGCCGTGTGAATTTGTTTCAGAAGAAAATTGACAGTGCCTATTTTTGGGCATTGAAAGCGTTCTGCGGCGGATAAAATAAGAAAATCACAGTTGCCAACTGTCTATGTCTGGCGCCCATCCGAACTTGGAGGCCTAACTATACCTAGCAATTATTATACTACGCTACTTCGTTTTGTCGATAATCCTAATTGATTTATTGTGTCTCCTTAACATAAATCTTGCAAAATTAACGTTAAACTAAATTCCAGCAGTTAAGAAATAAGCTTCACGTAGGTACTTAATGTTTTTATTGAACTCTTTATTTGAATTGCTAATTTAGATCAAAAGATGGAATAAACCAGTCAGTGGTCGTAGTGTTTTCAATTCCTAGGTTGGCCTCCAAGACGACACAAGCAACACTTTCTGTTTACTGTGATGGTAGTAGGAGATTTTCAAATATTATGGTTATTCGTAACCTGGGAATGCATGACTATCTTTAAAAACCAGGACATAATTATTGGAACATAATCTTTAAAAAACAGGACATAATTATTGGGACATAATCTTTAAAAAACAGGACATAATTATTTTTATACTGGTAGTATCAGGCTAGAGTCCCAACTGCCCGGAGCCAGTGATTTCATGGTATCTCCAAAAATTGTGCTTCTTGGTCACCAAAGATGGCTAAAGGTATTTTATTTTTTAATTTTTATTAATTATTATCAAAGATACATAGGAGAGGAGTACTCACAGACCTCTTAATTAAGGATTCCTGTTGCGAGGCGGAATGTAGGTTGTTGTATCGGTGTTACATCATGTAGTCCTCATCTTCATGTATCATGTTTTGTTGATTTCATTTTCTTCGTTTTTTCAAGCAACGCTGCAACGTTTCGATTCTGGATGGTGGTCTTTCACAAGGCGATATGGAGAGTATCTACAAATCAGAATGAGGTGATTTCCTCATGAAAACGGCGCTTTACAAATAATCCAATCATTGTTGTTATTATGACGAGGAATCAGAAAAATAACAGTCAAAGGTTTATTGGTTCATTCCAGAACAATCTATAAAAATCAACACTATGAAAATATGAACACTGACAAATATCATATTGTAAATAATATATTATAGTACTTGCGTCTCTTACTTTTCTGTAATATTAGTGTTTCATATATATTTATAATTTTGAACTTTTATTATTATTTGTTTTATATTTTAATCTATATTTAGGTATATGAAAACTAATGTGTCCTATGGCTGAGTAGATTTTTGTAATTGTTGTACCTATTTGTATATTAACTGAGTTTTTATAACTAGATTGTTCTCACGTAAGTGAGATCGTCTGTAAAAAACCAGTATAAATAAATAAAAGTACAATATTGTAACTGTTCGTAAGGGACCGTAGATCGGCGCTGACCTGTTGTGTATCAAATGTTGAATTCGGTCTTTCTCGAGTGGGTAAAAAGTCTTCAGAGACCATAGCAACATCTGTGTTTCAGAAATAGTATGCATAGTGCGATATATGTTATATCAGGCCAGCAATTTGATATTTGATAAATGTGGGGAGCAAACTGAGAGAGAAAGAGTGAGAGTGCGCCTGCCGAGGGACGTGGGGAATTAACACGAGTGTGAAACTTTAATTGGACCCTTGCAGGGGATAGGGTTGTTATAAATTATTCGTACCGTTTGATGTTATCTCTTTATGACGGGAATATTTATTACACACTTTGTTTGTGATGTGTTTCTAATAGTCCGTGAGTTTTCATTACGCCTCCTCTCCTCGCAGAGAATATGCTATGATGCGTAAATCACAGCCCAATCACTGCGGCGCATGGCGGGATGCATAAGGATATTCATGAATCATAATTAACGTAATGGTTAACTATTCCTTTTAAACTGATCACACCATCACCGATACCAATATAAATAAAAAAATATCACCGATTAATTCATAGCTGTTCCAAATTGGTGAGTAGTAGCTGATTTAACATTTACACATAGAATTCGAAACAATAACATCGACTGTACCGAACTTATGTTCCTAATTAATTCACACATACCTTTGAGACGTACACGATACAGCGCTATTCCACACACATAATTACAAAGCAAATGCAGAATCTAATTCTCAAATTAACAGTGCTCTTCATATATTCAATAACATTTTTTATAAATTCCAATATCGACATTTTTCCTGAATAACTGCCCAAATTTAAAAGTGGCATTATGTCAATAATATTATAAACTTTTAAATCCGCATATATATGAACACACACTCACACATGTACAGACACCTATACACTATAATTTACCTTGAAATATTTAATATTTGTTTATTGTTTCATCACTGTAACCAATGTACTGTTTGTTTTTATAATATAATAAAAATCGCTGCTAATATAGATACTTGGTCAACTTCTTTCGTTGTTTTCTTGAGTGCATCGGAGAAAAAATTCTAATAGTGTTTAGTGTATGGTATTTGTATAATTAGCCAACATTGCGGAATTCACTTATAATTAAGTAGTGAAATTTTAATAAACAATGACTCAATGCAGCAGGAGGATCCATCCCACCTTTACTTACTCGTACCGTAAGTACAATCCTTACGTTTATTGTCAGTATTATGTTCGATCTCTGGGCGTAATCTGAGGTATATATTTTTATTATCTTCTATCATGTAAATTTCTCTATTCTTTAGAAATAAGGTAATTACATATAAAATCTCCATAAATATTATGAGGTTTGAATACAACTCCTCCATAGAAGCGTTAGATTGTGTTTGGAAGTGCGGTACACAGCATTTTATTGTATTTATGTATAAGTAGTTAAGTAGTTAATTAATAATATGATAGGTACATGTATTGTGTGCTGTAGTGGGTACATTGCAGTGAGAAAGTAAATAAAATAATTATATTACATAGTACAGTATAATTAATATAAATTTAAGTATATAAAACGCATACCTTATTGGTAATAAAACATGATATTGTGTATATATTTGTAGAAGAAATTGTCAATTATGGAAACCGAGTGCGATAGGTTATTTATAAGATCAATTCATGTGGAAACAGATTTAAATTTTGATTGAGATAGAGAATTCCACTTCTATGAATAGATTACAGGTTATTTTTTACAATCTTTACATAAATTCAGCAAAACAATTTTGATAAGTAAACCTGCAAATTATGTGCCAAAATAAACACAAGGATGAAACAAATTTTTAATGTAGATACTTTTAACATTTAAACTTACAGTGCATACATATACATGTTAGATTAATCCTTCGGCCAACTGCCAACCACCTCCGTTACACTTCATTAAACACTGCAAAGGCTTCCTGAACAAATGGTTACATAAATTCGGTCACTCCGTCAAGACTTGAGTCTAGAAGCCAGTGGAATGTTAACTCGAGTACCACTCTGCAGACCTGACCTGATCAAGGCGGCAGCAGTCAGGGCTGCTTTATGACCAGGATTCATTTCACATAATTGTAACAAATATTTTAAATTCTTATTTTATCGGTCACTATTACGATTAGTATATGTATACCTGTGTTATTTTTGTGCTAATGAATCTTACTGTATGGCCAGTTTTCGAGTATTTCCCTAATATTGAACTAATATTTTATAAAGAAAGAAATACTAACACTGACGAAATATTCAACAATCTAACCATCGTGTCAATTAAACAACTCTATTCCAAACATTTATAAATACAAAACACAAGAAATAACAACTAATACGTATATTACACACTTGAACTTGGAGTCAAAAGCATATCCAAGTTGCAACTACAATACATTTGGTCAAAAAAGCTTGCCATACTATGGTACTAAAATCTACAACAAAATTCCGCTCTCATTCAAAACTTACAGCAATATGATGACATTTAAATCTCGACTAAAAAGATGGATACAAATACATAGGGAGAACAGAAATAGAAAATATACTGACACCAAATACAGACTGAAAACGAAACCACTCAACTGAACAAAAAATACCATGAAACATATTTACAATTATTTATTAAAAAACACTTCTTAATATATTTTTGTTGTTTGTTTTTGGGGTGTTATGCCGTGTTGCGCTAACTCCTTCTTTAGCCGACGTTTCGGACAGCGTTGCAGTGTCCATCATCAGGGCAGATCCGGTAGATCCGAAGATGTGATCTACCATCTTCGGATCTACCGGATCTGCCCTGATGATGGACACTGCAACGCTGTCCGAAACGTCGGCTAAAGAAGGAGTTAGCGCAACACGGCATAACACCCCAAAAACAAACAACAAAAATTTTTTTGGCCATGAGAATCTAAAAACTTACCTGACTTCTTAATATATATTTTTTTGGAATAACTTAACTTTGGAATAGTGAGTAAAACCTCAAATTGTAATATTTAATTATTGAAGACAATATGAGCAATTCAAACCTTCAGCAATTGTGCCCCGGCAAGGGAAGGATCATGGGTTCGAGTCCTAGATAAGACCTATCTTTTTCTGATTTTTCTGTTTCAAATATTCGTTTAGGAATTGCTAATATTGTCTTCAATAATTAAACTTCTTCATATATTTATAACTACTTAATATAATCCACACTACTCATTTTTGTCATATGTAAATGAAATCCTCAGTACGGGAGATCCCAGCGAGGATATCATTATCTCTATTTTTTACAAAAAAAGGGAAGACACTTGTTACTACAACTGATGAAACGCTTCCAAAACCTGAAAATTACGGGAATAAATCTTGAAATGAATAGAAACTATATTTAAATAATTTTAATTGCATGGTAAACAAAATTTTTACTACAATAATAAATTACTTATTCAAAAATGTCTTATTTGACAGGGTCCATCAGATAACAGTTAATGGTACCAAAAGAGAGGGTTGAACGGTGAATAGAAATTAGAATTCATATTAAAAGATAAGGAAATCAATGATACCAGAAGGGTTGCAATAATAATTACAGTCGGTTCCGTCTAACACTGGACGATTTAAACGTTCATGTTATGAATGATGTTTACGTCCATAGTATTTGTGACAATGTTGTTATTATTTTTTTAATTGTTACATAAATGAATCATCACCATCGTCAGTAGCTTCGGGTCCATTATCTGGTATCCAGTAAAACGTACGCCTCCCTACATATGGTAACCAATACAACTTTAAGAGGAAGCTACAAGCCAAAAATGTATATATTCTTGTTATGCCTTATATCGTCACGAATATATGTAATAGGCATTAAAATCGCTTGACAAACGCAGTTCAGAAACACTCAATTTCAAGCACAAAAGTGTTTTTTATTAATATTGTAAACAATTTTATAAGAAAGTAAAAAAGTTAATCAAGGGAAAGTGTCACAGATAATCTTACCTAAATCAAATCCTTAAATTAATTTGCACTTAATTTCGTTAATTTGTACATCTAAAATATGCATTGCGAAACAAGAGGATTCTTATAAAGTCGTGAAAAGTGAGGAAATAAAAACTAGGTTAAATTGTTTAGGTTAGTTTTTTTTCATAGTTCTTAATGACTTATCACTTTTTAAAGGTGTGTTGAATTGTCATCGTGTTGAGTTGAATGAACCCAACTTATATATGTTTAAGTACTATAGTATCACTTGTGCTGCTTGTCAACAGCAGTTTTGATTCGTATGTTACCACCTGCTTGTCTAAGTTTCCCGGTTTTCCAGTGAAGTAGTCAATTTTTGTCATTTATCTTTCTGGGTATCTGTGAACTGTTTCTTTTTCACCTGCTGTCCTCAAGTTGATTCGTCGAGTAGTATAATTATATTTTACTTTAAAAATACTTTTTAAAAATGATTTTTTAAAATGTCATTTTATGATATGGGATGATTTTTTCACCCTTATATTTTTACAGCCCTGCTGCAGGTAGAAAGTGGGGGTGCCTTAATCGGATTAGTGGCGACCAGGGCGCACGTGCATTCAATCGCGGGCCTCGCGCACTAAAGAAATATTCCCGCATTTCCTGATGCCTCTGAAAACAAATGTTGCAAATTATAATGGCGGCCACCAAATTGCGACATTGGCATTGCACGGGCCGTGGTAATCGCATTTACGCACTAACAAAAACATGGACTGACGAGTTACACATCCACCGAACAGAAAAAAAAAACCTTTAATAATTCAATGTGTTCAACACCGAAATGAAATATGATGGATGTTGCCAATAATTCACATAAGTTTCACCTCCTTTACCTCACTGCAAGCCAATAAACATGATATTATGCTAAAGAAAGAATTTCGGTATTTGAAAAAGTTTGATAAATTCAAACATAATTAAGAATATCGGGATATAGGGACACGCCCACAACACAATTCTACGGGTTTATCTCTTCAGTATACTGATGAGTAGATGTACAATGTTTCGAAACGGCCCAATAATAGGCAATTGACATAGAGAAAGTAGTTTATACATCCCATAATTAACACCAAGGCCGACTAGAGTACAGGCTTGAGCATCTGACAGATTTTGAAGTGTCACGTGATTAAGTCAGTGCCATCGAGCAACGACATTTTGTAAATGGCGGCGATTGTTATTTATACTAGTTGTTACTGCTATTACATGTGTTGTTTTAGCATTGCCCATGAATATAATCTAGTCGGCTATGATAAAAACATCGATGATATCTAACGTCCAATGGGGGACAGCGCAAGAAGAGGATGATTCATGTAATTTTAACGCATGCACAAGTAATAACTTCGGTAATACGAGTAATATATTCCAATTTTGAAAATGAGACTTAAATTTACTGAAAATCAGAGTTAAATTAACTAGCGCAGATGCGTGAAAAATCACCGGACGATTTTAAATCTTGACAAAATCCGTTCAAATTTTGAATCTGTGTTACCAATATTATATTAAGAAAAATAGGTACCTACTTTTGGTAATCAGGTCCAATATTGATAATTAGACTTAAATACAAAGAAAATCGGAGGTCATTGAACCAGAGTAATGCAGATAGACATTAGTATTTTTGATTATAATATTCAAAATATGATTAGAAAGCTTGGGACATAAGGTTAACATTATCTAACATCGCTCACTGAGTGAGGGCATCCGACCAGCGGCATCCGCGGGTACCAGGAGCACACGCGTGGCCGGGGGTCTCAGTACCAGTGCCAGTACCACCATCGCCAGGTCCAGCGGGCTGGTAATCAATACAAGGTGCGTACGAGGGAGGAATGCTAAGTTAACCGTTCCGGCTGACGCGCGCCACGTGACGCCGGAAGATTTCCACCTCCGAGCCGTTCTGCTACCCTAATACGACGAGCGGCGGACTTTAAAAAAACTAATTATTATTTTAGGCTATCGTTACATTTTCAGTGAGCCCCATCTGAAAGACGGTGACCGGATAAATATCATCAAAATGATAATTCATCACATCTTTAAAAAGTTATATAAAGCCATGGAAAGTGTTGAAACAAAAACTTTATTAACTAGGTTAAGTAGGTTAGGTTAGGTTAAGTTAGGTTAATTTTTGACATTATATCACTTTTTAAAGGAGTGTTGAATAGTCGCTGTGTTGAGTTAGCATAGAACCCTGAAAGACACAATAATTATATTACAAACTCTGTAGCAGAGCAGTGAGATGACTATGCATTCAATTCTATGAAAACTACCGAGTGAAAAATGATGTAATATTATTTGTATATTTTTTAAAAAGATAATCAAAATATTTTTCTTTGAAAATATTATATTATAGATATGTATCAACTCTAACACCTGTTTCAATTCACACAGTTTCAATTTGGGAAATGACACTTCAATTCAAGCAAATTTAAGTTCATTGAATGTGAATAATTTCTCGCAGGAATAACTCACATCACAGACAAAATGACATCGTTTTTGTTTAAGAGGTTGTGTTTTATTGTGTCTTCTATTTTCTTTTTGATTTAGTTTTATTGATTTTACTTTGATTTTTTTTTTATTTTGTTGTATTTATTTAGATGTACTTTGTAAAAAAAAATAACATGTAGCCCAGCCGGGTGCGAATTTAAAAATAAAATAAATATGTTTGATGATGATACGTGGGTAAGTTGAATTAGCTTTAAAATGTCTGAATATTTATTAACCTACCTCTCTTTTCGAGTGGAAGATATCAGCCAGGTACATCGACCAATTGTAACATAATCACAGTTATGGGTAACGCCACCCTGGGAACCATTCAGTGGTTAACTAACAGGTCTGCCATAGGACACACCAAGTGGTTCGCTGCGTTTGGTGACTTAGCAGGGGTGTCAGGGTTTAAGAGGTGAGGTATGTCCTTGGCTGATGCGTTTGCGGAGGGCCAGGTCAGGGGAGGTCGGATCTTCAAAAGTAGGTACCAGCGCACGGCATCCCTAAAGAAGATATATTCCCTGAGGGAAATGATTATCCTTAGAGCCTTCTATGTAGAATTAATCCAAAAAATATAAAATAAGCAAAATTCAGGTTTTTTAGCATATCTTGCAAATTTTGCAAAAACGTTTTGAGCAGTCCCTTGCCATAATATATCAAATTTATAGAACCTAAAAAGTTGACACAAACATGGTGAAATTTGGGTGGATTCATCGGCTTTAAGCCGCAATAAGCAGTTTCTTATGTTTCCATACTAATATTTTGAAGGAATGGCGTTAATTACATAATATGGTAAATGTATATTTATGTCACCAATCGCCTGAGTGAAGAATATTGAAGTAGCTAGGCTTATTAACTGGATATGGCGAGGAACTAAAATACTTCATAAACTAATTATGTACGTCTTACATTATTTTTTTTATAATATGATCCAATGTCATGAGATTAGCACAGATGTTTTTATAGGTCAAAAGAGCAATATCATTTACATAAAAAAACAATGAAGCATATATCCAAGTAACTATATGTCCGACAGTGCTATATAAAAAAATTGTAATCCATGTTCATAAAAATAAAAACAAAATGAAAAAAAGCCGAACACAAACATCAACCAGAAGTAAGGGAAGAAATGACCTTTCCGTTCCAACAAGCAACAGAGCGGCTTATCAAAAAATATTCTCATATCTCGATCCTAAAATATATAATAAAATCCCCTCTCAGCTGAAACTGTGTGAATTGTCATCCTTTGGTCCAAGAGTGACAAAATGGTTGTTGGATCTAGGCAGGGCTGATTCCGAAATGTTACTAAAAATGTAATTTGATAATTAGTTTTCACGAACGCCTCCATGTATCTTTATGTATCTTTTTTATGAATCTTTTATGTATCTTCGTTTTAACATACTTATTTTATCTAGTCTTAAATCCTGTATTCGTCTAGAATAACTTGAAACCTGTAAATTTGACTGTCCTAAAACGGGAGTCCTTCCTAGTTGGACAGTCAAAAGCATAAAATGTAATCGATATTATAAAAAATAAATAAATAAATTAAATTTTAAAACAGTACGCAAAAATATTGTTTAATTCAATTCTCAGAGCCGGATAGTAAAACTTACGCCATCATTATCTTATGTGTATACATTGTGCACACTAACGATATAATAATCCTTAAGGAATAGCCTTGTCAATGCGTCCGGGTAGACTTTCATAATTGAATAGTTGCTTAGATCGATGCATTGAAAGGGCGACAGCATTATCTGCTTAAAGATAATGACTGGCACATAATGAAAGGGCCTTCACAGCAAACCTATAGTTATCTTAATGGCTCTACTTAATGGTGACCCTTGCAATTAAGTTACTACCCTCCTTCAATAGCGCCAAAGCTCGCAGATAATAACCGTCTTGAAAGCTTTGTCATAATAATAACTTCATGCTCCATTTCATGTAGTTGCTTCTCGCACTAATTTTATGTACAATTCATGATCACTCACACTGCATCTTGTGGGGAGTTACATTGCTCTGTCGACTATATAATTCAATCAACTTACATGCAGATATGCAATAATCCTTAACAGCACCAGATATATTTTAAGATTTTCACGCCCAAAAGTATTCAGTAATTTATTTTTGGGGTATGATGCCGTGTTGCAGTACCTCCTTTTTAGGCCAACGTTTTGGAAACTGTAATGCTGTTACTAAAGAAGGAGGTAGCGCAACAAGGCATAATACCCCAAAAATAAATCACTATAATACTTAACTGCATCAGTTGATCATGTGATCATGTTACTATGATTATGATAATAAGATTAATGTTATTTAAAAACTGATGAGGCAAAAAATTACAAAATTATGTGAGAAGCCTCTACAATATAAAAGACAAAGAAAACAACAACAACAAAAAACTCTTCTATTTCATTGCTGTCTCAATCTTAGCAATTTAAACCAACATAGTGTCTCTTTAAAACCACACCTATTATAACATATGATTCCATTACATACATTTATTTGTCTAATTAAACCGTATTCTCGTTATATTATTAAACATAACTTGTGTTTGAACTTCCATGGGACACTCATGTTAGGGACATCTATTCAGTTTCTGGTATCCTTCCAATTACATTCCTTCCTAAATATGAAATCACAAGCACCATCCTACAAATTACCCAAAAATCAACTCACACCAACATCAAGCCACTTTACAATCAAGACATCCACAACCACAATACTCGAAATAACAATAAAATCCTCATTCCTCAAACACACACTACAAAATATGGGTTAAAATCACTGAACTATATTGCCTATACACTATATAATTCGCTTCCAGATATGTACAAACACATCCACCATAATAAAAAATTGCAAAGCAATGCTTTAAAAGAATATTTTTTAACTACATTTAAAAATGAAAATATGTAACTGTGTTGTCATTTCTTGTTGTATCTTATCCATTTTTTTTTCTTTCTGTACTGGTTTTCCATTGTTGTTTGTTCTACTTAACGTGTCATTATTTTAATTTTTATGCTGTATCGAATGTGAAACTTATATTTGATATCAAAATACCGTTGTAAAATTGTACCTACTACCTCCTACATATGAATTGTAAGTTCCTCCTGTCCTAAAATGAGTTCTGTAACTCATCGGGATTGCTCTAGCAAGAAATAAACACAATAAAAAAAAAATAATAATAATAATTCAGGAATTATCTAATGTTATTCTTCCATTATGCGTGAGTAGGTAAAATCGTCATCATTTCCATTTGGTAAAGATATCAGAAAGATATCTGATATAATAAAATATAAACGATAGGTATGTATTGTATAATGCTATGCATCCATATACACTATACATGTTCAGTTCACGTACAGTGTACATTTACGGTAACTTTATAATATTTTGTACCACCAGGGTAGCAGGGATACCGGGGGCACAGAATGGCGAGAAGGCACGTGTTAGGCGACGCGCTGTGTAATTCTTCCTTTCAGAATGGCGTCCAGCCCTCATTACGGTGGGCGTCGATATAATCCCGGATCAGGTCTTGTCAACCTAAAAATGCTTGCTTAAGAGTTATTTTAAACCACCACTTTCTTTAAATTAGTTAATAATAAATTTTCATGAAAATAATTTTTGTGTACATCCAAATATTTTATTGTGAATTAAGAAATATATATTTTTATAGGTAGCTTAGTAAGAAGAGCTTTTTAATATAAAAAAGCTCAATTCTAAATCTTTATTTTGTATTGAGGCCTGATGTAGATAAATTTTAGCTATCAAAAGGTATAGCAAATATCTAGTACAGATATGTGTTGTTTTATTATTTTCTTTAATTATAAAATGTAAACCATTAATGAATTCAATTTTTCATGATTTTACAGAAAAAAATGGCAATTATTTGTGATTTTATGACAATTATTTAAACATCAGTTTACCCATTTTACAATGTTAATATATATCAAAAGTTATTATTAGCACTCTTTCTAGGGTGAATTGCCTAATACAAAAAAAGTTATTATTGTTTTTTAAGTTAAACTTATGTTTACAAGAAAAGGTTATTATGCAAAGCACAAAGAACAACAAATTATTATAAGCAATTAGCCTGAAAAACAAATATAAATTGGAAAAATCTTCCCAGAAAAAAATAACTGCAACAAATATTAAATAAAAAATTAATAAACAGTAATCATTATTTATTTAACTATTTGTTGGTTAAAAATTAGCCGACGTAGCACAGTGGCTTATTGCACCTGATCGGCAATCAGAAGGGTGCGGGTTCAATTCCCGTCGGCGGTTTTTATTTTTACTCTGAAGGTTTTTTCAATTTTTATGTGTGTTTCAAACTAATAATTATTGCTTATAATAGTTTATTATAAAAGTCTTCACAATTCTAACAGAAAAACAGCGAAATCCAATTAGAAGCCTTCTGCAGGGCCTAGCAAAAATAAACTTTGTGAAGGGGGTTGCTTGTGAGTTTTTAGCCACATAACAGTAAATCCCCATATAATGGGTATTTGTATCATAGTAAAATTCATATTAAATAAATAATCATCTTGCTGAATGCGACGAATTCCTAAGATAAATTTCGAAATTTTCAAGATTTCTATGGTTAGTAACTATGGGATTCCTAATTATCAAGATATGATTAGTAACTATGTGATTTATAATTATAAAGCTTAGTATGATTAGTATTTATTTGATTCCTAATTATAAAGTTAACTGTAGTTAATAACTATGTGATTCTTAATTATCGAGTTAACTGTGATTAGGAACTAATTCAAATTATCAAGTACTCTACGATTAATAATTAATTCCTTTAGTAATGAATTACGAAGCAATCTATGATTAACAACTAATTCTTAAATATCAAGTTATCCATAATAGGTAATTTAGTAACTCAATTTGTTAATTTAAAAAATCGGACCTCTGGTTTAGTACCCCTTCCTTCGGAATAGTTTTGTTGTGAAATCGTCAAATGAAATCTATCCAACCGATAAGGGCAAGCCGCTTACATTTTAGCCATTCTATTTTGTATTTGGTTTTAACGGTGAGATTAAATTTTTAATTCAAATTGGCTCCCGTATTTGTGATTTTAAACTGATATTGGACGTGTCACACTAATATTGCAACCTTTTCGTGACGAGAATACACTATTATGATTCAATTAAAATAAAATTAGGAAATGTAATGTGTTCAACAATGACATTTATCTTATATTTTTTGGCTTCGGTTTAAACATTTAATTTATTTTATTTGATAAAATAACTTTACACATTTAAAAATAGTATTTGATAATGTAGGCCTCACTGGGTGCCTTAACAGTGCTGATGCCCCCATTTCACAATTCAATAAAATTCAGTAAAAATATACAATGAATTGATAATTTGATTTTAAATATAATACCATAATAAAGGCGGTTATGAAAATATTTATATAAAAATATTATTACGTACGGTTGTATACGATGATATGTACATTGTAATGGTATTGCGTATTACATATTGTATATGTTTTATTATTAAGTTTATGTTTTTTTTTGCTGTTTAAACAAGCTTTTAATTTTTTATCTGATTTTTTTTTTACTTCCCTCATTGTTTTTGTATCGAGTGAGAGATTTTTTACACTAACTCCACACAGGAGGCTCCGAGGAAAATAATTTTCCTCAAGGCCTGCTGCAGGATGCTTTGTGGAGGGCTTAAGGAAAGTCATTTCTGGAATAGGAATCTAGTAATCAGTGTGTCCAGGAGTAACGGAGGTATGAATCTATCCCTCCAGTTCCAGCGCAAAGCGATGGGCCAAACTTTACCAGTTGCAGAGGTCGAAGGGTCTCCCCAAACCAGCCTCTTCCGATCTGGCACGCTAGTTGGTAGGCGCATCCTGAACACACCTTAGCCGATGAACCCGGGCACCCCTACTAAATCACCAAACGTAACTTTCGGGTGATCTATGGGCAGAGGTATTAGTTTTCCAATAAATGATTCTCGAGGCGGCGGTGTCCAAAACCGCCTACCAAATTCATAATTCGTGGTGTCTTTGTCCAAAGCTTGTGTTTACCGTCGGAGTTTTTATGTTTGTTTGTACAATGGGGAAATAATTTCTGGTTTATTTTCGTAAAAATTAAATGAATTGATTTAATATAACCTACAAGAAGCCATAAAGATCCATTATATATATCGTAAGGCTCAAACAAGCCCCCGTTATATTTGTTATATAGATTTCAGATAATTTGGGAACATATCACCCCTGGGAATTCATTTGCACGGTTTATGCAATCATTTTTATTAATATTTCTCTCTGGAACAATTGGAGATACGTGAACCCTCCCAGATATCGGACCAAGGGAAAAAGTAATGTATTTTTGCAATGGCTATATCGTGTATTGTGATAACATAAATATCGAATAGTCGGAAGTGATGAAAGTGAAACCGAATTGCAAACACGACGAGTTGTTTTTCATTAATTATTTTTTAATTCTTTTCGACCCGAATGAATTCATATATTATTACAGAAACGTCAAAATGTGATCAAAATTCTTTGAGAGTTTTTGTAATATTGGTATTTCATTTATTTTTTCTTTTTTTCCCATTATTTTTTCATTTAATGTGTATGCATTATAATGATATTAGAAATGCCTGTATGTGGGTAGCATATAACCAAAAATCAGCATGATATAGGATCATTAATTTTTTTTATGTTATAATATGCTAGTTCTAAGTAGAGTAAATATTCTAGGTTAAAAATAAAATTATGTGAATGCGATGTGGACGTGTTTCGAAATCCAAAAATCTGACCTTTATTCGCTTAAATTTCAAATACAGAACTGTATTACGACGATGTGAGTCTTCGTCATAATGAAATTTTAATTTATATGAAATCAAATGGAAGGGAGATATTCGATGTCAGGTAAGCAGCAAAGGGTATTAACTGAGTGGCTACATTTTATTCCACATAAATCTATATGGAAGGCATTTCTAGTGAGTATTATCTATTCGGTATTCACAGTACTTTAAAAGATATAAATATTATTATAGTATGTAAAATGTACTGCATAATCACTGTCTAGCAAAATTCTTATAATGAGTTTATAATTCATGGCAGGGGTGCCATTTATAATATCAATTAACAATGTATATTTCAGGAACAACTATTTCTGAAGGTCATACCCATCAAAAGCTTAGTAAATAGGTTCCAATGGTCGAGTGGTTTAAGACGCGTGTTCCGGTAAGACAAAAGATCCTGAGTTCGATTCCTAGTTGTAACCGTTATCTTTTTATTTGTATGTGTCTTGTTCTTTTTCACGTTTCGTTTAGTTTTATTAGTATTATCTTCTTCTTCAATAATATATATTTCAGTTGCCTGTGTGAAATCATGTGAAGTTAGTAAGTATCAATCTAAAATTAAAGAATGCATAATTCTTGTTTTCCCGTGATTTTTCACGGGTCTGCGCCAGTTAAGCAATAACAATTTATTGTTGATTGGTTACAGAGAAATAATTTCTCGAAAATAATAACGTTTTTTTAGTCTCTTGTTTTTAATGGATAGCTTGATGAACCCAGTGGCACAGTGGTAATGAATTTGGCTCTGTGACCATACCTTCTGACCCAGAGCTAGCAGGTGGATTATATTAACACATTGTTTAACTAGGTATGTCAAGTTAAATTTTGTATCAAGTATGACGCCTTGTAAATTTATAACTTGAATTAATTGTAAAGTCACCTCAACTATCCCCACGCCCCGGGACTGGCGCACGGAGCCGGCGGCACTGCACTTGCAACAATACCAACAATGGGGGCCCACTGGGGCTCCGGGGCCCTGACACCAACCAATAAACCGGCACAAAGGCCCCCCGCGGCGCCGTTGAATAATTCACCCCTGTCTCTTAGCTCTCTCGTACTAAGTATGATATTATTTATAGACCCGATATAAAGCTCAAAGATCAATAATTGCACAAAAAGCTCTATGACCTACACAAAAAAGTACTTAACAAACGTATTTGATTAGTATCACGGGTAATATTTTTTCTTACCCTTTTATGAGGTGTCTTTATTTTGTTTTCCTTGTTAGTGTGGTCCACCATAATGCATGCGCGTATATTATTGTATGCTAAATGGGGTAGGTACCGACATATTATGATTGTGAATGGATGAATTAGAAGTCAACTAGTCGCACACACGGGAGAGTAAAGAGGAAACTATGCACGAAGGGCCCTTCACGCAAAGCATCATGCAGCATAAATTGATATGTACCGTTAGTGTTGTTTAACAAATGACTAGCAGTTGTGTTTTTATTGCAACCTATAAAACTGAAGTAAGAACTTGCTGTGGGTGCGTTTCAATGCGAATATATTAAATTATTTTATTTAACAATTGTTTTATGAGGGTTTTTTTTACTAAGGAATGTATATTTTGCTGTGTTTTGTCTAATATTTTAAAAAATGGAAACCCAGACACTAAACCGTAAATTAATGTTTCTATCATGCTAGGAATAAAGAATACATGTTAAAAATCGCCAACTTTTCAGAAGGGAGATTTCAAATTTATAAACTGTGATTACTTTTATTGGGTGATTAAGTAACAAATGGCTATTTTAAATTTTTTTTGAGATTGTATTTTTATTTTGATACCAGGTGAAGATTTTGTCCGAATAGTTTGAAAAACTTAAATAATTTGAAATTAGATTTTTTGACTTATACTCTTTATACCATAGACATATGAATATTAGTAGACCTGCCCTAAGTGATTAAAAGCGTATTATCCCCACTCCCCATACCGGTTCCATTGAGCCGGCTGGGCTCGCATATGGCTTCAAGTGAAATTTGAAAACGTGACGTCATCATTCTTGTGCGAACTATGGTCGAGGCATCATCGGTTCATTTTACGAAATAACACGGCAAAATGTTGACTTTTGATATGAAAACTTGTAAAAATAGATGTGAAAAAGAGAATAAACCCAATTGTCGTATTACATTCCATAAGTAAGCATTATTTTACTTTATTTTAAGCTTATTCACACCGTATTATATGGATCAGTTTTAGAAACATATATTATCACATCACAATGTAGCGATTCTCAAGTGTGCTCATCGTTGTTTACTGGGGTAAGTAAATTATGAGACATTTGTAAAAGTGTCTTAACTAAATACTCTGAAACTAACTACGACTCTGAAATAGAAGCTGCCTTACTTTGCCGAATTTGGACTTCGCAAATTAGTTCATAACGTGGCGAGTAATTTGCGCTCCCATGTAAAAATGTCTATTCATTCAAACGCAGATTTTACTTTTAAGAAGTAAATGGTGATATTATAATGCGAGATGCCTATTTACTGTCAGATTGATTTATTGACGAATCACAGTCAGCCTTACTCCCCTCGTTCTTCAACAGTTGATTTTACCCCTCGCCCTTATCTTCTCGTCTATTAATTCCTATGTCTGTGCTTTATACCTAGCGTGATAGATTTTTACTTGTGAATCCTTGAAATACTCTGGCTAAATTATATACACGGTGTCCAGAAACTTGCGATACAAGCGAAAAACTAGATACTTTGGAGTCGATTTCGAGTAAATGGAATGGAGAAATTTTTAAGTCATGTTTGAACAAGTCGGTTGTTACTGGTTACTGTTAGTTGTGTATTGTCTTTAAAATGCATCAAAGCAACGACCCGGCTCCAAAAAATGCTCAGATCCAAAAGAAATAGTTTCTCTAAAGTATCTACGTCATACAGATTCAATAGTTTCCCACTTATAGCACTAATTCCCGAATAACGTGTATAAGATAACACTCAATTATCTTGGCAACGTTATTAAGATACACAAAATCTACGGTCATAATATATTCATTAAAAAGCTACTGCAGACATACAACGATCATGTTCCTTCAAAAATGTTGGTAAGATTTTTGAAGGAACATGAACCTATACACTGAGGTAGGAACCTATGTCACAGCTCAGAACAGGCGATCAGCATCGCCTTGCTGAATGATAATATTTCTGGATTTAAATAATGCATGAATTGAAGACAGTATTAAATTAAGTGACAACACCTTGAGCTTCATAACAATCACTGAATGGGCACACTTTAGTTATCCTAGTTCCGGTCATTTTATTCATGTAACTTATCACCAAAATTTCCAGAGTTGTGTGAACAGAAGATGACAAATTATTCGCATTCGCTCCAGGCAGTGGGACAATTGCGTAGTACTTGACTATGGGTTTTCTTCAGTTTAGTCGACAGATTGCCCATCAAGTTGAAGTTGTACCATGCAGCTGAAGTAGGTTTCCAGTCCCCCCGCACCCTTGTACCACCCCACCCTCTGCCGTACCATCAGCCCGAGGCGCCTCCGGAGTAATCGGCTGGAATTGACAAACGAAGCGGTCTTGTGTTAAATTCGACTTAAATTCGGCAATAATAATAAAGTAATATGGGTCCCTTGTTATGATAATGCGCTAGCCTCGGGGCAGGTTAGGGGTGCAGCGGAACATTGAACTTGTTAGTCACCAATCTATCAATTCCTAAAGGCTGTGTACTGCAGACTGTAGAGGTGCAGACAGTACCTAAGGATTCCATATAAAATTAATGTATCCTGAGAAATAATTAAGCTTACCTTGGAGCCTATACTTCGCAACATTACTAATACATAGCATTTGAAATAGCTACGACGAAGGTTGAACAAATAATCATACTATCATTGGGCCACCATATCGTGAATCTAACATAATTATTTCAAACATCAAGTGACTATTTTGCCAGACATATTGATAATACCATTGACTAGTCTTGGGTCTTTACTGATAAAATAGTACCAAAATTTAAAAAAAATTACAAATTATTGCGTTCTTTAAAATTTTGCTATTAAATTCTTTTGGCGGTGTAGAAATAAGAACCTGGGCGGACCCAAAACAAATTAATGGAATGCCACTCTTTAAACTTTGCGTATCTGTACTAAAAACCTGTCTTATCTCACCAACCATTTATTCTATCGACTTAAAAGTGGTATAATTCGATTCAAACACTAATGAAAATATAGTAAAGGATACTTGACCTAGTTTGTAATCATGTATTTACAAAAAAAATCACCTTTTCCTCCTCCCCCTAGAGGGGTGTTACACCACTTCTTTTAACCGACTCAGCAGATCTTCATTTTGGCTAGCCGCACTACTTGGAAAAAACGTATTTTTGCAATAACAAACATTCCGTTATTATGTTACTTAACGTTACGTAAATCTTTTTAACCGGCAATACTTACGAATCTAGTCTACAAATCATATGTGATAGTATGGAAAGAAGCTATTATTATTCCGTTATATCAATAGAAGGTGTACTGTTTGAACTTTGCAAATGTCAATCGGTAGGCACAGCGGTGTCAATACAAAGTTGGCATTAATTTATCACTTGGCAACGAGTCATTTTTATGCGTACAGATGCCTGCGAGAACGACCTCGCAATGACCTGCCAACTCTGTTTTATTCTTCTCGCCTGATTTGCGTGTTAGAAATTGTGCTGCATCCACTTTAATATTCAAGAAAGCTTTACTTTGACTAGATGGCTAACTGTAACTAGCTAGTTGACTGTTTTGCGTTATCAAAAATCTACTGCAGCCACTTTATTATTCAAACAAGCCTTGCTTTGACTAGATGGCTAACCTTGACTAGGTGGCTCACTTTGACTGAGCTTTTCAATACTAATATGGTACCTACCTACCGGCCTGAAGAAAGTTTTTTCTTGGATAGTACCTTATTTGAAATTTATGACAATGTTGCATGTATATATAGTTTGTAATTATTAAGTAGGTATGTATTTAAGTAGGTACGTACTTACAAATCTTAAGATTTTTGAGAAATAAAAGTTTTTTTTACGTTTTAAACAAGAGAAAATTAAATTATGCTTTTCTGGACCAAAGGTCTACTATTCACAGAACAACTGTAATAATTTTTCATACCTAAAGCCTTTAGCGAACTTTCAATAAGCTAAACAAATTACAATAAATTTCTCAAATTAAACGCACACAAAACATCGCTATCCGATACGATCACAGCGTCTTGCTCAGTATATCAAAGTCATTTATTTCCTGTAGGGTGGGGGAGGGTGGGGTAGGAGTGGGGTGGCAGGGTCGGAGAAAGCTGGTAATAAACACATTAAAGGGCAGTTAGCGCCGCCGGTACAGTTGCAACCCTCGGACCGCTGACTAATACACAACTGATGAAGAGAGGAATTAAAACAGAAGCGATTCACTGAAATGTAGCGCATCCATCACTCTACAGCCAGCTGAAAGGGTTAAATAAGGTTGGGGTGACCATTGCTTCCCCTATCGCAGATAGTGAGATCATGTAGTTAATAATTACTACTAAGGATGCGTTCTTAAATTAAACGATTTTTTTCTAAAGATTGACTTTATTTAACATACAAAGTACATGGCGATTTCATCAAAAGGTTTCGGAAAACGCGATAGGTCGTAGTGTAGGAAATACGTGTGGAACACCTAGGCGCTCGAGATAGAATAGTGTTCCTCGGAAACTTGCCAAAATCATTGGCTGGTTCGCCAGTACGCGCATGCGTCCCAGTGTAGCGATCCCAGAAATTGCCAGTGTTGAAAATTAATAGTTCACAATTATACATACCATACCCTTATTAATCTAAATGAAACTTTCAGAATTCAATTATGACCGCATCAAATAAGACCAATGAACCAAAATTTTAAAAAAATAAATATTTAAAGAAAAGAGAAATAAGGACGTTGATAATTAATCTGCAATAATTTTTAGCATTATTTATATATTTATCGCAGACCCATAAAAATTCACGGATCGTCTGAATTCTCGCCAAATCAGTCCCAGTTTTGAAAATGGCGATAAAAATGTGAAATGTTATACAGGTTGGTGGATTTATGTTATAAATAATATGGGTTATAAGTTATAAAGTTACCATTTTTAACTATAAATAATGATGATGATAATAAATTGGCTTCTTCCATATAATCTTTGTGATATCAATTTGATTATTTGGAATGTTGAAATATTTCGAATATTAGAAGACGCATTTAGAAAAATGTAACACAATAACATTTTGAAATTGTTCATAAGGAAAGTATTCCTTGAAGCCTTTCTAGGTTTGGTCACCCTTAAAAGCGGGATTCCAGCAACCCTTTCCTGGCAGCGCTGATTTGGGGGTAGAGCCAGGCAGCCAGGCAGCCAGGGGCAGAAGCAATAGGTTGGCTTGAGGCTGCCACGTAATTTACGGTCATGAAGGAGGAATGTTTCCGCCGAGAACGATAATCTCTCGCGAATTATTCGACTGTCTGTAGGCCATATTGGACAGATTCACTTATATCTGTAATTATTACTTACCACCACGGCGATAGTTAAACAAAAGTCTTGTCGTATTTAAATTTATGCCTTCATATATTGCATATATTAACACAGAAACAATTTAAATTCGTACATTGCACAAAATTGATTTTGCCCAATAATGGCGCTTTACAATGCATCCAAATATTAAATATTATTGTTATAAGTAACATGTAGCAGAAGTTGGGGACGCGCGAGGGAGACATATCACGATCAAGTGAATCAGATACTTGATCGGGCCATGTCAAGAGTCAGAATAATAGAAGAGTATGTATGAGACGATGTATGAATAAGAATAAGGCAAGGAGTGTGTGCCAAGACCAAGTTGTTTATATGATTAATAATGATGTATAAAAGTAGGTCTCAATGGCCAAGTGGTTAGGGGCGTTGTCCCGGCAAGACGGAGATCCTGGGTTCGATTCCTAGTTGAGACCGTTACCTTTTTATGTCTTGTTTCATGTTTCTTTTGGATTTATTAGTAGTATCTTCCTCTCCAATAAAATTAAATAAGTGTTTTGTAAAATTAAATAAGTGTTCATTTATTTGGACCTACAAAAAAGCTTTAATGAAGGCCAAGCAAAAGTGTTATTTATCATTATGGTCACAATTGGTACATTATTAGAAATAATATTTTTAAGAAGTTTAATATGAATAAAAGTCTAACAGTGACTTGATAAATGATAGTCCTCCCATTGATTAGTGTAATACCCGATCAAAATTACAAAGCGATCTATCATGTAATTGAAGCTAGATGAATTGCATTGAGACATATCTTCAGTAATAAAGGACGTGTTCCGGCTCATTGGGCGGGGGCGGAGAGGTGGGCTGTGTGAGGTAGAGGGGAGGGGGAAATCCGAATTAATCCCATCGCAACCCGCCCTGGTAAAGGGTAAATATTTTTCCCATAACTCATATCCCATCTACACGTCAAGAAATCGCAAAGCATTTCATTTCAACCCCCTTTAATGATCTGCGGTATTTAGTGAAATGAAAGGGGAACAGATAATAATCTAAATTATCTGGCGTTCTATTTGGGAGATATTTTATCTTCTTGCGACTTTAACCCCTTCCTATAATTCACGTTATATTATTTCTCGACGAAATTAACGAATATATTATTGTAATAATTACTTTTTTTACAGATGTTTTAAATGCTTAAGAAGTGTGCTAATATTTTATATGTTCTGGTATTTTTTATCATAAAAAATACAGTAAGGAATAAAAAGGGAATGTTAAAAAAAGATTTCTCTAGAGATGTAAAGAGTGCGAAGAAAATCTGTTTATTCCAGATTCATTATAAACGTACATTTCCATTTAAGACATTTGCTTTTCATTTCGCAGTTTTGTTCAGTACCAGATCTGAACATCCCTTCTAAATTTTTTAGAAAATAATTTTGATACTCCAGAAAAATATAAATATTTTATGTTGAAATTTTTAAAACAGCTTTTATATTCTACGTGGTCGAGGGTCAAGGCTCTAGACTAGCAATCTGAAGGTGGCGGGTTTATTCTCGACGTGCGCAAGTAAATTTTATTTAATTTATTTGTTATCTCACAATTCATTTGCATAAACTATTATACAGTACATTTGCGGCACGTTCCAAAGTGGAATATACTCTCGGTATCGCCCTGGTGTAAGACCACCATTCACAATTGGAACATTGCTTGAAATGGCTTCAAACAATTCCCTAATCTGGGATGTCAGAGTCTCACTGACTCCAGACGGTTGGGAGTACTTGGTTCCACTGTATGTTCTAAATCAATTTAACATTGTTTTGAAATTTTACTCCACTTAATTCATTAAATATTTCAATTTTTAATCTTATGTTGTTTTTATTTATATATATGCAGGGTGTTAAGAGCCATACTTTACTTCCTATAACCAATGATTCCTAACATTATTTGTAGTAAAAAAAGTTAATGAAATTTTAATCTTCCGTGACTTTTTTGATGTTTTTTTAATAAATATATTTTTAAATAATAAAAAGAATAATTTTTTCACATGTCATCACTAGTCACTCGAGCAAGTAACCGCCCATACTCTTAGTATCGCTCTGGTGATTTTGAACCACTATTCAGTATTGAAATTTTGCTTGAAATTTAGAAAACCTTTTTATGAAAGTGATGCTATTAACGAACTTTAATGACAAATTGAACTGTGTTTATGGTTATTTATGTTATACGACAAATAACAAATGGACTAGATTTGTATGAACCGGACTGTACTCTTCTAATTAATGATTTAATTTTGTTAATACCCCATCAAAATATTATTTTTTTTGGCTTACAAACATAATATTTACCCACGTCTTGGAATGTATTTAACAATACGTCTGAATTTACTTGGTTGTAAAATTTCTTTTACACTACAATGCTACTAATAATAAATTTTCAAGGGGCCGAAGAACACGGATAATGATAGCGCACGCACAATCTTAAACTCACGTAAATTTTAGGATAATACCCATTAGAGTTAAAATAGCATGGCATTGTCAAGGTGAGGCCAGAATTGGGCCAGGGCAATGCTTAACCCCCATACAGAGTAGAGCGTACCAGCGGAATGCCCAATTTCTATGCAAAAGTAATGTAAATCACTGCCGCCAGAGGCCCGCCATTTGAATATCCGGTGACGTAGCGGGGACCTGCACCCGCCGCGTCACGCGATGACGTCACCGGAGTAATGCGGTACTAGCAGCTACTAGCAGTCTACAGACTACGACGGGCTACGGGCTACGAGCTACAGACTCGCGACTGCCGGCTTCAGCGCCCTTGAAACTTTTCATGACAAATATATGCAGAGTCGGCGGTGCTTACTTGCCTGCATAATGAGATGTTCTGTCTCTCTGTCTGCGTGTCTCGGGTGCTGGGAATAAACATTTTCCGCTGCTTTCGTCGAGAAATTAGGCAAGGTCGCGTGGATTACGTTCAATTTTAACTATTTGAACAACAAATGTACAAAAATTTTCTTTCGTAACATTTTTATTTTTTTTTTAGCTATTATTTTTTATTCCTCATTCATATAATCCGGGCCTCTTCAAGACCCATATTAATAAATCCTTTCCTACAGCCCCTACCTTAACCCGCCTCATACCAACGACCGACCGGGTGGCGACGTAGTTCCCCTCTCTTTACACTGTATAGACAGGTTTTTTTCTTGTGAGGTGTCCTTAAATAAAAAAAATTTACATGAAAAAATAATTTTGAAACATGCAAAAATCTTCGAGCGATGAGCTCTGGCATCAGACGCTATTCAAAACGCCAATTTCATTTTCCTTAGAGCTGCGAATTATTTGGTGTATTATGAATTATAAGAAAAATCAACAATTTATTGTCATTTTCACGTTTTTCAATTTGTGTATCTGAGTTATTTTGCAATGTATTTTATATTTAAAACACAAAAGTTTATGTTCTAAGCATATTAAGTAGCTTGATAACGACAATTCAATTAATTTCAAACATATAATATTGTTTAAACTTGATGCTATTCCACAGCTCTAACTCTCTTTTTCAACAGATCACAGATTTCCACAAAATCCCTGAGTGCTTTAGAATATGTGACAACCAAATTTTTACTCATTTTTTTCAATTTAATCCATCCATCTTACAGCTTAGCGAAATTCAGACCAAGTACTCTTCTTACGCCTTATATTGTGATTATACGTATACATTTTTCCTAATAGGTACCTTTTTTCTGGACAGCAAAATAATATTTTGCTCTTAGTATCTTTCCCATTGCAAATATGATCAGTAGAAATATGATCAGTAATAAACAACCTAATCGTTTAGTAAACAAAACTCTAAATCTGACTGTTGTGAACTTCTGCATTTAATAAATCTACATGTACCTACATGAACAACCAGACAAACATCAACATTTTATGATATATATACATCTCATTCTTACTAAATTGCATTCCCCAATACAGCGTTTCCCCATAACATTGTTTTGGTAACAAATATTTAAATGATACGAATGTACTTATTTGACAACAATTTTTACTTGGTAAACTTAATTTATTTTAACCTGGTTTTAATTATTACTAACAACAATTGTGTAAGTTTTTAAATTAATTATAATCATTTATTGGGAGGTTACTGACAGATTATCTAGTTTAATGTCACTTATTAATATTTTCAATAACTCTTATATATGTTGTGTTACCTATATTTTTTCATTGTAGTTTTTCACTAATGTACTGCAATGTATGTAAAAGCCCTTTAGGCATTTAAATAAAATAAAATAAATAAATCAAACAACTACCAAGAACGTTTGAACTAATGTTCTAGGCATATCAATATATTTTTTTAATTGTTTCTAATATTTTACAATTGAACAAATTTATATTCAGTATAAAAATTCTAAAAAGAACAAAGTATAAAATATTATGAATATTATATTTTGTTTTTTTATTGTACAGGGATAGAAAATTGATTAAAATCAATGAACAATGCATTTGCTTATTCATATGTTAGGTTTTGCAAACATTATGAATCTTCAATCGAGGCAGTTCGATGTAAATGTTCCAAAATCTGTAAACACCACCTTCCAGCATCCCTTCCTCAGTCTAGGAACACAGAAGGAATGCGTGTGTATACCACCTTCAAACACATCTAGAAAACTACACACACACCACCCTAACTCCCACTATACTTATAATATAATATGACATGCTGGTAGATATCGCGTGCAAACCTACCCAAGTACGCACACACTGCCACGATACTTATGCATATATCTCCCATACCAGCACAACTATATACGTATATCCCGTAGCGTGTTATCTCGTAAGCTTATCTCGGGATTCGGGGTGCATCTCATTATGCCGGGGGATCGGTCCATACTTTCTTCCTTGTTCCGAGTCCGCCGGTCTTCCGGGGAAACTGACGAAACACGCATTTTTCTCTCCTTACTTTGCGTTGCTTTTTTCTAGCCGAGATTCTTTATCGTTCACTGGCGAAATTTACAGATTTATTCAGTGATGAAATTTTCTATTTTTACAAATTTATGTCACGTTTTCGATATATTATTTAAGCGCTTTGGTATTTTATCGTCAATGTTTGCTTTTCTATATTAAGAAAAATAAATTCTTTGTCAAAACGACATTACTTTATTCGTGTTTTCAATATTTTATTACAATTTAACGAGAAGTGACTGCAGGTAAATTCGTTTATTCACATAAGTACACTAACCATAGAAATCGATAGAACACTCATACTGGCAGCGTTTATAAATTAAATATTTTCAATAAATAATGTCCATTCTTTTCGGGTTTCACCAAAACATTATGAATCAAATCTTCACTCCAAGCGCAGACAATGACAAAAACAATCACATTTCTTAAAGGTGAGTAGCTATATATCCACGTTATAACTATATTTAATATCCGAGCCAAAAACAAAAAATTTCTCCAAACTACTTTTGCTAAAACCACCTTTGGGCAAAGATATTTTAAATACAAAGCTTGCAAACTATACAATATACTACCAGCCACTATTAGACGAACAGATTCAATGACCAAATTCAAACATGAAATTAAGAAATGGATAACAAGTAGTGGGCGACCCACTATCACAAACATATGTAAACCAAATTACACGTATACAGTAAAAACAATTCACATACAAAATAAAATAATAGATTCAATAATTTTATAATAGACCCTTTGAAAGTAATCTTTAAGTACCTGAATATGTCTGTCTCGACACAGGTGTACACTAGTGATACAGATGTCGATAAATTTATGTAAAAAAACTTTATATTGATAAATAAATAAAAATAAATAATAAAAAATTATCTATACGTCATAATTAGGTATGCCTACATCTTTTTGTACAAACAAACGACTTTATAATTAAGCTTCCTCTAGTTATGTGGCTAATGAATTCATCAAATTACGGTGAGTTCAAGGAGTTATTATTTATCAAAAATACTAATAGTGTGTCTATTATTGTAATTTTGAAATCGGATTTGCTTTGAAATTAAGGATGGATTGTTTCACAGAATTTGAACAATTCATCATACTTCAAAGTTTATTTTCAAGTTCTGTGAGAGTTCTATTAAAGTTCTGTTATTATTTCATTTCCCTGAAACGACTGGCCCATGGTAATATAATCATAGAAAATTAATAGGACTTTCACGAAATTTGATGAAATGTTAAAATTATACAACAACCCGTCCTAAGTGTTTTTTTCAATTCTGGAACTGATTGTGTGAAGAATTCAGACCAGCTATAAAGTAGTTTTTCCTAATAATACCATATTTTGAGAGAAATTTTGTTTAATTCTATATAATTTGAAATATGTTTTATTTTCTTGGCAAGTAGAGTCAGATTACGTAATTTTACAATGATTTTCGCGTTTTATAGCTAAAATTCAATTGTATTTATTATTAAGAAAGACAAACATTCCCAGGTTACGAATAATACGACAAACGTATTTGAAAATCTCCGATTACTACCACAATAAGTGGAACAGTCCAGCCGTGGAATTGAACATAATATGACAATGCCAACTCAGTCACTGAGCTGTCATCAATCAGGGTCTATGCTAGTATCTTACATTAAAATCATTGCTATATCTCCACTTCAGCGAATTTTGGGATATTATGCCAAGTTTGCAAACATGTTTGGTTCGATCGCTTGCCATAATGTGCCAAATTTATAGATCCTAAAAATATGGGAAAAACGGTAAAATCTAAGTAGATTCATTGGCTGTAAATCGCAGGAAGCAGTTTTATATATTTTGAGGCATGGTATTAATTAAATAATGGGAAACATAAATATATGACACCAATCGCTCGAGTGCATGAACATTTTGGATAGAAAAGAACAATACCTCAATGCCATAAGAATGCAAAACAGCTCTCATACTGAGAATCCTTTTTTTAAATCTCCTCATCTCACTGAGAGTTTCCTTGTATGCACAATACGTGTTCAAGTGGACGACAATACGAGTATATCTCCACCTTATTAGTTCATACGGTGTTCTCATTTTAAATGATTTTGTCAATGATGTTTTGTTGATATCAACAAATGTCTATTTAGAGGAAAATTTCCAACAACATTCAAAGCGCAGCCAGAACTCAAGACAAGCCACAAAATACAAAATGTATTATATTTTCAAAACATTGGCGTCGCTCGTACCCTTTAGTCGTCACACACTTCGACGTCATCCCTTCACAGAGAGTTTCTTGCTCTTTTGTAAATTCGCACGGAACGTGATGTGAATTTTAATTCGGTGCTATTGATCCACGACAGCCGACTGTATGACATCTCTACGCTCTACTCTCTCTTTACTCTCTACTCCCCACAGTCTCTGGTCTACAGTCTTCGGGCCCCAGACTCGGGCTCTACGGGCCCCGCATTCCGAATCCGCAGCGCGCTCTAGTTCATCTCGCCGAAAGAAGCATTTCGAAACATTTTAGTTTGTTTTGAGATTTGTATTACTAAGTGCTCGGAGATTTGTCTACAATGGTAGTTGGGTAAACACTTATTATGTTTCAAGAACAATTAAAAGTTATTTTGGACCGATAAAATATTTTTTTAACGGACAAAGTATAATGTATTAAAAAATCTTTAAATTCAATAACATTAGACGTGACAATAACCTCCACAAAGTTTTTTTTTTTTTTATTTTTTTTTTTTTTTTTTATTTTTTTTTTTTTTTTTATTTGTAAACAATATTTATTTATTTATTTATTTATTAAACGCCATAAAAGGCTTTGTTTGGAAATGCTTAAAATGTTTACTTCTACTCAAATAATCCTTGTTTTCGTTTATTTTTTGGAACGCGTTAAATCAGTATTGTCTTATTAATGCTGTGATATTATTTGTATATTGAAAACAATTACAGAATGATAATAATAGGTAATTAATAATTAATGACCGGTCGGTGGCTGAGTAAATTTCGCGTTTGGGTCCCACCCAGGTGAAGTGTGTTCTATTCCTCGGCTGGCTAAGTCGTGTTTGTCTTTTTAAATTGATAAATAGAAAATGTATGTAACTCAGAATTTCAAATTCAATAACATTTTAAGTGACAATAACATTAATAAAGTTCTATGGAAAAGCGGGAATTATCAGTATTGCCTTTATATTAATGCTGGGATATTATAAGATCAACGTTGTTTGATTGAAAGCATTTTAGATGTGTTTTTAAATTTAATTATTTATTTACCTAGAGAATTACATTTTTTGTACGGAAACCTAATTTAATTAGAAGAGAAAATATGGGCGTGGAGTTTGTTGTTATAATATTATAGAAGTTAGCTTATTACTTATTATTGATTGTGGGCTATTGTGATGTTTTGAATATCCACAAAAACAAACGATAAATAATAAACGAACGTGTTCAAAAAAATTTTTTTGTTTAGACAACGACGGAAGATTTATGGACAGACAGGCCTGGAGTAAACAGATTCCCACGGGAAAGGAGAGACCGGAGGGACAGTCGAGTTTTGAACTTGGGTGCATTGACAGCCCCGAGAAAGGGATACAAATCAGAAGTGTTGTTTGAAATTGCAGTTAATTATTGAATTCAAATGGTATTAGAGAATATTGCGGAATATTGAATTAAAGTGAAAGATTATTGATCCGGTGTTTGTGTGAAGTGAAAGTGGTTCGACTCAGTGGGAAAACAATTAATAATAATGACAATAATAATAATTGGATAATTTGTAGAGCGCCGTTTTGTAAAAACCCACCTCAGGGGCGCCAGGTGTTGTGCAATCGCGATTGTGTTATAAAGTTGTGTTGATTTAAACGTGATTTCGTATACAGTTCGAACTAGATTGCTTGTCTTAAAAACATGAAAATAATAAAAATAATGATTGCGTTTTTAAAATAGAGTGAATGTACTTAAAGGCAGGAAGTGTTTAATCGGGCTAAGTTATTGATTTGGCGAGATGGCATTCTATCCACGGAGACCGAAAACCAGAGAATCAAATAGATTATTAACTGTGGGTTCGAATCCTAACAGATTAGGGAGGTACAATTTTATTTACAGGAATATTTAATTACCCTTTTATAAGCGTAGGGAGGAGGTCGAAAATTAAAGTGATTTAGCTATATAGTGTAACCAGGTAAGCTTCACGCTGAGAATGAGAGGTGACTAACTGGGTGAGTTTTTTTATATTATTTATTAAATTTCAGAGGACCCTTTTTAAAGACGGATACAACTAAGTTTACTACACCTGCCGCCCAAATAATGTTATCATTAAAAGGAATACCCTAGACGGATTGTCAATCAGCTGTGAGCGAGAGACGAGTCAACGACCTTTTCATATATAGGACAAGGCGCGGTGTACAGTCAGTCAAAGGGGAAGTTTTGCTAGCGTATGCCGTCCCAAATTGAAAGCGATCGGATGCAACCAGACGGAACGAAATGAAAACTTTTCTTCTGTTATTTGACTTTCTAATTTAATACTTTTCATCTATTATTTGACTTTCTAAGTTACGAATTGGGATGCACAAAAACAAATCTAAAGTCGAAAGAGGGAGATGGTAATCTCCGAAATAAAACTACCAACCGAACAACTTTTCTCAACAGGTATCTTTCGAGAGGTAGGCAGCCTCTTTAAATTAAATGCAAAACATCAAACCAATTATCCGTTTATACCTTACCTGAGAGGATAGGTATTCAGTAGAAGTTACCCATACCTAATACACGAGGATGCTAGTAACCTCATAAAATAAATACTGGAACCAAATATTAAAATACAGACAGTCCTCATCCCAAATTTGGCATTTCGAGTAGACCTTACATATATCTCACATGATAATTGGCTGAATGGGTAGGCACACAACCTATCGTTAATAAGCAGGCAAAATGTCGACAAGATCGTCGTGTGTTACCTATGTATTGACCTAGAAAGGGATGTAAATCCCCGACGGCGTGGGAGTTACAACGTTTTCTGGAGGTGGCACGTAACTTAGGACCTTGCGTGTCACATTTTCGCGACTAGATTCGTGACAAGGGATGTCATGGTTTTCCCCTTCTACACTCAGTAAAGTAGATTTTCCTGGAGGTGTTTGAGATTGGGGCAATTCTGAAATTGGTGATGAGACCTGGTTTTCTTTATTCTGGCGTGAAGGTTGCCGATTTGGAACAAGGGGAGACCCGGCCGGTTGTGATATCCAGACACGCAGATATCGATCGCCTTGTTCGAATTATCATCCATCAGTTTTGTTTGGTAAGCGGAGGAGCCAGTCTTAGCTTGAAAAAAGTTCATTTCCTTTCCTCTCCTTCCCCTCCCAAAATATATACATGGATGGCGCCGACAACTAACACCATAAACTTATCGTATGTATATCACATATATAAAATCTAACACTTTATTATATTCACATTACCCCACGATAGGTAGAATCGAGTAGCTAGTGGGGGGGGAGCAGGCGACTTAGAAGATAAGGTTTATAAAATGGTTTTAAAACACAGCGGTAATGGATTCAACTCACTCTATCTCAAAAGAACCAAGGGATACCACACATACATAAATAACTAGGTTTCTAAACCGAGAAACAAAAACCCAACACAACGTTCGGTGAAGCCTTTTTATACTGAACCGTCACGTGAAATGAGTACGTTCAAGGTCGTACGTCACGTAGACAAACTAGGATGTACACTCTTGAAGGGGTGTGTAATAAAGAAAAGACGGCAGGGAGGACCTTCCCTCCCCGGATATATATATATAACCAAAGCCTTATGGAAAAGTTACCTACGGGACTTAAGGAAAATTATCGTAGAAAGAAGAGAAGGAAAAATTTGAAGTAGAAAGGGTAGATCATGACATTTGATGCCGCAAACCAGGAGAGATAGATATAAAAGCTGGCTTGAGTTCATTACTGTTGTTGAGAAAAAAAATGGATTTCATAAACCTTATTAATTCACATTAACAGCAAAAGAAATGGTACCTATCGTCAAAAATGATAACAGAGACATCGTACTTCAAAGGCAAAATAGAATAAACAGACAGACCCGGAAAACATTGAATTCATTGTGACGACAAAAAACATCTAAAATGTTCATAAACAACGAAGCCAAAGGATAAACAAACATCGAAATCGGATTAATTATAACACAAGAATAAGATAGCTGGGACAAATCTAAAATAAACATTGCATCGGATATCGTGAAGTATATGGCATATTTTATACCATTGATATTAGAATAACTGTAAACAATTATTGTTTATTCCAGATCTAAAAGGCAGAGAATGTTTAAGTCATAAATAACACAGACGGACAAAAAACCATCGGATCACAGCCGAGGACACAAAATAAAAACAAATCAACATGGAAATAAATAACACTCGAATATAATACAAATAACGCATTGAGATGAAAAAACACAAAGTTAAGTCAAGTACTATTATGTAATAAACAAAACTCGTAGTTTAAAATTCGAAAATAAACAAGTGTGACATGACATATTGAATTTCTACCCATAGAGACACAAAAACACTTGAAAAAGCTGAGGGCGGGAAAAAACTCACCAGCAGAACAAGCCGATAATCACGGGAACCAAAAAATAAACAGATGCTAGGTTAGAAACGAAGAACAGGGGCGCTCAACATTTTGGAAGAATTAAAATAAAATTTAAAATAAAAATAAAAAAATAAATACAGAGGTATTCGAGAAACGTAAATTACCTATAGTTATTTCTAATCCCATCGACTAACACGTGGAAGCGAGATTACCCGCTGGGCTTAGAACTAAAGGGAGGCTGTGATGTTTTGAATATCCACAAAAACAAACGATAAATAATAAACGAACGTGTTCAAAAAAATTTTTTTGTTTAGACAACGACGGAAGATTTATGGACAGACAGGCCTGGAGTAAACAGATTCCCACGGGAAAGGAGAGACCGGAGGGACAGTCGAGTTTTGAACTTGGGTGCATTGACAGCCCCGAGAAAGGGATACAAATCAGAAGTGTTGTTTGAAATTGCAGTTAATTATTGAATTCAAATGGTATTAGAGAATATTGCGGAATATTGAATTAAAGTGAAAGATTATTGATCCGGTGTTTGTGTGAAGTGAAAGTGGTTCGACTCAGTGGGAAAACAATTAATAATAATGACAATAATAATAATTGGATAATTTGTAGAGCGCCGTTTTGTAAAAACCCACCTCAGGGGCGCCAGGTGTTGTGCAATCGCGATTGTGTTATAAAGTTGTGTTGATTTAAACGTGATTTCGTATACAGTTCGAACTAGATTGCTTGTCTTAAAAACATGAAAATAATAAAAATAATGATTGCGTTTTTAAAATAGAGTGAATGTACTTAAAGGCAGGAAGTGTTTAATCGGGCTAAGTTATTGATTTGGCGAGATGGCATTCTATCCACGGAGACCGAAAACCAGAGAATCAAATAGATTATTAACTGTGGGTTCGAATCCTAACAGATTAGGGAGGTACAATTTTATTTACAGGAATATTTAATTACCCTTTTATAAGCGTAGGGAGGAGGTCGAAAATTAAAGTGATTTAGCTATATAGTGTAACCAGGTAAGCTTCACGCTGAGAATGAGAGGTGACTAACTGGGTGAGTTTTTTTATATTATTTATTAAATTTCAGAGGACCCTTTTTAAAGACGGATACAACTAAGTTTACTACACCTGCCGCCCAAATAATGTTATCATTAAAAGGAATACCCTAGACGGATTGTCAATCAGCTGTGAGCGAGAGACGAGTCAACGACCTTTTCATATATAGGACAAGGCGCGGTGTACAGTCAGTCAAAGGGGAAGTTTTGCTAGCGTATGCCGTCCCAAATTGAAAGCGATCGGATGCAACCAGACGGAACGAAATGAAAACTTTTCTTCTGTTATTTGACTTTCTAATTTAATACTTTTCATCTATTATTTGACTTTCTAAGTTACGAATTGGGATGCACAAAAACAAATCTAAAGTCGAAAGAGGGAGATGGTAATCTCCGAAATAAAACTACCAACCGAACAACTTTTCTCAACAGGTATCTTTCGAGAGGTAGGCAGCCTCTTTAAATTAAATGCAAAACATCAAACCAATTATCCGTTTATACCTTACCTGAGAGGATAGGTATTCAGTAGAAGTTACCCATACCTAATACACGAGGATGCTAGTAACCTCATAAAATAAATACTGGAACCAAATATTAAAATACAGACAGTCCTCATCCCAAATTTGGCATTTCGAGTAGACCTTACATATATCTCACATGATAATTGGCTGAATGGGTAGGCACACAACCTATCGTTAATAAGCAGGCAAAATGTCGACAAGATCGTCGTGTGTTACCTATGTATTGACCTAGAAAGGGATGTAAATCCCCGACGGCGTGGGAGTTACAACGTTTTCTGGAGGTGGCACGTAACTTAGGACCTTGCGTGTCACATTTTCGCGACTAGATTCGTGACAAGGGATGTCATGGTTTTCCCCTTCTACACTCAGTAAAGTAGATTTTCCTGGAGGTGTTTGAGATTGGGGCAATTCTGAAATTGGTGATGAGACCTGGTTTTCTTTATTCTGGCGTGAAGGTTGCCGATTTGGAACAAGGGGAGACCCGGCCGGTTGTGATATCCAGACACGCAGATATCGATCGCCTTGTTCGAATTATCATCCATCAGTTTTGTTTGGTAAGCGGAGGAGCCAGTCTTAGCTTGAAAAAAGTTCATTTCCTTTCCTCTCCTTCCCCTCCCAAAATATATACATGGATGGCGCCGACAACTAACACCATAAACTTATCGTATGTATATCACATATATAAAATCTAACACTTTATTATATTCACATTACCCCACGATAGGTAGAATCGAGTAGCTAGTGGGGGGAGAGCAGGCGACTTAGAAGATAAGGTTTATAAAATGGTTTTAAAACACAGCGGTAATGGATTCAACTCACTCTATCTCAAAAGAACCAAGGGATACCACACATACATAAATAACTAGGTTTCTAAACCGAGAAACAAAAACCCAACACAACGTTCGGTGAAGCCTTTTTATACTGAACCGTCACGTGAAATGAGTACGTTCAAGGTCGTACGTCACGTAGACAAACTAGGATGTACACTCTTGAAGGGGTGTGTAATAAAGAAAAGACGGCAGGGAGGACCTTCCCTCCCCGGATATATATATATAACCAAAGCCTTATGGAAAAGTTACCTACGGGACTTAAGGAAAATTATCGTAGAAAGAAGAGAAGGAAAAATTTGAAGTAGAAAGGGTAGATCATGACACTATCCATGTGTGAATGTTGTGTAGTATATTACTTATTATGCATTGTTGGCTATCCATGTGAGAATGTTGTATAGTATATTACTTATTATGCATTGTTGGCTATCCATGTGTGAATGTTGTATTGTATATTACTTACTATGCATTGTTGGCTATCCAAGTGTGAATGTTGTGTTGTATATTACTTATTATGCATTGTTGGCTATCCATGTGTGAATGTTGTATAGTATATTACTTATTATGCATCGTTGGCTATCCATGTGTGAATGTTGTATTGTATATTACTTACTATGCATTGTTGGCTATCCAAGTGTGAATGTTGTGTTGTATATTACTTATTATGCATTGTTGGCTATCCATGTGTGAATATTGTGTAATAATATTACTTATTATGCATTGTTGGCTATCCAAGTGTGAATGTTGTGTTGTATATTACTTATTATGCATTGTTGGCTATCCATATGAGAATGTTGTGTAGTACCTATATTACTTATTATGCATTGTTGGCTATCCATGTGTGAATGTTGTGTTGTATATTACTTATTATGCATTGTTGGTTATCCACGTATGAATTTTGTGTTGTATATTACTTATTATGGATTGTTGGCTATCCACGTGTGAATCTTGTGTTGTAAATTTACATTTTTTTGTCAGGTAAATGTCTTTATTAATTAAATTTATAAATTTAGACCGAATTATGGTAATTTCTTTGTCCATATGTCGTATTTTTCTTAGGAGTCATGTGTTGGTGTATATTTCATGTTTCATGATTGTGTTTTGCAGGATGACGGTTTAGTTTGTCTTTTGGTAATTTATAAATATAATTTTGATGTATGGTTGCTGTATATTTAGTACGGTGAAGACCTTGAATAACTGTATTGTCGAGAAAGTTTTTTTTTTGTATTATTCTTAATTAAGGCTTTTTAATTACCGAGAGGGTCCATTTTAGTTTAAGCAGCACCACCTCTCCAGTTATGAATAACTTGGTACATCTTCGACCATTGGCTATACCCTTTCTCCTTCCCAACCCTAAATTCCATTGGTCTCGCGGTGTACATATGAGTACATACTCACTTCCTATAATATACACCGTACGCCTTTATTCAAGTAGAAACCTGCATGAGTATAAAATTGTGCGTGGTTTATCGTCGTACCTGGCAAGTAAAATAACTATGCATTCTTAATAATTTAAGCAAAAACACTTACTACATTTTATATCCAGCAGGTGTCTGATTCCATTAGAACCCTGTAAGACTGTGGGGTCCCTCGGCTCCCTTGATCTGTCTTCAATAAATCCCTTTGGCCGGCCCGTGTATCACGGCGGGCCGCGGATAATGTGTTTTATTGCGGCCGCCCGACACCCAACCACCCCAACACCAAACCACCCGATCACCCTACCACCCTTACCCTGGGATAGGAGGTGGGTGGCAGGGTGGCCACAGTACTTGAGTAGGTAAAATAAAGCTTCGTACTTTCAACAAAATTTTCTATTCGACGGATCAAATACCTATTTCATAGTTTTCTAAACAATACTACAAATTAAAAGTCACTCTAAATAACAATTTTTTGAGTTGTCGAAATATGGATATCACTTTTATAATATTGTGCATCATCATTATTTTCTTAATTGCCCAAACGAGCATAATATATAAATTAATATTTTTATATTTATTTACAGCATTATTTATCTCTATATATTTAATATTATTTCTATAAACAAGCTTACAAAACAATTAAACAGAAATCAAATATGCATGTGATTCTAATAAACTAAAATTTGCAACAAAGCTATAGAAAACAAAATTTATGGTAATAATCGGTTTTAAATAAGGTGCACAACAAGAAGAAGATAATACTTCAGAATTCTAATCCCAAGAAAATCTCTGGATTTATGTTTCTCACGAGGTATAAATAAAGTTGATTTATTTTTGAGTTGTCAAGCCGTATTGTGCTATCCAGTTCTATTATGAGGTAGTCAGATTCATCTGACCTGATGTTGGGCACGTGCTATACTGCTCCTAAAGTCAGGAGCCAGAGAGATTGTGGCACGACATATCCTCTATTTTTTTACATTTAAAATTTTTATATTTCCTTATAATTTATTGACCTAATATTACTGAAAACGAAAGTAATATGACAAATTTATTGTAAATATTATTGATTCCTCACTTTTTGTCATTTCGTCTAAAAAATAATTAATTAAAAATTTACGAGTTCCATAAATTTTTCTCAGATTACGCTAGAAAAATTAGGTTTCATAGTCTTCTATGGGTAACTCTTATATTTGAATATAAATCCTGGTATTTTATCTTTCTAACACTGTTTAGACCATATTTCGCTAACTAACCGAGCTCTTCATACTCAAAATTCATAATCACTGCCCAAATTCAAACGTGGCACCATGTCAATAATTTAAAGTATTCAATGCGCATACATCCAGACACACACACACACACACAAACACTCACACATACATTAAACACGTCACACACACCCACCTATAAAATACACACGCCACCTGGTAATTAAGGAATAAACATACCACTTAGCAGACATTACAAGGAAACATATCATAGGTACCCAACATGAAAAATCTTATTCCTGTGTATTGTTTCATATCTGTAAATCATGTACTGTTTGTTTCTATAATATAAAATAAAATAAAATAATTCTCACTATGACATTAAGTGGGTCACAACATTTTTTATGAGACCATACAAGCTGTTCCCAAAAGCGAAGAAATTAGCCTGAAGGGTTAAGGTCTCAATAATTAATAAGGGTTATGGAGTTCTCTCAGAATTTTGCATTCTGCATATTCTTATATAATCAACTGCAAGGGTTGGAGGAGGTTACCTATGAACTGACTGCGTATCTAGCTGGCCTCAGCAGTTTCCCACCCCAGCTGGAGGTTGTCCTCACCGACCGCAAACAGACCCAGTCCTGGCCATTACTCTACCATGCGCCTGTTGCGTATGTTTTACCCTCTCAACTGTTTTTTATATACTTTCACAATCGGGGAACATACCATCACGTGGAATACGTGCGTATTCTACTATTTCCATACTAATAACAAATTTTATACCATACTATTAAATAAAACACGTCGTCATAAAACTTGTTCTATTTCCTTATCTATTATGGTTAGATCAAAAAAAAAAGAAAATGACACATACAGATTTTCCATACATATTTAAATGGAAACAAATGTTCCATTTAACTCAATAACCCCGCTCTGCCTCACTTACACTTGCCTGACATCGTAGATCTCCATCCCATTCGAACTTTGTAAAAGTACTGTTTGTATACAGTTTTTAATTAGAAAATGAATTGCATCGATTGGGTATATATTTGGATCACGAAACACTTGTTTATATATTACTATTTGTGTTATGATAACTTAAAATTGTTTTTAAGTTCTTTTAGTGTGTACGTAACGTTACATTCAAAAGACAACTTCGAAAAGCGAAAATCCAAAAGGATATTGTCACGTCTGATGAGCATGGACCCTTGTCAATCACCAGGGCTATGATGGGGCTAAAGCAAGAAGGCATAATGTGTAAAAGCATTGAAGAACCTTGATCATGTTGTCACGTCTGAAGGTGTTTTGAGAGTCCGCCAGTGGTGAGAAGGACGACAGGCCGTAATCCGTATCAGTTTGTGCCGGGTAGAGATTCGTGGGATGGAGTGCGAAAGAGTGCGCGAGGATCCATCCTCAATCAATCAGCATCATAGACATATGAATATTAGTAGACCTGCCCTAAGTGATTAAAAGCGTATTATCCCCACTCCCCATACCGGTTCCATTGAGCCGGCTGGGCTCGCATTTGGCTTCAAGTGAAATTTGAAAACGTGACGTCATCATTCTTGTGCGAACTATGGTCGAGGCATCATCGGTTCATTTTACGAAATAACACGGCAAAATGTTGACTTTTGATATGAAAACTTGTAAAAATAGATGTGAAAAAGAGAATTAACCCAATTGTCGTATTACATTCCATAAGTAAGCATTATTTTACTTTATTTTAAGCTTATTCACACCGTATTATATGGATCAGTTTTAGAAACATATACTATCACATCACAATGTAGCGATTCTCAAGTGTGCTCATCGTTGTTTACTGGGGTAAGTAAATTATGAGACATTTGTAAAAGTGTCTTAACTAAATACTCTGAAACTAACTACGACTCTGAAATAGAAGCTGCCTTACTTTGCCGAATTTGGACTTCGCAAATTAGTTCATAACGTGGCGAGTAATTTGCGCTCCCATGTAAAAATGTCTATTCATTCAAACGCAGATTTTACTTTTAAGAACTAAATGGTGATATTATAATGCGAGATGCCTATTTACTGTCAGATTGATTTATTGACGAATCACAGTCAGCCTTACTCCCCTCGTTCTTCAACAGTTGATTTTACCCCTCGCCCTTATCTTCTCGTCTATTAATTCCTATGTCTGTGATCAGCATCCATTAAACATTTAAAGGGACAATGATGCTTCATCTTTGCGTCACCTCGACAGCATGCTTGGCAATCCAGTGCAGTCTCCAAGGAATTACCCCTCAAAACCACTCACAAATAAAACCATTTTTATTTTCAAACAACCGATTGTATATTTTCATCCCTTCAAGTCACAACACTCGAACAGCACAGGCCGATCTCACACAGGAGTCGAAACGTTGGTTTTATGTTTTGTAAATTTAAACGGAAAGTCTCCGATGGATAAGTTCAAGGTATCCGCGCGATCTTTTTCATTATTTTCAATATCACTTCTTTCTCGCCAAAAAACCACGCGCACCGCGGAATCGTCGTCCCTCGTCTTGTTCCCCAATCTACCTACCCGCGTTATTTTTGCCCGCTTGTCCAACCGATCGCAGGGCAGCCACCCGAAAAAAAACTCTACAAAACAATAATCAGGCACTACCCTGGCAATCCAAACTTGCACAATTCTTTGACGTTACAATATCCTAAATATATCGTGATCTCTAAATAAATTCATTCATCCTAATGTTTAGATTTAATACACATGCGTCATGTATTTATTATTTTTCATTCATTATTGCAGCTTCACATGTTAATATTTTTTTAAAAATGCCTGCAATTAATATTGTCATCGCATGCACCACTGTTTATATGAACACTGATCACTGAACACGTGGTCTCGGGGAAGAATCTTTATTCCTGACATGATCGCTCAAGTCAAGAATTCACGTGCAATTTGCTGCATTCCTGGGATTGTTTTATTCGGATCAATATTGTGCCCGTTTTATTAAAATTGACGGGATAACAATGCCTCATTTACATTAAACATTTCTTGAGTAAACAATTTTTCTCTTAATCAAATAGAAATGTTTCCATTTTTTTGCAATTTGTACTATCATCTATGTAAACAAAATATGCATATGTTTACCTGATCTTTAATGAACTAACAAATATAAAAGCATGTGATACCAGCTACTGACTATCAAAAATGCCTTCTGAATAACTTATCAACCAAAAATAAGGTTGTATTAATTTATTAATTATACTGGGTTCTTACGTGAGAACAATCTAGTTAAAAAAACTCAGTTATTATATAAATTGGTACAAAAAGCTACACAGTCAAATGAAATATAATATTTATTTAGACGTTGTTTCTGAATCTGTATAATTACCCACGAAAATGTCTACTTCAGCACACTTCATAATAGTATATAAGTAAGATGATATTATAATAAGTTTAATTTTCTTGGGCTATAAGTTATAAAATGCACATTATGCAAGCTAAAGTGATCAAAGTAGATAACCCCAAAAATCACAATAAGAATTGACAGTGAAAGATTTTGCTTACGCTACGAACACAAGGAGAATGATTAATCTTTCCAAGAATGTCCACCCATTATGTCGACCACAATAAGGCTTACCTTCCTCGGATATTAGTGTACCATCATCATAAGGCCATGTCCGGCAGCCCTAGAACAAATGTGTCCGCAAGCCGCCCACCGCTGACCGCTTCCCCCGTTAGTCGGATAGTGGGGTAGCCCGGAGTGGCCCGATGTCCAGTGTCCGTGTCCGGAGTCCCCCGCCCGCGCTGGGCGGCCCCGCCGGACGTTTATCGCCGGGGCCGGGTGACCTATGGACCCCGCCCATTACCGCGATTATTTTCGGGGGAAAACCGACACTTTCAGGGAAACAATAAGAGCCGCCCGCGCCCTCGGAGGCGGAGGGTCCAGCGTAATATGCTCACAAAGTAATTGTTTTATATAACTATTATTGCCGTAACATATGGCCTATGGCAACGGATCCATACAATTATATTATTATTTTCATAAAAGCATATATTTATGTCTATTCTTGAATACACATTTAAGAAATGATTACAGTGGTTTATATTGTAGTACAGAGAAAAAAGTACAGAAAAAGGTACAAAAAATAAAGAAAATAGGTTGATATAGGTAAAACTGTGTGTGATTAAGTGTGACAGGTATTTATGTGTTGTAGTAGAAAGTTCATTTTTATTTACTTTTTTTTTCACAGACATATTGAAACATGAAAACACACATATTATCTATGTGAGTGTATGTATTTTTGGATAAAATGTTTATTTGCCCTAGCTCACCCCGCCACGCGTTGCTGTGGCTCAGTGTGGTTATGCAGTTATGTATAATATCTTTCTCGGTTGCCTCCTACTTCTTTCCCATTCCCTTCTGTATACCAAAATGTTACTGTTAAAAAAACTACATTGCATCCACTTTAATTCGACTCCTTATCTCATTACGGTGCAGAGATATTGTGTTAAGTATTCTTCGGGCGTCCGACTTCTTATACCATTAAAACATCTCTAAACACTCCTGGTACTAACAAAAACAAACTTTGGAATTATCAGCGATATCGTTCCACTACTTTTCGAGTTTGGCGAGCACAAAAATACGCAAGCTGTATCATTTTATAATATAAGACGTTGTCTTGCCACAGACCGCCTTCTATGTAGCGAAGTTAAAATTTGTGGTTGTATGTATTTTTGGATTACAAAACGGAATTTTTTTTTGGATTCAAGACTATCCTGTATTTCAAGCTGGAACCAACCATACACACTCACAAAAATTCATTAAAATCAGTTGTGGTGTTTCGGAGATTAGCGTGTAAGAACACAGGGACACGTGATTTATATATTAAGATACTATTTAAAATTAATAAATTGTGAAATAACAAAAACTAATAAAAAAAATTGCGTACGCTGGGATTTTAACCCACCGCCATCAACATTGTTATCAATGACAAGATGTGATTGGTAGGAGGTAAATGGGAACTTTTCGACTTTTCAGATCTGGCTATTGATTTTCAAACAAAAAGTTACAATGATTAAATTCTTAATGGAATTCCACACACCAGTACGATACGAATAGTATCGTATACTTGGGAATGATGGCAAACACGCTAAATTATTTTTTTTTTTTGCTTGTGAAAAAAAACACACCTACACACAAGGAACTCGCGACCTCTGGTTCCAGAACAAAGGATTGCTTCTCCACGAAGTATGTCAATTCAATTATTTACAAATTATGATATCTTTGACTCCTTCTCCACACTACAAAACTTATCAAAACATACAATAACGTCATACTGTGGCTCATTGACACCGGAATATAATAGTCTAAAAACATTCTTTATGTAATGACGTATATTCTTAACACAACAATCAGTTCCCATGGCAGATTATTTTCACACACAATAAATGTAAGTATATTAAAGCCCCAAATAAAAGACACTTCAATATATTACTCACAAACCTAATTCACTGTACCGTGTAGTTTACGAATTCTTTTCAATCAACCTACAGGATGCATTGTTGACGTACTACAAACACACATTATTTGAACCGTCACGTAGTGTGCATAAAATATTATATTACTAGCACTAGCCCATGAAAAATCACGTGAATATAAAAAAATATATACGAATATATATAATTTATTTTTTACTACTAACTACTTACTGTCACTAGTAATAATTTTTTATAATAATAACCAAATAGCAATACCCAATCATACTGTGCTCCTGGTATTTTGTTCTTGTCAGCAGGTTCGCGTTTTAACGTTTATTGTTATTTTGTATATTGTGAAATTATTGCCACTGCGGGTACTAACACAACTTAAACCATAAAACTGTGTTTTTGGTATTCTATTACTGTTGGCAGGTTCACTTTTGACATTTATTGTTTATACCTAGCGCAGACCCGCGAAAAATCACGGATAATATAAATTCACGACAAATCATTTCCAATTTTAAGATCGAAAATTAAAGTCGTTTGTGTTAAAAATAATATATTATTGGAAGGTACTTTATTTCTCACGAAAATCGTCGAAACAAAAAACATTTGTTCTAGAGTTCATTGAACTGGAGTTACACACAGATTGACGGAGTCATTGAAATTAGTATTTTTAATAACAGCATAGGTATGATGTCTCCCATATTTCAAAAATAATAGTAAGTAACTCTTTTGTTAAAAAATATATCTGAACAAAAGAAAATGTTGACCTACGACTAAATTGACTCTGATGATAATATCCAAGGGAGATGTCATATGTCACCCCTGGTCAGGGGTAGAGGTCGCCTGTCGGCTAATTCAGATTGATAACGGATGGTCCGTCCCTCCTCCGGCGCAGCATCTCGCAAGATATATTCCTTAAAGATTACTTATTTCTTCTCCCCTAGTATCGGAACTGAATTGTCTCTCGTCCCCCTCGATCGGAAGTTGGGAGCAGAGGCGATTTGTTTCATTCGATTATTTGTCAACTTGTTAAGACTGGATTTACTGACTTCTAAGAGCTAATGTGTTGACAGACTCAATGTATTACGACTTAAATTAAGTAATGTGGAAATAAATAGGGTTAATGATTTGCTCTTTTCAATTTCATTTTTTGATGTCAAATAATTGGGATAATTGAATCATTAATAATCGGAATAAGCCAGTATAGGTGGTAAATACTTCTACCTTTATAGAAATCATAGATTTTGAATTCATATTTGAATTTTGTTGGAATTTGACAAGTGAATTTAATGCAAAAAACATATTCTTAAAAATATTCTTCGTCCATAAACATCGAAATTGATAATTGTGCAGAGCGAGGAGGGAGCGTGACTGCCACCCTTTCTGTAATTTGTCTATAAATGAATTTAACAGAAACTCGCATTGTAATGTCACCATTAAAATAAAAAATATAAAAATAGAAAATAAAATCTCCTTACGAATTACTATTCAATTTTCACAATGAGTTATAAACAAGTATTTATATATTCATATTTTTCATTCAGTGTTAGGAATTGTTAATGTCATTGACCAAAAAATAACGACATTAAAAATATTAGACCAAATAAAAAAAGTAACAGTATATATACTATTTATACTATATATATAGCTGTAATAATAATAATAATATTTAGTAGGACACTTTTACAAATATGATATAATTTACCCAACTCATTCATTTATAACGTCGCTACGCAAATCCGATTTGAAGGCGGTTGGGTTTTTTAACCATTTTAAGAACATTACAATCCTGCGCAGAAAAGTCCCACAATGAGCTTCAAGCTATTGCCTTACTTTAGCGAACTTTACTTTTTTGCGCAGAGTGTGTTTATTTCAATGTGCGCTCTTCGGTGTACAACGCACGACTTGTGTAGATTATTCAAAGCATTCTCGTACACTCCTGGTGCCAAAAATATGGTCACATGGTTTGCCCCAGCTCGCCGAAATTATACTCGGATTTTATGCTAGGGCAAGTCTATTAATTTGGATGTCTATGACTTCGTCGCAATTTTCCATAGATCAACAGTCAATATTTATTTCAGCAGTCCATATTTATTTGCTTGAAGATGTTTTAATATATTTGAAGACTCTGGTGCAACACAGTTATAATATTGTTATGAGCAAGGAAAAAAATATAAATTGAAACGTTCAAAAACATGACCACGATATGATTGAATGTATATAGTTTATCTGCATTATAAAAGTAGTCGGACTTATGTGGGCATTTTGTGGTGCACTAATTTCTGCCAGCTAGCCCATGTTTATTTATAGTTGAAAAGAAATTGTGTTTTGACTGTTTATTTTTTTACTTTTCGTATGGAGATAAAAATACTACAAATTAACGGATTCTATCATTTGTTTTAAAATGTTTATCACGTATTAGAGTATATTCACCAAGAAAATTAAACGTACGTTGTTATAATTGATATGATTTACTTTCAACAACTAACGCGAATATAAGTACAACTAAAAGCGAACCGAAAGCATAACATTTTTGTTACGATACGTCAACTTCCGTTCCGCTTCGGAAGGCTTTATTTTCTATTCTATAATGAGCCATCCTGTTGAACACAGAACTAAATCAGACCAATTAGTTGAATTTCACAGTAGTTTAATTGTTTTATTCCATTATTGTCGTCGTAAAATCACGATAAAATACAAATAGAACTAAAAATAGATTCGTGCAATGAAGTTTGCCTTAGCGACGAGTATTGTTATATAATTTCAAACCTTTTCAGTCACAATTCAGAGCAATTTTATTATCGAAGCACACCCGTTTTGTTGATAGTTTTAGGGTAACTAGAAAAAAATAATACAATGAAAGCGTCTAGAGCTAGCGGCGGCATATTTGACATTGAGTGAGCGCTTCCTCTTTGCCTCTGCGTGAAATCACTGGACTAATTCACTAATTCGTGTGAATGCACCGTCGACAAAAAAGTGTTAAAAGAACAATTAATTCGGTTCGTCATTAGCAATTACTGGCGTATTTCGGGTTTCGTCCGAACGATCCCAAATTAAGGGAGGCAATTATCGCCCGATGATGATATCAAAAGGAAGCTCGCACGGTCCGTGATGTGATTGTTCTGAAATTAGGACTGGGACGCCATGTAAAAAGTTAAAAGGCGTTGACATCGCGCTATGATACATCGTGAGATCGACGAAACAAAGAGACTCGGGAATGAATAGATAACATAATTAATAATGGAATTTCATTTCAGCACTGTGTCTTTGGATTTGTATTAATGTGTTGGAACATTTCTTAGTTATAAAATTTCTCACTTGGTACGTTCTCTAGAAACACCGCAAAATACTGTGACTATGAACTATTAAACCAATTTTTTTTTATGAAACCTCACAAGTGTCGCAACTGCTCTCAACCGTCTGGAGCTAGTGAGACTATGGCATCCCCAATCGGGGTATTTTGTGAGGCTGAAGGTACCGGGGAGGGGAATGAGATGGGAAAGAGGAAGATGAGGAAATATCTGGCCATTCAGATTTGGTCACCAAATGCGGCCAAAGCCATTTCAATCAACGATTCAATTCCGAATTGTGATTTTACACCAGGGCGATACTGAAAGTATCTTATGCTCTGAATCGTGTGGCGAATATACTATATATGATTTTAAATAAGTGATTTGTGAAACACCCCAAGTTTTTTTCCCGCGACGTTTTTTTCGCTAATCGAATCGAAAACCTTACCACTCGACCACGGACGTAGTCAACGGGGATTATAATATTTCTAGCTGAAAATTTGCATTTTAGGTTAGAATTTCAAAGAACGCAAGAACTCACTGATCGAGTATTTTTATTTAAGGGAGATATACATTTATAAAATCATTCAAATTGTATACATTTTGTTTCCTCCGGTATGTGGGATTCCCAGGAGCCCACGAATGCGAGGTGATGCCATGAAAATCTTTGGCGAACTTCGACACAGTGCACGTGCACTGCGCAGTGCTCGCAATACGCACTTTGCACATTGTCCGGTCGTGTCCAGCGTCCAGTGTCCACAATGTCGAGTGTATATTATCTACTATATTGTCCACGTTCAATGTGTCCAGTGTCCAGGCCGACCAGCGGGACGGATGACACTGGGACGGTCCGATCAAAGGGAGTCCCCATGCCCGCTCTCCGGCCTCGAGCGTCCACGGGCGGCTGCAGCGCGCGCTAGGTAGATCCCCCTGCCAGGAGAGTGACTGCGGACACCGCCGGCGAATTGGTTCCACTCACGATGGCATTGTAACTATCAACTCTTCACACCCACCCGACAACAATCGATTTGCGTCATTGTTGTGCGCCATTTTATTGTTTTAGCGTTTGCCGCCAAGAATCCCGCCGGCGACCGAAGACACGCGGCTTCGAGATGGTTCTGGAAACCGACACATTGTTCGGCTATGCATGAAGAACACTTCTGCGAAACCAACAGCCGCCAACACTTTTCTGGAACACATTCTCAAAAGGTGCGAATGAATACCCAACTTATATTTCCATTAAAAGCAGGAGGTGATAAAGATTTATGGCATGGAGTAGGTGCGCTAATACTCGTTATTACTACATAAGTATTAGGTACCTGCACCACGCGTCCGATTGAGTTGGTTCAGTTTTTAAAAACGATGGGCACATTTGGAATGTCTTTTTAAAGTGTTCGATTATTTTTAACCAAAATATTTCATGTTCATCATCGGAACGAATTCATATTATGAATCATTGGAATGAATTGGTGCAAAATGGCAAATCTGTGGCATTTCCTAAAAAAACTATTAAACTATAATACGTGTTTTGTGTAATTGCCTACAACTGTACTATTTTCATGTAATGTAATAACTTTATCCCAATATTAAAATATACTCTCAAAGAATGTGCAGATATTCTATTCTACCCGTGAAGCGTAGAAGCGATATTTATTATTATTGTTTTATGTATACATTCAATTAAGAAAGTATAATAGATAATATATTTTAATTAAATATGCTAACCACTTCACCTAAATCAGCAAACCACAGTACTGATCACAATAGTGTGAACGGATAAAAAGTTTAAAAATAAATGAAGGAAGGGTTTTTACTACATTTGAACCATTCTCGATCCAAGACCGTAATAATGCAAATGGAGAACAGATATTTATCAACTATTTTATTTTCCTTGGGGTTATTTAATTGTTAAGTAATGTATTAACAAGATACATCGTAAAATTTACCAGGCATTTGGTTCAAGAGACACGGTGTAATACACATGTGCTTCTGTTATTTTCTTGCTGTAATTTACCGGCATTTGGTTCAAGAGACACGGTGTAATACACATGTGCGTCTGTTATTTTTTTGCTGTACTTTACAGGCATTTGGTTCAAGAGACACGGTGTAATACACATGTGCGTATGTTATTTTTTTGCTGTACTTTACAGGCATTTGGTTCAAGAGACACGGTGTAATACACAATACACATGTGCTTCTGTTATTTTCTTACTGTACTTTACAGGCATTTGGTTCAAGAGACACGGTGTAATACACAATACACATGTGCTTCTGTTATTTTCTTGTTGTACTTTACATCATTCGACAAATTGTGGATATTATTCACCACTGTCCAGAATGTGTAGACTGGTCAACTCAAATCAAAACCTTAACTTTTTTGGGATAAGTCTGAATGATTTTTGCCAGTCGCTAAACAAGTGACGGAATATTATAAGTGTCCTGTGGTCCTGACGAACGGCGTATTCTTGACTTGATTCGACTTGTCACTTTATTTTCTTATATTATATCTACCATATGTCTTTGCTTTCATGTACCTTTGTCTACTCCTGTATTTTTCATTTTACTTTATTCGTGTTATTATTTTGTAATTTGGACGATGTCCGTTAATAAATAAATAAATAAATAGTTTAAAAGGCACATGAGGTACCTAATCTTGAAACAAGACTGTTGTACACAAATTAACTATTGTTATTATTTAGATCGAAATAGGCAATGTTTTCGAAATTTGTATTTTTATGCATTTTCGATGCGATATTTTCTAAAAAGATTAATAGGATCGGTATTTTTTTCAATTTTGGTTATATCACCTAAGTAGTTTAAATTATTTATTCTTGGTTCTCCCATAAATTTTTTTCAAAAACAAAACAAAAATCAAGGGATGAGGTTTGTCTTGGTCTTGGTGGCGGATGTGTTTGCCCACCCACTGGGTGGCGGGTCGGATCGAGACTGGTTGGGGGAGACCTTCTGACCTCTCCAGCCGGACTCTCTCTCGACCCATCGCTTTGCACCGCAGTGGCGATGAATTCACACATCCGTCACTCTTGGACACATTGACCCTCAGATTCTAACCCATCCCTAAAATTGTTTTCCTTCTCAGAACTTCATCTCCTTCCTTTCCCTAAAAAGACCGCCCTCACAACATCCCCAAAGATGGCATTGGCCCAGGAGAAAAAAAATTCTCCGAAACTCCTTTGTGGAGCTAATGTAAAAAAACAGTGCCAACATATTGTAATAACAAGTTGTTCCCTTTCTGAAAAAACGGTAATAATTTACGGTTCAATCCTTTTTTCAGATTAAATTAGCACCTGATTGTGTATTTCAATTCTTAAAGCACAGGTAAATTTTAAGTAAGCACCAGATTCAGCAGTTCCCCTTAAAAAGCAATGCTTTAAGTAAGAGTATAATCAGCCCATTACGTTAACCCACGTAAAACACATGTTGGGCTACTGACCACTCACTACTAACTGACTACTGGCGTAATCCACAATCCACACTCCGGCAGGGAAAGGGTTTATTTATAACAATATACGGGAGCACTTACAGTAATCACTACTCGCACAGAAGGGCACGTAAAAAAGACTAATGGCCGGTGCCAAGAGAGTAGCAACAGCACGATTATTATTAAGGCAGACGGATCGAAATTAATCTGTAATCATTCCAAGACAGGAAGTTTTCAATGTAATCATGTATTATCAGTAGTATTTTATATTGATTAATCGGCGGGTACCTGGATCTTGTTATTTATTCTGTAATAGCGGGATGGGCGCACGCTGTGTGCAGGGTGTGTGGAAAAAAACCACACGAGCTCTCTCTTCTATTTTGTTTTATCGTGTAACCAACTAGGTGGATGTATAATTTATCTCGTATGGCTCTATAGGTGGCTGACCTGTCTATCTTTCAAGTATTATCTACCGATATTAAAAATATTATTTTATATCACTGAAGTGGTAATATAACAATATTTTTGAGTAACGTAAAATAATAAGTATTTCTTTATATCATTGAAAAATAAGATAATGCTAATAAAGATAATATGAAACAGAACAAGACAAAGAAAAATAATAAAGTTAACGCTATCAACTAGGAATCGAACCCAGGACCTCTGTCTTTTTAATTAGTTGAAATTCCGAATTTTAAATATGAGATTGACCAAAATGACCTAAAATAATTCTCAGTTTAATCCGTTACCTTTTAATTTTTCGTGTATTTTTCTTTTTCATGTTTCGTTAAGATTTATTGGCATTATCTTCATCTTCAATGATATAATATAACATTGATGGGTATAACCTTCAAAGTTAATAAAATAAAATAATTTATTAATTATTTTTTTCATGATTAATCTCTAAAACCCATCAACTATGGTTGGGCGCTCAGTAAAACGATAACGTGTTAAATAATAAAAATTAAAAAAAACAATAATCATCCTGACTACTAAATACAGGATTTTCCAATAAGAAGTGTTATTTTGATATTCAATCGTAAAAGATCAATGGTTTCGTTGCTTGTGTGGCACGTAGCGCCGTTTTGTTAGAAGTAAACGTTGTCCAGATTAATCAATCCAATTCCGGCCATAAAAAATTATCAATCATCTCTCGATAGCGCAATCCATTCACCGTAACTGTTGCTCTAGCCTCATTTTCAAAAAAGTAAGGTCTAATGACACCGCCGACCATAAACCGTACCAAAAAGTCACACGTTGAGTATAGAGAGGCTTTTCAACAATAACTCTTGGGTTTTCCAAGCCCCAGATGCGACAATTTTGCTTGTTGACGAAGCCACCGAGGTGGAAATGGGCCTCATCACTCAAGATTATTTGCATTTGATTCACTCAAGTGAATTTTAATAATTTCGATGCATTGTTGAAGCATATATTGTTCCATTTTTATTAATGGCGTAGTTTCTACTTGTCAAATGTCAAAAAATGACTGCTTCAAAACTATCATCTATCGAAATAGCGGGCTATTCAAAATAACACCTCTTATTGGAAAATCCTGTATAATTTATGAACCGTACTTATTTTCCAGTCCTTGAGAGATAAAAATGTATATACTTATATTTTATGTTGATATATTTTACGTGTGATGCACTCGATTGTACCAAGGTGCACAATTTTTTTTCGAGCATTAACGGATAGTCTTACAAGATGTGTAAATAATCGTCAATAATTATCGGTAGGCGTGAAATAAAACAACAAACTTAGAATAAAGAAAAATATTCATTGTAGTGTTTTAAAAGTTCGAATTTTTAAATACAACATTTACATTTATTGCTAATAAGAATATCGAGAGCCGCCAGGAAGCAATAATTGTACGTATCCACTTGAAAACAATGCTCAAATATGAATTATTTTGATTTACAGTTTCATGATAATAATTATTCACACAGTTATTTTTATCGTTGCATCACAAAAGTATACTTTACAAGAGGAGGAGTATCTAGTTAAGTGTTATTATGGCCTTGACCTCGTTATTTAAAACATACGAGTATACATTTTTGCTTTTTATTGGGCGTAGCGAAGTCCTGTTTTAACCATTTGGCATGTCATCTTTCTGTAAATTTGTTCGTTACTTTTCGGTTCCAGTTGAAGATGGTGGCCTTGTTGGATAATACATTTTAAACCGTCAGTGTTCACGTGAACGTGATTCCTGCAAGGAGAAAACCTACTTATAAGAAATACTGTTAATTTATTATTAAATCTGGTCAAATTATTCTTTTTCCTGTTAAAATGGGAATAGGTCAAAAGCGAGTGTTTTATGAGGACGGCGGAACACGTGTTCTTGCAAAAACTGAAATTCATATTGACATACTTATATTTTTGCATTCCGTCATGATATTTATTATACTAACCAATACTTTATGAGGAATTTGACGTGCTCTCAGTTTTTAACAGAATCATTTTTCACTGTGTACTCCGAACTGTCAAATCGTAAAAATCAACATTATGGTGCCCACTGGTGTGAACAAAGTTTGAAAAAATAATTAAAATCTACTGTTCATAGAACTACTAGTAAATCGTCTTAATGTATCTTCTCCTACAGGAGATTAGCAGTCATTAACAAACTTGCAGACTGCAGCCTTGATAGCATTTATCTTCTCCTACCGGAGCTTAGCTGTCATCAACACGAATAGAACCTTGCAGACTGTAGCCTTGATAACATGAATCTTCTCCTACCGGAGCTTAGCTGTCATCAACACGAATAGAACCTTGCAGACTGTAGCCTTGATAACATGAATCTTCTCCTACCGGAGCTTAGCTGTCATCAACACGAATAGAACCTTGCAGACTGCAGCCTTGATAGCATTTATCTTCTTCTACCGGAGCTTAGCTGTCATCAACACGAATAGAATCTTGCAGACTGCAGCCTTGATAACATGAATCTTCTCCTACCGGAGCTTAGCTGTCATCAACACGAATAGAACCTTGCAGACTGCAGCCTTGATAGCATTTATCTTCTCCTACCGGAGCTTAGCTGTCATCAACACGAATAGAACCTTGCAGACTGCAGCCTTGATAGCATTTATCTTCTCCTACCGGAGATTAGCTGTCATCAACACGAATAGAACCTTGCAGACTGCAGCCTTGATAACATGAATCTTCTCCTACCAGAGGTTAGCTGTCATCATAACTGCAGCCTTGATAACATTTATCTTCTCTAACACGAATAGAACCTTGCAGACTATAGCCTTAATAACATTGAGTGATATCGTATCCAAAATATTATTTTACACTATTTTTTTATGTCCAATGATTACATAATTTCACAAATTTTAACCATTTGACCAAGAAAATTTCTAGTAAAAGCCCTCTGTTCATGATATTTCCGTGAAAATAACCGTACATCACAAATACGGGCAATATGAGTAGGTATTTTAGAGAACTTGCAAATCCTATCAGGCAGAAAAGCGAGAGCTTAATTTTATATTAGCATAGTTTAGTGAGTTCTTCATAGTTCTAATATTTTTAGCAAGAACGGACCTTCTCGTTATTATATTATATGTACGTATTTAAAGTTAGTTTTCAAAGCTTCAACTATAAACACAATGGCAACTTTGAATACATTTGGTTCTGTCGGGAATCAAACTAAACAGTCTTTAATATTCACATATCGCAAATAGTCTAAAATTTATGAACATGTTATTTTTGTTTGCCATTAATTTTACCGATGGATCAGTGATTAGATTGTTCAGGTACTAAGCAAATATTATATAACATGTACCTTAGGCTATGACTATTACAATTTTAATTGTACCTAAGTGTAATGGTTACTCTATTTCTCAATGTTGTACAACAGATGAGCTGATGTTTTAGAATATGATTTTGAGATATTTTTGGATTTTTATGTTTTAATTTGTGTGTACATAAATAATTTTTGATTTTTTTTTTAATTTACGTAAATAAACACGTTTTTTTTAATAGCATTAACATTTAAGGTTGGATACGCTTTTAACGCCTACGAAACAAGGGTTTAAACTTAATACTCAGGTATTTTCATAAAATATTGATTTTTAAAGTACGGAAGATTTAATGTTAATTTTACTAATTCTGATCATCGTTCCAAAAATGTCTACGTAATTTCAATGTTTTCATTCGTAATTATTATCATTGATTTTAAAAGCCATCTGAAACTTCACTTCCGTAAACCGTTCAAAGTGGCGATTATAATGAGGCAGCGCAACACGGCATAATACCCCAAAATTAAATCACTCAAATAAAAATACAAAAAAAAAACAGTCATAATTCTACACTAATTAGGACGGGTTGTTTCACAGAATATTAATAATTCATCAAATTTCGAAGTTAATTTTCAAGCTCGGTAATTTTTCTATTCATGTTCTGTTATTACATCATTTCTGTGAAGCAATGGAAACAGAACTTTCAGAGAATATGACCACGATATTTGATGTTCAAATTCTGTAAAACAACCCATCCTAAGCTTATTATTCAATTTTTCAATAATAATAAGAGTATTTGGATGATTTTTATAGCGCCATTTTTGTGCAAAATCACCTCAAGGGCGCTGTGTTATTTATACGAATAACTTAATTAAATTAATCAGGACGTCTGTTCGTGCAAGCAGAATGGCAAACCCAAAGATTTCGCACATTACTGGAGCACAAGCTGTAGTCAGGCTTGTAGGATTTTAAACACCGTAATTACCATTTAAATATGTTGTGGCCAGCGCGGTTCCCCGGCCCCTTGCTACCGCGGCTCCCGGTGTTGCCCGTATATTTATTATGGTGGTTGTTGTAGATGGTGTTTATGTTTATGGTATGGGCTGCCACTGCCCACTGCCCGCTGCCCGCTGCCCGCTGCAGTGTCCAGTAGCTAAGATCAGAGAAGAAGACAAGGAAAGTGGTAGTGGAGGAAAATCCCGAAGATCTGTTATTTTGTAATCTAACAAAAAGCAAACTCGGATATCAGGGAGAGTTCGAGTGACACTATGGCATCTACATTTATTGGGGTGTGATGTGACGCTGAAGATAGTGGAGATGGGGTAGAGGAAGGTAGGGAAGTACCTAAATATTTATATAACACGGCTAAAGCCATTTTATGAAACGTTTTGATTCTGAATGGTTGTCTTTCGCCACGGCGATACTGAAAATATCTACCGTCCTGGAAAGTGCTGCAAATATGTTTTTAATCAATAAATTGCCAACTATTTAACAGAAAAAAAAACAATTAAACAATTAACAATTCACTAAGAAAATTTACTCGCGTACGCCGGGATTTGAAACCGCGACCTTCGGATTCGTAGCCAAGGATCCTAACCACATTATTTAATTTTTCGAAGAAAATTTCTTCTGAAAGCTTATCACTTTTTGATGTCATTATTTATTAGAATAATACACAAATAACTTTGTTTACATCACTTTAATATATATAACCTCTACAAGTTTCACGAAAATAATGTTCACATCATCAGGAGCAAGTATATACTAAAGTAAAAAATTAAATATAGATTACAATTGAACAGTGGAAGAAGTGGTTACACGTTATTTAAGGTTGTTGATCTTTTATATTGAGAGGCGGAGATGATCGTGTTCCCTATTTGTCATTCCTGAGAGTTAGAAGTAAAAAAAAAAACTCGAAATATAAGTACTTATAAGTTCGTAGACACATGCGTTTCAGACGAAGGAAATCATGTTGTTTAGTACACGCGTGCATTATTTCGATATAAAAATATTCTCCTAAAGTAAGTCACAAAATATTTTAAACTAAATTAGGATGGCGTTTCACAAATTCATCTGTACTGTAAGGTTGAGAATTTAGCTCGAATTGCTTTAACAAAGGGTTGAAATAATATTTTTTGTGTTTTCTTTATAAGCCTTCAGACGTCCATCCTTCGACGTAGGCCTCTCACAAATATCTCCCATTTAACAGATTATCAGGCACTGACCCGTCAGGTTTCGTTAGTTCTCTTTAGGTAGCCCATTTCACCTGCGGCTACTGTTTCCATTTCGCAACCAATTTTCCAACTGTAATCTTTCGTGGTACGACGTGTACTTATTTATTTTACTGCATTTTCTTATTTTTTAACCGAATTGGTAATCGTCATTTGATACATACATGCCATTTAACTATACTAATACAAAGTTATCCCGAATACTCTCAGACCAGCTTGGGTTAATCGATACGTATTTTATTTAAAGCAATCACTTTGTGGCTTGACATTATAATTTAAAAACAAATTAAATCGGTTTTTAGAGACTTTAATTTCGGTTATATTCTAACCTTCATCAGAACTTGACTATCCTCCGTGGTCGAGGAGCAAGGCTCTCGACTAGCAGTCTGGAAGTCACATGTTAAAATCCCGGAGTGCAGAATCAAGTAAATTTTATTTGATTGAAGTTATTGATGAAATCCTTTAAAATAATATGAGATATAATTGCGACATGTTCTAGAGTGGAAGATCACCATTCAGTATTGAAAAGGTTTTAGCAATGTTTGTTGTCCAAACTTGAACAGCCAGGTACTTCCCCACCTTTTTCTTCCCAGTTTACTTCCCCTCCAAGCTACCTTCGATGCTTCGATACGAATTGGGGATGCCAAAGTTTCACTGGCTCCATACATTTGGGATTCTTATGCGGTTTTCACATTTAATTTTTTTAATACAGTGAAATTATACACAAAACAATGTACAAAATATATAAAAGGGCTTAAAAAATACTTTTCATGTAACAATAATATTTAAATTTTTATCATGAATATTCAAAAAATTTAAACAAAATATTTCGCTTCCACTTGCCACATTCCGATTATATCGAGCTTCCCTTTTGAAATAAATTGCTTCAATAATCGTCATCATCGATCCCTTCTTATTCCGTCCAATCGGCCTGTTACCGTTTAATAATCGACATGGGCGCCTTCCTCCCTTCCCTGCCCACCCCCCCCCACCTACTTCTATCCACTCCATTCAGCGCTGCGCGTAATTAGCTTTATCCTTTCTTGGCTGGGAATTAATACGTGTAACGAACTGTAACCAAATACCACACATTAAATCCTGATTGATTCGAGTCATACGAAATACGTGTTATTGGTTCGGTAGCCGCAACATTAAGTCAGGATATTGGCTGCTGTTCTGAGAGGACCAGTTATTAGTTACCTTCAATGATATAATTTTTTTATTAGTCCGATAGATTGTAAAAATGCTGCAACCATATTTTTCATGATTGATGTTTTACATGTCTATATTATCAAGGGTTCTCAAACATTGGATTATGAGCCAATTTCAGGTTTGTTACGAAAAGTTTTTGAAATTTATTTACCATCATTTAAAGAAGGATAAGAAAGCCGATGAATTTAATTTCTGTACGACGAATTTCCAAATTTCGTAATTTTTCAAAGATTTTTTCATATACAGGGCGTTTTTTAATAAGAGGTGTTATTTTGATATTCAAAGGTAAAATATCAATGGTTTCTTTGCTTGTGAGGCACATAGCGCCGTCTTGTTGAAAGTATACGTTGTCCAGATCAATACCTTCCAATTCCGGCCATAAAAAATCATTAATCATCTCTCGATAGCGATCCATTCACCGTAACTGTTGCTCCAGCCTAATTTTCAAAAAAGTAAAGTCCAATGACTCCGCCGGACCATAAACCGCACCAAACAGTCACACGTTGAGGATAGAGAGGCTTTTCAACAATAACTCTTGGGTTTTCCGAGCCCCACTGCGACAATTTTGCTTGATGACGAAGCTACCGAGGTGGAAATGGGCCTCATCACTCAAAATGATTTGCATTTGATTCACTCAAGTGAATTTTAATAATTTCAATGCGTAGTTGAAGCGTGCATCGTTCCATTTTTATCAATGGCAAAGTTTCTACTTATCAAATCTCAAAAAATGACAGCTCAAAAGTAACATCTACCGAAATAGCGGGTTATTCAAAATAACACCTCTTATTGGAAAACCCTGTAGATTAAATCTATATGTCTAGAGTCCTGGAAAGCGTGGCTATTTTTTTTTATACAAATCTGCAGTTTTATTCCGAGATGGATGAAATTTTGCACATTGGAACTTCGAAATAATAAGAAAATTACTGTCTCTGATTTTGAAAAACTCTGCGTAAGGCCCGGACAGCACCAGGGAGTACAGCTAGTTATTTCAATAAGTAAAAAAAATATATAGTGCTTAACATGTTTTATGAAAAATTTAATTTTCTCCTTTCGTCGCCAAATGTTTATGATGTCACATATATTTTATTAATGATTGACATTATAAAAATGAAAAATCAGCTGTCGAATGTTAATTATTGCTGATTTATTAAAAAATTATTGAAAATCCTGTTAAAAATGGGACTACAGGCCGCTTACTGATAAGCTTCTAGTTATATTATCGAAACAAGTGTGCATGCACCAGCGTTTCTCTTGATAATCTCTTAATAGAATTAAATAAAGTCGCTATCGACTATCGCTATAGAGTTTTCTCTTTCATTTAGAAAATTTCTTCCGGAAGGTATGCATATATGATACATGCATATTATATTTATAAAAAGTAGAGAAAAGTCGATGTTTTATAATCAAGTCGTTAAAATATATTTTCAGGCACTACTTTGCTAACGCTGACTAAACCTTATGAGATACGTCAAAACAATCTACTAAAGAATTGTGTTTCTTAAAAAGGCCTACAGAAAAGTCTACGATGGAATATATCTATCTCCTAAGGATAACCCCCAGCAACGCCGGGTATACGTCAGCTTGCTCCGACATAGTGACAAAACATTTTTATTTTACTAAAAGTTTATCAGGATACCAGTCATTCGTCATTGATTACGAATAATTTGAGAAGATTCTTAAAAAAATTGGCAATATTTTTTATGTGTAAGTTTTAAGTAGGATGAGTTGTTTCATAGAATTTGAACAATTCATCGAATTTCGATGTTCATTTTCGGGTTCCGTGAAAGTCTTATTAAAGTTCTGTCACTATATCACTATAGGCCAAGTTCTTGAAAGAACTTAAATAATAACAGAACTTGAAAATTAACTTTGAAGTTTGAAGAATTCTCCCAACCAAATCAACCCGTCCTTAGTCATCACTTGACCGCAAATTATCACAAGCTTTAAAGTAAGTAAGTACCTCCTGCAATCTATGTTTTTATTGTTCTCAAAGTTTGTTCCCATTAAACAATTATTAAGCATTTAATAATGGTATCCCAGCGCTACGGTATCTAGAGGCCAATCAAATGTTGACCACCGGCAAAGCTTAATCTAATAACCGAAATAGAAGTTGGTGAATCGTCAAGAGGCATATATTTAACCGAGTAACCGTCAAATTGTATTCTTCTGAATCTTGCATCAGGTGCGTTGGATTTCATAAGCACTCTCATTTTGCATTATAGATTTCCGTTTCATCAGAATTTTTAATAAATTTTAGTGTAATAAATAAACAATACTAAATATAAATAACAGATACGCGTTGCATGAAGTTGATAGTATTATTGTCCTAGCGTCTGGACGATGTAGGCCCTCTGATTGGTCAAATTCAAATTGTGTGTTACGGATAAATTCTGAATAGGAGGTCTGCAGGCAAAAAAATACCACTCTGCCCCTCAATTTTAAGCAACCGTAAGGTTGATTTCGGTTTGCAGGCGACCGGATCCAAAAAAATAAGACATTAAAAATTAAGACACGATTTTATACTGAAATAGAATCGCCACATGTTATACGATATTTCTTCAAAAATATCGTTTCTGCTCATATAATTTTTGGATAATATCGAAGAATATATGTTTTAGATAGTTCATAATCCATTGGATTAATTACATTACTATGAAAATTATCCACAATTACGTGATTATGTTTGACGTTTATAAAAAATCACGCGTTCCTTAAATATGGCCGATACGCACGGCGGCAATAAATGGCCGACAGAGCGCACATTTGGCGGTATAAGAACGATCCAAATGACTGGCGCGAATATTTAAATATGCCAAAATTACTTGACCATTAACAAGCGTTTAATAAGAAGATTTCTTCTGGAAGCTTATTATTTTGCAATGGCATTTTTCATTATTATTTATAATTTTTTTTTGCTTATTAATTATATCTGATTTTATATTGACATGTTTTCTAATTTCTAAAATTTCAAAATTATTTATTTGCGATGCTTTAATCCTGAGTGAAGTATTTTAAGACCTGATTTTTTTATCGAAAGTGTGATTGTACTGGACGGGAGTCCGCACAAAACTGTAGATTTGGGCGCCGGTTCCAAACCGTGTCTTCAACCGATGAGAATGCTCTTTTACGGCCGATGATGATGATAGTAGAAATATTTATGATGAAATCTGCCTCCCGCACCCAGGCTTGGTGAATGTTGGGCACTGGGTGTGCTTTCGTCTCTGCTCGCTCCTGGCGTTGGCGGTTTTCCAGAGTAGGGCCGGCTGGTCTTGAGGAGGTAACACCAGAAGGTTTGGAGCAGAAGATTTGGCGAGGTGAGGCAGATGGTGGGCAGGAGTCACTTGTAGATAATAAAACGCTTGGTTTCGGTGGTAAAGATGAACTATTTTTTATTTTTTATGTGGCTGCTTATATGCAACAAGCATGACTCGCACCCGACATTGAGCTGTGAGTCAAAAAGTGGTGGGGGATTCTATCCGCGCCAGTAATGTGTTTATATGCCCCGGCAAAATGTCGCATATTCATTTTGCCGGTAGCATAGCCGAAGGTAGACGCTTAAATTTGCGAGTTTGAAAAGATTTTGAAGGCTTACATGAATAACAATTACATAGTTTAAATGCATAGTAGTTATAAGAATGTGTATCTTGACAACTAGATTTTTAGTCTGTCAAGATAAGAAAAGTTTGTAAATAAAAGTGTAAAAATGATCTTGAAGCGATCAAATTTGTAAAATATCGTTATGTTAGTATTTTTCTCAGGTCCCCGGTAACATAGCGCTCATAAATAGATAAGATTCACTATGCTACGAGGTTCCTGGATTTTTGTACACGCAAAAAAGGTAAAAATTATTGTAAAAAAATGGTTATACATATATGTGAAAAACAGCTTTTTTAATATCTCCTCAGTGGTAGCACATAGCAAATAGTGTTTATTTTACTACCGCCGAGGAGATGTACAAGTAAAATATAGACATTTGCAACATTTAAAAATTGTTTTATCCGCTCGGCACAGATAGACGCGCGATGCGGTATCGACGCCGTTCGGAGTTAAAGTTTTCAGGCCGCCTTGGCCGAAAATGGGACAAAATGACCAGTGGCGGGGAGTGATGATTTCGCCAGTGGCGTGGGGTAGGCACATTTTATAAATGTAAAACATATTTTTATGAAATTAAATAATGTGGCCAACATCGTCCGTTACAGTGATCATTATTCAAAAGATGATTTGCAAACTCAGATTCACTATTTCCATTTAAAGCCCTGAGATGTTTTTTAGTTCTGACATCAAAGTTTCTATATTGGTTATACCTTTGTAAAAGAAATCACAATCATCCCAATTGAGTTTATAAACTTCTGATTTTTTTGTTTGATTTTCGCTATCTTTATTATTAAGAATATATTTCTTCATTTTGTTATTAGTGTAAAACGCCGGTTGAATAGTACCAGGAATGTTTTAATATATAATTTTATAAGTATCGATATCCACAAACAGAATTCTACGCCATTGTTTATTTCTATCTTTAGAAATAGGGTAAATATACCGTTTGAAGAGAATATGTTTAATTTTTTAGTTTAGTCTTTCAACTATCAATTCATTAGAATAAGCGTTATTAAATGCTATTTGTCTTATGAATATATTATATAAAATATATTAAAATACTTCACACAGGATATAAAGAATCGCAAATAAATAATTTTGAAATTTTAGAAATTAGAAAACATGTTAATATTAAATCAGATATAATTAACAAGAATTTTTTTATGAACTATCTTTTAAATATTTTCCCACTTAACTGGTTTTTCATATTGTAATCCCTAATTCTTATAAACCCAGCCTACTCTTACCCCTCCCACCTCCTTCCACTTCTTCTTTACAATTGTAATCTATATTTAATTTTTGACTTTGGTGTATACTTCGTTCATGAAACATGTATTGGTTGGATTGATTTAATAAAGTGATGTTAACAAAGTTTTTTTGTTTTTTAATAAAATACAGTTTAATCGGATAACATTATTTTATCTATTTCCGTTGTATATCAATGCATACGTACACAATAAAATGTAAACATTATATTTAATTATTAATTGGACAATTTGCATAGCGCCGCTTTTGTGAGATATCACCTCAGGGGCGCTATATTGTAATAATCTACCTTTATATATAGATTTTTACTATCCTGATGAAGGTGTATATATAATCTAACTTTAAACTTTATAAGATACAGTAACAGTTGTAGGTAAAAAATTACCACCAGTTGGAGTAAAATTAACACCTTTTAACTAAACCGACTGCTAATCTCATCGCACAATTACCCTCCTTTTATACATAAACACGGGTATAATTAATCAATATGTAATAATCTATTATTTCAGTCAACTTTGTTATAACTATCTTTAATTGTTGTGACAAACTATACGATATTGATTCAACTTATAGACATTGACGATTGTAACACATATTTAAGCACTGCAAGTCTCCTATGAGCAAATTATATTAGGTAAGATAACAGTTAATATCAGTTGTAGACATGTAGTCAATAATAGTGTTTCATTTGAAATAATCCATCACAAATACGTGAAATTTCATTTATTTAAACAAATGTCATTCTTATTATGCCTAAGTTGAGCATGTTATTATTCATTAACTCCTTCCTGTTCTCTCTCTGTGAATGACCTAATATATATCTATTAAATGTAACTGTTGTTAGTATCACTTAAACTAGGCGAAGTCCAACCAAGTGCCGCCCGCAGGGCCTAGCAGGAAAAATCCGCGGAGCGGGTTTTTAACTGCTAGTCAATATTAGTAGTGATGTCCATGGCTACTATACATGAAGTAGCGACTGAATTGATTTAATTATATGAAAACAAAATAATGTTTATTAGTAGGTTTTAACATAATAATAATACCCAATTTTCAAATGTTTTTTTTATACGTTACACAAATCTTAAATTTAATACGTTTTTAGCGACGCTACGATAATATTCCAGTGCGCTCGCCTATGCTAAACGTATTGTAGCTGGAACACTGACACAAAGCGAGCGTTCGGCGTTCCTACCTACAGTTATTTTATTTATTTATTTATTTTATTTTATTTTATTCAAACGCCCATAGGGCTTTTACCTATTTTAATGTACATCTTTATTTTTTTAGTTATACAGATTACATTAAAAAAAATATCAGAGTTAACAAAATATGTTACATAAAATATAAGAGTTTAAAAATTAAAGACGAAAAATAGAAAATCTGCCAAAATCCTCCAACTCAACCATAATGATAATAAAAAAGTATAACAATAGTTTACAAATTAGGTAAAAATTGTTCGCACATACTCCGTTTAAAGTTTGCCAAGTTCAAATTATTGTCAAATACATTTATATTGTTTAAGTATTTGTTACCAAGACTGTGTAAACGTTGTATTGGAGAGTGAAAACTATAGTTGGAATGAGATGTACGTATGTAAATTTTTGATATTTTCCTAGTTGTTCGTGTAGGTATGTGTAGATTTATTAAATGTAGGAGTTCACAACAATCGAATTTAGAATTCAATAATTTTAATAAAAAGGTTAGGTCGTTTATTTTTCTTCTGTTTTCTAATGTCGGAATATTTAAAAGATTCAATAATGACAGGTAATTTATGTGTTCTAAAGGGATGTTAAGTTTAAAATTGACGAAGCGTAGAAATTTTCTTTGAGTTCTTTCAACATTATGAATATGTACATTGTAGAAGGGCGACCAAACTATGGAGTTATGTTCTATCAGGCTTCTAACAAGGGATATGTACAATAGTTTTATGATTTGTAAAGATTCAAAGTTTTTAATTGTTCTTAATATAAAAACTAATGTTTTCATACCCTTATTCACAATTTGTTGAATGTGGGCCGTAGAGTCTAGCTTCTCATCCATTATTATGCCAAGTTCTCGCATTTCCTTTACTCTTTCTAAATTTGTTTCATTTATTGAATAGCCAAAAAATTGTGATGTTTTTTTCTGGAAAAGGTCAAAATTTTGCATTCTTCTACATTTAAATAGAAATTGTTTTGTGAACACCAGTTATTTAGCATGTCTATATTAGATTGAAGAACTTTACAGTCGTTTAAGGAGGTTATTTCTTTATATAATTTAATATCGTCGGCGAATAGCAGTACATTGACATTTTTAAAGCAGTTGACTATGTCGTTTATAAAAACAGTAAATAAAATTGGGCCAAGATGACTACCTTGCGGTACGCCACTAGTGGCCAAAAATAGTTTAGATGAAAAAGTTTTTATTTTAACAAGTAAAGTTCTAACAGATATGTAGCTACTTAACCAGCTTAACATATTTGCTTTGATTCCTATAGCATGAAGTTTTTGGATCAGTACTTTGTGAGACACTTTATCAAAGGCTTTCGAGAAATATGTATATATACAGTCAAATCAGTTATGAAATGTTCTCGAATGCACCCGGGCGGCTATATAATGAGCCTGCATCTCCCACTCATCTGCCGACCAGGTCCATTGCACCTTCGGCTACCTCGTTCACACTGGAGTACCCGGAAGACTCCACGTCTTCACCAGTGCTGAACACATCCACGAGTCCGGTCTCTACCAACACGGTGTCAACTCACTGACTCGCGTCTCGACCACTCCATCGCCGTCATCGCCGTCTTCACCTGGTGTCTTCCTCATCGGTCCCAGTCGTCTCCTAACTGCGCATTACCACTGACTCGAAATAAACGCTGTGACATAACACAGCATCATCTTTCATTGTCTCCTTACCAGATCCCCAAACCTTTAAGAAATTACATCTTACAATATTTCATAAAAAAAGAGTTTTACAAAAATAAAAATAAATATTTCCAATTTAAAAAAAATATAATATTCTATTGAATCTCTCCTCGCTGACGCAAAATATACCGATATCGGAAGAGATTAGTTTCAATATACTCCTCTCCATATCGCACACAAGGCCGAATTATCAATTCATGATGCTTAAAATATATTTTTTCGATATTCGGATCAAAAATGTTTATGAGGAAAGTGCTTAAGAAAATCTTTCAGAAAAAATATAATTAGGGTTAGTTGGGGTCAAATGCTCGTGATATTCTATATGATAATTATAAAAAAAAAATCATAAATATTTTTTTTCTGTATTTTGAGTTAGTGAGATAGGTAAATGTAAAATTTAATTATGATTAAACTGTAAAATGGCGGTAAGTTTATTTTTTAACATTATAAATATGTAGTTCCTCTCTACAAATGTTAATTTCCTTTAGAGCGGGGTCGCCAAGACTACCTGAAAGAATGCGCTCAATTTAACAAAAGAGGAAAATGGGGAGAGATACATAATTTCCTGATTTTTTATTTCTTATTAGATATTTTTTCTATCTAGTAAGAAAATATCTTGGATCTTGGTTGAACTATTTTTAACCCACAGCGTTGCTGGGGCTTACCCTTATAAAATAGACATATACCGCCCTGGACTTTTCTGTAGGCCTTTTAAAGATATACCATCTAAATCTCATAAGGTTTAGCCAGCGTTAGCAATATTATGTGCAAGAAAATATATTTGTACGACTTGTAAATATAATATGCATTTATTGTATATGTAAACCTTTCAGATTTTTTTTTCTAAATTATAGTGGAAACGCTATCAAAATCCGTCCGGTATATATATCCCATAAGCGCACAAACAGACAGACGCGGATAGCTAGATAGATAGATTATTTTATAATATTTTTTATTTTTTTTTTTATTTTGGTACAATAAATTTCAAAATTTTCCAGTAATGTTGGCCTCACTGGGTGGCTTGCCAGTGCTGACGCCATAGAATTAAATTACATACCTGACGCTTCAATCAATATCCAGGTCTAAAACTTTCTGATTTTAGAGTAGGGGAAATAGGATGAGCGTAGTTACCCCGTCATTGAATCAGGCGCAGATAAGCAATTTTGGCATCGCGAAAAATAGTTCAACTTGACAGACTATTGGGTATATATTCTTGCGTTTCATTTTGAACTGGTTTATAAATAACGTTTCAAAGATATTTATGATTATTAAGACAATGCGTTTACCTACTTTGGCATATTAATTTCGTTTGGCCGTCCTTATGTACATCGTGAACATCATTCATTCACCACAGATCTAAAACGTGACCTACGGAAAACATAAAACATTTTTTTAAATTATTGTGCATTTTTTTAAAATCTTTGGGACTTATTTTTAAGTTTATCTTATTTCTATCGTTAACTGGTTATTTAGAAATTTAGAAACTTTGTAGGAGAAAGAAACGTGAAATTTCACACGCGACCACAGTATGGAATTTTCAGCTAGCGCAAAATTACAATCTTCTCCAGATGATTTCAACACCCTTTTCAGTTTGCTGTGATTTCGCGAGACCGTTGAACTTTAGCAATATGAGCGCGACCCAAAGAATCAAGAAGTACCCAGCCACTATTTTCATATTGGAATACCACACCCCCCCCCCCTCCTGCGGCCCGGGTGTTTCCTAGGAGGAATCTTTATGGCCGATACGTGAAGTCTCGTCTTCAATGCCGGAATAAGTCCACATGCAAGCTCAACGAATAACTTACTGGCGCATTCTTTGACATATTGACCAAGATAATGCAATCAATACGGATTTCTATTAAAGTTTTTACGATTCAGACTCGTTTTCAATACGCATAGATTATTGAAATAACACTTTGATTCAACATAGTTGCTGTAAGAAACAGCTTTTGAATTTTCTGGAAATGAAAAATTAATTTTAATTCAATTTTCGTAAAAAGTAATAAACACGTAATATTCCGTTTTGAATTAAAGACATGTTGAATTTACGACAGTGGTGCCAACGTGCGGCACAGTGGTGCCAACCGTATAAAGTGCAATATTGCCAACGCGCAATAATCTACGCATATTAGGTAGGTACAAGATTAGCGGAATAGAGTATTAGGTATTTCTGTTTATTTTTTATTCTCGAAAAAATTATGATGATATTTTATTTTTTTATGTCGACGAATTAAATTAACATTCCGTTTTTATTCGTGAATTCGGCGGCGTTGACGTCACGCTGGGCAACATTTGTGACAGCCACTGTACTAGCTAGTGGCGGTTTCAATGACATGATGACATTGTAGCCAATTGGAACCGTACCGGAACATGCGGTTTTTCAAATCAATATTATGAATGAAAATATAAAAAAATTCACTCTTTAAAACAATGAACAGAATCAGAAATGAAACTTTAAATCTTCCACACATTTTTGACGGTATTCCCTAGTTTGTGAAAAATTCCATTCTGAACTAATGAAATTGTGTATTTCCACATTTTCTTCACGAAATAACATTTAAAATTTATTTTAATATAATGAAAAATCCAACTTATTTTGCGTTAAATATTGAACATGTTTTTTTTAGGGTTAATTTTTTTGAAGAAATATTAATTTAAAAAAATATATATTTCTTCCAAACGATTTTTTTTAACTTGCCTTGGAACATGCCGCTTCGATTATGTGTAAGTTCGAAGTCCCAGACAGTCAATACGACAGCCACGCCACTGAAGGAACACTTTAATACTATTCATTAGTGTTGTGGTTTTAAAAATTTAATGAACTATCCAAATTAATTTCATTTAATATTTCCTGCTAAAGCCGTGACGTAGAATTACCATATTTATTCCAGTAGCAGAACCGTATCAGGTAGGTAATCATGTTCAAAGTAGTTATATACTTATTGCTCTCAATATTGTAATTACTAATTATATCTCCGGCATTACTTGTCTTTCAGATCATTAAGCAATTATTTGAGAAGCGCCTCAACTGGAGAAATATGTTCTCCCTATAATTATAGATAATAATCCGCCTACGAGAAGAGGTTATATTTTTATGATCTTGTTTTTTGTAATATGGGGAAATTCGAGTATTGTTATAATTTAGAATATATCCTGTATTTAACGGTCAAAAAAGTACATGGGCTTTAAAAAATTAATATACACAATGTGATTTACACGTTTTAATTGATCTGTAAACTAATAGTACAAATATTTACAATAGTGGTAGATACTCTCAGTATCGCTCTGGTAAAAGAAAACCATTCAGAACTGAAATGTAGCATAGCTTAAAATTGCTTTAGCAATGTTTGGTGACCAGGTTTAGTAAGGTTCTTACCAATATTCAACTCCCCCATCTTCTTCCATTTCCCACTCCCTACATCCTCACAACAAACCCCAATTGTGGATGTCATAATTCCACTAGCTTTGACCAGTTGGATCTAACGTGCGGGATTAACGTAGTAAAATATGTAGTATATGGTATTACATAATTGACATATTCGATTCTCATATAAATTAATGTTTCTCCCAGAACTTTCCCTTCACTTTCATTTTTAAAAGAGAGGAAAGATGTCGAACCACAGGTACCAATTTTAACGTTAACCTTTATCATTTCGTCACCTGACAGAGTCCGAATGTTAACACCAATGAACCTAATATGAACATGGAAGATACAAATCACTGCCTCGCGGGGACCGGGCATACTTCATCTTATAATATTATTATAAGCACTGTGTATGGTGAATGGTGTATAGGGTATTATGGTGTATCCCGAAATCCCGGCATGATAATAACACTTTAACAATATGCAGGCAGGCGCAGTGACAATGGCGGGCGGCCCAGACGGGAATGTCAGCTGAACAATGGCCAGACAATAATAAACTAACTTAATATCCACCCAGCACAAATAATATATTAATAATCAATCCAGAATGTTTAAGGAAGAGTGTAAATGGCTCAGCGTGATACCTGCAGGAATCGGATCATAACCACTCCGAATCCCTGAAGGAAGATGAAGGATATTGACAGAGGCAAGGAAAAATTATATTCTATCTATATTTACAATATTAGTATCTAGATACTTACGCGTTGTATTACAATAGAGACGAGCAGTAAAGTGGCTACGTTCAAACAGTTAAATACATTTACATCTCAAATAAAAGTGAGATCAGAAATAGAAAATATGGTGAAACAAAATACAGATTGAAACCGAAGCAACTCAACTGAACTAAAAGACACCATAAAATATTTGTATAATTATATAAGAAAAAACACTACGTGATATATTTATCGTTATAAATTATCCATACCACTAAATTTTAATTATATGTAAATGAAATCCTCGGCACGGGAGATCTCAGTAAGAAAATCGAAGATAATTCAACTTGACAAACAATGACTTAGGAACATCGAATGAACACGTATGGTGCATCAAAGTTTGCAATTTTAAGTAAATGCCTAAGGAGAGTTTCAAATTCAAATGTCCAGAGCAGCGGGACTATGGCATCTCCATTCCCTAATCCGGGCATGTTGTAAGGCAGCAATTGGCGGAGACCGGTAGAAGACGTGATACATGAAGTTTGAGAAGTTCCTAACCAATCAGATCTATTGTAGCATATTTCCACCTCAATCAATTTCGATTCCGAATGGTGATCTTTTAACAGGGCGATACTGAGAGTATATACCACCCAAAATATTAAAACCTGTTATCTACTTATGATATGATTTGAGATTTTCAGGGCCAAAAGTACTATGGTGATATATTCTTGGGGTATTTAGGGTCCTAAACGTTGGGTAAAGAAGGAGGAAATAAATCACATATTACTTATCTACTTCTGTTATCATGTTAATGTTTGATCACTTAAAACGTAATATTTTACAACACGGGTACTTAGATATTATTTACAGAATATGTTCTGTGACGATATTGGTTTTACAAATATTGATGTATCCAAGACAGTCGAGGGGTAAGGCTCTTGACTAGGAAGCCGCAGGTTTAAATCCCGGCGTGCGCAAGGAAAATTTTATTTGATTTATTTGTATTAATTTAAATTTACTAATTCAAAATATTATGCAGTATATTTGCGGTACGTTCCAGAGTGGAAAATACTCTCTGTATCGTAAGACCACCATTCAGAATTGAAATGTTTTTTTTAATGGATTTGGCTATATTTAGATCTAAATAGCTAGGTACCGACCCACCTTCCCCTTCCCCATCATCTCCTTCCCATCTCAACTACCTTTATCCTTACAACATAGTACATATACATAATTGGGGATGCCATAGTCTGACTGGCTCCAGACGGTTGGGAGCTGTTGGAATTCTTGTGCGATTTCACATGAAAAATAGATAATATTCACTCATTCACTCGTTCAGATATATGTTGCATAAACCATCACATGTCTTTATGCCTTGCCCGATTACACATTATATACATTTATCTCAACACATCAACGATTTGTTCGATACATTCCAAGTACCTGCCAACATCCCTGAGATCTCGAAGACGTTTACACTGAATCCAGTTTAAGAGGTATCCACAGAAAATGGAAGTTCATACACATCCGTTAAATAATATATATATTTTTAATACGATCCAAAAAATAACAAAGTATCAATGTACCTATATATTTGGATGAGTTGAATCAATTGAAAGTATAAAATGGGTACCTGTTTACTTAATAACATGAAAATATACTATGGGTACCTTTACATTTTAAATATACTATGGGTACGTTTACTTTATTACAAGAAAATATACTAGGGATACCTGTTTACTTTATTACGTGTCTTTTTAGGGCTACTTACAACGAATCGTGCGCCATCAAACACCTCTGTCTGGTAGAATCATCTGCAAACCACACAAGCGTCGCTTTATTACTTATATTATAGATAACTAACCAACTAACTCAACATCACGCCGTTTCCCTGCAGGGGTAGGCAGAGAGGACGGACCGCCAAACAACACGATCTTTACACTCCTTGCCTCATTCATATTCATACATCTTATCATACATACTCTTCCGTTATCCCGGCTCTTGACATGGCCCGACTGAAGTATCTAGTTCACTTGATCGTGCCACGTCTTCGGGTGTCGATCGGGCGTCCCTATTTCTTCTACCATTCAAATTCAGGTAATATATTCTCTTTACACTTCTTTCTTTGTTCATTAGCTCTACATGCCCAAACCATCTAATCGTCCCTTATTTAATCTTACTCATTACGCTTACATCGTCCTTGCATTCTTTGCGAATCTCACACGATCATATCATTTTACCACACATACGCCGTAGGGATCTTATATCTACAGCATTCAGTTTGCTTTCGTCCTTCGTCTACCAGTTCCATGCCTATATGCACACATAAGGGTAGGTACTGGTACTCCACTGTGGACTGTTAACTTCGCTTCTTTTGTATATTTCAGATAAATAGTTAAATGAAACATGGGTATCGCACCTACGCCTCACTTATCTCATTTTCACCTGATTTCTACTGCACTGATTTCTGACATCAATACATGTTTCATTTTTAAACGTAGGTTTAGAGTGATTACACCTTCCATCCCGTTATAACTCAGCTTAGTTCAAGTATAACCAGTTTTATTGTAAGAATGCTTCCAGCTTCTGTAAACCGTCATAAAACAAAGTTAAAAGATCGAACAACGGGCAGTTATTTATCGTCATTAGCCATGTGATCGAAAGCTATTTATGAACCCAACAGAGCACTGCAATTAAAAGGGACGCATTGAAGTCCTTACCCTGGCTATATATTATTATCCTCCAGACTCTGCGGCTGGCACCCACGATCCCTGTTGGAATAACACACAGAAATGAGGATAATACCTGGGAGGTGGTCCGGGCCCCAAACCGATCCCTTTAAAGGGCAACACCTTAAAAAATTGAGACGCAAACTAAAAAAAAATAAGGTTTAAATATTAACTCTTGAAAAAATCAAGTGCCAGTGTATCTATATAGCCGAGCTATCTACCTGATTCGGTTGTCCACTTTTACTCAACAGTTAAAAGGGAAATATAACGATATTTTCTAATGCATAAATAGGTACGTGAATAACTTAAAATGATTTTAAGCATTATATTACGTATTAATATATTTTTAAAAAGCAAACAAAACATATTTAGATGAATCGCACAATTTTTGAGAATTGTCTGAATTTTTTTAGTTTTAAATATAAAATGCTGTTTGATTTTCTTCTTTATGGTTGATAAGCTTCATTTTTTTATAAAATTATTTTCATTTATATTGTAAGCCTTTTTGTGGCCAAATATATTGTATATTTTTCTTTTCGGCCCCTTGGTTGACAATATTATTCCCAATGATCAAACCGATCATAAACCGCAGCAGCAGAGTGTTACCTAAGTGCATATATATATATGAAGTAATCGTTGTGTGGCAAATAACATGAGTAGGAATATCTCTTAAAACACCTAACAAGTCAAGACAACGTCCATGTTTCGCGCTACCCGCACAATTTTATATAATATTATTATGATGTACTACTTATTGATAACATTGGCGACAAATAACTATGTACTCATTGTTGCATTATATTTATTTGCTTGTATTTGCCGCGCGGAGAATGTGAAACTTGTTTTATTAGTATATCTAAACATTGTGTTGTACCCAAACCATGGGTATGAAGAATTTCATGGACAAGGGGCCAAGTGTTTTGTGTGTCAGGAAGATTTCTGTTACTTCTAACATGAACATTTTTAGAGAACGACGGGACGCGACGTTCACAATAATTGTTGTGGGGCGTTAACTGACGTCCGATAGTGATAATAATTAATTTTGTTTTGTTGAATCTTTTAAATTCAATTATATGCGTGAGGATTCATTTTTGCAATTATGTTTACATTCTTCTTTATTGTGTTAATTTTTAAGTGTTTACTGTGATACAAAATGATTGTATTTTTTTTTTAAGAAAAGCCCACTAGGGCGTGTAATAAATAAATAAATAAAATAACGGTTGAGAGTATATTTTGTTTTGCACTTCGGGAAATATAATTGCAAAATTAATTAATTGCAGTCACTCAATATTCTAAAATACTCAATACGCGATTATAAATAATATTTTTTGTTTTTATTCTCTTTTTTACTACTAGTGCTAACTAACTAACCAACCATCACGAAGTTTCACCGCAGGGGTCGGCAGAGAGGATGGACCGCCAAACAACTCGATGTTAGCACACATACCTCATTAAAATCCATACATCGTCTCATACAAGCCGACTCAAGTATCCAGGGAGAAAAATTTATTAAGAATCTCTTCAATTTCTGGAGAAAAATGAGTAAAGCCGATTTGTTAAAAATTTCTTCAAATTATTGGTCATCCTGTTAAAAACGTGACTGCAAGCCGTTTGATCATAAAGTGTTAGTAAATTCATAATAATATCGGAACACGTGTTCATCCAGCAAAATTTGTCTTAATGATAAAATTAAGACGAAATGTAAAAATGTTAGGACTTATAAGAACACGTTTTCGGACATCGTGACAAACAATTGGTATTTTACTTAAAGTTTATCAGGGTAGCTATCAATTCATTTGTTAATGGCCTACAATCCCGTTTTTAACAGGAATACGAATAATTTGAAGAAATTCATAATAAATTAACAATATTTTTTAACCGGAATATTTTCTCCGTATTTTTGGTGATTTCGGTTAAAAACGAATTGCAGGCCTTATGAATGAATCAACAGGTTTCCTGATAAACTTTTAGTAAATTACGAATATGTTGTCATGATGTCAGAACACGTGTTCATGAAAATCCGAATACTTAGCATTTTTTCATGATCTATGCATAGATAGTCAATTGTCATACAATGGCTAAACAGAAATACTCTTACCGTTAACACAGTCAAAACAAAATACATCACACATAGTATTACACAAAGAGGTCAACCTCCTTCTAACTTGAACTTGTTTTTGCATGATTGTAAATAAACATCATCCTATTGCCAATGCGAACACAACGAAAGGGTAAAACAAATAAAATACCTAGGAGTTATTATTGATACACACTTACAATGGACTGAACACATTAATTTTATCACTAATAAACTAAAACGTGTCTTGCACCTAATAAAATCCATCAAAAACATTTTTCCACTAACAATACTCAGATCAATATATTTTGCACTGTGTCAATCCATTGTCACTTATGGAATATTAGTTTGGGGAAGCGCTACAAACACAACAATTGACCCAATTCAAAAAGTTCAAAAGGCAATAATAAAACTCATACTGCAAGTACCATTCTACACAGACTCAAACAAAATCTTCAAAACTCTAGACGTCATGTCAATAAGACAACTTTACGCCAAAACTGCTCTCCTTCATCTCATCCATAATAATCTTCATATTACAAATCAACCAAAAGCCATAATAAAAACCAGGTCATCAACAAATAAAACACTGAACATTCCGATAACACACACCACACACGGACAAAGACACTTTCAATACTACGCAACCAAACTTTTTAACAGTATGCCCATTACTTTGAAACAACTAATGACTACAAATACACCTACAAACTTTCTCAAAAAACATATCGTAGCCTGGATAAAAAATCAAGATATTTTCTTTATTCAAAAGCTTATAATTCCAAACCAAACATAACCAAAATATGACAAGTAAAATTAAATATTATTCACGTTCTTCAAGAATTATCCAAAAATAAATACACGCACATATAAATGTGTGTTTTCATGTTTCAATATATGTCTGTAAAAAAAAAAAAAAAACTTTCTACTACAACACATAAATACCTGTCACACTTAATCACAAACACGTAAACACCTCAGCACAGGTTCTCCTAGTGAGGTGTTCACGTAACATTCAATATCACCCACACACAGTTTTACAAATATCAACCTATGTTCTTTATTTTTTATATTTTTTTATATTTTTATATATTTTTTATACCTTTTTTCTATACTTTTTTCTCTGTACTACAATATAAACCACTGTATTCATTTGTAAAATGTGTATTCAAGTATAGACATAAATAAATAAATATTTCTATGCATGTAGGTACAGAAGAAGAAGAAAGATGATTTAGCGCACGCGCTTATTATTTATTTAACGGACAACGGCTGCCTACCTTATGCAGTTTGGTATGGTTTTGTGGACATAAACTGAAATAATGTCTTGGTTTAATTTTAACAGTCGCAACTGAATTTCAATAATTTTACTATAAAATTATTGAAATAATGTCTTGAGGTGCGGTAGGGTTTCATCTCAGATATGTGCTATTTTAAAATCCCACGTGTTTACCTCCTTACACTCCTTTAACTTATTATATTTATAGTATTTGTATAATGTATATTTTATAATATGTATATTCAGAATATTTAGTAACTAGCAACCCTGCTGGATGTTGGACTTGAGTGGTCAGTTCACCCTGACAGCCGGGCTCTCCGCGTGTTGTGTTAAATGACTTGCACAACAGCATATACCGGAGAACTCTTGAAAATGTATATTGGTGTATTTTTTTAGATCCGCTATTAAATAAAATATTTTTTTAAATATATATATTTCTTGGATATACTAAAAAAAACACAAATAAAAAAAAAGACTGATGCATAGGAAGAACATGTTAAAATATATATTTATTTATATATTATATATTTATACATATATTATTGCCTCCCAGAAAAAATTAAAAATGAAAAAAGTTTAGGTACATTTAAAAAAAAATTGTTCACTTTTATGCTCAATCAACAAAGCAATGAAAGTAAATAAGTGAAAATGTAATTTTCTTTTATCTAGAATAAAAACAAAACAAAAATATAAAAAACAAATAAAAAGCAGAATAGACTATAAAATAAGTAATTTTCAATAACACTCAATTTTAGCCCTCCCTACGCATAACACTTTATATGAGTTATAAGCTTGAAAAATAGTTTTAAAAAATTCTGAATAATTAGTAGTATACTAATACCTTTTTACTAAAGATCAAACTCAAAATGTAATTATAATATATCAAAATTATACAGACTGGAGACATTTCAAAAATCTCAGTTAGGCATATTTTGACATCCATTTCCAAAATCTTCATATTCGCATAAACAGAATAGAAAATTATCAGTATACTTAGTTGGATGTAACAAAAAAAGGTATTATATTTTTTGGAAATTTATTTAATCTGAAATTTAAACCCACAATATCATTCTGACGAAATTATAGCTACAGAAGTTGGAATTATTCGTTTCTCCTTAGCCCTCCCATGTAGATGGCAGGTACTGTACTGTACTGTGACTCGTGAGCATACGTGTGGTATGTGGTATGGTGTGTTCTGCAGCAGGAGGTTAAGGGCGCGCGTAACGAATGTTAGGTCAGGTACACCTTGACTAATCAAATTACACGGTCAAATCAACCTTCAAAGGTCAATAGAAATATGCATTCACGTGGAATTTCGCGAAATGCCAATAATTCCGTGAAACAGACTACATCCATGACATGCATAGCATCGGTGACAGGCGACGTTAAAGGTCATCCATCATGTAGCGTGTTACATCATGTTACACTTCACTGTTGAACCAAGTGTTATTGATGTTTCAAACGTGCAGAAATAAAGGGCGTATTTGTTGCTCCAGTTAAGGACTCCAACATGCTAAAAATGATCGTCCATAAAAGCTCAAAATTTTCTAAATAACTGAAAAATATCAAATCATCTTACTATGTCTATGATTGGGCAGGTTTAGATAATAAAACTTCTCAACTGAATATTGGCGAACGCTCCATCTATATGCAGACATGGTCTAAGATAGGTAAGTATCTACTCTTCTGTTATTCTGACTCTTGGCATGTACACATTTTATTCGAATGCCATAAAAGTCTCCTAACATATCGGTCCTTAATTACATTGTCATATCCTCGTTTTAAAACAGCAATGCATGTTTTTAAAACACATGCCAGAAATCTCATTTCTACTACATTCAATCTATTTTCATCCGTTTCTGCCATTTCCAAGACTCGCTGCCATATATCAGGGTTGCAAGCTGAACTTCACTGTTCTTATTTTATTGACATGTTAATAATACACAGTACCTATAAACTACAAATTGCATTTTAATATTTTTTTGTTTTGAATGTCAAAAAAGTGTTCAGTCATAAAGGATTCACGGCCTTCACAAAATTTTATTTCGTTACATTAATAGTTCACGGCTCACGCCATGATTAGGCGTATAGTTTTTTATGTACACCATCTAACAGCCAATAGTGTTGCCATTGCCTACACACCCATTGTTCCCGATATCTCCAGATCACTGACCCAATACGGGCGATACTGGCAATACTCACAATCCTTGCGGTCCTCGCCTGACAGGCCGTTTAGCCGCCTGACTAACGACGATCGTCAAATTTCACTTAAAACTAGACACATTCAATACGTCATGGCAGGCCCTGCACCAAATTAATGCGTCAGCCAACGAGAATTCCTGCACTTCATCTTCGGCGGGAGGGAACGGAACAAATTAAAAGCTTTTAAACTTTTAAGAAAGTGAACGAGAAAAAAACAATAAGGAGGGACCCCCGCGGGACCCGGCGCGTCAGTCAATGCCAGCTAATGTATTTTTCAAATGTTCAAACCCCCACAATGATGAACAAATGTTAACTAGGACAGGTAATTCAGTCACTCAACACCAAAAAGGATGAATGTTAAACATCTGCCTTTCCTGTATCTTTTGCCCTTTATATTTACTAGTCTGAAAACTGCTTTTTGTTCAGTGTGTTTGGGAAAATCATAATGAGATGAAGTTTCTTTGGGTAGAAACTATGCCAAATTTAAAAAAAATATCCTATCATGCCCAGTGGTCCTTTTTAACTTTAAAAAGTTTTGTTATGGCGCTAAATGTTGACACCAGCATTATAACATTTTATTTTTCGTTTTCAAGTGCCAATAAATTAAGTAGAATGTGTTGAAATATTTTTTATAAAAATGTTAGCAGATAGAACTTTGGCGTATCATCTGTATTAAAATATTCACATTCCTGTTTCAAAACTTAATATAACCTTAGTGAGTTTCCATCTATCCTTATTACTTCTCTATACTGAAGATGTGTAAGAATATTATTGTGTGAAATAACAAAATAATTGCCTGCACCACAGTTCCAGGAAGGGATGTTCGGAGTACCGTGCTCACCTTTAAATGAATCCACGGCATTAAGAGTTCATCGATTAAGTTCTGGTCGAGGTTAAAATGATCTACATCACACACTTGACCCGAGGATCATAACAATCGTAGATCTTCTTCAAGTTTGTGTCTGCCGAGAGAGACGGGAGATGATGTCTCGTGCTGTCTCACTCACAGGTGTATTAATGATTAATTGTTTCTGAAACTAGTTTTTGCATCTTCGTTTAAGAAAAAAATAAAGAATCCATTTATTATTCTGTCCGAAGTTAATGCAAAACAAATAAAGTTGAATGGATGGGATATGTTTTTTTTATGATGCGTTAATTTAAAAGGTTTATCATAAATACCAACGTATTATTATCTTTGTTATAACTAGGATTATGTCAGTAGGGCCTACACACGTTGTTGATATGTAGAATCTAGAACGAACCGAAGTATTGTGGATTGCAAAAAATGGCTATATTTTGGTTATGGCATGCGTGACAAGTACGATATAGCCGTTTCTTCCTGTGCCACGACTCCGACTCCTACTCCCATTCACTTGGGTTTCATTGCGGTTTTCTCAATCCATAGTCCGTAGAAATAATTATCCAGAAAAAACATTAATTCTTTCGGAGTGATGGCTGCAATTATTCTTACTTACAGAACTGAAAACTGTTAAGTAAATATGCAGTCATTGGAAGATATTTTTACGTGCCGATGGCGTAATATCTATTTTAATTTAATTTATTATTTATTTAGTACAAATATATTTAATTACAACTTTACAATATGTGGCAGACATATTTGCAATGGCAGTAATTTCTTTCGGAATGTTATTATATAATTGAACCATGGTTCATGAGAAATTACTCTGTGATTGTGTTTTTACTTTTTGGAAATCTAGTTTATTTTCCTAATTATTTGGTGTTTAATTCGTAGAACTCATTTTTTTAAATTTAATTATTTATTTTGGTTTTTATTATTGTTACAGCTGTTTCGGCTTTCAAGGCCATTTTAAAACTGTGTCCGAAAATATAGACTAAATAATAATATTATTAAATTTGATTTATATTAAATTAAATAATTATTTATTTTCTTTTTTCTCGTGATCTAAAATTAATTTATATTAAAACTGTGACATTATTACGATCACCATTAAAACTTTTTTTAGGCTGAAAAGTACCTTCTCCCTACCAACTACACATAAACGGGCACAGTATTTAGAAATAATGTAAGAAATTACGAAAAAACTTTGCAGAAGTGCTTTAAACTTGGCAACACTTTTTTCTTGTGAAAAACAGTACCTAATTACATTCCAGCAGTTGACAGTAGTTTGCCATAATGTCAACTTGTTATAATTTCCCCTTTTATTTACCTGTATCTATACACATAAACGTATTCCAATATAACAGTATTACTATTTAACAGTCTAATAGGTTTGTAGGTAGGTATTGTATTTATATATACTTGTATTGTATTACAAGATAAATGTGTGAAACAGTTTCCCGACTAGAATTCGTGGCCGATTAATCAATCCAACTGATCGTCGAGAGAAAAAATATGACGTGATTTTAATTGCTGTGTTGTACGAGGACCTCTACTGTTCAATTGAAATGATTCGGCTGCGGAGGGCACTGAGATAAATGATTCCATTAGAGATGTACGTGCTCCTACGGTAGCGTCATTCTGTATCCGATCTCTTCAGATAACAATCTCAATCATCTGCTGCAGATGTTCTCAACAGTATGGAATATTGCCCCAACCAATCATTTGCTTGCTTTTTGCCATGGCCTCGGGGAATTAAGTTTGCGGGCGATTCATTTTGAGCAAATCCTGCACCTACGTTATACATATTTCCGCAGGCTTCAAGATTTAACTTTGAATAACAAAGGATCTACTGTTTGTTATAATTTCTCTAATAAATCGAATAAATAAAAGTTAGTAATAATAATAATAATAACATGGCATTTATATAGGGCAGTTTAGTGTCATTTCACTTCAAGTGGGCTTATATCAGTTAATGCGTGGCGGTGATTTTTAAAACATTAGCTCCACACAGAAGGCCCTCTTTGAGGAAGCTGTGTGGGGGGTCTTTTTATTGAAAGGAAGGAGAGGAAGTTCTGGGAAGGAAAAGAATATGAAGGGTATGTAGGAATCTGGGAATCAAAACCTATACAAAACTCACCCCATGAACCTGGGCACCCCTGCTAGGTCACCGAACGTAGCGAACCTCTAGGTGTGACCTATGGTAGAGGTGTTGGTTATCCAATTAATGGTTCCCGGGGAGGCGGTACCCATACCCGCCTACCAAATTCAAAATTTTGAATCGCATTATCTATCTAACTTTACGCCATAAAACACGTTACGTGCAAAAAAAAAATTTTTTAATTGCCACGGCCGAGAATTGAATCCTGATCGACTGCTTCGAAGGCACTTATGCTAACCATTACATCACCAATGTAAGAACGGCGGCATAAATTCATTTTACCTATGTACTAAAAATAATAATCCTTATATGTGTATTTTTCATTGAATTTTAGAATGTCACGCACTCACATCACATCACAACCGAAATTATGTTGTTTACAAGTATTTAATTTTGCAACAAGAACCACAACGTTAATGATGGAAAGGCATAGAGTATATAACATAAAAAAATAAAAGTATTATTATACCAGAGTTTCTCTTTTGTTTAACGAGAAGAAATTCAATATCGCAATTATTTATTTAAAAATATAAAAAAACCGTTACTATATATTTTTATAAGAAAGTTAGTAAAAAGATCTTTCCAGCTACACAGGTTGTTAACCTGTTAACCAACAGATTTTATTAATTCAACCAATCACGCAGTGGCGCTGAAAATTGAAAAAATCCCAAATGCACCTTCCTAATTTAATCCAATAACAATTCAATTAATGAAAGCAAAAAGCCGTGGCGTGCATAAAACACACATTTCACGGTGAATAAGACATTGTTTGGAACATTTCCCCTCCATTAGTCGCCATTGAGAGCACCTGTACCGCACCTCTTGAAAAAATCAATTAGCCATCATTTAGCCCGCATCGTGCTATCATTCATCACGTCATATCAAACCGTCTCTTTTTATACAGTCCGTTCCTTTGTCCGGTAAAGGTAATGAAGCCAGATGATTGGAGCCGAGCTTTGGAAGGTGTGCGTCAAAGATCAGTCTCTTACAATGGAATGATTCCACGGATTTACTCCTCACGATGATCTGGTCAATATTTGAATTTTGTTCAAGAGCCAGTGTTGATCGACATGATGTAGGTACGAGCGTTTTTTTACTGCGTTTTTTTCAACGGTTTTTTCACTATTCACGAAGGGGCGAACCGTTTGCTTCATACAATGTTGTTTGTCACGTGGCAAATCATGTTCTCGACAGGTTATTATTCAAGCTGACATGTTTAATGTTGTCATTTTTTATGGTTCAGGTTAAAGATGCTGTTCATTCTAGTCAATATTGTTGTACCAATTATGTCGACAGGTCTGTATTGATTTTTATTTGAAGTTCTTTGTCATAATTTCATTAAATCATTCCAGTTATATTCTGTTGCAATCGTAGCAGGTTAAACAATGCATGTATTAAGGCATTTTGTCCGGTTGTATGGTGAAATAGTAACCTCTGAAAACGAACCAGTTAAAATTTCTTTATAAAACATTTTGGATTTCACTGTGCAAGTTTTAAAACCAGCGAAATACAAAACCAAGTAAGGATTCGTAAGTTCGTGGCATAAACAAATCACTAACATCCTGTTCTTGATAGAGAAAGAAAACTAAGATTTGTTACTAATCAAGAAACTCAACTTACAACGTTACTTTTATTTATTTCGTGTTCGTTTAATGTAGTAATTACTTCTATTATGGGTACCATACCCGAATAAAATAAAGCCTGGCAAAGCAAATTATCGAATCTGTGATCGAAGTGATCTCAGGATATTAATCCCTATCTTAACGAGCAATCTTTAGAGCAAGGCGTCAAGTGCCAATATTTCAGTGGAAGATTCTCTGAGGAACTAGCGTCATTGCTTCCTTCGGTACCGGTTCATAGTCGGGATACACGCCAAACGCGCCCAACATTAACACGTTTGACATTTTTCACATTCTATCAGATCAACAGCTCGGCTGTGGAATGATTTGACGGCCTCTGTTTGTGTTTCCTCCCTTCTACTACATGGGTCCTATCAAGACCCGTGCTCACTCCTTCCTCTCCTCAAAAAGACCTTGCATACAGCATCCCCAAAGACGGCATAGGACCTGAGGGAAATTATTTTCCTCGAGGCCTCCTGTGTGTAAATGTAAATAGAGGAATTATGAAAACTATGACAATCGCATTACACAAATGTTATAAGTAACCTCAGCATTATTTTACAGATTTCTTTCAGTACCAGACGAGTCTAGAAAGGAGTAAGCGCCCACCGAGATCGTGTACGCGGGGCTATAATATATCACGGGCGTGCGGGACAAATTCGACAACGGAATTAAAACGAATTATAGGAAACGATTCGTTCCAACCGTTATCCGCAAATCGACACGAGAACATTTATTTGCCTTGCTTTATCTTATGCATCGCGAAATACAATGTTTGATTTATTTTGGCGTGACCCACTAGCTAACAAAAAACACCCACAGTTAACTACCACATTCGCAATCACGGTGAATCAATCATACTAGAGCTGGCGTTTATCAAATATCGTGATTTATATAGCTTTTTTTCGGTGAATGAGACCTGAACGTTAATTCTTTTAGACATTGATAACTTTAAAAAGCTATTTTCTTAGTTATTTATGAAAAGTTTTTATTTTTTGTGATTTACTGATCTCTGTAAACACGCAAGGAGTTCATATTTGATTATTAAGGCTTCGTTTACAAGATTTAATTGTTAGTTTGATGACCTTTGATATAAAACAGGTGCATCAATGAAATAAAAGTAAAAATCTCCAAATTAAGAATGAATGGCGGTGTTTGCACAAAGTTACGTTAAAGTTATATTTTGAGTTAACTTGACATTTTATGATAAATTTTGTTTTAAAAAAATATTTACTGACGCAGACCACGTAGGAATACTTAATTTATTATTATGGCATACTTGGCTGACCACCAGTTTTTCTAAATTTTGTTAAATTGAGTTTGTAAATTACTTATGGATTGATTTATTAACGCCCTTTTTAGGGGCTTTAACAAAGGCATAGTGAGGCATAGTGCAAATTATTGGATTATTTGTACAGCGCAGTTTTCGTGAACCGTTTATACGGTTCCATGATAACTCAACACAGTGACAATTCAACACACTTTTAAAAAGTGATATAAAGTCATTAGAAACAATGAAATTTTTTTTTTAACCCAACATAACCTAACCTTACCTACATAACCCAGTTAATAAAGTTTTTGTTTCATCACTTTCCATAACTTTATATAACTTTTTAAAGATGTGATGAATTATCATTGTGATGATTTATCCGGTCACCGTTTATACAATGTATTTGCAATGAAAAATACCTTCGATAAGATCGTTGTAGGAAATGAAAAACATATCGATATTTTGATCAACTACATTTAGGAAGTAGTTGGCTCTCTCCACAGGTGAGTTCATGAACAAATTGGTGCCGCTTGCTCTACAATAAAGGAGGTTATGATGACGTCCTCGAGAGTGACTCTGGTACAAGAGATAAAAATATTTAATCAGAGCAATACCTCTACGTGTCTCTGAGGAGTGGTAATTGCTCATACCCAGGATACAAGTAGATGGGTATAGCCTGTAGTAATATCCGTAGAGTTGAAAAAAATAAAAATTATTAAAAATCATCACCTCTTTTAGTATTCTGAGCAATGAGCAATATGTAAGGTAGTCAGTCCGAAAATTGCACTAAAATAAATCCCGACTTTCAGAATTATGTAGTGGAATCCAAAAGCTTATCAATGTAATCATTTCTGGACTGTTGCATCCGAAGCTGCTTACGAATTGCAGCTAAAGGTGCACTTAAAAAATGACTGTCAATAATTCCAAAGAGACGAAATGAATTGGTGTTTGCTCGAATTGGGTGAATGGGTGATGGATTGAATAAGGTATGAAAGGAAGGAAAAATGGATGACCAATAAATTACCACTGTATCTCCGTGAAGGAGCACACAACACATATAGTAATTTCCACCGCGATTCCTCGATGTAATTATCGCCACAACAAAACCAATGAGTACCTACTTAAAATGATATTATGCACTTTCAAGATAGTCAACTTACTTCTTTTTACTTTTCAACGAGATTACGTAGACGAAAACACCAACATCTTGCTTTTAAGGTAGTCCAAATTTGCACCATTTTTTGCCATTGTTCCAAATTTCAAAAGCTTTTCCATTAAGGTGATGGATAGAGAGAGGTAGGAACTGGATAAATTACATTCCGGTAGGAATTTTCTTATCATTTGAAAACCAAACATGCATCATTTCAAATCAGTATTATTGGAATTAATTAGCCAAATTAGAGCATTTTGACCTACGCAATTCTAATACTTTCTACATATAGGTAAGTACTATCTATGTTATACTAGATTATGATTAATTTAATTTGGTAAAAAAAAAATAATGTTGTTTGTACCTTTTATCTAAATAGGTGCACATATCTTCGTGCTTCGTTCATATAATAAAATGTAAATAAGTTGGTTTTGGTACAGGTACGTAGTGCCATGTATGTCTACGTGGCCGTTACATTGTTTCCAATACATATGTGTTGATAATGACAGTTGAATGAAAAGCTCGACAGGAAATGAAACTCAAAAAAACAAAAAAGAATGCCATTGATAAAAGATTGACGTAGTATGTGCAGTGCGTACGCGCAAGTATGGGTGAGTGGAAGGATACAATTTATTGATGTGACGATAGGAACACGTGCAGAGGCATATATAATAATACATATATGGATAGAAGGTACACCTTGTTCGGTAGAAGAAATGAAATAAAACAGATATTATCAATAATTTTATGTATGTCAAACTGTATGCCGTTTTTTAGTGGATCGACCAACTTACAAATCAAAATCACGAAAAAATTGTAATAGAGATAGTTATTTTACACTGGGGCAGATACGTGAAAAATCACTTGAAAATTTGAATTCTTTGACAAATCAGTAATCAGAAAAATATCATAGTATAGATATGTGCTTTAATGCTTGTCTGTATTCTTCACACCATCAATACCAATTTTGAAAATAACACTTAAAGTAAAGCAAATTTGAATTCATTGATCATTCAGTTACAATCACTCGTAGAGTGACAGACCCACACGGAGAAAACTGGCTGAAACACGATTTGAAATACTGTTTATTATTAAAAATCTGGTCAAACTATTTTCTGTTGGAAACGGGACTACAGGCATTTGACTAGTGAATTAACAGAGTTCCTAACAAAGTATAAGTTAAGAGCGAATGTTTTATGGAGACGGCGGAACACGTGTTCATTCAAATATTGATATTGATACTGATCTGCTGATATTTTTGTATTCCGTCATGATATTTATAAGGAAAAGAACACCTGTTCTCCATTTATTCTGAACGACTAATATTTAAATGGGAAATTAGAATCCTATCACTTTTTAAGCGGATCATTTTTAACCGTGCACAACCGCAATTAGTAATTTTTTTTATTTCATTGCATACAAAATACAAAATTATAATAAAAAAAACCACAGTGTTTTAAAGGTTTTTGTTCTGCTTGTATTAACAGCGTTATTTCTGAAGACTATCTTTCAATACCAAATATCGGTATGTATCAAATCGGTATAGTTTTCAACTCAATATTTCATGTCGTATGGAAGAAGTGTCTCGGGCCTTGCATTATTATTGTATTGTATTAACATTCGGTTTACCTCCGAGTCATTGTCGGGTCCGCCCTCCCCCGCCCCACACCTCCCTCCCCCCACCACACCCACCCTGGGCGCGCCCGCCCGAGCCTTCATTCAAGAGAATGATATTACACTTTTATCATTTCCTTTTTTCATACACTGGTATAAAGTTGGATTGAAAGTAATGCACTCATATGCTAACTATTAGAAAACGTAAAGCATTATTTATTTAAATAGGTTATGCAAAAAATAAATATTATTTTCATGCGCGTATTTAACAACATAAGACATATTCTGAATTAAAATAGTAAACATATTGTAGGTCCTTGCAAGTTGTCATAAGCTTCAGAGACGTATTTTAATTTAATTTATATACTTTTTTATAACTAACTGTAATTATAATTATTTTTTTGTGTAGATTCGTCTTTGTTTATAATTATTAATTTTCAGTATATATTATGTTTATCCTGACGAAGAAACCATTGGTTTCAAAACATGTCGATCCTTTTATATTAGAAAAGTATTTTATTTTTTATATTCTAAAATCATCTGAATATGTTTACAAACTGACCCCGAAGCATCGAAGTGACTTTTAGCTCACTCCGTACATTTCGAGTAGAATTTAAGCCGTATCGGGTTCATTCATAAGTTCGAAAGGCTTTATGAATCGGCCATGTACTGTGTACTCGTCCCATATTGTAGGTAATGGTATATCATCGCCGGTAATAATGTACTCGAGGATGATTACGGTGGTGCTATACAATACCGGGATGGTGATGTCTGGTGACTGCGTGATGATGCTTATAAAAAGAGGAAACACTTATATCAATGATTACAGTATTGGACCAAGTGTAAGAAATATGATTTCTCTATTACTGAGAATTAGTTACCGGATATTGTTTCTATTGTCTTATCATTTAAGTATAACTTATGTAGGTAATAAAGCTGCGGAATGCCACAACACTCAATGTGCCCTAAGTTAATATAATTTATTAAAAAATTGTTTTTTAATCATAACTTAAATATTTTATTTTATTTGAGAAAAAAACAGTTTTATATACACATTTTAAATAAATCTACTTTTCCACTGGAATGCAAAAACCAGTTAAGTTTTCAGTTGAAGAGCATTGCTATTATCTTGTTGTAATTATTATAACAAAATATTAAAATGAAGGTAGTACCTACATAATTAAACACTTTTTTTAATGCATGGATCAACTATTGTAGAGAGACATAAGTAAGAATAGAGTCAATGATAGATAAGAGAGTAGGAAGAGAGAGATAGAGAAGCAAGTGGAAACACAGTATCTGAAAATCCTTTTTCCACTCCTTCAAAATTCTACCAAATTGATTTTTTTAAACCGTCTGGACCCAGCGACATCCCCAATTCGGGTATATTCTGAGATTGAAGGCAGAGGCGAGGGGAAGTCTGAGGGGAACAGGAAGATGAGGAAATATCTGGCTATTCAGATCTTGTCACCAAACAATTTCAAGCAACTTTTTGATTTATAATGGTGGTCTTTCACCAGGGCATTACTGAAAGTATCTACGACTCTGGAACGTCCTGCAAAAATATAATATTCAATGTTAAATTAATAAATTGTGAAATAATACAAATTGATAACATAACATTTACTTGCGCACATCGGGATTTGAATCTGCGACCAAAATCACGGAATTCGTCATTATTGGATAAAACGTAGAGATTTACCTAATCATGTCCTTAGCCTTATATGTATACTATAATACTATAGGTAAATAGTAATAATGATGAATCTTATATTCAAATGGTTTCAATTCTTATGATACACAAAGTATTTCTATTTCAATTTCAATCTATTTTTCCTTCTATAGTCCTTCCCTAATTGCTTAACTTCCATTCTAACAACTATTTTCAAATTACTTCCGTAATATGATAACGATTCTAATTATGTCTTTTAGGATTTTCTGTTGTTATGATTTTCCATTGAAAAAAATTCGGTTCAAAAATGTAAATATTTTTTTAAACCCAGCTTTGTCTTAAAGTCTTCTTTGCGTGAAAGCATGATACGAGAGCTGTTACAATACGCCGAAGTGTTAATTTCCTTAAAAATTAACGATTTGTTGCTTAGTTCCGAAAAAATATTGGACGGGCTAGATGTCAGATTTCTAAGAACCGTTTTATTTTCCTCCGCAGGACATTAACCTGCAAAAAGTGATCAAAACAACGAACGCCAATCTGCGGTAGGTGCCATATACGTATACATACTCACCAAAAAGAAGACGGTACCTCCGAGATGATGCAGAGTACAGATGAGCAGAAAGCAGGCACAGAGCAGCCTCCAGAACGGATGGAGGCGGTAATGACAGGACCAGAGGTTTATGACTTGTCATCCGTGTGGGTGACACCGCAGCATCTCAGCATCTCCGCTGTACCACGATCCCGGCTGCCTCTCCCCTCTCGGGGTGAACTCGCTTTTTTGTAGCACTCTCCCACACAAAACATTGTGACTCTTTGTGTGTTTGATTCCAAGAGATAACCTGCTTACAATGGTGATATTGTAAACGCATTTCTGTTTGAAAAAACATCTAGAACCACCTACCTTGTAGTTAACTTTGGGAGTTGTCTCAGCAGTCTCACCACGCGGAGACGGATTAAAAATGTTATTTCCTTTGTGGTTTTAAGGTAGGTACAGAAAAAAATCGTGCTCTTATTAAGTAGGTACTACATTTCTCAAATATTAGAAGATACAGTAACTACATAATTAAGTATTTTTTTAAACTGTATTTAGGGAAACAAATAATTTACTCCACACACATACAAAACAATATTTACTGTTTACTATAAATTTTTACAAAAAAAATTTAAATTATAAAAATAAAAACTTAATTTTTATTTATAGTGGAATCAGTAGAAAATATCATTATATATGTAAAACTACTATGTTACATAATACATTTGTAGGTACATTTTAAATAATGTATATGCACAATAGCTTGTTGAAAACCCATTGATTCTTTATAAACGATAATAGATGATACACAGACAACAAGACAACTAATCATAAGACAAATGAGACATTTCTATCGCATCTATTTTACCATCGGAATTGTTTCTATATCGGTGAATAGAACTTGCATATCGTTTTAGTTGGTTAATCCCCCGGAGTCAAGTCCACCCCAAGACAATTTCCCCTCGGGTGAAATAAGCTTTAAAAAATGTGTCCGTCTCCGTCCCTTGAAATTAGTTCTGGCATTATGCAAGTGTGTGTGCGGCAGTGTGGGTGACTGTTTTTTTAAATGCAGTTTTCCGCATTTCAATTATTTTAAATGGGAGCATTTTACGGCGTAATGGATTCTAGCCAGACCTAGCGCGACATATCAGGGGTGAGGAAACTTTGACTGTCAACTAAATTAGGTAAACATAATATGTGTATTTGCTACGAAAATGTATTTTGCTAAGAGTGACCAATTTTAAATTGTAGTTTTGTGAAAAGTTCAACACGCTTCCGAAAAAAAAATTCTAATTTTCTTTATTAAAAAAAAAATTTCCTCTGAAATCATTACTTTTGTAAGTAAGTACTTTGATACCTACCTACTTAAGTGTAAACCGTATATTTAATGTTATTTTTTTATATTTCAAATAAAGAATTATTATGCAAGTTGTCCATAGAAATGTTATTTCAATGACAATTCTTCACAGTTCAAACTTTCTTCGGGCAGGTAGGTGCCATAATATTGAGGAAATGCAAATAAGAATTTTAAATTTATAAGTTTAAAATTAGAACAAATAAACTGTGGATTTAAAATAGGACTTCGCTACACTTTTACAATCAAGTACTTTTGTTTCATAGTACCATCCGACTTGGGTTATTTGCAAGTTCCCTTCACAAAATTAAACTACACAAGAGAGGCAAAATTAAAAATATTACATGGTGTTTAATTTATTCTCTTTTGCGAATGTTTCTAACGGCACCTGTTAAATCACGTATCTCGGGTTTGGTAAACTTAACAAACAGCATCAACTCACACAGTTACAACATGACTGAAAAATGTTGTGACGCGGCTTAGGGCAAATAATTTTCTCGAAGCACTGCAATAGTGAGGGAGCTCAAATATTTTTTGTAAACCTTGTTAATTTAGATATGTAGGATCTGGTAGTGTGACAATGAAAGATAATGATGGTGTTGTGTCACAGCGTTTATTTTGATTCAGTTGAGTTACGCAGTTGAGAGATGGCTCTGATATATCATTCTTAATTTTTAACAACATTTTCCACCTATTAATAGTGAGCACATGGAAACCTTTCTTACGAAGGAAAGATCTTTCGATACATTATTGCATCGGGAATCAATCCTGCAGACTTTCCATTACGCAAAAACTAATAATTTCTCTAAGTTCTTCAAAAGGTCGGTTTTATTTTGTGATGACATGATTAAAGGTAAAATACAAAATCCACGTGTTCCAAGAATAATAATCTCTTCATCGGGATGAGTCGCAAACTAAAGTTAAATATAGATGAACTTCGGGAAAGGGGTTATATTGTAGGCAGGATGGGGCAAACCCAAATCAGCAGAAGAATTGATGAAGGAGTTGGGAAAGTTAATTAGAGAATTTTTTTTTTTTTTTTTTTTTTTATATTTACTCCACACAGGAGGCCCTGAAGAAAATAATTTCCCTCAGGGCCTATGTCATCTTTGGGGATGCTGTGTGGAGGGTCTTTTTGTGGAGAGGAAGGAGTGAACATGGGTCTTGAAGAGTCCCATGTTGTAGGAGGGAGGAAACACAGAGGCCGGCAGTTCGTTCCACAGCCGAGCTGTTGAACTTAAGAACGAATCGTAGAAGCGACCCGTTCTCATGTGACAAGTGTCAACTGTGTACAAATGTTGGGCGCGCGTTTATTATATTAGAGAATTACATTGTAGTTAGAATGGTACCCACTGCAGCATACTTCCACAATTTTCTCTTATTGCGGATGCCTTAACAAAGCAGTTGACAAAAAACCTATCGATTGGCTTGTCATCGTCTGTTTATGAAATGTAAAAAATCATCACTGTGGGTTGGTGTTTCCTCGGCACTAGTGTCTGACGTGTGGGTGACGTACCCTACCCACCCCTAACCGATGTTCTTATTACTTTGTGTAGCCGTGGAGTAAAGGACCGTGTTAGAAATATCCCGATTCTGTCACTTTGAGTGACGTCACTAACATTTTTTTGCAGTCCACTTACTTTAAAAATGTGTTTTCTGCCCTTTTTCAATATTAATTCATATTTTCATTTTAGGTCTATACCTTTTGTTCCTAGTGCTCTTTTAATAGTGCTCGTATGAATAAAATTGCGTTACCCAACCCTAGGACAAAATCTAAGCAATAGCAAATGGCGGGCATTCTAACAATAAAGTTTTTTTTAGCAATTAGTATCTACCCACATACTTTCTTCAAGAATAGGACGGGACATAAAAAAATATTAAGACGCATTTATTATCCCTTCTTGTCTTAATATTCTTTAATCACTAATTATTTATTGAACCAACGCGACCAATCACATTTAGATCGGAACTTTTGTAAAAAATATTAAGACGCATTTATTATCCCTTCTAGTCTTAATATTCTTTAATCACTAATTATTTATTGAACCAACGCGACCAATCACATTTAGATCGGAACTTTTGTAGGTATATAAAAGAGAATAGATGTAACAACGCAGAAATAAAAACAATTATTATTTTTTTTTCCTACATTCTGCAGAAAAAATATAAAATATATAGTATTACTCGTACATAGATTATCTCAACTAGTAGAGCAGGTACTCCGATACTAAAAGGTTCCAAAATCATGTTCGAGTTCAGTCGCGCCATATTTTTGGAAAACAAAGTAAAATATTAAAGTGTTATCAAATACATGTGGTTTAAGCCGTTAACGGTAATTTTCTTAGACCCCGTGATAATAATACACTACAAAGGACATTTAACTATGTTGTTTTTTTTTTGTAAAACAAAATAACACATAAACCCAAAGAATCAATCAAGAGTATAGGGACGTATCCAATATTAACCGCGAGCGGAGTGTAGACGGTCCTTTAGGGTCCAGACCAGATACAAAACACATAGTGGCGCGTCCACACTACAGACTATAGACTCGATAGTACAGACTACCCAGTATACGGTCCACACGCCTCGCGACATTAACAGCATTTTTGGCGCATTCCTAAGGCTGGGCCGATTACTGTAATCACGGGTCCTTTACAGTCCCATTTACACACACTACAAAGCAACACGATGGAATTGGTCGCATCTCGGCTCGGTTTATGTTAGTCAGCGTACAAGGATACTTCGGAGGACTTCATCAGTCTCCTATGATCTTAACATCATTTACACTTGGTACTATATATTTCTTTCGCGTTTTACGTGATAAAGAATTATTTTTTATTTTATTTTATAAAAACAAACAGTACATGATTTACATAGATGAAATAATATACTGGAATAAGATACTTCATGTTGGGTACCTATGACATGTTTCCTTATAATGTCTGCTAAGTGGTATGTTTATTCCTTAATTACCAGGTGACGTATGTAGTGTATAATGTATGTGTTAGTGTTTGTGTGTGTGTGTCTGTATATATGCGCATTGAACAGTTTAAATTATTGACATGATGCCACGTTTGAATTTGGGCAGTGAATCTGTTGTAAGTTAGAAACAGAGTTACGTTTCGAATGTTGAAGTAATACGCTTCAAACGTTATAGAATTAAGAGTACATTTTGGATGTTAGTATAGAAATATATTTAGCATTTTTTTTAATGTTTCCACAAATTTTATGAAAAGTAAAATAAAATACATTCTTGTTGGAAAATAATAAATTCAACTACTGCCATTTTTTACACTTTTTCATACTCCGAAAGAGAAGACTTCTCCCCATCAGATCAACAAAACGACTCAACTGCATAACGATTGTGTACTAACCATCGACATTTTCAACGTCACTTACACACAGTTCTATCTTAACTTAACGTAACTATCTTTAAGATATATTATGTCAGAAAATAGTAAAACTGCCCCCATGATCTTAAAACTTACATATACTTCAAATTTGTAATATTCTCCCTACTATCTATATTGGTGTATAACAGTTTATGGGGAATTAGAATCAATAAATAAATAAATATTTATCCTCAAAATAAATTAAGCACACGACCATCACAACTTATATTACTAACATGGCCCCAGCACCTAACGCGGCTCTACCTCGAGGCGTTTAATGCTTTAAAATGAATAGCTTAAGAATGTTCAAATGATATAATTACAATGATCTTTTGGGGATGGGCACCTCGGTATCATTTTTATTCCGTGCCGGCTGCCGGCGAGGCGCGGCGTAGAAAGGTCCGCCCCGTGGCGACCCTAATTTGTATACCGACATCGCCCGGAGACTTTCTCTAGGTCCCGCTCGGTCCCGCAAATTACCCAAAAAGGGTAACATTTGGACGGCGGAATTGATCCAATACAAAAAAGTGGATCGAATTTATCGGCTTTGTAATTGCGGGTTAGTTGTTTCGGTTTTTACCTCGAATTTAAACTGGATTAATTTTATTTCTAAAGTTTAACTCGAGATTACTTTGAGGTGCACCTGTAAACATAATTTTGTACAGCAAAGAAAAAATATTTTTTATCAAAATTTAATATTAATAAGAGCCCCTTTTCAATAAAAAACAAATCTTTTGCAACCTATTTACCAACAAATCTTGTAACCCTAGTTGTTTAGTTTCAAGTAATCTAAATCTAACAAAAATATGGTAATTATTAATGGATAATCTATATATTTATAACTTTAACGTCAGTCCCTGGGAGTGCTCATTTTTCTCTTATTCGGAACGTAAAGTGTCCAAAAGTTTATGAAGATTTATCAAAATTCTGGTTTAAGGGGTGGGAAAAGGAGGTGAGGGTGGTTTTTCGAAATCTCGTGTAGACTGTGACCTTCCTCCTGGTTTGGAAGTTAAGTGTGCAAAATTTCATCCTCTCGGAATAAATTTTAGACATGTGTAAAACAAAAGCCACGCCGGCCGCCTGCCCGCCCGTCCGCCAGTTACAGACACTATTCTTTAATATATTTTTGTTATGGATAATTGTGTAATTTAGCTAAATAAAATAATATTTGGTGATATTTTTGTTCATTTCATATTTTTTATAACTCAAATTTTAGTTTTTGTATTATGTACCTGTGATGTTAAGATAAGTATCGTCAATGAATAAAAATATTTATTGCCAATTACCTCATAGTATTTCCTGTTAGCAATAAGAGCTAATGCTTCTGAATTTATTTTTTTCTCAAATCCCTTAGTTGACAAAAGATAAGTAATTGTTGTTATTAAGTTCAGTTTGATTTGAAACTTTATTTTGTATTCACATGAAAGCAAATAATAGAAACAGTACAAGTACATAAATACATAAAACCCTCGTTTATAACAGTCGGAGTGCTATAGAAAAAAGATTATTTCGATTAACCGCATCTGTCGGAAAAAAGTGGCCCACAGTTTCGTTAGAGACTCTAGCTTAGTTTGATGAAAATGCTCCGATTACAATTTAGTCGAAGACATGGCGTAAAATTGTAGGATAAACGCCCGGAGATTGTAATTCAGTGTGTCCTCACATACGAAAAAGCTTTTTGAACACAACAAAACCTAAACTGTTGTTCTGTGCCCCGGGCGCTCTCCTAAAATAATAACAGACCGGTGATCAAATGGCGAGCCTTTTTTATGCCCAGACATTTATTGTGGCGAATCATAAGGTGGAGAACTCCTAAAGGGTTAGGATTCTTGCACGATGGCGACTAAACATTTCATTTCTTTGACCCCTTGGATGGAAAAAAATATCAAGCAATCAATTAGGGGTGTGTCACTGTCGTTCCCAAAACTATACCCTTGCACTGTCATTTACCTTAGTCGATAAATATTGCCGTTTTAAATGTTTGTAATTACTGTAATTTTGATCATTTTTTCATCCATTGTTATCATCTTTTGAGATCTTTTCGTTTCAACATAAAAAAAATACAAACTGATATCCCTTAGCAAATTAAAGGATATTAATGGTACAATGCCTTCGTTTACCATTTGAAGCGTTTTTGAAAAAGTTGATGACACAATGAACTTGGGTACAATTATGTACTCACGCCATCTAAATCATTGTTCTCCAAGAGCGTAGGAGTCGATCCTGAGCAAAGATGACTATCGTCTTCACATCCTGTCACCAAATAATAATGATACAGGAAATCGCTATACCTGACAATTCATCGCTCGTGCTTGAGTTTTTTTTTTCCATAGAATGCAGTAACAGTTATTATTTTTTAATGATAAACTAATGTTTATAAGACAAGGTTTTATGCATAGCATAAAGGATAACAAATAATTATAAGCAATCTTTCCATCAATCCCGTTGGCGGCATTTATTTTTACCCGTACAATTTGTATTAGTATTTCGGGCGACTAATTATTGCTTATAATTATTTAGTAACAGTTATGTCACAATGTATTAATTATTGTATAAACTTCTACACTTTTAAAAACATAACACATCAAGGGCCCTATAAACAACTAGGTAATAGCTTTTTATATGGTATGTGAGTATTAGACGGTTAGCTTATTTTTTTTTCTTTTTATGTGTTGGTCAAAAATGTATGTAGGATAGATGACCATATTTTCCTTGTGAAGATCATAACCAATATTATCAGAAGAATAAAAAGTTAAAAAAGCTGCGCCTCCTTGTGTAGATGGGGGCTCAAATGGCGACCCTGCGGCACTCCGGCTAGTAGTTGCCAGCACCCGGGTCCCATAACCCGGGGGAGATCTCCGGCCCCGTCTCGGCGGTGGTTAATCACGACCTGACCAGAGGATGTCCAGACGGCACACACCACACAGCATCACGAATATATTAATAGCGGCCGAATAATGGCCCGGCGCATAATCGCGTGACAAATGATCAATTTGTTTGAAATCGGTGTCTCAAAATTCATGTTCAGATTTAGGACGAAATTTTGTTAAAACATTAGATAAGGAAGTTCGAATAAAAAAATTTACCGGGTAGTTACATGCTCTAAACTTTAGACACCTGGGTAACGATAACCGTGAAGATAGCTAACTTCAGTTGAAGCAGAATAAGGTCTAAACTTATTTCAACAAACATATATTTTTTAGATTAATGGTCTATTTTTAGATCCTTCCTAAAACATGTATCAAAAACCTTTAACACAATAATGTTTATCGGTTAATGAAGTTGATTAAATTGGTACTCTTGTGTATTAGTTCAGGTTTTTATATGTAACCTTTTGCGATTTTGAGAACAGTGCATCAGCGCCCCTTGGGCTAAATGAGACCAATTTTGCTTCCACTTTGGTCCAGATAAAAATCTATCACTGATATGGACTTTATCACGTTTAATATATTCCAAAATCATTGTATCTTTCGCATCAAAACATAGATGCCTATAATAATATAATAAAAATTTAAACGTTCGCCATCGACCGAAATTAATTATAGCATTACCAAACCTCTCGAGCGAGTGCCGTCCACTTTTTTTCTTTATTTAGGTGCGGCGGCTGTTAGTTTGTGCCCTCTAGAAATATTTTGGGATTGGTTGTCCTTAAAAAATCGAAATATCTGATACGAGAACGTATTACGAAATCGTTATTGCGCATGAATAATCGGTCGCAAAGCGGAATAAAAAGTACGGTTAATTATTGTAAATTGTAACACACGACAATCATAATTTATTGTTTTTGTCAGTTGCGAAGTGAATTCTGCGAACATTATTTTTTTTTATAAGCGTTACGAGTTCTATGAGTTATTGCATTTTAACGCCAATATTTTAATGAGCTTGTGACTAAGCTTTATATAATACTAATATGAACATTTGAGCTACCTCTCATACGTTGAGCGATTAATTAGATTTCAGGTGGTTACCTTAGCCCAGAAATAATACCCAGACTGTTATTTGTATCATAAACGATTTTTTTAACAATCGAACTTGACGGCCTCAGTGATCGAGAGATAACGCCCTCAAATACGAATCCGGAGGTAGCAGCTTCGAATCCCGGCGTTATTTCAGAATTTATTAATTAAAAATAATATTTAGTATAATTACAGCACGTTTGAGAGATGTAGATACTTGCAGGATCGCTCTGGTAAACAACACTATTCAGAATTGAAACGTTGCTTGAAATGGCTTTAGCCGAGTTTGGTGACCAGATCTTAATGACCAGACACTTCCCCACCTTCCTTTTCCCCATCTCCTTCCCCTTCCCCTTCGCAAAACCTTCAACCTCACAATATACCCAATCAATGGAGAGGCCATAGTCTCACCGGTTCTGTTTAGAAGAGAGCAGTTGGGACTCTTGTGGGGTATTCATATTAAAAAAGCTTTCACAAGAAACTATCAATTTTTAGAATCTTTTTTATTTACGGTGAATATATTATAGTATTCCTACCTACCAATCACATGTTTCAAACGATCGGTGTCTTCAAATTAAACAAAAAAAAATAAGCCAAGAGCTCCCAATTGTCAAAATACATTAAGCCATTCAAAGCAAATATCAAATATAGAAAATAGTCTGTTTACGCACACAATATATGACGTCGGTAGGAACTCAGAGTCGCGACCTTCGGTCACTTCCTCCGCGCAACAATAAAGGTCGGGGGTCGCGCACAATGGCGCGGAGTTACTCATCAGACCAACCTGAACTGGGCGAACAATGGACAGGTGCTCCCGTATACACACAAGGTTAGGAGCGGACCACTGCCACCGCCACACCGAGTGACTGTGTGATTGGAAAAATTCATTTAAACAGATATCTATCTAAAAACTTTCCGGTGTTAAACAATAATAGAACATTCACACCTACTAAAGAATTATGCCTTTACAAACAAAACTTTGTAGAAAGTGGTGTTCCAAATTATAAATAGAGATCTGGACTATCATAACCACTCTTTTAGACATAATGCACTGCGCCATACGAATCTGAGCTGTAAACAAAATTACCTGCAGCGCGATGGTACAAGGCAGCGTAAAGAGGGTGTGCTAAAACAATGCATACAGGCAACGTCTGAAAATACTTCTAAGGTTCTGCAGTGTCTAGGATGTTCACTGAAGGGAGTCAATCATTCCCCGCCTTACTTTGTCAACAACTATCCAGCTTCTTTGGTATAACACGAAAGTCAACCTACATCATGGTTGTGATTGCATCCGAATTGCTCAGCTCTCTATTCAAAAGCGATGGATTCAGATGATGCGATGACAACCTTGACCATTCGTTAATTTTAGATTGTATTATAATTACTTACTTTATTTTTCGTTTTAATTTTAATTTTATTATTTTGTACGTTTCTTAAAATGTAATTGTACATACGTATATATTTATTTTGTGTAATATGGCAGACTGGGATTGCATCGTCCATTCAGTCTTGCTGGATTGAAAACATAAATAAATAGCAGTTCGCGATGCTGTTGTTTCTTCATTTATAAGCTTCAATCTTTTGAAAACTCACTTGAAGTGGACAATCATCTCCATAAGATATACCTACATCATAAGTTCATTGAAAAATAATTAATTTCAGTACGTAAATATAGATACGAATGTGTATTTTAATAAAATAAATATAACCTCACGATACCACCGGGACAAAAGAAAACATAAGTAAAAACCACCCAGTACGAAAATATAAAGATTTCTTCAACAATAATCCACGTAATAAAATTAGTCGTAATTCGTACTTGATGAAAATAAACTTAAGATCTTTGATTGATATGTCATTAATTAATTTCCCAAGTTTGTAAATGCCGCAAGGAAGTCCGTTATTGGGATAAAGAACGCGAATCGTAACGCCGCAAAAAGGTTTGAGAAAACGGTAGTACTTTTTTGGCGCACATTTTAAAATATTACTTTTGACCTTTCAGGCGCATTCTAAGGATAAATAATTATTGAAAATGATTTGAAATAAATACTGAAAAATAAAATCAAAGTTACTTTGTGTATAAATTATTTGGTTTCGTTAGGTTCGGTTGGCTAAGGTTATGTAATTAATTTATGCCTCTTCGATGTTGTAAATTATTAAAAAGAAATAGTGTGTTTTCATAGTTATTAGATATAATAAATAACGCCTCGTATACCATACCACTTAAGACTACAACAACTGCCGATTTCAATTTCCCATTAAAATGAATACCTACCCACACAGGCATGTAATACATCATGAAATACCGCACCAGTATACCTCTGGTTTTGACAGTTTACGTAGCCTTAAGCCGAGCACTGTCAAAAGCGATTTACGGGAAGATGTTTTGAGCCAGTTACTCCTAAAGTTGACCATATTAAGAATTCTGGATAGATAATTTGTGGTCGTTGAATCATCACATATTATTTTCATTGGACTTTACACAACGGGAAAAAAATTATAATAGTTGAAGATCGTGTGTTAGAACTACCGACCTATTAGAAACTACTGACGCCTTGGACACGACTTGATAGAATGCCTGTTATGAATTGGTTGCTTATGCGATTGCATAAGCTTGTTCCTAACTACCATATATATATACTTACACACTTAACCATGGATGTAGCTGACAAGAAGCCACTGAATCCAGTCCTCTGGGTTCCTTGTTTTTCGTTGACACGTGTTTCCGCCGGACTTGTTTATGTCGTCGATTGTCTGAGACCTTCAGCTTCCATTTGGGCACGATTGACGAGATGTTGGTTCATCAGTAGTCCGGCATCCGAGCAACATTTCCTGCCATTGCCATTTTTAGGCTTGTTGGATTATATTGGTTACTTTTGGTTGTTTGGTTGCTTGATCTTTCCACGTAATGTTATATTACGTATTGTTTTTTAAATCTTATATTGCAAGAATCTGTCAATATTTATAATCTATGAAATATCAGGAGAATATACACTAAATATTGTAATGTAAGTAAATCCAAAAGAGTCATTGTAATCCACCACCTTATGCGTAATTAACTTACCACACATCTCTGACTTGCACACACGTCTTACTACATTCACATTCTTGGGTCGTCCGTACATGCTCGTCGTTATATATGCCAATTCATTAATGTTACCACAGTGTATATATGTACATGCGTCCGAGTATAAGTGTAATTAGTTGACATTGAGCCCCGATGAACCTTGCAACAAAGCGAAACCCAGTGGGCTGTTATAATTTGAATTACTAGTAGAGTATTGTACTGCCCCGAAGAAGCTACGATTGTAGAGAAACCCGACTGACATTAAGTATAAAAAATAAGAGTGGTGTTTACTAAGTTATTGTTTCATTGAAATTATAATGACACATCACAAAGTATTTGCTTCATATGAACAAATAATAGTAGTGTGTTACAAAGTCTTTATGTTATTTATTTATAATGTTATGATTTCGAAATAAAGGATACAATATATAAATAAGAGTGTCTGTGGGTGGGTGGCTTTGTGTTGTAAACAAATCTACAATTTTATTAGGAGATTGATGAAATTTTGCTCACTTGACCTTAAAAACAAACGAATGAGATTTCTTAAAACGACCCCACCATCTTTTCTCACTCCTTAAAGTAGAATATTGGTGCTTTTGATGAAATTTTGCACACTCGATGCTTAAAATAAATGGAAAATTACTGTTTACATCTGATTTTGTTAAACTCTACGAAAAAACCGGGCAACGCCGGGGACTTCATTAAAATATCTTACACGAGTATACATTAAATAATATTAAATTAATACCAGTATCACAAATTCGTCACTTGAGTGTATTATTCGATGAAAAGTTGACATTCATTGCACACATTAACGATATTAACTAATAAAGCTTTAAAGATATTGGGCTTCCTTTGCAGAACTCTAGATGGTTTTAAGTTCTTAGATTGTATAAGAACCCTCTATATTTCATAAGTTAGAAGTCAAGTGGAATATAATTCACCTATTTGGTCCCCTTTGTATAAAGTTCACTCTAACAATATAGAACGAGTTCACCACAAATTTCATAGGTAAATAAATTTTCAGCTCAAAATTCCAGTTGAATACGTTAATTATGTCAGTTTGATGAATCAATTGCAACTAATAACGCTGTCTGCCAGGAGAATTATGTCAGACCTGGTTGTATTACACAGAGTAATTAAAAAGTTAATTATATATTAATATATAAATTAAGTATAAAATCGCTGTATTTACATAGCTAAATTAATAGAGCGATAAGAGATACACAAGTATGAAAGAAATAAAGTAATATCGATAGTTGTGCAATGAAGTTTGATAAGTGTTTTATAGTAAAATAATAACGTAGATAAAGGAAGTTTGTTAAAATAAGCATGTCTGTAATTAACAAACCTTTATTACGCCCGATTCAGTGTTTTATAGAACATATACAAATTAATTTGAAGGAAGATTAATTTGATAAAGGAAGTTTGTTAAAATAAGCATGTCTGTAATTAACAAACCTTTATTACGCCCGATTCAGTGTTTTATAGAACATATAAAAATCTCACACCTTTCCTAACTTCCCTTCAAAAACTTTTGGATGATAATTTAAACACACAACAACTCATTTTAGCCGGAGATCTGAACATAAACATTCTCAATTGCAATCCGAAAACCAATGAATATCTTAGTCTCTTAAGTCATTATGGCCTGAAGTCAACTATAAATTCAGTCACAAGAACTTCCCTTGAGACCAATTCATGCATTGATCATATTTTTGCTAAAACCAAAAAAACAATTGTATCATCCATTATTTATACTACGGTCACCGATCACTACACTACATCAATCGGCATTAGATCTAACATTGTAAAAAAACCAAAAATGCCTTTAAACACCACTCACAACGTCACTGACTTTAAATCGCTTAGGACAGAAATAAGTCATGAATCCTGGTTCACAACACTAAAAGAAAAAAACCCGAACAAAGCTCTTAATGCTTTCCTACTAACTCTAGAAATATATATTACCAAACACACCACATCAAAAACTCACAAAAACAACGCTCACAAAACTTTGAAACTTAAACCATGGATCACAGCAGGGCTAGTAAAAAGTATTCACAATAGAAACATGATGCACATGAGAATAAACAAAAACCCATACGATAGTAAACTAAAACACGATTATTTACTATATAGAAATCTCTGCAACAAATTAATCAAGCAAGCTAAATACAAATTTTACAGGAATGAAATAGAAAATGCCAAAAAGGATCCCAAAAAAACCTGGAAAGTCATTAATGAAGCAGCTTATTTAAAAACCAAAAAAATTAACAATATTAATAAACTGTCAATTAATGGTGAAATACTTGAAACAAAAAACGATACACACAAAATAGCTAATTATATTAATTCTCATTTTTCCAACGTAGGCACAAATCTAGCAAACAAAATCCTTATCAATAACCACACTACAGTACAACTATCATCCAATCACAGCCCTACTAAACAACCAATTCACTCGTTTAATATATATAAACTTAACAAAAAAGAAATTTCTGAACTTATCTTATCTCTCAAACCACATTGCGCTCCGGGCCCTGACAAAATCTCAAACCAAATATTGATTAATCTGCATGAATATATTACCACCCCTCTCCTACATATATTCAATCAAAGTTTCAGACAAGGGATTGTTCCGGACAAACTAAAAATTGCCATTATAACGCCAATCCACAAATCTGGGGACAAAACTCTAATTGCTAACTACAGACCTATCTCACTTTTAAATTCACTATCGAAAGTTCTCGAAAAAGCAATGAAAAAAAGACTATTAATCTACCTTGATAAACATAACTTACTCTCAGAGTGTCAATTCGGTTTTCGAGCTAAAATGAGTACGGAACAGGCTATCTCTGAATTAACTAATTACATTGTTAAAAACACAGATGAAGGATCCAAGGTGATCGGAGTCTTTCTAGATCTTGCTAAGGCTTTTGATACTATCTCTCATGACATTCTGTACGAGAAACTAAAAAAAATTGGTATCAACGGACCACCCCTCGACTGGTTCATTAGCTATACTAAAAACAGAAAACAAATAGTACAACTGAATAATTGCTACAGTGATCCGGAAGAAATCAAGTATGGTGTCCCTCAAGGTAGCGTCCTTGGTCCCCTTCTATTTCTCATTTACATAAATGAACTTACTGAGATTAAAATGGCATCTATCGACTATAAGATAATCAGTTATGCAGATGATACGGTAATTTTAGTCAAAGGTCCAAGTTGGGAAAAGGCCTTCAAAAATGCGGAAACCGGTATGTCAGAAATAAAAAATTGGCTCGACAAAAACTTACTTACCTTAAACATCTCCAAAACAAAATACATAACTTTTAGCAAAACCATCACTGGGCAACCAAAAACCCTTCCGCCTTTATACCTACACCCATATACTCCCTCAAAATCCTCATACCACCTCTGCGAAAAAATAGAACATACTGACAACATCAAGTATCTAGGCTTAACAGTGGACCATAAATTGAACTGGGAACTTCACATTAACTCTCTCATAAAGAAAATACGTAAATTATCATTTGTTTTTAAAACTATAAGAAATATCATGTCACAAAAACAATTAAAAAATGTTTACTTTGCGCTATGTCAAAGCCTTTTAACGTACGGGTTATCAGCCTGGGGGGGAGCCGCTGATAAGTTTTTCAAGCCCCTCAACACAACCCATAAAACATTAATTAGGATTATGTTCAAAAAACCATATATGCATCCAACCGAAAATCTCCTAATTACAAATAATATACTAGATATTAGGAAACTATTCATTAAAAAGATCATCCAAATAAACTGCATTAAATCCTCACCATGCCACGTAACTCACCCACATAACACAAGAGCAAAATCACAGAATCAACTTCAAGTGCCAAAAATTAATTCAACCTTTGCCAAAAAGCACGAATCCTTCCTAGCACCTTACATCTTCAACACCTTCCTAAAAGAAACCACTTACTGCAACACTCATAAACACCCAAACAGTTTACTAAAACATTTCAACACATGGTTACTACATAAAAAAAGGGCATGCATCAGCAAATTTCTAGCAATCCCTTCTTAGTCTAATTCTCATTCCTTATCTACAAACATGTGTTATTTACATTTATTTACTCTTTCTTATTAAAACTGCTTATGTTTTACGCATGCCTAGTTCATCAATACCTAATGCTCTTGTTTAAACTACTTTTTGAAATGTTATTATTATGTGATTTAGACGCTACCATTTTGTAAATTTAAAGTTCCTATGAAATTCTTGTTTTTATGTAACTATATATGTATATAACTATAGATGGAATTTGTATAAATGTATGTGTAAGCAAATATATGTACCCGCCTCAGAACAGAAATCTTCTAGTGAGGCGGGTTACTTTCATATTTGTTATATTGTTCATGTTATTGCAATAAACGCCCGGGTTTCCGGCATTAAATAAAAAAAAAAAATATAAAGACAAAACATGTACATAAAAAATGCATAGATCTGTCACAAATATTCAAATAGACTGAATTTTTGTTTAGTGGCGGCGGTAAACATCGATTGAACTATACTTATTACCAATTCTGTGTAGCTTTTGTATTTGCTATGATACACATAGAGGATTGGATGCACACTGACAAATTCCTTGCTTCAATCGCATTCTCATACGAACTCATCTAGTATTCCGACATAACCCGACTTAGTATTTGATTCAGTGGATTAGTTTGCGAATTTGAAAGTGTGTTTGTGAGAGACTGGAAGAGTGATAAGGTCATTAAAATAAGGATTAATGAATTGCGATGAAAGTACCCAATAGAAGCATTAAGCAATAGTCAAGGAAATCAGGTTACAGTCAATAAGTGATTTATAATGCGAACAAAAATTTATATGGCAGTGAGGTATGATACTGGCGGAAGAATTTTGTAAGGTATTATGAACGCATTGTGACATTGTGAGTCCTGAAATAGATTTTCACCGTCATCAATTTTAAATTAGTAGACTCATTACTTCAATTTTTAATTTTGTAGATATAATTTGAAGTTGGATATGGATATATACGCCCGGGAACAATTTGTTGGATAATCAGCACCTCTGCCATTTGTCACCCAAGAAGTTTGATAGACTGGTTAAGGGAGACCTTTTGATAGTTGGTAGCCAGGAAGAATTGGCCGGCCTCTAGGTTGTCAGCATCAATGGCTAATTCAGTTGGTAGCCAGGAAGAATTGGCCAGCCTCTAGGTTTTCAGCATCAATGGCTAATTCAGTTGGTAGCCAGGAAGAATTGGCCAGCCTATAGGTTGTCAGCACCAATGCAGTAGGGATTGGCAAGCCTCTAGGCTCTAGGTGATCAGCGGCAGTGGGCAGTTCAGTCGGTAGCCAGCAGGTATTCGTCAGCCTTTAGGTTGTCAGCATCTGTGGCTGGTTCAGTCGGTAGCCAGGAGGAATTCATCAGCCTCTAGGTTGTCAGCATCAATGCAGCAGGGATTGGCCAGCCTCTAAGTGATCAGCGGCAGTGGGCAGTTCAGTTGCAGGAATTCAGCGGCGGCATGGTCATTTGATTATAAGAGCCGGCACACGGAGACGCCCCATTATTGTAATGATGACAGTTGCGTCTGGCTCAGCTGATAGTGTGCCGGCCGTAAACAGCTTGTTGCACATAGTTTTAATCTTTAAAATGATTGTGCCGTGATGGAGGAACAGAAGCGACTAAAGATTTCATTTGACACTCAGGAATTTATAATTTTATATTATAATTAACAGATCGCGTTTTAACTGGAGGTGTTTCGTCCACTCGTGGTAATTTTTGAAACTTGAATGCCCTATATCGTGTTGTTTTTTGTTATTTATAATTTCTTTTACAAGCTTTCTTGTGACGTCAATATCATCACCACAACTTGTTTACCGTTCCAGACGCAGGTGTTTTTAGGTGCGAATAATATTTCGGCCGGCGACTGGCTTTCTCAATATTTTAATTTCGTTTTAGAAAATAGGGTTATCGAACTGTTTTAGTCGTTTTTGCCGCCTGGTAACAAATTGATGCATTTTTCAACTGGTAAATATTGCAATTTGGAAAAAGGGGATCATCAAACTTGCAGGTGTTTACTTCAAGTTATTGACACAGTGGGTGGCAACAACTTAATCTAGTTGTATGATATGATGTTCGATACAAATATATTGCTTTAATTGTTTCACTAGAGTATTATTTAAAAAATGTATTCGACGCAAAAATGATGCCATCTATTCCATTCAACATTGGCAAAAACCAGGGTTTTTATTGAAATTTACAGATATCGTGATAGTTGTTTAAATGACAGCAGTCCTTTGAATTCCTCAACACAGAAGTTACAAAACGTGATAAAAGTTAATTAATAAGATATTTAAAAAAACACGAAGCATTCAGCTAATGTGGCAACAACCTTAAATGGTAGCAAGGAAAGGAAACGACATTATTGGTCGAGGGTTTGTAAGAAACATTGGTGCATAGTTTATATGTTTCTTGTGGAGTCATTTAAGGTATTTAGGTGATCTCACTTCGATAAAAAAAAACTAAGGAAACGATAAAGATTTGCTCGATTTTATAACCCTCTTGATAAAATGTTCATTGTAGCTGTATTTATTTATTTTTACATCTAAAAAAAGCTTTTACATAAAAGCGATGCATGATATACATACTGTACATAGGAGAACATCTGTATTACGTAGAAAATAATAACAGTATGTTGATGTAATCCATCATAAAGTAGATACAAAATAGATCCATGAATAAAAAAAATAAAGATATGATTACAAGTATAGTGTATTTTTTTTTAAAACAAAGCAGTAACATAAAATAAAATATAAACCAACACAATACTACATATAAGACAAATCACTAAAACTACATTGCCACCGCTACTATAATTTGTAGGATTCAACGAAGTGATGGTATAGACTACGCTTAATTCTATAAATGGAGTCAGCAAATATAACAACAGTATCTCCAAACATGTTGCCCAGAACGCGTATCTATTGGTTGATGAGCGTGTCTGATCTGTCTGGTTATGTGTGTATTGCAGAAAAATGTTACATTTTGTCTTGTGTTCCTACTCGGAATATAACATACCTATAACAATGTATACGTGTAAAAGCCTTCAAGACGTGAATAAAAAAATAAGCAGATTTTGGAGGCGGGTATGGGTACCGCCGGACCGGAAACCATTTATCGGATAACTCCTAGTTGTTCGCTACGTTTGGTGACTTAGCAGGGGTGCCAGAGTCTCTCTCGATGCATCGTCTTACACCGCGGCGGAAGCGATGGATTCATAAGTCCGTCACTGCTGGACGCAGTGACTCCTAGATTCCTACCCATCCCTCAAACCTTTTTCCTTTCCAGAACTTCCTCTCCTTTCTTTCCTTCAAAAGACCATCCACACCGCATCCAAGATGACATAGGCCACGCGGGAAGTTATTTTCCTCACGGCCTCCTGCGTGTAGTTAATGTTAAAAAAGTAAATAATTTATTAATCAGTTGGTTATTTTTGTTAATGAATTGATTCACAAGATTTGAAATAGATTTTAAGCGAGCGCGAGCGTCACGATTGATTAAATTTACATACAAAGCTACCGTACGCGTTAGAAGCTTCCTGTCCGGTATATATGAGATATAACCAGAATAAAACATAAATAATCTCTGGCCAAGCATTATAATTTGCTCTAATAAATAATTTTTTCAGTCGTATTTTACAAGACTATATGCCCCGGGATAAACAACCGTACGTCTAAGACTAGTCCAGATAAACTTCCATAGCCCCGTTACTCCCGATGTTGTATATTCCTGACACGTTGGCAACGTCATATCGATCATATTTCTTCTTTTAAATATAGCGTTTTATAGTGAATGTATTTCCAAGATTTACCTCCACAACCCTCCGATAGTTACGCGTACCTACTTCCCTATAACATCCTTGTTTCGGAATTCATGGCAACCCCCTTTTGTTAAAAAATTCATGCTCCCAGCCAAATAAGCCCCTATGCAACCAGGAAATAAGAGTCAGTTTGTTAGATGCCGACGCACATGGTGATATATGAGTTTGTTCCGAAACGAGGTATGCGGTCTTAAAACCTAACAAAAAGAGACAGGGGCGGTACTTCCCCGGAGATTTAAATGAAAATTGAGAAAATTTCATATATTGTGAATGAAGGGTGGATTTTTATATAGTTTTTTTTCTCTTGTGTCGGGCTCCCCTTTTGAACTGTTTACGCGGTTGGCTTTTTGGAAAGTCAGCGAGGCATTTCATTTTGACAGCTCTTGTTTTCTTAATATTCTTGACTTGCTTTTATTCAAACGTGAAATAAGAAAATCCTTTGCAAAGATTCAATTTAGAAAAAAATCTTTTTTTGAATTTCGTAAATATGAGGAGTTTGGAAATAAATGCAGAAATCTCAATAATACAATATCTAAAGGAAATTGAAAATCACCCATGAAATTTGTCTTATTCCGTATGAAAAACCATTTTTCATATAATTTCAAGTCCTGTTTTAACTCGAGTGTTTGGAGTTTCATCTCTCTATAAATTTGTTTGTACGTTCCGTTTCCGGTTTGAAAACTTTATAAATTCAAGCAAGCCTTACTTTGGCTAGATGACTCACTTTCATTTAGCTTTTCAAATTACGGTACTTTCCTACCTGCCAGAAGAAAGTTTTAAAAAATAAATGTCATTTCAATTGAAAAATTGTATAATTCCTTATTTGAAATATACAAAAAAGGTTACAGACCATATGTATGGTTTTCAAATAAGGGTAGTAGGTGTTTAAGTACCTACTTACAAATCTCATGATTTCAGAGGAAATTATTATTTTGATATAAATAAGATAAAATTATAAAAAGCCTTTTTTGGCGCGAGGTCTACCGTTACTAAACTACGACTTTATAAATGGACTTAAGTAACTTTTACGCATAATTTCACCTCAAGTATAGTATTTTAATTAAGTACTTATGTAAAAAAAAATCATCCCCCTGTCCCTAAATTCGTCCAATTAGTCCCGAGGGATGAGCTGACGCGAGGCAAGACGTTAGTCATTTTAAAACCGAATTTGTTTCCCTAACGCTCCGACTAATAGGCAAATTGTCCATCTGTCACTTTACATCTACGCTCATTTCATTCCGCCGCTCAATGTCTATATTTATCAGAATTCACTCCTGAAGTTAATAAGACAGCTAGACTTAAAAGGTATTGGACAGGAGAATTATCTTTTTAAATTGGTTGAATCATGTTACTATTATTTAATATTGAAAGGGCGTTCACTTTTTATTGTGAAGAAATTCAAGCTCTAATACGCTCTTTGCCTATGCATGAACGAACCAAACGTATTTAGGGAAAACAAAAAGAAATCGATGAATTTGAAAAAATCATTGTTTGGGAGATATGAACTAATTTTCTAATTCAGTTTTTGTTCACAAGATGTCCGGTGATAAAGTGCACTAACTTTAGGATATAATTCTACATGATAATACACGGAAAAAAATGTTTATTGCTAATTTATTAAGAACATGTTCAAATTATTATAAAACCCGGCTAAAAACTGGATTGCAGGACGTTTTCTGATAAATTTGAGTACATTCCTAATATATTGGAAAACTTATTCTTGCACCTGCATTTATTTTATATTTTGAGGAAATGCGAAAATATTATGATTTTTATGAACACGTGTTCTAATATCGTGATAATATATAAGGGCCTGCAATTCCCTTGTTTACCGTATTACTAATAATTTGATGAGATTCTTAGTAAATCAGCAATACTAATTTTTCTCCGTGTAGAAGGAGAAAGATACATAACTTTTTTCGAAATTATTTTTTTCTCAGTACATTATTTTTCCACAAAAATAATTCAACCTTTTAATCTGAAAACTGTGATGAAATACGAGAATTTCAAAAAAAAATATATATCTTTTTTTCTTGTAGAATTACCAACCGAAGTTAGTGAACTTACCCCCAGACAGATAATTCTGTGCTTTCTTACAGAATGATGAACACTCAATAATAATTCCTCCAACGATACTGTTAATATCGCACTTTCAAGAAACCACCGTTCAGAAACCTAGGGTGGTTTTAAATACTTATTTTAGATCTGCGCACTTTTTTAAAACTTCATCTTCACCTACGCTGTCCCTTTAAACAATTACTCCTGCTTTTACCCTAAAAATAAATTATGCAGATATGTCTAAACCGTAATTTTTGTAATGGAAAATTAGACTCAAAGTTAACTTTATTAAAATACATTTCATGATTCGTTTTAGTTCGTGTTGGCGGCCTATTATAAGTTCGATAAGTGAGACTTAAGATATCTTGTGATTACAGGCTGCGTCCAGCGGTGTTTAAATACCATTCGCACGGTTTAAGTGCGGCTCGTTTCGCGGTTGGGGGATGATTAGATTGGTGCCACGGCGAGTACTGAGTACTCTGAGTAGTCCAACACTAACAGTGAGAGTCCCCCTAGAAGTCCACCAGTTCCTAATTCCCATCCGGAGACCGCGACTGCCCTGATTCATGGTCCCTTCAGTCGCGGCGCCGGCGGAATATCTCCAGCGGAATTAAGTTTTCAGCTTAAATTGGTTTGATAAGGAACACGGAGCGAGTTTATGGAGTATGACGATCGCGATCTGTACCGACCGAGCGGGCGGAAGGGTTCCAACTACTTTCTTTAACTGGATTTTTATTGGATTCAATTCGTGACTGCCGTGTGTAATGGCCGACACGTTTTTTTTCTTTCTACTCATTTAGTTCCCGCGGGAGGAGAACTTCAGAAACCGGGACGATTTAAATCCCACTAAAATGTGGAGGACATATTTAAATACGTCCACGTGGAATTGCCTTGACGGGGTAATTAGGTTTTGAACAAAATTAAAACAGAAATCAACAGCGGATATCGTCAGCTAACTACTTGTTTTCCAATCTAATTCTGTTGGCTGAATACTGATACAAAACAATTCGGCAAACGCCGACATCCATATTGACAAACAGTTTATCATGTATCTGACAAATCTGGGCGTTAAGTAAACTTTCATACTCTGTAAATCCGTGTCCGCATATGTTTCAATCTCCCGCAAACGATTTATCGTCCTGACGGTGAATCCGAAAACAGAAGTATGCCCACGGAGATATGAGATATTCTCGGGAAAAAATCTCCGGGACATTGATGTATTATGGGTTTATTTGATTCGATTGTATCATCAGAAGGCGATATATCTTTGTGTAGTGGGAGAGTCTTCTGAGTGATATAAGAATTATTATTTGGAGTGCAAGTAGTGTGGAGCGGAGGGGTGAGAGCCGGGCACGTCCGCCCCCTCCCATCCACCACCTTTCCACCGCCCCCCAGCAGCCCTCGGGGGGAGTATTTATTGCCACCGGAGCGAGACGAGTAGCTGAAGATGTTGGATTGAGGAGTTCCGGAACTAGGATTGCGTTACTGAGTGACGGCCTCGAGAGGAGAGTCAATAACTGATCGTTAATTGACAGATTTTCAGAGCAAATATCTCTAAACTTCAATTGCGGCAAACCTATTTAACATTTCACATAGCTATCATACAATCATTATTGTTACAGATATCGTAATATTAGAGACATCGCTGAGTTGAAATCTGTCAATTTTGACAGGGTGATTGATTGAGCAGCGTTCTTGGCTTAGATTGTATACGAGGAGGCACACGGTTGGTTACGTTTTCAAATTTCATCAGCCCGGTAAGGCTACGTCCACACTTCGAATACATTACAAGATAGGTGTAGGTATATCCATAATCCACATTAAGGCGATGCACTACGTCGTGTAATATTTTGAATCGAGCTGCTATCAATAACACACCTTACGTAGATGGCGATAAGGCTTAAATTCCCGCTTCACACCATCCACCTGTTTTGATTTATGCAAGAAAAAACATGGCCAAAAAATGACTTTTATTTTATTTTGTGGATGTTCAGGCACAAATATTTAAATGTTTTTCGATTATTTTATAAATAACTTAATTTGCCACATTATACAATAAAACCATAACCGAAAATGGGTTCGTAAGTAGGAGATTTTGAACTTTAAAGCAGTTTTCATAGGCCCTATACATTATTTTTTTCTGGGCTTAAAAAAGAACGTATCTAAAAAATACTCGATTATTTCAAAGGCCAGGATGTATTCTACTCGCAGTATTTAATTAAAACAGCTGAAAAATTTCTAGGCGACCAAATTTTAAAACCAAAAACACATGATTTTAAATTACTACGTAGTGCATCGCCTTAAATACAAACTCTGTAGGTACTAACTAAAATGATTTAGATACGATAATCAAATATCAAGCTTTGCAATAAACATGCACTATAAAACATTATTAAGGTTGAATACAGAATTGGTCGCTTGAAGGATTTGGAGCCGATATTTCCTTTTTACACAAAATTTCAATAAAAAGCTTACTCAATATGGTGGATCAAAACATGTACGGCGGAAAATATGACACCTGACATGGAACGAAAAAAATCTCGCAACATTCCCGGAATACATAAATAACTTAAAAAATCTCCACTCCTAACACCGAACGCCAAGGTAACCGCACTTGCTGCCATGGAGCCTGTATGTTTAAACCTCCAACAAACCATATTGTGGTGACGCGGTCCTGGCAACAGCTTGTCGAAACTGAACCGCCTCGAAAAAACGATACATCTGAAAGCCCGGAAACTTTAAAAGGTCATTTTCATCCCCATTTCCCTGAAAGTGCGGGGTGCTTACTGCATTTTGGGTCTGCGGAAGTTTGTCTGTTAGACCCTTTATGCGGGAGCTTATTTCTCTCGGCGAGAAAAGCTCTGTGTATTTTTGTTTGGGGGTAGTTTTATATTAATGCGTGCGTACATTGTTATCTGCGCGCAGTAACATAACGTCGAACATTGAAATATTGCCAGGGAGGATTTCTATCGACAAGAGTGGAGAAAACATTTTTATTCAGAAAAGAATATTATTATTTAATTTTTATATTTCCACAATCGTAATAAAATCATTTGAAATTTTGTAGAAAAACACCTTTCTACATTCAAGGAATTATTAATATCAACAATAATTCCTTGTTTAAAAGGAAATTGGAACGATTATTCCATTTTGAATAACATAATCAAAGTTATTTTGGTTAGACCCAAGATATATTATATTATTTTTAATTGGTATCAATTTTAATTTCTTTATATATTTTTAATTTTGGAGGCGGGTACGAGTACCGTCGCCCGAGAAATCATTCATTGGATAACCAACGCCTCTGCCATAGGTCACCTCAAGTAGCTCGCTGGTGACTTTTAACAATTAGTTTTAACCACAGTTCTAATTTATCTATTATTATCTCTTTATAATGGTATTTTATAAATAATTTAATAATATTATTTAATTTAAACAAAAATAAACTTTTTTTTCTATTCTATTCATATTCATTGTACGAACTAGAGAAATCAATATTTTAAATAATAATCCTTTCAATAAAAGCACATCCTATTTTTTTCTCCCGTTAATACTTACTTAGTTACCCCCTCCATATAATCCTCACCCTCAATTTTTTTTAAATTATTACAAAAAAAAATATTTTTTTTAGCTTAAACCACCTCAATGACGGCCTGTTCTGAGGTGGTAGTTATTTATTTGTATAGTTGTGTTTATGTCTATACTTGTATGTCATTTTAATTTTAGGTATCCATTGTATTTTGATGAAAGAACCATTGGTTATTAAGCATATTGACAAAATTGAAAACAGTGGTTAAAACTAAGGAAGGGTTGTTTCACAAAAATTCGATTGTATCATTGTAATTCAACGGCCATTTATATGATTTGTCGACAGTCTGTAGACGAAAAACGCTACTTTTAGCTCGGCCTCCAAGGTGTCGGGTAAGCTGTAAATATGCACAAAATATTGGATAATGTCCTTCGTAATGGCTTAATGATGAGAGGGAGAGAACTAACAAAGCTCTTAGAACTGAAAGAAATCGTATACAAGATCCACAAACTTAAATAATTCATTTGAGACGTGATCAATTTATTCCGTTCTAGCATCGAAAACAAAACTTTTTAGTAATGACAATGACCTCATGAACTAATTAACTTCCGCTTTAGTGTAAAGTACATGCGGACTGCCAATATATATTAAAGTTATTAATTTAATTGTTCTGACGTTCAGGAATGTCAATTCTTAGACAGATACACCAGTATTGCCAGCGTATGTCAATTTGATTATCAATATCGGTATGAGTATCAACAGCGCGACCGTGCTGGAAATTGTTATAAAATTAACGGTAGTTGCGCCTATTGATCCGATACTGTAAAGTTATCGACTGCACTGTGCTAGAACCCAGAAAGTTACAATACAACATGCAAGATTTTATGAAATTATAAAAATAAAGGATTTAAAGAACTCTGTGTTCGAACTGTACACATTACAATATCATATCCCTCGACCATAAAGACCAATCGATTGTGGTGGGTTACACTACACAGCCATACGAGTACACGGGGGACTTGATTGAACCCCGCTCCGGGGATTGAACCCTTCAATATATAATAACAATCCAGTTACTCGGAGATCAGCCAGTTAAGTTGATTGGACAACATTTGTTTAAGACACTCGCCTTCATTGTTCCGCTACTGCGGCGGAATTTATTAGCTCTTACAACTTTGGATGAAAGTGGATAAAGTGAACTTTCGTTACCACCAAATCTGTCCAATATGTATCATAGAAATAAAAACGTTTATTTTATTTTACCTAAGTAAATGTATCTTTCATTTCACCGAAGGCAATGTATATTTGATTTTATTGGTTGATTTCAACTAAGATAACTGTCCATTACACAATTTAAATTTTGTGTTAGTTCAGAAACCTGAAGCTTTTTTTCCTTTCGTACATTTTATACATTTAAATACATCTTTAACACTACATCATGCAGTAGATCGTATAAAATATATATCATGTAAAAACCCAATTAGTGAATAAATAAATGTTATCCAAAACTGTGATTTTTATCATCAAATAATTTTGCTTAACAGTATTTCGATTTAATCAACTGTAATTATTATTAAAGGAGAGCTTAACTTTGATGAATGTCATTAGGTAGGTACCTACCCATTTATATTCCTAGTCAGTATTTCGATTTAATTTAACGTTATTATTATTAGGAGAGGTTAGCATTGATGATTATCATTGTGTAGGTACCTACCCATCTATATTCCTACTCAGTATTTCGATTTAATTTAACGTAATTATTATTAGGAGATGTTAACTTTGATAATTGTCATTGTATAGGTACCTTCACTACCCACCCATCTATATTCATACTCATTATTTCGATTTAATTTAACGTTATTATTATTAGGAGAGGTTATCATTGATGATTGTCATTGTGTAGGTACCTACCCATCTATATTCCTACTCAGTATTTCGATTTAATTCAACGTAATTATTATTAGGAGAGGTACCTACCCATCTATATTCCTACTGAGTATTTCGATTTAATTTAACGTAATTATTATTATGAGATGTTAGCATTGATGATTGTCATTGGGTAGGTACCTTCCCAACTATATTCCTACTCAGTATTTCGATTTAATTTAACGTAATTATTATTAGGAGAGGTACCTACCCATCTTTATTCCTACTCAGTATTTCGATTTAATTTAACGTAATTATTATTAGGAGAGGTTAACATTGATGATTGTCATTGGGTAGGTACCTACCCAACTATATTCCTACTCAGTATTTCGATTTAATTTAACGAAATTATTATTAGGAGAGGTTAACATTGATGATTTTAATTACGTAAGTACTAACCCATCTATTCCTTTTGTCAAAAACATATTTAAAAATGTAATTTGTACAATTTTTAACTTAAATATGTTCAGTATTACAGGTACAAAAAATAGTTTTTGTTAATATGTGTATGTGTATACAATATCATCTCATTAAATCATAAAGTGAAAATCTTAATTTAACACAATAAACAAGTTACGTACCTAATAAAATTCTTACTAGTCAACTGATAAATTTATATAGATTTAGTATAGGTAGGTATATAAGTGTATCAAACACACACTGTTTTATGTCAAATAAAAAACATAAAAACATAGTTTCATCATATTGTTACAATATAAAGTTCACAGAAATTCCAATGCGTTTTTCAATTAAAAAGGCTTACCCCCCTCAAAGCCAAACAAATCGATTTGTTGATGGATGGACGAAACAATGACAGAACACATCAATATTACAGCCTTCCATTTCGGTGGGCAGATTTTTTCTCATTGAGGGGTGAAAACATTCCTTGAGATATTCAGTAGAATATTATTATTTTTTGTTGGTAGGTGTCAGATCTGTCTTGGAATTATTTGAATACGGTGAATGAAATATTTCGTTTATTTTTTTTTTGTTTATTTAATTTAATTTTTTATGTTACTATATGGGTCTATACGGATTAAATAATTTACTTAAGAGAAAGATAATATAAATAAATTTAAAAGAAAAATTAACAGAACAAGAAACAGACAATAAAAAGATAACGGTCGCAACTGGGAATCGAGCTCACGAAATCCGATCGAGCTGCAACTTGGTAGATAGACTTGTTGTCGATGGCAATGAAATCTAACAACTGTTGGTGGCATTTACGTACATTCGAGGTTGATTCCAGTCACCGGGAAGAAAGATACATTTCTCAGTCAAACAAAAAAAATAATTATAAACAGTAACAATATTTCACGCTGATGTTACAAGGAATATAAACTCTATTTATATGTAACTCAATGGCTTTTACGGGTTGATCTTTTGTGTGATTACAGAAGTCTACCCGAATATATTTGTAACCAAGATAGAATCTCCATATTATTCATTGCTGTGTATAAAGTGAGTTTACAACATTGTTGGCTCCACGTACTAAATTTATCAATGGTACTTTTACAACCAATAAGGTAATGTTATATATCCTGTAATGTTGTATTACTATGTACACTAATAAAATAAATAAATAACATTCAAAAGTTGTTTCAATTAAATATTGAATGAAGTTAGTAATCGGATGCATATTTTGAACTTTTTGGAAAATTGATAAATACCATTAGGAAGACGATCTTTGATTTATAATACCGAGAGCGCCGGTTTACCCGATGTGGCGTAAATTCTAAATTTATTAATTTCTTTCTGAAATTCCACACTTTTATTTAAAAATAATTTACGCTAGAAAAATTATTACTGTTGATTCCATTATTTGCCTTGTTAGTAGATATAAATGGGCCGATACTCTCTGACCATTCTTAACTTTATTTCATCTTACCATAAATTTCGCATAAATTTTTGAAGTATACCCAAATGAGGGGAGAAGTAGTTCTTGTACGCAACACTTTTCCGGAACGGTGAACTCTTCTAAGGAAATCATATAACGCAGACGTACATAAACAATCGACGTACGTACAAATCTTAAATCAAGTTAAGCCTTTAATTTCATAACAATTTAGTGTAAAAATCTGCGAACCTGATACTAGCCCTTTTCACTTACCTTTTTTAGTCTACTAACAACAATTTAAAGTTTCTCTGATATTATTTTCAGTAGTATGCAGAACAAGAACCATCAATGTATTTTTTTTTGAACTTCACTGGTAATTTCGATTGTATTGTGATATGATTAAAATTTTAAATTGCGTTAATCTTATTTTCAGTACGAATTTACACCGCCGTTCTTAAAATAGTTAGTAGTGTGATGGCCATCATAGTTGCATTCCGAGATCGGGGTTCGATTCTCGGCGTGGAAATGATTTTTTTAATTTTTTTTTTATTTGAAACATTTATATATTTTTTTAAATAATTATATTATTTTTAATTTTTACACGAAATACTATTGTACCAAATAACAGTAGATGGCTATTAGCTACACCCAATACTCAATAGAGGGTTAAAATATAATTTCCGCAAAAGAAAGCAATCTAAGAGGGGTCTACCGCGAAAATATATATCTCATATCTGTCAAGTCAAATTAATTTCTTCTTAAAACAAATTTCATCCCCCGCCCGCCTGTTAGCGGCCCTTGTCTTCGCGGTGCAGGGGCGTGCGCGGGGAGCGGCAGAGAGGACAGCAACGGGGAGGGGGGTTCCATCCCTTGGCACCCAGTTCGCCGTTCCCATTTGTCAACATCAACGTGAGAAGGGCGACTGACATACGTGTCATCGTTTTTGAAGAAAAAACGCACCACCCCTGAGACGCGCCACTGTTCACTCTTTAAGTTGATTATAAATTTGAATAAGGAAATGATTGGGGCTTGATTGCGGTAGGAAATACAGTAGAGTGGGCAACTAACGTGTTATTTTATTTATTTTGCGCAGGGAACATATTTTATGTGGGTATTGTGTTAGTAATTAAGTTAGCCAAAAAAAATCTACGAAACTTTCAGACTTTTCTTATGTTTGACTAGCATTATAATACCCGAGTTTGGGAAATAGGTTCGAAGTGTTTAAGCATTCAATCATTCAGTTCTATACCTGTTTTACATTATACAAAGTGTCCGGAAACTAGGGGGTACAAGCGGGAAACCTCATCACATTTCGAGTCGATTTTGTGGTATAACTTTATAGTAAAACGAGGTTGGAGATGGATTTTTTTAGGACAAATGTGTAATTAATATTAGCTGTTTATTGTCTTACAAAATACGTCGACGTGTAAACGTTTTTTTCCCTTTAATTGCCAGAAAAAATAAAAACTAAAAAATCGATGATTTTAGCACAAATCAAGCAACTTAAATATCAGAAATACATGTTGAGCAGATGAGACAAACAGTCATAATACATGTAAAGGAAATATGAAGTTTGCATTATTTTTATCATTGCTTTAACACGCCTCACAAAGCTGCCGAAAACTGTACAGACAGGGGCGCTCTTGTGAGCTGTCATATAAAAAAAATATTTCGAATATTTATCGACGTAATATAACCGTGCTCGTAATTTGAAAAAATCTGAAAAAAAATAAATACCGTCGTTCAACATATTATTTTACACGAAAATCAACCAATAAGATAACATTAATGGGGCTATTTTACTAAGCCACAGATTCTATATTTCTCTTCAACACATTATACATAAATAAGTCCACCACTTTTACATCTGCAACTGTTTTCATGGCCGAATTATGTATTATTATTACGAACCTAAATAAAATAGCGGTAAATAAATCATCACGGAAAGGTAAATTCGCGCTTTACGAGCGAAACAAAAACGACATCCATAAAAATTAAGCCTTTTTAAATAACGCTTTTGTAAACCGGAAACACTTGCAAATTCCGCCATTCAAAACTTTATACTCTATCCCGGATGGGCCGGGTTTTACACTGAGAGTTATCACATTAATATTTATTTCTTGAAAACATATTTCATGTTGCCAAAAGCACAAAAAACTCACGAGTACCTACCTACCTAGGTATCTACTTGACTCATGAGATGTCACAAAATTAACAAAACCTTACTGAACCGTGTGAGTAAATTTTTCATTCCAGTAGATTAATACGACATTCCATCGTAGGCAATCCATCAAATTTTAAATTGAAGTGTATTTTTGATATGTTTCAACATTTAAAACAAATTATATCAGTCCCAACTAATACCAACCGTCTGAAGACAGTGAGACTAAGGCATCTCTAATTGGGGTATGTTGCAAGGCTTAAGATCGCGGGGAGGAGAAGGAGATGGGAAAGAGGAAGATGGAGAAGTACTTGGCTATTTACAACTGGTTACCGACACGGCTAAAGTCATTTCAAGCAATGTTTCAATTCTGAATATTGGTCTTACACCAAGGCGATACTGAGAGTATCTTCCACTCTGTAACGTACCGTAAATTTACCATGTTAATTGTATCGTTTGATAAAACTAAGAACACCTCCAAAGCTTTACAGGATTGACGTTGAGTCTGAACCTTGACAGTTTGGTCTCAAGAATAAAACATTTGCTTTTCTCCATATAAGTAGTGTGGGTATTTTTAATTGTTGAATTCGAGTTTATATAGCAAAAACAGTTTTTGGCTGATTTACAGAACACACTTCTATAAAACGCCACCTCAGTGGTAGAGGGATTCTCAAGAATGATTCCACAGCTGTCGTACCTATAAAGGGTTTTATGGACTTTTTTTAGAATTCGGCTGCTTCGAGTTCAGTTTGTAAAAGTGTGAGAAAATAGTAATATTTTCATTGATTTTTGTCGGCTTGATTTAGTGTTGCTGACGCAAAGAATATTGTTACAAAATACAAAATAAATATGTGTAATTCATATAAATTATTCATATTTTATATTTATTCAAATCTAATTTATCATAATTGTCCTTAGACGAACCGACAACTACCCAATATTTAACCCGCCTTACTACGCTGCTCAATCGGGTGGCGACATACATCCTCTGTCTTTACACTCTACAGACAGGGGCGCTCTTGTGAGGTGTCACATAAAAAAATATGGACAGAAACTACTTAGAGAACTGGTAGGACTGCTAACGGGACACTGCCATCTCAGGAAAGACATGCCGGTGTTGGGAGTAGAAAACACCAATAGACGCAGGAAATTAATGCGAAGAGGATGAAGATACTTCTATTCACTTATGGTGGCATTGTCCCGCCCTGATGGGAACAACCAAAGATATTAGAAGAACGAGATATGCTATGTTGGCCGCCGGACCGTAGCCGGAGTACTACCTAATTAGGGTACTTTGAACGGTATCGGGACGTGTACGCACAGAAATCTGTTCTATGTATTAGTGCGGATACCTTAGCGATGCCTTAGCGTAAGCGAAGGTGTGCAGTAGTATTGGTGAACAAAACCGGCGACACTGGGCAAAACAATTCCACTCAGTACGAACTGCGCATAGCACATCTCGTTCTTCTAATATCTTTGGGAACAACGCTCAGCTACCTGGGACGATACACCGAATATCCAATGACAACCGTGGTGAATTTTAGCACAGGAACCGGGTTACTGTTGAAGAAATGAGGCAAAATGTGAAGGCACATGCTCATGGGAACTGGTGTAAAATATTTTTAGTGAATATTAAATTATTGTAATGGGAAATAACAACGACCAGACCAATTCATCCTCAAAACAACCACATTTATAAATGAACCAAAGAACAATGAACATTGCGCGATTCGCGGACAACAGGTGAACGGGAAGGTGTTCGTATAGATACCTAGTGGAGACCCAGAAAACGCCGCATAAGTATAGAGGACCGTAAACCGGCTAATGTCTGGTCTCAGGACACAAGATAAGCAGCCAGCAAGACTGCCGTCCAAAGGAAAGAGTGGGTTACGTCTCTCGCTGAAATCAAATTGGCTGATGATGATGATATTAAGAAATACACTATCTACATAGAATTCTGGATAATTTTAACATAATATATATGATATTTGATATACATATTGGAAGATCATTGCGGATATATAAATGTATAGGTTACTAGAATAACTCAATCACATCCTCTCAAAATCACTCTGGAACACGCCAAAAATAAACCATATATTATTTGAAGGAAATAATTTGTGAAAAAACTCAAATCAAACAAATAAAATTTAGTTGCGCACTCCAGGTCTCCGCGATCTATTAACTTGTAGCTAAGGATCGTAACCACACGATCGAAATTCCTCGCATGCGAATGAAATTTACAGAAATTTTAGAATTCCTACTTTAAAAAAATTTATATATATTATAAACACCCGCTAAACTGCCTGGTTCTGAAATAAAGAAAATTTCTAATGAATCTTGAGGATTTAAAAATGCAAGATTACTTTGTTGATAATTCGGATGAAAGTCACTGAACATCATTGTAAATTCCTGAAGACTTACTCCGCCATGCGGAGTGAATATTGTCCTGATGTTAGCCAACTACGTTTAAGGCAGGGCGGCAGAAGAAGAAGAATCCTAGTATTTAGATTTAATAAAATTGCTTTTTCCTCAGTACGCAGTTTATATTTTTACCTCAGAAGATTTCCAGTCCAGTAAACAAACAATTTTTCTTAGCATCCCTCATAGTAGCTATGTGTAATGTATATATCGGGTCGTGGGGCTGGCTGTGACGGGGGGAGGGGGTGCCGCCCCGCCCGCTTCACCTACCTACCTACTGTCGGAGTGAATTTGTATGCAGCTCACGGGCAGCTCGGGGGCGGGAAGGGAGGGCGGGGGCGGGGGAGGGTTGCGATCAATACTGCCCAGTGTTCTATGGATTTTCAAAGATGCACGATCAAATTATTTTACGCTTTTAAAAACGTTCAAATGGGTAAACAAATATACTAGAGGTTTGCAATGTTTTAACATATAAATATCAACACTGCAATATTACAACTAACATATGGCCATTTTCTACCTCCTTCTATTTATTTATCAACCCTTTTTCCACTCTTTTTCTAGGCAGGGGTTGTCAGAAAGATGGGACGCCAAACACATTTCTTTTGGTTAACACGTCTTACAATTTATAAATACAGCTTTATTAAAATAAATACATCATTCCATGTATTATTCCTACTCTGTACACGACTCGCCTCAGGTATTTGATTAACTTGAACACCTACAGTCTTCCTGGAACAGCCCCTATATCTTGCTTGAAAATAGTTAACAATCGTCGGACACAAACCACAATTATTTAGGTATTAGATCATATTATTTCCTTGAGAAATGTAATGTACTCAACTATATCCTCTAAATTTATCCACTTGCTAGCGCAGACTCTTGAAAAAATACTGGAATATTTTTTAAATTATGGGATTTGAACTTAGAAAGGTTATCTAAAGACAACATAATAACAAGGATATTTGCTGCAGAATGATCAAAGATAATATTTTATAACAGCATTTAACGTGATTATCTTTTCCTGATGAGTTATGCAATTTATCAAATTATGTCACATATCGACACGTTATTTCCAAGTTTTAAAACAAGTGTTAAATAATTTTATATTAAAATATTATGTATGGTAGGAACCTACTTCACCGTTTGTCTGAATTTTTGATACAATCAGTTCCACTTTTTGAAAATGACACTTAAATTCAGAACAAATTCGATTTCATTGAACCAGAGGTATAGTCACTGACAGACCCACAACCGAAATAATTATGTTAATGATTATTAAATTTACGTGCTTCTTCTCTATTATCGCGTATTTCTGTTTGTGCGCATAGTCATTCTTAACTACTATCATTTTGAGATTTAAATAAATAATACACACAAATTATATTTATAGAAAGTAGAGAACAATTTTCAACGCCGGGTACACGTCAGCCAGTAGTAACTAAAATAAATCTTAAAAAAATGTTTTTTGATAAAGTGCAGTATACTCGTAATGTGTTTTTTTTTCTGTACCTATTATGATTTATATTTTTTTAAGATTTATATGATTTATATTTTTTTAAGTACCTATTATGATTTCCTAAATAGTTAGGTAGGTATATTTTATTCACCGTATTATATAGATTCCATAAGTATACAGACTATACAATAAAAAAGAATCTCGTAATTTTACATATTCTTTCGTTTTTAACAGAAACAGTTCACCTAATTTGAATCTTCCTCCCCTTCCTGCATTACCGCTGGTAAGTTCCTGGACTTATCCTTTATCTTCCCAACTGGACTTTGGGACTTGCCTGTTATTGTGTCTAGGACTGCAGGAACTTTGTAGTAAGCTCTAAGCTGACCAGCGAAAGGAAAGCTCCCGGCACTAATTACGGAAGGGATTTAAAGGCGAGCTTTATATAAATCGCCCACGGGACACAGGACTTCTAGCTTTAGAATTCAAGATCGTTTTCTTATACGTATGTATGTAGATCCTTTGAGAGGGAAACTTCGCACTGGCTCTGACTGCCTTCGTAGTCTAAAGGTTTGGGCAATTTAATTTGTGATAGTTGTTCGATTTCGACCACAAAGCAATAAAAGAGGTTGAAGCAATTTTTCATATTCTTTAAATTCATGTAGTAAAGTAAGCTGAAGTGGTTTAGTATTGAGATTTTATGTAATATCGAATTCGGCATACGCGGGAATGATGCTTTGTTGTGTACTTATATCAAATTTAAAAAAATGTTATTAAAATGAATACTAATATTTAGCATTCCCGCTACCACATTTAACTTAGTTAAAAATATTGAAAACGCACTGAAAAAAAAATTTAACTGAAGCTGTCCCTTTCATACTTCAGACTCAAAAATATAATTCATATACAATTGCTCAAATAACAAGATCGAGTAAAGAATAACTCAAAAGTATCCTAATCTTTCTACGACTCATTCTTGAGTTCAACAGCTCGGATGTGAAACAATTTGCCGATTTCTGTGTTTCCTCCCTCATACAACATGGATCTTGAAGAGATGTTCACTTCTTACTTTGTTCAAAAAGATAACACGACATTTCTAACATCACTATTTCTAGAACAATAAAACAATAAAGTAACACGTGATGTTGAAAAAATTAAAATGTTTTTTTTTTTGTTTTTGTTTTCATTTTCTATCATTTTTTTACGTTTCTGAAAATACTATAAATTCATAAATTTTCTTGTTATTGCACTTTATTTCTATTATTTATTGTTTCCATTATTAACATAATGACGTCAATTGTTTTGATTAAATTTATTTAAAAACTAGCTGAAGTCTCCGGTGTTGCCCGGGATTTATGCATTGTTTTTTAAATCTGATGTGTAATTTTTCACTTATTTTGAACGTGAAGTATGCAACATTTCATTATGAACTATCAAAATTCTGATTTAGCAGGTGTAAAAAGCTGTTGGGTTGGTTTTTATAAATTTCCTGTAAACAGCAACCTTTCTCCTGTTTTGAAGATCAAGTGAATATTTATATAATTTATAAATTAATAAAATTATAATATTTTATTGAGAGACGAAAATGTTCTGGGCTACATTGTGACGAACAAAGCAAAACTTGCATTGGAATGATGGCTCAAAGGCTTCCACTATTTGTCGGGTTGTTTCAGTTTCAACACCTATCGTAGTTTGCGGAGATTCGCGAGACTTTTGAACTTTTCCAATATGGGCGCAACTACCAGGAATCCAAAAGTGCAAGAACTATCCACTATTTTCTTATTTGAATACGGTAGATAAGAAAACGGTGATTAAATTCTGATTTAATTAAATATTATTTTACACCACATTGTCGACACGTGACTATACTAGTCTCCTTCAAAGGAGACTATTTTCCAAATATGCCTTCTATTATTGATATGATTGGTGTGACTCTAAGTGACCAAGTCAGACACGGGAGCTCCATCGAAGCCAGAGTCAAGTTAGCTTCTAAGATACCGGGCGTGAATACTGTAATTAATTAATTAATTGATATTTCACAATTTCTGACCCTTTACAAATTGCAAATGCACCCTACTGCAAAGTTTGGCAGCCACTTCTAATCTGGATCCCCAAACATTTTTACAGTGCAGAAACGGGTGGCACGTTTGTTAGATTCACCAATCTTAACAAACGGATTGAAATCTTTACAGCACAGGCGTCAGGTTGGAGTTCTATCTTTCTTATACCGGTATTTCAATAGAAAATGCTCCGAGGGACTAGCGTTGTTTAACCTTTTGGTATCGGTGTATACTTGGGAAACGCTTGCTCAACATTTGTACATGATTGAATTTTTTGTCACATGAGAGCTGGCCGTTTCCACGATTCATTCTTGAGTTCAAGTGCTCGGCTGTAGAATGATTTGTAAGCTTCTGTGTTTCCTCCCTCCTATAACATAGGTCTTGTTGTAGAAGGGAGGAAACAGACCCTGAGGGAAATTATGTACCTCAGCGAGCGATCTCAATGAAGAAGAAGACTCTTCTTACTCGAAATGAGGCCCTTGACCCGGATATGGCATAGACTTTAAGGAATTCCTAAAACACCCTGTGTGGAATGCCTACGTTTGTTTTGTATTATAAATTTACTACATAGTTTGTTGAAATGACGTCTTTCCTGAAGTTCATAGTGGTTTGAATTATCGTGCCAGTAAATAAATTTATTGGAAAATCTTTGAATTTTTAAAAACTTCTGTATTGACGACTAAAAATTACACAAATTCTTGTATTAAACGAAATTAACATAATTAGATAAAATTTGCCAAATCAAGCATAGTGAAATAGTTAGATTTATAATTTGCTATGATAGATATAATCGATTACCGTGTATCTTTCACAATGTTAGTAGTTAACATGGCTAATTAACGGCGATTAATGTTGGTAATAATCGATGTTAGAAATTGACAGTTTTGCTCGAAACTAAAATCAAATACGGTTTTAAAACCAATTTCGCCGCTGACATTTTTATGACCCGGCTGCATATTTTTAATTTGATGAAGCAACGCTTAGTAAAAATTTGCATATTCAAATCTCAATAAAAGTTTCGAAATCGTCTGAATCGTATATTTCAATATTCTCTTGAACTATTAATACAGTATCAGATGTCACCAAAATGTTTCACTCAGCAGATGCTAGAATTTATTATAAACATTTTAGAGACGATTTTTTTCAATCGTTAACAGAGTGAACCTGCATTGATAAGTAAGTACTTATAAACGTATTTTTATATATGAAATTTTGTATAACCAAATTACAGTATCTTTTTATGTACTCACTAGATGTCACCATCATGACCATGACTCTAACCATCCTAAAATTAATAGAATTACATCCGGCCAAATTTTTTTGAAAAATGCACTCTAGTAGAAATATAAAAAAATGATAGTTAACTTTGGAGTATCCGCAAGCCCTGGTTCTTGATCAAAAGCACACAACAAGGAATTTTCCCAAAAATACAATAATAACCCCGATATTCAATCAGGAATTGCAACCGATGTCTGAAACAACTGTCACATATCTATAGCTAAAATATTATTATTAAATTTGAGATCTCATTGATGGAGCTCATTTTTTTAATCATTAGGCTATTACGTGCAATTTCACCAAAAAATAAAACTTATACTAATTTTCGCGATTTTCATAATTGGAAATTTTTTTGTGGGAAAAATATTTCAGACAAGCGATACAATATAATAAAATAATATTTTAACAAAAAATTATTTCAATTGTCTATGTCAAAACGAAATTATAATATCCCGTGATTTTTCACGGTTCTGCTCTATTGTTAAAATCCTTTTCAAATCTATGGATTCAACATTTCAATTCAACAATCATTTCAATTTTACATGGTATCGGATTCATTTTTATGTCGGTACGTACTTATCTAAATAATTTGCGCAGAGCAGCAGTTTGTGTGTGCAAATTAACAAATTAGATCCGTACATAAAACCACCAGAGGGTGAGTATCTCAGAAAGGGTTGGCTGTTGCCTGGTGGCTGGTTGGACAGCCAACAGTTAGCAGTTAGCAGTTAGCAACCCTCATCCCGCAGCCCAGCAGTCAGCAGCCCCGGGGCACGGCGGACCACCGCATAAAGTGTGAACCGACTTGTTCGCTATAAAGGGGTATACTTCAGTCGGGTGCGCCTTACCGGGGTTGCCAATTTACAAAACGCCCGAGGTCAAAACTACCCTACATCGAGTGATTCAAGGATCGTGCCAATAGTTAACGCTTATCTTAACAATTAGTGTGGCGTTTATAACGTCGGATGGTTCAATTGAAGAGTTAACGTTTTCGCAACTGACGCTTCAAGACAAGCTTGATCAATGATCATGTCTCAAAATTTTATTATCATACCCAATAATTTCTCCTCGAATTTGCGAATATTCATTAAATATGATATTAAGACTCACCGAAGTTTTAGTGACTTAATCTTTTGAAACTTTCTAATTTTTATCTTTTTATAGTGGTAGAGGTAGCACTGGGCCTAGATGCTGTACAATGAAGTTAACTGTTCGGCGGCCAGTAAAACTTTTAATCTTTGCTCCGTAGATCTTTATAGTTGAACAGTATGAATAATTGAAGAAAATGGCTAATTAAACGATTGGTTCCTGTCAATAAATCTGAAATATTCGACTTCACGTCGCTATTTTTAAATCGAATGCAAAAGTAAAACGTTGGTATTCTCAGACTGCTTCAAAAATATTTCAATTAACCCTGCTAGAAAGCTCTAGCAGGATTAATATTTTGCGTACCAGTGCCGTAATTCGACTTCAACTCTATGGTGATGTTGCTCTCCCTAGTTAAACACAGTCTATGCAGGTGAGGAGTCAAATAAATAAACTCCATTTTGTAACTAACTTGACGACGTGGAAAAAATCTACCAACTAAGTTCAGAACAACGCGATCACCCAATACTGCAGTTGTCAACGCAAAACACTGAGGACTGGTTGTTCACAGAATTTGAATAAATCATCAAATTTCACAATTGATTTTCAACTTATGTTGAGGTTTTATTCAAGTTCTGTTATTATTTCAGTTTTGTGAAACAACTGGCCAATAATGATATAATAACAAAACTTTAATAGCACCTTTACAGCACTTTAAAATCAACTATGAAGATGAATTGTTCAAATTTTCTGAAACACCTCGTCCTTACAACATCGATAGTTATCAGACAAAATAAATAGTACCAATTCGCTTTAATAAATACCAGCTATTAATTAAATATTATAAGTTAATCAACGTCTCTTTTAAGGTACCTTCATGTCTAAAGCACGAACCCATTTAAAAATAGTGCTTTTACATTGTTTTTTTTTTTTGTTTACATTTTCAGTGATGTATCAATCTCCGTCGAATTCAATTAGCAAAAGAGGTATCTATTTTTTAGATGTAAATAACATTTAACTTCAACTATTAATCAACCCGAGGAACAGTTTTTGCTTTACCCAAGTATCCAGTTGATTTATCAAGATTTATTGCTGGCAATTGCAGTTACAAATGGGTGTGAGATCAATTGTGAATTCTGAAAAGTAATCGATTAGTTTTTAGACACAGGTACATGTACCTTTTAAAACATATCATGTAATAAGCAGTAGAAAAAAATCAGTGTCATTGAAAATAAGTATTTAGTCTTTTCTTAGAAGAAAATAAATTAGATTGGTATTCAGCCCAACTTACGACCCTTGAACACTTAGGACGGGTTGTTTCGGAGAATCTGAACAATTCATCAAATTTCAACGTTCATTTTCAAGTTCTGTGAAAGATTTTTTCAAGTTCTGTTTTTATTTCAGTTTTGTCAAGCAACTAGCCTACAATGATATAAAAACAGAACTTGAATAAGTCTTTCACAGAACCCGAAAATGAACGTTGAAATTTGATGAATTGTTCAGATTCTCCGAAACAACCCGTCCTTATTGTTTTTGTGTTTAAATCGTAGAATTCTATTTTTTTTGTAAATTTCAAGAAATTAAATGTAACAATGTTCTAATAGATTCTAAGTTGTGTCAGCTATTTCGGCGTTCAAGGCTAATAACCCCATTTTATTGTCATAATAATAAAATCTAAAATGTGACATTCATAGAATTTGAACAATTGATCAAATCTCAAAGCTGATTTTCTAATTGAAAATAATCTGATTCTATACAAGTTCTGTTACTATGTTTTTACTTTTACTTATTCAGTTTCGCGAAACAACTGGCAAATAATGATATAATAACAGAACTTGAATAAAACCTTCACAAAATATCAAAATCAACTTTGTAATTTGATGAATTGTTCAAATTCTGTGAAACAAACCGTTCTATGAAATTATTAAAAAAAACTTTCAAACGAGTTTTCAATACTTCTATGTGAATCAAAAAGAAAACGAATTTATTTGGGTATTTGTTTAAAAAAATTACAATACACACATTTGTTGTGGCATTGGCTGGAAATTGAAGACCCGGCAGATAGAGATTTAAGATTCCTGTAGAATAATTATTTTTTTGCAACTTACCTACTACAGCGCACAGTTTAGGAAGTTTTGTGTAAAGATTTAGTTATTCGGTGAATACTTCTATAGCATCTCCTGATGACCTAGAAGGTAAACAAGAAACTTAGCACGCGCCACCCATCAGTGTTTATCAAATACAATAAAATATTCAATGACGTACTTCTGATAACAGCTGCTCTCACAACCTGCTCATATATTTACTCAACCGGTTATCATTGTGGCGTGGAGAAAAATCTGAAGTCGTTTAACCATTCACCGGGATGTGAAACCGAGCTGCCTACCTACCAAACGGAATGAATCAACTACATATTATTTATTTTCGAAAGAAGTGGCATCCAATTTGGCACTAATTTACTTCCAACGGCGCGGCGCCCTTAACCCTTCAGGTTTTTAAATAGTTTTACCAACAAATCAAGTGAACGACATCGTGAATTTTATGGAAATTTTGGAATTCTCCCAAAGTACCTAAAATGTGCTACATATTACTTATTTTTGAAGTTGTCGTTAAAATAAATACTATTTTAGAAACTAGATTAAATTATCGTTGAAATATTTGCATTTGAAAAAAATATTGATCTATATAAAAAATGCATTTTTAATATCAAACATGAAAATAATAATGAATAATGTTAACAAAAAAACTTACCAGGACATTTTGACATGAAAGAATTCGATATTTATAAAACATATTCCTTTTGTGTATATAATAAGTAATAGAACTGTCACTTAATTTTTTATGCCATTTATACAATAAAAAAATAAATATTTCCTTATTTTTCAACTGTCAATGAAAAAATGCCGAAATTTGTAATAAAGTACTTTATTAAAATACACCATTTTTAATTTTATACGTGTAACAATGTATACATATTTGATTCAAACTGTGAAGAATAATTATTTATCTTTCCAATGACGAACATATCACATATCTATGCATTATAGAAAAAAAAAAACTCTTTTTTAATTTGTTAACCTGGTCAGATCTGTCCTTCAGAGGCTAAAATGGAATACGATGTTTGTGGCTAGTAATGTCCTTCCGAGGCCTGTAGGGTTAAAATAATTTGAACCTCTTTTCGGGTGACAAAAATCGTGTGGGGAAAAAAATGCGTTGTATACATTTCTAATTTTCCTAAAAATAATATAAAATAACAAAAACGGTTCCTCATTACGTAACTTACAGGTGAGCAATTAAAATAATTTTAAAAAAATGCAATAGCTCCTATACGATGCTCCTAAATAACAATATTTAATTATGCTACGAAAAATATCGTTCAGGTTGGTATCTCTTAAATACTGGTAAACTTACATTAAATGTGTCGATATTTGAGGTGAATTTTATTCCAAGTGTATCTAAGCATTCATGTGTGTTTGGATATCAACACAGGTTGTCCGTTTACGTAAAAGCTAGAACCCGAAGAAGTTTGTGAACACTGCAGCACTGGCAAAATTAAAGACAAGAGAAGAAGGGAACATCGCCTACTTACTGGACTGACTACACCTTACCCAGTTGTCCATAGCACGATGTCAAGTGCAGGATAGTGTATTAATTATTCGCTTCTCATATTCTTATAGTAGGGAAACAGAAACCATTAAAAACAGCTCTTTTACGCGTCATTATCTTATTGAAGCGACTGAGCGATTAATAATTACGTATATTATGTTAAAGTGGTAAGTACCTAAAACCGATAAATTAATAATTAAGATGGTTTACTAACACGCTAGTCAACAAATAAACCACTTTATGTAATAATTTACTGTACTTATTTATTGTTATTGTATTTATTTCGTAGAACTTCATTTTTTATACAAGTTGTTGCAAAGAATTTGAACTTTTCATCAAATTTCAAAGTAAAAAATCATGTTCTGTGAAATCTCTATTCAAATTCTGTGATTATTTCATCATTGGTCAGTTGTTGCACAGTACTTTGATAAGAACAGAACTTGAATATGACTTTAAATTCAGAAATTCATTTTTTTTCAAATACTGAGAAACAATCCGCCATTAGTAAATCAAATTGGTTTTTACTATGCGAGTTCTGCAAATATTTTTGTTTTTTATTGTATCGGCGTTCAGGGATATTATGACGGAACTTATTTATATGATTTTATTTACCCTTTTTCTATTTTTATTTTTATGATGTTTAAAATGATTTATTAATACTCTCCGTAAGAACCGATTTACCAAGGATATCAACTTTGTGAATCACTTTATGTAAGAAATTAAGATTGGCAACATGACACACTCTTTAAAATTTTCGAAGACTGTTAGTTTTCTGTCTTACTGTTTTACGCACAGCCAGGCTTTTCACACGGATTTTAAGAACAGAATATTAAATATCGAATATTATACACAAAGTATATAAAATTAATTATTTAAGTATGATATCGTTAAACCGACTTACTGAATATGAAAAAATATTAGCTAAATATGTAATAGTAACATAAAGTAATATAGAAACTAGAAAAAATACTACATATAAGACATATTACTAAAACTATATTACCAATGCTATATATTAATATAGCACATATTATATCATATCCATATATTAATGTGGATTCAACAAAGTGCTGGTATCGATTAAGCTTAATTCTGTAAATGGAGTCAGTAAATATGTCAATAGTACCCCCAAACTTGTTGCCCAGATCACGCATCCTATTGGTTAGTGGGGGTGACTGATAGTTGGTTATGTATGTATTGAAAAATAATGTATCATTTTTTCTTGTTCCTAGTTGGCACATGAAATTTAATAGTGGCAACGATGGTAGGGCTGTCAATTAAGTTGTTAATCACTCTGTGTAACACAACCAGGTCTGACATAATTCTACAGTCCAACACCTTTATTTTATCAGATATTAGAGCTTCAGTAGAAGAAATACGATAATGCACACTAGACAAATATACCAACGCAAGGATAGAGCCTAATCGGAAGGATTAATTCCAGTATTATGTTAGTTTGTAGATAGCAAGTATTAAATGCTATTTCTTCATTGTGAACCTGCGGAACGAGTAAAACTGACTGGTTCAGCAGGTTTATCATTAGATATGTTCTTCAAAATTCGTATCGAAAATTACAAGTCCGTTTTATTGCTGCATAATATATAAATCAATCGGCTGCTACCGTTTCCGCAACGAGATTTAAAGATGGCGGCTCGTGCCGCGGACGATATTTCATTCAAATGGTCTGGTCAAAAATTACATCGAATGTGTTGAAACACCATTTGCGTCATTGACAGTGTTCAGCAAATACAGACGTTCAATCAAAGTCGGGTTTTCATTCGATGAACCAGATTTTGGTGGCAGCCGTGGACTTCCATTGGCTACCGTTGTTGTTCTATGCTCTACGATTCTTGACTTGGACAAGTCTTTGAGTTTCAGCGAACAACAACCAGTGGTGGGGATCGTTTTCGACAAAATTGTTTTTCGTTATTTGAAGCACCGTGATTCATGATTAATCTTCAAATCACTCAAAAAATGTTAATTTATACACTAGGCAAGGCATAAATGTGTATATAAAGTTAAATAACTCTATACATATAAAGTTATGCCTTAGGTCGAGATGTCAATTTCATTTTAGTTATTCTCATTGAGAAGTGAACATTTAACTTATAGAAATTTTCGTATAAAATCAAATAAAACACTTTGTTTAATAACCACGACTTTTTTTATAAACAAAGTGTTTTATTTGATTTTATATAAATGTCTAACCACAAAGTGATTGCTTCCTACGAAAAAAAAAAAAAAAGAAATTTTCGTACGTTATTTAGTGTAAAAAATAGCTGAAATTTAGGAAATAGGTTACAAATTATCTTTAAATAAGTATAAAATAATTTGTTCGTATTTTCATAATAATAATATTGAAAAATTCGAATAAGAAAGTCCATATAAAACGACAATTTCACATTTGAAAAAATAACCTTAAAATGAAAATGGACAGTAAAAACAAATTTACAGACGATCGAGTTGAAAACAGGACTTCGCTGCGCTCAGTCAAAAATACAAAGTTTAAAAACACCACAGCTTATAGGACGAGGAAAGAAATACAGCAAAAAAGATCTGTGAAATGAAATGTGAAAGAAAAAGGCACACCAATTCAATATATATATATTTATTATTTAAAGATTACTATGATGTTTAAAATCAAAACACTTCCGTACTTCGGACATTTGGATAAGGTAAGGTTTGGATTGAATTCCACTGATTTCTTCCACAATTTGAACAGATTACATAACGCATAACTTGTAAGCAAGTTTATCTAACTTCTCGATCGCTGTCTCTAGTTGGTGCGACTAGTGCCGACGGTGAGGGGCGAGGTGGCGGGTGGCGGGGAAAGGCCCCAGGAAGGTGAGCCACCACCAGAGTGCGCCAAGGTCGGCACGACTGGAAACACTGTACACTCCGTTTTACGTAAGTCTATTACAGTTTCTCTAGGAATACACGACATTCCTGTTACAAATTAAATGGTTTCCAATTAATTTTAGATTGGAACTCATTAATTATTGGATTAAGACACATAATAATTTTCAATTGAATCATATTGCCTACTGCTTTCAATCTCTATATGAAGAATAAATTAGCCTACCGTCACATCTGACGTTTAATATTCGGCCAATCTTTGGCGACAAATCACACGTCGCAACAAGATTAAGTTGTATATTATATCCAGTTCAGTTCAACAAGGAATAGGAGCTTTATTGCATTGTACGTGACGAGATTTAGATCAACTTAACGCGATGCCATGGATAAATCGCCAATAACAACTAACCATGCATTTTTCATCCACCCAAATAAACTCGAGGTGTTTGATCTACGAACTAAAAACCAAAAATGTCGAAATTCTCACTGTGGAATGTGACCCCCTCCATAAATTTCCTAGGAAAACACCCTCCTTTAATGTCCTAGAATGGGATGTTTTCACTGTTATTTCAGTTCTCAAAGTAATTATGATAAAAAAAATTCTGTACGATTTAAAATGTGTCATTTTTGATTTGCCATCACAAAACGACCTGTTCGTTTTTATTCGGTGACAGCCGTCTTACCAGCCTGTGGCGTAGTCTACATCATAAAGAGGTTACAGCTAAATTGAACCGTTTCGGAATGTAAGGTTTTAGATCTTTTTTAAAGCAATAATTATGAAATAAAATAACATATTTTTAATAAAATTATCTGATTCAGAAAAATAAACTTTAAATCTTCGTATTAATAGTTTGTGAAAATAACCATACTTCCAGACCATAAGTTGCTTGAGATGTTTTCAGTTTAGTGACCAATATGTCCAATGCATTGAAAACCCACTAATTTTTGACGGACTGTTCGATGCTGTGCCCTTTCATAATAATTTGTAATCTTTTCGATAGATTAATATAATATGCGCCCTGAACAATTTTCGTCAGTACCATATTTTAAATATCTAGTAAAGTATTATTAAATTCATCGTGTTTATTTATGCATAAAATACGATCGAATTCACTTTAATATAAGCACTCCTGTAGGTCAAGGATTTATTATTGTTTTATTAATCAGAAGACCAAAGCTAAGTATTTTGAGTCTCTTTGTTTAAAGGGATAGGCTCTCAGCTAGCAATTCGAAGGTCGCGAGTTTAATCCCGGCGTGCGCAAGTAAATTTTATTTTATTGGTTTGTGTTGCTTCACAATTTAATAATTAAAAATAATATAAGGTATATTTGCGGCACAATCCAGTGTGTATGATACTCTCAATATCGCCCTGGTGCAAGAATTGAACCACCACCATTCAGAATTGAAATGTTGCTTGGCATGGCTTTAGATGACCAGATTGACCAGATCTAAATAGTCAGGTACTTCCCCATCATCCTCTTCCCTATCTCCTTCCCCTCCCCATTAACTTTAGCCTCACAACATTCACCATCGGGGATGCGCTAGTTTCACTGGTACCAGATGGTTAGAAGCAGTTGGGTCTCTTGCGCAGTACTGACGCTTAAAAATATATATGTATACTATATAAACATATATCGATAGTAAAATTACAACACAGGTTAGGTCCACCTCAGCAAAGGTTACCCTAGTGAGGAGGACTAAGAAAAACAATTTACTATACATATATTTAATATCATATTTTGTATGTAAAATGTTTAAATACTATAATAAAAAAACAAAATTATATTATTTTTTACGGTCCATAGAATCCCTTAACAAAAAGGTCAATGTTCATTTTTTGACGAAACACCTTCATTTCAACATCTATAAAAAAGTTCTTAGATATACGAGTATGTAGTTGAGATTCATGAAACTTTATTTATTTATTAACGCCGATTATAGCGGCTTTTACAAAAGAATAACAACTGTTAATATCTTACCTTACTTTGAATTTTACAAGGACGCAATTTATTTATTTATTTATTAACGTTCCTTTTCGGGGCTTTTACATATGAATATTAAGAAATAAACATTATTTATTGTACATAACTGAATTGCTTCATTAATAACATTTTATATTTGTTTAAAGATAAATTGAAGATATCCACTGACTTGATATAATTGTTTACCCCCATTAGTATTCTGGGCAAAGAGGAATACATATGGTAGTTAGTCCCAGAATTTTTGAACTGAAATAAATCCTGACTTCTAGTATTACGTTGTGAAATCCGGAAGCTTATCAATTCTACCAATACAGTATAATAATTTAGGTTGAATAGGTACATCAATCGTTGGCAGGAAACTCAAATTGTTACCAATATTCTGGAAACATGACCCTTACTAATTTGCACGACGTGTTTTTTTTAGATCACTGAATGTCAAATAATCTTTTCACTAGAATAGTAGTTTATTTGTTTTAGCTATTTCAATAAAAATATATACCGATTGAACAAGTTTAGCAATATACGAGCGAACGTAGTCGACAAGCAGTTAAAATAAAGTATCGTTTCTAAACCACACGGCGAAGTATGGACAAGGCTGACTGCTAAATGACAGAAAAGTGTTTTGCTATCTGAGAGATAATTTATTTATGAATTTGATGTACCGACCCGGGTTTTACTCGCCGCATTAGCAACAGGCTTATTCAGTGACTACCTGCTCAAATGCATTTAATGATATTTATTATAACAACAATAATTTATAGCCTGTAAACACTAGAAACTAGTTAAGAAAAATATCTTTGCCAATGCTAATTCAAGATGATTATAAGAGACTCGGAAACCAAAACAAATCAAACTGTACTTTATTATAAGCAATAAGTATTCGCCTGAAACACCAGTAAAGCAGCTAAGGCTGCGGGTTCAATTCCCGTCGGTCACAATTATTTTTTCTCAGAAGTTTTTTTCAATTTTTATGTGAGTTTTAGGCTAATAATTATTGCTTATGAGAATTTATTTTCATTTGTGCATAAAAACCTTGTCTTATAAACATTAGTTTATTATTAAAATAACATACTTAAGTAATCAAATATTTTCACCGTTTAACATACTCGCTGTTAACTACCCCACTAATGTAAGTATTTAAAATATATTATGTATCCACTATAATCTCATCGAAAGACAAAATTTGCTAAGAACCGGTTCTTTTTCATATTTTTATTTCACAGAATCTGAACAATGTATTAAGTTCATTCAATTAACGTTGATTAGTATCACGAACTTCGATTATTCCTTACAGTATAACCAAGGGTTATAACACATTAAAAAAATCTTTACATTAAAATTACATGTATGTTAAATTGTGTAAAAAGAAGAAAGTAATTTACACGAGAATAAAGATATAATTATAATCCATTTTTTACACAATCATAAAAAAATACTGATAGACCTATAAATTAGCAATAATAGTTATAGTGTATAGTAGATACGTATTGACACGTATTATTTATACGCACGACTTTACGTTAAAGCGTCTGTAACAATTTCTTTGGTGATTTGACTATCATGAGCGTATTATGGAAGAGTAAAATTAATTTATATATTCTGAGTATTAAATAAAAAATACAAACATCTCAATAAATCTTGATTGTGAATTAGTATCATGATACACTATTCGTTTAAATGGCTAATATAGCGCCTACAACATAAAATTTAAGATTTTTATTGTTATCTAAATATGTCCAGTTACCTTTTAATCATAATTAAGTGTTTATCATTAAACACTAAATTTTTAACACATTAAATTTTTTTTTTAATGATTATATAATTGTAAATTAAAGTTCGTGAAACGTCGATGAAATATGCACCATCTTACCAATTACCAAACACAAAATAAAATTTTAGCATGTTTAGTGTTTTGTCTCTAACATCATACTTGATTAAGAAATATAATCGGATATACCAATTGCGCGATTATCAGACATTACGCATATAATGCAAACACCGTTAAGGGTTAAAGCGAAACACCACGAAGTAATGCGAAATCGTGTGGTTTTGGTTTGAAAATTTCATCGCTTTCATCGAGAAAGTGTCAGGCCTATAAAAATTATTTTAACATTCAAAATATCCTACTTACGAACCCATCTTCGGTGATGGTTTTATAGTAAAAACTAACTAACCATCACGCATATATTTTCCCGCAGGGGAAGGCAGAGAGGACAGATCGCCAAACAACTCGGTCTTGGCACACACTTCTTGCCTCATTCACATTTCATACATCGTCACATACATACTCTTCTATTATTTTGACTCTTGACATAGTCCGATTCGAGTATCTGATTCACTTGATCGTGCCATCTCTTCCTCCAGCTTCCCCGACTTCTGCTACCATTCGCATTTGCATAATATATCCTCCTTACACTCCTTTCTTCGCTCATTCGCTCTACATGCCCAAACCATCTAAGCGTCCCTTTCTTAATCTTACTCATTACGCTTACATCAGCCTTGCAGTCTTTGCGTATCTCCACATACCTCACACGTTCCTCAGGGATCTCATTTCAACAGCATTCAATCTACTTTCATCCTTTCTTTGCCAGTTCCATGTCTCACTTCCATCCATCAGGGTAGGTACCAGCACTCCATTGTGGACTGCTATCTTTGCTCTTTTTGACAATTTTTTGTCAAAAAATTGTTTTATAGTATAATGTGGCAAATTAAGTTTTTTGGAAAAAGAATGTAAAACATTCAAATATTTGTGACTGAACCTCGCAAAATAAATTTTCTTGCATAAATCAAAACAGGCGGCTGGTGTTAAGTGGGAATTTGAACCTTATCGCCATCTTCATAAGGAGTGTAATTGGTAGCGGCCCGATTCTAAATGTTACACGACGTGGTGCATCTCCTTAGAGTCAAATGAATCGTACTAACAAACTTGGAAGGGAAAGTCATTATTGAATGCAGGTTATATATCGTCAGTTCCTTTATATAATTTATTCGTTCGCTGTGAACATTATCACTTGTAGAAGATCTATACAAAATATTGTATGCATGCATGGAAAATTTACGTATGTACAGTACATACACATGAAACGATCTTACATTAGACACAATGTGTCAATCAAGTTGACTAAGTGAACTTTTTGCGTACATCGCGTTGGGATAAAAATGTTATACCTTATTTTACTACCTACAAATTTAATCGAGAGACAAAATTATACATTTATTCAAATGCACAAAAAATACCATAAGAAATATAATCAAATGATTCGCCGGCATTGCAGTAATCTGATTAGTAGGTATTTACACTAATTAGGGTTGTCAGACATTCAAAGGTAGGTACTTTTTGTGTAGGTATAAGCAGAGCGGAAGATACTTTCATTATCGCCTTGGTTTAGAATTGAAACGTTGCTTGAAATGCCTTTGGTAACCATATCTTAATAGCCAAGTACTTCCTCAGCTTCCTCTTCCCCATATCCTTCCCCACCCCACTTCCCTGAGCCTCGCAAAATACCCCAATTGAGGATACTATAGTCTCAATGGCTCCAGACGGTGAGTTGCATGACCTTTATACCCGTTTGCCAAATCCAGATATCATGTGAAAACCGTTCGGCAAATGGGGTTAATTAAAAAAAATCAATTAGTTCCTTTACTTACTTAGCCAGCCTTACGACGAACTTAGGAACTGAAATCACGACGCCTGGGTGGGACCCAGATGAGATACCAACTCAGTTAGAGACCGGTCACGTGTTCCAGCCCCTATCATATCACATCCTTTTATTTTGACTTTAACTTATAAATAACTTTTTTTACAAATAAAATTAGATCTTAAAATTAAAATTTTATACTTAATACTTATTTAAAATTATATTATTTTTTCACATAATAACATTGAAAAAATATTCTTAAATCCAGCAAAACACTTTTTTATCTCATTTACGTGTGCAAGGTAAACGAGTGTGATATTTTTGCTAATAGTTCTCGTCAATAAAACTGTCATTAAGCATTTAAGTTTTTTTTCCTGTAAGAGATATTTATTTATTTTTAGTAGGCACGTCTCACAAAATGTATTTTTTTTCGAAACGTATATGGGCAACAACCTTGAACAACAGCAACTACCTTCGTGGTGACAAACATTTATTTAAAACTCTATAAAAACCGTTACTTATTTTATCCAGCGTCAAATTAATTAACCCGAGATATAAATCCTAAACATTCTAATATTTATTCAGAAATATGCTGTAGGTTATAGCATTATCACATTTCCTGTCTATTATTTCGAAGGAATGTTAAAATCTTAGGTACGCAAACTTGAAGGTGTATATCAAAAGTTATTATTTAAAAAAATGGTTTCCGAGTTTTGTATCAAATTTATAATGATAAAAACACATTTTAGAACTTTCCCGTTTCCTAAAAAGAAATATGGGACTTCTCCTAATTTAAAAAATATAAGAAACATGTTTTCAAATTAAAATTGACCGTTTTTTACTAACGATAAAAATTTCGACAAAGAAGATATTTTAATTTAATTTTTATCTTGACGAATAAATTTTCTATGTCAATTTAAAATCTGCCATTTTCTATTTGTCGCCAAAACGACATGTTTTTATTCGCGAATTCGGTGGCGTTAATATCACGCCGCGCGATTTTCTTACCAGACATTGGCGATTTCTATGTCGTAATAATAATTTGAGAATTATATTTAAATGCCAACCTACCCATCCCTCTAATGAACTCTTTGCTAAAATCAGGGTCTTAGATATACGACAGTTATTTACTAAGGTAAGCATTTGTTACATACGAAAAAATAACCTACTGTTGGCTCCACAACACCAAGCTCACACCCGCTTTTCATCAAACCTGGGTTGCGTAGTTCCTCAAACTAAAACCTCATTCACTCAACGGCAATTCTGGTTCATCGCGCCTAAAATATACAATGCATTGAGTACCGACTTAAAGTCAAGTAAATCTATATCCATATTTACTGCTCGTGTACATCAATGGATATTTGAAAGGGGACGACCTTTTTTTAAAGATTATATGAGTTCCTAACACAAAAAAAAAAAATTATTAAAAATTTCTTTTCCAACTTGTCTCATATCACGAAAATTAAAATTAAGTGTTGAACATAAACATGTTGTCTTATAGATAATACCTAAGATAAATAAACTTGCACACAAACAATTATATGCATTAAACAATCTATATTAATTATGTTTATATTTTAATCTTAATGTTTAATATTTTTAATTTTTATTTGTATCTTTTTAAATATACATATACTTTTTCTTTATTTTTCAGTTTACTATTAATTTTAATATATTTGTTTTTAGTTTTATTTATCATTAAATTTGTTTGTTTTTTTTTTTTTTTTTCTCTAATTCTTTCTTATGTTTCTATAAAATAGTATTTTTAGTTCTTCTAAGTTATTTTTATTATTACTTCATTATGATTTATACTTACATACTTATGTTACTATAAGTATTTTTTAGTTCTTTTATGTCATTGTTATTATTATTTCATGTATAACTACCACAACACGGGCATTAGCCTAGTATGGTAGTTAAAAAAAATGTCTAAAAATGTAACTTGTAAACATTTATTAAATAATAAAAAAATAAATAAAATAAAATAAAAAAATGACTTTGTTGCCAGTTGAAACCGTTTATTAAAAAAAATTATCGTTTTTTAAATCAACTGTGAATGAAAATTTTTAAATTATATATTTTTAGTGCGATAAATATTATAAGAAAAATAAAATTTTAAACGATATTCAGTTTGAGAAAATAAAAAATAATTTAAAAAAATATATATTTAATCCCTTCTAAAAAATTTAATCTAAAACAGCTTCCGCTTTTAAAAAACTAAGAGTAAAAAAACAACTCTGTACTTCATTTATAATCTTCCATATACTATGCTTAACCTCTCTTTGTTTCGTACAGTAGCTAATCATTTCAGCATTTCAATTATGCAGGGCCCTTGTCATCTCTGGGAATGCTGTATGAAGGGTCTGTTTGAGGAGAGGAAGGAGTGAATATGGGTCTTGAAGAGACCAATATTGTAGGAGGGAGGAAATACAAAGTCCGTTTATAGATGGAATGTTTAACGTTAGTTTGTTTTGTTAAGTATCTAATTATTTTAGTTTTCCATTAAGTTGAACAATTTTGCACATACGCGCCATACCGTGAGTTTAGCATAATTGCAAACTTTTTAATTTTTTTCAATATTAACTCCACACAGGAGGCTTCGTGGAAAATATTGCGGAAAATTATCGTCGGAGTGGTAATTAATACAATATTGTGTCTTATGTTAAGTAAGTACTTATGTAAGAATAGAAAGAATTAAAAAAAAATTTTAAACACATAAATTATAAACTAATTATACCGAATCCATTAAATTTCATAATTTTAACTCGCTCCAAACACGACGTCTAATTTTTGATCAATGATCATGTTTAAAATCCTAAATAATGATCTGGACTCACCAGAACTTACCAATTTAATAAATCTTCATATTCCGTCTAGATCAACCCGACAATCTGATTTATTTTATCTTTTATTAATTCCCCAATTCCTCGTATATGTGCACAGTATAAAACAAAATTTTACAGTATTGACATTTTTGGTAATAACCTAAAGAAATATCGATATTAAGTAATGCGTACGATCGATTATTAATATGAGAGTATGGAAAGTATCGGGAGCATCTCCTATCCTCTTCCTATTTTCCTCTTCTTCTCCCCTTCCTTTAACACCTAATTAATTTTAAGATATTAAAACTTCGTTTCATGAACTTTAGCATAAGAAACTTCCGTGGCTTGACTTCAGTTAACTTGTATATTTATATCTATCATTGTATATTATGTAAAAGCTGTTTGTTTCTTACAAAATAAAATAAAATAAATGTTAGATCGTTCTATAGGTGTGCCTATGTCTTCTCTGGGGATGCTGTGTGGAGGGTATTTTTAACACGGGTCTGGAAGAGACCCATATCGTAGGAGGGAGGAAATACAGAAGAGTACCTTGATTATTATCCGTTATTTATACATGAACAATGTCAACAGTGTACATATTGAGGGTGTTGAGCGCACGTTTTGGCGTGTTTCCCGAGTATGCTCTAATACCGAAAGGATCAATGACGCTAGTTCCTTGGAGCATCTTCCATTGTTATACCGGTAGAACAAGGACAGCATACATAACTTACGCCTGTGCGCCAAAGTTCGCAATCCACTTATTAGGTAAATCTATCAAACGGACCGCCCATTTCTGCAGAGGTAGTTTGGGGATCCAGACCAGAGGTGACTGCCAATTTAACACAATAATGCGTACTTGCGATTTGCATAGGGTCAGTAGTTGTGTACTATTAACGTAACGATGGGCGCTGCATAGAACACCCAGTTCATGAGAAGCTAACTTGACTCTGGCTGCGATGGAGTGTTGAATCAGAATCAGGGTTATATTATCAATACTTGTTTACTTATCCAATATTTATCTAATGATTATCTCTGAATAGTATTCCATAGATACCACTAGATGTCCTCCAAACTTTCTTGACGCCGGTTGCTAGGACAGATCACCAGCATATTCAGGTTGCCGCTCCTTCAAGTGTAATGGATACCTCTTTCCAAACACGAGGGGTCATGAATGTCATCAGTGAAGTTGGAAGATGTAGTTGCAGATAAATCTGTACGTAATATCGTCAGAGGAAATCAATGCTGCCGTTACCGACATTCATTCATTCATTCGTCGACAGTACCTTCCAAAGATATCTGATATTTTTAAATTTGTACAGACTATTAATAAAAATTGTAATATCTTCGGACATATACCCAGCATTATTTTAATTAATAAACAAATTTTTACTCATTCCTTTCTTCTTCTTGGAAGCATTATAACTAAATAAAAAAAAACCTTGCGAGCAGTACCAACATGATTTGAAGCCTTTATAATATTTCAACTTTTTTTTTCTTGTATCATTAAAAGTCAATTAGTAGAGAAAACATACCATCGGTCTGGATTCTATGACTTTACGAAAATAAAATTCTCCTCCTTCAAAATTCCACATTTTTGCTTTTTTAAATGTAAAACCGCACAACAGTCCCAACTGCTCCCATCCTTCTGAATCCAAGGATAATATCTCCAAACACGGCTAAAGCCATTTCTAGCAACGTTTCAATTTTGAATGGTGGTCTAACAGTGTCTTCCACTTAGGAGCAAATACAGGGTGGCGGGGGGTAAAGTGCACTAACTTCGCGGTTGATTCTACATAATTTTAGAAGCAGAAAAGATGAATGACTTTTTTCGAAATTCCATCTTTTTAAGGTAGTATTTAGGTAAAAAGGTTAAATTGTTTGTATGGGTAAATAAATATCCTTCTATGGAAAAATATTTAGATGCGAAAAAAAAAATGGAATTTCGGAAAAAGTAATTTATCTTTTTACTTCTACCATCCTCTAGAATCACCTCCCGAAGTTAGTGAATTTGTTTTAAACAAATTTATATCTTTTATTGTAAATTATGATGAGCCACAAAGTAAATGCTTATTAAAAATATATATATATATATTATTTTAAATGAATAAGTTGGGAAATAACCTCCAGATTGTCAGTCAAGAAACTCGGAAACCATTTTAAATTTGACTTGTCTTTCCTGCGAAAATAAATGGTAATAAGTCATAAGCAATCTCTCATTACCCACCTACCCAAACATGTATTGAAAGTACAAAAGTGCCCACCAGCTTGAAAAAAAACTCCGGCAAGGACATGTCATTCGGTTGACATGGTTTCTTGTTATTGTAAGGAGATAAATGATGACTTAAACCGTAGCCCGGTGATTAAAACGCAATACAGGTTCTGATAACTATCTTCACTGTGACAGCAATACGACGGCATTGACAAACATAAAAACTAAAAACTGTTTTATTCTAATTTGCCTAGGACGGCCAATCGGCAGAACATCGACTTCAAAGTGTCACACTTTGAGCCCGGGTCGCTTTTCTTAGCGATTCGGAGATTTTTATGAGGATTTACTTACCTGTTTTTTAATCGATTAAATTGCCGTAAAATATTTACAAGTAGTTAAACAGGAATCAAAAATTTATTGCTTTTAAATCGGTTTTACATATACAAGGCGAATTATTATATTTATTTAAAAAACCACTTAGCAAAATTTTGCAATAATTGTTTAACACTACACCCCGGTTCACTTTGATATTAGGCAAAAAATTTGTTGGGCATAGGGAAATGGAAGAATTAAAGAAAAAGAAAATTGTTTCAATTTGAAACCCAACAGAGATTGATTGAAGATTTTTTAAATTAATAAATCTGATTTCGTTCTGATTACTTTAATATCTATAATTTAGTGTCTACCAATTTTTAATGTAATGCACGTCAAATATTTTGAATATTATTAAAAATGTACTTGGTGTAACTGTGGCTCGCAGGTACTTTGATAGTTAATAATTTCTAACCCTGTTCAAATAGCAAGTGCACCCCGCTGTTAAACTTGGCAGCCACTTCTGGTTTAAAACCTTAAAATATTTGAAAAAACCTTTGACTCTGTGCAGCAATGGGCAGTCCGTTTGATAGATTCCCCATCTTAACAAACGGATTACAATATTTAGAGCACAGGTGTCAGGTGGGAACGCCGTCTTTGTTATACCGGTATATTTAAATGGATGATGATCCAAGTTAATAGCATCATTGATATCTTCGGAACTAGTTTGAAATAACACCAAAAGGTCTAAAATTTGTATCTACATGGTCACATAAGAATGGATCGTTTCTATTACTCGTTTTAGAGTTCAACATCTCTACCACGGAACAATTTTCCGCTGAACAACTTAAGTTTCTTCAATACCCATGTTTATTCCTTCATCTCCTAAAAAAGACCACCCACACGGCATCCCCTAAGATGACATAGACTATGTGGAGGTTAATGTAAAAATAAAAATAAAATAACTCACACATAAATAAGCATCTCCTAAGTAGAAGCGTACAAGCTTTCGAAGTAAAATCTCTCGCAAGCTTGGGACGGAACTCATCAAAGGCGTATGTTATTCATTTTGTAAATTGATTTTGCATATGTGATAATAATAATAATATTGATTGGATTATTTTTATAGCGCCATTTTCGTGAGAAAATCATCGCAGGGGCGCTTAACTGTTGCGTGTCAATTGGCTCAATCTAACTTAAAATTTGATGAATGCTTAATAACGGAAAAAAATCTTAAATCTAATTGTTACATTTAATAAGAATGATCGATCATTTTGAAATAGATATCTCGTTCATGTCAATCAGTAATAAGTGTGCGCTTGTTCTATTCTGCGTACAACAAACTGCGGTAGGCGTAATCTAATAGAGCCGCTAAATAAAAGATTTAATCTCCGGGAATCCATCCATTGGCTGAAGCAATCAGTCGCCATCGCTGCAGTCCAGGCACGCGTCCCAAGCCCCACAAAGACAATTAACGGCAATTTCAAACAGTTTACGAGCCGTTCCGTTACCCGCTATTATGATCCTACGTACTGCCTTCCAAGCACCGTACCTAGAACATAGCAGAGCGTAGCAGAATATAGCAGAACATACATAGCATACACGGTGCACGTGGCATAATGGTCCACACCCAGGCGGGAAGGCGCGACAACACTTTCCAACAATTAACCACCCACCCACGACATGAACCAAACACAAAACTCATAAATACGGATGTGCGACGTATAAAGCCTTATGGCGAAGGCTGCATTACTCGACACGCTACAGAACCGCAGTACCACGTTACAAATACAGAGTGGATCAACATCAACATTCAGCGAGGAACGAACAACTCGTTGCGTTCGAAGCATGCCAACTATCTACTAATCGTCATTCTCCGATCTCGGAAACCTCTCAGCATTGCTGTCATTCAGAGAATGTTTAAGGGTTTCCGAAAACTGTTCGTTCAACAGGATTTCTGTTGCCAATTTTCTGTTCTTCTTCTTCTTTCGTATGGTTGGAGGTCAGATATCTAGGTCTGCCAGTCTAGGGCACCAGGTTTCACCCTATGGACTTCATCAATCCCGTCGGGGAATTACCGGGGAGGGCATTTGTTGAACACATGTTCGGTGATCTGAACTCTGTACGGCACTGCATTCACACATCACTTAGTTGAAGTCCTTAACTTTACATCATGTGGGCACAACCACTAGGGGGTACCTTATCCTATTAATGGACGACCAGAATTCACGAGGAGGTCTCTAAGTAGGGTCATCCACGAAATGAGCATTCTGGAGCTCCGGAGGATCCTCTTCCAGAAGGTTTTCCGGGACTTCAGGCGGTAAGCAGGGTGAGAGACAGCATCGTCGTGCTAAGTTATTGGGCTATTTTGCGGTGCTTTCTTGAATTCCCTTAGTGTTGCAATCTCTTACCTGATAATTGGCGGGGTTATTTTTGAAAGTGAGTGGACCAGAGGAGAGGAGTATGTTTTAGAGTCTAGCTGATGGTCCGCATTGTCGTATTAAGGCGATGCACTACGTCGTGTAATATTTTAAATTGAGCCGCTATCAATAACAACCCTTACGTAGATGGCGATAAGGTTTAAATTCCCGCTTAATACCATCCGCCTGTTTTGATTTATGCAAAAAAAAAACATGGCCAAAAAGTGCCTTTCATTTTATTTTGTGGTTGTTCAGGCATAAATATTTAATTTTTTTTCGATCATTTTATAAATAACTTAATTTTGCCATATTATACAATAAAATCATAACCGAAAATGGTTTCGTAAGTAGGAGATTTTGAACTTTAAAGCAGTTTTCATAGGCCTTTACATTTTTTTTTCTGGGCTTATAAAAAGACTTATCTAAAAATACTCGATTATTTTAAAGGCCAAGATGTATTCTAATTAAATTATTAATTAATTAAAGCATCTGAAACATTTCTAGGCGACCAAATTATCAAACCAAAAACACATGATTTTGCATTACTACGTATGGCATCGCCTTAAGCTGAACGTTGACCATAGAAGTGTGGTTATGGGGCTTCATAAATAACCAATTGCTTGCCAGCAATGTGTTTGAGATATTAGAAATTAAATGATGTAAACATTATACAAATTACCTGCTATACCTACTTATATAGGTAAGGGTGTAAGGGTGGATATGTTTTTAAAACGTCATTGAAGGTGTTATTTGAGTGCTATTTTGGGAAAAGATAAATAAAAGAAAATGGATTTTGTAACTTCAGTTTTAGTAGGTACCTTCCTATAAGAAGATTTTGCTAAAAAAGTTATTACGGAAGTGGGATGCCAATGACAAACGGCTGCCTCGACTGGTGTGAATCATGAGAACCCATGTAATCCCGTTATATCTATAATATCATTATTCTACAAGAAGAACTAGACACTTGTAATTCAGTCACAACCGTGAAATGCAATTCTGGTTTTGTTTTTAATGCCGCTGGCAAATGCTGTTAGAAAATCTAAGGTGCAATGAGGCCTTGTGATGTCGAAACGGTGATTTTTACGTCACTATAACATCGGGTTTCGAAAGAAATCTTTCAACAAATTTTTCTGTTTTCAAATTTTCGTTTAAAAATTGATAATATTATCTTACCTAATTACATTTTTATTTTGTATACAATGTCAGGTAACTATAAACTTTGAATCTAAGAAATGAATAATTAATATTTCTACTCGCACATATCCAAAGAGGTGCATAATGTTATTATTGATCATTATTTTTGTTAAAATATAAGTTTATACGTGACATTTAAGTACCTACTTAAACATACAAACACTAGAACTGGTCGATACATGGACTATAAAACGCCGAAGGTAAATAATAAACTTTTTTTGAAATTCGCTTTTTTGGTTAATTACTTAAATTCTGTATTGTAACACTAACATACTTTAGGCATAGTGAATATGCATTTTGGTTTACAGTAATAAAAAGCCTTAAAAGGTTGTATGTTAACTTTTTTAGTGACCAAGTGATGTTTCCAATTTGCATTTAGCCGTAAAAATAAATTAGGAATGTCTAAAAGTTACGGAAACATTTGAGGGTATCAATAAAATTACGTGACGTGTTTATTCCTTTGACTCGTGATTCACAACACCTAGTCTTACTTCCCAAGCTGTTATTTTTCAGACAGAAACGGGATCATTTTTAACTATACGAAGTTTTTCTTAATGATACTCGGTTTCAATATTTAAAATACAATAACATGGTAAACACAATATATTACTTCAAAAAAATTGATTACCGCATTGAAAATAATAGACATTATCTAACCTATCTAGTCCTAAAAGTAATGTTAAAAGTTTATGTTGGTTTTTCCTTGTTATCTTTTCAGTATTGTTATTTTTCAGTTAATATTTATTATATTAATTATATTTTTATTTAACGCCCAGAAGGCTTTTACATGTAGGTGGTACAATTTTAATGACAGACAGTTTTGAAATATGAGAAAGAAATAATAAAAATATAATTAAATTAAAAAATAATATATGCAAGAAACAAAATTAAAAATAACAAGAACATAAATTAAAAAAATACAGCGATTTGACTGGTTTACAAAAATATAACTGCCATTTATTTATTTATTTATTTAACGCCCAGAGGGCTTTTACATGTGGGTGGTACAAATTTAATGACAGTTTTGAAACATAAGAAAGAAAAGAAAGAAATAATAAAAATAAAATTACATAAGTATATGCGAGAAACAAAATTAAAAATAACAAGAACATAAATTAAAAAATACAGCGATTTGACTGGTTTACAAAAATATAACTTCCATTTAGGAATAGTATTGAAATAGGTCTTTTACGTAATCCACAAAATTTGCAAAGTTAATATTAAATATATCGACATCACCTAAGTATTGGTTTCCCATAGTGTGAAACCGTTGTATTGGGGAGTTCGTAATGTAATTGCGCTTATGTGTGTTGCAGTGGAATAGTGTATTTTGTCGTTTTGTTATTGTAGGTATTTGTAAGTTTATGAGTTGCAGAAGTTCGCAACAGTCGAATTTAGAGTTTAGAATCTTGAATAAAAAAGTTAAGTCGTTTATTTTACGCCTGTCTTTCAATGTGTGTATTTTTATAGTGTTTAATAAGAAATGATATTGTAAGTCTTCTAGTGGGATATTTAATTTAAAATTTATAAAACGCAGAATTTTTTTTTTGTATTCGCTCAGGAATAGTGTTGAAATAAGTCTTTTACGTAATCCACAAAATTCGCACAAGTTAATATTAAATATATCTACATCACCTAAGTATTGTTTTCCCATAGTGTGAAACCGTTGTATTGGGGAGTTCGCAATGTAATTGCGCTTATGTGTGTTGCAGTGGAATAGTGTATTTTGTCGTGTTGTTATTGTAGGTATTCGTAAGTTTATGAGTTGCAGAAGTTCGCAACAGTCAAATTTAGAGTTTAGAATCTTGAATAAAAAAGTTTAATCTATAATTAAGAGTCTACAACCTGATAAAATGGATAAGCAACAATAATATTCATTTTGCTTAGTGATTTAAAAAGTTATTTTACACCCAACTATAAAATCCGCCGTTCTTCTTCCTGCAGTTTTAAGTATTTTATCACGGCTTGCAGAATGTTCTCCATAAGTAAAGCCGGCCTCACACGGCGGTACAGAGAAAGTCGCCGCAGAGAGATGGCCAATTGTATTTAATGGCGTGGCGGTTTTGTAAAACATTTTATTATTTCGGGTGTGTGGCGCGATCGTCTGGGAAGCGGCCTCCTCATACATATTCAGTGCGGCGCATGACCTAGGCTAAAATTTTCACTACGTTCGCGGCATTTGTATTAGGCGACCAGAGGCGGCGCGTGGTTCCGACATAGAAGCCAGGCGATCGATTTCGCTCTACGAATACTACGTCACCTTCGGGAATTACCTCACATACCAAAAACAAACAAACACGTTATTCGGAAATAATAACTAAAAAAAATTAATACGTGTGACTGCTTTGACAAAAAAAAAACCATTCAAAGATTGCGTTCATAAAGCTACATAAATATGGAATGTTTTTATCGCGTGAACTTTGATTCTTCGAAGATTTATTATTTATTTCGTTCGATGTTATTTATTGCTTCCAAGTATATACCTGCTTAAACGCTTTACAGATTTTAGACGTCGTGTGATGTGTGTGTTTTTCTTTCTATTTTTAACACCCATATTGAATTAAAACGATAGTCACATACGTTTTTAAACACGATACGACTCTAGATTTGTAAATTAAATAAATTATTTGATTTAATAAGGTTTATTTGGATGATATCGGGATATATTTAGTATGCCCAGTAGCGAGTTCCAAATGAGTCCATTCACCCAAAAACTAGCAGTCAGTAGCAGTAAGCCATGGCAGTACGGATTGTAGGGAACAGACGCAGCCGAGGAGCGAGCACTTCTGTACCAACAGCCGCACTAGATAAGTTCACGTCCACATATCGATCCCGCGTAAATCTGAATTTCAAATGAGCAAGGCACATACAAACACACAGCGGGGTGTAGTGATAGCAACGGGCTATAATATGACGTACAGCGTAGCTAGAGGTATGGCCCGCTGCCTACTGCCTAGTGCCTGTGCTGCTCTGCCTGCTAGTACTGGACTGGTACCGGGCGACGACACTGCATACATAACGCATGCGGGGCAACAAGTGCCCGCGGGACGGGGTTGCCGTTGCCAGTTGCCAGGAGATGTGAATGAATTTAATGCATTCTGTTTCGGATTGCAGCACAGCTCACATTTGCATAGTCTCCTGTATCCATTGATACACATTTATGACTCAGCTGTGGGGGTGAAATTTGGAGCATTCTCAAATCCCCTGGGAATACTTGCTTGTAAGATATACTATACATGGAGAAAAGTGAGCATTGCTAATTTATTAGGAATCTCCGTTTCCTGTTAAGTTTTTAGTAAATTCCTAATACAAATTGACAATATATAATGACGAAACGTTCTGATATTCGTTATTTACCAACAGTTTATAAGGAAGTCCGTTAATTAATTGGTCAAGGCCTGCAATCGCATTTTTAACCGGATTATCAATAATAATTTGAAGAGATTCGCGATGCACATTTTTCTCCGTATATAACATTATCATTATTATTATGAAGATGGTGTTATATCTATCTACGATGTCTTATTATAATATGTTGTTTATATTTATTTAAAGTATCTAAATCAGAGTTCAGACATATCAATGACGATCGGAAAGCAGAACACCCAGAGTGAATAGATTATTTAAAAACATACCTAATTGTATTATATTTTTGCTTAACAGCTGGCATCCTACGGAAATAAATCATGGAACCTTAAAATGAAGTTTTTTTTAATTTTATTTTATTTGGTTTTACGCCCAGCCAATATACGATTATACACAATATTTTTAAATCACGATACAACAGTAAACTGATTAACTAAATATGAAACAACATTAACAAAAAATAATAAAGAAACTAGAACAATACTACACATAATTCAAATCACTAAAACTACATTATCAAAGCTACTATAATGTATAGAATTTAACAATAAATAATATGCAGAGATCACTGAATCGATTTTTATGATATGGCTAGAACAAAATTACTATCAGGGTAGAATTCAAACCACAATACAGTTAATCAAATTAATTAAGAAGTTATGACATTGCTCAGTTGTTGGCCTTCATGACCTACAAACCTTGACACACAAACTGAATAAGGAAGAAGGCAGATCGTTATGTCCTTTATAAAATTTGCATTGTTTCCTTCATCACAAGGAAAACGTGGAGAAAGTTCAATGAAGATCATGGTCGATTGATATCTCTACTCAAATTTCACGCAGCAAATAAGCTATTTTCTATACACAGTATTCGAGAAATTTTGATATAAGCGTGAAACCGGAGAACCCCAAACAATCTTTTTTTCTTCATATGAAGCGGTTACTTTGTGATAACATCTGTTTAGATGTTTAGTATTATACTGCCCTGATGAAGCTACGGTTGTAGCGAAACCCGGTCGGCATTAAGTAGGTATTTACCTATAAGTGATGTTTACAAAGTTATTGTTTAATTTTAAATCTTTTTTTCACTTGAGCAGTAAGATTTTTTTTTACTTTTTTCGACCACTAAAGATTAAAAATACTTTTAAAGCCGATTTTACGCTTCACCATTTTTCTATATATTAAAGTGCTGATATTATTTATAAGCAACTGATTAGCTTCAAATTTGCCTTCAAAACATTCAAACTTCGTACTCGATTTACTCAAAACCGACAACTCAAATTTAAAAAAGTTATACTACAAAATCGACCCCAATATGATGTGAATAATAATGAGTTTACTAATAATTAGGTTGATATAATGCTTCTTTTTTTATTTAAAGATTTACAGAATGTGATATTAATGTAGATTCCATAGTTCCCGCTTCTATTACGGTTTATGTTCACCGTGTATTAATTAAGTCAAATATCAAGTTTCTATTTTCCTCTAATAAATATAACGATAGATAGTTACACACTATTCTCGTCTCTGTAGTAACATTAGTTTCTCGTTAGTCGTGTGTTTTGATCGGGGTATTTAAAAAACATTCCCACAAACGTGCAGATTTGAACGTCCAAGCAAACAATCATTTAATGAAGAAAACAAAAAATCTGCACAATATGATGCACGATGATCTTGTTTCGGAGTTCAATTTTTAAAATGTAACATTCTTCTGCAATACATACACAACCAACTATCAGACACAATCACTAACCAATAGGATGCATGATCTGGGCAACAAGTTTTGTAGTACTATTGATATATTTATTGACTCCATTTATAAACTAAACGTAATCTATACCAGCACTTTGTTGAATGATTGAATACCGAATAGTTTTTTGAGGAAATTCAATAAACGACAAAGATATTTTGATTATCCGAAAGAGATGTACATAGACCCCATTTTAATGGTTATTTTAATAATCGAGTTATGCCTATTAGTATGGTCATCTCCAGACAAGTTCCCACTAAAACACTCAAAACAGCGACAAAATTTAAAGAAAACTCATTAATTCCACAAGCAAACAAAGCAATATTTCAAAAAGTACCGTACTACATGGCTATTAAATTATATAACAACACTCCACTTAAGATTAAACAAAAATACACGATGTACTTCAATTTAATTCATCAAAAAATGAACAATGTACTTCAATTTAATTCATCATCACAAAATACACGATATACTTCAATTTAATTCATCAACAAAAAATGAACGATGTAGTTCAATTTAATTCGTCAACACGAAATACACGATAAACTTAAATTTAATTCATCAACAAAAAATATACGATGTACTTCAATTTAATTCATCAACAAAATACAAAATACACGGTGTACTTTAATTTAATTCATCAATAAAAACAAATGTCACAACACTTTAAAGGAATACTTTTCATTAATTTAATACCTCTATTCTTATTTGTGTATTTAAATACTGAACTATTATAAAATGCGCTGTACTTCTTATGAATCGGGTTAGTAATATTAATAAGTATAATTGGATAATTTGTTTTGTTCCGTTTTTGTGAAACATCACCTCAAGGACGCTGAACAATTTATTATGAGTTTCTAGGTTCTATCTAATTTTATAACTATAAAATATAATATACGTATAAGCTATGTACAATAAAAGTTTTTGTGAATTTGAATTTGATAGGTATAGAATCTTGGGACGTATAACCTGTCTGCAAGTATCTTGTATCCGGGGAGTTCAATCGCATCATCTGCATGTGTATCTACTAAAATAATGAACACGTGACATCTAAAATGTAGTTTTCTTCAATGTGAGCTTTGATATGTGTTAATTACGGGTCCAGTGGAAACAGGTCTTGCCAAAGTAGTCGAAGCAATAGATATTTAAAGCACTCCAGCAATTAAGAGCGGGTAATCTAATTTCAGCGTTAATCACATAATTGCCTAATTAACATGTTATTTCCTAAGTGAAACTGAAACGTGGGCTAGCGGTCATAACCAAATGAAAATACTACTACTTAATTCCTACTTACGTACTTTGTAAACGAGTATGATAAATGCATGATTTATTGATGATATGATTTTAACAATGGTTTACCTTACAAGTGTCACATTGGCAGCCTCCGTAGTCGAGGGATAAAGATGTCGACTAGCTATCCGATGGTCGTGGGCTCAAATTCCGGTGTGCGCAAGTAAATTTTGTTTGACCTCACCATATAAACCCGGGCAACCCGGCTAAGTCAACAAACGTAGCTTGCCACTTGGGGTGACCTATGGCAGAGGTGTTGGTTTTCTAAGGAATGGTTGCCGTGGCGGCGGTACCCACACCCTCCCAAACTAAAAAACGCATTTTTTTCGTAAATAACCTATTGATTAGATTTATAATCGCCACTTTTTCATGCATCTGGCTACTTACTGTACATTCAAATGATATTGTTATATGGAACGCAAAGATATTTCTACTTCCTAGAATAACCGGCCAGTTAGCAGATATGTAAGCGAATAGATGTGCGTGTTCCCAGGCTTGTCCTCCTTATAAGGACCTGTAGAAAAATAGCACACTGCCATTTAGTATGAGCTTAGCATTCCGCTTGCTTCACCTAACTAGACTGCCTGAATCCACAATGAATGAAACCGCCTTCTATTTTTATTTTCAAGTTATGTTGATCTGAGCAGCAGTTTTCGCTATATTTGTTTAGGGATTTTCTCGGAAATAAAATCATACTTAGATAATGTACGGGATAGCAGTGGCGTACCGTGAAAAATACCGATTTTTGGGTTTCATTTGATTTTAACATGTTTTACACTTCCATAATTTTTTTTTTTTTAGAATTGTAAATCTATTAGTTTTAACATGTGTTCTAAATGTTTATTCGCTTCGTTAATGACATTCCCAAGTAAATACACTGTATTTTTGTTGTCTGTATAATGTATCCTTTAACAAATATATTTTGTTTTATTTATGGTCTAAATGTTGAGCCATTTTCTTTGTAAATCATTTACCTCAAAATATACCTAATACTTATTCGACTTGCTACCAAATCTTTTTTTTACTATAATAAAACGACGGATGTTGATAAATAGTATAAATTAGTACCAACGTTTGACGTTGGAAGTTGAGTTATACAACAATGCGTACCTACACAGGTATCTGCTTAAAATTTTGACCTTTTGTGTAGCCAAAACCGCCAAAAAAACTCGATTTTGGCACACACTCCTTACTTCCGTCTTATACAATTAAGTATTTTGTTCACTTGATTTTTTTTTATTTTTTTTTTTATTAGTAATTTTCTTTTGTTGCATGCATAAAAATATAAATACAAAAATCGCGTATTACAAAAACAAGTATATATTACATTATTATTAAAATTATTATAGTATTACAAAAAGCATTTCATTCACAGGTAAAGAAGGTACTATAAAAAATAAAAAAGGTAGCTTTAAGATAAGAAAAATAAAATGATACAATTAAATAAAAAATATAATAGAATAGTATGCATATATACCAAAAAAAATCCCACATAGGCATCGCCAGTTCATGGGTATACTTATTGTGTTTAGTGCAGTTTATAAAACGAATAATTCCGTTTTTACAAAATTATAATTAAGAAAAAAAGGTTAAAAAATAGAAAATTTGTAAATTTACAAAAGGTAGGATGTTATAGCAGGTAAGTATTTGTGTCAATGGTAGTGGTCCAAGTCTTTATTACATTTTTGTATATGCTGTAAGACGATATATTTTTAGATCTAATTTTTATAGTCTGATATAGTGCATTGTAGATTTTTGGGGCAATGAAAAAAGCATGTCTCTGCGCAAGCCTAGTTTTGCATAGTGGAACCTCATATGCATTATTTACTCTACTGCTAGAACGATTTTCGTTTTTTGTAAAATGTACATTTCGAGAAAATATATATTTCAGACATTGCTTAAAGTAAATTTTTCTTTAAGCAATGTACATCGATCGGGCCATGTCTTCCACGGGCGTTTCCGACTTCTTCTAGAACTTCTTCTATCAGAAGGAAAAAATGTATGAGAAGTGGGTAGTGAGTGACGGAAGTATAAATCCATCCCCACTGCGGTGCAAGACGATGGGTCGAGAAAGAGTCCGGCTAGAGGTCAAAAGGTCTTCCTCAACCAGTCTCTGAAGATTCGACCCGCCATGCAGTAGGTAGTCAAAAGCATCCACCGCCAAAACCTAGACAAACCTTACCCCATGAACCCAGGATCCCTGCTTAGTCACCAAACGTAGCGAACCACCTGGGATGACCTATGGCAGGGGTGTTGGTTATCCAATAAATGGTTCCCGGGGTGGCGGTACCCATACAGGCCTCTCGAATTCTCTTTCTACTCCCTTCTTCACTCATTCGCTCTACGTGCCCCAACCATCTAAGCCTTCCTTTCCGAATCTCACTCATTACGCTTACATCAACCTTTTTTAATTCAATTTTACTTATACGCATTTAGATACAATAACTACCTACTTATTGACGTCAAAATACTGCGATGCGTCAAACACTGATTTTTTTTCATAACACGAAATCATAATTCCTGTCGATCTCTGTGGGTTTATAACGTGACGATTCTTGTAGTTAAATTAAATACATCGATTCCTATCTTTTTATTTTTTCGCGTCTTGTTCTATTTGATGTTTTGCTTAAGTTTATGAGTGTTATCTTCTCTTTCAATAAACATAGGTATGTGGTTTGTCGGAAAAACATTTTTCACTTGGTAGGAAATTGATTCAGTGGCCTTTAATCTAGGGACAACTCTCTTATCCATTTCGTATTATGATCACCCAATAGCATGCCATATAAGGAAGAAAACAATCATATTATTCCAGCCGGTCATTAGAAAAATGTATTATAAAGAAGAGCCGAATGACCGCCTTCGACATAAAATTATACAGCTTTTTAATCATAAATTTTTATTTGAGGCATACATCAACATTATTTCATTTGTTTATTTTGATAATAAAGCTTAGTAATTTATGATTTTATTCATTAATCGCCATAAAAGCTACTGAATTGCATTAATAAAAATCGTAGTTTTATTGCTAAATGTATTTTATACATTTTTATAGACTTCGAGCCTCAAGTTTTGGTAGTCAGTGCTAATTGTGAAACCAGTTTTATATCAATTATAAATCCGTTAAACGTTGTAAATCATACAATAACCTTTGCTAAATAGCTGAGATGTTTGCCGATGGAACTTTATATCGGAATCAAAGCTACAAATTCTGTTCACCGCTCACCGAGAAAAAAATCATTTTTAAAACATCAAACATACCTACTAATTTCGCTTGTGAGTCGTCTGTCAGTGATTATAACTCTGATTAAATGAACTAGAATTTGTTTTGTATCAAGATTTTTAGCAAGCGATAAAGTACTCAGCTATATACTAATTGTTTTTGTCTTTAATTCGTAGAACTCAATTTTTAAACATTGTTTTAATTAATTTAAATCTAATTTAATAATGTCATTGTTAAGTTCTGTAGGTATTTTGGTGTTATATTATTATGACCGTTGTTTCAGCGTTCAAGGTCATTTTCATTTTCTGGTCAGGCCACGTTGAGACGACTTATTTATATGATTCTATTTACCCCGCCCAGTTTCAATGTTTATGGTGTCTAAAATGATTTATTACCGGTTAAACCGGCATACTGAGATAGTTATTATGACAATAGATACCTACCTATAGTATAATATTTTATTACTAAAAAAATATTTAAATTCTGTACCTATTTGAAATTTGTATTTGTTTTATTAAATTTCTCAGGGTTATACTAGACAAGTAAAGACAGATTTCGTGATTTTTCAAAGGTCTGCGTTATTTACTAAGTAACTAGATTTTACCAACGTAAATATATAATAATAAAATTAATAATTTATCTTAAGAAATGTATGTATACACTAATAGCCCTAAACATTAAAACAACCAATCCCTGTACTGTAATTGGATTCACAAGCTCTCGTTCAAAATTATTTGTGTGCAGTTTGTGGGACAAAGATTGCTTCGATGATAGCTTCTCCTGACGCCAGAGTCCGATTCTGGTAAGGATACGTTCTTTCTAGTACGTAAGACGGCCTCAGTGGTAGAGGGGTAAAGCTCTCGGCTAGTAATCCGGAGTACGTGTTCATATCCCAACTTGCGTAAATAAATTAAAATTAATTAGTTTGCGTTGTTTTACAAGTAATCTAATTAAATTAATGTATTTGAGTATATTTGCTGCATCTTCCAGAGTGATAGATGCTCTCATTATCACTCTGGTGAAAGATTACCATTCAAAATAAAAACGTTGCTTGAAATGGCTTTTGTCATGTTTGGTGACGAGATCTGAAAACCTAGGTTCTTCCACAACTTCCAGTTCCATACCTCTTTCCCCTCAACAAGACATACCCCAATTAGGATGGCATAGTCTCACTGGCTCTAGACAGTTGATAACTACGGTTGATTAAACTAGTGGGCAGTATACATGTAAATAAATTATTAAAGGTAAGATAATGAACGGTATTTCTTGAAACAATAAAAGAAAACCTTTTTACCAGCAGTTAGCTCTTTCTCCTTTGCCAATGCTTACACAAACTGGATGCCACTTGCGGTAGATACAAATATTATACTGAGATAGGCACTTGTAATTCTAATGTACTATATATACACGGAGTGAGATTTGTGTTGGTTTTATCCACGAGCCGTTGAAACAACAGAAAAATAAAACAATGACCGAAACCGCCTATTGTGTTTAAAAATTTTCCTGTTGACACATTTGTATCCAGCTCGCAAAAAAAGAACGAGTTACAATGATATAACATTGTATCAAAGTTCCTTGTTGAATTGGTTGGTAGGTGTATACTTTGTAAGCGTGTGTGTGTTTTAAATACATGTCGTGAGTATCGACATAATTACGTATGTGTTTATGTAGGTATTTACTCGTTTGTCATGATATACTTGACCCTGTATAGTCGTTGTTTCTTGTTCCTGTATATAATTATGTATTTTACGTGGTGGCTTTGTTCTCCGACTATGTGTTGATGTGTTTAGGAGAACAGCAACAATCAAGTAGGCTGCTTATGTCGATGGCATTATTGTTAATTCTTGCCACATACTTGCTGATACATTCTTAAGGGATTTCTGGTTTATGAAATAACGGTGGCAGATACTATTAATAACAATTAACAACAAATACAATTCAGATTTTGTAGGTATATGTAAGGATGTAAAAAGTCTACTTCTCTAGTGCTGTCTTTTATCTATGGATAGGATTAATTTGGTTTATTCAATTACTGATTACCCGAATCTTTTTAAAATGCTATTTTATACAAAAAAAATTAAAATTATTGGAAAATACTGAAAATGTTGACTTACAAATAATATCAAAGAAAGCTACCACAAGCATTATTGGGTTAAACGAATCCGACGGAAACAGTTTAGAAAAAAATGAACTTATTCGTAGACGCGTATGTAATTTATTTAATCTTACGTACTGTCCAACGGTCCAAAATATAAAAGTATTCTCACACAGTAAAGTGGTAACGGCTAACAGCGGACGTGCGGTGGCCGATCCCGCTGCTTGTGTACTTACTAACTTGTGTCTGATGGTGACGGTGATTTATCTTGCGTCAATCGGTCCGATGACGGGCCAGGTCATGGCTGATGATGAACCAAGATATTGCGGCTACCGGTGTTAGCCTGTGTCAATCAAAACACTTTTTCATTTCCTACAAGTCACCATGGCCGCTTCAGACTTCACTGACAAGTGTATGTTGAATGTGAAGTATTCGGTATTCAGATGCTGTCAAACTCCGCTTGAAGTCGGTACATTAGGATAGTTTGAGTGTTATTATACGTTGATGATGTTACGTTAGGGACGTCAAATAAGATAGTAAAAATATGTTTTTTATGTTGCGTTTTTATGAATGGGCGATCCGCAATTTCCCAGTGAACTATTGAACAAGTAACTTATAGCTAATGGCTTAAAATACCATTTACGTACTAAATCCTATATAAAATTCGTAATTAATTATCTTGCTTTTCATGGTTAACTGCTGATTTTGTTCATTCGTATAATCCACCCTAACCCCTAACCTGCGTATGTACCTATAACCCATATATATGTACCAATCAAAGGTTTTAATATACATATCAGCTCGACATCAGATCGGTATGGCCTTTCATTTCACTTACTATGATTCCCGATCTGAAGCGATGCCGTTACGATGCTGATTAGTATGCATTGCTGTATGGAGTTGGATGCAAACAATTCTGAAGAGCTCGAACTGAGTCGATGCTGATCTGGTTCCGGGGTGATATGTGTGCGATCACCTTAATACTGTATTAATATAGTGATCATTTTCAGCAATTTGTTTTAATTCGAGAAATTTCAAAAACGTTTTTTACGTATTTGTTCCTTCCGGAGAGTTCCCAGGCTGAAGCTATAGATTATATTTTAGTATACAAATCCTGATTATCTTCAATCCGAGTAAGATGTTCACAGGATAAAACAAAACCTTTCTTTTTGGCAAAAGGCTCCGCTAAATAGGGACCCCTTTTAGTATGATTGTTTTATAAAAACATCCACAGGTAGATAACAACAAGTAGGCTGGCTGGCTGGCTGGCTTTTGGGCTCAGTGGAGTCTGCATTTAGTTAACTCAGTGCCTAGTCTAATAAGGCCTTACGGCTTCTGGAAGGCAATTAGATCGAGCCTGTGATAAGACTGTAGGTAGAACAATGACGTGTGTGTCGAAGTAAGAGAGGTGGTGCGCGATGCTAGAAGCGATAAGGCCGCGGAGTGACATGAGAAATTTTAATATGCACTAAAAGTTGAATGAAGTTTCGACTCCGAGGAGATAATATTATTATATTCGGTGGTACCTACCTACCCAGACGTGATTCTGTAATAAAAAGTAGTTAAACGTCGGGGAGCCGTGTTGAATGTTCAGGATGTGTGACTTTTAGTCTAACTTGTGATGTCTTTCTTGTTTCTTTCGGTGTGGGAACAAGACGGACAAGAAATTTGAATTTTAATGGGGGACAAAATCCAATGGACAAATTAAATTAAATGGCGTCTGTGAAATGCAAAAAGAAAACACGCACTTACATTTTAACATTCATTTTTATTATTATTTAGAAATTATTATAAAGAAACAGACTTCGCTTTGCGATAAAAAAAAACGATATGACCCGTTCAGTACTCAAAACCTAAGAATTTCAACTTTTGGTACCTTCTTAATATGACTTAGCTGATATCGCCCTACAAAATTGTATACCTCCTTCAATAGTAAAGAAGCTTAAACCTCACAAAATCGTATATTTTAGAACCAATTTCAAAGAATGACAATTTTTAAATCAACGGGGCAAAAAGCAAGGGTTAAATCTTATAGCTATTCTCTTGATCATGTTGAAGCATTAGTATTACGAACTAAAACAAATCGAATAACTGAAGAATTATTATTAAAAAAATATGTTTACACACCACACTTAAAATTTCATTAAATCGTCGACAAGACCTTCTCGTCACATAGTGCTATCTGTATCTGTCACTTAATGACACGTTCTATCTCTTTTTCTTTTATGGTCAGACAGATAATATAGACAAATTTAGAAAGAGAGAACACTAAGCTTTGTCTTTTCTTTTAAAGTTTACCACAGACGCTCCAGTATAATTTGAAATAATTCTATAAAAAAGAAAACCGCCAAACAGTGCACCCGGTCAAGATTTACATTTTTTTTAAAAATTATGTATTCTTCTATAAAATGAAAAAGTAACAGTAACCTTTCTAATACATCTGTGTAACCAAGTATGTTTTTAGTTTCGTATAAAGTGGTAAATAAATATATGAAAAAACTATCATTTAAAATTATAATTTTTAATAAAATTGTCCCTTTAAAATCTGAAAGTGTCTTTCGTCTACTTTTAAAAACAGCATTTAATTTTGGGATGCGTACACAACTGCGGATCTATATGAAATTGAATATCAAGCGGTAATATTTGATTTTTTGTCGGTACCCGAGGGGTTAAACGACATACCATTACATGTCTTTTTAGCTTGTATTATTCCATCTTCTTGAGAGATGATTTCTCCAGTAGAAATTCGATGTTTTATCTGTTCTGCTTCGGACCTCAACTTGAGAAAGGGAAGCACCATTGAAATCTGAAGTATGTTCACTTCCTTAAATAAATAGCACCGTCCAGGTGTGGTGCTCTCTGTTCTTGTCCAATAGACTTGGCTTAGATAATTTTACTATCATGGGCGATAAGCATGACACAATATTACCTATTTCTATTCTTAATAACACTGTTATTTTGATTTAATTTTGTTTTGTTGCCAATCTGACCACTACATTCATTATTATTGTTCAGCACTGTGCATTCTAGTTCTACTACTTGGGTAGGTTGGTTAAGTCTATGGTCTCTTATGAGTTCGTCTGACGTTTTGTCAAATGTTCACGCAAATTTATAAAAAAAAACAAGTAAAATTCAAAATTGAACACATGTACCGGAGTGCTGACGCGACCAAACACAATTTCGCTTTATTTACGCTGTGTTAATCGTATACTTTAAATGATATTGTGTCAAAAAGTGATGTTTTTGTTTTTGTGATTTGAGGTTAGGTATCAATTAGGTACCAAGCGAATAGCTGACGCATCTCTTTATAAACTTTTATTTCTTATTGTAATTCGATATTAATAAGCCATGTAAATTCAATAACCACTCGTCCGAACGAGTGAACGGAACTAAATATGGAGGAATTAATAGAAAACATAAGAATCGATATTAATAAAATAACAACTGTAAAAGACTCGAAAATAAAACAAAGTTTGGAAAACAATATTAAAAAGGTGGAAGAAGCAATAAAATGTGAACAATTAAAACTACAAAATAAAATAATTCAATTGCAAGACCAAACAATTATTAATAATGAAAACTACAGTCAAAAATTAGAAAAAATAATCACAACAAATCAAAACTTAGAAAAATATCAAAATCTCGAAAATAAAACAACTACGAGAAGTTACGCTAACATCATAAGTGGAAAATACACGACACCTAAAATTCCAGTATTCCCCGTTATAATAAAAACTAAAAACGAAAATGAAGACATAAAAGAAACAATCATGAAGAATTTAAAAATATCTAAACTAGGAATCGGAGTAAGTAGCATCAGAAAGACATCAAAAAATGAATTAATAATCAATTTACAAAAAGCAGATGATATGGCCAACATCAAAAATGAAATCACAAAATTAAAACTTGAAGGAATACAAATTGAAAGCATTGATAAAAAAGACCGTGCATGATATTTAAAGGAATCGACGAAAAATACACACATGAAGAATTTATATCGGATCTAATTCTGCAAAATGAAGATATAAAAATAATATATGAAAAGGATCCAAATAAAATAAAATATAAAGGAACCATACCAATTAAAAAATTTCTACAAAAAAATATCATCCTCGAAACCAGTGGAGATTTGAGAAATCTGCTAATTACGAAAAAAAAAAGTTAACCTTGGTTTTTACCAAATAAAAGTTGAAGATTGCAACCCTCTAATGCAGTGTTACCATTGCCAAAAATATGGGCACACAGCAATGCGTTGTCTTCAACTTCCCACAAAACCAAAATGCCTTCATTGTGCGGGTGAGCACAACATTAAAGACTGCAACAGTAAAAACGAAACACCAAAATGCATAAATTGCACAGAACTTAATTTAAAATTCAAAACCACAAATCCAACAGACCACAAATCAAATAGCGAAAAATGTAAACACAGGATGAAAATTCTTGCCTTCGCTCAAGAAAAAATTGATTACAATTAAAAAATGGCCGAATTTATAATAAAACAAATTGACGAAAAATACAAAATAACCGAAGAAATATGTCAAAATATTACGGAAGTCAATAAATGGTGTATTACAAACAATAACCCATTCTTAATATTACATATGAACATCCGAAGCATAGCAAAAAACCTAGATGAATTCTTGATAAATATTAATGATCTGCATACATCACCCACCTGCATAGTGTTAACGGAAACGCACTGTAATGACAATCAATACATAAATGCGCTACCAAACTACAAAGGCATCGCTACAACAAGACCGATTAACAAAAATAGTGGATTAATTATATTTGTTAATGATGAGTGTGAAATTACTGACATTGAAGAAATTTATATACAATATGTAAACTGTCTAAAAATAGATATAAAATTAAAAAATAAATTATACAGAATTTTAACAGTGTACAGAACGCACAAATCAAACATAATTAACTTTACATACGAACTATGTGAATATCTTAGCAAATTACCGAGAATACTTACTTTTGTTTGTGGTGATTTCAATATAAATATTTCTGCAAACCATCACTCCATTGAAAAAAATAATTTCATAAACATGATGACGCACCTCAATTTTAAATCTTTTATAAATAATAACACTAGACAAATTAAAAACCAAACACCATTATGCATAGATCACATCTGGTGTAATATACATTTGAATGAAATAAAAAATATTAAATCTACTGTGTGGAAAACTAATATAACTGATCACTACGCGTGTCTTATACTACATGATACAAATAGAAAACTAAATACAAAACCCAAATTAAATCTTCCATATTCTCAAATAGACTACAAATTATTAGAAAAATCACTAAAAACTGAAAAATGGGAAGAAATTTTAATAAATAAATGCGCCAACCAAAGTGCATTACTGTTTGAAAACACTTTAAATAAACACGTTTTAGAATCAAAAAAAAAAAAGCAAATCGTCCCCAACTCAAAAACAAAAAAAAATAAACCTCGGATTACTCTAGGATTAATAAAAGCCACTAAGAAAAAAAAATAAACTTTATAAAATAACACAAAGGCCACTAGTTAACAATAAAATTGTATTATACTATAAAAAGTATAAAAATATACTAACTACACTAATAAGGAAAACGAAAAACGACTATTAATCAAAAATTATAACAGAAGCTAAAGACAATAATAAAAAAATATGGTCAACAATAAATGAAATAATAAATAAAAAGAAAAAATATAAGCACATATCAGAAATCTCAGATGGAGAAATAATATATAACGTACAAAATGACACAAAAAAATGTTGTAATATTTTAAATAACTATTTTAATAACGTGGGAAAAAACCTAGCAAAATCCATAAATAAGACCAATATATCTAATCCACAACAAATAACACAATGTCAAATTAATAAATTTCACCCAGTCACAGAAATCGACATTGAAAGAACTATTTCGAAACTAAAAGGAGATTCTGCCCCCGGCTTTGATAACATAGATACTAAAACAATAAAATCGATGAAAGAATACTTAATTCACCCCATAACACATATAATAAACCTAAGTCTAGCAAATGGCGAATTTCCCAATAACTATAAAAGAGCAATTATAACCCCCATTTATAAAACAGACTGTCGTAAAGATCCACAAAATTATCGCCCGATTTCACTTCTCTCGAATATATCAAAAATATATGAAAAAATTGTAAAAAAACAAATTTGGACATTCTTAGAAGAAAATAAAATAATTAATTATAACCAATTCGGATTCAAAAAAAATACAAGTACTCACGACGCGATAGCAAAAATAACCAACTATTTATATACGGCCCTAGATTCCGATAAAAAATGTCTTGGCATATTTATAGACCTCAAAAAAGCTTTCGACAGCATATCACATAAAAAATTAATAAGTAAATTAAAATCAGTAGGGATTAGTGGAAAAGTCTTAGCATGGATAACTAGTTATTTATATAAAAGACCTCAACAAGTAAAATTACTCAATCAAGTCAGCGATTCAAAATATAGCGACTTTTCAATACCCCAAGGCACGGTTTTGGGACCATTGTTATTTATTATATATTTATTTATTTATTTATTTATTTTTAAACGCCCATTGGGCTTTTACATACATTGTTATTAGTGTTATTACATTAACTATGTGACATTTAAAAGTTTACGTACATTTATAAATAAAATAGTTATTATATCTGTAGTACATAAATGTTTTACAAATAATACAGAATACCATATATATGTCAATGATATATTCAATATTTCCAAATATGGAGACATTGTCTCTTACGCTGACGATACAGTCCTACTACTAAAAGCAAACACCTGGTCAGAACTAAATAACATGGCAAATACAGATATCAATGAACTAAAGTTATGGTTTGATGAAAATCTGTTGATTTTAAATTCTAAAAAAACTTATTATTTACCATTTTTCATTAAAAAACAAGAAACACCTAAAGAAATAAACATAATTATCCACTCTGTGAAAAATACAGAAAACCACAAATGCAATATGTTATGCACAAACATAGAAAGCAAGACCGATATTAAGTACCTAGGCATAACAATAGACCAGCGTTTAAAATGGTCCCCACATATAAATATTCTGAACAACAGAATAAGGAAACTAACATATATATTTAGATGTTTAAGAGATATTTTAAACGAAAAATTACTTAGAACCACATACTTCGCTTTCTGTCAATCAATTATACAATACGGCATTATAGGCTGGGGCGGTACATATAAAAATCAAACTCAAACAATTTACATATCACAAAAACTAATAATAAAAACCATATTAAAAAAACCCTATTCATATTCGTCCGAACTTTTATTCAAACAATTTAAGGTCAGAAAATTAAGTGCATTATACTTCTACCATGCAACATTACAAATTTATAAAAACTATATTCAAAATAAAATTACACCCTTTAAAAATACAGAATTCTTAGACAAACGTCAATACTTCCTACTCCTAAATGTAAAAAAACAATAGGACAGTTCAACCATGAATATCTCGGAGTTAAATTTTTTAACTCATTACCAGAAAAAATTATAAACATGAATGCAAATATAAACGAATTCAAAAGCCACCTTAAAAAGTATTCCGAACAGTTGAACTGAATCGTACCAAATATAAACCAATATAACAACACCCCCATACACACAAGCCCTGCTTATTTATGGGGGTACATCAAATACTTATATTATGTAATTAATAACCGTACTATATTGTGTAATAATATTATGTAATTGTTATATTATGTAAAAAAAAAAAAAAAAGTTAGTCTGTAAGTTTGACTTTCTGGAGGTTCTGGGTTCGTCTATTAAGTTATGTTAAATAAACCGTCATAAATAGATTAACTTAACAGTACATAAATATTTAATCGATTCTTAAATAATCTCAAATTCATAATATACAATTTATCAAAAACCCACTATTTCTCTCATCTATTTGCTAGTACCTAACAAAATTACATATTTACGCTAAAATATACTTTTTTGTCTTTTTAAAATGTTTAACGGCCAGGAAAGGTCAGAATTTATGCGAAAACAACATCATCACAAACATAATATAATCACTCCAAAATAAGAAAAATTTATTTGAATTAGCGTATAATATAGTTTTAGGTAAATAAATAAATAATAACCAATTAACTCTTGGGTGGTTTTGTCCTCAGAGTATTTTGGACGCATTGATCCGTAGACATCCATTATAGTGGACGAATGACTTCACCAGTTTTCTGCTTGTAATACGGACACCGTATGTAAACTTTACATCTTTTAACCCTAGAAAGATAACCATATTTTGTAGTACATAAAAGATAACCATACGCTGCAGAGGCGCATAATATATTTATCATTTTTTTAAATTAAATACCTAGGTAATGTATTTCTTTAGCGGAATTATTTTAATGTGTGGTTAATGAACTAATAATAAAAAACTTTTTTACTGAAATTATTTATTTATTTTAAACATTAAACTTAAATTAAAAAAACCTCTAGAAAAAAACAATAAAATTAAACGTATTCTGTTTACAGGAAAATATTATCACAAATTTATATTTTTTTTATATAAAACTAATTAAATTATTTTAATTTACTAATAAACTATAAAATAATCAGTCAAAACTATAATTATTTTGCTAAAAATTTGGTTTAGAGGCATTCAAAGCAAACATCTTTTTTGTGTTCGCCGCAAACTGTTTTTTTGCATTTGGCGCAAGTCATCATTGACATTCTTTTTTTTTTACTTAAGCAAAAGCTGCAATACCGTCTTTTCTTGGCTGGAGGTTCTTCTTCATTATCACTAGAGCTCTGCACATCTGGATTCGGAAGAATATTGGTGATATTTTCTCGCACACGCTTGAGCAAAGTAGGAGCTTCGAGTCTTTCCGTCATCCACGGTTCAGATAACTGAGTGCTTAACTTTTTCATATATTCCCTTCTATTTAGAGGCTTTTCATGTTTCGCTAGAACGTTGTGACAGTATATGACATAAGAATTGACGAATGCCATGTTCAGTATGCCATAAAGCATAGCCATTGGCCACCTATTGGTTTTTCTTGAACATGACATTGAGGAACACATTCGATCGAACGTGTCCACCCCGCCTTTAGTCTGATTATAATACATTATAATATCAGGCTTACCGGTTGTGGCGTTGATGACACCTTCTTCATCACACGATGATATCAGGTAAACCATCTTAGAGGGCTTCGGCTTGTACGAGACTAGGGTCAAACATCCATCATAGCAGAACATTGACTTGCCTACGGATCGAGACCGTGTATTTTTCAAGTCTTCGGGGATCTCCCGTTTATTGGATCGTATGGTTCCAACGAGGGTTAGTTTGTACGGCTCGTGAAGAAGGGATTTCGCAAGAGGAACCGAAGTGAACCAATTGTCACACGTAATATTCCGGTTTGTGCCATGCAAGGGCCGAGACAACTCCTTTACATAATATTCACCTTGTGGCAAACCATTAGTGTTTGTGGCTCTTCCAATATACGGCATTGCATTTAGCATGTACTTTGTTCCGCTATCACACATCATAGGGATTTTTATCCCGTATTTGCTGGGTTTATTGGGGATGTACATGCGGAATGGGCACCGTCCTCGAAACCCCAATAATTGCTCATCAATTGTGACGTGCTCACCCGGTGTATAATTCAGTTTACACTGAGTTATAAATAATTCCCACAGTTTTCTAATGGGAACAAGTGGATCTTCATGACGTAAGGAGGGCCGTATAGATTTGTCATCAAATCTCAGACATCTAATCAAGAAATCGAAACGATCTCTACTCATCACTGCCACGTAACGTGTTCCTGAAAAACTACTATTGAACAGCTCATCGGTAGACAAGTGATTGTCTTTCATCGCCGCACTCAAGGTCAGTATCCCAAACAAAGCTCGGACTTCTGTCATAGACGTATCTTTGAAAGTGGCTTTGGTCATGTTTTCTCGACGTTTTACAGAGATCTCAATATTCGTCCAACGGACGATCTCACCCACTATTTCGTCGGTAACAAACAAAGTAAAACATAATACTGGGTCATACACATTGCGACACATACGCGTTGGACCTCTGTTTGTGCGAATTATATTTATGGCAGATATCCTACCACGACTCTGTCCTTTTATTGTTTACCAGCAATGTTGGTTTTTACCCCTTAGCACACGGCAATCAGGAACAATTATACGGCGGTCACGACGTGATGTTTCCAAACTTCCAGGCTCTGAAGATACTGGTGGAGTTATAATGTCTTCATTTTGTGTATCATTCAATTCTTCTGGCACCTCATCATCGATGAACTCATCTTCATAGTCACTCTGCATTTCATCTTCACTCACATGATCTTCTGTTTCACTGCCACTCTCCTGATGTCCATCATGCTCGTTCTCTTCTTCTTCAGTTAAAAATCTCAATATTTGATCATCAGATATAATTCTTCGGCTCGTCATTATGAAGGTTAAAAAAACCATGCTAAAACAAACAATAAAATACCTATAATAAACATGTAATGTAAGTATAAACAAATTTATACTTTTACTAAAAGTCACGCAAAAGATAACCATACGCCTTTGGAGCGCATTACTTGGTCATAACTTGAAAAATATGGTACTTACCGCGTAAAAACGACCGTCCTGCGACGCTGTGCACCGACGACTGAGCTAATGAAAAAGGACAGCTAGATGCGCGAGCTCATTAGAAAGAGACAGGGTTTTCTTACCGTCGCGGGCGCCTCTGAGGCGTAGGTTATCTTTCTAGGGTTAAACAAAACATAACATTTTAATTACAGTAATTATAATATTAAGCTGATCCTGTGCATATGAACATTTTTTAAATCAAAAGTTCATTAAGAGAAATCAAAAGTTAAAATTATTGTTGGAGTTTAAACCAGAGGGCATTATAAAATGTCATTCCTCGATAGGCATCATTTATTTGTATAATATTTATGAACGCCCTATCGGGCATTTACGTAGAATTTTATATTTTCTAAGTTGTCACGTGACCTTGGTCCGTTACTTATTTCTATGGAAATTGTTGAAATGAAATGGTATTTGTAAATTTGTAACAAAGCGATTTTTTAGATTTCGTTTGAATTGCACAGTTATGTAGGTGAAAATTTCGATGGTTTTCGTAGGATGACTTCAAAAATAAATCTTCATGCAGTAAGAGTGTGTGCCAGGGCAGAGGTTTGTGGCATTCCATCCTCTATGTTTACGTAAGTAAGAGTGTGTGCCAGGGCAGAGGTTTGTGGCATTCCATCATCTATGTTTACGCCTGTGAAGAAATGGCGTGATAGTTCATTAGTTAGTTCGTAACTCTATTTAATTGTGGATTCCAAGAGGCAAACACTTAATCATTGATTTTATCAGTATCGTTATCTTTAACTGAAAAATCGTAATTAGCAATCAAACACAACCCTTCGTTATAAATATTCGTAATGAGCTATAGACTGAGACAAGAGACGCTGTATTTTAGAGATAAGACTTGATTTAAAATGATTGCAACTAATTCATCAAAAAGCTTTATCATAAAAACATTATTTTAATGAATGAGAATATTCAATCATTAACAACCTCTACTTCTTCTTGTAGTAAAATTAAGTGTTAGATCTCGATAGCGGATTCTAAAAACTATCATTGCCATTCAATAAAGTTTTCTCTACGAAATCTATCATTTTAACATATTATATTAAATGACTAGGCAGACTGGCAAATACTAACACAGTATTATTCATTCTTATACAGATAGGGAAGTGTGTATGTATTCTATTCAACTAAAAAATAAAACCTCCGACGTATAAATATTGGGATTTGTCTTTTACACAACTGGTTTTTTTGATTAGGAAACACGTTGGTAAGTTGAAAAACATCTATAAATTTTGTTGTACTGTAATCGGCTGACAAAAAATACTGGTTAAGTTACGTCTTTCATAACTTTATTTCAAATGTGTTTTTATTTTACCCGGTGATTTTTTTGTTTCTACCGTCAATGGGTCTAAAGTCGTAAATCTAATATTATACAGGTACCGACGTGTTCACAAACGAATCGTTGGGTTGGAAAGAAACGACTTCTCCGGGTTATGAAATGTCTTAAATATACATAAAAATTAATATTTCTTTGTTTTCCCCTTATAAACTCAAAAATTACCGGATCGATTTCGCTGAAAAGTTTAAAGCTGCTCTTATTATTGTTTCGTGAGTGGTTTGAGAAGTAGAAAAAGTCGGGAACCCACAAGGAATTCTTAACTCATTATCTCTGCACTGGAATGAGATACAGGATCGATTTAAAATCGATATAATGAAGTTTTTTAACAGTTACAATGTGATATACATTAGTGAATGGTAGAAAAAGTTAGGGACACCCAAGGAAGGCTTAACGCATTATCTCTGCACTACGGAGTCGAATTAAAGTCGATGTAACGTGGTTTTCTAATAGCAACAATGTGGATTTGGTGACACTACGTGAAATGAACCAGAAAAAAAGGCGGGGACGTCCGAGTGAGACATGGTACGATCAAGTGAAACATGTATGGTAAATTAAGGGGTATGTGATGAATGAAAAAAGGGGTGTAAAAATAAAGTATGATGTGGAAGTGAATGGTAAATGGAGTCAATTAAATACTTAAAGAAAATTTTCAATTCTTCACAATAATAATATTTCCCCTTCAAAAATTCACCAGTTTTCAGGTACACTAAAATTCACAAATTTTAAAAATCAAAAATTTACTTCAAATCATTTTTACTACCCCGTGTAACACCGGGTACACGTCAGCCAGTTATTTATGAAATGCAACTAGCTACTGAATGTTGTGTTGTTTATTATAGCTGAAATTTACGTAAATTTTAAAAAAGACAAAAAATTCTATCTTGGTAAAACAACATTACAAGATGCACAAAAACAAACACAATACTACAATAATCTGTGTAATTTAACATAGATTATGTAATGTTGTGAAAAGGAAATTGAATGTTTAGCATTAATTCGTAATAAACCATAAACGTTTCAGAATTTTATAAATATTTAGAATGCGTCCTTGACCTTGCATAATATGAATTTTAATAGATGCTACCGTATTCAAATTTTAATAATTACGTTTAAGTACATTCTATGTATGTATGTAAATTTATTCACTGCTTATTGCGTTGGGTTATTATACTCCAAATAATTTATAAATAAAAGTGATAATATTTCATGCTTATCATAAATAATCAATAAACCAGTGGCGGGATTCTTAATGAGTGCTCCAGGGCCCCGTCTCCGATGGGGCCCGGATACATGAAAGAAATTTAAACTTCTAATAATCAAAAATCAGTAATGATCGTACCTATAACGAAACAGTGAAGGTTTTTTATGTTGTCAATAAAATGATATAAGATTATAATATTAGTCTGGTTAGTGGATGAGTTGACAAGTGCATCACCCACCGAGGCGTCATGGGTACAATTCCAAGAATAATGGTAGCAGGAGATTGTCAAAAATCTTCAGATTATACGTAACCCGGTAATGTTTTTGACCGTGACGTAAATTTCTTAAATTCTCCATCGTTAACGAGCAATTTCAAAATATTTTTGTTTGATTTTTTAGCAATATTTTTGATTTTAACACTTATAAAATTATTATTTCTTTCCTTAAAAAATAAACAGTGAGACTTTCATAATATACTTACCGACGTGTATGATTTGGAGTAAAGTTTGGAGTTGGTGAATTCTAGTGTACCTGTAAACTGGGTATATTTTTAAAGTGGAAATAATATTATTCTAAACAATTGTAAAAGTTTGGTAATTTAGCAGGGGTGCTCGGGTTCATCGGGTGAGGTGTGTTCAGGATGCGCATGCCCACCAGCTGTGTGACGTGCCAGATCGAGAGAGGCCAGTTTGTGGAGACCCTTTGACCTCCCCAACCGGTCTCTCGACCTATCGCCTTGCTCCGCAGCGAAAAGGGTTTACTCATTCGTCCTTTTCCATTTCCCTAAAAGGACTCTAAATATAGAATCCCCAAAGATGACATAGGTCACAAGGGATTTATTTTATTAATTATTTTCGTCAGGGCTTCCGGTGTGGTGTTAATTAAAAAAATATTTAATTTATAAGCGGTCAATTTAATTAATTGATTTAATTTAATTGATGTTGAGTAAGTTTAATGATATTTTCATAAGCGTTTTATTGGGTACATTCAAATGGAGTGGCTATAATCGCTGATTAGTTGCAAATATTTATGTTATGGCTTTAATTAAAAAAAAACAACTTGCTTTCTTACTAATCACGATGACCTACCAATCATTCAACGTTTATTTAAACAAACTGTACAATTTATTTATCTATAAATACAAGTAGTTGATGTGTTAAACTGCACGGAATGTAGTTACAAGAAGGCTATAATAACACACCTCATAAATAAATATTAATGTTAGCTTTTGTTATGTTAGTGCTAAATTATTATATTTATATCACATGTTTGTAAAAGCCACCATGGACGTGTAATATAAATAAATAAAAAATCAATTATGTAAACTTACAAAGTTAACTAAATTTATCTGAATTATCAGAAAGGCGAAAAATATTTTATCTTCTTTTATTGTATAAAATTATTAATTCTATATTTGACAACCCTGACATTATAAGTCTGCTGTCACTACATGAACCTCCCAAACATACTAGATGGAATATTTTATTTCACAACAATAACTTTGTATTCAATTCAGTTATCAAGAGAGTACATAGGCTGGACAATGAGTTTATGGATGTCGCTGATATTTTTGTTCTAATTCTAGACCCGTACAAATCCAAATCAGTTTAGCAATTTTCAGATCATGTAAATAACGAGTAGGTAATTATAATTTAAGCATAATATGCTTATTTAAATATACATAATATATTTTATAATTTATTTTTATTTTGTATTACACGTATATAAATAAATTAAAGTGTTTCTTTTGAAGTTAATTGTGAAAATAACTTAACTTAAGTTTACTGTATTTTATGCTTTATTATTTGTGTTTTATTGTGGTTTTAAATTTATGTTGTGATCTTTATGTAAAAGCCCAGTAGAGCGTTGATAAATAAATAATTTAACGTTCAGTATGAAGAAATTTTTTTCGTGATATTTTACGTGTAAAGCAGTAAGTAATTTAATCTTTATATATTTTAATCATTGCAGTCCGGTCGGTGGCTGAGTTGACATTGCGTTTGGGTACCAACCAGGCGTAGTGTGTTCAATTCCTCGGCCTCCAGTCCTCACAACACAGACAACATTTTCCGCTTACTGTGGTGGTAGTAGAGATTTTCAAATATTTTCAGGTTATTCGTAACCCGGTAATGTTTGTCTTTCTTTAAAAAAAATGTTTGAAACAATTTTCAATGTACGTATTGCGTTTATATGGGTAGGAACACGTAACATTAGATAGTTTTGAGAATTATCTATACGAATACTGATTTTACATTTCTATTATTTACGCCAATGAAGGTACCTTACAAATTGTCAAATGGGAGAAAGGCAATATACCTTGATTTTATCTCTCCAAAAATAAACAATATTTTGAAATTTTCATCTCCGTTGCGGAGATAATTAATAAGGACATATTAATTTTGCTTCAGTGGACTTTATTTATGTATTTGATTCTCAATCAATGCGTATCTATAACAGTAGTGAATATAAAAGATGCAGGTGCTCACATGTTTTTTTTGTCATATGTCAAGTCTCCAACTTTGCCCAGGCTTAACGCTGAGTTTACGTAGTATAGACATTAATTTTCCTCTTATTTAGTCAAGTATGCAAAATTTCATTAAGTAGTAAAAAAAATCTGCTTTGAGGGATGAGAAAAGATGGTGGGGTGGGTTTTCAGATACTCATGCAGACAGTCACTTTTCGTAGTTTGAAGTGTGCGAAATTTCATTAAACTCAAAATAAAACTGTAGGTTTGCATGTCAATAAAACCCAGGCCTCCTACCCGACTCCTTTATTGTATCTATAGAGAGACTAGCTGAATTCCCCGGTGTTGCCCGGCCTTTACGCAGACTTTATTGAAATGTCATGTAGACAATGTGTTTTGAGGATCAAGTGTGCGAAATTTCATCAATCTCGGAATAAAACTGTAGATTTGTGTAAAAATCTTCTTTAAATTCTTTACATAAATAAACAGAAGAAGAAGATATTGAATAGATAAAAACATACATAGATAATAAAGAAGATATTTTAAACACGCCAAAGTTTTTTCCACTTTTCTATTTCTTAAAAGTGGGTTATTACCATATGTCGCCTTAACAGCGACGTGATCACCTACTCGTTTGGTGACAGACAAGCCTGAAATGAAGAAAATAATCTAAAAAGCGTATATTTTAGGCCATGCATAAAGATAGTGTCAGCCAGTTTTAGTGACCTCAAATGTGTTTATTACCTTGCCGCACTTCAGAGGTTGTGATCTATCGACAATTTGCTTTCGGTGGGCAAGGTGACACTCTCGTCCATGGGACCGACGATATTCTGGAACTATTTGCATATTCTTACGAATTTTGAAAGTGGTCACATTAAAAATAAATATAAAATTATTTTCTAATGGCTGATCGTTAAGATATCAGGAGACAACTAATTACCAAAAGTTAATAAAACGAATAAAAATCGGAAAATCCACAAAATATTTAAAAAATACATCATAGTTTTTTATCAAAGTTTCTGGGACTTGAAAATATTTTACTGATTCATTCGGTAATTGAAAATATTTTCAAGAAGTTAGCTTTGACCGTAAACTTTTCAGCAATAAGAAAAAGCTTGAAGCAATCAGCAAAATTTATAAAATTACTCAATTAGAATAATTTCTTTTAGAATACTATATAATAGGTAGTTAATTTATTTAAATATATTACATAATAGGTAGGTACTTTATCTCTTTTCTGAATCATTCACCCAATCAGTTCCAATTTTGAAAATACATTCAAAGCAAATTTGAGTTCATTGAACAGGAGTCACGACACCTGAAATCAGTATTATTGATGATTGATAATGAATTTATGTGAAACCGCACAGGAGTCCCAACTGTTCACAAACGTCAAGAGCCAGTGGCATCACCAATTGGGATATGTTGTGAGGCTGAAATTAGATAGGAGGGGAAGGAGATGGAGAAGAGGAAGGTGGAGAAGTACCAGGTAATTTAGATTTGGTCATCGAACACGGCCAAAGTCATTTCAAGCGATGTTTCAATTCTGAATGGTGGTCTTACACCAGGGCGATACTGAGAGTATCTTCCAATTTGGAACGTGTTTACTATATATTATTTTTAATGAATAATTTTTGAAATAACACAAATTAATAATATATTATACGGGATTTGCCTTAAATATATTATACGGTATCGAAGGACTCCAACTACAAGCCTTAACTACATGAACCACCAAATAACATGACCATAATTTTAAAGGTCATTTGAATAGCCTTTTTGTTTTTGGAGGTCTTTAAAATAAGCCTAATAATATAATAATCTACACAGGTAGCAGCTACTTACTCTAATTTGATACTCGTATAATAACTAATCACCGCGATCTGACCAATAATTTATGACAAGGAAATAAAACACCTAAATGTGCCTAAAATATGAACCCAAAATGATTGGACACAGGCTTTAACTCCACTAAATTAATAGTTATCTAGATATATAAAAATGAATGTTTCTTTTTTGTGCCCTATAGACTCTACAACTACTGGACCGATTTCACTGACAATTTCAAATTTTGTTCTTATTAGTGCTAGGAGTGTTTAGAGGGTGATTTGAATTGTAGAAGAGTCGCGGACGCCTGGGAAAATACCGTAAAAATGTGTACTTCATTATATTACTTTTTATTATATATTAAAATTGCCCTAGGATTATTATTATCAATGATATTATAATACAACATTATATTTTATTATAATACAATATTATATAATATTATATTCTATTATCTTTGATTTTATCATATAAATATATAGTCATATTTCAAAGGGCTTCGCTAGTCCTTAATAAAATTAAATACTACAAATAAAATTGATAAACATATCCTAATTTATGTTCTCACTCCGATCAAACGTATTTTATTTGATATTTATACATCTCTAACAGTGGCGGTCCGTGACTTTTCTCTGACCCATAATACGACTTATACGCAGAATACGTGGTTGAAAAAAAAAATCTTCTGTTTCTTTGTACGAATTTTCAGTATTCTTCTTATTTTTTTCTATATTTCTTTCTTATTAAAAATCATTTACTTACAAAACAACATTACTAATGTCTTTTTACCACCATAGCTTGCTAAAAAGTCACGGAATGGCACTGGTCTCTATGTGTACTCGAATTTGTAATACACATTTATACGTATTCATAACATTTGTTTACGAATAAATGTCTGTACATCTAGTGTTATCTTGATAAGAAATCTTAGCCTCTTAAATGTACGAACAAAAAGCGTGAATTATTCTATTACTTCGTCTAAGAACCTCTATTAACAGAAGCTGGATTGAGCTATATTTTCTTTAATTTCGCCGACACGATCTTCGGGGTCGATTTTCAAAAAGTGTCCTAAATGGGGTATTTTCACTGTTTTTTTTATTCTAGAACAAAAAAGAATATGAAGGTATTCTTATTTTAATTTTATGTTAAATAATAAATTTTCCATAACGATTTTTAATGTGCCATTTTCGATTTGTCGCCAAAATGACATGTTTGTTTTTATTCTTGAATTAAGCGACGTCGACGTCACACCAGGCGACGTTGGTGACTGCCATACCAGGCGTCTTACATTTGCTATGTCATAATGACGTTAAATTACACATTTTAGTACGATGCTCAAAAACAGAAAAATAAACTTCAAACCTTCCATAAATTTTTATCGTCATTCATAAGTTCGTGAATACCCCATGTTTTATTTTATTAAAATCACCTACATGTAATTATTTTACTTGCCATAAAAATTCAAACTTAATATCCACCTGATTATTCCTCGTTAAGTGTACACATGTCTTTGTCTAAAAATGTGGAACATAGAGTGGGTGAAAATTTTTTGTTACAATAAGAATAGTTTTTCGTTACTTTTTAACTCTTGACAGACTAAGATGTCAAACAAAACGTCTATAACCAAGTGGTCTTCAGACGACCCCATGCATTTTTCTATATTATGGACTTCTAAACTAAAGAAATCACAATTATTCAGCCAATTATTAATGGTAACTTATGTATTTGCGCAGAAATACGTTAAATTCTAAAATGATATGTCAAGTATTTAACCTAATATAAAGAAGGATAGTAATTTTGGGTAGGTACTACCTACTCCCCCACTTGGTTGCGGAATAGTTTAATTAATTAGTTAATTGAATGAATAAAAACCATTTAAAAAAAATGATTTAAAATTAGTCTAGTCTAGCAATTTATATATCTTACTACGGAAATAAATATATATTTTAGCGATGTCTGCTCAAGCTCATTTATCTCAATCAACGTAATGTGATAAAATGACTTATTCGCTCGTTCTGCAAAACACCAACCACAATGCAGGTAATATGACAGAACGTAAGACAAACGGATAATGTTGTTCGGTAGACATGAACATAATAAGCCCAACATTTTGACCTCTTGTAATTTTATATTTTGTATTTTTTATCATTCAAACCTGCCCAACTACTCTTGTAGCAAATATTGACAACATTTTATGTGATACATGCTTCATTTTGAATGCTTTATATTGTAATGCTTTACTAGAATCGCCGCTGGTTGAATAACGTGGCCTTATCAAAAAGCAGCAAAGTTTTTCGTGATATTTTCTCGTTTTTGGCATCTGTCGAATAGATAAAGTGACAATATTTCGTCATAACTGTACAGTTAAGCTGTCTCTGGAGCAAAGCGGGGAGCTTTGGCACCGCCGGGCGCCTCAGATGTTTCTAGTACACATTTTTTATCTCCAGTTCGGTTAAACAACTATCACTTCTATGGAAAAGCACCTACTGGCGATTTGTCAAACCGGAACTCGAGGAATGCGGCCCGCGCTTCGGGGACAGGTTTTACAGACAAATAGGTGTCTTTCCGTATATACAGAAAAAAAAAATCATATCTAAAATCAATAAAAACTCACGTTTGCTGTAAATTAGTCATTTATATCTATTTTCATTTTTTTTAAAAGTAATTTGACAAAATATTGATGGTCCACGTAAAATTTTACAACCGCGTTTATAAATTATTCACAACCTGTGTGCTAACAACTAACGACTAGCACTTTTTAACGAAGATATCGCCGGGATACAGTGAATCCAACCTCCCACAAAGAACTTTCGAGTTTTGTTTTATATCTCAATTCCTCTATCGTGGAACTAGTCGTATAATTTGGTGCTTATTGGTGTTATATGTTACAAAAGTGTAGGTTCAGTGGCATGGTGACAAACTCCTTAGACCAGGGGCAAACTTGTAGCCCAATTCTGACGCAAACGGCTTTTCATATTGCTATTTTTAACTTATATATTCGTTCATATCACTTACCAGCAGACGAAGAGGAACGTTAGCCCCTTTTTCTGCAATGTATTGAAATCTTTAGTCCTTCATTTGTCTACGAGTCATGAGAAAGCGAGTTCGACTCCTGTTGCCGAGCAAACTTTAAATTGTTTATCCTTTTCTCGGTAAGCTCTGCCATTCCGATTCAAATGATAATTTACATTACGAAAATACGCACATGATCAAAATGGTTCCGTGATAACTGATTTTGACAATTCAACACACCTTGAAAAAGTTATATAAAGTCATTATGTACCCAAAAAACGTTACATATTTAACCTAGTTTTTGCTATATCGCTTTGTAAAGGTGTGTTGAATTGTCATTTTGACGAGTAATTCGGTCACCGGCAAAAATACGACTAAAACATATTTTATGTAATTCGGCTTTATGGCAGCCAGCGGTGTGCAGTTCATACCGACGAGTAAAGAAGATGAAAAATAAATTTCTGTTTACGTATTTTCCCATTCATTTTAATGCCCAGCCTTACGACCTTGTGAAATAAACGTATTTAAAAACAAGATTAATTTTTTTATGCATTTTAGTGCGCAGGTGTGTCGTTGGTGGCCATCGGTTGCTACGCCAATGGGTAAGTACCTAGGTACTCATTTACCTACTTGATTGGTGAAGTTTTTTTTTCAATTGAATATTATTCCTTATGTATGTTCAGTACCTATATCCATGTATGTAAAAGGTAAACAAAGTTTTTACAGAGATTGGTGGAAAATAATAATTGTTGCCTGGTCAATCTTCAAAGTACTAGGTTATGTATGTAAGTACTAGATAGTGTAGGTAGGTACTAGGAAGTGTAGGTAGGTACTAGGTAGTATAGGTAGGTACTAGGTAGTGTACGTTGGTACTTGGGAGTGTAGGTAGGTATTAGGTGGTGTAGGTAGGTACTAGGTAGCGTAGGTAGGTACTGGATAGTCTAGGTAGGTACTGGGTAGTGTACGTAGGTACTAGATTTTCGCCTCCGTCCAAATAGATACACGTAACTTTATAATCAATAGTTTATCCAGGTGTGTACAAAATGTTATTTTATCGATAAAATTAATTATAATATAATCTAATTCTATAAATCTGTTTATCCTTCCATGTGATCTCCATTATATTTACCATGTGACCAAACATTCATTCATAACTTTTTTTATGATTAGAATAATTAATTCATAATACTTTGAATTTTTACAATATAAAACTGCCTCCGGCCTTTCCGACCAGAATTAATTTGTTTTAAGATGAGCGAGTACAAATTTGAATAAATATATTTGAATTTCAAATAAACGTACGGTTACCTATGCATTGTATAACTGTTGAATTGATTTATTTATATAAAACACGACTTATTATTCAACGATTTGTGAAACTAAACGATGACAATCAGAATAACTTATTAAATACGTAATTCTGTTCATTGATAAGAAATCATTTGATAAAACGACAGAATGTTTTTACAATGTTCCGGAGTAGTTAATATCTAATAAGATCTGCAATAACGACTCTCGACTACAATCCGGAACAAGTAGATTTTTCTCGATCAATTTGTATTATTTCACAATTTTATCATTTAAAATAATGTACATATTGTATATTTGCGGAACGTTCCAGAGCGGAAGATACTCTCAGCGTCGTCCTTGTGTAGGACCACCATTCAGAATTGAAATGTTGCTTTAAATGGGTTGAAATGGCTTTGGCCGTATTTCGTGACCAGATTTGAATAGCCAAGTACTTACCTACCTTCCTCATCCACATCTTCTTCTTCTCCCCACTACCTTCAGCATCACAACATACCCCAGTTGGAGATGCCATAGTCTCACTGAATTTTAATAGATAGGCAGTTGTTGTAAAATATATATATTATTAATTATCTCACAACTGCCTATCTATTAAAATGCCTAACCTATTTTTTAGGGTCTAATATAGAATGGCATTTTTTTAATATATAGACCTGATTACAAACCATTGGTATTACTGCCATTTAAAGTAATGGGATTTTGATTATTTTGAGTGGTATCTTCACTCTGAATAGACAGTAAAAAAATTGTAATCGGTGTTTTTCTGAAAGACACCATTATATTATTTTAGGCACTTAACACTTCATTAGTAACTTTTACGGAATCGTTTGCCCATTTTGTTGCTATTACGTTGCCTAATTTTAAAAACTCATTTATTCAACAACTGTTTCTCTTCTCGGTATAAAACACACATATTCCAAAAGAGACATTATAAATATTAGGCAGGTACGTAGGTGTCGCCGTTTGTGTTTTGTTCGTAGATCTTTTTTAAAAGAATTCTTTCTAGTTAATGCAAAACAAAACATTCTATTCTAATTTACGTTTTATAAGTTAAAAGGTGACTAGATTTATAATAAATTAAAAATAACATGGCATATTCAGACTCTTTACGAGATTCTTTAAGCGTGAGTTATCTCTTCAATTAAGAGTTATCTGCGACTGATTGTGTCTATGGCATAGGAGCTTTCGGGACAATTTGTTACAAACTGTCGTAGAGAGGGGGTGGTCATAAATCTTCCATGTCAATTTTTAAATCGGCATAACATTTTCCACGTGTTGTAGGTTTAACGGCGTCATAAAACAAAGTAAGCTCGGGCGACCATCTTGCCAAGGACCGCGGTGTGGAGGCCGATTAGATTTACACAATCAACACTTGGGTTTATTAAGATAAAACAAGAATGTTGTTCCTTACACAGCATCCGCCGCGGTACACGTGAGTGCTCGAGCGAACATTGCTTATGTACTTGTTTATATTATGTACATTATACTGTATTCTCGTGAGTGTAATTCCGATCACAGTTAACATCTGATAAACTATTTATTATGTTTATTGTGAAGTTGATTCACAGATTTTTTTATTTTTTACATTTACAAATTTGTAGACAGTACTCTTTGATCTTCGTCTGTTTATACTCAACCATTAAACATTTTATGCAAACTAACCTAATTAATATGAGCTTATGTGTATTAAAGTACCATTTATATCTCGATGTTAGGTTAGAAGTATGATACAGTTAAACGGTAGAGCAAGGCCCGACAAGTATCTTTTTCTGATTTTTCTGTTTCATTTTTTTCGTTTGAGAATCGCTCATATTGTCTTCTATGATTAAATATTAACGTCAGTTTTATATATTAACTTGTTTCTTACATCAAAATCCCTAATAATATTATCAATATAACAAACACACATTAATCAGGTATTTTTAATGATTACGATACATTTTATGTGAAACGATTCATTATGTCAATCCTTGACTTGAATCGATATCTTTGACTTAATCTATAAATTACTTTAATGACTGAAAGTAGTCGTCCTTGATGTGAATCGGCCATAACTACTTTATTTTGACTGTTCCTCAAAAATTAAACATATAGTTTACTTAAATGAAAAGGTAAATAAATTAGTGGTTAAAAACAAAGGGTTTGTTTCATTCAATAATAAGTACGTAAAACCACAAAGTGATCGCTTTCTGCGAAAACATCAAGTTTTCTCGTCATATCAAATAGGCGACGTTCTTAGGCTAAGCATTCGATTTTAGTAATGATGTATCGAACGCAATACGCAATGTTACCCGAAGGCCGCAAAGCAGCTTTCTGACCATGGGAGGATAAGAAAGCTAGTATTTACCCGGCCGGCGAGTACTGAGCACAACGAGCGCTCGGACACAGTATTTACGTGGTATCCCCTCCCCGGCTGGAGAGCATTGGGCACATCGCAAGCCGTGGACTCAGTATTTACGTCGCATCCCCTCTCCTTTGCCCAGGCGAAGCAACGCCAAACACTGAACAGCGTTGGTCAGCCAATCAGCGCAAAGCCACTATAATGCTAGAAATATTTCTCTTTTCATACATAATTGCGCAAATTAATGTTAGATTTGCGTGAGTCTCGCCGCCATAATGCAAAATAAAAATATACAGGTTGAAAGGCTGGACTTGCGTCTATGTTGTAAAGTAATATTGAAATATGTAAACATTAATATTAAGTAGTTATAAGGATTTCCTCACACCACTGTCGGTCTGAGGACCCACTGATTCATATTGTACAATTTATTATAAAAACATTAAAAATGCTAGGGAAAAACAGTTTTCATGAGATGAAGCGGCGTAAAGAGTACTATTGAATAAATAATTTTAATATTGACTATTAAAGTCATATGAAAACACACGAAGCTGCGCAAAGATGCACCTCGTTTACGCGGGGCGTTTCATACGCGCGCACACCGATGTGTGTACGCCCCCGCTAGTCCTATATATACCGCGCGTAAAGCGATCTCAAGTCGCTCTCTTCCGACATCTACTCTGACCGCTTCACTCCTCTGGACTGCTTTTCCCGCTGGAACCACTACAACCGCCTTTGACTTCTGACCTTGCGCTTCCTTGGACTACCTACTACTCTCTCCTTGGATACACGACATCACAGCAACCGGAAAAGGCCCTGAACATAAAGCAGCTCACCGACTAGAAGATTCAGCACCCCTTATTTACAGTCAATGTAAAGGACTTGCGTCTGATACATTGTGTGGTCCTTCGCAGCCGCATTTTCTAGTCTCCAGCTGCCAAGATGACACCATCTCTACGCTCCGGGAAGAATACATTGGAGGGAACCGGACAGAATGAGTCACAAGACGCTGGCAGTACCCCACACCCCACCGGTCCCTCTACAATTACGCAGCCCGCTAATGCGGCCGCCGCGGTGAGGGCCGCCCAGCCACAAGTCACTGGAATGGCGATATCGGACCATTCTCCGGTACAGATACCCATCCATCACTCATCATCAGACAGCGAAGTGTCGAATGCAGATTCACTTAAACAACTGCAGCGAGAATTGAGAGCAGAAAGGCGACGTAATCGAAAATTACAGGAGGCCCTTATCGCTTCAATAGGGGCTCCTACAAAAAAACAAGCGCCTTTAGTTGAACCTGACACACATATAGAGCAGGCAACCACACATCAACAAAGTGCCATGCAGGGCGCCCTACAAGGCTCCATGCAAGGTGCCGCACATCAAAACAGCGCAGAGTACCGGTCTTCAGCATCCAACACCACGATGCGAGGCCAAACAACCCCTCTGCAGCCTGCTATCATCAACACGGAGTATCCGGCCACAATATCCGGACAACAGCCGACCCAAACTACAGCTCAAGGGGCCTCGCAGATCCCCGCAGCATCCTACAACCCGGAATATCAGCCGGGCTCACCACATACGCAGTTCGGCCAGACACCGCCTGCAAACAACACATACGCGACATTCCCGGGCCATCCCACGGAGGATGACACGGCGCGACAAACCCAAGACTGGGTCAATAATAGAACGGAACAAACGGCGCCAGCAAATCCGTTCCAACAGTTTGCGGCCTTTATGACGGAGGCTTTCCGCGCCTCGCAAAATGGCGGCACTCCGCGGCAGCAGCCCGAAGAAGAAAACCGCATGGCGTCCCTTATCGCACGCCAATCAAGCGCTAAGGACCTCCCATCATACTACGGAGACGCCGTAGAGTGGCCAGCATGGCGCGCTCAATTTTATCAATCAACGTCTACATGTGGGATGACGCAATCAGAAAACCTAATGCGCCTTCAGAGAGCATTGAAAGGCAAGGCTCGTGAAGCGGTAAGTCCACTCCTATTGGACCCCACGCAAGTACCGGAAATAATGGACGTGTTAGAACATCGGTTTGGTGGTGCTCACACAATTGCATCACTGATGTTTGAAAAAATAAAAAAGTTGCCGCGGCTTCCCGAAGATGCATCAAACGACGCACTTATTGAGTTTTCGGGTACAGTTCAAAATGTGGTGGCCTCACTCGGCAGTCTTAAGTGTGATTATTTATCTAACCCCGCGCTACTAAGTGAAATTGCATCGAAAATGCCTCTTGTGTTAAGAGTGGCGTGGTTGGATAAAATAGCCGATCAAGTGATAAGTGCGACAATTCAACCATTAGCCGCATTTCTAAAGCGGCTCACAAACGCGATCCCGCGTTCGGGCTTAGTTGACAATGCTCGGGCTCCAATGCGACCACGACGGGAACAAGTATATGCGCAAAATTCTCAAACTGATACGGAGAGCGAAAAGTGTGCACAGTGTTTAAATTCGCACAAAATTCACGAGTGCCCCGTGTTTTTGGGGAAAAATGTCCCCGGACGATGGGAAAAAGTAAAAAATTCCCGACTTTGTCATAAATGTCTAGACGCAAGACACCATACGAGAGCGTGCAAATATCGTGTGTGGTGTGGAGTGGGTTCTTGTCGGCTTCCTCATCATAAACTACTGCACGACCCGTCGCGTGTGAAATCATCTGCCGGTACCTCGCGCGATAGTGAAAACCAAAGTGTAACCAATACCACATCGTATGGACATGAATCCGTGCTGTTGAAAGTGATACCGGTAACCATATGTGGCCCAAACGGGCAAGTGTCAATTTATGCCCTACTAGACGAGGGGTCAACTGTGACCCTTCTAGACAGTGAAACAGCGGATAAAGTGGGAGCGACCGGTCCGACCCGCGGGCTCCGTATTCACGGGGCGAGTGGTATGTGTTCGTCAGATAGTACATCCCGGCGAGTTAAACTATCAGTGCGCGGAGACGGTGACGAATATGTTATTACGGCGAATACAGTGCGAAACCTGGACCTACCGCAACAAAACATAGCCGGTCGGTGCCAAGTGAAACCAAAAATATTATTGGGACAAGACAACGTGCATCTTATCGCGTCAAGAGAGGTGCGCGAAGACACAGAGAGAAGAATACTGTCCCGTACTGCACTCGGTTGGATCGCGCATGGAGGCATTCATCCCGTAGAAAATATAACGCTGAGCATTATCGGTGAAGCCGAGAGTGGAGACCAACAGCTCTCAGAGCTAATAAAACAAAACTTTGCAATCGATTCACTTGGAGTGACGTCAGCGACACGCGTAAATGCGACCATTCAGCGAGCAGAGGCTCTTATGGAAAACACCGCTCGGCCATATGACACCGACCGGTGGGAAACGGGCCTGCTGTGGAAAGAAGATAATACGCGCCTGCCTGACAACAAACAGTGCGCGCTAAAACGATTGTACGCATTAGAGAGAAAGTTTAAAAATAATGATAAATTAGCAGCAGCGTATAAAATGAAAATTAATTCTCTGATCGAACGTGGATACGCGCGCAAATTAAATATTCAAGAGGCGGCCATTCCAAGCCCTCGAAAAAGGGTACCTACTAAATTTAACCCGGCCGATATCGGTACAAGAGACATCGAGCCGCCCGACCTCTCGCCCACTAGCAGGTGGTTTTGCGGTCCCGCCTTTATTACCCACCCAGACGCTACATGGCCCCGTGAAAAGGAGCCAGTCATCCGACCTGATAACCAAGTTTTGGAGGTGAGGCCTCAATATGTCGGCCTCACAATAATAAAAGGAGGCGGATTACCTCTTATTGAGCGATTTTCATCGTGGCATCGGCTCATACGCACCACTGGATGGGTTCTCCGCTTCATAAGGAGATGTCGGCCGAACCCCGACAAATCATCAGAAGGTCCTCTGAGTGCCGAAGAGACCCGAGGAGCAGAAATATTATGGGTAAAGAAATCTCAAGCAGACTCTTTCGCGGCCGAAATTTGCGCTACCCAAAAAGGCGATACACTACCCGCCGACAGTCGCTTGCGAACGCTAACGCCTTTCCTTGGCCCAGATGGCATTATACAAATGGGCTCACGGTTACAAGCCCTGAAAGGAGTTGCCAGTGGAGTACGGACACCAGTCATCCTGGATGGTGACGAGGCATACACTCGGCTCCTGATCCGCCACTATCATCAAATGGCGGACCATTCGAGCACCGAAAAAACCATGGCGGAAATCAGAGGCAGCTTTTTTATATTGAAATTGCGCACCAACCTTCGCCGAATAGCGCATGAATGCCTAGTATGCCGCATTAGGAGAGCTCAACCATTGCCACCACTGATGGGACCATTACCGGCTGCCAGGCTTACACATCACGTGAGTCCCTTCACGCACTGCGGCCTAGACTATTTTGGCCCTATGGAAGTAACAATCGGTAGGCGTCGAGAGAAACGGTACGGGGCATTATTCACCTGCCTGTCAACCAGAGCTGTACATCTCGAGCTAGCGGCCTCACTAAGTGCCAATTCAGCTATAATGGCTATGCAGCGAATGTCAGCTAGACGAGGCCAGCCCGAATGTATATACTCCGATAACGGGACTAATTTCCATGGCGCTGATAAAGAAATCCGAGACGCGCTGGAATCAATCAGTCGAGACCCCAGAGTACAAAACTACATTGCAACACAAAAAACATCGTGGAAATTTATCCCCCCCCTATCTCCCCACATGGGGGGAGCTTGGGAGCGCCTCGTGCGCTCTATAAAGAGAGCCCTCAAGTCAACTATGAAAGAGCGCTCACCGAAAGAAGAAACTCTCCTCACGGCCCTGGCAGAAGCAGAGTACATAGTGAACAATCGCCCGCTGACTCATGTCTCTGTCGACCCGAGAGATGAGGAACCGCTAACCCCTAACCATTTTTTGCTGGGATCAGCAGGAAAGCGGCCACACCTGTCACTGTATGCGGCAAAAGAAGAAGTGGTCTGCCTAAGAAAACAATGGCGAATCAGCCAGCAATTAGCAGATATGTTTTGGCGGCGATGGATGAAGGAATACTTGCCCACTATAGCCGCACGTCAAAAATGGCACCAGCCAGGTACCCCTATCAAAGTGGGTGATCTTGTGGTGATTGTAGATCCCGCTTTGCCCCGCAATAGTTGGCCCCGCGGGCGAATCATTGAAACAATGCCCGCCGCTGATGGGCATGTAAGGACCGTTCGGGTCCAGACCAACACCGGAGTGTACGTGCGCCCAGCGGTCAAAATTGCCGTACTCATGACGACACCAAACACGGGCCCTAAATCACAAGAGACCCCCCCACGCCGCCAAAAAGGAACCGGCCGAATGGATCGCCGCCGGACGAAAGCATCCCGTCACGTTCGAATTTGCTAGGCGCAGCCGATACTGCACCGGGAGGAGGATGTATCGAACGCAATACGCAATGTTACCCGAAGGCCGCAAAGCAGCTTTCTGACCATGGGAGGATAAGAAAGCTAGTATTTACCCGGCCGGCGAGTACTGAGCACAACGAGCGCTCGGACACAGTATTTACGTGGTATCCCCTCCCCGGCTGGAGAGCATTGGGCACATCGCAAGCCGTGGACTCAGTATTTACGTCGCATCCCCTCTCCTTTGCCCAGGCGAAGCAACGCCAAACACTGAACAGCGTTGGTCAGCCAATCAGCGCAAAGCCACTATAATGCTAGAAATATTTCTCTTTTCATACATAATTGCGCAAATTAATGTTAGATTTGCGTGAGTCTCGCCGCCATAATGCAAAATAAAAATATACAGGTTGAAAGGCTGGACTTGCGTCTATGTTGTAAAGTAATATTGAAATATGTAAACATTAATATTAAGTAGTTATAAGGATTTCCTCACACCACTGTCGGTCTGAGGACCCACTGATTCATATTGTACAATTTATTATAAAAACATTAAAAATGCTAGGGAAAAACAGTTTTCATGAGATGAAGCGGCGTAAAGAGTACTATTGAATAAATAATTTTAATATTGACTATTAAAGTCATATGAAAACACACGAAGCTGCGCAAAGATGCACCTCGTTTACGCGGGGCGTTTCATACGCGCGCACACCGATGTGTGTACGCCCCCGCTAGTCCTATATATACCGCGCGTAAAGCGATCTCAAGTCGCTCTCTTCCGACATCTACTCTGACCGCTTCACTCCTCTGGACTGCTTTTCCCGCTGGAACCACTACAACCGCCTTTGACTTCTGACCTTGCGCTTCCTTGGACTACCTACTACTCTCTCCTTGGATACACGACATCACAGCAACCGGAAAAGGCCCTGAACATAAAGCAGCTCACCGACTAGAAGATTCAGCACCCCTTATTTACAGTCAATGTAAAGGACTTGCGTCTGATACAAATAACATTATGGCTTTTATCGAGTATTCAATTTCCAATTTATTTTTCAGCTTAACTTCTCCTTTGCGAGTGACCTGAATGTACTGGGCTTACCGTCACAAGAAACTGGTGTTCGTAGGCAGGTATTGCGACACTAGGAATTACCTACAGTATCGTGGTATTTGTCAAATGTATTCACACCCACCTGAATACGAACACCAGAACAAGGCAGCTACAGACAACAGACGCATGGGCTACAAACTACATATGACGGGCGACAAGATGGCGACCTGCCTGTCGATTCCTAATCGATATCAAACCTCTTGTTCCAATTTAATTAAATTACATTCTAAAATAAGATGTCAACCTGCCGCTAAATCGAGTTACGTGAGTTTCTCGATCAATTTGGAGCACTGAATAAGGTTATCGATGGCGGATAATTAATAACAGTTAGATACCTGCAAAAAGTGTCTCTAATCTTGTTATGTCATTAAGTCTGTGGAAAATTACTCAAATAGTTACGTTACTTGGGAATATTTTGAAGGCTCTAGCTGTGAAATATTCGTATTCTTAACTGGCAACATTTGTTAAAACAAACGATGAATATCTTCCAAAAGTAATCGATCTAGATACTATACCCGTGTTTATTCTGATTGTGATACTACACTAAAGCAGCTGTTTTTCCCCTTTACCTTCTGTTAATTAAAACAAATAATATGCCTTAGAGTTTTATTTACGATGGTTGTGAACTCATTTTTAAAATTTCAAATTGAATCATAAAATTTAACCATCGACATCATAACATACTGACTTATTCCGCGGTCGATAGGTAAGGCTGTTGATTAACAATCCAAAGGTCGCTGGTTCAATCCCGGCGTGCGCAAGTAAATTTTATTTGATCATTATGTGTTATTTCACAATTTGCTAATTTAATAGAAGGCACTCTCAGTATCGCCCTGGTTTAAGACAACCATTCGGAATTCAAACGTTTGTTTTGTGACTAGATCTGAATAGCCAGGTACACTCCTACCTTCCTCCCCACTACCTTCTTCCTCACAATATACCCTAATTGGAGATACCGCAGCCTCACTGGCTCCAGACGGTTGGAAGCAGTTGAGACTCTTTTGCGGTACTCAATTTAAAAAAAAAATAACGGCAGCGTCCATATGAATATGAAGTGAAATTTAGCACTTTTATACTGACTTTTTCTCACTGTCTTTCTATTATCTATAAGAAAATGAATAACAAATATCAATCATTTTTTGCAATAAGTTTAATAACTACGAACATTAAATAAATCGCCGAAGATAGCTACTAAGTTTCTCTAACGAATTATCAATCCCTGTCGAAACGTTTTCAATTCGTTGTTGATTATCGAGTCGAGATAAAATTAATTGCGCGTTCGATCTCCGCGCGTTCAGCGATTACGCCCGTTATAAATAAAAGCGGGCAATCAAATGATAACAATTCGGTAGCAGGTAATTACTATGTATGAGAAAATCGCCTAGAATAAATTGTAACCAACGAAAGTCTAGGCTGGCTCGAGACATTGATCAATTCTATAGGCCCAACGGTTGCTTCCGTTTTTTGAGTTGCCCCGAGTTCTAGCCGAGAACTAGTTTCGTGCGCACTTGCACGAATTTGGTCGCAACTTTAATTACACAAAATACGGCCGCGCTTTTAGCTGTACCCATGTACACAATTTAATGACAAACGGTAGTATTCTCCGCATTAGATCAGATTAAATTGAAATTCATAACACTATAGTTATTTCAGTAATTATTAGAATAAAACAGTTATTTTCAACACATCTAATATTAGTAGATAACTTCGTTATGAACTGATTTTAGGAACTAAGGGTTCGATCATCCTAAAAGATTAGGTTATAAGTTGAACTTTAAAAAAAATAAATATGGGTTTACTAAGAAAATAACTAAATTCTTGTAAGTGCAGTATCAAAAGTTTTTAAATCATTAAACAAACACATCAATTGACAGAATTGGTTTACCTGTTAGCTCCTCGATTGTAACTCAATTATCGAGGTTATTGTTTGTGTTATAATCTCGTATTGCGCTTCTTTCTTCTTTGACCAACGTTTTGGACGTCGTTATATCGTACGTCGTCCATCATCAGAGCAGATGCAGACCCCGTAACATGATACGTAACGTAACACTGTAACATCAGGGCAGATACAGGACACTGTAGCGCTGTCCGAAACGTTGGCTAAAGAAGGACGAAGCTAAACACGGCACAATAACTCAAAAATTAATCACGATAATGCTTTTGACCGTAAAAATTTCAAATCACACCCATCTAAAACAAGTTTACTATATTAATAAAATGATGTTTCACGGGAAGTTGACACTTCACTATTTCAAAAAGCTTTGAAATTCCTTATACGTGTTGCTTTTTTTGATACTTAGAAACATGCAGGGCTGATCGGACTAGAAATCACAGTATTTTTAAACTTTAATTGATATCGCTTTCCGAAATTCACGAAAGAACAAGATCGACCTCAATATTATGCTAAAATTATAATTAAGTTGTCGTATTCCAAATGTACGCTAACCACAGTTATAAAGCTGTAACATTAAAAATGCGGTTTTAATATTCAAGACGATCAATAAATTTAAAAAAATATATATTGTCCATTCAGAAATCCTGGTAAATCAATCAATTTTATTCGTTAATAAATTATTTATGTATTCCCATATTATAACGAGTATTTGTATTAAATTACTTAATCAAGTCACCTGAAGTGCTTCCACATTCAATATGTTAACGAGGTTTTTGCATTTTATTTAAATAATTCTAGTAACGTAGGCGTAGCTTCAACACATTTTTGACAGAATGTATTATTTGACGTTATAAATTATGTTAATATGAAATTAAACACGATATGTGAATATTGAATGTAAACTTAATTATTTGTTTGTTTATTGACTGTGTCTGTGTTGTGATCTCAAGAACTATAGCTAGAACACGTTTAAATTACTATTTCGTGATGAAAAGAGACCATTTATCAGCATCTGAACAACATCAGGTGATTCATAACAAGTGGATTGTTATGTTTCTAATGACGAGCATCATAAAAAATGTAGTCGTACAAATGTTTATTTTATTTTTATTTAAAACTGACGTTTGTACCCGGCTCCGTCCAAAATCATTTATACAAATATTTTTTATTTTTCAACACAGGACCATTAATGGTTTTTAAAGCAATTAATTTCATATACATGAAAAATAATTAAAATTATTGGTAATCCGGTTAAAAACGGGATTGCAGGCCGTTTCCTGATAAACTTTTAGTAAATTCCCAATATATCGGAATACGTATTCACGCACCTGGATTTGCTAATTCAATTTATTGATAAATTGGTTAAGAATGGGATATCAGGCCGTTTCCTAATAAACTTTTAGTAAATTCTCATATATCGGAATACGTGTTCACGCACCTGGATTTGCTTTGATAATATACAATGTCGAAATGCGCAAATATTATGACTTTTTATAATCTCGTGTTTTGAAATCGTGATAATAAATTCGAATTTTACTTAAAGTTTATCAGGATACCTATCAATTCATTCGTTGATGGCCTATAATCCCGTTTTTAACAGGAATACAAATAATTTTAAAAGATTTTTTTAATACAGTGGCAATATTTTTTTATCAGGAAGTATTTTTAATCAGTGCACGCGCTTTCGGTAAAATTTTAAGATCACTTGTCACGCTCATTACTGATACGTCATACATGGAAACTACATGGACGAACCGTCAAATCTCGTGAAATTTTGAAACTTTGATTGATAAAAAATACAAATTTAATACAGTATTTTCTATTCCCGGATGTAAATAGTTAGATTTTATAATATATCCTAAAACATTACCATTTTTTCATGTTGGGACGACAGATAAGTAAGTACAAATCAGTCTACTTAAATATTACTCCAATCCCACATGGTTAACAAGTTTTTCCATTACGTCTGTAGCAAGATCATTATCGGAGAAATGTATATTGCGGACTGTGAGATCTTAAAAACCGTCCAATTTACATGAAAAGACCTCCAATCTTAAAATAGTAATAGAGAATTATGTGACAAAGTCAATTAACGGAAACATCATAAAAAGTCAAAGAAAGATAAGAAATTACTGAGTATGCTTCCTTGATTTCTATCGAAGAAATAATCGATACATTCAGATATTCAAAGGTTAAAAAGTCCGAACATCAATTATGAATTCGTTGACATATATTATGGAGGTCTCATCCGCGTAAAATTGAGTCGGAATGGCACTTTGTACGCGCTCGGAGCGGGGCTCACCACACAGCCCCGGCGCGCGGGACTCGGGGCACAATAAATAAATGTAAAGTTTCAAAAAAAAATCCAAAATTGCAATTATGGTAGAATCAGTAAACTTATTGTTTAGGAACTCTGTCAATAAGTAATATCATAGTATAAGTCCGTGACCAAGTCGGGACACGCTAGAACATTTCCTCTATGATTTGCAAAAAGGTGAGCTTTTACGTTGTTTTTCGGGTAGATACCTACCTTTGATTTTAACAAGTCTTGGATGGTGGGTACCTTTACAATGCGTGAACATATGAAGCAAGAATGTGTTATCATAGAATATTTTTTCTATACCTGGGAGAATAGGGCGACGTACTATAATTATATCGAAGTATGTTTTTACTAAGATTTTGTGAATAAACCAAACATATCAGCTCGGCACCGCCTCGCCGCATTTCACAAGCTTGTTCGAGGCGAAACAATTACGTTACTATGCTGATTCGTGTGCGATGCAGTGCAAAGTTTCGTACAAAGAAGTCTGAACGGCTCAAGCTAAAGCGATTCTAATCCGGTGCCGGGGTGATATGAGCACGACAACCTTAACCAATACATAAGTCATTACAGCAAGGTCCAAGGTACAAGGAAAAATTTCAACTCTATCAACAAGAACTAACCATTGGCATTTGTAGCGATTCAGCTTATAACTCAGAGAAGAAACAGGGAAAAATAAGTATTTTTGTGAATTCGTACTATGCAGCTGAGATATTTCCAAGAGTGTTTGAGCTTTTGTATTCCAAATAATGTGAAAACAGCAAATCCAAGCTACCTGATGTCAATAATGTTGTCCGACCTTCGATAGGAGCGGAACAAGTAGAATCTCTCTATAATGTCACGTATTTATTTTATTTTATTGACTTCATATTAGTTATTCATAAAATTAAGCTTACAAATTACAGGTAACTCAGATTCCAAAATCACTAGATCCTGGCCGTGGAAAAGCTTCGTTGTACTGAATCTCTGGACTCCAAATATCTTAATCCAGTCAACCACACGGCCTTTCTATAGCACTATCGCACAAGAAAAAAAAAGTAATTCTAAAAAAAAATTCGTTGAAAAATTCTGTTACATATACTTCAGTCCATTCTTTTGTTTGTTGTTATTATGTGTTATTCGAAGAACTAAATTTAAGTAGGTTTATCAAACTTAATTTTCAAGGACAGTTTGATAATGGCCTTGAATGCCAAAATACCTGCCACGAAAAATAAAACTAAAATACTTGCAGAACATAACAGAAATAAATTTGAATTACTTTTAAATTTTCAATGCTATTTCGCAAACAAGTTTCAAGCTTAAGTAACGTGGTTGGCTTTGTTATATCATTGCAAGCTGACGTTTAATAAGGTCGATATTGCATCAGTCGATAAAGCTGCAGAAGGCTTACTGATAAAGGAATCTACTAACTGCGTGTTCTGTATTAAACAAATAAATAATTCTGGACTTGTATGAATTGTATTCAATCACGACAATAATTATTAATCTATTTAATTTGTCCCGATCATCAATAAATTCATGGCCACCCGGTCAATAGAAATCTCGGAGGATTATAAACATGTTTAGAAAAAACTGGAATTGTGTGAAGCTTAGTGCCGAATAAAAAATGTGGTTTCTTGCGACAAGTTCTTCTCAGCCGCGGCCTATCGCTATCGCGGTATGGCGGTAGTCCAGCTCGGCGTCCAGCGATAGCTCGCAAGTTTCGTAACTCTTCTTCTGGTGCGATCGTGTGGGTATTACTATTATTCCGTTTCCTAGATATGGCTAGCTCTTCGTTAGGCGACCATTAACAGTTGACACCGAGCCGTTTAATACAATTTATCGTTTTAATGGTGCGACGACCAAATGGACGTTTATCTGTCCATTGGAAGACAACGCTGGTTTTACAGCTATAGTCCACAGTGGGCACTAGACCCGGTCCACTGGGTGTCTGATATCCCAATTCAAAGAGCGGCTCAATGAAACGACTATTTGGCAAGAATACATAATACCTGCTTAATTGGGAAAAGAGAGAGTTACCATATTTATGACCCGGTCATAAGCTAGAAAGAAAGGTGTAATACCTTCTGTCACATATCATAATGCCAGGCAAATAAATTCCAAGCCCATAAAATTAAGATGATTCCCAACAATAAGGCACTTAAGTATGTTCTGGTTATTTATGGCCGCTTATTAATTGGAATTTTTCGATTAGATTATATATAGTAAGGTACTCAGTTTATATAACACGTCTTTTTATGAGAGCGAATAAATGTTAAAATAATACAGTTACTATATGTTCATATATTATAATATATTCTAATATAACATGAGGTTAGGAAAAATAAATTGGTTTATGTTGTCATAATTTGAGTGATAAAAAGTTTTGGTAAAGATCGAATATGACGAGTTATCAATTAAATAATGATAATGATAAAAGTTAATAAGTAAAATTTATAGGCAAAATTCTGAAACAGTCTACTAACTAATGACGGTACATTGTAGAACACGATATTAGAGAATTGAATTAATAGATTTAAAAACAAGGGATCATTAAATTTTAATAAAAGGTCAATAAAAGTAGCTACCCGACACAAAAAAACCTTTTTCAATGTCACCATTCTAAAACAAATTATTCATCACACTCGTCAGTTCCCCGCCTAAACACCTAGAATAACAAGCGAATTTGTATAAAAAATGATATCGACATTTTTAACATGATAAATTTGATGTTTAAAACAAACAACAATGGTTACAAGTCACAATATTCTTTCTGATAATTTTATATTTTTTTTAAATCTTAAAATTATAATATAAGTAATTCTTGTAAGCAATCATTGTTTATTACTCACAATTATATGAAAATTAAAATTATTTTATGTACCTATTGTAATAGCTTCGTGACAAATACAGCTAAACAATTTTTTCAATTCACAATATTATTTCTGTTAATTTTAGATTTTTTTTAAATCTTAAAATTGTAATGTAAGTAATTATTGTAAGCAATCGTTGTTCATTGATAACGAAACGAAAATTTTAACCATTTTATGTACCTAATGTAATTGCCCCATGGGCGGATGAAATAGTATTTTTTTTTCTAAATAAAATAATGGTGGAATAATCAACATCCTACATGACCATAATAAAAACGCATTACAGCAACGATTACATTAAAGATTTTATATTTTATTTATTTTTTATAATATTGATTACATTTTATGCTTTTGACTGTCCAACTGGGAAGGATTCCCGTTTTCGGACAGTATGACAACGATTTACTAGTTCTTGGGACGATGAAGTCAGTCAAATGTAATTGATTTTTTTTTTAAATGAGAGGATTTCCGATAGGGTGATAATTTTTTCCCCACCTGTTACTAAAAAAGTCCCAGTGAGAGGTCGTATGTTACATCGCCGTTCTAGTATTTTTTTTTCATACCATTTTTTCTCTGGGACTACTATATTAGATTGTATCAACAAAATTTATTATTAAGGTTTCAAAATTTTTAATGAACTCCATTTACATGTTAAGGAAGCCAAAAGTCTTGCAGTTTTTCGTGGGTTATGTCTCAATGTTGTGAAGTCCAAATATTAGTATGTAAGTAATGGAATATTATTATAGTAGTTTTAGAATAGATGTACACTAGATATAAAAGTTTAAATTTTATAACTAAATATAATATACTTAAAAAGAAAAAAAAAGAGGCAGGACTGCATAAAAACTTTTTTGTTGTTATATCTAGGATAAATATAATCATTTTTATTAGAGGTTATAAAATCACACACCAGCGTATTCATGAGGTTAAGTAAAGAAAAGTGATATTTAAACATGATAAAAGGTTTTAAAGAATAAATTCTTTCCATTTACATAGAAAACAACACAACATTAACGCTACTCTCACAAATGTGCTTATGTTTCTTACGTAGAAACATAGATATATTGTTGAATTGAGCGTGGGCGTAGGTCAATTTTTTTCATAACAAGGTTGAGTACCTTTGTTTATATTTTTTTGTAGAACTTTTTTGTTGCATAGGTATTTTTAATATTGTATACCTATATTAGAAAACAAGATGTTGTATAAAAAGTAAGAAAAATATATATAATTATGCGTAGGTGTGAATGGGTGTATATTTTCACATCGTTTCTCGACTTTAGACTTCGGTGATTTTTTTTTAATGTAATCCATTTAAGATTTCACAAAACTTTAAAAACATCGTTAAAAAAGTATTTTGATGAAAAATAATTTAATACCTAAACATCATAAGTAAGGCAAAGGTGCTCAGAGCTGATTGGGTGTGTAGTTGGTGCCGTGGAATGAGGTATTACGGGGACATCTGATCTCCATTCCGTCCTTACTGCAAATCAGTTTCCGAAAAGGATCAACGTCCGAAATTGAAGAGACCCGCAGGCTTAGTCCCTGTCCGGCATAAGATCCGGCGAATTTCGGACCCTTGTTTGTCGAATCACGTCCGGCCGCATGCAAATAGTTGTATATTGGCGGAAGCGGAGATCGGATTCTGCGGGGACTTTGGCCTTTTATTGTGAATTATTGTGATGGTCAACTCCGCCCCGTCCAGAGCCTTTACCTCGCTACCCGCTGCTCTACCTAGTACCTAGGGCGGATTATCCGCCCTGACCGGCTCCTTCATACCCTCACCCCTACACCGGAATCCGGGCCAATTCCCAGGCTTTATTATAGGAAAACACCGAAAGAAAGTGTGTGTTTTGTTGGTTGACTTTCCACTCTATTTAAATTGGTTTTATAATATATAGATTTTCTGCCAATAGGTTCACTGAGAAATTCTGTGACGGAGCGATAAGATTCTATGTTTTGAGCCCAGAGGTCGTCATTTATAAATTATTTTAAAAAGTCAACACTTAAAATTTACACATAAAAATAGCATAAGTACCTTTATTGTACCATAAAAAAGGCAGGGCTTTAGGTCCTCGAATAAGATAGTAGATTAAAAATAAAGTTATGTTCAAGATTACAATGGCAAATGAACAAAAAATAAAATAATGTATCATGTTGATGGTTAAGCTCTCTGAAAAGATGTAATTTCAATACGTAAAATAAGTGCTAAGGGTACCGATAGACTAAAAGAATGAATATTTGTATAGTTTTAATATCGAAAGCGACAAACGATTCACCCACTTCCCGGATAATATGTAAGTTAAGGAAAAACATTTATTCATTGTCCACATTCCCTTAACACTGTCTCCTTGATGCATAGACTTGGAAAGTCAATATAGTCCATCTCATAATCCGGATGAATTCCTTCGCGATACGATCCTCCATCCCCTCCCCCTCCTGTCCGGCGAGGAATGTCCTCCCCCACCCTCCTAATCTCCGGACCCTCCGGAATATTTTCCCAAATAAACAGAATGCCGCCGAGACACTTTCCCGTATTATGCCACATTCCGGGAAAGGGGTGTGACAACCCCCAAACGATCGCTAAAAAATGCACGGGAGATTTGGCGACTCTAAAAGTGCATCTCGATAAACTAAAGGTTAAAAAGGTAGCTTCGGTCAGCGTAAAGCTTAAGGGTGTCACATAACCCCATCCCTCAAGCCTCTTGGAATCTATAAAAGGGTGTGGACGAAGAACTAAAAACAAAATTACACCAAATCGAGTTTTATTTTATGGGTAACATAAAATTACAAACCAATCAATTATGAATTATGACAATGGCAATCCTCGGAATGAACCGATATGTATGTGTATACACACCATTATATTCTATCCTATACGTACATTCATACATCTTACCATATAAGAATAATTTATTATAATTTTCTCTTACTCAAATACATTAGGATCTTTTTATGAACTTAAGAATTTTACGTGGCCTGACTGCATGGATTATTAAGGCCTTTTCAGTAAAATTCAGGCTACGATATCGAACTAGCGACAATATCTCATACGTTTCACACTGGCATTCTGAATATTCATTATACATACGACCACGCCAATTAATTATCATTATTATGCTTATTGAATCTTATCTCTCATAATAAAATGTTTATTTTGTATGTAGTACTATCTGATTTATTAAGCCGTTTTGATATACTGGATGGTTTGATTCCCGGTAACTTTCAACGCTAGCTTTGTATCGACAAGTAGTGGAAGCTGTACCCAGGCTAGTTCCAGCAAATGAATTGGTAGAATAATGTGTCCACGCTAGTACGGGCGAGGACATAAATTAGAATAGTTGTAACCTACAGTGGAATGTTTGCATTCTGCACATCGCCATTTCTGATTTATGTTACGCGTTTGGAGGCCACCGGGTTTGCTTTTGCTCTGCTGTTACTCGAAGGTGCAACAAAAGACAAATGCACGCGTCCGATGAAATTGCAAATTAGATATATCCCACCAACACGATTATCCGCCAAAGGTTAAATTTAATTGCGTATCGATGACAAGTGGGAAATGTCTCGATCTCCTTGTGATTAGAAACCTGGAGTTGTCATGGAGATGTATTGATTTAACTGCTTACGATGCATATACCCATCTGATCTGGTGAATTTAATCGATGGTAATCCCGCTGTAAACACTTTTACAAAAAGTATTGGAAAAATAGCACATTTTCAAATTCTAGAAACTTGTTTTAACTACTCATTTTGAAACTTAAAACTACTCAGTCTCGAAACTACTCAGTTTGTTTATATTCACGAATGTGTTTAATATGACATAATCTGCTTAGTTTATAACAAAGTAATTTGTCAGTGGATTAGATATATTAACTGAATTTCGGCGCTCTCTATGTAATGTAGGAACGAATCTAGGGGCCGTATTAATATAAAAAATATCTCAGGTCTGCTATTCGATTAGATAATAAATTCATAAATGATATTAAATTACCAAATCACTGTGGGTAAGTAACTTCAAAAATGATCTGTTCTTGGAAGTAACCTCTATAAAGTGACACATTATTTCTAGAAGAAGTAATTTAATTTTTTTGTTTTGAGTCTTTATTTGCACCTTTTCGTTCATTTATATAGAATAGTTAATTATTTAGTTGTCAGACTCGCCCACGTGAACTTGCCATGTAACTTGTACACAAATAAGTCCCGAGATTCCAGATTTATTTTATCCATTTTACATGTTTGTTCGTAAGCTTTCAACTATAATGTAGTCAGGAAATGTTAAACTCATCAATTCAACCATTACCTGTAATTAAATCAGAAATAGCTAGAGTTGCTCATTGCTCAATTATTAGCATAATAAAATTAGATTTTACATACTATTTATTATATGCTATGAGCCGTTTATCATAATTCTTTAATAGGTGTGATTGAAAATATAATTATATAGAATGGTCATTATCAACAAATCAAGATACGATGATTTAATTTTCCCACTTATGTAAAGGGTTTTTTAATGAATTTCCGGCGCCTCCTAGTAGACGAATTACTTCTTGAAATTGCTCGTTTAAAAATAGGATTTTTTTTTAATGTAAGAAAATTATTTTTCTGTTTAGCGGTCTCCGTTAACTATTTTTATTTTAAATTTTTTTTTCTACAATAAACTACAAAGGAAAATAAAAAAAGCCTTTCCTCGACATAAAGAGACGAGGCTATAGTTATGTAAAAATATAAGCAATTGATAAAATATTGGAAATAATAACTAGAAGATAAGTAAGAAAAACGCAAGATTTTGCAATAATAGATTTTAAGATTTACAAAAAAACTTGGTAGTATTAGATATATTTTTTAATTTAATCTGAAATTCTTGGATATTTGGGATAATTTACGATTAATTGGGAGGTTGTAAAAGATTTTCTATTCCAGCATTCTTAAAATTTGGTAAAACAGGATCTATTAACCAAGTTTAAGGTTTAAAGAGAAACATATTTACTGGTTTAGAAATTTCATTCAATAGCACCCTTTCTCTTGTGATCCTATGTGCTGTGGTAGAACATTTGTTATGCTGCGCGACATCTTGAACAAGTCAAAGTTTTCAGACACGTCTAAGCCACAACATTCTAAGAGGAATGCGCATTGCGCTATCACTAGAGTTATGCACTATTTCATTAATAAAATAATGGTCAAGGCAATCTGGATGTGTGCTTCTGTATATTGTTGGATGTTGTGGGTGAAAAAGAAAATATATCATATATAACTTCAGATCAGCTGATCATACCTTGTTATTGTTGAATGATGTAATTTTACTGCATTATAAAAATATTTTTAACAATTCAGACTCATGTTCAAATGAACTAAAATGCATTGGCTTTTTTTCTTGTACATATATTATTTCCTTTCGACTTTACACCATGAGTTTCATATCGACGGATTGTATAATTTATATATATATAAATAACAGTTATAAAAAACTTTGATTTCTTGTTAAAAATCATGACGATATTACTTTAATAACAATAATCTCGTTTAACATTATTAAATATAATAACATTTTCCTCGTTTACGCTGACTTTTAATCGTGACCGACCAACACAAACAAACAACACGTCAACAACGAGTCACTTAAAACACAATTACATATAGTTAATATAACTTATCTCAAACATGATGATAAACGTTTCAGATAATTTACGGTTGCGTTCTCAATCTATTAATGTCCTTAGCATGCAACGCGATCGTCCAACAACGCCAACGTTGTCCAAATAATCCCCCGCATGAACGGGTTATTATCAAGACTTTTACCGAGTCTCCATCTTATTCCTGGTGAAAAGTGACGGAGTGTGACGAAATAAGATCGCGAAAATCGCTCCAAAGTGGCTGCAAAGTGAAGGGACACCCTAGCGGAATAGCTGCTGGGGTGGCCAGGGTACGGGTCTCCTAATGGGCACTATCACCCTTTAACCGGCTCTCCAGAGGCTCACTATAAAATATCGTTTTATTTTGGTCACTCCAACAGAAGATAGAAAGTAAGAAGTTAACACTATCAAATTTAACTAGGCAATTGCCAGGGTTAAGGTGCATTCGGAATGTTCAAAAGAGGACAAGAGGGTAGTTTCATATGCGCATCGGAGATTTAAGATTTTTTGTCCATCAATGTTTATTCCACCTTTCCAACCATCAAGAACCTTAGGAATTATGTAGAACGGTTTTTGAATTTGTTATGATTTCTCGAACATTTTTTTTATCAAAACTAATAAACATACAAGAAATTGCAATTGCATCAGTAGCACATGAGCTGTTCAATGGACACCTTTGCATACAATTCTGATGTTCTGGAACGCATTACGTTTTATGTCCCAGATAACTTCACCAGAGTTAGGCAGGACCAACCTACCAATGATCGTGCCTTTGGTTAGAATCACTACGCTTTCTTCTGAAATAGACGTTTTTCAGTCAAACCTCAGTGAATTCAAGATAAGAATAAGTATTTTTAACACGAGGCTGCATCGCAACTGATATAATTAATATACTCGAATGTATGTTATTAATATTAAATGTCATTGGAGAAGAAGATAATACTAATAAATCTAAATGAAATAATATAAAACAGTAGAAGACACAGAAAAATAAAAAAAGATAATGATCACAACTAGGAACTAGTACCTAGAATCTCTTGTCTTACCGGAACAGGCGTCTTAACCAACATAACCATTGGGACCTATTTATTAAACTTCATATTTGTCGATCTCATATTTAAAATTCACAATTAACAGTATCATGTTTTATCTAATTTTTCAAATATTTTTTTTGGCATCTATTTTTGAAACAAAGTTTCTAATGAAATTGGTATTTAATTTAGGAGTGTCTAGGAATTTTATGACCGAGCCGAAAATTATGGGAAAGGTACGAAGCAACCGAAAGCGGATTTTAACAGCAATAGCACGGTTATGGTATGGTACGTTGTAGTTGGCAACACTACTTTAACAATAATAATAAATAAATTAAAAACTATCTCTAAATACTGCCTAACAAACATAAAAGAATTATTATTTTTTTGGTAAATTAATGTTTTTAAGACAAGATTTTTTTTATGCATAGCACAAAGGATAACAATTATTTTTATAAGCAATAATTGTTAGCCTGAAACACTCATCCACATTGAAAAATCTCCTGATAAAAGATAAAAAGAAAAAAATAATGAAAAAAATAATTTTATAAAAATAAAATGTAACAAGCAGTAATTGTTGAATGAAACACTAGCATATATTGAATAATTTCGCGGGTAAGAGATAAGCCTCCATAGCTCAGTGGTCAGAGCTGTCGACCGGAAATCGAAGGGACACGGGTTCGTGTCCCGTTGGCGTCATGTATCTTTTATCAGGAGATTTTTCAATGTGGATGAGTGTTTCAGGCGAACAATTATTGCTTATAAAAATAAACATAAAAGAAATTATATATTGTTTTGTTTTTTGTGAGGCCTTCACGCATTTTTTTCTTTATTGGTCGAACTTTTAATACTAATACCTATCTGTATTTTGTTTTGTGTACTGAAACGTTTTTACATTATTATCGGCACTAGTTAAAGTTCAAAATTGATTAAACTTAACATTTAACATACTTGCTTCTTCTGATAATATTTATCTTAAATCGTTAATTTGTGTTGCATGGTTCGATCAATATTAAAATTAATTAACTGCATAACTGTTCGTTATGTGGCTAATACTATGTAAACACCATCGTGGGAGTCAATTTATGTGAGAAGATCATCGATGAATATAATACAGAGGATGAAATTATAAACAGGTACCTACTATTTATAGGTTGGGTAAATAGATAAAATTGAAAAGGTGTGGAAATATCACTTAGTTATTTAGTTATTCAACAAAGTGCACTTGTTGATGTGCAACCCACCAACTTTGTTGCTGTGTAACCTGCCGTTTAAGAGTATCATTCCTATCTCTATTTCTTAGTATCTTACATAACGTTTTTTTAGTTACATAAGTTTACTGATTATTATCCAATAATAATACAATACAAATCATATAAAACGAACTAAAAAAGAGTAGAAATTATTGAAGACATTTGTAGGAACCTAGCTACAAATTAGCTACATCAATTGAACAAAAACTTACATCAGTAATATTATAATTTGTGAACATTGTTCTGATGAAATGGAAGATTCATGCAACATCCTAAGTTTTTCAAGTTCCAGTGTATACTAGCCTTGATTAATGTGAATTTATAAATAGAAGTAGTTATGCATATTTTTTTCTAATTTTTCAATCCATAGTAACAATTATTCAATAACGAAATCAATGCGATTTATTTTACTGTAATCAAAATGTGTATTTTGATTAAAACACATGTATATTTAAATTTGTCAAAATGAAGATAACGCCTGATTTTCTGGAGACCTCCACAGAAAAAATGGTTCTCTCGTTGACTCTGTGCCCTAAGATCCAAAAAAAACCCTATCTAATAAAAGCTGGTTAATCGGTTGGTTAAACGCCCCATTAAGAAAATGGATGCGTCTAAAACCTCCATAAGAGGCAACTATAATGTATAATAATACTAATATGGAATTTGCTTGTTTGTCTGCAACTCTGGAAAAGCGATAAAGTGCCTACCTAACTTTAAATGTTTTTAACAGAACATTATTTTAATTGCTATTTTCAGAATTTGAACTGATTTGTTGAGAATTTAAATTTAAACGATCTGTCGGGTCTGCGCTGGTGCTAATATTATAATGTCAAAATAATAATTTTGTTTTTATTATTCCTCTTGGAAAACTTTTGTACTCTTTAATATAACTACACTTATTTATTTTCATTTTATTTTATTTATAATGTATTATTTATTATTATTTATGTATTATTCTCTAATTTTTTAAACATTAGGTACTTCATTCTAACACCACATAGTAATCTTCTAGATCTTGCACTCGCATTTGGAACATGTGTAGGTTTACATACCCGTAGTTGATATTTCGGTATCTCAAATAAAATAAAAAAGAGAATCTCTTGTTCCCATTAGACACAGGCAGCTCCTTCACACATGTCTCCGCCTATCTTGATGGCGTTCTGGCTTGACCCTGCGTCATAAAGCGGGCTCCCGATCCGAGGGGCGCTAAATTATTCACACAAATACGATGGGACCATTTCAGACTAAATCGGAATACGATAGACATCCCCGTTTTTTATCGATATAGCCACCCTTACGAAAAATATCACAGAATGTTTTGCTGTGGACGATTTTGTTTTGGAAATTTTTGCAATTGCGATTCATGATGGAAGTTTTTTCTGGGCTTTTGGTTTTTTCGTTTAATTCACTAGGTGACAAAGGATTTTGGTTTCGAATAGTTATCTAAACTAACTGACTGACTAACCATCACGCCGTTTCCCCGCAGTCGTAGGTAGAGAGAATAGACCGCCAAATAACTTGGTCTGCCAAACACTCTTGCTTCAGTCATATTAATACATTCTCTTCTGTTATTCTGACTCTTGACATAACCCTACTCAAGTATTCAGTTCACTTAATTGTGCCATCTCTTCCTCAGACGTCCCCGGTTTCTTCTACCATTCCAATCGCGTCAAATATACGTCTTACACTCCTTTCTTCGTTCATTTTGTTTTACATGCCTAAAATATCTTACGCCTACATCAGCCATGCACTATTTGCAGATCTCGCACGCACACCTCATTTTTACCACATTTCTACAGCATTCAGTCTATGTGTGTCTGTAGTAACTTTAGAATAATATTCCATCCATAACTTTTGATAGACTTTCCTATATTTAATCATTTCTAATCAGAAAACTTCTTCGTGACTCCAGAAAATATTTGACATTGGAAGAAAATATTTACATGGCTTTGATTGCTTCTTTTTTTAACAATATAAAGTTTTTAATCTGTGTTATAATAGTTGACTCATACGTTTAGTTTTTTTTTTAGAATCACCATTTTAGTAATGGGAAGGTTCCTAAGCACCTACTTAGCCTAAATTATACATGAAGGGCACTATCTACTATCAATTTATCACTAGTTTTGTATCATTTTCACCACCATGAGACACCATTGCTTACATAAATCATTGCAAGAAAATCACTAAACATAAGGCACTCCACATAAGGCACGTGCGCCGTTCTCATTTAGCAAGTTAGTTAGTAAATACTTGAAAATTGATAGAAAGGCCTGAGTAAATTATTATAGTCTCAATTTGACGGCCTCCGTGGACGACGGGTTAAGGCTCTCGAATAGCAATCCGAAGGTCGCGGGTTCGAATCCCGGTATGCGCAAGTAAATTTTATTTGATGAAATTGTGTTATTTCACAATTCATTCATTCAAAATAATATCTAGTACCTATATTGTAACACTTTCCGGAGTGAAAGATACTCTCAGTATCGCCCATGTGTTAAGACCAGCATTCAGAAGTGAAATGTTGCTTGAAATGGCTTTAGGCGTGTTTTGTGACCAGACCTGAATAGACAGGTACCCCCCCCACCTCCCCCTTCTTCATTTCCTCCCCTTACCAGCCTGCCATCAACCTCACAACGTACCCCAATTGGGGATGCCATAGTCTCACTGGCTCCAGGCGGTTGGAGCAGTTGGGCCTCTTGTGCGGTATCCACATTAAAAAATATAATTTGAAACACTTTATTTTGACTGCTTATTTATTTGCTAATTTGGAACAACTCACGTGCGTTGCGTGGAGTGTCTATTGAAGCATGGTACACCGTAGTAAAGAGTTGAAAAACAATTACTTCTTTAAACTCAAATTATCTTAATAGGTTTTACTTTGACGTAAATTACCCGCCGCTGTAACTGAAATCTCCTGATTATATAAATATAGGTACAATATGAGATTTTATCTTGATCGCCTAATAACCACGTAGTTTATTTATCTTTTCCGATATAAAACTCTTTATTTATGCATATTTGTTTTGTCTGGCCCCTAGGCGACCGTAGACTTCATTTGAGTGCCGTTAATTGCTTGTCATTTATGTTACTTTTATTCATGCGCTGTGTTAGTGTTTTTTTTTAAATTCATAATTTATTGAAATTTTACAAACTTTTATAAATTTAAAAATATTATCACCGTTTTGAATCTGCATTCATGACACGAGTTAGTACCTACTATAATTAATTTGAATATTCAAATATATACATTTTTTTTTTTATATGTAGGTATGTATATTTTTTTAAGAAATACAAACATTTCCGGGTTACAAATAACCTGACAATATTTGAAAATCTCCTACTACCACCACAGTAAGCGGAAAATTTTGCTTGTGCTGTAATGGAGGGCAGTCTGCCGAAGAATTGTCCACACTATGCCTGGGTGGGACCCAAGCGCCATGCCAACTCAGCCACAGACCGGTCTTTGGAAGATACACATTTTATGCATTCTTTTCCATTTCCAGGTTATCTAAAAGAAGGTTTAGTTCCTTGTGATAATTTCTTAACTAACTAAGATTTAAAATGAAATTATTTTTAGTTAGTTATATTAGTAGTTTCTTCACAAAGAGAAAGTAAATTGTCTTTTATCATTGAAGAAGAAGATAATACTAATAAATCTAGACAAAACATGAAACAGCACAAGACAAAGAAATATAAAAAAGGTGATGGTCTCAAATAGTCCCAATGGCCGTATGGTTAGAGAGGTTATTCCGGTAAAACAAAGATCCTAGATTCGATTCCCAGTGGAGACCGTTACCTTTCTATTTTTCTGTGACTTGTTCAGTTTCATGTTTGGCTTAGATTTATTAGTTAAAGATTCAAAAAGATAAGATAAGAAAAGGTTAAAAATTAAGATTACTTAAAAAAAAAATTCTTAAAAATTTATTTCTTAAAAATATTTATTTCTTAATTTATTTCTTAAAAATTTATTTCATAAAATTTATTACTTAAAAATTTAAAAATTAAGATTAAGTACTTAAAAATTTATTAAAAAGAGCAAAGAGGAAGACGAGCAGTGAACTAGTAATGTCCATGAAGCTTTTGGGAGAAATTAATTTTGCCTGAGAAGTGTTTTTTCATGAGACGTACGTCATACGACAGATCATTCAATTTATTTATTTTATTTTATTTGGTACAATATTTTTTACATTTTAAGTTTTCCAGTAATGTAGGCCTCACTGGGTGGCTTGCCCGTGCTGAGGCCTTCAATAGGAGTGAAGTTTGCGCTATTCATTAGAGTGTAAATGATTTTTAGTGGTAAGTCTGTATTTTAAAGATTATTACATTACTTGAGCGAAGAGAGAGTTTGACTTCGCATAACAGAATATTTGATTCTGTTTGAAGTTTATACAAAAGTAACAAAAAAATTGTTTTGATGGAAAATCAATATACCCACCGAACATTGTGTGCGGCATTTTAAGATAAGAAATTGAATTCGCAAAGGTCATCATTAATATGCATAATGCATTTGATAGATCATAGGTCGTAAGCAACCCGTGGCCCGCGGACCAATTCTAGTCGATAGGCTCAGGCACTGATTCAGCAAATTTCCCAAGTGTTCCGATCGTTGAAGTTACCACTGGATTTAGATAAAAAAGTTTTGCCATAAACATGTAAGTTTTTAGATTCTCACGGCCAAAAGCATTTTTGTTGTTTGTTTTTGGGGTGTTATGCCGTGTTGCGCTAACTCCTTCTTTAGCCGACGTTTCGGACAGCGTTGCAGTGTCCATCATCAGGGCAGATCCGGTAGATCATCACACATCTTCGGATCTACCGGATCTGCCCTGATGATGGACACTGCAACGCTGTCCGAAACGTCGGCTAAAGAAGGAGTTAGCGCAACACGGCATAACACCCCAAAAACAAACAACAAAAATTGCCATAAACATGTTTGGTTTTTGGTACCTATTTTAATTAAAACATCAAATATTAAACTAACGTCGATGTCAAACGATGACAATATATAAGACAATACAATATTGTCCTGTTCTAGATCCGTGAATGATCTCGAAAGCGCAGGAAAGGACTATGGGACAATACTTGGATAGGCGACAACGCACGTTACGAGCGACTTCTCGAAATTAAGTCTTTTATACCAAGATGTATTGTATTGTTCCATTTAAGCGACATTTTTAGCCAAAATACGAGATCCGAGCGCCGGAAACATAAATACTTACACGTGGAGCTACTGGAGTGTCATACTGTCTTGTTTACATACTTAAAATGCGGCCAGGCGCAGTGGTGATGGTAAAAAATTGTCCTGCAGAGATAGTCTGCCCGTCTATCTCTACAATGACAATGGGCCCGGAGCTGGAACAATACAATATTGTCCTGTATTGAACTAGGCATAACTCTGTTAGACAAAACAGTTGACAATACCTGTGTTAGACAAAATAGAAATCCATAATTAATTTGAGCATTGAATTATAGTTCCATTTAATTATGTTATTATCTTAGAAGGTGTCTCACAAAGCTCTAGCGACTACTGTTCGCAAAAAAATCTTAATGGTACAATTAATTATATCTACCGATACTGATTAAAAAACGCTTGAAAAATAGATCTAGTATTTAGTTCAATGTCTGCCTCTATTACGATAAAATAAAGCAAAGCTGCGGTCTTGAAGTTGGGATTATAAATTCCACCAGATGACATAGATACATTAGGAATGTTAGTTATTTTGTATCTGTAAGCGCACAGGAAATAATAGTGACAATTTTTTTTTACTCTTACTTTCGGAACATTTTCTAGTTCCAGGTGGTGTGTGTATATTCTTACAACTGCCAATTAGGTCCAAGTATTGTGGGTATATTCTTACAACTGCCAATTAGATCCAGGTGTTGTGGGTATATTCTTGCAACTGTGGTATAGATCCAGGTGTTGTGGGTATATTCTTGCAACTGTCGTATAGATCCAGGTGTTGTGAGTATATTCTTAAATTTATCGAATAGATCCAGGTGTCGCGGGTATATTCTTGCAACTGTGGTATAGATCCAGGTGTTGTGTGTATATTCTTAGATTTGTCGAAAAGATCCAGGTGTTATTGGTATATTCTTACAACTGTCGTATAGATCCAGGTGTTGTGGGTAAATTCTTACAATTGTCGTATAGAACTTTGAAAATCTTGTATGCCATTTAATAACATTTTTAAATGATTTTGGCACCTACATCCGACGGAGATGGAGAAAATAATAGTCATTGAATATAATGTGATTTGCAAGGTGCAAGTGAAAGTCGGGGACGCCAAAGAGGAAAATGATTAAATGAAAAAATAGCACTAAGATGAAAGAGTAAGAATAAAAGAAGAGAATAAGTAATTACTTACTAGTCAAATGAATCAATTTTTTACATTATGACAAGTAATGTAAATTTATTTATTGTTTTGTTCCATTTATAGTAGTATAGTATATATAGCGCCCTTGAGGTGATTTCTCACGAAAACGGCGCTATATAAATTAGCCAAATATTAAATATTATAGTATAGAGTATTCGCATGGTTATATTTCATTTGAGTGTTAACAGTCCAGGTAAAAATGTTAACGGAAATCATATTATATATGAGTGAACATAAAGCAGCTCTTTGCAAGAAAAATTCTGGTTAATTTTCATAAAAACTATACAAATCAAAACAAACCATACATAAACCCAAGTAAAGAATAAATAACTACTCAAAAACGCCTTTAGACAAACCACCTTTGGACAAAGACATTATAAATACACGACTTGCAAACAGCTATAGAATATACTACCAGCTAAGCTTGAACAATTAGAAACAATAACTAAATTCATACATGAAATAAATAATTGGATTGTTAAAATAGGTCGTCCATTATTACAAAACTACTACTTTATGATTAACCTACATTTCTTTTTTTTAATTATCAACCAGAATTGTTGTAAAAATGATTGATATATACACGCATTTATGTGCCTCTTACATCTGTCTCCGCACGGGTACCTCCTAGTGAGAGAGGCATCGAAAAAATATTTATATCATACTTTATATAATAAATAGTTTATGATTAAACTGTCACTGTCTAGATATGCTAAAAATTGTATTGATTAAAAAGGAGCTTCTGTTTTAAAATAGAATTGTTTACTTTGTGAAATACCTTTTCAACATCTGTGTAAATGGTATCAACTTGTGTTCTTTCTTATTCATTACAACTATATAGGTAAGTAGAAATGTATAATGTTATTAAATATTAATTGATTTGGTAGAACCTGCAGACAAGCTGTCATGGGATAGTTTTGTAAGACTACCTGTTGTTAACACTACAATGATAATATGCTTGTAGTTGTGTTTGTACAAATAAAAAAACAACATTTTCTGAATATGAAAGTGATTGAATCAAAGAGTGAGTTGTCCGGCGTACCACCTTCTTTGCCAACACCTGAGAGGAAATGACGTGATGGTTAGATAATTAGCAAACCTACTAGAACAACAATTTGTTGACATCGCAATAGTTTATGCATGAAAAAGTGTTTATTTTTGCAAAACAAATCTTTGAAGCCCATGTTGCACCCGATTACGATAATAATTTGGACTGATTATAATTCAAAATTTCTTTACCAAAACACTAAAAACTTCTTGCATCCTGTAGAGGTATATGCAATCAAGTTGACCGTTAAATTTGACAAGACCAACAGCGACGAACAAAAAGAAAGGGAAATATAATGACCAGAACGGAAACTAGAACGGTTGTGCATCAGATACGAAGGTGCACATTACAGAACGCAAGGTGCAGCGGCGCAAGGTGCGACCTGCCGGCACCGGAACCGGCCCTAGCACTGGCCCTAGCACCGGCCCTAGCACCAGCTCTGGCCTGGACACTAAACGCCCTTATACCCCCGAGCCACAAAAAATATTATTCACACCAAGTAGAAAAAAAATCTTACACAACTAAATTAAAAACACATTGAAAAAGAGTATTTTTCTGCTACAGTCCTGGAATATGGGATCATGCATGTGAGGAAACTTTTTGGTACGGGTTCGTAAGGACTTGGTGTGTTACTTACTCGGTTTTAAGTGTGCGTAACGATTTTACAGTCCATTTATCCAGGTGGCTGCGAAGACTTTCATTAGGATACCTGTTATTTCATGGTGCTTATAATCTGATAAAAGTGCATTCGTATGTGAAAAATTAACTTACTAATCGCTGACGTGCCGCTGACACCGTGCTGGAACTCGGAACCGTTGGATCGAAAATTAACTGGTTCGGTTTTTAAGTGCCATTTATTCAACGTCTTCTTATCGGTGGATTTCCGGTAGGCACTTTTTCGTTCATGCTTTTTTTATGGAAGTGTTCCCAGATTATTTCCAAGACAGCGGGGTAATCGGCTTATTATGTCGTGTTGTGCATTTATCAACATGTGAATACGTTTTATCATTATGACAGACGTAAGACAATAATTGTTTAAAACAAAGCACTTGAAAAATGTTTCGTTTACTTGGCTTTGCACTTAGTGTAGATCGCTGGTTTATTCTTCAGAATGTTGTGAAATTTTTAATATTTCGTAACCTCAATTGGACAGGGTTCTAACTTCACTTTTCCTTGTTCTGAGATATGAGGTGTTTTTTTCTGATTTTGTGGTCGAATCTTATGTAAAGTATTTTAGTTAATTAACGAATTTTAAAGATAAAAAAATTAGATGTAAACATAACATTTTAAAACATACCTAGACATTCATATAGAACCGTGTGCAACCAGCTAGAGCATAATAAATAGTTCATTGCACAGGGTTCTAACTCAATTACAAGATATGGCCACGTTCCAACTAAATATTTTGATTTGAGATATGTTAAACTAAAATACTTTACACAAGTTGATACTCAAAACCGAAAAAATCTTAAATAGATTATGAGAAATCGTATGCAAACTTATGAACATGGTAAAGCGAAGTTAGAACCCTATCCAACTAAAGTAACGAAATACACCGCACCTCGTAATCAACATTCATATTCAAAGAAAAAGGCAATTGCAAAAAGTTCAAAGTGATTTTAACCCTGTAAAATAAACGGAAGCTTTAAAAACTTGATGTTAGAACTTAATCATACAAGTATCTACAGAAATACAACATAAAGGCTCTGAAAGTTATTTTGGTTATAGAAATGAGCAAAAAACTGGTTTTCCTTACAAAGGTAATTTTAAGAGAGGGTAATTGGTAATTGGTAATTAGTAATTTTAATTTTAATTTTAATTATTATTTTTTTTTTTTTTTTAGGGCCATGTCAAGAGTCTGAACAATAGAAGAGTATGTATGAGACGATGTATGAATGTGAATGAGGCAAGGAGTGTGTGCCAAGACCGAGTTGTTTGGCGGTCCGTCCTCTCTGCCTACCCCTGCGGGGAAACGGCGTGATGGTTAGTTAGTTAGTTTTTTTTAGGTAATTTTAAAAAAATATATCAGTTAGAACCTTGTCCAACTGAGGTTCCTGAGGTTGCCCATGTCCAAAATGCTTTAAAGTAGTTCACACGTGTCTAGGATTACATGGTTAGTAAAAATTAATCAAAAAAATATTACCATGTACTGCAAATAAAGCAACTACACTTGTGTAAAAACACAGTTCAGTGTTTTCGAGGTAGATACTTATACACCTGTAGAGATGTTGCAGCACGATAATGGCCGAGTGTCCGCTGAAGCACCTCCCGAATATCCTCTTTGAAATACAAGCCGGATGGCACCGACATACCTACTGTTAACGCAACAACGTTTGTTTTTCATTTATAAAAGAATATAATATTTTTATTTTCATCAAAATATAAAAATTGTGATGTAATACGGTCTCACTGATGACAAAAAATAGATACCAAAATCTCTGATAAAAACATTCACACTGCGTTAAAATTGTTTTTTAAGAGGAGTTTCAATTACACGAATTTTGTTGTTGATGACTATAAAATCTTCTGGACTTGGTTCCTATTCAAAAATGTATTCATAAAAATGAATACATTTTCTACTGAGTCGTTAGAGGTGAGAAGCGTTGTCCCGGTAAGATAGAGATCCTGGACGGAGAAATATGATCCTGTTAAAAAGTAATAGCATTCCAATTTCATGTTAAAATATTAATCAATTAGAATATATGGAGAAAACATTTTCTTTTCCTAATAAATGTGATGACCGAATGTGACAATATTATTATGCCAAAATCAATAACAGTATTTGTATGAACACGTGTTCTGTCATCCTCATAAAACATTCGCTTTTAACTGATACTTTGTTATGTACTTTGTCAATTTATTCGTCAAAGGCCTGCAGTCACGTTTTTAACAGAAAAACTAATTATTTGACCAGATTTTTAATATACTAACAGTATTTTATATCAGAAAGTTTTTTCCGTCGCCATCTTTATTTTGTATATATTGTTCTATTTCGTGTTTCATTTAGATTTATTAGAATTATCTTCTTTGTAAGTGATTAAATTTTCTTCTTTTTTATTACGTTCTTCCATAAACATACTAATTTTACTTGTAAGAATAGTAATATTTACTGTGAAATAAATACGGTGTTGTACGATTTAATTGTAGCCTTGTCCAGTTTCTCTAAAATAATACTTCTTAGCGCAAATGATTGATGTTCTTAAAAATGTATTCCACAGTTTTCTTTTATAGCATGAAAACGAAAAAATCTTGATAACGCTAACAATCTACCCAGAAAACAATGGACCATTTTTATTAATTATAAATACTGCAAATAATAGTTTGCACAACATATTCATAAGCACCTCAAGTGTATGAAGATGAATTGCTCATTAAAATTCAAGAAAAGAAAGCCCGTTGTGTACTAAATGTTAATTGAGATGTAAAATTATTTTATTAATAGCTGATTGTCCGAAATTTCGTACATCTCTTCGTTTAAATATGTTGCTAGGTGTATCTATAATAATAAAGGTTCTTATTCATAGAGGCACAAAGTTAAAAAAAATAACACATTTGCTAATTAACTAACAATCATGACGTTTACCTAAGGGTAGGCAGAGAGGACGGACCGCCACACAGCTTGGCCCTTACTCCTCATTCGGATACTCTTGTGTTATTCCGACTCTTGTGTTATTCTGACTCTTGTGTTATTCTGACTCTTGACATTGCCTGACTCAAGTATTTGGTTCACTTTATCGTGACTTTCCTCTGAATTTACCAATTTCCACCATTCAGATTTGCGTCGTAAGTTTGTGGAAAAAAATATTAATAGTACGACATTTATTATTGTCACGAACATTCAAACACATTTATTAAATACATTGGAAATATCTTCAACATAACACTGTTTCATTTATCCTACAACATGGTTCACTCGTTCTTTTCCTCAAAAAGACCCTTCATAAAGAATCCCCAAAAATGACATGCACTCTTAGAATGTACACCGTACAGTCAAGTCAAATAATGACGCCGTAGAAAACGTTGATGGTTTATCAGAAATGTTCATACGAATATTTGCAATTATTCATATGATATTATTTTTATGGATTAGCTCCACACAAGAAGCCCTGATCAAAATAATTTCCCTCATGGCCTATGTCATCTTTGGGGATGCTGTGTAAAGGGTATTTTTAAGTAAATAAAAGCGATGATGCTGAGGAAGGAAACAGGTATGAGGTGTGGGCAGGAATCTGGGGGTCAGTGTGTGATGGACGTATGAATCCATTTATCCCACCGCGGTGCAGAGCGATGGGTAGATAGAGTCCGGTTGAAGAAGTTAAAGGGTCTCCTTTAACCAGTGTCTCCTGATGCGGCCTGTCACGTAGTAGGTAGGCAAATGTATCTAATGCCAAGACCTAGAAAAACCTAACTCTATGAAGCCGGGTACCACTACTAAGTGACCGAAGTGTTGGTTATCACTTAAGAGGTGTTGGTTATCCAATAAATGGTTCCCAAATTTCAATATTACGTTAAACGTTTAATGTCCTTTTAATTTCAATATTTCATTGGAAAATCTTTTGGGCAACCGTAATGGTTATGATAACAATGAGATAAAAAGAATTTGGCATTCTCAGACTATAAAAATATTACCATTCGTTATTTCGGCTACTGGCATTATACCTAACTGTCTCATTCAAAATTTAGGCGTATTAGATTATATAATGCACTTGCATAATGTTGATTGACTAGATGATCATTTGTGGAAAAGTGTGTGGAAGGGTTTAGTTTTTCCTATTGGGAAGATTTAACCCGGACATAAAATCGGAAAAGAAATATAATGAATCGTAATAACTTTGTCAAATATTTGGATCCATGATTTCGTCATTTTTCGTATTATTATTATAGGCAAACAAAGAATATACAACCCTTCTCATAACCGACAAATTTGCTGATGATTAAATGATATTGTATTAAAGATTGATAAACTATTCATGAAAACTGTATTTGAATAGGAGTCTCATTACTGCAAATAATAAAATCAAGTCAAATTAAGAATGCGTGTAGATTCATTAGTAAATTTTAACACGTGTCATAAAGTGCTAATTAGTTGGCCTAAAATAACGTAGGTGCTCATTTTCACGGTTAACAACCGCGCAGAGCGGAGAAACTGTGAAATGCCGTGGTTTGGTAATCCGGACCCAGTCTGCTAATTATCTCTAGGTTCGGGCCAACTCATCCGTGCAGCGAGCACCTCGTATCTGCGGCTTTATGGTCAACTGACTTATTCTGGCAATGACCTTACTGTGCTAGCACTACTGTACCTTTACCTGTAAAAACACTTCGTACTATATTCTACACACTGATTTTCTATTTAAAACCTTAATGAATAAAACTTTTTTTTTTTTTTTTTGATGCATTGAAACAGTTATAAAGAATTAATACAGTGTGTGGCAAGCCTACGCACGACGGAAGTGAAACTTTTATTATTCTTCTCGTTCTCTTTTCATTTCATTCTCTCTTTTTTTTCTGTCTATTGACATATTTATAAGTAGCATATGATAAAAAAAAATTAAAAGTTATAAAAATATGGGATTCAAACCCGGGTCCTGCATAACGAGTGTCGAACGCTCTGCCTCTAGACCGCGAGGAGAGATATTTCGCGCGACGCGGCGTTATCGGCCTTGATTAGTAATTTTAATGATTCAAAATAAAAATAATTAATCAAAATACCGAGCGACTCTACCGGCTCGATTTGTAAGCTATATTTCGACCAAAATATCATATAGGTACCGTAAATTAAAGTAAAGGTAAATTAACAAATGTGTGTAATTTTTTACTACATTATTACAAATCGTTGATAAAAAAAAAGAATTAATCAAAATACCGAGCGACTCTACCGGCTCGATTTGTAAGCTATATTTCGATCAAAATATCATATAGGTATCGTAAATTAAAGTAAAGATAAATTAACAAATTTATGTAATTTTTTAGTACATTATTACAAATCGTTGATAAATAAAAATAATTAATCAAAATACCGAGCGACTCTACCGGCTCGATTTGTAAGCTATATTTCCACCAAAATATCATATAGGTACCGTAAAGTAAATTAAATTTAAATTAACAAATTTATCTAATTTTTTACTACATTATTACAAATCGTTGATAAAAAAAAATTTAAAAGTTATAAAAATATGGGATTCGAACCTGGTCCTGCATAACGAGTGTCGAACGATCTGCCTCTAGACCGCGGTTATTACGTATTCGACCAAAATATCATATAGTCAAAATATCTAAAAGTCGCAGCACGAGAGCATTTTATCACTTTTAAAAAAATTATTATTAAAAAAATCACAAAAAGAAAAAAAAAATAGTTAAAGCGGGGATCGAACCTCGGTTCTTCACGACGACAATCGGGCCCTCTGCCTCTAGACCGCGAAGCTGAGTTTGGAGAGCGACCTAAAGTAGGTATATAATATTGGCTAGGCTCTTATAGCGAAATGATCACGGTTTTTCATGACGGTCATGAGTTGGTTTTACTCCGGTCCTCGAAATTGCATAACGCGCGTAAAGAAGTTACACTTCAATAAAATACTGTGTAAAGGAAGAGACATTCAAATGAATAGAAATTAGGGATAGGGAAACAAACCAATTAATGCGGAGAGCGGGAGGCGACGAGACCGTCCCACTTTCTGTAATTTGTCAATTAAATGAATCTGACAGTATAAAGGCAACTTGAATTATAATATCACCGTTAAGTCCTCGAAAATGAAATCGCTTGCGAACTCATAGTCCTTGTACTGGACGGGAGTCCGCACAAGACTGTAGATTTAGGCGCCGGGTCCAAACCGTGTCTTCAACCGATGAGATGCTCCTTTACGGCCGATGATGATGATTGTAGTTGATATTGTGATGAAATCTGCCTCCCGCACCCAGGCTTGGTGAATGTTGGGCCCTGGGTGTGCTGTTGTCTCTGCTCGCTTCTGGTGTTGGCGGTTTTCCAAAGGAGGGCCGGCTGGTCTCGAAGAGGTAACACCAGAAGATCTTGGAGCAGCAGACTTGGCGAGGTGAGGCAGATTCTTGAGCAGGAGTCACTTGTTGATAAATAAAACGCTTGGTTTTGGTGGTAAAGATGAACTAATTTATTTTCAATTTTGTGGCTGCTTATATTTAATTAGCCTGACTCGCACCCGACATTGGGTTTTGAGTCCAAAAGTGGTGGGGGATTGTACCCGCGCCAGATATGTGTTTATATGCCCCGGAAAAATGTCGCATATTCATTTTGCCGGTAGCACACTTGAAGGCAGTCGCTTAAATTTGAGAGTTAGAAAAGATTTTGAGCGCTTACATGAATGATAATTACATAGTTTAAATGCATAGTAGTTATAGGAATGTGTATCTTGACAACTAGATTTTTTGTTTGTCAAGATACGACAAAAAATAAGAAATGTTTGTAAAATAAATGTGTAAAAATGATCTCAAGCGATCAAATTTGTAAAACATGTTAAGTTAGTATTTTTCCGAGGTCCCCCGTAACATAGCGCTCAGAAAGAGATAAGATTCACTATGCTACGAGGTTCCTGGATTTTTGTACACGCAAAAAGGGTAAAAAATATTGTTCAAAAATGGGTTTACATATGGGTGAAAAACAGCTTTTTTAATATCTCCTCAGCGGTAGTATATCGAAAATAGTGTTTATTTGACTACCGCCGAGGGGATGAACAAGTAAAATATACATATTTGCAATGTTTAAAAATTGATTTTTCTATGTAATTTTTACATAGAAAAAATGCTGGACATTGATCCACGCGGCAGGTAAGCCGGCGATGTGGTATCGAAGCCATTCGGAGTCAAAGTTTTCAAGCCGCTTGGGCCGAAAACTGGACAAAAATGACCAGTGGCGGGGAGTGGTGATTTTGCCAGTGGCGTGGAGTAGGGACATTTTATAAAAGTAAAACAATTTTTATGAAATTAAATAATATGGTCAACTACGTCCGTTACACTCCCCCCGTTTAGCTATGCTGAACTAAAAAATAGGACGTTTGTTGGTACGGTGCAGTCCGCGGCGGCCAGTCCCTCTGGGATGGTGCTGGGCTGGTGGTACTGTTGAGGCTGCATCGGTAGGTGGAGCCGGCAGGATTACAGCGAGCTTCACATCGGGGTGGACGTAAAATCCGGTCCTCGTCTGGATCCTGGCGGTCCTCACTCGGCCGTCTGCAGCAGGGGTGAATGGAGGAACATGGTGGGCTAGCCTTGATGGCGGCAAGGGCCCCATCAGAGGGGGGGCTGGCTTGCTCCTGCTCATCTTGCAGGTGGGGCAGTTGTGGGCGATCTTGCGAATATTTGTTCGCAGTCGCAGCACATGGTAGTTGCCTCGCACCTCAGCCATTGTTCTCTCATTACTCGGATGATCGGCTTCCTGGTGATGATATCTTACTAGAAGTCGTGCATATGCATGATCACCATCCAAAATTATTGGTGTCCGCACTGCTTGGGGCACGTTACTGAGGGCTCGTATTCTTGAGTTCATCCTCAGTAGGCCGTCAGGTCCAAGGAAGGGGCTCAAGGCTTTGAGCCTACTGTCACTTGGTAGTGGATCTCCTTTCTGGAGCGCATTTATATCACGATAAAATGTTTCTTCTTGACATTTTCTTGCCCATCGGGCCTCTGCTTCCTTGATTTCATCGGTTCTTATATGTTTATCAGGTTGTTCGTGGCTTTTTCTACGACACCTTTTAATAGAACGATGTATCCAGCAGGTAGTTTGAATAAGATGATTGAATGAGGAAAATTTCTTGATGTCGGGCAGTGTCTCTGCCACAGTTGAAGAAAGGCCAACGTTTTGACGCCTTACTTCAATGTGCCTGGGAGACCCTTTCGCGGGGCCGACTGATTCTCTCGTATCATTTGCAGGCACAGATCCAGCTGGTACTCCTCGTACGGCCGCCTGTATCAGAGGTGCTCGCGGTACGGGGCCAGATGGTCCATGGGGCATGGTAGAATGCCACCGGGCATGGTGCCTGGGTGGTCTTCTCTGCAAAGATGCTGGCACAGATCCAGCTGGTACTCCTCGTACGGCCGCCTGTATCAGAGGTGCTCGCGGTACGGGGCCAGATGGTCCATGGGGCATGGTAGAATGCCACCGGGCATGGTGCCTGGGTGGTCTTCTCTGCAAAGGTGCTGGCACAGATCCAGCTGGTACTCCTCGTACGGCCGCCTGTATCAGAGGTGCTCGCGGTACGGGTCCAGATGGTCCATGTTGCACTGTATGAGGTCTCTCGGCAATGTGCCTGGGATACCCTTTCGCGGGGCCGACTGGCCTTCTCTGCGAAAATGCTGGCACAGGTCCAGCTGGTGCTCCTCGTACGGCCGCCTGTATCAGAGGTGCTCGCGGTACGGGGCCAGATGGTCCATGGTGCACTGTATAATGCCTCCCGGCAGTGCGCCTGGGTGACAGTGTGGCTCGTATGGCCAATGTGGTAGCTTCATCCACATGTTCAGAGGTCCCTCCGCCATGGGTGGTCCACCCCAACGCCGTTCGTGATAATATTCGCGTAGAATCACGAACGTCGCGCACTTCCCTCGAGACAATAAGGTGAGCATTGTCTTGCCCGATGAGAAGTGTGGGGGTGATGTAGCGACCGTGGTACCTCTGTACAGGAAGGCTGAGCTGCTTGATGGTATTTGCTCTGATGATAAACTCATCAGCAATTCCGGCGCCGCGTAGAGTGATTGGCACGCGGCGGGACGTTATGTCTGTTGAGCACATGTTTTTTGCTCCGTGTAGTCGTAGCTCACGGGTAGGTCCGGTTGTGCCGATTTTCTGTGCTGTGGTGGCGTCAATAAGGGTGACAGTGGAGCCTTCGTCCAGAAGCGCAAAGGTTTTGATCTGCCGCTTGGGGCCCGACAATATGACCCCCACCACTTTTAACACGGCACTTTCGGTGTGGCGTCACATATTGTGAACGTCTGCCACTGTATTGTTATTTTCACGATAGTTCGGGTTGTGAAGAAGTCGGTGGTGGGGGTATCTGCACTCCCCCACTCCGCACCAGTCACTAACTTTGCACTGTTTTGTATAATGTTTGTCATTGAGGCACAATCGGCACAAACCGGCGTCGTTCACTGTTTCAAAACGATATTTTAAGTCTTTCGCGGCGAAAGTGCGACATTCGCTAAGTTGGTGGCCATTTTCACCACACTCGACACACCCGGCGCGGTTGTCGAACTCGCGAACTTCACTGTAACTGTTTTGCACTTTTTCCCCGCTTCGATTATTTTCTCGATTATTACCAGACAAAATTTGGGGCATTCGATTATTACCAGACAAATTTTGGGGCTTTCGATTATTTTGCGCGAAATGTTGTTTTTCACTAGAATTGTTGTTGTAAACATTGTTTTCCCGCGATAAAAACCGTTCTGACGCGGCAGACGTGTTTAAACTGTTGTCACAAGTGTCACTTTTGTTCGAATTGTTTTTTCGCGAAAACTTTTCTGACGCGGCAGACGTATTTATGTCACAGGTATCACGTTGGCGCGCACTGTTTTTTCGCCAAAACTGTTCTGACGCGGCAGACGTGTTCTCTAAACGGTTTTCGTCACATGTTTCACGATTTTGAGCACTGTTTTTTCGCGAAAACTGTTCCGTTATTGAGAACGAATGTTCACGGCGTGGGCGGGACCTCGCGGGGTCAACCAAACCGGACTTTGGGATGGCGTTCGCGACGGTTTTCAGGAAGGCGGCAAACTGGCAGATGGTAGCGGAGGCCTCGTAGTGCCGCACTTCCATCAGCCACGCCAACCGCAAGGTGGGCGGCATCTTCCCCGCGATGTCACTGAGCAGCGCTGGATTCGTCAGGTAGCCATCATTGTTGAGGGAGCGGAGTGATGCCACCAGGTTCTGGACTGTGCCAGAGAAGTCTGCGATGTCCTCCAGAGAAGCCTCAATTGTGAGGTGGGGCAGCTTCTTCACCTTGTCCAGCATCAGAGCAGCGAGTGAGGTAGTCCCTCCAAATCTCTGCTCCAGGACTGCCAGGATCTCCGGAACCTGAGCAGGGTCCATCAGAAGGGGGCCGACGGCTTCTCGGGCTTTCCCCTTGAGGGCCCGCTGTAGGCGGATCAAGTTTTCGCTGGAGGTCATCCGACATGTGGAGGTAGACTGGTTAAACTGTGCCCTCCAGGTGGGCCACTCCAGTGGATCTCCAGAGAATGGAGGCAGGTCCTTGGCCATTGATTGTCTGGCAATAAGGGCCGCCATTCGTGGATCGTCCTCGATTGTGGGACGGGGGCTGTCCTGAGCCCTTGAAGCTCTGATGGCTTCTGTCAGGGCGGAGGCCAGCTGAGCCATGGGACTGCCATCATGCTGAACCCAGGCTCTGGTATGTTGGGCCGTTTCATCCGCCGTAGGTTGGGGCGGGAATCTCGGCATGGAGCTGGTACTGGCTGTGGGCGGGCCATCTGGCCGTGCCGGCACGCCATACTCCTGTTCGCGCAGTGGAACGGGCGGCACATGTCCAGATGGTCCAGATGGTCCAGGTGGTCCAGGCTGTGTCCATGGCACGTCCCACTGCTCCAGCAGTCCGGCAGGTGATCCTGGCGTCGGCGCTGGGTACCCCGGGTGGGGCAGAGGTACGGGCAGCACAGGGCCATGAGGTCCAGGCTGCACCAGTACTGGGCATCCCTGAATGGTCCAGGGTGCTGGTTGCGCAGGGCCTGCTGGCTCTTGCTGCGCTCGTGATGCGTACCTCTGGTCCACCAGAGGTACAGGTCCGGCTGGCACTTCAGGTACGGCTTGCCTCTGTTCTATCAGAGGGGCGGGCGGTACGGGGCCAGAGGGTCCAGGCTGCATCATGTTTGGCCACCCTGCATTGGGCCAGGGTGGCGAGGGCGGGGGACCGGCTGGCCTTGGCTGCGCCGCTGCTGTGTACCTCTGGTCCACCAGAGGCACCGGGCTCGGTTGGCCGGGTTGCACCCATCCAGGGCTGTACCCTTGGAAGCGCCAGGGTCCTCCTTGAGCAGGGTACCCTTCCAGGAGTACGGGTCCAGATCGGGCAGGCACTGCTGCTGCTGGTTCCTCGTACCTCTGGTCCACCAGAGGCACCGGGCTCGATTGGCCGGGCTGCGTCCATGCTGGTGGTGACCTCTCCAGGAGCTTCGAAGGTCCAAGAGGGGCAGGGGCTGCTGCTGTTGGAGCTGATTGAAGAGCTGCTTTGAGTCTCTCAATGTGCTCGGTTTGACTGCGAAGCTGTTGTCGCAATGACTCCATCGCATCCTCTTGAGATATGGAGGGCGGTGAGTCATGATCTGCAGGTGGTGCCATGTCAGGAGTAGTGCTGGGCGTGGGCATGGGGGTTACGTCAGGCGTGACGTGAACCGCAGCCGTGGCCTGAGACCCAGCGTCCAGGGCATCTGCAGATGGTGTTGAGGATCCATCGTCTTGGATCCGGCTCGACCGTAAAGTTGGAGACATCCTGGTTGAAGGCGTGTGAGAATCCCGGCTCGAAGGACCACTTGTACTGGACGGGAGTCCGCACAAGACTGTAGATTTAGGCGCCGGGTCCAAACCGTGTCTTCAACCGATGAGATGCTCCTTTACGGCCGATGATGATGATTGTAGTTGATATTGTGATGAAATCTGCCTCCCGCACCCAGGCTTGGTGAATGTTGGGCCCTGGGTGTGCTGTTGTCTCTGCTCGCTTCTGGTGTTGGCGGTTTTCCAAAGGAGGGCCGGCTGGTCTCGAAGAGGTAACACCAGAAGATCTTGGAGCAGCAGACTTGGCGAGGTGAGGCAGATTCTTGAGCAGGAGTCACTTGTTGATAAATAAAACGCTTGGTTTTGGTGGTAAAGATGAACTAATTTATTTTCAATTTTGTGGCTGCTTATATTTAATTAGCCTGACTCGCACCCGACATTGGGTTTTGAGTCCAAAAGTGGTGGGGGATTGTACCCGCGCCAGATATGTGTTTATATGCCCCGGAAAAATGTCGCATATTCATTTTGCCGGTAGCACACTTGAAGGCAGTCGCTTAAATTTGAGAGTTAGAAAAGATTTTGAGCGCTTACATGAATGATAATTACATAATTTAAATGCATAGTAGTTATAGGAATGTGTATCTTGACAACTAGATTTTTTGTTTGTCAAGATACGACAAAAAATAAGAAATGTTTGTAAAATAAATGTGTAAAAATGATCTCAAGCGATCAAATTTGTAAAACATGTTAAGTTAGTATTTTTCCGAGGTCCCCCGTAACATAGCGCTCAGAAAGAGATAAGATTCACTATGCTACGAGGTTCCTGGATTTTTGTACACGCAAAAAGGGTAAAAAATATTGTTCAAAAATGGGTTTACATATGGGTGAAAAACAGCTTTTTTAATATCTCCTCAGCGGTAGTATATCGAAAATAGTGTTTATTTGACTACCGCCGAGGGGATGAACAAGTAAAATATACATATTTGCAATGTTTAAAAATTGATTTTTCTATGTAATTTTTACATAGAAAAAATGCTGGACATTGATCCACGCGGCAGGTAAGCCGGCGATGTGGTATCGAAGCCATTCGGAGTCAAAGTTTTCAAGCCGCTTGGGCCGAAAACTGGACAAAAATGACCAGTGGCGGGGAGTGGTGATTTTGCCAGTGGCGTGGAGTAGGGACATTTTATAAAAGTAAAACAATTTTTATGAAATTAAATAATATGGTCAACTACGTCCGTTACAGTCCTTTTTACAATGGCGCAAAAAATTGCTGGCCTCGTAAAAAACTTACCTGCAAATTCCAAATCAGATAAACAAAAGTTCGGGCTTGTTTCCAAAATGTTTTATTTTACTAAACTATTTAGTTGGACACTTTTACAGATGTGTTATAATTTACCCACCTCTCTCAATTTTAAAGTCGGTACGCTAGGCGGTTCGAAAAGCGCCAGACTTACTTAACAAAAACGTACCTTAGGGAATTTTTATGCGTAGGTTCTGGAGGGCGATTCTCGTTCTTTTAGCCTTAAGCTAAATGATAGCATTCGTCAACGACTGCTATCGTTTGCGAAAGATAGCTGTCCGTCGCTTGCAACATCTTTTCTTAACTATTAAGCGATTCTCGTTCTTTTGATATCCTTACAAGTTCGATTTTGGAGAGACCTAGTAAAAAATCCTAAAGAAGCGTGGTTAAGAAATTGTTAAGAGATTATTGAAAACACAAATTGGTGAAATATAATTAAGTGACGCAAGGTTTCTAACTAAAACTTAAAAAAACAAATACTTTGTATTATAATGCATTTTAATAACTGCTTATTTTATTTATGAATGACATAAATAAGCCATTTATCGAAGATTTACGTTTTGTGAAAAGGTACTTACCTCGCTGGATAGTAATGACTTTTTTACAGATTCACCACTTCTAAAGTGACGTTTGCTGTCAAACTAACGCTGCCGAATGGCGGTAACTGTCACCCAAGTTGATTTAAGAATGAAAGGGATTCTTATTTCGTTGTGGTTAACTTCAAAACCCACAATTTCGAGCGCCAGCCAGAAACTTATTATTATTTATGTAGAAATTTTCAATGGTATGTGTAGTTTATTGTAAATTAAATCACTTATCTGGCTTTCGACATGTTACGTACTTTACAAACATCGCAATTACCTGATTCAATTCATTTAATAGCATTATTGTGCCACAAACAAGTCACTAATCATGTTTACAGTCAATACTTACGATAATATTAAGTTTTCTCTTATTAAAACTACGCAAATATTGCTAATTGTCAAAACGTCACAATTAAATGAAGCAAATTCCCCGCGAACGCTAGCGTTCGGCCGCCGAATGACAGGTCTAGGGGTACCCTTCGCGTAAGGCTAAAAATTTTGGCGCGCAATCGAAAATCTAAGGATTCCATCTGTCAACGAGAGAACCGGAATCGCTTCATACGAATAAACCGAGAAAAATCGTTAATTTGAATGTAAGGACGATTTTAGTGTCGTTAAGTAGAACGAGAATCGCCCTCCTGGTTATTTCAATATGAGCTCTTACGACTGTTGTTGTAGAATTCTCGACCCCTGGTGACAAAAATATGGTCACGTGGTTTTCATACAGCTCGTCGAAATAAAACCCAGATTTCATGTTAGGACAAGTCTATTAATTTGGACTGCTATGCACAAAGGCAAAGCTTCTGTGTGGATATTATAGAACTTATTATAACATTTATATGGTTTAAAAAAACGTTTAAATGTTAAAAACGTGTAAAAATGTAGGCATCAGATTGTTATGTCTATTCAAAAACATACACCAAAAATGTCATATTTTATATTTTCTTTGTTTTCATTTCATTAACCCCTTTTTATAACTTTATTTTATATATTTTATCGTCAAAGAAAGTTTTCACCATATGTTTACGCTTCATTCTTAACCCTTCAAGCCTCAAAAGCAGAAGTTTTGTAAACGTGTGTAAATACTGTGATATCAAAAACAAGGGTATTAATATCAATGTATGGCATTGCACAACCAATGTAAATAAATACTACCAAATATATTAAATTGACTATATTGTTAAATACATTATAATAATAATAATTGTTTTGTTATCTTTTTTGTAACACATAGATATAATGATATCCTTACAGGGATCTCCCATGCTAAGGATTTAATTTACATTTGGTTAAAATTTAGTAGTATGGATAATATAAAGTAATTATAAAAATATTGAATAGTGTTTTTCCTGAAATAATTATAAATATATTACAAGATGTTTTTATTTCAGTTGAGTGGTTTCGGTTTCAGTCTGTACTTGGTGTCAGTATATTATCTATTTCTGATCTGCCTATGTTTTGTATCCAGCTTTTTATTTTAGATTTAAATGTTAAAATATTGTTGTGAGTTTTGAATGAGAGTGGAATTTTGTTGTAGAGTTTAGTACCATAGTATGGGAAGTTTTTTTTGCCCAAATATTGTATTTATAGTTGCTTGTTGGCTATGTTTTTGACCATGAGATCTAGTGTTTCTAATGCATGTTGTTATTTCCTGTGTTTTGTGATTATGAATGTAAAGGAGTATTGCTTTGGAATAGAGTTGTTTAAATGACATGATGTTAAGTTCGTTAAAGATTTCGTCAGTGTTAGTTCTTACAGGGAATACTTTTTGATTATGGCTTTTTGGGTTCTAATTATTGATTTCAGGTTATAGTCATTTGCACTTCCCCATCCGATAATACTGTATTCTAAGAGCTATTAGCAAAGAACCATGTAGATCTTTATTAAGTATTTTTTACTCTGTACATTCTTGATGGTTTTGAAAAATATAACTTAGTTTTTTAGTACCTTACTTAGAATTTTAGGAAAAGCTTAATGCTGTGGCCCTAAGAATATATGTTTTTGTTAAGGTCACAAAAGAATAACGGAGAATATGCCTTTTTTAATGTATTCATTTGAAAGTGTGTTCAGCCATATCTCTGAAACTGCTGTATTTACGATATAGAGCTTTATTACACTAATAAATAGGCATTACCGAAACCGGGTTTAACTCAAAACATCAGCTTTTGTAGTTAGGCCCATGTGGTCCTAAACCCCCGAATTAGATCCATTGTTACACTAAACAGAAAATGCATAGAATTGTTCCTTTCTTCGGGTGCATAGAAACGTCCACAATACACTTCTACACCGTCTTCAGTGTATTTTGAATCAATCGACAAGTTATCAATTTCATTACAAAAATGTGGACAAATATATACGCAAATAAACGATTTATTACGTTTAAGCAAATATTTCAAAGGATCTTTCCAAAGTGAGAAAAAATATAAGCACCATAATGTTGTTTAAATGAAAGAAGGATTCGTGCACTTTAGACGCTATTAACTCGATTGGGCTCCTGAAAAAAAAGGCAACGCAGCTCCCGTTCGCAAATATGCTATTACCAAAGAAGTGCGGTCGTGCCTCAATAATAATTGGTACATAATATCTTCACAGCTAGTTTGACGTGGTGCGGGGTATTAAGAGCTAATTACCGGTCGGACGCACTTCGCCACTATTTTATACCTGTAGCTGTACATGTATCTACACTGTACTTCTCCGTAGCACTGGAAGTAGCCGTAGATATTCAATTAGGAAATGGAATATCCAGAGGCGAATTGGAAAAAAAATAACAACTTGTGAAGAAATGCGATGTGGGCGTGCTTTGTGATTCAAAAGTCTTGCCAATAGGGACTTTGTTAATATGAAATTCGAAAGTGAGAAAGAGATCGCGTGCTAAATCGGCAAGACTAGAACCAAAAGTCATTGATGTTGTAGCACCCAAAACTTCTTACGAATTACGGCTTCAGTTGACCATGAACGTGCACTGGGAATAATTTGAACGAAACAAATTGAATTCGTTTCGTATGGGAAATAACAAATACGGAAGAAAAAAAATACGGGATAGCCAATCACTTACCGCTGTATCTCTGCGAAGGAGCACATAACACAATAACAATATAGTGAGTTCCACTACGATACCTCGAAGAAATTATCGCCACAACAAAACGAATGACTACTTAAAACGATGTTATGCCCTTCCAAGATAGTTAATTTTATTCTTTTTACTTTCCAACTAGATTATGTACAAGAAAAACACCACAACTTGCTTCCAAGATATTCCCAATCCTTATTATTTTTCAAACTAATGCACTCGAATTTGCATTATTTCAATACTTTTCCTGCTAGGTGATGGTTAAGGAGTGGTAAGAACTGGATACATGACATGCTGGTAGAAACAAATATATCCTTACTTCAAGTCTTCAAAACCAAACAGATGCTTATATCATAATTCCGTGTGGAAGCTTTGTTTCGATACAATCCTTATTTACTTACTGCGCATGTACTTATTTACTTCTAAATTAACTTTTCGTTATTATTATTTTCTTATTGTTATTATTATTATTATATATTAATATCTACTTATTACTATCTACTTCATTCTCGTAATTATTATTTACTTTAATTATTATCTAGCTAATTTATTTACTTACTTATTATTAATATTATTGACTTACCTATCGGTTATTATTTACCTATTTTTATTTAGTTATTTTATTTTTTTTTATAATTTATTATTCATACTATCCATCTTTTAATTGTTAGTATGGTTACCCTTTGCTTGTGTCTGATAAGCCAGCACAGTTACCTTGTACAGAAGAATATTATTGTTGAATATTAATTTACTATAAACGTACTGCCCAATGTTTCTTTTGATGACATTTTTGTTTTATTTTTCGTACATTTGTTACTAAAATTTTGTTTATTTTTGTCTACCTGTCTCGAAACAACCGAGTCATTATCTTTTCTTTTTTGGGTTTAAATTTATTGTTATTATTATTATTATTATTATTTATAGTTTACATATATGTATTTTTTTTAAATGATGTAATTGTAAAGCTGCACATCTTGATACAGGAATGCCCTAGTGAGATGTGCAGAGTATGTTTTTTTATGCCAAAAACTTATTTGGAATAAATAAATAAATATATTATATTCCAAATGGTTTTAAGTCAGTGGCGTAATTGGTTTAGATTGAAATCTACACGAAGGTATTTCTACTATGTATCATCTATTCAGAGGTAAAATGGAACCCCTTTAACAAAACTGCGAGTTATAATCATTAGCTATGTTTGCTTCCAAAAATGATCACGAAGACAGGTTTAGAAAATTTAGACAGATTCATAAAAGTATAGTTTCTTTGAGAAGGTAAATGTCGTGCAAGTGACGATAACTAGACTTATCCTTAAGATGTTGCGTATTGATGTGTATCATGTAGGTACACTTCTGACACTAATTTCCTTGCGAAACGTCACTGATAAACAGTTTTTTAAAGTCTTATTTACACCTACATAATAATATTATGTGTCTATTGTTATTAGTGAGAGAAGGACAACAAGTGCGGGCGATTATCGAATTTAAATATTCGAAAAGTTTGGTAAATATGAAGTGCACCACATTCTCAATAAGTACATTTAAAAAAACCTCTCTTAATTGGTATTAGTTTAATTACGATGAGGTCATTTTCTTATGACAAGTGCTCTTTCAGGTTATTTTGTTCTTTTCCTTTTTTAATAAAACCCAAACTAAGAACCTATGAAATAATTTTGTAAAATAGGTTCTTCTTTGACTGGTTTAGTTTGAAATGGTTATAGTTACATTTAGGACTAACCTTGTTTGTGATATTTTTTTAATGTTTGCAGATGTTCTTATATTAGATCATACGTTTGCAGATGCTCTAAAATTATTCAAGGTAATAAGAATTGTTAATAATCGCCATAAATTGTCAAAAAAAATTTTCAAAATTTTTACATGTCATGATAACATAAAAGATTTGCTCAAGATAGACTTAGTTTTGATAATTTATTGAAGGAGCGTTTTGACATAATTATGGGCAGTTTGCCGGCCCAATCCGTACCCGCCCATGCTCCCCGTTCTCAGCATCTCGTGCTCTTATTGAACTCCTAAACGCAAAAGGTATAATTAAATCGCAAATATCAGTAATCGTAAAGGCTCTGACCAGGCCATTATAGATTAGCTCGATACGGCGGCCATAGGATCGTTATTTCAATTACTTTAATATTAGCTGAAAACACTTACCCCCAATTGATTACTTCATTAACATACTGCCTCCCTTAAGTTTCAAGTTCAAACGTCATGGATTCGACCTGAAGGTCCATCGCACTTTTAAACTTTATAAACGAAAATCAATGAGAATGAAAAGTTTTGATCAACTCGGCCTTGGAAGTAATGGTTTAGGCAAACTCGGAAATAAACTAAGGATGGATTGTTTCACAGAATTTCAACAATACATCAAATTTCAAAGCTGAAATTTCAGTTCTGTGAAAGGCTTATTATAGTTCTGTTACCATCCAGGTACTATGAAACAATAGGCTCACGATGAAATAATAACAGAAAATGAATTTTAACTTTGAAATTTGATGAATTGTTCTAATTTATTTATTTATTTATTGCATCTCACTATACATAAAACACTTTTTTTCTCATAATAATCAACCTCACTAGGACTGAGCCTGTATCGAGGTTAACAATTTACATTACAGTGAAGCAAACATAAGAGTAATCACAAACATAAATTAATTCTACATACAAACATAAAGTATTTCAAAATTAAAGAAAAAAATAAGTATTAGATGTATTACCAGATGGGTAATTTGACAGTATATTGTAACAATATTTGAACCATAACTAATCATTAATCATTATTCAAAAGAAGAAGCAAAGTAGATAATAAAGACAGATAAGGTGACATTCAGTTTTTAGTAAAAGGGACTTATATAAAATCTTATTATTTAAGAAAGGACAAGGATGAAAAAATATTAAGACAATTGTCTGTCAATACAAAAATCTTAATTAAATTTTTAAATTTAACTAAGGAATTGGTAGACTTAATATGATTTGGAAGAATATTAAACATATGTAAGTGGTGCCTGATATAAATAATTTCTTTGACCAAAAGAAGTTTTAGTATGTACCGCTACAAAGTTCAATGTAGAGCTAATTCTAGTTGTCCGCATTTTTTGTGTTCTTTCAGCAAATTTAATATTGATAAAAAATCGACAAAGTATTTGAGTGATATATAGCTGTTTTATACACATAACATTACATTCCTTATAAATTCTGTGAAACAATCCGTCCCTCAGAATCAAGGGTTACCTAATTATGATGAAAATCAATTGATTTCATTTCAAATTCAATAACGTCTTCGATAAGAATTTAACTAAAACTCCAGCACAATTAAAAAAACATGTATGCTGGTATTCCCTGCGCGTTTTCAATTCGATCTTTTTTGACACCTCTCAACCAGTTCACTCTTGCAATAAAAAAACACTAACAAGTTCGACTATTTTACTAAAAAAAAGCATCTACTTACTGCTTTCATTTAAACCCGTATTTTTCTTTCATCCTTCCAATAAGTAGCGAATGGCACACTAGGGATTTTTGTACATTTCGTTCTTGCACGAATTTCTATAGCAAGCTACGTTGTTTTTAGCCTGAGCAGTTTGAAGTTTCACCTTTGAAGTTTCTATCGAATTCAACAACAATTAACAAGTTCATCAATTCAATTATTATTTAATGAATGCCTTGCATTCAAAAGTACCTACTTGAAAATATTATAACATGTATTGAGTTAGCGTATTTTGCATTAAAACCTGTATATTGTCGAGTAATATGAATCCTTATCAGTTTGCGCAACTAGTTTCAATAAACTTGTTTGCCGATATCGTGCCCGGGCATAGCAAGAGTAAAGATAGCGTGTGATGAATTATTGTTAACATTTCGAATAATTGAGAGTCTAATGTGACAAAGCTTTACAAAATGCGTATTCTGAGATATAGTTACATACAAATTTTTGACTGTATCTTACAATTATTTCATAAGTTGTACAGATAAAGGTGAATATTATGAATTTAGTTTCCCACAGAAATCATCAAAAATCTCATCATCATTTTAAGCGACTCTAATCCAAAACAATACTCCTTTACAATACGTACTATCTCAAGGTCAAAAACTTATCCAGCAAGCAATAAAAATTCAAAATATGGGCATAAAATCTTCATAAACTATAGTACTAAACTCGCTGGGTTTTTTAATAATTATTCATACTTTTGATCGCCAATTTTCGATGAAACAGCCAAATTGGTGTACTGTAGCTATAAACAGAAGTAATGAATATGTTTACACCTTTGGTACTGGATTCGTAGAATGGTCATGAAAACCAGCTGCTTCCTGTAAAAAAACTTTCATTCAACGTTCTTCATCCTTATTTCCTGCAATAAAAATATCATTTAATTTAATGGCCAGGATTATGTTACTACACTGAATTTAACATTGTTTTTATTTCAAAATTATTTTAATTCCAACACTTTGGAAATTAGATTAAAACTTTTTAAATATATTCACAAAATTGTGGATAATTTGAAGAACACTATAAGAATATTATGTATCTTTTAACGGGTTTCATAAAATTTTATTGCAGCTGTTGTAGTATGGCTTCGAAAAAGATATTGAAACTCTTTTATTTATGTGAATACCACACAAGAGCTCCAAATGATCTCATCCATCCGAAGCCAGTGGGACTATGCTATCCCTAATTGGTGTAGGTTGTCAGGTTAAGTAAGTGAGAGGTTAATGGAGATGTAAGGAAGTAACTGGCTTTTCTGATCTGGTCGCCAGATGTTATCATGTTATCTTCAAACAGCAGGCCCTAAGGTAATAGTTTTCTTCAATGCCTATGTCAACCCTGGGGGATGCTACGTGAAGGGTCTTTCTAACTATATGAAAGAGAGAATGTTCAGGAAAGAAAAATATATGAGCGGTGGGTAGGAATCTGGGGGTCAGTTTGTGTAGGAGTAACGTATGAATCCATCGCTCCCACTGCCGTGAAAGGCATTAGGCTGGAAGGTTCTCAAAGGCTCTCTCTCACGACCTCTCCCAGTCCGACCCGCCACCCTGCCGATGGGCAGACGTATCCGCCCCCACTACCTGAACAAACCTCACCCCATGAACCCAGGCAGTCCTGCTAAATCACCAAACTTAGTTAACCACTTGTGATGACTAGATTTCAAGCAACGTTTTCATTCTGAATTGGAATCTTTCGCCAGGTGATAATGACAGTGATAGTGTCAACTGCTCAGCTTTTATGCATTTGTTAATTTTTCTGCCGTTTCATTTCTGCAAACTTGAAGTTCTTATCCTTTCCACCAGAAGATAAATAACTACAGCAAGGAGTGTAACGACTCCTAGGAAAGGTTATCTGTCGGTAACGGTCCAACTGTAAGTAGCACGTTCCAGTCTGTTAACTCCGTACATCCGAATCTCGCCAAAAGAGATATCACAAGCGAGACGTAACGCCGGGAAAGGTACTACTACTAAGCCGCACAAGGCATTTCTACACTCTCATTTTAATCTATAAAGTAATAAAAAGATTTTTATTTAAAAATCTTTTATTTTAAAGAATAACAGCTGGCGAGGCTCAGTGATCTATCTGTCTTAGCATTAGGTGGTTTATGAAGCGTTAAAACGTTTTATTCTCATTTCCTACGTGATCGCTATTCGTCTGCATTTTGTGATGCTTATATTTGATTTATCTTTTAATTTTCTTTTTTGTACGTTTTTATTCAGCTATAAAAAATTACATTTCTATATCTAGTATAAACCTTTATTAACTACCAAAAACTTATTTCTATGAAATATAGGCACACTTTACACTACATTTAAGGCGATGCACTACGTCATGTAATATTTTAAATTGAGCCGCTATCAATAACAACCCTTACGTAAATGGCGATAAGGTTTAAATTCCCGCTTAACATCATCCGCCTGTTTTGATTTATGCAAGAAAAAAACATGGCCAAAAAGTGCCTTTTATTTTATTTTGTGGATGTTCAGGCATAAATATTTTATTCTTTTTCGATCATTTTATAAATAACTCAATTTGCCACATTATACAATAAAATCATAACCGAAAATGGGTTCGTAAGTAGGAGATTTTGAAGTTTAAAGCAGTTTTCATAGGCCTTTACATTATTTTTTTCTGGGCTTATAAAAAGACTTATCTAAAAAATACTCTATTATTTCAAATGCCAAGATGTATTCTATTCGCAGTATTTAATTAAAGCATCTGAAACATTTCTAGGCGACCAAATTTTCAAACCAAAAACACATGATTTTGCATTACTAAGTATGGCATCGCCTTAAAACTTTATAGAATTTCGGCATAACCCACGAAAAGCCATTTGTCGGTAGTTCATTGAAATCTTAAATCCTTTAAAATAGAGATTATTTTCGCTTCCCAACAAATCTTTTCGAGGAGTAAGATTCCAGACTAGCAATCCGGTGATCGCGGGTTCAAATCCCGGCGTGCCTAATTAAATTTGATTTAAATAATTGATTAATTAAAAATACTATATTTGCTGCACATTTTGAGGTGTAAAATACTCTCAGTATCACCTTGGTTAAATACCTCCTTTCAGAATTTAAACTTTGCTTCAAATTGCTTTAGCTGTGCTTGGTAACCAGATCTGAATAGCCAAGTACTTCCCCACCTCTCTCTTCCCCATCTCCTTTCCCTCTTCACTACCTTCAGCTTCACAATACTAGCTTCATATGGTTGGTAGCAGATTGGACTCTTGTGTGGTATTCACATAATCAAATTATAACCCAAAAAAACCGCGTTAGTGGACCAGTATGAAGTGTTTTCGGATAGCGCTACATAGATTTTATTGTTCATGTAAATGCTTATCGAAGACATGAAAGTAGGAACTAGCTAGATAGATTACGTGAACTTAATTTTTGATTAGCTATCCCTGAAGCTGTAAGTACCGAATCATCCATGCGCTAATTTATCAAGATAGTCGCTGGTGCCGTTGTGGCATACCATTAAATCGTACTTTTTCGGTTTTGTGCAAGTTCCGTGCTAATTAGGCTGTGCGACGCACCGTTGATCGCACCGCACCGCTCAGTCTGCTTCGTTATCCAACCTCCCGCTGCACCAGCAACCAACAACCAGCAACCATATACCGTGTACCAGATACCAGGTTACCAGAGATCTATTACTTCCGTATCAACAGGCATGATTGTTCTCGCTTAACGACACTAACCATCACACTGTACACCACACGCTGTACGCTGCTGTAGACACAAACATACTCACTCAAAGTCGCACGACCACCGAACTGTGAACGTAAACCAATGGGGTATGGAGATCGAATGCAAAACGTTGTTCTATTTTTTATCTGCGAGACTGCGTCTTTCTGCAGAAATGCAAGGAAAGCTACAACCAATTAAGATTTTGATTAAATAACAACAATGTTACAACTTTACCTAATTTATTTAGAATTAACGGCACAAGTACCAATTACATACTGTCATTGACAGTCATAGTACAATATGTAATGACACCAAAACAATTATACGCAAAAGAAATACAAATTTACGCATTCAAAAATCATGACAACTTTACACAGACAAACTCAGACAGACTCACAAGATCCACAGTACAACATATGTTACACCAACCTACAACTAAAACAACTTTTGGACAAAGAAATATGCAATATTATTCTATAAAATTATTTAATGTCCTCCCTTTTGAAATTAAAAACATTAAAAAAATAACTGACTTCAAAAGAAACATTAACAAACGGATTATGGATAAAGGAAGGATGAATATAGATATAATTTTGCAACCCAACAAAGACTAAAGCTTGTATTATGTTTTATTTTTCTCTAAATATTGTTTTTTTTAATTTTCTATATAGTATTTTAACATATGTACTTATACTATTTCAAACACATAACCATGTAAAATGCGTCCTTAGAACGGGGTACCCCAGTAAGGACACATTATATAATATAAAAAAGTTGTTAAAAAAAAATATATAAAAAAATAAAAATAAAAAAAAAAACAGAATGAAAAAAGTTTATTAAATTATATAAGTAAACAAGACAAAAGTAAAAATAGTGTACATTCGTACAAAGTTAATGAAGAAGAAACAAAAACAAAAAAACCTGTTGCGCAGTGATCTCGTTAGAATATAGACAAAATGCTTATTTAGTACAGCTTTATACTTCAACAGAGACATTTTGAAAACATCAGCTAACATAGAATAAGAGTTATCAATATATGTGTGTGTGATGTATTTATAATAGAATTGTAAACTAAAACCGTAGTATAATTTTTTCCGACTTTATGTCCGGGTTAAATCTTCCCCACAGGAAAAACTAAACCTTTCCACACACTTTTCCACAAATGATCATCTAGTGAATCTAGTCAATCCACTTTATGCAAGTGCATTATATTAACAACACGTCAACTCACCAGAGACCAGGGAAAATAATTCACCGACTCCAGATATTTTCATATCAGAGGGTCCATATAGTAGTATTATTCGTTTTTAAATACTGATTTATCAATTATAGGTATTAAATGTGTACAATAAAACATATTTACATATATTAACTATATATACATTTATATATATATTTTTTTTAACCCTAATAATTTAACTCATTGAATTTGCTTTAATTGTTTTCAAGATACACTGGAGTCGTTTTGGTGATTGCGTTCAAAGAGAATCGGCTATCATCTTAATAATTAATACGCCACAATTTAATCCATATAACGCCTTATTCACATTTTTTAATAACAGCGATAATAACTTAAAAACGCGATTTATGTTTCTCCGGAATTCTTTATCCTTCGCCTGCCGTTCATGACGTAAATTTTTAATCAATTGATAATTAAAACCGTCCGCTTACGCAGCGTAATAATATGTATGCCCGAGTTATAATTGCTTCGTTGTACTGTAAAGTTGGCAGTCTTGAGTTGCGTCTTAAGGCGGCACTAATTAGATATTTGAGTTTTCTCCCTCCCACAGAGCAGTCTTCCTCTACCGATTTGAGAAATCATAGAACCGTGTCCGGCTGTAAGCAAACTTTTTCCACTATCATATATGTATACTTATATGTCCGACTCAAGGCGCCAAAATAACATGAAGGGATTGCGATCTCGGAGTTTCACCAATTCAACAAAAATAATGAAGGACGGTTTTTAATTAGGTTGTTTCAAATCAAAAGGAAGTCAAGGACCATTCATGCAGTATTCATGATACTAAAACCGTAAACAATTAATTAATAAGAAGTTTCACGTGCTGTGTGTGTACCTCTTGTTTTACACTACAGTATTATTTCAGTGAATATAAAAATCGTATTGGAAATATATTTTTTAACAATCAACTGATAAAGAATATTGTTTGTTTTAACTATAAAACATCTATTTTTAAATGTCGTTCAAACTTTTGTGCAGTGAACTCAAAATATAAGGAAATAAATATATTTAATTTTATCAAACTTTAATTCCGTGCTAAAAATCCACCATTCCGAATGATACTCGTACTGTCCAAGAGCGATTCCGAAATAAATCCCAAATCTCACAAATCTCATAGGTGCGTTATGAATATCAGCACCTATGTGACGTACAAAATGTGCTAGTGGCGCTTATCTACTAGCTGCCTGAATGCACAGCACCTATGATTTTTTTAATACCAATATTTTTTCTTCACAATTAATCTCCAATTGAACTCAAAATGATAATATCAACCGCCACTGCTCTCAACAAAGGAGGCCGTCATTTTAACCTAAAATTTATAATTTGGTTATTGGCAAGAAAAACAAAGTCTTTTCAATTTTACATTCGCTATTATTTTATTGTAAACAATTCAAGAAAAAAAAATAAACACTACTCAACTCTCCTAAATTATTCAGGATCGTGCAATTTGCTGTAAATTATTACAACAGTAAATTTAATCTACTGTAAGGAATAAATTATCAATCAATTTCATAATCTTTTGATTATTCTGACACAAATTATATCTTCAAATTAAAAAACTTCATACACTTAATTATTAAACTATGTGCTAAGACTTAATTAATAAAAAAACATTAATTAGCATTAGTTTACAATGTAAACATCTGTTTACCAAATGAGACGGACCATCGTTTATCAAATTGATATCTCTATTATTTATAAATGATTTTAATGAATGCTAACAAAAATATATAACTAAGAGAATTTACAAATGACTACATAATGATCGTCGCACTAAATTTGTTTGTTAGCTCGTTTTATTGGTTTTGTCCTAAAATATTATCGGCAGTAACAAATAGGTAGGAACACCTGATTTCATAATATTCTGAGATGTAAATTTTATGGAATTTTATTTTTATGGAACACCACACAAGAGTTGTACTGCTCGGAGTAATTGTGGCTGAGGCATTCCAGTTGAGGATTTTTGTGAAGCACAAAAAATGTGTGGTGTGGTAGGTAAAGAATGAGAATGACAGTTGGAAATCGTTTAGCTCCACAAGGAAGGTACTGAGGAAAAAAAATTCTCTCAGTGCCTATGTCATTGTTGGGGATGCTGTGTGGAGGATATTTTTGAAGAGATGAATGAGTGAATGTTGTAGGAGGGAGGAAACTCAGAGACGATCCGTTCTCTTGTGACAAATGTCAACCGTGCACATATGTTGGGCAGGCGTTTGGCGTGTTTCCCAGATGCACTGGTACCGAAGGGAACAAAGACTCTAGTTCGTCGGAGCATCTTTTAGCAAATGGGAAAAACCATGGAAATACCGGTAGAACAAGGACAGCATACCCACCTGACACATGTTCCGTTACAGAGTCAAGGGTTTTTAAAATATGTTGTGTGCATATAAATGGAAGGCATATATACTAAGGGGCCATCCGATATAAAGCTGACAGCTACTAACTAGTACGGTTGGCATACGCATTCCCAGCGATTATGAGTAACGTCTTCTACGCACCCGATATAATAATATGAATAGATAATATTTATAAGCGATTATGAGTAACGTCTTCCACTAACCCGATATAACATGCACAGATAATATTAATAAGCGATTATGAGTAACGTCTTCTACTAACCCGATATAATATGCGCAGATAATATATATAAGCGATTAAGAGTAACGTCTTTCACTAACCCGTATAATATGCACAGATAATATTTATGAGCGATTATGAGTAAAACAGGACAAATGTAATTCCGTAACAAATGTATAGGTTACCTTGACGCTTTTGATTTGATTTCACACCCGCAAACCTGGGCATTTATTGTATTTCAGGATTGTCCATGATCACGTAAAAATACTACATTTGTGTTAAATTTTATTGGCACGGTTAAAAATTCGAATTTGGTCAAATTGGCTTCCCCTTTAGGCAATACATTTCCTCCCCGCGATGTGCGTTCCGCGACAGGGGCAGCGCAAAGCGGTACGACTGGAATCATCGCCGCGACAATCACGTATGCAATCGATATATCGCTTCTGCCCCGCAATAAATAGGGGAGAGTGACTGACCCGGCACCAGTCTACTTAGGGCCGACTTAAAGCCGAAATTGGGTTTTTGAAACTCGCACGTGTCATTTATTACCGCCCCCCGGCGCGCACCCTCCCTCTAAAGGATAACTATAAACCTATTATGATTTTTTTTCAATAACGCCCCGTACCGCAGCGTAAAAAGCTTCGGCTTAATCCCGCGCCTTGATAAGGGGGGTAATGATCGATGCATCATCCGCTAGATTTGATACAAAGACATTGTGTGATGCATTCAAGGCTTAGCTAACAGTAATGTTAAATCTGCCAGTGGACTTAATTAATAAAAAATTCCTACTATTGTTACTTATCTAATTATGAAGCACACAGAGAAAAATACTAATATTGAATATTGTTAATTTATTAAGAATCTCTTCAAGTTATTCGTAATCCGGTTTAAAACGGGATTGAAGGCCCTTCAACGAATGAACTGACAAGTTTCCTAATAGGCCTTTATAAAAATACGAATGTATTATCTCGGTGTGTATGCAGGTGAATGTACAAGTGTTCCTATATGTTATGAATTTACTAATAGTATATCGGGAAACGACCTGCAATCCCGTTTGTAACCGAATTACTAATAATTTGAAGAGATATTTATTAAATTAGCACTACTTAGCATCATCTCTGCAAAAATTTGAAATCTGCAAAAAAGCGAAACTTTCCAATCCAAAATATATAATAATTGGAACAAAATGTGAATACCGCACAAAAGTCCCAACTGCTCCGAACCGTCGGAAGGTAGTGATAAAGGGAAGAAAATGGGTAGAAGAATGATAAGGAAATACTTGGCTATCTGGTCCCCAAACACAGCTAAAGACATATCAAGCAACGTTTTAATTTTGAATAGTGATACTTCACCAGGGCGATACTGATAGTATTTACATCTACAAGTTATTTATAATTTGTAACGACCGTGCAACTAACGTTTAGTATGAAAGAGCCAGAAGAAAGGGCTACAAAAGAATCTGGACATTTATCCAAATATCTAATGTCCCTTCTTCAAATCCTGTTATTTGAGATAATGCGTTGCGTGAATTAAGTCTATTGACTATAATAGGGTATTTTCACCGTTTTTTTTTTATTCTGGAAAAATTATCATAACAAAGGTTATTTTTTTGTTGACGAATAAATGTTCTATAACGATTTAAAATGTGCCATTTTTGATTCGTCGCCAAAACGACATTTCCGTTTTTTCGTCAGTTCGGCGACAGCCGTCTTACCAGCCAGTTACGTTTTCTACGTCATAATGACGTTATAGCCAGTTGGAACCGTTTCGGAATGTGCGGTTTTAGACCGTTTTTTAAATTAATAATTTTGATTGAAAATTTAAAAAAAAAACAGAGATTTTGGTTAAACATTAGAGGTATATTTTAAACGGTTCCATGATAACTCAACACATGACAATTCAACACACTTTTAAAAAGTGATATAAAGTCATCAGAAACGATGAATTTTTTTTTTAACCTAACCTAACCTAACCTACATAACCTAGTTAATAAAGTTTTTGTTTCATCACTTTCCATGACTTTATATAACTTTTTAAAGATGTGATGAATTATCATTGTGTTGATTTATTCGGTTACCATTTTAAACTGTCGGAAAATATACGTTTTACTTCCCTCTAATGTCACCACACTCAGGACCCATAATCCATAGCTACGGGGTTACTTGACCCTTTGCGATCGGAAGATCATTCCATCCCTTTTGTGGAGGCATTTAATAAAAATATACGATTTGACCTGACACCTATCGTAGTTCATAGCATAAAAATGCTGTAGTTAAATGCACCACGATAGAGAGTAGGTAGTAGTAGAAGGGGCCAATCTTGGAGCCCCTAAAGATTGAAGGGGGATTTATCACATCGTGAGCCAGCCGCATGTGAAGTTTAAAAAAACTCCTTTCAAACTCTTCTTGCTAACTCTACTCAAACCTCACGACCGTAAGTTGTTTTCTACAGATAAAATGTGTTACCTCATATTTATTTATATATTTAATTAAATATACAATTATTAACGCCCTTTTTAAAGGGTCAAGGGTAGGATTAGTAAAATTGTCCAGTATAATACATATCTGAAATGTTTCAATAACAAACTATTATATTTATTTTTTGATAATTTGAAGACTGGTCATAATTATTTTCCTCCATTATTATTCTGGGCAATTGGGAATACATAACTACGTGGTAGTTAGTCACAGAATTTCTGCACTCAAATAAATCCCAACTTCTGATATTACGTAGTTGAATCCGAAAGCTTATCAATGCAAGCAATCCTGGACTATCAAATGCATAATTTATAATTTTATCTACATAGAAATGCCAAGTCAGTGAAAATCCTCGTAATAATACTTATTATAAATTCACGTAATGTTGTTGAAATTTATTTGAACCTAGTTGTAATTGAAATATTATAAGTTTGTTTTCTGTTCGGACGGTGTCAATACCTACAAAAAATATTTTTATCTAATAAAACATTAGATATCGATTAAAACATGTATCAATGAAGGAACATCGCTCACCCTAGCATCAAAACTTTCTACGAGAAATTGCACATCAATGTAATAGGTATTACACATTATATTATTTTGAGTTCTGAAATATTTACAAAGGATGAAACGAGCGTACCTTTTTAAACCGTCAACACCGCGCCACGTGGCCGAGTGTCAAAACATTGCGCGAAAACCCCACTGCACGACACGTGGCTAACTTAGTCTCCCACGGTGCAGCGGAGCCTCGGAAGCTGCCAACGTTTTATTCATTAAAAAACGTCATATTATAATGTCCTTGGCTCGCTTACGCCCGCAACTATATCGTAAGTCCTGTATGTAAATATATTCGATTGTCCCAATACACACTTAGAGAATGGGGACATAACTGATGATCGCATCAATGCGATATATTTTTAATCGATTTACTTAAATTTTAATAGAAGATTTCGGATTTAGCATCGCTATTAAATTTTATTTACACAGCAATAAACTGATACAGCGCAATAAAAATTGACATTTTATATTTTCTTCGGTCAAATTTATCACGGCTTTCCGGGTTCTATAACGTAATATGCCCACCTATGCCAAATGATGTTTACATCTTTATGTAAATACCTTACTAGAATTCCACTGCTCGGAGATGGGTCTATTACACACTCAATTTTGAAATTTCGTAGTACATGAAATGGGAGAGGTCAGGGAAAGCTTAATAAATTTGAAAAAGTAGGTCTTAATTTTTTCTTTGTAGTTTTTAATACTTAATTTCACATGAATGATGGACGTCCCCTGGTTAACTAACGAGTAGATAGATAACTACCCGTCTATTGAAGTTCATTCTGGGTAACTCCACATGTTTTAATTAGCTGACTTGTACCCGGCGTTGCTCGGGGTTGTGAATGGTTTGGAGTAATATATTATGCATTTATTATATATATAAATCTTTCGGAAGATTTTTTTTAAGCGCTAGTAAAAATCCTATAAAAATCCGTTGCGTAATTAAGAAGAACTAAGCGCATAAACAGACAGACGCGGATTGCGAATTTATTTTATAATATTTTATTTGTCTGCATGTACTACAGATTTAATAGACTTTCTTGTATTTTTGGGATTATAGGGCAATATGAGATATTTTGGGTTTGCTGTCGAAGCCATTACGCAAAATTAGTATGCATTGCATATATTGAAACGCCCCTCAGTTTTCTCCGGCAATTCAAACATAGAAATTACATGAGCCGTAAAGCTTCGCTCCAATACAAGTCTGATACAAGACGTTCGCGAGAAACTCCGAGATAATCCAAACAGTTTGGCAATATGTTCAAATTACGGCCGCGAGAAAAATGAAACGGCATGTGGATTCATTTAAGACGAACCTTTTCAATTTGCTAGGATATCTTAAATAACTGCCAAAACATTGAACAATAAGTATATTAAATTGTTTGGAGCATGGCTAATGAAAAAAGCGAGCATACATGGAGAAAACTTACTGATATAAAATACTGTGAATTTATTAAAAATCTTGTCAAATTATTCGTGTTCCTGTTACGAACGGGACTGCAGGCCTTCAACGAATAAATTAATAGAGTTCCTAACAAATTATCAGTTAAGAGCGAATGTTTTATGACGACGGAGGAAAACGTGTACATACAAATATCGATATTGATATTGACGTATTGATATTGTTGCATTCCGTCATCATATTTATTAAGAAAATAACACGTTCCAGATGTATTCTGAATGACTAATATTTTATCAGAAAATTAACATGCTGTCACTTTTTTAACAGGATCATTTTTCTCCGTGTATCATCTAAGAATTCAACAAAAAAGTTAAGAAATTAAATACATAAGTTTATCGACCTATTAACACTTAAGAATTTGAGGTTTACATCGTTCGTTGAATGAGTTAGGGAATTAGTTAAATTTAAGCTTTTTGGATATTAAAAAAAAACCCTTAGTCTCAGAAAATTTGGGGTGAGGTTTGTCTAGGGCTTGGTAGCGGATGCGTTTGCCCACCTACTGCACTTTTTGACTTCTCCAGCTGGACCCTCACGACCTTGCACCGCAGTAGGAGGGATGAATTGAGGGATGGACATACTGCCCCTTTGATTCCTACCAACCCCTCAACAGCATCCCCAAAGATGATCTAGGAATTTTTTCTTCAGGACCTCCCTTGTGAAGCTAATTTATAATAAAAAAATGTACAGATCGTGAAGAAACATTTACCTCCAGTATTTTATTTTTCATTTTTTTTCATACTCCTTTCTCATTAACAACTGCAGAAAATTCAAAATAAAATATTTATTTATATTAACTCTAATATTTTGAGGGCATTGTCTATTGTCTAATAAGATTGTAAAAGCGCAAAGCTGCCCCTAGTTGGTACGTAAATATAAATAATAAAAGTTCCTGGAAAACCTTACAAAAACCGCGTTTGAATGATAAAAAATAACACTTGGCATTAATTATGGTGTGACATTAATTATGGAATAAAAACTAACTCTGTGTTATTAATATAAGACGCTGAACAGGTTTAGATACCATTGACAAATATTTTTATTGCCTCTAATAAAAATAGTTTTCTCTGAATGAAGGGACAGGAATTTTCTCTCAAGGTTCAATTAATTGTGTTGTTTAAAATGATTTCTTAAACCATGCAAGACGGTGAACTCGATTAAAAATACAAGTGCATAAAGGAATAAAAATAAATTGCGGGGTTAGAAATGAACAAAAAATACGGCGGGGTGGAAACAGACCCCACGGCAATAAAAAGAAACATTACTACACGTTCTAAGCCTAAGTTTTTATTGAAGTCACCTCCCAAGCCACCCACTCCCCACCTCTCACTGTACCCACAGGGCGCCGCGAGTCGTGGGGTGCCCCAGTCATTTAAAATGGGGAACGCACTCCAACTATAAAACTTTGGCAATACAAGCGACGTACCATATTCTACTGCCAATTTATTAGGCATGAAATAACCTAATTATTTTGAATGGGATTATCTTTCCAATTAATTTAGATCGCTTCTCTACGGCAAAGGCTTTGGTTTGAGGGAAGTTGGAGATCGAATTGCGAAATGTTTAATAAAGTTTTATATTAGATTTAACTTATTAAAGCTAAGCTTCTTTCTTCACGATATTAATAATTGAAATAATTCCAATAGTACTTAATACAAGGTGTTTAGGTGGAAAGTGCGCTAACTTCGGGAGGTGATTCTACATGGTAGTACAGATAAATTATTCTATGAAAAAATATTTATTTTTTGAAATAAAACAATGGAATCAAATAAGTTGATTACCTTTTTTACTTCTACCGTCATTCAGAATCACCTCTCAATGTTATTGAATTTATTCCTGAACGTATATGCGAGGATTGTGAAACAGGAATAGACATATCATATAGATTAGAGGTCCTGAGTTCGAGTCAGGGTCGAAACGCATTCTTTTTGCTAGGTATCTTCCTCTGTTTCATATTCCTCATATGTATGATGTCGGTTTAATGTTTGACAAAGCAATGAAGTTAAGTATTGTCATTTGCTGACTGTGCTACGGGTATCTGCTGTCTTTATCTAAATTGCCTCGATAATGTGGCATGTTGTTAGATATACTCACGACTGTTGCAAAATACAACTTGCATTATTGAACGTCAAACCTTCTGCAGGCCGAGGCAGGGTTATGACACTAATTAACATTATATACCACATATACCTTCAGACAGCTTTTTCTGAGTAAAACAATCCAGTTTTTTTTTGGGTAAAGTGCATTAACTTCGGGTGGTGATTCTTCATAACAGAAGAAGTAAAAAGGCAAATAACCAATTTCAACTAATAATATTTAGTGACGGCTTCTGTGATTGGGTTGTTACGTCCCTTGGCTACGTATTCGCAGGTCACGGGTTTAAACCCCGGCGTGCGGGAGTAAATTTTATTTGACCATTTTTTTACAGTAAATTTGTATAAAATATTGTATTTGTGGCACGTTATAGCATGGTAAGATACTTTCAGAGTTGCCCTGATTAATGACCACCATTTGGAATAGAAATATTGCTTGAAACGGCCTTATTTTTGTGACCAGATCTGAATGGACAGACACTTCTCCAACTTGTTCCCCTCACCACTACCTTCAGCCTCACAACATACCCTAAATAGAAATGCTATATATAGACCACAGTCTCACTGACTCCGGAGGGTTGTTAGCAGTTAGGACTTTTTTGCGGTACTCCAAAAAAAACATTTGAAAAAAAAACAATTTTCTGATATATGATCATTTATTTGGCTTTAGATTCGTGCATTTAATCTGCAGAGACAGACCATCTGACAGTCTCCATAATGTTATTCGATAGTAAGAACTCAGTTGACAAACATTTAAATCACCTAAGCTACTTACAGTCGACACCTACCTCCAGTTACTGTTAACTGTGAGCTGTTATCCTTGTTCTGCGAGTTATTGGAGATTCACGGCAGGTAATAAAAGATTCCGTTACGTTTGCACTGAAATAAATCGCCATGGAATGGATTTAATTCGACGCGGTGACTCCTAACCCTAATGGTACAAGTCCATATATCTCCGCGGAGGAATTTGCCTTCGGAGGCTAGTCAGGCTGGGCGCCCCACGCGTCTTGCACCGCGTCACCGTCACGGCGGCCTTGTAGCGCGAGGCGATGGCAATGTAGGCCACAGGCCACAACGGATTGCGAAGTGCGGAGGCCGCCCGCGCTTACAACTATTGGCTTAAAGCCGCATCCATCCACTCCAGGGCAGAAACTTAACATGTTTGCGCTATATTACACTCACAATGAACTCAAAGTAATCAATAATTAGGAACATAAAATAAATAAACGATATAAAATTTAACCTTTTTCTAGGACAATGTTAAAACAAACGACCGCATAATTTTAGTTATAGATTTAATAATGTGACATGTGAATGGAACATGAACACAACACTAGGTTCACAAAGAATAAATGCATGCTTGTTCCAAAATATAGCAATAAATACGTTCAACATGTTACCAAGTAATATCAAAAATTCCAAATTCCCAAATACATTCAGATATGTGCTGAAAACATGACTCCTTGGAGAGATACAATCAATCAATGGCTGTTATTCATTAGCATGCATTATAATCTTAATATTTTATAATTATGTAGTAACAATATTGAATACACTTATAATTAGTAATAATATTAGGTTTACATATTAACAATGAATTGAACATGACATTCTGTTAAAAACTGCTTAATTGTAGCTTAACGTGATAATACTTTAAAGAAAAATAAATAAAAACTCATCGTATAAATGTTTTGTTAAAATGTACGACTGTACCATTCCATAGCGATTATTTTCTTCTGTGTTTCACCGTTTTCATGTATTTTTTTTTCTTTTAAGATCATTTAAAAAATGTGTTCTATATTACTGGATGTAGACTTAATTTTTTTTATTTCACATAAAAGTGCTTTCTGTGTAATTTATCATGTCTTTAACTTATGCGTTTTACTTTTCATATTTAATAAATATTTTTTTAATGTGAAAACCGCACAGAAGTGTCTCAACTGCTCTCAACCGTCTGGAGCCAGTAAAACTGACATCCTCAATAATTGAGGTATCTTGTGAGGCTGAAGTAGTGGAAAGAGGAAGAAGATTAGGAAGTACCAGGCTATTTAGATCTGGTCACTACACACGGCTAAAGCCATTTCAAGCAACATTTCTATTCTGAATTGTGGTATTTTACCAGGGCGATGCTGAGAGTGTATTCTATTCTGAAATTCGACGTACATATATTGTTGGTAGCCGAGGATCGTAACCATGTAGGCCATCAAAAGCTTAATATGAATGATTATTTTTTTATTCTCCTCCTTATCTATTCCTCAATGTGTTTTCTGGAGTTATATTTAAAAATACACGGGATTCACCCATAAGCCAAACCCGTTGATCTTTACGAACTTATGCACCTACATCATATTTACATTGCACAATAGAGATTTTTAAATGTTTGATGCTATCTTGACCAGGCCGATCTTTTCAACCAGGAGTTTTTTTGTTTGTATTAAGGTATGTACGCAATAATAAATATATGTTAATTTAGTTTTATTATGCACGGTGTTCGGACACACATAGTACAAGCGGGAAGCTGGTGAATCTACATCACACAGAGAACCTAAAATATATACTGGATCTGATTATTTCGATTACTTTTTTCGCCGTCCTTTGCGAAGTGTTTAAAAAATATTGAGCTAAGCGAAAAGCTTCGACGTATTTTAAAATACATTAAACGGCTGCGGTGTTCCTCCTGGCAACAGATTATTTTGAAATTTTGACATAAAAATTCAATAAAAATTGTCGATTTACTCGAAAACGAAATCTCAAACCAAAAAAAATTATATCAGCAAATAAAATCCGAATGTGATGAAAATTCACCCGTTTTTCGCTTTTACTATGAGTTTCCCGACACCGTGTATAACTAGATTTAAAAATAACTATAAATTATATATTTGTATTAATATAATTTTTATCTTGCACTTTATCACGCGAATTTTGATCCTCATGATATCTATCTCGATCGATAAATATTTTATCGATAATGTCGGTAACTATTCGTCGTTTCTAAGCATGACTGCAGTTTGCCAACGAACAAATAAAAATTCACAACGACTGATTATTCTTAATTTATTCGATATGAACTTTTATTTGTAAGGTAGCAATCAAAGCAGTCATGCTCGGGAACGATAACAAGTTATCGACATCATTGATAAATCCTTTATCGATTGACCGTGTTAGATACCCTCTACCAATATCTTTTATGACAATCTCCATGGGATATATCGGGTAAAACTACAGAGGCATTCGCTCCAAATATAATACCTATGCCTTAATAGTTAAGTTAAAAAAATATAAGTTTTATAGTCCCTTTTCCCGGTAAAACGATGATTTTCCAACCTCATTTAACGTTTCACTTACCTAGCACAACTTATCTTGGCTACCTCACTTATTTGAATAATTACATTAACATGCGCATATTATTACCACTTATTTGATTTGTTATTGCTATTGATAGGTTTAAATCATAATAAATTGGTTTTAAAGTAAGTTCCTTGCTTGTTTTAACATATATCAGTTTCACACAATGTATTTGTTAACCGGATTAAATATTCATCAGAGATTTCCTAGATTTCTGAAAAAAATATACGTTCAATACCTGACCATTCGATCAAGTCCTTTTAGAGAAAACTACCGATGAATGAAATCCGGAGCAAACCGGTTCCGTGTTTTCGTAACACACACACACACACACAATATTTCGCAAGCACTAACTGGTACTTTACTAGCGAAATCCATGGAACTTTACTTGCAAGAGATTTAAAAATAAAACTAACAAGTTGGAAAATTTTTATGTTTATTACAAACCTCAAATTGTAATATTTAATCGTTGAAGACAATATTAGCAACTTTCAATCGAACATTTCAGTCCTTAAAATTTTCTTCAATGATAAAAATTATTTTCTTCAATGATAAGTGGATCGTTCAAATTGTGGAAAAATGCTTAATTTTTTAAACATTCCTTTTTTTATATGAAACCACACAAGACTGCTCCCAACCGTTTGGTGTCAGTGATACTATGGCATCCCCAATTAGGGGATTTTGTGAGGCTGTAGATCGTGAAGAGGGGAAGCTCCTGGCTGTTCAAATCTGGCCGCCAAACACTGCCACAGAAGTTTCAAGCAACGTTTCAAATCGAATGGTGGTCTTACACCAGGGCGATCATAATATCTTCTACTTTGGATCTTACCCAAAATATACTTTTTATTATTTTTAATTGTAAATTTTGAAATTACCAAAATTAATTAAAAAAAATATTTGCGTACGCCGGGATTTGGACCCGCGTCCTCCGGATTGCTAGTCGAGAGCCTTATCATTCTCCCACGAAGGCCTTAACAAATATTTTAAAATAAATTATTTAAACGATGATCCTTGAACGGTTTAATAGTGACCATTCAAGTGGTATATTTTATCTGGTTATATAAACAACTTATAATGGATTTAATTTTAAAATATCAACGCACGAAATTATAATGTTATTTTAAAAACCATTTCTAAAAGATTCGGATAGGCGACAGAACGCGATTTTTATCAGCGTTTTATAATTTACACCGAATTTAATGCCTTTTAATCAAATAACGAGCACATCTAATCAAGGCGGCAGGCAGCCTCTAGAAGAGGTTGTGTCGTCTTCAATCTATAGCAGCGGTAACCTTTCGCGGGATTCCGGGTCGGCAAGTCGCTAAGTCGCCACTCGCTAGTCGCACAAATAACAAATAAACCGAACTGGCTAATAAACATGTCGGGAGATAGAAGCCTCTTTGGACTATTCCATAAACCACGTCGGGCCAACTCTCAAAACTTGTCCTTTAAATATTTTCTAATGGCCCGCGTACGAAATGTCCGAGGCCACCAGACCTGACTGAAATGCAAATATTATTATGCTCTTGATGGACGCACAAGTATAAATCAGCGTTTTACGATCCAATAATGACTTTCCTGATTTCTTGGCACTAAGTAGAAAACGGAGACCTAGTTTTACCTCTAGTAGTAACATCTGTGTTTTTTAAATTTGTTTACTATTATATGTTTTTCTTTTTGAAATTCTAAGGTAACGCTGTTGTAAATTATCACCTGGAATCTATTACTTAAATCTGATTTGTATCTGTAGACTTTGTTTTGTTTTGCTTTGTAAACTGCAAAAAATCGTAATTTTTCAATTTACTAATATGAGACACATTTCATTTTTTTTATTTTATTTTTTTTTTATAGTGAATACCTCACCAGAGTCCCAACTGCTCCCGTCTGGAGCCAGTGAGACTATGGCATCCCCAATTGGGGGATGTTGTGAGGCTGAAGGTAAGTGGGGAAGGGAAAGAGGAAGGTGGGGAAGTACCTGGCTATTCAGATCTAGTCACTAAACACGGCTAAAGCCATTTGGAGCAACGTTTCAATTCTGAATGGTGGTCTTACACCAGGGCGATACTGGTAGAATCTTCCACTCTGGTAATTGCTCATAACTCCTAGGTGCAGCTTTTGGATTTTTTTTGTGATAATATCGCACGAGAGTCCCAACTGCTCCCAACCGTCTGGAACCAGTGAGACTATAACATCCCCTTTTAAAGTATGTTGTTAGGTTGAAAGCAGTAGGGAGGGAAAGGTGATAGGTGGGAGAGTACCTGGCTATTCAGATCTGGTCACCAAATACGGCTTAAGCCATTTCAAGCAACATTCACTTCTGAATGGTGGTCTTACACCAGGGCGATACTGAGAGAATATTTCTCTCTAGTTGAGATGAAAATATATTTTTTGCAATAAATATGGACTGAAAAATTTATTAACTAAATTTGTAACGCATTTGAATCGTGAGTATGGTCGTAAGATATATTTGGTTTCAGTTTATTGGTAGCCAGTTCGTATGTTGAATATCTACATAGATTGCGCTGGGCCTATATTTAGACTCCAGGCTATCGTATAGTTCAAAACGGAATGTTTACCCGATAAATGACCTACGTGATTCGCATAAGCGAAAATCGCCAACTGGTAATGCCCAAAAAACGCAGCGAAGGCATTGGCTCGATTCATCGGATGGAGTTATCGCTGCCAATCACCGCACTCCGCACGGCGCGGCTCGCTGGGCTGATTTATACGTGCACACGTTCCAAGAAGTCCGAGACTCGACGACCGTCAACAGACGACAATAAGCAACGTTTCTCCGTTCTTCCTTGCGCACGTCCGCGCTTTCCAACAAATTGTGTCAAGTTGGAGATTCGCCATTACCTCCGTAGCCAGTAATGGCGCATTCACATATTTTTTCGTACAAGTCCGGGCTATTCCCACGAATGAACTGTAAACTGTCATTGGTTATGCAGCGGGCCTGCCGCGCTTAGGAGACGGCCCGCGCATGTAAACTAACGCTCGAGTGACTGCGGCCGAGATATGGATGGACTCGCTTCGGGGACACCAACCACTGAACTTTCGAGGACTTTACTGTTTTTTCTATCAGCAGAATCCATTCCCATTATTCGATCTAGATATCAATTAAAAAGTTGCTGCTTTAAGGGTGATCAGTTTCAGATGAAATCAAAGGCGATGTTTCGTTATTTAGCGTTTTCATTTTCGTTGTGGATTTCATTAGTATTTAAATACATTTGAATTTCACTGTTGTTTTAGGTGATGAATTAATGCAAATCATGGAAGCGGAAAATAACCCACTTTCCGATATCCGATCGAGCTCCATTTCGGCAGACAGACTCGTTGTCGATGTCAATGTATTCTGTCAACTTTTGGCAGCAATCACGCACACACGCTGACATATGCGCATTTCTCTGAAACTCGATGACATTACAGCAGTTAGTACATGAAAAAAATGTCTATTTCCCGATCGACATTTGGAGAGGTTAGAAGAGTTGTCGATTCCTATCCAAAAAAAATCATTTCAAGTTTTAGATATTTTACAATATTATAGTAAAAGATTGTTCTTTTACGGGTTGATTTTTTGGCTTTTAATGTTTAATATTATGTGAAATATTTTGCAGTACATGGTGACTACTTTTGTGAAAATATATAACAATAATAATAAATGAAATCTTGTTTGTGTCGTGTGGATGGGTAGGAAGTGATATCATAACGCCGAGTGCATAAAGAAAACCATAGAAAACCTTAACAAGAAGGAAACGGCCTGCGATCCAACCGGTTTCCTCTCTATGGCGTTCCGCGTTTTGTCGTGTTGTATTGTCTTGTATGTCTGTTTTTATGTCGATAGGAAACCAAGGAGATATTGCACTTGAATGACTATTTTATCTACTCAATGAAGCTGCCTAAGTATACCATATGTTCTTTCGGTGTAGACGTGAACATGTTAACGAATACCTCTTTAGCACAGTGCAAACATTATCAGTTATAACCAAATCCTTTATCAGTTTTATTTTGCTTAATTTTTAATAAGTGTTTAATATACCTGCCGCGCACATTGTTGCATGTACTATATAGGTATGTCTGTTGTGATAAGCTGCACCGATCAAAGGATAAGTTCCACTAGAACTAGACAATGACGCCATTTGATTGAAACATCACGACTTCCCGCTGGACACTTCTTTACTAACAATTATTTCAAATGAACTCATGTTAATAACGAATAGCCTATGTACAGGGTTTTCCAATAAGATGTGTTATTTTGATATTCAATCGTTAAAGATCAATGGTTTCTTTGCTTGTGTGGCACGTAGCGTCTTGTTTAAAGTAAACGTTGTCCAGATCAATACCATCCAATTGCGGCCATAAAAAATCATTAATCATCTCTCGATAGCGATCCATTCACCGTAACTGTTGCTCCAGCTTCATTTTCGAAAAAGTAAGGTCCAATGACTCCGCCGAACCATAAACCGCAACAAACAGTAACACGTTGAGGATAAAGAGGCTTTTCAACAATAATTCTTGGGTTTTCCGAGCCCCAGATGTGACAATTTTGCTTGTTGACGAAGCCACCGAGGTGGAAATGGGCCTCATCACTCAAGATTATTTGCATTTGATTCACTCAAGTGAATTTCAATAATTTCAATGCATTGTTGTAGCGTGTATCGTTCCATTTTTATTAATGACGTAGTTTTTACTTGTCAAATGTCAAAAAATGACAGCTTCAAAAGTAACATCTACCGAAATAGCGGGCTATTCAAAATAACTCCTCTTATTGGAAAACCCTGTACATTCAATGCGGTACGTAAAAGGTCGTGTTCTGTTTGACATTGACTTTTAACTTACAGATTCTATTGATTGCAATAATCACCTGTAATTCTGGACTATGTCCTGACTTATTCCTTCAAATATGTATAACTGGTAAAAGTTACCCACTGTTGTGTTAATTTATTATCATTGAGCCGCTTGCGGTTGGTTCTTTCCTTTCTAATATTTTCTGGTTCGGCTCGTAAATGTATACGCAGCATAGAGGACCCTCCAAGAAGTGATACTATAGAAAAGATTGACATGAAACATGAGCCTCTCTATAAATGATTATCGACCTGTAACACGAAATTATGCAACAAATTGAAAAATAAGTTTTGTGTTCATTCAAAATGAGTATTGCTAATTTACTAAAAATCTTTTCAAATTATTGGTAATCCGATTATAAACGGGATTGCAGGCCGTTTCCTGATATACTATTAGTAAATTTGCAATATACCGGAACACGTGTTCATGCACCTGCATTTGCCTTGATAATATACAATGCTTAGGATTTATTAGGATTTTCATGAAAACGTGTTCCGTCATCGTGATAATCTTTCGTATTTTACTAAAATTTTATTAGGAAACCTATCAATTCATTCGTTAAAGGCCTGCAATCCTGCTTTTTACCGGATTACGAGTAATTTGAAGAGATTCTTAATAAATCAGTAATATTTATGTATCAGTAAGTTTTCTCCGTGTGTGGCATAAAACAGTTAGGGTCCCTTCATAATTTTTAACACTTAAGCAAACATTATACAAAAACACTATTTTATTTCAGACATTGTAAAATACGATTTTTTTCAAAAAATTACAAACACTGTAATATTTTTCAGTAAATTATTTAATAAGGGGTTATTAGAGGTCGAGTTTGATTGAACTTTGCGAAAATGGACTTTAAGAACATTAATAATTAAATAGAACTAAATATTTTAATGCTAAACATTTACATGTACAACGGTATTTTTTTTAAAAAAGGCTGCGAATTGAGGTTAATTATTTTTTTATTAATAATAATATATTCTGACCTTTCAATTTTGAACAGCATTTTGTTACAAATCATTATTTGCGGAACATAAAACACGGGCTGCATAAAAATGCAAATTCTGAATATTTTTCCCAATAGCTGCTAAAATACAAAAAAGAACCAAACAATATATTAAATTCAACCAATACTCAAGAGATAAACGCTTCAAAATGCCAGTGTCAAATCATGTGTGGATTTTCATAAATTTCACAGAAAATTAGCATCATGGACCGGTGTGTAACGCATTCTCAGATCTCTGAATATATTTAAAGGTGCACCTAGCTGTGTTTTCGTTTTAGTCTACGTCTATTTCCTGCCTTACAATGAAGAAATTCAAAACAATAAATGTGTATACCAGTGTCGTAACATAAACTATACACCTACTTTAAGTATAAATCTTGTCATTTTTATGTCATAGCGAACATGCTTGGTGATATAGCCCACGTCAAAACGCAGAAGTAGACAACCATAAAAATTGAGATCTGTTTGCATTAAGTATATTTATTTATATTTCAGCTAATCTTCCTAGCGCTCAAAATTAAATTAGGTGCGTCAAATTAAACGGGTTAATAATTTGCTAGTTTCTTTTCAAATTTACTAACGAACAAAGTGAACACAATACTTGATTGGTTTGTGAAAATATTATTTTGAAAAGTTCAACATTGAAAAGTTAGAAACTGAATAAGAAAATACACGTTTGTCACCGATATATGGGAACATTTCGTACATATAATGACATTATAATATCGTTGTCTCTGTACTTTAATGAAACTAAAAACAGTGAATGCACCGTGCCCAAGCGATTTTTTTTTCTTTTTATCTTATGGTCCAGCGGATCCAGCCGTTAAATGTAAGGTAGAAAAACTTGGTATACATATCGGGTTAATTTAGTCGTAACATGTATATTATATTTCTGCAATACATACAATTTGACTTGTTCTATATTTGTAAAAGCCCCGCGGGCGTACAGTAAATAAATATTGAAGCAGAAAGTAGGAACAATTTTAAATGATTTATTATTGTTTATTGAAAAGGTTTCGAACTCTGTCGGCTGAAACGACTTGACAGAGGCGTAACCCTTTATCAATGTATGTACACCAAAGTCGGAAAGTATTTGTCCTCTCGTAGGTTAGCAGATATTTGAAACTACAACCTTTTTAGTTTTTTTTGCTTAGGCTTCAAATTGAAAACTTCATCGACAAGACGGTGCAATTTTATCAAAATAAGGCAGCACACCCCAAAATATTCTCGGACACTAATTATTCAGCCACTATAAATAAGTGTAGTCCTAGGCTCACTCGTGCGACGTTAAAATTTTTTTTTATCAATTTTGTCACATAAAACAAATTATGAAATACTGAAAAGAGAATAGGTCAAACATATTTTTGTTGTTTGTTTTTGGGGTGTTATGCCGTGTTGCGCTAACTCCTTCTTTAGCCGACGTTTCGGAAATCGTTGCAGTGTCCATCATCAGGGCAGATCCGGTAGATCCGAAGATGTAGATGTGAAGATGTAGATTCGGATCTACCGGATCTGCCCTGATGATGGACACTGCAACGATGTCCGAAACGTCGGCTAAAGAAGGAGTTAGCGCAACACGGCATAACACCCCAAAAACAAACAACAAAAATGCTTTTGGCAGTGAAAATCTAAAAACTTACAGGTAAAAATAAATTTGTTTTTTGTGTAATAATATGTCGGATTATTAATATTAACGTTAATATTTGGTTTTAATAATCTTTAACTTATAACAAATGTAATAAAAATAATCATATGTTTCCTCGTCGACAAGCGTTTTTTCTTTGATTTGCGTGAAATCTCCGGAGAATGCATCATTAGACTAGTAAAAACTGATATCAACAAACAATCTGTACATATAGGCTTACTTTTTTTGAAGAATAGGCTATTATCATGTAAAATAACTCATAGATAAGTAATAAGTTAATAAAAAATAAGTCCATATAAAAATAACTCAATACCAACCTGCATCAAGTTAATACAGAATGAAATATTTCTGAGTGGGCTAGTGATACTTTCGGTCTATGGTGTATGTATATCGAGGTTTGGTGACAATTCCAAAAAACCCAACCCAAATACCTAGAGGCTGACCCAGCCTTCCAGCAGCAACTGCTAGCATAACTGCCATTGCCTACGCAATCTTCATAACTTACAATAAATCCTTCCATAGTTTTGCAACGAGATACGCAAAGCTGTAAACATTATCTAAGTGATAGAGGTTTATATTTCTCGTTTGTATCAATTTCTAAGACGCGAATGATTTATGTTAGGAGATGTAAAAAAAAACATTCGTTTCTTTTGACATATTTATGACGACGTTATTTTATCAATTGGTTGGACAAAGAAGCTTTTTGTACAATTTACGATTTATAGCGTTTTTTAAAAATAGGACAGTGTTCTTACAGGTATGGTCGTCAACTATTATACCTTTCGGGCTATTCGCTACTGTATACGATTATTTAAAAATTTTACTTCACTTCGTTTAAATGTCGGTTTCAGTTTTCAGTTGAAAAAATGTATATTGGGCAAGACCTTGAAATAAACCAGGACTTTTGTTAAAATTATTTAAAAATCAAAAGCAATTCAAAAGTACAGCTGAGCGTCGTTAAAACACAACCCATAATAAATTAATTTCCTCCCGAAACATGTTCAGAATTGACAATGTCAACACATCGTAAATACGAAATCCTTCCAAATATGATGACAAATTGCTCGACTCAATGAATTCAACAATTATTGCGTTTCTTATAGGTTGAAATCACCCCATAAATGAATGTTAAAACTTGTGTAAAGAATCGCTTTAATGCCACATGAAAAATGCCACCAATTCGACCGAGTATTTTTGTGATCTTCTGGTTGTGGTAATGGTTAGCAAAAACGAATCTAAAATTCTCTACGTGGATATTGACTCTAGAAAACAAGCGTATGTTGTCCAATAAGATTAATAAATTTTAGATAATTACCCAGGCGAAACTGTATTATTGATGCTGTAATTTTTTATGCATATTGAAAACAGATAAATTTATTGACCTATTTATTTAATGAAAATGGTATTTTTTCAATAAACAGACCTATCGGTTTTACTGCTCGTTTATTGTTTGATTAAATAACATATTTGTGACGTCAGGGTTCACAGTTTCCTTCGATATTACGCGTACAACGGTTATATGGAAATTTGAGCCATAATTTATGCTTTTTTTTTACAAAGATATCTGTTTTAAATACATGCATATGTATAGGCATGCGCCGAACAATGCCAAATCAAAACACTCCGGGCTTGATACTGTCACGTGCTTCAGCATTATAATTTCATTCATTCCAAAACATATCGGTGGAAATTTAACATAGGAGAACATTTATCGAAAAGCGGATTACAGGTGCCTGCTCTTTATTATTCGACCGGATTAACTACTCGATTAACATCATTTACTTTTTTAAGTATAAACCTTATTGATGGATATACCTAACATCTGAAACATAATCCAGATGATTTTAAAATTAACTGACTTTAAGTTATAATTAAACAAAATTGAGGTTATTAAATCTTATCCACGTTCCTTGTGAGCTTAGCCAATAACTGAGGTTCCGGGTTCAATTCCGAATAAATATTAATTTGTAGCTACGGAAGTAATCAATGATTTTTTAAATTACTTTTAGGAAGAAATGCTAACATGCCTATGTATTGGCGAACTTGCTTTCGGTAAATTAATGTTTTTTGCTATTCATTTAAATTACACGAAGAAAACTTACTCAAATCAAATATTCAAAATTTATTAAGAATCTGGTAAAATTATTCGTTTTCCTCCTAAAAACAGAACTAGATGCCAAAAACAAGTAAATTTCATAACAAACTATCAGTAAAGCACGAATATGTTACGAGGAAGTCGGAACACGTGTTCTTCAAAATAATATTATTTTCGCATCTCGTCCATTATATTATTCGGACAAGGCCACCTGCGTTGAACGCCCATTCAGATACATTCTGAATGACTAATATTTTATTAGGGAATAGTCATGCAGTCACATTTTTATCAGTATCTTGATTAAAAAAATCCGTACTCATTTTTCTCCGTGTACGATTGTTGTCCACGTACACTTTCAATGTTATACAGTAAACTGTCCTCTCTTGATAACAAAACTTTACTTTGTATGTAACCTTTACCCTGAGAGAATACGACATTTAAAGATTGCCTTTCTTCGTTGATCATTCATTGTTCTAGGACAACAATTTTAATGCATTCATTCAGATACACCAAAAGAGGCCCTACGCATTTGCAACTTTAACTTCTGAAGTACAAATATTCATGGCGTGGTCGTTATTTTAATCACGATATGTATTAAATATTGAATACGCTGAATTATAATTAAAATTATAAAGAAGTTAACCCATTACTCTTGGCAAGTTATTAGGCAATTTTTTTGATGACGTGTGAAAAATAATACTTTCATTATTAATAATACTTTTTTTACACATTTATAGAAAAATTACATGTTATTACTATGTTAAAAAGGGTAAGTCAAGGGAACCCACAAAGGCACTGCCTATGCGTGGATAATATAAAATGTTAAAAATGGTAAGTTAAAGGAACCCACAAAGGCACTGCCTGTGCGTGGGTAATATAAAATGTTAAAAATGGTAAGTTAAGGGAACCCACAAAGGCACTGCCTATGCGTGGGTAATATAAAATGTTAAAAATGGTAAGTTAAGGGAACCCACAAAGGCACTGCCTGTGCGTGGGTGATATAAAATGTTAAAAATGGTAAGTTAAGGGAACCCACAAAGGCACTGCCTGTGTGTGGGTAGTATAAATAAAATGCTAATGATATCAAACAATATTGAAATGAAGTATTTTTATAAATGACACAATATTAACTTTGTTTGACCAACTGCATTTTTTACATGCGCCAACGGGTTTAGGAACCACCGTTCCTTCCTCGGGGAAATTATATTAATTTAACATTAATAATGTACACAATTTATTTCTAAGTGTTGAAATGGGGGGGAGGTGGAGGCGTGACTACGGATAAGTGAAGAGTAAGGGGAGAAGATGGAAAGAATGGTGAAAGGAAATGTTCACCCATTGTTTTTTAATGTTAAGTTAGTATATTTCTCCGTAAAGAAGGAACCGTTGTTCCGAAACCGGTCGGCGTATATTAAAAACACACAGTGGTTCAAACAAAGTAAAAATTGTTTCATTTATTTGCAAAGAATAACCACAAAGTTATTGCTTTACTCAAAAGTATAAGAATTTTTACAGCTCTATTTTATTCAAGACCGCAAATTTATCAACATCCTCAAGATATTCAAAAAAACTCAATTTTTGCCATCACGCCTGTTTGAAACTTGACTAGTGGATGAATACGATATCCAACCGATAAAAGTGTACGTGTATTTCAAACCTTTACTAATAATCTATTTGTTTTACTTTAAGCACTAAACAAACGCTCGAATAATTACCTAAGTATAAAATGTCGAAACCACGCGGGAAATTCTCACGTTTAACTATAAAATGTTAAAAGAAAACAGCGTCAAAAAGTTGACGTTCTTCCAGCGGGCGCAGGCGGGTTATAACGCAATTATTGAGAAACACGGTAAACCTGCAGTTATTTGCACCAAGTGGGGTAGGGGGGAATTGTATGACTGTGAAAGTGGCTAATTATTCCGGCTCTATCATGTATATTACGGGAGCCTTAGCAGCATTAAGATATTGAGTCGAACTTAAAGGGGTGAATGCTGTAGACTGGAGCTTCTAGGGTACCTACGCCGGGTAAGAGACAAGGTCACGAGTAAGCTGATATTCAAGTATCTTCGTCGTTAAATAAAAATCATAATTTTTTGGTAGAATTTTTACATTCTGGGCGAATTTTTTTGGAGGTTAAAGAATTCGAACATCGGCTTGATTAAAGTTTTTCTTTATTTTATTGTATTTTCTTATATTTTCTTATTCACAGTAACAATTTAAATTACATTACACATTAAGTTGGAGAAATAATTAGAGATTAGAGTGTCAATTATCTAAGATGAACGAATCGATTTGATTTTGTACCTGATATGTTTTTAGATATTTTGAGAGGCCATTCATTGGGTAACCGAGGCCTCTGCCGTAGTTCAACCCAAATAGTTCGCTACGTTTGGTGACTTATTAGGCGTGTCCGGGTTCACGGGTGAGATTTGTCCCCAAGTACGTGGCAGGCCAGATTGAGAGAGGCTGGTTGAGGGATACCCTTTATACCGAAGTGGGAGAAATGAATTAATTGCTACCCACCACTCATACCTTTTCCTTCCCAGACCTCCTGTCCTACATTCCCTAAAAATACTCTCCACACACAAGGCGAAAAATTACTATTGGTGATATTTTTAAATCCGCTTATAAAAGGGATTTCAGGCCGTTGCCTGTTAAACTTTAAATACGTTCCTAATATATCGGAACACTTGTTCATGCACCTGTACCATACCTTATAACAAATATTAAGATTTTTTTGAACACATGTTCCAACGTCGTGATAATACATACCTCTTTTACTAAAAGCAGGAAACCTATCAATTCATCTGTCAAGGGCCTGCAGTCCCATTTTTAACCGTATTATGAAAAAATTGACAAGATTGCTAAATATCCGTAAGTTTTCTCCGTGCACCATTCAAATTGTTGACAGTAATATCATTAGAGTGAAGTTTTTGAAGAGACTAACCCCTAATCATACCTTTAATATATTTGTTCAAAAATATATGCATCGGTGTTAGAAATTTCAATTTAGAAAGTATTTCGTAACTTCACTTTTTTTGTTTAATATTTTGGCGTTACGTATATGTAATCAAGACGCTATACCGCGATGTCGACATACTCGGTTTCCGTGTTTCCAGGTAAGTACAGTAGCTACCCGCTTGAGCTTTAAAAACGTCTTATTTCCTTTCGGTGAGGCTTATTAGGGAGACCTGCGCAGCCTCTCTCTACGAAAGACGTCGTAAAATTCTCGGCAATTACAGCAGCGGTATCTGCAACCAAGTTCAGTCAAATACATTACAGGAATAGGTACCTGCCTCTAGTCAGAGCTACCTTTGCCGGGAGCAAGGTAACGTTATCGGACACCGAGATATGGACTCGAAATGCTATAAGGAGGTGGTTAAATGGAGAGTTTATGGTATTTTGTATGAGCAAATTAATACGCTTATCATTGGAGACTGGTACTAATTAACCTCTCATTCCCAACCAGTGTCGATTTGATCTCAGAACTTTTTGCCGAAAGCGAGTAGGTACATTATCAATAAAAATAAAGCATATCATTTAAACAGTTTTTTGTTATTTTTTAATACTAAATTATTCGACTTTCTCCGCATTTTCCAAGTGTTGAAATGCTAATTAATGATAAAAAAACCAATTTATCATTCCTTAAAAAAATAGATGTGAGCATATCAACAAATTGGTAAAATTTAAAAAATATATAAAAATTCTTGAATCTAACCATCAGAAGTAAATTCCAAATTAAACAGATACATGTAATACAGAATGATACAGAAACTATCAATACTGGCATTAAACAATACTGGGTACATAATATATTAACAATTCTTTCAATAACTTCATAGTATTCATATATCCTTTGAAAATACAAATGAAATCCTCAGTATTTCCAGTGAGGATATCTTGTAACAAAAAAGGAATATATATATTATTCCTATCCTCAAACTTTTCAGAGATTAATATCATTTTGGGGTGGAATCGAACTGACACCTCTTCGTTACCCCAGTATCCTATCCCCTTATTACCCCATACAAATAAATATATTATTATTATGGTGGAACCATTTCATACAATATCAATAATTCAGAATTATACATCGCCCTTAGATACACCAAACTACGGTACATGTTTGATGGGCCATTCCAGAGATTGGAAAGGATTGTGCTTGGGTGGGTGATGTTTCTGCTTGATTTATAGCCGCGTTGCTCCGGCCATTGCGCAGAGGTGTATTACAGTTTGATTGGCCGTGGGGACAATATACACACTACCTAGCAAAAGTTATTCTTAAAACCACGATGCTTATAATAAATAAATTACCAGTAGTTCTATGAATAGTAGAACTCGATTCCAAAAAAGCAAGTCTCTATTTTATCTCATCTAATTAATCAAAACCAAAACTTCCTCTGAAGTCATTAAATTTGTAAGTAAGTATTTAATTAATCTCCTACCCATGTCATTATAAACCATAATATATTTGATGTGACATTTTTAAAATCATTTTAAATAAGCTTTTATACAATTTGTTCAAAGAAACGACACTGACGATTCTGATCTCAATGACGATTCTGTTTCAAACATTCTTCATGCAGGTAGGTACCATAATATTGGTTATTCCGATTGAGATGTCGCAGAAGGATCTACGCTCATGCGAACTCTGGCGGGTTAAAAAGGATACGGCTACCATTTTGGATCGGTACGTACATATAAACAAATGAACAGACAAAATGCAAAGTTCTCTAGTAAAAACAGGACTTCGCTACGCTCAGTCAATTAGAAAAAATATTGATTCTTTGATACATTATGACATTTCTGATAAATTAGACATTGCTGATACATTGTGACATTGCTGATACATTATGACATTGCTGATACATTATGACATTGCTGATACATTATGACATTGCTGATACATTATGATATTGCTGATACATTATGACATTGCTGATACATTATGACATCGCTGATACATTATGACATTGCTGATACATTATGACATTGCTGATACATTATGACATTGCTGATACATTATGATATTGCTTATACGGAAATAATCCTTTTAACGTGCTATTTCCTCGGATAAAACAAATTCTGCTAATTTCTTGTATCTCCGCTATACGTCACGCACGATAAAGTTAAATAAAGCAGCATTATTTTATTCCCCGCATCCAACACATCCGAAGACTTAACCCCAATATTTAGAAGACATTGTTCAACAAAGTATAATCTACTATTTCCCAAGCTGCGAGATGTGTACCTTCAAAACAAGGAAAAAAACTCACAAATCTCAGTATAATATTTTAAGGGTAAATTCAGCTATACATACGTTGCTAATGTTACAATTGTTTTATAATGCTGAAAACCTGGATTTATTCAATAAATATACGGGTATTTAAGGTCATGGAAAAACACGTCAAACGTGATTCGAATACAAATGGTAAATAATCCATTTTTAAATTATTTGTATAGCGCCATTTCGTGAAAAAATCACCCGTAATAAAACTTCAATCTTAATATCTTATCAATTAAACAACTCTATTCTAAAACAATACTCCTTTACATTCATAAATACAAAACACAAAAAATTACAACTACCACGTATATTAGAAATACTAGATATCAGTGTCCAAAATGAAACCAACAAGTATAAAATAAATAAATAAAATTTTTTGGCAAAAAACTTCCTACGCTATGGTACAAAAATCTACGACAACATTTCACTCTCAGTCAAAACTCACAAAAATATTACAACATTTAAATATCAAATAAAAAGTTGGATACATAACATAGGGAGATCAGAAATAGAAAAATATTTGAGACACCAAACACAACTGAACCCGAAACTACCCAAGTGCACTAAGAAACAATATGTAATATATCTCTTAATATGTCTGTCAGTTTTTTCTAAACTAAGCAACGGATTTTGATAGGGTTTTTCATTTAGAGAATTATAAATATACTATGCACGTATTTTATATGTATATATATATGCATAGTGTATTTATAGAAAGCAGAGAAAAGTCAGTTATAATTTCGGGAAAAACACTACATAACATGTAGTGGTTGCTATGGTTCAGTCTATCTGTGCGGACAGAGAAACAATAGCACGTGTTACTTTTGCGTCCAACAGATGGCCTGATGATTTAAAAAAAAGCGTGTTTGTTCAGAAGATAATATATACATATAGATAATATAACTTATAATGTATATATATGTATTATTATGATACTAGTGGATAATGTCTTCCTCGGGCGCCTCCGACTTCTTCCACCATTCACTACTGTATAGGTACCACAATGTTGCTGTTAGAAACCAGTTAAAATTTAACTCAACTATTTGGAATGAATTTTGTAATACAAGAAGTTGTCTTGCCACAGACTGCTTTCTGGGAAGTTAAAATTTGTGATTATATGTATTTGTTGGCTTCAAAACTATCGTATATTTCAAGTTGGAACCAACCATACACATTCACAAACTTTCATTGGAATGATTTGGCAGTTTGGGAGATTAGCGTGTACCAACGAATAGGTATATAAAAACACACGCGTATTCGTATGCAACATTGTGTCAAAATTGCAAAGCAATCGGTGAAGAACTTTCGTAGATTTAAAATTTGAATAAACGAACATTAAAGACGGATTGTTTCAGAGAATTCATCAAATTTAAACATTCATTTTCAAGTTCTGTTTTTATTTCAATTCTATCAAGCAACTAGACTATAATGATATAATAACAGAACTTGAATACAACTTTCACAGAATCCGAAAATGAACGTTGTTATTTTACGAATTGTTCAAATTTCACCGTTCATTTTCGGGTTCTATAAAAGTCATATTCATATTCTGTTATTATATCATTATAGATTAGTTGCTTAACAGAACTGAAATAGTAACAGAACTTGAAAAAATCTTTCACAGAAATTGAAAATGAACTTTGAAATTTGAAGAATTGTTCAAATTCTCCGAAACAACCCATCCTAAGGACGGGTATAATGATATAATAACTCATTTTTATTTATATAGATTACTTCATATTACAAAACTTGAATTATATGTAAATGAAATCCTCATCACGGAAGATCCCAGTGAGGATATTATTTTCAATATTTGTTACAAAAAAGTAAGATAATTACACATGGATTTTTATTATAATACCAAACCTTGAACGTTTGATACATCAAACTTTTATTTGATTACGGGTCTTTATTTAAATGAAGCTAGGTTTACATACAAAATTTTAGATTATCGCTTAAATACTTTCACTGATAAATTATATTACCTACCATCCCATGAATACAGAAAAATCAAGATATCGGATGTATGTATTATAATACAAATGCAAACAGACATATCTCAGTTCAGAAAAATCGCTGTTATCTTTAACCCACATGGAACATCACAAATTGTTTTTTGATATTTACTGTGATTCTGGACAAAATACTGACTTTTTGTGGTCAAAACGGTATATTTAACGCATAAAAATCTGAAGAGAATGTCACACATCTAACTAGATAATAACTCAGATTTTAATGATGAGCAAACTTCCAATTTCACATCTCCCATACAAACTGCCACAGTTCGGCAGGTTTTACATTTCAGTCACCGATCTTAGCCAATATAGATAGCTATAAAACTAGCTTAATGGGTCAAATGGTTTTCCACTGCGCGGTATTTCAACATATGATGAGGTACCTACCCATATGTTTCAAGTTGGATTATCGACGACGTTATCTGAAGGAAGTTTTTTTTAGACTTACTACTCACTGTATTCTTTATCGTGTTGTGGGATTGTGATGCACAAAATTATGTTGATATTAAATAGTTAATTACGCTTATATCTGTTATTGCTTGTAATCATCAGCGTTTCCTACAAAATAATGTTAGCAATTCCACTCAAACGTAGCAGGTTCGTTATATTATCGTATACGTGATTTAACGCGACATCGATCCCTTGGTTTTGTGTACTTACACAATGTTATGTGGGCTCAAGGCTAGTATCAAACCTCAAACATCAAATATCTAAAATTCCTAGATGAATGTTGGAAACAAAATTCGTACTCTCAATAATACTATCCTCATTTAAGTAGGCTTGACCTATATCATACTCACTTCTCACTTGACATACATTCCCTTTACATTATACCTACTACTTGCGACTGTGTCTGTGAATGTAACTCTGGTTCAATGAACTCGGAAGGATTTCTAGATGATGATTATGTTTTTGAATTTTTTTCAACAAATTTATTTATTTAATCTCAAAACGTATACATTATTGCTGTACTCTAAAATAATTTAATACAACATGGCGAAAGTTTTTTGATAAAAAATCTATTTTTAACTTTGAAAACATGGTGCATTCCCAGTCTCCGTTTTCAAACTGTGCATCCAGATTTTCTTTATTTCTGTATCTACGTAGAAGTGTAACTGGGGAAAGGAAGCGAAAAGGAATCGACTAGCGTAATTTCTCTCGAAACATACGTGACAGGAATACTATCGAGGGCGATCCCAAGATCAGTTTTTGTTGAAATCCTCAGTACTGGAGGCTTCTGGATCTGGCGGTGTGGTGGGGTAGTGCGGGGATGGGTGGCTGCAGGAAGGGGGAGGGGGTGCAGCGGCGGCCGGGCCAACAGAGGGAAATTCTATGATTGCGTGCACAACATCTTTTCAATGCAATAAATCATGGATTTTATAGACTGAATTACCTTAACTGTATGCAAGTTCCAACATATTGAAATTACGTGAGTGAGAACAACTTATTTTCCGTTTTATGAAACCAAAGAAACATCGGTTTTAAAAAAAAATTATAATTAAACAGGCTATATTCGTTTTTAAAAACCAAGGTCACCCTGACGCAATTATTTTATTAGCTTCACAAATCCCATAACTATAAAGTACCGTGATTTTTTAATTGGTTTTTTTTTATACAAATTGCCGAAAAACTTTTGCTACTACTGAAGCTTTTTCAGGTAGTATTCACAATACTCTGTCAATATAATACGGTATTATACTGCCCTGAAGAAACTACGGTAGCAGCGAAACCTAGTCGGACATAGGTATAAATCTAAAAGTGATATTTACAAAGTTATTATTTAAATTTTAATCACAAAGCATCTGCTTCATTCGAAAATATAAAAAAATCATGTTTTTTATAATCTGTAAAATGAGAATGACAAGCAAATAATGTAAATAACATATTTTGGGTACTTCTTAAATGCATTCCAAACAAACTATTATCACCTACAGAATATTAGCGCTTTGTTTCATTAGACAGTAAGATACTTTTACTATTGTAAATGGTGAGATACCATAACTTAGATTTGTAACTTATTAAGTGTAGCTACAGTTGAACAGTCGGGTACACCCCCAACTCCCTTTTCCATTTCCACGTCTCTTTCTACCTTACATCGTTTTTCAATGTTAGTTACAATTTTCCTTCTGATTTCGGATGTTGGTACAATTGTAAGTCTTTAAAGAAATACAAGATTTAAAACTAATTTAAAACCCAGCTGATTTTATTTAACAAAGAAATTCATATTGAGAAATGCTTCATCCCGTTATTAAGAGTGTTAAGTACATTCAACATAGCAAATTTGACAGCGGGGTCACATCACCATAAAGAAAAATGAGAATTTAATGAACCTAAAGCCTTTAGCATTTAATCAAAATTATGACCGTGCGACGATCGTAAATTGACGATTTCTCGTGACGGCCGTATTTCAACGGGTTAACTGGCCAAATGTCCAAAACATAGAAAGAACACGCATAAACACTCGCGCCGCCCGATCGATATCGGGACACCTGACCAGTCACCAGACCAGCGACCATTGCCGTATTCCACATAAAGTATCACGCATAACGCTTAACGCATAACGTCAGCCTCCACCGATCATGTTTCGTTTATCGGGGTATCATCTGGAGAATAGTTGAATCATTGATTCCCGCGGCAGCCGCTAACTGGTCCTATAGGCATAACGTACTGCTGGCACCGACACTACCTCGCTACCATTATTTGTCCACCTATAAAACCTTCTTTGTTTCTCTAGTGATTTTCCATACAAAGTTCCACGTTGTCTATGAATCTCAAACTTTTCCCTAGTCACAATTTATTATTAAATTGATATTAAACTGTTATATTAGATCGATGCTTAAGATTTCCAATAGTATTTAGAAGTGTGCTTTTTGAGCATCACCCTCAGCATGGATAATTTGCTAACTATTACTAAAACCTTCTAAATATAATGACTTCAGTTTATCATCAGATTGGCTTTCGTTACAAGAGTTCTATCATCAAATTCGATATCCCATTGTATACATACATAGGCCATAATGGATGCAAAAATTATGTCGGTGACTTATTCTTTTTCATTTAGAGAATTTATAGATTACCAATTTCCAGTATTTTGCTATACTTAAAATTACTTATAAATTACTAGCGGAGCTTGTAAAATTTGTAAGTAAAAATATACTTTTCTCAAAGAAAAAATAGTATTTTTCGCGAATAATTGCAAAGATTCGCACCTCATTCCATAGTGGAGAATTGACCAAATCATAATGTTTCAACTTCCACCTCTACATTTAGGTAAGATTACCTACTACTCCTCTAAATATTCAATAGTTCCACTAGATCGGGATAGTCGGGTACCTTGAATTACTCAAGAAAAATGAAAAATGAGTATTGCTAATTTATTAAGAATCTCTTCAAATGGTTGGAAATCTAGTTAGAAAAGGGATTGCAGGCCTTTTAAAATAATTTTTAGCAAATTTCTAACATATCGAACACGTATTCATGCACATGCGTTTGCTTGGATATTCGACAATATTAGATTTTTGACATCGAGATAATATATTCGGATTTTACTGAAAGTTTATTTATGGAGTTAGTTTATACAACATTTGAATATAAACAAGATAATATTTCATTTTGTAACTTTAACTATTTTTACAATAAACATAACATTTTTTTTTTATTATCAAACCTATTAGGTAACTCATTTGTTAAGGGCTTCAATCCCGTTTTTCACCGGATAAATTAATAAATTATCAATACTGAAAGAAAAAAATTATTTTCAATTTTTTATTTTTATATTTTGTACCTACATAGGTACTGTGTGGATCAAATTCAACAATATTTTTATTTTTATATGTGTTTTAAACAGTCATCTCCTGCACTATTTACGAATATAATTTTTTAAATATTGTTATATATATATGTAAAATCCTCAATAGGCGTAAAATTAATAAATACTCGGTATTTTAATAAACCTAGTATAATAATTTAATTGCTGCCACATGTTGAGAATACTCTAATTTTATCAATAAAATATCCAGCTAGATACAATATACATGCCTATGTAACTACGCGCATATCTCGCTATCGACTTTTTTCTAACTTTATTTAATGCATAAAAGCCATTATGCGACCATGGAATATGTCAGCGTAATAAATATTTTTTGTAAGTAGGTAGTTAGCTGGGAATACGACAACTCTTATCTAGCTCCACGCACACTGGCGTAATAAACTAACTGTATGCGTGCTGGCACGTTTGTATAGGTATTAGCTCCATCCTCGAGTAGACCAACCCACACATGACTATTTCTCTTAAGTTAAGATAAGGATTAAGGATTTTGTGCAAAAGCAACTTACAAACCGACTTCTCCGAGTCGAACTAACTCAATAATCCCAATTATGGTGAGCCGATCGCCGCTTTAAAGACCTAATATTAAATTTGATTCTGAAGTTAATCATTTTTCAATCGATATTTTTCATCATTATAAAAGAGCGAAAATTTAATTTTTATTGATAAATCGAACTCTACCGAGTTACTATTAATAATAGTAATAATTGTATAATTTATATAGCGCCGAATTTTTGTGAAAAAATAACCTCAAGGGTGCAATCTACTACTGTTCTATACTATACATGGTGTGTATGGGTGCACGGAGAAAACTTACTTATACCATTACTTTATTAAAAATGTGGTTAAATTATTCGTTTTCCTGTTAAAAACGGGACTGCAGGCCTTTAACAAATGAATTGACAGAGTTCCTAACAAAGTATCAGTTAAAAGCTAATGTTTTATGAGGACGGCGGAACACGTGTTCATACAAATATTGATATTGACATATTGATATTGTAGCATTCCTTCGTGATATGTATTACGAAAAGATCACGTGTTCTAGATATATCCGAAAGACCAAAATCTTATAGGGAATTTGGCATGCTATCCCATTTAAACATGTTATTTTTTTTCCGTTTAAAGTGCACTACTTCTGGAGGCGATTTTAATTTTTTCGCAATTAGATTGTTTTTTTTCTACCTATGGACAAATATTTTTTCGTTGAAGAATGTTTTTACACAAACAATTTAAACGTTTTTACTTGAAAACTACCGTAAAACATTTAGAATCACCTCCCGAAGTTAGTACACCCTCCTTCCGTTTATATTATAGAAAAAAACGTTAAAAGTTGAATCATAACTAAAATTGCAAAATAACGAACGTAACCCAACAGCAAAAAGTACTCGAAATATTGGTGGAATATTTTTCGAACGCTATAAGAATTTGATTCTTGCTACGAATAACCAAAGTTATGTACGGAAATAAAAAAAGTATGTAATAAGATATGTTGAGAATGAGAAGGATAAAAACGTACCAATTTATTTCGTAAATGAAGCATATTGACACATCACTGTAATTAAGTGAATTAGTTTCAATTTCAATGACTGTAAAATAATTGCTACATGATTCCAAGAAGATAAACTCATTGATATTACAATAAATGCAAGATTCTTCAGGAGGTCAGTGGCTATACATTTTACCGTTGCTCTTTTTCATTCGCCAGTAATCAAGGTATAAAAAAAATAGATTAAATATTAGCATTTGACAAGAATATAACCAGAAACCACCAGTAAATAACTCTTGGTACAGTTAAGTTAGTATATCACGAGGCCTTGCAGATTTATCTCTCCAAAATGTGCAGATAATCTCTGTTTCTTTTTTTAATATTATTATTTCACCTTCTACGAAAAGACTTTTTAATGATACAGGTAAAATGAGTTATATTTATCCAATTTCGTATTTTTTAATATAAATTAATTACTTCGTAATTCCTAGCTACAACATATTTAGGCCGTGGCGGACAGCAATAAACAAGTAAGTACCTACTCCAATGTCCGAAAAGATGATTACATTCATTATCCGTTATCATTCAGAGGTTTCAAGTATAGGTTTGTTTCCTTGGCCACACGGCGTGTTTGGGAGCTAGACGCGCCACGCCAACCAGCAATAGCTTTAAAATATGTAATTAATGGTGATAAGATTTAATTAAAATGCCAATTAAAATTTTGGTAACTGTTGTTCTTTTTTTCACTACCGTATGGTGTATAGTCCGTTCCGTTGGACTGCTCCCGTCCTCTCCGCGCTGCTAATTAATGGTCAGACATTTTAGCGCAAAACGATGTAAACAATCACATACCGCGCGAAGCACTTAAGTACTAGATGCAACATATCCATTACATCCGCCAGAACAAGCAAAATTGCACAACGAACAAAAAAGTGTCATCCCCAATTATATTTCATAACATTTTTACACATTGATGATTCAGGCATTCTTACAATGTGGTGTGTGAGCTTTTCCGCTAGCTAATCACAAAGTACATTGTGCTTTGGTGCGACTCGACAGCTCGGTATCATTTCCAGATTTTTTGCACCCGGTTAATTAACGCATACACATTTCTTTGGTTAATAGAATGAGAATAATTGGAATCGAAGTGGACTTACATCTTTAGCGAATTCTTATAAGATTAATAAACTTAGGAAAAGATTAAAAATTGGGTGCCAAAAGGTTGAGCAGTTGGATTAAAGTATTTCAACTCATAAAAGAACTTTTTTTATTGCAATTAAACTTCTTACCGCTATAAATCCAGTAGAAAGATTTTTAAAAATCTTGTAGAAATTTTTCACGATTAAACAAAAACATTACGAAGAATATATACTCTATATTACGCATTGGTACAGTCTATTCTACAAAATGCCACTATCAGTTGCGGAACAGCTTACAAAACTAGTCTAATGAGTCTTATAAGACTCCCATATAAATTGTTCAAAAACTCATAATAAAAATTATATTAAAATTAAAACTTCCACACCAAACTCGTATTCGAAGAATTCGGAGTTCCTACGAGTAGGCACATATAAAAACACATTTGTCAAAAATTCAATTAACCGTCAAATCATTATAAAATATATTTTTTTAAATACTCATTCATAACTGGAAACCGTACTAGACATATTTGCATGCCTTAAAGACCTAAACTAAAAAATATTTTTTCTCAGTCACCGAGGAAAATGTTTCTTCAATAAATTACCAGAGGAAATCATAAGCATTAATAATAAAAACACACATTTTTGAAAATTATTAAAAAAAACTGCCTCCTCTATTTCCACCTGAAAATCATAGATATAATCCTAAAATTATCCATACCTACTAAATAACATATTTTTTCTTATTTATAAATACGTTAAGTAAAAAATAAGTTTTTTAACAATTCAGTATAAATCATAAGATTAAAAAAAGATATATATAACCACATATAAATATTTTTCCAAATCACAATTTTGGTGATTTTCTCAACTAGCATCCTAGACTCATGCCCGTATTATGCTAGTCGTACATGATTTAAGCAAGAAAAACAAAATAATATTTTGTAGAACAAATAATAAAACATAAGGGAAAAGGATGTGTTATGATAAACAAAAACTTTAAAAACTACAAATTGTTATGAAAAGATAAAAGAAATAATATTGTAAAGAAAAAAATAGTGTAAAGAAAATAGAAATTAAAAATGATATTATTAAAAGTAAACGAACTATAATTAATTTAAAAAAAAAACTATAATTTAATTGCCCAGGTAAACGAACAAAGATTAGCAGACCAAAAGCGAGCAATTTTCAAAAATAATTTAATTCCTGTAGTCACATTAGAACAGATTAAAAGAGAAGTAGCAGATAGATTGCAAATGGTAAATAATTTAGAACAAATTAACACAAGTAATGTCATATCAGATGCATTGAATGTAGATAGTTTGGATAATATTCTAGTCGAAATGTCAAATGATATTACAGTAAATTCAAATAACTTAGACGTTATTTATAATCTTAGGGAAATCAACATTGCAAATTTAAACTTTGTTGATGATAATGTAATAGAATTAGCTAACTTACTTCATAATAATATAAACAGATATATAGATGTAGAACCAACAGTTAGACCAAAATTACCAAAATTACATACGTCAAAGAAATTATCTAAATTAATTTTTGAATTAAATAACATAATTTTACCAAAAATCATATTTGACGAAATTAGTTTTTTAGATCTTCATACAATAGTATATGCTACTGCTATTACTGTTTATAATAAGTTAGGAATCAAATTATCATCCTCTGATGATAGATCATATAGTCATAGTAAACCAGAATGGCAGATCAGATTAGAAAATGATGTAGTATTTTAAGAAGTAACATAGCTAGAGTAATAGAATATAAAAATGGGAATAGAAGTAGGAAAATTTTGAGACATGTAGATGAAATTGGGAGAAAATTTGGTGATAATATAGATAGTCATAAAAATGAAAATATAATCAATGATTTATTGGATTTATTAAAACAAAAATTAGGCGTAAAAGCTAGTAGATTAAAAAGATATAATTATACGTATAATAAAAAAAATAATAACAGATTATTCCATAAAAATGAAAAAATATTTTATTCCAAGCTTGACGATAAACAAAATATTATTTCGAATAATAATATTCCGTTGCCATCTGAATCAGATATGCGCGATTTTTGGACTAAAATTTGGAGTAAAGATATAAAACATAACGAGTCAAGTCCCTGGATAGAAAATGAAGAATTCAATTTTTCAGGCATTGAACAAATGAGTTTTTCTAATATATCGGTTGAATTGTTAACCAAAATTATTAAAAATACTCATAATTGGAAAGCCACGGGTTGCGATTGGATACATAATTTTTGGTACAAACGTCTAACTACTTTACATCCTCTTTTGGCAAAAAATCTTTCAAAATTTGTCAGTCAACCACAAAATTTTCCAAATTTTCTAACTAAGGGCATTACTTATATGTTGCCCAAAAGCGAAAATATTAATAATCCCTCTCAGTACAGACCCATTACATGTTTACCGACAATATACAAAATATTAACCTCTTGCTTGACAGATTTAATATATACTCATTTAGATGAAAAAAATATTTTATCTGAACAACAAAAAGGTTGTCGCAGAAAACATATGGGATGTAAAGAACAATTAGTTATTGATTCTGTAATTCTAAAACAGATTCAAACTCTAAAACGTAATTTACATACTTGCTATATAGACTACCAAAAGGCTTTCGATAGTGTCCCGCACTCGTGGCTGATCAAAGTATTAAATATATATAAAATTAACCCCATTATTATTAGCTTTTTGGAAAATATTATGTCCTTTTGGAATACCAATTTACTTATCAATTTAAAAGGTAAGAAAATAGTAATACCGGGCATTTCAATTAAAAGAGGAATTTTTCAAGGAGACTCATTGAGTCCTCTTTGGTTTTGTTTAGCATTGAATCCTCTATCTAAAATGTTAATTAAAAGCAAGTTTGGAATAAAAGTTAAGGGTAATATAAGGGAGAGTAGTACAATTTCGCATTTATTATATATGGATGACATAAAATTATTTTCGAATTCTGAACAAAATTTAGAGAAAATGATCGAGGTAGTTAAAAACTTTTCAGATGATATCAAAATGACTTTTGGTTTAGATAAATGTAGAACGATCCATATAGAGAAAGGCAAAATTGTAGATGGGGACGAGAGTATATTTAGAAATTTCCAAATTACTAGTATGAAAAGGGATGAGGTTTATAAGTATTTAGGATACCCACAATCAAATAGATTAGACCATAGTAGTATTAAAAATGATATTAGGATTAAATTTCAAACTAGGATCAGGAAAATTTTAAAATGCAATCTATCTGCTAAAAATTTAGTAAAAGCAATAAATACTTGGGCAATACCTCTATTAACGTACTCATTTGGCATAATTAAATGGTCTAATACAGATTTAGATAACTTAGAAAGATTAATTAGAACTACGCTAACAAAGTTTAATTGCCATCATCCAAATTCAGCTATAGAACGAGTTAATTTACCTAGAAATTTAGGAGGTAGAGGTATAATCAAAATAACTTCTTTGAAACATAATCAGGTAGAAATGCTAAGAACTTTTTTCCATAGGAAAGCTCATAGCTCAGAAATGCACAAAATAATTTGCAAGGCAGATAGAAATATTACACCTTTAAATTTATACGATGAGAATGCCAACATTTTTATAAATCCCAACCAGGAATTATTAGATTCCTGGTCAAATAAAAATTTACACGCAAAACACTTCAATTATCTCAACCAAACGTATGTTGACAAAATTTCGTCAAACAAATGGTTGAGTATTGGAGAGTTGAGCGCAGAAATAGAAGGATTTATGCTTGCCATTCAGGATAGAGTCATTAATACTAAAAATTATAGAAAGCATATAATCAAAGATACAAATCAAATTGATGATTTGTGTAGAAAATGTTTGGCTTTTCCGGAAACTATAGAACATATTATATCGGGATGTTCTATATTAGCACCGTCCGAGTATACATTTAGGCACAATCAAGTTTTAAAAATAATTCACCAAAATTTGGTAATTAAACATAACTTGATTGACTGCCGTAATGTAGTACCATATTATGAATATGAACCAAATTCATTTTTAGAAAACGAATTTTATAAAATATATTATGATAAAACTATACTAACAGACCGAGCGATTAATCATAATAGACCCGATATAGTTTTACATGACAAAATTAAAAAAATAACTTATATCATTGATGTCGCTATACCAAATTCCTGTAATATTCAAAAATCTGTTAGCGAAAAAATAAGAAAATACACAGATTTAGGAAATGAAATAAAAAGAATTTGGCATTCTCAGACTGTAAAAATATTACCATTCGTTATTTCGGCTACTGGCATTATACCTAGCTCTCTAATTAAAAATTTAGGCGTATTAGATTTATCAAAAAAATTATATATAAAGATGCAAAAGTCGGTCATTTTGAATACATGTAGGATAACAAAAGATTTTTTAAATGTTTATGTTGAGGGATCAGTAGGATTTATAGGCCCTGTTAGAAGTTCTACCGAGCCGAACCCTCTGATATGAAAATATCTGGAGTCGGTGAATTATTTTCCCATTTGATCTCTGGTGAGTTGACGTGTTGTTCTTGTATTGTTTTGTATTTATTTTGCTTATATAATGCACTTACATAATGTTGATTGACTAGATGATCATTTGTGGAAAAGTGAGTGGAAGGGTTAAATTTTTCCTTTGGGGAAGATTTAACCCGGACAACTAAATCGGAAGTAGTAAAAAAAAAAAAGATTAAAATAAATTCAAAATTATACCAACAAAATTCTAAATAACCCATTACAAAAGTTTTAACAATACTGAATAAAACAAATATATATGATCATGGCAACTGGTAACTATTTTCCTTTACGGAGACCCTTAGAGATTTGTAGCCCTCGACGTCCAGTTTGGGTGGCGGGTGTGGGTACCGCCGCCTCGGGAACCATTTATTGGATAACCAACAACTCTGCCACAGGTCAATATAAGTGGTTCTCTACGTTTGATGACTAAGCAGGGGTGCCCGGGATCATCGGGTGAGGGATGTTAAAAATGCGCCGCAGAGCGAGGAACGGATACGTCCGTCAATCCTGGACACACTGATCCACAGATTTCTTCTCATCATTCATACCTGTATCCTTCCAAAAACTTTCTCCCCTGTGTGGACCCCAAATATATTAAAAAAAATAATAAACCTATTGAAAAACGGACGTAGCCAAGCACCTAGCAATAGTATGTAACTTTAATCAAACTTTTTTTTTAATCTTTTTCAGCAATTATTTGTTTAGCTATCAAAAGAAATCTTGCAAACCTAGTAGAATTATAAAGCTAAAATCACAAATATAACAATTACTTATTCAACAATGCGCCTGCTATAATTCTTCACTTGTATAACTATTATTTGTTGAAGGCGAACGCAGTCTATACTATACGCTGGTCGTGGTGAGGTAAACCTACCTGCGTTGTTTGATTTATCGCTAGTCAAGGTAGACTGTTTCTCAAATAGGCACGCTTAAAACGCAATACCTTGTGATTTACGATAATTAGTGGCGTTTGCGTTTTCCAATGATCATCGCGGAATCAAATTAAAAATTAACTACGACTTCAAAGAAGTTAGAAGACTAATCTGTTGGATAAAGAATTTAATTCGGAGAACATGTTAGAGTTGATTGTGGCTGAGTTTGAACTCAAGCGTTAAATGTCAACGCTTATTAAAGATTTGCCGATTAATTAATTAGTTTCCTAATAAGCCTCGGCGTACTTAGATTAGGAAGCTTACAATTAAATAAAGTATGGGCAAAAGAGATAAATCTAACAGCTGGAAGTATTTTTATTAGTGACTTTAGAGTTTTTTTTTTATTATTTGGAGGCAAAAATTAGAAACAAACAATTTATTTATATGATGAAGTGAATTATTTCTTTGCGAAAATTCTACTTTTATTAAAGTACTTTATTTGGTCTGTGGCGCATACCTGTAATTATTTAACTAAAAAAATCACCGATAAAACACCACTAGCTCCACAGGAGGTTCTGAGGAAAATAATTTCCCACAGGGACTTTGTCATATTTGGGGATGCTGTGTGGGGGGTCGTTTCAAGAAAAGGTAGGAGAAATAGTTCAGGGAAGGAAAAGGGTATGAGTGGTGGGTAGGAATCTGGGGGTCAATGTGTCCAAGAGTGACGGACGTTTGAACCCATCCCATCATGGGTCGAAAGAGTCCTACTAAAGAGGTCAAATGGTCTCCCTCAACCAGTCTCTCCCTAGTAAGTGGGCAGACGCAGACCTATAAAAACCAACCACATGAACCAGGACACCCCTCTTAAGTCACCAAACGTAGCTAGCCACTTGGCGTGACCTATGGTAGAAGTGTTAGTTATCCAATAAATGGTTCCCGGGGCGGGGGTACCCATACCCGTCACCCAAATTGAAAAAAATATGTCGACTGCTCCTACTGTAGTGTATGTCGTATGCCCACCAAAAAGCTGGATTGTGTTATAAATTTTTTTTTAAAAGTTTTTCGACCGTTGTATACCTACCGATTCAATTTGATTTTCAGCTATCACGGACCCGTGAAAAATCACGGGATATTATACGGGATTTTTGATTCTCATTCTAATTCTTTATAGTATAATTATATTTTTTGTTGACAAATAAAAGAGACCTAATAAATGTAATAATAACAACGTTAATCATCCAAAATACAATGTTTTAAATATAATTGCATGTGCTTGCAAAGTCGTATCTTCTCTTGCTTAAACTTTCTAATAAAAGTGTCTTTATCTGAATTGACCTGCCAAGTAAATCTAACAAATATGAAAAAAAGGAATAAACAGTTCATTATTAATTAATAAAATAATGTTGGTTACTTTATCGCTTTTCTGACAGGATATATACTTCATTTCAGTTCCTATTTTGAACATTAATATTTAATTGCACTTAAATAATTTTACGCACTACGCAGTATAAAAAATTTAATCACGCATGCACCCATGCACTGACAGCAGAAACTAGCGTGTTTAATGAGCTTTAGACAATACTACGTAAAAAAATAACAAAAATTGCGTTGTAACATGTTTATGCTTTACGCGGGAAACGAATTCTCGACCTACCGACAAAAGCCAAATGCATAGATCAAAAAGCGTAAAACAAAAAGAGAAAAAAATAAGTACATAGTGGTCGCAGACAGAGAACATTCTATAGACTTACTTAGGTACTTTAAAATTGTTTTTATTGATTTGCCAGGTACCCCAATCATACAATAAACAGTGCTTATCTACACAAACTACTTTCCGTCAACTGTAATATTCCTGCCACCACTTCCATCTATCAGTTTTACAATTGTACGCACCTTAAAAAGCCTTTCTTAAGTTAATAATCTAACGAAAAATATTGATTTCGTACAAACCTTTCAAACCTCACGTACGCAAAAAACCAGTAAAATAAACATGATTAAGATAATTTTAGCGTAAGTCACAAATCAAGGTAAGTTCTCGAGAAAACCTGTTGCCTGTTGGACAATTTTATTGAAAACTTTTAATAATTACTTAAGATATTTTGTTTAGGTTATTAAAAATATTCGACACTAAAAAGACGATTTGGGCACATTAACAATTTGTTTTCTAATTTGTAAGCAATAAAATTCTTTACTAGTTAAAATTTCAAATAAAATACATTGACTAATAATAATGTTGGTAACGGTTAAAAAATCCAACAATTCTTGTTTTATGATTTCATACATTTTTAAAAGGTTTAATCTTCGGCATGCTAAGGAACAAAGCCGAATTTGAGTCGTCATAAGGGGTGACTCAATAACCCCACATTTTTTATCACTTTAAGGCCATTTTAATTATCAACGACCGTCAATACGGATTCCGGCGGAACCGCTCGTGTGGTGATATTCTCGCGTATGTGACGCATGTTTGGGGGCGGTGCCTGGAACGTCACGGTGAGACCCAAACGGTCGCACTAGACATATCCAAGGCCTTTGACCGGGTCTGGCACCGAGGACTTGTCAACAAAATGCCTTCTTACGGACTTCCCGCATCCCTGTGTACGTGGATTGCTGACTTTTTAAGGGATAGGTCGATTCAGGCGGTTGCTGACGGTTTCACCTCTTCCTCACACTCCATAAATGCTGGCGTCCCACAGGGATCGGTTCTGTCTCCGACTTTGTTTTTGTTGCACATCAATGACCTTTTGACATGTGCACCGATTCATTGTTACGCGGATGACAGTACAGTTCATGATAGCTTTTTGTTTGACAAGCCCTCAAAGGGCACACAAACTCCAACGGCTCGGAGGGCTTTGAAGCAGAGAATGGACGGTTATCTCGAGAGTATTTCCTCCTGGGGTAAAAATAATCTCGTCGAATTTAATGTTTCAAAGACCCAATCCTGTCTGATTACGTCTAAAAGGGATCCAAATGATAATCTAGTCTCCTTCAACGGAAGCAATCTTCCGAACAGGCCTTCCATTGATATGCTTGGTGTAACTATAAGTGACCAGCTCAGGTACGGGGGCTCCATCGAAGCCAGAGTAAAGTTGGCCTCTCAGAAGCTGGGCGTACTGTACAGGGCCCGCAGATACTTTAATAGTACACAACTGCTGACTCTGTACAAATCGCAAGTGCGCCCTACTGTCGAATTTGGCAGCCATCTCTGGTCCGGAGCCCCTAAATACCTGAAAAAAACCCTTGACTCTGTGCAAAAACGGGCGATCCGTTTGATAGATTCCCCAATCTTAACAAACGGACTGCAATCTTTAGAGCACAGGCGTCAGGTAGGTATGCTGTCCTTGTTCTATCGGTATTACAATGGAAGATGCTCTGAGGAAATAGCGTCATTGATCCCTTCGGCACCGGTGCGTAGTCAGGATACACGCCAAACGCGCGCCCAACATTTGTACACGGTTGACATTTGTCACATGAGAACGGGTCGCTTCTACGATTTGTTCTTAAGTTCAACAGCTCGGCTGTGGAACGATCTGCCGGCCTCTGTGTTTCTTCCCTCCTACAACTTGGGACTCTTCAAGACCCATGTTCACTCCTTCCTCTCCACAAAAAGACCCTCCACACAGCATCCCCAAAGATGACATAGGCCCTGAGGGAAATTACTTTCTTCAGGGCCTCCTGTGTGGAGTTAATATAAATTTTTTTTTTTTTTTTTTTCATAAACTTTGTTGCGAATTATTCTTATGGCTAAGGCCTGGTTCCCACTATGCCGGACCGGCAGATCTGCCAGGCCGGTAAAACTGCCGGAAGTGGCTAGTGGCTGTACAATTTATATGTAGCTATTCACATTATCCCGGGTCCGGCATTTTTGCCGAGCCCGGCATTTTTACCGAGCGTTTTGTCACTGCGAAAGTGCCGGTAGAACCACCGGACCGGAGTAATGTGAACGAGTTTGTGCCGGTATCCGGCTGTCCCCGCTCGCCGCGCCCGTGCTCCGGGCTCCCCTCTCGTCATCGGCTCGCATTTTTTGAAGAAAGTAGACGTGTTCGCTCTGCTCGTTTAAATCTTTTTATCAGTATTCAAATGTGTACCTCCATACGGACGTAGGAGATTAAAGCCTTCAGACACTCATTTTCATAAATCCGTCATTCTATCCAAATATTTTTTTTTTTCATTTTTTTTATACTGTAATTGTTACATTATCTAGCGATTCCGTTCATTCAATTTTTCTATTGACTTGCCTACCAATGGATAATGGACAATATCAGCGGGAACATAACAAGTCAATCGGTTTAATTGTTGGCAGATGAATCATCTAAATGCGTTTAAGATTGACGATTGATTTTATTCATTCATTTAACATATATATCCAGCTAACAATAAAAAACACCCTAATATAATAGAACTTCCTTCTTCTTGTGGCGTTAGTAAGATTAGATTGTTAATATTAATTTTAGTTGTAAGTTGCTTAATATGTAAATACTCGTATATATGTCGTTAATATAGTAGTTATAGGCCTTAGTCGTAAGTCACTAGATATAAGTCTTAGAGATAAGTCAGTAGTTCTAGTATTAACTATTTAAGAAATATATTTGCACAGCGCCCTTGAGGTGATTTCTCACGAAAACGGCGCTATATAAATCAGCCAAATATTATTATTATTATTAGTTTGAACGGTAATTCCTCGTGCAAGTTTTCATGAAGCGGTCTAGGCTTTGGTACATTTAAAGTACCATCATTGATCTTTTGCCAAAATTTACTATCATTTAATATAGTAGAATCGCATTTCTTGCCATATGAGCCCACACTAATAAAAATAAAACGGTACTCTGAATCAACAACTTCCATTAATACAAAAGAATAATATTCCTTGTAATTAAAGAACATAGATCCACTCTCGGCTGGTTTCAAAATTCTAATATGTTTGCCATCTACTGCTCCAACACAGTGAGGAAAGTTGGCTTTTCTTTCGAATCCTGAAGCGATGTCCTCCCATTATCTTTCCGGCTCCGGTGTAATGTGAACACTCTTGTCCGTGTCCGGTTTCCGGCAGATCTGCCGGTCCGGCATAGTGGGAACCCGGCCTAACTCGTTTGATGCGTTTTCTTGAAATAATTATCATAATACAGGGGTTGTACTGTATGGTCGTACTCGTACCTTAGACGTTTGATGAGCATCTAAGGCGGCCGGCGACGTACTTACCCCCTTTATTTTATTACCTTTCAGAATTGAAACGTTGCTCCAAATGGCTTTAGCCGTGTTTAGTGACTAGATCTGAATAGCCAGGTACTTCCCCACCTTCCTCTTTCCCTTCCCCACTTATCTTCAGCCTCACAACATCCCCCAATTGGGGATGCCATAGTCTCACTGGCTCCAGACGGGAGCAGTTGGGACTCTTGTGAGGTATTCACTATAAAAAAAAAAAAAAAAAAACCTTTTACGTATTTATTGATTACCTTACTCCCTCAATAAGCTGATTTGATGATAGCGGGAGCGAAAATGCATCACCCATAAAGCAGTTACTGTGTTGGTAGAATTGTAGAAACAGCTATAGGTTTATAGCGCGAAAAATATTATTTGTAACAATCAATTAAAATTATACATGACGGACTGTCATTTCCTAGATTGTGAATATATATTATATTATTATCACTATTGGTGACGGAAAGGTTAAGCATTCAAAAGTAGGTATGTAGGTTGCTGAGTAAGTAATCTAAGAAGAATATTAACCACTATCCAAAACTAAAATGTTGCTTGAAATGTCTTTAGCTTTGCTTGGCGATCACATCTAAATTCTCATTTTTATCTTTTCTATCTCCCTCTACTAATTCTTTCAGCCTTCAAACATACCCCATAGTCTCATTGGCTCCGGGTAGCTGGAACTCTCGTGACTCTCCCTATTTCCTCCGTGATAAAACCTTCGTTAAATGTGGAACTCGTATAACATCTGTTACAGCTAATAATAACTAGCGTGAGTTTATTTGCATAAATCGAAGCTATCACAAAATGTTCGTCTGTTCACAAACTATCTGGTTAGACTGAAAGTCTATGTATAATTCAGGATGTTTCATTTCTCATTCAGTTCTCGTTTCATCTGCTTGCCAGTCGTATACATAAAAATTAATATTTTTTTAATCAACTTTGTTCAACTTTAAATGTTTGTGATATATACAAAACTCAATGTTGTCCATTGGAGGTCTGATAGGCTAACTTATGACGGATATAATATCTTAACATGACATTAGTAAAAAAATCATTAATTAGCGAGATATTGGCAATATTATGAATATCGAGATAATCGACTCTTAGATCAGTTTTTCGAGTGCTAAAGCTACAAAATTGCATATTAAAAGATACTGCTTTTTATTAGACCGCCCAGAATATCCTTACTATTGATCACAGTACTATACCTTCTTCTTTAGCCAACGTTATGTTGGATGATGGACACTGTAATGCTATCCAAAACGTTGGCTAAAGAAGGAGATAGCGTAACACAGCGACAATAAATCACTACAAAATGAAACCAGTTTAAAAACTTGACTAAATTAGCAATTGTTCAGTATTTGGATTTCATTACCTTCTAATTTCTTCTGGTGGTCGATTAAAAAAGATCTTCCGTGATAAGCATAATGATATTGTGCAAAAATGACTTAATCAGATAAGACTATCTCTAACTATCTGCCAGAATGGCGTTTCATTTTAGATACATTATCTTGTCGCAATATTTTCTGCGGAGATCTCACATCAGTGTTGAAATCAGAACTCCATTATGGACTGTTAGAGCGGTGTTATCCTTGGCACAGATCCAGGGGATGCAGCGGGTAATTAAATGTTGGTTTCGATTATACATGCACCATCACTAACATATTAACAAAGTCGCAGCTCTTATTCTGTTCCTTATAATAGCATCACAGACTGATGCACTTTCAAACACACAGGCAGTGTAGTTTAGGCAGTGTTGTTAGTTGCATTCGCAGGCCATTCCTCGCGCAGTTTGGTTCCACCCACGCACAGGCGCGCGATAAATTTCTTGAATGGAGCTGCGCACCTCCTCTGGGTTGCGTGCGCAGTTCGCATAAATGCTTTATTGGGCACAACAAACTCAAAGCGCGAGAAATTAAAAATAAAACTTACTGGTTACCAACTTAGCTTTTGAATAATATTATATTATTTATTTAGTGTTGCGCTTTGCTGGTTGGTATATAAAACAAGCTTACACTGACAACGCATGCGGCAAACCAATATATATTGGTTGCTTTTCATTTTTGGAAAAAGGGTTAGTATTTGATTAGTTCTGTTTTTTGTATCCTTATCCTTGTTCCACTCCTGCAGAAAGTTTTTATTATTATATTAAATTACTCTTTAAAAAAAACTAATCTATCGCGCAATAAATTAACTCCTCGGGCTAATTTGTACGGTTTTGGGAACATACAGCTATTAACCCTTAGAGCCAATTTGTTCGCTTTTCAGAACAGCTCATATGGTCTCATAGGAATCATTGTGTCTCCCTTACTGTCATAGTTAGTAATATAGACTTTATGGTGCTAGAAAGAGAAAACACCAAGCTTTATATTCAAATATAGAAATTAACCATATATAATTAATATGTACACCTCTTTCAAACCAAAAGTTCCAACCGCAATTTGAGAAAAAATTGAAAATTTGTATTAATTATTTTCATATGAAATGATAAAAGTGAAGTAGCAGTAATGTTCATATTACATTTTTCACATTTAATATGTGTTATTTTTTCGTCATTTTAGGTCAATGTTTAGATTCAAAAAAAGTAAGGTTAGCCATTTTAAAAATGTAAGGTTTGTCATTTAAAAAATGTAAGGGTAGTCATTTTAAAAATATAAGTTTAGCCATTTAAAAAAATACATATGTTTGAATATAAAATTTCAACATTCCAAAAATTATTTTATTTCTAAAAATAAAATCGTACAGTGTATTAATCACTTCTCTAAAATGGTTCTTGGCTTTTAGATTCATTCAGAAATATACCATTTATTTGGATTTTATTGCTAAACGGAAACACACACAAATTCTTCCACATTCTAACAGAATCTTTTAGAAAGTCAATATGCCAGAGGCCTGAAGAGTTACATAAATTAATAAAAAGGTTGGTAGGATTTGAGAGGATTCTGTATACTATATATAGTAGTGCCATTTTCAAGACAATCTACGAAACCAAACCCTTTTAATACTGACGGCCGGCATAGTCCAGTGGTAACGCATTGGACTGCCATTCCGAAGGTCGCGGGTTCGAAACCGGCGTGCGCAAATAAATTTTATTTGATTAATTTGTGTTATTTCACAATTAATTAATTAAAAAATAATATATAGTATATTTGCGGCACGTTCCAGAGTGGAAGATACTACCAGTATCGCCCTGGTGTAAGACCACCATTCAGAATTGAAACGTTGTTCCAAATGGCTTAAGCCGTGTTTAGTGACTAGATCTGAATAGCCAGGTACTTCCCCACCTTCCTCTTTCCCTTCCCCACTTACCTTCAGCCTCACAACATCCCCCAATTGGGGATGCCATAGTCTCACTGGCTCCAGACGGGAGCAGTTGGGACACTTGTGAGGTATTCACTATAAAAAAAAAAAAAAAAAAATACTTGCTTTTTAGAAAAAAATAATTGTCAAATACTGTACAGTTTTATTGACCTATTATAACACTGCGGTTCCATGACTATCGTGGCGCGCCGAAATAACAATTATTAGATTATACTGTAGAAATGAGATCCCTGAGGCGTATGTGTGATAAAACTGTGTATGATCGTGTGAGAAATGTGAAGACATGCAAAAGAATGCAAGGCTGATGTAAGCGTGCTGACCAAGATTAAGAAAGGGACGCTCAAATGGTTTGGGCATGTAGAGCGAATGAACGAAGAAAGCCGTGTAAGGAGAATATACGACGAAAATGTGATTAGTAAAAGAAGTCGGGGACGCCCGATGAAGACATGGCACGATCAAGTAAATCGGAAACTTGATTCGGGCTACGCCAAAAGTCATAATAATAGAAGGGTATGTACGAAACAATGGATGAATGTGAATGAGGCAAGGTGTGTGGGCCCAGCCCACTCACTTGGGGAAACGTCGTGATGGTTAGTTAGTCAGTTAGTTAAGTAGGTACATGTAACCTCATTGGCTATTTACCAATTTAGTTAAAAGTCCAGCTAGGAATAAAAATAAAATAAATTTTAAAAATCGTTGTTACTTCCTACCAGCTCCTAGCAGATACAAATACTAAAGTAATTACCTCCACTAGAATTTGTAAACAAAACTGTAATTCAAACCTGTTAGATTAAGTTCAGAAAGATTTTATCAAAGGTCGACAAGTTAACTATATAAATGTGAACGCTAATACATACAGAGATCTTGTTTTAGTTGCGCCAAAAGCTTTAGCACTCGATTTCTGATTCGATTAAGGTATATATTATTCAATCCGTGATTATTTTGATCTTAAGATAGACAACACTCAAAATCTAACTTAGTTGGAATAAGTCCACTCTTGATATTGGGTTTGAAATGTTGTCATTCTGACAAAACGAATATATTTTACGAGGCTCTCGTGGATTAATTGATTTCTGACGGCCAATAAAGCTATTGCAATTACAATCTTTATTTGATATAACGAACTGTGTGTTTCAATGCAATGAGACCTAAGGTGCCTAACCTTTTTTGTCATGTAGCTGTCAACTTACCAGGAGACGGAGACAAGAAGGAAACTTCACACTCCCTTCAACATCACAACATACATGGAGAAAAATGAGTATTACTAATTTATTGAGAATCTCTTCAAATTATTGGTAATCCGGTTCAATACTGGATTACCGGCTGTTTCCTGATAAACTTTTAAAAAATTCCTAATAATATCGGAACACGTATTCATGCACCTGCGTTTGTCTTGATAATGTATAATGACGAAATGCGAAAATGTTAGGGTTTTTATGAAAACTTGGTCCGATATCATAACAATAGATTTTTTAAAATTTAATTTAAATCAAATTTAATAATATTATTATTAAGTTCTGCAAGTATTTTGGTTATTATTATCGTTACAGCTGTTTCTACTTTCAATGCCATTTTCCAACTTTTAAGTGACAATATATTGTTATTTCATTAAAAGTTTATCAGGAAACCGTTATCAGGATCAGGAATCGTTACGGGCCTGCTATGCCGTTCTTACCCGGATTAATATTTTAAAGAGATTCTAAACCAATTTGCAATTTTTTTTTTCAGTAATTTTTGTATTTAAAATTTATCAGTAATATTTTTTAACAGTGTGCAATAATTTTTTTAATTTCATATTACGGTCTGTGCATTGCGATGCCACGATTTCTCTCGAACCGCATTTCTCAAGTATCTGTCAAATTACGGAGAAGGGGACTAGTGTATTAATTAAATTAAATAGCAATGTAAAAAGAATCAACATCAGAATTAAAATAATTTGGTGGAGAAAATGTTACGTGAAGTGGAGAAGCCGTTTTTAGTGACCCGATATGAATAATCAGATACTTCACAACCTTCCCACCCCATTCAATCTCACAATATACCCTAATATTGGGAATGGCATAATGCTATTAAAAATGTTGAGAAAAACTCAATTCATGTTCGAGTAAATGTATAAAATTATCTTCAATTTCAAAAAATACTCTCACAATACTGGTGACTTACTTCTAGTTCGAAAGACATTAAATATTACCAAAAATACTTATTTCGTTCGTGTGTCTGTATGTGACTCTGGTTCAATAAACCGTAGAACTAGTCATTTTTTATAATTGAAACTGATTGTGTGAAAAACAATATTCATTTCAGATAAGCGATAAAGTATGTTCTTACCTATAACAAAAAACAATTGTAACAGAAAATTTTCAAAATTAAAATAATCAAATTATTGTCTGAAGAATTATGCATATTTATTCTATGAGAAGCAAAGAATGAATAAATAAGTAATTTAATTTTCTTCTTCTTTTTCATAGTGAATTTTTGAATTTTCATACCCTTTGCTTGTGCAATATTTGCGTCAAAGCTGAAATAACAAGTTATCAGCAGACCAGGGTAGCGGTCCCTCGACTCAAACGTGCTTCTCAGCTTCCGGACGTAATATTTCACGCTGGACTATTTCAAATCGAAATGCACCTCATAAAGAGCATCCTCATAATATACAGGAACAGCAAAAGAAGATTTATTTTACTGAAAAGACTAATAAAATAGTTTCCCGCTATCGGAGGTTAGGTAAGGTTAAATGGTAATAACATAATTTCCTGTAATCGGAGGTTAGGTTAGGTTAGTTAATAACATAGTTTCCTGTAATCGGAGGTTGGCTTAGGTTAGGTAATAACATAGTTTCCTGTAATCAAGGGTTAGCCGGTGACTAGCAGAATTTGACACTAACGATCGCACAGATCAATACCGAATGAATTCAAGGTTAAGTTACTAAGCCTTCTTCGTTATCAAGAATCAGAAATACCTATTTACTCGGGCCCACACTATTTCATTTTTTTACTTAGAGTTCGTACAATTAGCTACGCAAGTCTCCAATCTAGGAGGAATGGGGCCCTTACAAAAAAAACCTTTAAAATAATAAATTCCTTCATTGACAGCCCATACCTGTTGCTATAAATTGTTCGTACCCAACAACTACCGCCGGAATCGACATCACAACTTGCTCGATATTCCACACGGCAGAACGGATGTTCTGACCCAGCATAGGGTGACTAGAGGTATGGTAAAGAAGGTCACTTCTTTCCCGATCTGGCACGCGGCGCATTTGGGGGGTAGGCGCATCCTGAACACACCTCACCCGATGGACCCGTGCACACCTGCTAAATCACCAAACTTAACGAACCACTTGGGGTTACCTATATCATAGGTGTTGGTTATTCACTAAAAGGTTCCCGGGTCGGCGGTACAGAAACCCGCCTTCCAAATGTATTAAATAAATAATAATAATAAAATGAAAGAATATTTATTTCATTGTATTATTTTTTAGATATTTAGACCAATAATAGTGGAAGTAAATTACGCTCAGTCGCTTTGGTGGCACCGAGATTATGCTCTTTGAATTTGAATTGTCCTTCTTTTAAAAAATTGCTGTCTTATTCGGCTTTTAACTTTACGGCTCAGATTCATATATATAACATCAAAAATTATTGCGGTTAGGTATGCAGTTATATTTTTATCTCGGAGCGACCGCAGTTTTATTACGACCATCGTCAAATAAACAAATATGTTATGCGTATAACCATATATTTATTTTGTATTAATACTTACGAAGGTGAGCTTTTTACTATCGGGATGCATTGATTTAATGTAACAACGTGTTTCAGAGGAAGAAAGTAAAAACTGTTTTTTGATGAACATATATTTTATTTTGGTAGATCTTTATCGAACCGTGGGTAGTTTTTCCAAGAGAAAAGAAAAATTAGTATTGCTAATTTATTAAAAATCTGTTCAAATTATATGTCATTCGGTTAAAAGGGATGCAAGCCTTTCCTGATAAACTTTTAGTATATTCCTAATATATCGGAACACGTGTTCATGCATCTGCATTTACCTTCATTATATATAATGACGAAGTGCAAAATATTATATTTTTTATGAATACATCTGTTCCAACGACGTGATGTGATGTGATGTGAAGTGACGTGATTCGTATTTTATTAAAACTTTATTAGGAAACCTATTATTTATGTCGAGAAGGTCCTGCAATCACGATCTCAACAGGATTACGAATAATTTGCTGAGATTCTTAGTAAATTAGCAATATTTATTTTTCTCCATGTAAGCACTTTTTGGCTGAATAAAAAAATATGATTTTTAACGCATTTTATTTTTTATTTATTTTTAATTTCAGCACATAAGACGTAGACACGGGGACCAAGAAAGTTGGTAAATATTCAAATATTTATGAATATTGATAGAAAATCATAACATAAATTCTTATTTATTACACTTCTTAAAAGTATTTTTGGCAGAGTACGAATTTTAACTCAATCATTAAAATGGTAAATAATGATCAGTGTATTGGATGGCGCAGCGTCCATTTAATAGATAATCCCGCAGTGGCGTAGCGGGTAGCAAGCGGCAGGTAACGGGCACACGTAAACCACGGGAGGTAGAGCGCTAGAAGTGGAATGCTGTAATTATTTATCTGATAACTTTCAATCCATCGTACCAGTGACATTCATCTCGGTTAGTGCGCAGATACGCATCTGTGCGTAATCCACGGAACATCGTATACGTATGATATTTATACTCTGTTAATTATATCCGCATATACACGGAGATAAATCAATTTTTTCCATCACTATAAATTAACAGGCCTTAATAATAAAAAAATCAATTTAAGAATGTTTTTTCGATTTCCCTTGAGAATAAATCACGACGATAGAACGAATTTTCATGAACACGTGTTCCGAAATCATGTTAATATCGTTATTGTAATTTACTAAAAGTTTTTCAGGAAACCTTTTAATTCATCTATAAGGCCTGCAATCCCGTTGTAACCGGAAATACCAATAGTTTAAAGAGGTTCTTAATAAATTCTACGTGTACCTACCTATTTATACGACATACGTACACTTACATTACCTACCTACCCAAAGTTCGCGCCTAATGCCGCGTCTCCAATATTACAACAAACATTGAAACAAATGTTTTTGCAATCATGAAAACAAAAAACCTTGTAGCCCCAACTCAGTGTTTTATTTTTTCCGATGTATGAAAAAAAATGGTTGATGCAGACCCGGCTTTACACAATCTCCTTAAGAAAAAACAAACTTTTTTGTTTTTGTCGCAAGGTTAATATGTTGATTTTCGCAATTACTATCATAGTAATTTTTCGAGGTGGAATCTTTTTACTTCAGTAGAAATTTTCGAATCTTATATGAAATTCATTTAACATTTTGTACATACCATTTAACATTGTTTTTCTAAATTGAACATTAAATACGTTTCTTGTTGGAAAGTCCCCATTTTGGAAGAAACCGTTAACCTAAAGATCGAGTTAGATTATTTTGAAGACTTGAAAAAATTGCGTTCTAACATTGAAACAAACTCTTCTATTGTTTTAGTATTTTATGAAGTTTATTACTATTACACTTATTCCGTCGTACTTAAAGATTCTTACACACCCGTTCAACGTCGGTATGCTAAAGCTGGCCCCGAGCCTGGAGGACTGTTTTAACCAAACAATCGTCATGGTAATAAGTCAAGTTTTTTACTGTTCTGACCTTACTCGCCGCATTATCTTTACACCGCGTTTTTTAGTAATCTAAGTATAGTTAATCTAAGAATAGTTGTAGTATTCAAACTGCTAAATATTTGTCTTTTTTTGTTTTTTATAACACAGGAGGCCCCGAGGAAAATAATTTCCCCCAGGCCCAATGTCATCTTTGGGTATGCTGTAGCGAGGGTATTTTTTTAAGGAAAGGAAGAAGAGAAAGTTCTCGTAAGGTAAAAGGTATTGGGGTTGTGTAGGAGTCTAGGGATCTGTGTTCCCACTAGTGACGGATGTATGAATATATCCCTCCCACAGAGGTCAGAGGTTCTCCAAAAACCATCCTCTCCTGATCTGGCATGCCATGCAGCCGGTGGGCAGGTGCATCCTGAGACCTCACCTCACTCGATGAACCCGAGCACCCCTGCAAAATCACCAAACGTAGTTAACCTCTTGGGGTGATCTATGGCAGAGGTGTTGGAAATCTAATAAATGGTCCCCGGGGCGGCGGTACCCATTGTTTTCAAAAGCCGTTGATTGTATAGTGCTTTGCGAAAATAAACCTTTAGCGCCTTCTGGTACATCAATAAAACTGTTTCAAATCTAAGTATAACCTAGTTTATCGTCATTTTTCAACGCAATTAAAATATAATTGAGAACGAGATTGTGCATCCGAAAAAGTAAAGTAGGTAAGAATAATAATTTAGCCCTGAGTAGCGAAATCCCTTGCAAGACATCCCTTCAGACTTCAGCCAGCATCCCTTATGACGTAAGCGGGTCGGAAATGCTTTTACATTGATTTGGTCACGTCTCCGCGTATTCCCTGGGTTCGCATATACAGGTTTTTATTTACCAAAACACGGCCGAGCAGCGGAACTTCGCAGTGGATCGATCAAAGTGCGGACAAAATATTTCAAGAGCCCATCCTTGGGGGATTATAGAATCATATTATGTATCCGGATCTCTGACACCCCTATTCGCTGATTTATTGACCTGTCGACTTTACGACTCATCCTCGTCGGGATTGATTCCTCACTCGTGATTTGGTGCAAATGACATCCAAATGCGTAAATTGTTAGTCAGAAATAGTAAAACTAATCAAACCCAAGCTCTAACATCGATAAATAGCTTACAAAAAAATTAACCCTTCAGGCTTCTGATATTTCTTAAAGATGCCTTCGGAAAGTTGGAATACTTTTTAGATAGGTGATGAAATACGCCTTCAAAGTTTATAATAAACACATTTTTTTTAAATATCAAAATTTTGAAATTCAAAAGGTTCAGAATTGGCTCACCTTATGTTTTTTGACTAAACACTTAACTAAAATTACTGATACTAAAAAAATATATACTTTATTATAAACATTATCCAAACTTATTCCTTACTCTGCTTTTACTTTTTAAAGTTTCATAAAAAAAATATTTGAATTCCATATAAAGTCTCATAAATTTTTCTGATTTTGCGTTCGGAACTTTGGTTTCATAAATATGAGAATTATTCTGTTGTTGACACAATATATATTTGAATATATAACTTGTTTTTGTTTGTTTTCTCTTTCTAACGCCCTTTTTTACAATGACGGTGAGCGAGACATATGTGCTGTTCTGAAAAGCGAAAAAATCGACTCTACGGTAATAGTTGTTTTTTCCCAAAACCGAACAAATTAGCCCTGAGGAGTTAAACTCCCTAGATTACCGTAAGATTAAAAGCAGAGATAAGAAAGTAAACACCGACCTAAATTGTAAATAGTTTTTCTGTCCTGATTTAGTAAGTTAACGCGACTCTTAGTGTATGAAGCTGTGATAATATCCTCTCAACTGACTTACATAACTTAGTTTTTGAACTTAGTATTATTATCATATGGTTTTATTATTTCAGTGAGAAAACTGATTTCTTTAGACAAAATTTATTATCATTTCAGAAAATCAGAAATATCGTGGTTAAATATTTCCAACATTAGCAACATTCCTGTTAGATTTAATTCTTAATTAATTTTAGAGATTATAAAAAAAAAACAAATTTATTAAACTAATGATGACTTTAAGTATGGCAAGCTTCTGAGCGGCCTCTGAAAGATGTCAAATCCACTTAACACTTTTAAGTGTTTCTATCACGTCTTCGGAAACTTGTTAGATGCCCACTAAAAACAGAAGAAATGTTATGTTTAAAACAAGCTTTTTAAAAATGAAATCATCAATGATATTAATGTCGGTTGTGTGTCTGTCTGTAAATCAGGTTCAATGAACTCTTGAACTCAGATTAACTGTGAATTTCAGTGTCATTTTGTAAACTTTTTTGGAACTTTTGGTAATAAAGTGATAAAACGTACCTACTTACACAGTATACAATTTTTTTAGCACATATCTTATATAAATATTTCTTTATTACTTCTTTAATAACTACTTAAAGTACCTACCTATAGTAATTCAATACTTTTTTAACCAGAAAATTATTTTATTATAATTTCTAAATTTGAAATGACGTGTGTTTTGTTTAAATTTCTTACGGTTAATCTTGACAAGTAAAGTCGGATTTCGTGATTTTTCAATGGTGCTTTTTAGGCAACATGAAATTTATCAATCCTACAATTATAATCTTTTGTGATTTTCTACCGTTCAAAAAGTATGATAAAATAAAAACATAAACTTTCATTGCTTCAAGTTCTTTATATTTTACAGAATCCAGTGTACTTTGTGCGTTCATTTTCATATTTTATCACAAGATTCTTACAAGAAACGTATAAACCAGAACTTTTACTAGTTTCTAGTATTCTATTGCATTCTATGTTCACGTTTAGCAGCCATAAACAAATCCAGTTAATCAAGTTGGAAAATTGTAATGTTTGTTTTACAAATCAACCATAAAAGAAGTTGAAATGATATCGACAACTTTAACCGGAATGCGTATATAAGCTAGTTGTATCTGTGTGTGTATATGTCTGTATTCCCGAGTGGTACAATCTCTTGGAGAGTTAAAGTACCATTTTAAAGGTTTTTTTATTGTAAGTACCACATTTCTTTTGCAAAAATGCCTGAGTCATTGCTGAATAAGTCAATATGGAGTTACTTAAGAGGAACGGCTGCACGGCCTTTTAATACAAAACTTTGGATTTGAGGCCGAAAAACTCAACCAACCTGATTTATCAAAAGGTGAAGCAAATATCTAGTACGGAAATATGTTATTTTAGTTTTTTGAAGAAAAACTCTTGTTTTAAATCTCAGTAAAATAAATAACTTTATATAAACCACGATTTAATCAAAAAGGATCCACATGTTTGAAAATCAATGGTTATTAGTGATGTTTATATTTTTTTATTAAATGGTGGTGTATACAAAGTAATTTACTTAATTTAAATTAAAATGTCACCACAAGTGAATTTTCAATTATTGAAGAAGTGAAACACCCTTATATCTCAATATTGGACAGTTTTCAAAATGTACTAATTGAAATCTTATTTTAAGACCGGGGTAGAAAGCCCAGTGGTTAAATAGTAAAGTAATAAATGAAATAAAATACTTTTTGTTTTGAAACCACGAGTTTTTAATAATTTTTTGAACCGACCGGTTTCGCTTTACTCAAGCATCATCAGGGTACAAATTATTACTAGACAAGAAGTACAAAGTGTGAGCTTATTTATAAAAAAAAAAATTGAGGGAAACAACATGATATAAATATAACAAACACAGAGAAATCATTCAATACATTTACACAAGTACAAAAGACATGGAAAAAACCGAACGATAATTATGTAGACAAATGGATTATAATAATGTATATGGAGAAGCAAAGCATCAACTGACATGGGGTGATAAGGAGAACTTGGACATTTTTAAATTGTAATAATTATTACAATTATTACAATTTAATTTATAAATGCCTAAATAATTGTGCGGCATTTTATATCGGTAAGACAACACGTAATGTTAACATTGGGATTAAAGAGCATCTTCGTTGTCTCAATAATAACGGTTTCTCTGAATTTGCCAATCAACTGATTAGCAAAGATCATACTTTCTGTCATAACACAGGCGCTAATATTTTACATACAAACGGGCATGGTAACAGACTCAATAATCTAGAAGCACTGGAAATAAAAAAAGCTATAAAAACCAAAAGTCCTATTCAATTAGATATATCAAGTAGTCCAATATTAAGTTTGTTCCCAATAAACCATTAAAAATATCCAAGTTCTCCTTATCACCCCATGTCAGTTGATGCTTTGTTTCTCCATATACATTATTATAATCCATTAGTCTACATAATTATCGTTCGGTTTTTTCCATGTCTTTTGTACTTGTGTAAATGTATTGAATGATTTCTCTGTGTATGTTATATTTATATCATGTTGTCTCCCTCAAAAATTTTTTTAATATATAAGCTCACACTTTGTACTTCTTGTCTAGTAATAATTTGTACCCTGATGATGCTTGAGTAAAGCGAAACCTGTCGGTTCAAAAAATTATTACCAAACTTGTGGTTTTAAAACAAAAAGTATTTTATTTCATTTTAAATATGTCAAACCACAAAGTGATTACTTTCTACATTAATAGTAAAGTTATACTCTTTATATGTCAGTAAAACATCGTACAAGTTAAGTGGATATGTAAGGTAAGGTGAAAATAGTGATGTTTGGTCCACAAATCTTTCAATTGGTGGGCATATAAAATAATGCATAATAATTATAATATTTATTTCTAATTCACACTCATTAATCAACGGTAACGCATTTTTCAGATTGTTAATTCATAAGTGTTTAGTGATGATTTGAAAAATTCTGCAAGATTGGAAGGTTCCTACAAGTTTATTTTAGGTTCTTTATAGTCGTTATTCTGGCGTTCAGCTTTTCTTTCCGATTTTGGAAATTCTGAAATTCTAAACTGCTGTCATCTATCATCCATCCGAAACCCGCAGTTCTCCATGAATTATGTTAACTGTTAGCTTTTGATCAATTATCTAATTTAATAATATTCATTAGCGGTCTTGCTTGGAGGTTTCTCTAAAGACTCGATATGGGTATTATGAAATATGTATTCTATTATAATATTAAATATAATAATAAAAATAGTAAATATTCGATCATCTCCAGAAAAGTACCCACAAAAACACTCAACACATAAACACGCTACAAGGTTCACAAAAAACTTATTAATCCCAAAAGCAAACAAAACTATATTTCAAAAAGGACCACACTACATGGCCATTAAAGTATATAACAACCTTCCAAGTAGCCTCAAACAAGTAACCGACATACTTAAATTTAAATCATCACTAAAAACATTACTCTTAAACACATGTCACTACACCTTAAATGAATACTTTACATAAATTAAATACCTGTGTTTTTTATTTCTGATTTTAATTTTATATTTACATACATTTGTTAACATGTAATTGTTGGGTTATGTAATATAATGTGTATTTGTTGGGTTAGCTGGAAGAAATAGGATGTTACCTATAATCTACACCCTTTGTACTCTGTATTTTTGTGCAATAAATATTTTTTTGAATTTGAATTTGTATATCCTTTGACTGCGGTGAAGGTGGGTGTTTCTTTCCTAGTTCTTGATCACTTTGATAAAAAATAATAAATAGTCCGATAGTGAAGTTATCATGGGCAGCCACTACTCGTAGGTTGTGATGGCTGGTGGGTACCAGGTTGGCAGCCAACGGAGAAGGAAAGGCGGGTTGAGTATGGGGAGGGGGGTGGTATGTTAGAATTGGAAGGTCGACTGGTGTTAGCGGAGTGGAGAGGTGGCGGCGAGTAGTGACACCTAACTAGCTCGGTCAATAGGACAGGCTCGGTGGCATTTTATTCCGACGCACCTGCTACTGCTTAGGTTGGCAGTGAGCAGCTATCAGGGCTGCCCTAATTATATTTTAATATTATTATTAACTATTTTTGCTATTTCATTTTTTTCAGATCGAAGGAACCGTTAAAAAATATATACATTTTACACTAAAACAAAAGCTTTATCTTTTAAATCGGAGTTAGACTATTTTTAATTTCCAAGCGACACGAAACCAAGAAATTCAAAACATTTTTTTGCAGTTTGCAAATAAAGAAAAATCTGTAGGTATCCACCGCATTTATAATCCATTTTGAAAAATTTGAAGGGAAAAAAATATTTTTAGACTCGGATCAAATTATTGGTTTTTAAATTCTAGTTTTATATACGGAGACAGAATTAATAAAATTAGTATCGTTTATATATAAAACTGAAAAAATCTTCTTGAGTTTAGGTCACAAGTATTTTAATTCCACATAAAACTCACTCCTTTTCTTGTTTATTCCTATCATATTCAAACATCTCGTTTATATCCAACCCAGGCATGGTGGTTCAATTCCTCGGCCAGCTATGTCCTCCATCACAATACAAGCAACATTTTCGGTCCTCATCAGTAGGAGATTTTCAAGTATTTTAAGAAAAGATTTTACAAAATTAAAAATATGTATTTTTTATTGTATATTATGACGAGCCACAAAGTTAATGCTTTTTACAAGTACGCAATAAAAAAAAATCCAATTCTTCTTTGAACTATTTTGTATACCATGAAATGAACTAGTGCAGTATTAAACTAGCTTTATATAATGAATGTAACAATAATTATTATCTTTACTGCAAATTCATTAGAAACTAAACCAAAGTAGATATATTAACAAAGCTAAAATTAGTTATTCTAAGTAGATTTCAACCCGTTTGGAGCAAGTATATATTATAAGCAATAAGTTGTATAACTTATTTTTATTTCCATTTTAACAGACTGACAAACTGCCCATATATATTTTTATAAGTTATTAGTGGTGTCCTAGTATCGTATAATGTCACAAACCAGATAAAACTTGAAAAAAATCATTTAGCCACAACTTCTTTTCTGAAATCTTCACATTAAATTGGCGGACATGATGAAGCAGGTTCAAAGGTTAATTGGGGTTATTTTTTTCTAGCCTTTCCATGAATAAATACTTATTTATCATTTATGGTTTAATTAATTAACTAGAAACGCTGCTAGAACGCGTATTAAAATCTGCACATACTATTATTTTACAAGCCATCATTATTCGCCTGAAACACTCATCCACATTAAAAAATCTCCTGATAAAAGATACATGACGCCAACGGGACTCGAACCCGTGTCCCTTCGATTTCCGGTCGACAGCTCTGACCACTGAGCTATGGCGGCATATATCTTATCCGCGAAATAATTCAATATATACTAGTGTTTCATTCAACAATTACTGCTTGTTACATTTTTTCACCTGAAAACAACCAACTTTATTTTATATGAGAAAGGCATTGTAAGTGCTAACTCTCTCACTAGATGGCGTCGAGACAAATTGTCTACATTTTTAGGTGAAATACTAGAACTTGTCAAATATTAATTATTATTTTTTTGGTAAACTAATGTTTAAGACAAGATTTCTTATGCATAGCACAAAGGGTAACAATTATTTTACAAGCAATAATTATTCGCCTGAAACACTCATCCACATTGAAAAATCTCCTGATAAAAGATACATGACATACTAGTTAACGGCTACGATTTATGTTTCGTGACTGCGTTTGCACAGTTTCCGCAGTCCTTATATGCACAAGTTATACAATAAAAAACAATTAAAAACAGGTAAACATTTTTTATTTAATTTAAAAGTACCTAACGGCGTTTCCTTGGCTCGAAGCCTACATTGCGTAATTTTTTAATTGGGTTTAAAACGATTTGCTCAGAACAAGTTATCTGACCTGGGCAAGATCTAGCAATGTCAGCCGGTGAGCATTCCAACCTTGGATCACTGACTAGGACTAGTGACTACACATTGTAAAGTGTTATCCTAAAAAATAGCATCTCTGTCAATAGAGGTGATATTACAACGTTTTCAAACGAAAAAACACTCCCATGAATAAAGTTAAAGGCCATCGGTGTCGGAAACGGGGTCATCACATTGTCACTTTTAAATTGGAAAAAAGACACAAATATTTCTGCAAATTAAAAAAAAACTCTCCTTACCAAATAATTAATCAATAGCCAGCATAATATTATATAGTGCAAGGAAAGTTTATTCTTCAATTTGTATTAAAAAAAAATACATATTGAAGAATTTTTTTTCCAGTGCAAAAAACCTAATAATTAAGGATTAATTAAAAACGTCAATCTCTTTATCCTTTCGAGCTTAAGAATTTCAGATACTTCCCACTTTCGACCCATTGCAGGGGGTCCAGCATAATAAAATATCGATTTTATTATGCTGATAACTATCGATGATTTTATAACGATTTTCCGAGTACGGTCTAGCGTGATCGGGAAATTGATATACAGGCCGATATTGATAAAGCAATAAATCATAAATACGCTTGCAACATTGGAGGAATCATGAATTGACATTCTGAAACGTCAAACTTCAAATAAATTCGCAATTTTGAATTCAAATACTAACATAAATATGCATGTGCAGCTCGTAATTACTTTTTAACACTAAAAACTTGTTTTGTAAACAAATTTTGTTTCTGCCAGCCCGAACCAACGTATGCCCTAGCGGATTCAACGATTTTTTTCAATTCAAGAGCTTCGTTATTTCAACGCCATTCGTTAATAACTCCATTATTTTGCGTAACGTACGACATTATTAAAAAAAATATGTGTATATTGACAGTTAACCGTCGCTTATCTGATACTATGGAGGCCGCGCTAAATTCGCCCATCGTCAACTCACAAGTTTCACTAACTGACAATAGATGACGGATTTTGTCAATATCGTATTGACATAGGGCTTTATCGGTTATCCGTGCGAAACCTCCAGGCCCAGTGTGTCCTCGCACAGCTTCTATGTTTATCGGTTATCCGAGCGAGACCTCCAGGCCCAGTGTGTCCTCGCACAGCTTCTATGTTTATCGGTTATCCGTGCGAGACCTTCAGGCCCAGTGTGTCCTCGCAAAGCTTCTATGTTTATCGGTTATCCGTGCGACACCGCCAGGCCCAGTGTGTCCTCGCACAGCTTCTATGTTTCTTTTCCCATAATTTGGGGCGTCCAATTTGCAATACCGAATTATTGCATTTTTTCTTTATTTTTCTTAATCACGTCAAGTACTCTTACACCTGCATTATTCAAAGTGAAATAAATAGGATTGTTATAGTATCCTCCTTTTCCATTGATATTTCATTTGTAAAATTACAGTTGATTTTTATTTTTAACATTTACAATTTAAACAAGCTTTATAATTCTACTTAGATTTAAATACGATATTATCAAAATGTAGTTTTTTAAATTTTATACTTTTCTTTCTTTTTTTAAAAAGAAAGACAAACATTCCCGGGTTACAAATAATCTGACAATATTTGAAAATCTCCTACTACCACCACAGTAAGCTGAAAATGTTGCTTGTGTTGTGATGGAGGACTTAGCCAGCCGAGGAATTGAACACACTACGCCTGGGTGGGACCCAAACGCGATGTCAACTAGGCCACCGACCGGTCAATTTGGAATTCGCGGACTGTGAAAGTTTCTGTTTTTTGTACAACAGTAATTTGACGCAGGGCGATGCATCAAAGCCAGAGCCAAGTTAGCCTCTCAGAAACTGGGCTTGCAGATACTTTAATACTATACAACTGCTTACTCCTTACAATTCGGAATCTGACCCTGTAAAAAATCCCGAATCCCACCATTGAATTTAGCAGCCACCTCTGGTCTAGAGCTCTAAAATACGTGAAAAACCCTTGAATTTGTGCAGAAACGGAGCGTTTGAGAGATTCCCCCACCTTAACAAACGGATTGCAATCTTTAGAGCACAGGCGTCAAGTAGGTATGCTGTCCATGTTCTACCGGTACCATAATAGAAGATGCTTCGAAGAACTAGCGTCATTGATCAATTCAGCACCGGTTCCTAGTCGGGAAATACGCCAAACGCGCTCCCAACATATGTACACGGTTGACATTTGTCACACGAGAACGGGTGGTTCAAGAGCTCGGCTGCGGAATAATTTGCCAGCCTCTGTGTTTCCTCGCTCCTACATCATGGATCTTCTCAAAACCCGTATTCACTCCTTCTTCTCCTCAAAAAAGCCTAAGGACAAAGAGTTCATACGCTCTGAGGGAAATTATTTTCCTGAGATCCTCCTGTGTAAGGTTAATGTTTAAAAAAATTGCGCACTAGTCCATGAAATAATTTACATTGCCTCTAAGTGATTTTACATAGGTAAGAACCTGCTAACCAGCTAGCCTTGCTATGCGATATGCATTTATGTTTGATGTTGGTGTTTCACTTTATAAAATTTATTACAGCCACAGAGCAGGTAAACGGTATTTTCCTACCTTTGCAATTACGAAGCATCGTTTCAAATCCATACCTCATCGATAACGGTTTGTCAGCACCAACCGTAATAATTATTTGGATATATAGTAACATATATTAAAAAAAACTTTGTACATTAGGTGCTTATTCATAATCAGTCTTACTTATAAAAATTCCCCACTACACGGCTGCAGCGTTAGTATAGCTATACGAGAAATATACTGCTCGTGGGATAAATCTTTACTCATACCCGGTGTCTTTAATTGTATCGAAATCCGGCAAATTCGATTGTTCGTTCCGTATTTGCTTTGATTTAAAATATGTCTCTAATAGTGCTGCGAATGGGTATTACTGACTTAACCTATTGATATTTGTAAAATCAACCAGATAATAATACCGTAATACGTTCCTATTCCTGGGGGTCGGGCGGTTTCAAAATCTGTCAACCACTAATACTACCGTATTACGGCCAGTATACGCAGAACGCATGCGCGTGATTATGAGTAACGTTTTCTACTAACCCGTTCTTACCCCCGTATTATCCATTATGAGTAAGAAGGAATCAGTTGGAACAGGGTGATTGGGTACCACTTAGCTGAGTGTAGTTACTCTGCATCTGTACGCGGCTCGCAAACACGTAACTCGGCGGCAGTCGTACGCACTCCGCACTGAGCTGCTCAGTACAGCGTTAGTGCATTATCTACCGACAGAGATCTCCTGTTCTCGTCCTCTACCTGATAAAATCCTTTTTACGTGGGCAGGATTAAATTAGGTACAAATTTACATCCCTACTTACTATTGTTTCAAATCGGAGATAAAATTTAGCACTTTCAAGTCAGTGAGTGCTGCGAACGTCTTGCAAGAGTAAAACAATGGGCATTCAGAAATCATATATTTATAAATACATAGAAAGAAGAAGAATACAAACAATAATTATGTGGGCTCATTTCGTGATATTTTTATTAAATGATTTTAACCGTATTTCGTGACCAGATCTGAATATACACGTTCTTCTCCTACTTCCTCTTCTTCATCTTTTACAACTTCTCACTAACTTCAGCCTCATAACGTACCTGGCTTTCATTGGCTTCAGACGGTGGGATCATGTGGGTCTCTTGTGCTGTACTTTCATAAAACAGTGTGTATTGTATATAGTGGGGAGAAATAATTATTCAAATTTTTTTTCAGCTGTACAATTTAAAAAAAAAAAAAACATCAAGTAATTATGCTTCTATATTTACAAAAAATAATAAGAATAATATAAAACCACGACTGGGAACGACTACTTACCTATTTAAAAAATTATTAATATAAACCAATAAGTTTGCAAAAACGGATTTTAGGTGAAATATGTCTTTGTGAATGGCATAATTCTTATAAATGAAAATATATAAATTATCTTCATAAGTCTTCACTAATAATCCATCGAAATATGTAATATATTCATAATGACTGAAGAATCACCAACGAAATATGTAATATATTAATTATGACTGAAGAATCACCAACGAAATATGTAATACATTAATTATGGCTAAAAAATCACCACCAAAATACGTAATACAGTCATTATGACTTATGAATCACCAACAAGAATATGTAATACATTCATCACGACTGAAGAATCACCAACGAGAATGGGACAGATTTATTAAAAACGCATGCAATATCTAAATGAAGGGAAATAATATATATTTATGTGTTTGAAAAATGAGTAGGTAATGCTAATTTATTAGCAATCTCTTCAAATTATTCGTAATCCGGATAAAAACGAGATTTCAGGAATTAACGAACGAATTAATAGGTGTTTGATAAACTTTTAGTAAATAACAAATATTTTATCAAAATGCTGTATCTAAGATTATTTTTCTGTTTGCAAAAATCGTAAATAATTCACCGCACGCCGGTGCTATGTAGTTATGTAGATACATTTACATAATCGAGGCAAATATTGCATAAATAAATAATTAATTAAAAATGAAAATTCCTCCACTAGACCACGTTGATTTATTGCGCATGTTCTAAATAAATATATTATTAAACAGATTGTCCTCACTTCCCTGCTCACTAGTGCAACGGGTTAACATACGGGGGCGGTCTCAATAATTCCCTGAGAATTAATGTCCACATTAAAATTAAGGGAATCCGATTGAATGGTTAGTCATTGTTTCTTGAAACTAGCAGGAAACTAAATAAAATAAAATAAGATTAATCATTTATAAAACATTTATCTCTTAATTAGGGTGACTTTCGCGGTTCGGATGAAAGAATTTTTTCTCTGTATAAACATAATAAGATTTATCTACCTTTTTAAATCGTTGCTGTAATGATCCTTACACCAATGTTATGATATAAGGTAATAATATGCTTGGTAAGTATATATTTATATTGAAAATACGTACACGTGTTGCATATCTTAGAATTTTTAATGTAATAAAAAGGTTAATCATTTCTCACATGTTACTAAAGTTGGCATTATATTGCTGAAGAGTGGAATATCCTCTCGATATTTACTGACAAGGAGTGAGGAACCTCATTTAAAAATTAGAATTTCATACTTTGGTGTACAGCAGTCAGTGTGTGGTTTTGAAATATTAATGTTAGATTAAAAAATAACTTGATTATTCTTAAAAAATATTTATTAGCCTGAAACACCTAAATAAATTAAAAAAATCTTCTTATTGAAAAAATACATGCCGCCGTAGGGAATTGAATCCGTAGCCTTCTGGTTGCCGGTCAGGTGTTCTACCAATTGCGCTACGTCTGCTTTTTCAAACCATAACTTTACTGCTTAAGTTGTATAATTTATTAAGACTAACCTATTTTATATCTTTATAATTCATTTTGCTTAATACTCTTGTTAATATTTTTCGAGTTTTATAGATCGACTAATAAATAGGTCCCAATCGTCGAGTGGTTTAAGACGCCTGTCCCGTTAAGGCAAAAAATCCTAGGTTAGATTCTTTTTCATTATTTCTGGTTTTGTTCTCTTTCATGTTTCGTCTAGAGTTATTAGAATATTCGTTTTCTTCAAAATTAAAATATATATATGTAAGTGTGTCTCATATGAATAAAATTTTGTCGCACTTTATATATAAGCACACACAATGTATTTTAAAATAGTTTAAATTGCACCATGATGTCATTGTTTCTTTGTCGAGTTATATAGATTGACAAATATGACTCTTAATAAATAGGTCCCAATGTTCGAGTGGTTTAAGACCTTTAGTTAATTTAGTGACCGTTATTTCTTTAATTTTTCAATTTAATGTTTCGTTAACGATTTATTAGTCGTATCTTCTTCTTCAATGATATATCACAGTGATCGGCATAACCTTCAAAATAAGTTAAAAAGTAAAATGTGTTCCTTTATTTTCAATTGGTTTAATTTGTACCCTCATAATGTTTTTGTTAAGCGAAACCGGTACAATTTTCGTGGCTATAAACAAAATTATTGTTTTTTTTCTTTAAGTATTTTGCTTAAATTGGTTTAGCTTTATTTAACCAGGTGCTTCTAAATCATCCAATAAAGAACCACACCCTTCCTATTCTCAATTTCCTTCTAGTCCTGGATTTAAAATTATTTATTTAGATACCTAACTTACATTTTGATAAAAAAATGCATTAAAAAATGATAATAAATAACACAAAAATTCAAACCACAAAAAGCAAGGACTTAAAATAAACATTTAGGAATATATAAAAAAAAATAATTTTCGGGCGTTTTAAAACTCTTTTTGGTTTTAAGATACATTTTATTGACACGTGCTCACTTTTAATTACCTGTAAAAATCGTACCACGCAGGTTTCACCCTTAATAATTGTAATTTATTTAAATAAAGCCGAGATTTTTGTCCAAATTATGATAATTTATTCCATGCTGATCTACCTGTTGTATTTTCAGGTTATTTGAATACTGTTTAATGATATTGTATCTATTACTTCGCAGAAATAGCAGGTGTGTTCAACTGCACGGAATATAATTACAAGAAGGCTATAACGGCTTATCTCTCGAATAATAACAATAACTATCGTGAACGTAAATTTATTCCTCTCTTTCACTTATAGGTTGTACATGTTTGCATTAGCTAAATTTACTCCACGATGACTTGATGTTTTCTTACATTAGAACGTATATCATATGTATGTAAAAGCCATTAAGGTTGTATAATATTAAAAATAAAGTATAATTAATAAAATTACGAATTATGGAGATTTGAATTCTACCTCAACCATAAGCACTTGCAAAGAGAAAAATAAAAATTGCTAATTTATTAACAATCTCTACAAATTATTTGTTATCCGGTTATAAACGGGATTGCAGGCCGTTTCCTAAGAAACTTTATATCGGAACACATATTCATGCAACGGCAAATCAAGGCAAATGTAAACACATGTTACAACATCTTTTTTTAATGGAAATTTTTTTGATACTTATTGAAAAATAATGAAAACTGTATAAAAATATTGTAATAAATGTACATAAAAAAATCCAACTAAGGCGAAGCCGAGTGTGGATATTATTTGTATTTTTTATCTTATTTCCATGGTTTAAGTGGAGATACTATATAAAATATAAATTAAATAAAAAAATAAACTGTCTATGGATATAAATGTAATAGATGGTTTTGCTAAAACTTATAAGAAAAAATATCTAGTTCTATGTTTTTTAGCCAAGATTTTGAAAAATTGAAGGTTTACACACGTGGCCCTTTTAAAGGTTGTACATAAGGAATTATACATTTTTGGAGCAATAAAACTAATATGCCTTTGGGCCAACCTGGTTTTGTGGTGAGGCACAGCATATTCACAAGCGCTATGTGAATGTCGCGTGTAAATATATTTGAGACATTGAACACTATAGCTCTGCTTAAAATCCAAAATTTCTCCCTAGTGGATTCGCTAAGGGCCTGCGATTCCGTTTTCAACCGTATAATTTGAGGAGATTCTTAATAAATTAGCAATACTCAATATTTTTCTCCGTGTGCAAACAGTGAACCATAATTTAAGCTGGTTTTATTACTAAGAACGCTGAATGGGAAAAATACACATTATATGTATTTGTTTTTCTAAAATAAAAAGTAGAAAAAAAATTAATTGGCACTAAAAAATTTAATATTTATTTTCACTGTCTCATTTGACTAGTAGTAGAGCTTCTAGGCCCACAAAGACTGACTCACTAACTAACTAACCATCATGTCATTTCCCTGCAGGTGTAGGCAGAGATGACGGGCAGAAAACAACTAGGTCTTGACATACACTCTTTGCCTCATTCACATACCTACATACTCTTCCATTATTCTGATTCTTGACATGGTCCGACTTAAGTATCTGATTCACTTGATCGTGCCATGTCTTCCTCGGGCGTCCCCGACTTCTGGTACCATTCACATTTGCGTCATATATTCTTCAAAAGGACTGAACTTCATGAAATAGTTGCCTTTACTTGTTATAAATTCCTTGGGTACCTACCCACATGATTACATTGTGTTGTGTAGTCTGGCAACTTTACTGTCAATATAAAAGGTAGGTAAGTGGCGATCGAGTAGGAACTGCGTGTTGGTCCATACGGAACGCTGAAGGCGGCGGGCGGGCCGCGCGCAGCCTCCTCTCTATCGAGATCTGTAGATTGAATTAACGATTTAATATCCACCTGTCATTATCCATTCAATTTGGCTGCGTACTTTTTATTGTGATTATTTAAACAACTCATGATTATCATATCAATTATCTCATCTTGTTGCAAGACAATTATTATGTTGCGGCGGATATGCATAACTACGTGTATTATATTATCTTTTACTTATGCTATGTTCATATTTTCTTAAGGCGACACAATACTCCAATATCGGGGGTTCACTCGATGCTCACATTTTAATAAATTCGTAACGATAATATATATATTTTTAGAGCGATTACTACGAATATAAGTTATTTATATTAAAAATTAATAAAACAATACCTTGCAATTAAAATATTTTTATGGAAAACGGTTCTACAATTTTACAAAAATGTTTTTCTACTATAAAAATAGCGATAAGATCAGATTTTATTTTTTTAGACGTTGAATTAGTAACTTCCCGGGGGATCCCTCTAGAAACATCTGATATTTTAGTAAACCCATGGAAAGATCAATTGTACATGGGAATCATTTCGTTTAATGTTGTACATAAGATGTACCAAAATTGTAAAGCTAGGATTAGGTGTATGGGGGGTGTGTTGTTATGTTCGGTATTCGGTGTCTCTTCGAGATGAAATTTAAAATATTTATTGTTATTCATATTTCTGATAAACTATCTAATGCATTAAAAAACATTACACCATGATATTTATAGCTGAATTTCTCCATTGTTTTTTCTACATATTTATTAATTAACATTACCATTTAGTTTTTATTCGAGTACCGCCAAAACCTCCTACATCACAAGGCCAGGAAACTGAATCAAATCATCCTCCTAACTTGTATGGGAACCTCAAAAAAAAAACTTTTATTAACTAGAACCAAAGATATTAGAAGAACGAGATGTGCTATGCGCAGTTCGTACTGAGTGGAATTGTTTTGCCGAGTGTCGCCGGTTTTGTTCACCAATACTACTGCACACCTTCGCTTACGCTAAGGCATCGCTAAGGTATCCGCACTAATACATAGAACAGATTTCTGTGCGTACACGTCCCGATACCGTTCAAAGTACCCTAATTAGGTAGTACTCCGGCTACGGTCCGGCGGCCAACATAGCATATCTCGTTCTTCTTATATCTTTGACTAGAACAATCTAAGATATTTTAGTAAATAAAAATAATTTTTAAAAAAATGGAAACGAAAATTTATGTAAAATCTCATACAAGTTAGGAGGCTGCTTCAAATAAGTGGCCCGGCCTTGTGATCTAAGAAGTTTTGGCAACGCGTAATTGTCCCAACTGCTCCCAACCAGCTGGAGTCAGTGAGACTATAACATCTCCAATTAACAACAGGGAACATTTGCATTTTCTTGGATTAAACAAGGTAAACATTGTACAAGTGGCTTCACATTTATCGTAAGGATATTTTTTTATAGATTCACACGATAGCGCATTCTTCAACCACATTTTTTATTTGTTGTTAAAAAAAAAACTCAAAATGCTATCGTAGACAAAATTTTATTTATATATTTATTCCAAATAATTTTCGGGGTACCTCTCTTGACATCCTCTTTATATACTTTAAGTTTCCAGAAAGTTATGTAACTACTTCAGTGATACATCAAACAGTAATGTGTTTTATTTTTAATGATAAATTTAAGCAATTATTTATTAGCCTGAAACACCTATATAAATTGAAAAAATCTTCCGAGAAGACACCCATGCCACCAACAGGAATTGAACCCGCAGCCTTTTTATTGTAGGTCAGGTTCTCTACCATAAAAGTGCTAATAATCATTGCTTGAAAATAATAATGTATCTACTTACATATATATTAATCTAATTAACAATAATTTTAGCCAGAATTCCGTTAACAAATTGATGGCTGACAGAGAAACTCATACCAATCTACTAAACTTGTCTCACCATGTACCGGAACTAATTAACGAATATATGAAAATAATTATGCTCGAAGTGCCCATGGTGCCCACTGACCATGCGCCAGTGAACATTATGGTACGGTTATAATCCCAAATTAGCCGTTGTTAATTAAAGTGCAGTCCTTCTAACGTTTAGTAAAAGTAACCTGAATGTTTAAAAGTGTGAAAACCTAAATGTAATCTCAGTGGATTAATGTAGGTATACTGTACGTAATACCGTTACAGATTACAGAGTGAGCCCACACATCGGGCGAGATGTGACGGTTCGTGCTTTACCAAATGTAAACATCAACACTCAACCATTTTCCGTTAAACATAACTGATTACTAACGGAAACCTTATTGATAAATGAAACATCCCTGTTCTGTGAATATCTTATCCAGATCTATTGATTTCAATAGGTCCTGCATCAGAAGACTAACGTTGAACACTTTTTTTTCCCATGAAAATTTCAATATTCATCCCGAGATGATCACCTCCAAAACGACCTAACAACCGATAACTCTTTACTCGGATATCTATCTAACTCTTTCCCTATTAAGGCCTAATGTTGACAGCATCCCTTTGCATTATCTCCTTAGACATTCAAATTTTTCACACGCTCGGTCCAATATTCAGCAATAAATCTTTGCAAATCAGTAAAAAGGCTGATACGCGAACACAAAACTGATATCCTCCCTAGTGGATCCTTAAGTCTAGTGTGAAATATCTATTTGAATAAGAAAGCATCGAGCGATAGTTAATTCGCATCCCTTAATATAAAAAAGGGATACCGTGCAAGTGTTGTATGCAAATAAAGAAGTTCCGAGTATCTCCCCTAGTGAATACCGCCGCGGAAATGCGATTATTTCTGGGGCAGGAATATTTGAAGGGAATACCTGCGACCGTGGCCACTTTATTTGCATTTTTTCAATGCAACCCTTTCAAGTACGAGGGGTAAGGTTACACTTAATATTCAAAAAGGGCAGGTACCTTCGCAATTTCGCATAAATTATCATCAGGTAGATTCATTTTTTTCTATGCGTAATAAAAAACGCATTCTCCAAATCGGTGGGGTGCCGAAAGGCAAATATTATCGCAATTATTGCGGGGAGAATTCGCCCTTAGGTTAACGGCGCATAAGGAAACGGACATGTTATTCTTTTGAATTGAAAAAAACTACACTTCCTTTTACAATAATTTCCTTACAGACTTTATGCAAAAAAGGGTTTAATCCATCCTTTTTTTCGATGAATAGGCCCATACACATTATGCTAATATATGCATAAATTTTATTGCATTCACTCGTGACTTTTTACGATTATAGAGTCTTTAGAACATACGCTTAAGACACATATTTGCTTGTCGGTTTTTGGTTCCCGTACCTAGAGGAAATCAAATTTGGTTGCCACGTCCCGGAATATATCGAATTTTTCGATGACTTCCGTTATGAGCATTGGTTCCGTTTTTTATGGGTATTTTTTTCTCAGGCTTATTTTTTATGCAAATAATATTACACGGCCGATAACAATTGTTGGAAGAAACCCTTTGAACCAATCCTTTTTGTGTCGAAACAGATACAGCCGACTGTTCAACTTGCATACGTAATTTGTCCCGCAAGGCGTTGGAAAAAAACGGTTAGTAACGATTTTTTTGATTTCCACCGGATCAATCCATTGACATGTCCTATCAGCTTGTGTAACTTATCTCCTTTGAATAAGATGAGATGGGTGTTTCCGCAACGACTTTACTTTATGCTAACGGATTCCTTAATAATCCGTTAAACATTTTGGTTGACACTGATGTTCGATAGAAACCAACCAATTATAGAGGCAATTATCATACCTATAGTTTTTAAAAATTATCCACTCACTTAGAAGTAAAATAAACGGTAGCAACTTTTTGAGTTCGAGATACAACTTGTTTTTAATCGTCGTACATCGTTAGCAACTAACTTAGATTTTTTCGCATTACGAAAAAAATATTGTTAAAAAATTTGCTTTTATAGAAAGCTCCGATCTTAAGGTGATAAAGACATATTGTATGGCAGTACTACCATCCTAGTCTTACTGGATTAAGAACTTAAATAAATTAATTTCTCATTTACACAAATTTCACAAAGGTAAAGAAAAATGCAATATTCATTGAGAATTATATGCACACTGTGATAGAACTACGACACACTATTGTTTTGTCTACGAATTTGTTTCAATTTAAAGCTTTACCAGACTGCAGATAAAAATAGGTACATACATATATGTATACTTATTTTTATTATTTTTTTTCTGTATCTAATAACTTTTTCCCTGATTTGCCGAGTGTCACGCATTACAAAATTTTAGAAACTCTATTTGAATAATTTTTTTGTGTCAGAAACTGATTTAATCTTTCCACCTTTAAACCAAAAATACCACATTTTTCTAACTTTCTTTTTAAATGAGTCATTTATGAAATAACCCAAATTAATTGAATAAAATTTATTTCCGCACGCCGGGATTTGAACCCATGACTACTGGCTTGCTAGTCAAGAGCCTTACCCTTAGACCGCGTAGGCCACCAATAATATTTAATGCGTGATGCATCAAATTAATTATATTATGCATCCTTGCGGTGATTTTCTCACGAAAAGTGATCCAATCATTATAATTAGTACGAAAATGACCTGTGGATAACTGCACTAATTTATTCTTAAATACATTTTTTTAAGACGCAACAGGTAGATTTAAACTTTTTTTTAAATATGTTAACAAATACAAATTGCATTAAAAAAACACGAACAAAAAATTACGCAACTGTATTGAGTTTTGCTCCCTCTCTTTCATCCCCTATTTTTTTCTATAGATTTCTTTGTTAGGGACAGGTCTCGGATTCGGGTTCCCATTTACAGCAGAAGTTGGCTTTGTCCCCGTCTCACAGGTGTCATTGAAGCTTACCTGGGAAAAGAAGGAGTAGAATTAACAACAAAGAAGAGGAAGAAATAACAAGTTTCTGCCGTACACATTTGTACCCCGATTATTATCTCGGTTAGGTTGTTTAGTTAAACACAACTTATCACATTATAATGACCGCCAACTCTGGGCTGAAGACGCTGGAAGGATGGACTAGAATCTTATATCAGTTTTTAAGCATCGAGGGTCATCTGACGAACTCTGTAGCGAAATTGCTTAAGCGCATGACTGTGCATCGTATGGATTTGGGCTCGATTCTCTGTAAAGAGTGCGATAATAATGTCATTGATTTGTCTGTACCTGTACATGGTTAATATGATTTAGATCATTTTTTTATTGATATCTCGATACATAAATTGAAATGATTGATTATATTACATTATTATCAAAAATACTATTTTCGGTTGTAGGTCTCTCAGACTATGTAACTCTACTTCAATGAACTCGGTTTTGTTTTTAATATAAGTTTTCATAATTGGAACAAATTTTTCTTTAAATAATTCAAACAAGCGATGAAGTACTTATGCTTTTAATATTAAATATGTAGTTTTAAAGCAGTATATGATTTGTAATGCAATTTTCAAATTAAAACTGATTTGTCGAGAACTGTGACTGTTCCGGAAATTATTTTCATGTATTTATTTATTTATTTATTAAAAAAATAACAATAGTTTTTAATTTGCAAACCTTAAGGCAAGAATGAATTTTCTGTTGAAAAATACATAAAACATTTAGACATTTTTTGTATTTTCATTATAAAATTTGAATAATTTAGAGTAAAATTAATATCTGTTTCGGTAAACGTTATTAAAGAACTTTGGATTTTATCATTATTCACATATCATTATTAGTATTTTACTGGTTTTAGTACAAATTATTCAAGTACATTCCTTAATTTCTTCAAATTCAAAATATTCTATCGTTACGATACGTTACTATCAACTATTTTTAAATTCATGTAACATAAACTGCCTTAGTGGGTTTTCATTTCTTGTGTATACTATTTGGTATTATACATTATGTTATTATATACTATCTATTAATATGTATAATATATGTAAAGAAATGAAAATAAATAAAGTAAAAAAAAAAATAAAATAAAAAAAATAAAATAAAATAAAAAAATAAATTAAAAAAAACTCGGCTCCAACGGTCCTCCTTTAGTTGCAGAAAAAAGTTTATTTTTCTTCCAACTTACGACACGTAGATTCACTTGTTTCCGAATATCATGTATAAGCAAACCTAATAATTATTTCTTTGAATAAATAGACACTTGTTATTCTAGGATATTTGCTATAATCCTGAGGTAAACTTTTATCGGCCGTTACAAATCTAGCCCACGTCTCGTAGTTAGAAGGGTTGAGATAGCAACACTAAATCAAAGGCTCTTCGTTTAGTCAAACAGTCAACGGCTACAACAGCCATACTACCAGGATATCCCGCACGTGGCTGAGAGAAAGTGATCAAATATTCTATTCAAATAATGTTGCACGTGCATTTTTAGAGGGTGGATGCAATAAGACACTGCATATTATCTAAATGCGTATAAAATTTGTATTATATACACTATCACCTGAGTTGTCATTTGCCAAGCACATAAAATAGGTGCTTAGCAGTTTTATATTATAGAAACAAACAGTAAAAGCTTAGAGTAATGAAACAATTTATAGATATTAAATATATCAACCTATGATATTTTTACTTTTTGTTATATATTTGTTACGTATATTTAGTAATATCGGGGAGTGTGTGCGTATATGTATGGGCATTGAACATTTTTATATCATTGACATGCTCCTACTTTTAAATTTGGGCAGTGAATCCGAAGAAATGTTTAATTTAGAGTTTAGACAAATATTGTTGAATGTATTAAGAGCTTGGTTAATTGGGGGCTGCATTTGTTTTGTAATTAAGCCTGTGGAATAGTGGTGTATGTCGAGTACGTGTCAAATATATGCTATAATTAATTAGCGACAGAAGTTCGGTACAGACGATGCCGTTCAAAGTCAAAATCACAATATGCACAATTCTAGGAGTCACAGTATTTTTCGTAAGTCCTGAAAAAAAAATAGTTTTGATCGAAATTAACGATTTATGCTCAGCCTTTATTTATTTATTGATTTTAGATACTTTATCTCTATTATTTACGTAAAAAAAGCGTGGTGGAGTACACATGCACTTACTCGTTTTAATTACCTTCAAAACTTGCAAATTGGGGTTTGAATTAAACGTTTGATTTTAACAAAACTTCGTTGAATAATAATATAATTTTATCCGAATGGTTTTAATTAGCCTTGTGTAAACATGACGCTTGTTGCCTGAACAGGGAATACAGAACAGTAAACACGTAGCCAACATCCAAAGCGGCGATGATATGGATACCTGCACAAAAAAACGAAATGGAATCAAAAATTTATAGCTAGCCCAGCGTGTCATTGTTTTTTATATAAATATTTTTTTACCTGTCCCGTTGCGGCCTTTGGCGGTGGAGTCCCTTCGCGAACGCTATCCTGCGTCTAAAAAATCTAGATATGCGTTTACAGATAATACTCCATTGTTTGGCATTTTATTTAGGACATTTCATTATATTTTATTGGCTCTTTCAGTCTTCCTATTGTGCGTTCGTGGCCATTATTTGAGTTCGCTGCGTTATTTTTTTTCGTCATTGTTTAAAGCGATATAAAATTTTAAAACTCTCTTCGATACGCCCGTGATTTTGGGATGATTAATTTCATGCAATAAAGTTGTTGATACGGTTAAGTGACTTAATTTTTCAAAGCAAAAGAAAACAAGGTTTCTTTTTTCCGTGCGGATTCTGTTTTTAGTGTTTTAATGATGTATGTTTTAATTTATTAAAAATAGATAATGGTTTTCAAATAGAAAATTGATAAGAGTGGGCTATGATAATTCATTTTAAAATATTCTAGGTGATTTCATAAAATACACGATTTTTCTTATCACATTGAAACACACAATCGACAACGAGAGATGAATTCATATCTCAAATAAATTTCATGATCATAAAACGCCAAAACGGTTGACATTTGTCACATAAGAAAGTGTCGTTTATACGACTCGTTCTTGAGTTCTTGCTCGGCTGTGGAACGATTGGTTTCCTCCGTTCTAGAACGTGAACGTGAACCGTTCGTGAACATGGGTCTTGAAGAGACCCATGTTCACTCCTTCTGGGTCTTGAAGAGACCCCTGTTCACTCCTTCCTCTCCTCAAAAAGACCCTCCACACAGCATTTCTAAAGATGACATAGACCCAGAGGGAAATTATTTTCCTGCGGGCTCCATGTGATGGAGCAATGAAAATAAAAAATATATAAAAAATTTCCTAATTCTATTGTCAGAAAAAATTGTTTTAACATCGCAATTAAAATAATCATATTAGTGACTACCTTGAACAAAAGAGGTATAAAATGAATAAATAGTCAAACTTAGTAAATATTTACAAAAGAAACTGCAAAGAATCCAAGCTGAAAACGACCCCATTAGGCGAAAAACACAGGTGCACAGACCTACAAAATGAAAAGATTTCAGTGTTCAATATTCAAGTTTTTATTGAGACGAATCCATACATACAAATGGAAGGACAAAGATTGAGAATTTAAATAATAAATAAAACGTTTTAAAGCATGTTGGTAATATATTTCAAAGTGATAAATGTTATCTAAAATATATTCTTAAATATTTGTTATGTTTTTTAACACGGTTTCGGTAACATTTTGGCCAAAGGCGTGCGATACACCCGCTGTGATTTCCATCATATGTTTTTACCGTTTCGGTCACGCAATTTGCTTGTAATGTTTGGCTTGGTTTATATCGCTAAACGCGATAAACTTTACCGTCCATAAAATGAGTGATTAAATTCGTATTTATCACCGAATGTACAATATTCGCTCGATTTAGCCTGTCAAAAGTGGTTACCGCCAGCTGAAAGGGTTTCTGTTTTGTTTCTGCTTTTCCCGAACAAAGCCATTAGCAGAACAAACAGTTACAATATTTACTACTCAAAATTGGTAATGAAAGTTATCTTTATAAATATTGTGTAGGAATGTGAATGAAACGATTGCAATCATTAGAACACAGACGACATGTGTGAAAACTGTTTCTGTTCTATTGGTATTTCAATTGTATGTTATCTGATGATCTAGCGTTATTGATGCCGTCGTCACTTCTTCGGGAGTGTTGGAAAACTTACTTAGAGTGCTCAATGACTAAAATTAAATTAAAGATTACCATTTCCACCATTGTTTTATTTTATCTTATTTGTAATTTATTTAATCAAACCTACAGCTTTAAACCTACAGCTCAGACAAATTACCACCCTCTGTCAGTTCCCTGCCACCCTTGCACGATTGACATTTTTGCCGCTTTGTAGAGTTTTATAACTAACTAACTAACCATCACGCCTTTTCCCCGCAGGGGTGGGCAGAGAGGACGGACCGCCAAACAACTCGGTCTTGGCACACACTTCTTGCCTCATTCACATTCATACATCGTCTCATACATACTCTTCTATTATTATGACTCTTTAATATTAAATTATTGAAGACAATATTAGCGATTTCTAAACGAAAATCTGAAACAGAAAAATCAGAAAAGGATACGGTCACATCTAGGACTCAAACCCAGGACCCTTGCCTTGCCGGGGCACGCTCTACCACTGAGCTAATGGGACCCTATCCGCTTCGGTCACTTTTAACTGTATCATACTTCGAATAAGAACTACCAACAATGTCTTCATATTTTCACCGCACATTATTTATTGGCAACTATCTTTATGTATGATCACAAGATTCAACCCGAACTAAATGCAATCTAGACAGCGTCTTTTAGATAAACCTATCTTATTTTTTATTTTATTTTAATGTGCGACATCTATTGACTTTTCCGCAAGTCTATGATGAATATTTATTTTTTGGAATAACTTTATTGAGTAAAACCTCAAATTGTAATATTTAATTATTGAAGACAATATTAGCGATTGCAAGGCAAGGCAAGTGTCCTGGGTTCGAGTCTTAGATGTAACCGTATCCTTCTCTGATTTTTCTGTTTCAGATTTTAGTTTAGAAATCGCTAATATTGTTTTCAATAATTAAATATTACAATTTGAGGTTTTACTCAATAAAGTTATTCCAAAAAATAAATCTTTTATATTACTTATACTCAAAATCACGGTTCTAGAACTACCTGTAACGTTTGGTGTTTTTCCCCCATGCAACATGGGTATCTTTCAAACTTAGGTTTACTGATTGACTCCTTCTCCTTTAAAAAGTACCTTCACAGTGCATAATACTCTAAAGTTGACAAAAGCCCTGAGGCTCTAGAGTTATGATGGAAATGCATGCTTTATGATACCGTCACACTTAAGCAAACTATAAATCAGTCTAAAAATTGAATAGCAAAGGTATAATAGTCAAGAAATGGAAATACTTTTAACATATTAGCCAATTCTAAGACACACAGACTAGGTAATAAGTATAGTTTAATCGCTGTTTACCGCCACCACTCAGTGTCCAAACTAAAATTTAAATATTTGTAAGACATCTATACCTTTTTTTCTCGTGCATATTTTATCAATTGAGATTATAGTAATCTTATTTTACTAAAAAAAAACATTTGACTATCACTAAAAGATAAAAACAATTGAGGTTTTAGGAATCTTATATTACTAAAATCTTATGTCGCCTTATGAAGTTATTTTGTACTCTGTTATTATATACAATTATTGAACTCGTTTGTACAACAGAACTCTTCATGATAACTTGTATTATAGGTACCTGATTATATCATGCATATTCGGTTTATAACACAAGGTGTCTTGGGTTAAGGTGCACTAACTTCGATAATTCTACATGATAATACAAATAAAATATTATGACTTTTTTGAAATTTTCACGTAAAAATCTTGAATTATTTGCCTGTGAAAATAAATATTCTTCTATAGAAAAATATTTTAACATGCGAAAACAATCAATGAAATTTCTAAAAAGGTTATTTTTCTTTTTTACTTCTACCATCTGAAGTTGGTGCACTTTACTCCTGAACAACTTGTATAATAAACTGTACACATATAATTCTACTCCTGAACAACTTACCTGTAACAATGTATGCATGTAAAAGCCTTCAAGGCGTGAATAAATAAATAAATAAACATAATTGGATCAGATATGATTTAAGATTTTCGCACCAAAAGAATTATAGTGACTTATTTTTGTGGTATTATGCCGTGTTGTGCTGCCTCTTTCTTTAGCCAACGTTTCTAACACATTACATTGTCCATCATCGGGACAAATCACACATCTGCCCTGATGCTGGACCCCAAATACCCCAAAAATAAATCGGCATAATAATTGGATCAACCTAATAATCCATGCATACACACTACGTCATAATACACAGAATCTAACTAGCAACTTGAGAAACATCTGCCACCACTTGAGTCGGAATACTTTCTTCCCTAGTAACACAGAGCACAAGACGAGTGCAAGTAACATGTAAGTATAAGTATTATGGCGACGGGTCTCACCGCAGAACAAGCCACTCAACACTCGCCACAAAACACCGGCGGTAAATCAACGAGCAACGCACTACAGATATAATTAATAATGAACACACACACAGCCTCCAATTGTGGTTATCTCACACACCCCAACCAGCAACCAGCCCCCGGGACAAACGCTTGTTTGTTTTCATTTAAAGCCTACAGTTAGCTTACAGCCCCACCAACCCGTTTGAGATCTTACAAACTGTCAAAACTTTGGATTACGAGCAAACTTTGGATTTAACATTCCTTTCATTTTCTTCATTTCAAGGAAGACAAATTTAATAATAAATAATAACAAACAACTACGAGCAGGTTATCTTTTTACATTTTTTTTAAAAAATAAATGTCTGCTTCTAGCATTTCTTGATCTCGTATTTGATTTATGTAGAACCTTCCGCGTATTTTGTAAGCCAAAGAGAGGTTCGATGATTTAGATTGGTGTTTCTCAAATTGTTGTGCGCGTAGCCCTGGTTTTAAAAGTCATCATAAATTCATTTTATATTATTTATTAGATTCTAAAAAATACAATTACATAATAATGAAGCCTTGACTGTCCAACTAGGAAGGTTTCCCGTTTCAGGACAGTCAAATTGATAGGTTTAGTTCATATGAAGTAGGCAATGTAACACAAATACATAACAATAAATTCATAACATTGGAGAAATTACTTTTTGATTTGAGATTTTCACTGAGAACTGATATTACAGTATAAATTTACATGTTTTTCTGCGTTTAGTTTTGGTGACTTCTCCAAAACCAAACGCAGAAAATCATGTTAAATGTTAGATTATAAACACTGTATAAAGAAGGAGATAGCGGAACACGGCATAACCCAAAAAGAAATCATTATAAATGTTCTAAGTTACAATTTGATCTATTTGTATTGTTTGTTTCCATTTTCTGCAAGAAACTGGAAAAACTTAACAGCAAATAAACATAGGATCTAAGTACGTGATTTGTGTTGTAAATCAAATTTTTAAATTTTATTTATTTTAATATATTTGTCCCACGCCAGCCACATATTATATACTAAACAAGGGCCTACCTAATTGAATGCTTATATTTTAAAGACAAGTACTAATAAAGAGCTGAGTAATCAGGTAGGTTTGGATGTATTATCATCCCCAAAGAGGCACAGCTGTAAAAACTATTTGCAATTATTTAAAATCAAATAAATTTGGTGTCAAATGTAAAATAACATAAAAACTTAAAATAATTTTATAAACACTTATTTATTTTAAACCTAAAATTGTTTGACAGTTTAGCCAACGCTGATTTCCATGATTTACGAGTAAATTTTAATCAGATTACGTTTCAGATACAATTTCTCCATAGGTTTCAGCATGAACAAAAAAATTGCACGACCGTTTGTAATATAGTCTTATTATAATATTTTAGTGATATAAAGATTTTACTTTGAATAGGTGTATATAAATTATCAATAAATTGGTGATCAGTGTCTTCACCTATTTTATAAATGTATTTGCAATTTCTTACTCAATCAAGTCTTATCATAAATTTCGCAAGTATAAGAAACATCGTTAAAAAGATATAAAATGTGTATTTCGATTCGGCAATAAAACAACTAATTCGTGTTATTTTATGAAGGTCTCGATGTTGATAACGGTAATGCTGAATTGGCAATAGAATCCCCCAAACGTCTGCGCTGAAAAACGGCCGGAATGCAAATGAAGGCTTTTTATTAATCGACTTCAAAGGTGTGATCATTCGTATTTGCATAGGTCTCCGATATATTACGCAAACTAATGCATTACGCTGACACCTCGCTAAAGTGCAGCTTGTGTATTTGTGTAACGTATTCAGAAAGGGTATAGCCATATAACCGTACACCATATTATAATAATATCATAATTTATTTTATAGATGTGTACCCGCAGGAAATTGAGAGTTCCGGATAAGAATAACTGTATTTGATTTGGCTGATCGGCTGCGAGTGATATATGGTCCGATTAAGCAAAATTATTCAAATATTTTAGCAGCTTCGCACGTTTTATTGGCTATTTTAACAGGCGTCTGGTACAAATGAGACTTCAATGACTAAGTTTTTTTTGAAAATTGAAATTTTTGTACCTACATTTACATAAGCCCAATTGTTATCCGTGACGCTCGACGTAGGTTAATATAAATATATTTTATTTTTTATTGTCATAGATAAATTACTCAACGTTTCCTTTCTGCATTGTAATATTCAACTATTACAATAGGATCAAAATTTTGAATCTCAAACTGTGGATATATCGCAATTTAGAAAATTATTTCAAAAATAATGTATTCCATTTTATTTTATAAATATTAAAAAATTTCACTTTTGGTGACTTTCTCAACTACCATACTAGGATCGTGCCAGTATTACGGTAGTCGTACACAATATATGTAAGAATAATAATAATAATAATAATTTGTGAGATATCACCTCAGGGGCGCTTTACAGTTGACGCGAGTATTACAAAAAATATAAATATTACAAAAATAAAGTGAAGTTAAGTTAAGTTAAATGAAAATCATAAAACATAACGGAAAAGGAAATTTTTATGGTAAAACAAAAATTAAAAAATGCATCTCCCAATAGAAATGATCTGGGCCCCAAAGTGTTAAATATTTAAAATTAAATATAATAGAGTGAATGAGAATGAGAAAAACTATTTGGTCGTCTAAGGAAGGAACTTATTTAAAAACAAAATATCCTACTTTTAACATCTCCGAATAGGTAGTTATTATTTGATTAGGTAAGTTTAGCTTATAAATCCTTTTCAGCATTATCAGAACTCAAGCAAATAGGATTTTCTTAAATACTTTTTGATTTACTTCAAACGACGTGTTATGCTTCAATATTTTTATTTTATTTTGCAGAAATCAACATTTTACAATATGGTTGATTTATGCATGTGCAATTTACGAAACCAATTATACTAATACATTATGTATTTAACAAGTAAACAATATAGGTGTTACATAAAATATATAATTACAAAAATAGAAACTCCATAATATATAATTACATTTTATGTAGTTTGGTTTAGTTGGGATATGAATGCATTTTAATACACACATGTAACGTTCTTACTTCTACTATGTGTGATTACTACTAACTTACTAACAAATCATCATGCGGTTTCCACGCAGGGGAAGTCAGAGAGGGCGGACCGCCAAACAACTCAGTATTGGCACACACTCCTTGCAGTACTCACATTCATACATCGTCTTTACTACAGTTCATTATACCTATGCTTTATTTTACCGTTTCTCGTTTTCTGTACCATCTACGCTTACCTTTTCGATATGATTTTGTTATTAAAAATACCCCAAACATTATGAGGCAGTTGTTTCACAGAATTTAGACAATTCATCAAAATTCAAAGCAAATTTTCATGTTCTGTGAAATTTCTCTTCAAGCTCTGTTTTTATTTCAGTTCTTTGAAGCAACTGGCCTATAGTAAAATAATAACAGAACATGAAATTGAACTTTGAAATTTGACGAATTGTTAAAACTCTGTGAATCAACCCGTCCTATGTGTTCTTCATTTGTAATCTCTGAAATAAACTTTTTTTTAATTTCTTTATTGGTTTAAATAGGTACAGTCATAATGTATACATATTACAAAGTTGTTTTTTTTTAAATATCAGAATGATATTTTTTTAAATATCATTATATGTGAATTGTAGGTAATTATAAAGTATTTAAGCCGATGCACCACGTCGGCAATTCGGCTCGATTGCAATAAAACTCCTTAAATAAAAGGTGATAAGGTTTAAATTCCTGCTAACTGCCGACTGTTTTGATTTATGCTAGAAAAAAAACATCGCAAAATTGCATATATTTTGCCAAGTTCAGACACAAACTCAATTTACCACATTATTAAATAATAAAACTATAGCCGAAAACGGGTTCGTAAGTACGAGATTTTGAACTTTAAAACAGTTTTCATAGGCATGAACTTTTTTTTTTGGATTTGTAAAAAGAGTTTTCAAAAAAGCACTTGACGATTTTAGGCTAATTAATATGTGTTCTACTCGCCTTATTTAATTGATGAATCTAATAAAAATATTTTCAAACGAGAATAACATGATTTTGCATTACTTCGCCTGGTTTTAAGATGCCTAAAATTGTAACATTTTATCATATAATATTGTTTTTCAATTACAAATAACAATATTTAACATTTTGAAACGGTTTTTTTTACATCCTTTCCAAGCTTGTTGGATAACCTTCATTCAAAGACTTGTAATCAAACCGTTGTTCATAACATATTATATTATGTTATGAACCAACCTTTGACAACAATCACAGATTTTCGTTATGATAATATGATTCTAACAACTATGAGGTTTTTCAAAACGATAAACTATTCTATATTATTAGGGACGGAACTGAGAGCATTAGAGCATTGACTCCAAACGGTAGAATGGTAAAATAGTAGATAGGCATAATCCATATCAAGCAAACAGTTATGATTGTGTATATTGGTAGCTCGTAAGCTGTACTTTTTATGTGTGGGCATTTTACCCATTTAAAAGTGTGCTGCGGGGTATGAGATCCCTTTCGGGAGGCAGTCCCTTCAGCCCAGGTATATTTGATAACTTATGTAGCTAACGGCTTAAACCTTAGGAATAATGACGATATTTTATCCCAACTGTCATCTCGAAGGCGAATAGTGGCAATCTATTTTAAAATATTAAGATACAGGATCGTTAGGCCCGGTACACTTGTAGCTTATGAGTTATTGATCGGATTCCAGGGAGATCTTTTCCTTTTCTCGTCCGACTCGGACCGGAGCATGGCGAACGATATCGAAAATTAAATAGCAAAATAAAACATGTTTTTTTTTGTCTTATATTCATGGAAAGATTTCAATCGCCTTGTTCACACTAAAATCTGACGATTGACGGTGAAATGAAAAAAATGCGTTGTAGTTTTTTTGAATTTCAGAGTATTTTAAGTAAATCTACGTAGTTTCTGATGCTACTTCTTACGTAATTACGCATAAATAATTTCCAAAAGCTTACTTCATTATTGTCTTTCCATATATGTGAGAGTGTCTGTGGCGGGCGGCGTGACTTGATGAAATTTTGCATACTCGACATTCAAAAAAACAAGAAGGGGACTGTCTACATGAGATTTTCATAAACCAACCCCCCCCCCCCCCTTTTAAAGCAGAAATGTTATTTTAACACTTGAAAAATTCTGCGCAAAGCCCGGGAAACGACGGGGGCTTCATCTATTCATTAATAAAACCTTTTTCGTACTATGGCGTTTTACATTTTACATATTTTTATGCAGAGGAAAATAATTTCCCTCATGTCATCTTCGGGGGTGCTGTAAGGAGTTTATTTTGAGGAAAGGAATGCGAGGAAGATCTGGGAAAGAAAAAGGTGTGAGGGTTGGATGGAAACCTAGGGATCAGTGTATACAGGAGGAACGGACATTTGAATTCTTTGCTCCCACTGCGGGAGAGTGGAGAGAGTCCTGCTGGAGAGGTTACTTCAATCTTCCTCAACCAAATCTCTCCAAATCCGGTCGGCCACACAGTAGGTGGGCAGACGCATCCGCCGCCAAGACCTAGACAATCATCACCCCATCACCCCAGGCACTCCTGCTATGTCACCAAACGTAGCGAACCATTAGGGTGACCTATGTCAAATATGTTGGTCTTCCAATAAATGGTTCCCCGGGCGGCTGTACCCATTCACGCCTCACAAATTGGAAACTATTTACGTTCGAACGTTCGCAAAAATCGAGTTGAAAAGGCAGATTTTGGTTCCCGCTTTGAACCAGATCCTTCCGACTACCAGTCAAGTATCCCACCCATCTTCAACTATCGTTCCTTTACTATTGATGTGGCACGTGCAATTCGTGCATGATGCTTTAACTAACACTATTTTAGTATTGTATACGTTTCAGCGCATTTCACCATTTTATTAAAAAAATCATAACATTTAATATTATGCCTCTTCTCTTGCCTGTCGTGTCTTATTAGATTCCTATTTGATATTATCTGGTTTGTCAAACGACATAAATATAATTATTCACAAGTATATTAGCACAATACAAATGCTGTAGTACCATTTCTAAGATATTAATAATCTTTTGAAAGTATATGTTTTTGCATTCCTGACGAGTGATCTCGGTTAACCCGGTTTCATTCCTGTATCTACCTGATAAGTAGCTTGATAGAATTTACAAACGGGGTTCATCTTTTTATACGCCAAGTAATCAAGAAAACATTTATAAAAGTGAGACAGACCAATAAATTTAACATCGACATATTAATAATGTGTATCTCGTACGCAGCGGCGTGCCGTCATTATTTTGAAAACAAAAAGTTTCGATGGATATTTACAGATGCACAGAATATTTACACATTTACGCGTAGGTACCTATATCAGAAAGGTGTAAACATATGACAGCTTCCATATAAAAAATTGAAATATAAAAAAAAACTGGAATATCGCGAATAATCGAAGAAAAGTCTCAGTACGTCACTGCAAGCACGGCGTTCATCTTTTTTAAGCCAGTTTTTTGTATGAAACTGCATTTCGTAATCCTGTTATCCGTGGAGAAAGTACCCGAACAGTTCTCAGTGCAATCCACGTGAACTGAAAACCAAACTGCACTTGTCAGTATTGCATTATTCCTTGTATGGATGTCTTATAACTGCAGCGCGCACATGTAAGCCCCGATTACTATAGATTTATTGAAATCTGAAACAAGTGGTGCTGTATGCGTTGTAAAATCATCTCGGAAAACATTCTTAATAATTGCAAAAATATGGATTTGATAAAATGGATGAAAAATAAAAACAACTTTGTAAACGGTCGTTATAATTTTATTGCGAAAATTAACAAATTATGAATACAGAGTTGTTAAAAAAGATTTATACCAATACTTATTTAATTAATGAATAAGAAGATACTATAATTAATAAATGCAAACGAGAAATGAAACAGAAGATTCACAGAAAAAATGGTAACGGTGGCAACTGGAAATCGAACATTATCTATGTGTTACCTTGACAAGGCCTATAACCACTTGTCCATTGAGATCTGCTTCATTAACGTCATTTTGGTTGATCTGATATCTCAATCTTACGTCCGTTGTTCCCAACTTTGCGAAGGATCAATCTCAACGTCATTTCAGTGATTTTTTCAGTAACGTTCGATTCGCCTGTTTCCAAACATGTTTACCGTTGATACTTTCATAGACAATAAAATGACATCAAAGTAAAAACTTTCAATGTTAAATTAATATTGACGAATTAATTATTGTTTTTTATTAATGCATATAGTTTTCTTTAAATACTGTAATACATAAACCGATATTTTATATTTATTTTAAACAAACGTATGTAATATGTTAAAAATAGAGTGTTTGCTTGACTTCAATGCCCGTGTCTTGGCATCACGAATATTTTTCACTCTATCGACACTTTGTAACTAGTCATTTACTGAGGCAGGCTTAATCCGGTAGTTTGCCTTCCTTAAATTGGTTGATCGCTCAGTCGTCACCTTTCCGTTGGCAATAGCGTAGTTGTGTGTTTGAGTAGTATTGAGCCAAAATTTCGGCTCAACTATTGATCAGTAGGATTGGGAACAACGGCCGTTAGAATCACTAATATCCATAATCCTCAACATATTCCCGAATTCTTAAGCTGCTTTGTACGATTAAATAGTTCTACCCGAATTAATTTGTAACTTAGATTGTTTCACTTATTACCCGGCGTATTCCGGGTCTCTTTTTTTAGAAAATCTTATTTTTAATTAAATATTTGAAAACCATTTGGCAAACAACGCATTGCTTTGCTTTTAAGAAGGATGAAGTAATTAGAAGTAAGCTTCGTAGCTCACGAAGAAGAAGCATTTCGAATTGAAAAGGAGGCGTTATCTTTGAAATTCCAGGTCCAAAAAGCTTCATGAGCATCTGTTACATTTGTGATCTGCTCCCTATTTTAGACAATTAGATTTTCTGGTTAAGATACCAAACCAAATAAATTTTCATATCGTTTACGTATTATGTCCAACCAAATTATATATTCCAAGAACGTATTATTCCAATGTAAATATTTAGACCAACCACAATGAAGAAGTCACTGTCGACATTCTATCACTATCTAATCGGTATTTTGACGCATTCCCTAAGAAGCAAAAGTGCTTCTAAAACCGGCCCGCGCCACCTCTCCCGATATATCATGCCGCGGTCTAGTTGAAGTAGTAAAACTACTCTAGTAGGTAATGCCTCTACCACCTGATCGGGCCATTGAAGACCTCGCTCTGTATGGTGCGACTGCTCACTGTGCACTGCTCCTCAGCTGGGTGCTCAAAGTGGACCACGCGGAGAAAATATGTAATGCTTGCAAATACATATCATCGGACAAACATGTACGCATGTCATTATCGTCATCAGTTTGTGTCTATCAACTCATGGGTGAAGGCTGCCGTTTAAGCTCCCATTGCCTATCAACCATCACACTTACTTCCACTCCCCATTTTGCTCTTGGGTGACTGAGTCAAATGTTTAAATTAATAGGTATGGCATGAAAACGCTTCATTTATAGATGAAAAAAGTATTTTTTACACGGAAAACACAAAAGATAGACACATTTCACAAGATGGTGGCTTTTGATTGAGGTTAAAATAAATAATTCACATAGCACTCTCTTTAGGGTGAATTGCCTAATACAAAAAAAAAATAATAATAATTAAAACTAGATTTACTTATTGACCCGAAAGCCACAAGGCATGTTACATTCATCAATTCATTCTACCTATGGGCCCAATTTGCTCTTTAACATCTAGTCTACAATTCTGTTATAAATATATTACAAACCTTTGGTAACACTCATGCTATGTTAGCTGATGTTTTTAATATGCCTCTACGGAAGAATAAAGCTGTAATAATTAAACATTAAAGCAGTGCATATTTTCCCGGCCAAACATTTTTTTTGTTCTATTTTGTACTAATATATACATAGGTATATATATTTAAATATTTTTTTTTTGCCTTGTTTACTCACATACTCGTATAATTTTAATTTTCTTTCTTCTATCTTGATTGTACTATGACTGTCAATAACTACCATGTGTGTAAATGGCAAATGTGCGGTCAATTCTAAATAAATAAATAATTATTTTTAATGATAAAGTATTTTAAATGTTTAAGAGACATTGTTTTTTATGCATAGCACAAAGGATAACATATTATTTTTAAGAAATAATTATTAGCCTAAAACATCCAAATAATACTAGCTTTGAAATGTTAACTAAAAAAAATGCAAAAAAAGTTCGTAGCATATGGGGAAAATTAGACCCTAAAACAAGGAAATTGCTCTACAACACCAATGTAGTATCCCACCTGAACTACTGTAAGATTTAATTTTTTTAGAATTAAAACGCAAATTCAGAACGGAGGTATGAGGTCTATATTGTGCTGTAGCATTATATATATTTTTTCTCTTTTTATATTGTTTTTGTTTTTTATAATATATATTTTTTTAATTTAATGAAAATCAAGTTTAATAATATTATTATTGAGTTCTGCAAGTATTTTTTTGGTTTTTGTTATTGTTACAGCTGTCTCGACTTTCAAGGCCATTTTCAAAACAGTGGTTATAACCACGTTTAGACCACTCATTTATATGATTATATTTTACCCCCTCCCAATTTAAATTATATGGTGTCTAAAATGGTTTCATTACCGGTTAAACCGATTTACTGATAAAATAATTGTGAGAATAGATTCATATTCTGAGGGGTATTTTGAAGTCTGTTTTCCCCACATTAATAATAATAATAATAAATTCCTGTAATATCCAAAATTCTGTTAGTGAAACAATTATACTCCAAAACGACCTGCACATCAATTAAATAATTTTATTTTTATCGCGTTGTATCTCATACGTTAGTCTTTACAACGTAATTTAATTCATTCCTAACATGCTCTGCATAATCCAACCTAATTAATTCGCATGCATAAGCGAAATTGTTGACAGTGAGATTTGTTATCGATAGATAATAAACAACGGTATAAATAATACACGTATATGATTTTTTTATATTCCGAACTTTCTAATGAATCACCGCACTTACCAGAAGTGCACTTGTGGTAAAAATACACAGATATAACAGAGATAACTTACTGATATGAAATAATATTAATTTATTAAAAATCTGATCAAATATTTGTTTATCTGTTAAAAACGTGACGGCAGGCCTTCAACGAATGAATTAACAAAGTATCAGTTAAAAGCGAATATTTTTTCGAACGGCGGAACACGCGTTCATATAAATATTTACATTGTTATTGACGTACTGATATTGTCACATTCCGTCGTGATATTTATTAGGAAAAGAAAACGTGTTCACCATATATTCTGAATGACTAATATTTTAACAGTAAATTTTCCGTGCACCATTTTCGATCGATCGCTTTGCTCGTTTGCGAATCAGGCTTTGCTGGCGGTACTGGACTCTAGAATCCTGGCTTTTGCGTTCAGAGCACGAAACATAATATCCTTGGAAGCAAACAGTCATGCATCCCTGCGAATCGTGAACCCTTATGATAGACATCATAATCCAAGCTTTTTCTTAGGCGGCCATCGTTTGAGGAAGAGTTAAGAGCCGAAGAGTTATAGCTGTCATCATGGTGCACGGGACGCAGACGTGGACAAGGAATAGGTATGACGAAGTGTGGGAAATCAGACTGAGTCATGTCTCGCGCTGTGACGTCACGGCTGGAGTCGTGTGAGCACTGTACGTGTCTCCGCCCATATCCTGTTCTCCTGGCCCTGGTTACTGCTTGAGAATATGAAATTCCATTTTAATCATTCTCCTTCTATTTTACTCTCAGTTTTCTTCGGGAGCCATCTCAGTAAGATCTCGCAAGCTTCTTTGTCATAAACAATTGAAATTACCTAACTAATCTTCATTCAATTGATTTCAGCTCCATAGTTCCAATATGCATTTTATTAGAATATTATGTTATTATATCTTGGCAATATTTAAATATGTGTTTTCAATTTCTGATGTTTAAGACGCCATGGTAATTTTCACCCGAATACATTTAAAAATAATTTCATCTGTATTAGCCCTTTGACCCAAGACCAGTCGACTAGATAGAGTGAAAAATTAGACATTTACGTCGATAATTTATACGTATTCGAACAAATGTCCTGCTTTTGCTAAAAAATATGTAATAATACTTGTTGAACTTATTATATTCTATTACTTATATGTCCATTGAGTCTCTTGCCTTTCTTTGTTATATTATTAATTTTCATTCGAATGAGTTTTAAAAAATATTGTTTATTGTTTCTTTACATTGTATCTTTTTTCGTTAGAATTTTTAACCTCACTAGGACAGACCTGTGTCGTGTACTTTTACAAAATAATAAAATATAACACAAAGATTATATATTGAGAGAACAATATTGTTAGATTAATGTTTCTATGAATAGGGTATCTACATGCTACCTTTTAAGCTAATTCCAGCTAATTCATTACAGTACAATGTAGTAATCATGTAGGCTGACCATGATATACATTGATATTTGATTGTAGAAAAAATTATCATAAACTATTATTTTAAAAAGGATTAAAGAGATGAAATGAAGAATTACATTTTAAAAGGACAAGGATGATAAATATACATATACAACATATTGTGCCTTTAATTTAAAAGGACAAAGATGAAAGAAATAAACGTTGGCTATCCTCGGCTTGAACAAATAATTTAACATTATTTTTCAAAGTACACAAAGAATTAGACAACTTAATGTGTTCTGGTAGGCTATTAAATGGAATTAGAGCCTAATACAAATAATTTCTTTGACAAAGCGAAGATTTTGTGTGAATTGCCATATATTTCAGACCAGAACCAATTCTCGTAGTACGAATTTGCTGCGTTCTTTTCGTAATACTAATATTGTTTTTTTTATGTAGATATGATGTACCAAGCCTTTCTCTGAGTAACCTTTTGTAAGTTTTTGTACCTGTTTGCATATTATCTGAGTGCATCATATTAAAATATGTAAAAAACAGCATAAGTGCCACTGAGATGTTCGAAGGAGGGCGCATTCCCGGATTCTGAGCCCAGATCGGAAAACAGATCAGCAGCTACGGAACGCGACTAGCTACGAGCAAAAGGGCTATTATGATGGCAGCAATGGACTTCTGGCATGGTTCCATTTTCAAGCGATGGAGCCAATTCTTTTCATAGATGTCTTAAAGTTAAATATTATTTTCTTTATTATTATTTCTTTTTGTAAATATTTTGTTATTTTTCTAATCTACGTATTACCTAACAATACTTTAATGTAGTTTATATTGTACGTATTATATGCAACTTCACCACCCTCCACGAGATCTGGAATAAAAAAAAATACTGTTGGAACTAATAAACAATACAAAGACATTAGCCGTAATTTGGATTTGCTGCCCGATGCCACCACTATTACATTCAATGTACCGAATGGGAATACAAGACATAATGTAACATTTTTCTGCAACACATACACAGCCAACCATCAGACACACTAACTAACCAATCGGATAAGGGATCTAGGCAAGACGTTTGAGAGTACTATTGATATATTTACTGACAACATTTATTGAATTAAGTATAATCTTTACCCGAACTATGACGAATCTTACAAATTGTAGTAGCACAGGTGATGATGTAGTTTTAATGATTTGTCTTGTAGCACCGTTGTAGTTTCTATTTTATGTTATATTTTTGTTGCATATTTTGGTATTATTGTTTGATATTTAGTTTATCATTTTTACTTTACTTAATGCATTAAAAGTTTTGAGAAATTTTGCATATGTGCAAAAACACAGCTGGGCGTGATAAAATAGAATCAAAATGTAATAAATTAATGTGACGATAATGTGCTTCAAATTTTGTCTTTTTTTCTCTTCATGACTTATGATTAAGCACCGTGTTTGTATGTTGCTTCTTTTTTTAAATATCATGTGATGATTTGTACCTACGAAGACCGCCGCCGTCAATTTAATTTAATTTTTATGAGATTTTTATTTATTTATTTTTATTTTTTATTCAATATTAAATTTAAAATTACATGTTATTACATTACATTAAGTTTGTTTTCTTTTTAATACATTACAGTACATCGTGATACACCTTTTTTTAGAGCAAATGCTCGTGTCAAAAAGGCGGAAAAACGCGTGTAAATAATAATTCAACATATTTTTTAAGAGAGTGTAAAGATCATGAAAAGAATTTTTATTTTTAAATATAACAAAAAAAAATTATATATAAAATTGAAAAGAGAAAAAAAATACCTCACAAGAGCAAATTTGTCTGTACAGTGTAAAGTGAGAGCCTATACCTCCTGGTCATCCGGTTGGACAGCGTTGTAAGACGGGTTAAGGAAGGGGCTGTAGGAAAAGATTTATTAATGCATTTGCCATGCTTCTTCCGAACAGTTTGGTTACATCCTTTGTTCCGTATTAATAACGCATAAATCGCAGAGCCGTGAACCTAATACGAATAGGTGTTTCATTTTTCCCGATTACTAAAAACGCAAGGTTTTAAAAATTAAGAGTACCACTAAAAAATATAGTTTTACACAAATAAACACCGTACAGCTAATAACCACCCTATACAGAAAAAGATTCAATCTAATTAATTTATTTAGTCTACATGAAAACATTTTTTATCACGTTTACAGTTTTAATAATGTATTTGTATAGTATAAAAAAAACACAATTAATTTTATTTGAATGACATAAATACCGTAGCATGAAGTGACTTCGTAACATTTGGGTGTAAAATATTACTAAATTATTCGTAATCCTGTTACAAACGAAACTGGAGGCCCTCAACAATTGAATTGATAGGTTTCATGTTAAACTTTTAGTAAAAAGGAATGTATTAACGCAACGGCGGATCACGTGTTCATAAAAATCATTATATTTTCGCATTTCGTCATTTCGTGCATGAACACGTGTTCCGATGTTTTCAGAAAGAACTAAAATTTTATTAATAAATGTCCTGCTGTCCCGTTTTTAACAGGATTACTTTAAATCAGTAATACTCATTTTTCTACACTACCTTTTACCCCTCATTTACCTACATTTATTTATTTTCCCTGAAAACATTATCTTTTTATCGGTCAATCAAATATCAAGTGTATTCTAGCATTTTAATAGTTTTTATTATTTTTAACATATCTACCGACTTAGCAAGATTGAAGTCACCCCAACCTACCGAATTTATTTGTGATTGAATGAACATGCATGATATAGATTAACATATTTAGTTAAAAAATGCACAGTAATGTCAATGCCTATCTTTTATATTATTCCCACATACCAAACATTTACTAGATTTTTTAAAATACTATTTCATATAACTCTCTTTTTTCATACTTGGGCGCTTTCAAACAGTGGGATTAGTATAATTATAAATTGAAATAATTATTATAAATGGTTTAACATTTCATAATGAACTATTTAATTTTTTTTAAATCGTTGGAGAATATAAAATGTCAACAATAAATTGCTTTGCTTGAAATAAATTTAAAAACAAGTCTTTTAAATAAACAAATAATTTTTATTTTATAAATTTTAATTTTAATAACTTTGAATGTAACCCATCAATGCAACATATAATTGAAAAAGAAGATACAATTATAGATGTCTCATATAAATAAAAATCGGATATGTTTTTCGGATACACTATCTAGGTTACAAACCAATTAATTAGAACTATGTTATCATTCAAAAAGACAGCTGATAACTTTTACAACAACTATTTTTTCAATAATAAAACAACTGATTGATTTTGGTATAATTTATTGAATGTACAATATTTTATTTTGAACATAACTTAAAATGACATAAGATAAAAGTAAATACATGATTAAGAAAGATATTTTTGATTATACAGCAAATTGTTAAGAGGAAGCTACAAGCCCAAAATGTGTATATTCTTGGTATACCTTATATTATAGGTAATTGGCATTAAAATCGCTTGACAAACGGAGTCTAGAAACGTTCGATTTAAAGCACAAAACTAGTTTTTATTTATTTTGTAAATAATTTTATAAGAAAGCAAAAAAGTTAAGCAAATGAAACTGTCACAGATAATCTAAGCTATAACACTGTATATTTTAAAAGTTAAGCAAATGAAACTGTCACAGATAATCTAAGCTATAACACTGTATATTTTAAAAGTTAAGCAAATGAAACTGTCACAGATAATCTAAGCTATAACACTGTATATTTTAAAAGTTAAGCAAATGAAACTGTCACAGATAATCTAAGCTATAACACTGTATATTTTAAAAGTTAAGCAAATGAAACTGTCACAGATAATCTAAGCTATAACACTGTATATTTTAAAAGTTAAGCAAATGAAACTGTCACAGATAATCTAAGCTATAACACTGTATATTTTAAAAGTTAAGCAAATGAAACTGTCACAGATAATCTAAGCTATAACACTGTATATTTTAAAAGTTGTTTCCTTCACGCGTTCATATATTTCTATTTTATATTTTTTACTGTGTAATTTATTTTTTTTATTTCTACTTAAGAGAAACGATAGGAAAACCTTCAATTTATACAAAGTATATTTTTTGGTATTCATAATGTACACCAATTCGTTATAAAGATTAATCAAAATAGTGATTTAGCATTAAGCTTCGCCTTAAGAACACTTTTCCCTTCACGTGTGTCGGTATTTAGTAGGAAATTCACATTGGTGGTACACACGAGTAAGTAAGAGTTAACACTAAGAACAAACACATGTATGTGCTTTCTATCCAAGAATTTAAGAGGTAATTCATATAAAGATGCCGCTCTTCATAATTTTTCTGAAAAATGTGTCAACGCAAAACTAATGGATTTCTTCAGATATGGATGGGAAAAAACTATTTCTATTTGTGGTCAATCACACAAAGCCTTTATTTGTTTTTTAAAAGATTTATTTACTGGAATATATTTTTTGTTCAATTGGTTTTTTTACTATAGTATATATTTTGATTAATTGATTTATTAACTCTCTTAATTTATGTTTAATTGGTTGACAAACCATGGGTTACATTATTTCTGCAAGCCAATACTTGGCAATTGGATGACAACTATAAATTAGCATTGTTATCTCACTATTGTCTAAAAGTAATATTTTTAAATATCAAAACTCACGTATATGTAGGTGTTTTTAATCATTCAAGGAACTCTAGTGTTGTTTCGTGCACGACTACCTCCCGACATGTCACTAAAGCGCTCCCCTTTTTGCATTTTAAAACATACCAATGTGATAGGAAGATCGTTTCGTTGGATACCCTTCCTTGGAATCATTCTAAACGCAGATCTAATATTTTCTGAACATATGATGCTTGTTAGTGAAAAATTAAAAAAATATATTTATTTTATTGAACTCTTGCTATATTACAGTATTGTATTTTAGGGACCAGCCGAGATATTTATTAAAGATATTCGTTTGTGCGATAATCCAGATCGATATCCCAGTTATATTGACGTCGTGAGGACCAAAATCAATAGAACAATGGAAGTATTTAAAGGCAATATATCACTTCACACTGATTTAGATGACACTGTAGGGGTAAGTGTATCAATATTTATTTTTATGAAAATAAATAGAAAATTTAAAAAAATTTTACTACTTTTCATATATGACATGCTGTAAAGTATTAATTCCAATAATTTTTAATTCCAATTGTTTATTTGTTTTGTTCAAATGCTTGACAAATGTTTAGATGAATTAAGAGAGTATACGTTACAGTTTGTTCCTGGTCCATAATCAGTCTAGACACATATTACTTTTAAGTATGGAATAAATATCTAAATTCTATGTTTAAATGGCTATTATTTTCATAAGCGGAGCTACACTTGTTGGTGAAGATGTACTCTTAATTTTTTTATTTCATTGTTAGCTGAACAACCATTCCTTAAAAAAATTTAATATCAACACAGGCGTTGACACACTTATTGAGATAGGATATACGAGTATGTACAAATACCAAAAAATATGTATATATTTATTCTAAACTAGCTGTATCACGCTACGCGTTGCTATGGCTCAGTCTGTTTGTACAGATAGAGCAATAATGGCGCGTGTTTCTTTCACGTCCAACAGACGATGATGTTTTTCAAAAAAACATGTTTTACCTGTCACAGGTGATCTATATAATATAGGTATATAAAAACACACACGTATTTCAAAAACAAAACGTATAATGATTGCACATGATCAGTGAAAAGGGGTGTTTCTTTAACAAAAAAAATCGGTTATTTTAATATTTGGAAAAGAAACGGTTTGTGATTTATTCATTTTTGGGAAATCGACAGTTTACATTTGATCAGTTTGTACAATAGTAAAATAAAACCAATTATAACTCTGTCTATATAAAAAATTATTTAATCACCTTCAGATAAACGTGAACGTCGCCAAGTGGGGAGACGGGGGATACAAGCCCAACTACTACATCTTGAAGGACCCAAAGGTATGCGATTTCTTCTTCAGGTGGGTCGGAAAGGACATAAAGAAAATCTTAAGAGATATGAATCAACCGGAAACTTGTCCATTAAAAAAGGTATAAGCAATTTGAAAACATTTACTTAGTCACAGGATTAATGAAAAAAAAAACTTGCTAAAAACTCAAAACGTTTCGCTGTGAAACGCTACACAATACTTAATATTTGTATTTGTAGGTTCGGTACGTTAGGTGCAGTAGTGCCCGGGTTCATAAGGTGAGGTTTGTTCAGATGTTGACTCACCAGCTTCATAGCGGGCCGGAACGCTAGAGGATAGGGTGATAGAGACCCTTTGTTCTGTCCAGCCAGACTCACTCGACCTATCGCCTTGCACCATAGTGGGATGGATGTACCTCCATCAATCCTGTATACCCTTTTTTGACCCCCCATATTCACCCACCCCGCTTATCGTTTTCCTTCCCACAACTTATTTTTTTAATTCGTTAAAATGACTTCCTCACAGCATCCGTAAAGATGAAATAGGCGCTAAGAAAATATTTTTCTTAGGACCTACTGTGAGGACTTAAAAGTTCGGATAATGTTTTTTGATGAAAAAAAATTCTATCCTTAAGTTTACTGGATCTTTATGATTTGAGATTTTCATTGCCAAAAGTACTATAGTAATTTATTTTTAAGGTATAACGCCGTGTTGCGTAAACTCTTTCTTTAGCCAACCCTTCGGACAGCATTACTGTGTCCTTCAACCGGGCAGATGTGAAGAAGTGTGTGCTGATTTTTGTAAATGGTTGCTCCAATCCTCTAAGAATATCCCATGAGCTCCGATAATTGACGGCTACATCAAAATTATACGCAGAAAACTATATTAAATTAAACTGTAATTCCTGGTATTTTCTTTTCAGGAAAGCGTTATTTACTAACTAACCACATTTAACATAATATCCCACGATTTTCCACGGATCTCCGCTAGTTCAAATAATAATTACGTGTTTTTTAATTCTTATGTTTTAGGGTTTCTACAACATGAATGGTTACCTGGTCGACTACAACGAACTTCCGAAGGAACTGGTTTACGGAGACTTCAGAGCCACAGTTTTATTCATTCAAAAGAACGTGGATATTTTGTGTTACCAATGGTTCCTTAACGCCAAACCAAAACCAGTAATGATCAGACTGATGAATAATATGCCGGGATTGTAATGACCAGACTTATGAATAATATGGTGGGATTGTAATTGCCAGACTGATGAATAATATGCCGGAATTGTAATGACCAGACTGATTAATAATATGCCTGGATTGTAATGAACCAAATTTGTAATTGAAAAAAAAAAAAAAAAAAAAAAAAAAAAAAAATCAAACTTTTGGTGTGACCAAATTGAGTCAGAAAAGGACCCTCGAAAGCTCTGGCAAAACATAAAGACTCTGTCTGGAGAGAGCAACATCAAGGTTGATTCCTCCCTTGAAGCAAACAGCCTCGCAACACACTTCAGAAATAAGGTTGAAAACATTCGGGCCCTCAGTGTAGTAGGATCGCCTTCTGTCGCAGCACCAAGTCCGCTCTCTGGTGATTTCACTACTTTCGCAGCTGTAACGGAAGAAGATGTCACGCGTGCTGTGATGTCTTGTCCTAATAAACAATGCACACAAGACCCCATACCTACCTGGCTCTTAAAGAAATGTCTTCCGGATATAACGCCTCTAATTACCGCAATTATCCAGAAGTCACTAGTAAATTCACTTGTACCGGGAACACTCAAAAAATCAATTATAACTCCGATTCTAAAAAAACAAAATCTTGATACAGACAATACGGATAATTACAGGCCAATATCTAACCTACCATTTCTGTCAAAACTGCTTGAGAAAATCGTTGCTAAACAATTGGTGGGGTACTTGAACTCGGCCGGTCTATTTGCCAAAAATCAATCTGCTTATCGACAGTTTCATTCAACGGAAACTGTCCTTTTGCGGGTAATTTCAGATTTGATCATCGGGATGGAAGCAGGTAAGTTGGGTTTGGTATCTGTTCTTGATATGAGTGCGGCATTTGACACTGTAGATCATAGTATTTTATTAAATGTGCTTGAAACCGAATTTGGCGTTCGAGGTGATGTACTCCAATGGATGTCATCGTACCTGTCTGGACGAGTAGCTTCAGTAACTTTCAATAAATATACATCACCTGAAACTCCCATCGAATTTGGAGTTCCCCAGGGTTCTGTACTGGGTCCCATTCTCTTCATTCTATATACTAATCGTCTCGAACGACTCATTCACTCAGCTGGCTTTGAATCACAAGGCTACGCGGATGATCGTTTGATTTTCAAGTTTTGCTCCCCGGATGAAAAAGACGTCCTTAAAAACGAGGTGGTTAGTTTCATTGACACGGTTTCAAGTTGGATGTCTGTTAATAAACTCAAACTTAATCCGACAAAGACGGAATTTATTTGGATAGCTTCTCCTGGAAGACAAGCCCTCATCGACTCCAGTCCAATCCGTATTCAGAATACAAATATAATCCCTTCTACGGAAATAAAATTTCTAGGTTTCACTTTAGACAATTGTCTTTCTCTTGAATCGCAAATTTCAAAAACTGTAAGTGCTGGCTTTTTCCACCTAAGGCAGATAAAATCAATTAGGAGATGCCTTCCCTCTGATGGAGCAAAATCACTCATAAATTCGTTCGTTGTCTCGCGTATGGACTATTGTAATAGTGCATATGCTGGCTTACCTAAAAAACAATTCAACAGAATCCAGTCCGTTTTCAATGCTGCGGCGAGAATGATTTTTGGTGAATCTAAGCATTGTCGTATAACCCCGCTTCTAAGGGATCGTCTTCATTGGCTTCGATGCCCTGAAAGAATAGAGTTCAAGATCTGCTTAATGACCTTCAAAGCATTGCAGGGAATGGCGCCAGCCTATATATCGGAATTATGTGTCCGACAAAACCTAAGCGATAGACAGCTTACTCTGAGGTCAGCAGATCTAGATGTTACCAATCGTTTAATCGAACTTTCTCAGTCAAATCGAGCTGTTTACTATGATCGCTCTTTTCGTGTAGCTGGCCCACTCATTTGGAATAAACTTCCCCCAGCCCTTACCAATATACAAAATTTGGCTGAATTTAAACGGGTTTTAAAAACAAAATTATTCAAAAAATTATATTTAATAATTTAAAATCATTTATATTCTCATGAATCTAAGCTTCTTTTTTAATATACTATAAAATGCCAGGTTTTGAAGTTTTCCGGTAATTGTTTGGTTTCGGTCTCCTCCTTATTGTACTTTTATGTTTAATGTCCACCTATTATATAATATTTTAATGTTTTCCTGTTTTATTTAATATTTTAATTTAAAAGTTCTTATTTTTCGTGCACTGTCACTGTCTTTATTGTTGTCCTCTACTAAAATAGCACTGTTATTGTTAAATTTTATTCTCTGCTTTTGTGTAAACAGTTTATTCTTTATTTCATATTATGTAATTAATTTTTTTTTAAAGGAACACAATAGGAAGTTTTATTTTAAGTTTATTATAGTTAAGCGCACTTGAAGTGAAACAACACAAAACTGCGCTATATAAATGCTACGTTATTATTATTATTATTATTAACATGAAAACGAATAATATTCTTACGTATGTGGGATAAAACTAATATTAAAAAAAAATTCTAAATGTTGTGTTTTATGAATCAATAAAGTTAGGTATGAAAAAACGGTATTCACGCTGTAAAACAATTTGCATGAACCTATTACATTACCTGGTAATGTTACTTTACTTGTGATGGCGATTTGGCGGAGGGTATATAACTGATAGAAAATCTACTTTAAGTGATATTGTAAAAATGTTATGTTGATTTTGGGATTTATTTAATTTTTTGAAAAATGGTCATCAAAAACGATGTTACCAGTCATATGGTACTACATAACAAAAAATAAATATAAAAAAACAAATAATTACGGTACTAATATATTATTTAAATAATAACCATAATAGTTATTTACTTTTTTCACAAAATTATCCGATTGCCCAAGTAAACGAAAAAGGTTAGCAGACCAAAAGCGAGCAATTTTCAAAAATAATTTAATTCCTGTAGTAACATTAGATCAGATTAAAAAGGAAGTGGCGGATAGATTGCAAACGGGGAATAATTTAGAACAAATTAATACAAGTTATAATTTTATATCAGATGCATTGAATGGAGATAGTTTAGATAATATTCTATTCGAAATTTCCAATGATATTACAGCAGAATCAAATAACTTTGATAATGACGTTATTTAAAATCTTAGGGAAATCAACATTGCAAAATTAAACTTTGTAGATGATAATGTAGTAGAATTAGCTAACTTACTTCATAATAATATAAACGGATATATAGATGTAGAGCCAACAGTTAGACCAAAATTACTTACGTCAAAGAAATTAACTAAATTAATTTCTGATTTAAATAATATAATTTTACGAAAAATAATATTTGATGACATTAGTTTTTTAGATCTTCATACAATTGTATATGCTAGTGCTATTACTATATGTAATAAGTTAGGAATTAAATTATCGTCCTCTGATGATAGATCATATAGTTATAGTAAACCAGAATGGCAGATTAGATTAGAAAATGATATAGTATTTTTAAGAAGTAACATAACTAGAGTAATAGAATATGAAAATTAAAATAGAAGTAGGAATATTTTGAGACATGTAGATGAAATTGAGAAAAAATTTTGGTCACAGCATTGATAGTAATAATAATGAAAATATAAACAATGATTTATTGGGTTTATTAAAACAATAATTAGGTGTAAAAGCTAGTAGATTGAAAAGATATAATTATACGGATAATAAAAAATACAATAATAGATTATTCCAGAAAAATTAAAAAATATTTTATTCCTTACTTGACGATAAACAAAATATTTTTACATAATAATAATATACCGCTACCATCTGAATAAGATATGCGCGATTTTTGGACTAAAATTTGGAGTAAAGATATAAAACATAACGAGTCAAATCCCCGAATAGAAAATGAAGAACTAAATTGTTCAGAAATTGAACAAATTAGTTTTTCTAATATATCGGTTGAAAATTATTCAAAATACTCATAATTGGAAAGCCACGAGTTGCAATTGGATAGATAATTTTTTAAACAAGCGTCTGACTACTTTACATCCTCTTTTGACAAAAAATCTTTCAAAATTTGTAAAACAACCTCAAAATTTTCTAACTAAGGGCATTACTTATATGTTGCCTAAAATCTAAAATATTAATAATCCCTCTCAGTATAGACCCATTACATGTTTACCGCCAATATACAAAATTTTAACCTCTTGCTTAACAGATTTAATATATACTCTTTTACATGAAAAAAATATTTTATCTAAACAGCAAAAAGGTTATCGCAGAAAATATATGGGAAGTAAAGAACAATTAGTTATTGAATCTGTAATTCTAAAACAGATTCAAACTCGAAAGCGTAATTTACATACTATATAGATTAACAAAAGGCTTTCGATAGTGTCCCACACTAGTGGCTGACCAAAGTATTAAATATATATAAAATTAACCCCATTATTATTAGCTTTTTGGAAAATATTATGTACTTTTGAATACCAATTTACTTATCAATTTAAAAGGTAAGAAAATAGTAATACCGGGCATTTCAATTAAAAAAGGGATTTTTTAAGGAGACTCATTGAGTCCTCTTTGGTTTTGCTTAGCATTGAATCCTCTATCTAAAATGTTAATTAAAAGCAAGTTTGGAATAAAAGTTAAGGGTAATACAAGGGAGAGTAGTACAATTTCGCATTTATTATTTATGGATGATATAAAATTATTTTCGAATTCTGAACAAAATTTAGAGAAAATGATCGACGTAGTTAAAAACTTTTCAGATTATATGAAAATGACTTTTGGTTTAGATAAATGTAGAACGATCCACATAGAGAAAGGCAAAATTGTAGATGGAGACGAGAGTATATTTAAAAATTTCCAAATTACTGGTATGAAAAGGGATGAGGTTTATAAATATTTAGGATACCCACAATCAAATAGATTAGACCATACTAGTATTAAAAATGATATTAGGATTAGGATTTAAACTAGGATCAGGAAAATTTCAAAATGCAATATATCTTCTAAAAATTTTGTTAAAGCAATAAATACTTGGGCAATGCCTCTATTGACGTACACATTTGGATAATTAAATGGTCCAAAACAGATTTAGATAACTTAAAACGATTAATTACAACTACAATTAAAATTATTCACGCAAAACACTTCAATTATCTCAACCAAACGTATGTTGACAAATTTTCGTCAAACAAATGGTTGAGTATTGGAGAGTTGAGCGCAGAAATATAAGGATTTATGCTTGCTATTCGGGATAGAATCATTAAAACTAAAAATTATAGGAAGCATATAATCAAAGATACAAATCAAATTGATGATTTATGAAGAAAATGTTTGTCTTTTCCGGAAACTATAGAACATATTATATCGGGATGTTCTATATTAGCGCCGTCCGAGTATACATTTAGGCATAATCAAGTTTTAAAAGTAATTCATCAAAGTTTGATAATTAAACATAACTTGATTGACTGCCGTAATATAGTACCATATTATAAATACGAACCAAATTTATTTTTAGAAAATGAATTTTATAAAATACATTAATGGTATAACTATACTAACAGACCGAACAATTAGTCATAATATACCCGATATTGATTTACATGACAAAATTTAAAAAAAAATAACTCATACCATTGATGTCGCTATTCCAAATTCCTGTAATATTTAAAAATCTGTTTTTGCAAAAATAAGAAAATACACAGATTTAGGAAATGAAATTAAAAGAATTTGGCATTCTCAGACGATAAAAATATTACCATTTGTTATTTTAGCTAGTTAGTTGGGCAAGTTAGGCTAGTTAGTCTAGTTAGGCAAGCTACTGGCATTATACCTAGCTCTCTCATTCAAAATTTAGGCTATTACATCTGTCAAAGAATTTAAGTATAAAAATGCAAAAATGAGTAATTTTAAATGCATGTAGGATTAGGAAAGATTTTTTAAATATTTATACTGACGGATCAGTAGAATTTATAGGTCAAATTAAAAGTTCTACCGAGCCGAACCCTCTGATATGAAAATATCTGGAATCGGTAAATTATTTTCCCATTTGATCTCTGGTGATTTGACGTGTTGTTTTTGTATTAATTGTGCTTATATAATGCTCTTGCATAATGTGGATTGACTAGATGATTATGTGGGGAAGTGTGTGGAAGGGTTTAGTTTTTCCTGTGGGGAAGATTTAACCCGGACATAAAGTCGGAAATTAGTAAAAAAAAAAATTATTGTACTTGTGTACATAGTGCGTGTTATTAACAGCTTAGCTTTATACTTCACAAGGGGTATTTTAAGATTATCTGCGATTTTAGCATAAAAGTTCCCAAGTTTGTGAAATCTATTTATAACTGACACAAAAATTTAAAAACGACATCAAATTATGGCTAAGTAAACACGAAGATGAGGAAATCAATAAAATTATGAACTGAACAAATGTGAAGACAATTTTTAAAATTTTTTTTGTAGAAATCAACAAGGAAATCACGATCTACACCTATACCAAAACCTACAGTCCGCCGCGGAACAGGAATACCTAGTGAGGAGGACTGCGAATAATATACTTAACTTTGTAATTAAAATTGTCGTTAATAAAAAAAAAATAAAAAATATATAAAAAAAAAAAAAAAACTGAGTTATATCCCGAGACTGTGGTATAATTGTCACAATAATACAAACTAGAGGATCTTGATCTAGTGGTAGGTACATGAAATTGAATCAACATTAGTATAAGATCATTTTTTTTTCTTCTATCACTTAACTTAAGCAATTTCAATGAATGTAATAAAAAATCATAATCTATTGTTTTTAAAACAATTCCAAGCCTAAAATTAATACACCTCATTTGCGTTGGACTCTTTCAATGGTATTAATGTGATTATTAAAGACAGGTGACCAAATTTTAGAGTTGTATTCTAGAATACTTCTAACGAGAGATGTGAACAGAATTTTTAATGTATTGATATTTGTAAAATCCTTGGAAATTCTTAGTAGAATTCTTAGAGAAAGTTATGTGAGATACAAAACAGATCAAACAGATTTCTGATCAAACATTGTGCCTAGGTCAAGTTTTTAGATTACAGACATTAAGTCAACATTGCACAATGAATAATTATACATTATTAGGTGTTTGATTTTGTGGAACCTCATAAGTTAGAATTCGTTAATATTTAGTTGCAGTTTATTACTAGAACACCATTTGAAAAAGTTGGGTTCTCTTGTAAGATTATGCAGTCGTACGCATCATGAATGACCTTAAACAGCATCATATCGTCGGCAAAAAGTAAAACTTCGACATCGTAGAAAATACTGGTAACCTCATTGATGAATAGGATAAATAATAATGGTTTTTACGTTAATAAATTTAATAACGTATCTGTATAATATAAAAAAAAAAACATTTAAATTTATGAACACGATATAAATACCCCAGAATGAGGTGACTTCGTAACTTTTGGGTGAAGCCGACAGATGGATTTAATTTTGCAATTTAAATGTTTACGAGTAATAGGTTAGAGATAACGAATGTAGGGCCCACAAATAATAGTTGTTTGGTAACAAATATAACAGTCGTCATCAAAAAATTATAAGTTCTATCGCAATTCTTTATTTTATAATATAAGATTAAGTAATATAAAAGGAAATATCTCAACAAATCGTATAACTAATAATTTTAAAAAGTTTTGTCAAGACAGCCTTGTAGTGATTTTTTGGTATTGCGCAGTGTTGCTCTACCCCCTAGGTTCCCCCTTAGATGGTAGCGGAACGCGGCATAATACCCTAAACTTAAATCACTATAATTCTTTTGGTCGTGAAAATTTCAAATCATACATTGTCTTTTAAAATAAATACACAATAGTAGAAATCGCAAGAATTTCCATGTATACAAATAATAACTACTACACTGAGAAAACTTTTTGATAATAAAATATTACTAAATTTTTCGTAATCCTGTTACATACAGAACTGGAAGCCCTCAACAAATGAATTGATAGGTTTCATGTTAAACTTTTACTAAAAAATGAATGTATTAACGCGACGTCGGAACACGTGTTCATAAAAATAATTATATTTTCGCATTTCGTCATTACATGTTAACAGGGCAAACGCAGCTTCATGAACACGTGTTCCGATGTATTCAGAAAGAACTAACATTTTTTAAGGAAATGTCCTGCTCTCCCGTTTTTTACAGGATTACCATAAATCAGTAACACTCATTTTTCTACAATACCCCATTTACCTACATTTATTTATTTTCCCTGAAAACATTATCTTTTTATCAGTCAGTCAAATATCAAGTGTACTCATTTTACTTACATTTTAATTATTTTTAACATATCTACCGACTTAGCAGAATTGAAGTCACCCCATTCTGCGGAATATATGTGTGATTGAATGAACATGCGTGATTTAACATTATAGATTAACATATTTAGTTTAAAAATGCACAATAATGTCAATGCCTATCTTTTATATTATACCCACATACCAAACTTTTAATAGAATTTAAAAATACTGTTTCATTTGTCATATTTGGGCGGTTTCAAACAGTGGGAATAGTGTAATTATTAATTTAAATAATTATTAAAAAAAAATAACATTCGTAATCAACTATTTATTAAAAAAATAAACATTGGAGAATATAAAATAATAGACTTGACTACGAACCAGGGATGTATACAAAATTTGTAATGTTGAAATATTCTTGAAACCTCTGGAATTTCGAAGAATGAAGCCTAGCATTTTCATTCCTTTATTATTAATTTTTATTTTATTTTAATTTTATTTTTTATTTATTAAAAGTATACAATACAGAATATAGTATATTATATAAAGCATTGTACTCCCAGGAGTTAATAAACTCATTGCGGGAATGATACGCATTACATGAAACATATAGCTGTATGTATTAAATGGACATATGATGGGACATACACAACATTATTATTTCAGATAGTCATTAATAAGATGAAGTTTGAGCATGTTAGTTTGGGTCTTTTTACATTGACTTGCACATTTGATCTCGTTGGGTAGTTGATTATATTTTGTGTGAGCTATGTATTCTAGGGATCTTAGTCCATATTTTGTTGATTTGATTTTTGGTATATGTAGTTTGTTGTGATTTCTTGTGTTGTGTTGGTGTACGTCGTAATTGTAATAGAGTGTAGTGTTGGAATGTGCCGAGTGTTGAATTACTTGTAATATAGTTTTCCTGCGATCCTGCGATTCCCAGTTGAGACAGTTACCGTTTTATTTTTTCTATTTCATCTTTTGCTTAGATGTATTAGTATTATCGCATTTTTTTATAATTTATTTTGTGTACAATATTTTATTTTGAACGGAACATGCTTTTTCTAGATAAAACTCAATACAATAAATAGTAAGAAAGATATTTTTGATTAAACAACAACGTGTTAAGAACACTTTTCCCTTCACGTGTGTAGGTATTTAGTAGGAAATTCACATTGGTGGTACACACTAATAAGTAAGAGTTTACACTAAGAACAAACACATGTATGTGCTTTCTATCCAAGAATTTAAGAGGTAATGCATATAAAGATGCCGCCCTTCATAATTTGTCTGACAACTGCTTCAACTCAAAACTAATGAATTCCTCAGAAGTGGATTTGAAAAAATATTTCTATTTGTGGTCAATCACACAAAACACTTTATTTGTTATTTAATTGATTTTTTTAATAGAACATATTTGTTTTATTATTAATTTAAATACTAGAATATATTTGTTGTTTTATTGATTTATTTACTAAAACATATTTGTTGTTTATTTAATCTATTAACAAGAATATATTTGTTGCCTAATTGATTTATTTACTAGAATATATTTTTTATTTGATTGATATATTTACTAGGATAAATTTTGTTGTTTGATTGATTTATCAACTAAAATATATTTGTGGTTTGATTGATTTATTTACAAGAATATATTTGTAGTTCACTTGATTTAATCGGTGCGCTTCATGTACATATAAAACCTTTACAAATAACTCAAAATTATATCATCAAAGTTATGTATAATCGGAAAAAAACATTTTCAACAGATGAGTTATACAAAGAATCTTAACTATTCTGTCTCCGTAAACAATTTATTTTGCAAACTATGAAATACATCATTAAAAACAAAAATAAATTCGAAATAAATGAAAACATAATCGACATTAGAAATAATAATGTATTTTATACTCCCCAAACGAACACAAAACAAATGCAAACACACTGCAGTTTCATTGGACCTCGTACTTTCAATCTTTTACCGAAAAATATTCAAGTGATTACTTAATTTACTACCTCAATATCTCAATATTTAAAAGAGTTAAAATTATTTTTATTTAATTTGTATAAATTTATGTTTCTCATAAAATAATATTACACTAAACACTTATAACTTCACTATACACCATTGTAAACACTTTTTATACACACCGCTTAGACAAAATGTAATCTTGTTTTTGTTTTATATGCCCGTATTTTGTTTATTTCTCGGAACAATAATATAATAACTTACATATATATTACCCACGCACAGCCTGCTCCTTAGTGGGTTCCCATTATTCATATTGATTTATATAATATTGTATGTAATTAGTGTAAAAATTGGGAAAAAAAAATTACAAGAATATAGTTGTTTAATTGATTTATTTACATTCTTAATTATTTTTTAATTGGTTGACAAACCATAGGTCACATTATTTCTGCAAGGCAATAACTAGGCAATTAGATAACAACTATAAATTAGCATTGTTATCGCACTATTGTTTAAAGTATTCATTGTGAATATCAACGCTCACGTATTTAATAAATATTATGATATAAATACGTATAAATGTGTGTTTTTAAACATTAAAGGAACTCTAGTGTTGTTTCGTGCACGACTACCTCCCGACATGTCACTAAAGCGCTTCCCTTTTTCCATTTTAAAACATGCCGGTGTTTTAGGAAGATCGTCTCGTTGGATTCCCTTCCTTGGAATTATTCTAAACGCAGCTCTTATATTTTCTGAAGAAACGATGCTTGTTAGTGAGAAATAGAAAAAAACTTTATTAATTATTTTTTTTTATTTTATTGAATTCTTGCTATCTTACAATATTGTATTTTAGGGACCAGCCGAAATAACAATTAAAGATATTCGTTTGTGCGATAATCCTGATCAATATCCCAGTTCTATTAATATGGTAAGGACGAAAATCAATAGAACAATGGAAAAATTTAAAGGCAATATATCACTTCACACTGATTTAGATGACACTGTAGGGGTAAGTGTATAAAAATTTATAAAAAATTTTTTTTAAAAAAAACTTCCATATCTGACATGCTGTAAAGTAGGTATAAAAAATAATAGATAAATTAATATTTTTTATTCCAATTGTGTATTTGTTTTGTTCAAATGCTTGACAAATGTTTAAATGGATTAATAGAGTATACGTTACATTTAAGGTACATAGACTGGTTATGGACCTGGATCTAACTGTAACATTAGGTCCAAGTCTATAACCAGTCTAGGCACATATTATTTTTAAATGCATGGAATAAATATCTATATTCTATGTTTTAATGGCTATTGTTTTCAAAAGCGGAGCTACTTTTTTTGGTCAGCTGAACAACCATTCCTGTAAATTTTAATCTCAACACAGGCGTTACACACTTATTGAGATGGGATATACGTCCATGTCCAAATACCAAAAAATTTGTATTTATTTATTATAACCTAGCTGTATCCCGCCACGCGTTGCTGTGGCTCAGTCTGTCTGTGCAGATAGAGCAATAATGGCACGTGTTTCTTTTACGTCCAACAGACGATGCTATTTTTTGAAAAAATCATGTTTTACCTGTCACAGGTGACATCTATATAATATAGGTATATGAAAACAGACGCGTATTTATAACGCAAAAATTCTTAAAATGATTGCACATGATCAGTCAAAAGGGGCGGTTCTTCGTATTGACAAAAAAGGGCTAATTTTAATATTTAGAATAGAAACGGTTTGTGATATAACTTTGTCGATACGAAGAATTGTTTAATCGACTTCAGATAAACGTGAACATCGCCAAGTGGGGAGACGGGGGCTACAAGCCCAACTACTACATCATGGAAGACTCCAAGGTATGCGATTTCTTCTTCAGGTGGGTCGGAAAGGACTTAAAGAAAGTCCTCAGAGATATGAATCAACCGGAAACATGTCCATTAAAAAAGGTATAAGCAATTTAAAAATATTTACTTGGTAAGAAAAAAAATGAAAAAAAAACTAGCTACTTAATATTTTTATAATAATTAAATGGATAATCAACACCTATAACATAGGTAACCCAATTGGTTCGCTCTGTTCGGTGCAGTAGTGCTCGGATTCATGGGGTAAGGACAGGTTGATGGAGACCCTTTGTCCTCTCTAGCCGTACTCACTCGAGCCATCGCCATGCACCATAGTGGGAAGAATGTACCTCCATCAATCTTGTACACCCTTTTTTGACCCCCCAGATTCACCCACCCCTCGTACCGTTTTCCTTTCCACAACCTCTCCTTTATTTCATAAAAAGACCGATGAAGAAGAACAGATGCTATACGATGTTGCTAGCTCCAATCCTCTAAGAAACTCGGCTATCAATTACATAGGAATCGCACAGAAAACGATCTTAAAGGTAATACTAAAAAACATAGACTGACTGATACAGATCAAATATTCAACACTATTACTAACAGACCAGTTAGACAAGCGTAAAGAAAACAGAAAAACTCCGAAAGTAAATACAAGCTTTGGACAAAGACACTACCAATACCATGCTATAAAAGCATTCCACAGTGTAACACTTGAAATTAAAATTGAGGAAAACAAAAATAAATTCAGACACAAAATTACAAAATGATTAAAGAACAAAAAAGACATTATTACCAAAATTTCATAGAATAAAATAAAAAAACCTACACGTAACACACAAAACCAATATAAAACACACATCACTCACAAACACACGAGATTATATTTTAAATGTATTATGTAGATTATATTTTTATATTTTAAAATAAGGCCTCAGCACGGTTAAGCCACCCAGTGAGGCCAACATTACTGGATAACTCTGAAATGTTAAAAATATTGTACCAAAAAAATATGATATTATTATTAATAAAGACCACATGGCTCAGCTCCGGTAATTGAGGGCTATATCAAAACTAAATGCAGAAAATCATTTTAAATTAAACTGTAATTACTGCTATTTTATTTTCAGGAAAGCGTTCTTTACTAACTAGATTTCACATTTCGCACGATTATTCACGGGTCTGCTGTAGTTAAGTTAATACTAATAACGTGTTTTTTAAATTAATATGTTTTAGGGTTTGTACGACGTAAATGGTTATCTGGTCGACTACAATGAGTTACCGAAGGAAATGGTTTACGGAGACTTCAAAGCCACAGTTTTATTCATTCAAAATAACGTGGACATTTTGTGTTACCAATGGTTCATTACCGCCAAACCAAAAATGCCCGGATTGTAGTGATCTACATTACACGCTTACTATACATTACACGCTTACTATATATGAATTACACGCTTACCTATGTTGGAAAAAAGATGTCATGTTAAAAAAAATTCTAAATATTGTGTTTTATTAGTCAATAAAGTTAGGTATGAAAAAACGATTTTCACGCGGTAAAACACTTTGCATGAACCAATTACATTACCTGGTACTGTTAGTTTACTTGTGATGGCGATTTGGCGTAGGGTATGACTGAAAAAATCTTCTATGAGTGATATTGTAAAAATATGATTTTGATTGTGGGATTTATTTAATTTTTTTTTAATACAGGGTCGCCCACAAAGATGTTACCACTAATATGGTACTACATAATAAAAAATAAAAACAAATAGTAATATTAATATTTTATTATTATATGATAGTAATATAAATTACCATCATATAATTATGGTACTACTATACTATTTAAATAATTTCCATAATTTATTTATTTATTTATTTAACGCCCAGAGGGCTTTTACATGTGGGTGGTACAAATTTAATGACAGTTTTGAAACATAAGAAAGAAATAATAAAAATAAAATTACATAAGTATATGCGAGAAACAAAATTAAAAATAACAAGAACATAAATTAAAAAATACAGCGATTTGACTGGTTTACAAAAATATAACTTCCATTTAGGAATAGTATTGAAATAGGTCTTTTACGTAATCCACAAAATTCGCAAAGTTAATATTAAATATATCGATAATAGTAATTAATTGGAATCGATTAATCTTTATAACGAATTGGTTAACATTGTGAAAACCAAAACATATGCTTTAGACAAATTGAAGGTTTTCCTAACGTTTCCCTTACGTAGAATACAAATAAAATTTTAATTACACAATAAAAAATATAAATGTAAACTACCAAAACATATTTTTTTCTATAGAAATGTATGAACCCATAAAAGAAATAACTTTGAAAAAATACAATATTATAGCTAAGATTATCTGTGACAGTTTCCCTTGATTAACTTTTTTGCTTTCTTATAAAATTGTTTTACAAAATAAATAAAAACCTCTTTTGTGCTTGAAATCGAGAGTTTTCTAGACTCCGTTTGTCAAGTGATTTGAATGCATATTACCTATATTCGTTTCGATATAAGGCATATCAAGAATATACACATTTTCGGCTTATAGCTTCCTCTTAACATTAAAGTCAATCCCATGTAAGTGGGAACATCTTTTTGGGCAACCCGTACATACATCTATTTGAATGATTGAAAAGAAAATTACTCCACTTCCCGACATCCGATCGAGCTGAAACTTGGCAGATAGACTCGTGGTCGATGAAAATGCATTTTGGTGGTAAAACATGTATGCATTTATCTGAAATTCGTTGATATTACAGAAGTCAATATACGAAATAAATGTCGATCCTACGCGATCAACATTTGGCGAGGTTGGCAAAGTAGCTTGGCTGAATCCAGTCCCTGGGAAAGAAGGTACAATATTAGTCAAACCAAAAGGAAATTAAACACAAAGTTTTAAAAGACATTTTAAAAGTTCTTAAAGAGAAAGGTACAAACCACAGTCAAACCAAAAAAAAAATCTTCAAAGTTGGATACTAGCCGACCCAGAAGATAGTGCAAATAGATCGAAAATTTGAAGTCCTAGGTACATATTTTATTTAAAAGTACCTACATGTTGCTGGGTTTCGAAAACTAGTGAAGTTTCCGCCTAAAATTACTTTTACAAACACTTACATTACTTCTCCACTATCACATATTGGTAGTGGAATTAAGAAAACATAGTTTAAGTATGGACATAAATGTAGTAAATTATACAAAAAAAATGTACAATGTACATCATAATAAAATGTTAACAAAATTGCAAAAGATAAACAAAATGAAGAAAGAAAACAACATAATAATGTTGTAACGAAATTAAATTTGAAAGCCAATGTGAAAGGCCAGTAGGATACTTAAGGGCAGTTGTTTCACAGAATTTTAAGAATTCATCATACACTAAAGTAAACTTTTGTTGACATTATTAACTGAACTTGAAAATTAACTACGCAATTTGATGAATTGTTCAAATTGTGTGAAACAACTAGCCCTAAAACTTTATTATTTGAAAATTAATTAAATTAATTAATTTAATTAATTTTATTATTTGAAAGATTAATTAATTTAATTAACTTTGTTATTTGAAAGATTAAAATAATAATAATAATAATAATAATGATAATACCGTAAAGATTAATGCTACGATAAATCTCCATAATAAGTATAATTGATGACACGTTTTCAAATGTGAATTCGTCTTGTTCATTTGAAATTTGTTTGGAAAAAGTGTGAGAAAATAGATAATTGTCGGTAGTGATGTTTTTTTGGAACAATGTTTGATACCTCATTTAAAATGTTAAGTACTTAAAATATGTATGGTTTACAAATAAGTGGGTAGGTATTTCAGAGCATACTTACAAATCAAATGATTTCAGAGAAATCTATGGCCTCGATTTATTAAATAATAGAAAATTTGAAACGTACTTTTTGGAAACGAGTTCTGTTCGCAGAACTTCTAGTTACATAATTTAAATATTATTTATGTGTGTAAGGTAATAAATAAATTCGTAATACATAATGATGATTATGTATTGCGAATTTTAAATGTGTGTCAAAATGCTTACTTACTGTGCATTATGCAAGAAGATCCCAGAAGAGCAGGGAAGAGGAAAGAAAAAGGAAGACATAAAAAAGAAGAAAAAACAACGGTCAATCAATTCCTTTATTCTGCCCATCAATAAATTCACATATTAGCTCATTAGGTTACCAGTCGATTAAATTCCAATCTCCTTCCCATCCTCAGAGCACGTGTTCCAAGTCCTAATAAATCAGTGCCCCTGGTGTACCTGTCGCACCGAGACAGGAGTTCTCCTAGCTTTAGTGGTACAATCGTATCGTTTCTTGGAAATACAATGCATTGCATACTATTTCAAATAAAAATATATTGTTATAATCTTATTCTTCTTTCGTATGGTGGGGGGGTCAGAGGGGAACATCTAGGTATTAATTGTTCCTCGATATTTAGTGATTCCCCTTGGCCGGGAGACCTGTCGGTCTTCGGCCCCTTATGTAACAGCACAATTCATAATAATAAATATTTCTTAAAACAATTAAACATCTTTCATAAAGTTTTTTTTTAATTACTGCATAAGTAGTGTTTTGCGGAGCCCCAGATTCCTCTAAATCAGGGGTCTCCAAACTTTTCAGCCGGAGGGCCACATTGACTACTCCAGTGAGTTCGGAGGGCCAAAACTGTTTTAATTTCTAGACACCCATATTTTCGTCCACGGGGGGGGGGGAGTGCTTGCTTAAATATGTCATCGACATTTGGTACTGGAAATAATTTAAATAGTGATTCTGTTGAGAAGGTAGATTTTTTTAAGGATTACTTTAATTATGGTTCTTTGTGAAACTTTTACTGAGTTTAGATTGTTTTTGTAAGAACCTCCCCAACCTAAAATTCCGTAGATAAGCAAGGAGTGAACAAGCGTATTCTGCGTATTATACTTATCACTAAGCTTTGCCTAGCATGTAAATAAAACCAAGATACTATCATTCTGAGTTTTTTATCCACCTTATCACAATCACAATTAAAACAATAAGACCAGGGGGCGATTTTGCCACGTATCGTTTCGCGCGTATATTGCATCCAGAAGGAGCGTGAAACGCGCGAGCATTTGGAACCATTCCTTGTCACAATTTTGCCGCTCCATTTCCCTTGATACGTGTACTCGCTCTGCAGTTCCCGCGTAAACTGGACGTAAGTCTGGCGAACTACACACGATTTGCGCCCGTATTTTTCGCGCGATACTTGTGGACGCAATGTATTGGTGCCCAGTACCTTGCCAATGAGCATATATATTTGCAAGAAAAAATTCGCGGTGAATTCGCCCCTTCTGAGTAAGGTCTTAGCCATTAGTTGTCGCGGGCCTGATTGATGAAAATGGTCATAAGATGTCGCGGGCCGGATGGATGACACTGGCGGGCCGTAGTTTGGAGAACCTGCTCTAAATAAATAACGAGAAAAGCAATTACGACAATTTATTTATTTTTAAATAAAGGACAAACTTTCCCGGGTTATGAATACCCGTAATTACAATAATTGAAAACCTCGTTCTACTATCATTATAAGCGAAAAATGTTGCTTGTGCAAGGACTTGGCCAGTGGAAGAATTCAAACCACGACACCTCGGCAGAGACCGACGCGTGTTTCAACGCAGTTAGGTTAGGTTAGGTTTGGTTAGGTTTCAACGCAGTTAGGTCCTAACCGGTTAAAGAACTCTCTGCTTCAACCATCTGGAGCCAGTGAGACTATGGCGTCCCCAATTGGGTTATATCGTGAGGCTGAAGGTAGTGACAAGAAGGAAATGGGAAAGAGGAAGGTGGGAAAGTATTTGGTTACTCAGATCTGGTCACCAAACATTCTGAATGATGGTCTTACACCAGGGCGATACTGAGAGTTTCTTCCACTCTGGAACGTGCAGCAAACATACTTTGAATTATTTTTAATAGTAAATTATGAAATTACAATAAATAATCAAACATAATTTACTCGCCCATGCGGGGATTTGAACTCTCGACCTCCTACCTTCTTTTCGAGAGCCTTACCCCTCAACTACGGAGGTCGTCAAAAATTGCAGAGATATTGTATATGTTGAGTTAATAGGTACGCTTTCAACTCGTGGATGGTTTAAAACACTTTGATTCTCGCCATAGCAACAATAATCGAGATATTTAAATATGATCTTTCTAATATTTTAGTATTAATTATGAATTTCTGCTATATTAAATCAATTATTAGAAAAAATGAATACTTTTTAAATTTTATCCCTAACAGTTACTAAGCTAAAATTTCTGGTTAAAGGGTCCGAAGTATATGAAAAAGAAATATACAATAATTATCGAGTAGGAAGTGAATTCGCTGATAAGTCGACACTACAACGTTTTTACCTATCCTTATTCAAACTAATTATATCGTTTAATCGCATTAGTCATTATTTTTCAGAAAACTTGTTAGATTTCATTATAATTATAATGTTTTATGAAAACAACTAGATCATCGAGAAAAGATAGGCAACTAATATATATAATATCACCATGAACTGCGTGATGGCCACTTGAAGCTAGTTGTTTCTGTAATAAATTGGATGTACCATCAAATACTGATTTAATCTGAATAACTATTACTAGATAATGATACTAAAAAATAGTGTACACTCATATTGACCTCACACGCAACATTACAGGAATCATTATATAAAAAAAAGATTATTCTATCAAACTGACACTTCTAATGTACCGGCTTCACCATGTTCCAACTGATATTCGTCATAAAGCATTTGCCTCTATTCATTTTCTTTCTTGGGCTTCTAAATTTTTCGTTTACTTTTGCAACAGTGGACCTTCTTGTAAGTACCTATATAAAGTTCCAATATGTATTTGAAATAATTTTTTTTGTTTTACCAATTGATATATTCATTTTATTACAGGGTCCTGCTGATTTGACCATGAAACAGATTTCTTTATGCGAAAATCCAGAACAATATATGAGCAGCATTGTTGTCTCCAGAAAAAAACTTAACAGAACTTTTGAATCATTTTCTGCAGTCATAACATTGGACACTGACCTTGATCCAACCGTCGGGGTAATTATTGCTCTTTAATTACACTTAGATCGATTTGAAGATATCCACTCGAACGATTATTGGTATACTATGGCAAGTCTGCAAAAACGTCTTGAGCGATCTCTTGCCACAATGTGCCAAATTTATAAGACCTACAAATTTGGGAAAACGGTGAAATGGAGGTAGATTCAACAGTTCAAATATATATCCGTTTTCATATTTTGAATAATATTAATTAAATCTAATGGCCAAATCAAAAACCAAACATCCATCGCTCGAGTGGTTAATAAATTAAAGTAGAAGATTAACTAATAATTGGTTCTCCCGCAGATTAATGTCAACGTCGCCAAGTGGGGAGACGGGGGATACAAACCTAATTATCTTATCTTGAACGATACCGATGTGTGTGCATTTTTCTTCAAGTGGCTTGGAAAGAATATGAAACAACTTCTGAGAGATGCTGGTCGTCCGGAAACGTGTCCTATTACAAAGGTGCCTAATCAATCTAATATAAATATAAATAAGAAGGTAAATGTTCGTCACCTGTAAAAATGTGCCTTTTTAGAAAAACAGCGCCATCTGATGGAAGTAAAATGAATACGGGCTATTGTTTTTCTATCTGCACAGACAGACTGATCTGCAGCAACGTGTGGAGGGGTACAGATAGTTTTAAATACGAATACTTTTTCACGAAATGAGTTATAACTCTATGATTTAGAGGAGTGTTTAACGGTGATGTAATATGAGTACCTGAAAATCAAAATGTACCTAACTCCTAATATTCGGCAAGTACCATCAACACGTGTCGAAATTAAAACTGATTTTTAACAAGCCATAACTGCCATTCATTCGTCGTATGCTACAGTACGTTATGATTGTCAGGTTCTCATATTTTTTAAAACATGTGAGGTGGTCAGTGTATATGTGGCGTACACGGATTAAAATGAGTATTGCTAATTAATTAAGAATCTCTTCAAAATATTGGTAATCCAGTTAAGAAAGAGATTGCAGGTCTAACGAATGAATTAACAGGTTTCCTGATAAACTAATTACGAATATATTATTACGATGTCGGAACACGTGCTCATGAAAATCCGAATATTTTCGCATTTCGTAATGATATTTTATCAAGGCAAATGCACGCGCACTGTTATCGTATATTCATAAGGATATCTACAAAAAAAAATAGTAAGGCTTATTTGTTTACATATATTGTAACTCAAATAATTTTTTTTTTTCATTGCAAAATGCTTCAAACCTGACTTAATATGTTTGGATGAGCCGACAATCATTTAAATTCTTAACAATGGCATATATTTTTATATCACCAACGTATAAGAGAAACAAACAGTGCACGAAACATTTAGTAATAGTATTAATAAAAATTATAAATAACAGCGGACCCAGGATTGATCCCTATGGCACGCCAGAGTTAACTGGTTCCCACATAGAAGTATGTCTTCGTAATGATAGAGCTTGCTGTCGTTTTTTTAAGTACGATACAAACCAATGTAATAAGTTACCCCTAATTCCGTTATATATAAATTTGTTAATAAGAATTAAGTGGTCAACCTTATCAAAACCTTTTTTGAAATCGCAGTATATCGCCCCTACCAGGTGGCCTCAATCCATTAAAAGGTATTTGAACAAATAAGTAAATTACTCACTGTAGATTTCTCTTTGACAAACCCGTGTTGTTGGTCTATACTATTAGCGGCTAGCTGGGGATATATATTGTCTAGGAGAACTCTTTCCAACAGTTTAGGGATCGCCGAGAAAATGGATATCGATATATAGTTTTCCACTTTTTTATGCGAATCACCCTTGTGGATCGGTATATACAGGCTAACTTCTACTTGCCAGGGAAAACTCCTTCACTCAGACATCTATTAAATATTATGGTAAGCGGCACACACATTGAAAATGCAGCAGATCTTAGGAAAAACGCCGATATTCCGTCGTGATCCGCGCTCTTGTTTAAATCTAGCGACTTTAAACATGATTGCACTTCTTTTTCCGTTAGTTGAATGGTGTGAATGTGCGCAATTCCAGAGTCATCAATTAAGTCAAGTTGGTCGATGTCAATCGTATCATTGATGGAGAAGGGTTCAAATGTTGAAATGAGAACATGTTACAAATTTCTTGGGTATTATAAGATTTACGTCCTTCGAAGGACATATCAGCAGGGTTCCATCAGATGTATCAGGGTATCCTCATTTATAAGACCAAAATCTTTTGACGTTGTTTTGCAATAAACTTTCAATGTTGTCGAAAAATAACTTTCGGGAATCACTAGCCAACTCTTTGTAAAATATTGTGAAATAAAATTCATGATAGTCAGAAAAACCTTTATATATCTTCCATTTGAGCCAGACTTTATCTTTTTTCCGTGATAACCTAATAAGTTCAAGATGGTTAATTTCTTTTTTCGTCGTGCCAATCATTAAACAGCCAGTAAACTTATCAATTACACTGTTTATTATTACATAAAAACAATCTACTGCTTCTTCGGCTGATAAATTTGCAGTTTCAGATTTCCAATCAATATTATTAATGTCATTAATAATCTCAGTATAATCAGCTTTCCAGAAATTGCGAGTACCCTTTTGTTGGTTTTAATTTTTGGTTAAATTACTGACGATATATCGAATTCTAGGGCTGGGTTGTGTCTGTTCTCTAAAAGGAAAGGATCTAAGTATTTTTCGTTGTAATTAGGTATACAATTATATTAATCAATGACATTGTTTGAAGCAGAGTTTGCGATGCAACCGTGTTTGAGGAGGCAAGACCTTGACTGCAGTCCTCGGAAAATTACCAATATTGCGTAGGTAGATTCATATCTCCTAGTACACAAAACATATTATTTGCTTCAAGATTAAAATATGGATTCTAGGCTTTTTGAGAAAATATCATAAATCGTTGCTGGTGAGACAGGAGGAATGTAAACAGAACATCATTGAGAGACCTTACAGGGATAGATACGATGATTTGATTGTTTTCCCAGTCATCGAGACGGGGTCCTTGCGCACAGCCACCAGCACACCTCCTTTGTCCATCTTACCAGTAAGTATACGGTCCTTATCTCGTCGGAACACCATGTAACGTAAATCTGTGAATTCAGCCGAATTTATACTTGCTACACGCCATGTTTCAACTAGAAGTATAACATCATAGTTATTCGATAAGATATTGACAAATAGTCCCTGAGTCTTAGTCCTAATACCACCACAGTTCTGGTAATAGACGGATATAGTTGATGACATCATTTTATTACAGTTAGAGCGCCTTTCAACATATTATACATAAGCTGGAACGGTACATTGAGTATCAGTATAATAAGTAAGGAAACAGTGATACTTAATAAGGAACATTTATTAGGAAACCTGTAAATTCATTCGTTAGGCTTGCAATCCCGTTTTTAACCGGATTAATAATATGAATATTATTTATAAAATAACAATACTCACTGTACTCCGTGTAAGCACAAAAATATAGTTTTTTTTATGTAAATACCCCACAAGAGTCCCAACTGCTGTGGCATCCGCAATTGTGTTATGTTGCGAGACGTAATTTAGTGGGGAGGGAAATGATATTGAGAGGAGGAAGATGGAGAGTTCCTGGCTAGTCATCTCTAGCAATGTTTCATTTTTGAATGGTGGTCTTACACCACTGAGAGTATATTTCACTCTGGAAGGCGTCCCAAATATACTATATATATAAATTGTAAAATAACACACATCAATCAAATTAAATTTACTTGTGTATGCCGGGATTTGAACCCGCGACATCCGATCTGCTAGTCGAGAGCCTTACTCTAGACCACGGAGGCCGTCAATAACGATCGGAGATAATCTTCTAAAAGTTTAACAATGTGAAGGTGGTTACATGAAAAGCTTTCTGAAAATACATTTAATTTGACAATACTTGGAGGCATGTACAATAAAACATTTAATTTGACAGTACTTGGAGGCATGTACAATAAAACAAAAAAAGGCCCTTCCAATTTTGCTAATATGTTATTTAGTGGGTTTCGCCACCTCAACGCTGACCGCCTCATTTATTTGGTTATTCCGATATATTTGTACAATTTTCTAGTTTGTTTACCAATTAACATTCTGTTGTAGGGTGTTATGAATGTGGACCAATTCTTAGTGAATTATGATGAGCTTCCGGGAGAAATGGTGTACGGGGACTTTAAAGCAAGAATATTATACATCTCGAACATCAATCTAGAGGAAATTGCTTGCATTTATGTTACCTTCATGTCCAAACCTAAAAAATACCAACCATGATTTTAGTTTTCCACAATGATATCAGTGACAATGATATTGTAAGCGGAATTGTCATACGCAACTTATGAGACTCCTGAAAAAACGTGTAAAACGTATAAAGTGAAAATTTAAATTTAACTAATAAACTATTAAAAGTCAATAAACAAAAGCTTATATAACGTTAAACATTCCAACTTTTTTTAATGACGACCTACCTAAGAACTACCGAAAGAATTGTGTCGACGTTGTAAGATATTATGTATATAATGTACGCAACACTAGGGGTCAGTAAAAAAATACAATGAAATACCAAAGAATAAATACCAACCATTCAACAATGGTGTACAACGATATGTAAGAGAAGGTTAAGTTGGTTATTTGAAAATTAATATGGAAAGTCTCAAGGTTTATAGTAGAATGCTATTGATTTTGATTGTGTCCAAGAGGGAAGATTCTATATGCAACATCTTATAACTCCATGAAAAAAATGTACTTCTGTATATAATCCCGAAATAACCTCAAATAATGTATTATTTTATTTACCTAAAATCCTAAATAGGTTACAATATTGTAGGGCATATCGTCAAAAAACCGCGAATGTTACATGAAACAATTTTTTTTCGAAAAGAGAAAAAATCTTCGATATTGCGGTTAGAAATCACATACGTGGTTTAAATTATTATCCGAAAATCAAACATAGTTATTTTTTTGAATGAACCAACTCGGCTAAAATGTTCCATTGAAGGACATACAAAAATAGTATTGAAAATTCACTTTTATTATGTAAAAAAAATCATCATCTTTTGAGATGTTATGTGGAGGGTATTTTTTAAGGAAAAATGGAAAGGAAGTTTTGGGAAGGTAAAAGGTTGGGTAGGATTTTAGATTTTAGGATCAGTGTGTCCAGGAGTGACATTTGAACATATCCCTCCCACTGCGGTGCAATTTGATGGGTCGAGTGACCAGTTGGAGAGGTCCAAGAGGTTTCCGACAAACCAGCCTCTCCTGATCTGACACCCCATGCAGCTGGTGGGCAGGTGCATCCTGAGCAACCCGATGAAATCCACTGAACCACTCGGGGTGACCTATGGATGAGGTATTTTTGGGCCTGAACTTGTCAACGAGGATGAACCCCGTGCAGTCCAGATAGTAGGCGTCTAGAGTCTCGGCCATCTGTTTTCAGAAAGGAAAAGAAGGTTGGGAGGTTGTTATAGAAGGTACGGATTATAAATTTATTAAAACAGATATTTAAATGTGAGTGCGGGCCGCGAATGTTGGCGAAATTCACCACAGTGAAACAGTTTTGGCCATACCGAGGACTCCTTCTACTCGCTGCTGTAGGGACATTGATTGTTGTTTGTTTCTTATTAATGATGTTATCATTCTTCTATTTGTATGGTTCTGGAGGGGATAGGGAGGTCTGCGAAGGAAAAGGAATGAGGGGTGGGTAGGAAGCTGGGGATTAGTATGTCCAGGAGTGATGGAGGAGTCCAAAGCGTTTGAATCGAACCCACCCACTGGGGTGCAAGGCGATGGACTGGGAGAGTAGTAGGATTTTTACACTCGTTGATGGTGCAGCCCACCCTCAGTAGTGAGCCTGGGGGTCGGGCCCTGCACTATAGAGCGGCCGGACAGCGGTAACCGGTTGCAAAGGGTCTCCTTCAACCGGCATCTCCCAATCCGGCCGCTACGCAGAAGGTTGCCTGACACACCCCCCAACCAAGACCTAAGTCACCAAACGTAGGACTTGATTTAACTTATGGCAGAGGTGTTGGTGCCCGTCTATAAAATTGTCTTTTTGTCCGCCTACAAAATTATTTACCCTAAACTAAGACATTTTTTTAAATGCGTTCAGATTTTTTTTTGTGTGCCTCTTTAAAAATTAACAATGACTAAATTCCGTGACTTAATTAATATTATATTAAAAGACCAGTCTCTGATTGACTTTGGCGTCTACAGAGGTTTATAATTTATAATATACACAAGGAAGAACAAAGATTAAATTGATAAATATAACTGTCGCTAAGAATGCCTTAGTTGCCTTAGCCGAAGTTAATTTGGATTTGTACCGAAAGAATATGGAATGCACGCCTCTGCTTGTCCTCATAAGTTGTATTTCTCCTGTTATATAACTCCTCGTCACACTTATTTTCTTCTCTGATATACTTTGCCTCGCGGGTAGAATCTATAATTAAAGTGTACATTATTATTTCGAGAAGATATAAAGTTAAAATTCTACACCTTTGTAAGGATGTTCAGGTAAAACAAAAATATCCTAAAATTTATTTATTTTTCAAAGAAAGACCAACATTCCCGGTTTACGAAAAACCCTCAAATATTTTAAAATCTCTTTCTACCATCACGGGAAGCGGAAATGTGGCTTGTTTTGGGGTTAAAAACTTAGCCAGTTGAGGACTTGAAATCACGACGTCTGGGTGGGAACCAGACGCAAGATCAATTCAGCAACTGAAAGATAGTTAAAATAATTGATTTACGGGTTAAAAAACCAAAAATGTGTATATTCCTAGTCTACCTTATATCACGACCTGTCTTACTAATAAAAAAAAACACTTCACATCCGTTAAACAGTGTTTTTGTTACACATTGTACAAAGAGTGTACACTATTTATTTAGAATTATTATAACTAAAAAAATGTTTCGAAAAATTTTACGCATGCGCGCGTAAAAGATAGTTAAAATAATTGATTTACAGGTTAAAAAACCAAAATATGTATATTCCTAGTCTACCTTATATCACGACCTGTCTTACTAATAAAAAAAATCACTTCACATCCGTTGAACAGTGTTTTTGTTACACATTGTAAAAAGATTGTACCCTATTTATTTAGAATTATTATAACTAAAAAAATGTTTCGAAACATTTTACGCATGCGCGCCATGCACGTCAGTTCACCCGCGAATGACTGTGTCGGTTTGTCATACATATATTAATACTCAGTTTCTTTGTTTTATTTGGTCGCTTAAAAAGTCGCGAAAATCGACCACTTGCCCCTAAAGTCACATAGGACACTAGGTTCGATTTGGTGTGCGAGAAAAAAAGTCCCATTCAATTGTTTTTTGCCGAATTCCTGGCGAGCGAAAATCGACCGCCGCTCTCACTGAGCCGCTTCGACTCGAGGATCACTATGGCGGGACGCGTTTTGGGCAAAATTCAGTATGATTTTCTATGAAAATGTTTACTAAAATATTTGTTCGGTGTAATTTGTCGACACAAATTTTTGTAGCATCTAGCGGCGGAAACTGGAAGCGCTCGCGGCGCTATACGAAAGTGCGCAGTTCTCTCTCCGGCCGCCAGGTTCGCCCGACACACAAAAAAAATGATTTAATCGGGAGAGCTTCGCGAAGTCACGTGGTCAAGCGAAAACCACGCGGTATGCTTTTTTATAAAATCGACACGCTCAACTTGATGATTGCAATCTGCAGCAAACACGCCGTCCGCCTTTAATATTATCGAAAAAAATCATCCTCCGAAGGTTAAGGAACGTTATTCGGCCGTCCCACAAATGGCGTTCGGTTCAAAATGTGTCACAGTAACCGGCCAAAGTTTTGAAATTTGCTATTTTAACAAAAAATGCCAACAATCGGGCTTTTGGTCAGTCAGAAATCAGCCAATCATAGACACACCGAAGTGATGTGCTTTTATTTTAGGGATGTGATCTCAAAGAAACGATAAAATTTGTAGAGGTACTTACTTTGGCAGTTTATTTTTTTTTATATAGATAATGCTTTTGAACGAAATAAAATAAAGTTCGGTAAAAATAATTTGACATGGATACCGTCGCCCCGTAGTGAAAAACTACATCAATAGCGTTACGCAAATTTTTGATTTCTACCAGGAGCGCAGAAATTGGAAAAGGTTAGCCTGGGAGCCATTCATATTTAAAGTTTTCATGTGTTTATTTTTTTACGAGTAGGGGTCTAATTGCGTTATGTAAATATTTTTTCGGTAAATTTTTAATAGTAGGTGCAGGTACCTACACAGATGGAATTCAAAGAAACAATAAAATATGTGTAGGTACTTACTTTGGCAGTATATATTTTTTTAAATCGATAGTGCTTTTGAACGAAATAAAATAAACTTTGATAAAAATAATTTGACACGGATACCGTCGCCCCGTAGTGAAAAACTACATCAATAGCGTCACGCAAATTTATAAATTGTACCAAGTAGTAGTAGCAGCAGTAGGAGTAGTAGTAGTAGTTGTAGGAGTAGGAGTAGGAGTAGGAGTAGGAGTAGGAGTAGGAGTAGGAGTAGGAGTAGGAGTAGGCGAAGGAGTAGGAGTAGGAGTAGGAGTAGGAGTAGGAGTAGGAGTAGGAGTAGGGAGTAGGAGTAGGAGTAGGAGTAGGAGTAGGAGTAGGAGTAGGAGTAGGAGTAGGAGTAGGAGTAGGAGTAGGAGTAGGAGTAGGAGTAGGAGTAGGAGTAGAGAGTAGGAGTAGGAGTAGGAGTAGGAGTAGGAGTAGGAGTAGGAGTAGGAGTAGGAGTAGGAGTAGGAGTAGGAGTAGAGAGTAGGAGTAGGAGTAGGAGTAGGAGTAGGAGTAGGAGTAGGAGTAGTAGGAGTAGGAGTAGGAGTAGGAGTAGGAGTAGGAGTAGGAGTAGGAGTAGGAGTAGGAGTAGGAGTAGGAGTACGAGTAGGAGCCGGAGTAGGAGTAGGAGTTGTAGTTGTAGTTGTAGTTGTAGTTGTAGTTGTAGTTGTAGTAGTAGTAGTGGTACCGTCGCCCCGTAGTGAAAAACTACATCAATAGCGTCACGCAAATTTATAAATTGTACCCAGAGCGCAGAAGTTATATAGGGTGAAGCGGTGTTATTGTTTTGTAAAATAAACATTTTTTAATCAAAAATTTTTCCAGTTTGAGTGTTTGTAATAAAGTTGAGAGGCGGGCATGGGTACCGTCGCCCCGGGAGCCATTCATATTTTAAGTTTTTGTCACTTTATTTTTAACGAGTAGGTACCTAATTGCGTTATGAATATATTTTTTTGGTAATTTTTTTTTAAATATATTAAATTTGAAGATTTTTTTTTTATATAATTTTTTCCAATAAAAGTTTTACATTTTACATGTTTGTAGAGCGATGTTTTTTTCCAAAATAAAACTCGCTGGGACTTTTGAAGAATGTCGGTGACAAAAACCGTACATACGATATGGGTATCAAATTACGCACTTACAGAATCCGAATGGCTCGGTGAAAAAATGATCGGTAAGTTCCTTGGCTCTTTTTTTTCTCAAAATATTCATTTCTTTCTAAACAAAAATATATTTTAATACATTTGTGGTCACACATTCATTGCTTCATTCACATGCAAGCATACATATTTTTCATGTTAATTGAGCAATTTTTTTTTCCAAAATAACAACTTTTGAAGAATGTTGGTGAGAAAAACGGTACATACGATATGGGTATCAAATTACGCGTCTCGACTTACAGAATCCGAATGGCTCGGTGAAAAAATGATCGGTAAGCTCCTTGGCTCTTTTTTTTCTCAAAATATTCATTTCTTTCTAAACAAAAATATATTTTAATACATTTGTGGTCACACATTCATTGCTTCATTTACATGCAAGCATACATATTTTTCGTGTTAATTGAGCAATTTTTTTTTCCAAAATAACAGTTTTGAAGAATGTTGGTGACAAAAACCGTACATACGATATGGATATCAAATTACGCGTCTCGACTCACAGAATCCGAACGGCTCGGTGAAAAAATGATCAGTAAGCTCCTTGGCTCTTTTTTTTCTCAAAATATTCATTTCTTTCTAAACAAACATATATTTCAATACATTTGTGGTCACACATTCATTGCTTCATTCACATGCAAGCATACATATTTTTCGTGTTAATTGAGCAATTTTTTTTTCCAAAATAACAACTTTTGAAGAATGTTGGTGACAAAAACCGTATATACGATATGGATATCAAATTACGCGTCTCGACCTACACAACACGAATGGCTCGGTGAAAAAATGATCAGTAAGCTCCTTGGCTCTTTTTTTTCTCAAAATATCCATTTCTTTTTTTAAATTTTGTAGTCCCACACTCTTCGTCTCATCTACATTCAAACATCAGATCGCTTATCACATTTACCCATCAGTTGCCTGCAACGGGCAAAAAGCTAGTGTGTGATTAAAATCATGTTTTTAAAGATTAATTCACTATTTTATCAGAATGATTCTACGAATATAGATTATAGCCATAAAAATCGATTTGCAAACGGAGTCTAAAACGGTCAATTTTGTATTTAATTAGTGAATAATTTTATAAGAAAGAAAAAAGGTAATAAAGGAAAAAAAGTCACAGGTAATCTACGCCATAAAACGGTATTTATTTTTTTTCTATTATATTTCCAATGAAAAATACATCTTTCAGTGGTTTACGCTTATATTTAATGAAAAAAATTAATTTCATTTTAATTTTACTCAAGCAAATCGATAGGAAAGCTTAAATTTATCCAAAGCGGATTTATTATTAATAATAATGCAAACTGATTAGTGGTAAAGTTTAATCAAGAACAATGATTTGAGATCAAGCTTTGCTTTAGGAGAATTTTAATTGTGATCTCAATACTTGACTATTGTTTTCATATATATTATATTTGATCGCAAATTATTTTTTGAATGAATGATAGTTTTCAAATATTATGCACAATTAAATAATGATTTGTGATAAATCTGAGCATTAATAGGATGTAATCAATATATTTGATCACTATGCACTGCGTGATAACCACTGAAAGCAAAACAATATCACCTTGTTTACGCCAATGATATCAAGAGCTGATCTAATCTGTATGATTATAGGACTGAAATATACGTTAAACAGACCCCTCACGCAACATTACAAGTATTGTTATAAAAAACACGAGTATTGTGCCAAATGGACACAGGTAACATCCATCTAATGCACCGGCTCCACCATGTTTGAACTGATCTCTGTTGTAAAACATTTGATGCTAATCGTTTTCTTTCATGGACTCTTCAATATTTCACTTTCAGTTGCCGACGACGATGTGCTTGTAAGTATGAAAAACATAATGATTCAATTGACTAATTGATCCCTTTATTGATAATATTGTTAATTTTTATATTAATTTTAGTTATTTGTACATCTTAGTTACTCTTTGAATATTTTATGTAAAATTATAAAAGTTTTTGATTTATACATAAATGTGTTATTTTATGTTAAACAAAAATTTCTAAATACATAAATGTTATAATTAACTCTTTTATGATAGTATATATTATTTTTATAGCAAAAACTAATTAATCAATTTTAATAATAATATATTTGTCTATACTTATCATTTATATATAAATTTATTAATTTTAGTTATCCTGACAAAGAAGCCATTGGCTTTGAAACATGTAGATTATTATTAATTAAAAGTGGTGTTAACAAAGTGTTTCAGTTTTGTTTAATTAATTTAATGTTATAAAATAATTTATTTCTTAATAAAAATCGATTTATTTTAGGGTCCAGCTGATTTGATTGTGAAAGACTTTTCTGTATGTGAAGATCCAGAACAGTATCCGAATCCGAATACCCTTGAGGTCTCCAGGAAGAAACTTAACAGGACATTTGAATCGTTTTCCGCCACCATAAAAATGGGAGTAGATCTTGACCCAAATGTCGGTGTGAGCATCGCTAATAAATTACACACAGATTGCTCTGAAATAATTTCACACAGATTGCTCTGAAATAATTCATATAAAAAGGTAATGATGACATCTTCTGCAGATTTATGTGAACGTGGCCAAGTGGGGCGACGGGGGCTATAAGCCTAACTTCCTGATCATTAATGATACAGATGTGTGTGCATTCTTCTTCAAGTGGCTTGGAAATAACATGCAGAGAATTCTCCGAGATGACTTCCGACCGGAATCTTGTCCTATAACAAAGGTTACTTTTAAAAGCATTTTATTGAACCGATTTAATTTCATCTATTAACTGGTTGAAGACCCCAGCGTTGCCCGGACTTTACCCGGAGTTTATAGAAATCAATTGTAAATGGTGAACTTCCTCTGGGTTTGATGGTCAAGTGGGCAAAATTTCATCAATCTTGGAATAAAACTTTAGATTTGTATAAAAATCAAATCCACGTCGCCCGCCCGCCACAGACGCTTACCCTTATTAATGTACATATAAATATGTATTATGTTGCAGTCATTTCCCATAGCATACTTTTTACCTGTTTTTTGTCGAATTTCATTGTATTGATTTAAAATGTCTATCTCGTAGAGAATGCAGAACATAGAATATTTTTAAGCATTTTTTAATCTTTTAAATCATTTGCTTTTAGGGTGATTTCAATATCAAAAATTTTCTGGTGAACTATGACGAACTCCCGCAAGAAATGGTTTACGGAGACTTTAAAGCCAGAGTAGTATTTGTAAACGACGGTGAGGAAATTTTGTGCTTTTATTGTACGTTTTTATCCAAACCTAAGAAGGATAATTGATATTTGACTTATTTTTTTAATGAACAGTTTTTGTAGAGATCCCATTAATTATATCCCATAAAAAATATGTTGTTTATTTCACAGTGTTCATTATAGTTCACTATATATATACATATTAATATACAGCCTTGTATCCTGTAGAATATCTTGACTTAAAACGAAACAAAAATATCCTGCTGTTCGAATTTCTCAGTTTCTTAAGAATTCAGGAACTATACTTATATAAATTTAAGAGTTTTACAGAAATCTTATTGTTTAAAGTATTTCTGTTGTGTCGTTATTTTTCCAAGCAACCTAAACAAGCTGCATGCAAAAATAATGAATGTATTACAAGTAGCATTTTCCTTTCTTCAGTGATATTTGAGAGTTCTCTCTAGTAGTTTTGTTTGCGTTTGCTTGATGTCCACGGATTTTTATGATGGTGTAATATGTTATCAAGAAAGTATAATAAAACCACGTTTTTAAAACTTTATTCCACTTTTATTTCTCTCCGACCGGACCGGCTTCGGACAATCAGTTCAATTCTCAGACTGCTACATTTTTGCTCAAAACCACGGTATATTTATTTACAATATTTATATCATAGCAACATAAAAATCATACAGCATGGTACCTAAAATAATAATATATTTAAGTATATATAAGTCACTTTAATCTTTTTTGAATGGCCTGAACACACATTTTTTGTGTTTTGTCCTAACCTGAAAACCATATTATCACCATATTTATGTTTTGGCCTAACCTGAATTCCTTATAAATCTCTAAAAAAAATTTTGTCATAGGTTTTTTTGATTCAAATCGTACAAATTGTGCGATTTTTTTATATTTCAATTATTCATGTTAAAGACATCCTAAAAAGTTTCTATGGAAGGACTGTTGCTTCTGATTCCCGGAAAATAACAATATTTTAAACTTATAATTAATATATGCTGTAAAGTGATGTGACAAACGAGTCTTGTATCTTTTATCAGGAGATTTTTCAATGTGGATGAGTGTTTCATGCTAATAATTATTGCTTATAAATAATTGTTACAATATTCAAGTCCCGTGGAAATGATTTCAAACAATTGCCGCCCACACACACCAAAAATGAGATGAAAAATTTTAATTCCCTAAAATTGTTCTGAAGGGGAATTGCTCTGAAAGAAAACAATAAGAAAGATTGCATAGGGAATGAATCAAAGGGTGACATAAATTTATAAAGTTATATTATGCGCTTCCTAGTATGCGTTTATTGTTGTTGCATTTTATTAAGTACCCATTTCATACAAGATTGCCAGCTCGGTCTTTGAAAAGTTTACAACTAACACTGTACCTACCAAAGATATTAGTTCTTCTAATATCTTTGGTACCTACCTTCTATTATTTCGTACCTAATAAGTACATTTTTATTTTTATATCTTATTTTTTCTAAGTTTAATAACTATTATATTATTTAAGTTATATTTTTTAGTTTGTAATTAAATTTCATATTTTCTTAATTATATTGTGTTATCAAATTTATCATCTAGTTTTATAACTATTTGTTAATTTTTAGCTTCATCAACTAGTGAATTTTTACAACCTTTAAGCCATAATGACTCCCAACACTCCCCAACTCAAACACGAGAAATAATTTCTCAATTGAGTTGGGCAGTTTTCGTTAAAAAAAATCTAATTTTTTCGCAATCAGCCTCGAAATATCTACATTTATAAATTATTGTAATGTGTTTGTATATTCAATAAAAAAAATTATTAGAGCTTCTCAAGCATGTATTGCACAAGAAGGGAATGATTTGATTGCTGGTAGAAGAACTTCAACGTGAAGATGGCACCTAATGATGATTACACAAGTATCTGAGCGTGTGATGATTTGCGTATTCGTGCTAATAAACATATGTTTGTATTGTTATAACTTTATTGTACATGTTAATGGTGCACATTTGTTCCATTTAATTCCATAGGTTGGCCTCACACTATTTATATAAAGCATTGGTTTAATGGTAAAGATACTACTTGTACACTTAGCATCCATCATGATGTACACAATATTATCTGTGTTCATTTTTTTTACTTGGAATTTTCGGGATGTACTCATGTCGGCTGATGATACTGCAATGCTGGTAAGTGATATTTTCAAAATCAATTTTATCCCAATGTGTAAATAATATAAATACATATCAATAACCATTTTGATTTTAGGGTCCTGCAGAGTTAACAATTACACGTTTCGGGCCGTGTGTAGAAAATGAAAATAATCCTAATATAGTTTCACTTCAACGAAAAAAAATAAACCGTACTTTGGAATCGATTACCGGTTACTTTCAAATAGACGTAGACTTTGATGATACTGTGGGGGTAGGTTGAATTTATACTCGTAACATATAATATATGAGAGAAAATATCTCCTACAAAAGATTAATAAGAATTTTTTTTAAATATAGGTAAATTTGAACATCGCCAAGTGGGGGGATGGTGGCTATAAGCCGAATTATTATATTGAGAATAACACAAACGCGTGCAAATTGTTCTTCAAGTGGGCAGCCAAAGGGTCGAGAGAGCTTTTGGAGAAAGCGGGTCGTCCACCCCATTGTCCAACCGCAAAGGTAAGTAGATAGCATATAGCGCTTCCTCCTATTTCCGATTCCACCAGCGCGCAGCGTTTCAAACAGTTCAGATATTGTACTCTGGTCTCTGTTATTAGATCTCTGGCCCTTTACTTTGTTCATCTTGAAGAAGTTATTTTCTAAATTAAACTATAAAATTTCATTAAATGTGGAAATGTTAACATATAGAAAACAAATTTTGTACCCCTGTCCACTAATTTGAATATGGAAATCCAGATTTGAGTTTTAGGCCAAAATACCCAACCAAACTAGAAAACCAAAATAATATTCTTAATCAAAAGGTAAAGCAAATATGTAGTACTGATATGTGCTATTTTATTTATTTGTTATTTTTCAATTGAGTGTAAATTACAAATGATCAATTTACGCTGGCAAACAAATTTCTCGCAAATAATAAAAAACGTTTTTAACTATGTTCTCTTTTTTGTTTTATATTTTATTATATTTTAATACTTAGTAGGGTAAGATTATTTTTTAAATAATGTCTGTAAACTCACAAAAAACGCAAAAGTTGCCTCTTAAATTATGACACATTGAATTCTTTAGTGGCTAATATATCATATTTTAAAACACAAATAAATTAAATAGCACCATGACGTACCTACTAGATATTTGTTATACTGTTTGAACAAAAAAATAATTATTGATTTTGATCTAGTATTTTAGCCTCAAATCCAAATTTAGGTTTTGTGTGAAAAAGGTGGCGCAGTCGCTCCTCTAATGTTAACCATTTTATAGTTATAAAGACTATTTTATTTATAAGACGATTATTTTCACCAAATGTTTCCTCCCAAAAAAAAATTCCTATGATTAAAATACTAATTTCAAACATTATGTAAAAAAAAATGGATCAAAAGTATCGGTAGGGCTTTTACCGGTGCGCTCACCCAAATTAAAGTTTTTGATTTTATTAAATCATTAACATAGAAAACTAATAAAACGAAAATTAATAACTTTAGTCCGCCTCAGCACAGGTCACCCTAGTAAGGAGGACTAAGAAATACAACTTACTATACATATATTTAACATAGTATTTTGTATGCACAATGTTTAAATAGCCGCTATAATAAAATAAAAAAATATTTAAAAAAAAATTAAATAATTTTTTTTAAATGTAAGGACGGGTTGTTTCAAAGTTAGAACGTTCATTTAAAAGTTATATTTCAAGTTTTGTGAAAGATTTTTTTCAAGATTTGTAATTATTTCAGTTCTGTCAGGCAACTAGCCTGTGATAATATAATAACGGAACTTGAATAGGACTTTTACAGAACGTGAAAATAAACGTTGAAATTAGAGGAATTGTTTAAATTTTCCGAAACAACCCGTCCTTACACAACATATTTTATTACAAGTAAGGGATTATGAAATAATCTGCAAAGTAGTCTGTTGTGGAATTTTTGTGCGCGCGATCTAAATGTTCGTTTTTAACTGATCCGCTCAGTGTAGCGACGCTAAAATTGAGTAAGGTGGGTAAATTATAACACATTTGTAAAAGTGTTTAACTTAATAGTGTAACAACATATTTATTTTTGGATACAAGCCTTAACTTTTATTTATACAATTTAGAGTTTGAAACTATTATTTTACGCAGTCTGCAATTTGTGCACCATGAAAAAAAGAACTTATAATTCGTAAGGAGATTTTATTTTCGAAGATTAAATAAATAGTATTACAATGCGAGTTGCCTGTACACTGTCAGATTAATTTATTAACAAATCGCACAAAGGGAAATATGTAGATGGTCACGCCCCCTCCCAGCTCTGTGGAACTTGGTTTGTTCCCCTTTCCCTGATGGGCAGGTATATCAAATTGGATGTCTATGGTCATAATGGATGTCTATGGCGGTTGAGGCCCTCACTGAATTAATAATTGACCCAACAAGCAAATTAAACAAAGATCAAATCGCAAAAATGGTACCGAAAACAAATGCTATTCTCGGAACAATTGCTCAAATGGCTGCCAAAATGGCAGCACTCGAGGGTGAGCTGTCAGCTTTTAAAGCATTATCCAATAAACCTAACTCAGTAGTATCTACTTGTGAAGCAGCCGACGAACTCGAAGATAGAAAAAAAAGAGCAAATAATCTAATAATCATAAATATTCCTGAAAGCTCTAAGCTCAACCAAATAGAAAAAATACAAGATGACAAAATACAAATTACAAATATCTTGAATAAGATTGATAGTAACATTGAAATTAACTCTATCAACACTTTACGCCTTGGAGCAGTGAGGCCGGATAAACCTAGGCCCGTTAAGGTTATTCTAAAGAACTCCACTGAAGCAATAAATATCCTCAGGAGAAAGAACTTTTATCTGACCAACTCCACTGTTAAAATCTTTTCCGACCAAACACCGAACCAACGAAAATTCTTGTCGGACCTCCGCCGAGAATTGAAAACTCGGATAAAGGGAGGAGAAGTTGGGTTAACAATAAAATATATGAATAACAAGCCTACAATAATAAGGTCAACTTCAAAAAACTCAAACACATCATCAGATACGGCCAAAATATCCGAGGCTGCCGTACCAAACTCAGAGAGCTACAAACTACTCTTCCACTACTCCAACACATTGAAGTTTTTCTTCTTACCGAAACTTGGCTTGATCCTGATATTCACACCGAGGAACTTGGATTTTCATCTTACAACACCTACCGCCTTGACAGAAATCCAGCCACTAGTACTAAAACCAGAGGAGGAAGAGTTCTTATATCCGTTACAAAATTACTGCCATCCACTCGATTAATTTGTAAACATCTGGACGTGGAACAGGTATTCTTTTTACTAAAAACTAAATCAGGCAAAATTCTACTGGGATGTGTCTACATTCCTCCTGGATCCAATATCACAGTCTACAGAAACCACATAGATGACCTCGAAACCTTTAAAAATAAATACCCTGATGCCAGAACAATTTTATTTGGTGACTATAATACTCCTTGCATTGATTGGATGAATAAGGACTCTTATAACAACTTAAGCCTACCAGAAAATGCCCGCGAAATAATAGATATGACGAACTTACTCTCTCTACATCAAGTCAATCAAGTCTACAATACCAATAATCGGCTGCTGGATTTAGTATTCTGCAGTGATACCTCAGTCCATATTGCTAAATCAGTTGACAAGCTTCTCCCCCTAGACTGCCACCACCCCGCCCTAACCATAACCATCACTACTAATAACTCACCAGATGACACAACTGTTCTTCCTAACCTAACTTATAATTTCTCCAAAGCTGACTATTCTAACATGAATCAATATCTTGCAAATGAAGACTGGTCATTTCTTCACCATAATAATACTATTAACTATAATCTTGAATTATTTTACAAAATTATTAATAAAGCCATTGAAAGCTTTGTACCACTTTCACACCTCAAGGAAGCAAAGTTCCCAAAATGGTTCAGTGGCGAGCTAATTAACCTATTAGTTATCTGTAAAAAAATTGCACACAAAAACTTTAAAGAATCGAACTCTCTTAACGACTACAAGGTATTTCACAACTATAGAACTCAATGTAAAAAACTATCAAGAAATTCATATTTCAATTATATAAATGGAATCGAAAACTCTATACCTTCTAATATACAAAACTTTTTCACTCACGTTAACTCTCTTAGAAAAAACAAACAAGGTTTACCCCTTTCAATGCACTTCAAAGAAAAGAGTAGTACTGACATGAATGTAAAAGTTAACTATTTTGCTGATTATTTTAAAAGCGTCTATGACGAAGATATCCCAGACAATTATATACCACCTTCGTCGCTTAACGAGAGCATACATATCCCTGCCATACGCATCAATATAAACGACGTTATAAGTAAAATCAAATCCCTAGACAAAAACAAAAAGGCTGGACCTGATAATGTACATCCCAATATCCTGATAAATTGCATTACTTCACTGGCTGAGCCGATTTTTCTATTGTTTAATCAATTCCTTGACACAGGGTGCTTCCCTGATATTTGGAAACGTTGTTATCTAACTCCTATATTTAAAAAGGGTAATAAAAGTGATGTTACTAACTATGGACCAATATGTAAGCTATCCGTAATTCCTAAACTTTTTGAAAAACTATTACTTGATAAAATTTCACCATGTATTAACCATCTCATTGTTCCGAATCAACACGGATTTTTGTCGGGTAGATCAACTCTGACAAATCTCTCGTTATATGAAAACTATATATCAAACGCATTAGCTAACAGAACTCAAGTCGATTCCATATATACGGACTTTATCAAGGCCTTTGACAAAGTATGCCATAAAATTCTCCTGATCAAACTACGTAAGCTCGGTATTGACGGAAAACTTTTAGAATGGTTTTCTAGCTATCTAACTGATAGATTCTTACTTGTAAAAATCAATTTGTTCATTTCCAATCAATTTATAGCTACCAGTGGTGTACCACAGGGGTCTCATTTAGGCCCAATATTATTTTTACTGTTTATAAATGATATTGTAAATATATTTGATGAAGATATTAATGCGTTACTTTTCGCAGATGATTAAAAAATATTTAAAATAATCAAAAGCGCTGAAGATTGTATCTGTCTACAAAATAATTTGAATAGGTTAATTAATTGGTGTTCTCTTAACAAACTTCATCTGAACATAAATAAGTGTAATTCAATAAAATTTTACAGAATAAATCAACCAATTATTCATTCATATAAACTCAATAACTCAATCCTTACCTCTGTCGAAGAAATTAATGACCTGGGGATAACTTTCGACTCTAAATTAAACTTTATATCGCATATAAATAATATTAATAATAAAGGAATGAAAATGCTAGGCTTCATTCTTCGAAATTCCAGAGGTTTCAAGAATATTTCAACATTAAAAATTTTGTATACATCCCTGGTTCGTAGTCAAGTCGAATATAAATAATAATAATAATAATAATTGGATGACTTGTATAGCGCCGTTTTTGTGCAAAATCACCTCAAGGGCGCTGTACAAACTTATAATACATCTCTACAGTGATCTATGTTATTACTTAACTATTTATGGAGATAATATATTATACAGTACAATACTTACCTGGTAGGTCACTTGAGATTAACACTTAATTAACATTATATAATTTTTTATTAGCGAAATTTAGATACAAGATTTAGGACATAATTGGAAAATTGAATATAACTGGACTTTCTCTTAGGAGTAGTATATTTAATTTAAGGATACGACAGCTTAAAAAGGTAAGTTTTTAGTTTAGACCTGAATTCTGTTGGACTTGTTATGGATCTTAGTTCTGGAGGGAGTTTATTCCAAGCCTTCGGCCCAGATACTCCGAAAGCGCGATCACCAAACTTAGTATTTGGCTTGCGCATAGGTTCTATCAGTCTTCCTACAGCTGATGATGTAGCTGATCTAAGAGTTGACTGCCTCAGACCAGTGTTTTCCGGGACGCATAGTTCAGAGATGTAGGGTGGGGCCATTTCATTGATGGATTTAAACACCATCCAGCACAGTTTGTACTGGATTCTTTCAGGGCACTTGAGCCAGTGAAGGTTACGAAGGTGTTCTGAAATGTGCGAATATTTTGAAACCCCGGTTATGAGCCGTGCTGCTGCATTAAACACTGATTGAAGCTTCTCAATTTGATATTTTGGAAGGCTGGCATAAATGACGTTGCAGTAATCGAGACGTGAGACTACGTAAGAGTTGATAAGTAGTTTTGTTGCTTCTGTAGGAAGGTTTCTTCGGACAGACTTGAGTTGTCTTAGGTGAAAAAAACCGGTGCTTACAGTCCTATTTATTTGACTTTTAAACGAAAAGTCTGAATCTAAATTGACACCGAGAAGTTTGACTGTTGTTTTTGGGATGATAACGCTGCCAGAAATAGTAATAGGTGAATTGTCTATCAAATGTTGACGTTTGTTTGTGGTTGCCCAGAGAAACTCAGTCTTAGATGGATTGAGCTTCAGCTTGTTTGAAGATATCCAACGAGTTATTGCTTCTAGACATTCAGTTATACGGTTTTTTAGACTATTGATTTAATTTTATTTCATAACTCCTCGATCTGGTCCCCCCACTACAAATAACATTCAGATTCAATCGAAAAAATTCAACATAAATTCCTAAGACACATTAATTTTAAACTCGGTATTCCCATTGAAAATATAAATTATAATTACTTGATGAAAAATCTAAATTTATTAAAACTCTCAGATCGAAGAATTATATCCGACTTAATATTTATGTTCAAAATTGTAAATGGTAGTATAGACAGTCCTGATTTAATTAACCTCATTGAATTTCATATACCCACGAGAGCTACTCGTTCTAAAATTTTGCTTAAATGCAACAATATCAGGACTGAGTATTCCAAACACTCGCTTGTACCTAGGTTGCATGAAGTTAGTAATATATACGCAGATGTGGCAGATCTATTTAACTGCACGCAAGGTAGGTACAAGAGGGCTATGCTATCAAATCTTTTCAATCAATATTAATTTAATCTAATTCTACCTTATTTGCACTATAGAAACTTATGTACTTGTATCTCTTATTTACTTACTTACTTACTCTCTAATGTCATTTCACAATCAAATGCCATATATATTTGTAATTCTTTTTTTTAAATATTTCTACGATTTTAACTGTGACATGTTATCATTGTTTATGGTATATTTATACCGTTGATATTAAATAAATAAATAAATAAGGTTTTCTTCCAAAATATCGACAATTTGTATGTTTCCAGGGAAGGATCGAATTGAAAAACTTTCTTATAAATTACGAAGAATGGCCACAGACGATGGTGTATGGAGATTTCAGAACAACAACGTCATTCATAAAAGATAACAAAGAAATATTGTGTTATCAGTGGTTTCTCTCGGCTAAACCAAGAAAAATATTTGGATGAGTTGCTACTGTATAGATACGGTATAGATACCAGTAGTTATTAGTTATTGTACGGTGTGAATACCAGTAGTTATTAGTTATTGCACGGTATGGATACCAGTAGTTATAAGTTATTGTACGGTGTGGATACCAAAAGTTATTAGTTATTGCACGGTGTGGATACCAGTAGTTATTGTTTATTGCACGGTGTGAAGTACTAGTGAAGGATTGACTTATCTCTATTGTAGTATAATGGTGAATAATTTATTTAAAATAGAATTGTAGCCTGAAACCGTAGTATAATTGTTACAATTATACATCAGCTTACTTTACTTTATTTTACTAGGTATGTACGTAGCCTATTAGAAGTAGTATCCACCATATTTTCCAGAAATCAGTAGTAGTTAGGTACGCTTAAAAAGCAGTTTTATTAGGTAACTGATTTTAGTCAAATATTTTTACCAAGTTTTGTGAAGCTTGCTTTCAAAATAAAGATAATGCTATGATTGAATCTGTGTTTTATTAACATCTTGTCACGCTCACCCAGGGATCGTTGAAACAAAATAAAGATAATGCTATGATTGAATCTGTGTTTTATTAACATCTTGTCACGCTCACACAGAGATCATTGAAACAAAATAAAGATAATGATCTGATTGAATCTGTGTTTTATTAATATCTCGTCACGCTCACCCAGGGATCGTTGGAGCAAAATAAAGATAATAATAATATTTGGCTAATTTATATAGCGCCGTTTTCGTGAGAAATCACCACAAGGGCGCTGTACAAATTTATTTCTTAAATAGTTAACACTAGAACTACTCACTTAAAACTAGTGACTTACGTCTGAGACTTATATCTAGAGACTTGCGACTAAGGCCTATAACTACTATCTTAATAAAATATATATTTACATATGTAGAAACTTATAACTAAAATTTACATTAACAATCTAATTTTACAAGCACCAGAAGAAGGAGGAAGTTCTATTATATTAGGATGTTTATAAAATTAAACCGATTTACGTGTTATGTTCCCGCTGATATTGTCCATTGTCCATTGGTAAGCAGTCAATAGCATTTAAACTTTTCATAAGTAGCAATCGCTAGAGAATGTATGTGTGTGAATCATCAATTACGGTATAACAAAAGAAAAAAAAGCAATATTTGGATAGTATGACGGATTTGTGGAAATGAATTTCTGAAAAAGTGAGTTTTAACAAAAGGAAAAAAAATGCAATATTTGGATAGAATGACGGATTTATGGAAATGAGTGTCTGAAAAAGTGAGTTTTTAATTTGGATCTAAATTCTATTGGGCTGGTTATACATCTCAATTCTATAGGAAGTTTATTCAAGCCTTAGGGCCAGATACTCCGAATGCACACACCAAACTTAGTGTTCGGATTTCGCTTAGGCTCTTTCAACCTTCCAATTGCAGATGATGTCGCTGATCTGAGAGTTGACTGCCTAAGACCAGTATTTTCCGGAATGCATAGCTCAGAAATATACGGTGGCGCCATTTATTTGATAGCCTTAAACACCATCCAGCATAGCTTGTACTGGATCCTTTCCGGACACTTCAGCCAGATTTCAGAGGTGTTTCGAAATGTGCGAAAACTTGGGTACCCCGGTGATTAGCCTTGCTGCGGCGTTGAACACTGGTTGTAGTTTATCAATTTCGCGTTTAGGTAGACTTGCGTAGATGCCGTTGCAATAGTCAAGATCCTCTGATTGTAATGCTTTTGTATCTGAACGTGTTTTATTAACATGTTATGCTCTGATTGAATCTGTGTTTTATTAACATCTCGTCGCGCTCACCCAGGGATCGTTGGAACAAAATAAAGTTAACGCTGTGATCATTGATGTATTATACCAGATTAGCCCTGTCTAGTTAAATTAATTTAAAAAATGACACCACCTAGCATACGTCACAAATATGGAGATGAAGTTAACAACCCAACTCTGTTTAAACTCCTTGTACAAGCGTTCAAACTCGTAAGCGAAACCAAGGAAGAGCGTTCATTTTGTTACCGAGATTTTGTTGTTATTTGAATACAAAGCCGTCACTAAACCAATTTTTTTTGCTAAACCAGGTCTGAATCAGGTAAAGGACTAATAAATAACACAATATGATTTTTAATTTCACATTTTTACTTTTAAAATTGTCTTTTTGTCCGCCTACAAAATTATTTACCCTAAACTAAGACATTTTTTTAAATGCGTTCAGATTATTTTTTTTGTGTGCCTCTTTAAAAATTAACAATGACTAAATTCCGTGACTTAATTAATATTATATTAAAAGACCAGTCTTTGATTGACGTGGCGTCTACAGAGGTTTATAATTTATAATATACACAAGGAAGAACAAAGATTAGATTGATAAATATAACTGTCGCTAAGAATGGCTTAGTTGCCTTAGCCGAAGTTAATTTGGATTTGTACCGAAAGTATATGGAGTGTACGCCTCTGCTTATCCTCATAAATTGTATTTCTCCTGTTATATAACTCCTCGTCACACTTATTTTCTTCTCTGATATACTTTGCCTCGCGGGTAGAATCTATAATTAAAGTGTTCATTATTATTTCGAGAAGAAATTAAGTTAAAATTCTACACCTTTGTAAGGATGTTCAGGTAAAACAAAAATATCCTAAAATTTATTTATTTTCCAAAGAAAGACCAACATTCCCGGTTTACGAATAACCCTAAAATATATTAAAATCTCTTTCTACCATCACGGTAAGCTGCAATGTTGTTTGTGTTCTGGTTAAAAACTTAGCCAGTTGAGGACTTGAACTCACGACGTCTGGGTGGGAACCAGAGCCAAGGTCAATTCAGCAACTGAAAGATAGTTAAAATAATTGATTTACGGGTTAAAAAACCAAAAATGTGTATATTCCTAGTCTACCTTATATCACGACCTGTCTTACTAATAAAAAAAATCGCTTCTCATCCGTTAAACAGTGTTTTTGTTACACATTGTACAAAGATTGTACACTATTTATTTAGAATTATTATAACTAAAAAATGTTTCGAAACATTTTACGCATGCGCGCCATGCACGTCAGTTCACCCGGGAATGACTGTGTCAGTTTGTCATGTGTGATTAAAATCATTTTTTTTATTTATTATTGAATTTTTTTTTTATACATAAATGGTTACATAAAATATTGAAAAATGTATAAAAAATATTGAAATAAATGTACATAATTAAAAAAAAAATCCCACGAAGGCGAAGCCTGAGTGTGGGTATTATAAGTATTTTAATCTTGTGTCTATGGTTTAAGTGGAAATACAATATCAAATATAAATTTAAGTTATTTTAAAAGAGTTAATGTAGAGATGCAATACAAGAAAGTAAATCATGAAATATGTAAAAGTTTTAAAATAACACAAAAAATAACTTAAATACTAGTTTTTAAAGAAGACATCTTAAAAAGTGAATAAGCAGACAAAGCATTACAAACAAAAAAAAATGTATCCGCTGTTTTTTATGAATGTGAAATAATAAAAAATAATCTCTACATGGATATAAATGTTACAGATAGTTTTATAAAACTTAAAAGAAAAAAATATCTACTCCAGTGTTTTTTAGCCAAGATTTGATGTACTTTTTAAAAGATTGAAGGTTTACACACGTGTCCCTTTTAAAGGTTGTACATAAAGAATTATACATTTTTGGAGCAATAAAACTAATATGCCTTTGGGCCAACCTGGTTTTGCAGTGAGGCACAGCATATTCACAAGCGCCATGTCGTTGGCTGGTACGATTTGAATTTTTAATAAAGTTGTTTGGTCGCGTATAAATAAATTTAAGACATTGAGCACTATAGGTCTGCTTAAGGTCCAAAATTTCAGTTTCTTGGAACAATTGTTTAGAGGGATAGGAATTAGTTTTTTGGTACATTATTTTAATAATTGATTTTTGGGCAATTTCTAGTGGTTTTGCATGATTGTTGAAAGTTCCGCCCCAGCCAATTATTCCATAAGAAGGAGATGAATGAACTAGTGAGTCATAAACTAGTTTCATGGTTTTTATGTTTACTACATTACTCATTCTTTTAAAAATATATTTTAGGTATCTCAATTTGTTAACAGTTTTTTCAATATGGCTGGTCCATTTAAGTTGACAATCTATAGTTACACCTAAATATTTAATAAGTTTTCCAGATTTCATCTCCTCACAGTTACAGAATGTGTTTGGGTTACAATTTACGTTATGAAACTTCAAATTAAGATTGGTTTTAGGAGCCGACTTCTGTGTATTATAGAAAGGAATACAAACAGTTTTATCATAATTTAGGGTAAGTAGGTTTCTATCTAGCCACTCTTTGACAATAGTAATACATTTGTTAGCTTTATTAGTAGTATCTTCCCATGATTTTCCTTGGACTGTTATTGCAGTATCGTCAGCAAATGAGAAAATTTTACCACGTATTTTAATATTACATAAGTCATTTATATATATTAGAAAGAGTAGCGGCCCCAATACAGTTCCTTGTGGTACACCATGTTTTACTAAATCAAAATTGCTCAAATATGTTCCAATTTTTGTGCATTGTTGGCGATTCAATAAATAATTTTGTAACAGCATGAGACATTTATGTTTAATTCCAATGTTGGATATTTTCTTTAAGAGAGTTCTATGGTTGACTGTGTCAAAGGCTTTCTTTAAATCTAAAAAAATGGTTAAAGTTTTAATGTTTGAGTCCAGGTTAGAATAAATGTTTTTGGTTAAATTAAATATAGCATCATCAGTACCTAGTTTAGTTCTAAAGCCATATTGGTTAGGTGAAAGGAGTGAGTTTGATTCCAGAAAATCGACGATACGTTTTTTAATGCATTTTTCTAATATCTTAGACAATTGAGAAGTTAATGTGATTGGTCTGTAGTTGTCTGTTTTACATCTAGGTCCTGATTTGTGTATTGGGATGATGTTAGCTAGTTTGAATTTATTTGGAAAAATATTATCTCTAATGCATGCGTTAAATATATGGTGTAATGGTTTGATTATATGTCTTTTTATAGATTTAATTGTAGTTTTACTTAAGTTGTCTGGGCCATTTGCAGACCTAGCGTTTAGAATGTCAATGTGGTTTGCGATTTCAAGATCAGTTATTTCGGGAAATTCGGATAGTTCGAAGGTAGAATTTTTAGTCTTCAGAAAGTCTGGGGGTACATGCTGAGAGTGCAAGCTAAGAGAAGGATTATTGTCAATTAGGGTAGAGGCGATGTTTGTAAAAAAGTGGTTGAAATTGGTTGCAATATCTTTAGGATTATCAAAGATTATATTATTTTCAGTTATAATTTTTTGAGGAATTTCGTGTTCTTTTTGATTCCTGTTTGAGATCTCATTTATGATGTTCCATGTTTTTCGTGAGTCATTATGTGCTTTTTCTAGTTGTTCAGAGTAATACCGGTGTTTGCATTTTTTTATAAGAGTATTTAGATAATTTCTATATATAATATAATGGTTACGTTTGTTGTAATTTTGTGCTTCATTGGTGGATAGGCAATGCTTTTCATGAGTTTTATAAGATTTGAATAGTTTATTTCTATGCTGAATTGAGATTATTAGTCCACGTGTAATCCATGGTTTTATGTGTCTGTGTTTACTTTTTGGTGCTGCTAATGGTTCATAACATTTTTCAATATGGTTTTGGATTATATCATAAAAGTTATTTGGAGATATATTTGTGTCATCGTTAGAAAGCACTGAGACCCATGTTTCGGCTGTTAGTGAGATGTCTAGAGATAGGTAATTAATTTTTGTTTTGATTTGCTGACGGTTAATGTGATCTTGTGTAGTTAGGTGATTTTTCAGTACAATGACCATAGAAGGTCGGATAGTGGTTTGTTATGTCAATTTTGAAGGTAGCAGATCTATGTGGGTAACTTTTATTTGATTTGAGGAATATGTGATCTAAACATGAATCATTTGGATGATTAGGCCTAGTAATACTGTTCACGTAAGATAGATAACCTTTGGTATACAGTAAGTTCAAGTATTCATTTGCAGTTGGATTTAATATTGCGTTTTGTATGTTTATGTTGATATCTCCTACAATGAAGGAAAAATCGAATTGGTTCACATTAACTTCATTTATGAAAGATTCAATTTCGAGAATGAATAGATTTGTGGATAAAGAGGGAGATCGATATATAGCCAATACTGAATATTTTTTCCCCTTAAAGCAAAAGTAACATGGGCAGCATTAGAGTAATGGAATTTTAGTATATTTACATTTATGTTGGATAAAGATAGAGTATTACAAAATAAAGTAAGGCTATCATGCGAGGTATGTCTAGAGGGTATTGACAAGGTATTAAAGTTAGGTAAGCTGAAAGGGACACATTCTCGCATTTAGGTTTCAGTAAGTATTATTATATCTAGCTGAAAAGATAGAGAATTTAAAAGGATACAGAATTCGTCATAGTGTTTCCGGATACTTCTTATATTCATGTTCAGCATGTTGAAGTTAGTATCTTCGAAAATTGCATTTATTTCAATGAAGTTATCGCATTCTTGGGTTTTAAGAACAATATTGTCTGCGTTAGCCATTTTGTGTGAAGTTTTTATTTAATTTTTTCTTTTTTTATATGGTGTCCCAATTATTGTAGTGGAATATCATTCGCGTCCTTCACGTAGATTATTGGTGAATCCTGGTTTTTTCGTAGTAAGACATTTCCGTTTTTTGTCCAAGCAAATTTGTAACCCATAGATTTTGTAGATCTTGCTAGCCAAAGAAGTTGGTTGTTGGCGGGCGTAAACTTCTCGTTTATGTAAATCTTTGTTTCAGAAGAAGAGTACTTCATATCCTTTGCAGTAAAATACCCAACTTTCTTTTTTTGGGAAAGTATTCTGTTTTTAGCTTCTTTTGTTCTTAATTTCAATGTGATTGGTTTTTTTGTTGAGTAGCAGTTTTCAATGTTGTTGTGCAGAAGTAGATCATCGCACTCTAGTTTCTTCAGTATGAGTTCCACCGGTATGTTGGGATTTTCATTTTCTTTTAATTCCAGTCTTTGGATTTCTATAGACGTCTCGAGAGCATTTTGTTGAATTTTGTTGACCATTTGTTTTAAAGTTTTGTTTTCATTTTGTACTTCTTTTATTTTTTGGTAAAATTTTTTCTTTTCTTCCTCATAATCATCAATTTTTTTAGAAAAAAATCGATTGCTTTGCTTATATCAGTCAATTCACACTTAAGTAGTTTCATGTTTTTAAAGATTAATTCACTATTTTATCAGAATGATTCTACAAATATAGATTATAGCCATAAAAATCGATTTGCAAACGGAGTCTAAAACGGTCAATTTTGTATTTAATTAGTGAATAATTTTATAAGAAAGAAAAAAAGGTAATCAAGGAAAAAAGTCACAGATAATCTACGCCATAAAACGGTATTTTTTTTTCTATCTATATTTCCAATGAAAAAATACATCTTTCAGTGGTTAACGCTTACATTTAATGTAAAATAATAAAACAATTAATTTCATTTTAATTTTACTCAAGCAAATCGACAGAAAAGCTTAAATTTATCCAAAGCGTATTTATTATTAATAATAATGCAAACTGATTAGTGGTAAATTTTAATCAAAAACAGTGATTTGACATCAAGCTTTGCTTTAGGAGAATTTTAATTGTGATCTCAATACTTGACTATTGTTTTCATATATATTATATTTGATCGCAAATTATTTTTTTGAATGAATGATAGTTTTCAAATATTATGCACAATTAAATAATGATTTGTGATAAATCTGAGCATTAATAGGATGTAATCAATATATTTGATCACTATGCACTGCGTGATAACCACTGAAAGCAAAACAATATCACCTTATTTACGCAAATGATATCAAGAGCTGATCTAATCTGTATGATTATAGGACTGAAATATACGTTAAATAGACCCCTCACGCAACATTACAAGTATTGTTATAAAAAACACGAGTATTGTGCCAAATGGACACAGGTAACATCCATCTAATGCACCGGCTCCACCATGTTTGAACTGATCTCTGTTGTAAAACATTTTATGCTAATCGTTTTCTTTCATGGACTCTTCAATATTTCACTTTCAGTTGCCGACGACGATGTGCTTGTAAGTATGAAAAACATAATGATTCAATTGACTAATTGATCCCTTTATTGATAATATTGTAAATTTTTAATATTACTTTGAGTTATTTGTACATCTTAGTTACTCTTTGAATATTTTATATAAAATTATAAAAGTTTTTGATTTATACATAAATGTATTATTTTATGTTAAAAAAAAATTGCTAAATACATAAATGTTATAATTAACTCTTTTATGATAGTATAATTTATTTTTATAGCAAAAACTAATTAATCAATTTTCATAATAATATATTTGTCTATACTTATCATTTATATATAAATTTATCAATTTTAATTATACTGACAAAGAAGCCATTGGTTTTGAAACATGTAGATTATTATTAGTTAAAAGTGGTGTAAACAAAGTGTTTCAGTTTTGTATAATGAATTTAATGTTATAAAATAATTTATTTCTTCATAAAAATCCATTTATTTTAGGGTCCAGCTGATTTGATTGTGAAAGACTTTTCTGTATGTGAAGATCCAGAACAGTATCCGAATACCCTTGAGGTCTCCAGGAAGAAACTTAACAGGACATTTGAATCGTTTTCCGCCACCATAAAAATGGGAGTAGATCTTGACCCAAATGTCGGTGTGAGTATCGCTAATAAATTACACACAGATTGCTCTGAAATAATTACACACAGATTGCTCTGAAATAATTCATATAAAAAGGTAATGATGACATCTTCTGCAGATTTATGTGAACGTGGCCAAGTGGGGCGACGGGGGCTATAAGCCTAACTTCCTGATCATTAATGATACAGATGTGTGTGCATTCTTCTTCAAGTGGCTTGGAAATAACATGCAGAGAATTCTCCGAGATGACTTCCGACCGGAATCTTGTCCTATTACAAAGGTTACTTTTAAAAGCATTTTATTGAACCGATTTACTTTCATCTATTGACTGGTTGAAGGCCCCAGCATTGCCCGGACTTTACCCGGAGTTTATCGAAATCAATTGTAAATGGTGAACTTCCTCTGGGTTTGATGGTCAAGTGGGCAAAATTTCATCAATCTTGGAATAAAACTTTAGATTTGTATAAAAATCAAATCCACGTCGCCCGCCCGCCACAGACGCTTACCTCTATTAATGTACATATAAATATGTATTATGTTGCAGTCATTTCCCATAGCATACTTTTTACCTGTTTTTGTCGAATTTCATTGTTTTGATTTAAAATGTCTGTCTCGTAGATAATGCAGAACATAGAATATTTTTTAATCTTTTAAATCATTTGCTTTTAGGGTGATTTCAATATCAAAAATTTTCTGGTGAACTATGACGAACTCCCGCAAGAAATGGTTTACGGAGACTTTAAGGCCAGAGTAGTATTTGTAAACGATGGTGAGGAAATTTTGTGCTTTTATTGTACGTTTTTGTCCAAACCTAAGAAGGATAATTGATATTTGACTTATTTTTTTAATGAACAGTTTTTGTAGAGATCCCATTAATTATATAACATAAAAAATATGTAGTTTATTTCACAGTGTTAATTATAGTTCACTATATATACATATTAATATACAGCCTTGTAAACTGTAAATATCTTGACTTAAAACGAAACAAAAATGTCCTGCTGTTCGAATTTCTCAGTTTCTTAAGAATTCAGGAACTATACTTATATAAATTTAAGATTTTTACAGAAATCATATTTTTTAAAGTATTTCTGTTGTGTCGTTATTTTTCCAAGCAACCTAAACAAGCTGCATGCAAAAATAATGAATGTATTACAAGTAGCATTTTCCTTTCTTCAGTGATTAGTGACTAGTAGTTTTGTTTGCGTTTGCTTGATGTCCACGGATTTTTATGATGGTGTAATATGTTATCAAGAAAGTATAATAAAACCACTTTTTTAAAACTTTATTCCACTTTTATTTCTCTCCGACCGGACCGGCTTCGGACAATCAGTTCAATTCTCAGACTGCTACATTTTTGCTCAAAACCACAGTATATTTATTTACAATATTTATATCATAGCAACATAAAAATCTTACAGCATGGTACCTAAAATAATACTATATTTAAGTATATATAAGTCAGTTTAATCTGTATTGAATGGCCAGAACACACATTTTTTTGTATTTTGTCCTAACCTGAAAACCTTATTATCACCATATTTATGTTTTCGCCTAACCTGAATACCTTATAAATCTCTAAAAAAAATTTTGTCATAGGTTTTTTTAATTCAAATCGTACACATTGTGCGATTTTTTTATATTTCAATTATTCATGTTAAAGACTTCCTAAAAAGTTTCTATGGAAGGACTGTTGCTTCTGATTCCCGGAAAATAACAATATTTTAAACTCATAAGTAATATTTACTGTAAAGTGATGTGACAAACTAGACTAAATATTAGAAGGACGATCATTACGCATGTAATAAAGTCTACAGAATAAGAAAAGGTCCGCATTTTACAAGTTAAAGTGAATCAAGCACCATCGTGTTAAACATCTAAATTTTAACCGGCACCTACTGTGATAAACTACGTATAGCTTAATGTAGGGTTATAACTTTAAAGAAAAGTTGTTTCTTACGAATCTTCTATCGGGTCCATCTCCTTGTCTGCATGGGTTCTTTGCTCTGTAGGCAACCCGCTTGCACATCGCGGGTGTAAACTATACGCCCAAACCTCCCACATATATATAAACATAAAGTGTTTTATTATCTTATTTTTTAGTAATAAATAGAGATAATTACTACTCCATACTCTTCATAGGCGAATGCCTGGTTCCGAAATAATTACAATATTCAAGTCACGCGTAAATGATATATATATATATATATTTTTTTTTTTTTTTTTTATTGACATCAATGGTTATTTACAAATCATGTGTGCTACCCGACTCACTAGACAATATCTGTTCTGAGCCGGGTACCAGTATCACTACATATATTTTGAAAGCAAATCAGGGCTTAAAAAAATACAAAAGAATTCATAAAATAATCTAGATATAAAGTATTACATACATATATAAAAATAGTATCATTATATTAAGAATGAATTAAAGGGTGTCATAAGATATCATTAAAGTTTCTCAAGCATGTATTGCACAAGAAGGGAATGAATTGATCGCTGGTAAGAACTATAGAACTTCAACGTGAAGATGGCACCTAATGATGATTACACAAGTATCTGAGCGTGTGATGATTTGCGTATTCGTGCTAATAAACATATTTTTGTATTGTTATAACTTCATTGTACATGTTTAATGGTGCACATTTGTTCCATTTAATTCCATAAGTTGGCCTCACACTATTTATATAAAGCATTTTTTTAATGGTAAAGATACTACTTGGACCCTAAGCATCCATCATGATGTACACAATATTATCTGTGTTCATTGTTTTTACTTGGAATTTTCGGAATGTACTCATGTCGGCTGATGATACTGCAATGCTGGTAAGTGATATTTTTAAAATCAATTTTCTCCCAATGTGTAATTAATACAAATATATATCAATAACATTTTGATTTTAGGGTCCTGTAGAGTTTTCAATTACACGTTTCGGGAAGTGTGTAGAAAATGAAAATAATCTTATGTGGTTTCACTTCAACGAATGAAAATAAACCCGACTTTAGAATCGATTACCGGTTACTTGCAACTAGACGTAGACTTTGATGATACTGTAGGGGTAGGTTGAACTAACTTATACTCGTAACATATAATAAAAGAGAGAAAATATCTTCTACAAAAGATTAATAAGCCATTTTTTAAAAATATAGATACATTTGAACATGGCGAAGTGGGGGGATGGTGGCTATAAGCCGAATTATTATATTGAGAATAACACAAACGCGTGCAAATTGTTCTTCAAGTGGGCAGCCAAAGGGTCGAGAGAGGTCTTGGAGAAAGCGGGTCGCCCACCGCATTGTCCAGCCGCAAAAGTAAGTGGATACGGTATATATACGGTATAGCGCTTCCTCCTATTTCCGATTCCACCAGCGTTTCAAACAGTTCAGATATTGTACTCTGGTCTCTGTCATTAGATCTCCGGCCCTTTACTCTGTTCATCTTGAAGAAGTTATTTTCTAAATTAAACCAAAAAATTTCATTAAATATGGAAATGTTAACATATAGAAAACAAATTTTGTACCCCTGTCCACTAATTTGAATATGGAACTCCAGATTTGAGTTTTAAGCCAAAATACCCAACCAAACTGAATAATTATATTCTTAAGGCGATGCCATTCGTAGTAATTCAAAATCATGTGTTTTTGTTTTGAAATTTTTGTCGTCTAGAAATGTTACAGATGCTTTAATTAAATACTGCGAGTAGAATACATCTTGGCCTTTGAAATAAATGATTATTTTTTAGATAGGTGTTTTTATAAGCCCAGAAAAAATAATGTAAAGGCCTATGAAAACTGCTTTAATGTTAAAAATCTCCTACTTACGTACCCATTTTCGGTTATGATTTTATTGTATAATGTGGTAAATTTATTTATTTATAAAATGATCGAAAAAAAATTAAATATTTATGCGTGAACATTCACAAAATAAAATAAAAGGCACTTTTTGGCCATGTTTTTTTCTTCCATAAATCAAAACAGGCGGATGATGTTAAGCGGGAATTTAAACCTTATCGCCATCTACGTAAGGGTTGTTATTGATAGCGGTTCAATTTAAGATACTACACGACGTAGTGCATCGCCTTAATCAAAAGGTAAAGCAAATATCTAGTACGGATATAATATCTAGTACGTGCTATTTTATTTATTTGTTGTTTTTAAATTGAGTGTAAATTACAAATGATCAATTTACGCTGGTAAACAAATTTCTCGCAAATAATAAAAAACGTTTTTAACCATGTTCTCTTTTTTGTTTCAAATTTTAATACTTAGTAGGGAAAGATTATTTTTTTAATGATTTCTGTAAACTCACAAAAAACGTCAAAGTTGCCTTTTAAATTATGACACATTTAATTCTTTAGTGGCCAATATATCATATTTTAAAACACAATTAAATTAAATAGCACCCTAACGTACCTACTAGATATTTGTTATACTGTTTGAACAACAAAATAATTATTGATTTTGGTCTAGTATTTTAGCCTCAAATAAAAATTTAAGTTTTGTTTAATTTAAGACATTTATATTTTATTTATAAGACGATTAATTTCAACAAATGTTTCCTACGACAATATTCCCATGATTAAAATATTAATTTCAAACATTATGTAAAAAAATGGATCAAAAGTATTGGTAGGGATTTTACCGGTGCGCTCACCCAAATTTAATTTATTGATTTTATCAAATCATTAACATAGAAAACTAATAAAACCAAAATTAATAACTTCAGTCCGCCTCAGCACAGGTCACCCCAGTAAGGAGGACTAAGAAATACAACTTACTATACATATATTTAACATCGTATTTTGTATGCACAATGTTTAAATAGTCGCTAAAATAAAATAAAAAATTATTAAAAAAAAATTAAATAATTTTAAAAAAATGTAAGGACGGGTTGTTTCAAAGTTAAAAATTTCATTTAAAAGTTATTTTTCAAGTTTTGTGAAAGATTTTTTTCAAGATTCGTAATTATTTCAGTTCTGTCAGGCAACTAGCCTGTGATAATATAATAACGGAACTTGAATAGGACTTTTACAGAACTTGAAAATAAACGTTGAAATTAGAGGAATTGCTTAAATTCTCCGAAATAACCCGTCCTTAAACAACATATTTTATTACAAGTGTATATCCACGGGATTATGAAATAATCTGCAAAGTAGTCCGTTGTGGAATTTTTGTGCGCGGGATCTAAATGTTCGTTTTTAACCGAACCGCTCAGTGTGGCGACGCTAAAAATGAGTGAGGTGGGTACATTATAACACATTTGTAAAAGGGTTTAACTTAATAGTGTAACAAAATATTTAATTTTGATACAAGCCTTAACTTTTATTTATACGATTTAGAGTTTGAAACTATTATTTTACGCAGTCAGCATGATAAAAAAGAACTTGTAGTTCGTAAAATTTTCGAGGATTAAATAAATTGTATTACAATGCGAGTTGCCTGTACACTGTCAGATTTATTTATTAACAAATCGCACAAAGGGAAATATATGGTCACGCCCCCTCCCAGCTCTGTTGAACTTGGTTTGTTCCCCTTTCCCTGATGGGCCGGTATATCAAGTTGGATGTCTATGGTCATAAGGTTTTCTTCCAAAATATCGACACTTTTGTATGTTTCCAGGGAAGGATCGAATTGAAAAACTTTCTTATAAATTACGAAGAATGGCCACCGACGATGGTGTATGGAGATTTCAGAACAACAACGTCATTCATAAAAGATAACAAAGAAATATTGTGTTATCAGTGGTTTCTCTCGGCTAAACCAAGAAAAATATTTGGATGAGATGCTAAAATTTGCATTATTTTACTAGGTATGTACGTAGCCTATTAGAAGTAGTATCCACAATATTTTTCAGAAATCAGTAGTAGTTAGGTACGCTTAAAAAGCAGTTTTATTAGGTAACTGATTTTAGTCAAATATTTTTACCACGTTTTTTGAAGCTTACTATCAAAATAAAGATAATGCTATGATTGAATCTGTGTTTTATTAACATCTTGTCACGCTCATCCAGGGATCGTTGGAGCAAAATAAAGATAATAATAATATTTGGCTAATTTATATAGCGCCGTTATCGTGAGAAATCACCACAAGGGCGCTCTACAAATTTATTTCTTAAATAGTTAACACTAGAACTACTCACTTATAACTAGTGACTTACGTCTGAGACTTATACTAGAGACTGGTTATACATCTCAATTCTATAGGAAGTTTATTCCAAGCTTTAGGGCCAGATACTCCGAATGCACACACCAAACTTAGTGTTCGGATTTCGCTTAGGCTCTTTCAACCTTTCAATTGCAGATGATGTCGCTGATCTGAGAGTTGACTGCCTTAGACCAGTATTTTCCGGAATGCATAGCTCAGAAATATACTGTGGCGCCATTTCGTTGATAGCCTTAAACACCATCCAGCATAGCTTGTACTGGATCCTTTCCGGACACTTCGGCCAGTGAAGATTTCAGAGGTGTTCTAAAATGTGCGAAAACTTGGGTACCCCGGTGATTAGCCTTGCTGCGACGTTGAACACTGATTGTAGTTTATCAATTTCGCATTTAGGTAGACTTGCATAGATGACGTTGCAATAGTCAAGATGCTCTGATTGTAATGCTTTTGTATCTGAATGTGTTTTATTAACATGTAATGCTCTGATTGAATCTGTGTTTTATTAACATCTCGTCGCGCTCACCCAGGGATCGTTGGAGCAAAATAAAGATAATGCTGTGATCATTGATTAGCCCTGTCTAGTTAAATTAATTTAAAAAATGACACCACATAGCGTACGTCACAAATATGAAGATGAACTTAACAACCCAACTCTGTTTAAACTCCTTGTACAAGCGTTCAAACTCGTAAGCGAAACCAAGGAAGAGCTTTCATTTTGTTACCGAGATTTTGTTGTAATTTGAATAACAAGCCGTCACTAAACCATTTTTTTGCTAAAACAGGTCTGAATCGGGTAAAGGACTAATAAATAACACAAAATGATTATTATTTTCACATTTTTACTTTTTGGATTCATACACTACGTATTGAACCATAACGGGAAACGTACACATATTTACTATTGAGCAGAAGTTTTATGAATTAACAAAATTATTTATATAAAATAGTATATAATTATCAAAGAAAGGCTACTTTGTGGCTTGACACTTTAATCAAATGAAAAGTTATTTTGTTTTTAACCGCTTTGTTAGGTTTATAATACAGCATTATAGAAAACTAGTCTAGGTACAAACATTAATAATGTACAAAATATAATATTAAAATTAAGCGAGAGAAATCATATTAGACGAGGAAAGAGCTTCAAAGAGGGTGTGGTGGGGTGGGACAAGGGAGGGTGGGGGTTACATAGTTATAATATCAATTTATTTATGCCCATTAAATAAGCTTTTACATTGTGTTTTTTGTTGTTGTGTTTGTCTCCTTTTTTCAAATATAGGCACAACTTTACTTATCTACGGATAAAAACATGATTGTACCTTCCTTCTCATGGACTGGAGTCAACTGCGCCAACAACCTTGCCAAATGCATGCTGATCGGGTAGGACCGACGTTTATTTCTTATATTAACTGCTGTAATGTCATACGATTTCAGAGAAATGCCTATTCGGTTTATTTTTGTGGTGCCATTGTTTTGAAATATATAGATGGTGCTTAATCAAAGCTAGACAATAACAACCAGTAATTTATATTTACTATTGAATTTTTTTTTATACATACATGGATAGTTACATAAAATATAGAAATATGTAGAAAAAATATTGAAATAAATGTACATAATTAAAAAAAATCCCACGAAGGCGAAGCCTGAGTGTGGGTATTATAAGTATTTTTATCTTATTTCCATGGTTTAAGTGGGGATACAATATCAAATATAAATTTAAGTTATTTTAAAAGAGCTACTGTAGAGATGCAATACAAGAAACTAAATCATGAAATTTGTAAAAGTTTTAAAATAACACAAAAAATAAGGTAAATACTAGTTTTTAAAGAAGACATCTTAAAAAGTGAATTAGCAGACAAAGCATTACAAACAATAAAATATATCCGCTGTTTTGTATGTATGTAAAACAAATAAAAAATAATCTCTACATGGATATAAATGTTACAGAGAGCTTTGCTAAAACTTATAAGAAAAAAATATCTAGTTCAGTGTTTTTTAGCCAAGATTTGAAGTACTTTTTAAAAGATTGAAGGTTCACACACGTGTCCCTTTTAAAGGTTGTACATAAAGAATTATACATTTTTGGAGCAATAAAGTTAATATGCCTTTGGGCCAACCTGGTTTTGCAGTGAGGCACAGCATATTCACAAGCGCCATGTCGTTGGCTGGCACGATTTGAATTTTTAATAAAGTTGTTTGGTCGCGTATAAATAAATTTAAGACATTGAGCACTATAGGTCTGCTTAAGGTCCAAAATTTCAGTTTCTTGGAATAATTGTTTAGAGGGATAGGATTTAGTTTTTTGGTACATTATTTTAATAATTGATTTTTGGGCAATTTCTAATGGTTTTACATGATTGTTGAAAGTTCCGCCCCAGCCAATTATTCCACAGGAAAGAGATGAATGAACTAGTGAGTCATAAACTAGTTTCATGGTTTTTATATTTACTACATTAATCATTCTTTTAAAAATATATTTTAGGTATCTCAATTTGTTAACAGTTTTTCAATATGGCTGGTCCATTTAAGTTGACAATCTATAGTTACACCTAAATACTTAATAAGTTTTCCAGATTTCATCTCCTCACAGTTACAGAATTAAAATAACCTTTCTCAGATTAGCAACGATACCTAATTTGTAGCTATATTAAATTGTCTCCTCCACACAGCATGCTCAGAGATTATAAAGAACCTGAAGGAAATTGCAGTCTAAACGTTTGGGATGAAAATGATTTGAGCACACATGGTTTTCTGATGATGGTACGGTCAACGTGTTCCGACATCATGATAATTAATGTATTCGAAATTTACTAAAAGTTCAACCAGAAATCTGTTCATTCATTTGTTAAAAGCCAGCAATCCATTTTTTTAAATAAATTAGCAAACGCTCATTTTTTCCGTATTTTTAACTCTACAATATATAATAAATATTTCCCAGTTATTTTCACATAATTGAATATCAAGTTAAAACGCGTGATTTTAACCAACACATCAATAATTATCATGTGCCAGGCTCGCGCCATGTCGTATTGCTTATATGAATTCGTTAAAAGTGTATCACACACTGCATGACGTCATGATTACGAGTTGTTTGAAAGATGACGTCAGAAAATTTACTTGTCGATCGTGCAATTCTCTTAATGTCTGACATTTGTTTGCGCTGCCTTCAAGCTATCTGTAAGGTACTTGCATTTTTTTGTATTCAGATAGCTGATTACATTTTCTAAAATAAATTCCGCGATAATAACAATCTAAAATATTTGGAACTGGGTTATTTTTGTGATTGAAAAAAATTAACTTGAAAGCAAAATAAGAAAACTCTAGACCAACAAAAGACAAAAGGCAATACACAGTGCTCATATCTCATTGAGACACAACGCGTGGGCCTTTTCATAAATGTGCACGTGAATCAACCAAAATTGTGTTGGAGTTATTTTTCAATGGATATGCCGTGTCTAGTCTAATATTAGTCTATGGCTGTGATTGAATCTGTGTTTTATTAACATCTCGTCACGCACACCCAGGGAGCTTTAGAGTAAAAAAATATTTCATTCATCCAAATTACTATTTTTTGTTACGTATCTGTCTGTAATTCTGGTTCATTAAACACTCCATTTTTATGAACGAAAGAACTCGGATTTTTTTCGATTTTAAGTATAATTTTTGAAATTGAAACTGATCGTAATAAAGCGATGAACAGATAAAGTATCTACAAATAACATAATATTTTTTTACCAGATTTCATTTGTATACATTTATTTAGTACCGGCCTTAAATAATAAATATAAATTATTTTAATGATGAATTCCATATTTGAAATGTGGATTTCTTTAGATTATACTAGCTACCGACCCGGCTTCGCACGGGTGCAATTTGTGATGTGGCGTCATAAGTGCCCGAGTAATTTAGACACATGTACTCTCCGATCCATTTTTTGGCGCTTTGATATTTTATAGTTCCAAAAAGTACGTATAGTAATATTAAAATAAATAATTTTACTTTACATAATGTGTTTTGTTTACAATTAATATTTAATTGTAAACATACATTTTTTTACACGGCTTAGCGATTTATCCACTCAATTAGTTATATTAGCTGTAAATATCCAAGTTTTATCTTGGATCAGACTACACTGCCAGTAACTACAGAATGTCTTTATGTACACCGTTTACAGCTGTTTTTTCATTAGACAGCACAAACAGATTTTGATTAGAAATTGCGTGTAAAAGGGCTACGTATATTGTCCATATGAAAAACACTCAACCCTCAAATCTAATCCTATATATTATATAAACTTATAAATAGTTATTTAAAAGACAGTTTTAATAGAAATTGCAGTCGTTTAAATTGAGACGGTATATTCCTTGGTCTTAAAGGAATTAGGGGAAATATAATAAATTCTCTAGTTCCACATTGTATTATTTACGTTTTTTAAGATTTTACCGGCAAACGTGTATCATTACACAATAGGGTGTATCGATTTTTAACTTTTTTTTTGTTTTCAAATTCCAAGTTGAGAAAAAGTTGCTACTAGGTACCACAACTTACCACAAAAAGTTTTGGATTTAAAAAAAAAATCTTTAGGTCTCCCGCACAAGGCTTAAAGTTTTAATGTTTTTCAAAAAATATTAAAAAAAATTTAAATTTAAAAAAATAAAATCGTAACTTTTGTGTTCTGAACTCATTTTATGCCTTCTGTAAGAAAATTAAAATTAATTCCGGTGGTTTAAACTTAAAAAAAAAAACATGGTTCATATAGATATGTACACAAAATTTCATCAAAATTAACAAACTTTAGGGCTTGTGCGGGAGACCTAAAATCCATTTTTTATAAAAAAAAATCGTTTCTTACTTATTTTTATGCCCTAATATTACTGTTTTTTAACTTGGAATAAACACAAAAGTTACGATTTTATTTTTTTAAATTTAAAAAAAATTGGATATTTTTTGAAAAAAATTAAAACTTTAGGCCTTGTGCGGGAGACCTAAACATTTTTTTAAAAATCCAAAACTTTTTGTGGTAAGTTGTGGTACCTAGTAGCAACTTTTTCTCAACTTGGAATTTGAAAACAAAAAAAAAGTTAAAAATCGATACACCCTATTACACAATTTGAGTGGATTAAGGTTCGGAAAAAAATAATAAGAGACCCTACTTTCAACACGAATTATGTGGGGGGAGTCCAGAGGACTGTAAGGAATTATGTCGGAGGAGTCCAGAGGACTGTAAGGAAATATGTGGGGGGAATCCAGAGGAATGTAAGGAATTATGTGTGGGGAATCCAGAGGACTGTAAGGAATTGAGATTTTTTTTCTATGTAAATATAAATTAAAGACTTTGTTTTCTTCAATTTACTGTAAGATTTTCGGGGTAAAATAAAAAATTAACTTTTTACACAATAGCATTTACATTGTGCGACGCACAAAGGAATTAACTTATTTCAAATGTTAAAGCTTAATTCATTTTGCCTCGGGTCATTAGTAGATGTATCCAAAGTAATTATGATCATATTGATTTATCTACGAAAATAAATAAATAAATTTATTAAAAAAAATTTACTTACTTTAGATTTAATTGGTAGACAAACTTTAAGAATTACGTAAATAAAAGCAGATGAGTCGGAAATTTAAAATACTTTTCTTTATTCTTAATATCAGTATTTCTATTTAATTTTTTGACTACGAAATTGGGCACATTCCCGTATTATGGTAGTCTAAATTTGTGTACATAATTTTATTTATACAATACCTGTTAATTTGTTAAATATACGGTTTTGTTAAATAAAAAGTACACGTATAATGAGGAAATCCACAGTAAGGAACTGAAGTGAAAAATGTTTTGGCTTTAAAATGTATATACTTAAAGAACTATATACTGAGATTACGCTCAGGTTTCTTTCTGCACATTCGGAGAGAGTGTCAAAAAGTGGTTGACTTTCAAATGAACCTCCCGTAGTTTGCAAGCAAGGATATGGCAATGGAGTTACCGGAAAGGCTCCTGAATTGAATTTCTCAGGTAAAAAAATCAGCGTAAACTTTCAACGACATAAATCTTGTGTCGGGAAAATGAAATACTTTGTGAATTTATGATACATTTATAATTTATGTTAGTTTTTTTGGTATTGCTGACTACTTGTGAGCTCAAATCCCACGCTAGGATCTAACATCATTATGACGATGTATTCAGGGCAATGGGTAATGGTTAGTAAAAGAGAAGACTTGTTATTTTACATGTAATTCATCAACAATGTCAGCGGCCAAATGCCTATGTTGAAAGTGTTATGAATAGATCAATTGAAACGAAAATATGGGCACAATCAACAAATATATGAATCCACTGCTCTAATGCTTTCAGGAAGACTGAGTAATCCAAATTCTGCTGCCGATATCGAGGCTTTGAGTTCACAATAAGTGACTTATAGACACGACATTACAAACAACAATGTAGTAAAACGTTTTTAATTTGACATTTCATTTCATGACCATATAATATATATTTGTTAAGGTGACACAATACCCTGATAACGGGGATTTGCCCCGACGCTCACATTTTAATTATTTCTGATGAACTTATTACTAAAATCTTAAATGTTTCTAGAGGGATTTCTAGGGATGCAAGTTATTTATATTAAAGATTAATAAAAACAGGACCTTACCATTAAACATATTATGTAAAAAGGTATGTACATTTTATTAAATGTAAAATGTTGTAAGATAAGCGGCAAGCACCAGATTTTATTTTTCTAGACGATGAATTAAAAACTTTCCGATGAATCCCTCTAGAAACATTATAGATTGTATTAATGTATTCATAAGAATTAATTAAAATATACCACTCGGAAATATGCAATTTCTATACCACTAAAGGAAATATCGCTGTAAGTTACTTTAATACTGCAACGCACGTAACTGTATTCGTGTGCAGGTGCTGAAGTGCTTACACCGTTATTGTTCAGTATCGGCCAGAGCTTAAGCCGGAAAGGTCGTGTCACTCCCGGTCCGAATGTACGGTGAATTCTTTTACGTATTTATTTATTTAATCAAACGATTACTTTTAAATCTATTAGTGAAATTTTCTGTTTTTTTATAATTTGACTTCTTCCACAATTAATTAAAGGTTTTTTGTATGTTTCACCAATACAAAAGAATACATTATTTTTTAGAAATGATTTGTACTTTAAATATGCACAGTGGTCAAGTTCCAGAGAAAATTGGACATTGATAAAAAAAATATGAAAACAATTCTTAAGTTTCTTTATTTCAATGGTCAAATATTATTTTCAGTAAAAAGTTTCGCTGTTATGTGTGATTGTTATTTGTAATTGTCACGCCTAAAAATGATTATAAATTAGAACTTTTTTTTCATATAAAAAGTATTTCAAATATAATTATTACAAATAATGTACATATTTTCTTTATACATTTAACAAAAAAATGCTTTACTTTAAATTGCAAGCTGATTTTTCAATAATTCACAGGTTCTGCCCTAGTAAAAGATATTACACAAAGTGATAGGTATAAAATTTTGGGATAGCAGAACACAATAGAAGTTTTATCCCGAACAAAATTACGGCACCAAGAAAAATGCTTAACGGATTGGACAAGGTACTACTGAAATACACAAATAAAATTATATTTTTGGGATAATTTTTCTACAGAACATAATTGTACAATGTCAGTTTAAATCATTTTATATATCTACATATATATGTAGGTATATACATATATGCGCAGTCGAAAAACTTGAATTGAGCAAATTGAATTTGGAGTACAATCAGTAGATTAATTTTGGTTTCCAGTGACATGTTTTTATTTTTACCGAAATGCATTTTTTACACCAAATAGGTAAACTTAGGGATTGCTGGTGAATGTAAAGTAAGCGTTTCATTTGTAAAAATATTATATTTTTCTATTTTTATACTGTTGCGTATGTGGAACTTATAATTTTGATATCAAAATAACAATGTAAATATGTACCTATTAACTTCCACCTATGTATTGTAAGTTCTTCCCTTCCCACAGTGAGTTTTGAGGTTATGTTATTTTCATTAATTTACTTATGGCACAATAATCACTTAGCTTTTCAACTAACGCTTTTTAATATTTAAAACTTAGTGCGTTTATTCTTTAATTAAAAAGTTTTTTGTGTTTTTGAATCACTATTATTATTTTGCGGTTAGATTATAAGGATCGCGGAAGAAAACTGATTGTAACACTAAAGTTGTCCATGGAAAAGTTGTAAAATAACTGTAATGTTTAAACTATTTTTTGTGTAAAAGTTTTATTGGTAAAAATATTATATTTTCCTATTTTTGTACTGTTTCGTATGTGAAACTTGTAATTTTGATACCAAATACCAATGTAAAATTGTACCTATTAACTCCCATCTATTTATTGTAAGTTCCTCCCATCCTACAGCGAGTATTGTAACTCTATATTTAAGAAATGTTGTAAGAGCGATATAAAAAATTATAGACCTATCTCTAAACTTGACTGCATAGGAAGGTTGTTTGAGTCAATAATATATGACTGTATATTAGCTCATGTAAGTAAATATACTATCACTGAGCAACACGGGTTTTTCCCTCGGCGTTCCACAACAACTAACCTTCTCGAATACTCCCAGTATATCCGCGATAGCATCGAAAAACGTTTACAAGTAGATGCCATCTACACGGATTTTTGCAAAGTATTTGACTAGTTAAATCAATCATTACTCATCAAGAAGCTGGAAAAGTTTGGCATAAAAGGAAATACTTTGAAATGGTTCGAAAGTTACATTACAGAAAGAAAACTGCAATTGGTTGTAGGAGGGTACTCCGCGGATCTTTTTACTGCAACATCGGGAATTCCACAGGGCTCGCATCTTGGACCTTTGCTATTTTTAATCTTTATCAACGACATAATTTTAAGAATAAAAACATCAAAATATCTCCTGTTTGCCGATGACCTTAAGTTGTACAAAAAAATTACATCATTAGAAGATTGCACCGATTTGCAAAAAGACTTATCATCACTTCATGAATGGTGTACACTAAATGATTTATATTTTAATGAAAACAAATGTGCCGTAATTTCATTCACAAAGAACATTAATAAATTCTCAAACACATATCACATTAACAATATCCCTTTACTAAACACAACTTCAATCAAAGACTTAGGCGTGACATTTGACTCGTCACTTAGCTTCAATAAACATGTAGATACAATTTCGAAAAGTGCATCACAAGTATTAGGATTAACGCTAAGAATCACAAAATGTTTTAAAAGTACAGAGTTAACTTTAACATTATATAAATCAATTGTGCGAAGTATTCTCGAATACGCATCAACAATTTGGTCTCCCAATTATGAGATTCATAATTATAGGATTGAATCCATACAAAGGAAACTAACCCGTGTAATTGCTTATCGTGAAGGTTTATCTGGTCAATTTGGAACATATAATGACCGAATTTTGCACTACAAACTACACTCACTGACGGTCAGACGTAAACTTTCTGACGTACTGCTCCTACACAAACTTATACATGCATCAGTTGATACACCAAACATTTTATCCCAAATTAACATCAATATTCCATCAAGAAAACCAACAAGGAGGATGAAAGACATTTTCTATATTAAAGCCTACCACACAAATACAGGATATTTTTCCCCTGTACCGCGAACATTAAGAAATTATAACATTATACATGGCTTTAATAATGAAATAGACATTTTTAATGACCAATTTAAACACTTCAAAAAAAATGTATTACCTTTAATCATATTAAGCTTGTGATGAAACCCTTTATTTAATGAGAAGCAACATTGTACCTACCTAATCAGTGTCTCACCAGTACAGGTGTGACAATAACAAATCGTTTATGAACATATTTGTACTTACCTTTTACCCATTCTTATTTGTTATTTACTTCTACATATTTAGCTTATTCATTTTGTTACTATTTTTGTTATTATCATTTTGTTTTTATTATTTTTTTAAACATCCGTGTATGTAAATTCTTGGGCACCATGCCTGTTATATGTACTTAAATAAAAATAACTCATCGGGATTGCTTTAGCAAGAAATAAAAAAATAAAAAAATCATTAATATTTAAAAACATCTGAATTTTTTTTTCAGCTTTCATTGGCTCCTATCAAAAGTGTCTACCAAATAAATATACATTTATTAACCAAGAAAGGATTTGTGATTTATATTTTTTTGGGATCCCTTACAATTTTTTTCACTGTACGTAGATACTATGAATTTCCAAACACCATCCAAATTATGCAATTCATTAACTAATGCTAACAATAATAATTATTATTATTATCGTACAGAAATTTATATTTATAAAACTTGTCCGTGTGAAATCAAACCATGTCAAACTGTACAATATTTGGTCCGGCGCGGTGAGCAAATGAAACATGATACGAAATGGTTTGGTATCTGGATCCGCCCACTTAAAGCGCGTACACGCCCATAACTGATATTTTTATTATATGTTATATAAACTGATCCCCTGATGTAAAAGCTGAGTTTCCGACCTTGGCGCACCTGTGCTCGCGCCGCCATTTTAAAAAACTGGCTGAAATCAGGCCAAAATCTATTTTTCCCAAATACCTCATTTCCAATGCAAATCTCGGCTAAAGTATATTAACAAGTATAATAGAACATAAAATAACCTACAACTTTTGTGAACACAAATTTCTTCTAGCTCTAATAGGTACCGAGGTAGAAAGTCGTAAAGGTGGGTATATTTTTGAAAAAACAAGTTTTTTGCGCGACTAGGTTTGGTTTTTTATAAATACCTCGTTTCCAGTGGAATTTCATGAAAATTTTATTGATACCAATTATGTAGAACATAAAATTTCAAAAAAAGTTGTGTAGTATTTATGTTTATATAGTTTTTTTTACCGATATAAAGAATTAACAAATCTAGGTAGGTACGCACAGAAAATCTATCACGGTTTATTATCACGTTATTAGATTTTTGTTTGCATTTTTAAATACATACATCTATAAATTTACTAGAGGGCACTTCGGTATGGGGGGGGGCTACCCCCCCCTCCATTCTACTCTTCCCCTCCTGGATTGGTTTATCTGCATAACATTTGTGAGGGTATCGAGTCATTCTGTGGGATTGAATCAGGAACGTCAGAGCAACATGTAGAGATGAGGCCTACAAGAATTAAGAGGGATGATCGAGACGTTCAAACTCTCATTGATTGGTTTGCTTGCCATGAACCATTTCCTAATACAAACGTGATTATGTCTATTAGCAGTGGCACAATCGGGGATAGCAAAGTCACTTTTCACATGGCTGAAAAGATGGGGAAATTAGCTATGTCTAAAGTTATCAACCAGACCTTTGGAAACCTACACTTAAAACGTAATGATGCGATAGTTTCTCTTGCGGCGGTGACCAGCAGTGTCAAAAATCAGGGTGTAACTATGGCAATAGATCCATTAATGCTATTCCATCATATGTGTATTGCCAAAAAGTCTGAAAGTGAACTTAAAGAATATTTTCAATATGAACTCTCTCCTGTACCATTGTCTCTTTTCTCAGAGGAAAGCATGCGCAAAGGGACGAAGTCTATATTTTATTCATCATTCAACCCTCTTCCAAATAATACAGAACTGGGAAGCAGTAAAATACACGTAATTAATGAAGGATTTTTACTGCACAAAGATGTATGGGGTCGTGCTCAACCTTTTTCAGTAATTTTCCAGCAATATGTCAGGTATGTACAAAATCATTATGGATCCAATGCAGTAGTGGTATTCGATGGATACCCAGATTCTATGGAAAAGAAAAGCACTAAAGGGGTGGAAAGAGCACGGCGTGCCAGAGTTACAACTTCTGCTGAAGTTTTGTTTTTTGAAAGCATGCACCCACAAGTGCCACAGGAAAAGTTTCTGGTAAATGAGAAGAACAAGTCTCGTTTTATTTCCCTACTCAGAACCTCATTTGCATGATCCCACATAACGACATTACAAGCTGAAGAGGATGCTGATGTTCTCATAGTGAACACAGCAAATTCGTTGTCATCTCAACATGATGTAGTCATAATCGTTGGTCAGGATATTGATCTGCTGGTACTCCTCACAGCTCTCTCACCTCCCAACGTATATTACCAAAAAGTTGGAAAAGGTAAATCACCTAACGCGTTGTACTCGAACAAATGTTTTAAACACATTGAAATAGTTGAAAACATTTTATTCCTTCATGCCATAAGTGGTTGCGATACAACTGGAGCTCCGTTTGGTCAAGGCAAACATAAATTTTGTAATATTCTTCTCAAGAACTACTCAGTGAATGAACTTGTTTGTGTATTTCAAGACCCAAAAGCAAAGACAGAAACAATCACTTTGGCTGCCGAAAAACTATTTGCACTTTTGTATGGCGGCAACGAGATATCAAATTTGGAAAATTTAAGGTACATCATTTTCGTCAAAGGAGTAAAAAGAACAAATTCTATTTATCCAGGCTACCACCCACCAAAGATGCAGTCCAGCAACACCCTTCAAGAACATACTTGCAAGTGCAGATTTGGCTTGGTCACGATAAAGATCCGACTGAATGGGGGTGGAAAAAGGATGCTGTTGGGTTACTTACTCCAGTAACAATGTTGAAGGAAGCTGCACCTCAGGCCTTGCTGAACTTCATATCATGTCAATGCAAAAAAGGTTGCGCTGGAAAGTGCACCTGCAGAAAGTCGGGTTTGAAATGTTCCCTACTCTGCATTCATTGCAATGGCAACTCCTGCGAGAATGCTGTAGAAGCCTTCGTTGATGACGATGACGAGGAATATGATGACCCAGTCGCCACAAATTTGGGTGATAAGACAGATGAAGAAGGTATTCAGGGCCAGAAGTAAGAAACTATAGTCAAGGGCTCGTACTTCTGTCTAAACTGATCTACCATTAATTTTATTTTTTGTTATGCTGACAACTTAACTAATAAAGAAAAGAATGTCAATAAATGTTAATTTTACGAAAATACCTTTTTTTTTTTTCTTTATGTACATTATCATCTTAATTGTATTAATAATCTTAAATGTATGTTGTGATTACGTTGATAGGCATGTCAGACCAAGCTGCGAGCACAAATGTAGTGGCTTGGCCTATTTTAGTGGTCTTCCCATTGGGAATTTATGGCGACTGATATGCTGAAATAGTCTATCTACTATATTTATAGCTAGGTCTGACACAGGCATGACGATTGTTGTCAACGTATATGTTCTTAGAACAATAATTGTTAAAGAAAAATAAAATCAAGGAATGCCAAGTTTAAAACACCTAACCTCTGTTCAATTTTTGGCCTGGTTTTGGTGGATTAGAGTTTGGATACGTAATAGAGATAAAAAATATAAATTATATACCTATTTCTTTAACGAAATTTTATTTTCTACAAAATTATTATCAATAATTTTTTCACAAAATTTTACTGGAAACGAGGTATTTATAAAAAACCAAACCTAGTCGCGCAAAAAACTTGTTTTTTCAAAAATATACGCACCTTTACGACTTTCTACCTCGGTATCTATTAGAGAAAGAAGAAATTTGGTTTTACAAAAGTTTTAGGTTATTTTATGTTCTATTATACTTGTTAAGATACTTTAGCCGAAATTTGCATTTGAAATGAGGTGTTTGGGAAAAACTAGATTTTGGCCCGATTTCGGCCAGTTTTTTCAAAATGGCGGCGCGAACACAGGTGCGCCAAGGTCGGAAACTCAGATTTTACATCAGGGGATCAGTTTATATAACATATAAAAAAAATGGGACTACCGGAATTACTTCGATCGCGAATCGCTAATTGCACTGGCCTATGTTAACTAGATGAGAAATATAAAAATTCAATGTCTCAAAACATTTGAGTTTTTATTTTTTATTATAGGCTAATGAATCGGGTAGGCTCCGATTGCGAATGATATTATCCATGGACGCGCCTTTTTTTTAAATTTCCTCTATCCTCGTCGATGGTGTGTGTGATGTAGACGATTTACACGAAAAACAAATTTTGACATATATATGGTTAATATTATTTAAATCTAGTGGGTGGTTTATTTATGCGGTAATTATTCGGAATCGCTGGACACGGATAATACGAAATATTTTTAAATAAAACCTTCTGATTTACCTTTATTACTATAAAAGGAATCTGACTGCATTTGTGAAATTTTTAATTTTAGCATTTTAATTTTTAATTACGTAAAATGAAAATTCGCTTTCGTAGTATGGGATGACAGCTGGAATGGTTTCAGTTGACAACATTTTCTTTTGTTGGTATTCCTGATACGAGTGGCAAGATTTTTTACCACATGCAAATACTAGGTAGGTACTGTTTTAGCCAAACTCGAAAAATAAAATAAAGATATTTAGGTATGTTTTATAAAATAGAAAAATTAAAAAAGGTGAGGTTATTATAGGTTAGGTTGGATTATTATAGGTTAGGTTGTTTTATTATTAGGATTTAGGTTAGGTTAGGTTAGATTGGATATTACAGGTTAGGTTAGGTTGGATTATTGTAGGTTAGGTTCGATTATTATAGGTTAGGTTGGATTATTATTAGGATATTGGTTAGGTTAGGTTAGGTTGGATTATTATAGGTTAGGTTAGGTTAGGGTGTATTATTTAGGTTACGTTCGATTATTATAGGTTAGGTTGGATTATTATTAGGATATAGGTTAGGTTAGGTTGGATTATTATCGGTTAGGATAGGTATGTTGGGTTAGGTTGGGATATAGGTTAGGTTAGGTTAGGTTGGATTATTATAGGTTAGGTTCGATTATTATAGATTAGGTTGTATTATTATTAGGATATAGGTTAGGTTAGGTTAGGTTGGATTATTATAGGTTAGGTTAGGTTGGATTATTATCGGTTAGGTTAGGTATGTTGGGTTAGGTTAGGATATAGGTTAGGTTAGGATTTAGGTTAAGTTAGTTTAGGTTTGATTATTATAGGTTAGGTTACTATAGTTTAGGTTAAATAAAACAATAATTATAATAATACCTAACTATAAATAATTTAAGTTTTTTAAGTAACATAAAAATATTTTATTTTTCGAGTTTGGCCAAAACAGTACCTAACTAGAATTTGCCTTCAGAAATGATTCAAATTCTAGCCACTCGTATCAGGAATACCAACAAGAGAAAATGTCATCAACAGAAATCATTCCAGCTGTCATCCCATACAACGAAAGTGAATTTTCATTTTACGTAATTAAAAATTAAAATGCTAAAATTAAAAATTTCACAAATGCAGTCAGATTCCTTTTATAGTAATAAAGGTAAATCAGAAGGTTTTATTTAAAAATATTTCGTATTATCCGTCTCCAGCGATTCCGAATATTTACCATTTATGCTTCTGCCTAATTAATTCTTGGTAATTGCGTTAGTTTTTGGTTTTGTTACTTATTTTATGATTTTATTACAAATTTGAATCGAATTTATAGATTTATCTTATTTTTCACGATTAATACGGGAGATCGAAGCATTGATTTTACGAAAGACGATTGGCAGTGTAAACAAACGCTTGAAAAAAAAAATTACGACACGATGTTGTCCTTAGAAAATAGCATTTATTCTTCAGCATCAGGTATTATAAAATTGCAAATGAGAATTATCAAAGTCACACAATTTTTTCTCAATGGTTCTTGTGAATTATTGTTATTTTTGTTGATCCCTAAAGCCTTGCAACGTGCATCTCGAACTGTCAGAATACATTTTTGTTGTTTGTTTTTGGGGTGTTATGCCGTGTTGCGCTAACTCCTTCTTTAGCCGACGTTTCGGACAGCATTACAGTGTCCATCATCAGGGCAGATCCGGTAGATCCGAAGATGTGTGTCCGAAACGTCGGCTAAAGAAGGAGTTAGCGCAACACGGCATAACACCCCAAAAACAAACAAAAAAAATGCTTTTGGCCGTGAGAATCTAAAAACTTACCTGTAAGAATACAGATTTCATATAAATTCGCGATTTTTAAATGTATTTCAAAATAAAATACTGTTTTAGGATTAACGAAAGTATGTATTTCTCCCTCTCAATGCCCTACTCCACGCTCTTTAAAGGACTTTAAAGGGGTTTTTTTAACGACACAAAATTTTCATTTTCACATTTCCGGGTTACGAATAACTTGACAATATTTTAAAATCTTCTACTACCACTACAGTATGCAGAAAATGTTGGTTGTGTTGTGATGGAGGACTTATCCAGCCAAGGAATTGAACACACTACACCTGGGTTGGACCCAAACGGGATGCCAACTCAGCTACTGACCGGTCTAATATCCAACCTTACCTTACTTTACCGTCTACAGATGGAGTGAAACATTTTTATTTCATTTGAAGGGGAATATCTCTGAAAGAAAAGCCTGAATAAAATTGCGTAGCGAATGAATCAACTCATTGAAAGAAATAGCTTCTCAAGCATGTATCGTATAAGATAGGAAGAAGTCAGTTGCTGATCGAAGAACTACAACGTGAATATGGCACCTATTGATGATTACAAAAGAATCTGAGCGTGTGATGATTCGCATATTCGTGCTAATAAACACATGTTTTAATTGTTGTAACTCCATTGTGTAGGTTTAATGTTGCACATTTGTACCATTTAAATCATTAGATTGACCTCAAATTATTTATATAAAGCATTGGTTAATGGTAAAGATACCACTTGGACCCTAAACATCCATGATGATGTTGCTTCCACTAAGATTATCTGTGATCATTTTTTTTACTTGTAATTTTCTGGTAGCACTCATGTCGGCTGATGATATTCCAATGCTGGTAAGTGAGATATTTTGAAAATGTATTTTCTACCAATTTATAAATATATATATATATAAATACAAATCAATGACCTTCTTGATTTTAGGGTCCTGCAGAATTAACATTGGTAGGTTTCCAGCCGTGTGCAGAAAATGAAAATAGTCCTAATATGGCTTCAATTCAACGAATGAAGGTAAACCGGACTTTAGAATCATTAAGCGGTTATATTCTACTCGACGTAGACTTTGATGATACTGTGGGAGTAAGTTGAACTGATTTATTCTCGTAATATATAATATAAGACAAAAAATTTCTTCCACATAAGATTATTTTTTTTAATTTAGGTAACTTTGAACATCGCTAAGTGGGGGGATGGGGGCTTTAAGCCGAATTACTATATTGAGAGTAACCCATACGCGTGCAATTTTTTCTTCAAGTGGGTTGCCAAAGGGGCCAAAGAGGTCTTGAGGAGAGCGGGTCGTCCACCTCAGTGTCCAGTCGCAAAGGTAAGTAGATACAGGTCGGTAGCATAATATAGCACTTCCTCCTACTTACAACTCCACCAGCATCGACGGCCTCTGTGGTCAAGGGGTGAGACGCTCGGGTCACGCTGGAGGTCACGGGTTCTAATACCGGCGTGCGCAAGAAAATTTTATTCGAATAAATAATTTGTGATATTTCATAAACCACTCATTTAAAATGTTTATAAATACTTCAAACCGTGATGCACTTATAATAGTTTTGAACGTCTCAATCTGCGTTGGATAAATATTCTTCTTAAGTGAACCATTTTATAATTTGAAATACTATTTTTACTAAATTTTTAACACTATCCCTTGCAAAAAAAATTATTTCAAACATAATGTTAAAATTAAGGAAAGGGCTTTTACCGGTGCACTCACCCAAATTCGAAGTAAATGATTTAACCAAACCATTTAGACGACATATTTAAGGATAAGTGTATATTTACTTGTATTGTGAAATAATTTGCAAAATTACTGTCTCGACACAGGCTAGCCTAGTGGGTTATGAGAAACCTCTACTTATAACTATGTTTTTCTTTACTCCACATATGCTTCAGTCTACGCTCTATATATATATATATACAATGCTATGCTATACATACTATGCTATGCTGTACACACTGCGCTCTGATTTCCTGACTGTATTAACGATTAGGGTTCGATAATGCTTTGAATAAACTACGACATCAGTCGTATGTTGACCGCCAAAGAGCTCACATTTAAATAACCAACCCTGCGCAGAAAAGTAAAATTCGCTAAAGTAAGGCAATGGTTTGCAGCTCAGTCCATTTTGAAACCTTTCTGTGAAGAATCTGAATGTTCGTTTTTATCCGAACCACCTAGTGTAGCGACGCTAAAAATGAGTGATATGGCTAAATTATAACACATTTGTTAAAGGGTCTAACTAAATAGTGTAACAAAATATTCAATTTTGGAAACCAGTTCGATTTTTTTTATTACCGATTTGGGGATGTTTTGTACGCAGTCAGCAATTTGCGCGTCATTATAAAAATGACTAGCAATTCATAAGCAGGTTTTATTTTCGGGTCTAGAGGAGTGTATTACAATACGAGTTGCCTGTACCCTGTCAGTTCATTTAATAACAAATCACAGAAAGGGAGCAAAGCCATCTCTCAGCTCCGCGCAACATGATTTGTTTCCTTTTCCCAGATGATCATCAATTTGTCTATTTATTTGGATGTCTATGGACAGACGGATTTCTTACAAAATATTGACACTTTCGTATTTTTCCAGGGAAGGCTGGAAGTGAAAAACTTTCTCGTAAATTATGACGAATGGCCAAAGAGCATGGTGTATGGAGAGTTCAGAGGAACACTACTATTCACAAAAAATAACGAAGAACTTATGTGCTTCCAGTGGTTTCTCTCATCTAAACCAAGACATTTTTTTGGATGAAATGCTAAAAATTTGCATTTTTTTACTATGTATGTTTTGTAGATTGTTAGAAGTAGTCCAGAAATTGGTAGTAGACAGATACGCTAAAAAAGCAGCTTCATTAGAATACTGATTTAGTCAAATATTTTTGCTATCTTTTGAATCTTACTTTGAAAATAAAGAAAATGCTATGAAATTAAACCTGTGTTTTATTCATCCCACCATGCACACCGAGGGACCGCTGAAGCCAAAAACGAAATCTTTTAATTATCCAAAATACTAATTTCAGTTATGTGAACTGGGATTTTCTTTGTATTTAAATGTAATTTTCAAAATAACTGCTCCGTAACAAAGCAATGAATCGATGAATTCGATGATTCGAGTACCAACAAATAACATAATATTTTTTTCCAAATTTATTTTCTATACATTTCTATAGTAGGTACATTTAAGTACCTACTTTTAATATTATAATACTTTTTTACCTAAAATTATTTTAATGATAAATTCCGCATTTGAAATGTGTATTTCTTTTGTTTAAATTCCTTAGGGTTAATCTTGACAAAGAAAGCTGGACTTTGTGATTTTTCAAATGAACGCTCTCTCCATTACCTATCCTACAAGTATAATATTCCACAATTTTTTACAGGTTGTTTTTTTCATAAATTTTCTAAACAACAGCTTTTAGAGATTGCAAGGAACACATTTCTTTCAATTATGAGCGCTTAATTCGTACTGTTTGAGTCAAATAAATATGCTCACATTGATAACATATTATTAAAATAAAAAAATTAATTCTTTTCTTCAGTTTTCATTGAGAGCCAAACGTAAGTCTTATGTAAATAAAGTCATGAGAGGTGGAAACATGGTTTACGTGCTAACTGCGAAGAGCTCACAGATTCTTACATTTTAAAAAAACCTCTATAAATAATGTAATGGTCTATTAGTTACTCACCTCATTTAGCTGCATTTATCTCCCTTTAAAAAATTGCAAAACCTTTTTCAACGCTGCAGCAAGACTTATCACTGGCGTATCTAAATATTCCCATATCTCAAAAATCTTCGTTGGCTCAAATTTCCTGAAAAAATCCAGTTTAAGCTCTGCTGGATGGTAGTAAATCACTTAACAGAATGGCTCCGGCTTACCCATCGGAAATGTGTATTCCGGAAAATATCAATTCACGACAACCCCGAGGTCATCAGCGTCATCAGCTATCGGAAGGTTGAAGGAACCAAATTACACACTTAATGCTTTCAGAGTGTCAGGATGGACAGGATGAACACGTGATTAAAGAATGATCGCAGACTCGACAGAATTCAAATTACAATTTTGACTTCTGGCGAAGTCTTGCCTTGACCTGACTTCAATTTTTTTCTTTGACTATCCCTATTTTTGTCCTTGCTTTAAGATACCATTCTTTACTCTTTAAATTACATTTTTTTTTATATAATTTCTAGGTATTGTTTGTAAATTGGACCTACGTCCGTTAGTAAAAAAATAAATACAAATTAAAATAAAACCTACATTTTCAGTTATAGGGGCATCGGTAGTATATAAATTATAAATTGGGCACCAGTGTTAGTTATTTTTAAACGTCGGGTACCAGTGCCAATAGTCAGTTATGACGGGAGCGCCCGTAGGCGGCGTGGTTTTGTATGGGCACCCGCTGAGGGCTAACATGGTTTTGCTAGCTCAAGATGGTAGAGGCGTAAACAGTTCGTGGCTTAAACCTTAAGCTTTGGTTGGGAGTTCCATCAAGGTTACATAAACAAAATTCATTTTACAAAGAACATCATTAATTGGCTGAAATCACATATGGGGCTCTAAGTCATGGACGCTACAGGAGTGAACTGGCTCTCCTTGTGTCTTGGTTCGTTAGATAAACATGGGCACACTTTGTGGGAAGATTAGAAGTAACTTCAAGTTTGGAAAGGCAGATTGTATTAGCTGGACACGAATGCCGTGACCAAAATATGTCGCCGGGAGCGACGCACGTCGGCATTTTGGGAATACTGGCGATGTGTTTTCACTCGAATGCGATGTAAACAATTGTAATAATTTAGCGACGCGGTGTTGTTGTTATGGAAGTTGAACTTGAGTATGGTTGGCTTAGTGCCCTAATGCGAGAGGTGTTATCTTCACTACAAAGGCGTCGTCATATTATCAACACGCGTTTTAAAACAAAACACCACACGAGGGTCCGGACCGTGTTCGCTTTTCATAAAACAATCACTTGCCCTAAAGAGTCCTAAATTATTTAGTCTTTTAAAAGAAATATCATAATAAATGTAATATCAATAGTGCTATAGGGTCAAATAGCAAATGTTTAATTAATATCCAGTGCTTTTACTATAGTGTCATCTGCGCACAAAGACGTAAACTTTTTTACAATTTGAATTTAATCCATACCAACCTTCGATCCCGTTTTGTTACCAGGAGATATTCTATCGCGCAACAGACCACAAGTTACAAGTACAAAACCGTTTTGCGTGCAAAGTAAATCAATTCATCCTTCTGGTGAATAAAGAGGAGACCATCAACAGGGAGGTCACACAGTACCATTTCCGTTCCTTTACCATTCATTTCGAAATTTTCGAAACACTCGTCCTTCGCAGGATTCGCGTTCATGTTCATGTAGAAATTGTACTCACGATAGATTCAACAGTTTCAATAATCGATAAAAAAAGAAATGTCTTGCCATATTAGTAGATTTAAGAAAATCTTTCGACACCGTTAATCATAATTTACTCATTAAAAAAATAACTCGACTGGGCTTCAAAAAAGACACACTAAAATTACTATCAAACTATCTTAAAGACAGAAAACAAAAACAAAAATTGGGAATAATTATAGTTCAGAGACACAGATAAAAAACGGAGTTCCGCAGGGAACTGTTCTTGGCCTGATTTTATTCTTAATTTATATTAATGATTTATGTAGTTTTGTAATCCCTGGTAAAATTGTTTCTTACGCCGACAACACGGCAATAATAGTGGATGGTAATAATTGGACAGAAACTTTTTCGAAAGCAACTGTATGTATTTCATTTGTTTCAAAATGGTTAAAATACAACAAACTTGTCTTAAACTACAGCAAAACATTTTACTTACCTTTTTATAAAAACATACGAAACAAACCAAAAGAAAACCTTAAAATTAGAATCCATAATACAACTTGCAATCGAGAAATGTGCTTCCTGTGCAACGAACTCGCTAATGTCAAAAATATAAAATATTTAGGAGTATCAATAGATATTAATCTTAATTGGAAATCACATATTAACCAAACCACTTCTAAACTAAGATATCTTACCTACATATTTTATAGACTCGAGGTATCTTACCTACATATTTTATAAACGCTGAAAAATTGAAAATTATCTACTTCTCCCTGGTGCAATCTGCAATCACTTATGGCATAATAGGATGGGGTGGTGCACCTGATAAATTTATTAAGCCTCTACAAATATTTCAAAAACATATAATCAAAGTCATATATAATAAAAATAAAACACTCTCGACCGACCTATTATACAAGGAATCTAAATTATTTAACATTCGTAAATTATTTATATTACAAACTATGAAATATTTATTTAAAAACAAAAATAAATGTAAACAGAATGAGCAAAAGAACAAATAATATATTTTACACCCCCCAAACCAATACTAAATTAATGCAGACACATAGCAGTTTCATTGGTCCTCGTACATTTAACCTTCTACCACTACAAACTCAAATGATAAATAAAAAGATAGAATATATTAAAGAGGTAAAATTATGGCTGAATGACGCAGATATTGAAACGCTTTTATTATAAATTTATTGATCCTTTCTACAACTCACTTGCTGAAACTTTATAAACTATTGTACATAATGTTTTCTCTTTACTTTTTATAATAACTATAAACAAAAAAAAAACTTTTTCTACTAATGTATATTATACTTTAGGGACTTGAAATATAGTAATCGTTTTATATTACCCACACTCAGGCAGTGCCTTAGTGGGTTTTCATTTCTTGTGTATACTATTTGGTTTTATATATTATGTTATTATATACTATCTATTAATATGTATAATATATGTAAAGAAATGAAAAAAAATAAAGTAAAAAAAATAATAATAATAATCATTTCAGTAAAAGATTATTTTCAGTTTTCAGTCCAAGAATATTGTAGGTAGGTACCTAGTTAATAATAATAATATACTATTATTATTATTAAATAATAATAATCCTACTGATCCCTCAATATAAATATTAAAAAAATCATAAAATTAATTAAATAATTATAATAGTACAAGATTTAATTATAATTATTTAATTTTATTTATTTTAAGATTTTTAAATATTTATATTGAGGGATCAGTAGGATTTATAGGTCCAGTTAGGAGTTAACCCTCTGATTTAGTAAAATTCTTATACCAGAAAGCTAAATTATGTCAATTAAAGGCAATCATGGAAAAGATCTATCTGACATTTGAGGAATTTCAAACTATTCAATGCGAATTATCAGATTTGGTTTCACTTGCGCGTGTTTGAAGAATTGTTTTTTGAGGTTGCGTCAGCACGCTATAATTACACTGCAAGTCCAAGTGATGATGATAACTATTTTAAAAAGAGGTAAAACGGGCTGTTCATGGCTCCAGATATAAAAATTTTACCATTTAGTGGGCACATTTGAGATTGATTCAGACCTTTGTGACGTCAGTTGTAACTGCAGTCGAAAAAAGCGACTCAAATTACGCGGTAAGACGTTTCTGGGGAGTCGAGGAGATTTCTAACGAAATTATTCAAAATGAAGAACAATGAATGCAAAAACATATTCAATCAACAGTTAACCGATATGTATGTGGTAGGTAAGTTGTGGCAATACCTTACAAAAATAAATTTCAAGTAGACATAGGGGGCACATACGGAAAAACATTTAAGAGATTTTATAACTTAGAAAAACGTTTCTCGTTAAATCCAAAATCAGCCTAACATTTTTGTTAATATATGAAGGAGTTTTTAGAGCAATGTTTCATGTCAAGAATTTCCAAATCATGTGGTATTCAACATTCTTATTCCTGACTCTTATCGAAGGAACGTACTTACATACGTCAAACGTCAAAATTCGTTCCACAACTAGTGGTTCGACCCACTCGTTGTTCTAGTGGAATGGCTTTTGACGTTTGGCGTATGTACCGTCGACGAGACTTAAGAAGAAGAATATCGATCAATGTATGTACTTTGAGCGGCATGGATTGGAGATTCGATACCCTGGAATCAGACTTGCGAACAGCACAGGTTTTGGTCGAAAAGGGGGTATGTTTGGTTATCATCTAGTTAAGGTAATTACCGTTATAAACTTCTGCTAGGCCGAATGTCAAAATGCCATTACTATTTATTTCCTATTTCGCGAGGATGGAGGTCTTCAGTTCTTTCTTGAGAGAGGTAAAGTCAAATATTTGCCACGTTCTTGTCGCCTTCGTATTAAAGACGTATTATAGATCGTCTTCATAATTTCATCTATCTTGCCATAGTCAGGATTGTGGGTTACTGCACTATTTTCTCGTGATTTACTTTTACGGTTTCATCCTCCCGGACAAATCAGTTTCAATGTATTATCTTTGCAAACCTGTAATATTGTGTCTTTTTTATAGATTTGTTCAATTTTTTGAATTTAAAATTTTTAACGATGTTGCTAAAAAAAATATAGGTGGTTGTATTAAAATTTCTTTAATAATTCGTTATGTTACCTCCTTCACAATTCAGTTTATAATTAATTTTATAATTAATTTTATAATTAAATTTAAAATTAATTTTGAAAATTATTTTACAATTCATTTTAAATATTTAATTAGCTCTTCTTATTTTATTATGAAGAAGTGTGTGTGTTGTATAAATGTACATGTGTTTAACTCATGCGATATGAAATGTAACGTATTTTATAAATAAATAATTCCATGTAATTGCTGTACCATTGTTATTAGAATAAAATAATGTTAACAAAACCGTCATACATTAATTTCATATAAAACGCCATCTGAGGCATTAAAAAAATAGTATTTAGCTGCAGTAAAGAATTCTAACTTTAACAAAAATACAATAGACATGTAACAAATAAGCGTAATTTCAAAAGTATTTATTGCAATTATATATTTTGTCCACACGCAAATGTATGGTTATATAAATAAAGCACGATATATTATGATAGGTTTTAATACACCATGGTCATTATGTCGATTTGATTTCGCCTATTTAGTGTTCGTAATTGATGATAAATATGGCCTTCCTGAAATTGTGCAGTTCGGCAATATTGCTTCAAGTTATTATATTCCTAAACGTTACCAAAGATACTTCTTCCGATACGCCACTGCTGGTAAGTTGCAAATAAAATTATAACTATGCTTTACATAGCAATATTGTAAGATGAGTTTAAATATAAGTACATAATTCCAAGACACTACTGAAATATTTTAAATATTAACTTCAGTGCCGGTTACTGCTAAACTGGATTAATTTTTTACTAAATAAATTATCATATTTGGTAAAAAACAGTCACTTATTATTATTTATTTGTGGTTTTTAAACAAAGGTTTTTTTTAATAATTAAAAAAACACTTATTTTAAAAAGTATAATTACTACCATTATGAGTTCAATTACATATAATAGAAAGTGGTTATGGGTACTAGTTAATCACAAAGCATAGTTCTTGCGTCACGGAATCTGACTCAATCTGTACAAATTGATCACGGTATACAAAGAAAAGAAAAATTCTCATTTAATTTTTGGTAGACGATTATTTTTTCTCGAAACACAAGACTGTTACGCATGTTTTTATGTTTATTAAATTCAGATATCCATTTTTTATTTTTCGGACAAATGATAAATATTATTTATTTGCAATAGCAATTACTAACCATTTTTTGTTATGTACACATTAACATAAATGTATTTATGTTCTTTGGTAAATATAGATTAAATGCTAAAATTAAAAATTTCCCAAATGCAGTCAGTTTCCTTTTATAGTAATTAAGGTAAATCAAAAAGTTTTATTTGAAAAAATATTTCGCTTTAGCCGTGGTCAGCAATCCCGAATAATTACCTTTACATTTTATAAAACATGTTATTTTTTGGTTAGTTTTTAGATTCTCACGGCCAAAAGCATTTTTGTTGTTTGTTTTTGGGGTGTTATGCCGTGTTGCGCTAACTCCTTCTTTAGCCGACGTTTCGGACAGCGTTGCAGTGTCCATCATCAGGGCAGATCCGGTAGATCCGAAGATGTGACACAAACACATCTTCGGATCTACCGGATCTGCCTTGATGATGGACACTGCAACGCTGTCCGAAACGTCGGCTAAAGAAGGAGTTAGCGCAACACGGCATAACACCCCAAAAACAAACAACAAAAATGTTATTTTTTATTTTATTTGTTAATTATGTTCGATTTTTTTAAATATTTTTTTACCTGTTTTTTTGTTCTTTTTTTTCTTGAGATGGCTCGTTTTTATAATCTATAAAAATAAATGTCTTTAACGAAAAATATATTAATAAAACAAAAAAAATAATTTGTTTATTTTCGTGTCATTGGAAAAATTTTCAGGGCCCCGCTGATTTACTCTTGAAGAACATAGCGGAGTGTGAAAATCCAGAATCTTACCCGAATAGGATAATAATTTCAAGAAAGAAAATTAACCGAACTGTCGACGCTTTCAGCGCTGATATCACATTACTTATAGACATGGACGAAACTGTAGCGGTAATATTATTTTCTTTAAATTATCAAAAACAACTTCTGTGTTAGTTACTGGCAACACCTTCTCTCCTGGATGCAAGATACCATAAGGGGGGTATAACTCCGATTGAAAATTGGAACCGAAATATTTTTACGTTATATAATTGCCTAACTATATTCACTAATGAAAAACTCTATGGAATAAACGTTCATAGTTTTTCATTGATGTATAGTATAATAAGTAGGTTCCGAATGAGAATTTTACTGTCAATATGGTTTTTAGGACCAATTTGTTTCTTAGAAAAAGCCCGAAGATATCGATCTACTGAGTGGTTTAATAATGGATACTAACTAGTCAAGTCGAGGAAGGCTGAATCGCATGAAATGATTTCTTTCAAATAAATATTTCAGGGGTGGTAAGCCTACAATATCGGAATGCACGGTGTAGTGATTCTTAACCTTTAAAATAATATTAATTTTCATTTTTAAATCATTCTTTTGTTCATATTGGAGGTTTGATGTCAAAAAGTTTATTTTCACCCTGTGAATTTCAAACCGGAGAACTTATCATAACTGTTGTACTCCGCACTAGATGTGCGTACTTATCACATTTCCTTCGATCTTACCCCAAATTAAGATTTTTTTTTTATTGCCGGTAACCCGGGCGTTTATTGACATCAATATTTGTTTACATGGATTCGAACTTTGACAGTTGAAGAACTCACTTGTCTTTTTTCCGTTCGAATACGAAAAAACCTAATTTTATTGCCTTTTTTCGGTTAAAACTATATTTTTTGTCCTCTTTGAGTGCCTTTATTGCTGACCAAGTCCAGTAAGTGTTATTTTATATTAATATACATTCCTTTTGCCCCAATGGCCTTTGCCATGGGTAAAAAACCACCAGATCCCGTCCCCCCTGATCCTGACCCTGTTAATTTTGATAATGACATTGCTAGCGAGGTTGAAATAATTACTGATTCCTCTACTCCCAAAAAACGAAAAGTTAGCGTCCTTCCGAAAAAGGAATCTTCTCAGGTCACAGTTCCTGTAGAGACTGTCGCTCCTCCACTCGCTTCACTGTACCCGACTTCAGCAAAAGCCCCCTTCATCGTGTATGTGCAAAACAACACTCAAGGCCACTCACTGCATCCCCTTGATTTCGGTAAATTTGTTGGAAAAAAACCACTTGGCATTTCCCCAGGTGGTATCAGATCCGAAGGAAGATTCCGCATTTGTGTAGAGTTCACAACTGCACTCAATGCCAATAAATTTATAAATTCCATTGACTACCTCTCTGCCAAAAAATACAAGGCTTACATCCCTTCATTTAATGTCTCCCGCATGGGTCTAGTGAGAGGTATCCCCACAGACCTATCCGAGGAAGAACTCATCACGGAACTTATTATCCCAGCATCTTCGGGGAAAGTTTTAAAGACTAGGCGGCTGAATTATAAAGATAGAACTTCCGATTCTATAGTTTGGAAACCCTCCCAAACTGTAGTTCTTACATTTGAAGGCCAATCTCTTCCCTCTCATGTGTACCTTTTCCACAACTCTCTCCCAGTGGAAATTTATTCATACCCGACAATTCAGTGCTTTAACTGTTGTCGGTTCGGCCATTCCAAGCAATCATGTCGTTCTTCTCCTCGCTGTTTTAAATGTGCAGAAAGTCATTTAGCAGAGCAATGCCCCTCCCCTTCCAACCCCCCTACTTGCATCAACTGCTCAGGCTCTCACACAGCCATAAATCCATCCTGCCCCGAACTTTCACGCCAAAAAAACATTAAAAGTTATATGGCTTCCAATAGCGTATCATACTTCCACGCTTCTAAAATAATAGCTCCCTCTAAAAAATCTTTTGCTGAAGTCGCCTCTCAACCCCAGTTAACTCAAAACATTATTCCTCCAAACTCGTCATACAGGAAGACTGTAATGACAAAATCTGCTTCTCGTCCTCTTAAATCCCCTGGATATGATCATCTTGGCCATAACTCCCAGCTCTTGTTCCCAAATGGTAACATCAGCTCCCCATTTCCACAAAATACCGTCTTTCCTAACACCAATTCTTTGAACTGCAATTCCTTTATCCCTGATTCAAATCCCAATTCCTCAAACAACATCATTTCTAATGACAATTCTAATATTATTCAAACTCTCATCATGTTACTTATTTCTATAATTAATAACAATAATTCCCTACCGTCCAACGCTGCCTCTATACTCTCCTCCTTAAATTCTCTTGTTTCCAATGGCTGCCCTGACAGCAGGGATTCTTCAGTGGAATAGTAGAAGCGCCTTCTCCAATAAGGCTGACCTCATCCGCCTTCTACAATTACACACAATTTCTATTGCTGCCATCTCTGAGACTTGGTTTAAACCATCTCAGCTCTTCAAGGTGAGTGGCTACCAATGTCTGCGGGACGACCGCATTGATGGGAAGGGTGGTGCAGCCCTTCTAATCAAAAACTCCCTGTCCTTCACCCCTATTTCCATTAAACCCCCAGATTCATCCTTTCAATTAGTGGTAGCTACTGTCTCTAATATTACGTTTGTATCCCTCTACATTCCCCCTTCTACCCCATTTGACATTTCATTATGGATCCACATGTTTAGAAAAATATCTTCTCCCCTGGTCATTCTGGGTGACTTCAATGCCCACTCCCCTCTCTGGGGTTCTTCATCAACGGATCCCTCAGGAATCAAAATAATTGACCTTATGGACTCCTTGAACATGTGCCTTCTAAATGACGGATCCCCAACAAGGTTAAGTCTACCTGGGCAGAGCCCTAGTGCGGTGGATATAACTCTTTGTTCCCCAAGTATATATCCAATAATTTCCTGGAGAACTTCATCAGACCCCTGCGGCAGTGACCACTATCCAATCATTATAAATCTGGCTCAAGGGTTAAATACTAACCTCTTTAAAAGAAAGCCAAAATTTATCACAAAAAAAGCCGACTGGTGCCATTTTAGAGAATCTGTCCAGGGTCACACCCTTTCCCTGCCTACCCCTTCTTCAGATAACTGCACCTCCTCTTACAAATCTTGGTCTGATTCCATTCTAAAATCTGCAGACAAGTCTATTCCCAAATCATCCCCTGTAAGCACGAAGGCTCACCCTCCCCCCTGGTGGGATGAAGAATGCCTTCGAGTGCTGAAGGAGAGGAAAGCGGCCAATAAGATATACTGCCAACAGATGACAATGGAAAATTTCTTGAAAGCCAAGAATGCCCAAGCTGTTGCTAAACGTACATTCCGTTTTAAAAAAAAAACAGCTGGCGTAATTTCTGCACTAATATATCCCCTGCTACTCCGGCGGGGGAGGTTTGGTCCATGATTCGCAGGTTTAGGTCTTCCTTTTTCCTGCCGAAGTCATCTCACAATTCTGATATTTGGATTTCTGACTTTCTTAACAAAATTGCTCCCCCTTATGTACCTAATCTTGACGAAGTGCCTGTTTTATCTTACTCCCCAAATTCTTCTTCTTGGTTAGATGCTCCATTTTCCATAGACGAGTTAAAAAGAGCCACGGAAGACCTAAAAGACTCAGCTCCGGGCAATGACGAAATCTTGAACATATTCATCCGCCACACTGATGACGATTCCCTTTCCTACTTTCTCTCTCTCATCAATATCTTTCTGGACTCTGGTATTATTCCCCCGGACTGGAAAATTCAAAAAATCATTCCCATTTGCAAAAGTACCAAAGATCCAAGTCTAGGCTCAAGTTACAGACCGATTGCTCTCTCTTCAACACTTTGCAAAGTAGCTGAAAGAATGATTAAGAATAGATTAGACTGGTTTGTAGAGAAAAATCATATTCTTCCCCCTTCCCAGTTTGGATTTAGAAAGGGTAAAAGTACCCTTGACAACCTTTCCTCTCTTGTTACAGATGTCAAATTAGCGTTATCTAAAAACGAATATTGTATTGCAGTATTTTTAGACATCTGTGGAGCATACGACAATGTACATATACCCATTCTTAAAGAAAAGTTACTGGCGATTGGTATTCCTCCTAAATTAGTTCAATTCATTATCAATTTGCTCTCCGAGAGAACTGTTTTTGTAGATGGATCCGAATCCTCTCCCCACATAAGACAAATATTCAAAGGACTCCCGCAAGGGTCTGTCTTAAGCCCGATACTGTATAATATTTACACATACGATCTGGAAAAATCTATTAATTTCATGTGCAACATACTCCAATATGCTGACGATTTAACGTTTTACAAAATATCCGCCAATCTTTTCATCGCAGCATCAGCAATTAACAACGCTCTTAGAAAACTCTTGGCTTGGTTAAATAGTAATGGTCTTGAACTTTCCCCTGCCAAAAGCAAAGTTGTCATCTTCACTCGTCGACGAAAGCTTCCGGATATTCAGGTAATATTTGGCAATGAAGTGATCCCTATCTCGAAGGAAGTTAAATTCCTTGGAATGTTTTTGGACTCCAAGCTTACTTGGAACTCTCATATAAATCACGTTGTTACAAAATGTGAAAGCAACATCAATCCCCTCAGATTTCTAGCAGGAGTGTGGTGGGGATCCCACCCAGCTTCATTAAAACTTCTATACAATGCCCTCATCCGAAGCCATCTCGATTACGGATCTTGTCTGTTTGATCCAATGTCCACTTCAAATTCTCATAAATTAGATAAAATCCAGTCAAAATCACTTCGCCTTGTCTTAGGAGCCATGAAATCTTCTCCAATCAACGCAATGCAAGTGGAATGTTGCGAACCTCCCTTACATATAAGGAGGCGATGCCTGGCAGAAAAATATGTTTACAAAACATGTTCAATAACATCTCATCCCTTGATTCCTATACTTCAATCCTTAAAGTATGAGGTTAATTCAAATCACTTTTGGAAAAATCATACCCCTCCCCTTTTTTATGATTGCTACAACTCTTTCCTGGATTTATCTACAATCACCTATCTCAATGAATCTCTTCCCTTATACTCATACCCCTATGAAAGCCTTACTTTCTATCCGAAGGTCCATCAATTTATAGGAATAAGTAAAAAAAACATTAAAAACTCAACTCAATTAAATAATGCAGAATTTAACACAATTATTGAAAACAACTGGCCAAATTACATAAAATTTTTCACAGATGGCTCCAAACTCAGTCAGGACTCCCATTGCGGGGCCAGTGTCTATGTTCCTCACAGAAAATTGTGTTTCCCACACAAACTTCCCAAAGAATGCTCCATTTTCTCTGCTGAATGCATAGCTATCATAGAAGCTCTTCTACTCGTCAAATCATTAAATATTAAAAACGCACTCATCCTTTCAGACTCGCTTAGCTCACTACAAAAAATAAGCGCATCCCCACTCAATTCCAGTAGCGACTCTCTAATCTGCTCGATCAGGGACCTACTGCATTCCATGTCACTGGTTCATGCATCAGTGGTCCTAGCCTGGATACCGGGACACCTCGGTATTACTGGGAATGACATGGCTGATCATATTGCTAAGGAAGCCACTGCCCATGGTCCGTTAAGTGATATCCCTATTCCGGTTAGAGACCATTTCCCTATTCTAAAAATTAAGTACCAACTCCAATGGTCTTCTGAATGGAAAAAATCTTCTCTGATAAAAGGTCACCAGTACTCATTAATTCAACCTTCTATTCCTGTTAAGCCCTGGTTTCACAAATACACTACCATGCCTAAAAAATATATTTCTTCCTTAACCCGAATGCGGCTGGGTCACACTTGTTGTCTTAGCCATCTTGCCAGGTTCCACATAGTCAGTTCGCCGTACTGTGATTGTGGGTCAGAGGATACTCTGGACCATAATTTTTTTGAGTGTCCTATCAATGACCAATTTCCAAACTTCATGCATGAATTGGTAAAACTTGATATTAAATTGCCTACCAGTATTCCCTGCCTTCTTAGTTTAAACACTCCTGAAATTTACCATTTGTTGGCAAAATTTATTTATAAAAATGGCCTTAATATCTGACCATAATAATAAATATAAACCAAATTTCTTTCACTTTCATTTGTATTCACTTGTTCAGGTTCCTATTTTCATCTATTTTTACTAATCCCAACTCTGCATATTTTGACTGAGTTAAAACACTATTCTTTATGCATTTGTATATTTTTCTTGATTCTTTTATTGTATTTGTTTATATTCATATCATAGAACTGTTTTAAAAAAAATAATGCTTCTAATTTTGGAAAAATCTGTTCTTTTAAATAACAAAAAATTCCCACTACTATTGTGCACAGGTTCCTATTTTTATAATTTTGTTACCCATTATTACCAGCTCTGTATTGTTTTTGTTAAGTTATGTTTATGTTACACCCATGTTATGTTTATGGTAGGTTTATGTTTATGATATGTTATGTTCATGTTATGTGCATGTTATGTTATGATATGTTTATGTTATGTTCATAGTATGTTTGTGTTATGTTTATCTTTATGTTTTATAATCACATTTGTTTACTCTCATATGCTGTGTTTGTTTATAAGATTGCCAATTTCATAATTCTATTTTTAAAAAACGCTACTAATTTTAGAAAAATCTTTGGTTTAATAACGAAAAGCGCCCACTTATATTGTACACAGGTTCCTATTTTTATAATTTTGTGATAATCTACTGTTACCAGCTCTGTACCGTTTATGTTAAGTATGTTATGTTTATGTTATGTTATGCTTATGTTATGTTTATGTTATGTTATATTTATGTTATGTTATGTTTATGTTATGTTTGGTTTATTTATGTTACGTTATGTTATGTTATGTTGTTTTATCAATGTTGTTTTGTCAATCATGTCAATTTTATCCTGTAATTTGTTGTATTTATTAATAAGAAAAATTTTGTAATGTATGGCCAAGATCACTCTTAATGGGTGAAAGCCAAAATAAAGAATAAAAAAAAAAAAATTTGTTTACATATTTTTTTACTTTACTTTTTTTTTTTTTTAATATGTCATATAAAAATTAGCATGGAAGGTTTGCAAGTAACTTGTTAATGCAATTTCTTTTTTTGTTCATTAGCCACGTATTAAAGTATTTATATGTACATTTTCTGTTGATTTGAGTTGTATGTTGTGTTTCTTTTAAGATTACATTAGCTCTTCTTGTTAAATGTTTATATAGATTCTAAATTTGGTACTTAAAAAAGCTATAAAAATGATTTAGTTAAGAAGACAGATTTTTTTTAAATATTACTTTTCCGATGATTCTTTGCGAAACTTTTACTGAGCTTTGATTGTTTTTTATATGATCCTTCCCAACCTATAATGCCATAAATTAGTAAAAATTGAACAGGGGCATAGTACAAATTTTTGATAATTTTCACGTTTAAAATATTTCTTAACCTAGCAAAAATATAGATACATTTATTATTTACCTTAAATTCTGTATATGGCGAATTAGAGTACTTATACAATTATTGTGACACCGTGTTGGAGTTGTCATAATAATACGATAGGTTTTTTGTATCGGTTAAAAAACAGTTCTAATGAAGATGTTCCAAGCCGTCCCTGTTACATTAGAACCCCTTACCTCTTACTAATAGATATTTACCTACATATACATATAAAATATTACTATTTTCCATCCAGATTGACATAAATGTTGCCAAGTGGGGAGACGGTGGTTACAAGCCTAACTACTTGGTGATAAATGATTCAAATGCGTGCGCTTTTGCCTTCAAATGGTTAAAAAGTTCAATGGAGCACTGGCTCAGAGGCTTTGGTCGCCCGGAATCCTGTCCCATCCTGAAGGTATGAATACTTTATTTGATATTATTATTGCAATTAAAAATAATCAGAGTGGATTTTAAAGTAAAGAGACCAGAAAGAAGAATAAATAATATACACATAACATATTTTTGTGCGAAAGAAAAAATAAATTTCGTATCAAAAATAAAGACCATTAATTTCATTTACACCAAATTTTATATGTATAAAGTGTATTGATGTAAAGTAAAACAAAAATAAAATAATCCCACCACAGTTGGGCAAGACGTCCAATGTAAATAGAAAAAAACAAGAATAGACATTCTTGAAATTACATCGAACATTGCTGAAGTAGAGTGCGTATTTCTTCTTATGCTACGTATACATCCGCGAGCCGAACTGCCGAACTGAACCTCACCTTATGGGAAAGAAACGAAGCAACCGCAAATGGCGCGAAACGTCGCTTGCAGTTGATTCGTTCCTTTCCCGAAATTCATGGTATGGTTCGTGTTTCGGTTCGCAAATGTTTACGTACCCTTGAACATTTTTAGTTTTGCAACATAATATTTATATATTTATTGATTTTTAAAACGCCCGAAGTGCTTTTACAGACATGATACAGTTAAAATAACGCAGAAATTTACTACCTAAGTACATTGAATAAATATCATTTGATCATTAGATACAATAAATCGATCAACTACATTTTTAAATTATTTTTATAACACAGAGTCTTAACTCTGCTTGGTCTATAATGGTTTACATTTCACCAAATGAAACAGTTCAATTTAAAGTAATAAAATGTATTAAAGCGAACTTATATTAGAATATTGTTGGTCTAAATATATCTACAACATCGGAGTGTATGTTTCCCAAATTTTTGATTCGTCTCATAGGCGCGTATTACTGCGAAGTTGTAGAAGAATTACTACAATAGTATGGTAGGTACTGTCTTGTAACTGTCCTGCCAGGATCATGGAATGAAATCAAAAAAGCAACTCAGGGGTTTTCAATGAAGAATCAATAATTTTAAACAAACACATTAAATCGCAAATAATTCTTCGTTCGGATAATTTTAATAAATTTAATGAATAGAGAAGGTAGCCGTAATCTAGGTATTTTCAAGGAATACCTGTTTTGAAATTACATATCTTAAGAGGTGTCTAGTTCTCTTTTGGTCTAAATTATTAAACAATAATTAGGAAAAAATAGCAACACGCGTCTTACCTCACATGTGTGCAAAAGATGCTCAATGTCATTATTTGGATTACTTTTTAATTAAACTATTTCAATGATCGTTAATCTTACAAATAAAAGAGTAAGCAATTCATCATGCAAAGATCGTTGAAATGACATTACAATACATCTAGATCCGTCATGGTAACAAAAACGCTTATGATTCTAGTAAAAATTCTTAATTTAAACGTAGTTAATGTATGGCAAAGATGGACATTCGAAGAGATTATGAATATGAGCGAAATGGATACAGAATCGGGCGGCGTTTTCGTATTTGAAAGTTGCGGCAAATACTATATTTTAACTTTCTTACACTGAGCCTAATACGGAATGCTGTATGAGACGACCTGTTACCAGAAGGTTGTCCTTCTTATATGTGTTGCTACGTCCGCTACCTCGCTTTTTCTAATGGTGCTTAGTAATAATGGCGGAAACAACCGAAACAATTATAAATTAAATAATAAAAACCGATTATGATAAATAAATAATAAGTACTTTGCTTTAATTTTAGTATTTGCCGTGCAATCGAAACAATTTGTCATCACACACTAGAGATAGCACACGACCTCACTCGACGCATGATAATTGCCGTGTCTTTCGCTGCCACTTTTGAGATCTCTATATCGTATCCATAGTTTATAATTTCACTGGCGTTGACGCATTAAAACAACTTAAAAAGTTATCCAAAGTTATGTATTGATACGAGATGATAATCAACCAAAACCCCGCCACTGGGAAACACGCCAACCAGACCTCCGGCGCAGCGTCAGAACGGATCGGTTCGAACGCTAAATAAAACTAACATTTGTAAATAAAATTACCATCACAAAGACACTTGTTTTTATTTTTTAGCCCCATTGATACCTTCCCCTATCAGTATCTAAAATTTTATAAAGCACCTGCGTCTTACTTTTGAAAAAGATATTTTCTGAAACAAAAGTTAGCTATAGCGCAGGTAGCGCTCGCATAAAAAAAAACATAAACCAACACCTAACTGACGACATACCATCCCCCACCAAGGCGTGTTACCCCGTTTACCACAGTATTATATATTAATTATTCTGTATTTTTTCAGGGTGAATTTAAAGTCACGGATCACTTGGTAGATTATTCCTCTTTGCCCGACGAAATGGTGTACGGGGAGTTCAAGATTACGGTCCTGGGAGTGCAAGACGGTGTCAACATTTTATGTTATGAATGGTTCGCGTCATCTAAACCAAAATCGATCATTGGTTAATGCAATTGGGCTAAAATCATTTCCGTGTATAGTTGACATAAATATACATATGAACAAATGCTTATTTTTATTTAACTTCTTCAACATAATACAAGGATTGTGCAATGTAAATGGATTTAACGAATTCACCAACTGAAATACTTATTTCTGTATACCGTTGTTATTATGTAGTGCCGTTCCTTATCCATAATATTCCTTGTTGAGAGATAGCATCTCTGTTTCTGTCCGATTTTGGCATCTCTTCTACTCTTTACTTTAACTCTTCAGTGTTCAATTTTCGCGTCAACATGCTTATACGCACGCTCGGATACTTTTTTCTCCTACATTATAGCAAGTATGCAGTTGCGAAACACACATATATATATATATTTTAAATAGCCGTCAAGAGACGCCTGGCAGGTGGGAAAAATAGAAATATTTTTTATTGAAGGAAGTAAAAACGAAAGTAAACAATTCCTTACATTTTTATCGTAAAATAAACAAAAGAAATATATAAAAGCGTTGTTCCGTCCAAGAGTTTTGTCCCATCCTGCCGCGCTTGCTACAAAAAAGTCAGTTTTACAACAACAAGAAAGATATTCCCGATGACTTTTATGAACCAAAAATGCTTTTCAGATTGTTCCTTTTAAAATCTGGCATCAATAATATAACACTTTCATATACAAGTAAAGAAGCTACATTATGGCTTACTAGCTTGCCATAATTACATTAGTTTTATTTAATGTTGTTCATGACGAACGACAAGTTCTTCTGAAACCTGTCAACGGTGTAAAAAAGGGACTGAAAAAAGCAGGAAATACATAGGAAAGTTTTGAGTGATTTTGGAAAAAATCTTCCGATCCATGCTACGCTTTATGGAAATTCTACAATTATAAGATATCTCAATGATTAATCTCGTAGATTGTGGGTCTAGTAATGGCCTCCGTATCATTATTTTTCAGTTCCAGTACAATGTTTTTTTTTACTTTTTAAAGTTATTGCTTCATGATTCTTTTAAATTTTGTGTGGTATTCTGATTCTGCACAGAAAAATAATAGTATGGCTGATTTATCGAAATCCTGTTAAAAACGTGATAGCAATCCATTTTCCAATATAATATAAGTCTATTCAGAATATATCGAAACACTTGTTCATGCAGGTGTCCTTTTCCTAATAAATATTAAGACGAAAGTTACAATATTAAACATTTTATGACTGACTTCTTGTATTACGTAGTAGAATCCGAAAACCTATCAATGAAAGCATTTCTACACTATCAAATGTACAATTTAGAACTTAATAAAGGAATACCAAGTAACGTTAAATCCTTCTGTCTGACAATTTAAACATATTCAGATAATTTAAAAGAGTGTTGTCGTTAAAAAAAGTGCTCAAATAACCTTAGTAATAAAAAGCCCTTAGGGAAATCATTTTAGTCAGGGCCTCCTTCGAGTGAATTATTATTGCATCATCATTATAATTGATTTTACAATAGACTAGGTTTGTTTTTTTTGGATTATACATTTACGTACATAAAATCTGTTTATTTTAAATGTCACATACATTGTAATTATCCTAGATGAAACATGTAAGTTGATTAAAATTACAAATGACATGCACAATATTTTTGTCGTGGTATTGCAAGCAATACAATTAAATTATTAAAATCATTGATTGACACTGAGTGCACATAGCAGGCACATAACATTGCTAATCTGAAACAATTCCATGTTTATTAACGCAGTGTACATTAGAATTAGCATTGATTTAATCCTGTTGATAGTACAGGGTTTTCCAATAAGAGGTGTTATTTTGAACAGTCCGCTATTTCGGTAGATGATACTATTGAAGCTGTCATTTTTGACATTTTACAAGTAGAAACTACGCAATTAATACAAATTATTAAAATTCACTTGAGTGAATCAAATGCAAATCATCTTGAGTGATGAGGCCCGTTTCCACCTCGGTGGCTTCGTCAATAAGCAAAATTGTTGCATCTGGAGCTCGGAAAACCCAAGAGTTATTGTTGAAAAGCCTCTCTATCCTCAACGTGTGACTGTTTGGTGCGGTTTATGGTCCGGCGGAGTCATTGGACCTTACTTTTTCGAAAATGAGGCTGGAGCAACAGTTACGGTGAATGGATTGCGCTATCGAGGGATGGTAAATGATTTTTTATGGCCGGAATTGGATGTTATTAATCTGGACAACGTTTACATTCAACAAAATGGCGCCACACAAGCAACGAAACTATTGATCTTTTACGATTGAATATCAAAATAACACCTCTTATTGGAAAACCCTGTACTTTTCAAACAGTTATTAATATTTTGGGTGTACTTTTTTGTTGAAAAAAAAACATCCCTATTTCTGAATAAACTAGCTATACATAGATAACCACCATGAATTTCCGAAAAACCAAAATACGTCGCGTGCTGCCGTTATTTTGTATTATTTTTTGTACATTATCTCCACATAAAAGGCCTTTAAATAATTACCCTGATGGCTTATGTCATCAGGGTCTTTTGAAGGTTTGCTTTTCATATTGTAGAAGGAAGGAAACGCAGATACCAGTGAATCGTTCCAAAGCCGAGCTTTTGAACTCAAGAACGAGTCGTAGAAACCTGGTACAAATGTGGAGCGCGCGTTTGCTTGTTTCCTGATCATGCACCGTTGCGAAAGGGACCAATTACGCTAGTTCCTGGGAGCATCTTCCATTGAAATACCGGTAGAACATCGACAGCATGCCCGTGCACTAAAGATTTCAGTGCGTTTGTTAAGTTAGATGAATCTATCAAACGGTTTTTTTTCAGGTAACTTGGAGCTCCAGACCAAAGGTGGCTACCAAATTCGACAGTGGGGCACACTTGCGATTTATACAGGGTCAGCAGTATTGTACTATTAAAGTACCTGCGGTGTTGGACTTTACATAATAAGAGTCGAGGTACATTTTTATAAACGAAATGTAATTAAGGGTTGTCATTAATAAAATTTATTTATTTTATGTGCCAGGTAGGACATTTTAATAATTTTAATAAATTTAGTTGACAAAGTAGATCATCATAATTGATACATTCCCTCGGATTCCATTCCAGTTAATAAAGGTTGAGAACATATATTTGAAAAGTAATGATATGTGTGTAATAAGTAATGTAGCATACTTTTAAGCCATTCGCACAACGTAAACAAAGAACGCCTAAAATAAAAGAACATTTATTTGTTGCGTGTTTTGCTGTAGCATGATACTTATGGAAAATAGATCAAAGCAACAAGAGACAAATGATATTGAAAACTAAATACAAAGCAATCACCCTTATCAGCTATAATGCAATGAACCATTGTAATCATACATTATATTAAAAATATAATACAAAATAATGATAACGAATTTGAGTTGGCAACTTCTGATCATTGCAATTGATATTTACGTTCAACGCGTTCCGCCAAAATGCTTAATACATCGGTGGCACAAATATGTCTCCTCTTTTTAGTAACTAAATTTGGAATAACTATTTCTGATAATCCACCAATTATTGTAAGTAAAAAATATACTAATTAAAATAAAATAATTTTGTTTTAATACCACTTTAATGTATTTATAACCTACCCGTTTCAGTTCAACCCGAACCTTCATCAGGGTTAATAAAATAATATTAATTCTGGCATCTATAAACTGAAATGTAATGATTGTGAAGCATTTTACATTGGTAAAACTGCAAGAAATGTTCAAAAGCGGGTAGTTGAGCACTTCAGATGCTTAAACAGCATAGGTTTTTCGGAATTTGCAACACATTTAATAGATAAAAATCACTCATTTGATAAGCCTTCAGGTATAGATGATTTATTTTAAATATATTTCCCTTCCCTGCACATATCTTTACCCCCTCTCTCTTACCTAAGTCTTCCACCCAACCAATTTTGATGTTCTCTCTCCTTCTTCCAACTTTACTATAAGTACCCATACACCTCTGTAATTAATTTAATATGTTTTTATTAACCCTGATGAAGGTTCGGGTTGAACTGAAACCGGTTGGTTATAAATATATACAATAAAGTGGTATGCAAACAAAGTTATTTTATTTTAATTATGTATACCCACAATATATATATATATATATATATATACATATGCATAAGATTATAAACAATATTAGTATAAAAAAGCTTGATCTATTAACCATTTTTTAATTTTATTTTTTTAATTCGGTACTGCAATTTGATTGAATTTTTATGTCCATTGGAATCTTATTAAATATGGTAGGTACAAGATAAGAGAAAGTCCGTTGTCCGTATTTATTTATAATTTTCGGAATGGACATACCTTCATTTCTATTGAATCTTGTGTCATATGCATGATCTACTTTTTCTTTGTATATTGAATCTGACGTTATGTTTTGACATATAATTTTAAACCATAATATTCCTCGAACAGATAATACGTTAACTGACTCATATAATAATTTTATATCTCTTCTTTGTGCATTAATACGTTTGTTTACCAAAAGCTTAGTCATGGAGTTTTGAATTGATTGGATGTAACCTATATTTGTCTTGCAGGAGTTTCGCCAGGAAGTTATTCCTTATCTGATTGTAGATTCTGCTAGTGACAAATAAATTATTTTTAACGTACTTATAGGCATAAAATATTTAATTTTGTAAATTCGCCCCGCAATAGCTCGTAGGCGTTCGCAGATGTTGCTAACGTGTGTATCCCATTTCATATGCGCATCTACAGTTATCCCCAAATATACATACTTTTGTACCAGTTCAATGGTTCCACATTTTCAGGACTGTGAAGAATTCTGTATACACTCAAATGTATGAAATAAATAAATAAAAATAAAATGTATCATTAAAAAATATACCTTCACAATTTTAAGCCTAGCAATTATTATTTTCATAAACAATATATTTTTGGTTGTGAGTACGTAACATCCTAATATTCAAAAATGTTATTAAATTGTCAATGTAGGGAATTTATGCCACCGTCCGTCGTTCGTGGTGTAATCGTCAGCGTATCTGCATACCAAGCAGTTGATTGGGGTTCGATTCTCAGTTGAGTATATTAATTTTAATTTTTATAATATAATACAATATATTTATAATAACTGTTTGTTTTTCAGGGGCCGGCTGATATCACCTTGGTTAATTTGTTGCAGTGTGAAAACTCTGCGACACTTTCTAGTAGTTTTGTTTTTGAAAGAAAGAAATTCAATCGGACCGCTGATATATTCGATGCAGTTCTCACATTAGATATGGACTTGGATGAAAGTGTTGTGGTACGCATTTATTTCCTTTTTAACAATCAAAGGAAATCAAAATCAAATCTATTTTTCCTTGTTTTTTTATGGCGAGGAAAATCTATTATTGTTTTTCTTTATAATAAACTGTAAGTAAAAATATTTGGTTTATTTACTGAACAAAATACATATTATATACAAATACAAAATAATTAAAACAAATGCATTAATGATTTGGAGGGTTTTGGCAGATATACACGTTCACACACGGAGAAAAATGAGTAGGTACGGCTTTTTTATCAAGACACTCTTAAAAATGTGACTGCATTATTATCTCCCGTTCACAGTTGAAATCAGTGGGATAAGCGTGTACAATGGAGCGATCTTTTTTAAGAATTTCAAAATACCTGTGTTTTAATGAATGACCCTATACCCTATACCATATGAGAAAAATTACACAATTTTATTTACTTGCGATCACATCTTCAAGTGGAGCGGTTAACCTTAAATTTACAGAAAGCAATTGTTTTATCCTGTTACTATAGCAACTCACACAGCGCAAAACAAGTAATTTTTGTTATTATCATTAATGGAGGCATAAATGATAATAACATTCGTTTAACTATTGTTTCTCGCTCTTTCAACTCTTTCTAGTGACTTCCATTATAACAAACAGTTGCAAAATATCTTAGACGCGATGCCAATGAAACTTAAAATCACTCCCGCGTGTCTATTTCTTGTTGCCGCACTTATTTACTTTAAAATGTCTAACAAGAAATGAGATGACGTGCCTTGTGTTTGTTGAACCAAAACAGTTTCAATACAATATATTACCGACTTATTGTGGTGTTACAAAGTACTATTTGTGGTGAAAATTGCTTATTTAGTTTAACTGGTTGTACAAGCATAGTTTACATAAACGGGTGTTTTCGTAAGATGTCTTCAAAAAATCCAACTAACACAAAATCATACAAAATCACACCACGGTAGAACCACAATATAATTATGATGTTTATTTTTGCAACCATGTGATAATTTAAATTAATATTTCCACAGATAATTGATACACTGGATATAGACCATAAACATTATTATTAGGAAACCGCGCACACAACGTGTGAAGTCAACATTAATTACTCATGCTACGGCAAATCACCGGCCTTTGTTTCAACCTAAACATCGAACAACACAGGCTAGTCCGAGTGGGGTTAAACATTCTAACCTAAAAAATATACAATGTAAAGAAACAATAAACGCGTAACTTCAGCGCCGCCGCCTCGATAGTCCATGCATTTTGGTGGCAGCTCGACTACAGTCATTGCTTCCATGTCATTTATCCGTTTGTTTCGATTATCTATGTTAATTACCTAATTTAAGCAGCAAACAAACGTACCTAGGCATGTATACTAATTTTTAGTACCGAAATTTTTTTTTTATATATTATAGGTGTAAATAAATGTTGCCAGATGGGGAGACGGTGGCTACAAACCAAACTTCGTGTTGTACAATGAGACCAGCGCGTGCAATTTTTTCTTCACACACCTCAACAGGGGCATTCGCCATATTCTCTTTGGTGCGGGCCGTCCTGAGTCTTGTCCAATAACAAAGGTATCGAAATACTGTCCTTAAACCTTAGGCCCTTACTAATAAACGTGTTTTATAGTTTTCACCACCGATAAATAACCGTTGACGGTACATAAATGGTATACAGAGATAAACTAGTAGATATTGCTGATTTCTTAAAAACCTCTTCAAATTATTCGCAATCCGGTTAAAACGGGATTGCAGGCCGTTTCCTGTTAAACTTATAATGCATTCCTGATATATCGGAACACCTGTTGGTGCAAAAATGTAATGATTTGTATGAACGTGAGTTCCGACATGGCGATAATACAACACTTTTTACTCAAAATTTAACAGGAAACCTATCAATCAGGAAGCCTACGATCCCGTTTTTAACTGGATTACGAATAATTTGAAGAGATTCCTATTACATTTATAAAACAATATTTTATATCAGTAAGTTTTCTCCGTGTATTATCTATTCATTGTAACTAACTAACCATCACGCTGGGTTTCTCAGCTGGGGTAGGCAGAGAGGGCACTCCGTGTTTCAATCACATTCATATGTATCGTATCATAAATACTGTTTTCTGACTTGCTTCAACCCGACTCAAGTATTAGATTCCCTTGATGGCGACGTCTATTCCTCGGGCCTCCTTGACTAATTCTGCCATTAACTTCCACGTCAATATTCTACCTTTACTTATTTCTTCGTTCACCCGCTCTACATGCCCAAACCAACCCTTTAAGCTAGGCGCCCCTTTCTTAATCTTAACCATTACGTTAAAATCTACATTGCTTTCTTTCTGGATCTCCTCAATTTTAATACGGTAGTACAAACTTTTCTCATCTCATTTCTTTACCATACACCCACTCTCATCCTACCTCTGTCAGATCCATGCCTCTCTGCCATATGTCAGGGTTGGTACCAGCACTCCATTTCAATCGTTCTACTCCCTAGTTAAACTAATAATCAATTCGGCAGATTGCTATTTACGAAGGTATGTACGTATATCTATCCGAAATGAAACATGTTTTTTTATTTTCATTTTAGGGTGAAATTATCGTCAACAATTACATATTCGACTACCGAGACCTGCCCGAGGAGATGGTTTATGGAAAATTCAAAGCCGAGGTTAATTTTTTGTGGTGTTGTGTTACGTTTGGTTTGTCGAATCAAAAATGAAAAACACCTTTGTGTCAAGAATTTAACTTTCGCGGTTATTTTATCAACAAAAGTGCCACATAGCTGTTGTGTTTTATGTTTTCTCACTAATTTACATGTCACCATGTTTTTAGTATGTAGGTACATTAATTTGTACCAATTTATTTATGAATAAATATGTAGTAATTGATTATTTTTTACTTCGGTATGCGTGGTAAATGCAGGTGTCCGAGGTTAAAGTGTACAAACTTCGTGAGGTGATTCTACATGATAGTACAGATAAAAAAGAAAACAACATTTTTCAAATTTTCAACATTTTAAGGTGGTTTTCAGATACGAAAATTAAAGTCTATGTATGGCGAAGATAACATTCTGCTATGGAAAAATATTTTTGCATTGGAAAAAACCACGGTAAACCAATAAAGCAAAGACAAAATTTATTAATATGTTAAATAACTTCTTAATCAAATAATTTTATTATCCAGTTAGTAGAGAAATATTCTCTGGAAAAAAAGGGAGCTAGTAGATTTATTTATAACTAACTCCCCACGCGTTGCTATGGCTCAGTATATCTGTGCAGATAGAGAAACAATAGCGCGGTTTTCTTTTACGTCCAACAGATGGCGCTGTTTAAAAAAATGTTTCTACCTATCACAGGTGACATCAATGTAATATAGGAATATAAAAAATACGCGTTTATTCAAATGCAATGTTATGACAACATTTCAAAGCTATCGATGAAGAACTACACAAAGATATTCTTAATGAAAATAATACCCCATTGCTAAATATTAGCATAAGGAATACTTCTGTTGGTGGACTATCTGTACCACCACAACAGTACAGAATCACTATATATATAAATAAAGGAATAAAGTTATTTAAACAATTACACCCTGATAAGCGAACAGAAAAAAATACGACAAATATTAAAAAAAATTAAATCATATTTTTTTAGTTCCACCATATAATTTTAACTTTCTCAGCATTTGTAGGAGAATCTATAAGATATGCTTTAATATATTAAATTTTGTAAAAAAAATTAAAAAAACTTTCGGAGACATTGAAGAAACGAACATTTACATTTTTATAGATTTCATACATTTTATGTTGTCCTTTTGACTTCTTAATTATTCTAATGAACATACAAAATATGTCCGCGGCTTCGTCTGGAAGTAGCCAATTAGACTAATTTACTTCCCTAAATAAATGTTACTAAGATGTTCTTATAGTTGTTACCTAAATTCTGTATAAACTGAACGGGATTATGGAATTATGTCGTCTAATAATAAGTAATGAAGCTTACTTTAAACCATTCGCACATCTTAAAAAATAATGAATACCTATAATAACTAACTTTTATTTGCGTGTGCAATGTATAATACTTATAAAAAATATGTCAAATCAACAGGAGAAATAATAAATACAAAGCAATCACCATAATCAGCTATAATTCAATGAACCATTGTACTCAAATATAATAATTTAAAAAATGCAATACAAAATAATGATAACGAATTTAAGCTAGGCAACTTCCGATCCTCATTGAAATTGACATTTACACTCAGTGCGGAAAGCCTCGTCCACTAAAATGCTGAATACTTCGGTGACACTTATATGTTACCTCCTATTTGTAGTAATAAAATTTGGAATAACGCTTTATGATGATCTACAAACATTCGTGAGTAAAAAGTATTCCTTCATGATATTAAAATAAAAAAATTCAACCCAACAATTATTATTATCACAGTAGGAAAATGTGATTACGTAACATTCCAAAATTCAAAAATACTAATAGTCCGCAAATATAAGGATTTTATGCCGCCGTTCTTGAAATAGTCAGTGGTGTAATGATCAGCATAGTTGCATTCCTAGTAGTTCCCAGGGTTGGATTCTCGGCTTCGGCAATTTTCTATTTAGTTTTTATTTATGTTATTTTTAAGGGTCTGCGTTAATATTGATTAATGTAATAACTGTTTTGTTTTCAGGGGCCTGCTGATCTCACCTTGGTTGATATGTTGCAGTGTGAAAACTCTGAAACACTTTCGAGCAGATTAATTTTAAAAAGACAGAAATTCAATCGGACCACCGAAATATTTGATGGAGTACTCACCATAGATGTGGACTTGGATGAAAATATTGCGGTAGTTATCATATTAGTTTTGCTTTTAACGATCTAATATTATATCTGCCATACATCAAAATCATTTTAGCCTTGCCTCTTTACAGTGAGAAAAGCTATCAAATATATATATATATATTTTTTTTTTATAATGCACTGTGTAACATTTAAAAATATTATTTAATCTATTGTAAGAAATGCACACATTATTTTTTTTTAAATTATAATTATTATTAATAAGAACAAATGCATAAAGGATTTCGGGGGCTTTGGCAGATCACCAATTAATTCCTAACCCCTCCTCACGCAAAGCCGGTTGCAAATTTAGTTGCACTGGTTGTGAACGCACACTGCATAGAAAATGGTTATTTTGGAAGATGTCGATAAAAATTTCATATCCACTTAAAATTCAAGGCATGGCAGAACCACAATAAGGGCATTTGTCTTTATACAATTTATTTAAATAAATATAAAAATGCAGTAAGTAATTTTTAAAAACCAACTGTTCTTTATAATATCCTTCGCATAACTTTCAGAGCCGCCTCGATAGTCAGTACAGTTAGGTCGCAGCTCGACGACAGTCATCGCTTTCGTATAATTTCTCCCTTTGTTTCAATTATCTATATATATTACAAAATTTAAGCATGATACGAACTTACCTAGGTATATATACTAATTTTTAAAACCAAAAATTTGTTTCTAAATATTACAGATTTTTATAAATGTTGCCAAATGGGGAGACGGTGGTTACAAACCAAACTTCGTGGTACTCAACGATACCTACGCATGTGGCTTTATCTTCAAATACCTCCAGAAGAGCGCTCAGAGAATCCTCTCTAGTGCTGGCCGTCCTGAATCTTGTCCCGTAACGAAGGTATTTAAATATTGCCCAAAGTCCCAAAGTACGCTATTACTGATAAACATGTTCTAAATTTTACCCAACCGATAAACAACCGTTTACGATATATAAAAGGTAGTTTATCAGTTAGGTAAAATTTTAATCATATTTATTAATAAAGTTGTCATTTTTGGTGTGTATTGCACGGAGATATGTTACTGACATAAAATATAGCTAATAAATTAAAAAATCTGGTCAAAGTATTCGTATTCCGTAATGAATTAAGAGGTTTCCTAACAAACTGTCGGTAAACCACAAATATGTTTGGATGGCGGAACACGTGTTCATTAAAATTCTTTAACACTGTAACATTTCGCCGACTGTAGGAAATGGATTGCAATCACGATTTTAACAGGATTTCATTAAATCAGATATACTCATTTTCTATCTATTCAGTGTAACTAACTAACCATGACGCCATTTCGCAGCAGGAGTAGGGAGAGATTCACTTGATCGTGACATGTATTCCTTGGGCGCCCTTAACTTCTTCTACCATTAACTTCCATGTCAATATTCTCCTTTCTACGTTCATCCGCTCTAAATGCCTAAACCATCCCTAGGTGTCTATCTAGGCGTCCCATTCTTAATCTTAAACATTACGTTCATATCAGCATTATTTAATACATTCTTTCCGGATTTCCTCTTTTTTTAATATGGTAATGCAAAGTTTTAACCAACATACGCCTCGGAGATTTCATCTCTATAGCATTCAGCGTACTCTCATCCTTCCTCTGCCAGATCCATGCCTCTCTCCCATACGCCTCGGAGATTTCATATCTATAGCATTCAGCGTACTCTCATCCTTCCTCTACCAGATCCATGCCTATCTCCCATACGCCTCGGAGATTTCATTTCTACAGCTTTCAGAGTACTCTCATCCTCCCTCTGACAGATCCATGCCTCTCCCCCATACATATGGTTTGTTATTACCACTCTATATAGATACTAAGTTCTACTCACTAGTTAAACTAATACTTTACTATTTACAAAGTTATCCGGATTGAAACATGTTTTATATTATCATTTTAGGGTGAAATTCTCGTCAAAAATTACATATTCGACTCCAAAAGCCTGCCCGATCAGATGTTTTATGGAAATTTCAGAGCCACGATTACTTTAGCTAAAAATGGCGAAGTGGTATTGTGCAACGTTTGGTTTGCCGAATCAAAACCGAAAAAACACTTGGTTAAAACTTAAATAAGATTACTTATTTCATATGTTATATTCAAAACAAAAGTGAAACTCATCTGTTGTGTTTTATGTCTTACTCGCCAATTTCAGGTCATCAAATAAATTGTGTTACTAGTATGTAGAAACATTAATTTCTATTTGTTTTTGCTTTTATTGTTAATTTTGTTTTGAGTAAATAAATAAATATTATACTGATTAAAAATATATATTGAAACTTATTTTGTTTACTTGGGTTACCCGTGGGATATGGGTTACGTTTATAAACCTTTTTGCCAAATAGCTCATGTAGAAGAACATAAATGTTTTTAGTATATTCAACATTACCATCATTCTTAATAATTTCGCAGAACATAAGTATTGCGCAATAAATGTAATTATATTTTATTTCATTCTTTGATCGTAATATTTGGGAGTCACGTAGACGGTAGAGTTACGTCGTAGATAAAATGTAAAAAAAAGATTATTTTAAAAAATAATCGACGTCGATAATCCTCCGATGGCGGCAATAGCAAAGGATGCAGGTCGAAAAGCAGGTGTCGCAATAAAAATAATATTTATTTAATTGATATTCCAAATATTTAACATATATCGGTCTCGACCGGTCGGTGGCCGAGTTGACATCGCGCTTAGGTCCCACTCAGGCGTAGTGTGTTCAATTCCTCGGCTGGCTAAGTCTTCCATCACAACACAAGCAACATTTTCAGCTTACTGTGGTGATAGTAGGAGATTTTCAAATATTGTCAGGTTATTCGTAACCCGGGAACGTTTGTCTTTTTTTATAAATTTAAAAAAAAAAAAAAAATTATATCATCAATCATATTTCGGTTGTCTGTGATGTTGTGCGTGATGTGAAATATTTCGACGTAAGGACTCTAATTCGCTCTGAATTCAAGTATCATTTTCAAAATTGGAACTGATTTTTCAGACAAGCGATACATTAGATAGATACCTAAATATAATCATTTAATTTTTACCAAAAAAAAAACAAAATCTGTTGTTTTAATTTGTACTTGTTTTGTTAATTTTTTTGGCAGATTCCTCTGGCAGGTCAATTCAGATAAATACACTTTTAGTAGAATGTTTAAGATTGGAGAAGACACGACTTTACATACAGAGGACACTATTAAAAACACTACTTATTTTTTGAGTGACTATTGCTGTTTTAGTGATTTTCTTTGATTTATTGGATTGAAGTACCAGTACATATTGAATTATTTGACGTGTTGGAAATAAACCGACTTAATTCAGTGGTCTAAGAGCACCTGACCGGACATCAGAAGGCGAGATTTCAATTCCCGTCGGCGGCATTTATTTTTAATCGGGAGATATTTTCAATTTGTATGAATATTTCAAGTGACTAATTATTGCTTATTATAATTTGTTATCCTTTGTGCTATTCATAAAAAACCTTGTCTTATAAACATTAGTTTATCATAAAAAAATATATGCCATATTTATTTTGTGAAAATAACAATATTTTAAATCCCTATGAGGAAGTTGGGTGCAAGCTATACCTGAAGATTGTCCAAATATTTAATATATATACAGAAACAAAGAAATGCAATTTTGTTTGCACATTTGTTTATTTCAAACAGAAATTAATTTACGTCCTTCGACAAAAACAAGATTATATTACATAGTGAATCCAAATTAACTTAATAATAAAAGATATTTTTATATTTTTATTCCCAGATTTGCAACTAACCCTTTCACCACCATAAAATGATTTTTAAAAAAAGTTGGTTCATACATATTTTTTTACTAACTAATTAAGATTTTTAAACGATAGTGAATCTTTTGACGACTTAAATAACAGAGCGAGAACAACAAGTAGAGTGGAAAACAACTATTGCAATTTTTCTATGGCGTCCCTCAAGGAAGTTTACTGGGACCGATTCTATTTATTCTCTATATAAATGATATCACTAACCTTACCATTAAAGGAAACATCACCAGTTGTGCTGATGATACCGTTATATTATTTGAAGAAAAAAATTTAACGGAAACATTTTATGTGGGTGAAAAATGGCTTAGTACACTTCAAAGTTGGCTAAAAATACATTTCAATGCACTCAAGGGACCAATCAGTAAAATCACTACAACTAAATTTACACGAATGCCAAACAAATCATGTTCAATGTCCCTGCCCGTTTTTCTAAAAACCTTAATTTTTTAATACCGAATTTATTTATGACCATAACGAATTTGAGGTAGGCAACTTCCGAACAACATTGTAATTGACATTTACGTTCAGTGTGGCGAGCTTCCTTCACCAAAATCCTATTTAGAAAAACGTAAATAAAAAATATTCCTTCATTAGATAAAATAAAATATTTCAATCTGACAATTATGATTATCATTAACAATATATTTCAGTTATGAGTACGTAACTTTGAATACGAAACTTTAAAAAATACGTAACTCTTATTGACAGTAAATATAAGAAATTTATGCTTCAATTCTTAACATATTTAGTGGTGTAATGGTCAGCAGAGATGCATTCCAAGTAGTTGTTTAGGATTTGATTCTTGGCAGTAGCAATTTTTATTTTAATCTCCTTTTTCATAGGGTTGTGCTAATATAGATTAATTTAATAAGTGTTTGGTTGTCAGGGGCCGGCTGATATCATCTTGCTTGATATGTTGCAGTGAGAAAACTCTGTGACACTTTCCAGCAGTTTAGTTCTTGAAAGAAAGAAATTCAATCGGACAATCGAAATATATGATGGAGTTGCCACGTTAGCCGTGGACTTGGATGAGAGCGTTGGGGTGGGTACCAAATTTGTGTTGTTTTTAACGATCCAAAAAAATGAAATCCGTTTAGTCTCCTTTTTTTGATACACCGTGTTACGTGTAAAAATAATTTTTATATTAATTGTAAAAAGATATTTTCTTAAATTAAAAAAACATATACATTAAAACCATTTGACTAAGGTAAAGTCAGTGATCTTGTGAAAAAAATGACACCCGAAAAATCGTGGATAATTTATCCCAAAGCCGTCAGAGAAGCTGCGTACATCAAATAAAAAGTATTTTCTACAATATTTTGTGCAATCGATTTTGAACTTATTATTTATAAAGTTCTTTTGTAAATAAATGTTAAAATCACTTTTGAAAAATCAAAAAGTTTATTTTTATTTATAACGAAATAAAATCTGATAATTTTCTTGTTTGGACTAAAAAAATTGATTCCAAAAGTGGGATGCGTTTTTAACAACATTTTACATATTTGACATTAAAATTTTATTAAAAAAACAAATATAGGTTATTTTAAAAAAAAAACATCGGAAACATTGCAAACGGAGCAGAAATATTGAGTCTGAGGGGTTCGCATTATATGCATCTACATTGTTTTTCTATGGGAATAAAAATATCAATGAAATAAGTACCTACTTTGTTATAGTACTTAAAAAATTAAAAAAACATACTCAGTTTGAAAATATGTATATGTTTCATTTTTTTTAATGATAATACTATTAAAGGCCTCTGTGGTCAAGAGGTAAGGAAGGCTCTCAAGTAAATTTTATTTGATTGATTTGTGTTATTTCACAATTTAATCATTTAAATTATATAAGGCGCATTTGGAAATGACACTAAACTGCACTATATAAATTCCGTGGTATTATTATTAAGGCACATTTGCGGCACCTCCCAGAGTGGAAGATAGTCTCAGTACCACCCTGGTGCATGCATTTCAAACATTGCTTGAAATGGCTTTAGCCGTATTTGGTTACCAGATCTGAAGAACCACGTACTTCCTCACCATCTCCTTCCCCATTCCACTACCTTCAGCTTCACAAAATACCCCAATTGGGGATGCTGGTCCCAACCACTGGCTCCAGATGGTTGGGAGCAGTTAGGACTCTTTTGCGGTATTCTCAAGGATTTCTAATCAGTCACCCAAAATTAAGAACATATTTTATATGCCCGTTAATAGTTACCATATTTGTTTTATGAAGTTGGTCATCGTAACAAAGAGTTTAATTTTTTTAATTAATACATCAATCTTTTTAACATTATTTTGTGCATGAAGTGTTTCAGTTTTATAATTATTGATTAACGGTTTAACTTCTCGGACTTGTTCGGATTTGGGAACAAACCGCCATTACCCGTAGATTCAATTTGTTAATTTTACGAAACAGCTCATATGGTCTCTCAGACATCGTTGTCTCCCTTACCGTCATAGTTTGAAATATGAACAAAACGTTAGAAAGAGAAAGAAAAAACAGAATTTGATAAAGTGTTCAAATTCTATGAAACACCGCATCCTATGTTTTATATTCAAACATTGAAGTTAAACTACAGAATAATTCAAATGTACACTTCCATAAAACAAAAAGTTCCGACCGCAATTTGAGAATTTTTATTCATAATTTTCATTTGCTAATAAAACGTATGTTTTTGTTGCTAGACGACAAAAGGTAAGGTTAGCCATTTTTAATACTTTTCATGTTTCATTTCAAATTATTTTATATTTTAAAAACAATTTCTAATAATAAAATTTAAAAGCGTGTTTCATCTCCTTTCAACAAACGTTTTTAGTTTTCGAATACGTTCGGAAATATCCCATTTATATGTATTTTATTGAGAAACATCTTTAAGAAATATGACTATCAATATGCCAGAGGCCTGAAGGGTTACTGAAAATATTCATCCGTATTAGAATAATTCATAAAGGAATTAATATATTTTCTTTTAAACATGAACAAGTCGCACATTGGCAATGATTTGTACCTTGAACATCAACTTAACAACGGAATGGTAATATCATGCGATGATTAGCACTAAAGCAGTAAACAGGTAATTATTTACTTATAATGTGACTAATATATTAGCTACATGTTATGTAGTACTTAACTATTATAAGTTCAAACAATTGCTGGTGGATGTTTCCTTGGCATGCATATAAAAAATTCAACGATGGCCAGCAGTGTTTTAAAAAACCAAATCATTACTGATATAGAAAAAATCGTGGATACACATCAAAGTGAACAATATTATTGCGAAAATTTAACTGCAAACATTTTATGTTTGTTTACTATGTCCCCGTTTCTATCATCAATCATTTTAACTATGTTTACGGGGTGCGTTTCTTTAGGATTTCTAGTAAGTACAAATACTCGTAACTACAGTTTGTAAAAAAACTTTTCATTAATTTACTATTAATGTTTTTCTAACGAAGGGTCCTGCTGATTTCACAATAAGGTCGACCCAAGAATGTCCGGAATCCCACAAGTATCCCAGTAAGGTTATTATAAATAAGAGAAAATACAATCGAACTCAAGATGTCCTGGACATAAACATGACGATAGAAAACGTTATTCCTCTTGATTCGAGGGTAAGTCTGTTTTCATATGAACTTTTTATATAATATATTTTTAAATACTTCTAATTGAATCTCACTTAGGTTTTCTTGGATGAATGTATGAACGAAGTGTAATCTTGGAAGAGGAAATTAACACACTTCCGACGGGAAGGGTAGTTCTACCTTTTATTTTCAGATTATTTTTTACTAATTACAATTAAATCACGAAAAAATGCCAAAGTCACCTCTAAAATCAGGAAAAATTAAAGTCTCTCATGCGCTCTATACCATAATTTAAAAGACAAATAAATAAAGTAGCATATATCCGTACTAGATATTAGCTTTACCTTTGGATTAAAAATAATATTATTCAGTTTTGTTGGGTATTTTGGCTTCTAATCCATATTATGCCGCACAGCCGTTCCCCTTAACCCTCTTCCCGGCATCCGATCGAGCTGAAACTCGGCAGATGTACTCGTTGTCGATGACAATGCATTTTATCACGTATGGCAATCACAAGCGGACATATACGCATTTATCTGAAATTGGATGACATTACAATATATGAAATAACAGTCGGTTTTTCCCATTTGACTTCAGTCTCTTGGGAGGAAGGTTCAATCCTCAGTCAAACCTAAAAATATATACATTTTTATTTTCATTTTAAAAGTCATTTTGAATTGATGGTTCAATCCTGAGTTAAACTAAAAAAAGTTACACATTTTAAAAATGCATCTTATGACCCTAAAACGCTGGAGGGGTTAACCCTTTTTAGGGTCATATATGACCGGGCGTCCATGTTTTTTTATAAAAGTTTTTTTTTTCTATAATGTGGAAATATGACTTTTTTTGACGTTAGAAAGAGAAATAATAATTCTTTCTAGTTTTGTCTCAAATATTTATAATGAATGTGTTTTCGAAATAGTTTTCTCTAAGTTTTTCTAAAATACGAGTAAAAAATTAAGTAAAAATGTTTTAGACAACATTTTTCACCTTTGATAAAATAGATACAGTATAGTTAAAGAACTTTGTTTTTTATTAATTGATTTAAAAAATACATATTTAAGGTACGAGTGGAAATAGCTAAATGGGGAGACGGGGGCTGGAAACCTAATTTCTTCATCGTTGACGAGTTTTTGTGCCCAGACCTATTCAATTCCATAGAGGCCGTTTCAGAGGCCTTCACTGCTATGGGTCATATCCCTCCAGGCTGCCCAATACAAAAGGTAACAGTAAATATTAAAAAATATTGTTAATCATGAATTCACAATACAAATCATTACTAAGGGTCACACTCAAATAACCACTTAGGTATCACAGCATTGCACTATTTGAAGATATACGAGTTCTGGATGTTAAGCAATTGTCATGTGGAGATTAATTTTAAACAACGTCATCTTTTCCTTTCTATTTAACACTTTCACGACACCCGACACCCTGCTTGCAATTCTTAGAAAGAGGAAAAAAAAAGGTGTTCGTCGTAAATTATCCACTTCTTGGCTGCATCAATTTGGAAGAAAGGAGAGTGAACTCTGACATTCCAAAAAATACAATAAATTACAAATAAAAACAAATATATAATATGAACTATAATATGTGATGCAATCACCAGTTACTTACGCTTGTGCTTTAATCCTTTTATATTATTTCCGACTTTATCTCCGGGTTATATCTTCCCCACAGGAAAAACTAAACCCTTCCACACACTTTTCCACAAATTATCATCTAGTCAATTCACATTATGCAAGTGCATTATATACGCATAATAAATACAAAACAATACATTAACAATACGTCAACTCACCAGAGATCAAATGGGAAAATAATTCACCGACTCCAGATATTTTCATATCAGAGGGTTCGGCTCGGTAGAACTCCTAACAGGGCCTATAAATCCTACTGATCCCTCAACATAAATATTTAAAAATCTTTCGTAATCCTACCTACATAAATGTATTTAAAATGACTGATTTTTGCATTTTTATATTTAAATTGATAGATCTAATACAAAATTTTGAATGAGAGAGCTAGGTATAATGCCAGTAGCCGAAATAACAAATGGTAATATTTTTATAGTCTGAGAATGCCAAATTCTTTTAATCTCATTTCCTAAATCTGTGTTTTTTTCTTATTTTTTTAGAAACAGATTTTTGAATATTACAGGAATTTCGAATAGCGACATCAATGGTATAAGTTTTTTTTTTATTTTGTCATGTAAAACTATATCGGGTCTATTATGACTAACCGTTTGGTCTGTTAGTATAGTTTTATCATAATATACTTACGTTTTATCATAATATAAAAATGAATTTGGTTCGTTTACATAATATGGTACTATATTACGGCAGTCAATCAAGTTATGTTTAATTACCAAACTTTGTTGAATTATTTTTAAAACATGATTCTGCCTAAATGTATACATCCCGATATAAAATGTCTATAGTTTCCGGAAAAGCCAAACATTTTCTACATAAATCATTAATTTGATTTTTATCTTTGATTATATGTTTCTTTTAATTTTTAGTATTAATGACTCTATCCTGAATTACAAGCATAAATCCTTCTGTTTCTGCGCTCAACTCTCCAATACTCATCCATTTGTTTGACGAAAATTTGTCAACATACGTTTGATTGAGATAATTGAAGTGTTTTGCTTGAATAATTTTATTTGAACAGGAATCTAATAATTCCTGGTTGGGATTTATAAAAATTTTGGCATTCTCGTCGTATAAATTTAAAGGTGTTATGTTTCTATCTGCCATTCAAATTATTTTTTTCATTTCTGTGCTATTAGTTTTCCCATTGAAAAAAGTTCTCAGCATTTCTATCTGATTGTGTTTCAAAGAAGTTATTTTGAGTATACTTCTACCTTCTAAATCTCTAGGTAATTTAATTCGATCTATAGCTGAAGTATGCTAAACAAACATCAAATAACTAGGTTTTCATCGATTTTTATATTTTTTATTCATTTACTTCTACTCTTTTTTCTTTATTTTCCCTCCCTTTTTTTCGTCCAAATTTTGACTGTCTAAAAACGGAATTTTCTCCTAATTCGACAGTCAAAACATTTTACAAATATACAATATGTATATCCTCTACTAAATATAAAAAATAAAATTAATAGTATTTGACAAATTAAAAATATTATGACATATATTTTTGTGGTGACCAGGACGTGAGCTCGTAACCTTCCGCTAGCCGCAGGGAGAAAACTTACTGATATGAAATACTCTTAATTTGTATAAAATCTGTTTTTTTTGTTCATTTCCTTATAAAAATGGGACTGCAGGCCTTAACGAATTGATTGAAAGAGTTCCTAACAAAATATCATTCAAATGCGAACGTTTTATGAAGATGGCGGAACACGTGTTCATACAAATACTGATATTGGTATTAACATACTGATATTGTAGCATTCTCGATATATTCTTATCAGGCTTATATTTTTATCAGGAAGTTGGCAAGCTGTCACTTTTTCAACAAGATCATTTTTCTCCGTGCCGTCGTCTGCCATAACTACTGACATACTTTTTGATTCTCACGTGTCACGAAACTTATTCTGACATATATTTTTTTTTAAATTTCATTTCTATTATTTTACAGTATGGTTTACATAATAAGTACCAGTTATAAAAGGGTGTTAATAGTTAGTATCTGAATGGTTCAGTAGAAGTGTTTTGTTAACACCTCACCAGGAGAACATGTGCACTGCTGAGGTGATCGGATGTTATTATGCCGTCTTAAGTAAAAACACAGCATCGTCCTTAGATTCTCAGGGAAGATACTATGGTTGCACCTATGGTGGCCGTATTGTATACATATTAGGTTAGTAGTCGTTTGATAATTATTGAGCAGCTTATAAATGTCTGTTTATACATGATGTCCGGGGTTTAGGCTTACTTCGGTGGGTGATTCTACTTGATAGTACAAGAGAAAAAGATATGTAACGTTTTACGAAAATCTGACGTTTTAAGGTAGTTTTTAGGTAAAAAAAGTTGAATTCTTTGAATGGGAAAATAAATATTCTTCTGTGGAAAATTATTGTTGTATGGGAAAATAAATATTGGAATTTCTAAAGTTACTATCTTTTTTCTTCTGCCATCATCAAAGTTAGCGCACTTGCCCCCGGACCTTATGTTTAAATGTATTTATGTACCATGTACCATTTCTCTTCATATGTACTCTTTCCAGCGCACTTGTAATCTCGTTATTTTTTTATGATTAATGATAAATAAATAAAAAAATCTTCAAACCTTCCACGTTTCTCCAGATTGTTTGTATAATAAACGTCAGACATCTGCGTAAAAGTTTAAAATAAAAACAATAAATTAACAATGTCGAATTGAAATATTATCTTTAATATACATTGGAAGTCCGCAAGTACTTTTTGACACTAAAAAGGAAGTTAATTATTTCATGACTTCAATAGTCATTACAAATAATCTTTTTTTTTTTAAAGAAAAACAAACATTCCCCGATTACGAATAACCTGACAATATTTGAAAATCTCCTACTAAAACCACAGTAAACGAAAAATGTTGTCGGAAAGTGTTGTGATGGGGGATGAATTGAACACACAACGCCTGGGTGGAACCCAAACACGATGTCAACTGAGCCACCGACCGGTCGAATAATGATTGGATCATTCCTATAGCGACATTTTCTTGAGAAAATCACCCTAAGGGCGCTTAACAACTTAATTTACACATCTAACCTATTCCATATCACTTAGACTTATAACTTCGATTTATTCCTAGTGGCCTATGTGACTTACAACTCAATCTTATAACTAGTGGCTTATAAATAAGATTAATAGCTAGTGACTTACAATTAAGACTTATAACTAGTGACTTAAAACTTTACATATTTTTATAGCCGAGTGGGTATTTACACAATACTACTATAATATGGCTTCCAACTAGAGATTTACGACTAACGTACTTACTTATTTTTACAAATATATATTTTTATGTCCGTGCTGTCAGTGGTATGATATAAAATATTAGGAAAAAATTTTTGCTCGTCTCTAAAGTTTTATTACTCACAATTTCTCTCTGATTTCTACACCGAAAATAACTACAGTTGTTTCGATATTGAAAGACTACCAAATGACACATACATATATTCGCGATGAACACAATACCACTTCTTGGCTCAATCACTGTATATGCACTAATAATCTTAAGAACAGAATAGATAGTGTGAAAATACATTATGATAGTTTTAATGCTCAGCAACAGCCTAATGACAGAATATGGAGATGGAATAACGATAAGAAAATCAATATATCAATAGTGTAATTTATCAAAGACACTCCGAATGCATTTGTAATTCAAAATCTATATGTGACAAATGCGACCATATACAAAACGTGGACAATATATACACAGACATCGTGGAAGCCCGAAGGAAGGCTGCCAATACTCTACTTTATCGGGAGAAAGATCAAAACAAACCAAAAACACATCGTGACATTGCGAATCAAAGAAAACGGAAAGGGAAGGAGTTCAAAATAGCTCTCAAACATTGCCAAAGCTCTTCTGAACAAACAAAGATGGATAATATCGTAAAATCGCTTGACCCAAAGAAGTTCGCCCAATTCTGGAAAAAGCAATAACCTGATCAAACCAAAAAAATCGGATTGCCAGCCAAATCGATGGGTCCACAAACACGGAGGACATTGCCAAAACTTTTAGAAGAACTGAAGTACCGACTGTCTTTGATATTATGGAATACGATGGACAAAACATTTACTTCTCTGAAAGCATGTTGACTTCCCGTTCGATAGTGACATCCCCGTATGACAGAATGACAGAACGGTTGTTCAAATAATCTGCGCTTAACTTGAATAACCTTGGAGAACCATTACGAGATTTTAGTTTAGATGGTATCATCGGCCACCACGCATGATCGAAAGCACCAGTGATGTCTAAGAAGACCCCAATCACATACCTCTTAGGGCAAGCCTTCACCCATTCAAGCGCATATGAAATTGTGTGCTCCGTGGACATACCGGGGATGAAGCAAAATTGTCGATCGCAGGGTGGTGACAAAGTTTACCGCATCTGTTCTGTATCTGATCAGTTTTTCGAGGATTTTCCCAAATACAGGCAGTAGGGTGATGGGCCGGTACGCCTTTACATCTGTTCGGGGTTTATCGTTCCCTTTTGGAATGACACGGAGTACGCCTTTCTTCCATAATCTGAGGAAAACTCCCCTTCTCATGCACGTATCTTGGAAGAGTTTGGAAGAGTTCCTCCTTGGCGTAAATCCACACATTCTTCAATTTTATGCCATTAAGTCTATCGAAGCCTGGTGCCTTCTTTGGACCCAAACCCTTAATAATGGCGTCAACCCCAGCAACAGCTATCTGTAACATATTATCCTCTTGGGCGAGGTTCCTGGGCGGAAGCCGTGACAGATTTCTAATCTATTTTAATCCGGAATTAGGACTAAATGAATTTTCCGGTCTGATGAGACACCGGGTCACTAGAGCCAGGATGCAGCTAATGGCCTCCGCCAACACGGTGGTGACCGCAGCCTGCAAGCACCAAGCGCCACTCCTGAGTGAGCGCTGGACCCAAACTCACTCAAGACCACGCCATACATAGTTGTCCTTAATTGCTAATTTATTTTTCTTGATCTGTTTTTGCATTTTCACATATCTACGGTACAAAATTATGTATATCTATATGTGACGTGTGGGATTGCACTAACCTCCCCACACCCGGAATAAAAATATTCTCGATGCTGGAACAGGTCACTTCTTTCATTAATTAATTAAATCTATGAATCGTGTTTAGAATTTTTTCGACAAGCTTAGTTAGTTCACCCTCATTCACTAAGCAAAACGAACGAAATTATGACTAATAATCTGACTGTGCTCGCCAATATCGCCATCTCACCATAGATGAAGGATTTCGCCAATATAATATTGACATATGCCTTTATCGATCGTCCGTGCTAGACCTCCCGGTCGATGTCTAAAACAATAAATAGTCGTATATTTTTGATTACATCAAGCTTTCCCATTTTTTATTATATTATTATATACCATCGATGATAATCATCTAGTTTGCACAATATCTTTTTAGTTTTGTTAGTTCATTGCAAGTATATGCTACCTATTTCTCCTCTCAAAAAACACTTCATACTTCTTGCTTTGTCAAAAATCTGTTTAATCGCATACTCTTATGACCTTTTTCATTTTAAGGGTTTCTTCGCGGCGAAAGATTTCATCGTGGATCCTAAAAAATATCCGGAAACCATGCTGTACGGAGAGTTCAGAGCTGAAATGTATGTTTATCACGGAAATCGGAATTCAACATTTGTTTGTATGCGTGGTTACGGAAAAGCGACACCAAAACGTATGTTTACTGGCTGAATGATGATAAATGATGGTTCGAATTAAAATTATTCAAAAGTGTTTTTTTTTTTAATTTAGTGTACGTACTTTGGGTTTTCCTTATTTGGCTGTTTTTTATATTCTTTTGCTTGAGGTTAAAGTTGTATTGCTTCATTAGAATAGTGTGCATGACCTTTACATTTCTTCCAAGTAAGGCATTAAAAATTAATAATTCCTTCAAACGTAGCGGTTCCTAAATGCATATAATTACTGCGCTGGTATCAGTGACTCTTAATAAATTAGCCTGTGATTATTCGAGTCTTCTTTTCATACCCCTCCTTCTCTAGGTAATAGTCTTATACACGAAACACCTTTCATTTCATTACTCCAGGACCGGTATCCCATAATGCCCATAAGCTTTGTAGACTTGAAGCCTCCTACAGAGATGGAGTATGGCACGATGTCCAATCCTTGGCAATTTCACAAAGAAACCAATGGCGTAACAACACCCTGACAGGGTCCATTTCTCTGAAAGCATTTTTCTAAGAAGGTTTTAGTTTTTCGCTGGCAATATTTAGGATAACCATAAGAAGAAACAAACAGCCTGTGAGTGCAAAAACTGTCAGCAATTAGAAAATTCTTCTATACCTATTGAAAAAAGACATCTGACCACTTGAAGACGAATTTAGTCAAATGCTTACTTTTTTACGGAACTCCAATTATGAGTAAGTATATGCTTCATCTTCTTACCGACCTCTGCTCTTAAATCTGATAAAAGTCTTTGAAGTCTAGTTTTATAACATACTTATAATAATAAACTATTTAATTACAATTTTCCAACGGATTTGGACAATCCAAAAAGAGTATATACAAAATATGAATAAGTCACACATTGGCAATGATTTATACTTTAAGTGTCATACTTAATGACAGATTGGTAATGTTATGCGACGATGACGTGAATTAGCCATCACTAATTACTTATAATGTGATAAATCATATATCTAACTACATAGTACGCAGTACTATTATAACTTCAAACAATCGCTGGTGAATTTTTCTTTGGCATGCATATAAAAAATCAACGGTAGCCAGTAGTGTTAAAACAAATCATTATTCATATAGTATAGTATAGGAACATATCAAAGTGAACAACCTTATTGTGTAAACATAACAACAAACAATTTGTGTTTGTTTACTATGTCCCCGTTTCTATCATTAGTTATTTTTACTATGTTTAGGGCTTGCGTTTCTTTAGAATTTCTAGTACAAATACTCGTAACTACATTTTGTAAAAAAAAATTCATTGATTTATTATTAATGTTTTGCTATCGAAGGGTTTCAATGATTTCACAATAATGTCGGTCCACTAGTGTTACGATCCCACAAGTATCCCAGTAAGGTTATAAATAAAATACGCGAATTGAACCCGTCGCATCTGATTGCCGGTCAAGTGCACTGTACCACTGTGCGAAGTCGGCTTATTTTTAACAGCCAAATAATTCAATAAATTCTATTCGATTATTGCTTATTGATATTTTTTTATTGATTTTTCTTTTTTTGATTTTTTGGATTTATATTTGTGTTTCAGGGTACTAGTTATTTTTTGTAATATTTTTTTACTCTTTGTGCTTGGCATAAAAAATCTTGTAAACATAAGTTCATCTTTAATAAAAAAAAGAATAAAATAAAATGTCTACTACAGACGTCTACTCTACCTACAGACTGTCCTCTCACACCAATCATACCTTCCGCGTTTCTCCTTCGATAACCCGGCACCGTATCTCTGATTTGTCAGGTTAGAAAGATAATTCTTCTCAGTTTGTGTCAAAAATATAATACAATGGATGTCATGATTAAAATCCTAAAAAGAGCCAAAGCGAAGAATTACTGATTCGCGCCATTCACCTAGGTATAATTCGGTTTAACTTTAAAAGTCATCAATCCACAGTAAAAAAAAAGTATTGGAAAACTTAACAAGAAAATATCATGACATAGATTGTTGTGGTGCCCAGGGCGTGAGTCCAATCAAACTACTGATGTCTCACTCTTATCATATCACTAAACTGATTTCTACTATCTATTTATACACAATTATAATATGGTATAATTATACTATACCACTTCTCTACTTTTTTGTTGCACACTTTGGTAAGATACCGTCGTATTGAGATTGTTTATAAATATTGTATTTAAATTAATAATCTTCAAAAACCTTCCACATTTCTCCACACAGTTAGTTATTCATGGAAATAGGAATTCAACATTCACTTGTATGCTGGGTTGTGGAAAAGCGAAATTCTTGTTCTGAAATAATTAATTAATAATGTTGTCTTTTTTAAATTTCATTAAAAAATATGTAGGGTTTGCTTAATTTGTTTTTTTTTTCATTCCTCTGCACTGGGTCAAAATTGCATAGCTTCTTTAGAATAGTATAGAACAGTAGAGTGCTACGTTTCTTCCGGGGGGCGGCGTAGATCCCACATCACATCAACTCAACACATTTCTACTCCGGTGAACATCCTCCATTCAGCGTCCTTCTGATATCAACTTACTACCGATAAGAAAGAAAGTGCATTGTCTGTGCTTCTTTCTTCTTTCAATATATCTCTTCACAAGGTGATCTTTCATTGGTATCCAAAATGCCCGTAAGCTTTATAATATTGAAGCCTCCTTTAGATATGGAGTGTGTTAAATCGTTGGCCATTTCATAAAGAAACCAACGGCATAACAACACCCCGGCAGGGCCGATTTCTCTGAAAGCATTTTTATAGAAGGTTTTAGTTTTTCGCTGGTAATATTTAGGAAAACCGTAAGCGGAAACAGCCTTTGAATGCAAAAACATGAGGAAAAAAAAGTATTCTCTGGGAATGCTGTGTAGAGGGTATTTTTGGAAAAGGAAGGAGAGGAAGTTCTAGGAGCGAAAAAGGTATAAGACGTTGTTCAATGTGTCCAGAGTGACGGATTTTAGAATCCATTCCTCCCTCTGCGATGCAAGGCGATGGGTCAAGAGAGTCCAGAGGAGAGGTCAAAAGGTCTTCCTCAACCAGTCCCAGAGAGGTCCAGAGCAAACACATCCGTCACTAAAACCTAGACATACCTCACCCCACAAGCTCTAATTTATCGTTAGGTATATTTTTCATCTTCTTACTGTAATCAGATCTCAAAACTAGGTCAGATCTCTATAACTACTTTTATAATATTTCTTTTAGCAATCATGATGGATACGAATAGTCCTCTTAAATGACTTGCCGCGTTACCTTTTCAAAGTCTTTTTATAATATATTAATATCAAAGATAATCAATACCCCTTAATAAAAATCCCGCAAATCCCGCGGTGTTTCTAAAATCTATTCCGCAATCCCGCAGGATTTGCAAACAAACTAGGTTAAAATGCTCATTGCAATCGAAATTTTAAATCTCATTTTATTATACAGAGACGTACAGAGAAAAGTGTGAATTTTACAAAGCTCTCCAACTCCATCACAAAGATTTGTCACCAGCATTACGTGCTAATTCAATACTGAATCACATGTTAATTCGCCATGTTGTATTTTATGTTTTAGTTATTATCGATAATTAAAATTGATAATAATCTATTTCAATAAAATGGCGTGGAGTTTTAATAAAAATCTAGGTTAGAATTGAAATAGTTTAACCACGCGATGCATACTCCGTGAATATAATCATATTATTAATGGATGTGTGGCGTTAATTCTGCGGTTACATCAGTATGGACCACATCACGTATCGGAGCTGTTATATTATTGCGACTGATGAAATTTATAATAATAATTCATTGAAACCTCCGGTGTAAGGGATACTATTTTGGTAAGGGAAATATTCACCAGTTACTTATCAATATCCAATATTTATTTTTTAATATTCGCTAGTTTTTATGTGTTTTTTTCAAATAAATGAGTACATTCCAAAAGTTATTAATAAATACGTGCAACAAACATTCACGTATCTCGTACCTAAAAGTGCTAAAATAATGGTAAACAGATCAAGATTTTTTTATATTATTATTGTTTACGAATATATTAGTCTCAATGTAATAGTATAAATTTAATTTTTGACTGTACAAGAAGAAAACTTAATAATATTGAATATTACCAATTTATTAAAAATCTCTTAAAATTATTCGTAATTCGATTAAAAACTGAATTGCATGCCTTTAACGAATGAATTTATAGGTTTACTGATAAACTTTTAGTTAAATACGAATGTATTATCACGGTATCGGAACACGTGTTCATAAAAATCTTTATAAATATTTTAGCATTTCGTCATTGTAAATTATCTAGGCAAATGCAGGTGCATGAACACGTGTTCCGATATTTTGAGAATTTACTAAAAGTTTATCAGGAAACGGCCTGCAATCCCGTTTTCAACCGATTTGTGTGTGTGCCTATTGCCTATGCTATGATGACTGTGTTATATCTATCTGTCTATGTATTTTATGCCTTTGTGTTGTAGGCACTTGAAATTTTATTCTTCTATGTCTATTTTCTATATTATGGCTTCTCGTTATATGTGTGCTTTAAGGTTATACTTAATATTGTGAAATTGACCTGATGAAAAACTGCTTTGGCAGTTTAGCGGGTGTTTATAATGATTAATAAAAAAATTGAAATTAAAAAATAAAATTAAAAAATCATTTTATGTTTTGTAATATATTTTTTTATCTTTCAAATTCTATTATTTGTCGTATAAAACATCTTATACCAATGTCTCCATTTTCTAGCGTCAAGAATATAATATTCAAAGCGATATGGTTGAAGATTATTTGTAGGATCTCAGGTAAGAGGCAAGCTACGCGTTATGATGCTTTAACGACAAAAGGAAGGCCCTACCCGAAACGTGACCCACAATGAGGCTCCTGCGCTCAGAAACGTTTTTTTATAAATATTATATACGACTAAGGTCATAGCTTCAAATTATTTCCGCTACTTTGTGGCAGAGGGAGGAGGCGTTTGAATATCATGGACTGAGAAGCGGTTTCCGATAAACAAATTAATCCTATTTTAAATATATATATAAATAAAAATGTTAATGTTCGTTTATTCAAAATTCGTCTCCGAAATTTCTCCACCGATTGCCTTGAAATTTGAACACAGCGTTGCATTCTGTTGGACAAACATGTTTTTTTTAAACATCGCCATCTGTTGGACGTAAAAGCAACACGCAATTTTTTTTCTCTATCTTCACAGACAGACTAAGCAACAACAACGCGTGGAGGGGTACAACTAGTAAACAAATATTTTAGTATGCTATTTATCAATATTTAATATGTTACTAAAAATCAGGAACGTATTTTTCAAATACAGTAAAGTGTGTTACATTTCAGAGAGAGTTTGTAGTACAATTTGTAGGTAAGTACTCAAATTTTAACTTCTCCGTGAAATCTTATTTTTATCAATAGTGTTTGTTTTATAATTTGTTTTGCACGAATATAGCCCAAGAGTCCCAAATGGCCGCAGGAGGTGAGGAAGGGCAAGGTTAGGAATTACAAGGCTATTGCGATCTAGTTACCAACACGACTAAAGGCAATTCAAGCAAATATTTCAATTCTAAATGGTGAAGTTTCATCTGTGTATGTATCTAGGTACCACTTAGTTACCAAACATAAAATTATTGTCGGTTTAATTTTATCCAAAGTTAGACCTAAATAGTGAATTCTACATAAAGGTAGAGGTAAAAAATATAAGTACATTTTTTCGAATTTCCAACGTTTTAAAAGTAGTTTCAGGTCAAAAAGTTGAATTGTTTTTATGGAAAAATATTTTTGTATCGGAAAAAACGATGTAATTTAAAAAAAAAATTATCATTTTACTTCTATCAAAGAATCACCTCCTGAAGTTTGTGAACTTTACAATTAGTAATATGATATGTTTTATGATCAATCCCTGTCTAAAGAAATACAGCCATATTTACATGATTCGTGTATTGATCTCACACTATTATTTAGAAACTTCAAAGCTTACAAAATAATGTTTTAATGAGAATCAAAAAAGTGTCTATTTATTTATAAACCGCCTCTGTGCAAGATAAGTATTAAATATAACACTATTTGTCTCATTCATATAACTCTCTTACGTTTATGAATGAACGCCAAATTAGCATACTACACTTCGTATTCACAAATAAAGTACTACATTATGTTAACCATTTCATTAATATTAACATTTGTTTCAGGTAACACTTCCCAAACCGGAAATGACAGGAAACGGAATCTGTTGCATTTGCTTTCGGAAATAATATATACTTTTTTTCACATCTGTCGAAGGTCTTTTTATGTAAAGGAAAGAGAAGAAGTTCTGGGAGCGAAAAAGATGAGGATTGGATAAGGTATTTGGGGGTCAGTGTGTCCAGCAGGAGTGACGGTGCCCTGTGGTAGAGGTGTTGGTTATCCAATAATTGGTTCCAGGAGCGGCGGTACCCATACCCCGTTTGTATTGACAATGCTTTATACTACTCGTATAGTGTGGCATATGCCTAATGAACCATTCTTTTAAGATACACCTATTTTTTGTTTGTTTTTTAATCATAAAGAGGGGGGAAAAGTTGCTGGTTGCAATACCCGGTATGAAAAAATAGTTTTTAAGCTTAGGTCATTTTTTATAAATTATATGATATTATGATATGATGCAGAGTAACTAAATATTACCATTCCGGATTTAAAGATGCCCTCAGTATCGCGCTTTTGATAAAAGTTAGCGTTAGGGAAGTTATGTCGGTACCTATCAAAAAAACGTACGTAAAAATTGACAATCCCAATTAGCGTCACTGTGTTAGCCAATGGAGATATCATGGTTACAAAGGCTACGATCAATTGAGAATGCAATAAATCGCTTTACTAAAAAAAAAACTACACATGCCTCAACAACATCAATAATACCATTTTATTTTAGGTGTATATTCGTATTGTCGTATAATATAATTTGTTCTGAATTCATGTTTTAATTCAGTGAAAACAATCATGCACATAATTTATTACACATTCTAGTTACAACGCTTACCTCATACTCTGTAAATTTTAATATTTTATGTTACCAGGTTAATTCGGTAAATCCGATTATAATATATGCTACCAGATTAATTTTTTCTACTTCTCACAAAACAATGTATGTGTACTTATATTTATTATATACATTTTCTTTATTACACAACTTAGTTTCAGAGAAAAATGAAACTTTTTTTTTGTTTTTTTTTTGTTTTTGTTATGTAATTATGTACATTTCAGTATAATATGAACTAAACATGTCAATTTGTCTGTCCTAGAACGGGAAACTTTCCTAGTTGGACAGGCAAAGCATCCAATATGTAATATGTACTTTCTTTTGATAAATAAATAAATAAATAAAAAAATAAAAAAATAAATAAAAAAAAAATAATATTAGTACTCTAGTACACCCAAAAGTCACGAACCGCTACTGATACTTAGATGAATATAAGTTTTCATAAAATAAATGGTTTTATTGGAACTCGTAACATGTAATAAATATAGGTAAACCATGGACAGGGTATTCATTATTTTTGCTCGAAATCTTTCCTCACTACAGGTTCGCCTAGTGAGGCAGGTTACATCTATCTTAAATATACCTACTTTTGTTGTCTCTTTATTACTAGGCCTTTACACTTTGGTTTTACTGTTCTTATATATCTAACGTTACATCGAATAGTAAGTGTGATTATATTTCTTCTGTGTTTTGATGATAACCAAATAAATAAAATAGCTCTACACTTATTAATATATAAAAAATATATACACTTATAAAACGTAACATCCATATATCTATTTATTTTATTTAAGAAAGGGACCCTCAGATGGTTTGGGCATGTAGAGCGAACGAACGAAGAAAAGCGTGTTACGAAAATATATGACGAAAATGTGAATGGTAGCAGAAGTCGGGGATGCCCGAGGAAGACAGGCCGATCGAGTGAATCAGATGCTTACGTCGGGCCATGTCAAGAGTCGGAATAATAGAAGAGTATGTATGAATGTGAATGAGGCAAGGGGTGTGTGTCAAGAACGAGTAGTTTGGCGGTCTCTCCACTCTGTCTTCCCTTGCGGAGAAACGGCGTTATGGTTAATTAGTTAGTTATTTATTTCATTCTTCTTCCTATATTTTTCATAGTATTCTGATTTGCTTATTTATTATTTCGTTCAAAAATCATACTTCTTTATTTATTTACATTCTATGTTATCTCTCTTGAAAGAAAAATTTCCCAGTGAGACATGTATTGAAAAATCCTAAAGATAAATTAAATATAAATTGTTTATTCAATTGTTCAGGAAAAAATGTATTTTTTAATTTTATTACTTTGCGCTCGTAGAAATCTTTAACTATTCAATATTTTTACGTACAATATTTGGTGTTAAATAATTTTAATGTATTGTTATTTATTAACTTCTTAAAACTTTGATTTAAAATTACAATTATTTACAGTCGTGCGCTTTTATAAACATTAACTGTGACGTTAGTACGAAATAAACGGTACCACCATAATATATTACAAGTAGATACAGACGAATCCCTAAAGCAATGGTATAAATGTATAATAAAACAGAACAAATGCTAACCGTAACCATACGTTATTCATCTATTCACCGCTGTGATAATTTGATGTAAATAAACAAGTCCTAAGTGACGAAACAAGCGCTTAAATCGCTGGAATACACAGAAAAATAAATGAGTTTTTAGGTACGGTATACGTAACTTATTAATTCAAATTAATTCAGGTATTTATTCAAAACAAACCGGAAATTCATCTCTCAGGATCGGCGCGTGCGCAGTCGCTTATGATAATTGAAAAAATGAATAATAAACGGACCGGTTCTGAACAGAGGCTCGTGGCGTGTTCCAAAAGGCTCGTGAAAACGCATTTATTGTTCCATTTATTCCGTTAATTAGTGGTAATTTTACTTTATTATTTCAGTAACGATCACACGCTTTTGTATTAATGCTCGATTTCAGCTTACACATTGCGGGCCGAATTATCAATATTTTAAAGAAATCAGAAAAGAAGAAGAAGATGGTTTGAACAGGAGATTCTTAAATACGAAAGTTAGAGGGAGCGCGCTTATTTATAAAAAAAAAACACTATGCATACTTAAAATGCGTAATCGTAAATATTTAATAATTTGCATTTTTTTCCCTAAGATGTTTTTCAAACATTTTTTCACATTTAACAAAACTGTACAAGTTCAGTTTAGAATTATTATCAATTAATAAAAAAACTATCTTTACCTGGATGTGAAAGAACTGGCAACGTCACATTTCGACAAACTGTCGCATGAGGTTTCAGTCTTGAAAAAGTTAGGTTATTTTTGAAATATTATTTTTTTATTGACTTTTGCCGCGCGAATTTAACAAGAATTCCAAGTGATTTTGTTAATAACATTAATGCCTTATCCATGTGTAAGTAAATTGAAATAATAAAAAAAAATATTTGCGCCCATTTTATTTAGGGAAAAATTCTCAACATTAAAGGGACTCAAACAGTGAATCCGAAGAGTCTATCTTATGGTTATCTCTGAGAATAATTAAAACAATTTATTGTATAAACCAAATTAAAGTGATCAAAAAATTTTGCAGATTCCCTAAATAAACGGAATGTTTTAAAAAAAAATCATATTAAAATATGCTTTTTTGTACATATTAATGCAGGAGTATTTCAAACCCAAAATCTAAAAGGTAATTATTTGTATCTAGTTTCTAAAATTTGGTTTTGATTTTTACGACATATAAAGACGAAATATATAGCGGATTTAAAATACGGAAATATTCCCAGATTCGATGAGAAATTTCAAGTTTATACAACAGATAAACAAATTAATGTCTGATTAAACAATGCATATATCTTTCCATGAACTTTTTTTTTTTTTAAGTTTCTTTATTCAAAAAATTTATTAGTTACATGCATTGAGGAATTTTTCGACCACCATGCTAGGCACATGCCCGTGTTATGGTGGTCGAACTATTTATTATATGGCCCTTAAATGTCAGTTTCTATTAGTAAGTTGTTTATCAGTTGTGTAAAATATTCTCCACGTTTATTAGTAAGGCTGAAATTGTTTTAACGAATAAACCAGAAAATACGTGATTTCAAAAATACATTTATCTCTTATAAAAAAAATTTGCTCTTAGATTTAACATGTAACAGATGATTGTGAAAATTGCAGAATTTATGATAATTATTATTCGTTATAGAAATCATAGTTTTGATAATGGATCTATTAATAAAATCGAGGAAATAAAATTGTAGATTTTATTAGCCTACTCACTAAGAAAACAGAGATGTGTATGTGTAGAGGTTTCTGATAGAAATGCCAAAGTTTAATCTCACCAGCGACTATCAGCTCAGAACTCACTCTAAGGCTAACAGGTTGTTGTCACACCATTTCTACACAAGGATTAGCTGATTTCCATCGATGTGAAGCATTCAAATGATTTCAATGCTGTTCACAATAATTTATCTATGTTTTTAAGTCTTGCTTCACAATTCTTAATTTATATTATTTATTCGTACCCGTTAATAATTTGATAAATGTTGGTGACCTTTGACCAAATTTCATTCAGACATGAAATAAAGTTGTTGAAAGAATTATTTAGTTTTGTGAATTGCCGAATTCGACTTCAATGAAATTGACTGATTTGTTTTTTTCACTATGTACATTATTTCTGATGTTCTATCAATTGTTGTTTTAATGCATGTATTTATAAATTTAAACAATGTAATAATACAAATACTAATAATGTTCATTAATCATTGCTTTCTCCTTTATAGTTTAAAAGAAGTGGCGTTAATATCGGCCTGGTGTCAAACCCAAAATTAAGTGTACGCTTAACTGACTGCATCCACATTAGGTCATTTCTACTGAGTTTTGTTGGCTTTCCATGGAAATTCTGTACATAAATATAATACTAATCTTAAAAGGGAATACAATGATGTAATTTATGAAAAAACTTAATTCAAGAGAGAAAAAAGAGCCGGAATACTGATCTCCGTCAAGGCTACCGTGTCCAGTAAATGCGTACCTAAATAAGTTTAAATGCATATTTATGAGTTCACCTACGATTATTTACGACCTTTTTGTCCTTAACCATCTATGATTGTCACACACGGCCCCAAACATGGCGAACTCGTCCGATCGCTATTTACGACATTTCTGTGTTAGCTGACACAATGCCGTCGATGTGTGAACACAATAAATTTATATATGCATATTTGAGAGTTACTTAGCCATTTGAGTAGAGTTTGACTGCTTGGATAATCATTTATGCGAGCTGATTTAGTTAGCAGAGGCGAACGCCTTGTTATCATGGAGGTTCGTATTAAACCTATGCGAGTTCCGACCAACCTGCCTGCACACCTTCCTAATAAGCTCAGAGTAAACAAACATACAAATATGCGACCCGATTTTCAAATATTGTTTTATTGAAATGTAAAGAATTTTTTTAATTACCGAACATGCACGTGTTCATTAACTACTCGTGTTATCTGCAAAAAAAAATCAGAAGTCATGTAGTAGCAATTTAATGCTTTCCATGAATATGCAAAGAATGTAGCAAAACCGAAACTAAACAAACAACAAATTACAATGGAGTTTCACCAATATTAACTGTTGAAAAAATAGACATTCTAAAAATGTATTCCTAATAGTACCTAATACTTCGCTGTACAAATTTTTATATATTGTGTTTTTTTTATTGTGAAATACAGTTCACCCAATTATATTTCACAAAAATATCAGATCATCATAATATTACATTAATGACTTCACTTATATTCGCACAATACATTTTGAGTTAAAAATATTTTTTTTAACTATCTGTTACTGAGGTTTAAATAAAATGTTTACCACGTACATAGTCATTCTCTCCAAAGACATGATCATCGGTATGTTGGTCCTGCATCTTAGGGAAATAAAAAGCCTGTGCTGCCTGCCTCTGGTGAAGTTATCGGTTTGCCAATGTACCCATTAAATATTTTTTGGACCTTTTGTACATCATTTGAGCATCATAAGGCATCTTCAGGTCCCCATATTACTAATCCACTCTCCAGAATGCTGCAAACCAGACTAATAATTGTAATGCTTTTTATCACTTATAAAGAAAAAGATTTTGCGGTACAGAAAACAAAACCTAGCATTCGTATTTCAAAGAAAGGTTTGAAATTCAGGCGCGTTATCAAAAATTATTCCTAAATCTTTCGCTACTGAATTATATTTTTACGAGGTGCCAGACATTTTATAGTTAAAATACAGGGTACGCTTTTCCCCTGTAAAGCATATAATTGCACACTTTCTTTTGTTGAAATAAAATATATTTCTACTCTTTCTATGACTCCAATCTAATATACCATCGATATCGATTTGTAAGCGAATTGAGGCATTCTTCATTGTTGCCCTGGTGTAGAGTTTAATATAGTTAGTAAATAACAAAAATTTCACAATTTTATAAATAGAGCTTCGTTATTTATCAACATATAAAATAAAAGAGGTCCTAAATTAGAACCTTGGGGGACCCCAGAATTTATGACGAAAGGTTTTGAAGTGAGCAGCCCATAAACTACGTACTGGTTTCTATTAGAAAAATAATTCAGGAGTACGTGAAGCCGATTGAATATTTCAAGTTTCTTGAATTTGAGTAATATGTATGTGAATACATAATATAATTAATATTTTATGATATAATTGTTATTCCTTAAAGACTTGATGAATAACATAAGACACTTTTTTGTTTTTTTTCCTAGAATTTTATAAAATGGTTTACTAAAAGCTGCGCGTGAACTTTATTAAGCTTCAACATATCTATTTATTAAAACCTACTTGAGAAACTAACCCCTTGTTAAGAACAGTTGTGTTAAACATTATGCAGATTTCTGGGCGTCTATTGATCACAAAATGTGTTCAGTGTTTCTTTGATTTAGTTATGAAGGTAATACCTACATAAGATCATCAGACATGGGCACCCAGTGTAAAAATCTACGTGGATTCCGTCTGTCATAATAGTAATAATAATATATCTTTATTTAGGATATTTGCAACTATAGCTGAGAATAGATGTTATGTGTCCATAATGTAAATTTGTTTATAAATTAGGAAGTAAATATAATTAACAAACGGTGGCAATCAAACGTTTTATAAGATGCCAACTATTTACTCTAGTACTGAATTAAATTTTATTTTCATTCTTCAAAATCAATGTTTGTTTTATTTTTAATACATCTCCTTATTATGAAGAGATGGGTAGTGTAGTTAGAACTTGTAGAGGAAGGTGGTGCATACCCATAGAATAAATAAGAACTTAAAAAATACAATATGGGGTGTGTTTTGCGATATAAAAGTCTGGCCAATCGGGTCTGAAATTTCCATAACAAAACTGTATTTCAACATCACTATGAAATTCAAATGGAATAGCGATACATGATGCCAGTCAAGTCTAAGAAAGACAGAGCGCTTTCTAAATATAAAAAACCAAAGGGTATTAAGTCAGTAGCAAAATTTGTTTCCTTTCAAATCTACCTGTAAGGCATTTCTAGTGTGAATTTAATATTCAGTATGCATACTCTTAAGAAGGTATTTTAAATAGGTATTATGCTTAAGTTGATTGAAAGGGGTTTTGTGGTGCTATATAGAATAGGGTAGATAGATACACACAAAATAATATTTTTTTAAATACAGTTGGGTCAATCTTTTCCATTACAGAATAAATTACCTACTTTTAAAAACACTTTTTTTCTAAAAGATTTATTTATCATCTTTTTAACACAAATTTATTGGTGTAAAAAAGTTATTATCTATCCAATACTTCTATTTAATGAAATTTCATTAGAGTTTAATCTTCTGGTTCGCGATTCCTGCAGAATGTTTGTTTGCCAACTTGTGTATGCGCGTACGGGCCCCGACCGGCTATGTGTGGATATGTGTGGGCTGCGGGCTCTGCATGTATAAGTGTTTGTTTCTATTTGCGCACGCCAAAATAGTGGGGGCCTTGAAATTTGAATATTTATATTTCCAAGGTCGGCATTGTTTGATTCATAATGCCATTTCAGTCAGCGGCAGTCGGGAGTCGCGGAGGCTATACAATTTCACCGAGTTGGTATAGTCGCCAGCCGGCAAGGCTGGTGCTATGGAGCAAGATCCTTTGTGAAGATACACTCAACTGGTAGAATGCCGGGTGCCAGGAGGTGCCTACAGTTCTGACTCTAAATATTATTGACAATGCTTCTTCTTTTTTACTCAAGCATATTTATTTGTGAAATATCAATTAATGTTATTTTTACAAATTACGAAAAAGAAATATTTTCATAAACCTATTTTATTCATAGGTACTATGCAATCTTTTATCCGAGGTTGGCTTTTGCCGTTTTAATTTTATATTTGTTTCAAAATAATATTTATGTTCAAAATTGTAATTGGTATTAAAAACTCGTCCAATACCATGTTTGAATGTAACATTACAAGGACTGAGCATATTAAACACTTACTTGTACCTATTAGAGTTAGTAGTAGAAGCGCAGATGCGGCGGTTCTATTTAACTGCACGGAATATAGGTACAAGAAGGCTATAATATCATATATTTTCAATCAATATTAATAAGTGTATCTCTTAATTATATATTATCTAGAGTTTCTCTTTTTTTATACTTTCTGATCTCATTGTATGTGATTTATTGTTTATGGTATATATTTATACCGTCGATATTGAATAAATGAATAAAACATCTTGTGCGGATGTTGTCTTTTTTTATTTGTATTTTCAATGATAAAATACAAGCCATTAAGGAATCCGATTTTTTTGTGAACATGGAGGTACGATAGTGACGATTATTTAAAAAAATATTTAACCCAAAAATTAAAGCATTTGAAAGGCTTAAACTTAAATCACAACTTTTTACGTGGGAACATAAATTTTTCACGAACATTTCAAAATTGAACCCAATTGAACGCCCTTTTTTATTGTTTATATTTTATTATATTAACACAGCAAGTTAGATAAGATAATTTTTTAAATTATTACAAAAAATTACCAAAGTTGCACAAAAAATCATGAAAACTCGATTTCTGTAATAGCCTTTAGTTTATAATTAAAAACACAACTAAATAAAGTAAAATAGATTACATGAGCACTAGATGTGTGCAAAAACCATTGTTTTTTAAATATTTAGTTTGGTTTAGTATTTTGGCTTCAAATCCAAAATTATATTTTGTAAGAAAAAGCAGCGCAGCCGTTTAAGTAGTGATGGCCTAACGCACATATGTGTTAAGTGTAGTTTTAAGAAGAAAAAAATACTTGTTTTCAAAAGCATTTACAAAAATTACTTTCTTTGTAAATAGATATTTTTTGGAAAATTTACATTACTTATTTCATCTAGGTCGGAAAAAAGTGGATATTTACATTCATTTTTATTTTACCTCTTATATTTAACCTTATAAATTGATTCGATTTGATTTCAAATTGCACTATTCTCATATGCTCCAGTTTCCCTGGAGTTTTCTATCTCTAGAAAAGGCCCTACGAAGTTGTTTAATTTATTTTACTATGTTTACCAATGCATTTTACGACATCGTAAGGACGTTTAAGAGGAACGGATTGTCGGCCTTCTTCATACAAAACTTATATTTGGATCTGAGGCCATCATACTTGACCAAACTGAATAAATATATTTTTTAATCAAATGGTATAACAAATATCAAATTCCAAAACTTGTCTCTAAAATCGTGAAAATTCGTTTTCTTTAATTGCCCATTTTTTTATAATTTGAAACACAAATAAATAAATAAGTTAATATCCGTAATGATTTTTGTTTTGTATGATAAAGGCCGCGCCACCGTTCCCCTTAATCAAATATCAAACTAACGTATTTAATTGAAATACTTCTTGTCGATTTCAGTAAGAACTTGTTCAATAAAATTATTTATATTATAGACCATCAATATGCATGCATCAGTTGATACACAAAACATTGTAAACCAGATTAACATTAACACACCATGAATAAAATCAAAAAGGAGGATAAAAGAAGTTAAAGCCTACCACACTTGGAATGCAGGATATTTGTCTCACTTACATCGAACAATAAGAAATTATAACACTATGAACTGCTCTAATAACGATGTTGACAACGACCCCATAAAACACTTAAAAAAATAGTTCCACTACATATTGGTTATTTCAGAGGTGCCAATAATTAATAATTTATGTACTTACAATGTATTTTACGTTCTATCCATCTTGTTTATGTACCTACAATGTATTTTACGTTGTATCCATCTTATGTTTGTGCTTAAAATGTATTTTACGTTGAACCCATCTAGTTTTTCGTTTACTTTCCCAAGTATTTTTATTGAATATAGTTTAAACATATTAATATTCTTGTTACTTGCTAAACATTCATATTTATGAGTTTTGGGCATCATGCCTGTTTTGTGTACCAAAATAAAATAAAATCATAATGAAAAATTTTCAAAAAAATTAAGAAAGCTTTTTTTTCTTCTTTGGGAATCACCCAGATTTCATCAATGGGTAGGAACTCCAAAGTTAATTCGTTAAACCTCCTACGTATATCTGCGAAAGAATTCATTCGAATATTATTCTAATGCAAATTTCAGACACCTGTCGTTACGTACTAGTACAGATCAAAATTACAACAAAGTTTATAAAAAATTGCCAACGAGTGTGGGCTTAGTATCAGAAAAAATATAAGTAACTGGTAAAACATTAAACTGACTTTAACCACCAGGGTATGTCAATATTATTTATTACATGGTACGAATGGGTAACATTTTGTTTTTAAACTCGTAACATCTCTTGTAACGGAGGTATGCTATTCATTTGATATGTAACTGTGTAAAAAATCCATTTACAGCTATTGATGTTGTAATTTTAATTTAATTATTGATAATCATGTTTTAATTTGTCAATTTTCAGATTAAACGGTAGTGAGCGGTAGTACACTGCTCCTGGTCCGTATAAATTGGGAATTACACACTATACAACCGCTAAGAATACCAATAATAATTCAGTACGGAGACCTGTGCCACTAAACTTGGCTATATTCGCAATCGTAGAATGAAATTACCATAATTCCGTCTTTTGAGAATAATTAATTTGACATAAATAACGCGAGTCTTGTTCGTTTTAACATTTTCTCTCAGTATTAACGTAATTCTAGTATTTCTGCTGGTATCATCGTTAGATATGCATCCACTCGCCGCACGGAGCCGGCTAATACGCAGAGAATATCCACACATGTAATAAAAAATAATTAATAGGCATAAATTCTCTTTTTGTATAAAAAATGTTGCTTCAGTTATCTACTCGGAGTATATTTGGTGGCACGCCGGAGATTCGTATCAGCTTTACGGTTGGTATCCTTGATCGCTCGTAAGCCCATCCCCGACGCTCCAGCGACTGCTGTCAAAATAATCCACCTCATCAAAACCAACCAACCATTTCATCCATTCAAACCAAGAAACCAACTCTCACAATGTAGCTTCTTACGATACGCCTTGGTACTGGAACGAGGGTCGAGCGGGTATGGTCGATGATTTTGAACACTCACAGAACCGGAACCTACAAATTTTGTTTGTTCCACGTCCGAGATGTTTGCTTTATCTAGAAATTTTAATATGGGTACTAACTTAGACCCATCCCGTTTTGGTGAAAATTATTAAAATATTCACTTTTTTGTGTGCCACTGAAAAGGGGGGCGATTAATATCCATTGAGAAACTTGACTCGCTTTGAAACAGTTTGAAGATGCAGTGTTAACGTTTATCTATTTTAGTCCAGTTCTTAAGTAAGTGTTTATTGCTAAGCAATCTATACTCGAGACTAGGAGTTCGATTTGTAGAAGGTCACAGATCTCAGACTATCACGCAGTAGGACTCGTGTGTGCATAGATTATGCTGAAACAAGTATACTGAATTCCTACTGCCTGCTGCCTACCCACTTGCGCTGGTATGAGGAAATAACAATCTGCAATCATAAGACGAGTGACAATGGAATGTTATCGAGGATAATTTGAAAGATGATTGCCAAATTCATATCATTCCTAATTAGACATTTTTTATCCGTGGAGGTATCATGTGAAATTCTCAGGCTCTATACACAGTAAAAATCACCCAGTGCCCAGTCTACAACGACATTATACAACATTTTTATTGCTATGGCATGAGATAGAAAAAAGGCTTGCCAATGTCAGCAATGGCAGTTTTAAAATTAATATTGAAGTTGACGTTGTGGTATACATGTATTTTAACCAAGGTGTGACAGTGATTTTCATCATTGAACGAAAGTCTTACGTTAAAGAACCTTTGTGGTCTTATTGAAATGGGACAACATTTGCACGAATGAATTAATTTTTAAAAACCCACTACGGTTTTAGCATTAGGTCACATAATAATTAATAAAACTACCACAACAATTAAATAAATCAAAGTGTAATCGATCAAAGTGATCGGTGGTTTGTCATGACAATCGGGCAGTGGTTTCTTAGTAAGAAATTTAAATCAAAACTGACAACTTGTAACGAAGTATAGTTCTGTTTTTTACTTACTGCTTTTTTACTTAGTTTTAAATAAAAAAATCTTTTATCCCTCAAGCGAACTGCACACTACATTTGGTATCAGGTACCATACCTCCTGGTCTGTAGTATAATTCCAAATTTACTTACCTTTGTTTTGAACATTCTTTACAATAAATACATACACTAGTAAGTTCAATTAATTGTCATGGGTAAACTCCTTCTTAACTTAAAAATCTACGTGATCGCTACAAACGTGTGTGTAAAATGTCGAGGTCATCGTATTTACACATATTTCATGTATCGCACAAAGCTGTTGGCTTTTATCGTCACAATTAGCGGAAATAGTCGCCCAAACGTTGTGCGGGTCACCGGTACGCACCGGTGTCACCTACAACAGTAGGTACACCGGTACCGATATAGCCGCCTTTTGAGCCACATCCCAGGTTAAGCCCGGCCTAAAGGTTACCCACCTAGCGAGGAAGCCATAACTTAGTATTTTTATTGAAATTGGTTACGTGTCCGACAAAAAGACAATCGGAGGTATATTTTACGTTTCGGCTGCTATCGCCAGCCTATACCTATATGGTGTAACAGGAAAGCGGCGATACCCCATTAGGAAGGACAGGTGCCTCCAAAATAAGGAAGTTGAGTCCATTTTTTTTATTTTTTTTTATCAATGTTCGCATTCAAACTTAAATACTGGTATTTTTTTTTTTTTTTTTAAAGTTTGTTTTCATAATTAAATTAATTCTCAAAGTTTAAATTTTATTAAGCCCGCCAAAACGAGCGGAATCCGAGCGGTAAGAGGCGGGTGTGGTGTGACGTCATTAGAACTGTGAAAACCACGTCGCATAAGCATTTTGTATCGAAAAATTTGTAATTCTTCAACAAGGAATTCCAGTAATTTTTTTACCAATGTTAACCGTCTATTAGAATTGATGTTATTAAAAAAAAAAGAAAATTGATTAAGATTTCATAGTTAAATTAATATTTTAAGTTAGAATATTTGCTTTTCTCGCCCAGTACGGTACTTGTACGGTATTGCCGTCGCTACTTGTTGACGTTCCCCGCGCGAATTCAGGACCACCGCGCAGAAAAGTAAAGACCAATAGTAAAATAACGGTTTACAGCCCAGTTCACTGTTTGACTTTTCTGGGCGGCCGGCGGCCTGAAGTGTATCACATGCTATGTGACATGAATAATAATAAAAACTTCTAAGTTATGCAATAAACAACATATTATTATAAAGCACTCTACGAATATGTATCTTTAGAAATCCATTTCATATAATAATAACAACAAATACGTACATATATTTGACAAACCCAAATAAATCTTTGGCCTATACACCTCTCTCATCTAAACCGACCATCTCTCATGTAATAGAAAGAGATGCACCATAGGTGATCTGTTGTACGTACAATCACGACACATGTGACGTCAGAATTCTTTCGACCAATCGTGGAGCGTATATAGTCAATTGCTATTCAATGCTTTTTCAAGAACGTTTAACTAATTCTAAGAATAATAATATAGAAATATATTTATATATTTAGAATCGATATTTTTTGATCTACATGAACATATTTTTTATAAGTCAAAATATTTTTTACTCAACTTCCTTATTGTCATATCATCTCGAACAACCAACTGGTGGTAATTCTAAATATTATTATTTATTCGTCTTGTCTGGCGTGGGCCGTGGAGTTGCGCTTTTGCAGGTGCTAGATATCTCGCAATCTTGCGCCAGTTGACTTTTTACAGTTCTATTGATATGCATAGAAATTCCGTACCGTGGGCGAATAACCCGATTTTTTTTATATAGGCAACACTTTATGCCACAAAAATCATTATTTATTCTGCTAAATTATTACGTTATTTGACAGATTTGATTAGATGTTTGGCATGGTAATACGACACCTTGCTAAAAATGGTCAATATCGAAAAAGTGTGTAGGTCGTAAGAACTATAAAGTCATTTTTATTGGAAGATAACTTAATCTTAAGTAAAAATGGTAACAAAACCATACCACTCTCATCCATCACTTAGACTTAGCACCATAAAATATAATAAAAACTTTTGTATGTACGTATTTCCCGCAGAATAATGATAGTTTTCATTTTTTATCAATATTTAAACATGTATACTTTCTAATGGTTTTTCTGAAATCTGTTTTGTAATCGACGTGGAGAAAAATGAGTTTTGCTAATTTATCAAAATTCGGTTGAAAACGGGATTGCAGGCCGTTTCTTATTAAACTTTTAGTACTTTCCTAATATATATGAACACATTTTCATGCATCTGCATTTGCCCTGATAATATATAAGGACGAAATGCGAATATTTAAAAAAAAATATGAACACGTGTTCTAACATAGCGATAATACATTCCTGCAGTCCCGTTTTTAACTGAATTACGAATAATTTGAAGAGGTTCTTAATAAATTTGCAATATTCTCTCAGTAAATTTTCTCCGTGTACAGATAAATGCATTAGTAAGTATATTATTTGGTCTGGGATCATTCGAAAATTTTCCAATACATTTCCAATATTTCCTTTTCCAATGGAAATCACCGTCAGTAGCACAAATTTGTAATACTTTTTTTATATACATACTTTGATTCATAATGCCAATGTGTAAATATATCGATATCAACGAAAAATAATTTTTATTTATTAGTTTTTCTAAAAATATATTTACAAATACATATGTGTTACTAGGATTTGAAACAAATGGGTTGACTATCGAATAAATTGTGATTATGTCACGCGATTTAATCTGCTGGAAATATAATTGACTGATCTAACAGAATGTTAATCTGACCTTCGAGGTGTATCATGTACATTTAATGTGTAGCTGTCAAAAATATAATTTATACTTCATTATATTTTCTGTCAGCGGCTGGAAACTGATGTTATTTTTTTCTTCGGCCTAGCCTACCTTCGGGTGTAACCAAAACACACGAAAATAATTTATCCTGACGTAGAAATATGTTTTATAGGCATCTAAAACTGAGAATAGCAAAATCATTATCAAGTTTTTTTTTCATTGTAGACCTATAGTACCTATCCGCATGGTCCCGTCTCGGGTTGGGTTAGATTTGTGATTTAGTACATTTTTGCCTTAGGACATTGATAGCTTCTTCTGTTCGATTATACAAAACTATTATGTCGTAACTTCTTACGTTCCGCAATTCAGAATTAATTACATTTTAGCAACCGATGAGATTATTTCATCTTGTCACTAAATCCCGATGACTAGCTCAACGTTTTTAAATGTGCGTGTAAAATCTTTAAATTTGCGTGTACAATCTTTAAATGTGCGCGTAAAATCTTTAAATTAGCGTGTACAATCTTTAAATATGGATGAACAATCATTAAATGTGCGTGTACAATCTTTAAATGTGCGTGTACAATCTTTAAATGTGCATGTACAATCTTTAAACACGCATATTTAAAGTGCGTGTAACTTCTTTAAATGTGCGTGTACAGTCTTTAAATGTGAGTGTACAATATTTAAATGTCCGTGTACAATATTTATCCACTATACGGTCGGTTTTTTTGTTAATATTTCTTTTATAAAATATCATATATTTTATTTTGTAATTATTCAAATTTTTCATAATAAGAACATGTTTTAAATAATGATTAAACATGTTTACCTTTACGATAGTCTAACACTCGTATAAGGAGAAAGATGACTATTGCTAATTTTAAAGTTATTGATAATTCCAGTTAAAAACGGGATCGCAGGCCTAACGATTGAATGAACAGTTTTCCTGATAAAATTTTAGTAAATTACGAATATAATATCATAATGTCGGACCACGTGTTCATGAAAATCCGAATATATTTGCATTACAACCAAAATTCTTTGTATCGTCATGCTATATTATTAAGTCAAATTGCTTAAACATTCTTAAGTTAATGTTTTATTAATAAGGCCTGTTAATTTCTCGTGAGGGCAAAAATCGATTTCAAAAACCAATTATGTGAGTTTTTTTTTAATGAATTTTGTTTGCTCATTTTTTCAATGGATCATGTAATAATTTTCTAGAATTAATACCCGAACTTAATAAACTACACACATCTTTGGTCATGGGGCATCGCACGTACTTAGGATGTTTATTTATACTCGGATCAAAAAGTTTATTTTTTAAACAATATGTGTCCTAATTAACCATCATATAAAAAGTAATTGAAAATATCTTTGAAATTCATTAAATTGAGGCTAGTACAATTTTCATTTCATCCCAACAATTATTGACCCATGTTTTCCAAATCTTCATTTTGTATCATTCTTCACACATGTATCCTTTTCTATAAATGTTAAAGGAACTAAATTGGTTAACAATGAAATAGGTGCTGACCTTGAACGCGATGCTATCTGAACATAAAATAACAAGCAACCTATTAGCAAAATACTTTTAAAACAAAATTATACACAACAAGAACATTCAAAAACATAACACAAGAACATGCAATGTAATTGGGATACCAAAAAATGACAAAACAGTTTAGTATGCAAAGGAATGCAATATTTATAATGCGCTGCCGAAAACTAGAAGTCTGCACTAATTGATAGATTTAAGCTGGATTGTAGGAGCCATATCAATACAATAAAATGTAACAAATAAATTTAAAAAATTAGTATTGCTTTTATGTAAGTTATATTAAATTAGACATTTGTAATCTTGATGTACAAATGGATAAAATTAAATAAAACTTCTGATGTACTTTGTAAAATAATGTGTTATTTTATTAATTTAATTGAATGATTCACATTAAGGTAATGGTACTTACATGAATACCTGTACTTCGAAAATTCCACATCGCAAAAACTGCTAATCTTGATATCAATTGTAAAACGTTTGTTTCGTAAGGCTCCGGACTAGCAAGCTGGAAGTCGAGGGTTCGAATCCCGGCATGCGCAAGTTAATCTTATTTGATTAATTTGTATTATTCTGTACCTATGAAGTCAAAGGTCGGTTATCACATTATTGAAATTGTTCAGGAGAGAGGAAATAGTAAAATTTCTCCTTTGAACATTTTGGGGATACCAGATCTTTTATGTTGACCTAACTTAGTTTCACATTGTCGTAGGACAACCGTCTTTATACCTATGTGTAGATAATGAAAAAACTAAAAAGGTCTCATACATAACTCATTTTCACAAAAAACTGGACAACCGGCCATTGCCTTCTGAGGTACAGTATTTCACAAATTACTCATTTAAAATAATATTTACAATATTTGCGGCATGTTCGAGAGTGGAAGACACTCTTAGTACCGCCCTGGTGTAATACCACCATGCAGAATTGAAACGTTGCTTGAAATGGCTTTGGCCGTGTTTGATGACCAGATCTAAATAGCCGGATACTTTCCAACCTTCCTCTACCACATTTCATTCCCCTCCCCACTACCTTCAGCCTCACAATATAACCCTAATGGGGATACCATAGTCTCACTGATTCCAGACGGTTGGGTGCAGTTTGGACTCTTGTACACATAAACGTTAAAAATACATTACAACTTTGCCATCTGATAGTATTATTGTCCTAGCGTCTGGACGATGTAGGCCCTCTGATTAGTCAAATTCAAATTTTGTTTAAATAAGACATTAAAAATTAAGACACGATTTCATACTGAAATGGAATCGCCACATGTAATACGATATTTCTTCAAAAATATCGTTTCTGCTCATATAATTTTTGGATAATATCGAAGAATATATGTTTTAGAAAGTTCATAATCCATTGAATTAATTACATTACAATGAAAATTATCCACAATTACATGATTATGTTTGACGTTTATAAAAAATCACGCGTTCATTCAATATGGCCGATACGCACGGCCGTAGATGGCCGCCAGAGCGCACATCTGGCGGTATAAGAACGAACCAAATTACTGGCGCGAATATTTAAATATGAAAAATTACTTGACCAAACAAGCGTTTGATAAGAAGATTTCTTCTGGAAGCTTATCACTTTGCAATGGCATTTTTCATTATTATTTATAATTTTTTTTGCTTATTAATTATTTCTGATTTTATATTGACATGTTTTCTAAAATCTAAAATTTCAAAATTATTTATTTGCGATGCTTTAATCCTGAGTGAAGTATTTTAAGACCTGAATTTTTATCGAAAGTGTGATCATTATTCAAAAGATGATTCGCAAATTCAGATTTACTATTTCCATTTAGATCCCTGAGATGTTTTTTAGTTCTGACTTCAAAGTTTCTATTGGTTCTACCTTTGTAAAAGAAATTACAATCATCCCAATTGAGTTTATAAACTCCTGATTTTTTTATATTTAATTTTTGACTTTGGTGTATACTTCGTTCATGAAACATGTATCGGTTGGATATAATAAAGTGATGTTAACAAAGTTATTTGTTTTTTAATAAAATAAAGTTTAATCGGATTACATTATTTTATCTATTTCCGTTGTATATCAATGCATACGTACACAATAAAATGTGAACATTATATTTATTTATTAATTGGACAATTTGCATAACGCCGCTTTTGTGAGATATCACCTCAGGGGCGCTATATTGAAATAATCTACCTTTATATATAGATTTTTACTCTCCTGATGAAGGTGTATATATAATCTAACTTTAAACTTTATAAGATACAGTAACAGTTGTAGGTAAAGAATTACCACCAGTTGGAGTAAAATTAACACCTTTTAATTAAACCGACTGCTAATCTCATCGCACAATTACCCTCCTTTTATTCATAAACACGGGTACAATTAATCAATATGTAATAATCTATTATTTCAGTCAACTTTGTTATAACTATCTTTGATTGTTGTGACAAACTATACGATATTGATTCAACTTATAGACATTGACGGTTGTAACACATATTTAAGCACTGCAAGTCTCCTAAGAGCAAATTATATTAGGTATGATAACAGTTAATATCAGTTGTAGACATGTAGTCAATAATAGTGTTTCATTTGAAATAATCCATCACAAATACGTAAAATTTCATTTATTCAAACAACTGTCATTCTTATTATGCGTAAATTTAGCATGTTATTATTCATTAACTCCTTCCTGTTCCGTGTTTTAACAATATATACTCACCCTCTCTCTGTGAATGACCTAATATCTGTCTATTAAATGTAACTGTTGTTAGTATCACTTAAATTGGGCGAAGCCCAACTAAGTGCCGCCCGCAGGGCCTATCAGCAAAAACCCGCGGAGCGGGTTTTTAATTGCTAGTTATACCCAATGACGGTTCAATAAAACTGTCTCGAGGATAACTTTAGAATGTTATCTGCATCTCTATGCTTATATCTACGCCATGGGGATTTCCTTTCCTTATAAACAACTCTACATTACAAAAAATAATTTGTCTATATATGCCCATTCGAATAAGATGAATTTTAAAATGAAACAAGCATAATAATGCAATCACAGTGTTGTTGTCGAAAATATTGGAAAACTAAGAGTGGTATTTATTTCCATAGATGAGAAGATTCAAGATTGGTGGTACCTTCTAACATATCTCAGTCGCATCTTATCACCAACATCACGGGGAATGTCTGACATTGTACAGTGTTCGAGGGAAACATATTGGTTATAGGTACCTTTACATCGCCGTATATTAGAGTCAATAAGTTGGAATAAACAGAAACATTCTGAGAGACAAGCAAGCGATTTGTCGGTTTATAAGGTGGTCGATAAAGTACAATCAACACGCTCAATATGCACACAAGGTCTCAAAAGGATAAAACGTGATTTTAAAAGAAGATGAGAAAGAATCAACCCAATTTTTGTACAGCAATACATCTAGTTGTATTTAAAAATATATTTTTTGAATTAGTTTGATTAAGGATTGAACCTTCCCTTACCAGGAACTGACTCTAAACTGCTGTGAACTTTTAAAACTTTAAATAAAAAATAGAGATATTATTTAAAATTTTCACAGTTAACGGAATTTTAATGATTTATTTTTGGGGTACTATGCCGTGTTGCTCAACCTCTTTCTTTTTTCCAAACAACTTTTGTCCGATGCGTTGGAAAAGGAAATAGCGCAACACGGCATGATACCACAAAAATAAATCATGTAAAAAAATTGTTTTTGGTTTTACTGAGGATTGATATGGATTGATATATTGATTGTATATGTGCGTTTATGTGCCATCAGTTGATAGAATGCATTGGCATGTACAATGAGTCTATCTGCCAAGTTTCAGCTCGATCGGATGACAATTGTGGGTGTTTGTATTGAGGTGTGGGTTAATATCCACTTACAAGATTCCATTTAATTTATTTATTTATCCATTAATTTAAAAAATACATAAAAATCGAAATAGTAATCAAATAGATAAATATAAAGAATTGATAATTTTTTTAATATTATATTATTAAATCAATGAAATACTGAATTCAATAGTCAAGTAAATAAGTTAAGGAAACACGGTAAGCAGTTAACGGAGTTGTGATACCAGCCCTGCTGCATAGAGGCAAAGCATGGAATTTTCAGATTTGCAAATTTGCAAGACAAAGCTTATCTAAATGGAGTAGCAATTAAGTTCTTTAAGCTTGTGGTAAATCATTTAATACTGAATTACAAGTGAGGATTCGTTAGTAATTGTATTACATAAGCATGTTATAAAAGACGTTTCAATGAATTTACGTAGCGAATGAACTGGGAGAAAGCTCTCAAAAGTGTGCTGAAGTAGACACTTTTTGTCGAAAATTTATACAGTTTCAGAAAACAAGTCCTGCAATCGTTTAAAAATATGTACCTAACAATGGGATTTTTTGACAAACTATGAATACCGTTAAAAATGTGTGGAAGATATAAAAATTATTTCTCTGATTATGATCATCGTGTTAAAATATGTAAGTATAATATTTTCATTGATAATTGTTTCAAAACCGATCTAAAACTATAGTGATTGGGTTTTGGGGTATTATGCCGTGTTGCGCTACCTCCTTCTTTAGCCAACGTTTCGGACAGCATTGCAGTGTCCATCGTCAGAGCAGATGTGTAATTTTGAAAATACTTTTGGCCGTGAAAATCTCAAATCATACCCGATCTAAAACTGCACATTCCGATACAGTTCCAACTGGCTACAACGTCAATTTGACATAGAAACCGCCAATGTCTCGTAAGACGGCTGTCGCCAATGTCGCCCGGCGCGGCGTGACGTTAACTGAGCCCAATTCACGAAAAAAACGAACACGTCGTTTTGGCGGCAAATCGGAATTGGCACATTTCAAATTTTTATAGAAAGTTTATTCGTCCACATATACTTTTGTAATTTTATGTACCTACCCATTTGTATAATAACTGAGTTTTTTACGAAGGGATTATTCTCCATTAAGTGAGTAAAGGGCATCATGACTCGATACTGCATAACCTAAAAGTAAACATTTTACATAACATCATCTGCATTAATTTATAACTTGTCTTGTGTTTTATTTATCTACGTCCAATGTCCCGTATATATTATGTAATGTGAAGTCAGCTTGGAGCAAGCGCCAGCCACCGCGATTTTAACCCGTTCAAATTTCCCGAATCACAGGTAACGAGATGTAATCTAAAATCCTCTCGCTCTGTAGATATTATTTAATATCGTCATTTTAATAATCTCGCGGGTTTATGGGGCAACGTATTTCGTGTAGATAATCTCCGCTACCAGTTGCGTACTGAGGTGTTCATCTGGTGGACTGAAACCTCCGGGCTCAAGAACTTGATAGGTGCAACCTGAGCTCCACGAGGAATACTGAAAACAAATAACATTTATTAAAATAAATTATAAAACAAATTTAGAAATGGGCTTAATTCAGTAGGTACTAACATTTAGTCTAAATATGATGAATCAATTTTTGTCAAAGTAACGTTAATATTAAATTACAGTTACATTAATACATATTTATCAAACGGAATTGCCTAATGCCAGTTGGATTATGCAACGTTAGTTTTATAGGTAAATATTATGCCGCTGAATAAAATTGTCAAGTGGAACCGAATACTTATCCTTACCAGAAGTTTGTAAGTACCTAGATATGCACATCTGATTTCTTAGCATTAGGTACTTCATTTAAACTATATTGTTTCATTTTTAGATGCTTTGATGATACCTCAATACAATGATAATTGAACTCACCTTTCAAGAGATATAAAGTAATAAAAAGCGCTGTTAAAACTATTCTGTTAACCTAATCTATTTAACCTAGTTGTTGTTTCATCAAAATGCTCCAAAGTCAATAAAGTACCATGATCCGGCCCTGGTTGGGTCCCTTTAGCCGGGCCGGGTAGGGCCGGGGGTAGATACGCGGGTAGCGGGTGGCGGGTAGGTACGGCGGGTACGCGGCCAATAATAAAAACTAACGTTTAATGCGTGGGTGTCAGAAATATGGATCCGATCACTTCTTCTTTTTTCTCTCCCAATGGCCTGTGGTCTTGTTCGCGCCGCGAGAGGTATCGCCCGTAGACATGGCACTAGCCAGGAGCCAGGACTGGCACACCTTTTACCTTTTGCTGCTATATACTTTATTGTAAGGATATTTGATCATCTCACTACCTGTTTTATTATAAAATATAACTCATAATTTTATGAAAAAAGTTATTGTTTTTACGTATTGCTAATTAATTTTTTTAAAGCTGCAAATAAAAATAAAAACATTTTCAATATTGACAAAACTTAATAAATGAACGCATTTTCTAAATTTGAGACCAATTTAACGTTTTTCCGGATAATTATTTTAAGTTATATTTTTTTATGTGGTATAATTATTTTTTAACCTACATAAACTTGTAAAACTACATTCTCTTACACTTTTCAATGTGTATATAGTGTAGTAATGGCCATATTTTAATGGATTTCTTTTCATTGAACGCAGGTATTTTGAAACATTTATATTTTTGATACCCACAATTCGTGGTGGAAATCAATTAATATGATACTTGCTTTGAAAAATATCTACTTTTTTATTTCTGACCGTTGCCGGTTTCAGCCTACCACTGCCTTCTTTATTTTTCTTAACCTATAGTGAAAATTAACGAATTAAAAAATAGACAAACAAGTATAGAAAAATAAATATTACCACGGAAAACCCATGGATGCTTTTTTATAATTAAATAGTGGTGTATTTAAAGTATTTAATTTTCTTGTAATAAAAATCACGCCACAGAGTTATTTTGAGATTTTTAAAAACTTTCAATTACTTGTTTATTATCCGCATTAAGGCAAATATTCAGTGGTTTTATCGATTAATTTAATATTCCCAAAATGTTGTGTAATATACAATAGTAATATTATTTATTTATTTATTAATTTTACATATACGGCACAACATGTGCCATTCACATACTAATTTACAGAGAATAGTACAGCAACATAAGGAATGCAACAATATAAATGTAAGTATAATGGTATAATCAGTAAATAGTAAGTAAGGTTAAAAGTATGAAAAAACAAAGAGATATAAATATAATATAAGTAGCAATCTGTAGTATAGTAATAAGTCAAAGTAAGAAATAATATACAATAAAGTAGTATAAGGAACAATGAAGTGCTTATAAAATGTCTAAAAGGCATTAAGAATTATTAAAAAATAAAAATAAAAGATATTAGAAAGGTATATACTATTAGAAAATGAAAGGAATAAAATATATACTATTATAATATGAAAAGGGAACAAAAGTAATAAATTACGTAAATTATGTCATCTATTATGATTATTAGATATTTACGTCATCATTTATGAATAATGTAAAACTTATCAAAGGGTACAGATAGGTCATTGGAAAATCATCTAAGTACGTATTTTTGACCAGGTCAGAAAATGGATTAAAAACTATATGTCACTACGCTAACGGTTATTGTTCCCTGGGCGATAAACTGAATGGTCACACCTGTCCGAGAACTGGTAACGTCTTCAAGCATATTAGTTCAGATGAAGGAGAACAAAATATCCACCAAATAACCGACCTAATATTTGGATGATTCTCGACTAGCAAGCTGGAGGTCGCGGGTTCAAATCCCGGCTTGAAAATTGATTTTATTTTGATTTGATCAATTTTTGTTATTTCACAATTTACTGCGAAATCAATTTCAAACAATGCTTCAGTTCTGAATTATCGTCTTTCACCAGGGCTATACTGAGAGCATCTTCCACTCTGGAAAGTGCCGCAGTCACAAAAGGCATTATTTTTAATGAATTAATTACCAAGTAATTCATTAATTATTAGTTAAGAAACATCAAGGTACCTACCTATTCTGCTTGCCGTAGTTACAAAGGTGAATTTGTTTTTTAAAACAAATTAAGTCAAAATACGAGTAACTTAACAAAATAACGTTCCATTGGACACCATGAAACAGGCAGCCGCCATGTGTAGTGATTTACCATATATATATAAATATATAAATATTATTTTTTTATATTATCTGTTAGTTTCTATGTCAAATATCGTGTATTTATAAATTTAAAATTTAATAGTAAATTTTCATTAACAATAAACAAGTAAAAAAAATAATTTTACTGATAAATAAAGTTCCCTTCTAAAACCGGTAATATAGTGTTGAAATAAAATGTATGTGCATATATTGTAATTATTTGATTAATTCACCTTGTCTTGGCTCTGTCATCAGTTATGGGAGAAAATGAGCCAAGACTATTTGGATATTTGTGTATATAGTGTTCACCTTCAAAGAGATAGTAAATATACGCTTTCTTCCCCTATCATCTTATTGTCATGCGTTCATCTACTCGTAATATTTGTACATTCCTTCACAATCCTACCTCTTCCCTCTATCACTCATAATTTACTGATAAACACTTATTTGCGAACACTGTAACTCCTGTACACGGAGTCCGGAAACAAGTGGTAGAAGCGGGTATCCGGTGCATCTATATCACAAAGAAAAGTCACAAAAAGATATTGGATTTTCCGTTGAGGTCTATTCTTCGACAAACTTTAAAAGACAATAAAAAGCTGATATTACTCCCGATTTTTATCAAATTTCACTTTAAAAATTCCAACTTCTTACCCGATTTATTTGAAAACAAAAGCTCATTTAAAAAAATATTCTTTGTTTTACATGATCACTGCACAAGAGTGCTCCCAACCGTTTGGAGCATCCCCAATTGGAGTATGTTGTTATGCTGAATTTAGTGGGTTGGGGAAGGAGACGGGAAGAGGATGGTGGGAAAGTACTTGGATGTTCAGATCTGGTCACCAAACATGGTTAAAGCCATTTCAATCCACTTTTCAATTCTGAATTATGGTCTTACACTAAGGCGATACTGAAAGTATCTTCCACTCTGGAACGTGCCGTAAATATACTATGTATTAATTTTAAATGAATAAATTGTAAAATTAGAAAAATTAATCATTTAAAATTAACTTGCGCACGCCGGGATTTGAACCCGCGACCTTTGGCTTGCTAGTAAAGAGTCTTACCCCTCGACCAAACAACTAAATCGAATCAAAATATTTTTATTACAAGTATTGTTATATTTAATAATGTTTACAAATACATTTAATTGTATGAATATTTATTTTGCACTGAGAAAAATAATTTATATTGAATATTGTAAATTTAATTACGAATATCTTAATTAATATTAAATTATTTGTAATCCGGTAAAAAACGGGGCTACAGGTCCTTAACGAATGAATTGACAGGTTAAATTTGAGTAAAAAAGGAATGTATTATTGCATGTTCTTAAAAATCGTAATATTTCCGCGTTTCTTCATTTTATATTATCAAGTCAAATGCAGGTGCATGAACAAGTGATCCGATATATTTGTAGTTTACTAAAACGTTTTTACAGGAAACGGCCTGCAATTTCGTTTCCAACCGGATTTAAATCAATTAAAAATACTCATTTTATTCCGTGTTGCAGAAAGAGGGATTTAATTTTTCTATTTATTTTAAGTGATATATATTTCTCACTGGATTTAATTGATATCATTTCTCAAAAAAAAAAGTCAAACCCTCAGAATATTAAAAATAGAATATTGATAGTTTGGAATATTGAACCTGCGCATTTACTAGTCTATTGCGACAAGTCCTCACTTTCCAAGTCGCATTGAGAAATTCATCTCTAGGAAACAATGATCGCCCCACACGCGCTACACACAAACACAAACAAATAACTTTAAACAAACAATACGTATTTCAAACAAGTGGTGCTAAAATCTTCTCCATATATTTATGTCAGGCACACACTGAGTCTCTTATACCTGTAACTACCTACACGGTACATAGACGTGTTTGTACATACATAGGTACCATTACTACGAAGTTTGTTCAGAAGACAGGTAAACCAACTCAATACTTATGCATCTACTAAAAATTTCATTTAAAAATGACATGTTTTAAGTTTTACCCAGTACTCAGATGTTAAGGCGATGCCATACGTAGTAATGCAAAATTATGTGTTTTTGGTTTGAAAATTTGGTCGCCTAGAAATGTTTTAGATGCTTTAATTAAATACTGCGAGTAGAATACATCTTAGCCTTTGTAATAATCGAGTATTTTTTAGATAAGTCTTTTTATAAGCCCAGAAAAAAATAATGTATAATGCCTATGAAAACTGCTTTAAAGTTCATAATCTCCTACTTACGAACCCATTTTCGGTTACGATTTTATTGTATAATGTGGAAAATTAAGTTATTTATAAAATAATCGAAAAAAAATTAAATATCTATCCCTGACAATCCACAAAATAAAATAAAAGGCACTTTTTGGCCATGTTTTTTTCTTGCATAAATCAAAACAGGCGGATGGTGTTAAGCGGGAATTTAAACCTTATCGCCATCTACGTAAGGGTTGTTATTGATAGCGGCTCAATTTAAAATATTACACGACGTAGTGCTTCGCCTTAAGAGAAATATTTGAGTACATAATTGTTATGTAGCTTAGGTTATTTCTAATTAAAACAGGGGAGGATTTGTGAAAAATAAGTTGAGTGGCTGACTCTTAGGATACAGAGCGAGACAGATAGGTGACACAGTTATAATTACGTTAGGACGCTCTCTCGTGTTCCAGCTGCTAGCTACACGCAGAATACTTACGGATAAAAATATTTCAAATTTATTAAGAATATCTTCAAATTATTCGTCATCCGGTTTAAAACGGTACTGCAGGAGCTTAACAAATGAATCGATAGGTTTCCTGATAAACTTTTGTAAAACGTGTTTTGTCATTATTTATTGAAAACGTATTATTAATAATTTGCTTAAAGTTTATGAGGAAGCTGCCTGCTGTCCCGTTTTTAACCGTATTAGCAATTATTTGAAGAGTTTTTTTTTAATAAATCAGTGTTCCTAATTTTTCGGATCATATACGGATCTTACCACGGAGCTGCTTCGTCGGAACTTTCGTACAGAAGGAGAGGTTTCAACAAGAATATAGAAAATGAAAAAAAAAACTTTTTTCAACAGAATGCCTGTACTCGTATCAATCATTAATATTATTGACACGTAGAAGAAGGTAACCTTAGGTAGGTAGGTACCTAGCATTCCATAAATTCATGCAGGTACCAAGTAGGTACTACCTACCTGGATTAATCGAATGTTTCCGGCAAAAAACCCGTGTAGCAACTCATTTATTCGTAAACGTCCAAAGATCGTAAAAAACATAAGCTGGGGCATACATGGGCCATGTTGTGATCGCTAGTGACTGTTGACCTCAGAGCAACGTATTTACCTACGGCCAGTGGCGTGGCGACAAACTCTCGTGACCCCGAGAAAAAATATTTTTTAAAAACTGAATTGTTACTATGGTTCATCAAAAATACCATTTACATTGGTTAAAACGTGTATTTTTCAAGTAATCTTTGTAAAAACATTTGAACATTTTTTCTCTTACGGTACCTATTGCTGTCCTGTGACGTCAAAGGTACCTATTGAGGTATTTGAAATGTCTACCAAGGTGGTTGCTACGTCACTTGTAATTATCCAAAACAAAACATGTACACGGAGAATAATGACTACTAGCAGTTAAAAACCCGCTCCGCGGGTTTTTGCTGCTAGGCCCTGCGGGCGGCACTTGGTTGGGCTTCGCCCAGTTTATGTGATACTAACAGTTACATTTAATAGGTAGATATTAGATCATTGGGTAGATATATAATAGAAAGACATTCTGCACCACTAAACACCCCTCACCCCAACATAAATCTCGTCAATGAGAAAAATGTTTCCTCTTCCATACCACCGAAATGATTTAATTTTTAAATCGAAATTAAATTGCAAAATATTTATATGTAATTCGAAAATAAAAAAATTTCAACATATTACAATATTACATATAACTTTGGTAAAATAATATACTCTTACCAAAAGACTGTCAAAGTAATTACATTTTTTTTAAATATATTAAGAATTATTTTATTGGGATAAGTCCTAAAAATCTACATATTTGGGTGAAATAATATTACGCTCTTACCTAACGATTGTCAAAGTAAATACACCAAAACTCTCTTAATTCGCGAAAACCTTACAGGTGGGATAAATTGAGTCATTTTCATTTCAAGGGACACAAAAAACAAAACTTTTTAAGCAAGTACAATTTATTATACTTTTATTTTTTACAATCTGCAACATAATATTATACACTTTCATTAGGAAAAAATCTCTTTATAAACAATATTATCCGTATACCAATCAGTCAGAATTTGTATAAATAACGATGACTGCGCTCAAACTGTCCATAAGAAAATACTGGTTCAGGAAGTAACAGTCCACCCCGTTCAAAGGTTTGTCCTTGAGATTTATTTAATTTAATTTGACTGGAAACTGTTTTCTGCACATATTGAATTATATTGTAACATCCGAAAAAGTGTTTTAAATTCTAGGAATGAAATGTACTGTACCTTTTCTGTTCCCTGTAATGATTTTGGCTTGAATTAAGTTACAGCTGAAATTTTTATAGCACCGCTTTTGTGAGATATCACCTCAGGGGCGCTTTCCGTTGAAGTACATCCTCATTGATTGCATAAACATGACTATTTTTAGGGCACAATATGGTACGTTGACTCAACCCTAAGGCATCAGCAGTTGTATGTGTCTCACCGTATATATAGTGAATCTTGACAAATATTTACATTGGGAATAAGCACAGATGACTCTAATGTTCCTTCTACAAAAGGAAGTTTGCCATCTTCCAAGTCCAAAAGCCATTTAGAAAATATATTTTCACTTTCTAAAGCTCTGACATTTGTTTTTAATTGAAAAGTTTTGAAATGGTACCAAAGTGTGCTGCTTTTATGCAAGCGGCAATTAATTGTCCTCGTGAAGCACGTCGACACACTGGAAGGATCTGACGAAAGTCTCCGCCCAAAACAATAACTTTGTTACCAAAGACAGAATCACTTCCCATGATATCACATATAGTACGCTCAATTACTTCTAAAGCTACACCTGCCATCGGTGCTTCATCCCATATTATAATATCTGCTTCCGTTATAATTTTCCGATTCTTTGATGTGACCTTACATGTTGTATTGTCCTGTAAATTGAGGGGTAAATTAAAAGCAGTATGACACGTTACCCCACCTGGAAGCAAGAGTGCTGCAATGCCTGTCCAAGCGACTGATAAAACTCTTTTACCTTTTCGTCTTAGAGTGTGAATTAAAGTTTAGTAAAGGTATGTTTTCCCTGTTTCGCCTGGGCCATCAATGAAGAAAAATTTATTGTCATCATTTTCATGTGAAAAAAACTTATTCAAAATAGAATTATATTCTTGAAGTTGTACGTCATTGAGTTTGGCAGCCATCAATTCACCTAAAGTGTTTTCAGAAATTACATTAAAATCAGATACTTGTCCAAAACTGCAACTTTCATCAGGTTCAGGTAAGCCCTGCATTCTGCAAGATGAATTCTCCTTCATGAGAATATCCTGTATGTTTAAAAGACAAAGATTAATAGCTGTTTCTTCAGCAACACCATGATGAAAAAAATCTTCAGCCGAAGATCGAAGGGATACATTGTATTAAAATTAAAACAAATAGATGTCTAAGAATTTTAGGCGTCAAATACAATGAAGCCTCCGTCATACTGCGACCATTCTCGTATGTCATCAATGAGCTTCAGTTCACGCGCAGCATCATGAAAAGTAGCTACATAGTAAATTGCCATCAACAGTTCGCAAAGATTCAAAGGATGTAGCTCCAGCCACCTTTATAAGAATCAGCCGTAAATGATACAGTTCTATATTTCTAGGAGAAATTGAAGGTATTCATCCAATGATCCCCGCTGTCGCCTCGTCCACTTTTTACCAGCTGTAAAGACATAGTTATTTGGTACATCTTGATAGAGAATAGAGCGTCCCTCAATATCTTGAAGATTCAATTGGAACCACGCTGTTAAAGAGGTGTTCCTTGTAGATGCTTCCCTGAGAGCCTGTTCCTCCTGCCCAGAGGGGAGGGAGGAGCAGGTTTATTTTGTAGAGACAAAACAAACAGATTGGCTGTCGGGTAAATGTAAAGCCAGAAGTAAAATTGAGTGAGATTGATCATGTATAGATAAATAAATACTATCCAAAGAGGAACAAATTTTAACATTAATATGAGCATCATATTTTTTGCTAAGGAATGCATTATATGGAACAACAAATCGATTGTCGATACGTATATCCCGAATAACGTGATTTTCAGAAAAATTATCACGTCTCCTGTAATCTGGGTAGCCTGCGGAATTATTATCAGTAGCGTCTTTAAATGATTTGGGGAATTTTTTAGAGCACTTACCGTCTACCATGCAGACTGACCTTGGATTAAGTACGCCACATGGTCCATGAATGTTATTTTTTTAAATAATACGGTACAAAGCCGAATTCTTCGGATGGGGTAGTTTTGCAGATACGGCATTATCAATATCAGAAGCTGTATACAACTTATCTTCGCTGCAAAGTGTAAACACACCATGTAGATGAGGTAGTCCTCTTTTTTGCTGTTCAATTGTATACACCCAACAAATTACCTTTCCAAAAACATGTTTCTCAGTCATATCATGAATAAATTCCTTGACTTTTAGATGGAAAACCTTGGCTACTATATCAGGCCTGTCCGCGGCCGATTGATAATGTTCCAATTCGGTTGGTATTTCTGGCCATTTGGGATTGCATGTAAAAGTTATGACGACGACAGGACGACCAAATTTACGTACCATAGCCATTGAAACTTGATAAAGTTTATTCATATGGCGTGGTCCACCAGTAAATGAAGATGGAAGAATGACTGTATTACCTGCACATACTCCTCTATCAGTGGCTAAATTTCTTACATGGTTTTGCAAACCTTGATAGCATTCCACTCTGAGGTGTCGTTGGTTTTTCCTAATGTAATCTAGGCGACCAGATTCATAAATAATGATAATAGATAAATAATGTAAGCATGAATTAAATACTGTTGAAAAAGTTTACCCGCATAATGGACTGGATTAAATATGTTTCTTCGCACTGCTAATTTACTTGCATAAAACTAGATAGCAGTTACAGTATGACATTGAGCAGTACAGAAATCAGCATGATGCTTAAAGCCGGGGGTCCAACCACATTCACCTGATGGAAATAGTAGTGGGAAAACCATAGGATCTAAATGCTTTGATAAAGTTGCCATCCTTTGAAGTCCTTAACATTTTTAGGTTAAACAGCGATATCTATACCCGATTGCAAACTCCCGTCTGTCTGCTACGTATACCATGGCGATATCGTGAGAACTGGTTGGAGCATTTTACCTCTGATGAACGTGTAAATAATAGACGTATATCTCTCACCTGCCCACCCTCAGCCGCAATGCGTATTTCTTCTTCCTCGACAGATTCTTTTAGTTTCTTATACTGATGAGGGCTTATTTGGCGTATTTCACTATCAATTATTTGCATTATATTTTTATAGCAATCGGCATTAGATGGATGACTCATACGCACTCTAACAGCCTCATCAGGATCGTATAGATAAAGCTGAGCATAGGAAGGTATTTCACCTGCAACTTGTATACTTCTGGAAGTGAGATGATAAACCTAACCAGAAATTTTTAAACAATATGGACCATTACCTGGGATATTAGCTATTTGCGCTCCAAATTAGGCAAATCTATTAGCACTCTTGTATTGACAAATAAAATTCCTAAAGTTTTTAGATTGACTACAATCTCCTGTCAATAATTCGGTGCTGGATAATAAGCTAAAATTTGTGGTATTATTTTTCCAGTATGACAGCAAGAATGTAACAGTTTACCTTTTTATATGACACTCTTTTGATATGACGCCGAAATAATTCTGTTCTAGAAGCACATAATTAGGATTATTGAGCACACTTCAAGAATACACTACTATCGCTTCGCTTGGTAAATTTCCCTCTCATTCGAACATTCCGAAATTCGACCAATTCTGGTAAAATATTGTCCACATTCCTTTTAGCCATAGTAATTAAATTGAAATAATAATCTGAAAACAAAATATTTCTTTTTAGCGATTCACAGGTAGTTTGTAAACAAATTTCTTGGTTATCACGTCAATAATTCTATAATTATCACATATGACACATATCAAACATTGACAGCGCATGGTGGCGCATGGGGTCGGTGTTGTAATATCAAAAAATAATTAATTCCGTATTTAAGTATCGAGTGGAACTGGTTATTTTAGCAGCCATTATTTTTTAATGGTGGATTTATTATAATATATTATATTTATAATTATATATTTGTCTATATATATATATATAACTTTAAAAAATTACACTGACATTGTATATTGCTTGACACTAACTGGCTATAAAGGCTTTTTGCATTGATTGGAAATCGATATACGCTGGCAGCACTGAACAATGTGTCTTTCGCGTGAATAATGATAAACGTCAAATTTCAATACGTAATTGTGGATAATTTTTACTGTAATGTAATTAATCCAATGAATTGTGAACTTTCTAAAACATATTTTCTTCGATATTATCCAAAAATTATATGAGCATCGTGTCTTAATTTTCAAATCGTGTTAATTTTCAAGTTAGCGGAATTTAACCGAAACAGACAATTTAAATTTGACCAATCAGAGGGCCTACACCGTCCAGACGCTGGAGTATTAATAATATCAGATTGCTGATTTATTCAAAATCTCTTCGTAATCCGATTAAAAACGGAAATGCAGGCCGTTTCCTGTTAATCTTTTAGAAAATTCCTAATTCGTTCAGTCCTAATCGGAACACATCGGTGTTCATGCACCTGCACCATGCCTTGATAATATGTATATAACGACGAAATGCGAAAATATTATGATTTTTATGAGCACTTGTTCCAAGATCCCGATAGTACGTTCCTCTTTTACTAAAAGTTTAGCAGGAAACCTATCAATTCATTCGTTAAAAGCCTGCATTCCCGTTTTTTACCGAATTACCAATTATTTGAAGAGATTCACTTAAAGAGATTTTCTACGTGCAATTGACTGAACTGACGACGATTCATGACGATTTTTTTTCTTATTGAGAATTGCTTTCCGTGATGACTAAAGGTACCTTTTTATATGTCTGAAACGATGACTGAAACAAAATGGGTGTGACAATATAGTAGGTATATATAATCAACGGTAACCGGATAAATCATCACAATGATAATTCATCACATCTTTAAAAAGTTATATAAAGTCATAAAAAGTGATGAATAAAAACTTTATTAACTGGGTTATGTAGGTTAGGTTAGGTTAAAAAAAACATCGTTTCTAATGACTTTATATCACTTTTTAAAAGTGTGTTGAATTGTCACTGTGTTGAGTTATCATGAAACCATAATCAACACATTCATTATCAAAAACTTTTGTTCCAATCCGAAAAAATATTACACAGTACTTTCCTAAGAATTGAACTTAGAATCCTTTTGGTTACTTCGCTTTTACTGGACCTCGTTGACAATCCCTTGCAAGAGTAAGCAGATAGGATATAATATGATGGTGGGTGCCTGATGGGTGGTCGATATGACGTTAGAAGCAAGTAGGTTTGGTAAATACGAGAAAACATTTTTCACTAGAAAATAAATATTAGATCACAATTTGTTTATCGACAACAGTAGTCATTGTTGACTCTTCTGATTTGGGCACAAATAACACGTAAATAAGTCACACACTTCGCTGAACCTTTGAATAATTGAATTAAATGATCAACCAATGATTTTAATTATACCTACAAACTTTTTTCCCAATATTATTGAAGAAATTTGCTCTTAATATCCAAACATGTGATAATTTCCAATCTGTCCAGTAGCTTTTTCCTAGCTATCCCAACACCAATCCGTCCTGCAGGCTTATTATTGTTAATCATAAGTGACTGAGTAGTGGTGCCCTGGTTCATGGGGTGAGGTTTAACTACCAATCCGGCCTCGGATCGGGAGAGGCCGGTTGAAGGAGACCCTTTGAACTCTCTAGCCAGACTCTCTTCACCATACGCCTTTCACAGCAGTGGGAGGGATGGATTCATACGTCCGTCACTCTTGAACATACTGACCCCCCCCAGATTCCTCCCCACCCCTCATACCCTTTTCCTTCCCAGATCTTTCTATCTTTCCTTTCCTTAAAAAGGCCGGACATACAGCACCCCTAAAGATAACTTACGCCCTGAGAAAAATATTTTGCCTCAGTGCCTCTTGTGTGGAGTTAATATAAGAAAAATAGTATCTACGATGGTTGGTAAGTACTTGTTCAACCTTTAGGATTTGCCTTTACCATCGTCTGCAAACCATTCGACTTTCTCCCATTGATGCGAATAGCTCTTAGGTGTACATCACTCCAACATAAAATTCGGACGAAGAATAAATATTCACAATGGTAAGTGGTCACACTATCATTTTTGTCATTAGTTAATATTTCTAAATCTAAATTACCTACCTTCATCAACTATTTTACCGTATTCAGTATAAAATTGCTAAAATACGAATGCGTAAGTATCTACGTAGAATCAATTCAGCTTCCTATGATTGCGACGGTCATAATGTGGCGTCGGAATCTTGTAAATTTAATTTTGCTCGGGAGTGACTATGTTCTACACGAATAAGGTTCCGACATGTCACCTTACCGTTACAATTGTTATATCAACATCTACATTAGTTCAATACTGAAGCATAAAAGTAGAAAAAAACTTTTCATTTTTACAATGTAATTTTTCTGTTTAGAACATCCATTGTCTCTTTGTGCTTCTTGGTTGGTTTTAATTGTCACCTTCAAAACGTCTTGACAAAATCGTGTGTGGGTTTCTCGGCAGGTGAGTAAGTATGGGTGCCAACCGTCTATGTCTTGTTCCTAATATGGACACAAGGAAGGATCAGCTATGCGACACCACTCACGAAAGTGTGTTGTGTTCGCAGTATAAGCTATAGGCACTAAGCTGTTAAAATATAATGCAGGGAATCGAAAACGTGACAAAGGGAATAAGTGGCCGATATTCTTTTTCAAACGCCATCGAAAAATCAACTGAAAAACGTTATAAAATAAAGTTTTTTAACCATTGTTAATTGCTGGAAAACAAAGATATTAAACCAGTTTTGTTATTTTTTTTATTTATTTATTCTTGATATCGATATGCAAGTAATTGAGCAATGAAATATGGTCTACCTATACAAGAATAATAACATAAGAAATAATAACTTAAAGTATAGGACTTTGATATTGTGACTGTTTTGAAATAGCGTTGCTCTCGTAGTTCAACGATAAATAATAAAAAAGATCAAACTTTGAGCTGCAGTTCCAACCTCGATCAAGTACCAAATTGTTATATGACCCCATTACTGCGATTCTAGCTGTTGTATTTTCTATAGAAATGTGTTATTTGTCTTAAGCCGTAATCCAAAATACGAAATGACACAAGGCGTGATGTTAAAAAAACTAAATTCGTAAATGCTTTTATATTACAGAGCTGTTCATATTAAACAGTTTTTTTTTGTTATTTCGTCATGAGAATGTCGTTTACTTCCACACTTTCTGGTATTTATAAATAATACATTAATAGGTTATCTGAAACATTCTTCGGGCGATGCGCAATAGGTAGGTAAGTATGTGGGCTACACAGCCAAGCTTAGCGAACAAACAAAAGTGGACAATAACAAAAGACAGTTTGGTGACATTTGACACAAGCCGGTGTGATTATCATACAATGGCTACCGTCCTATTGGAGGGAGGCGGAATCGAAAAAGAACTAAAAATTGTCGAAAATATATCGAGCGGAAAACACTTTGTTGTTCTCGCCGCGGCCGAGACAATGGAAGTTCTGGAGTAGAGGTGGCTGGGCCGGTGGGGCTGTAGCTGTAAGGTGCCATATTCCTGGTTAAAAAACTGTTTCGACTGCGAATTAATTCCTTTCTTTCTGGAAAGTCGAGCTCTTGAATACTGATTTATTTCCCTCGGAAGAAAACAGAAAACTGAGGCGTGTTTCTCTTTACCTTTTGTCTCCGATTTGGAAAAACTCTCGGAAGATTTATTGATTATCACAAATTATATCTACGTGATTTATTATCGGTGTAATTCGCAACTCGTGTGCGTTGAGCGTTGGTTGCGCCTGGCGGACGGCAATTTGCATAGACGCTTTTCACTGCACTATTACTTTTGGTCTTACGTATTGGTACTTGTACTTATATTTATCCACCGATGTGGACAAATATAAATTCTTTTTAGCGTCACGGGCTTCATGTCTACCACTGAAAATCTCACATTTGGGCAAAACAGCGCACACGGAAAAAATACTAATATTGATTATTGCTAATTAATAAATAATCTCAAAAACGGGATAGCAGTTCCTTAATGAATGAATTGATATCTTTCCTAATACACTTTTAGTAAAGTTCGAATGTATTATCACACTATCGGAACACGTGTTCATAAAAATTCTAATATTTTTGGATTTCGTCATTGTATATTATTAAGGCGAATGCAGGTTCATGAACATAATGTTCCAATATAATATGAATTTACTAAAAGTTTTTCCGGAAACGGCATTTCAATCCCGATCCCGTTTTTATCCGGATTTGCCAATTATTAGGAGAGATTTTTAATATTTATTTTTGGAATAAGTTAATGATTGAAACCTCAATGTGTAATATTTAATTATTGAAGACAATATTAGTGATTCTTTAACGAAAATTAGAAACAGAAAATCAGAAAAAGGTACGGTCACATCTAGAACTTAGATCGCTAATATTGTCTTCAATAATTAGATTTTTTATAAATTAGCAATACTTATTTTTCTCCGTGCAGCCAAATTTTAACTTCAACCATTCCTTTATCCAATTTCTTAATTATTTAACAGGAAACCATGAAAGCCGTGAATTTTAACCTTAAGTAGGTATCTAGTTGGTAAGATCAATGATTTTTTGACATCTATTAAAATTTACTTTCTGGTGATATTCGTTCTCTAAAGGAGAAACGTAAAAGTACAGTTTTATTTTCTAAACTGTCCTGATATAAATCTCAATCTAATTTTCTTTTAAAAATACAATATATTTAAATAAGACATCATGTACACTACAGCTGTGGGAGTTATTTTATTAAGAAGAGCTGCAACCCTAAATAAATAACTAAAATATTTAAAGGTCAAGCTCAAGCTATTAGAATAAACTGGAATTCCAAAAACATAACTAACTAACTACGTCATATTATAAAAAATATCTAAATATCGTGGTTTCATGTTTTCAGTTCACAATTTTTTTTTTGCCATCATCTTAAAAGATCGAACTGCGATCAGCTGTTGTGCACCATTGTAGTTTTGCACGTAGCCCGGGCGTGGTGAACGTTAAACCTGGATACGCCCAATGCAGGAGTAACGTCATGTTACCTATTGACGATTTCAACGTGAAAAAAGAAGATATAGCGACCCGATCGCTGTTGGGACGCATCGAACCAGGAGCCGGTGGCGGTCGCCGAAAAGCAAGATTCCTCGCCGATTTTTTTTATCATTTAGCCGCCAAAATAATGTATACACACAATGTGCTCCCGATCAATATTGATTACGGCAGTAGCCAGTAATGGTGGGCCCTGCTACAGGCCGAAGCTGCGGGCCCAAGGCCAAAAAAATACAGAATAAATCAGGGCGCATTTGTAAAAAGGGCTTTGGATATCATATTGTCTCGCAGGGGATGGTTAGGTAGAGAACACCTTTTGCAGCGGGGTCGGTGCAATTCGCTTTTTTTCTGGCTGCTGCGGGGATATGGCTATACACTTGGTCGCTGCTTCGCATCCCGGTCACGTCGGCTTCCGTGAGAGTGGATGTATGTACACGATTAGTGGGAGGTGGTGGGGCGGGCGTATGGCGAGGAGCGGGGAAGGGGGTGGAGGGCAGCGAGGATTGGGGAAGGGGTGGGTGCAAGGGGAAAGCCTCCTCAGGAACATATCCAACATCGAAGTCTTTCACACCGTTCGACGATGGCATTTAAGTAATAGGTACCGTCATTATTATTGGACAGCGACATTTGGTAATGAAATCACAGGCGCGTTTTACTCATAAAGATAAAAATAAACTCATGAAGGTTTTATTCATACTTGTTAAATCCAAACTTTATCATTATATTAGGCGTCTTGAAATCTTCGATTTCAAAAGATCTGATCTCATCAGCTCTGGCTGGCAAGAATAAGATGCCTTTGGTTGAAACTGTTAAGACAAACAGAGATTAGACAAGTATGATTAGGTCAAATCTTATGACCCTTATTGCAATTATTGTAGGCAAGCACGTATAATAAGATTGATTTGAAAATATCTGGCGTCACCGTAAAACAAATGCGATGCTGGGTTGAACACCCCCGTAGTCTGGTGGAAACAAACAAACCAACGTATTGTTAATTATTGCACCAGAACAGTATGTAGACTTCGAGAGTGTATACTAGATTCTTATCGGAATTAGTTAGGAGACACCACCTTTTCGATGATAATTATTGTTTGTTCATAAGAAGCAGATGCTTTGTGATGTGAAATTATAATTTAAAATAAAACAATAACTTAGCAAACACTACTTTTATTATTTATACTTATAAATTTTATACTCATCAGGGCTATAAAATACGGGTTTCGCTACAACCGTAGCTTCATCGGCATTAAGTTTTAAAATAAGCTGTGCTTACTAAGTTATTATTTTATTTAAAAATAGACAGTTATTGTCTTCGTAAAAGCGACTAGATTTAAGTAAACTTTTTTAATGTGACTTTTCATTGATTATTTTAAAGCTAAAAGAACTACTAGAAATGGAGATATGCATTCAAGATTTGTTAATACGTTGTGGGATTACAATTCGTAATACCTATTCTTCTAAATTAAAATGATTCTCACTCAAAGCGTTGAACGTAATGTTAAACATTTTTAGAGAAAATCAAAAAATGCAAAAATGTAAACACATCACATAACCATAAAACCATGAGATAGCTAAATATACCTGTAAAACTGTAAAAAGTGTGAAACTACCTTTTGATAAAAAAGTGTAAAGTTATTTAACAAACTCCCACTAAGAATCAGCAACAAAATTCAATCAATATTATTAATAACTACACGGAGAAAAATGAGTTTTGCCGATTTATTAAGAAAATCTTCAAATTATTCGCAATCCGGTTTAAAACGGGATTGCAGGCCGTTTCCTATTAAACTTTTAGTATATTCCTAATATATCGGAAAACGTGTGCATGCACCTGCACTATGACTTAATAATATAAAATGACAAAATACGAAAATATTATGATTTGTATGAACACGTGTTCCGACATCGCCATAATGCATTCCTCTTTTACTAAAAACTAACAAGGAAATCTGACAATTCTATTCTATATTTATTCATTTTCTAAGGGCCTACATTCCCATTTTTAACCGGATTGCGATTTTTCTCCGTGCACATTAAGTCCAGCTAATCTTGGCTTGAGATTATCAGAAAAAGAACAAATAACAAAAGAGTATTTTTTTTAAATTTCGTCATAAAAGTTACTAAAAAAACCCTACCCAACCCTTAAAAATGAACTATGGAAGTCGCTTAAAATCCTTTATCCAAAACCTAGTTTGCCTCAGCACAAGACCTCCTAGTTAGGAGAACTAAGAACTTATTTTGTATCAATTTTTATATCCTAATCTTATAAATTTGATTAATATTTCAAAAATCTACAGTACTCAAAACTAATGAAACCAAATAATTTTACAAAATTAACACTTTTGTGTCACTGCTGACGACAATACCTGCATAATGTTTGAGTCCCAACCTCACCTATGTCAAGTAGACACATAAACAAGAGCTAAAAATATTTATATAAAAGTTAGATCCTTCATTGGACCTGTTGATGATACATGATAAGACTTCCACGTACAACCAACGGATAGAATCTTTATATGTACTCCTACATCAGATAATTAAACTACTGTTTCATAAATACTTTTATTTGTATCTTTTAAACCTGCAATCGACTGTTGAACTAACAACGCTCTATTGATATCTGTACAAATTGAGTTGTAAGCAGCCCAGGCGTGCATTAGTTATGATAACAGATGATAAAGGTTTCATGTAGGTAAAATGCACCGAAGCCTGTCAGGGTATACGGGTCCGTTTTACTGCAGATCAATAAACTGCATTATTATGCAATTATGCACATCATATAATGGTTACCGGCTTAATCAAATACACTGATCGATGCATTATGTGAATAATTAGCAATTCCGTGTCATCTATCTTGGCCTATGGATTTTTACAACCGCACGAATAACTTAGAGCCAATTGTTGTCAGGACTTGAACAATTCATCAAATTTAAAAGTTAATACTCAAGTTATTTTCTAGTTCTGTTATTTTTCAAGTGCTGTGAAACAACTGGCCCATATACTCCCCCCTTCTGGGCTTCTGATTACTATTACTCTAATAACAGATAATAATAATAACGATTGGATTATTTGTATAGCGCCGTTTTATTGATGAAATCACATCAAGGGCGCTTGAAAACTTATTTTATTCCTATCACCTACACTTATAACTTATTACTTTTGGCTTATAACTAAGTTTCATAGCTAGAGAAAATATAATTGTTATTATTGGTTTATTTGTATAGCGCCGTTTTCGTGAGAAAATAACCTCAAGGGCGCTTAACAACTTAATTTATGTATTTATTTTTTCCTATCACTTAGACTCATAACTTATTACTTTTGGCTTATAACTATGTTTCGTTGATAGAAATTTATAACTAGTGGCTTATAACTAAGATTAGCTTCCGAAAAGATAAGGTTACTACTGTAAGTAATTAAAGTAATAAAATAAAATTTTCATGTTTTTTTTGTGACAATAAAACCTCAGATGAACAATCTATATATTATTAAGATGAACTCAGTAAGTTAACGAGATTTGGTGATTCATTGTAAATAGAAGAAAATCGTTATAAAGAGTGCACGTTTGAATTATTTGTGCACACCGATAGTAAGTAAAATTAATTAGAAATATAAAGTTGGAAACACCGGCACCCAATACCTATTTACCTCGCAGAAGTCCTACAATAGATTACACCCCTGCACAAGCTAGAATCTTTTTACAACAATTATACTTTACGTTTGTAATTTCTGTCAAATTATACTCTGTTCAGACTGTTCAGTTTAAAAGACTTACTTCAAATAACTCAAATAACAAAATAACGGAGTCACAGTGTTTGATCCTTGTGGATATGATTTTTTGAAGCGGTATTTCAACTTAAATCACCAGGTACATTTTTTTGCAAGATACATTATAATATGTGCTAAAAAAAGTAACATAAGATTTATACTCTCAGAATGTAACTTAGTATGTTTATTTTTTCGTTACTTTTCAATGGCATATTAAGTGTTATTATTGTAGTTGACTGTGTTCTCGCCTGGCAGGCAGTATACCCATTTAATATCCGGATGTTATAAAGTATACGATGATCAAGGAACGTGTAAATATTACAGAGCACGTAAGCTGCCATGCGGGTCACCTGCAAGGAAGATACCCGAACTATCGCTCTACCAGGGAATGTGATACAGAGGTCTGCTTAACACCTAGACACTGGCAGACTTATACCCAAAATGCGGTTTTAATTGGCGGCCTCACACTTCTCTAATAGTCAGTGGACAAACTTAAGAAGAATTTTTAATGAGAAATTTCATTTCTGTCGGAGAAACTCTCAGTGTCATTCAGAATAAATAAAATAAATAGTTTTCAAGGTATTAACAACCTTCCGCCTATGACGTATTGAAACCATTTACAACTTCTTTTTTTATTAACCGTTACCGGTTTCAGCCAATCACGGCCATCTTCAGACTGGTACAATTATATATTTATATATATATATATATATATATATATATAATTTATTTTTGACCGGTCTGTGGCCGAGTTGACATCGCGCCCACCCAGGCGTAGTATCTTCAATTCCTCGGCTGGCTAAGTCCTCCATCACAACAGAAGCAACATTTTCAGCTTACTGTGGTGGTAGTAGGAGATTTTCAAATATTGTCAGGTTACTCGTAACCCGGGAATGTTGGTCTTTCTTTTAAAAGAAAACAATATATACATTTTTGGGAGGTGTATTAGGGATGATAAATAATGATTTAATTTAAATTAATAAGTATTGTTATATTCTGATTTTACATATTGTTGATCGATTGATTTTATGCTTTGTTATATCTATTTGGTTTAAACCTTTTTCACTTTATTCTTTCCCTATTCACTTTCTTCAGCCTCGGAAAATTCATCATACGGAGTTACCATAAATCTTATCTACAGGCCGCGCAGTTTCATAAACTACATTTCAATGGTAACTCTGAGTTCGCTGTTCAATTATTGAAAAATTATCACAAGCAACATTTTCCGCTTACTGTGGTAGTAGTAGGTGATTTTCAAATATTATCAGGTTATTCGTAACCCTGGAAAGTCTTTCTTTTAGAAAAAAAAATAAGTTTCGTGAAATAATATTCACGAAAACGTTACTGATGTCAAAAGGTATAAGTAGTTATTGCAGTATTCGAAAAAATTGCAAATGCAGACCATTTGTTTTACACCTTGGTTCATAGACTGTCCTAACGTAAACGCGACTTTATCACCTTTAACAGCCTTCGAGCAAAACTGACTCATTCGTTAAGAATACAAAAGCGTCATTTTCATTGGCCTGCAAAAAGTCGATTGTTACGTTATTGTGATGTGTTGATCCGCCGGCAATTACAAACCCACGACAAAAGACACGTTTACACTTCATTTCGGAGACAACACTTCCACTTCTACTAGCACTTACACCGCAGAGCTAAATGTCCCTAACTAGAACTGCGATAACACGATAACTACACGCTTGTTTGCTTTGTTGTCAATGCCTCGCAATAAAATAAACATTTCGCCGACAACTGTTGTAGTTTCATATAGTATAATGGGCTGTAAATACGGTAGTAAATTACACACTTCTTAGAATATATAATATTACATGATAATAGTAGTGTTAAAACATCAGGTTTAGTATTCTTCTTCGTCTGATGTCCTCTTCAATCACGTGTTGGCTAAATCAGGCAATATCCCTGCAGAATGCAATCTGTATTTATTGTATGTATAACGGTATAAACATCAAATTCATTTCGAATCATTCCAATTATCATCTTCGCTGCAACCTTTAGAGACTCTTAACCGCATCTAATGGTCGTTTTACAAGATGCTTTTTATCATACATATCCCCATATGTAAATCTTATAAGGGATCACATGAAAAATGTTTGTTTTATAATTATTTTATTTTCATTCAGATATTTGACGATAGAGAAAAATATTTTTTTTTAAAGAAAGTCAAACATTTTCGGGTTACGTTACGAATAACCTGACAATAATGACAATATTTGAAAATCTATTACTACCACCACAGTAAGTGGAAAATGTTGCTAGTTTTGTGATGGAGGACTTATCCAGCCGAGGAACTGAACACACTACGCCTGGGTGGGACCTAAACGCGATATAAACTCAGCCACCGACCGTTCAAATAATATTTTAGGCGGGAATAAATCATCGAAAAATAGTAACACCTTGAATATTGAAGCATTTATTATTTGCCTTCTGTCAGTAATTCATCAAAAATACAAGCCTTGCCGAAAATGCACTTTCATAATCTGTAATAAACACATATTCATCAATATTTTTAATACAGAATGAAATAAACATGTAACATTTACTTTTTTTCAGTTTCACAACTTACCCCGATCGGCGAATTCATAGTCCCGCCGTTTCCGGGCAGTTTGTACTCTTGTGCGGTAGTCACGTAAAACCATATAAGTCGCCACACATTTACACTTACTGATCTCTTCTATGCTTCTAATGGTTGGCTACCTTGCAACCTTCTTTATGACTTGTATGAATATAGAGAGAATTCTGTTTGTTAACTCTTGGGATATTTTGATGTGCGTAGTTTAAAATTTGTACCTTTTGCAAAGTTCAAAGTACTGAAAATTTTTAAATAATTTATTTATTCTGAAATTACTAACAAACAAACAGAGACGTTTTAAATTTGAGGTTATTTTTTTAATTAAACCACTTGTCATTTATTTACTGTTCATCTTATAAGTGTAACAAAGGGTAACCATTCCGTATTCTGTGACAGCAGGTCAAGAAACAAAGTGTGGGGTTAAATTCACCCCTTGCGAACTTCTGGGACTCGTGCCCGAAACTCGTTAAATTAAAAATCTTTGCCTATTACTGAAAGGTGGTAGCTAACTTTTATTTATTCTTTTATTTCCTACCCTTTCGCTAAACCGGGGGCAACCAGCCCCGAAAAACTGTTAATTAAATATGCCTCTGAAAAAAAATGGAATTAAAAGTGTTACATTTGCAAAACACTTTATGCGAAATATGCAAAGGGTTATGGGAAGCTTCTGTTACATTATTTTTAATGCGCAGCTTAATGAAAGTTATGGCAGTGAAAAATCAGAACATTTTCAATAATACAGTGTACATTAACTTTTTATGGCCGACTTAAAGCGTTAAAAAGTCAGCTCTCATTTAAAGTTTATTTTCAAATAGGTACCTACCTGTAATTTGAAGGTTCCTCTGCAGTGTTATGTATTTACTAAACGTGTAAATATATAGCGTGTGTAGCTACTGGCATTTTGAAATTCTTAAATTGGACAAAAATTTTACACATGTTAAAAACATTATATTTCAGTGATATATTGAAACAATTTCAAACTTTTTCCACTTATTTTTTTTACTATAACCGGTTTCAGCTTTATATATCGGATAAAAATATCGAAAATAAAACAAATGAAAAAGGGTTTAAAATTGTTTCAATGTATTATTACAATAGAATTCCATCACGAATTTTCAGTATCAAAAAGAGAAATATGATATTTAAGTACCTACTAGTAATAAGTTATAAATACTCTTTTTATTACTAATAAAAAAAAAAAACAAAACAAATATTACCATTGTAATATGCATTATGATCAAAATAAATCAGGCAAATTTATTCATTTATGAAATGAAGACCCAATTTTAATATCCTAAAATTTAGCAGAATTCGTACGATTTTAAAATTTATTGATTTCATAAATAGTAAAATAGGTAAATTTGTTTTACTATTTCTACAATAGTACACTAATAAAACAATATAATAATTATCTTTTAATATTTAAATGGATATTTGAAGTTTTTTATAACTAGCTCATTATTGTAAGTTTCGAACTGAAAGTAGGCATTTTGATTCGAGAATTTCAACAAGAAAACCATTCAAATTCCATGACGCCAGAACTCTCCTTTCATAAGTTTTTGCTGCGTTTTACTAATAGTTAAAAGATTGTGTGCTCGTTTATACCATGATCACTGAAAATATCATCGTAGAATAAAAGTTTATTAAATCCCTTTCTTTTTGTCCCTTGGCTTAAAAAATATGACTGCTGCCTTTTATAAAGCGTCACCGACCATGTGCCATAAATAAGCCGTGAAGTTTTAATTGTTTTATTTTTTAATATACGTCTATCCAAGCCGTGGAATGCGCTTTCACTATAATCGTTTACCTACTGAAACTACTCTATTAAGTACATATTTTATCTTACTTGAGATCTTCAATTGCCCGTGTAATGTTAATACGTTACAAACCAAGATACAATAAGTAATTTAAGAAGATTTTTTTTCTTCATTTCTGTAATTTAAAATAACTCCTTGTTCTTGGCCGGACAGTTACTGTCCTGTAACTGTTACTGTAACAAGACAGTACCTACCATATTATTATAACAATTCTCCTGCAACGTTGCAATATCTCTAAATGGTATAAAATAAAGTCGCTATCCGCATCTGTCTGTTTGTGCGCTTAGTTCTTCTAAGCTACGCAACGGATTTTGATAGGGTTTTCAATATCGTTTAGAAAAATTCTTTCGAAAGGTTCATATATATAATACATAATTATTATATTAATAGAAAGTAAAAAATAGTCGATGTTTTGTAATCAGGTTGGAAAAATAGATTTTCGGGCGCTTACATTGCTAACGCTGGCTAAATCTTAAGAGATACATCAAAATAATGTACTAAGGAATTGTACATCTTAAAGAGGCCTAAAGAAATATTATTGATGGTATATGTCTATCTTCAAAGGATAATCACCAGCAACGCCGCGTATACGTCAGCTAGTTTATTATACAACGAAATAAGGCTGCCAAAAAATGACAAAGGCTAGTACACAAATACACAAATAGCTAGTAGGTACAAAGTAATACTTTATTATAAGCGCTACCGGAAACCATTAAGTCTGCACTAATTGATAGATTCAAACTGGATTGTAATAATAAAATAAGTGTTTTAATAAAATGAAATGCAGTAAATAATACAAATGAAATAATGTACTATTTAATTAAAAATTTATTAAACATTTGTAAACTTCAATGTAGAAATGTCAAAAATAAAAATTAATTAATATTTATTTTAGTCATTTCTACAGTCGGCGGCCGAGTTGACATCGCGCTTGGGTCCCACTCAGGCGTAGTGTGTTCAATTCCTCGGCTGACTAAGTCCTTCATCACAACTCAAGCGACATTTTCAGCTTACTGTTGTGGTAGTAGGAGATTTTCAAATATTGTCAGGTTATTCGTAACCCGGGAATGTTTGTCTTTCTTTTAAAAAAATATTATATTATATTCCTATGAGACTAATTCAAAATTTGGTAAACATAATTTACTCCTATGTTGCTGATATATACTTAAATATAATTTACTCCTATGTTGCTGATATTTACTTAAATATAATTTACTCCTATGTTGCTGATATATACTTAAAAATAATTTACTCCTATGTTGCTGATATATACTTAAATATAATTTACTCCTATATTGCTGATATATACTTAAATATAATTTACTCCTATGTTGCTGATATATACTTAAATATAATTTACTCCTATGTTGCTGATATATACTTAAATAAAATTTACTCCTATGTTGCTGATATATACTTAGTTCATCTATTTAAAAAACCAGCTAACTGACTTAAATACGTCGTTTTCATCTAGTAGAGTTGATTTATGAGGGAAGAGGAAGGTGGGGGAGCAACTGGCTATTCAGATCTGATCACCAAACACGGCCAAAACCCCTTTCAAGCAACGTTTCAATTCTGAATGGTGGTTAAGACCAATGGGGGTAAGCCCCAGGGCGATACTGAGATAATCTTCCACTTTACAAATAGTGCATTTCCAAAAACAAGTTTTATTTTATGTCTTGAATTCAGGCGCAAATAAATACTAAAATGTTTCCGATTATAATAAGAAGAAATTAATTGCTATATTATATTTATTTCTTAAATAAATTTGAAATTATTCAAAAAAGGGTTCCTAAGTAGGAGATTTCACCCTTGAAGCATTTTTTATTGGCGTGATACATTATTTTTTTTATCTAGACTTGGAAAGATAATTGTCGAATTTCTCGATTATAGTAAAAGCGTAGGTATTCTAGTCGCAATATTTAAATACAATATCTATAATATTTCTAAACAATCGAATTTTCAAACCAAAAACTCGTGATTTTGTATAACTTGGCATCACAAAAAAATCTTTGAACAAAAACACGTACATCGCAAAATATCAAAATTTCGTGTAAAATTCTGAAACAATAGAAATGGTTGTTGCATTTGACGATGCTTTGACTAATTCAATTGTTGCAGCTCCTCGAAGATGATTTTTTTTAAATGATGCGTTGAATTGACAGATTGTTTGTTTTGTTGGCGACTTCTTTTGTTGTTTGACCTTCTGTTGTGGCATTCACAAAGCAGCTCGTTTGTGTAGCAACACATGATTCCTCACTGCGATTACCGTAATCCACTCAGGGACGGACTAGAAAACAAAATAGACTAAAATATTTTTTCAGACTTCTTTTTTTTAAATCTCGCCATTATTGAGATTACATTAGCTTCAGATAAGGGCACTATCATCTAAGCTCAAATAATAAACTCAATTAATGTTTTTATTTTTTTTTTAGTGTAATTCGTAGAACTCCATTTAATTTTTATTAAATAATTAATGTTATTATTAAGTTTTGGATGCATCTTACTTTTTATTATTGTGACAGCTGTTTCGGCGATCAAGACCATTTTTAAACTGTGGCTAGGCCACGTTGAGACGACTTATTTATATGATTCATTTCAATTTTTATGACGACTAAATTGATTTATTCCCGGATAAACCAATTTACTGAGAAAGCATTAGTGACAATAATATAATGTTTGATTTTTATGATGCAGCAGGAAAAATACGGCACAATTGGGTAAAATCAGTTATAGTAATAAATATTATAAGTATAAATAATAAAACAAAAGGCAAGTTTTGTGGAGAACAAAACAGGGAGAGTTTTTTATCATAGCAATAAGAACTATAGTAGTTAAAAGTAATTTTTCAATTTATCTGTAGTTTATGAATATATTCGATAACTCTTAGATTTTGGAAGGTTGTTAAAGTAAGTTATTCCTAGATACCTAGTAATGGGTATTTTCAATTTGCTTAGTTCAATTTTGGGATTTTAATGTTATTCTGATATCTTACTGACATTCTAAGTTATATAATTTTCTATAAAAATTATTATTAAATTTTCTTTAACGAATTATTATATACATCATGTCTACTGTACATTGAATATTGGAAGGGTGTTTGACGTGTTTTTTTAAGATTATCTTAATTATTAATTTTTGTAATATTGCAATTCGGGAGGCGGGTTTGGGTACCGGGAACCAATACCTCTGCTATATGTCACCCCAAGTGGTTGGCTACGTTTGGTGACTTAGCAGGGACGTGTTTATCGGATGAGATGTGTTCAAGATGCACCTTCCCACCAGCTGCACGATGTGCCAGATCAGGAGAGGCTGGCTTGGGGAGATCCTTTGACCTCTCCAACTGGTCTGGCACTACAGCGGGAGGAATGGATTAATCCGTCACTCCTGGACACACTGGCCTCTAGATTTCTACCCACCCCTGAAACCTTTTACTTTCCCAGAACTTCCTCTCCTTCCTTCGATTAAAAAAGACACTCCACACAGCATTCCAAAAGATGACATAGACCCTGAGAAAAATTATTTTCATCAGAGCCTATCTATGTAGGGTTAATGTAAAAGAAAAAAATACATAAGTATTTTATATTTCTAAAAAAATATATTTTTTTTATTTTCAGCCCACAATTAAATAGCCCTGCAGCATCGTGCTACCGCTCAGTCGGGTCAGTCCGTCCCTGCCCCACCTTGGGTAGGTGTGCCGTTGAGCAGTGAGCATCGAGCATGCCGGAACGATGATGCATCAGCCACCGCGGCCTGTCCCCAGAACTCGCCAGGCCCAGCTCAGAAGTCTCAGCTCCGACAGGCCCACCAACCAACCAACGAACCGACATCACCGGTGACTGGTGACATGCATCGATATTAATAATCACCACATACAATTTACTACATCATCTCAAACCGCCTGCCAATGCGTCAGCGAAATTACCAAGTTGTGGCAGCAGGCGGCAGGAGCAACTTAAGGCGACTGTCTTTGTATTTTATGCACGGAGAAAACTTACTGATATGAAATACTAATAAATTTATTAAAAATCTGGTCAAATTTTCCCCTTTCCTTTTAAATATGGGACTGCAGGCCTCACAAAACATTTTCTTCTAATTGATATCTCGTTAGGAACTGTTTCAAATCATTAACGAATGATTTAAAACAGTTCCTAACAAGGTATCAGTTAACAAAAAAATGTTTTGTGAGGACGGTGAAACACGTGTTCATACAAATATAGATATTGATTCTGCCAAACTTATATTGTAGCATTCCGTCATGACATCTATTAAGAAAAGAACACGTGTTCTAGATATATTTCGATTGACTGATATTTTATCAGGAAGTTCGCATGCTGGAAAAATTTTACCACGATCATTTTTCTCCGTGTGTACATTGATATCATAAACTTCATAAGAACCATTTATTCCCCATATATACATAGATAAGTAGGTACTTAAATCCAGATAGGAATCATCAAAGCGAACATAGACTTTGCATATAGAATAGTTTGAAAACTAAAAAAGAATATGGTGTGTGTGATTAATTAGTTATTAATATAACACAATCAATTAAATAAAATTAATTATCATACTATAGTTATTTATTGCGTTTACCTTCATGGCAAAAACTTTTACAAACTCCCACATTTATGTACACATAAAAAAAAACTTTTATAAATGAACGTAACAGAATAAAGGAGTAACTAGAGGTCTAAATAACAAAAAAAAAACAAATAATAATTTTAATTTAAATTAATATCAATATATGTAAAAGGTATCATAAGTCATAACAAAAAATAATGTATTGATAAAAATGCTATCTGTTACTTGTTTAAACCCTATTGTTACTTCTTTTTAAGGAGCTCGACGATCCGAAACGAGCTGAAATGAACGTCTGCTGCTCTTCGTAGAAAAATCTAAATAATTAAGGTAGTTTCGTCATGTGCAAGAATGCCAGAAGATCTAAAAATCTGGCTGCTATTCTAGAGAGAAGACGTCCGGTAGGCCCAGAGATAGTTGAAGAATCTTTCTCTGTATTTTACTAAAATTAATTTAACACCAATTGGCGGAGATGAGATGTAATCCAGTTCTATAACTAGCAACATGTACGCACTCGCATACTGCCTACTAACACCCGCCTGGACATTGGAGGTCTAGAGTAATTTTTTATAAAAAGTAGCTTCCTTTATAAATAAAACATTAGAGTCTTGTCGTGTACGGTAAAGAAGGAAACCATCTGTTTCCTTAAAACGCCGGGGGAAAGTCTTGGGCAACCTCAAAATTGAAGGAATGACTATAGATGTTGTGCGTGGTGAGGTTGGGTCTGCAATGGAAAGAAATATACGGAGCAAAGGGAATAGGACTGAGTTCAATGTATCTAAATGCTTAATTTTGTCATTCACTAGGGTATCATACCTGCAATTACCTGTATACAATGGACCCCCGAAGTTTAAAACGTATCTCCACTATGAAGGATCTTGGATTCCATCATCCTTCATGGTGGATGAGACTTGGAATCATGTTTGATAGTAGGCTGACATTTTATGCTCATATTGAGATTGCTTGTAGCACTTCATTTAGAATGCTAGGCTGTATAGGAGGTACCCGGGTTCTCGTGGTTTTATTAAATTCCTTGGTAAGGAGTAGACTTGAAAGTGCATCGTTAATTTGGAGTCCACATCAGGTGAAGTATTCTCTTGTGTTGGAGAGAGTTCAGAAAGAATTTCTAATATTTCTCTACATGAGGAAGTATGGCTACTACTCGTGGTTCTATCCTACGGACTTTCTTTTGGGTGTGCTCGGAATGAACCATTTACGGGTCAGGAGAGATGTTTGCATTGCTAGACATTTCTTTGGACTGATTCGTGGATGGTTTTAAAACTCAGTTTTCACGAAGAACGTTTATGTTCAAGATGTCACCTAATCTCAGGTACCGACAACATAGACTGTGTCCACTTCAGGACTAACTTGCCAATGGTTTTGCTGATGATTAATTCTGCCATCAACAAGCTGCCTTTAAAAGGCAATCTCTGTTACTACTAATGTGTTGATATACCACTGTTTAAATTTATGTAATTCTTCTTTATAAAGTATTTAAAAATTCACTTAAACGAACAATTTTGTAAAGTTTTTAAAATAATAAACTGAATTGAATTGAATGGATGGAGGTCGCTGAAGAAGCGCAAGAAAGGGACGCCTGGGGGCACCTTATCAATGCTAAGGGTCCCCAACCCAAATGGGACAAAGGGAAGAAGATATATCTATGCTATTTATTATTTGACATTTCTGGTCATTGTGCGTTTGACGCCCAGCAAAATAGTCAAACATCGAACTCTTTGGACTTTGCATCACTGTAACCTCAACAGCTATTATTATTGGTAGGCGTTATAGGAAAACGAATAAATGAATATCGATATCACAACTATAAGGCAGAAAACCTGTTCATCTATTTCAAACGGTGATCTCTGAAGTCATTAGATTTTCCTGTTTGGAATTTCCATATCTACGCACTACAACTTACTAAGTATACCGCTCGTGACGATTCCAACATGAGCTTTGGAGCTTTAAAATATCCATTTAATTGTAAGACATGATCTAGCTATTCAATCAAAATCTCAAGTGAAACCAGAAATTAAAGCTATTTACTGTATTAAGTGATAATACTTTGTCTTTGAGTTTGATTGAAAATTATTGTTGATCTCGGGTATATCAGGAATGTTTTGGATGGTTTATTTGCTATTTAATATAACCATTTTGTGATTTAAGTACTTTGTTAGTGCAAGAATATTGTACTTGGTAAATTTAAACCGCGTTGACAGCTCTTAATAATTCACATCGCGTTTAACACACAACAGTTGAACACTAGATTACAAGAAAAAAGTTTTCTAAACATGTCACCATAATATTTAAAAAAACTTATATTTAAGAGACAGGCACCTCGTAAGCTCTCACTTAAATCACAGCCGCCACAAGCAATTAGGTATAAAATAAGATAAAAATGTCTTCCATCGTCGCTGTTTACCCTTTTGAAGGATCGAGGGTCATCGATAGAAATCTAATGGTATAATTCTGCAATCGCTTTATCTAAGACCTTGATTTGATTTATCAACAAGTGATTCTGCAGCCTTGGCGAGTGACATTTAATACAGGAGATAACATTATTATATTTATGTAAGATGTGGGGAAGTGTATCTACCTGCAACATGATAAATATTGTAATGGAATCGTGATTTGAAACGAAGACGTAACAGCTGGCGTTAGACAAACATGTGATAAAAATTATGACAAGAGACAATAAGGAGTATAGCAACGGACTGTAAGCAGTATGACAGAGGACTATAAGGAGTATGACAAGGGACTATAAGGAGTAAGACAGGGGACTATAAGGAGTATGACAAGGGACTATAAGGAGCATGACATGGGACTATAAACTACAAGGATTACGACAAGGTAATATAAGGAGTATAGCAAGGAACTACAAGGAGTGTAATAAGGTACTATAGGGAGTATGATAAAGGACTGTAAGGAGTATGACAAGATCCTATAAGGAGTGTGACAAGGGACTAAAAGGAGTATGACAAAGGACTGTGAGGAGTATGACGAGGTCGTATAAGGAGTATGACAAAGGACTAAAAGGAGTATGAAAAGGGACTATAAGGAAGTCCAGCGATCGATTTACCTTTATTGATGACGGTGATACGTGGATATTTATTTTTTAAGCATTGGAATATGGTTTAAAAAGTACCAAACCAGGAAGAAATCATTTTTTTATTCCTTGAAATAAGTCTTCTAGCTTAATTTTTCATTAATTAATCATTACATATAAGTAGATTATTTATTTGTGTTACTTTGTTTATCGCCTGAAACGTTTTTTTCATAAAAGTAATCCGTGAAATCATAAGTATACAGTGTATACAGGAGAATATCTGTTTTATATATAAAATAATCACGATGTAGGTCGTGTAGACTGTAGGTGGATGAAATTACAAAATCGGAACAAAATAAGTTAGTATGTATATGAATGTAAAAATATAGCTGAAGTGGTAAAACTACGATTTCGAGTACAATGAGAAATAAAAAAAACCTGTAGAAATAATCATTTTACAATAAAATAATATACTTGGTTTGTAGTAAGAGTTTATTAATTTCAACATCTTATTTCGATAATTCTGATTTAAAAATATCAGCAGATCAATATTATTATTACAAAGGCTATGAAGTATCTATATGGGCAAGTTAGAGACAAAGATGATACGAAAACTATTTTATGAAATGGTATAAATATAATTTTAATGTAATCAAATAAATTTATGTGGGTATTTCACCATCCTCTCGAGAAGTTATCAAAAAAATCTCTATAATAAATAATAAATATTTGCAATAGGTATAAATCCCGGCTAACTTATCCGATATACTTCCACTCGGTACGAGCTATCACTGGAACTAGTATACCGAATAGTAAAGTCGGACTTTATAAATATTTATATACCGTAAATTGAACATAATCCGTTATGAATAGTACTCTTGACAGCTATCAAGAGTTTGGCGAAAAATCCCTAAATTTAATTTAATTCAATTATAATTAATTTAATAACATTATACTGTCGGTAAAATGGTACATTTTCAGTGTGCATATCTGTAAATATAAACTTATTTAATGTTTTTTTTTCCTGAATGAATTAATTTGTTGACCATTGAAATAAATTTATTAAAAAAAAACAAAACTTGCAAATGTTTTGAAAAGATGAGGAACTGTTTGATATAGTTTCATGGTGTATAATACGGTATAAAGTATAGCATCCCCTCGGTCCATCCCCATACAAAAGCTCTCGTATTGTCCTCGCGAGCCACACCTGGTCGTTGGCGGGCCAGAACCAACCCCTAATTCACAGCAAAAGCTTAGCCCTTACTACACAATTTCAATCCTTATCCCCAAGCAAACACTCACCATTAAAATAACAGATTCCGCTGACGTGAAGAGTAACTTACGATGACTTGTATTTTGATTTTCGGTCTTACTTATGTAGGGTCTGATTTGTTACAGTTAGGGAATGCCCTACGCAAACTTGTGACCCTGTGACCTTAAAAAAACTGACCCTTGCATACTACACGTTCCTAGTGCAGCTTTTGAATTCCTGTGATGCATTTATTGAGTTTGCATAAGTTGTGCATTTCGATTACTCAATCGTATTTTTTTGTTTCTATTTCAAAATAAATTTCATTAATTTTTTTATTTATTTTTTTTTCTATATTTATTATTTTACCATGACTATGCCTATGTCGAGGTTAATCGAATTAATAATTTTCGCTGTAAACAAATGAACATGAAAGAAGTGGATAAAAAAATTGTCAAAAGACATAACAAAAGTGTGTCAAATTGATACTTGACACGAACTTTGACACTGAATAATTCATCAAATTTCGTGGTTAATTTTCAGATTCTGTGAAAGTTCCATTCAAGATTGTTTTAATAAAATTATGGGCCAGTTGGCTTACAAGACTAAAAGAGTAACAGAACTTGAAAATTAACTTCGAAATTTGATGAATTTTTTAAATTCTGTGTTAGAAACCGTACTAATATACTTATACATATTTGAATATCCCTTCACCTGACTATCATAGATCCTGAAAAGGAATATTTCTGAATCAAGAGCACCAGGAAACAACGCAATCAAGTGCAAGGCTGATTTGAGTACAGGCCTAAATAAACCTCACAGCTTAAAATAGTCTAATCACTCTGTTTATTTAATGTGGTGGCAGTAAAACACCACACCAATACAGAATTATCAAAGAGTATCGACAACAAAACTGTCATTGCACGATGGCACTGACTTGTTCACGTGACACTTCAAAATCCGTTGCGAGCCTATGACTGTTCTAGAATCGGCCTTGTTTCAAGTATAAATAACTTCAAGGAATAGATCATCAAACAGCACACTGCAGAAAAAATACTCTCACAATGAAGAAGCGACACTTGTGATTATAATAGATTTCTTTCCTGATAAAGCAGTTTTAGAAATAACGTTAGGATTATTAATAACACGTGATGAACTGTTATTTTTATCAATGACGTGAATATAATTATATTTATAAATCTGTGAAGGAGATTTTTTTCGATGATACATTTACATAAAACGTGCATGATTCAATAATATTGACATTGTCGTAAGACGTATTATAAACTTAGTAGTCAAGTTTGCCGTTTCTGATACTATACATTGTACCCATTATATGCTACTTATGCAAGAAACTAGTGAATCTGCGGCACCCCCAGTGCCCCAATGTACAAAATGGAACGTAATAAGCTGAAAAGGGCAGAAGACTGAAAGGACATAGACAGGAAAAATATGTTTTTTAGTATCTGACTATTAATGAAATTAATAAATAAATACATTATTTTTCTTTTATAAAAAAATGTACATATTTCCTAATCAAAATAACTACATAATACGCAGCAATACACAATACATATGCCTCAAACATGAACACCTCAGCAAAGAATCCAGTAGAGAGGTGTTAACGAAACAAGCACCTCAAACTTGAGCACCTCAGCAAAAGATCAAGTAGAGAGGTTTTCACGAAACCCTATATAATAAATTTATGGAAACCATGTAATAAAATGTATTAATCATTGTAGGCACTTAATTTTCATGGAAACAATACCATTTATCTTTTTTATATAAAAAAAATCATGTTACATCATTTATAGAAAATATACATAGTACCTAATCATTTCACATAAGATAGGCTTGTGTGTATGTTAGATCTGATATTAAGTTCGTTATTTCGTTATTTATATGTTATTGAGTGTATATTTGAAATATTTATTGTTATTTATATTTTTTAAGTATCAGACTTTCTGGCAATGTATTTTACTCCAAAATATTTAAAGTTGAATTTTTTATTGTTTTTTTTTACATTTTGGAGTTGGAAGAATTGATGTTTGTCTGAGTTTTCGATTATTTAAATGGTGCAGTTTTATTTAGAAAATTATCTTTGTAAATGTTTTCTGTTGCATCGGAAAAGTATAATGCATTTGGTTTTCTGACTATGGTTTAAGTAGAATTATTTTTAATATTATTTTTAGTGCTGTGTACAGCGGTTGTGTGTGTTTTTTTTGTAATTTTCACCCCATCCTATAATGTTATATTGCACTTATGATTGGCAGAAGGTACGTAAAATTAATAATTTTAAAAAAATAATAATAATTATAGTAATCAATTTCGTGCAGTTATTTTCATTGTTTCATATTATAGATCCATGAAAATAGCAAAACGAAACTATTGGCACTGCGTATTATAATAGCTGTAACCGTTTCAAGCAACTGTGTTTGCTTCCTTATCTTTTTGAAACAGTAGGTAGGCCCTTTAAATACATCTGTGGTTAAAATTACAAACTCTGTCGTATAATTAAGAAAGCATTGCATGGCAATGAATTTCAGATTCCCCCTTCCTCTTGCATGAACCACCACACGGCCGCAATTTGCCATAAAACAATCGATCCCTCATTGCACTTGCATTGGCCATTATTTGCTATTATTTGACCATCAAACGCATCCCTTACAGAAACATGACCATTCGGGGGATGTCAATTGGGTCCATTTGCTACAAAGTGGGACATCAATAGGGATCTGACACACCGCCCGCGACTCTCTTTGTGCGGGGGTGGTTTGGTCTGACCAGGCAGTAAATTTAGTGTGGTCTAATTATTAGTGTGACCTCTCAGAACCGTCTGCAACTCACCCCCTAATAAGGGGGACGCTGTGTCAAGTGTGCAGTTAAGGTGGAGGTAACACGTGTTCTGATTCTTAATTCTTAAGTTAATGTTCTTAATTTTAAAGTTCTTTGAAAGATTTTTCGGAACGAACGCGTTGTCGAAATAAGCTTAACTTACAATAATAGCTATAGCCGTGTTTGGTAACTAGATCTGAATAGTCAAGCACTTCCTGTTCCCAACTTTCCTCTTCCCATTTCTTCCATTCCCCACTCCTTACAATATACCCCAATATTTGAATATGCCATAGTTCCGGGCAGTTGGGGGACAAAATGATGAATTATTTCAATTAATACTTAATTTTTTTGTGAGCAAATTGGCGGTGAAATTATTGTAATAATAAATAGTAATTGAATCATTGAAGAGGAAGATAATGCTAACAAATCTTTAAAGTAATAAATCCAAAAAAAAAGATACGTTCTCAACTGGAAATCGAACACAGGATCTCTGTCTTATTTCTTTCCCGGACGACGACGTCTTTATCCACTCGACCATTGGAACCTAATTATTAAAGGTCATATTCATAATATAATCGAAGAACATATGATTAAGAATAAAAATGAAAAATAAGAACACAAAACTAAAAATAACGTTATAAAATATCAAATTATTGCACAATATAACATTTTAAAAAACATTTATTCAGCCCTTCCGCCGCGTTATTGGTCCATCAGGTTGAAGATTGTTGTAATGTTCTTCGATACTCGATCCTGAAATCACATGGGTTTCCATGATGAAGACATTTCTGGAGTTGTTGAACATATCCCTCACTCCTGCCACCCTGGTTCTTATTAGAAATATGACTCGCAGTTTGATAATAGATAAATCCCAGCAGTATCTAAATCCGGCAATGCTGTCTAAAGCGATTCTAGAAAGAGTTGAAATTTTATTTATATAAATATGTTATTATTTCCCTTGATTGTGCCATATCTTTCTTAGATAAATCTTTTTATAAGCCCAAAAAAAAAATATATAAGGCCTATGAAAACTGCAAAATATCCTACTTACGAACTCATTTTCGGTTATGATTTTGTTGTATAATGTGGAAAATTAAGTTATTTATAAAATGATCGAAAAAAAATTAAATATTTATTCCTGAACATCCACAAAATAAAATAAAAGGCACTTTTTGGCCATGTTTTTTTCTTGCATAAATCAAAATAGGCGGATGGTGTTAAACGGGAATTAAAACCTTATCGCCATCTACGTAAGGGTTGTTATTGATAGCGGCTCAATTTAAAATATTACACGACGTAGTGCATCGCCTTAAGTTTTTTCTATCGACTTTTTCTACATTTCAAACCACCTTCTAAACACGATGTCTTTGAGACATTGTTACTATTAAAAAAAGTACATTATTTCGAATTTAATTCGACTTCGTATCTCATTCCAGGGTGATCGACCAATCCAAACCTCTTGCAATCGCCGTCGAAAGTACAAATATTGGTCGACGTTCTTATTTTTGTGTCTCGTCGAAGGTACATACTTACATACGCCAAAAGTCAAAAATCATTCGATTGGAGTGAATCGAGACCCTGTGCAGAGATAATGCGTTAAGTCATCGACTTATTCTACCATTCAAAATACTATCTAAATACTCATGACACTAATAAGAACTAAATTTGAAATTTTCAGTGAAATAGGTCTAGCAGCTTCATAGTATAGGGGACAAATAAAAAACAATCCTTTTTTATACTTATATACCTACTTCACCTATTATCAGGAGTTTTTCAATGTGGATGAGTGTTTCAGGCGAATAATTATTGCTTGTAAAATGATTGTTACCCTTTGTGCTATGCATAAAAAAACTTGTCTTAAACATTAGTTTACCAAAAAAATAATAATCCATAATTCCACTGAATATCATAGTTACCCATTACAAAACATTCAAAATTATATTTAGTTGACAAACTTATACTAGATGCTCTGGTATAACTACATTGTGTTAAAAAGAGATGTTCTTTTAAAGCTCAGATTGACGTGGCACATTTCGTTAATGATTCTTAGTACAGATAAAGATCATCTTACTCTAACCTCATCCTAAAAATGAACTCAAAACAACCTTTCTTCTGCTTCCATTATTTTCTCTGTCGTTATATCCATTCTGAGCAACTAACAATGCCACGAGCACAATAACTTTTATCTGGAATCACAAAAAAAGTAAGTTCAAGGTAAAACTATCGGGGCAAATGGAATACCAGGAGAACAGAATGGAACGGGGGTAGATGGGGCAGATCGAGGCAGATCGGGGCAGATCGGATGGCTCCCGCGTGACCCCAACATCTGCCTGTGTTTACACTGCAGCTCTACATGACTCGTACAATGAAAAAAATATTTGGACAAACATTATAACAGAATTACGGCTCGTTACTGAATTTTGGAAGCTCCCATTGCGGTAGAGCTTAATAAACTGTGAAAATACTAATAGTGAAAACATCAACGGGGTGTTTTTGAATTAAAAATATGTTTAATTCTTTTTATAATAGATTGTCTGAATTCTTGAGAAATCAGCACCGATTTTTAAAATGACCAAAAAAAATCGGTTCAATATTATACGTTGGTACTTTATCGACTCAATCAGTTATTTAACTTACTGACATAAAATATTGGTAATTTATTAAAAATGTCTTCAAATTATTCTTAATACGGTTAAAAACGGGTTTGCAGGCCTTTAACGAATGAATTGCCAGGATTCCTAATAAACTTACAGAAAACACGAAACGTATTATCGTGGCGTCGGAACACGTGTTCATAAAAATTCTAATATCCTCGCATTTCATCATTTTATATTATCAGGACAGACGCAGGTGCATTAACACGTGTTCTGATATATTCTGAATCTACCAAAAGTTTATTAGTAAACGGCCTGCAATACATTTTTAACAGTATTTTAATAAATCATTAATACTCATTTTAGTATTTTGAATTGACGAAAATTTAATATTTTTTGTCATCTTAAAATATTTTTTTAAATATAACACACGGTTACCAACAAATAAACATGTTTATTAGAATTGATGTGTTCTATTTTCCGTCGTGTTTTTAACTTACGTGGTTATGGGTGCCCATACCGCAAATTCTTACTATCATTCCATGAAAAACACAGACAAAAACCAGTCCTTTATATAATTTCTTGAAATGATTTATTCTCTTACAAAACTTGTTCATTTCAAGCTAATGCATTTAAATCAATTAAAGCAATAAATTAAGACATCGAGTATTATAAACATGTCATTCTTGGACGTAGATACCAATGTACACCGTGTTCATTGATCATTTATTGTAACGTGTGGTGCACATTAAGTTCGGGATATAGAACTTATTCGCCTAATCTTGAAAGTAATACATCAACAGAAACTGAGTTAAGAGCCATTATCGTAAATAATAGTCGGCGAGCCCTAAACGATAGGTTTTAGTATTTTCTCTTCGCGGTGCACAGTGGACCGTCTAGAACAAGCCAGCTTGACAAAATTATTTTATTGTCTTTTATTGCATACTAGCTGACGTGTACTCGGCGTTGCTCGGAATTATTAAGGGTCTGCTGTTACTATTCAAAAAACTACATTATACCGACTTTTTTCATCTCCGTATCTCATCCCAATGCAGAGATACTGCTTTTAGTCTTCCTCGGGCGTCCCCGACTCCTTATGTCTTTCAAACCACTCTCTAAACAATCAAATAAAAGGAAACTTTGAAATTTTGAAGATAACAATTATAGTAACAAGGTTATCCTTAAATAGTAGGTACATACCCGTTTTAATAACACCCATAGAAAAAAATTAATCCACAGCACTGCAAATACAAAATAAAAGGCAGCTGGAAATTGAAATATCTAAATAAATATCTCAATGGTGAATCGTCGTTCCTAAAGAATTGTGACAATTTATGTAATATCTTGAATATAACTTAACTTGTTCCGATAGTCGATTTGTTAAAATTGCGTGTGACTTTTGTCAAGTTAGCTTGTTCTGCACGGTCTTCTGTGCGGTTGTTGGATGGCGTCGCAAACCAATTAGTCAAAATGCAATTTGTGGCTCCAACTTCGAGCTTTGGTTGCGGATTTAATCAGCTATCAACAATCGCGTGGCTTATCACCAACATGTTCTCCCTTGCAGATCCAATTCCCGAACTGACGGAGAGGATAGAGTATAGACTTTGTATAGTGCAGAGTACGGAGAGGAGGAGAGTGCAGGGGTACGCATATGCGGCGAATTATTCCGCCATATGGCTTTTAATTTGGCGGTGACGAATGCGGCTTTGTGTGGCTTAGCCGTCGCGGCCACCCCAGCAACTCTCCCCGGGGGCGAGGGTTAACTATCATTCATAAAACTAGCCAACTAAAGACGAAAAGGCACTGCAGACTAATCGGTACCTATACAACGTGGTTCATACTCAGGCCTCGAAAACGCAAAATGTTTTGTTCATGGTGATTAGAAAAACATTGTAAAAAGTTTAGAAGTAATTTTTCTGTTAAATTTTGGATGAAATATAGCGTAGTATCTCTCTTTACTCTATAAGATTACGCAAGTTAGCACATGTTCTCATAAAATCTAGAAGGTGGGGTTAGGAATGCACCTTGTTACAAGTTACAACACAATAAAAAATTTAAGATCCATGGAAAAGTAAGGTAAGAAGTTAACTAAGATTGCACATTTTTAGCCTGCTTTCATGTCCTTTAAGTCAATATTCACCCCCTTTAAGTTTTACAAACAGTATGTATTATGTTTACGCCTTTCGAGTCGCAATTCATTGTTAATGTTGTGGTTTACTAAAAATGCTTCCACGTCTGAAAATATCTCATAAAAATAATCAAATCTGTAGGCAGGTCGTTACTTATATTTTAATGGTTCCTTCCTACGTCACCATTTTAGATACACACTTAACGTGTGCCATTTATAGGCGAAAGTTTTGCAATTTATTAAGGCATTCGTATGCTTATTTGAACCGTTCATTGCGATTTTATCCTTTTTGTGAAAAATACAATTACGAATTAAAATTTTGACGATTTATAAATATTCCACAAACGATATTAGCATTCGATGTAAATGTAAAGCTAATATCAAGGACGTTGAGTAAGTGTGCCAACGTTTCTAAAAGACTCGCTCGTTGAATTAACTCGGCAATACTAGTTTATCGGGTGTTATCTCCAACAGGATAATTACTTTACATAATGCGCGATGCAACCAACCAACTTACAGAACTGTGACAGTAAATAATTGTTATTTACGGTATTTGTGTATCTGTAATTTTCCGCTTCTGAGTGGTATCCTATTACTTGCTAGGCGTACGAGTGTATAAACTATAGACAGGTTGATGAGATACCTACGCTGGTCTAAGCTATGCGCTATACGCGTATAACCTTGGTGCGATATTTCCTCGTGAAGATGCCATAACTTACCATTCCTTGGCCTTATTCATATCCTCCCGCCTCGCTGTCGCAATCATTGTGACGTTTAAGGACATTGAAAAGTCACGGCTTCCGTAATATCTATTTACCTTGATTCACATTTAATTAGTGTTTTCTTTAAAAATGCACACTAATTGGATAAGGCCGGATGAAATATCCGAGTACCTTCAATGAAACCATTCGAGCTATGGGCGACTTCAATTGCATCAAATATGCTCCTAATTTATTTTGTGAACATACTCCAATTATAGTAAATAAATCTACTCTGATACTTTGGTGTGCCATACTGTTTATTTCCCGCGATAAAAAAATAATACACAATCACGTTCGAAACGGAAAATCAAATCACCGTCCGATTCATAATTGGTTTGTATTCCGGATTAAACATGTACATTCATAGTTTAAAACTGGTCCATGCGATGCTGGTACTACCTCCCTACCTATCGCACTTTATAGAAACGGTAATCTATTATATTTTATTCTTGCTTTTCTAAAAAACATAACGGTCGCTTTCCGTATCTATCAATTCTGCCACCGAATCAGGTTTCCTCGGAGGACCGTTGGTCACCAAATCAAAGGGCACTTTATCAAAAATAACCCTTCATCATCGATTAAAGGAATGTAAGACTTGAAGAGGGATTTCGTCAAGGGTATTTTATATCAAAATGGTAGAAATTTGGGGATGGGACAGCATCCCACCGGCAAACCACCGCTTCTCAACAAAATAACTTTTACTAACGAAATATTTTTCTTGAAGTTTATACATCTGGATGACTATAGACATACATATTAGATCTTGAAAAATTTATCTACATTATATAATAGATCTATGGGGAAACACACACATTACTAATTTAAATAACCTGCATACAATACAGAATAAAGTTAAAGAACAACTTTTTGACTATAACCCCGACATACCCAACAAAAAAATATACCAAGAAACGAACTTACGGAAAATCAGAAAACTGTACAAATATAACGTATGCCTATTAATCTACAAAATCCAAAATAATGTATACACAAGAGCACCACATTTGTGAAAACGTCACAAGTACTTGAAGACCACACAAGACAACATAATAAATTATACTCAAATTCACCAAACACTGAAAGTGGTAAAAGAAATATAGGCAATGAGGGCGTACACATATACAATATCCTTCTCGAATGAATATGTTTGAGAAAAACTGTTTTATTAAGATTAGTGAGCTAAATTAAAATATGCTTGTGTAAGAATAATATTTTACTTGGTCATTAAACAATAATAAAAAGAAAATTTTAATGTGTACTAAAGTTAAGAAATTGAAATATGTATGCTTCTTTTAACTATATTAAAAATATATTTATTTATTTTTCCTTGTGACAAATTGTAAAGCCAGCTTCGTTAAAACTATCAAGCTTTACAATTAACATTGCAACAGCCAGAATAGTAAGTAGCGACTAGGTAACTACTATAACTATTTTTCTTTATCGGTGGAAACACATTATACTGCATATTGCGCTGTTTTGGGAATCGAACCCGCAAACTACTGACTCAAAGTAAAATGCACTACGTGTGGGTAAAAACTAAACATATTTATTATTGCGACGGTGTTCTTGATGAATCTAAGATCGGTTAGGAAAACAAATTATTATAAGCAATCTGAACCAATAAGCTAGTGGTACAGAGCACTTGACCGGCAATCAGAAGGTGCGGGTTCAATTCCCGTCGGCGGCATTTATTTTTACTCGGGAGATATTTTCAATTTGTATGGATATTTCAGGAGAGTAATAATATACAAAACCTTGTCTTATAAACATAAGTTTATCATTAAAAAATAATCGGTTAGGATAGTTTAGGCTAAGTGTAGTATATTAGTAATAAAACCCGGTTAAGAAAGATAAATTTGTGTATGAATTTCAATATTAACGAAATGGTGACAAAATCATTTTTTTATAATAAATTTGCAACTCTTTGACAAAACACTGGCCTTCATGACTTTTAATTCAAGTTGTCAAATTATCTCAGCTCACCGAGCAAATACGGTTGGTTAAATGACTTCGTATCAAACAGTTTGAGAAGCTGTCTACAAAAACATTTCTATAGAACGACCGGTAATCGTAATGGTCCATACCAGTCCCCACAGAATCTTTCGACCGGTCCAACCTAAGACTAGTTCCATTGGACACTGAACACTGAACTGGACACTGGACTTGCCGTGACATCATAATTCTAGGTAGGTTATACTACGAACTACGCTGTCACCAAACCAACAAATTTACCGTTACCCGTCGATTTTTGACCGATTGAGCTCTGGGTGCAGATGAACCACAGATTAAAACTTTAAAAAATGCCGTATCTCGATAAGAATCTCAACTTGTATTAACTGTCAATTCTGCTGACAGTGATCTTCCCAGTCGCTAGTTTTAATTGACACTAACTTTAATGAAGTCTGAGATTTGTAAATGAACTAATTCTCTATTTTCTTTTTACGACATAGTTTTTAAGTATCTGATTATAAGACGCATGCAACAGTTATGTGACGACACATATTATTATTACTTAGTACTTACGTAAGTTTCTGACCATGAAAGTTTTAAGATTTAATTTGAAATGTTCAGGTCGTTCATTTGATCCACTTGTTTTCAAAGCCCCCGTAACTAGTTACTAGACAGTATAAAGCCGATGGATTGTGCAAAATTTAATTTATGCGCATTACTATTTAACCTCATCGGCTTGCGGTCTAAGGTCAAATTTAAAGCAAGGGAGAGGGTCGAAATTACTTGATCTTTTCGATGATTGCAAAAATACAAGTTATCAATAAATTTATTAAGTGTTGGTTAAATTATTTTATTAGTAACTTAAACAACCTGCTCATGTTATTGGACATTGTATATCGGTGGTCTAAAATTCACATCGAATCATTAAACATATCATAAACACCACGATTCTCAAGAATTCGTAAGCATCGGTAGCATTTTTTCATAGTGTCGAACGAGTTGGTGTCGCAGGCCATAAAAAGCCGCTCGTTTTTTCTCCTTTTATGTTCGATACAGATACTTCTCACGGGGAATCTCGTAAAACTCGACCTTAAGTAATATAATACGGCAGAATTCCGTTAAAGATGTTTGATTCACCTCAAAGGGCACCCCATCAGGATGAGCATCCCCTATTGTGCGCTTTGTTGGGCCGGGAGACAGCAGACATGAGGAGACTCATCCCCGGATGACAAAAGGGGTGCAAGGAGGCTGAGTTAGAAGACGGCTGCGGTTCTACCGGTGTACGATGTATAAAATAGCTCACACTGAACACCATACGAATACATCCCGTCGAGGAAAGGGTGAAAGCTGAACTGGATATAGACCAGAGAAATACTGCTTTTAAGAAATTTACGCAGAAATTAAATTGATGTCGCTTTTTTCTGAATTCTGTAAACATAGTGTATTATACTAATGATTAATGATTCCTAAAAATATACATAAAATCAATTATTTAATTAAGTATGTCAACTATTAAGATATTTGAAACAGGTATTAGCAAATATTCCGATTAGATATTTGCTCAGATCAGAGAGCATAAATAATATCAGAGGAGAGGTCGATTAAGTGCAAAGCTGCCGTGAAGCAAGTTTACATTATAATGTTAATGGATGTTGTAATAATAAGTCAAGGTCTTTGGCAATATGGTTAAAACATGTACATATTTAGTTAGAGATTGAATATTTCACTAATGAAGGCGACACATTGGTATATTTTGTAATAGTCGATGGTTCAAAATCCCTTTGAACTATTATGAAAATATATAAAAGATCTATGACGGATAGTAAAATGCACAATTTTGAACATTTATGTAAAACAAAATAAAACGCGTTGTACACGTTATTGAAAAATTGTTGCTTTGTATAACAACATTAAACAGTTTAACATATAACTACTCATGTACATATCCCTTATTGAGGGCTATATACAGAAGTCTATATCTGGGCTGGACTACACTGTGATCAGAAAAAAATGATATTATGTATTTCATAAAATCATTTATTTCATCAAAACCAAAACCAAACCAAATTCATTCAAAAGAAATCATAAAATTACTGATATATGTTTTTGTGCAATCTATAATGTTTTTATTCAGGTGTAGCTAATATTTAGTTAGGTTCCTACCGTTCTCTTCGTCAATTGCTTCTGTTAGTTCGTATTACATGGTTTATACCTTGTTGTTATTGGATAATAGTCAATAAATAAATTTTATAAATAAAATACCAAATAACACTGCGACAACAAATGACATCGCAAAAATAAAACGAAAATATTTAAACAATGTGTTTACATTAAAATAAATCTCTCATCTTGTTTTGTCATTTCCTTATAAATGCCAATCTATACAGTTATGGGATGGATGTCTTATCATTATTACTGAATTATGGGTAATGCCTTTTCATGCGATAATTGAGCAGGTAAAACTAACTATATTTTTAACTGAAACCAAAATATTGTTTTCTATTTTAATGTATTAGTATTTTTTGGAATTTGGAATAAATATAATTATAAATCTTATAGAATTAAATCTTAATAATGTTGTACAATGATGAAAGCAATAAGAAATTTAAGTCAAAAATTGTAACATTGTCGAAATGATTGCTTCAAACATTAAAAAAATATAAATTTTAAAAAAAAATATCTTTTTTAATTCGTAAAATTGATACTTTAATGTGATACTTTTGCTTTCGGGGAAATTTTTTAAAGGGTCCAGCGTATCTTGTTCACGAGCGTGAGAAAAGTAACTGCCCCTCATTGAATCTCAACGAATTTATTCCGAGACAACAAAAATTTTAATAGAACCTGTATCCATCTGGACGCTAGACGAATCATACAAAAAAACGTGTCCTTGTCTCTAGAATGCGTATTTGGTCCAGAAAGGACGGCTGCTTTGTCGGACAATCTTTAGTCCGTGATCAAACTAGTTTGGTCGATTGTTATTATTCAACATTTCCCCCAAAACATCAGACTGACCGGTACTTTTTATACATCTCCCGTACGTTCATCTTGCGCGCATTGTTTGCCCAATCAAATCTATTTTTTTATTCAAATCAGATATTAGGCAATACATTAAAACATACGGGACTGTGAGCTATGTGAACAGAAGTTTATTTACAGTATCAAGTAGAATAATACGGTGGTGAATGGAAAAACAGTTGAGTTGTGTAATGGGACAAACGGTCATCTGATTCTGGAACCGAATCTTGTAAATCCAAACCGGATAGTTATCGGAGATATCAGCAGTTCAGATTTCTAGGTGGTATTGGTGGCTCGCCGGAGAGCACCATTCAGCCCACGGGTCGACCAATGATGAATCGGTTTTGTTCCATTGTGTCGGCTGTCTCTTGTCACAATTTTTATCCCTCTTTTCACTAAAATCTCCCATTTTATTCTCGCCGGGAGTCCCGGGATACGTCAGATTTTTTGTCTCCTATCCGTCTGGGCTAAAACTCCGACTAACGACGCTTGACATTTTTTCTAAAGAAAATAGTTAACCCGAATCCCGGTGGGATTCCGAGGATTCAACCCTTTTGCGCAATTATGACGAAGCTTTTAATACATCTTAATATGAATGTTTTTATAATAACCACAAAATAATATTACCTTCCTTACAAAGGTTTTTTAAAAAACTTGTAATTAGGAGCTTCCAAAAAATATGTTTCTCGGGGTGCGCGAGGTCACAAAAAATCTCAGAAAATAATATCAACATCTTTTGTTGCAACATTATTTACAACGGTTGAACAAAGTGAATAACTTCACACCTCTAGTTTGTTTTCATAACCCGAGATGACAATTATGATTTTCTAATGTAATTGCTTTGTTCCTGGCCAAATATTTCCCGCATCATTCTCACGCAGTTTCAAAGGTTAGAAGGCGCACTTAGGAATTGAAGATACCCACGTAAATATAATCTCAAACTAGATACCAGCCATTATTCTGCTTGCAGTTCATGGACGTTATTATATTTTAACGAGGTTCAGCTGCTCAGGTATTTATTTATGTTAGCACTTAGTTATTCATTTAACATTACTGTATAATCCACTTTTTTAATTGTATTAGGTAGAATAGCTAAATTAAAGTCATAAATATAAAAAAATAACAATTAAAACCACTACCTTTTTTAAATATTTTTTCTGTGTCTTGTTCAGTTATATGTTTCGTTTATTTATTTATTATTTTTATCTTCTTCTTCAATGATTGCTATAAAGTTCAAAATTTCTTCCAATAAAAACAGAATATTCATTTATACTTTTAGAAATAGTCAATAGATGTCCCATATGAATAAAAATCGGATATGTTTATCCGAGACACTATCTAGATTACAAACATTTCTTAGAACTTTGTAATCAGTCAAAGAGATAGCAACCAAAAATGGGAAAAATTAGTTTGGGATAACATTAATTGTAAATTTGAAATATGAGATCGACAAAAATGACCGAGTGGTTATAGGCATTGTCACGGTAAGACAGAGATCCTGGGTTCAATTCACAGTTAAGAGCATCACTTTTTTCTGTGTATTTTTCTGTTTCATGTTTCTTTTAAATTTCTTAGTATGATTATAATCTTCTAAATAATAGAAAATACATAACTTCCATGTTACAACATCGATGTGCAAATGTCATGAAATAAACAACCTTATTAATATTGAATTATTTAGATGTCTTAGAAAGAATAAAAGGAATAATATGGTATGCTATATTTAGTATATGGCCTCATATTTAATTCGACATGACATTTATACCTTGCGGCACGCGTCTCAGTTGATAAAAGCAGTTTTTTTAAAGGTTTTGAAGTAAACTACCCCCGAGCTGCAGAACGATTGTTGAATCAACAAAAAACTACGATTTTCGTGAATATTGCAATCGCAAAATCAAACAACCCTCGTCGGGAGGGATATGTTATAAGTTACATAACTCTATTTATAAATACATATTTGGAAATTTTTAATTCGTCGGCACTATTACATTATTTACTTCTAGTGCCATTTTAAGTACATCTATTTGAGTTTTGATTTTGTTTTCTTGAATGAAGAAATGAAATGGAATCTTAGAAGTCGAAATTGACCCACTCATTGTCCATTACAATGAATTCTGTCAACTGTTATTTCTCTGAAATGGTGAAAATATAAAAAAAATTAAAATGATGTATTGAAAGACATTTTAAAAGTTGGCAGCAGTTAAGACCCAGTCTCTGGGGAGGAAGGTTAAATCCTCAGTCAAACCAAAAAAAAATAATTTTAATTTAAGGGTTGAATTTTTTCAGTCAGTTAGACATTTGAAAATAATTATAAAATATTTTTTTACAAATAATAACAACAAATATACTATTAGGATTCCAATCCTCTCCGGCCATCTCAAAAACAATCTTAAAAAAAAATCTTAAAAAACTTTAAGAAGGTAATTCATTATATCAGAAAATTTTGTTTAACTTTGGAAAATTGTGTTATTCTTTTTTTTTACAGTTAATGCCAGCGCTTAATTTAATTTTGGAAATATAGCCATAGCCACTCTTCGAATATGCATCTAATGTTGTCAACTCACATTTACCTATCCCATATCACTCGGTTATTATATGTTAATATCCGACCAATCCGTTACCAACTAATACACACATTGTTTCACGTAAGCAAAACAATATTGCACAAGCAAAAATCTTTAAAGTATTATATCATTTTTTATCGAAAAACGTTTTTCAAACGTCCCTTACGATGTTTTTTTGTGTATTTTGATGTTTTTAGAGTTTAGCTATTTGAATAGTATTAAACTGCATTGTTCCCGTGAACAAGTAAATTCAGTCAAAAGTTTTGTCAACCGCGATATCAAGTACACGTTTAGTTTTTACAAAGGTACCTACCCCAACCGCCATACAAAAGCTGTTTTATGGGATATTGAATTTTATCCGAAGGTCATTGTTGTTCTTGTTTCAGAACTCTATTTATTAATTTGTCCTTATGCGACATTTTTTATCAAAGCTTTTCGTGATTATTTAATCTGACAACTTTATTTCTGACGTCAATTTCAATAACTTGGTTAACTTATGATTGGCGAACTCGCATGGGTAGGTTTAACAAATATTTATTATTTCGTTTCTATGGAAATTATTTTGTCAATATTTGCGTCTGCCCGTTGATAGAACCTTCATATTATAAATGCTCAGCTAACAGGATAGTACAGTAAGGAATACTTCCGTGGCCAAGTTGCTAATATCCTCGGCTTGACATCGCTGGTTCAAATTCAGGAGCGCGCAAACAAATACTCACCCATAATTTTGATAAAATTTTTGATATATTTTCTTTTGATATCTAACAATGAGATTCTGGCTTAAATAAATTTCTTCGTACCAGAGTCTCACTATCGATGACGTCACCATAACCAGCTTTACTGTAGAGCCAGCCGCACCAATATGTTCATATACTTTATTATTTATTATTTATTTATTTATTCGAGACACAAACAGGATATTTATAAAAACATTAATTATGGATTACAAAATAAAGAAAATACAATTATAAATATCCCTAGACTAATGTGTCTGCAGCAATCACATTTGCACATTCACATAAGCAAACATGTAAAACAATGACAGTATTTATATACAAAACTTAAAACTTAATTACAAAGATTGAAGCACATAATAAGGAGAAAAATTTAAAGAGTACATATTAAAAAAAATTCTAAACCACTAAACAATTTTTTTTATTTATTTCTTTTTCTTTTTATTTTATTTTATTTAATTTTTTTTATTTTTTTTATCTAAGTACAGAAATCGTGGAGATATTTCTTGAAACAAGTTAAATTATTTGCAAAAATATCTACGACAGTGTGTCTTTTAGCAAGATCATTGTATGATCGAGACATTCTAGACATAGGATTTACTTACCTGCATGGAAAGCCACATACTTCCTAAATGCAGTTGATCAAAAGATCGATATGTTTTTCATGTCTAATAAGGCACTTACCAGGTTTTTGGCACTGCCAATAGACTTACACCCAAAAATCCAAAAAATTGTACATATTGACTTAAGTAATGCTTGTCGGTGTTGAAAAAAATTGTGCTTTGTGCAATTTTATATCGTTTTATTTAATTTAAATATAATTTGTGTGCCTTATTTTACGTACAATTGATGTAAAATAATATACCAATACCAAATTTGCAGAATGTTCCATGGGGAAATACCACCATTCAGGCATTCAAGAAATGGCTTTAAATGTATTTGCTGTCTAGATCCCAACTTTCTTCTTCCACATCTCCTTCCAATCCTTAATCCTTCCAGCCTCACAACATACCCCAATTGAGGATACCATAGTCCAACTGGCTTCGGCCAATTGGCAATCTCTCACCTGGTATAATATTTACTCGCCTGTATTTATCTAAAGGTGTTTAACTAAAGTTAGCTCAAATAATGGTGTATGTAATGATATTTTTGATATAATATAATCGGCGAAAAAAACATTTACGAGTAATGCACATGTTCGGATAACAAAATTGCCAGTCTCACATTACAAATGTTAAATAGAACAGCTGACCGAGTCGAAAGAAATAATTATTACGTAATACGGACGCCTTGTAAACCGAAAAAGAAGTCTACATAATTTGCCAAGTTTTTCATGAATGAATCACACCACAAAGTTTCGCGGTATGAGCGTGGAACATGGTGTATTCTATTCACTTGCACTGAGAAAAATTGGAATTGCAAATTTATTAAGAATCTCTTCAAATTATTGGTAATCCGGTTAAAAACGGGACTGCAGGCCGCTTCCGAATAAACTTTTATAAAAAATAACGGAACACGTGTTCATGCACCTGCGTCTGTCTTAATAATATATAATGACGAAATGCGAAAATGTTAGGATTTTTATGGACACGTGTTCCGACATCGTGATAATACATTCGTATTTTAATAAAAGTTTATCAGGAAACCTATTCATACATTTGTTTAGGGCCTTCAATCCCGTTTTTAACCGGTTAGCGAATAATTTGAAGAGATATTTTTTATCAGTGAGTTCTCTCCGATTTGTTTTATTCGGTTTTATCGCAAAACTGTCAAAAGATTTAATAAATCGTTTTCACCAACTTCCAAGCATTTGACATAGGCTGTATATGCACGTATGCGCTGTATATGCATATATAAGTCGGTGTTGTATAATATACACACTTTAAAACATCACCTTTAAAGTATGGTAAACATAAAGTATAATATGCAAATGAATCTGATGACAGTTTCACACCTGATGTACCCCGCGTAGGCTCTGAGATTTATGAGTGCCTTACCTGAGGTTGCAGCATCCTCGAATGATCTCCTTTCGGGAATGCGTTCGGGATAATTTATTCTGGCTGGGAATTCGTTCTCTAAGAGCTGCACATTCACTCCTGTGGCACGTGCCGCAGACTTCATTCACTGAACACAGAACTACTCTTAATGTTGTTACTACTTGTATTTGTTACTTACGGACCGAGCAATCATTTTCCAATTATCTCTCGTGTGGACTGTAGAGTGTAGGCAGAACTGGCTCAATGACTTGGCCTGGACAACTAGATGCCACTTGACTGACGCTTATGCGGAAAAAATCTTCGTGGAACGCATTAGTCTTTATTACATGGTGTTTATTATTATTAATTACATAAGCACTGCTTTGAAAGCGTCACAAAAGAATCATATATATTTTTTATTAATGAAATCTTTGATATTAAACAGATTGATTTATTGTTGCTTTCGAAAGCATTTCCTGACTAATTTTTATAAAGCGAGCTTAGATATTTGTTATTTTAATAAGTCAAAATCACGTAAACAAGAAATAAGAAGCTATAAGCTAGAGAATATTTAATACAGGATTTTCCAATAAGAGGTGTTATTTTGATATTTAATCGTAAAAGATCAATGGTTTCGTTGCTTGTGTGGCACGCAGCGCCGTTTTGTTGAAAGTAAACGTTTTCCAGATCAATATCATCCAATTCCGGCTATAAAAAATCATTAATTACCTCTCGATAGCGATCGATTTACAGTAACTGTTGCTCCAGCCTCATTTTCGAAAAAGTAAGGTCCAATGACTCTGCCGGACCATAAACCGCACCAAACAGTCACACGTTGAAGATAGAGAGTCTTTTTTAACAATAATTCTTGTGTTTTCCAAGCCCCAGATGCGACAATTTTGCTTATTGACGAAGCCACCGAGGTGGAAATGGGCCTCATCACTCAAGATGATTTGCTTTTGATTCACTCAAGTGAGTTTTAATAATTTCAATGCATTGTTGAAGAGTGTATCGTTCCATTTTTATTAATGACGTAGTTTTTACTTGTCAAATGTCAAAAAATAACATCTTCAAAAGTAACATCTACTGAAATAGCGGGCTATTCAAAATAACACCTCTTATTGGAAAACCCTGTACAATAATGCGGATGATAAACCTCGTATTGACGGGCCGCACAGCGCATGTGAGCCGCTCCCAACTAGCAAATAAATAACTAAGCAGTCAAAATAAAATAAAATGCGAAATAAAGCGTATTTCTTTTACAGTGTGAAACTGAGTCCCAACTGCTCCCAACTGCGATATGTTGTAAGGCTGTAGGTAGTGGGGGGAAGGAGATGGAGAAGAGGAAGGTGGAGAAATACCTGGCTCTTCAGATCTAGTCACAAAACACAGCCAAAGCTATTTCAAGAAACGTTTCAATTCTGAATGGTGGTCTCACACCAGGGCAATACTGGAATGTGCCGCAAATTCACTTTATTTATATGATTTCAAATGAGTAATTTATGAAATCACATAAATTGATCAAATAAAATTTACTTTAAAGCCGCGACCACCAGCTTTCTAGTCGAGAGCCTTACCCCATATAATATGAAATCAATTTTCATTATGCTTATTCGGGGATTCTCATCAATGTAGTATTTAATATTTTTAACTTACTCGCTAGTTGGGTGCAGCTCACGTGCGTTGTGCGGCCGAATCTGATCATTAAAATAGTAGATGGTTAGTTAGGTTGGTAGTTATTTTTAGCAAAAATATAAATATAATTTCTAAATTTAACAAGTCAAAAAAATATGGAGACCGATCTTATGAGCAAATGAGAATATGCAGTTCGTGTAGGTAGGTACCTAGTTCAATTAAGAATAGTTGAACTGATTTAATGGGTTGTGTTTCATTTGAAGATAATACAAAAAAAACTACCCCTAAGGTTATAGATTAGATACCTGGTTATTGAATGCGGGTTCGGACCCGAGAAAGTATTTAATTGTTGTACAGATACTAAGCTCCTCTCTGAACCATTTCAGTTGATATTACAAAGGCACCTATCTTCCCAAGCACTGAGCTCACTTATATTGAAGGAAATCAACGCATTTAAAATAACAAGCAGCAAATATACATAGCCATTAGTTCAATAGGTGAAAATACAAAACTCAAAAATCTTTGTGCAAATTAGCTCTATTCGACCAAGATCATCTATGTGCAAATTAGCTCTAATCGACTAAGATCGTCTTTATTTGGGATAAAAACAAGGTGTCTTTAAATATATCATAAATTAACAGTTAATTAGTGTGATCTATTTACTAATAATTTCTCAAATTTTTCATTTTCTTATAATTCTCTAACTTCTCCATCCTCTTCTTGCAACCCAAACTAGCTATACATCATTTTTCTTATTTCACAATTTTATACTATAGTAATGTATAGATTCTATGTCCGCAAAATGTAAAATTCACCCGCCATAACACTCCTAGCATGGAGGGTGAAATATCACAACAAAACCACATGTACTCTCTAAATAATGTATTAATAAAATAAAATCACATTAACTTGAAAATAGAGAACAATGAGAGATTCTCCGCTAAAATGACAAAACTGTGGTCAATAAATAATTAAAATGTGTTTAATTTAGTAAAATGTACATATTAAATCTAGACATCTTAAAAAAGTGCTTTTACGTATAAATTAATATATTTTTTAAACTGATATGGTACACGGAGAAAAAAAAAATTGCTAATATTTTAAGAATTTTTTCAAATTATTGGTAATCCGGTTAAAATCGGGACTGCAGGCCGTTTCCTGGAAAATGTTTAGTCATTTCGTAATATTTCGGAACACGTGCTCATATACCTGCATTTGCCTTGATGATATATACTGACAAATTGCGAAAATAATAAGATATTTATGAACACGTGTTCCGCATCGTGATAATACATTCGTATTTTACTAAAAGTCTATCAGGAAAGATACCAATGCCTGCAATCCCGTTTTTAACCAGATTACGAATAATTTTAAGACGTTCTAAATAAATTAGCAATACCTACTCATTTTTCTCCGGGTAGAAACTACATACGAGATGTTATTTAATAGCTTTGTATGACTACCAATAATTTTAAATAATATTCATGCAGTAATTATGTTTGTACGAATAAAGTAATTTAATAAAAATAACTTCCACCTGTACCTACGAGTAAATGCCAGTTGTAGTTTGTTTGACGATTCGTTGATGGTTCCATGATAACTCAACACAGTGACAATTCAACACACCTTTAAAAAGTGCTATAAAATCATTAGAAACGATGAAAAAAAAATTAAACCTAACCTACTTAATCCAGTTAATAAAGTTTTTGTTTCAGCACCTTCCATGACTTTATATAACTTTTTAAAGATGTGATGAATTATCAGTGTGATGATTTATAAGGTCACCTATCTACATATTCCCAAATTCATTTCTTAAATTATTCTGACATTCACATTTTTAACTCGACTATACGGGACGTAAAACGAAAATTCATTAAGCAACCTTACTCTACATTCCCTTCTACTCCCGTCCTTCTTCGCATTATGCTAATCCTATGTTCCCCCCACCTTCCCACCCATTCAACACATCTTGTAACAAAAAAAATCACTTACATTGTCCAAAGATTCATCATCAGCAGTGAAAAGTTTGTAATTGTAATAATTGTAGTTGGTGATGTAATTTAACTATTTTTATTATTACAGGGACCTGTTGATGTTAATTATAAGATTCGCAATCAATTTTCAAAAAAAATAAATACAAAACATTTTTGATCATAAGATTATTGCTATAGCCCTATCTAATTTGTTGCGATGATAAGATGTCCGTGGGCCGAACATTCCCTGAGCACTGGTCACTGGCCACCTGACCAGTCCGCTAACCACACACGTAAGGTCATACAGACCCCGGGGTTACTCTGAACCCTCGGCCGGCGCAGAGATTTAGGGCTGGCGTGTTATTTTTTTGGTTCCTTCGCCCACTTTATGAATCTCCACTGGCCAAATTGCCTTCACGTCGGAGGCACGCATGTCTGACGTTCCAGACATTATTTCAATGCAGAATTTCGGCCACGTGCTCGCCGCTGCAATTTGTAATGTGAAGTCATTAGGTCCTCAGACGATCCTGCCAGAAAAATACTTCAAATACCTGGAACTTAGTCACAGAAATGACAATAGTCTTGTCAAAACGTTATTTTTCAATTTTTCTAAAGAACCTCAAATTTCGTCACTACACCGATACTGACAGCGTCCATGATAGATTTATATAATGAAAAAAATTCATGTCATTCTATTTTTTATATGTATAAACTGGAATCGAGCCCACAACCTCCCGTCTCAAAGTCAAATGCGTAGACCTTTACGTAACTGAGGCCGCCAAAGTAAGTATTTGGAATGTATATAAAGTTATTGAAGTTTGACCTAGACATTTGTTTTTGTGAATACCAAATAAGAGTCCAGCTGCCCGGAACAAGTGGAACTATATAAGTCGAAAACTTCACAGAGAAAAATGAGTATTGCTGATTTATTAAGAATCTCTTAAAATTATTGGTATCCGGTGAAAAATGGAACTGCAGGCAGCTTTCTGATAAATTTCTATCAAATTCTTAATAATATCGGAACACGTATTCATGCAGCTGCGTTTATCTTAATAATATATTATGACGAAACGCAAAAATGTTAGGATTTTTATGTAAGCATGTTCCGACATCGTGAAAATACTAAATATTTTACTAAAACTTTATCAGGAAATCTGTCAATGTATTCATTAAGTGAAGATTCTTAATACATTAGAAATATTTTTATCAGTAATTTCTCTGGTACGTTGAGATATAAATAAATGAGATGTCTAGGAAAGTGGTAAAGTTCAAAATACTATCATCGTGCATTGCATGCATACTATCATCATCATCAATTGAAATTTCTAGATCCTATTACACTGACCTTGTAAAATATAACTGTGTTACAAAATAAAGTATTTCAAAAACAACAAAAAAAGATCAAAATAGTAACTTCTGGATGCAATAATAAGTATTGAATGCACTTACCTCTACACACCAAACACGGGTCCAATCAAATGATAGCAGTGTTGCAAGTAACTCCCACACTGCACTGGACAATCTCCTAGAAACATGATGTACATTATTTGGTTCATGAAAGTTATTATCAAAATGAATATCAGCAGCATCATCTCTAGAGCTAGAGTTTATTGCCAAAGCGGAGCAGGTTCTAAGATTGATTAACAAGGTTGCGCAAGACCCTACTATTTAATTACACCTTACTTTTAACCAGTTTTATTTGCTTCACCTTAAAATAATAGTGAGCGTGAATTTGCTCGGTCAACATAAGCAAAGAAAGACATTAAATTTGCATTTTCGGTGCCCATGTGTCTGATAAATTAGTCCAATACTTCACAACTAAATTAACGTAGGAGTAACTAGTTAATTATTTAAATCACTCATTTTACGCAGCATTCTTTAAGTAATTTATCTGGTGTTTTTATTATTGATTGCCTCATTAATTCTTAGGCTATTCACATTTCATGAATGTATTATAACTTAAGTGACATAATATCAGGTGTTGTAGTTACGTTTTACCTAATGTTTTACTAGATTTATTCTTTAGGCGAAACAATTCTATTAAACAATTGAATATAACAGTAACACTAATATTTTTTTAATATTCATACGTTATTTTTGAATATGTTATAAAACATATACCTTAATAGAGATAAACATCAGAAAATAACAATTTACTGTTTACAATAAATAGGCAAATGCTTAATAATTCTATAATACTTCTAATTTATTAAGAATCTCTCCAAATTATTTGTAATACGGTTAAAAACGGGATTGCGAGCATTTAACGAATTTATTAACAGGTATCCTTATAAACGTGTTCGAACTTCGAACACGTCGTAACAATATATTCTGTACTAAAAGTTTATCGAGAAACATGTTATTAATTCGTTAAATGCCTGCAATCCCGTTTATAACCGGATTACCAATTACTTGAAGAGATTCTTACAAAATTAGCATCAATCATTTTTCTCCGTGTTCACTTGTTTGTCTTTACTTTTGTTTGCTAATATTGATTTACCTGACGAAAAACTATTGATTTTGATACATGGCGATATATTTTAATAAAAAGTGGTATATAGTACAAAGTTATTGATTTTACTTAAATTAAAATAACATTCATTTCAAAATCAAATTGTTGTTAGTTAGTTAGATATTGAGTCCTAAAATAAAGGATGATACCAAAAGAATAAGAGTTTAAATTACATCCTTGGCAATTAATTTCATAAATGTATGCCCTGGCTATTTGTTTGAATCAAGAACCATTAAATTAAATCTACCGTGAAAGTTCTCATTGACTTAAGGTACCCACATATCGCCCATGTAGAAAATTGATACTAACTGTTAAAAAAGCATGCCAATTTTCTGATAAAATATTATTCATTCAGATTATATCGAGAACACGTGTTCTTTTCCTAATAAATTTCATGACGGAATGCGACAATATTAGTATATCAATATCAGTTCTTGTGTGAACACGTGTTCGGCCGTCCTCATAAAACACTCACTTTTAACTGATACTTTGTAAGGAACTCTGTCAATTCATTCGTTGAAGGCCTGCAGTCCCGTTTTTAACAAGAAAGCTAATAATTTGACCAGATTTTTAATAAATAACAGTATTTTATATGATTAAGTTTTCTCCATGTATTATCATCCGACCCTACTGTCTTTCCACTAGTATTAATTAGAGTACGACTTAAAATAAATATTATTGTCGTTTTTAAAACTTTTTTTCCAAACATCGCTGGTAAACTTGACAATAGACGTAACAAAATGTGAATATGTGAAGATATTATTCAATTTGAGCCATTATTTAATTTTAATATCATAATTATGTTAGGTTGCTTTTAAAATACAGGCGCTAGCGTTGAAGTAATTTAGAGTAAATAACGCACCCCTGAATATAAATGTAAAAAAGGTTGTGTAACAAAGAATAATGTAAAAATTCTTTAATTTTGCTTACCTCGGTTCATAATCTGTAACATCTTTATCAAGTAATATTTAGAAACATTTTATCAGCAAAGGAAAATATGATTGATTATTTTTTGTATCAATCATTGCATTTTTACGTGAATGTTGCAACAGTTCCAACTTTCCGATGCCAGTGGGACTATGGCAACCCCAATTAGGAGTATCTTTGTTGTGATAATGGATGGAGTGTGCAGGAGAAAGAGATAGGGTGGGAGAAGGTTAAAAAGCATCAAGTTCGTTTTAATTCTTGAGTTCGGCGGCTTTGACGTCACGCCGGGCAGCGCTGGTTAGAGCCGTCTCACCAGAAATTAGCAGTTTCTACCTCGTAATGACGTTGTAGCCAGTTGGAACCGTTTCGGAATGTGCGATTTTAGAACGTTTTTGAAATCATTAATTGAATGAAAATGAGTCTAGAAACTGATGTTACAAGCTGGAAACTGGTGAATCTGCATCACACAGAGAAGTCAAAAAAAATCAACATCGATTTTTTTCAAAATTGACTAAATAAATTCCAACTTCAGACTGGATATACTCGAAAACGAAAGCTGAAATCGTAAAAACTTGAACCACAAAATCGACTCCAAAAATGATTGTCATTCATCAAGTTTCCATGATAACTTGATACAATGGCAATTCAGCACATCTTTATAAAGTCATATCAAGTTATTAAAAACGATGAAAAAAAATTTACATAACCTGCATAACCTATTTAACCTAGTTTTTGATTCATCACTTTCATGATTTTATTTCAAATGTGTGTTGTCATTTTGATGAGTTATCCAGTCACCATTCACCAAATTCCCTCTTGTACTACTAGATTCCGGATACCGTGTATAAAGAAGAGCTTCCCGTGTGGGTTTGCAGGTTTGTTTGTTACAAATCTACTACTTATTTTATTCAGAGAGTGATGAAATTTTGCGCACTTGACTTCCAAACAGGAAGAAAATGACTGTCGACGTGAGATTTCTAAAAACCACTCCCACCCCCCTTGTTTCCACTCTTTAAAGCAGAATTTTGAAATTTCTTGTTGAAAACTTGCACACTTGTTGTTCAAAATAATGGTTTTTAAAAACTCTGTGTAAAGCCCGAGCTATTCCGGGGACTTCAGCTAGTAAGTTATAAAAGTAAGTATGCAGTGTGCAAGTGTGGTTTTACAGTCACAGTGCGTAGTGAGTGAAGCTTTACGGTTGCGGGTTTGCTCCCCGCCGCCTGGCAAACAAGCTGGCCGCGGGGGTCCGAGCTCTCCGGCGACTCCTTGTCAGGCGGGGTACCCCGGACCTCGGAGCAGACCTCTGGACGCTGCGCCGTGTTTCTCGTATCTCTTGTCTGCACCCAAACAACCAACCAACGAACACACTGACACATACACTCGCACTAACACTACATGACACGTGTCTGAAAATATTTATCGTTTGTTTTAATAACGTTTTTAATGGGCGTTATTTTGTGTTGGTTCGTATATTTGGATATTGACCTCTACCATAGGTATCCTCAAATGTTTCACTATTTTTGGTTACTTAGCAGAGGTGCCTGGAGTGAGATTTTTCCAGGTTTTGAAGCCGGATGCGATTGCCCACCAACTCTGTTGCAGGCCAGATCGGGAGAGGCTGGTTGAGACAGACCTTTTTGACCCCTCCAATCGGAATCCTTCGATCTAACGTCGTGCACCACAGTTGGAGGGATGGAATTATTCCTCACTCCTGACCACACTGACAAATCCTTCGTTTATATAAAAGACTCTCCACACAACATCCCCAAAGATTTCATAGGAAATTATTTTCCTCTGGACCTTTTGTGTAGAGTCAATGTTTAAAAAAATCTCATCTGTCAGCGACCTCTGCTTAGGGACAACGATGCTTGAAATGGCTTTAGCCGTATTTTAGGTCTGAATTGACGGCCGGCATAGTCCAGTGGTAACGCATTGGACTGCCATTCCGAAGGTCGCGGGTTCAAACCCGGCGTGCGCAAATAAATTTTATTTGATTAATTTGTGTTATTTCACAATTAATTAATTAAAATAATATATAGTATATTTGCGGCACGTTCCAGAGTGGAAGATACTACCAGTATCGCCCTGGTGTAAGACCACCATTCAGAATTGAAACGTTGCTCCAAATGGCTTTAGCCGTCTTTAGTGACTAGATCTGAATAGCCAGGTACTTCCCCACCTTCCTCTTTCCCTTCCCCACTTACCTTCAGCCTCACAACATCCCCCAATTGGGGATGCCATAGTCTCACTGGCTCCAGACGGGAGCAGTTGGGACTCTTGTGAGGTATTCACTATAAAAAAAAAAAAGAATAACCAGGCTCTTACCCCTCTCACATTCTTTAGTCTTACATTATACTCCAATTGAGGGTGCCATAGTCCCACAGGTTCCAGACAGTTAGGAGCAATTGGAACTCTTGTGCCGTCGGCCCAACTAGGTACTCACTATAAACTGTTTTCTCTAGGAAAGCGCTCAAAATTGAATAACTCCTTACGTTTCATTGCCACATTATATTTACGGCAAATGCCCTGTCGGTACGGTGTTTATCTTTGCTGGTAGTAGATATGCAGTGCAAGGGACAAACAACAAACACGTTAAATTCCATGCATTCCTGCCTTCTGACCGGAAGCCTTGCGAACAATTCAAATGGACGTTTCCTCCTTTTTCTATTGCACTCCTTTCCGAATACCGACATTTCATCACGCAGCCTTCGCAAGGATAAGCACCGAGCGTCAAGTGAGGATATCCCCATCCTTACTATAGTTACCTATTATACTGCTGTCATAGGCAAAGAAGGCAGCTATGAGCAAAAGTCGCATTCTGAGATACGAGACCTTTCATTTTTATCAACCTAATGTAATACGAAATGGACATAGATATTTAGTTGACTATTTCGAATTATGTTTGCTAATTTAAAAAAAAAAAAATTATTTATTTAAAACTTAATACTTACAAAACTTTTCTTATTTTTACATGATTTTCATAGGCAAGAATTCAGTATATTAGTCGACGTGCAAAAATAAAAAATTTTGATGCCTTCGGTTTTATGAACATTGGTTTTATGTTATAAACAATTATTATCTCCATTCAAACAGAATATGATTTGAAAAAGCTTTTTTTTTCAAATTATGCCTACAAAAATAATATATAATATTAAATAAAATGGAATAAAAGTTCTACAAAAATACTTGTCATAATAAATAGGATTAAAACAAGCTTCTTGGCTTCTCTCAGGATGTGGGACAGTGACCATGATGTTTACAAGAAACCTGTAATTATCGAGCATCATAAACCTATACACCGTACTGTGTTTTTTGCTTTTGAAAGTCGGTTTACTGTCTTACTGCTTAATATTTCCTACTTTCGTTTTTGTGAAAAAAGGTATACATTATTACGTTTTTAACAATGGAATAATATAAATAAAATAAAACTTATGACAGCAGTGTAAATTGATTATTTTTTTTTGAAGATATACACAAATCACTGTTAGATTGCGACAGTCACGGGCGTCTTCTTAAACCTTTTTTTTACTGACTAGATCTAGAAGATCTACAGGTTCCTGGTTTAGCATAATATATAGTAAGTAATATAATTATGTATTTGCTCAGGCATGACTTTCGTGGCATTCCATCCTTTCTGTTGACCCCCGCTAATAAAAGGCGTGATTATTACTTAGGGCCAATTGTTTCACAGAATTTTAACAATTTCTTCAAATTTAATGTTCAAGTTCTGTGAAATCTCTATTCAAATTCTGTTACTATCTCAGTTTTAAGAAACAACTGGCTCATAATGATATAATAACAACTTTGTGAAAATAACTCTTAAATAATTTGATTCCTTTTCCCTGCCATCAGTGAGATAAAATTATAGCTGTTTTTCTGTCAATATTCATTTCAATTATTAATAAGTTAGTGAATATTTATTGTTAATTTACATAAATGTATATATATGATTATAAGAATTGTTATAGGATAATAAAAAGAAATAAGCATTAGGCAAGAATAACAAATGATTACAAATAAACAGGTTTAATAATTCTTCAGCAAATTTCAGCGCTGTAGAAATAGTTAATAATTTTAATATTTAAATCAACGAAATTATGTTAAAAATATTATATTGATTTCAAAAATTGTTTTTTTTCACATGTAGCAAACACTTTGTGGGAATACATAATCATAATTAGAATCAAATAACTTAGTTTGAATACCTTTTTATTTGAGTATAATATATAAACCAACCGGTTTCGATTCGACATGAACCTTCATCAGGGTTTTATATATGTGTAAATATGTTTATATATGTATAAGTATTTTTATATATGTATAAGTATGTTTATTCATGCATAAGTATGATTATATATATGTACAGGTATGTTGGTTTTACAAAACCCTGATGAAGGTTCAGGTCGATTCGAAAACAGTTGGTTTATAAATTAAAAACAAATAAAATAATACCACATGGAATATAAAGTACCTACAAACCTGTTTCGGTTAAATCTGAACCTTCTATCAAAGTGTATCAATTTATTTTCCTAAGTCAGTAGTCAACGTCAAAGATGTCGATATTTCATATAAATGATTTATAATAAATGAACCTCTGTGTGATAAATATCATAAAATATAATGAGACGCCCTATCCAAAAGAGTTATACATAGTTTATGTTAAAATCCATTTTATATTTGTGTAAATTTGCGCCGAAACTGTGCTATGTAATAAACCGTATTCCCTTACATATATACCATTATACACGGTGTCCGGAAACTCGTAGTACAAGCGGGAAACTGGAGAATCTACACCACATGGGGAACCCAAATAAACATAAAGTTTTTTGATTTGAGCATTTTCACAAAAAAAAAAAAAACCAAAAAAAATATTTTTCGGCTATTTTAGGGTTAAAGTTTTTTCTGGTGTTTAGGGTTGAACAACAGATGTTTTAACCAGGCAGAGCAGAAATATTTTATGATTACACCGGATTAAATGAAGGGTGATTTCAAAATAATGCTTCAAATTCGAGTTTCTTCATTTGTTTTACTTTCAATTAGTTTTAATTAGTTGGGTACTTTGATCTTCAGTAATAATTTATAAGAATTTGATTAAAAAAAAAAAAAAAAAAAAAAAATGAACTTCTAACTCGATTTACTCGATAACGAAAGCTCAAATCAAAAAAAAATGTACTACAAAATCGACTCCAAATGTGATGTAGATTCACCAGTTTCCCGCTTGTACTACGAGTTTCCGGACACCTTGTATACATTGTAGACAAGTATTTTTCTTTGAGAAAATCATCAAAGATCCACAAACATTTATAGCCTTGTTTTATGTGCAATTTATTTGTTTAGGTGTTGTTATTAAAAACCTTTAGCATAAATCTTACACGCCAAATATGCAGTTAAGGCAGCACAATACTAATAGCGGGGGTTTGCTCGACGCTCACATTTTCACTATTTCTGATGAAGGATTACTAAAATCTCAAATGTTTCTAGAAGGATGAAAGTTATTCATATGTAAGATTAGTAAAAACAGGACCGTACAATTAAAATATTTTACGCAAAACGATTTGAAAATCATATAAAACATTTTTCAACTATAGTTAGCGGTTAGCAGCAGATTTTATTTTTTTAAACGGTGAATTAGTAACTTCCCGAGGGATCCCTCTAGAAACATTTGAGATATCAGTAATAACTTCATCGGAAATAATTAAAATAAACCTTACAGAAAAAACAATTTTTTAGGCCTGCTAGGGCAAAGTCAACCGTAAGTCCGTCCATTACGCGGGGTCTTGCGCCTAATATTGTTTTTTCACGACCTCATCACTTATGTCGTTAAGTTTCCACTTTATTTTAGAGATTTGATAGGTCAAATTTAACCGCAGGTCTGTCCAATACACCAGGAACGCGCGTCGCATATTTTTGTGCACGGCTGCTTTACTTACGTCGTTAAGATTCTGGAATTATTTTAGTTTATCTGGGTTTTTATCTTAAGTGAACGATAAATCCAAAATTTTATGTAACTTAAGTAGCAAACAATGTAACAGGAAATTTGCAAAAGTGTGATCAGTGTTGTGCAGGTAAAATATAACGTGAACGTCATACTGTAAACAAGACAAATCAACAATATCACACATTTGCTTGGTTACATCAGTTATGAAACAGCCAGTGAGAACAATTTTTGAAGATATTATATCGCACTGAAATTTCACCTATAATAGATGGGCGCTATTAGGTCCGGGTGTTGTGATGATTGATTTCCGAGTTTGACGAACCTTGCAAAAACGGCATCACTATCAAAGAAAGTTGATTGAAAAAATATAAAATAATTTTTACATTTTATTTCTTTACTGTCATCACAAATGTTGTAAAGATCCGAGGAACTGCTACGGGGCCTTTTTGACAAAAAAACTTAAATTTCGTGATTTAGGCTAAAATACGAATTTATGTTTAGTTGGTGAGTATTAAATAGCGATTCTAGCCTTAAATAAAAATTAAGAGTGGTGTCTTTTATAAAAACTGCATTTCCAATTATAGTTCAATGGGTACAAATGAACGGGTGTTTTACGGTATGTTAATTTGTATGTTCAATTACGTTTGTAGTTATTTAATAAGACTGAATATTGTTTACACATCTCCTTGTAAGCATTATTTTCTTCTTGTATATAATTACTCCTCCCATAAACACGAGCTTCTGGAGCACACCTGAAAAAAAAATATTTTTGCATACTGTTATAATTTGAAATCTTGTATTATTTTGTAATAAATAAAATAACACTCGCGCACACAACGGATGCACTAACATATTTCTGCTTGTTTTGTTTCATCATGGATCGTCCTACTTTTGTAAACATATAGTATGGCATAAACCTTCAACAAGGATTTTATTGCCTTTGTGGAGCGGCTGTTGCTAAAATAATACGAGGATGCTGCGGTCCCAGAACTCAAGTTTCCCGGTCACACAAACGAGTAGGAGAGACTCGGCGACGCCAGGCAGTAATTTACTGTAATCAGTCCAGCCTACACACCGCTCCTTCAATTGGGCTTAACCTCATTTAGTGTGCCAGACGCTAGTCGCTAGTCACTAGTCACTAGTCACTAGACTCACTGCAGAACAGCAGAATATACAGATCAAAGACCAGAACACTGTGTTCTGTACCAGTACTTTGTACACGGGGCTCCATAAAAACCGCGCGCTCTAGAGGCCTTGATGCGAGAGTTTATTTATTCATTTCTTTATGTTCTCCATAAAACGGTTATACACCAATACGTTACGGAGAAGATCACAAATGTGAGGTAAATATAAGTATAAAAAGGTCGTAAGTGCAGTATCACTATTCTGTGAGATGCGTCAAAAGATAGTTGCTGAACTGTCTGTAAGTGACGTTGAAAATTTCGATGGTCCATGTAGAAACAATCAATGAAAGTTGCGTCGCTCTGTTGCTTGACCCGTTCTGATAGGCAGAAGTCCTCGCTTTTGGAGCATAAAAGAGTGCATGAGATCTCCCAGTTGTGTACTTAATAGGCACATATTATGAGATGACATCTATCAAAATAGGTGGATTAAGTATAGTTCCAGAGATTAACTTTAAAAATATTTATCTAAAAATATTTTTCTGCGGACAACAAACAAACAAGAATGGATAGTATTTATATTCCCTCGTATACAGGTAACGCATAAACCTATTTTGTACATATTCCTGTTTACTGCGGATAATGCATCATTGTTGCTCGAAAGCTTGGAGCGTTCTGATCGTCTCCCAGAAACATCTCCACTCCTGCTGTCTTTATCCAGTTCTTCAGGGTGTGTTTTTGGTCTTCACAACCATCAATTACCTAAAAGCATGTAACACTTCTCCGTCTTGCACAATTAATATAAAAAAGCTTCAATAGATGGCGGTTTTTTTTCATCCTTTCCATGTAGATACTCTATCCAATGGAGCTGATAAGAATTATTAAAAAATATTAATATTGACCACATGGCTGTAAAAACGTTTTTTTTTTAAGCGGGTTTGAGGTGTCCCTGATTAAATTAACAAAGATATAGGTAATAATGCCACCAGTTGGTTTCAAATATGAGACGTTTTACAAAATAAACCAAATCCGTCTTGCATATAAAAAACATTTTTTTTGTAAAGAAAGGCAAAAGTGGTTTGACTGATGAAAACATTAAATAAGTTAGTAAAAAATTAGATGGGAATGAGTGTCATAAATACATATGTGAATGATTATTATTTATTTATTTATTTTCGATTTCACGCCCAGCTGGGCTTTTACCTGTTTATTTTTTTAACAAAAAACATCACAAAAACTAAATACTTAATAAACATTATGCAAGATGGAAAAATAGTAGGTTGAGAATAGTACAATAAATAAATAAAATATGTTGAAGCAGAGCTAGGCAGTTTGTTTAATTAGATTTGTTTCCGATATAAATTATACTAAGAGCTGTTTGTATTTAGTGATCGATGCGTTAAATATACCAACAACATCCTTATAATTACTATCCAAATCTGTATAGGCGAACGGGAGTATACAATTATGAAGATATAAACAGATATACAGATGCATGTTGAACCACAAGAAAGCCTGAAATCGGCCAAAATCAAAAAATCTCAATCGATTAAAATGTAAACCCAAGACGTCTCAAAGTGGTATTGTTTTCATTGGGTCACTGTGTATATTTTAGTACATTATCGAACTCCTGACTATTCAGGCAGAACAAAATGACAGATGAGTATGAGAATGACTCTTAAATCTTAGGATGTTATGATATCTCATGTCCCATAGAAGTTGAATGAAAATTGTCCACGTTAGATCACTGAAAAATCAAAATGTTTACATAGATATAATACTCGTACATATCATGATCTTTAACATAAAAATGACTGAGACAATGACTACATTAGCATTTTAAAGTTTTCATTGACTATTTTCATTTGGGTGTAGAAAAAAATTAGACCGTAAAAACATAGTTTTTTAACCTAATGATAACACATCTAATTTTATTAATGGATGAATTTTTGTTTGTTTGTTTGTTGTCAGGGACTGGAGTCAACAGCACTAATAACTGAGCCAAATCCTGATTGGGTAGGACCGACATTTACTTCGTATATTGACTGTTTTAATGTCATATTCGTGATTGCCACTGGTCTCTTGTTAGTGTTTTCAAAAACATCTATTTGAATTTCAATTTTGTTTTCGTGAATGAATAAATGCAAATTTTGAAAGTGGAAATTAACTCACTTCCCGACACCCCATCGAGCTGAAACTCTGCAGATAGGCTCGTTGTCGGTTTCAATGCATTCTTTCAACTTTTGGTGGCAATTACCCATTTACATGCGGACATATACACTTTTCTCTGAAATTGGAAAATATATTTGGATGACATTACAGCAGTTATAAGACGAAATAAATGTAGATCCAACCCAATCGGGATTTGGCTCAGTTATTATTAACACTGTTGACTCCAGTCCTTGGGGAGGAAGGTTCAATCTTCAATCAAACAAAAGTATTTTAAGTATTTTTAAGTTATGTATTAATTAATAAAAATATATGTATTGAGTAAAAAACTGTTAGTAAGGGTTGGGTTTGTAATTGTTAGGTATGAGATAAACAGATTTAAAGGGTCGGTCAACTAAAATATATGCAGTAAATTATGCTTTATAAAATTACTGCCTATTGCACAAAAAACTCGCAACTAAATTCCGTGATTATTCAATGGCACATACTTGTTTCCCATTTTGATGACATCACAAAACTGAATTCAGACCGGAGTGCAAACATTTGTCTACCTAAATTCATAATACTTTAATTTTAAAATCCGTAGGAATTATTTATAAATTTAAAATAAGATAAGAAATCTTTAGAAGTTAATAAAATCGGCTTGGAAATAACCCGGAAAACGATTTCTAACATTTTTATTTGATTTTTATCATTTATTAAAATAAGAAGTAGCGCATTTTTAAAAGTAGGTATGAGTATGATGTTTACCGTCTGTCCTTAGTCCTAAGGTCAACAATTTGATGGCTGTCACAAGGCTTGTCATGCCATAAAAATTCGACTCTCGTGACTATGTTTAAAACTTTTCAAAACAACTTTTTGAAATGTTTGTAGACGTGTCCACACTACGCAGGGACTAGAAGTAGTTACATAGGCTCGTGGGCTTATATCACAAGGTAGAGTATACTTAATTCAACAGAACATTAAGGAACAATAGGTTGTGCTTCACGTCTACCGTTCGCATATCAACCTAAGTTACGTGGGCAAACTAGATTGCTACTTCAGACCTTTAGATTTAGATACCTCCCGTAAAATATGAACCTAGCTCGGCAAATAAAAAGAATGTCTGCCGTGATATTGTGGTTATTTACGCAGTCGAGTTTCCCGTGGTTGCTAAAATACCAGAAAAGAGCGGTGTGTCCGTCAATGACCCTTGAAGATGAGCAGCGATTGCTGAGCACAAATACAACTTTACGGCAAATATTTGTTTTAAAAAATACCTGAATCTTCTCTCCGGTGTCACATTTCGTCTCCGCTGAGCAAATCTCCGTTTGGCAGTTGTTTGCTCTGGACCGGAGTAGTTGCCTCCATTACATCACATATTAAATTCGCCCCGATGACTTAATTATGCAAAGTCAACGCTGTAAACAAAAGGTGCGGGTTCGTTTTTAATGAAAGTACAAGCGTTTACTCACAACATCCTGATTACATTGAACTGTGCGTTTATCATCGCGTTTTGGTGGGGGTTAAAGTAATATGAAATAGATTTAATTAACTACTCAGTACCAATGTTGAAGGTACAGTATAAAATAGTTTCGTTGGTTTGAAAAATCAAATTTCTACAATGATCTATGTTATTACTAACTATATGTGGAGATAAATATATAAATATATACAGTACAATACCTACCTGGTAGGTTACATAAGATTAATACTTAATTAACATTAACTAATTGTTAATTAGCGGAGTGTACATAAAGGATTTAATGTAATTGGAAAATTTGACATAATTGGACTTTCCGATATTTATTTTAATTTATTTGTGCAAATAATTTTAGTTTTATTGTCCTTTTTGGGGGGAAAGGGGTTACACTTAGGGTATACATGAGTCAAATCTGACCCGAGAGAGGACGTAACTCCGAAAACGACAGTTGACACTGGACGCGTATGCACTTACATTGACTGAAGAATACCGGGCACTGGGTTTGTGAATATCAAATTACAGTCGATCATAGGTTTGTTCGGGTCTATTTTGACCCGTGTATGCCAGTTAAGTGTTAATGAATATTGACAAGTTGATGGAAAAATATACTAAAATGGTAATTAAACGTACATCCAATTTTTTTTTTTATTTTCATGTTTATGTAAACACAATTAATTAATTCTAAGATTAAGCACCAACCCTCCAACAGTAATTAAAATTAGTTAAAATGGCTGATTTTAATGCGGAAAACGTTCACTTCCTGGAGAAACTAGATCAAGCTCAAAATCTTCCTAATTAAAAATAATGATGTTGCGATCCGGCCTTGAAACCTGTCGGTCCAAAAATATGACTTTGACCAATATACATACCTTCAGACTTGTTTACATCATTGATAACTTATTTTTAATGTTGTATGCTGAACACCTTATCACCAACAAGTAATTATTGTGCCAATTCGCAGCACTTCCAGGATGCCTTTGAAACATAACTCACGTCCGGAGTCGGTTACAACATAAACCAATTTTTCAAGGACTAGCACGAAAATCTTTAAATGTATTATATTATGTGTGGCTTCCTTTAAATCCATTAAAAGCATGTGGAAGTCAACTGAGTTTGGACAACGCCAAAACCTGCATCAGAGCTTTGTCCTCTATTCAAATTTTGCAACGTTTTATAATTTGAACAGCGGATTGTATAATTTGACAAGACAGGGGACATCCAAGATAGGTCCACTTGGTGACTTGGTAAATATTTCTGCATGTTATGTTCTCTTGTCTGTCACCCGGGGACCTTGGCGGAACCTCGAGGCTGTTTAGGAAGCTGCCAAGTGTGGTATTGCTCACCTCATGTCTCCATATGAGAGCAAGAAGTCGACTGTTTGGTTTGCAAACAGTGGTGTCATCGTGAGTCAAACATTTTCACACAGCACAGACCATAACTGCAAGAGTATGGTGTAGAATTCTAACAAAAGCGCATGTTGACAACATTTTAAAGTTGTGATAGATTTTTTTTTACATAATTTTTTTGAAGGAGGATCTGAAAAATTAATTTCCCTCAGGGCCTATGTCGTCTGTGGGGATGCTGAGTAGGGAGACTTTTTGAGGAGAGGAAGGAAAAAACATGGGTCTAATGAAGTTTTAGGAGGAGAACACACAGGAACGAGTCTTAGAAATGACCCCTTCTCAAATGACAAATGTCAACCGTGTACAAATGTTGGGCGAGCGTTTGGCGTGTTTCCCTACAATGCACTGGTGCAGCAGGGATCAATGATGCTAGTTCCTCGGAGCATCTCCTATTGAAATATAGGAGAATCTTCTATTTAAATACAGGTAGAACAAGGACAGCATTCCCACCTGACGCCTGTGCTCTGAAAATTGCAATCGACTGTCCTAAAGATTGCAATCTGGCGGCCTACGTGGTCGAGGCTCTCGAGTAGCAATCCGAAAGTCGCGTGTCCAAATCCCGGCGTGCACAAGTAAATTTATATGATAAATATCTGTTATTTCACAATTCATTAATTTAAAAATAATTTATAGTACCTATACTTGCTGCACGTTCCAGAGTGGAAGGTACTATCAGTATCGCCCTGGTGTAAGACCACTATTCAGAATTGAAACGTTGCTTTAAATGGCTTTAGCCGTGTTTGGTGACCAGGTCTGAATAGCCAGGTACTCCCCACCTTCCTCTTTCCCATTTCCTTCCCGTCCCTACTACCTTCAGCCTCACAACACATCCCAATTGGGGATGCCATAGTCTCACTGGCTCCAGACGATCCCAATCGTCAGTTGGGATTCTTGTGTTCTTGTTAAGATAAGAAAATCTACCAAACACTAACCTACCTATTTACCTAAAAGTATTGTGTAGACTTGCGGACCATATCTACTTAGATAGTTCCTTCAGTACATACGTGGTAGATTACATCACAGGAAGGTATATCACGAATAAAAAATGTCTGAATTACATACGAGTACGTAACCACTTGACACAGGCCAGTCACGTGTGCAAATGGGTAGATATGTAGTCACCTATAGACGTAGAGAAACAAAGAAATTGGACCAAGACTGTGTTGACTATGTTGTGTTTAATGGCTTCCGCCTGTATTAACCAGGTAATGTGTAAAAACAAAAGCTTATCTGTTGGTAATACTGAGTATTTTACTTATGGAAATACACAAATACGTACTTTTTTAACGTAAACCAATTGATTTCATTTTTCGACCGACATTATTCATTTAACGTTTATGCAAGTGACAATCATAAAAAAAATCAGTGCGATTTGTGAACTAATCAATTGAATCGATGATTTCCCATGAGGTTGAATTTTAGACATTAAAAAAATAAGAAATCTTATTAAACTCGAATATCATTGTAAATAATCAAAGCAATGGATACAGCGTTTGAATAATTTGTTGGTAGGGGGATTCCTGTACATTCTTTACGCATTGCCTGTTGTCTAATTAGTATGTACAATCACATAAACACAGCGGATATACGTCAGTCGTAACGTAGGTATATTATCGAGAGATTGTTTAATGATGAAACTACAAACACCTCAATGAATAAATACGTTTTATCTTAGTTATATATCTCACTTTCATTTTCAAACCGCACAGCTGATCGAACTAGCGGGCCCTTACTCCCACATTAAATTTAAGTAAACCTGTAATCTATACCTGTTTCAAACAAAACGCAAAGACCAAAAATACTATTTACCACCTTTCACAAGATTTGTGAACATCCACAAAAAAGGTATTTTTACAATTAGTAGTAAAAATAGATCATGTAGAGTTGATTGTTATTTTTTTATAAAGTGTCGTCCTGAAAACAGTTTACCGCATACAAAATTAAATTGACACTAGGTAAAAAAGTTTTTTTGTTGTGTTCCTTTTAGATCTTATTACTTAAGTCTTAAGTTTATGGTTTTGTTTTTCTTAACAAAGTGCCTTGTTTTTTAACTTTCTGGGTGTTGGTCGGCACCTGCTCGGTGATGAACACTGAACACCTTGCCACCCGATGTAGGTACCCAGGTACCCTCGCCAAACAAATCCCTCTCACCTGTCCGGAGCGGTGGTGCAGCGTGTAGTCTGTTTGCTCCGCCGCTGGTCAATGTGTTTGCCCACAGCTTCGGAACTTTGGGACAAGCATGCAGTTGGTATTTACTCGGAACTAGCCATTTTCCACCTTTTAGAAGCCAACCAGAAAACGGTAGAAAAATAAATCACTATCAATATAAGTAGATATTAATGTGAAAAAAAAAAAAAAAGGTTTTTTTTAATACTTATACAAACATTTTTTTGATGTAAATAAAGGTTTCAAAATTTAACATACAAATACAAGTATAATTAGATAACGTTGATGGTCAATTAAATATTAATAATAACCCAAAAAAATATTTAAATAGCTATCGCTTAAAATTATTTTCAATTAAACCCCTTATTGATAATAATTTATTTTGACTTATTTTTGTTGTTGTATAGATAGACATTTACCAATCTTACGTACTCCTTGATATGTTGTGTTAATTTATAAAGTTTTGATATTCAGGGACAGGACGAACTTGACTTACTTTAACCAGCGATTCTTGATATTATTTGACTCGACTATCATTTGGTGTTTGTTTCTGTATTTTTTTCTTCAAACCCAAACAAAGATACTGTCACTTGTCATCACTGGTCCCTCAGCTGAGTAACCGAATCTAACTCTTCAATACATACCGTTTTTTATGATTTAAGTTGTGAAAAAACAATAAAAAGTCACCCTAGGCCAAAATTTCATTCACACTTTTTACCCCAAATAAGTCAGGAATCACTGGTTCAAGAAATTCAAGTACCTACGTCCGTTAACACCCTGTATACATAAATGCTCTAATTACATATTATTATTTTTTTTAATAATAATATTTAATTGATCATCGCTTATTCGTAATATTTTTGTCTGTAGGTACATATTTATTTTTAAATACTTGTTTGTCTGTTCATACATTTGTCCTGACGAAGAAACCATTAGTTTTGAAAGATTTTGATTAAATAATGGTGTGTATAAAGTTATTTATTTTATTTTAATTAAAATGACGCCACAAAGTGCATTTGCATTATATTAAAAGTGAATCTTCAAAAATGCCTAATATAAATAGCCTTAGAAAAATGATCTTCGTAAAAATGCCATGGCGTACCGATTTCCTGATACAACATTAGTCATTCAGAATATATCGAGAACACGTAATCTTTTCTTGATTATCGTGACGGAATGCGACAATATCAGTACGTCAATATTAATCTCTGTATTTCTATGAACACGTGTTCCGCCGTCCTTATAAAACACTCGCTTTTTACTGATACTTTGTTAGAACTGTATCAATTCATTTGTTAAAGGTCTGCAGTCTCGTTTTTAACTGATACTTAATTAGGAACAAACGAAAAGAAATTATAATTTGACAAGATTTTTAATAAATGAACATTATTGTATTTCATGTTTCTCAAGTTTTCTCCGTGTAGGTTCTACAGATCAATCCCATATTCATCCATTCTCATTGCGTTATTTTCAACTCCAACGCTTAATGACGGGTAGGTACTAGGATAGGATATTTCTTCCTGTTTTCGTTTTACTTTTCATCTCTTAAAAAGGACGAGTTCCGATACTGGTCAATAATGTTATGGTCATAACTAAATATATATAGGTACATTAAAATAATTAAATTCTCATGTAATCATTGAATTTTAACAACTCATTAGGTCAGCTTTAGAACTGAACTGAACTTAAGATAGTGGGGAAGGAAAAGAGAAAAGAAAGAGGAAGGTGAGGCTGTACCTGGGTATTCAGATATGGCCACCAAAAACGGCCAAAGGCAATTACAAACAATGTTTTAATCCTGAATGGTGGTCTTACATCCACTCTGCACTCATTATTATTTATATATTATTTTCAATAAATTAATTGTGAAATAACACAAATTCACTAATAAAATTTATTTGCGCACGCCGGGATTTGATCCCGCGACCTTCGGGTTCCTCACCCCTCGACCACGGGGTCGTCAATTAATTTGATTCAAGAATTGTTTAGAATTAAGTCACAAAAATTCAATTAAATACGTACATCAACGTTTTAATGCGGCATATGAAAAATTTACAAGCATTTAGCACCCAAATAATAATATTCAATGATAATCATGATCGCCCGAAATAATTGTGGATTTAATAATATTTATTAAGAGATTAAGAAACGACTTGTCTAACTAATAATATTTAATGAAAGCAATCAACTCACTGTATGCATTCGAATGATACGTTCTTAAAGAGTGTTATTAGTTTTAAGAACAAGCCGTAAAGAAGTTTAATGGTTTTATCACCAGGACATGATCTCTCCACGCTGGCTTTCCGCTATCTGCCATTAGTCCGCCGGGTTGCCAGCTTGTCAGGTGGCGGCCAGTGACGGTTATTTCGTTTTAACATTTACCATTTAACGGTCATCATTTCTGCCCAAAAGATCTTTCTTTCTGAATCTTAACCGCAATAAATAATGCCTAAAGTTAGGTTAGGTTATAAGCGATGGATCGGCAGACGCAATTAGAAAAATGATACAGAAAAATGAGTATTGCTGATTTATTAAAATTATTAGTGCGTCTTCTCAAAATAGTATGAAACAAAGTCGCTATCTGCGTTTGTTTGTGCGCTTATATTTTCTAAACTACGCAACGGATTTTGATAAGGTTCATCATTTAGAATTTTTTTTCCGGAAGGTGTATATATATAATACATGCATATTATATTTATAAAAAGTAGAGAAAATTCGAGCAACGCCGGGTACACGTCAGCTAGTTCATAATGTATCTGAACACCTGTTCATGCATTTGCGCTTGTCCTGATAATAAAGACGAAATTTTATGAACACGTGTTCCGACATCGCCAAAACACATTCGTGATTTACTAATAGTTTATTAGGAAACCTGTCATTCGTTAAAGGCCTGCAATCCCATTTTTAACCGAAATATGAATAATTTGAAGAGATTCTTGATAAATTAGCAATATTTTATATCGGTAAGTTTTCTCCGTGGCGTATTTCTAATTTATTAAGAATCTCTTCAAATTGTTCGTAAACCGGTTGAAAACGGAATTGCAGGTCTTAACGATTGAATTAATAGATTTCTGAAAAAAATTTAGTAATTGTCGAATATATTATTATCACGATGTCGGAACATGTGTTCATGAAATCCTAATATTTTCGCATTTCGTCATTAGATACTATTAAAAGAACCAATATTTTTAAGAGATTCGCAACACTCATTTTTCTTTGTGCGCTACTTGTCTACTAGTACATAAACTTCTGCCAAGATACCTTTCATTGACGATTTTTTTCTGAAAGTGATGGTAGGTATTAAAAATAAGTTATTGATTATAAAATTTTGGATAACGCATTAACGTTGTTTAGTCGGTAAAGCCAGGTACCTACTTGCTCATACGTTATAAGAAATACCTAAGTCGTTTGAAGAAATAAATAATTGTTTTCTATCAGGTGGAAAACCTGTTAATCAAGATACCTTTTTCCGTAAAGCAATATCTTTGTGGTTTGACACATTATTATTAAATGAGACAAACACTTTAAACCACAAATTTGATTTACCACTTATTCACTTTCTTGTTTAAACCATTAATTTATTTTACCACTTATTCAAATTCTTGATTAAACCACTAATTTATTTTACCACTTATTCACTTTCTTGTTTAAACCATTAATTTATTTTACCACTTATTCACTTTCTTGTTTAAACCACTAATTTAAATAAGTTTTTCCAACTGGTTTCGCTTGGATTAATCTTAATCTTAATCAGGGTAACAATTTAAATAATTTAATTTTTCACCCTGATAAAGCTTATGCCAAGCGAAACTGGTTGATAAATTTAAATAAATTAGTGGTTTAATTTAATACAATTTTGATTAAAAAATCTGTTAGGTATAAACATAAAATAAATTAATTGTTCATATAAATGTCATTCTGAAATTAAAAACTGATAATTTACCTGAATATTAAATACAGGGTTTTCCAATAAGAGGTGTTATTTTGATATTCAATCGTAAAAGATCAATGGTTTCGTTGCTTGTGTGGCACGTAGCTCCCTTTCGTTGAAAGTAAACGTTGTCCAGATCAATACCATCGAATTCCGGCCATAAAAAAAATCATTAATCATCTCTCGATAGCGCAATTCATTCACCGTAACTGTTGCTCCAGCCTCATTTTAAAAAAAGTAAGGTCCAATGACTCCGCCGGACCATAAACCGCACCAAACAGTCACACGTTGAAGATAGAGAGTCTTTTTAACAATAATTCTTGTGTTTTCCAAGCCCCAGATGCGACAATTTTGCTTATTGACGAAGCCACTGAGGTGGAAATGGGCCTCATCACTCAAGATGATTTGCTTTTTATTCACTCAAGTGAATTTTAATAATTTCAATGCATTGTTGAAGAGTTTATCGTTCCATTTTTATTAATGACGTAGTTTTTACTTGTCAAATGTCAAAAAATAACATCTTCAAAAGTAACATCTACCGAAATAGCGGGCTATTCAAAATAACACCTCTTATTGGAAAACCCTATATATATATTAGCCAGGTAGCTATTCTCGTCCGTATCCTTTCCCGTTAGCAATATATGTAATATGATATAGTTCATAAAATACCTTCAATACTATGTGGATTCATAGCACGCATGTAATTTATGAATACTTACAAACAATTATTATAATTATTCAAGAACATAATTTATGACAAGGCGATCATAGGTAGGTATCTTTTGATTATCATGGTTTTTAATCTAATAATTTAAGAAATACCAATGCCAATGTTCCGAACCAATTGATAGTGGTATTATAAATTAAGTTAAAATTTGATATCCATAGTGATAGCGATAAGTAACTACTAACTTCCACCGATATATTTGTTTAACATTGTCTAACGAATGAACCCGCATAGGAACAATGTCTATAGTTCGTAACATGGTGATCCTATTGACCATATTTTAGCATACACCGTAGTACAATTACCTACATACAAAATGGTTACATTCAAAATATGTATAAATCAATCACTATTGTTAAAACGTAATGTTTAAATATTTACGATTTTCTATCGTAGGTTGTACATATTTGTAATTGTAGATATTTTCAAGCGGTAGATACTCAAGGCTTCTGGCATTTTCTGACAGTAGTTTGAAGTATTTCCGCTTGGCAAATGAATGGAAATTCAAATGAATGGAATATTTCTGAACGTATCCGAAACTAGAAACTGCTGTTGAAAGATGATGAAATATTTACTTTCAAATGTTATTATTAGAAATAAACGTATTTTTTACATGTAACTTTTAAAACTTTTTAAATATAATTTTTTTTAATGAATGAAAAAAGGGCTCACCTTAATTTTTTATAAGTAAAATTACTGATAACGAAAAAAATCATAAAACACACACACACATTTACTAGACAAATGTATTACAAACGTCACCTCGATTTTTCACATAAAAGTAATTAATAAAAATTTCATGAATTTTTTTTTTCAAATTGCTGTCGGATCCTTTGGTTTCATGAAGGTGCACATTTTAATTATTCTATGGTTAATATCTATATTTGAATATGAAGCGTTGTGTTTTTTCTTTCTAACACCGTTTAAATCATATTTTTCACCATGATAGTAAGGGAGACACAACGATTTCGATAAGACTTCACATAAAATGGCTTTAACCCTGATCTGTGACCAGATCTGAAAAGCCAGATATTTCCCAACCTTCCTCTACGCCCTCTTCTTTCCATTACGGAAATGGGGATGCCATACTACCCATTCATGACAACATCTACCAGGAGCACAGAAAGCATGAAGAGGTATTATCTTACGCATAATCTAATAAGAACCTACGTGCATTCATGAATGCCATCGATCTTATCGATAAGGATGTTAAATGAGTGAGTAGCTTGGTGCCTACGTAAAAGATCAAGTACTTACTTACTCCGCCACATAATAAGCTTAGCACATATGGCAATAATGAATGCAAAGATGATTTACCTACCATAAACTCCCCGGAGCGCAGAGAGTTGGTCGGCTGATTTTGGAGTGTCGGTTCTGTTCTGAAGATGTGTGTTGTGTGGTTGGTCGGAGGCCGATGGGACGTGACGCAGTTGTCTCCACGCATCCTTCGGAGGCTCCTTCGTCGGCCGGAAGTAGCGCTGACACGTCCTTATCAAACTGCCTTACACGACTCCGCTTCGCCAACCTACCTAGATACGTGTGTCTTTCTACAGTGTGCTCACTAAATGATATTAGTTCGTGAGTATCATATTATTTTAAACTTCCTTCTTTTGGTTTTATACTAACATGAAAAATCACGGGATATTATAATTTTACGATTGATAACAAATTGCAGATTAGCAAAAAAAAATCAGATACTTGAAAAATCACTAAACCCGACTTTTCTTGTCATGTTTAGATATGTGAACAAAAGAAATATAAATTTTAAATACGGAAAATATTATTGAGAGTTTTTATTTTTTATGGTTAAGTACCTTAAGTAGGTACTGAAGAAATTTATGGAAAAGAAATCTGGTAAAAAAATATTTTATTTTTGGTACCACGGCACTTTAGGGATTTATCGCTTTGTTATAATCAGTTCCAATGTTGAAGGTGGCACTTAAATTCAAAGCAAATCCTAGGTCTAGAGTTCATTGAACCAGAGTTACAGACCGAAACATAAATGAAATTAGTATTTTTGATTGATTTTCCAATTTTGGTTGATTACCTTAAGCCGGAGCGATAATCATGAGGTCAATAGAAATATTATAAAACCTTTTTATATGCCTAGATAAAAACTCATATATATTTTTTTGTTATTAATATATTGTACCGGCCTAAATATAAATATATTATATACGGTTTTTTGAAAATTAGTGCAAAACGTTAGGTTTCGTCAAGTTTCAAGATAGGTAGAGTAAGTACCTACATTAACATTTTTTACTTGTCTAATTTTTGCTGTGAAAAGACTGAAAATATCTGCAAGTAGGTAACAGCCAAAAAAATCGTTTTAAGATTGAGTATATAAATGCTAAACGAAAACTTATTTATCTAGAAAATCTATACTATACCGGTTTATAGTCAATCCTTACTAGGCATCTAGTGTTAAATAAGTTATGCTACAATTCGAAAACTTAAATGAACTGAGTATCATATCGAAGATGCATGATGACAATTCAACACACCTTCAAAAGGTGATATAAAGTCGTTAAAAGCGATAAAAACTAACCTATTTAACCTAGTATTTGTTTTAAATTTCATCACTATATATCACTTTTTCATTACTATATATAACTTTTTTTAAAAGGTGTGTTGAATTTTCACTGTGTTGGGTTATCCGCTTACCCTTATCGAGTAGATACCTACCTAACTACTACTAACATTCTGAGAATAGATTTTTTATGGTCATATTAATCGATTGCATTCGTTCTTAATCAGTTTCCTCCCAAGCAGCCTATACTCGAGAGTCGAGTATGTCAAGACAAAAGACCGGGCCATGGCTATGATGTCTTCTGTGGATACTGTCTAAATCCTGCAGGAATTATTAAATCCTTATGAAATCATGTTCCTTTTAGGTACTTATGTATAGTCTTAAAGCTATGCACAAGCATGAGTTCATTCTGATCTATACATTTCAACCACAATTTGATATAAATACACGGTAGATACAGGCAAATCATTTTAAAGAGGACACGATTTGAATGTTTTGTGCACAACGATTGCATCGAAAGTTTCGAAAAAAAACTGGGTTATAAATTCCATTTGAATTTAGATATGCAATTCTACATATCAATAATTTTTTAATGTTTTTTGTTTCATTTTTCAGCTTGCCAATAAAAACAAAATTTCTATTTTTTTCTATCCTGTACACCACTAAACAAGCAAGAGTCTCATAAAAATGATTTACTTGTAAATAGGTAAGTCACGTGAACTTAGGTAAATTATCTATTATACCTATTACAACCATTATCATACAGAAACATCAAGATATCAATACAGCAAGATACGTTGTGCAAAGCCATCAAAACATTGAATAGAGAGGGTATTGTATTTAGTCATTGGTCAAAAACATTAAAGTATCACGGTATTAGAACATACCTACCACCAATATCGAGGTATGAAAACACGGTGCAAGGAGTAGCTATCACACATATCAAGGCATTAGAACCCGGAAGGTAGATATATTACATACAATATGGCAATCACATAGTATTAAGGTATCGAAACCTGTTAGGTATATAAACGCAGCTATCACAAGTTTCTAGGTATAATAACGCAGTATATAGTATATGTAGTTATCCCGAATATCTAGGTGTTAGAACACTGTAGGTATTCGAGTGTGGTCACAACGAATATCGGTGTATCTTTCTAGGTATGAGAACACGACGTAAGAACGTAAGTATGTATCATAAATACCAAATAAGGATGTACACGTGACCGCGGACTATCGAGGTATCAAAACACGCAGACAGGAGCTGAATTGGAATGGCGGCCATAGCACTAACTACCTTCGGCAGTCGACGAGGCCATAAATCTAAATATACGGCCAAACAAAAGGGATTTAAAAACGTCCTCTTAAATAATTCGTCATTCAGAGAATGTCGCCACCGTCTCATGCGCGGGACGACTGCGCACTGCTCACTGCAGCCGGATCCGTTACAAACTTGCTTTTCTCAATTTAGAGAATAAATTTCTTAAAAGAATACAATTGTAAGTATTCACATATACATAGGTTTTCCAACAAAAAATTGTTTTAATAAACATGCCGTAACATTTAACTTTATCACCAATAACAGTACCTGCAAACGACCAAAGGTTGTGAGCAGGGCCGACCCTGAGCCAAACGGCACCTGGCGCTAGTAAAAACTTCAAGGGCGCTGTATTAGGTGTTAGGGTCTCCTTGGCGGATTGGCAAATCTGGCTCTGAGCATCAAAACGCTTTCTTAAAATATATCACCACTCTTCAGAAAGTTAAAACATTCGTAATTAATAAATTGTTAATATTGACAATAGGATCATATTTCGGGTTATAAAAATAGACCCGTCAATTTTGAGTTCCAGAATATTACACGGACATGGAGAGAATTACACCTAGTTTTTAGGGTGTTTAGTTGGGTGCTATATAAATATCATATCGATGAAACGAAGGAAAGTAGAATTTTTAATCCTCATTTTATTATTTAAAATAACTGCATTAAACGTTTCTTGGAATTTGGAATCCAGTTGCGATCGGTCCGATTTCCCTTACGTAAACTTGTACAGTCAGACAATAACCTCAGTAATCCACGTTTTAAGTTAACAGAAAGTATTAATCATGTTTTTTTTATTCTTGTAGGTTATACATGATATTTCATAATAAACTAAGTTTTTATCACATTTATATCTGTAATATTCTTTCATTAAACATCTCACCATTTTTCATTGTCCAAAGTATAAAATCTGAATAAATTAACAGAATCAACAAAAAATGTATTGTGCAGTATTTGTAACCTTACATGTACTCGTAGGTACACCACCGATGTATGCTTTTTCACCCTTGAAAACTTACCACCAATCAAAATAAACTAAAGTGTTCATCTAATAATAAATATCACAGTTTATTTTTTAAATATTCGCCAAAATACTTAACAAGGCAGGCGTTCCGTCAAACTAATAACTTTTCTAATGCAAAATTTATTTAGCATAACATACTCGAAACGCTCAAAAATTTAAACCATAAAGAAAACATTTTCGTGGTGTGGAATTCTAGTAGTATATCTACTTGTAGTTTTAGTAAGGTGTAATTCACTCCATGTGTAATTTCATCCATGTATAATTTTGTCTGTGTGTAATTCTGGCATCGGAAGGTACATACGTGAAATTCTCGTCTTTCTAATTTGGTCCTGACATCGAAATTTCCATCCTATTTACGATACATAAAAGTATCTTTTAGAAATGTTTTTTCTCCTATTTTCTATCATTTCTATCCCCCATTCCTCTCACTTTACAATTTTTTCCCAATATTGGGGGTTTCATAGATACTTTCTGAAATGTTGGGAACCTTACTTTGTCAGCACATTAGCACGAACGTATTTTTAAAGAGTGCAGGTACGAATCTGATTTTGTTATATATTTTATTCAAAAGCATTATTTTTCAGTACAATTTAAAATCCATAAAACATGTTACCTTTAAACTCTCATCACACCTATATATATATATATATATGTGTGTAGTAGGTACAATGATGTTAGCATGTCCCTCCTCTTGTAGGAATATTGGTGTGCTTTATCATCACGTACATATTTCTCGGACAAATACAACACCACAATGAAACAATTTTACTTTTTGAACGAGTAAATTGTTAAGTATTCATAATTTACCAATAATGTTTCTTTGCATAATCAGAAGTGAGTGTGAGTGAGTTTGTACCTTGCACTACGAACGACATCAAATCGAAGTTCAGATATTCAAAAGTGTGTCATTTGCCTATTATTGTTCGTCTTCCATTGTCTTTTGGTGTGTTCCACATTCAGGGCGACGGAAGCGGGACAGTGTCACTGCCATTTCCCATGCCTGCGAATGGTCACCGTCACCGCATTATATAAGTTCCTTCCTAACATTAGGCAGCTACCTAAAGGAGCGATAAAAATCTGTTTAAACCTTTTCATAATGTTGGTTGGTGGCCCATTGTTACAAAATTCTAGGTTAATCATTATGAAATATTATTACTAACTTATAATCTATTCACTTGTCCCTTACGACAGCTTTGATGAATGCGTGAAAAAGATGAATATTAAATATTGCTAAATTATTATGGATCACTTCAAATTATTCTTAATCCGGTTAAAAATGGGATTTCAAGCCATTAACGAAAAAATTGACAGGTGTCCTAGTAAATTTTTAGTAAAATATGAATATATTATCACGATGTCGGATTACGTGTTCTTAAAAATTCTAATATTTTCGCATTTCTTCATTATATAATAATTAAGACAAATGCAGGTGCATGAACACGTGTTCCGATACATTAGAAAGCTTTTAACCGGGTTGCCAATAATTTGAAGAGATTCATAATAAATTAGCAACACCAATCATTTGTCTCCGTTTATGTAAAGAGTCAGGGTGTATATTACCACTTAGCTAACTACCAATTAGCGCTACTCGTCGATTAGCGTAACTACCTATATTATCTCTTTTACCAGCTCTGAGTAACGCTTTTCGTCAAGCAAAATGCTTGTTTTTACCACCGTGTTAATCCTGCGATAAAGGTAACTTGACGACTAGTTATTCAAAAAATTTCTCATAGATGGTGAAATAACCATATAGTCCTACATTGAATCTCATAAGAATGCCACTAAAATACCACATTGTATACGTAGTCACACAAATGACAGTATTTTAGGCGTAAAAATCATTGATAATATATATTTCAACATGTGAACTTTGAACTAACACAGTAATTGGACCCGCAACCTCCCAATCCAATGTTACTTGTGCTTACGATGAAATGTAGTGATTTGGGGAATTGAACCATAAAAAAGCCCCTCGAAGTCTGACTAAAATGGCTTTTTTACAACATAAGTTATTTGAATCGGTGTTCGAAAGATATTAGATGTAAAAATGGCAACATTGGAACTTCATATTAGGTATTATTTAATTGCATTAAATGTCTTCAACTCCAAGCGTGGACTGAACCCTTGACCGTTAAATCGGAGAACCGTAGATATTTATAAATTACATCGATATTTATATCTACGGTTCTTTGATTTAACGGTTCGGGGTAATGTAATTAAATAATACCTAATGTGAAGTTCCTATGTCGCTATTTTGACACCTAATATCGTTCAAAGATCAGTCTATTCGCACACCGATTTTATGTTGTAAAAATCTAGCCGAAAAAACAACTATTCCAAGTGAGTCTTGAAAAGGCTTTTTAGAAATAACCGTAATATATTTCAAAGCTGAAGAAGTGATAGGCATAATCGAAAGATTATTGTGAAACATTTTATTTGATAATCGAAAAAAAATTTTGTACTAGTTTTTTTTAGCATTATTTAGAAATATTTTTTAACACCTTTATTTGTAAATTTTAAAACGATCAAGAGAAGGAATGTCAAATATAAAAATAAATTAACACTTCAAAACGAATTAGGTTAAAATTAACCTGTGTGTTTCACTATGAACGCCTGATAAAACAAACCGTTTACAAGATATATATATATATATATATATATATATATATATATATATATATATCTCTATTTTTTTAAGTGACACCTCACAAGAGTTCCCCTGTCGGCTGTACACTGAGAGAAGGGAGTTGTGAAGCGGGTTAAGGTATGAATTATCTTTTGAAAGAGTAACCAATTATTACAAATATTCATCTTAATAATTGAGGATATACATTTTTTCAAAGTACAATCCAACCAAAACCATAATTATTTTAATTTTATTCCTTTCGCTAGGATCTCGCTCCTTTGGCACTTTCGTACAAATGATCGCATTGTAGGTGGTATATGTGCGTGATATTCTGTATTATATATCGAGTTATGTGACAGATGTTGCATGTGGAATATTGTACAATGAGCAGGCCCTTGGAGACAGTATGTGAGACAATTTATAGGTCAAATGTACAAATCCGTGACAGCATCCTTTGACCCTGTTAGACGGTCACTTGCTGGCCATGTAGCTGGTCGCTGTTCACTGCTCACTTACTAAACGCACACATCATACTTGGAACGCATACATGGGACATAAGTCATATGGACTTATAACTTACACACTTGGAACTTGAGACACATACTGGGACACCCTTGGACATACTGGCACACACACGCACACATCTAGGTCAGAGATGCTAAATACATCACATGGAGACGGGCCATCGAGTACCGGGTATTGAGGTGTCACCATTGTTTTACTTAGTGCTAGAAAACTGCGCTAAAAGCTGCATTCCTTCAACGAAGTGATACAATTATTAATATTTACTTTCTGATAATCTTTATACGAAAAGTAAGGACGCTTTGTTTCACAGAATTTGAATAAGTTAATTTTCAAGTTCTGTTATTATTTCACTTTTGTGAAACAACTGGCCCATAATGATATAATAACAGAACATGAATAGGACTTTCGCAGAACTTAAAAATTAACTCAAAAATGTGATGAATTGTTCAAATTTTGTGAAACAATCCGTCCTTACTCTTTTAAACGATGAAACGGTTACAATTCCGAAGCATAGTAACCCTAGGTTTAAGAATCTTTAATAATAATAACGGCCTCCGTGGTCGAGGGGTAAGGCTCTCGACTAGCAATACGGTGGTCGCAAATTAAATTTTATTTGTAAATTGGCGTTATTTAAATAAAACATAATTTATTTTTGTCACCGTAAGACGACTATTCAGAATTGAAACGTTGCTTGAAATGGCTTTAGCCTTGTTTGGTTACGAGATCTGCATAGCCAGGTGCTCCCTCAGCTTTCTCTCCACAATCTCCTTCCCCTCTACAATACCTTCAGGCTCACAACATACCTCAATTGGGGATGCCATAGCACCACTGTCTCAAAACGGTTGGGAGCAGTTAGGATTCTTGTGCGGTATTCACATAATAATTTGAAAGAAAACGAAGACAAAGAAATTTTAATCTAGAATTGAAATCTAAACGTTATTCTATCTTACTACCCATCCCCTGAAACTTAAAATTGAGAATATTATTGTAGAAAGCAATCACTTTGTGGTTTGACATATTTAATAAAATAAAATACTTAAATAAATAAATATCGTGGTTTTAAAACAAAAAAGTATTTTATTTTATTAAAATTGAGAACTTGTATGGGTTGTTTCGGAGAAATTGAACAATTCTTCAAAATTCAAAGTAAATATTCAAGTTCTGTGAAAGTTCTGTCATTATTTCAGGTCTGTCAAGCAACTAGCCTATAATGATATAATAACAGAACTTGAATAGGACTTTCACAGAACCTGAAAATGAACGTTGAAATTTGATGAATTGTTCAAATTCTCCGAAACAACCCGTTGCTATAAATTTCGTTTAAGTACGGCTGTCAATCATAACAGTCAATCGTAGCTAATAACCTCTTAAGCAATAATCGTCAGATAACATATAAGCTAAAATTGAACTTACATTTGTTTTTCATTAATGACCATATACGTACTACATGTAAGCTGTAACCTATATGAAAACTCACAAAAAATAACTTACAATGTATATACCTTTTTACAATAAACGTATACTATTCATAAAGTATACTTTCTGTGACAAATTACTTACAATTTCAAAGCAATAAGTACAAATCCCTCATAAGTTTTCCTTCGCAGAACATCCTCTCTTATTTTACTCAAAAGCACAGCAGCCTCGAAGAAGACATTCCCTTAGGGAAATATTTTTCTCGAGGTGAAGTGGAAAAAAATAAAAACAATGATTGTTCATGCGATTAAAGTAACACGCCAAAGTGAATATCATGACATTGCATTGTACTTACTTATATTGAAGTGAAACTTCTTTAGGCGCGTAATGGATTTTCGGGGACGGAGTAAAACCGAGTCAGGATCGACACGAAAATGCGGGTACCCCCACCACCGCTCACCGTTCACTGTCCCTCTCTCACCATATGCGCTTGTTGAGGTGGGGGAGCCGCTCACGAACGTTCTCTCTCTTCTCTTCTTTCCTCTCTCTCAGACACCAGCGAACTGCGCCACGCCAAGCATCAGCTGCTTGGTTAGTATACTGCGTCGTGAGTGTAATACGAGTGAAATACGTAATTGATTGTGGTTCATACGGTTTGGTACAGAATTTCATTTTAACCTCTAATTTTCAAACTAACCTAAGAGAGAAAATAGAGATGATGAAATGAAAATAGAGAGAGAGGAATACTAGAAGTTTCACTTCTGTCTTGCGTAGGCTTGACACACCCACTTTTTTTTTTTTTAACCAATTTGTTCTATTGTAGCAAACGTTTGGTGGTTAACCATTATGACAGCATAAAACAATTATACTCGGCTTATAATAATAAATAAAGTGATTCGAGACCAAGTAAAAATCTACCCATAGAAAACTTGTTTTTTACTTTAATAACATATTTTTAATGTATTTTAAAATATTTAAAAAAATGCATTTTTAGTTGGAATGAGGATTAAACCTTCCTACCCAAGAACTGAACTAACTAACAACTCTACTAACCGAGCCAAATCCCGATCGGATAAAACTACATTTATTGCGTATATTAATGGTTGAAATGTCATCAAATTTCAGAGAAATTCGTATATGTACGCGTAAGTGCGTTATTACCATCAAAAGTCGATAGAATGCATTGTCATCGAAAACTAGTCTATCAGTTCAATCGGATGTCGAGAAGTGTCCGACAGACGTAAAATTCAATGAGATGTAATTAAAAGTGGTTTATTTAATTAAAATCTTTAAAAATGAAGACGAGAACCGCTTGGATGTTGTCGAGCCATTTACCCCATGGTTCGAAGTAAACATGTCTCCAATTGATATCTTGTACCTACGCTGCTAAACACAAACAAAAAATTATTTTCGCTATTTCCTTGTTGCATACTAGCATATTTTAAAACACCCTTACCTCAAAACAATTATTTATTATTATGTAATTGGTTACTTGGGTAACTACTTATCACTGCGATCAACTATGAATTATGCAAAGGGCCTATGAACCTGTGCTGATAACAATAACCCGATGACTAAGTATCCACAATTCAACTGAATACACTTATCATTTAACTGCATTAATTCTTATTATTCTCTTTGAATAATTAGATATCTCAATTGTTATTTTTCAACATAAGCTTTATCGTAAATTAATTCGCGAATAAATGTTTTCACACTTGCAAAGGGGATCAATCGTGAATTTCCATTTCAATAGGCTTTATATTAGCATAAACACTCAGATTATTTACTTACCTGAACTAGCTACAGGTATATTATCGGGATTAGATCCCTGCAAAGGTCAGTTAACCAACTAACAATCACGCCGTGTCGACCGTCACACAACTCTGTCTTTGCAAACACACTATTTGCTTCATCCACGTTCATATATCGTCTCACACACCATTCGGTTATCATTGACTCTTGACATGACCTGACTCAAGCATTCGGTTTACTTGATCATGCCATGTCTTCTTTGGGCATCCCCGATTTCTTCTAAACGAAGTAAAATGTGTATGGCGAATCTCTTCAAATCATTGGTGATCCGATTCTAAACGGGATTGCAGGCCGTTTTCTGATAAACTTGTAGTAAATCCTAATATATCGAAATAATAATATATAATGATGAAATGCAAAAATATTAGGATTTTCATGAACATGAAATTCGTATTTTACTAAAATTTTATCAGGAAACCTGTTAATTCATTCGTCAAAGGTCTGCCATCCCGTTTTTAACCGTATTATTTGAAGAAATTCTTAATACTTGATATGTTATTATAGACTCTTGAAATGGCCCTACTCAAGAATTTGGTTCGCTCGATCGTGCCATGTCTTCTTCGGGAATCTCAATCTTCTACCATTCAAATTCGCGTCATACATTCTCCTTACACACATTTATTCGTTCATCAGCTCTACATGTCCAAACCATCTAAAGTAACTCACTCACATACACAGTAAAGATAAAAATTGTGAACGATGTCCATTACTAAAAGCTTAACGCAAAATTTTATCTTTACCGATTTGCAGAAAAATTCCCTTAGAAACTTTTCCGGCTTACGCATATAGGTAGGTATTGTTCTAACCAAAGTACCTGCAATGTTAATCTAAGAACAACATATTGACAACATTTAACAACAAAACAATATGACTTCTACGCATTTTTAAGACGTTTCTTGAAAAACTGCTTTAGGTACCTACAACCTGCAAAAGTTTTAATTAATATATGTATGTTTTTAACGATTTTTTTGTCATTAATTTAAAAAGATTTATTTTTATCCGCTGTAAAATTGATAGGAGGTAAATTAATTAATCAAATTTTACCAACAGTATGGAACTGTCGAACACAAATAATAAAACAGTAGATAGAAAATGAGAAGCATTATACTTTATATAAATAATAATCAAAAGTGAAATGTACTTGACAAGTAATTGACCAGCACTGACGAAAAGTGCATCAAATAAGTGTACCAACGCTATGTGAACCTACCTAACACTCCACTCCACGCTACAAGTGGCCGCTCTCCTCATATAACGTAGGAGCGGCCTACCAATTGAGCTCAAATTTTTTCATTTATGTTAATTGATGTTAATTTAATTCAAGGTCAAGTTCGATTCAACTTTAAATAATATATGAGTGTAAAAAAACTATCCGTGGAAGGTTTGCATAACTTAAATACATTATAATAAAGTCAGCGAGCTTTTCAGTGTTTTGAAATGCAAATTTGGCCACGCTCTTTTTGGGGAGAGTTATTTCCAGAAATAATGCGCTCGCCGCTGCTTAGATTAACAGGTCCATTGGGAATTAGTGGGTTAACACGATCCAATTCTTTATTTTCATATTGCATAATATGTTGAGGTTAGGATACTATTGACCCCGTAACACTATACCTGCGTACACCTTTTCGTGGTACGGTTTATTATGTTATGCTAATTGACACCGTTTTAAAAGGGATATTCTTAATATTATTAGTTTTTTTTATATTTTTAAATGGATTTTTTTCTAAAACTGTACATTGAATGGATCTGTGTCTTATGAATAAAGGTAACAAGCATAAAAATGACTTTGCAAGCGGGTTTAGATGTGTTTGACGAAAACGCAAAAGTATTTTATTTATTTTGTGAATAATATGTTTTTCATTTCTTTTAATTGCTAACAATCTGTTAAAATAATCTATTTTCCCATAAGGGTGGGCAGAGGAGGACACACACTCCTTGCCTCATTCACATTCATACATCGTCTCATACGTACTCTTCTGTTATTCTGACTCTTTACGTGGCCTAAAATATTTGGTTCACCTGATGCCATGTCTTCCTCGAGCGTACTCGACTTCTTCTAGCATTCACATTCGCGTCATATATTCTCCTTATACTCCTTATCATGCATAAACCATCTAAGCCTTGCGTTCTTTGCGAATCTCCGCATTTTTCATACGATCGTACGTGGTTTTACAACACTTACGCCTCAAGAATCTCATTACCTTAGAATTCAGTCAACTTTCATCCTTCCTCTGCCAATTATATGCTTCACTGCCATACATCAGGGTAGGTATCAGAACTCGATTGTGGACAGCTATTGGACATTTTTCTAGCGCCATTCGCGTTCAGTCCTCTATTAATGGAGTTACCTACCCTTTCCTTTCAATATCTCCTTCAGCCTTTTCGTTTCTCGTAAACATACTTCCCAATAGTATAGAATAATAATGTCGATTCATAATAATGCAACATATATATTTATCAAGTTGACATAGTTAGTTCGGAACGTTGGGCATTTTATATTTATTGTGTTAAATAAAGGCTTCATAGATAATAAAGAAAGTTTATTACATTGAACGACAGTTAGTCAAAGGTTTTATTTACCTTTATCCCACGTATTACCTATCTAAATTAGTAGCAGTCGCAATACACATAATACATGTAGTGCGAATCTAACCTAACCTAACCTAAGTTCCAGAATTTTCAAGAATCAAGTATTACATTAAGAATTAAAGTTTTTTTGGAATAACTTAATGAGTAAAACCTCAAATTGAAATATTTAATTATTGAACACAATATTAGGGATTCCTAAACGAAAATTTTAAACAGAAAAGATACGATCACATCTAGGACTTGAACCCAGGACCCTTGCCTTGCCTGGGCACGGCTCTACCAACTGAGCTAATGGGACCCTATCTCCTTCGGTCATATTTAACTGTATCATACTTCGAATAAGGACTACCAACATTGTCTTCATTTTCTCACCGCACATTTTTATTGGATCCTATCTTTACGTATGATCACAAGATTCAACTCGAACTAAATGAAATCTAAACAGTGTCTTAGATAAATATATCTTATTTTTATTTTACAGGACCCAGCAAGACAAGGGTACTGGGGAGTAATCGCTAATATTATCTTCAAAAATTAAAGTATTTCAATTCATAATAGACCTGTGTCTAGATGGGTGCCCTTGGTGTGATTTTCACAAAAACCACGACATACAAATTATTTATTATTAGAGTTCGACAATAATACATAATTATATTAGAACGTAGTTTATGAACTATATTTTGAGGTTTAATGTTTAAATTAATCATTAAATCACTTACTTCTTCAATAATTATAAATTCACATTGAGGCGTCATTTTAACTTAAATAAAATAGTAACTTTGTATTCACCACAAACCGGATTGCAGGCCGTTTCCTGATAAACTTTGAGTAAATTCATAATATATCGGAACACGTCTTCATGCACCAATGTTTGTCTTCGCGTTCGTGTTCCGACATCGTGATAATTCATTGGTATTTTACTAAAAGTTTATCAGAAAATCTATCAACTAAATCAGGATTTTTTTAACCGGATTATGATTTGAAGAGATTCTTAACAAATTAGCGATACTAATTTTTCTCGTTGTATTATTATAAATAATAACCATTAATCATGTAAATATAATAATATATTGTTTATTTGAACCATTGTTGAAGATGTAAGGCAACTGGTGAGACCACGGTAGGATGATACAACGTTTCTTTAATTAGTAAGATGATCGTGTCAAGCTGTTAAATGATTTTGATCGTTTTGCCAGATTCAAGACTTCCAATTGCTCCCACGTCAAAGTACTAACAAGTCTAACGTTGCTTTAAATATTATTTTAAAACGATTTTCTTTTAAGCTTTAGTTGTATGGAATTTAGCTATGGGTAGGTTTATAAATTTTAATATGCTTACTTGAATGGTACAGTAGAAAAACATTTCGCAACCGGTCTTAAAAATCATTCAATATTAATTTTATAAATAGGTAAGTACTTACATGTTGACTTTGATTACACACAGATATTTTTTTTTGGTTTATAACATGCAATCTGTAATCTAGCGAAACATTATGTGCTCAATATAAAGCACGCAACTTTGTATTCATTCTCTGCAACATAAACAAGTCGAATAATTTTTTAGAAGATGATGCCACGTTATTATTGATCGGTAAACCGTCGAAGTAAATTTTAGATTCGGTTTATCAGTTGGATACCTTCCCTTAAATCTAGGAAAAGAATTTCACCAAGCCATGACACATTTCTTAATAAAATTATAAATATTACAGTAGAGAATACTTACTGGTATGAAATAATGTAAATTTATTGAAAATCTGGTCAAAAATGGGAACGCGGGCCTAAAACGAATAAATTGAAAAGTTCGTAACAAAGTATTAGTCAAAAGAAAATGTTTTATGCGGACGATGGAACACGTGTTCATACAAATACTGATGTTGATACTGACATACGTATATTGTAGCATTATTTGATGTTATCTGTTAGGAAAAGGAAACATATTCTCGATGTATTCTGAATGATTGAATGATAATATTTTTTCAGGAAGTTGAAGCTGTCAATTTTTAACAGGATCATTTTACCCATGTAGAAACCACTTTGAATTAGCAATTATATCTGTGAACGGTATGATGGTAGGTGATTTTCACAAAAACGGCGCTATAAAAATCACAAATGCTAGTATTAATTACTTCAATATTCTCAGGACTTAGATTAAATACTTTTTTGTGTGTGGCTTACCTGAAAAAATACGCAATGCATGTCCTGACACAAAATGATAACTATCTACATAATTCGCTGTGTTTTTGTTATACTTTTTATAAAACAGGTATCAGACAAGCATTATTTTTAAGTAGTTAACAAACATTTTGAATTTTGTTTAGCAATGTATGTAAGTACACTCTCAAATATATTTTAAAAAAATTACAAATATACTAAAATAATCAATGCTCTCCTATAAAGCTGGTTCATGTTTCATGACACGCATTCAATGAAGAATTTGAAGGAACAGAAAAAAATTACTTATTTAAATGCAGTTTTCCAAAATAATGAAATCCGATGTTTTGATTGGATATTCTTTAACATCTTAGGTCTTCTTCTTATTGGAAGAGGCTGTACGGTAAAACTAGCAAGTTAAATAAAGCTCGTATTAAGATAAGTAGATTTAAATAAAATGCAGGGATTTTTCGAACATGCGACGAGTTTTTTTTGATACTCCGCTATTTCATCTTATTTAGACGACACGAATACAAGTTTAGCTTTTAAATTATAAGCTTTTTAAAATGTTTTAATTCGTTTATTTCACACTTTGCTTTGTGACATATTTACCTTGTCCACCAGGACAGGACCAGATTTGTCCAGGAGCGAACAAAATATAAATAGTGTGTATTGCTTTGGTGTGTTAGGTAGTAGTATTTTTTTGTATAAGGTAAGTGTGTCGATATTATGGAAGATAAATCAAAAACTGATAATATTAATAAAAGTGTGTCATTTTATTTTATTCAATTTATAATTATTGTAATTCGTATTTTATTTCATTATATGTATAGCAATATGATATATAATAACACATATACAACGCACCAATGGAAAATAATGCCATCAAAAGAAATTCGTAGAACAAAAATAGAACGGAACCTTCAGTCCTATACTATTCTCCCCCGGTTACTGCGGGGGAACTATATACAACGCTCACAAACAGAAACAGAAATTATAAACATCTTAATTATTTACAAATTGGAAACTATTACACAAAACAATCAACCTTGAAAGTCCCTTGACTGATGGTAACATTTAAAACAATTATTTTATTATATATAATCTGTATACATTTTTCGTTATGAGTGCCTTATTGGCGAGAGGAAACATTTATGTTCACTTCACAATCCACATCACAAGTTTAGTAATGTTCTCTTTAAAATACAATCTAGCACTCGTGGACAGGGCGATGCAACTACATTCAAGTGAATCTGACAGTTGTACGAAACAAACACATCTCTCTGAAATGAATAACGAATAAGACAAAGAAGGGAACCCTTAGCTACGAGTGACATTCAGTTCTACGGTCACAGTAGTCACAGCAAAATAAAACCTTCATATTACACAAATTGATTGCGGTCATCACTACAATCAAATTCAGTATCACATTTTTCGTTTACCTATCTACGTTTAAGTACTCAAATAATGTATTCTCAAACAGTTAAACGTGCATCCATCGTTACACATAGAATATACACGGAATTTATCATTCGTCGGAAAATAATAACCATGGACCTTTATACATTTTCTTTAAATTATCTGACACTCGATGTTGGCATTAAAAACACAAACGTTTTATTATGATTACCAATTTATATTATTTTAACTGATTTTAATGAAACTTAGAAAAAAACATCCTTATCTTAGTTTAGGGTCAAATTCAATAATTGAACACATTCAATGCATAATATTACAATCATGCCGCTAAACTTTAGGTATTTCATTTGCAAAACATCATTTTCCATTCGGAATGATGGACTTAGCATAATATTGTATTTATTTAAAGTTAATGAAAATGCTATAGGTAAATGTGTATGGTCGACAACATGCACGGAATCAACCGTCTGATTCTGGTCAATTATCGTTAATAAAATATTGTTTTAGGTACGGTAATATTAACAATAATATTCCTCAAAAAAAGTTACTTGACATCACAAAAATATATTAAGACAATACAAAAATATTTAATTTAAAATAACTCAAGATACAGTAGGTATTCATAATGCAATAAAACTTTTTAGTACGGTTTTATGTAAGGAAATATTTTTTTGGAAAATATGCTTAAATAACAGATTAACCAAAAGCCACCATCAATGTGTATAGTGAGTAACAAGATGTATCAATGCAAATAATACGTAAATGATTGGCTTTTACAACGTTCAGGAATATTAAACTTTCGAGAGAAATTACTATTCAAGTTTTGTGATCACTTGGTTCCATGAGTGTATATTTTTACGAGAGCAAACAATTGTTTTAAGTTACACAGTTTTTAAAAAGAAAATATAATATTTCGACTGGTAGTACGTGTACTCATTTTGTTAATGCAGAGCAACAAAATAATAACATTATAGAAACATTTCAGCTAAATATATAGAGATACAAACATCCTAAATAATAAACGAAATTTGACAGGACGATTGAGATAAATTGTTAGAATACCTTTGAAACTCCTCCACAATTCTAAGAACTTTCCCAACATTACGCAAAAAAGGAATCACTTAAAATACTTTAAAGATTTATTCATTTTCAGCACTAAATCCCGAATCACTGACATAAAAAAATATGATACTGTTTGTCGTTTCCATTTTGCCGGACATAACGACATTTTTTTGTATATATAATTTAAAACTCTTCAGTATAATAAATAATCTACACTTTTAGGTGGCGAGATTAAAAATCATTGTAATAACAAGCAGTGAATGATTTTTTTTAAATATGAATTTGAAAATGTCAAGGTTTTACACACTTTGGGGACATTTGAAAGATATTCTTACAGTTTTTCAGCTAAAGTTTTCAAAATAAAATAAGATAGTAAGAGACAGCTAATAGCTACGTTATAATTATTTGTGTGGACTGCGTTTAAAAATAAAATTTCCTACACACGACTTTGATCATACGGACACAAAATAGCGGTCACCAAAGTGCAAACATTCCTGCAGGTAGGTATTAGATTAGCAACACCCACACCACACTGCGCTGGCCGAATGAATCCAGCGAAAAACTAAAAAGAAACATAATAACTGCCGTTAAGAATAACTAAACATTAAATATTCGCCTATCGAATGTAAGACTAGTTTGGCCAGGCTTCTGAGAGAGGCTATTTCTCATCTGTCCTCTGTCTATCTCATCTGACCAACATCCTGAAGTCTTCCCTCGCAAAACATTTCCTCGTAAAAACATAAATTGTAAACCATTTAATAACTGACTCAATGTGCAATATAATGCAAAAAAAATGTAAATCAGAAACGTAATACTATTTATGTACAAAACACACATTAGACCGTTCCGTTAAATTTAAAATAAAAAATTATCTACCATTGAAATAAAATAAATAATTTGAAATGATAAAGAAAAGATCAGAAAACAAACAGTACTTAGTAAAATATTTGTAGATTATTTTTATACCTAAATTGCAAATAATAACTTAAAATCTTCACGGGAAATGGTTCTCCTAGTTGAAAATAATCGCTTAAAGTTTTCAGATCCCCGGGCGCGAGAACGCTCGGGGACTGCTCTATCGTAACGTGTTTCGTTCAAGTAATGCCGCTTATAAGGATCTTTACAGGTTAAATAATAATCTTAACATATTTTGGTTCGGTACTTTTCATCTGGCCTAAGCTTAAACACTTTTATGTCCTTACTCGTAATGGGCATGTTCAATAAATCTTAAGTATTAAAAAAGTCAACAATGTTCTACTTTCACAAACGAAATCTGACAATTGTACATTTATTATAATGTTAGGTACCTTATATTTACATCTTCCTTATTTACACCTTAACTATGACTATTCGTCTTTGTAAAAAGTTTATATATCAGTTTATTATATTATCACGTGAAAGTACCGATTACGGTCACGAAATTCAGTCAGCCTGGGCCCCACTGATTATGGACAATATCACTCTCGCTCCAGGTAGGATCGTAGTACCTAGGTAGTCCCTCCGTAGCCAGTTGTATGTACACTGTACAGTCGCCTCGGATCACCCACCCGCCCTTACACTTGGCACCACGCGAGGCTTCAATATGAGTCCTCCAGGTGTCGGGGGTGGGCCGGCACTGGCGGCTCGGGTTGCCGAGTTCCCGCCGCGGGTGTGGCTCGCACAGGATGTCCATTGTGTCTCTTGTCCCCAACATCAAGTCTCTTGTATCGTATATACATTTACACAAAGCTTATCGTTTCCCAATGATAGTGAAATAGATGTTATCTCGCGGGACGTTCGCGAGTTGCTAGGGCGGGACCGAGGAGTGTCGGGTCGCACGCCCTCGACAAGGCAGAGGAAACAGGCAATCAGCGCGGGTAAAGCTTTACGGAGACAAAGTAATGCGAGGATTGGCGCTCACCTGGCGGGCCAGGGCCAGGGGGGTGCGGAGGCGCGCTACGGGTTGTTATCGTCCGGGCAGAGGAAGTGTCTGTCGAGGGGCGCCCAGCAGGCTAACTGTTAGTGGGCGGCTAGCTGGTGGCCGGCCATGGCCTGAGGGGACAGCATGGGCGGGCTGTGCGAGTGCGAGTGGGAATGCGGGCCCAGGGGACTGCCGTGCATGTCGTGGTGCCCATAGTGCATCGGCGCATTCATCCCGTCCATCATGTCCCCGCCCAGCGTGTTGGGCGGCGTCATTCGTTTCTCCTTCTGCCGCCTGTTGCAGAACCAGACCCTCACTACTTCCTTCTCGAGCTGCAGGCTGTCCGCGAGGGAAGTGATCTCCTGCGCTGACGGTTTTGGCTGCTTGTGGAAATGTTGCTCGAGCGCTCCCTTCACCGATACCTCTATACTGGTGCGCTTTTTCCTCTTGCGCCCTTGCGCGGCTATCTTGTCGATGCTCGTTGGAGATCCCGTTGTGGAATCGGCTTCTTCCAACCACTTTTGCAATAGAGGCTTCAGTTTGCACATATTTTTGAAACTTAGTTGCAATGCCTCGAATCTGCATATTGTTGTCTGCGAAAATACATTTCCATAAAGAGTGCCTAGCGCCAAACCCACGTCCGCTTGCGTAAAGCCGAGCTTGATACGGCGTTGCTTGAATTGCTTCGCAAATGCCTCTAAATCGTCGGAGGTTGGCGTGTCTTCCTCTCCACTGAGGTCTCTCTCGGGAGGCATGTGATGGTGAAGCGCGGGGGAGGGCTGTAGGTCTCGCAGAGACGGGTGCAAGGGCCCGCCGTGTTGAGAGTGAGCCGGGTGCCCGGGGTGCAGCATGCCGTTGACGGCGTGATACTGCAGGGGAGAGCCCCCGCCGTAGTGCGAAACGACGGGCGCGTGCCAGGCGTGCGGGCTGGCCACGGGCTGCTGGTGGTGGCGCTCGGGCAGCGGCTTTACGTCCGCGTGCTGGTGGTGGTGATGATGCACGGCCCAGGGGTCGGCGGGGGGCAGAGCCGCCCAGTGGCCCAGCCCGGGCCCGTGCCCGCCCACGTGCCCCGGCGAGCCCTGGCCGTGCCCGGGGTGGTGCAGGTGGTGGTGATGCTGGTACTTCATCTCCGTGGCGTCGGCCGCGGAGCGAGGGCTGGCGGCCGAGGAATGGTACCCCCCGGGCAGCATGCCGAGGCCATCCAGGTCTCCGGGCGCCGCGCTCATGTACGTGGTGGCCGCCATCGCCCCGTACCGCAGCTCCGCGGAGGAAGGCGTCTTGTACGTTTCGAAGGCTCTCGCAAGCCTTCCGTCTCTTTGTGAAAAATCTATGATATCGCTTTCTGAAATTAATTGTCACAGATGGTTTTGCCGACCGTCGCTCATGTCGTAGCATAAGGCGGGACGGCTAGAACTGAATTATCACTTCTACCGGCGGGCGAATGTACCTGCCTGCACTGTACCATCACACGTCACGCTCAGAACAGCGAACAGCACTGAGCACTGACAACACTGGGCACGGACACTCGCGATGACAGGAGACACGGAGGAGCACTGCACTGTCAGACAGTGTAACAGTGTACAGACAGACTGTACTGTGTGTACGGGAAAGTGTGCGCACTGCGGACTGGTCGTGTAGCTGCGTAGCGCGCGCGCTCTCGACTCTGACTGAAGGCGGCGGCCGTCGGCAGGCGCTCCGCGGCGCTAGCCTCTCTGGCCCCGCCCGCTTGCCAGGGTGGGGAGGCCCGCCAGCCCATTGGCCCTCTGCACCGTGACGTCACACCGCGTCCCTCCCATTGGTCCGCCGGCCCGCCGAGCCGGGGGTAGTTCTCCGGGGAAGGGGTCGGGGCTCTGCACTGAGCGAGCTCTGTCGCTTTGGATTAAATGAATTCAATTCAATGAAAATCTCTCCCATCCACTGAAATTAGTACAGAACACTGGAGATATTTTAGATTATGAAACTCTTTTAATAAGAAATAAAAACAATTATTTCATTAAAATGGCACTCTTCATATCATAAGTAACATCGCAAACAGGTAATAATTGGATAAAATACGTTACAATGTCCAATGTACAATGTACCCGTCTGCGAGCACATCGCCGCTACAAACAAAGAAAATAATGACAATGTGCCGATTTAAAAAGCAATTTCCCGCGGACTAATTTGCCTACCCCCCGAGCCTTGCGCCCCGTGCGCCCGCTCTATGACAAACAATGCCAGTCCTACTTACCTCATACTAAATAGACACCACAACATCATTCATATTCACCGTATCTCACAGTATAGACTGCAGACTGTAGATCCTACATAAAACATCTTCATAATACTCGTACCTTCATTATATCTGCGTAATGTTCGTGTTTCACGGAATAAATATACATGCTTAATTTGGAGATTAGATACAAATAAATCAACATGTTTTTTTTACATTATGGTAAACAATTATGTTTATGTGTGCCACCCTTTTGTAACATACCTTATCATATTAAAAAAATCGTCAACTTGTTCATTTGATCTTGTGTGAATCAATTATTTATCAAGTGTTTTTTTTTATTCGCAAGGGGTGAATAAATACATATCTACGTACGACTTCAAGATTGCGTTGGTTTTTTTTATGAGTTTTTGACCGGTCGGTGGCCGAGTTGACATCGCGTTTGGGTCCCACCCAGGCGTAGTGTGTTCAATTCCTCGACTGGCTAAGTCCTCCATCACAACACAAGCAACATTTTCAGCTTACTGTGGTAGTAGTAGGAGATTTTCAAACATTGTTAGGTTATTCGTAACCCGGGAATGTTTGTCTTTTTTTAAATTCTGAAATTTTTCATATTATTTAATTCGTTAAAATTAAAAAGAATAAACCGTTATAAGAATAAAATAAGATAAATTATTATAATAGGCAGTCAGATTTAAAACAGAAAATATTAGTGTTTTACAAGAATCTTGACATGTTGTGTATTTTAGGAAGACAATTTAACCTAAAAACACAATTATAAAAATAATCCAAAACAGATATACCTAGATATATATTGACAATTTCTAAGTCAAACTTGGCAGCTTTTCACATCAATGGCGCCAACGATAGTAAGTATCCACCTACAAACTTGGAAAATAGGAAACTTAGAAGCTTGCATGCACCTACCTAGAGTGCAATATACACTTGCACCTGTTCTTCCCTTTCATTATTAATTTTTTTTTTTACAAAATATGTATACTTATTTGTATATCCAAATTTGTCTGTCCTAAAACGGGAATTCATCCTAGTACCTACAGACAACACATTTTACACGTAGGTATGTATAATATTTATATTCTTTACTAAATAAATGAATAACTATTTACGTATTATTTAGTGAGTTTGAAATAGTAAAATAGAAAGCGCAGCCCACAAAACTTCAATGTCCTAAATAGGTAATTACATTTTGAAGTTATATTTCAACTTCTATACTGAATAAAGTCACATTTTAAGCCACCAAAAAATTGAACAGTTGTTAAATTGAATAAATACTTTCGTGCATCGCGCTTTTAAACTAAACATATAAAAGTATAAATTTGAGATCTTCTTAAATACGGTATCTATCTAATGACTTATGGATTACGTAAAAAAAAAATTTTTTAAATTGTGATGTTTTGAAATTGAAAACCTCCGTTGATCATTGCAAACTGTTGGATCTTTAAAATTGAGGTGGGAAGTGGCTGGTTCGTTTATACTATTTTGTAAATACCTTTGTATATTATCAGTTTAGGAAAACTTCGTACGAACTGAATTTTTAATCTTTTTTAATGAATAAAATTTTTTGTAGCGTCTTGAAAACATTGACTATTGGTTGTTTAATGTAAGTTTTATTTTGTTTATTATAGCGACTATTTAAACGTTGTACATCCAAAATATGGTAGTGAATATATGTGTAGTGAATTGTATTTCTTAGTTTCCTCACTAGGGTGACCTGTGCTGAGGCGGACTAAAGTTATTCATATCTGTTTTGTTAGCTTTTATGCCGTTTTAATGTTTTTATTTCATATATTTTCATCGTTTGTAATAGTTTTGTTACGTTTTAAAAGTGGATCTTTTACCGACACACACATCTTGCTTCATTTGCATTCATACACTCCCTTTTATTATTACGGCTCTCCCAACTCCAAAGTATTTTATTTACTTAGTCGTGCCATGTCTTCCTCGGGCTTGTGATAATAACCTTTTATCGTCATCAATACCAAATACAGTGTGTACTTTTAATTGAAATTGTTCAATTTTTACAAATCTTTTTATCGTTTCTAACAGGAAACTACTTTAAAGTCAGATAAACGGAATCAAACTGTACGAATATTCCAGTTGGAATATTTTGTATTAGATTCTATTAATAGTAAAAATGTCGATTTATCGTATTACGCGAGAAAATATTGTAATCTGAGTAGGTATTTTAGAATTTTCATTAGAATATTGGTAAATTAAGTCTAATACTTTTTCATTAAATAGATTTTGCCATGTATTATTTTTTTGTGAGTGAGAAAACGCACTTTACGATAATCACTGCCCAATTTGAACGAAATGGACAATCATCGGAAGATTTACTGAACCGATGATTCCGATACAGCCCGCGCATGTGTTAATGCAATATAAATGGAAAATGATTAAAATAATGATTAGTTAATGGCTATCTCACTAACTCATTATTACGCCTGGTTAAACTAATGAGCTGGGAGTTACGTAAAATTATAAATAATTAATAACTTTAGTAAGTTGCAAGGTAACCTACCTAACGTTTACATCTAATGGTTTATCGCGCTAAAATGTTTGTTTATAAACGTACTGAAGTGAGTCTTTTTGCCAAAATTGTTTTGTAAAATTAGTTTAAAATTGTTGTCTCAGGGGTTTTCTCACAAACATTTTGATGAAATAAAACTCCGGTTTCAACAAAACACTTGGACTTTTATTGTGATAGGTTGACAATGGTTCTGATATCTTAATTAGCAGGCGGTTGGAATAATCTGGACCCCGACCTTGAAGTGTCTATTATTCTATTCTTCTCGACAGCTAATGCCATCTATTAGTAACCTAAGGTAACTAATCTAGTATCTAGTACCAAATATTGGTTAGCTCACACACTACTGTAAAGGATATTACAAAACATTTCATTTCCATCTATCATGTTTGGATTTAGTTTTTAGGCATATACTTGTTACCTACCTGATTGGAAAGACTTTCGTTGCTTACTTACCTGGAAGCTAACAGATAAGTAGGTAAAGTTAATGAATTCAACCGAAAAATTATCAATTAAAAAAAAAATCTGTCTAAGATCTAAACTAATCGAAAAGCTATGTTAAATGCTTTTCCTAATTTTCCGTTGTAGAAATATTCTAATAAAAAAAAAAAACAATTTATAATATAAATGGTCTCAGTAGAAAAAAAATCTTAACCATAACCAGAAAATAAATTAGTTAAAATGTCCGGAAAACTTGGCTTGAATTACAGTTAACTGTTTTCAACCACAGTCCAGTCAGAGTACATAGATTTCGTTTAATTTTATCCGAGAGTCAAACCTCAGCGAAATAACTTCCGTCTAACCCTCCAACCCTATTTTTGCGCAACTGTTATTACTTTGTAACCATTCTAGGCAAGCTTCCATCCCTTATATTATTCGCAACCCCTCAAGTAAATAGTTCCTCACTCTGCCGACAGAGTCCGCCCGCGTATGTTTGATTTTTAAGTGGGTACTATTCGAACCCAACCCCGAAAACAAAATGTGTTAATTTTTTTTTTGGTGTCCCTTTGATTTTTTTCATTTTAATAAATCTAAATTAAAATAATACAGTTTTCTTAAAAACATAAAAAAAAGTAAAATCAACATTTTAATAGTATTTCTGTTATCTGGTTACTAACTTCCAACTTAGCGAGGGCCCGAACCAAACGTTATTAGTACAGTAATAATAATTCTAGTTGGATTCATATCAGACATCTCGTACAAATGCCCTAGTGGAATAAATAATATATTTAAATGATTTAATACAAATAACATTGTTTGCATTAAAAATAAGACTCTGCAGCAGCGTGACAAAAAAACAAATGTTTATTTGTGTTTACAACATATATTGTATGAAAAAAACTTAGGTACTTACAATATATATGTTTTTCAGTTATAAAATAAATAAAAATATTATAAGTATTGTAGTTAGAACATCCTTAAATGTACAGACAAACGCATAAGGTTCTAATTACATTATCCTAACGCCATTTAAAGATAGGGCCACGTTCTAATTAAATACATTACCTTAAAATATGTTAAACTAATATAAACACGATTGAACCTCAATATCAGAAGATGTTAAGCAAATTATAAGAAATCGTTTTTACAAAACTTTGACACCTCATAACATGGTAAGTTAAAACCCAATCCAACTAAAGTGACGAACTACATTGCGCCTCATAAAACTATCAACTGTCAAATACAAACAAAATGGAAATTGCAAAAGGTTCGAAGTGATGTTAGAACCTTTTACAGGGTTTTCCAATAAGAGGTGTTATTTTTAATAGCCCGCTATTTCGGTAGATGTTACTTTTGAAGCTGTCATTTTTTAATATTTGATAAGTAGAAACTACGCCGTTAGTAAAAATGGTACGATACACGCTTCAACAACGCATTGAAATTATTAAAATTCACTTGAGTGAATCAAATGCAAATCATCTTGAGTGATGAAGCCCATTTCCACCTTGGTGGCTTCGTCAACAAGCAAAATTGTTGCATCTGGGGCTCGGAAAATCCAAGAGTTATTGTTGAAAAGCCTCTCTATCTTCAACGTGTGACTGTTTGGTGCGGTATATGGTCCGTCGGAGTCATTGGACCTTACTTTTTTGAAAATGAGGCTGGAGCAACAGTTACGGTGAATGAATTGCGCTATCGAGAGATGATTAATTATTTTTTATGACCGGAATTGGATGGTATTGATCTGCACAACGTTTACTTCCAACAAGACGGCGCTACGTGCCACACAAGCAACGAAATCTTTTACCATTAAATATTAAAATAACATCTCTTTCTGGAAAACCCTGTATAATTAATCGAAGCTTAAAAAACTAGATGCTAGAACTTCGACATACAAGTATCTACGGAATTACAACATAAATGGCTCTAAAAGTTCGTTATGGAAATGAGCAAAAGAGATAGTTTTGCATTCAAATGTCATTTTTTAAGACAATATCAGTTAGAAACTTGCCCAATTAAGGTGACAATTTTACGAGAATGAATGAAATTAAATTTTAAATTAACATTTCTTAGCTTGTCGATCGCCTACACCTATTTTATTAAAAGTTTAAACTAATATTATCCCATATTTTTGTGTAGAACAGAGAGAAGTTTATCGCAGTTTTTGACTACTGGGCGAGACAAATTTACTTTATACTAGGGTTTAGGCTATCAAAAACCGTTGATATCTACATTATAACATAAAATATGACATTTATGTACAAAATCAATTTAACATATAGAATTATTATTATGATTTATTTGAAACATTTGTCGACTATTTAGTCAACTGATGAAGATCATTTTTGGTTCATGACAACCCTTCGTATACGTACTATTACTGTTTTTTAACTTATAAATGTGCTTACCTATCTACTAGTTCGAGTTTTAGTGTAAATATATATTATTTACATATATGAGTCATTCAGCGATCTGTTTTGTATTCAAATATATTTTATATTTGTAAATAGGGGTGGCTAAATGGATAGGTAGGTATCTATTTCATAATTTTGCGACTAGAGCGGCTCTTTTACATAATACGCACCATGAAATTAAATTTACCACTAAATAAAGAAATTGTTAACTTTACATATTTGGTTAAAGACATTGACTCTTTTTTTAATAAAAGTAACACAATGCAGAATAAATAACTGATGCCTAGGTACTGGGCACCACCCGATGAAATCATATATTCAAAGGGAAACAGACCAACATGACACTGACGACATCGAAAATTTAAAAAATAATCTATATTGTTAGGCGTGATATATTTATCGGAAAATAGAATACCGATTGTTATCGTGACACTGGTGTGTATTTCTAATGGTAGGTTCCTACCCAAGAAGAACCAACAAAAGTCTAAAACGAGATATAACCAAGTTACCCAGAAAGACATGACAGCGCCGAGAATAACAGAAAGAGCTAGGCCAGACCTTCATCAAACATTGAATACACATTGGCGGATTATGATGACGAGATTGACGAGTGCTAACTCCACCACCATCCAAACAATTATATTAAAATACACAGCTCGCCACCAAGGTACACTAATCACATAGCATGGAACCACCTGCAGAAGCTAAGAGCAAGGAACATTTCACATTCCTCAGAAAGATTCAAATTCCAAAATGTAATTATTTGAAACCCAAAATCAAATCTTTGATGGAATGCAAAACATTCAAAGTTACCAAAAAAATAATAATCCTATCAACTATCGATACACGGGTCCTGTCGGAGAGTGGTCTGCGGGCAGCGGGGCCCGTTGCCACCGATATTGCCCGGGGGCAGCTCCGACCCCTAATTAGATATTTCAGTTTCTATCAAAACATTCCGCGGTTTTTTCCTTGCATGCTCCATTGATTACTTTTTCATAGTTCAGGCCTATAATTTACGGGCATTTTCAGATAATCCGCCTCCATTTAATATTCTCTCTTACTGATCACTCGGTACTGCGAGTCGCTGGTACCTGCCTAATTGAGCGTGTATGAGAAATTAAATGTTTTTCTGAAGATTTGGTCTAACTACGACGGAGAGATATATTATATTGAAGCCACAAATTGGTAACTACTTTCATACATAACAGTAGTTTGAGAATAAACCCAAATATCAGTAGTTATTTTACCAAGTCACTGAAGGGTTGTTATTAATTTATTTCACGCAGAATATGAAATACATGGAAGTGTTAGATCATTTCCAAGATTCATACTAGATATATTGTTTTTTGAAAATTTTGGTTTTCTTCTCTTCCATTAAAGAAAATTCCAGTTTTGAGGTTCCGCAAATGCGAGCTTTTGGTGATCATCAAAAATACTTTTGATGATCATTTTAGTTGTTGGTCTGTCTGTGATTGTAACTCTGGTTCAATGAACTCGGATTTATTTAGAATTTTAGTGTCATTTTTAAAATTGTAACAAACGTGTCAAGAATGCAGACAAGCATTAAAGTACCTACCCATAATATAATATTTTAAATGTCATTTTCAAAATTGGAATGGAATGTGATAAGAATTCAAACAATTGTTAAAGTACCTATCTATAAATTAACAATTTTTGGTCGAAAAATAATTTTAATTATACCTACATATTATTTTATTTTTTTCAGAAAGACAAACATTGCCGGGTCACGAATATCCTAACAATAATATCAAATCTCCTACCACCATCACAGTAAGCATAAAATGTTGCTTGTGTCGTTATAGGATCTAGCCAGCCGAGGAATTAAACACAACACACACAATAAGGATTGTTAATTTATTAAAACTCTCTTTAAAATTTTAGTAATCCGGTTAAAAACCGGATTGCAGGCCTTACGAACGAATTAGCTTTACTGATAAACTTTTAGTAAATTATGAATATATTTTCACGAGGTCGGTACACGTGTAAATAAAAATCATAATATTTTCGCATTTTGTCACATGCATTAATGAATTAACAGGTTAAAAGGTGCTTGAACACGTTAATAAACATGTTGATTAACACGTTCATGAACACGTGTTCCGATATATAAGGAATTTACAAAAGTTTATCATAAAACGCCCTGCAATCCCGTTTTTAACCGGATTACCAATAATTTAAAGAGAACCTCAATAAATTAGCAATAAAAATACCAACAAAATTACCGTTTTGTGTGTAAGTTAAATTATTTCAAAATGGGAACATAACCCAGTGTAGGTAGTATGTAATTTCATTTCATAAGTAAGAAACCAAAACCTAATTACTTCACCACAAAACGTAGGTGGGTAGGAGTAGTGAGCAGATACCACCTACTGATTTCTACCTCCCGCCAGTGTAATTGTTTGGCGTATTATTTGCAGTGGTTTGTTTGCTTGCCTGCGCTTACCGGAGCTTTCAGTCGGCCACGAATTAAATGGATATTTCGCCCGCAGTGACAACTAGTTGATTCATTTAATAATAGGTTGGCGTATCGCCTTACGTCTCATGTGGTTGGTCGTATGTCTGCTGCATTGTCGGCTGGACACTAACAAGCTAAACAAATTGCAGTGAAAAGATTTTTTTTTTAAATACTTTTAAAAGATCTTTTCATGAAGTATTAAAAAAAACCGTTCAAAATGCAATGTATTAACTAAAGGTAGGTCCCTTAATTCTGTCATATTTTATAAAGCATACTTTCCAAACCTAATAGAAATATTTGAAGTTTATTTAAAACGGGAAGACATTATATAAAAATATACACTAGATATAAAATGTTTACATTTTATAGCCATATAAAATATACTTTTTTTAAAGTGCGTGCTTAAGTATATTTTTTTTAGGACCAACTTTTCATTTAATTTATTCGAAGGTTATACCCATCAATGTAATACATCGTTGAAGAAGAAAATAATACTAATAAATCTAAGAGAAAAATGAAATAGAACAAGACACAGAAAAATAGAATGATAACGGTCGCCACTGGGAATCGAACCCAGGATCTCTTACCGGGACAGTTGTCTTAAACCACTCGACTATTGGGACATATTTATTATCCTGAGTATCTTTTTGTCTGTTTTTTGTTCTATTTCATATTTCGTTCATATTTATTAGTATCGTCTTCTTCTCCAATAATATATTTTTATTAATTCAAATTATTTGAACATTGTAGTACAGGCAAAATAGGCTTTGATAAATGACGAAATTCGTGAATTCTTGAAACTTTGATAAAACGTTTACCTTGTTTTTATTAGTGCTGAATCGAATGAGACCATTTCCAAGTAAGTAAAATCAATATTTGAAGAAATAAGACAGGTTTTAGTAAAGAAACGTAACAAGTTAAGAAAATAACACTGGTTAACTTTATTTTGGGCGAACTCTGCAGTCTGCATATCTTCAGTTCTACACTACCAAGAAGAATGTTAGACCTCGACACAGGCTTTTAACCTCAACACAGGCTTGTCCTAGTGAGGTTAAAAATTCTTTATTTAAAAAAAAGATAAAATGTAAAGAAACGATAAATAAATAAATAAAATAAAAAAAATTATCATCAATGCATGAATTTTCTCATTTATTTTTGCATTTTGGTACTATTTTACCTGTACTTAGTACCTGAAACGGTAGTTGTAAATTTAGTTGCGTGTAATAGTTACGTCGTTCCATCAAAAATTATCTCGTTATACAGGGGACAGTACACAAGGCGACGCAACACTAGTGCAGGGAGACTTTTTTTGAATTTGTATGGATTTTCAAATAGTCGCCAATTGTCCCCGTAATTAATGTTGCTCCTGCGCGTCTAGACTTGAAGAGATGCAAAGAATTTTTATTGTAGATACTGGGATGTTTTATTTGTCGTTCAACCATTTACAACGCGGACTGTACACTACTTGAATGAGTACCTACATGACTTCCAGGCGGTAAACCATACGAAGCAAATAACGAAGTGTATTTGTATTTTTGTTTAAATATTAACCAACTTATTATGGCGTGTACAAATTAGTTATAAAATGGAAGCACGAGCTTGCAAGGAGTAATTACAGGGTTCACGTGAAGGGTGAACAGTGGACATCAATTGAAGGTATTGCTCCTACCGGTGGAAGAGAGTAAGCTGTTAAAGTAGGAATCCATCAAAACTTGACCGGGGTAATAAAGTTGCTTATTTACAACTACCGTCTACGGCGTCAATCTACCTCCAACCCCGTCAATAAAGATGGGCAATCGTGTTGGCAAATTTATTGATTATTTATTGTTAATTAGTGATAACACAATATTATGTCCTACTACAACACTTTTACACGCTGAAACTATAAATGAAACTATTTAATAAACCATTTAGTAAACCTTTTTTCATGACTCGACACATAAATTGATTGTTATACCAGTACCTTCTTAATTTTAGAGAAAAGCGATTTTTACCGCGATGGGTATCTGAACCCTGAGGCTTTTTCATAATGTCCATATTTTGAACTATCATTTATTAAAAACAAAATTAACCTGTTTAATTTTTCGCTATAATCCGCATCCTTCGTTCATTTAATAATAATAATATTTGGATGATTTGTATAGCCCCGTTTTTGTGCGAAATCACCTCAAGGGCGCTGTACAAATATATAATATTTCAAACGACTATGTGGTGTGTTGACATTTTATAAACTCATAGAATTTAGATATGATTTGCTATTTTCACGGCCAAAATTACTATACTGATTTATTTTGGGGTCTGCCGTGTTGTGCAACGTCGTTCTTTAGCCAATCTTTCAGACAGCATTACAGTGCCCATCATCACACCTGATTCCCTGATGTAGGACACTGTAATGCAATACTCAGATTTTCGTGAAAACTTGTTCCCACATCATGATAATATATTCGTAATTTACTAAAACTTTATCATAAAACCTGTTAAATCTTTCGTTAGTCCTGCAATCTGGTTTTTAATGGGAGTTACTAATAATTTGAAGAGATTCTTAATTAATTAGCAACGGTCTTTTTTCTCTGTGCATCTAAAATGATTTGCCAATACCTACCCACTTGGATGGTCTCAGCTTTGTGAATTTCACAGGCCAGCATTTATGATTTACCATCAGTCAATTACATCATTATATGCAGGATGAAGATAGGTCTCTAAATAGTTGCTTTTGGAGGGCTTCATTTAACAGACTATAAGCAACGGCAAATTGTAACGATGCTACCTGCACAGGTAACTTCTTAGTTAATGAAATATAAATTAAATTAATGCGTACATCGGCAATAGGCATCGGTAGAATAGACATGGCAGGTCATCATCGGATATCGTGACATAAAGCTTACCTTGAACGCTAATCTAATGAGCCCGCGTCAACACTTTTCAATTAACATGCTTAATGCATTATAAACCAGTCGAAACGGTGCTCTCTAGTCTCTTAGTAAGTAGGATCATAATTTTATTTCAGTATATTTCAAAGACGTTAAAGCGCATGCATAAAATCATGACTAATGAATAGGGGAGAGCGGGGACAATTTATCCACTTATGTTTAGGTATTTTTCTTCAAATCAAAATCAATATTAATTTCATTGTGCAATATTTAAACCGTGATCTACATGAATATATTTTTTAAAAGTCTAACAGCCGTTGTTCCCAACTTTTCTAACAATCAATCACAAGCTTCGATCAGCCAAGTGATTTGTTCAGTAACGTTCGATTCGCCTGTTTCCAAACATCTTTACCATTGATTACCCATAGTGGCCCCGCCCACCTTCATAGACAATAAAATTACATCAAAGTAAAACTTTCAATGCTAAATAAACATTGACGAATTATTTTATGTTAATAAATGCATATATTTATTTTAATACTGTTATTCATATAATAAAAATAATAAATAATAATAATTGGATGACTTGTATAACGCCGTTTTTGTGCAAAATCACCTCAAGGGCGCTGTACAAACTTATAATACATTTCTACAGTGATCTATCTATATATACTGATATTTAAATTTTTACTGATATTTAAATTTTTTTCAAGTATGTTTTTATTTGGTAAGAAAAATTTTATAATTTTTTAATGGATTTTTAATTTCTAAGAACGTACCTATCTTCTTCAGATCAATTGTAAGATTTATGACATTAGTGGCATTAGAACTGTCGTTCTCCAGATCAGTTGGAATTACGTAATCACAAGCATAGCAAATAGAATCCATTACTTTGTTTTAAAAATTACACAAATAAATAAAACTGCTCAAATCCGTACTAGATATTTGCCGATCCTTTTGTTTTACAAAACAAAAAAAGAATTTGGTTGAGTATTTTGGCCTCACGTCCAAAATAGTGTGAAAAAGGCCACTCCGCAATTCCATTAAACGTTTTGGACAGCGTTGTCTTAAGATAGTGGAAGCGCAACACGGCATAGTAACCCAAAAAATAATAGCGATAATAGCTAGTAATTAGCTTAAACTAATGATGACCATAGTGTATTCACGCCTGTATTGCAGCTTATCTTCGACGTACATTGTACTTTTCATTTCTTCTTGTTCACATATTCAATATCTCATTACATTATTTGTTTTAATATGTTACTTATAAAGGCTCTGTATCAAATGTACTGTAATATGCTCTGTAATAAATACTTTTGACCGTAAAAATCTCAAATCATATATCACAATCAAATTTGGCAACCTATTCTTAATTTCGTTAGAGGGAATTGATTAAACAGTTTTAGATAAAACAAACACAGAGAAAAATTTACTAAGCAATCAAACACCAATTTTTTTCTGTTCGCTTTTAGCCATAGCAATTTCAAAGGGGTTAAGCACAGTCAGGAGCAAACTATGAGCTTCCAGAGACGTTTATTTTAACTAACTCCGCCGTTTCAACATTTTCAACCGCCTTCGGTTCCAATAGCCCCGATCTCCCTTCCTAACTGGGAATAATGTGTATGTCTTAACACCTTCATAGGTACCCATTGCGTGTCATCACTTACACGTAAGTCGTGATATCAATATCATATCTAATGAACACAATTTTACATGAAAGTGATTGGTTTGTTTTCCAAGGTAATTTGAAAACTTGTATAGTGTTTATAGTAGTAAATACAAATCTACTAATTATCACCAACCTAGTAGGGGAGAAACTGTGATAAAATCATTATCTTTATTAATATATTTTTTTAAATTAACGCCCATTACATTACATTAATGTGGAATTAAAATATAAAAGTAAAGTAGGAAAGTAAAATAAAGCACAATTTTGTCTCGATTATCGACGAATATTTTTGATGTTAGAAGTTGTGAATTGTGACAAGCAATTAAGGAAAATGTTAGATATACGATTTAAATTCATAAATATAATCTTACGGGCTAACCCCTAATTATCTGGAAAGCTAGTTAGTCATATTTATTTAACACGACGTTAATAATCCTGCAGGGTAGGTGGAACCAGCTGTGCCCATTGGATGACCATTGCTCAGTGCTCATTGCCCGGTGCACAATGCTCAGTGCAGACAGTACGGTGGTGTATTGTTTGTTTGTATTTGCCAGTAGCTGGAGGGTAGAGTGGCCGGGCGGGCCACCACACCCACCCCCACCCAACCGCCTGCAAAACCCAATAACTCCACTCCATTCCACCCAAGGAGCATAACAGATCGCTAACTGCTGCACCACCCACTTCCATGTAAAGGATGTTTCAAACGGAGATATGCTAGAAACATAATTTGATGTTTAGTACACAGAAGTAGATTCAACGCCAGTTATACTACTCCGTCACATATCAAATATCACTTAAAAAAAAACACCCAAAACAGGGAACGAGAGAAGAGGGAGGTACAGAAGCAGGGTTTGCATGATTTTTTCGGACCCCAAAATACACAGTGGGTTTACAAGTAAAAACCTTAGGATTTTTTTTACCAAAGTTGGGTTTTTTCAACACGTGATACCTTTTTGTTACAAAACCTTGCTTTAATTTATTTTATTCCATTTTAGTGCTGCAGTAATGTAATAGTGTTTTAATTTGAGTGATTTTGAGTAATCAATAAAACAGACGTAAAACAGCGTTGAAAATGTAACCATTCGATTACAGGAACATAAATCTATTTATTTTGAAAATTACTTCATTTAATCTCTCCACTCACCAACAGTTTCTTCTGATTAAGACCGAAAAACCCGAAGAGCACAACAAAAAACCCACTGAGCAAATCAATTTTTAAATCAATCCTGTTTGCAAGAGCCTGACTACAGCTCGCCATAAGGGATTTTATATGGATTTCTATAGGAACAGGTTAGATAACTTGCAATTTCAAAAAACGTTGGGATTCTATGAGCTGCAGCCTACTTCTCCGTCTTTTAATATACGTTACCATGACCCTATTAGAACTAGTATTATATCTAGCATGTCTGGACTCTCAAAATATGCCACATTATAGATGTATTGGTACTAGGTACCTGGTACTACGAATATTGAAAAATATCTACTGATATTGCAAAATATACATTTACATTGGAAAATTTCCAGTGGCATTGAACAATATTCACTAATATTTGGAAAATCTACTAATATTGGAAAATATCCATGTATATTGGAAAATGTGCCCTTATATTGGAAAATATCCACTAATATTCGAAAATGTACACTGATAGTGAAAGATATTCACTAATATTGGAAAAAATCCACTAATATTGGAAAATATCCACTCATATTGGAAAATATCCGTTTATGTTGGAAAATGTCCGCTTATGTTGTAAAATGTCCGCTTATGTTGGAAAATATCCACTAACGTTGGAAATATTCAAAAATATTGAGATATAAAAATAATATCGGGGATTAGAGATGGAATGGTTCGATTTTTTTTCTAGGTAATTGCCTAGATCCCTAAATATTCTTATATTATCGTAATATGAAGCTTACATTAAAATATATATATATATATATTTTATGCAAAAGATTTTTTTTAATATATAACGGAAGTAAGAATCGTGGATCCTCTATCAGCACAAAACTTCCATTTTTCTGATATATGACCAATAATGTCCTTAAATATAAAATACATTTATATATGTGAACCATTTTTTTTGTTATATTACAATAAAAAATAATAAATAGTGAATCAATTTAATGAATGTTTCAAACGTAAAACCTAAATGATTATCATTTTTTAGAGCCACACTGAAAGTATTATTTACTAATTACGAAGTGCAAATTTACATTTATTTTATTTTGCTTGTGAAAAAGCCTATATATAGGTACCAATAATTTTAGCACAGCAATGGTTGAACTATATTAACGATTTAGTTCTAGTATAGGTGCACTAATTTTGTAATCTCGTGAAATATCATAAAACTAATTATTTTGTGTATCACGTTTCGTTTCCTAAGTTTGAATTATAATTTTAAAGGCAGGACCGATCTAATGTATATTCAGATAAAATATCACTAATCAATCTTTGTATTTTTAATTCAGTATTCTCATAAAATTTTACCACATAAGCAAATATTTTCTAAATTTGTTTTGTTTTCAAAAAATATAATTCATCATCAATATTTTACCAAACTCCCACAAATACTTTTTTAATAAAATAGATTCAACAGAAACCTTTTTATTGATCCGTGTTGAATATTTATACTTTCCTTGAAGGGATCATCATATGTTTTATTATTATTAAGAACAAAATCAGCAAAATAGAGTTTGGATGGTTTGGATAATATCGTAATACATATTTTGCAGATGGATAGATAACTAGTTGTGTGTTTTATTATTCCTATAGATAACGAGATGCTGTAAAAATGTTCTAAAAGATAACATCTATTACATAAAACGTATAATTCTATTTATCTACATTGATACGATTTGGATATATGTCTGTAAAAACGTAGTACAAATAAATAAACATGTTTCGAAACCAATGGTTTCTTTGTCAGGATAAAAGTATAATGAAAATTAAAAAATATATGAAAATATACAAACAAGTATAGACAAATAAGAACTTATAAACAAAAATAGTACAACGTGCGGTTATTTTTTTTTTTTTTTAACAACGATACAAAATAAATAATTATCATAAAACAGGTAATTATTGCATATGTGTATAAAATACCAAAACCTTTTATAAATTAACACGAAAGAATATAATATTTTTATAAACGCGTAATTAAATAAGTTTATTAACCTATTACCCGTTACTATTACATTAAAATACAATTTTTCAAAATTCAACGAAACTTTTTCTATAATGTTTCTCGATATATTTTTATAATATAATATAATATTTTCAACGGTAATATTAGATATACCTAATGCATTCTTTTTGCTCTTCTCTTTAATATCTATTATTTTCTGCTTTTTGTTATTTGTATCTAGTTCTTCCTGAAAAGTTTTACAAAATTTTATTTTCCTGGCTTTCTACAACTTATTTCGTCTTTTTACACGATCTTTGCTCTCAAACACGATGTGTTTTATATAAACAATTAAATAAAGTTTATATCTTGTATATCGTTTAAACCATTTTAAGATTACCAAATAAACATTTAAAAAAAATATATTAGGTATTACAAAATTAATTTGGAAAGTTTTATTTCAAATTTTTATTTAACTAGATAAAAACACCTCGATTAAATATAAACTATAATTATCTACAGTCAAGAGTCAACAATTCGATTACGTACGTTATTACTAATGCAATATCAGTTATTTAACTGAATTATCTGTTATTCGATAAGTAATAATTTCCTCTGAAGTGCAGCTCGAAGATCGTAGTGGGCAAACGCTAATCGGTAATCGGTGGAAGGTTAATTTATTGCAATTAACATAACGCATGATAAAGAAACACATCATGATCACGATTATAAATCGCGAGGCATATTATGGATCGGCTTTTAATCGGCCTCAAGAATACCTTGGGCAAAGGGGTCGCTGTGGGAGAGCATCCTTCTGTAGGGAGTTCAAACAAACAATACTCACAATTTATGGGAAGAGGCTTATGGATTTGATGGTGAGACGTGCAGTTCTTTGTATGCAGTTGCTGTGTATTCATTAAGCGAAAAAAAATATTTTCTTTCAAGAGATTTTCCTATCGAAGATCTTTTTAGGTTAGAAGAAAGCTTAGTAATGTATGTAGCTTAAAAAAACTACGATAATCAAGAATAGAGTAATGAGATAAATTAAGAAGTGTCATCAATCATCAATTTTTTATTTTTTATTTAACAATTTTTTATATAAGATAATGTGTCCTTACTGGGGTACCCCGTTCTAAGGACACATTGTACATGGTTGTGTGTTTGAAAGAGTATAAGTACATATGTTAAAAAACTATATAGAAAATTACAAAACAATATTTAGAGAAAAATAAAACATAATACAAGCTTTAGTCTTTGTTGGGTTGCAAAATTATATCTATTTTCATCCTTCCCTTATCCATAATCCATTTCTTAATGTTTCTTTTGAAGTCAGTTATTTTTTTAAGGTTTTTTATTTCTAAAGGGAGGACATTAAATATTTTTATAGAATAATACTGCATGTTTCTTTGTCCAAAAGTTGTTTTAGTTGTAGGTTGGTGTAACATATGTTGTAATGTGGATCTTGTGAGTCTGTCTGAGTTTTTCTGTGTAAGGTTGTCCTGGTTTTTGAATGCGTAAATTAGTATATCTTTTGCGTATAATTGTTTTGGTGTCATTACATTCAGGGTTTTAAAAACATAGTCGGTAGGAGTTCTGATGGGGATCCTAAGTATAATTTTTAGAATTGCCTTTTGTGTTATGAGGACTGGTTTTATAGTGGAATCGCATGAGCTTCCCCATCCAATAATACCATATTGTAGTTGAGATTGGGCTAGTGCGTAGTAAATTTGAATTAGTTGTTCTTTATCTAAAATGTTTCTTATTGTTTTGAAGAAATAGATTAGTTTTTTTAATTTGTTGCTCACATTTTCTATTTGGGAGTTCCAATTTAAGTTTTGATCAATAATTATCCCAAGGTATTTTATTGTTTGAATTTCAATCAATTTTGGGCAGTTGCAAGGAATTTCATGGTTCGCGGTTAAACAGTTTTTATGAATTTTTATGTTTAGGTTTGAATTGACATTATCTGTCTGTTTGTTGTAAATTTTGAATTTAATATATTTAGTTTTTGTATCATTTAATGTTAGTGAATTTGTATCAAGCCATTGTTTTACCTGATTCATCCCTTCTTCAGCTTTTAGGAATACAGTCTCCCACGACTTTCCATGGAAGAGAAGAACTGTGTCATCTGCGAAACTAATAACTGAGCCGTGACAGTTTAGATTACATAGATCATTTATATATATCAGGAATAAAATCGGCCCTAAGACACTGCCTTGTGGAACTCCGTATTGAATTGGTATTGGTTGACTTGATTCATTTTTAATCCTGACTAGCTGTGACCTTTCTGACATGTAGCTTTGAATGAGATTCAGTTCACGACCTACGATTCCAATCTTTTTGAGTTTTTCTAGAAGATATGGATGATCAATTGTATCGAAAGCTTTACATAGATCTAAAAATATTCCGATACACTTATTACCATTATCGAGACTATGTTTTATACTTTTTACAATAGAGGCGATGGCATCGGAAGTTCCCATATTTTTTCTAAATCCGTATTGATTTTCAGATAGTATGCGGTTTGTTTCAAGATATTGGGTGAGCTGTTTCTTAATAACTTTCTCTACTATTTTTGAAAGATTATTCAATATTGTTATCGGTCTATAGTTACTTATATCCGCTTTATTTCCGGCTTTAAAGATTGGTATAACAGAACCCAATTTAAGCGATGCAGGAAAGATACCATCCTTGATACATCTGTTAACAAGGTGGAGAAGTGGTTGGATTAGTTCATCTCTAGTTGATTTAATTATTCTCATTGAAATGCCATCTGATCCGGAAGTGAGTGTTGGTTTCAAGGAATCTATAATGATTTTAATGTCATCTGCCGTAACTGTATTTAATTTAAAGGTGATATTATTAGTAAGTGCGTTGTTATTCTCATTAGCAGTACGAAGAGGTTTAATGATTTTTTTAGCTAAATTAGAACCGACATTGGAGAAATATTCATTTACAAATTGGACTATTTCCCTTGGATGTTCTTTCATATTTAATTTTTGATTTGGTGTATCCAGTTCGGAAATATCACTGTTTGTATTGTTGTTAGTATATGTCAATATAGAAAACGCAGGAATTAGACTTAATAAGAGATAGATAATTTTTTTAGAACGTTTTAACCGCATGTTAAAGTTTTAATATGTATAGGCAAATCATTGAATTTATATGTGCACAAATGTAGTATCGAAGGTTTCAAAATTGTTTTACCAACCCCAGTAACCCGCCCGCATTCCCCTCTTACACCGAAAATGTCTTATGATACTGGGTGCGTACACGGATAAAAATGAGTATTGGTAATATATTAAAAATTTCTTTAAATTATTGGTAATCCGTTTAAAAACGAGATAATAGGTCGTTTCCTGATAAACTTTTAGTAAATCCCTAAAATATTGGAACACGTGTTCCCACATCGTGATACTACGTTCGTATTTTTATTAGGAAACCCATCAATTCATTCGTTAAGGGACTTCAATCCCGTTTTTAACCGAATTACGAATAGTTTGAAGAGATTCTTAATAAATTAGCAATATTCAGTATTAGTTATTTTCCTCCGAATACAGACTTTTATCAATAATATTTTCATTAATTATATATATTAATTTAGACTTAATGACAGGCGATTTAATTCGACAATGTTATTTATACGTTTTTTTGTTTCATCTTTCCGCTTCCAAAACCAAAGTTCAAAAACCATAATTATTAATACATATTTTTATTAATTTAAGGAGAAAATACAGATATAGACAATCGGGTAGTAGAATCATATGGATTCAACTCAAAAACCTATAGACAGTTGGATAGTATAATCATACGGATTTAACTCCAAAACCTATAGACAGTCGGACAGTACCTAGAATCATACGGATTTAACTCCAAAACCTATTGACAGTCGGACAATAGAATCATACGGGTTCAACTCAACAACCTAAAGACAGTTGGAAAGTAGAATCATATGGATTCAACTCCAAAACCTATAGACATTCGGACAGTAGAATCATACCGATTCAACTCCAACTGAATGATAGATATATTTGTAGAAATAACGAGTGATTTGCTAAAATCTCTTTCGGCTTAGATTTTCGGCTCTCCTGAACATTTTCTGTTTTGGAGTTGCATCCGTATGCTTCTCGGATACAAATATTAATAAGATAATATAAAACATTAACATGAAAATTCGCATGCATCCTAACTATTTCTCACGGATTAACTTTAACAGCAGAAAAATAAACATTCAGACTTTTTTATGCAGATATGAATTTTTATACTTTTTTAATATAACATACTTTTTTAAAGCGAAAAAAAATTGTGTCGAAAAAGTGTTTGAAAAAAAGGCAAAATTTTTATAAATAAATTTTGAAAAATCGCATTATACAGAAAATTTTAACAAAGTACGTATTACTTAATTTTTTTGTCCACCCAGTACACCACTACGGAATTACGTATACCTGTACAAATGTTTGTCACTAAAAACAAGACAACCCATAATGTTAATGATTTTTTATTAACTGTTAAAAATAATTAATTTATGGAGAATGGGGTGAAGGTACTTTTGTATCTACGAGGCCGGTAGGTGCCTTCAGTTTCAACAACCCGTATCAGGGAAAGGGAAGAGGCACCCGAGATGGGTCCATCGAAAACGTAAAAAATAATTAGTGGGAGGAGCCCAATCATAACGCGGCCGCCTAACATGGCTCCCGGATTCCACGACACTAAATTTCGGAGTTCGGAACAGCCGGAGAAATCAAGAGAGCTTTTGTTGTTGTGTTGAGAAATAAACGAGGTACCTACCCAAAACCATTATGTTTGCTAAAAAGTGTGTATTAAATAAATACGTGCGTTGACCACCGAGCTAATTCGACCATATCAATTATCGTCACTTTTAACTCTAACATACTTCATCTGAGAGCTGCTAACATTATCTTCATTTTCTTATCGCATATTTTTGGCTGCTATTTTTATGTATGATTTGTATGATATGATCACACGAGGAACTGTAGGATACTTTAAATATACGCTTTTCATGATATCATGTTGATTAAAAGCTCCTTATTGACTATTTACATGAATTTTGAAAAATATTTGTTTTAAGACTGCACAATACACAAAAATAAAGTCGGAATCGAAGAAGGCGTGTATAAAGATATGCAACGCACGGCCCAGTGTATTGAACCAAAACCTCCTATATCACAATGCCGGGACACTCATTCAAAGCAGCATCCTAAGTTGTATGCTATGTTACAAAAAAAATCGTTTTGATTTTTTTTTTCAATTTTTTCTTATTTATTAAAACATCTTAAAATGTTTTGGTTAATTTAAAAAATAAATAAAAATACATTTTTTGGACGTTCCCGTACAAGTTAGGAGGCTGATTTGATTCTGTGTTTCGGGCTGGTGATCTAGGAGGTTTTGGTTGAACGAACCTTAGCAATTTTTATAAAATAAAGTGGGAATCTTAACCACGTAAGTGAAGGACCACTGTTCAAAAATATAATGAGCCTGGACGGACTTACGTTCGAATTTGCACTGGCGGGCCTAAAAAAATTGATCTTACTGCGGGGCTTATTTTAATTAATTCTGATAAACATATTACTAAAAGCTCACATGTTTCTAATTCAATACCTCGGGAAGTTACCAATTCTTCTTCTAGAAAAATTAAATATGGTGCTTACCGTTAATTTCATAGTTGAAAAACTATAAAATTTTCAAACCGTTTTAAAATATTTTAATAATTTAGGTAATGTTTTTATTGATCTTAAATATAATTAAACTACATCCGTGGTTATAACCATGGTGTCTGAAAAATAAATTATACTTACATATTCGTCAGAATTGATTAAAATGTGAGCATAGAGCAAACCCCCGTAATTAGAGTCTTGCGTCGCTTTAATGATCGTTTTAATAATAATTAATTGCCTGGACTAAATGCATTTCAATGAAATCGATACTGTGCATTTTTCAGGTCGGTAGAAAGAAAAAAAAACAATATAAAATAATAATCACGAATTAAAAAATTCCATTTTCAAGTTTTTTTTTAAAGATAAGAACATTTTCACATGGATGTTAGATTGATAGAAATGCAATATTTATTTAAGTCAGCTTTTTATTTTCTCTCTATTTTTTTGGGGAAGGAAAAGAGATGGGGAAGAGGAAGGTTGAGAAGTTCCTGGCTATTCAGATCTGGTCACCAAACACGGCTAAAGCCATTTCAAGTAACGTCTCAATTCGGAATAGTGGCTTTAAACCAGGGCGATACTGAGAGTGTCTTCCACTTTGAAGGCCTCAGCACGGGCAAGCCACCCAGTGAGGCCAACATTACTAGAAAACTTTGAAATTTAAAAAAAAATATTGTACCAAATAAAAAAAAATAAAAAACGTTCTGTAAGCATTATATATATTATATTTATTATTTTAAAAGAATAAGTAGTGAAATAACACAAATTCATCAAATAAAATTTACTTGCGCATGCCGGTATTTGAACCCATGAACTTCGGATTGGTAGTCGAAAGCCTTACCCCTCGACCACGGAGGCCGTCAATATGAGTTATATAATGAAATATAATCTGGGGATTTTCCTACTACTTTATCTGATGGCTAGCTGGCTGTTTAAGAAGTGCAGTTTTCCCTTCTACCTTACACTAAAGTAGCTAATAGACACGTACAATTGTTTGAAACTTATGTCTTTTTGACAAAGGTACCATAAAATGCAACATGAAAACAGCCCTGGTTTGCTGTTTTTTTTGTGAATTTCGAATCACACAAATCACCATCGTAAGTAGTCGAAGCTTTTTCCTCCAAATGCGTACTCAAATGTTATTATCTTCCATCGCATCTTTATACAAAATACAATCCTTGATTTATTTCCACTCGGAGCTATAAATGGATTAACAAATTTGTTCGATATTTTAATATTATGGTTAACTTTCTAACAAGAGTCAAAATTACAAATACCTACTGTGAAAAAATTGTCACTAGTGCCTAACTTTATGGTTGTTGTCATCGTCATGGGTCAAAAGCACAGATACCTACCTACTTTGTGCTGTCCACATTTGACGCGTTCAATCTTGCATCTGTTCAACATCGGTTCTTAAGAGGGATTGCTATGAGGCTAGGATTAGAAAAAGGCAAATACTCATATGATGAAATTGAACTAACTGTAAACCTCTCTCCTTTGGAAGTCCGTCGGGAAAGAAATGACCTCATTTGCTTCTTCAAAATTATAAATGGTATTATTGATTCACCTACTCTACTGCAACTCATTCCCTTCAATATCCCCTCGCACATACTCAGAAATAATGAACTGCTCTTCCTCAACCATCATTCGACAAATTTTGGATATTATTCACCATTGTCCAGAATGTGTAGACCGGTCAACTCAAGTCAAAACCTTAACTTTTTTGGGATAAGTCTGAATGATTTTTGCCAGTCGCTAAACAAGTGACGGAATATTATGTGTCCCGTGGTCCTGACCCACGGCGTAGTCTTGACTTGATTCGACTTGTCACTTTATTTTCTTATATTATATCTGTCTTATGTCTTTGCTTTCATGTACCTTTGTCTAATCCTGTATTTTTCATTTTACTGTATTCGTGTTATTATTTTGTAATTTGGACGATGTCCGTTAATAAATAAATAAATAACTTGTCACTTGTGTTGTCTAACTACTTGGTTGTCGTCATCTTAATTGGTTAAAAATACAGATACCTACTCTGAATAACTTGTCACTTGTGGTGCCTTACTTTATGGTTGTTGTCATCGTCATGGGTCAAAAGCACAGGTATCTACTCTGAATAATTTGTCACTTGTGGTGCCTAACCGCTTGGTTGTCGTCATCTTCATTGGTTTAAAATACAGATACCAACTCTGAATAACTTGTCTCTTGTATTGTCTATCTTTATGGTTATTGGCATCATCCTGGGCCAAAAGTACAGATTCTTAATAACTAACTTTATGTTTGTCGTCTTCGTCATGTATCAAAAACACAGGTACCTTCTCTGAATAACTTGTCGCTTGTAGTACCTAATTTTATGGTTGTCGACATCGTCATGGGTCAAAATACCGACAACTACTCTGAACAACGTTGTCACTTGTGCTGTCTAACTTTATAGTTGTTATCGTCGCGGCGTGGATTTAACTGAGTCGTAACTACACATATTATGTGTGGGAACGCTATGTATACTGTGAGCTTCCGTTCATTACACAGATTACGGGCGATTCATCATCATTTGACTCCAACTGATCATGGCGTGGCTTAGAAAAAGACGAAATGATGCTGCGTTACATCATTCATTTTTTTTACTTGTCTCATAGGTATTTGAGTTTAACGAACTACTGGTCTTTGGTCTACCCTCCTTACATAAGAACTGATGAAACACTGCGCACTTATCACGGGAACGGTCCCAAACCAGTTTAAGTTCATGTTAAGGAGTTAATACCTAATATTACAAGGCTTTTAATTAAATTTTAACTGCATCGCTCCCATCATATTAATATTATATACATGTCTGCTACCAGCATTCATTTGTACATTTCATACTAGAAAACCATCACCTTTTCAACGCTGGTGGTTTCGATGTAAACAATCACTGTCACTTTTTCGGAGATATAAATTCAAAATATTGTGGCTTAAGTTTTTTCTTCATAGTATTAAAATTAATAATAATTAATACAATAATGTTATTGGAAGAAATGATTATTTTCAAACTAGCGCAGATCCGTGAAAAACACGGGATATTATTATTCTAGGATTTGTGAAGCTGATAGCATTTATAAAAATTTATTAAAGTAAAACACTTTGTGTAAATCACTGTTTAATCAAAATAATCGACATATTTCAAAACAAAGGTTTCTTCATGAGGATATAACGTATCTAATGCACAAAGATACACAATGTGTTTTTTTTTTATTAAATTACGCGACAAAGTGAATTTACGATTATTGAAGACGAATTTATAAAACAGTTGCCTCTTGATTTGTGCCTTTCAAAATAAAATATTGTCATTTTTCTTGTTACATAAAGGATTTGTAACAAATTGTGTGGATCCTTTTACGTATATATTATATCTATGTTTTCGGTGTGTGGCACATTGTGTATTTGCCAGATTACCGACCCTGAAATTATTTTGGGTTACTATGGTTGCAATAAAACAATCTTTCCCTACGGCTGCATCAAACCTGAGAGTTTAAATTGGAGTAATATTAATTGTTTGTTCATCAGCCCAGAGCAATTGGCTGAAGATCGACGAATAATTTTTTTTTCGTCATCATTTTAAAAGTGGAGTCTTTATCCCTGGAGTGATGAGTAATCAGAAAACATCTTCCGACCCTGAACTTTCATTAGCTTTTGTCTTGGAGACGACATTGACGACACCACTCTCGCAATGAGAATTACACTATTTGTTGGAAATCAAGCGGAGATGATTGCTGCCTACCACGCTGCTAAGCACACCATTATATTAACTTAGCAAGCCTTACCGGTATATATATTCCCTTCTTCGTATAATCAGGACCTTTTCAAGACCCGCATTAATATATCCCTTCCCACAGCCCCTACCTCAATCCGCCTCAACAGGGTTTCAACATAGCTCTCCTGCCTTTACACTCTACAGACAGAGTTTCCAGCTTTAGAAAGTCTTTATTTTCAATATATAGTCTTGAATTTGTAACCCTTCTTACATTCTGACAACAAAAACACCATCAATACAGATTCAATGCTTATACTTAAGACGAAAAAGCTGAAAATGGGTCTGACATCTGTAACTTGTTCTCTAAATATTTCATGTCTGTCTACAACAATAATGCTCGAAACATCCAGATCCTACCGGACAACCCCAAAGAGCTCTGTGTTGCTAGCATTAATAATATTGAAGTCGACCAGCATCATATACAGAAACACCTTGAAGATTTAGATCTCAAAAAAGGCGCAGGCCCAGATAAAATTCCCCCTTTCTTCATAAACAAATGTGCCCGCAGCCTATCTAAACCGCTATCCATAATTTTTAGTCGCTCCCTTAAAGAGGGAATAGTCCCAAACACCTGGAAAACGGCATTTGTAACTCCCATCTTCAAAAATGGCCAAAAATCTAACGTCGAAAATTATAGGCCAATTTCAAAGCTCTGCATCTTTAGTAAGGTTTTCGAAAAAATTGTGTATGACCAGATGTTTTCGGCCTTGAGATCGTCACTCAATAATAACCAACGTGGATTTATGAGGGGGAAATCTACAACCACTAACTTAACGGCATTCACCGAATTCTTACAAGATAACATGGATCAGCGTATACAGGTAGATGCAATATACACAGATTATAGTAAAGCTTTTGATTTAGTTATTCACGATATCTTGCTGAAAAAACTTTTACAAATCGGTGTACACGGAGACCTCCTCAGATGGCTCTCGTCCTATATTGCAAACCGTAGCCAAGCAGTAGTCGTCGGTGGCTATAAATCGAACTGGGAAACCGTGCCGTCGGGAGTACCCCAGGGATCATTATTGGGACCATTACTCTTTAATATATATATTAATGACATTGGGAAATGTTTTCACCACTCCAGAACTTTATTATACGCAGATGACATGAAAATATTCTCTCCTGTCACGTGTATCAATGAGTGTACCCGCGTGCAAGAAGATCTAAATCGTCTAAATATTTATTGTGCAGAACACAACCTGCAAATAAATGTAAAAAAATGTGGCACCATCAGCTTCACCCGAAATAAAAATCCCATTTCTTTTAATTACTCCCTTAACGGCACAATACTGAGCAAAATGACAGAGGCTAAGGATCTGGGAGTAGTGTTAGATCCGAAATTACTTTTTGAGCGCCATATCGAATCCATGGTTGCAAAAGCTTCCAAGGTACTTGGCTTTGTACTCAGAACCTGCAAAAATTTTAAAAAAGTAAATACCATGAAAATGCTGTACTTTGCGTATGTACGCAGTTCTCTGGAGTACGCCTCTCAAGTCTGGAATCCCATGTATAAGTCACACATAGAAAGGATTGAGAAAGTGCAATATCGTTTTCTACGATACCTTGATTTTCGGGCCTATCGTCCTCATCTGAGTCACGAGGAGTCAGCAGCGTTTTTCAGGATTTCGTCACTGGAAAGTCGTAGAAACTCCGCAGACGTACTATTTTTACAAAAAATTGCCACCTCTGTGATAGATTGCCCGGAATTACTAGAAAGAATTCAATTAAGAGTACCCATCAGACAAACCAGACAAAATCACACATTAAACATCCCTCAATGTAACACGAACTCAAAACAAAATGCTTTTATTCACCGTGCTTCATACAATTTTAATACTTCATACAGTGAATTAGACTTATTTAACTCAGCACCCCACAATTTCAAACCTAAAATCAATAAATAATTATATTATCATTTTTATTTTTTATTACGTACATGCTACACATTACACAGACTAGATCCATCCCATACCCCTCCCTTCCCCATCCCATCCCTATAGGCTAATGTAACTTTTTTTCTTACATAAATATTATATATTCACTAAATAATTAAAATACTTAAGTGAGAACCTATTATTGGTTAAATAATTAACACTTAATATACCATACTTTGTAATTATTATAACTGTTGGTTTTCCAAATAAAATAAAATAAAATAAAATAAATATATTCAGAAAATTAGCTTATATTTTAAATATTATTAATTTTTATTAAACTGCTATCACCTTGGATAATATTCTTTAGTGTACGATTTTTTTGCTGACAAATTAGAGGAATTTTTCTTTCGAATAAACTCCGTCAGTGAATTTTAAAAATCATTTGTGAATTAAATTTAAGTTGCCAACCCTGATCTGTCAAAAAGTTTTTTTTTTGTTTTACGCCCAGCCAGACATTTTGATGGATTTTAAGAACAGAATATACCTATTGAGCTATCGAAAATTATTAAAAAAAAATTTAAAGCATGATATAACATTGAACTGAATATGAAACACTATTAGTAAAACATGTAACAGTAACATCAAATAATATAGAAACTAGAACAATACTACTATAAAACAAATCATTAAACTACATTACTATAATTTGTAGAATTCAACAAAGTGATGGTATTTTATTTATTTATCGGATGATTTGTATAGCGCCGCTTTTGTGAGATATCACCTCAGGGGCGAATTACAGTTAATGCAGATATTACAAAAAATATATAAATATTACAAATTGAAATTGAAATTAAGTTAAATAAAATGAAGCCCATAAACAGGTGACACGAAGATGGAGAATCTGCTGCAAGAATCCTAGGTGGTGAGGAAAATGGACCAGCTGCTGCAGCGAGAGAGTGCACCGCGTCCACCAACAGTGCCAGGATGAGGTTCGTCATCCGTCCAGGTATGTGTCTGCTGCTAATAGAGCGCTGACACAATCTCCTCTCATGGATTACAGACCTTGGAAGCACCGCTGTGACATTCGACGAAGATAGAGGATGGAGACTCTGCAGCAAGAATCCTAGGTGGTGAGGAAACTGGACCAGCTGCTGCAGCGAAAGAGTGCACCGCGCCCACCAACAGTGCCAGCATGAGGTTCGTCATCCGTCCAGGTATGTGTCTGCTGCTAATTAAGCGCTGTCACAGTATCCTCACCAGGGGGGTATAACTCCGATACTTTTTTTGGTTTTTGATGACGTCGCTACAGCCCGACCAATGAAAAGCCGTCGTGGTTTGATCTCTCACTCTCTCTAGCATAAGACCCGTGTAACAGAAAGAGAGGCTACGTTCCACCTCCCCGGAAATGCCTGAAACCATGTGACGGATGTGAATGTGACGCCATCTTGACAGTTCATATTGTTGTTTTGAGTTGTTTGATATGTGAAATGTCTGAAGGTAAAGTTATCAAGCCGTGTTGTGTGAAGGGCTGAACTGACAGACAATCGACTCGACATAAATATCCAAAACACGGAAGCTTTGAGGAGCGCAGGTTCGGCGAATGGGCCTGTAGAATCGACAGAATCGAATTCGTATCTTAACCTATATTCGTTTGTGGCTGCCATTTCTCCATCAGAAACAAAAAGCCTAATGGATCACTTCGAAGTTCCGCACTGCCGACTTTAAATCTTCCCGGCATTGGTAGTTATCCGGATTTACGACAGTATCGGACCCGTTGTGACGAAAATACAGGTGCAAATCATGTTCCTCCAGGACCCTACATTACAGGACCGTGTGATGTCACCAAAGACCATATTACGTCTTGCGAGATATGAATCCTTCTTCCAAAAGGATTAAGGAAGATTATGAAGGTAAACATCTGTTTTATGTTACTTGAAAATATTCGAAAATGTCTTCATCCATTATGCAGATCTTTTAATTCCTTTCCTCGATCTAAAAGATAATTTTTTTTCAGATTCAAGTGTTCCTGTAGGACCCAGCGGTAGTAATTCAGTCGCCACACGAAAAAACGATGCTCCCTTGTGTAAGAATATTTACAGTTTCTTGTTTGATAATCATTATTGTTTCTGTCATATTAGTGAAATAAAATAAAAATACTTCACATGTAACAAAGTTTTTCATTTTTCTGATAAACAGAGAAATGTTAACATTCAACACTGTCGTAGAAAAGCACAATAATTGTTTGAAAATGTTTTTCCTTTTAAAGTAAAGGAATTCAAATTTCTAGTAATTTGAAGCTATTTTTACGACGGCCTCGGGACGACAGATTTTCAACTTACAAAGCGCCGTCCTGAGAAAATGTGCCGTAAGGAAAGATACCTTATAGCTCATTTTTGCAGGACCGCACTTTGTGAGTTGGAACCTTGTCGTCCTGAGAGAATTTGTTAGCATTTCTAACATTTATTTTTAAAATAATATTTTAGGCTGATGAACGGCAATATGATCTTTCCTAGGTAGGCACCTAGGAAAGATCATATTGTCTATGGCCGCGCCTTTTTTTTTTATTGTTTCGGCTACCTTGTCTATGAAATCAAAGGCTGTAATGACGTCATCGGTTAAAAAATAGTGGACAAAATTTCCCCCTACAAAAGCTCGGAGTTATCAATCTAGTGATTGGTTTATTTATGATCCTCACATAGATAACAAACCTTGGCAGCACCGCTGTGACGTTCGGCAAGTCGATCTCCTTGTACACTTGTTCCTGGTGATTATGTTAGTAGTGCATTGTCCCGCAATAAAAGACGACGGACGGGATAATAAATTACCCTGTCCACTTGTTAGGGCTTTCAGAGTTTCCAAGAATTCCATTGAAAACATCTGGCGTACCTACAGTTACCGATTCTCGTCCCAAGTTCAACTTCAGCGAATTTAGAATATTTTTAGCACAATTTTCGATTATTCAATTGTAAAACACTGCACTCTAATCACATTACTATAAAGTTCTGATTACTAATTGGTAAGTTAATTTAAAATGTTGATTCACTGATTTTTAAAATAATTTCAAAGGGATGTTGCCTCGTTTCCCTTGAAAATATTAAAAAAAAAACACACAAAGCGGTTGGAAGACGGCATGACGCGTCCAGCTGCCACAAAAGGCGCTAACTACGCTTAATTCTATAAATAGAGTCAATACATATAAAAATAAAATAATTTTCTTATTATATGCAGGTACCTTATTTATCGCTTGTCCGAACAGTCCGTTCCATTTTTAAAAATGACAGCACATTTTAGCACGAGAATAATTCAACTGATTTATTGACAGCTGAAATAAGTATGTGTGATACATTTTTCTAAGCATACAATTATTTCTTTAATAATTCAAATTCACTTTGTGGAAATATTTTAATTTTAATGAAATAAATAACTTAGAATACACCAATATTTAATCAAAATAATCGACATGTTTCGAAATCAACGGTTAGACAAATAAGTTCATATAAACAAAAATAATATAACGACCGGTGATTAATTGGTAATTATTATAAAAACAACGACATGAAGTAGGTAAATGAACTTTAGGTTTATAGTTTATTAATATAATTAAATAAATTTGTAATCTAAATTAAATCTATTCTTCTATAATTAAATAAATTTTAGATAGATTACAGATGCTTTCATATAATCTATGGTTATGGAATTTTTTGACGGTTTTGGAACAGTCCTAAAATATCCATAGTGGGGATGGGAATGTTAAAAGCATCGTGTAAAATGCCCTTAAGGAAGGTTTCCCAGATTTGGACCAAAAATTTCCGGTTATACCTGACTCTTCATGGATTGGCACGACGTTAAAATCTCATATATCGTCGCCGTAGATGCCAAGAGAGTCAAGCCACAAAACCAGAAAGCTGAGAAAACGGCCCTCAAAGATTTTTGGCTACAAAAAAATCACATTTTTTTGTCATAACTTTTTTGTTTTTAAAGATAGAAGAGTGTAATTTTAGACATAGATATTTTGTGATGTTATCTTTTTATTAGTTAGATTGAATAAATGTAAAAAACAGTATTATAAAAGTTATTTGGGTTATATCTCTTGACCACTGAATATTGAAATAAACAGATGGTACATTTGTGTGGTAGTCAAAAGAGTTAAGCCTCTTACGCCTGTTGACTACTGAGAATTTGCGGACAAATTACTAACTTTTTTTGGACTATACTCTAAACTCTAAAGGAAAGTCTATTAACTATCTAACCACCGCGCTGTTTCTCTAAGGGTTGAGCAGAGAGGATGGACCGCCAAACAGAGCTTGGCACTGCTTGCTTCATTCACATTCATACATAACCCTTCAGTTATTCTGACTCATGGCACGGCCCGACAATAGTATCTGGTTCACTTAATCGCGCCAAGTTTTTCTCAGGAGTCCTCCTACATGTCATTGTTCATCCACTCTACATGCTTCGTTATTCCGATCACACGCTCAAACCATCCTTTTCTTAATTTTTCTCATCACGCTTACATTATTTGCAAATTACCACATTTTTCACACAATAAAAACATGGTTTTACCACACATACACCTCAGAGATCTTATTTGTCCAAAATTCATTCAGACAAGATTTGAGATTTTCACGACCAAAAGTATTAGCGATTGATTTTTGGGGTATTATGCCGTGTTGTGCTACGACCTTCTTCAATGTGTCGAACAGCGTTAGTGTCCATTATTAGAAGAAGGTAGCGCAATACGGCATAAAACCCAAAATAAATCAGGCTAATCTATCATTCTACGCTCATAGTATACTTCCTCTGCCAGTTCTATGCCTCATTGCCATACACATTAAGATTGGTATCAGCATTCCATTTTTTGCATTTTAAGTCTGTGAATGTACTACTGTATCATCCCTTAAAATTTGGTCCATAGTCAAGCAATCTATCGTATGGTTACTATGTTTATACCTGTTGAAATAAAGTTGGCTGAGGTACATAAAAAAAATTAATACAAAGTTAGATTCTGAAGAAAATATTTATTACAAAAATGTTATAATAATTTTTAAATTCCATCTTCTCCGTCACTCTCCGAGCCATCATTCTCCCGAGATGGACCGTCCTCAGGCTGCAAATTTTTATAAAAATCATGATAGGTGGACGGAATGCTGCCTTTATCACACAATTTGAGTAGGTCCTTTAATTTGTCTTGGCCTATTTTTGGCTTTGAAAAATACAGTCTTTCTACTTCTACGCTTGCACAGGATAACGTTCGAAGCCGTCTTCGCTGAATGTTAAGGGTATCAAAGTCATTTCGGCTCAATTGATACTTATAAAAAACAGTAGTGGGTTCACCTTTTCGGTATTGAAACCACTTTACTTTGAGCCACTTTAATTTGTCTCCATTTTCTGATATATTTTTGTTTGTCATAACTTTATTGCTGTATTTTTTATAGTTAAGGAAGTCAGCATAATCCATTTCCACAACCTTGTGGTATGGTTTAGAAGTTTTTGCAGTACGGGCAACAACGTACCATCCATCTGGTGTGAACACGTCTATTTTTCTTCCTCGGGCCTCTATTGTGGAGTGCACAGAATCGCACTCCATCTCTGAGTGCCCTGATTCCATAAATTTTTGATTGATGACGTCAATCGGCAGCTGTTCCACTGCACGTAGGAACATAGCGGATACTACTGAGTTCCGATTTTGACCAGAAGCCGTGTCCGAGTACAGCGTCACTACTTTTTTGGGGCCTAATGACACCAAGAGGTTCCACAGACACGTAGCGATCTCCGAAGCACCCTTTGTGCCCACACCTTCGTGCCACATGTAATTCGTTGCTTGTCTGGAAGCCAGCTCATACACCGTGAAGTTATACGTTTTTAATTTTTTTGTATAATATAACTGTCCCACTTGTAAGCTCGGAGTCAATAATATTTTTTCCAGATCCATAGTGAAGCAACTGATGCTAGGATCATTCATAGCTTGGGCTTTGTCAATTTGTTTGTGTTCCCTTGCTTCTGTTTTTCTTGTTAAATGAAGATTAAATTGATCTTCGTCTCTTGACTTCTCTTCGTCAGACTTATTTTTGTACTGCGTACAAAAATCACACTGATCCTTTTTTGGTGTGTGAAATCCATAATTGAATTCTGTCACAAATATTTGTTTGTAGAAGCCGAGCTTTTCTGGTACCACGTTACGTTCTTTACAATACTCAACATAGTCTAAGTAAATTCTTGTCTCGCTCAAACCAGATGGCAAGTATTTTCTTTTACTGCTGCTCCGACAGTAATGCGAGGCAACTACGGGCAATGACTTGATGTGGTCCCTGATTATATTCCTAACTTCCTCGGATTTTTTGTTTGGCGGTTCCTTGCGACCTCTCTGATCTATTTCAGTGACACCTGAAGGAGTCAACTTTTTCATTGCACTTTCAACTTTTGTTCCCGAGATGACAAAGGTGGCCAAAAAAAATTTTTTGCACACTTGGACTCTCTCTCCATTTAACATTACCGTATATTCGAATGTATGTTGTCGTTTGATGGTGTCTCCACTACGGTATCGTCGTTTTACTGGAATACAATTTACATTGCCACCAATGAAGGCCCATCTCGCTCTGTCGGAATCCAGACTCAGATAGTCAGCCAACATTTGCTCCTGTTGAGATTTTCCTATTTTGGATGCGCAATTATAATGGCATTTACAGCTAACATCTCTAATTGTCCTTGCTTGAACTGTCTTTCCGGATCTGCTTTGGTATTCTTTACCTGCCATTCTCAATATCTTTTGGGAATTCCGTTTCCATTGGTTTGGGGTTCTCTTGCGTTTCCTACTTAAATCATCTGTCTGTTGGTTGCTTTCCAATATTTCAGAAATGGATGTTCCTGAGGCATTAACGTGGTGTTGATTTGAATGTTCTTGCCTGTTATTGTCTTCATTTTCGGAAAGGTTCACGTTCAAGTCTGTAAAACCGAACAAAGTGGTTTATTTCTTTGAAACACTGAAATAATTATTGAATTTTACAAGCAAATGATTCGCTGATAATCACAGGTTTTACAAGCCAACATAACAACTAGTATGCAGTAGTATTGTTAACAAATAAAAATACTGACCTCCCACATGCGTGCTTGGAGCGAAGCTTCGGAGCTCTGCGTATAATGCTGGGACAGCAATCTCATCCGGAACTTGCATGCCACCGTTCTGGCTGTGTTCTGCACATCCAGCTTGCACACCATTTAGAGGAGAGCCTGTAAAACAAAACAAAGTAGTTTACTTCTTTGAAACACCGAGATAAACATTGAATTTTACAAGCAAATGCTTCTCTGATAGTCACAGGTTTTACACAGCCAACATAATAACTAGTATGCATTAGTATTAATAACAAATAAAAATACTGACCTCCCGCATGCGTGCTTGAAGCGAAGCTTCGGAGCTCTGCGTATAATGCTGGGACAGCAATCTCATCCGGAACTTGCATGCCACCGTTCTGGCTGTGTTCTGCACATCCAGCTTGCACACCATTTAGAGGAGAGCCTGTAAAACAAAACAAAGTAGTTTACTTCTTTGAAACACCGAGATAAACATTGAATTTTACAAGCAAATGCTTCTCTGATAGTCACAGGTTTTACACAGCCAACATAATAACTAGTATGCATTAGTATTAATAACAAATAAAAATACTGACCTCCCGCATGCGTGCTTGAAGCGAAGCTTCGGAGCTCTGCGTATAATGCTGGGACAGCAATCTCATCCGGAACTTGCATGCCACCGTTCTGGCTGTGTTCTGCACATCCAGCTTGCACACCATTTAGAGGAGAGCCTGTAAAACAAAACAAAGTAGTTTACTTCTTTGAAACACCGAGATAAACATTGAATTTTACAAGCAAATGCTTCTCTGATAGTCACAGTTTTACACAGCCAACATAATAACTAGTATGCATTAGTATTAATAACAAATAAAAATACTGACCTCCCGCATGCGTGCTTGAAGCGAAGCTTCGGAGCTCTGCGTATAATGCTGGGACAGCAATTTCATCCGGAACTTGCATGCCACCGTTCTGGCTGTGTTCTGCACATCCAGCTTGCACACCATTTAGAGGAGAGCCTGTAAAACAAAACAAAGTAGTTTACTTCTTTGAAACACCGAGATAAACATTGAATTTTACAAGCAAATGCTTCTCTGATAGTCACAGGTTTTACACAGCCAACATAATAACTAGTATGCATATTGTATTGATAACAAATAAAAATACTAACCTCCCACATACATGCTTCGAGAGACGTCCAGATTTTGCATGTTCAGGTCGTGTTCTGCACGTCCAGCTTGTACAGCATTCCCCTCAGAATCTACAAAACAAGTAAAACTGTCAGATTGTCGCATTGTTTTCAAACAATCGGAATCAACATTTTTAACTAGATTCTTACCTTTGAGGTTATGTTGATCCTGTGGATTTAAAACTGCTGCATCCATTTGTTTAGCACGTGAAGAACTCATTAGGTTCTGTGGATTAGCAGCTTTAGTTGATGCAATCATTTGTTTGCCACGTGAAGATTCCAATATGTTATGTCGAACCGGTGGATTTAAAGCAGCTCTGGCTGCTGCAACCATTTGTTTTCCGCGTGAATGATTCATTTCTTATCACTGTTTCACTAAATAAAGTTGAAAGTACAAACGTTTGTAGGCACAAAACGAAATAAAGCACAGAATCGCTGAACGAACCGAACTGATGTTGTATTAAAATAACACTGACCGACGCACTGAACACTGAACTGACAGTTCGCGATTCGCGATACTGTCGTGGGCGCAGACGTATGTGCAAGCGTGAACAAACCGACACGATAGGCATTTTGCTGAGTTAGAGGAAGACAACACTATAAATCATTGTCGAATGTGAGTAGAGGTGCGCACGCTTTCGAGAGAAGTTTGTGTTGCCAATGGCGTCAAGCCACGCATAAAATTAAATTATTGGGAAGTCAAAAGATCTATGTGGCTTGTCGTCATAGACTGCTTTAACTTGTGTAAAATTATTCGAAAGTCAAAAGTCTATGCGGCTTGTAGTTTTTGACTGCTTTGATTGTTTTCATCGATGTGTGTTAGATCTATTGGCAAATTTCAAAATACTCAATAACGGAGTGTTTTATGGCTTAAATCTTTTGACCACGGCAACTTTGAAGGTTTTCAAACACTTCTGCATACTTAACTCATTTTCGCCAAATTTGTGGCTTGACTCTCTTGACATCTACGGCGACGATATGATGTACAGTATTAAGAAGGTTCGGGGTTTATATCAGTACAGTCAACCATTGAGTCCGTATAACGAAATGACCAAAGGTTGCGTGGCTTCCGTTGTTTAAAAAGTCTTACATGGTAGTTTATGTAAAATAGAGCTGCGGGCTTCAAAATGCTACCTCAACTAATACTTAACAATCGGACATGCCGGAATTTGATAAACCATCATAATCGGGAATTCCGACTTCAGTTTAGAATCATCATGGAAATACTAATTTCAGATGTTTCTGGTTCAATGAACTCAAATTTACTTTGAATTAAAGTGTCCTTTTAAAGATTAGAACTCATTGTATGAAGAATTGATACAAGATGTAAAGTACCTACTTACCTATTAATATGTGACGATTGCTATCGAAATTGGTCAAACCTATAAAAAATGTTACATGATAACTGAACACAGTGACAATTCAACACACCTTTAAAGTCATATATAGTTATTGAAAGCGATGAAAAACTTACATATACACCTAACCTAAATAAACCAATTTAACCTAGTCTTTGTTTCATAGCTTTTCATGACTTTATATCACTTTTTAAATGTGTGTTGAATTATAGTTTTGATGAGTTATCCAGTCACTAGAAAAAATACTTCAAAAATATACTACAGTTTTTTGCCAATATCTCAAAAATACTTTTTCTGAGATGACTGTTTTTGATACTGATCGGCACATGTACCGTTATATATTGAATGTTCAAAATTGGAACTGATTTTTCAAGAATTAAGACTATCATCTTTATTTTGATTTAATTTAAATAGATATTTTAAATAATTGAAGACGAACGAACATCAAAGCTGGTTCACATTTAAATATTTTTAAGACTATCCGTGTTTTTCACGGATTTGAACTAGTTTTTAATATGATTCTGTAAAAACCTTTGGAATATTCAAATTGATTGCCCATTTTTCGCTGAAAACAATAAATAAGCTTAAGCAAGACAAAGGGCTGTTCCTCAGTGATCTTTCACAAGTTACACATGCATTTTTTTATACGAGTCCCAACTACTCCCAATCGCTTGGAACCAGGGAAACCATGGCATCCACAATTGGGGTATGTTATGAGGCTGGAGATAGTAGAGATGAAAAAGAAATAGGGATGAAGAAGGTGGGGAAGAACTTGGCTACTAAGATCTGGTCACCAAACACAGCTGACGCCATTTCAGGCAACGATCGATTCTGAATGGTGGTATTTCACGAGGGCGATACTGAAAGTTTTTCCCACTTTGCAAGATGCCGCAAATATACCACACAATATAATATATAAATTGTGAAGTACCACAGATTAAGCATGTGTAAAATTTTCTTGCGCATGCCGGGATTTGAAGCCGCGACCTCCGGATTTATATCCAAAGATAGTAACCATTAAACCACCGATAAACAGATTAAGTGCGTGTTTGGTTTAACTCAATCTTTATTCGTGTAAACGGGTGGTTTGAAGTGTATCCCACTCTGATTGAACGGCCGTTATTGCATAGATTTGACATGACGATAGTGTGATTAAGGTGCAAGCCTCCAGGCCGTCCTGTGTCCAGTGTCCAGTGTCCAGGGTCCAGTGTCTCGCATGGAGAACGGATAGCGGAGGACAAGCTACCACGACAGCGACCGGTGTAATCTGTTAGCCGGCGAATAAAGTGCGGGGGTGACGATAAAGACGTAAGTGGTCTCGGCCACTGGAGAACCCAAGTTTAGCCTCGCATCTTGGACATGTTATTGTAAATTAAGCTTGGCTTCTGTCTTACACAGGCCTATGATTTAAGAATATTAAACTACTGCCTACGCTCGCTATCACAGCGCACCAGCTCTCCAGTAGCGGCGAAAAGTTTTCAATAAAATCTTATATTTATATACATATATACCTTTAACTTTTGACAGAATGTCGGAGTATTTTCGCTTTGCAATAAAATCCAAATAAACTGAATATTTCTGAAAGTATCTGAAAACCAAACTGCCTTTGAAACGTAATAAAATACGCTTTCAAAATGTATTATTAAAAAAATATATAATTTTTGATGTACATTTTAAAATTTTCAATGCGAAATAAAACATAAAAAATGGCTCGCCTTACGTTTTTTGTAACTAAAATTTTCTGATAACGAAAAAATATATAAAAACACACGAATTTTTTACACAAATGTATCACAAACATTATTGTCGACTAAGTTTTCAGTCGTTTTATATAAAAAATAATTTCAATTATTCAGTGGTTAATTTATATACAAGATTTTAATATAAAGCGTGGTTTTTTCTCTTTCTAAAATCGCTTAGATCATATTTCTCATCATGACACTAAGTGCTGGTTGTCGAGTGGTTAGAGACGTTGTCCCGGTAAGACAGAGTTCATGGGTTCAATTTCCAGTTAAGACCGTTATCTTTGTTTTGCGTCTTGTTCTGTTTTATGTTTCTTTTAGATTTATTAGTTCTATCTTCTTCTTCTATGATATTTTACATTGATGGGTACAACCTTCAAAATTTATTAAAAGAAAAGTTGTTCCAATAAAACTAAATACCTATGATTATGTGAATCTGAAAAGGGCTCAATAAAAACCATGGCCGATCTTACAGTGCATCATATACCGTGAAGAAATCCTACATAAATCTTTAAGAAACCTTCTGAATATCCCTTTACTTAAAAAAATGATTAAATACAACACAAAAAAATAGATTCAATGTAAAATAAAATTGAATCTTCCAAATAAGTTTTTCTGTATTTTCATAACAATCATTTATTGATAGCAATAAGCGAAATTACATTGCAAACTCCCCAATACAACGGTTTCACAATATGGGAAACCAATACTTAGGTGATGTCGATATATTTAATATTAACTTTGCGAATTTAGTGGATCACGTAAAAGACTTATTTCAACACTATTCCTAAATGAAAGTTGAATTTTTTTAAACCAGTTAAATCGCTGTATTTTTTAATTTATGTTCTTGTTCTTTTTAATTTTGTTTCTTGCATATATTACTTTTTAATGTAATTTTATTTTTATTATTTCTTTCTCATGTTTCAAAATTGTCTGTCATCAAAATTGTACCACCTACATGAAAGCTCTATGGGCATTAAATAAATAAATAAACAAATAAAGTACAAACTTCATTGCATTCCTTTGAAATTAAACTAAAAATAATAATATCCCAGAAATAAACCACACGCGCCGCCCTTCCTTTAGCGGCCATCCAATTTCTCATCGTGGATACTGAGAGCCGCCTGTACCTCACTTGTTTTTCTTATAATTTTTTAATTATAATTGTCCATCGAACGATTGGCTCAACAAATCATTTGAGAATTCCTCTGCCCGCCGTAGTTAGCCTCCCGTGTTCTGGAATGTTATCAGATATAGGAGACGATTCATTTACCTCTGGGCCGGAAAGTTTCTTTATTTTATCTACTTGCAGAGATTTTGTGGCTAAATTAGGTACACAGAATGTGATCACCACTGATATAGCGTAATTACTAAACTATTCAACTTCATGATGCTATCTGCCAAAAGTTGGAAACAAAGCATTGAATAAAAATACCAATGAACATAGCAAATCGAACCCTCAATTCGCATGGCTCGTACCTCGTATGATTGCCAGACACTATCCTAAAAGACAATTTCCCAAAAGTTGAAACTTATATTATAAGACATAAATTATAAGATAAGAATTACGTAAGTAATAAAGAGCCCGTACGTGCGTGTAAAACAGCAAAGAATTGAAAATAAATGTTTTAAAAAACTTGTTTATATAACAAAGCAAAATGAGATCCTGCTCAAGTAATATAATATTGGAAAGCCAAAATGTATACTTACATATTTAAAAAAATATATGTAACTAACTTAAGATAAAGATGAGGTACACAGTAAATGCGGGTAGGTATTTATTAAGTATATTTCATGTGAAAATATGTATACATGAGAATTGTGTTATTTGATCGTGATAAACAGTCCTTATGAGCGTGTACAACAGCAAATAATAGAAAATAGAAGTTAAGAACATCCGTAAATAACAAAGCAAACTATGAGATCCTGCGATTAAGATTATCTGCAAATAGCAAAGTAAGAATAGCCCCTTTTATAGCTAGATACCTATATAAAATAATGTAAAATTTTGTAGCATTTTTTTTTTTAAAGAAAGACCAACACTCCCGGGATACGAATAACCTGAAAATATTTGAAAATCTTCTACTACCACCACAGTAGGCGGAAAATGTTGTTTATGTTGTGATGGAGGATTTAGCCAGTCGAGGAATTGAACACACTACACCTGGGTGGGACCCCAACGCGATGTCAACTTGGCCACCGACAGGTGGCTACCTAAACAATCTATCTAAACAATTGCAATTATTTAGGTAGATAAATCCGTGGAGAAAATATATACAATAAAGAGCTTTTTCATTGCACTGCATGTGTGAGCAATTAGGAACCATTATGTCCATTATGAATTGTACGTTCTTGATTGCCTACTAACTGTCAAAATTTGGGCTTTCGGGATTTCAATTTTAGGAAAGCTGGGCCTCGATTCTCGACGAAGTCATTCCACTCGAACAACGAGTGGGTCGAACCACTCTGGTTGAGTGGAATGACTTTCGACATTTGACATGTGTAAGTATGTACCTTCGACGAGACTCAAGAATAAGAACGTCGATCAATGTTTGTACCTTCGACGGCGATTGCGAGCGGCCTGGAATCGGAGAATTGATTCCCTGGTCGAATACAAAACTCGAAAAATAAATAAAACTTCGGATGGATTAGTAGTTACTTTGACTACAGTAGGCAGTAGACATCCCAGTTTGAATTGTAAAAAAGAGTTAAAAATACGTTGACTATAAAGTATACCAAAGAAATAAGAATATCGGGTAATATTGGGGTACCTAACCGGTATCTCTGTCGGGCCTGTATTTTATACAACTTTTCGACGATCATCGGCAGCGCAAGGATGTTCACCGCCCCGAGCAGATTATTATATTTATTATGTACTCGTGGATAGGTACCCAATTTAAAGAGCGAGCCCACGATCTAAAACACGGTCGACCTAAAGCTTCAACTTTTTTCATACCCTCGCGGTGGCTATGCAATTTAACACACAAAGTAGCTAATTTTATAAACTTCTACGTAGATAGCCCGAAATAAAAGCATCTGAACAATTCTTACCGAGAGAAATATAAATAATTTCCACCGGATATTTGAGTTTGAGTAGACAATATGGTGATAAATATTGCATTATTCATTTAATGGCTGCTGCAATGTGTAATGTTTAATTAATTTCACAATTTACTCATTTATAATCATATATTTATTATGGAGATTTGTTTTTGGGGTATTATGCCGTGTTGCGCTACCTCATTCTTTAGCCAACGTTTCTGTTGTCCATCATAAGGGCAGATGTGTAATTACACATCACACATCTGCCCTGATGATGGAGACTGCAACGCTGTCCGAAACGTTTGCTAAAGAAGGAGGTAGCGCAACACTGCATAATACCCCAAAAACAAATCACTTTAATTCTTTTGGCTGTGAAAATCTCAAATCATACCTAATATATTGTATAATCGCAGCACGATCCGGAGTGGAAGATACTCTCAGTATCGCCCTGGTGTAAGACTACCATTCATAATTTAAACGTTGCTTGAAATGACTTTGGTCATGTGTGGTGACTACATCTGAATAGCCAAGTACTTTCACACCTTCCTCTTACCCATCGCCTTCCCTCTCCACTAACTTCAGCCTCATTATGACATCCCCCATTGGGGATGCCATCGTCTTATTGGCTCCAGACTGTTGGGAGCAAAGAAATTTTAAAAAAAATACATAACGCAAACATGGCGAAAGTTTGAAATTTAATTACCGATTTATTTTTTTCTTATAAACTTTATTTTCCAATTTATACGACTAAAAGCGCATTTAGTTATTATTATCAATGTTTTTGTCACTTAGCGTATAAAAATAATATTTTTTTCAAATTGGTGAACGGGTTCGGCGGATTGCTGTTTTATAGAATTATTTCAAATTCTACGGGAGCATCTCTGGTAAACTTTTAAATGCAAAGAGAAAGTTCGGTGTTCTCTCTTTCTAAACGTATTTTATTATCAATTCTGATCATAGTGGAAAAGGAGATAGAACGAGTTTTATTAGTAGGTATTATTTTGTGACAGATATAACCGAGTGGTTATTTTTAGATAACCAGATATAACCGAGTGGTTATTTTTAGTTCGTTTTCCGACATCTATATTTACAAAACCATTAGTAAACCCGATTATTCTATGTGATTATTTGGCACACGAAGAAAACTTACCTTGCTAAATTATTAAAAATCTGTTCAAATTATTCGTATTCATGTTAAAAACAGGACTGCAGGCCGTAAAGAAAAAATCGACAGATTTCTTAAAAAACTATCAGTAAAACACGAATATTATGAGGATGTCTATTAAAATTACAAAAATTCTAATATTTTTTTGCATTTCGTCATTATATTTATCAGGGTAAGCACAGCTGCATGAACACGTGTTGTGTATATTCTGAATGTACTCGTATTTTATTATGAAATGGAAGGCCATCGCGTTTTTAACAGGATTTTGATAAATCAGTAATATCATTTTTCTCCGTGCAGCTACGACTTTTTGTGTTTATGCACATTTTGTGTTTACGTGCAGCAACGACTTTTTGAGTTTATGGGATAGTTTCCTTGGTTCGTTTTGCCTATCCCTAAAATGCAGATTGAATCATTTTCCTCTCGGCAATAATCATTCAGCCTTGATTCAGCCAGTGATTTTCGAATCAAGGAGAATTCAAATCATTATCTATAAACATAATATTGCGTACTCAGCACTCCTGTTTTGAAAGACATTTTTCTAGGACATTATATATTTTGCACAAAGTGTGTAAAAACTTCACAATTTTCTCCGATTACAGAGGTTTGTTGTACAGTCAATGTGCACTTTGGATTAAATATAGTAACTCTAACATCTTTTTGCCAGAGTAATTGCATGATGACATCGGCGTGCCATTCGGGGCTCTAATTTCATAGAAGTGGCTATGAAATGATGGTATTATTGGTTCTGTTGTGCCTTTGTACAGAAATAGTTCTTTTGTGAACAGTTGCTTCAAGGCTGACAAATTTAATCGACTATTATCACCATTCAATCTCGAAGCTCATACGTAGTGTTTTAGAAATATTTGTAACAGAAGCCACCATCAATATTTATTAATATTAATTGATTGTGCCTTTATTGCCGGGTTCCTTAAATGAATCTCATTGCAAGTGGATACGCAGATGTGTTTTTCTATCTGATTGATTTTCAAATGGTGGAATTGAATTGCATATCTGCATAAATTAAGAACGAAATTAGATTTTTAAAGTCCACGAGGCTATTTATCAAATCCATCTTGCGTGGGAGTGTGTAATTGACAGTCGAATGTATTTTGTTTTGGTAACAGACGGCAGTCGGTAGTAACTTCGCACGGGGTAATTTAAAAGAATATTCGCCAATAAAAGATATGTTTTATGAAGCTGCCACTAGCAGCCAGCACCCGGCAGCAGCGACCGAGGTCCAGCATCTCGCATCTTGCGTCTTCGGTGTTTAATGTCCATCGAGCACCTTTAATAAAATCGATAAATTCCGCCGGGCCACTGTCAAAATAAAACAAAAATTGTTTCCCGACAACGATACGCATGGTCCGGAGAGGTTTTTAGCTACCGGCGTTTTGTGGGTCACGCCTCTACCCCCATTGGATTCGCTGCTATCACTACTCCTTTTTATTCAACTTTTATAAAATATAATCACTGACTATAGGTACTTTTTAGGTTCCATGATAACTCATCAAAATGAAAATACAACACACTTATAAAAAGTGTTATAAAGTTATGAAAAATGATGAAAAAAAATCTAGGTTAAATAGGTTACATTGTTACTATTTAACCTTGTTTTGTTTCATCACTTTTAATGACTTTATAACACTTTTTATAGGTGTGTTGAATTGTCATTTTGAGAACATTTCGTTGAATTGAGTTATCTGGTCACCTACTTTTTATATTTACTCACTTTCATATTATTTTGAACAATGTTTGTATTTTTATCGAAATCACTTTTTAATTTTCTAATCAGCATATTTTTGAACACAATATTTGTACGAAACATTATATTTTGAATTAATCGGTGTTTTATATATATATTTTACATTAATCCCACACAGAAGGCCCTGAGGAAAATAATTTCATGTTGTTTTTAATTTTATTTACAAACCTCATGTAAAAGCCCAATAGGGCGTTTATAAATAGAATAATAAACATTTTCATTCCAGCATGATAGAGGTGGTGTTTCACAAAAGAGAATTACACAAATCAACTCCTCTAGTTATATTTTTCGAGTTTATAATTTAGAACAAATATTTCTCCCCAATTTTTTTTTAAAGCACTGATGTAAAAAAGTCACGACATTGTAAACTAATGTCATTTTAGATTTGGAGTAGGTATCTTCTAAACGAACCTATAATGGCCCTTTCGTTTCAATAGGAATCCGAACTTTGGCTGCTAGCATGACAGGATGACAGGCCGCTGAAGGGGCGCGCCATCCTCTGTCCAGCCGGTCCGGGCCCGCAGTAATTTAATTCGGAAGGCGGTGGACTGTAATCTACCAGTCCCCCGCACCCCTGTCCCGCCCCCGCCCCCGCCCCCCGCCCATGGCAGCCTCCGCCCTACCCGCGGGCTATTGCGCCCATCGCTCAGCCACAAACATAACGCCAACTATCCAGCCGATACATCAGCTATCCCGGCCACACCGTCAAAAACCCCCGTCAATTAATTTCTCATCGTATTAAATCCTTTTACCATTTTGGTTATCGGCATCTAAATACTCGTCCCTCTCTCGCTCCCGGCTGCTGCCTCCCTCGCTCGACAAATCGTACGGCATTCCGCTGATCTTATCCGATTCTTATCCAACGGTTGCTTTTTATAATCGATCTAATTACATATCTGCTTAATCTGTCTGCACGCTCCGTTAGTCGACATCTGACTCGGTGTGATAAAACAATTGGTGGAAGCACCATACTAACTGAACCGCTGGCACGGATCACCGGAATCCGAGCAATGGGCGTCCCTAAACTGCCACGTTTCCATTATTCCTGCAAATGACATATCGTCCCTGCTCTGCCAGTAAACCGTAATCCCAAGAAGTTTATCCTAAAAGATCGATTCAACTAATTATCTATATAAATGGCTTCTGTTAACCTGAAAAGGTTTGACTCGCATAAACTTGTGGGAAACAATATAAAGCACATCAATTCTCCTGAGATTTGAATAATACATCTCCACGCAATGCTTGCGTTATGTAAATACAGGAAGAATGTCAACAAAGTGATGCTTCCCGCGTCAAGAATAGACCCTAGGAAACGAGATATGTGATGCGATGTGACTAGATCAGATATTATAACTATTTACGATAATGAATTATGTATTGTTTATGAATTCGGTGTTTGTTTACTCCGGCAGAAGCCGCTACTGTGTCGGGTCGTCACTGGGAGAGTCGTAACAGATCAGTTGTTGAGTTTGGAATAAATCAAAATTCAAATTTTAGACTAGCTCGTCCATGGGAGCAATAAATAGTCAATGGACTCCACGACTCGAACAAATCAAACGTCAGATCGGCGATTATATCAACTCCTGTCTTCGCCGGTTGGTAATGTTCCATCGCGTGTTCATGGTGTTACTATTTTATTTTTCGCAATGGATAATGGAAAGGCCCGTAAGACCAGCAGTAAGCCTAAGACTAGGGCAGAAGAACTGTGTTATCACAGACTATTGAAAGCATATATATTATTCAATATAAACTAAATCAAACATTCATTACGCATGAATCAAATACATAGGTTCCGATTTATGGTCATAACATAATAATCTATGATGATACTATAACTTCAGACTATCATAATTATGAATGTTTCTAGCATTCATTAAATGGTATCAACTGAGATATCTAATGTAACTTTTGGCCAAATGAATTTTAGATACTCGGCAACAAAGCTATACAATGCACTTCCACTGGACAAAACACAAATTATTCGAAAGATTAATTTGACACCAAGCCATGGGTCGTCAACCAAGACAGATCAAACATCTACGATTTTATTGAAACCTGTTTATTAGTATGAATTTCCAATAGTACGATGCTGACTGTATTTTATTTTAAATGTAATATTTTTTTATTAATGACTATTTTATAAGAAGTAGCTTTTTCACAGTCCTCCTCAATAGGTATTCCTGTTCCGAGACGGAGTGAATGTTGTTGTACAGGTACATTCTCGGGTATTTCGCAATTTAGGAGCAAACATTAGATTAAAGATATATTTCCCAAAAACTGTTCGTTTATGAATTGTTAAATAGACATAAGTAAATCGTTCATGTAAATAGCACCAAGAAGTGTTGAGATACAATCGTACATTTAGTGTTAATACCGGTGCATTACAGAACAGTGTTATCAGCATCACACACCGAATTTAGTTTTAATTTGCCAAGAACACTGTGTACATTTGACTATATTATTTAGTTCCCAAGAGAATGTGTTGAATGAATAATTGAGTAGGTGCCGATAAGTAGATGTATCTACATCGTGTTGTCGAATACAAATTTGTCTCTGTTAACATACATTAACTTTATCGTCATCCATTTGAATACGTTAACATAAAAATACTGAAAAAACGCCGTGATACCATTTTAAATCTCTCATGAATAATTCGTGTTAACGTTCTACATCCTTACTTATATTTTATGTGGTCCATTTCAAACGTCTGAAGCGGAATGGCTTCCGTTAGATCAGAGAAATAATATATCACCTATTTTTTTTATATCTAAACCAAATCGATTCTAAGAAACAGAATTCATTAGAATCACTAACGTTTACGTTTAACATTAACATCAACATTAACATAAACCCTTTTTGTATGAAATCGACGACTCGATCTAACTATGTTAATGGTTGCCTTTTGTCTTTAAAGAATGCTCTGCTGTCAAACATGGTTCCTAGTTGTCATTCCCCAATAAAATCACATGGCAAAGTCAATTTAAAATCAATTCATCAATGAAGAACACCCTTAAAAATAAGAATCGATTGAATAATCCTTTCCCTCTTAGCCCTTGAAAGGCGCTTCAAATAACACTATGGATTTTGAACAAAGGGCTGCAATGAGACGCCGTTCATCAAATCAGATCACATGTCAATAAGTACAACGGCGTCGCATATAATTAATCGTGAAATAAATGTGTTTATTAGCGCGCGGTACGGGTGGGGTGTAGCGACGCCGGCGCCATCGCTTCTAGAGCGGGCGTCGAGAGCGTCGCGTGTCAGTTTTGTTTTTGTTTTTACGTCTGCTCAGTTATGAGTTTTGAACCAGATTTGACAGACGCAGTGATCCGGAGCGCCGATTGGATGCGAGAACGTGACATTGAATAAAGCCTAGAAAATAAACAATAAACTGCCTCGCGGAAACTTGAAAGAAGCGCCCGCCACCCCTTGTTATTCTATTATATAGCGATATGGATAAGAATAGATTACCTTTTAAACAAATTGCCTACGTAATGTTCTCAATCATTTAGTCAAAATTTTATTAGAATTATTATTTAGAAAATATATTTATAGAAACCAATATCTTACTTTTCTTGCTTGTGTTATAAGATTTACATTTTACACTTGAAAAATCCCAGTGAACCTGGTATATATTGCACTGAATTCTCCAAATTAACGACGATAAATAACAATAAAAATGATACTCGCAAGTTGTGTATGGATCATGACTTAAAAAGCCCTGGACAGAACATTAGTTCGATTTTGTATGAATGACATTGAAGCCAAATTTATGGTGAGGGGAAATTGCGTGGCAGCCATCTTGTATGATTAACTCTTGAACTGATTTGTATGCAGTACGTAATGAACTATTATTATTATTTTATTTTCGGGTTGTTATTGCAGTTATGACGGCTTATGATTTTTGGGGTATTTGATGAGATAAGAAATGGGAAACGTCATTAAAAAATTAAAGTAATTTTTGGCATTTACCATGCATCTTCCCCCTCACCCCGCGGCTTCAAATTGCTCCACCCGGGGCATATTAGGCCCATGGTACGGGTAAGTCACTGAATGTAATTACAATATCAGTGACATTTATTTAAATAATAATATTGTTACAATAATAAACACATCTACACAATAGTATAAGTGGTCTGTTTTTTAAGGACTAAAAAAATAACTTTAGTAAATCTGTTAAGACTTGTATCGAGTTGTTTGGCGGGGACACTGCGTAAAGGTTAGTTAGTTATTTAGTTACTTCAAGACATCCCTTCTTTAATATAATTATTGTGCATTTGTTATTCGAAACGCCGGTCGCGGTTGCTTTGTTCCTTTCCCGTAATTCGTGGCTCGGCTCGCAGAAATATTGTCATTTGAAATAAACAAGTTTTTTTTATTATATACGTTTATGCCCAGGGCCGGCCCTGAACCAAACAGCGCAATGCGCGAGTAAAATTTTGGAGCTCCTTATCAAAAGCCGGACCCGCCTAGGTATGTGATAAATGTAATCAATAATTTTCTAATGATTTGTATTTTTGTGTAGCGCCGTTTTCACGAAAAATAATCTCAAGGGCGATGTTTTTGGACTGTTAGGAGTGTTAGGTGTCTGGTATATCAGCGCCTTGCACGGAGAAAAATGAGTATAGATAATTTATTAAGAATCTCTTTAAATTATTCGTAATCCGGTTAAACACGGGATTTCGGGCCTTTAACGATTGAATTGACAGGTTTCTTGATAAAGTTTTAGCAAAACACGAATGTGTTAACAACTTGTCGGAACATGTGTTCATAAAAATTCTAATATTTTCGCATTTCGTCATTATATATTATTAAGACAAATGCAGGTGCATGAACACGTCTTCCGATATATAAGGAATTTACTAAAAGTTTATCAGAAAACGGCCACCAACCCCGTTTTTAACGTGATCACCAATATTTTGAAGAGATTTTTAATAAATTAACAATACTCATTTTTCTCCGTGTGACAATTCGGCGCCCAGAGCGGACTTCTCCAATTTCACCCGCGGAGGTTCGGCCCTGTCTATGCCTTAATGATAAAGTTAGTTTTGATTGTTTTAATATTATATTATCTTTGAATGTTTGTAATATTGAGCATTATACAGGGTTTTCCAATAAGAAGTGTTATTTTGAATGGCCCGCTATTTCGGTATATGTCACTTTTGAAGCTGTCATTTTTTGACATTTGACAAGTAGAAACTACGCCATAAAAATGGAACGATACATGCTTCAACAACGCATTTAAAATTATTAAAATTCACTTGAGTGAATCAAATTCAAATCATCTTAAGTGATGAGACCCATTTCCACCTCGTTGACTTCGTCAACAAGCAAAATTGTCGCATCTTGGGCTCGGAAAACCCAAGAGTTATTTTTGTTGTTTGTTTTTGGGGTGTTATGCCGTGTTGCGCTAACTCCTTCTTTAGCCGACGTTTCGGACAGCGTTGCAGTGTCCATCATCAGGGCAGATCCGGTAGATCCGAAGATGTGTAAAAAGCTGTCCGAAACGTCGCACAGAGTCGTATTTGCACGATCTACGCGGCCAAAAGTCCCAATCTCAAAATAACAATACTATTCATAAAAACCGGTTCCCCGAACAAAGGACTAACCCGTGAACAGAACCCGTCCCTGTTCTACCTTGTATTGCGCACCACGCACCAGTGTTGCCAAACGTACGAGGTTCCTCGTACAAATACGAGATTTGTGGCCTTCCGTACGAGGTACGAGGAGACTATCAACCTCGTACAATTATTTACGAGATTTTGATAATACCTATGGCTATACGAACATTTTACATCACTATTATATAACAGTAAAAACTAGTGCCATCTATCAGAACTTGTAGGAACTTCTTACACCAAAAATTACATTGCCGTATTTGCGCGATGATTGTCTATGGTAGTTATCCCATCAACCGAGAAATCCCCGAATAATAAAATTATTGAAATCCCTGAATAATAAAACAGTTCGTTCGTTCTTCGCACCCCCCCCCCCCCCCCGAAGCGGGTTTTGTTTGCCAAGATCAAGGTTTGCGAAATGTAGGGAAATTTCGCCTCGAAATCTGGGGAAATAATTATTTTGGGCATACCATCCCTGGTACGAGGTTTGAAAGTCAAAGTACGAGATTTTTAGCTGCATCCGTACGAGGGAATTTTTTTTACGGTTGGCAACCCTGCCACGCACCCGTAGTGTCAGTCGGAATTGAACCATTTCACCTAGTGCACGTATCTGTTCTCGGCGACGCGCTTTATTATACGAACTTCCCAAGTTATTTTTTATGTTAACAAGTTATTGTTACAAATTGAAAGTGATGGATTCTAATGAAGAAGGTATGAAACTTACAAATTACATTATAAAAGTCATGGTAAACTACAAAACAACATTATTATTTCAACTTATAAAAAATGTCTTTTTCGTACCCTGATTTCCTTCAATATTTTTCTTTACTAGTGTTTTTGTTCATGTATAGGGGTAGATCGGGCTATGGTTATTATTACAGGTTGTTATTTGATCCTTTTCCTTATAACTAGTATCAAAATCGTGTCCGGAAACTTCCGGATAAATATAGTTTTGAGGCGTTAAAGATATGTAGCGAAATTTCGTATAAAATTGGAAATGTTTGTTAGTGTCTTTTAACTTAATGTATGTTTGTTTTAGGTTCAGAGGGTGCATTAGGAGTAAAGATTGTGACTCGACAATACTTATTCGACCGCATGAAGAAGGAAAATTTGCCTAGTTTAGATGCAAATCTAAACTATCTAAAAGATCAACTTTTGTCATGTGAAAATTATAATGAAGACCAAATTATTAAATTGAAACGTGGTTTTGCCTTTTTAAAATCAGAACTGAAACAAAAGTGGGTCAAAGCTCATTATAAAGAAGCTAATTTTCTAAAATACAACCAATCTTGGCTAGAAGGTACTTTTGAAATACCTGTAGTTGAGACACAAAAACGGCCAGGTCGGCCATCCAAGTCGTTCGAAGACTTAAGTGAGAGGAGCATTTAGCCTATAAACTCCAAGTACAAAAATACAGTTAAAGGAAATCGAAGGAGGAGAAAGACCTAGAAGAGCAAACCAAGAAAGAGATACAAAGAAGGTTTCGCAATGAAACAGGGCTAATAATAGATATGCCTAAGTCCGATTTCGGCAATTCCAATGATGACAATACCAGCAGAAGGTTCTTTGAGGACCCCAAATTAGCTGCGAAAATAACTGGCATCAGCTATGAGCTAATTTACAGACTAAAAGTCATATTGCAAGCAATTTCAATCGTATTCAAAATTGATCCCGTAAAGTATGAAAAATATGCTTCAGAAACTGCTCGCGTTTATGTGGACCTATATGATTGGCACCCTATGACGCCAACAATGCACAAGCTTTTAGTTCATGGCGCAGTCATCATTGAAAAGGCATTATTACCAATCGGACAGCTTTCCGAGGAAGCAGCTGAGGCTCGCAACAAACATTTTAGATGTTACCGCCAAGATTATGCGAGGAAATTTTCAAGGGAAAGCTGTAATCAGGATATTTTTCATCGCCTTCTACTTACTTCTGATCCTATGCTAAGTAGCATGCGGACTGTAAAAAAAGGAAATCTGGAACATTTTTACCTGAAACTTTGGCCATGTTTGCACCTGCAGACCCCAATATATCAGAAAGTTCATCGGAGAGTGATGAAGAATGCCATTAAACTATCCTTTTTATTGTTATTTCCCTTTGTACAGACCGAAAATTGTACTTGTAAAAATATATATAAAGTATATAATCTTGAATATATATATATATAATTATTGTGAAAAATTGTTTTTTTAATTTATTTACATTGTTTAGATACCAATTCAGTATAAACATAGTTTTGGCCGCGTAGATCGTACAAATACGATTCTGTGCGTCGGTTAAAGAAGGAGTTAGCGCAACACGGCATAACACCCCAAAAACAAACAACAAAAATGCTTATGGCCGTGAGAATCTAAAAACTTACCCCAAGAGTTATTGTTGAAAAGCCTCTCTATTTTCAACGTGTGACTGTTTGGTGCGGTTTATGGTCCGGCGAAGTCATTGGATCTTACTTTTTCGAAAATGAGGCTGGAGCAACAGTTACGATGAATGGATTGCGCTATCGAGAGATGATTAATGATTTTTTATGGCCGGAATTGGATGGTATTAATTTGAACAACGTTTACTTTCAACAAGACGGCGCTACGTGCCACACGAGCAACGAAACCATTGATCTTTTACGATTGAATATCAAAATAACACCTCTTATTGGAAAACCCTGTATATCAATTTTTTGACAAATTTTGCTGATTGAGATTTTTCAGTAGAAATTACCTTTAAAAGCTTTACATCATCCGATAAATTTTTCAGTCTAAATTAAAAAGTGTACTTACACGATTTAATAAATATGCCTATTTACTAATTCGCTTAATAAGCTCACATAAATATTTGTCCATTTCATTTCATAGCATGTTGTTGAATAATCAATTGGGTTGATAACAGTTTAACTCGAAGTAAAAACTATTCAAGAACTAAATAAAAAGAGTTTTTATTAAACACTTCGCAGTAAAACTTCAACCAGTGAAACTATGCCTTTGTGTGAAAAGAATAAATAATCTGTAAAAGTAATCAAAGCCGTTACCATGGTTACTACTGACCAGTGACCTTATATTTCAACAGGTGCAATTAAGAAATCGTAGGTAGTATCTCTATTTGTAGATAAAATCCATCCCACGATCGTTTATGTGTGAAAGTACTTGGCTAAAAAAGTTCTTAAAATCTGTAATGGACTATATCAAATATGTAAAGGACATTAATGTAATCTAAAAAAACTATTTCAAAATGAATGCTTAGGTACATTAGATGAAAGAAATTTAAAGAACAAGGTAAGGTTATGTAAATAAGATGATTAATATCATTGACAAAGCCAAGGGTGCCGATTTAATTTAAGGAGTGTGATTAGATGCAAGATTTGACAAATTTGAACGTCAGCTTCGGGACTAAGGATCATGTAGAGATCTGGTATCTCCGCGCGCAGCGGCCGAAATCTCGCATCTCCTGCCTGCCTACCTGCAGTGCCCACTACCTCACTCACTACCTGGCTAGTGGCTAGTAGCAGTGGCTCCTGGACCCAGAGAAATTAATGTCTCCGAGGCTGATTCCTGTAAACACGTCTTATCGGCCAGTCCCCATCTCCTGAAAGTCTGCTGCGGCTGCGGCTTCGGCTTCGATTTGGATTACGTAAGTTTTGAGAGTGGGTGTTGCAGTGTAACGATGGCAAGCAAATTCTCACCTCGAGGAATCAATTTACGGTTTACTCCTTTTTGTTCTAGCAGTTACATTGGTAGAAAAAATTTAATTTCCCCAATCCACTGCAGTATTCCCACAGTCAGAATTATGCTATGCGATTCACAGTTTTTTGTCTAAGCCGACGCAACTTGACGTGGGTGTGTCTTTTTTTTAATTTTTAGCTTTTTTCTGATTATTATTAATAATTCAATTTTTTTATTAAATTAAAAACTTCAACTCAATTATCAATATTCACTGAAATCACAAGTAGGTAACTAAATTGATTTTTTTAAAAGCTTATTTTTTGTTACTTCACTAATTTTAAATGTACAGATTATTATCATTAACCCATTTAATTAACTTAATAATGATACTATTATACTGTACCTACATGCTACATTGAATAAAATCATCTATGATTGATTTTATTTAAAATTATACGTTACAGAAAAAATCTAAAATATCTTCAGTGATCAAAAAAATCATTGTTTCTACAACATAATATGAAATGACTAGATTATTATTATTTTCATTATACGTTCATTTTAATAGTTTACGTCAAAGAAACCAATGACGATTAATTTGATTAAATAAACCATTGATTTTGATTTTTACAAGTAGATTTATTTTCGAAGAAGGGAAAAAATTGTGAGATTTCATCGAACTTTATTACATTCACTGAATATTGGCATTAGTTTTATATTTAGTGTTTTCAATGCTCATGCATAAAGTTAGACTTTTGTTTTGATTTAGTTTTCCAGGTTGTCTCGAAAACTCACCCATTATCTATCTACATTGTTTTTCAATTCAATGCCGATAACTCGGCGTTTATTTTTATATAAATTTAACATTTTACCATAATGTTTTTTTTTTTTTTAATTTAATTATATCCTTTACATTACCTACCTCGTTAAATATTTCATTGCCATATTATTGACAGATTTGGGAAATTTTTTTTTTTTTTTTTTTTTTTTTTTTTTTTTTTTTTTTTTTTATTTTTTTTTTTTTTATATATTCAATAATATTATTATTGGGTTTATAAAAACAGTTTATTTTTAAACAAGTTCTGCTGTGTAATTATTATTACGCGTGACAGCTGTTTCGCCCTCTGAAGGCATTATCAAACTGTTGCCTGTTATTATTGCCATTATCAAACTGTTGCTCTGAAGGCATTATCAAACAAATGCCTTCAGAGGGCGAAACAGCTGTCACGCGTAATAATAATTACACAGCAGAACTTGTTTAAAAATAAACTGTTTTTATAAACCCAATAATAATATTATTGAATATATAAAAAAATAAAAAATAAAATGGAGTTCTACAAATTAAACTTAATAACAATAAAAAAAAAGATTTGGGAAATGTTAAATTTAGATAAATATTGATGGAGAAGAATTACAAATGTATGTAGTTTGTAAAAGAAGAAAATAATAATAATTTTTATTCCAGGATATGGGGTGGTTAGTGCAATCCCACACGTCCCATATATAAACATATTTTTTGTATGTGAAACGGTATGTGAAAAATGAAAAAATATATGAAGATGAATAAATTAACAACAGAGTAATTAACAACTATGCAGGGCGTGGTCTTGAGTGAGCTTGGGCCCAGCGCTCACTCAGGAGTGGCGTTTGGTGCTGGTAGGCTGCGTCACCAACGTTTTGGCGGAGGCCATTAGCCGCATCCTGGCTCCAGTGACCCGGTGTTTCATCAGGCCGGCAAATCCATTTAGTCCTAATTCCGTGAACATTGTCGATGCGCTGCTGTATCTTCGGTATCCAAATATGATTCTACTGGCGTCATTATATTGAATTCGGAGTCATTCCATCGAGCAAGTTCGGTAGTGACACCATGTCTCATACCTATACAGGCCAGTACAGAATGCGTTTATGCAACAGTATTTTTTTAACGGTATTGCTGCATTTGCAAAATCTGCGGGCAATCATATTAGACACTATGCTTAGGCTTCTCCTTTGTCGTTCGATATCGCCATCGTCCGATAGGTCTTGATTAATAATGTGCCCCAAGTACTTTACGTTCGAACATGTATTTATTCTTGCCTCGTTAAGGTATACGGGGAGCATCTTACATACTTGCATCTGGATTTTTTCCGTGGTGGTTTCCAATTCCGTCTTCTTCAGGTTATACATGATATTATGCTGTTTTCCATATTCTTCACAAATGTTTAGAAGTAATCTTAATCCCTTGATCGACGGAGCTAGGAGGATCATTTCAAACCGTTCATTTTAGACATGGTTAATAAGACGACGATTAGGATATATATAAATAAATAAAATCACATACAGGGAAAATGCAATACAGCTCTATAAGAAAGGCATAAAGATAACAAGTTCTATAACATAAGGTCTTCAATTTACTTGTGATTTTATTGTTTATTACTGCTAAATTGTATTTTCCTAAAAAAATATTTTCTTTCTATTTTTCTTTCTTACATTTATATGTTATATTTTAATTTTATTTTATATTTTACATGTACCTACCTGGAATTATGTACACGCAACCTGCCAATTTGACTGTCCTAAAACGGGAAACTTCCTAGTTGGACAGTCAAAGCTTCCTTTTATATTTGTATATCTTGTATGTAATAAATGTAATAATAATAAATAAAATAAATAAATAAATAAAATCTCTTATCATTAGCAATAGCCATTCAGCGATGTTTTTCTTAAAGGGATACATATTTATTTATTTATTACACGCCCTAGTGGGCTTTTCTTTAAAAAAAATACAAGCATTTTGTATCAGAGTAAACATATAAAAATTAATACAATAAAGAAGAATGTAAATATAATGGCAAAAATGGATCCTCACGCATATAATTGAGTTTAAAAGATTCAACAAAACAAAATAGTAGAAGCGGAGAAGTTATATGGGTACATAGGTCTATTTGTGTCTAGAAGAATAAAAGTGATAGAATATACAACATTTATACCGATTAGTTTTCAAATGAAATATATCACCCAGATCAGAATATTTGTTTCCGAGATTGTGAAGTCTCGGAATCGGAGAATTTTGGTAAGCTAGTGTCCTGGTGTTATTGAAGTAAAAAGGTAAGAAATGTCGGCATGATTTTTTGGGAACATGGATATTGATACATTGAAGTAATTCGGGACAGTCAATTTTAAAATGTAGTATTATTTGTAACAGTATTAAATCTGTGCTAATTCTTCTTTCTGGAAGTTTCAATAGAGACATTTTATCCAAGAGGTAATTGTAATTTATGTTTTGTATAGGAATATGCAATTTATAATTTATAAACTTTAGAAACCTCCGTTGAATCTTTTCAATGTTATCTGAATGAATATTGAAAAATGGAGACCATAACGTAGAGTTATACTCAAGTTGGCATCTGACAAGGGTTTTACATAACATAACAAATGTTCCTAAATTATTGAAATCTTTTGCAGCTCTCAAAATAAAGCCAATAGTCTTTAGGGCCTTGTTGTAATGCCTAGATCAATAATTTTAGTAACACAAATTAAATTTTCATCATTTAATGAATATTGAAAAAATAGGATTATTTATTTTGGAAAAATTAATGAACTGGCATTTATTTATGTTTAATGCTAATTTGTTGATTGAGCACCATTCAAAAAGATATCTCAAGTTAGTTTGAAGTGTAATACAATCATTAATGTGGTTAATCTCTTTATAAAGTTTCATGTCATCGGCAAACAGTAGAACGTTATATCAGTAAATACATCAACAATGTCGTTTATGAATATTATAAACAAAATGGGCCCTAGATGAGAGCCTTGCGGCACTCCACTTGTCGCCATAAATTCGTATGGATTCGTGCCATTTATTCTCACACAAAGACTTCTTTTGAACAAATAACTAGTAAACCAATTTAGTAAATTACCGTAAATTCCAAGATTAGCTAATTTATTGATTAATATTTTGTGACACACCTTGTCAAATGCCTTGCTGAAGTCAGTGTATACTGAGTCTACCTGGCACCTGTTTGCTAAGGATGTAGATATAAAATTTTCGTATATTAGTAAATTGGTTAATGTAGATTTATTTGAACAAAAGCCATGTTGGTAGGGAGTTATAATTTTTTTTATGTTTGTAGATATTTTATCAAGTACTAATCAAGTAAGTATATATTAGTTATATCTACGGTCTGTAGTGGCAGTTTATTGTATGCGTGTTGTATACATTATTAATATAAAGAAGATTGCCTGTGGGCTTGTCGTTTTATGAAAAATCAACATTTTTGTTTAAAAATTGATGAAATTTGGCACACATGACCTTCGAAACAAGATAATGTCATTTTCTACGTGAGCTTTCGAAAAACCACCCAATTCCATTTTCCCACCCTTTGAGGCAGAATAAAGCCCGGGTAACGCTGGGTATTTCAGCTAGTTCCCCATAAGGTAGGTGACACATTACGCTATACGCATCATGGCTTGGCGTATTTGGCGTATATGACTACCAATGGGAATATATGGCGTGCGATATGTTGAAATATAGCGCGTTTATATCGTGGTCTGTCACAGGCTTAAAGGTAAACTATTCTCCGCATTTCTCTTATCCCCCTCCGCACCCCCGCCAATCCTCGCCCGGCCGCGTCTCCTGGTCCATCCGTCTATTTGTTTATGAGTCCGGATCACATCCCCGAACGCGTTCAGCGCTGCATTCATCGTGCCTCTTTAAGTGAAATTAATTATGGCCATCGTGTTTGGCGATTGTGTTTGGTCCCTGAAATATGTTCATCATTTCAGAATGCCTTTTTTTTTCAAGATGATATCTGATAAGAAGCTGGATAGATTCATCACATGAAAGTGGGATAAAAACTAAAATACTTGTGAACAATGAGTCCTTAAGTAATTTAGTCAAAGGAACGGAAAATTAAAATAATATTGGGAGATTTCAGATATATTATTGTTCGGAAAATAATGACATGGGTAGGTATATGTAGATTTTTTTTGGTTGCTAGGTAAGTACATGATATTATCATAAACACTCTAAAATGCTAAGAATTAGGGTTAACATTGAATTGAACCTCTACCCCTATCTATATATAGGTACAGTATATTAAGGTATGTACTTGACTTACAATACCAATGTTTTTTGTTTTAAAAACGTACAAAAAAATATTCTTGCACGTGTCATCACTGATCACTCAGACGAGTAACTGTACAATACCTACTGATTTTCTATGCATTTAGTTGGAAAAAATAAAACCCATCGAAAATGTCATCGGAGATCCAAATTTAATTTTTTACTCCAAATAATGTCAGGAATCACTGGATAAAGTAAGTCAAGTACATCTTTTAACACCCTGTATATGTTTTAGGGTTTTGGGTTTTGTTCATTTTACAATCTAATTCAGTGGCTTGCATTGCTCCACGACCAATGAATGGGTAGGTTGCAGTTTTTTCGACGGTTCATTTGACATTTAATATTTTTGTGACCTTGTAAAAAAAATATTTCAATTTCATTTTATGTCTCCTGTAAAAATCTGACAAATATCTGTTTTCTTTCATAAATTTGAGTTTTCATGTCACAAAATTTCCTTAAATAATAATAATGTGTTTATTCCGGAATGTGGGGAGGTTTCTGCGATCCTACACACCCCATAAAGCATAAACAACCTTGTTGTATTTTATTTTATTTGGTTTTACGCCCAGCCGGGCTTTTATATGGATTTTAAGAACAGAATATACCTAGTGAGCTATCGAAAATTATACAAAAAAACATTAAAGCATGATATAAAAGTAAACTGATAAACTGAATACGAAACAATATTAATAATAGTAAAAGACGTAACAGTAACATATAATAATATAGAAACTAGAAAATACTACATATAAGACAAATCACTAAAACTACGTTACCAACGTGACTATAATTTGTAGGATTCATCAAAGTGCAGGTATAGTTTACGCTTAATTCTATAAATGGAGTAAATCAATATATCAAAAGTAACCCCAAACGTATTGTCCAAAGCATGCATCCTATTGGTTAGTGAGTGTGTCTGATAATTGGTTGTTTATGTATTGCAGAAGAATGTTACATTTTGTCTTGTGTTCCTAGTGGGCCCTTGGAATTTAATAGTGAAAACGATGGCAGGACTTTCAATTAAGTTGTTAATGACTCTGTTTCACACATCCAGGTCTGACATAATTCTACTGTTATTAAATTTAGTTGCTTCATCAAACTGACATAAATAATCTATACCTAATTATATTCCACTACACTTCTGACTAATGAAAATATAGGTTTCTCATACAATCTAAGGAATTAAAATCAGTAAAAGTTCTGCAAAGGAAGCCAAGCATCTTTAAAGACTTATCAGTTATATGGTTAATGATTAATAATTTAATATAAATATTTTTATTTTTTTTTAAACTTCCGATTTTATTGTCCGGGTTAAATCTTCCCCATAGGAAAAACTAAACCCTTCCACACACTTTTCCACAAATGATCATCTAGTCAATCAACATTATGTAAGTGCATTATATAAGCAAAATAAATACAAAACAATACAAGAACAACACGTCAACTCACCAGAGATCAAATGGGAAAATAATTCACCGACTCCAGATATTCTCATATCAGAGGGTTCGGCTCGGTAGAACTTCTAACAGGGCCTATAAATCCTACTGATCCCTCAAAATAAATATTTTAAAAATCTTTTGTTATCCTACATGTATTCAAAATGACCGACTTTTGCATCTTTATATATAATTTTTTTGATAGATCTAATAAGCCTAAATTTTTAATGAGAGAGCTAGGTATAATGCCAGTAGCCGAAATAACGAATGGTAATATTTTTATAGTCTGAGAATGCCAAATTATTTTTATTTCATTTCCTAAATCTGTGTATTTTCTTATTTTTTCATTAACAGATTTTTGAATATTACAGGAATTTGGAATAGCGACATCAATTATATAAGTTATTTTTTTTAATTTTGTCATGTAAAACTATATCGGGTCTATTATGACTAATTGTTCGGTCTGTTAGTATATTTTTATCATAATATATTTTATAAAATTCGTTTTCTAAAAATGAATTTGGTACGTATTCATAATATGGTACTTTATTACGGCAGTCAATCAAGTTATGTTTAATTACCAAATTTTGGTGAATTATTTTTAATGTATATTCATGAGTTTTGGAAAATCGTATTACTTAACATTTCTGAATCTTCAAAATTAAACCATTTTGTTCACACCATTTATGAAGTTGATCCAAGTTAGTCTGAAAATTTGGCAACCGTATATCTATTTATTTTTTGTATTTTTTTATATATTTTTAAGTCGTCAGGAAATAGCAAGGCTTCTACATCATTTAATTGGTCAACAATGTCATTGATGAATAGTAAGGAACATATTGGGCCGAGGTGGAACCCCTGTGGAACCCCACTTCAAATATGAAAATGATATTATCAATAATACACATATGCGTAAAAAGTAAGAATGTACCGGCCCAGCTTTTGTGAATTGAACGCCACTGATCAGATTCTAATAAGAATTCTTGGTTTTATTCTAATTTGTATATTATAAGCTAAGCTATATAAGCTAATTATATATGTATTTTGTAAGTTAAATAAAACTACCTTATTTTCTTATTTTTATTTTTGGATTAAATTATTGAGTATAACCTCAATTGTCCCGCTTTTTTTCTTCTAATTATAGTCGCATAAAAATATCAGTCGACCCATCGTAAAATGATGTCAAAGTCAAAACCATTTTATTTATCCATAAAACTTATTCCGGTAAATAGCAGTGGCGGTCCGAGAGTATTCAGTGAGCTAGAGTGGTAAGATGAACGATGAATATATATATTTATTTTTTAAATTGAGATTTGAAAAAAAATTGTTTTTTGGCCTCTAGAAAATTCCCACCACACTTCTCAAACTCAATAATATGTATTATAACCACGTCTTAAATCGGTTAAAATAATATTTTTAACACATATATTAATACGCATCATAGAAAAAGTAAAAAAAATTAAGATGCTCACCCAACTTATCTCTTATATTGTAAACATGAAAGTAATTTCCACAGTGTTATGAATTTAATCTACAAATAAAACATGAAAACTCCGACGGTAAATACAAGCTTTGGACAAAGATACTATCAATACCATGCTATAAAAGCATTCAACAGTCTAACACTAGAAAATAAAATTGAAAACCAAAATAAGTTCAAACACAAAATTACAAAATGGATTAAAGAACAAAAAAGTAATTATAACCAAAATTTTATTAAATAAAATAATAAAACCTACACGTAACACACTAACCAATATAAAACACACATCATTCACAAACACACAACATATTATATAAATATACCAATTTTAACTTTATTTAATTTTATTTCTTTTTATTTTGATTTTATTTTACTTTAATTTTATATCCATATTTTTACTTTAAATTTTTATTTATCTTGTGTTTTTTTTCTTCGCCAACATTATGTATATTTTTTTATGTATTATGTATATTTTTTGTATTATAAAATGGAGCCTCGGCACGGGTAAGCCACCCAGTGAGGCCAACATTACTGGATTGTACTATGAAATGTAAGATATTGTACCAAAATAAAAATAAAAATGTTAAGTAAAAAGTAATCTCTCCAATGTTATTAATTTATTGTTATGTATCTGTTTTACATTACCTACTTCATATGAACTAAACCTATCCATTTGACTGTCCTGAAACGGGAAATCTTCCCAGTTGGACAGTCAAAACTTAATTATTCTGTAATTGTATTTTTTAACTATTTAATAAATTAAAACAAAAATGGAAATGACAATTGCACAAAATAAAAACCTTTTTTTAAATATCTATTGGTCTTTTAGATATACTCGTATTCTTTGATAATTCATAAAATCAAAAGCTTCGGCGTGTTTTCCAGCATCTCATCTTCATGCCCCTCGATAGTTCAATAATAATAAAACAAAACGGAGAACCCTGACAACACCCAAAGGTACAAAATACAAAACGCCTGAATTATGGAATGCTGTTCAATTAATCACCGAGTACCTGTTTTACAAATATGCATTTATCATTGGCCTTTTATTGGCGGGGGCAGCCCGTGTCCCAGTGAGGCCCGGCCGCGGGGGGCCAGCGCCCCCAGCCCTTCGCGGGTAGGTACCCCCTTTGTATCCCCAGCTCATTTAGCCGGCTGGCAATATTGATATAGGTCCATCTTCATAATTTATCATCAGTGAATGTCCACGTTTTTATTTAAAATGTTAGAAATTGAGTGCCGATAAAGTGGATGCTACCCTTTTTTGACTTTATTGAGGAACACGTATTTTAATAAAACATACTAATTCCGGTTTTGGGTATTTCAGCGAGTGATTGAAACTCTTGTTCAGTAACTTGAATAAGTGTTGAATTTTATTATAATTTTTATAATTGGAACAGATCGAGTAAAGATTTCAGACAAGCGATAGAGTAGGTACCTACCTGTAATACAATATTTTAAAAGGAAAATAATTCTATTATCATGTCCAAAATTGGAACTAATGTGTTAAGAATTCAAACTATCTAATGTTTTTGTAATGGTCTGCGCTATTGGTCAAACATATTCACATATCGAAATTCTGTATTTAACCCATCCAGCGGTTTAGGGTCAAATATGACCAGACGTCCACATTTTATAATTTTTTCGAGTATTTTATCTTTTTTTCTATCATGCTAGAAATAATATTTCTTTGCAGTTTGTCTCAAATATTTATAATGAATGTCATTAATAAAATCTTAAAATAGTCAAAATGAATAAGTCATTTAGCGCGCCGCATGAATAAGTCATATATCATAAAAATCTTTAACTTTTTTAGGTTTAACTTTAAAAAATATTTTTTATTATTTGAACGAGATAAAAGTGAAATAACAATTTTCTTACAAATTCCCCAAACAAAACTAATGTGTTTTCGAAACATCGAGTTCTCTCAATATATTTACGATTGGAGTTAAAAATTAGGTAAAAATATTGTTAGCGTTTTTGACAAAAATTTTCACGTTTGATATTGAAATTTTATTATTTAGAAATAGTAAGTTTATTTGAAATGCGTACACCGGATAGATAATTTTATCTAGTTTCTAAAACAGCATTTGTTTGTAATAGGAAATAAGATGTATGTAGCGCATTTGAAATATACAGAGGACATTGCAAACTGAACAAATGTGTTGAAAGTACTGTCAAAAATCAATTTTCTTAACCTGCTTAAGGCGATGCCATACGTAGTAATGCAAAATCATGTGTTTTTGGTTTGAAAACTTCGTCGCCTAGAAATGTTTCAGATGCTTTAATTAAATACTGCGAGTAGAATACATCTTGGCATTTGAAATAATCGAGTATTTTTTAGATAAGTCTTTTTATAAGCCCAGAAAAAAATTCAAAATCTCCTACTTACGAACCCATTTTCGGTTATGATTTTATTGTATAATGTGGCAAATTAAGTCATCTATAAAATGATCGAAAAAAAATTAAATATTTATGCCTGAACATCCACAAAATAAAATAAAAGGCACTTTTTGGCCATGTTTTTTTCTTGCATAAATCAAAACAGGCGGATGGTGTTAAGCGGGAATTTAAACCTTATCGCCATCTACGTAAGGGTTGTTATTGATAGCTGCTCAATTTTAAATATTACACGATGTAGTGCATCGCCTTAAGGCCCAATGGAGTCGTATCTTTATCATGTAAATTAATGACAAAATTATAATTATATTAACTTTATTTTTTATTATTTATTGAGTTAGTTTATACATTTGAATATAAACTAATATAAACAAGATCATATTTCATTTTGTAATTTTACATATTTTTACAATGAATATAACATTTCTTTTTAAATACATTCATACTTCCTTCATTCTTCAGACTTTCAGGCATTTCATCATACATTTTTAGTCCTTTGTACATTAGGCAGTTCTGTGATTTTGTTTTTTTCATATGTGGCAATCTAATCCTATTTACATTTCTGGTTTCGTAATTATGAACATCTCTATTAAAAACAATTTCATCCTTAAAATATTTTGGCATTTGGTTGTTCATGATTTTATGTACAAAAATTAACACATTAAATAATAGTCTCTTTTTTATAGAAATCCAATTTAGCTGTTCTCTCATTTGATCTATGCTTGCGTATTTTCCTTTTCCTAGTATACATCTCATAGCTCTATTCTGTATAACATCTAGCTTGTTCAAGTTTCCTTCATTGGCCAAATACAACATAGTAGAGAAATAATCTAAATGTGGAGCAACTATAGTTTTATAAATCAGCTCTGTATTGTTTCCATTTAGTTTATTTCTTAATCTTCTAAGAAAATTGACTTTTTTAGATACCTTCTTTTGCACATATTCAAAATTTGCTGCGAAAGTTAGTTTTGAATCTAGTATCACATCCAGGTACTTAATTTCATTTACTTTTTCAATTTTTTCGTCATTAATTGTCAATTTTAACTGTGTGTTATGCGTTTTGTTGCCTATTTCCATATATTTTGTTTTGTTGACATTCAGTTTTAATTTGTTTAATTTCAGCCATTTCGCTATATTTTGTAGGTCTTCATTTAATTTATTGATTGCATCTATGTACTCTTCACATGAAATATAGATTGATGTATCGTCTGCAAATAATCTAATTTTGCAATGTTTTATGGTTTTAATTATATCATTAATGTAAATAATGAATAGAATTGGACCTAATACCGACCCTTGTGGAACACCGAGGTTGTTTTCTATCGGTTCTGATTCTGAGCTTTCCACTTTTGTTACCTGTTTTCTTTCATGGAGATATTCTTTGAAAAGATTTAGAGCTACTTCAGAAAGACCTATATCTTCTAATTTTTCCAAAACTTTTTTCCTTTCTATCGTTTCAAATGCTCTTTTAAAATCTAAGAATGCTGCAATGGTGATTTTTTTATTATCTGTTTCTTTCTTCTATGTATCAATCACAATGTTTATTGCAGCTTCACAAGAGTTATTATTACGGAATCCTGATTGTTCGTCACATAATATATGATGTTTTTCCAAATACTCAACGAGTTGTTTCTTTATTACAATTTCCAGTACCTGTTCGTATTTTGGTAACATATTTATAGGTCTAAATTCTTCACATTTTCTGGTATTAACAACTTTCGGAATCGGGATCACAATAGATGTTTTCCATGTGTTTGGAAAATTTCCACTTCTTAACGATTCATTTATTATGTTCAGTAGATGAGGTCCTATCACTGGCATTGCATCCCTTAAAACTGTAAAACTTATTCCATCTGGACTCTCTTTTGATTTGGTGCTGTTTAGAATCTGTAAAAGATATGTTTCATCAATCTCTTTAAACACAAGTTTTTCTCGGTTTAGGGGAACATTTCTCACGCGGTTGTCTTCCTTCAGTATTGGTATACTCTGATGTAATTCCGTTATGCTGTTTACAAAATATTTGTTGAAGCAGTTCTGTATGCTACCCTGTATCTGATGTGGAAATTCAATGTCATGTTTCATCCCTTTATCTTCAGTTTGCATTAATCCTTTTATGGTTTTCCACATTTTTTTAGTGTCTCCTTTTTCGCAGATAATTTTATTTTTGAAGTAATCGTTCTTACAAACTTTCAGTTGTTTTGAGTATTTATTTCTTTCATTTTTGAATGCTTTCCAGTATTGTGAGTTTCTTGAGATTTTTGCAATTTTGTACAGTCTATCTCTTTCATATTGTATTGATTGTAGTTCTATGTTATACCATTTATTTGTTCCTCTTATTTTAGTAGTTTGGATTGGTATTAACTGGTCGATTACTTCTTGAAGGTTATTTATTATTGATTTAGACTTTTCATTAAATTCCATGTGATTAAGTTCATTCATATCACCCAGAAGTTCAATTAACCTTTCACTTTTATATTTTTTATAATTTCTGTATTTTATTACTTTGTTGGTTTTCGTATTAGTTCTTTTTGTGTTATCTGTAATGTGGATAAGGTTATGGTCGGTTATTTTTGGCTCATCTAGAACTTTTACATTCAAATCTAATCTGTTGGATATGACAAGGTCAATTAACGTCCTGGATTTATCCGTTATTAGTGTCTCACTTTTAACATGTTGTTTCATTCCCGATGCTTGGATAATTTTTTTGAAGTCTTTTAGTATATGTATCATTCAAATTTTTGAAATTTATATTAAAGTGACCAGTTAGGATATTATCTTCTTCTTCTTCGAGGTTTTGGGTACACCAGTTCTCTATAAATGATAGAAAGTCTTTGGTACTTGCATTTGGAGAATGGTAAATTACTCCGTATACTCCTTTCTTATATCCAGAAGTTATCCTGATCGCTAGTATCCAGCAGTTCTTTATACTTAATTTAGATCACACTTGGAATTTATTGTGTGGTCAGTGCAAAATATACACAAAGATTTATTTCTTTACCTCAACTAAAAAATCTATTACATAATATATTTCAAAATTATTATACATCTATTTTTCAATGTCTTTTAAAAAATAAAAATAAATGGTTTGACTGGGGATTGAACCTTCCCAGCCAGGAACTGGAGTCGACAATTCTACTAACCTCGCCTAATTTAATGCCAATCGGGTAAGAATAACATTTATTTCGTATATTAACTGCTCTAACGTCATCCGATTTCAAAGAAATCTGAGTTGAAAGTTGAAAGTGTCATCGATAACGAGTTTACCTGCTGAGTTTCAGCTCGATCGGATGCCGTAAGTGGTTTAATTTAAGCTTCCAAGATCTACATTCAGTCATTACCAAAAACAAAGGTGAAATTCAAATAGACGTATTTAAAAAGTGCCAAAATTATTATTTTCAACATTGGATGTATTGTTAGGAAAAAAATGTGAAAAAACCTTTAATATCTCATGTGTTTATGCAAAACTATCGTTCAATGAACTCTAGAACTCGGATTTGCGGTGTCATTTCCAAAATTGAAACTATTTGTTTGAAAAATTCGGACGAGCGATAAAGTACATAATTATAATATGATATTTTGAGCTGTTTAAATATTGGAATAGATTTTTCAAGAATTCAGACTATCCCGTGATTTTTGTCTAGTTGTCATTAACCTACAGCATAAAGCTGCTTCCACACGCAAAGCTCACATCAAAAGTTAATGTACAGCGCATCATCTTTTCTACCGACACACGACGCTATCAAATATTTCTTCCTATGGTAGGAGAGGGGGTCAGTTGAATTCGAGAGCGGCCGAGGAACATAATTTCATCTGTCAAAGTGACAACTTTACTTACTGACAGCTTGAGCACGTTTTCGAAATGGATGATACTTGTCGCCTATTGCTGGATCTGTTGGACAACAATGAAAACAATCAACAAACGAACAAACTAGAAGCTTCTCTATGTAGGTATCAGGCCGTCCAACTTTATCAAAAAACCTAATGATATTACCATATAAACATACTGAGATTAAAAATATGATTAATTTTGAAAGGGCGAAAATTTGTTTACTTCAAATTCAAATATTGATTATATTTATATTTTAAATATATGTTAAGTATGTTTACCAAATAAAGTTTTTTTATGTTTCTAAATTTACTAGCACACATGACGATATGAGCTAACATAATAAATAAGAAATGCATTATTAGGCTGCTTATGTCATGGCTGTCAAAGGGAACACGGAACTTAGTTGGTAGCTCCGTAATTAAAATGACCCCCTCTCCTTTTTACGGCGGAGAGGGGGACGCATAACTTTTCAAATATCGCGTCGGGAGCGGTTACGTAAAATAAATTCGGTTAGCGAAGTTCAGAACCACACTTATAGCGCATTATCTTTTTACGTGTGTCGGGTCTGTATGGGATTGTATGGCGAGCGCTTTTGTGCTTTATATTATCTGTTGATGTGAGCTTTGCGTGTGGCAGCAGCTTTAAATTACATAATATATTTATATCCAATAACGTTTTTTAAATCTCTCCGATCGTCAGATTTTATTACTGCCACCTGTGGGCACAAAGCCAAAGCTTTTATCGTTCTACTACGGAACAAGTTAATGTAAAAAGAAGTGGTGAAGAACTTGGCTTTCGAAAAGCTTATAATTTATGTAAAAAGAAGTGTTGAAAAACTTGGCTTTCGAAAAGCTTATAATTTTGGACACAAATTTATGATAATCGGATTTCTATAATATATTTACTATTTATAAATCTGGTTTTTCTGATAATAAACGTTAAATTTATTTTTTTGTGATTTATTTGGCAAATCCACCCTGTTGATGGACACTAAAATGCTGTCCGAAATGTTGGATAAAGAAGGAGGTAGCGTAACACGGCAAAAATAAATCACTTTAAAACTTTTGGCCGTGAAAATCTTATATCTCACTTGATTGATTTTATGTGAAAAATGTGTATCGATCTATTTAAATAAAAGAGATTGTCTTTGGCGGGCGGGCTGCGTGGTTTGATTTTTTATACAAATCTACAATTTTATTCGGAGATTGATGAAATGTTGCACATTTGACCATCAAAATCAGAAGGAAGGTCACTGATTTCCAAAATTCTGTGTAAAGCCCGGGTAACGCTGGACAGATTTCAGCTAGTATAATAAATTATCACGAAGAAAAGAAAATAAACAACATGGTCCAACCATAAAAACCACTCACCTATGTAGGTATATTGAAAAGGTTACGATTTTCATGTGGAGATGGGATTTTCTTAAAATTTATTTATTTATTAATCTTAAGTTAGCTCACATCTTCGTGTGTGCTAATAGTTTTATAAACATATAAACATGTACATTGTTTGGCAAACATAATCTTTCTTTAAATATTTCAAAAAAGTCACAAAAAAAGAAACAATAATAATTGAGATAGACATATTTTCTTAATTCATTTTTGAACTTATTAATATTTTCTATCACAGCAATTTCCTTCGGGATTTTGTTATAGAGTTGAACGGCCTGGTACATCAGAGATTTTTGGGTGCTTGTTTTTTTCTTGTTGGCAATTTAATTTGCTTATAGCCCAGCTACACTACTCGCGAAGTTGATCGAAGTTGACCGAATACGATAGTGTGGGCACGAACTTCGCTTCGCTTCGGGCAACTTCGCTTCGCTTCGCCCGACTTCCGATTGTTGTCGGTAAATGCGCCCGAGTCAAAGGACTCGAAGCGTCACGGCATAAATAAACCAATCACTGACTGGTTGGACTGAGTTACTCGCGAAGTTGCACGAGTGTGTGGGCACGCACTTCGAACTTCGGCTAACTTCGTCGAGGACTTCGTCGAAGCGTCGAAGCGAGTAGTGTAGCGGCCGCTTTAGAATTTCTCGTCCCGTGTCCGTGTATCTCGTTATTGTAATTTATTTTTCTTTTCAGTTCCTTAGACATCATCCCTAAGTTAATGTCCCGGTAGTCCTATTTATATCTTTGATTTTATTTTATTTTACTACTTTATTCGAGCGTCTGAAGAAATCTCATGTGTGTTTTCTCTTTTGGTTTTAAATCCACGCGGATTACGAAAATATTGACACAACTTTAAAATGTTACCACTCAATTTATTCGTATGTTGTCGGTTTTAAGAACCGGGGCTAGTATTTAAATGATTTTATGGCTATCATCGTAAACAACTAGTTTAGTTGGTTTAGAGCATAAATAAACCACTCTGTTTAGCGACTGCAGAATTATACAACTTACAAACCTAACTTGAAGACCAATCAAAAACTTCTCAGGTAATATCAAACTCGAAATTCAATTCAAAATTCCGTTTATTTTAACCCATTGAAATGCATTAAATACATAAAGCAAAAGTGGAGTAAGATACAATAAGGAACTCCCGTGAAAAATATTTTGGCTTAAAAATATATGTTTATATTTATAAATAAGATCAATAAAAGCTAATTATGAATGTGAAAACTACAGAAGTTAAACCACCCGGATCTTTCTTTTCACCTCAATATCCTTTTTTACATAAAAATCTGCTAATGCTGACAGGTTCTGGCATCACGACTAATCAATTTGATTAATATTTCTATGGTTTATAGTGTCTATACGGTCCACAGTCACACCATTTATTTAATGCAGGTTTTTGAACACGGTAAATTGTGTATCAGGTGCGGTCATGGGTGTATTTTTGCCCTTTGGTTCAAAACAATTACATTAGTGACGAGATGCTAATATTTTCCTTGTGTTCTTAGTCTTTAATAGCGGCTAATCTTATGAATAAAAAACGTCTCGACTCACATACAAAATTTTGAATGCACTATATAATGCAATCAATTCATACTAGTTTTATGTAAAAGCCCGATGGGCGTACATGAATAAACAAATATAATAGCCTTTTAGAGACTGGTGATTGGTGACGTCGCACGTCACTTTTATAGCTTTGGTGCGATTTTGGGAGACCCAGAATTTTAAAAAATTGTAAATTATTTGAACTATTAAAACTAACTATACCAATTAACAAATATATATATATAAACTGGTATATAAGTTAGAAGGTCATTATAGATTTTAAAAATAAAGTTTTATTTGAATTTTAAAATAATTGTAAAACAATTTTATATATTATAGTTTTCTTATTTTAAGACCGCTTCTCATAACACACTCTCCGTCTGTGGACTGATTTAGAATTTAATAAAATTTTTACCGTGGCAATACTTTTTTTGTATACAACACTCTGTTTCCGTTTTATCAAATCTCTTTTCCGTGTGTATTTCCAAGATGGTGAGTGACAGTTTGTTATTCGGAAAAATCTATTATAATCCTATAAGTATTTGATAGTATGAAACTATAAATATTTACGTAAAAATATTTAAGATGTGATCCGCCATCGATTTTTGTAAATTTATTGTGTTTTTGTGAAAAATTACGAGTTTTGACAGCATGTAATTCCTTGTGTCATTTTCGTGAAGCTAATGAAATTCACACTGCGAAGTAATATTTTGTGCTAATTCGAACTTACAACGTCACTGTTAACTTATTTTTCGGATAATTTGTGTAATCTCTTGCCGTGTTATGTCGGAAATTACACTTATTTATATTTTGAGGTTAAGATACAATACTCGGCCGATGTGTCTTGTGTCCTTATTTTATAACCTCTCCGACTTAACTATGCCGGCAATGATTACGTATACAAGTCTCATTTATCGTTTATTCGGTGTTTGCACCATATTTGTGACAATTCAGTTCCTTTGTGGTAGTTTTCTCCGTCTTAAATTTTGATTAGACTTGAATTCTCCTTCCAAACATTGGAAGTGATTTTCCCTTTTGTTACATTACTGCTCTTACTCGAATAGAATATATTGCCAACAGGATTTATTGTGTTAGTGAATTGCAATTTCTAGCACAATATAACTTATCATAGTTTACTTGACTGTCAAAATAAATCTACCAATACAAATGAAAACTTTCTTAGTGTCATTTACTTGTCGACGATTATTATTGCGGAGTAATTTACTTTATTAGTGTATCTTTCGAACAAGAAAAGTTCATGGTTGTATTTTTCATATTTGTGTTTTATTGTAGGCGCGAGGCCCCAAGAAGCACTTGAAGCGTCTGAATGCCCCCAAGGCGTGGATGTTGGACAAGCTGGGGGGTGTGTTCGCTCCCCGGCCATCCACCGGCCCCCACAAGCTGAGGGAGTCCCTCCCTCTTGTAATCTTCCTAAGGAATAGGTTGAAGTACGCCCTGACCAACAGCGAAGTCACTAAGATTGTCATGCAGCGCCTGATCAAAGTTGACGGCAAGGTCAGAACTGACCCCAACTACCCAGCTGGATTCATGGGTAAGTCGACAATTCATATTAATAATGGTTATTCATCTGCTTACAAAGCAATGCGTTTTAAAAGCATCACAACATAGACTTGAATCGTCTAAAAGCAAAGTCGTTAGAATCTTATGTTTACATATTTAACCCATAACGAACTTCAGCCATAGTAATGAATGTGGTTGATTATTTCAGATGTTGTCAGCATCGAGAAGACTGGAGAGCTGTTCCGTTTGATCTATGATGTCAAGGGACGTTTCACCGTCCACAGGATCACCCCAGAGGAGGCCAAGGTAATTAATACACAATAACAAAATGAGCTACAACGTTGATAGTTCGATCCTTCAATATTCCAACATCTTGTGTAGAGTTGGGTTTGTATTTGAAAAAAAAACAAACAAACTGCTGTTAAATTCAATTGTATTCATGAACTGAGTGATTATAAGTAGCTATAAACGTTTAAATTCTTATTTAGTGAATTGCAAAAAATTATTATTGTATATTTTCTTTTTTTTTGCAATGATTTGAATACGAGTTTGCTTGCATTGTGAAATCTGACTTTCCTCAATGACCACTATCTAATTCAATAAATTTCTAAAAACCATCATTATTAGAACGTGTTCAGTTACAACATCCTTGGTGTTTCAAGATTGCTTTGCATTCACTAGTCACATTAGCCTAGGAACTCACAATATAATGTACAGAGTCCTTGAGGCGCTGTACAAATTATCCAATTATTATTACTTTTTATGTGAAACTGCACAAGAGTCTCAACTTACCTTAGTACCTTACAACAGGTGATTCTACATGATAGTACAAGTAAATAAGTTTTAGAAATTTTAATGTTCTAAGGCAGTTTTCAGGTACAAAAGTAGAATTTTTTGAATGGATAGAATAATATTTTACGGAAAATTATGTTTAAACGTAATTTCTAAAAAATTATTTTTCTATTTTACTTCTACCATCGTGTAGAATCACTTTCTGAAGTTTGTGCACTTTACCCCTGTATATTGTTTTTAATGTGTTAATTGTGAAATAATGCAAATTAATCAAATAAAATCAACTTGCGCACAATCGGATTTGAACCCGTTGAGGGTTTGCCTTGCCTTACCTGTCGACCGTGGATGCTGTCAAACATAAATATTGTAATACTGCTGGAACAAAATTTTCATAAAGCATCTTGTTGATTTATTTACATATCCATATTTGTGCAATTCATAAATATTTAGCATCAATCGAAGTAAGCCGGAAAAGATGGTGATATCGCATTCGGAAAAGCACTTTTGGAGTGCGTTAAAGATTTCCAGTGGTGCCACATGCAAACAACTTACAAACAATTTTAATGCTGATAAATCAGTGTTTATTAAAAGTTCATTCCTATAAATTAATAAAATCACCATTGGCACCGTTCAATGGGATTTCAGGTTTCCTTGTGTGGTGTTATGGATTCACAGTGAATCTTGTGATTTTTCAACAGGAATGAATTGTTTAATGTTTGCGTGTTTACAGTACAAGCTGTGCAAGGTGAAGAAGCTGCAGACTGGGCCCAAGAATGTGCCCTTCCTGACCACCCACGATGGCCGCACCATCCGCTACCCCGACCCCCTCATCAAGGTGCACGACACCATCCGCCTAGATATTGCCACCTCCAAGATCATGGACTTCATCAAGTTCGACACAGGCAACTTGTGCATGATCACCGGAGGGCGTAATTTAGGGCGTGTTGGCATCATCGTGTCCCGGGAACGCCATCCCGGATCCTTTGACATTGTCCACGTTAAGGATTCACAAGACCACACATTCGCCACCAGGTAATAAACATGCTCCGTTTTACTTTTTATTAAAATACACGTTAATGTATTTTAGAATGATTGTGGGCATTATAGTATGCGTGGTATTTAAAAAAAAAATAATTAATTCAACCTAACCTATTACAGTTAATTCTGCTAGATCCGGTGTCGTTTAAATCAATGGCCTAATCCCCTCAAAAATGCACGATTGGGTTGAATGTTAGGGAAATTGCGAAATTTGCTAACATTTGATGTCGAAACATACTTCTGTTAAAAAAGAAATAAAAAATTATGCTTAGCCAATTAGAATAGAGTAACCATTTGAAGCAGTTTAATTATTTCTGTCCATGCCATACAGTGATAGGCACCAATCTCTTCGATAGTTCAGTATGCCAACTACAATACTACTGACCAGATTCATAATTTTAAATGTTTGTTGAAAGTATAATATTGTAAGTTTAACACAGCATATTGAGCCAATAATTTCAAGATAGGTTTTTTTTTTGAACAGCACAAACTGCATTGATTGGTGGTTTCGAATTTCGAAATTGACTAATAGACTGCTTGTAATGGGTTAAAGTCAATACCGCAAATGAACCATCCCCGTTACATAAGCAAGCAAGATTGCATATATCGCTAGATAGTTTAGTTAATAACGCTATTGAATCATTCCTGTTACATAAGCAAGCAAGAGTGCGTATATCGCTATATAGTTTAGTCCCTCCTAAACATTTTTTGCAAATGGGTTTTCCGCAGTATTGGATTTACACCGACGTTTGACGACAATGAGAGTGTCCATAGTAAGAGTTGGTTCATTCCAACTCTCATTTGTTTCTATAAACACTGAAATACCCAACTTCTGGTTTCAAATGCAGAAATTATAATTAGTGAGCATCACAACCTTGAAATTTTTCCTGTAGTGAATGACTTATATTGCAATATTTTTAAATGGTCAACTTTATACATGGCGCTCAAACAATGTTAAGTAACTTGTGAACACAAGTTATTAAAAATTACAGATTGCATTTCTTGAAAAATTTGGAATTCCTCATCCTTAGAAGAGTAAAAATATTATCAGTTAGGCCCAGATATTTAAACACCCATGACTAGAAAACACAGTGGCTATTAATCCCATTCTTGGTCCTTGCCAGCACCAGATTAGCCAGGCAACCTGATGACAGCATGACGGCTGATAAAACGCTGATTAAATTGATGCTCGAGACTGAAATGGTTCCAAATAGCAATTAGGAGTACATTTATTATTTAAAAATATGTTGCTCATTTAAATTTTGTTCTTTCCCAGAATGAACAACGTGTTCATCATCGGCAAGAGGAAGAAGGCGTACGTGTCGCTGCCCCGCGGCAAGGGAGTGAAGTTGTCCGTGGCTGAAGAGCGCGACAAGAGGCTGGCCGCCAAGAGCTCCGCCTAATTATGCTAAAACTTTATTTACATAAATAAAAAAAAAAACAATAAATCTCAAGCTTTTCTTTCATTCGCAAATACCTTGATCATTTATTTACATAATAATATAGTATTTGCTTTATTGGTATAAAATTTGGCCTGTTATGGCGGGTCAAGGTGTGACGTGTATCATTCAGAGGCAGTTCCTTGGTATGTGCATTTGTGCGTTGCACTTGACTTCAGTCTTCACATAACTTTCAACCACAACTGTGCCCCAGTCAGCAATATACGAAAGTACGCTCAGTTTATTATTTGAGCTCTTTTTTTTTAAATGTGATTACCGCACAAGAATCCTAACATCTGGATCCAGTGAGACTATGGTGTCCCCAACTGGGGTATATTGTGAGGCTGAAGGGAAGAGGAAGGTGGGGAAGTACCTGGCTATTCAGATCTGGTCACCAAACACAGCTGAATCCATTTCAAGCAACGTTTCAATTCTGAATTGTGGTCTTACACCAGGGCAATATAAGAGTGTCTTCCACTCTTAGTATCGCCCTGTCTTCTAGTACAAGGTCCCCGTGCAAGTGTAAACGAGTTGCAATACTTTGTTTTACGTACTACAGGGCCAGCAGCGGGTTCTATCCAGACAGCTTGTCCAAATCACGTCTTGGAGCAGTGCAGATATAGGTATAACTCATTCCACGCGCTGTACATAACACATGTAGTTACACCAATTCTGAAAAAGCCACAACTAGACGCCAATCCGATAACTTAGGTAATTATCGACCCGTTTCAAACTAACCTTTCATTTCAAAAATCCTGGAGAAAATTGCTGCTGCACAAATAACACTTCACTTGAATGCAAATAAATTGTTCGCAAAGCGTTAATTTCCTTACAGAAAGTTTCACTCAACCAAAACCGGACTACTTCGTATGCTGTCAGTTGTAACTCTTGCCATAGAGTTAGGTAAGTTAGCACTTATCTCACTCTTTGACATGAGTGCAGCGCTTGACACGATTGATCACAACTTCATCATTAAGAGATTAGAGGAAATATTTGGTTTGAATTCCGAAAAAAATGGCTGGCATCGTACCTATCCAATCGCTTAGAAGCCGTAAAGGTTGGAAATAAAATGTCTAACTTCACAACACTTTCTTTAGGAGTACCCCAAGGATATGTTTGGGGTTCACTTCTCTTGATCCTTTTTACAAATAATATTGCCAAAATAATCATTTAGTCTCTTGTCTCACTGCCAGGCTGACGATCAGCAAGTTTATTTCCTCCTGTGCTCCAAATGAAATCAATATTCTCAAGATCCGTATAGCTGAATGTCTATAAGCAACTCGTTGGATGTCTTCAAACAAGCTGAAGCTGAATCCATCTAAGACTGAGTTTCTCTGGGAAGCCACAAACAAACGTCAACATTTCATAGACGATTCACCTATTTCTATTTCCGGCAGCCATATCATCCCAAAAACAACAGTCAAACTTCTCGGTGTCAATTTTGATTCGGACTTCTCGTTTAAAAGTCAAATAAATAGGACTGTAAGCACCAGTTTTTTCAACTAAGACAACTCAAGTGTGTCCGAAGAAATCTCCCTAAAGGGGCAACAAAACTACTTATCAACTCTTACGTAGTCTCATGTCCCGATTACTGCAACAGCATTTATACCAACCTTCCAAAATATCAAATTGACAAAATCAGTGTTTAATGTTAAGCATGTTCGTTTAATGATAAGCACGGCTCATAACCGGGGTTTCTAAATATTTGCACATTTCACCTTCGTAACCTTCACTGCCTCTTCAAGTGCTCTGAAAAGAATCCAGTACAAATTGTGCTGGATGGTGTTTAAATCCATCAATGAAATGGCCCCACTGCAACATCATCAGCTGTAGGCAGACTGGTGGAACCTAAGCGCAAGCCAAATACTAAGTTTGGTGATCGCGCTTTCGGAGCATCTGGGCCGAAGGCTTGGGATGAACTCCCCTCGGAACTAAGATGCATAACAAGTCCAACAGAATTGATGTCTATACTAAAAACTTACCTTTTTAAGCTCTCATACTCTTAAATTAAATATACCTGTCTTAGAGTAGCATGCTTGTATTGCCTATAATACATCCTAATCACACTTTTCTTATTGGATTTACATTAATCGAAATCTGTCTTATACCGAGGGACGAATCATGTTTAGGATGATGAATTCTAATCAAAACCTTGTACTGCAGTACCGCCAAGCATAAAATATGCTTTTCCTTTCCTAAACACGCTCATTACAGAACATAAATATATATATGTTATTAAAATAAATACCAGAAAATCCAATTATGTCCTTGTGCGTGGGAACCGTATCTAAATTTCTCTAATAAACAATAAACGGTGTTAATCTCAAGTGTCCAGGTAAGTATGGTACTGTACTGTACTGTACTAGATACATTTTAAAAGTGAAATTCACTGCTGACGATATGAGTCATGAGTTGCCTCTGGTAACATCTATTATTGATGAGTCCAAGGCCTGTTAAAAAGCTACAACACTCAGTGTGATCGTCGCCATGCTTATATCATGGCGACATAACACCATCCATGTGACAGTAAACCATACACGTGACTGGAGCTGGCATTAGTGCGCTTAGCTGAATTGAATAAACTGCGTTGGGGAAGATATGGTCTCGCAAATCGATTAAAAAAATCCAAGCTAGACAAAATTCAAAATACAAATAGTTTTTTTTGGCAATTTAAGAAGGTATAACCGAAAAACCCAAAATAATGTATGACCAACCTCACCATACCTCCTGTTCTTCGGTACTCTGTCCTGTTCCAGAGGAGAGTTTAGGGACGCCAACACGTCCTGTTTTCAGAAATAAGACAAATTTATAAATTACACTAAGCCGATAAAAAATTTAGCAGCGCTGCAGTAGATTTAATGAAAATAGCCACATGGGAAGAAGTACAAAATTAATGGATGTGTTAATTGAACTGATTGACTTGTGACTATTTTAAGGAACTCTTGTGCCTGGTAAGGGAAACAAGATTCTTATTTTGAAAATATATTTGAACAGTTTATTTCGACCTCCAGTTGTATTTGCGATTAGGTAATTTTGTAATTTAATCATGACATTATTTTAAAATAAAATGGAAATGCTTTTTATCTATACGCCATTATTTGCATTTTGTAGTTTTTCTAAACCTAAGATGATTTTAGCATGGTTATGTATTGGTGAAATAGAAAAAAAAACGCTACACGCATCGTGGCTTGGTCTATTTCAGCATATCTCTCCATACACTGCCAATGCGAATGTATGGCAAGCCACGAAAATATGGCGCGCTCACAGACATAGGAATTAATAGACAAGAAGATATGGGCGAGGGGTAAAATCAACTGTTGAAGAACGAAGGGAGTGAAGCTGACTGTGATTCGTCAATAAATCAATCTGACAGTAAATAGGCATCTCGCATTATAATATCACCATTTACTTCTTAAAAGTAAAATCTGCTTTGAATGAATAGACATTTTTACATGGGAGCGCAAATTACTCGCCACGTTATGAACAAATTTGCGAAGTCCAAATTCGGCAAAGTAAGGCAGCTTCTATTTTCAGAGTCGTAGTTAGTTTCAGAGTATTTAGTTAAGACACTTTTATAAATGTTCATAATTTACTTCCCAGCAACCAACCAGCTTTGTGTTTCGCGTCCAGACGTTTCTCGATGTGATAGTAACAACTGATTCATATTATACGATGTGAATATGCTTAAAATAAAGTAAAATAATGCATATATATGGAATGTAATACGACAATTGGGTTTATTCTCTTTTTTCACATCTATTTTTACCAGTTTTCATAGTACAAGTCAAAATTTTGCCGTGTTATTTAGTAAAATGAACCGATGATGCCTCGACCATAGTTCGCACAAGAATGATGACGTCACGTTTTCAAATTTCATTTGAGGCCATACGCGAGCCCAGCCGGCTCAATGGAACCGGTATGGGGAGTGGGGATAATACGCTTTTAATCACTTAGGGCAGGTCTACTAATATTCATATTAGCCCAGTCAATGAAGGGAAAAAAAGACCCAATGTCGGAACTAATTCCCCGGAAGCTGAATTTTTCACAGATGTTAGAAGACCTTTAGACATGTATTTTTACAAAAGTCCCCGACTTTCCCCCTTGTGCTTCCTTCCCCACCCCCCCTTGAATATATTTTTCAAAGCCTTTCGGAATACGCTAATATCTCCTTAATGGTTTTATAAAATCAGATTATTTATTTTTTGTTTAGTTTCTTATTAGTTACTCTAAAAAATTGTATTCCTTCATTTTTGCAAGAAAAGCTATACAATCTCTACAATTTATTAGTAAAGGAAAAATATCAGTTTTTAAAATAGTATTACAGAATATATTTGCACATAACTTTTTTCTGAGCCTATTAACTAAAAAAAATAAAACAACAAAACTTGTAGACAATATTTCTAGTTATAAAATAATGTATATAATGATGGGTTTTAAATTATAATAAGGCACGTAGGCTGTTAATAAGGAGCACGGCGCGCGGCGGCTCGAACGCGCAGCGGTTCGCGGCGCATCGAGAAATTACAAAAACCTTAGGAAAGTAATGATTAATTCATGTGTTTGCTTTTTTTATAACAAATTCATCTAACGTTGAAGAGTTTTATTGTTATTTACCAGTTTTAGTTCGGAGGGGAGGGGGGGAATATAAATATTTTCCCCTGCCCAATGAAGCGCTTTCATTATCCACCAACCGCCGTGCCCCGGTCTGGCTAAACAATCATATTATGTTGTATGATTGTTTGTAACTTATTATTTAAATAAAGGTATGTGAGAAATTTATGGGAATCAGTTTACGCGTCCTCAACAGTAACCCAGATGCTCCAGGGACGTGAATATTCTCGGGCAAACAGAGCCAACACTTTAACAGCAGCGTAATCAGAGAAGAATATCGAGATATTGATGGGAAATTAAGACAAATAGAAAATGTGTATCAAAATTTTACGTGTTACGTGGAAAAAAGATATGGAGGAGGTTAATAATGATGACAATCTAAAAGAGACGATTTCATAAACTGAAGCAAGTGAAGACAAGATTAAGGAATCATCGAGTAGGACTGCCAAGTTGTGGCTTTACCTTCTACATTGTATCGACCTCATGCTTAGATTTATATTTGCAGAGAAGTCCGAGAATCGGAAAATGCACCTAAATACTATTGTTGATATGCTTCCATTTTTCCACCCGGCAGGACATTTACCATACGCAAAATCAGCACATATGTACGTTCAAAGTATGTTGCAACTCAAATCAAGAATAACTATAGAAGAATATAAACTATTCACTGAAAATGGGTACTTTACATTAAGAAGAAGCGACAGATATTGGTCCAGTACGTGGACGGACATGATCATCGAGCAGTGTCTCATGCGACCAATGAAGTCAGTAGGAGGTTTGACACTTGGGCGCGGAATCACTGACAGCGCTTTGTCAAAGTGGAAACTTGGAACCACTTACTGCGTGAAAGTGCAAGAGAGCATTGAAGAATTCATCGGTATAGAATTTCATTTTACTGAACAGCATGTTGAGCTGCGCGAATCACGGAAGAAAAGGGATGAGCTAGATATAGGAAAATATACATCATGGCTAAGACAGCACAGCCCGTTCACCAAGCTCTCGGGGGAGCTGGTGTCTTTATCTTCAGGGTTTATTTCGGATAATAGTGTCAATTGTGATAACGCTTATGAGGTGGGCCTGGCAGCTATGCAAAAATGAAAGGATGTAATTTTGGAGATATACAACTGAAAAGTAAAGACATGGTGACTACCCAAGCAAGATTCAAATCCGCAACTGTTAGGACGAGACAAGCTGCAGTAAACCCCCAGCAGCTATTTAACAGAATACTGTGCATTAGTGATAGTCCTAGCAAGCTTTAGACCTACTTAGGATATGAATTGGCTTCAAGACCCCTTCTATTTTTTATGAAGTCTCCCTCCGTAAAGGAACAAAATCATGTATGGCGAAAGTATTTATCGAAAGTATTCATGACGAAGTTGATTTGGAAAATGCTGCAATAGTCATCAATGGGGGATACCTCCTACACTCTGTTGTTTGGCAAACTGAAACTACTTACGGAGACATCATTAAATCATACTCACGTTTCGTCCATACTAAATTTGGCAAACATTCTATTGTCGTTTTCGATGTATACCCTGAAGAACCAACTGTAAAATATGAACAGCAAAGACGAAGGTCGGCTAGCAACTCATCGTGCGATATTGAATTAAACTGCACTACACGTTGTTTGACTAAGAAAGAAGCTTTCTTATCTAATAAGAAAAACAACAAAAATAATGATTGAAGCACTGTGTCATGAATTTAGTGAATCTGGTTTGTAAACAGTCACGGCCGCAGGTGATGCCGATATTGACATTGTACTAACCGCCATCGAACAACTCAACATCTTCTCAAAAGTGATTGTTGTTGGCACGGATAGTGATCTTTTGGTATTACTTGTAAGTCTTGCTCCTGAAGGAAAATCTATTTTCTTCTGTAAAGATGTTGGTGGAAAGCCCCCTTCAAGAACTTTCTACATCATAGAGAAACCTATAATGTTACATAAAGATATTCGAAAACACATGCTATTTACCCATGCCATTACGGGCTGTTTTAATAGGACCCTATCTTTATATGGGTTAGGAAAGATAAAAGTTGTTGACATGATGAAAAACAATCCCGAAGCAAAACACGCAGCTGAGGCATTTCTGGAAAAAGATGCAACTGAAGAGAACTTGTTGCAAAATGGAGAAAAATTCGCTCTCGCCATGTATGGTCTTGGTAGCTACTCTAATTGAAACGAAGCTCGATACTATAAGTTTACCAGACTAACGACAAAATCAGCTTTTAAAACTAAATTTGACTTGGCAAAACTACCACCGACTTCAGAATCGTGTCATCAACATTTGTTGAGAGTTTATTTGCAAGTACAGTTTTGGTTAGGAAACAAACTAAACCCTATAAACTGGGGATGGAGGTATGAAAATGTAAATGAAAATGGTGGAAAGAAGAAATTTTTGAAACCATTTGCTCCTGATGACCTTCTTTATCTGGTGTCCTGTTCCTGCATGTCTGGATGTGGAAATTACTGTGGCTGCAGAAAATCTGGATTTACCTGCTCTGCCATGTGCTACAACCGTAACGGATTATCATGTCTGAACACACCCCAGTATGACGAATAAATGGAAGACTCTCTCGACTAGAAAATTATTTGAATATTTGCCTAATTTTGTCATAGATAATATTGATAAGTAGGTATATAATATGATTTACACACCGTTTTGTCATTATAATATTTTTAGAGGTACCTATATTTTAAGAAGCTTGTTTAAAAGTAAACCATTTTAGATTTATGCACTATTTTAAGTGATTTGTTGTTTAGGTATTTTATTGTTGATAGGTGCACATAATAAAACAAGTGAGAATCTCCACAAAAGATTTTTCAGAACTTCGCCATAACATAAGGTCTGCAATATTTTAATGTTGTGAAAGAGTAGTCCTACGCTGTTGTAGGTATTTTTGGCTTATTTAAATAATAAGTTACAAACAATCATACAACATAATATGATTGTTTAGCCAGACCGGGGCACGGCGGTTGGTGGATAATGAAAGCGCTTCATTGGGCAGGGGAAAATATTTATATTCCCCCCCTCCCCTCCGAACTAAAACTGGTAAATAACAATAAAACTCTTCAACGTTAGATGAATTTGTTATAAAAAAAGCAAACACATGAATTAATCATTACTTTCCTAAGGTTTTTGTAATTTCTCGATGCGCCGCGAACCGCTGCGCGTTCGAGCCGCCGCGCGCCGTGCTCCTTATTAACAGCCTACGTGCCTTATTATAATTTAAAACCCATCATTATATACATTATTTTATAGCTAGAAATATTGTCTACAAGTTTTGTTGATTTATTTTTTTTCGTTAATAGGCTCAGAAAAAAGTTATGTGCAAATATATTCTGAAATACTATTTTAAAAACTGATATTTTTCCTTTACTAATAAATTGTAGAGATTGTATAGCTTTTCTTGCAAAAATGAAGGTATACAATTTTTTAGAGTAACTAATAAGAAACTAAACAAAAAATAAATAATCTGATTTTATATAACCATTAAGGAGATATTAGCGTATTCCGAAAGGCTTTGAAAAATATATTCAAGGGGGGGTGGGGAAGGAAGCACAAGGGGGAAAGTCGGGGACTTTTGTAAAAATACATGTCTAAAGGTCTTCTAACATCTGTGAAAAATTCAGCTTCCGGGGAATTAGTTCCGACACAAAACCTTCATTGACTGGGCTATATGTCTATGGGCGCGCTTTTAACGTGGTCTGTTACAGGCTTAACACATTTTAGTAGATGCAAAATGATTAACTTCTAGACTATGCAGTTTGCGGAATTTGTATTATTCGGGCGTTGGTCGAACAATCCAAAATAATAATCTCGGGATTGGATTCACTAATTAATAGGTACATAATCTCTTCTGCCTAATAAGCTATCTAATCATGTTTGTTGAATTGTTTTTATTTTGCCAAATATCTGATTACCTAGTAAGTACTTACATCAATATTTTTTTACACACGGTAAAAAGCATTAACTTCGTGGCTCTCCATAGTTTACAATATAAACACATACATTTGTATTTGACCACTTTATTTTAATTAACCGGCTTCAGAAGTACCCTTCCTTCATCAGGAGAATATTAAAACTAACTTTAATATAAATAAAAAACTAATGTATAAGTTAGTTTTAATATTCTCCTGGTAAGGAGGGGTATTTCTGAAACCGGTTGAGTGTAATTAAAATACAGTGGTCAAAAACAAATTCGTGTTTATGTTGTCAAATTTTTTTTAATATTAAATTTCAGGGTTTTTTATTCTTGTAAATAAATTTATTATTATTTAAATTTTATACCCCCATATTTTAATATACAAATATTATAAAACCTAAAAACAATAAAATAGACTTATTTTTTTTATTAGAAATTATCACAGAATGTTTTTTTCTCTTTATTAATATTATTTCGGCATTTTACTTTCTTGCTCCTTATTAATCTTATAAATTTATTTAGAGTTAAGTATTAATATTTATTTTATTATATTCTAAAGTGATTACTCGTCAATATCAATATTATCGTCACTGGAACAGTTGTTATCGTCGCTTCCGTGCTGCGACTTCATGTGCCTATCGAGGTCTCGTTTTCTAACCAACACCTTCCCACACAGGGAGCACATGTAGGGGGTTAGGCCGGTGGCGTGCAGCCGCACGTGTTTGTTCAGGTTGCTCGGGTCCCCGAAGGGACGCTGGCAGAACTTGCACTTCAGGGGTTTGTACCCCGTGTGGGTGCGAATGTGTATCTTTAAGCCATACTTCCTGGAGTAAACCTTCCCGCAATACACGCACAGGTGGCCTTGCTTCATCTTGCCCCAATTGCTTGCGAATAGTTCCACGTCTGCCGCGTAATTGCTGGATAATTCTTCCAGAGATTTTGATAGTCGAAGCTCCACTGTATTGTCTAGCCATGGGTGTTGTGTCGCTGCTAACTTGTAATTTTCGTTGATCGGTTGTGACATGCAAAGATTGAGAGGTTGTGCAAGAACTGGAGAGGAAGTCGCGCTGATGTGTCTTTTGACGCTTTCACATTTTGGTGAACCAGAGCAAGCTCTTTTATACGGAAGAAATGCAGATGTCGGTGGTTCTGATAAGCATCTTGCGCTCTCGGCAACTTTTATAGATATCTGAGGCATGTAAGCGCTTGTTGGCCTCTCCAAGGTATTCAAGCAAAACTGTTCGGCTAATTTTTGTTGTCCAGCGCGGAGGCTGGATACATTGTACTGCTTCCATATGGTTTTGGCAATCTTCTGCCATAGTTGCGCCATGGACTCCCGGCCGCAAGACAACAGCAGATGAACTTTGAGCGGGTTCGGATACTCGAAGCTCTCGTTGCAGATGTGGCATGAATATTTTTTGTGGCCTGCGAAGAAAACAAATTTTAATTTTCGCCGTAACTAAGTCACGCAATAACGAGACGTTGGGACAGATGATTTATGATTAGCAATACTTGCTGAGGCTGTAATTATCGGTAAACAATTAATCAAATTATTGTCAGTAAATTAAGTTGACTATCTCCTTTTTCACTTTTCAGGAAGGAAAAAAAACTGTAGCTTGGAAATCAAACGTAGATATTTGATAGTTTTTTTTTATTTATTTAAGTTTTTACATCGTTTATTTGAATTGGAAATAATTGTCATTGTCAGGAAACGGATTTTAAGACATTATTAAAATCTATCCTATCAAAATAGGTTCCCTTAAATGTTGGAAATAGTTCTTCTTGCATTAAATAATGATTTTAATATGTGAAAATGAACGGGATATAGGTACTTTTGGATAAAAAATAATAACAGATATTCTGGGTCCTCAATAAGTGCGAAATTAATGATTTACGTAACTCATTTTCGTCAAATATGGATATAATTAACTTTGAACTACAGCCCCGCGTAGTCAAATGTAGTCGGGCTGCAATATTTTTCGATGGTGGGTATAAATATAAGGTACCTTCACCGCCCTTGAGGTGATTTCTCACGAAAACGGCGCTATATAAATTAGCCAAATATTAAAATATATTATTACCTATATTTGGAATTTTTCTGCTTACGGAGTGCTTGGTTAATGAATGTAGTAGTTAATATATATAATTTTAAATATATGATATGGCTAAGTCCTCCAACACGACACAAGTAATATTTACCGCTTACTGTGATGGTAGTTTTTAGTTTATTTTCAAATATTTTCTGGTTTACCTGTAATATTTTTCGGCGTTAAAAACGGCATGTCAATGATGGCCAATATTTCTTCCGAGAACCACAAGAGCAGTTCTCTTCCCAGAGGAATGTCCTTGGTGATCTTCAGCGTGAAGCTGTCCAGCCTCTTGTCCAGCTCGCCCCCAGCTGCCTGGTTGGCCTCGAGGTGGATATTGGAGCTGTGGATATCCGGAGCCAGGCTGGGGAAATTCCGCCAGACTCTGGAGGAATGTTCGCTGGTGGAAGTCATTATTTCCAGGTATCCTCGAGAGTTGGTGCTGACGTGAACCTACAATAAAAATACCATGTTAAATGAACGTTTAAAAACATATTCGAAAAGTTTTTTAAAAATCAAATCTATACAGTAATTTTTCTCTTTGTTTCAAAAAAAGTGTGCAAAATTTCATGAATAAGTATCCACATTCTGTTTTACGGGGTGGGAAAAGAGTATGGGGTGGTTTTTATAAATATCATGTAGGCCTTCCTGTTTTGAAGGTGCAAAAGTTTATGGTTTTGAACCTCGTGTTTTGGTAATAAGTAGTTCGTTTTTCGCATTTGCTTCGGCTTTGGATAATTACCTAACTTTGAGATAAGTGATTTTTTTTTGTAACAGAACTTTCTTAGAACTTGAAGATTAATTTCGAAATTTAACCAATTGTTCAAATTCTATGAAACAACCCATGCTAAATTTAAACATAAATTTAATAAAAAGACAAATAACTTAGTTTACATCACTTTATTTGTTAGATTGTGTACAAATAAAGTGATGTAAACTAAGTTATTTGTCTTTTTATTAAAATAAATAATGCCATCACAAAGTGAAAACCTTTCCGAAGAAGTTTTCTTCGAAAAATTAAACAGAATTGGTCAGAAAGCATTAATTACTACGCATCAAATATTTTTGGGAATTTGCGGGGTAAGAGGGGACTGCGGGCAAACTAGTTTTAAAAACTTTTTTGAGACTTTCGATACTATCGGTGTTCATACATACATTCGAATGGTTTCTTGATAAAATGTTTTGCCTGTAGATTGCTCGAGTGAGATCTACAATACGAGAAAGGATTTCTTCCATCAAAATGAAATATCTTTATCACGCTCACAGTCCCCTCTTCCCCCGCAAATATACATAGATACTGGGTACGTAGCGACGTTTATCAATTTCGTTTAAATTTTTAAAGATTATAGAAAACAAAATCATATTATGTATCATGTGTACCTATATAATATGTCGATGGTTTTATATTGAAAGTACCTTAATAAAGACAAGGAAAATTTCAGGTAGTATGGAAAACTGAAAAAAATGTACTTACATCTTTTACAAAGTCTCCGATGCGACTGTTCGCCAGTTCACTGATACTGAACGGCTTCGACTTGGTTCCATTCCGCAACTCCTCGGAGGCTATCACTCTGCACTTCAGGGGTGGGCCACTACCCCTCACTCCCGGCGGACTACGCAACACTTCCCTCTTCACAATGTCGGACACCATGAACGACTTCTCAACCATACTGAAGGACATAGTGCAAAAATCGACCCAATTAATGACCAGATCCAGTGGAAGAGCCACCAAAAAGTTACTGACTTTAACCCAAAAGACGTGACAATTTTGAATTTCTGTCTATACTGAGAGAGCAAATAGAGAATTTTTATAGAGGTAAGTAGGTAGGTACTAAAGAACTTTGGAATACTGATATAATTATGCTTTATTCCATGAACTACCGACATGAACCTGTTCGTCTGCAGGTTCAATTAAAACTGCAGTAGGATATTGTGATGCAGGAGATATTTATAAGTTATGGGGTGGACGGAATGCCTACCGAATTAGAGTGCGGACATATCGCTTTACAATGTGATTAGGGCATTGTTATTGAAATTGTCCGCGGGGGATGCTGCGCGAGGGGGAGGTACCACCCCTAGCCCAGTGCCCAGGGCGGCCGCCACACATCAGGAGTTCAGACTGAGAGATAAACATTCTGCAAGTCACTTTGGAAGAAATCTATATTTATTTTTTATCCAAAATTAAAAGATGAGGTTGGGTTGAATGTCTCGTCACGCTTGTTGCACCTACAAATTTTCTCAATATTTTGGCTGTACTACACGTGTACAAACTGATAAAATATGAACTGTCGATTTCCCGAAAATAAATAAATTCATCAAATCGTTGATCAGCGCCATTTTCAATTTTTATCATTTTTTAAACGCTGATCGGTCCGTTTCATCTTTTTGACAAATTGTAAACGTTTAACGTGGACCGTTCAAATGTCAAAAAAGGCGCTGATCGTTGATTTGACGACCAAAGAGTTAACCTACGGTACTTGGTAGGGACCTATATTCGATTTTACAAAAAAAACGATAAATGTACTCGTATTTTTATTAAATCATGAAATATACTTTAGTTTTTTAATCATCAGGGTTAAATATGTTCTGTTACAGGTTCTTTCATCAAGGTTAAATATGTACTGTAACAATTCTTTAATCAATGTTAAATATGTACCGTAACAATTTTTTCATCAGGGTTAAGTATGTACTGTAACAGTTCTTTCATCGGGGTTAAATATTTACTGTAACAGTTCTTTCATAAGGGTTAAATATGTACTGTAACAGTTCTTTCATCAGGGTTCAATATGCAGTGTGACAGTTTTTTCATAGGGGTTAAATATAATTTTGATTCAATATGGGGTTACAATATTTTTTATAAGCAAACGCTCTTCTAAAAGAGGCGGAGAAACTAAGTAAAACCAAGTAATGTTAATGTTTATTTAATATATATTAAAAATATGAGAATGAAACGGTGGTTTTGAAACCGGTCCGAAAAATACTTTTAATGAAATGGTGCTTTACTAAATGATTTTTTTTTTAAATTTAATGTATTGGGGTGTAGTGTGTGGTGGCTCCATCATCCCCACCGCGAATCATCTGCTAAATGTCCCACAATATTATAAAAGTGTTTGTCTAACAAGTGCCGCCTCTCGGTCACCGTGTCACGCGCACGTGCGCGTTCCCGCCACAACCAACCAGGCCCAGGGCTGCTCACTTTATTATTAAATTAATTTTTGCCATAATTTCTCTCCACTTTTAAGAATGTTATTAGAACCATAAGGCACTACCCGATAAACTGAAGAAATTGAGAAAAATCACATATTTGCATTTGAGTTAATTTACAACTCGGCGTTATTACGCGTAAATCCACTTATTCTGAAAATGTCTTAATTAATTAAATTTAATAAGAACACCGACAAATGATGCTCCAATATCACTCATTGAACTGGGTTTTTTCGCCATTTAACCTGTCGTGCGCCGCAGTAGCCGATATGCACAACCAAAAATCATTTCTCTGAATATAAGTAGCTCTTCTGTTCCGGTGGAAATAATTATTTATGATAGATTATTTTTTCAGAAAGGAAGTTAGTTATAACGAAAATAAAATCATCTGGCGCACGGGAAAAAAATTACGGTCGGGAGACTATTTGTTAATACAAACGCTGGTAATGTAATTAATCAATCAATTAAAGCATGAGATAATCGAATAACGCATATTAATTATTCGATGTTGTTGACATTTTAGGCATGAAACCGTCTTTACAATTAGGAAATAACTCTAGGAATCGATTACTCATTCATTGGAATAAATTTTAAACGATTATTAATGAAAGAAGTTAAATTACCTACTAAGCCAGCCGACAAAACATGCAACCATTACACAGATCAATATATTAGTTAATCAACTTTTCCAAAAACTATTCTTAGTTCTATCGTTTTGAGATATCGATTTCAATCTTGATATGGTTATATTTAGGAGGTAATAAGATTTTTTTTAAATTTGTAATTAATTCAAATTCGTAATAATCATATCATTAAAGTATCGTATTTTGGCAACCCTGGCGATACGCAACAGCGCGATGTGTGGGGTACAGTGCGTACCCCCATGTTGTCACCTCACCCCTAACATTTGTACCGCGAACAAAACTTAATGTTCATTTGATTTGCGCACTATAATGCGCACTGAGGTACCTCTCTATTTAGACGCGTGTGCAACAACCAGGGGTACGTAACATTACATTTTCTCATTCAAATGTTTATTTCAATTTTATTGCAAACACGTTATTTAAAGTGAAGGTCTGTGTGTGAGAGGTTATCATTCTACAGGCTAGATTAACTAAAGTTCCAACTTTTTTATTAATCTAACACGGATGTTATTTATGTATTAAATTCATGTATATCATTTTCGTTTTTAGAGGAAAACCATTGCTATCTAATTTAACTTTTTGTAATTTTTTATATTAAATTCCCCTTCAGACTAATATTACATTATATACTAACATCCCTTTTCTTAACAGGAATGCTCGATTTCAACACCTTAGAAGCTCGTCGAATAATATTTTTAAGTAAACATTTTTTAAAACTAATCACTCGAACTATACTTAATCTACTTTTATATATATATTGAAAGAAGTTAACTTATATGACCCTAACAAGTATACTCGTGCAAGATCCCATGCACTTTTTCATGCTCTGAAGAACTCGCCAATCAACAGAGCGACTCAACTGCTTAACGATTCTGCATTGACCGTCGACATTTTGAACGTCACTTACAGACAGATTAAAAACTATCTTTCGACAAATGTAACTGTTGGGAAGTAAGTTAGCTAAGAGCTTCACAGATACATTCATAGAGAGCAGTGCAAAGAGCTTGCTTGGAAGTCCGCAAGATGGCAACTAGTAGCCAGTAGTCGCCAGGACCAGTTAGAATGCTCCCAGACAAACTTGGTGTTGTCAGATTTCATTTCGCCAGCTCCTAGTTAGGTCGACTATCGAGTCACCATTGTAATACGCGAAGTATTAATAAATCCCTGATTTAACACAAAGAACCTATTATTTAAAATCTCCTTCCACGACGAGTGGAAAACTGTTTGTGGGAACACAACAGTAACAAAATAGTAAAACTCCCCCAATGACCTTTCATACTTACAAGTACCTCGAATTTGTGATCTTCTCCGTTATATATTGGTGCATAACCGTTTTATGGAGAACATTAATAAATAAGTAAGTAAATCAATTAATATATGATTATTTTTAAATAGGTTCTATTTTGTGATTCAACGTGGTTATCTAATTATATCCAATAAGCGCTGGTTGTTCGCACCTGACTTTCTCCGCAGTTTTCTTACGGCGCGTGCCGACGATATGTTTTCAGATGCACTTGACTTAAATCGACATAAACATGCTGAACTTTTTTCTGTGTGTTGGAGCTTCAATTGTTAGGTGTTTACTAATATGTATTAAAATAATTTTCATAAAAATCGTAATTGTGACGTAATTTCATGTAATTTGATGTTAACTAAGAAAGAATTATAAAATTCTCCGGAGTTACCTATGTAACGGAATGGCATATTATTTTTACTAAAATATTTATTATAAGCGATGGTAGACTCTCTCGCTGCAGCAGCTGGTCCAGTTTCTTCACCACCTAGGATTCTTGCTGCAGAGTCTCCATATTCTATCTTCGTCGAACGTCATAGCGGTGATGCCAAGGTCTGGTATCTATGAGAGGTTATTGTGTCAGCTCTTTATTAGCAGCAGACACATACCTGGACGAATGACGAACCTCGTGCTGGCACTGTTGGTGGACGCGGTGGACTCTCTCGCTGCAGCAGCTGGTCCAGTTTCTTCACCGCCTAGGATTGTTGTTGTAGAGTCTCTATCTTCTATCATCGTGTCTCCCATTCCTGTTCTTCATTTTACTTAACTTAATTTCACTTTATTTTTGTAATATTTATATTTTTTGTAATACCTGCATCAACTGTAAAGCGCCCCTGAGGTGATATCTCACAAAAGTGGCGCTATACAAATTGTCCAATAAATTAATTAATTTATTATTACGGGATTGTCGAGATTTCCTGAACCCTAAGAAATTTAAACAACCAAAATACATAATTCAAACATAGAATTAAAATAATTATGTTCTAAAATATAATATGTTACAGGTAGGTACTTAATCGTTTGTACGAATTCTTGACACATCAGCTCATAATCCAAGGTCATTGAACCAGAGTTACAATTACTCGCAGACAGACCCACAACCGAAATTAGTATGTTTGATAATAATTTAAATGATTAGGATATCTGAAGGTGCTAACTTATTAAATACATAATTAGTTTAAGATTTTTATCTCAGCTGGCTAGCCAAAAACTTCATAATACTTGGAAAGTAGTTCGAAGTCACCTCGTTCTACGGTAATATTTATAAATAGTAAATGCACACCGCAAGTAGTTTAGTGTTGTGACAGTTTAACAGTGGTGTAAAGTTGAGTCGATCGAGCGCAGAACAACAGCCCCGAGACCCTTCCGTGCCGCAGGTAACCTAGTTTCCTTGGAAAATATTCTGTCATTCCCCGTGAAGTGGGAAGTGGGCACGCGTTTCCATTGCGACCTGCGAACAATGGACGGTTTTGGAGCTGTAAGTAGAAAAAAGTGTTATTCGCGCTTATTTTTTTTTTTTTTTAAACACAGCAAAAAGACATAATTTGTCAGTTACAAAAAGTTAACACGAAAATACACGAAATTAGATTTTATGGTAAAATTTTGACAGGAATTAAAAAATATGCAAAAATTATTACGAATTTTGCATGCAGAAAACATAATACTGCTAATTTATTAAAAAAAATCGAATTCCTGTTAAAAATGGTACTGCAGGCCTTTGACGAAGGATTTTAATTTTTAATGTGACACTTCACAAAAACACCCCTGTCTGTACAGTGTGAATGCAGGGGATCTATGGCGCCATCCGGTTAGGCAGCGTTGTGAGACAGAATTGACAGAATTCCTAATAAACTCTCAGTAAAACACGAGTGCGTTATGGCGATGTCGGAATACGTGTTCATAAAAAATCTAATATTTTCGCATTTTGTCACTATATAATAACAGGATAAACGCTGCCGCATGAATACGTGTTCCGATATATTATGAAAGTACTAATAGTTTATTGGGAAATGGCCTGATATCACATTTTTAACAGGATTTTAATAAATCAGCAATACTATTTTTTATCCGTTTGGGAACATTTTTTTTCATGTTCGAATAAAGCACTTACATTATGGCTTGCTGTAATTACAATATTTATAAACGCATATTTTTTTAAACCATTTTATTTACCCGGTTCCTGAAGTGATGTCCCTTCGTGAGGAGAATATTAAAACTAACAATATAAAATAAAATATTCTCCTGATGAAGGAAGGGCATTTTTGAAATCAGTAGAGAAATGTGTTAGAAAGCGGTTTAAACCAAATTTTGATATTTATATTGTCATTTTTTTTTCCTTTCTTGTGAACATTATTTATCTTTTCTCGAACTTATTTCAGAAACAATTGATTTATGAACTACCTTGGATAAGTAGGAGCACATTTTATACTTTTATGATTTGCACAATTCAATATGTATCAATTCCAATCGATTTTTTAACCATCGACCCTGAAGCCTACAACAGGGGTAAGAAGAGAGGTTTCCCTTTGATAATTCAATAGGCATCAATTCTAATCGATTTTTTAACCATCGACCCCGAAGCCTACAACAGCGGCAAGAAGAGGGGTTTCCTTTTGACAATTCAATATGTACCAATTCCAATCGATTTTTCAGTCATCATGCCTTAAGCCTACAACAGCGGAAAGAAGAGAGGTTTTCCTTTGACAGTAAAGTTGATGTCGGCAGTCGCTTTTCCGAATCGTCATTTTGAGATATTGTCTTCACCGGGGGGTCTAGCACATTAAATTCGATAACTTTACAATATCTAATCGACAGGCGTAACTACCGATGATTTTATACCGATTTCCCGAGCACGGTCGCGCTGTCGATAGCCAGACCGATATTGAGAATGCAATAAATTAGAAATCTGCTGGCCAGCTGGCAACGCTGAAGACATTCCTAAACGTTAGACGACTACGTAAAAGTACAAAAGTACTTATTAATTGACAGTGTCGAAATAATAACTTTAATATGCACTGGCAGTCCGCATGTACTTTTAACTTTAAAAGGGGAGTTAGTTTGTTCATTTGGTATTTAGTTATAACTAACTACTTTCGTCTTTCCAGACTGGAACGGAATCAATTGATCGCGTCTTAGATGAATTTATTAAGTCTATGGATGGTGTATACCATACATCATTATCCAAAAAGTTGAACATATTCACAGCTTATTGACACCTTGGAGGCCCCGCTAAAAGCAGCGCTTTTGTCTACCGACTGTCAGAATTATATTCTGATCGTGCTTGCAAATATTGCTAACTTACCATAGATTTAACTTACCACGGATTTCGCCTTTATCGATCAACCCTGCAAGATACCCAGGTTATTATATTGACCAGGATTCTTAACCTGTCATGTAAACTGGTTGTGATGTACTTAGTTAAGGTAAAAATAAAATAGAATAACAATCAACTTTGGTTTTCGCACATTTATTGCTTTTCTGGCGGACATTAGTTCTAAATTAAAAAGTAATATCTCTCCATCACAGCTAGTGGGCGGAGGGTGGAACAGGCTTGGCACACCAGATGGAGCTATACGCAGGGACTGGCTGCACCTTGCACCACCGCACCGCATTGGCTACGCGGCTCAATCGGACACGGTTTTTATTCAATTAATCCACCGTGTCACGGGGAATGCCGCATTATTGCAATGGCACAATGGAATCAGCCGCCATTATTCAAAATGCCCGCCAAAACTGCACACACACCACACATTATAAGTATTGAATTAGAATGGTATACGATACAGCCAGTAGGGCTGTACGTGTACACACTAGGCAGTATCGATGCGGGGAGATGCAATCTTCACGGGGGTGAATTGATGATGATGATTTACTTAATGTCCGAGTTAGTTAAGGTTCGTGCCACGTGCAACTCCCACACCCCCTCACCAGACCCGGGGTAGGTACTACTGATAGTGACTGGGTGACTCCTGACAGGTTTGGAGACAAGTGTTTCATATACAACTCGTATGGGAGAAGCGAAACAAATCTTTTATCATAAATTATTATTTCTTTTACGGTTAATATTTCTGAAAAATATATCATAAAATCTATGTGGTGTATACCATTACGTAGGTACCTACCAAAAAATTAGTTTATATATGTATATATACTTCCTATTACAATTTTTCCCGTTTTTAACATGTTTATATATTTAATCCATTTGCTTACAATTCATACTAAATAACTATATTTCGTTGGTCACCATGAAACAGGCAGACGCCTAACATGGCGATGTCTAAATTAAATATCATGTTTTTATAAATAAATAATAAAATTATTATACTTTTTTTTTTTTAATTTTATTATATTTACGAATAAATTAAAAAAAAATTTAAATTACCCATATAAAAAAATACAAAATAATTCACGGTCCTCCTCATTAGCGATGACTGTTCCGAGGCGGACTGTACGTAGTTGTGTTGGTATTACATGTCATTATGATTTCCTCATCTTCATGTTAATTGTCTCATTTTATGTTTTTTGACTATGTTTTCCACATCTTCATAGTACAGTATTTTTAGAATGCATACTCTATTATGTGACTGTTTTGAACATAATACATACGAATCATTCACTGTGTAAAAATTTGTACTAGTGCTGACCCTCAGATCATGGAATTATATTATATTAGACCAAAATCAAAGGACCCGTTAAAAATCTTTAAAAAAAAATTCCAATAACCATGAAAATTTTCATGGCCGAGAATTGAAACCCCATCAACTGCTTGGAAGAAAATTAGGCTGCTTTTTATTTCATATTTTTTATACCTTTAAAATTATGTTCACATTTTAGAAATTTACGTAGAAGCAACCGAAATTATACTGTTTAATAATAATTAATAATGAAACATCTTGCTATACAAAACAAAGTGCGACCGTAATTTTTACACGAACTCTAAAATATCTCTGTACAAGTAAAAAATATTTTGCCCAAAAAATAATTCATGTACATAGATTAATTGAATTCTTTTGAAAAATGTTAAACAGAACAATTATTATAATATGTTTGTTTTCTGTGCAGGGGAAAATTTAATTAAGTCTACGGGTTATGGTAAGTGGTAGAATTATTTTAAGAATCTTTTTTATGTAGGCCACCCCGCCACAGCTACGGGCGTCACGCGGTGGAATAATCCAAGTGCTATTGTATTGATATCTGCCATCCAGGGTTCAAATCCCCGGAAGGGGGATTGAAAAATGGGGGACGAACAATCGCCGATTTTTTTCTAAATTTAATTTTATTTACCGCCCTCGTATTAAAATAATATTTCAAACAGTTTATTATAAACCTCACGATTTGAATTAGAGCCGGACGAACAATTAGAATTTTATTGGTGGGGTGGTCACGTGCCCTACTTAAAGTTAAAATCCACCTTGCAGAACTTGAAATTAGAAGGTGTGAGATTGAATGCAGTTTGTACATGTATGTGTGCTTTTTTCACTGAATTAAAAAATGCTTGTTATTCAACACCTACTTAAAATATCTCCAGCTATCCGAAGTCGACAAATCTCATTCAGTCAATTTCATTGATAACGATAGCAACTTGTTTGTTTTTGCCGACCACGAATAAAAATCTACAAAAACTTTTATTTATTTATTAAACTCAAAATATTATCACGTCATTTGGTATAATACGAACATCGGTACATTTTTACATTTTTATTTACAATTCTAATACTAGTTGTTACCGCAAAATGTTCAAGATACCACACGGCAGAACAGGTGTTCTAACACAGCATAGCTGTGAACGAAATTGATTATTGAATGAAAGTTTTAAAACAGTAGATTATTTAAATAACCTTTAAAAGATTTTGCTTACCTATCCTCCCAAATTTTATGAAAGTTAATAATTTATGATTAATCTGTAGTACAATAAATTTTAAAAAAATGAACATCAAACTTACTCGTAGTTAATTTTCAGGGCTTAATGCTATAATATTTATTTTATCTTCAGTGCATACTTACTAAATTTACCTTTCTGAGTATTGTCAATGGAATAATGGTCTATGTAAGCACGGAGCTAACCTGTTATTTTAGAGTAAAAAGTCCTACCCTCCCAACATGATCCCTGTCCTTATACCTAACCTATCCCTAATACCCAGCTGCGTCAACAGTCAGAACTGGGGACTAGGGACTAGGTTACTAACTGGGAAACGCCCGACCTGCCCTCGCTAGACCTGTGCCTTTGGCCTGCAGGCTGTGATCAACTCTAAAGCTTTACAGGGGTTACCAATCTGATTGACATTATTAGATATTATAAGGGAAGAGATGTTTTTAAGATGTTTTAGGGGAAGATTCTAAGAATCGGTCGGTGGCCGAGTTAACATCGCGTTTGGGTCCCACCCAGGCGTAGTGAGTTCAATTCCTCGGCTGACTAAGTCCTCCATCACAACACAAGCAACATTTTCAGCTTACTGTGGTGGTAGTAGGTTCAAATATTGTCAGGTTATTCGTTACCCGGGAATGTTTGTAAATTGTAAATTCTTTTAAAAATATAAAATAATCTTCTTCCAAATCATAAGATTTTTTTACACAGACGTAATTGAATGAACGATTGTCGATCGATTTTCAAAAAATATATATTTAATTTTGACCTTAAATTGTTTCTGACTTGAGATCTTAATAGTGAGCAGTTAATAATATTACGGTAATAGCGGTGGTGGAAGTATCACACCACATTTTAGAATTTTTATTTCATTTTTTATTCCACTCAAATAAATATATTTACCAGCTCTAGATGTAAACTCAAGTGGTGGGTAGGCATAGAATAAATAAGAGAAGTGCCTTCCGCTTAAATTTAACATGAAAGAAATTAGCATTTAGCCCATTTAACGCGCCCTTTCTCTCACTTACATCGCAGCCTGACATCGTAGATCTCCATCCTATACTTGTTGATATCATTTATCTATGATAAATTCTAGCTCATGCACCGATGAACTATAACTATGCAAGTAAAATTTCTTTCGAGTAAATACCGCACAAGAGTCCTAACTGCTCCCAACCGCCTGGAGCCAGTGAGACTATGACATTCCCATTTGGGTATGGTGTGAGACTGAGTGGAGAAGAAAGAGATGCGGAAGAGGTAAGTGGGGAATTACCTGGCTTCTTTTGGTCACCAGACACGGATAAAGCCATTTCAAGCAATGTTTCAATTATGAATGGTGGTCTTATCTTATCTTTCACTCTTGAACGTGCCACAGAAATACTTTATATAATTTTTAATTGATACATTGAGAAATAAAACAGATTAATCGTTTTTTGATATTTTGTTATCACTGTAAGCTGTAACTTTTCTTTTTACACTAGCAAGCACACCTTGCCTAAAACACAAGTACTAGCTTACATTATGAAATAATATAACAAGCCACAAAATTTTACCCTGCAAAATCAATACAACCCAATAAAGAAAAATAAAGGTAGGTAACAAAACACTTATCTAAGTACGATATAAGTAAATCATAAGCAATTATAAAAAATTGAAACTGACAAGCTCTGTGATATTAATACCATAATATTTGAGTACCCCTGCCCCTGGCACTTGTGCACCCTGCAGCAAGCTGGACCTGATGCCATCTCTCCCGGGCCGAGTGTTTGGATTAGGGTTATCAGATTTGCAGGGAATCAAACGATTGTTAGTTTTATCGTATGCACTCATCGACACACTCAGTCGAGCGAGGAGGTTGGATAAACCAATTAAGGGCCAAGTGAAATGTAATAAGTCCCAATTGTATGACCATGTGTTTCCAATGACTGATATCACATACAGTTCCAACGCTTCGTTAAGTGCTGCAGATGAAATGACACCATCCATAGCATCCATTATTTTTTTTTTAAATTTTGTAAGCCCTTTCACCAAAAACAGCTAACGCTAAGTTAAGTAAAAAGAGAACACACACACACACACACCTAAATTAATGTAAAATATACCACGAAAAGATAATTCTGGAGAGGAAAGAAAAATCTAAACTATTATTAAAACTTTACTTCCGAATTACAAAACCACACAATACTGAATAGATAAAATATTTAAAATTTGCCTTAAAAATACTCATGACCAGAGTTCTGACATTGTAGAATCGGATCAGAAATATCGAATTATTTACCATTTATTGGATATCCAACACCATGGTATTTGGTGGTTTGGTATTTTTAGCAGGGGTGCCTGCCGGTCACTGGCCTTTTTTATTGTCAAACTTGTATTATTATCAATTAACACTATTTTAGTGTGGTCTTATGTTATTTCATAATGAGTTCTGTTACACATATTTTACTATATTATTGATATGTTTTTTACTTTTTATTTTCGAGACCATAAAAATGATGTTTTTCATGCCAGATTTTTTTCAAATTATCATTATTAAGAAAAAATACGTTTTCTTTTAAATATTTGAACCGAACGCCGATCAATCGTCATTATTGGCGCTTCTCGTCGGCAATTGCAGATAGTATACATCTGATGACCAGACTTGGGTCTTAAACCAGGCTCAAGGCCGGCTTTACCGCACCAAATATGTATAACGGTTTTAAAATTGTACCTTTGACCTCTCCAAGTAGTCTCTCTACCCATCGTCTTGCGCCGCAGCGGGAGGGATATATTTGGACCCACTGATCCCTAGATTCCTACCCACCCCTTCATCATACCTTTTTTCTTCCCAGAACTTTCTTTCCTTAAAAAAGACCCGCAACATACCCAAAGATGACATGGGCCCTGAAGGAAATTATTTTCCTCATTCTTATTTCTAGGACATAGTATGCGTGTTGAAAATGATTTGACGGTAAAGGGGGTGGGGGCGGGGCTGGTAATATCAAGCAGTATGCGTGTAGCGACCTGATTGGGTTGCTTTGAACTAGTAGAATTGATAAGCACCCACTTGTATCTCGACTTCTGGACCGAACAGACACGCGAAAGCGTTCAGTTTGACACAAAATTCAAGACATAAGGCCTCTGAAGGTGGACAGTGAGATCTGTCCGAAACGTCAGGAATTAAAAAGTCCTTTTAAGGACTGCGTTACGCGGGTAAGCCGAAAAAATTATTCTACATCTTACCCCCGTGAAAACCTTAACCATAACATATATATAATATATTTATTATTATTGTAGAAAGCAATCACTTTGTGGTTTAACATATTGAATAAAATAAAATAAAATACTTTTTGTTTTAAAACCACGAGTTTTTAATATTTTTTAGAACCCACCGGTTTTGCTTTACTCAAGCATCTTCAGGGTACAAATTATTATCTAGTAATAATTTGTAAAGCGAAACCGGTCGGTTCTAAAAATTATTAAAAACTCGTGGTTTTAAAACAAAAAGTAATTTATTTTATTTTATTATATATTTATTACATAATCACATCAATATTTAATAATAAAAAAAACCTTTCGTTAAGCTAAGCAGGGGTAAATTAGAGCGATAAGTAGGCACCTATATCAAAAATACAAATTTTACTCTATGGATATACATTTCGCACTCACTTTTAAGCGTTCAAATAATAATCCCACCATCGAGTTTCCGAAATGGCGCTCTGAATACTTTTTTGATACTCTATTAATGCCTTAAAACCCCCTTCAGTTATTTACTCTCGTATTAATGTCACTCTTCCCGACACGTGTACTGTGCAGGCTGTCACGTGGTCGAACCAATTCACGGTTCGAGGTAGTAGGTAATCACTCTACATCGAACTTATTTGTATGTATAAAAATGAATGTTTCTTTGTTTGCCCCTTACAGGTTCTTAATTCCTACACCATTCATCCGATTTCACTAAAAATTTTAAAGTTTGTTCGTATTAGTGCCAGGAGTGTTTAATTTGGTTGGTTTTAATGGTATAAGAAGTGGGGGACGCTCTAAAAAGACCTAACGCATTACCTCTGCACTGGAAAGAGATACGAAGTTGAATAAAAGCCGACATAATTTAGTTTTTTGAAAGTAACAATGTGATGATACTACACGAAGAGAATGATAGAAGAAGTCAGGATTCCCGAGGAACACATTACTCAAATAATTATTTGTGGTAAAATGAGACATAGTGATGAACGAAGAAAGAGAATGTATGACTTAGAAGTGAATGGTTGAAGAGGTCGTGGACGCCCGAGAAAAACATGGCACGACCAAGCGAAACAAATACTTATGGCAAAAGAATAATATTATTTAACCCAGTTGTCAGGTAATCTAGAATTCACAACCTCAAAACTTTACCCAAAACCATTTATAAGTCCCCGAGCAACGCCGGGTACGCTAGTTGCTTATATAACCGGTTTACATCAATAATCAAAACGAAAACATACTGTTTTTGAAAAAGCCAAAAACTTTTTTCTATCGTCATTCTGAAAACCAATTTATGAACCTGTAGATTTTTCAAAGAAAACCTATAATCCATTGGTACTTCTAAATGTGTTTTTATTTTTTTTTCTTTTTGGGTAGGTACTAGTAAAGATACAACAAATTTTAACAAAAAAATAGATAATCATTTATTTAATGCTCTACGCAATTAATAATGTCGATACAATGCATGAAATTTTATACATATCTACTTAAAATCAAATAAAAGTTTCGTATTATTATACTTTATTAAAACTGTACAAAATTGAAAAACATTTGAAATATGTTTACATCATATAAATATATTTTAGTGGTTTGATAAAATTTTCACTGTAATATTTTGTGTCGCTAAAAATTTAATTCTTTTGGTCTTATCGTAGATTTGGTATATCGGATCGTCATTTTGTAAAATTGAATAACTTCGTGTGTATTGGAAAAATTCATTAGTTAACAAAAAATAATTTCACAAAAACGATATGTTCCTTTAAATTCACACATTATATTTTTGAAATGGCTTCGCCGATAAACACATCCCTCCAAAGGTGGGTAATATAATTATTTTTAAATTGCGCTAAATATCTCATAACATTACTTATATATTTACGTGTTTATAAATCCATAACTCCCTAAAAAGGCACTCCGATTAAACCGATTTTCCAAGGAAAACGTCTGAGAATACACAAGAAGATATGACAAAATTGCACATTGATCATTAACAAAATTCTGTTTATTGTAAAACTCATCTAGTATTTTTGTTATATTTTCCACTTGCTCAATGTGAAAAAATTCTCGTGCAAACTGATCACTAATTAATTTACAATTGAAGAAGAAGGTAACGATTATAAATCTAAACGAAACATACAGAACAAGACACAGAAAATAAAAAGAAGATAACGGTCTCAAATGGGAATCGAACCCAGGATCTCTGTCTTACCGGGACAACGTCTTTATCCACTCCACCATTGGGACCTAATTATAATATTCACCAAGAGTAAACAGTATGTTAAGAAGTGACTATCGGGTTGTAATATTCACCAAGAGTAAACAGTATGTTAAGAAGTGACTATCGGGTTGTAATATTCACCAAGAGTAAACAGTATGTTAAGAAGTGACTATCGGGTTGTAATATTCACCAAGAGTAAACAGTATGTTAAGAAGTGACTATCGGGTTGTAATATTCACCAAGAGTAAACAGTATGTTAAGAAGTGACTATTGGGTTGTAATATTCACCAAGAGTAAACAGTATGTTAAGAAGTGACTATCGGGTTGTAATATTCACCAAGAGTAAACAGTATGTTAAGAAGTGACTATTGGGTTGTAATATTCACCAAGAGTAAACAGTATGTTAAGAAGTGACTATCGGGTTGTAATATTCACGAAGAGTAAACAGTATGTTAAGAAGTGAATATTGGGTTGTATTATTTACCAAGTGTAAACAGTATGTTAAGAAGTGACTATTGGGTTGTAATATTCACCAAGAGTAAACAGTATGTTAAGAAGTGAATATTGGGTTGTAATATTCACCGATACAATGTTGTCAGTGCTTTTAATGGACAGTAAGTTTGTAAATAAGGTTTTTATTAATTTCGGGGACAAATTAATCTAACAGTGTATCCCCCATCCGTAATAGAAAATCGGTAGCACTTTGTTATCAAGCTCCACCTAAACTTTTTCATAATTATTTACTGATATCATAAGTTTGAATACTTTTATAAATAGCAACACAGAATTCTACAGAATGAGAAACAATTTTAAAGCAAATAGTATATTCATGATTCAGTACCTATGACTGACTGTAAGACGATTATTGAATAAATATTCTATAAATAGTGTAAATAGATACTCATACAATTTACTTGAATATTCATAAAGATAACATTGAAATTTCAAATTTAAAGTGTTCAATATGGTTTAATTTTGATTATAAAAATATCTGGTTTTAACATTATACATTCATATGAATTTACTTGAAATGTTCACAGTTCATTGGTACAGGTAGTTATTGCGAAAGTTTGATGTTTTTTATTAGTTTTAATGCTAAACTTTCCATTTTTATCACTGATATTATTTCTCGATATCACCTGAGGCTTGCTCCATAAACGAACGATGAATCAATTTGTATTAACCATGGTCACTGATTTGGTGGATGAAGCACTTTTTGGTTGGACGGAAATATTATGAAAGAACGTTTTGATCCATTTACCCTTTAACCGCTTTGATCGCACTTGAACGTCAGACATCGGAGGCGTGTCCTGATTGATCGCCTGAAAAACATTGCAGAAGTTAGTAAACAGAATGACAATAATTGCTTTGTAGATTTATATTTTGTTTACCGTTTTCATTTTGTGAACACGCTATTAATTACACGCATAAGCGACTATTTCGCGAAACAACTTGTTTTTCGGATACAGTTACTGAAACCTGACTAAAACTCATGTAAACAAGAGTGTAACCCTGCTATTAACAGTTTCATTGAAGTATCCGGACCAATTTTTACGTCATATTTGAGTTTCACTGTAGCCACGACTTCACAACCTAGTGACAATATGCATAAGACATCAAGACATGATTCTAGATTAAAATAAATGGGTATATGTCCGTGTTTCACTGAGCATGTCGCTATAGCCGGATTGTACTGTGTACAACGTAGAGTGTAGCAGAGGTTAGGTTACCTATGTCGTTGTAGTGATGGCTCGCCTCCTCTTCGCTGCTTGCCCTGGTGCTGCTTCTCCCGCTGCTGCTCTGGCCCTCGCCCATGGCGCGGAATACCTCCGCCCGCGTCTCCAGTACCTCTCGCACGATATCTGTATACATATTAAGGTGAATTATAGTGAGGGGGAAGGGGCTAAATGAGAATAGGACAGGCCGCAGAGTCACAGAAAGTGGTTTATCTATGAAAATTAATTCTTCCAACTAAGCGCAAAGACGTCTGTGATTTGTATGACAATATACACAAGGCGTAGGAGAAAAGACAAATTCAGGCGGTTATTAACAGCAGACAATAAACCTTTACGAATATTTATTTGCAAATAAATTTAAAGGAAAAGAGAAAGTGTAGTCTTGCCTAACCTACTATGTCAAATTAAAGAAATATAAATAAAAAACATCGTAACGCGTTTTTTGGTGGAAATTTTAATTTATGAACCACATATTTGTTTGCCAACGTAAATAGTGATTTTTTTTAAATAAAGCCCATCAAAAAGCACGTTTAAATTATATATTTTTTTAAATATTACATTACATTAACATAGTAGATAAGGTAAATTGTTAGTTTTAATACCTATCATAAGCTCACAAACAATTGCCAATGTTGCCTCTAAAATCGAAAAAATATTTCTTAATGGCCTATAGTTTACAATTTAAAACACAAATAAATAAAATAGCTTATACCCTTTCTAGATATATTCTACACCTTGTGATTTTAAAATAATGATTATTCAGTTTGGTTGGATATTTTCACATCAAATCCAAATTTAAGTATTGTTAAATTTGAAAGAGGCAGAGCAGCCGTTCCTCTTAAGTGGAGGTAACGCGACGTCGCGTTACCTCCACGTTCTATTTTCGACGCGATATCACATAGCTGCAACATCATAAAATAATAATATCGAAGGTTCACCTGCTAGCACATCGCGACTGGTGATCATGCTCTCCACTTCTTGGGCCACTTCACTCATCAGCCAAGGCATGAATCCCTCATCCACACCTGCAAACCATTAACACAACATAATATTCAATTTAAACAATGGTACCATGTCTGATTCATAATGCCTTCACAGTACCTCTAGGTAGCTATGGTTAAGTAAAGTTGCATGTTTTGTGCATGTAGGATCACCTAAATAGTTAACAATTCAACAGTCAATAGTCACGAATCACCTAACGCCGATAATGATAGGTTCTATGCAGTCAATTAATTATATATGACGATTGTCATGTTTGCGGTAAACCGTTATCGAAACGCGACTAAGCAAATATTATTACTCGTATTGCTTTATGACATAAATATTATTTTGACGTAGGTACTCCGTACGTACTTCAACGAATAATTATTACTACCCCAGACGATATTTTTTCCATCTTCAATAAATATTATCATGATTTCCCACTACAACTGCGGTTCCACCAATTACCACATTATATGTACAAAAACGTTTTCCTGGATTGCGTTTATTTCACTCTATCTGTTGTCTACTGAAGTCAAATATCAGCTCGGCATCGCCTCGCTTCATTTCAGTCGGACTCTCCGAGGGCGATTCTCGTTCTTTTAGCCTTAAGCTAAATGATAGCATTCGTCAACGACTGCTATCGTTTGCGAAAGATAGCTGTCCGTCGCTTGTAACATCTTTTCTTAACTATTAAGCGATTCTCGTTCTTCTGATAGCCTTACAAGATCGATTTTTGAGAGACCTATTAAAAAATCCTAAAGAAGCGTGGTTAAGAAATTGTTAAGAGATTATTGAAAACACAAATTGGTGAAATATAATTAAGTGACGCAAGGTTTCTAACTAAAACTTAAAAAAACAAATACTTTGTATTATAATGCATTTTAATAACTGCTTATTTTATTTATGAATGACATAAATAAGCCTTTTATCGAAGATTTACGTTTTGTGAAAAGGTACTTACCTCGCTGGATAGTAATGACTTTTTTACAGATTCACCACTTCTAAAGTGACGTTTGCTGTCAAACTAACGCTGCCGAATGGCGATAACTGTCACCGAAGTTGATTTAAGAATGAAAGGGATTCTTATTTCGTTGTGGTTAACTTCAAAACCCACAATTTCGAACGCCAGCCAGAAACTTATTATTATTTATGTAGAAATCCTCAATGGTATATGTAGTTTATTGTAAATTAAATCACTTATCTGGCTTTCGACATGTTACGTACTTTACAAACATCGCAATTACCTGATTCAATTCATTTAATAGCATTATTGTGCCACAAACAAGTCACTAATCATGTTTACAGTCAATACTTACGATAATATTAAGTTTTCTCTTATTAAAACTACTCAAATATTGCTAATTGTCAAAACGTCACAATTAAATGAAGCAAATTCTCCGCGAACGCTAGCGTTCGGCCGCCGAATGACAGGTCTAGGGGTACCCTTCGCGTAAGGCTAAAAATTTTGGCGCGCAATCGAAAATCTAAGGATTCCATCTGTCAACGAGAGAACCGGAATCGCTTCATACGAATAAACCGAGAAAAATCGTTAATTTGAATGTAAGGACGATTTTAGTGTCGTTAAGTAGAACGAGAATCGCCCTCCAGGCGATTTGATGCCGTTACGATGCTGATTAGTGTGCGTTGCATTAATGGAGTTTAAACACAGACATAGGAATTAATATGTCTATGAGTTTAAACAATTCTGAACGGCTCAAGCTGAGGCGATGTCGGGATGATTTGGTGCCTGGATGATTTGGTGTTGGGATGATTTGTTGCCAGGATAATTTGGTGCCGGGTTGATTTAGTGTCAGAATGATTTGTTGCCAGGATGATTTGGTGCCGGGATGATTTGGTGTCGGGATGATTTGTTGCCAGGATGATTTGGTGTCGGGATGATTTGGTGTCGGAATGATTTTTTGCCAGGATGATTTGGTGCCGGGATGATTTGGTGTCGGGATGATTTGTTGCCAGGATGATTTGGTGCCGGAATGATTTGGTGTCGGAATGATTTGTTGCCAGGATGATTTGGTGCCGGGATGATTTGTTGCCAAGATGATTTGGTGCCGGGATGATTTGTTGCCGGGATGATTTGGTGCCGGGATGATTTGGTGTCAGGATGATATGTTTGCGACAACCTTAAGTGTTGTTCACCTCGAACCTAAATATCGAAATCCTAATCGCATGCAAATTGTATTCACTAGTAGACAGGTTAACATCCTACATACTTCCAAACAACTTTATCATCAGTCACTAAATCAAAATCCTCCCCTTTATGCACGTAATAGATTTCGTGAAAAATATTATGCTAGGGCTTTTAGATACAATATTTGTTCTGATTTTTCAACGATCCCCGTAATAATATTATTCATTCGCCTGTAGCCCGTAGTCCGTGGCCCACAGCCCAGTGATTACATGAGAGGTACAGCGGGGGCTAATCAGAAATAAATCATATTATTATCTTGCGATGATCAGTCCTGGCGGGGGACTAGTCACGCGATGGGCGACAAGCGGCAAACGACAAGCGGCAAGCGGCAAGCGGAAAGCGGCAAGGGACAAGCGACAAGCAACTTTCCGTGACGATAATAAATATATTTCCTTATACCTACTCCCACATCCGAAACACCCATTTGTGCGACAATGTGCGAATAGCTGATGGCAAAGCGATAGGAAACTACCCATTATTACTGTTCCCGAAATAGCACTGCTACTGAAACATTCGAATGTGTTTTGTAAAAATATATGAATTGTTTTCTGCTATCTTTATGTCTTTCCTAGAGCTAACAATGTGCGCTCACCTTGACCTGTCACGCATTTGCCAACTTATTGCATTTTCCTTCTTAATAAATTGCATCGTGACAGCTTTTAGGCGATGGCGGCACGTGACTATTTTTAACGCTAGACGACTAGAAAAATAAAGCTGATAGGTGTTGAATACAGCAAACCTTTTGATACAATATCCTTTAACAATTCGATCCAAAATTCCGAGAAAAACGATTTGCATCTAGAAAGATTTCTTTCATTTTCATAATTTTAAAATGAAGTCCACCTTTGCTGGCTACTCGGTAAACATACCAACAGTCATCTACTAAATATTATCGACCCGAGTTCTTAGGGTCAGGAATATTTAAGTTTCTACGAAATGCTGTTACGAACAAATTAATTCTAACAGCGCATTAGAACATAATGGTATACAAAACTCTCTCCGTAAAATAACGAAAATACATTGTGTTGCGTTATTAAAAACATGAATAAATATTTTTATACGGTGTTATACGTGCTTGAAGAATGAAGGCCATGAAAAATCTACGTATTGTTGAATATTCAAATAATAGTTTTCAAAGTTATGTCTGTTTTATATACTTTTAATATGATATATTATATCAGAGAGAACCAATCTCGACTTCTAAATAAAATCACGTTTCCAAATTCCAGGTTTTAGTTTTTAAATCAATGTTGATGACGCGTATGAAGTTTGGTCAGAGCCAATCATGAAATGTTTCAATAAAAAAACTGACAGTTTAGCAGGAATTACATCAAATTCTAGCAAACTTTATCACTAATTTGAATGATGTCATTCGATGGCATTTGTCATGTTTCATTTTAGAAAACCTAAACATACTAGGGTAGTTTATTAAATCCTACTCTACGATAAACCGCTAAGTGCAAAATGCACATACACATACAGAATATACATATTCCTCGTTTTTATGCAATCATTTATTTAGTTTGGGCTATATCAATATTTCTGCGTGGTGTGGAAACATGAACCAAGACACGCTCTATAGGCCTAACCGACAAACGAGTCCATCAAAAGAAAAATTTGGCATCTAAAAGCGTCTCTCCGCCATTTCCAAACGTATGATTCAGATTCGGTTATGTTGCCTCTGGACACTCCAAAATACCGTGACCGGTGGAGTGAAGGGATCGAGGACATTGTTTCCGCAGGTCTTATTTCTCTACGTCAGAGGCCTCGCGAACTGCAGTAAACCAACCAGCTGGATTAGAATAGTTCATAGAACTTGCGATTCACCATCTTCCGTATGAAGACCGGGACAGATACGAATTAGAGGTTGTTGAAGGGTTAAAACGGTGAAAACAATACCCTCGATGGATATATAACCCAAATTGCACAAATGTAGTTGAAAATCCACCCACCGGTTTTGGACATACTTGGTATACTGGGTGCCGATGGTTCGTTGTTCTTTATAATATATATACACCATGTACAACTAGTCTGTGAACAGTAAACCTCGCATCCAAAAAATGATGTTTTTATCTAACCAAAACCAACTTTTTTAAAATAAGTAATAATACAACTTGTCCAATGTAAGGGAGGAATTTTACAACGGAATGTTCAGCAGTTACACTTTTGTCAATAGAATCAATACAGTCAAATAAAATAAGTTTTTTTTTTAATATGTAGCAATCTATTGTCAAGTAAATATTTTAAAAAATTTATTTATTTAAAGAAATGTCTTAATCCCAATTAAAAATCTTCTTAAAAATTTTCATCGGGCCGCACAGTGGCTTAAATTTGAGCGCTGGCGCGACATTAACCCTCCGCAGTTACACTTTTGTCAATAGAATCAATACAGTCAAATAAAATAAGTTTTTTTTTAATATGTAGCAATCTATTGTCAAGAAAATATTTATTTAAAGAAATGTCTTAATCCCAATTAAAAATTTTCATCGGGCCGCACAGTGGCTTAAATTTGAGCGCTGGCGCGACATTGACCCCAGATCGGCATGTTCCCGAAATTATTTTTTTTTTACCAATGTGTTTTCAAATAATCACTGACATTAAAAAAATCATTGAAAATAACATCCGAAGCTTACTTACTCGGTAATTACGCACAGAACTGAGATGTTCGGGCGCGCAACTATGCTGCTGTATCTAGGCGAGTTTGAATGCGTGCGAAATCAGGTTGTTTGTGTACTTATTTTTCAAAAAAAGTATTTTTAAAAATCACTTAAGATATTCTTTAAGATACGTGGTTTATTTAAATAACTGAAAAAAAAAAATTTTTCAAAAATTATAACTGTTGCCTTGGTTCAAAGTATACTCCAATTTTTTTTTCAATTTTTTTGCCTTTAATGAAGTAGGAATAAAAGTCTTCACGCTAATTTTAATAGGATATTATTGCTGTGTCTTTTTTGTACACGGAAAAAAAAATCATCACCAACTTTAATATTTTAATATTTGAAACTGTTATTTAGCCAGCCACTCCAGTAATTGCATTTTTAAGAAATGATTGTACTTAATTTTCGTCAATTTTTTTTCAGAATCCAATATTTGACTCCGATATGTCAAAGAAAGATCAACTGTATGTCATATTTAGTTTAGCGTACCGTTAGAATAAAATTTAAGTTATTCACAATTATTCACTGTCAATTTAAATTAACATCTGAAACTCAATTATTATGTAATTAGTCGCAGAACAGGGGTACACTGATATTCGGGCGCGCAACTATGCTGCTGTATCTAGGCGAGTTAGAAGGCGTGCGAAATCAGGTTGTTTGTGAACTTATTATACTATATAATCTATAAAATAATTATTTAAAAATGTTGTTATCTGGTTTTTTAAAGAATTATAATGTACAAAATTGTTCACTGAATTTTTATTATCTGTTCTCTTAAAGAATTATAATCTATAAAATACAAACTTAGCGCCCAAGTTACACGCTACTTTTGATAAAAGCATTAAAATCATTATCAACATATCAAATAATAAGAATTAACAAAAAATAAGTGTTATTTCTAATTAATACTTAAAAAAAACATCAATGATGCCAAATGGTCGAACGCCGAGAACGATGTCGCGCCAAATCATTAAAATTGGCCACTGTGCCGGCCGGTAGGTACCATAATATTCCGATTTAACAGCTCATAGTAGGAACTAGGAACCACGATCATTTGAACTGTGGAGGGATAAAAATGTAGTATCCAACGAGGCCACGATTTTTAACCGGAACCGTTCCGTAACAAAAAAATGTACGAACAGATGAAATGTGCCAAATAGTCGAGTGATAACAGGACTTCGCTAAGCCAAGTCAACAAAGGGATATATTACAGGGGAGCTTTCAGTGGCACCAAAGTTACAATTGTAAAATCCTGTCAACGTTAGTTGAGCAAGAGAAGGTTAATAAATAAAGGGTTGTGGTATGTTACCGGGGTCCTGGTCGGGCTGCAGATAGCCCTGGTCCTGCAGCGCGCGCAGCACGACGGGCAGCAGCGCGGGCAGGTGCGCCCTGACCAGCGCAGCGGCGGCCGCGCGCTGTGCTGCACTGCGCGCCGCCTCCACACCCATGGCGGCTTCTTCCACGCGCCGCTCCTGAGAATCAAATCCAACAAGGAGTATCAGAACATCATGTTTACATAGCATTCATATACTTCTTGTAAAGCCACCCTCGGAAGTCAATACACCTCTTGATATACCTATCTTATAAACTGTCGTAAGAATCTGATTTCAAACTGAAAACGTCCCGCCCTCAAATCAAGACTGGTTCTGACAAAGCTGATTAAATTTTTGCAGATCTGGATCAGATCTATAGTACTACAAAAACGTATAATTACAAATTTTAACTTGCACTAGGACATCCCAACTTCTACGAATTGTAGAAAAAAGTGAAAAATGCTGACGTATTCTGCGCGAAAACTTTTGACTTGCGTGATTTGATTGGACATGACTTTATTGTACATAATAGACTGCACATGACTTTATTGTACATAATTCGACTGCACATGATTTGACTGCACATGACTTCACTGGAAATGACCGGACATGACTTGACTCGACTTGACTTGACTGAAAATGACTCGTGGATGAAATGGACGTGACTTGACTTGATTTAATTGTCTGAACAAGACTTGACTGGACAAGACTGGATGTGACTTGATTGGACATGACTAAGGCTAACTTGATAGTTACGATGTGTGGCGTGGTATGGTGTGCTGTGGTGTGGTGCCTACCTTCTGCCTGTGCATGCGAACCAGGTGGCGCTGGTGGTGGGTGGCGCTAGCGGCCGCGGCGTGACGCCGCTCGGCCTGCTCCTCGGATCTGCGGCGCACAGCCGCCAGTTCTTCCTCCTCCAGTACCTCCACCAGCGACTGTTCCACCGTCTTGCCCACCAGCACCTCTAGCACGGAGGCCACCTCTTCGTCAAAGTCAAACAGCTGCGAGGAGTTAAAGATTGTTTAATATTAATAATAATATATCGGTTATGCGCAAATTACAGTACATACATTGGTACAATTTGAGAGACCAGGAACCTTTAAATTTATTGGAAAATCAACACCTCTGCCATAGGTCACCGCGGACCGGATAGGGAGAAGCAGGTTGAGAGAGACCCTTCGACCTCTCTAGATGGACTCCCTAGACCCATCGCCTTGCACCACAGGGGGTGGGATGGATTTATGCGTCCATCACTCCTGGAAACACTGACCCCCAGATTCCTACCCACTCTTATAATACCCCTTTCCTTCCTTTACCTATAACTTCTTCTCCTTTCATTCATTAAAGATACCTCCACACAGCATCCCCAAAGATGACATGGCCCTGAGGTAAATTATTTTCCTCAGGGCCTCCTGTGTGGAGTAAGTGTAAAAAAGTTGAGGCTAAAAGTTAAGGCTAAGAAAATTTTACTTTTATTTTTAATTGTTAAAGTGATATTTTTCAATTTAACTGGAATTCTTTTTTCTGAAGTGGAAAAACAACGTGAGTTGTGTAGTTGTGTTAACTCTCGCTATGATACCTACTTGAAGCAATGCATCTCTGAGTTGTGTGGTTGTGTTAACTCTCGCTGTGATACCTACTTGAAGCAATGCATCTCTGAGTTGTGTGGTTGTGTTAACTCTCGCTATGATACCTACTTGAAGCAATGCATCTCTGAGTTGTGTGGTTGTGTTAACTCTCGCTGTGATACCTACTTGAAGCAATGCATCTCTGAGTTGTGTGGTTGTGTTAACTCTCGCTGTGATACCTACTTGAAGCAATGCATCTCTGAGTTGTGTGGTTGTGTTAACTCTCGCTGTGATACCTACTTGAAGAAATGCATCTCTGAGTTGTGTGATTGTGTTAACTCTCGCTGTGATACCTACTTGAAGAAATGCATCTCTGAGTTGTGTGATTGTGTTAACTCTCGCTGTGATACCTACTTGTACGCAAAACAATCAATTTTGTTTTTTATATCAAGCGCACCACGACAAGATTTTACTTGTTTCTTTGTTTTTCGAGCAGAACATACATTTAACACAAGAAATATACTGTTTTGTACCACCTGTGGATTCTAAATTTCTCCACAAATTACGCTGTGATATTTCTGTAGGGAACACAATCACAAAGCAATACGTAATAATTTACGATGAAAAACTTAATAAACCATTACAAATACAAATTAAAGGTATGTTTTTCTCTCTTTTCAGTATTATTATCGTCAATAGAGTATGTTATAAGGCTGAGAGCAATGGGGAAAGGTAGGAGACGGGGAGAAAAAGTCAGGGAAGTGCCTGGCTATTCAGATCTGGTGACTAAACATGGCTATTTTCATTTCTGACAGCGTGTTTCGTCTCTAAATTACCTTAACATACGAATATTCTAGAAAAATACATATAAAAATAAAGAATGTAATATATCCGAAGACGAATACCACCCGTGGACAAAGACATTACCGTGATCTGGCTCTAATTTTTTTACAAAGACTAGAATTTTTTTAAAAAGACATTAAAAATTACATCTGACATATTAAAACACAATGTGCACACATGGATAACCAATAAAGGCATTATCTTTAGCGTACAGATTACTTCTACAATAGAACAACATACTTCACTGTCACATTTTTCTCTTTTCTTCTCATTTGTTTCTCACTTATTTTAATTTATTTTCTTTTCGTCCATTTTTTCTTTGGTTAAATTTTTAATTTAATTTTTCTTCTCATTAATCATCGGAACTGGCTCAGTCTAGTTAGGTGGTTTACACCAAAACAAAAGTATTTGTGTAGGTGTACTTGGTTAGTAAATAGTTTTTAAAAATCAAGCCGTAAAAAGCACTTTTTAAACTATTATGCAGGGTTTTCCAATAAGAGGTGCTATTTTGAATAGCCCGCTATTTCGGTAGACGTTACTTTTGAAGCTGTCATTTTTTGACATTTGACAAGTAAAAACTACGCCATTAATAAAAATGGAACGATACACGATTTAACAACGCATTGAAATTATTAAAACTCACTTGAGTGAATCAAATGCTAATCATCTTGAGTGATGAGGCCCATTTCCACCTCGGTGGCTTCGTCAACAAGCAAAATTTTCGTATCTGGGGCTCGGAAAACCCAAGAGTTATTGTTGAAAAGCCTCTTTATCCTCAACGTGTGACTGTTTGGTGCGATTTATGGTCCGGCGGAGTCATTGGACCTTACATTTTCGAAAATGAGGCTTGAGCAACAGTTACGGTGAATGGATCGCTATCGAGAGATGATTAATGATTTTATATGGCCGGAATTGGATGATATTGATCTGGACATCGTTTACTTTCAACAAGACGGCGCTAGGTGCCACACAAGCAACGAAACCATTGATCTTTTACGAGTGAATATCAAAATAACACCTCTTATTGGAAAATCTTGTAAAATCTATTTAAAAACAAAATAATTTTATAAAATAGGTTTGACTGATTAAGCTTCCTACCCATGAACTGGAGTCGATAACTCTGCAAACCTCGCCAAATCCGATTGGGTAAGACCGACATTTTTTTCGAATATTAAAAGCTGTAATCCGATTTCATAGAAATGCGTATATGTCCGGGTGGTAAAAATGCATTGTCATTCTCAATGAGTCTATCTGGCTAGTTTCAGTTTGATCAGATGTCGACGAAGTGGGTTAATTTCTGCTTCCAAGATTTGCGTTCATTCATTACCGAAAACAAATGCGAACTTCAATTATATGCATTTAAAAAAAATATAAAAAGATGTCCAATTGAAAATTAAATTGCAAGGACTATTACCGTATTTGGCGTTCCATCGTACGGCCCATATTTGTGGAGAAACAACGAAATGTTTAGATGTTAAATTAATCATTTCTGTAATTTGTAGTTGTTTGACCATGCTTATTATCTGCCGCCTAGCAACAGCGGGCAGTGACAATATTATAAAGTACACGTCCCTCCATGACCTGCGTTAACCCTGTGTTGTGTGCCAAGTATTGTGTATTGACTGTCCTACATCTCCCAGACAGGTGTGCTCAATCCGTCCCGGTGATATGTGGGGCACTGATCAATCCCACTTTAGTCATTCATTATTCAATCGTCTGAAACCATCAATACTTTAGTATCCACTACTCTGTCATGTCACGAGACTTACTTATAGCATTATGAGCATACCTACAGGAAATTGACAAGTATTTTGTACATATTTTGTAAAATACAGTAAATAAATAATAATGTCTAGCTCGTATTGACACTTTTTTTTCATGCGAACTTATAAATAAAATGATACACGGTTAACGTTATAAGGGCACTGTGAAGCTTCGTCGTAGTGATTATTTAGTTTGTTATATTCGGGGTTTGTTTGGATGGTATATTTATAGAAAAAGTCTTCAAAAACTCAAATAATAGTCCGGCTGGAGATGTCGAAGAGACTCCCTCAACCGGCCTATCTAAATCTGGCCAACCACGCAATTGGTGGCAGAACTGGATACACTCATGTACCCGGGCAACCCTGCTAATTCGCCAAACGTAGCGAACCGTGATTGATGACTTACGGCAGAAGTCTTGGTTATCCAATGAATTGTTCCCAGTGCGACGGTAGACATACCCGCCTCCCGAAATGTTATCCTATCCACTTTTATAAAGACTGGCCACTCGGAAATTAATCGTTGCTAAAAATGGAAGTAGTTTGTTGCATAACCATATTTGAATAGTTGCACACATCTGCCCTGATGACAATCGTCTGGAGCTAGTACATTATGGCATCATAAATTTGAGTATGTTGTGGGGTAGGTTGAATAATTTGCGAAGGGCAAGGAGGCGGGGAAGCGGAAAGCTGGAAAATACCTGGCTGTTCAGATTTGGTCACCAACCACGGCTAAAGCCATTTCAAGCAACGTTTCAATTCTGAGTGGTGGTCTTTCACCAGAGCGATACTGAGAGTATCTACCACTCCACCATTATAATATTCTTCTGCTTTTCCTCCCCAGTATTAACCTTCCGGCATACAAATGTGTGTAGGTACAAAAACTCAATCAATAATATAATCAATATAATAACTTAATGGAACTGTATTGGTCTAGAACAAATGAATAATTATTGTTTATACTTTAATGTACGATTTTTTGTTTATTAATAAATAAATAGAAATAATGGCTATTCGAGTTTCACTGGATCGAGGAAGCCGGACTTTAGTAACATGCCTTAAGGCGATGCCATACGTAGTAATGCAAAATCATGTGTTTTTGGTTTGAAAATTTGGTCGCCTAGAAATGTTTCAGATGCTTTAATTAAATACTGCGAGTAGAATACATCTTGGCCTTTGTAATAATAGAGTATTTTTTAGATAAGTCTTTTTATAAGCCCAGAAAAAAATAATGTAAACGCCTATGAAAACTGCTTTAAAGTTCAAAATATCCTACTTACGAACCCATTTTCGGTTATGATTTTATTGTATAATGTGGGAAATTAAGTTATTTATAAAATGATCAAAAAAAATTATATATTTATGCCTGAACATCCACAAAATAAAATAAAAGGCACTTTTTGGCCATGTTTTTTTCTTGCATAAATCAAAACAGGCGGATGGTGTTAATCGGGAATTTAAACCTTATCGCCATCTGCGTAAGGGTTATTATTGATAGCGGCTCAATTTAAAATACTACACGACGTAGTGCATCGCCTTAATTCAAATTGTTTTATAAATAATTAAAAAAAGAAGTTAAAAATAATAATTTTTTTTAAATTTTACATGTAACCAATGTCCAAAAAAAATTTGTAAGGCTGAGGATTATACCTTCCGTCCCAGGGACTGCAGTCAACCGCGCTAACAACCTCGCCAAATGCCGATCGGGTACGGTATACTGCTGTAATGTCATCCGATTTCAGAGAAATGCGCATACGTCGGCGTGTGTACGCGATTGCCACCAAAATGATAGAATGCATTGTCATCGACAACGAGTCTATCTGCCAAGTATCAGCTCGATCATATATAGATGCATTTAAAAATATCAACAACAAAAAATCTCCAGTCGCTACTGTCCATCTATTATCATGGTATTTATTAGTCAACGAAATATTTTTCGATATTGTAGTGACTACCTGGCTGCGGTTAAAATCACTAAATTAAGGTTGATAATTATATTTGACCTCGTTATTTTGTCTATGTTGACGACATTTTTTTATTTATCTACAGACCTTTTGTACTGTAAAAGCTCTATCGATGTATAATAAAATATTAAGTGAACCGGCGCTCTGGCCGTAAAAGTGCCATAAACCGAATAAAAATAAATTGTATTACCCATATGACTAGCAAAAAATCACGTGGTATAAAACATTATTTAAATAAAAAATAATTTTAAATAAAATAAATTGTAAAAAAATAAAATTATTTAAAAAACCCGTAATAAACAAAGTTTTTTTTACTGTGATGCACATCTATTTAAAAATGTATTTTTTAATATTTACTGAGGATTGAACCTTCGACAAATGCCGGTCGGGTAGGACCGGCCTTTATGTCGTATATTAATTGCTGTGTAAATGCGTGTGTCCGCGTGATTGCCACCAAAAGTTGACAAAATGCATTGTCATCTACAACGAGTCTACCTGCCGAGTTTCAGCTCGACCGGATGTTGGGAAGTGGATTTATTTCCGCTTCCAAGAATTGCATTCATTCATTATCAAAACAAAAGTGAAATTCAAATAGAATCGCAACCTCGATCAACTGCTTCGAAGGCGACAATTCTGATCGTAAGATTGTAAGATCGGCGGCATAAATTAATTATAATTTATTTTATATTTTTTTACTAATGTCGATAAGAATCTGACCTTACCGGGATATCCCGTTCAAAGGTCACACTGTATATAATTTTGTGTTTGAATTATAAACTAGGTCAAGTTTTTTTGGAAGTATGTTTTTGTATTTTAAAATATTACAAAAGTAAAATTACCAAGCAGTATCTAGAAGAAAAACATAACACAGCGTTAATCTTTGTCAGGTTGCAACATTGTGTCTATATTCTTCCTTCCCGTGTTCATAATCCATATCTTAACATTTCTTTTGTGGTTGTTTTTTAATGGTTTTTATTTTAAGAGGGAGGAAATTAAATAATTTTGTTCAAAAATATTGCATATTTCTTGGTCTAAATGTTCGTTTAGTTGTAGTTTGGTGGAATGTATGTTGTAAAGAGGATCTTGTGAATCGACGCGAGTTTGTATGTGTAAAGTTATCCTGGTTTTTGAATGCGTAAATTAAAATATTTATTAATTATAATTGTTTCAGAGACATTGGAAACTCGGTCTACTAACAGTGTACTGAAAATGTAAGAACTTCCGACGTATGTTAGAATTTTAGAATGTTATGTAGGTACATGTTTCACATCAGAAATTATATTCTTTAAAAATGCCATCGTGTCATAGACATATGAATGTTAGTAGACCTGCCCTAAGTGATTAAAAGCGTATTATTCCCCACTCCCCATACCGGTTCCATTGGAGCCGGTTGGGCTCGCGTATGGCCTCCCATGAATTTAGAAAACGTGACGTCATCATTCTTGTGCGAACTATGGTCGAGGCATCATCGGTTCATTTTACGAAATAACACGGCAAAATGATGGCTTGCGCTATGAAAACTTGTAAAAATAGAAGTGAAAAAGAGAATAAACCCAATTGTCGTATTACATTCCATAGGTAAGCATTATTTTAATTTGTTGTAATCTGATTCACATCGTATAATATGGATCAGTTTTAGAAACATATACTATCACGCGATGGACGCGACACACAAAGCCGCGTGCACAAGAATCAGGGATGTGCTGTTTACTGGGGTAAGTAAATTATGAACATTCGTAAAAGTGTCTTGACTCAATAAGGAAACAAAATATTCGACTCTGAAAATAGAAGAAACTTTTTTTGCCGAATTTGGACTTTGGCAAATTTGTTCATAACGTGGCGAGTAATTTGCGCTCCCATGTAAAAATATCTATTCATTCAAAAGCAGATTTTACTTTTAAGAACTAAATGGTGATATCATAATGCGAGATGCCTATTTACTGTCAGATTGATTTATTGACGAATCACAGTCAGCTTTACCCCCTTCGTTCTTCAACAGTTTATTTTACCCCTCGCCATTATCTTCTCGTCTATTAATATTCATATGTCTGTGCATCGTGCGAATATTTTTTTATTAAAAAAAAGATTTGTAGGTAAATGAAAACTTACGTCTCCCGGCATTATCTGTGTCGCCACGTCATATCCTATCTTGCTGGGAATAAATTTAGGGGTTGTCGGCCTTTCCACCAGCATATCTGTCTGAACTCCGACGTCGAATTCTTCTCCCTTATCAAACAACTGCAAAAACATAAAAATCACAATAATTACTATAATTTCTACAAACCAAATTAATTCTAATAATTATTGTACTGGAATGCCAGCCATGAGAGAATTAACGTGCAAAACACTTATTCATACATAAACACACACTTCACCAAAATCTATACGATGGACACTGTAATCTATTCGACGGACAATGTAATCTATACGATGGACACTGTAACGCTGTCTAAAACGTTGGCTAAACAAATAGGAAACGCAACACGGCATAGAAACCCAAAGCTCCAAAACATGCTATTTTAGTAGGGTTTTTAGGTAACAAATTTTTCACTTCCCGAAAAATAAAAAGGTCTCTAAGTCTATAATATCGGAACATTTTAAACACCCATGAGGTAAAAATTGTGAGGCGCAATGACGCCGTTCTATTTGTATAAAGAATAGTAACTTTAAATTCAGTAAATTTAAATGATTCACCACTTCATAGCAAATAAGAATCTAGAAAATGAAAAAAAAAAATCATGATATATTTGTGGTATGGCTGAAAATGCCACCTATCGAGGGGTTTTTGATCAATACGGGGGTGGCTATCCGCCTGTAACAACAAATATAAATTCTCACTAAGACCAAACCAAAGGAGGCTGCGGTTCTTAACTTGTGCATTAGGTATTATCGAAAAAGTTATTTTTGAAAAATCCAAATTTCGATTAAAGTAGTCTCTATGTATTTGACCCACAAATACCACACAAAATTAAACCAATTGAAAAGATTTAGGCCTTCCGAAAGAGGTATAAAGTTTATAATTTTATTTTTAAATAAATGCAGTGAACGAATGAAGTTATGAAATAAAAAAATAAAAAAACAATATTTTAGTTTATAATTTATAAAAAAACTTATCTGATGCAAGGTTTAGTTTGGTCTCCTGCACTGCCTTAAAAGGGAGTAATTTTAACAAAATTAGATTATTTTAAATTTGTTCCAATAGTGCTGGGAACAATAAATCTAACGCAATCATAAATAAATTAAGTGACAATCTATGGCATACTAGGCATCTTGCAACAGAGCTAAATGTTTTAAAAACTGACCATTTTTTTCGTGTGTCCAAAGAGAAAACTTTATCAACTTGTAATTTTTAATTTAAAAAAGGTTTTTTCGCTACATTCTATTGTGCATTATGAGAAATGAAAAATGTACGCATTATCTAATTCATCTTATTTTCTTATAAATTAATCAATATATTTGTTTAATCACTTGCCAAAATGGTCAAAATCCAAACAATAAACTTTCTAGTAATATGTCCTAATTGTACTATCTTGTTGAGTTATTAAATAGACATGAGAAACAGCGTCAATAAGTAAATACTAAAACTTTGGAACTATCTACAACATTTGGTAGAATCTAGAAAGGTAAACAAGCATTATAAGAAAATAAGGTCAATATGGTAACGTATTTCTATTTAGGATTATCGTCCATTTACCGACCCGTGGAAACTAGGCTGAGTGTTACAGCTTTCTTTTTTATTTCGTCTTAATACTCATACTTGACCTTCGTTTACATAATGAAGCCTTTTTAAGCCAGCATTTAAATCTGCGCGAAAGAAATATTTCGAGGCATAATCGTTAAGAAAACACGTAGGGGCAAGTTAGCTATATTATTCCTCCAGTAAAGGTAGATTGTACTCCGCATTGCGGGACGTCGACTGATATAAAAAAACATATATTTTTAGGCGTTCATTTCCATTTTTAGTGTTAGATTCAAGGATGAAGTACCGACAGTCCAACAGCTGCTTGCTACACAACATTTGTATTTTAAACACCGTCGCGTGTCGAAAGCATCAAACATCACATTGTTTTTCCAGAATTATAATATTCATAGACTGTCTTTTCAGCTTTCCCACGGCTATTATTTAAAGTTCAACGTTCAAATGCATATATAAGCAAACTTGGTTTCCTTCAATTTTTCATTTGGTGAACGAGGAAATCTTCAAATGTTTTTAATAAATTCTTGAAATGTAGGTATTAATTCCTGTTAAATCACCTTGGGCCAATTCAATGTCTTTCTACTGTCTTAGGATTATAAATATCTTTCTGAATAACGTTGCTCTCCAAAGCAAACTAACCTTTAAGGAAGTGTGATCTTGTAACTGCATGATTAAAATTTGCCTACCTTAAATATTTATTTATATACGACGGTGGCGAACCCATCGCTCAGGGAGTGCAAACACGCCCTTCAATAGCCATCCCAAGCTAAGGTGTGAATGACCTGGAGAACAGTGTTACGAATGGTACCTCCGAGAAACAGGGTCACATCTCGAAGTATTTAGATCTTACCCCAAAATTTAACCATTCGAAAACTCCTTCTTCCCTCGTGGGGCCTTCCGGAAACCAAGAGCGAGTGGACTCCTCCGTCATGGAGCCTCCAGGAAACAAGGAGGATTAGAGAGGAGAGATGAGGCCCTCTTCCCACGTAGGGCCTTCAGGGAACCAAGGGGGAGTGGACTCTTCCGTCATGTGGCATTCAGAGAACAGAGGAGGAGTAGAGAGGGGAGATGAGATCCCCTTCCAGGTAGGGCCTCAGGGAACCAAGAGGAAGTGGCCTCCTCCGTCGCGGAGCCTACAGGTTACCAAGGAGGAGTGGAGAGAAAAGATGAGGCCACCTCCATAAACTCTTCACTTGTGGGGCCTTTAGGGAACCAAGGGGATTGGAGAGGAGAGATGCGACCTGGGAAGACACATTGTGCAACCAGAAGACATAGCCACATATCCAATAACAACCCTGGTGAACTTTATAAAAGGGACCGGGTGACTGTTAAAGGAATGAGGTAAAATGAGAAATGGCACAATGGACCTATAGTGCTCACGGGAACTATATGCAAACCGTCTCCGTCCTATAAATAAATGAAAATATACGACACATCAATTCCATGAGCAGCACAACAATGGCATTTATGGTCATAAATTACTCGTATAACTCAAACGCCAGATTTAAAATTCTGCACAAAAATTTTAGTAAAAAAAAAAATCGATTTTTCTGTTGAATACAACGATTTTCCAGGTCCACGGTATACCTATTAAAAATAATCAAGACATACGTGAGCGTTTTCGCAAAAGTTTGTACATTAAGTTGTCAAATCCCACGATTTTCATAGACTTTAAAAAAAGTTATAATGTACTAAAGAATATTGGATATTTTTCAGGGAAATATTTATTTATTTATTTTATTCAGACTGTTAAATAATCCTTTATTTATTTTAATCAATTATTTAGATCAAAAGAAAGTGTGTGTTTACCATGTCCCACCTGTACATACAATCACAAAGTCGTATTTCGTAATTAATTTTGATGTCTTAATTTACATTATAATATAATACATATTATATTGTATTTTAGGAAAATACAGGGTTTCCAGGTGTAAAGTGCACAACCTAAAAGTAAAAAACGGGAGGTTATTCCTCATGATAATACAAGTAAAAAAAAAAAAAAAAAATTATATTAATTTCTATTTTTAAGGTATTTATTAGGTACAAATTGTATTGTTTGTGTGGAAAATAATATTCTTTTACGAAAAAATATTTTTGTATGTGAAAAAACAACGGAATTACGAACAAAGTTATTTACCTTCTTTACTTCTTACTATCATATTGAATCGCCTCTCAGGGATTTTGCATTTTACCCCGGACACCCTGTATACAGTTTTTACGTAAATTTGGACCAACATTGAAAAAAAACCACGTTTAACATTACTGATGTGGAATCCGATACTAGTGGAACGTAAAAGTAACGGGGATGGAATGCATAAAAACATTCACAAACTTTGACGAGAATGCCCACTTATTGAGTAATTTTAAAATGAAGACAAGGGCTGAATACAAAATTACGAATGATTGTTAATATCCAACTTGGTAAATCTTTCGAAAATAGTCTTTGGACGATCTATATTGGCCTCGATAAGGTCCAGGCATCGATGTAGATATTATATTTTTGGTGGATGGTATAATAAGTATTGGGGGTGAGGTCACCTCTTCCAAGTAGGGCTCAGTCTGCACGGCCTTGTAGGGCATGTTGTCCGGGGGCGCTGTGGAGCGCGGAGCTCTGCGGCGGGCCACCGCGCGGCGCCGCGCCTCCGCTGCCGCATCGCCGCCCCCTCCGCCGCCCATGCTGCCGAAACTCTAAACAAAACAACATAGAAATGCAATGAGGTCGTCTCCAATTTTTTTTTTATTATTTCGATGAATATGTATTATGGCACTTCGTCCTACTATCTCGAACCGAATCGACAAAAACCTGAGACCCTGAGCAGAAAAGTCCCTCAATGACTGCGCTGCAAACCGTAGTGAACTTTACTTTTCTGCGCAGAGTCTCCGGTTAGTGGAAATTTGAGCCGAATACTAAAGAAGTTTAATTGCTGTCCATCAAAATTACCTATGGGCGTTTTACACGATGTACTTTTCGTCCTGTTTCAATAATGCGGGGCGTCTTTTCATACGGATTCGGGAAGAAAAAAGAACGGAAACGATTTTCGTACAGTTGAAGATGGCGGACATTATTTGTCGCCTGTTATTGTTTTACGTAACTATATTATGTGTATATGTTATTTTATATATTTCAGGTTTATTTCAATTTTTATTCGAAATATTGATACAAAGACTGCATTTCGTGTTTTTTCAATTTACAATTTCAATTTTTATGTAAAAAAAATTGTAAAATTGAACATTTTAATGCCTTTTTAAATACTTTTTGTACATAAAGTCGTTATAGAAACTATACTAGTAATAATAAGAGTTTGCCTTTTAAGGGCAACTTCAATGATACAAATGTCGATATCTGATTTGATTCTGTCAATCAGCAAGATTGCTCTCCCCACCGTATGACTACAACTTAGTCCTGCAGGCTAGGAGATAGAACATTCCATGCTGCCTTTGACGGAGATAGCCATCGGGAACACAGAATTGCTCTTCATGATAGCCGAGTTTTCAAACCATCCACGAATCAGCCTGAAGAAATATGCAGCATATGCGTACATCCTTTCTGACCAGTAGATGATTCATTCAGAGCGTAGCCAAAATAACTGAGAGTGTTTATTACGACCGGTAAGTGAATGAGATGGCGTTGCGTCTGGGTCCCACCCAGGCGTCGTGAGTTCGATCCCTCGGCTGTCTAAATCCTCCACCATGACACAAATATTACATTTACTGTGGTGGTAGTAGGATATTTAAAAATATGATCAGGTTATTCGTAACCCGGGAATATTACTTTTTCTCTAAAGAACAAAAAAAGATATGAAATAATGTCCGCCATCTTAAACTGTACGAAAATCGGTACCAAATTAGAACACGTTCTACGTTTTCAATCCGAATCTGTGTGAAAAGACGACCCATGTGGAAATTGAACGAAAAAAGCATTGTGTAAAACACCCATTAGTTGTGTTTGTTGTCTTGTGTTTTGTTATTACTCACCATGGTGCTTCCACGCACCACCCTCCTGTCCGACATGGCGTTTCCGTGGGGCATCGCTGGGCAGCCACTGAAAGGAAGTAAATAAAATTAGCTCATTAATATTAAATGAATTAATAAAAAAAATATCCCGGAAATGATCTCATGCACATTTACAGCAACATCTTAAAATTGCTTATGAAGCCATGTCTCTACTTGTCCAGGCTTTCAGATAATCCAGTCAGGGAATTAAAGTTGGGTTACAGAGGGATTATCTGGGTGTTATCATACCAGTTGTGTAGGTACATGTGATTAACCCGTGTGGCGTTATTTACTGCACTTAAACTAAGGTTGGAAATTAATATTAAGACGAATTACCACGGTCTCCGTGGTAAAGGCGTAAGGCTTTCGACTAGCAAACTGGGGGTCTGGGGTTCAAAACCCGACGTGTGCAAGTATTTTTTTTTTATTATTTCACAAATTACTCTTTTAAAATTAATATATAGTATATTTGCGGCACGTTCCAGAGTGGAAAATACTCTCAGTATCGCCCTGATGTAAGAGACCACCATTCAGAATTGAAGAGTTGCTTGATATGGCTTCGGCCGTGTTTGGGGACCAGATCTAAATAGTCAGTTATTTCCCCACCTTCCTCTTGCCCATCTCCTTCCACTCCCCACTATCTTCAGCCTCACAACACACCCAAATTGGGTATGCCATAGTCTCACTGGCTCCTAACGGTTGGGAGCAGTTGGAACTTTTGTGCGGTTTCACCTAACATAAAACATTAAAAATAAAAATAAAAATTACTAAAAAAATAATAGGCAGGTCACTCGATTACACACATATTATGGAAGTTATCTAGATTGGTGAATCGCACTTGATTCCTCCAGAACTCTAGACTCCGGACGAAAAATATTTATTTTTAAGCCTGACTTTTTTTAAAGTATGAATGTGAATTTGGCGTAATTTTATTAGTAGAAGACATTGCAAAAACTACGGATTACGACGTTGATGGAAATGCAGTGGTTGCCAGAGTGTTTACATCTGTGTACTTACAGTATAAACAGTTATTGTCGTAGAATAACCTCTTCCTTATTCTATAGGCATTTTGATAAGAATATACACATTTACTTTTTATTTATATCTTCCAGACGGGTTATGGAAAGGATTTGCCGATGAAATTTTCATAGAATTCAACAATATGAACATGAAAAGTAAAGATTTTATGTTATAGCTAATTGACTTGACCTTCTCCAGTTGGACTATCTCAACCCATCGCCATCGATTTGCATCACAGTGGGATGAATTCATACGTCCGTCACTTCTTGATACATAGACCCCAGATTCCTACCTATTATTATCTTTTTCATTCCAGAACTTCCTCTCCTTCCTTTTCTTTTAAAAATAAACCCCATAAGCATCCCCAAAGATAACAAAAAAATATTAAAAATTAAAACTCTTTAAAGACGGTAGTCCACCCCTGAAAGCGTGTGAGTGATTGGGGGCAGGGTGGAATCATTCCAAGCGCAGTTGAAGTAAGGTTTCATTATAATATAAATCGTTAAATTGCACTGGCATTATAGAAAACAGATACAAACAAACACAACACTCATTATTAGTGATTTCATCTTCATAGTCCTATGTTAGTACTTTGTGTTATTTCCAACTCCACGTGGATTGCAAAATTTCGTGTTTGCGATAACGCAATTTTTAAGCAAAATACGCAAATTATATCACGAAGTTTCATATTTATCAATCATAAATTTTTTAATAAATTTATAGACAGTAATATTACGCATTCTAAGTATCCATTTGTCTATGGTTTTTACAAGCCTGTTAGCCATAAAATGGAACGCAACTAAATTCTCGACGGAAACGCCGCCTACTGCTATTCATTTAATTTTTTGATTTTGTAAAAAAAAAAAATAAACAAAAACAAGAAACAAAATCTGCGTTCCGACATTTGTGCAGGTTAACATAACATCATTTTTGTAAGAAAGTACCGCCGCTTTTGCTGAAAAATGACACCTCTTTTCTCAAAAATTCACAGAATACGCGACTTTCGTCAAAAAAATAACCCAAATTTCTTCCAAAAATAACGCGAATGTTTCAGGTTCTTACGGATAGCTTGTTGGTGTTGGTCAAGGTATGTACAGCTTGTTCTACTCTAAAACTAAAACGAAATAAAATATATAAAAAAACAACCCTGAGGATTGTACCTTCGTTTCCAGGGAATGGATTCAACCATGCTAACAATCTCGCCAAATGCCGATACAGTGGACTGACATTTATTTTCTATATTAACTTCTGTGATGTCATCAAATTTCAGAGAAATGCGTATATTATAGTGATTTGTTTTGGGGGTATTGTGCCGTGTTGCGCTACCTCCTTCTTTAGTCAACGTTTCGGACAGCATTGCAGTGTCCAAAAACAAATCACTATAATACTTTTGGCAGTGAAAATCTCAAATAATACCAAATGCGTATATTTTCGGGTGCAACTAAAGTTGATAGAATGCATTAACATCGACAATGAGTCTATCTGCCGAGTTTCAGTTCGATCGGATGTCGGGAAGTTAATGTTAATTTGGTCTACCAACATTTGCATTCACTAATTCCCGGTTTTATACTTAAAACCACTCGGACAAATGACGTTTGGCGTATGTAAGTATGTACCTTCGACGAGAAAGAATAAGAAAGTCGACCAATGTATGTACTTTCGAAGGCGATTGCAAGCGGCCTGGATTGGAGAATCGATACTCTGGTCGTGCAAAAATCGATTCGAAATAATTTCCACGAAAGTTCCCAAATAAAAAAAAACTTAGGGGGAATATTTCTGCAGCATGTAAACGCAAATATATTTGGTATATGGACTAATATTTTGAGTCTTATTACTTGAAGACGATAAATCATAATTTTAATATAGTATACGTGTGAATGCCAGCAAGTAAGGCGGAAATTTAAGTGATTTAATGTTATCATGATATTTTGCGTACGCTTATTTGTACCGTCAGCTTCATTGTTGGCAAATATCAGTAATGATATCTGAAAAAAAATTGATAACTTTTCTTAGGGATTTTGACGTTCAGACAATAATGCACCTAACAGTAGAAAGAGCATCAAAATAGGTGTATAATATTATTCGTCCCTGACCAGACACGCCTCAATGAATTACCTGGAAAGTAGGTACTTAATTTTCGTTACTCGACAGCACAGCTTTACATCGCACTTTTATCAGGTGATAAGATGTGGCCTAAGTTTCCTCGCTAGCTTCTGTTAGTATTAGTATACAGTTAGTTGCTGAAGGTCAAATATTAAAGGGGTTCGTGTAAAAACTATTGTAATAACTTGACTAATTATACTAAACATAGTTTAAATTACGAATGCTACTATATTAGTGTAAATCACGTCAACATATGTGTGTAGGTATGTAGTAGATATATAACCAAATGAAAATTTATTTAACAGGCGCAAAATTATTTTGGGACATTTTTTAAAAATATAAAATAATAATTAACGAAATTCAAGAACAGTAAAAATTAGAAAAAAAAAATTCATCTTATTTTTTATGATTAAATTTCATAATCTAGAGATCTTACTGGGTACAAGTAATACAATTTTTCAAGCGATCCGAAACCATAAAGCTGAAGAAAAAAATATATGGAAAATTAATCCCACCTCAAGTCTTAAAAATACCAATAAAAATGCTTTTCTCAGAATCGTCTCCGGCCACAAGCTTTAGTACAAATTCAGAATTTTAATCGATTCGGAGTCAAAGATCCTAAGATATTAGGAAACGAATCTGAACACAATCTTGCAATCTTCCCACTAAACAGAGTGTTGACCCAACTATAAGTATATATCTCCTTTAACTTAACACATGTTCCTTCATTCTACCACTCAATTACCTGTCCCTGTCTGACAGTGTGGAGTACCTGCATTCAGTGACATTGCGAAAATTTAATTATATAAGCCAGGGTGTTAAAATGTGTGCAGTGTACACGTTAAGTGTTCTCTCAGTGTGTTTAATAAAAGTCTATTGCGGAAGCTTGTGCAGTGGTGACCAAGCAGTCCGAGTCAAGTCCATAAAATCGACCGAAAAGACCAAGGCTAAGACAGAATCCTTTCCCAATTCTAACTATTAACAAAAATTGATAACAGTCCACAATAAAACCACAAACTGATTCGCATACAAAATTTGCGGCTCAACAGAGTTTTTTTCGTATCTTATCCTTTTAAGCGCTGATGCACAATCTATTTAACAGAGGGGGGACAGTTTACCTGTTTTTCGAACGGGATTTTTTTGATTTCCTGGATCGTGAACCGATTCTTCAAGTATTGTTTTAAAAAATTAAAGACATGGGATATTGATATTTAACAAAATATACAAATATAGATTTAAAAAAATGTTATTGAAAAAGTGAATTTGACTTATTTAACTCAGCACCTCGCACATTCAAACCTAAAATCATTAAATAATATTCACAAAATATCCCCTTCATTTCCATCCCACCATCAAAACCCCATAGACGATTGTAATTTTTTTCTTATTTATATTCCCTAATGCTTATTAAGAAACACGAGTTAAAACCTGTTATCGGTTCATTTGTTATAAATATTTTAGTATACATTATAGAATATTGTATCTGTTGGTTTTCCCAATAAAATAAAATGAATAAATAAAAAATATTTTTCATTTTGATTTTCCAGATTGACCACAAAAATGTTGATATATAGCCAAGTAGGGCGTGCGAATGACCCGCGGGCCGCGGGTTGCGCATCACTGTAGTGCATTCTAAATTCATTAGCTACCACTGTCCGATATTGACACAACGCTAGAAAATGTCTTGAATTGACATTCCTAAACGGGGGTTTGCTTATAATGATAGGTAATTAATTTAATGAATACCATAATTATTTGTTTCAAGGACTCGGGGGCAAAATAGTATATTTATTTATCATCTTCATGTTCTTCATAAAACTGTTATACAAAAATATACTACGGAAACGATAACAAAATTGTAAGTATGAAAAGGTCATGGGGGCAGTTTTACTATTTTGTGACATGTGTCAAAAGACAGTTGCTAAACGGTACGTGATGTTGAAAATGTCGATGGTCAATGCAGAATTGCAGTTGAGTCGCTCTGTTGATAGGCGCGTTCTGATAAGCAAAATAAGTGCATTAATTATAGTTTTCATCTCTAACTAAAAATATTTTTCGACGGGCTTCTAAGGTGTTCAAATGAAGCATAATATGTGTATCTTGCGTTGATATCGAATATTACCTCAAATACTTTTTACCAAATAACGGGATGGCTTCCATAGTCATCAAGTGCAATGGCACATTTGTTAATTCAAAAAATTATTTTAACTTTTTTTGTAAATTGGATCAATAAAGATTATAAGAAAGGTACATGTTGTTTTATCAGCGTCATTTTTTAAATGATGTAATAATAATGAATGAAAAAACATACACTTAGTAAGACACCACTTTATTTTTGAATCAATAACGATAGCCAACCGGGTTTCGCTTGTCCCAAGCTTCATCAGGGCTAAATATCAACTGTAACAATAGTTGATATTTAGCCCTGATGAAGCTTGGGACAAGCGAAACCCGGTTGGCTATCGTTATTGATTCAAAAATAAAGTGGTGTCTTACTAAGTGTATGTTTTTTCATTCAATATGTCACACCCCAAAGTATTTGCTTCCTTCGAATAGATGTAATAATATTTTTTAATAAGTTTTATAAATGTAGATAATTTTTAATAAAATTCGATTGAATATGACCTTGCTGAAATAAATTTCAATTTCTAAAACATCTTACTGAATATAATATAATCGCGTGCTGCGGACCTATTATATCGCCTTCAGTATCAAATATAACGTCTTTTATTTCGGATCATGCGGCATTGCACGCAACTTGAACTAGAACGAAGAAGGTAAGAATTAAGAAGGATATTTCACGGTAGGTAAAAGTGCCCAACTTGATTACTCATCAGGATTTGATTGCGTTTCTTGGACTGCTTCCTTGTCTAATGATAATTTCTGAACATGGAGACTGACTTATTAATAATCTAGGGTAGTTCTAGATGTCGAATGTTTGACCAGTAGTCTTACCTAGATCCAATAGCCGCGGTGCCAGCAGCAAGGGAGGCCAGGGCTGCGAGCGCCCGGGCCGCGCCCCCCAGGCCGGGCTTGTGGGGCGCGGGCGCTGCCGGGGCCGGAACGGGGGCCGCCGTCAGCCTGGCAGCCGCCCCCAGGACTTTAGGCCTGCTGGCGTAGGAGTACACTAAGGGAGACAGCCCGCCGCCTATCTTCCCTACTGTGCTATCCATATATCCTTCCAGACCCAAGAGAGACGCCATCTCTGGAGGTGGTGGCAAGAATTGTCCCTTTTTGACGGTGGTGATAAATAAAGGCCTGTTGTTGACGATATTCTCGTGTGATTGGGTCGTCTTCCGATTGGATCCGTATTTCAGTAATTCTGGAAATTTCACTTCGTTTTCTCTGCTGGAGGAACGCTCCGATTTATTGTCATAATTTTTCCCGGATTCTTTAATTTCCAAGTTAACGATGCTTGGTTTGACAAGACTAACGTTTGGGTTTGATCTGGTGAACCTTTTTGTATTTGGGGGTACAGAGCGTATTTCAATCTTGGGGATGACAACTCTGGTACGCTCTTTAGCGCGTCTCGATATACGCTCGGCGATTATTTCTTTTTCTTTTAACCGCCTCAGTTTCAGATCCAAATTTCTCGAAAACCTCGGATCTAAAATGGTCTGTGATGGCGCCATGACCTCCATGGTTTTGAGTCGCTTCCTTCCTTGATTTACAGGTTCATCCGCATTATTTTCGACTCTACGATCGTCCGTAGGCGGTTGATTTAAAAGTGGGTGATCTTCTAGTTCATGTTGTGGTTTTCTCTGCACAGGTTTGACGATGTTGACGTTCCTCTGCCTTGCCGCCGCTGCTTCGAGAGATTGGCCGAGAGACATTCGTCCAGCGGTGCCCGGTCCATCAGCCAGCGATGGGAGATTATCTCTGTTGATGATCGCGAAGGATTCAAACGGTTCTAGAATATCATCGGAGGGAGCCGTCGATATAGAAGGCATATCGTTACAGTTAGAATGATTTGGCTCATGTATCGCGAATTTTAAACTAATTTTTACATAGCGAATGAATAGCGTAAATCACACACTTTAACAAAAGTCATTAGGGCGCACGTGTAGCCGGCTTCGGTGTTATACTTTCTGGAGAGCGGGCCGCAGGCGATCGAACACGAGCCACGGCAATATAATATCAGGATCGCACTACCACATCCCTGAAGACGAGTTGGATGGGTGTCGTAGGATGGTCGAGCTGCCGGTCGACTGAGCCGGTGGTATTGGAAACGTAAGACCGAGTGGTCGAGTATGTTGAGTAAGAATGCGTGAATCGATAGGTAGCAGGTAGCTGGTATGAGCGGCAGCGGGCGGCCGCCCCGCACTAGCCACTAGCCACTGACCGGTGGTGGTGGTGGTGGTGACCACCTCACCCCCCCGGAGAACTGCCCATTGCGCAGGCGCCCCCAGTTTCCGGACAACGATGACGTCAAGTGAACTACCACTTTACATACCCTCACCGTTTCTTCGCCAACCTTTATGAGCCGCTTAAATCTAAGTAAGTGACCGCTGGTGATGCCTTTGACCTCCGGGCTCTCCGTCTTGGCAGACAACTGCGTCGACATGGTTTGATGACCGCGCTCATTAAAAGAAAGAGGTTCTTTTGAAACTTCGACAAAAGCATGCGAACGTGAAACCCCATCGACCTCCTCCACTGTTGATTCTGTGTCAGTTGTCTTTAATGTCAAAAAACTTTGAATTAACACAAAACAAGAGGTAAATTCATTTTCCCCGCCAGCTCACATGTCGGCACGATGGTATAGCAATAAAACTTCAGAGTTCGGAGATAAGTATTTTTTCGAAAGGTATATTATATAGATTGATTCTTACACAATCACGGTAACTACCCTGGAAAATCTATTATGTAATTTATTATTAATTGAAAATATTTAAACACACAATTTTTATATATAACGACCTTTCTTTAATAACTTTTGAAGGTTATACTCATCAATGTAATACACAGGGTGTCCGGGGGTAAAGTGCGCTAACTTCGAGAGGCTATTCTAAATAATGGTAGAAGTAAAACAGATGAATAACTTTTTTTCTAAATTCCAATGTTTTTTTTCTCATACATAAATATTTTTCCCTAAGGGAATGTTTATTTTTCGGTACAAACAATTCAACTTTATTACTTAAAACTATTTCGAATTTCAAAACAAATTATTTGTCTCTTTTACTTGATTCCCAGTTGAGACCGTTATCTTTTACTTGATTCCCAGTTGAGACCGTTATCTTTTACTTGATTCCCAGTTGATACCGTTATTTTTACTTGATTCCCAATTGATACCGTTATCTTTTACTTGATTCCCAGTTGAGACCGTTATCTTTTACTTGATTCCCAGTTGATACCGTTATCTTTTACTTGATTCCCAGTTGAGACCGTTATCTTTTACTTGATTCCCAGTTGATACCGTTATCTTTTACTTGATTCCCAGTTGATACCGTTATCTTTTACTTGATTCCCAGTTGAGACCGTTATCTTTTACTTGATTCCCAGTTGATACCGTTATCTTTTACTTGATTCCCAGTTGATACCGTTATCTTTTACTTGATTCCCAGTTGAGACCGTTATCTTTTACTTGATTCCCAGTTGATACCGTTATCTTTTACTTGATTCCCAGTTGATACCGTTATCTTTTTGCATTTTTTCTGTGACTTGTTCTGTTTCATGTTTCGTTTAGATTTATTAGTATTATCTTCTTCTTTAATCATAAAACATTGTTTGTATTTCGATGAAGTAACAAAATTAATTTTCATTCCGGCGCAGTCTTCTTGCGATCTTGAGAATACATACATAGGTACATAGTATTATAATTAAAGTACTGCCCACTCTTTCTTTAAGGATTTATTATGCAGATTAGGTACTCATACTGCGAAATATAAAATCACGCCATGAGCCTGACCTTGTCTCGGCATTTCAAGTTCAAATGTCGGGTTCAAAATTTTTGGAATATAATTTTTAGCAACCGTCTTATAAAAATGTAACTGATCCTAGAGCAAGTACTCGTATATTATATCGCCACACATTTCTCTTTATACATCAGAAATCAATAAAGAGATACAATCTAATTCTGAAAATAAGTTTGTGTAATGATACTGGGAATATTCGTAACTGAATAAGCAAAGTTTAGTTAACGCTGACAAACAAAATCTTGGCTGAAATATTTTTTATCTGAATACCGCACAAGAGTTCGAACTGCCCCCAGCCGTCTGGAGCAAGTGAGACTAAAGCATCCCAAATCGGGGTATGTTGTGAGGCTGAAGGTAGTGGGTTACCTGGCTATTCAGATCTAGTCATCAAACACAGCTAAAGCCATTTCAAGCAACGTTTCAATCCTGAATGGTGGTCTTCCACAAGGGCGATAGTGAGAGTATCTTCCACTCTGGAAAATGCCGCAAATATGCTATATATTATTTATATGAGTAATTTGTGAAATAATACAAATTAACAAAAAAAAAATAGTTGCCCACTGCGGGATTTGACTCCGCGACCTGCGGCTTGGTAGTGGAGAGCCTTACCCAACGACCACGAAGGGTAAGGCTCTCCACTACCTTCCTTTTCTTTTTTTATTTAATATAGATATAAGTGGGTATAGTGGTGTTATATAAATAACATATCGGTACAAAATATATTTATAATCGCAATATCACAAAAGAAAAAACTGGTTCTTGTGCTCGGTGAGCGAGTTACACTAATTATAAGGAAAATAGAATAACATTATGCAATAGGGAAGTATATATATATAATAGGAACAATTGAAACTTCTGGATCATCTATATGTGTAGATGTACATATATAGAATTCTGTTACATACTAAATATTGAACAATTAAGAGAGTAATTAGAAACATCTTAGTAAAGTAGAGACGAATATAGACTGATAATAAATATAAAGAAAGGGAAAAACAGGTAAATATTCAGTTAATTATTCTTGAGTTTGAGTTTCAGTTTGTTGATATGTTTTAATTTCTTTTTTTCAATCGGAAGGTTGTTGAAATACTTTATTCCTAAATAGATATAATTGTTTTGCATTAGTGTGGTATTTTAATTTTGTATTGATATATTTTTGATAGGTAGGTTTTTGATGGTTATTCTCTTTGTGAATTTGGATAATTGCATTTTTCTTGAAGATATCATCTACTAGAGTCACCCCGAAATCTTGTAGAAATCCCCGGTATCCATGGCAATCTTTTTCGCTGGCTCTCTTCTCATATCTCCAACCAGTAGTGGTAGCTCGATTTAAATCCGACTTCTGGAGTTCCTCAAGGTAGTTTGTTGAGACCCATATCAATCAACATTCATATCAATGACGGTAATTGTTTTTTTTAACTCACAAACCATCCTTTATGCAGATGACATGAACATTTTTTCACCAATCAACTCAATCGGAGACTGTCAGAAGCTGCAAGATGATTTGCAACGTTTGAATACGTATTGCAATGCCCACTGTCTCTAAATGTTTTATCGTGTGTTTTACTAGAAACAGAAACATTGTCTACTAAATCCGAAAGTAAGGACCTAGGGGTTATGCTTCATTGTAACAAACAAACACATCTATCACATAGTCACAAACGCGTCATCTCTGCTAGGTTTCGTCACCCGTGCCTGTGAACATTTCATAGATCTTAGCACTTCAAAAACGCTGTAATTCTCGCATTTTCACAGTATTTTAGAATATGCATCCTAGGTGTGGAGCCCAGGCTACGCAGTTCACAAAAACAGAATTCAAAGCGTCCAAAATAGAATTTTGAGGTACCTCTATTCGATCTCATGTTAGCAATGACAATTCTGCAAAGTTCTTCAACATACAGACACTAACTTGCCGAAGAAATATAGTGAATTCATTAATGTTATTTAAAATTGTAAATAATTTAGTTTATAGTCCTGATTTTCTTTAATGCTTATCATTCCATGTTCTAAATTGCAACAGCAGACAATCGCTTACATTTAATGTCCAAGACCAACGCTAAACAGAATTCCTTTACAAAGTCCTTACCGATCTACACATTCATTTTACTTAAATTACTATGACATTGACATTTTTAACTCGACTCTGCGGGACTTGAAGACAAAAATTCATTGCACAATTGCGTTAAAACTAGACTTTCCCATCTACTCCCGGCCTTTTTATCTTTATCCTAAACTTGTATCCCCCCTCATCATGTCATCAGCAGAAGTTTTATGAGTTGCATAGATTCTATTCTTATTCTTATATGTAAGTTGTTTTAAGATTTGCTGTCAACCTTCCGACAAAATAATATTAACAAAATGTTTTTGTTAGGAAGCTGAAGAATGAAATAAAAAAAGAAATTCGAGTCTACATTTACGGAATTGATAAACGTCGTTACGCACCCAGTATCTTTGGAAATTTTCGAGGTATGAGGAGACTGCAAGCGGGTGTTTCAAATTACTTACGGCCGGTGACGGAGTTACAGTGAAGGCCTCCGTGGTAGGGGTGCAGCTCTCGACTAGCAAGACAGTGGTCGCGAGATCAAATCCCGGCGGCGGCGTACGCGAATAAATTTTATTTGGTTAATTTTTGTTATTTCACAAATTAACCAAATAAATAATATTTAACATATTTGCGGCACTTTCCAGAGTGGAAGATACTTTCAGTATCGCCCTGGTGGAAGACCAGGGATTTCAGAATTTCGGAATTGAAACGTTGCTTGAAATAGCTTTAGCCGTGTTTAGTGACCAGATCTGAATAGCCAGGTACTCCCACAACTTCCTCTTCGCAATACCTTTAGCTTCACAACATCCCAATTAGGGATGTTATAGTATCACTGGCGCCAGAGGGTTGGGAGCAGTTGGGACTCTTGTGCGGTATTCACATTAAAAAAATAAGTTTTAAAAACTTTTTTGAAACTTTCGATACAATCGGTATGCAAAAATATTTTGTTCAAACGCGTCCTCTTCGAAATAATTTGCCTCCACATTATCAGATCTAGCTTTGTAGATAGGATTAAAGATGAAATGAACACGAAGCGTATTTTTACGAAATAAATTGAGTGGCTTTGACAGTTCTAGGAATGTCTCATGAAGAACTATCCATCGGTTATTTGATAAAATATATTGATCGTGTTTTTAGTTCAAATCTGCCATATAGCTGGAAGTACTTTAAAATTTTAAACAGTGAGAAAAAATATTATTATTACCGTGTATTATGGAAATTATTGTTTTTTATACTCCCGTATGCTGGGTGGTCGGGTGGTATTGAAACCGAAAGTTGTCCTTATCAGAAGGTCATCTGGACTCTGGATCGTGGTAAGGGTGCAAGTCACCGCAAGAAGTCGAGGGGTGGCTGGGAGAATGTGGAATGGGGTTGGGGAGGGGCAGGAACGGGAGTTGCACGTTACTTGAGAAAACTCGCGTGACATGCGACGCACGTCAAGGGCGCTATACTCCAATAATATTTAATTTGAATTCAACCCCTTGTTTGTCCTGAAAACTGCGAGGTGTTTGCTTTGGAGTAAGTGACCGTATAGTACACCCACTTGATAGCCCTGCATTTGCAACTATGATGTGCGAAAAGAGCAAGAGAATAGCTTTAGTGCTGTCGCAGGGCAAGTTTAGTGGAATGATAAACAATCACCCCTTCTTGATAGCGTGTTTTGAATTTTAATTACTGGCCCCGCTAGTCCAGTCGTTAGGGGGACATAATATGTCATATGCAAAGATATTAGAAGAACGAGATATGCTATGTTGTCCGCCGGACCGTAGGCGGAGTACTAACTAATTAGGGTACTTTGAACGGTATCGGGACGTGTACGCACAGAAATCTGTTCTATGTATTAGTGCGGATACCTTAGCGTAAGCGAAGGTGTGCAGTAGTATTGGTGAACAAAACCGGCGACACTCGGCAAAGCAATTCCACACAGTATGAACTGCTGGTAGCACATCTCGTTCTTCTAATATCTTTGGTCATATGGTTCAATACCAAAATCATAAGTCAACAAAAAAGGTTCGTAGAGCTGAAATTAAAAGCGTTTTAAAGCATTTTTCCGGAATATTCTTTGAATGTGATTTGCTTTAATAATCCATTACTAATCATATAGATTTATAAAATTTACCGTAAATACAGATCACTGGCGATCTTTTAGTACAACTACCTAGGTAAACAGAAAATGTTGTAAAATGTAACTTTTTTAAATTATTTTCCACGACCTTGGGAAAAATGAGTATATTAAGAGTTGAACCACCTCGAGGTTCGATCACAGGTTACGTACCATAAAAATAACGCCAAAAGTATGTACCTTCCAGAATTATATTTGGAGAGTGAGAGATGGGGGCGCGAGTACTGCGAGGGCCCGGGCTGTAGGCTCTACCGCCCCCCACCCCCTTTCCGCCCACTCCCATACCATTACCGCCCCGCGAGTCCGGCAGGTCATCCAAGAGCCATTCACCTCTCTCAAACTTTTATACACGAACAATTATGTTATTAAAGCCTTTGTATTGGCATCGTACACCGTATAAACTCGTAAAAAAATAATACAGAAATACATTGGTAGGTAGGAACCTTCTATCAAAATTTATCAGATATGTCTCGTCAAAAAGGTACCTACATTATTTTTTGCGAACCTACTTATAAAATCCGATCCACAATCAATTACATATAAGAAAAAAGTTACTGACCATCATTTTTTTAAGTTGTCTTTGAAGATTTCAAACGGCTTTTCTTGTACATATTCAAAGATAAGTACTTAAAAATGTGTTTGAAATATTTATTTAAAATTTTGTTAAACCTACAGTTTTGTAGAAGGCTATATGTGAAACTTGTTTTTGAAGAAGGCTATGTTTCTAATAATATATTCTTACAGTAATAAAATAGTCGTCTTAAAGAACATATTTATGTAAGACACAGTCAAGTGGATTTGGACAAGTTCGTGGTTATGGGAGGAGTATGAAACGTCTAAAATAAGTAATTCATAAGTTTTTCTAGTTTCAGTAAATTACAGCCCCGATGAATGTGAATCCATGAACAAAAGTAGTCATGCATTAATCCTACTATATTATAACTTTTTTTATTTTGAATTTTATAATATATAATTATTGAAGACAATATTAGTGATTCTCAAACGAAAATTTGAAAAGGAATCTTTTTCAGTTTCAAATTTTCGTTTGAGAATCGCTAATATTGTTTTCAATAATTAAATATTATAAATTGAGCTTTTATTCGTTTAGGTATTCAATATAAAAATGTTATAATATAGTAAAATTAATGCATGACTACTTTTAACTACGGAGAAATTTTAGTATGGGTGATTTATTAAAATCCTTTTTAAAACATGATAGAATTCCATTTCCTAACAATCTATTAGATGTTTCATAATACATGCAGCTGCGCTTAATGAGTTTAATTTAGTTAAAACTGTATTTCACCATGAATACGAAATTCAAATGGGATGGCGATATCCTATTTCAGGCAATTGTAATAGAGACCGCGAGCTAAATTATCTAGAACCTAAGGATCTAAGTCAGTTTCACATTTGGTTCCATTGAAATTTGCATTGAAGGCACTTCTAGTTTTCTTATTTATTCTATGTCAAAGATATTTAATTCTCATTTTCAGTAAGTATAATGAATTTATTCAGCCGTTCTTAAAATAGTTCGCGATTTCATTCTTCGCCGTGGAAGTTTTTTTTAATTTAAATTTTTAGGTATGTAGTTACATTTTTTGCGGGTGGCATGATTTTTCACTAAAATAGCTGTTTTTTTTACTTGGTAGGTAGACGTAGATATAGAATTATGTACGTTTATAACAGATTTTTTATTTTGTTTATACATAAATGTTGAATTTTGTACTCATGTAAGGTTATAGTTTTATAATCTAATCTCCTGTGGGGTTTTGCGTGGAGTAAAACGTTAACGAAATGACATAAATCGCCTTATCAACTTTATTTTCAAATATCGATAAAAGTAGCCTTGCTATCACAATCCGGGCAAACCCATTATTGCAGATTGACGTGGCAAAGTGGCGAATTGTCAGATTTCAGTCAAGGTGAATGACGGAGTTTGAGTTTACGGTCCGCGGGTTGTGTCCCGATTTCACAGATCTCAAAAGTGGGTATTGGGAGCGAAACAATTGGGTGCCATTTATCAGTCGAGGCTGAAACAAAAATTAAAGACAGGTTTCCGTTTTCCCAGTCAAGTAATACAGTGGCGTTGCGTCAATCCATCAAGGCGGTCGTTCTGTACCGCAAACACAACAATTGTGCGATTTGATAGTTCAGTAAGGAGATAAGAGAGATTGTACGAAATGACTTTAGCTAAGATAGATTACTAACTTCAAAAAAATCAAATCCCTTTTTTTATTTTTACACTAAGCCCGTCGTCCCACTGGGTCGGTAACGGCACGATATCGACAAAAACCGGAGACCCTGCGCTGAACTAACTTCACAAAGGAGGCCTTGAGGAAAATTATTTCTCTCGGGGCGTGCGTATATTTTGGAATGCTGTGTAGAGGGTCTTTTTGAAGAGAGGATAGAAATAACGTGTTTTTGTAGGGAGAATACACAGACGCTGGCAAATCGTTCCTCAGCCAAGCTGTTGAACTCAACAACGAATCGTATATACGACCTGTTCTCACGTGATAAATGTAAACCGTGTAATAAGTCGGGAAGCGCGCTTTTGGCGTGTTTCCCGACTATGTACCGATGCCAAAGGAAACAATGATGCTTCTTTCTCAGAGCGTCTTCCATCGAAATGCCGATAGAACAAGGATAGCATTCCCACCTGGTGCCTGTGTTCTACAGATTACAATCCGTTTTGGGAATCTATCAAACCGTTTATGTATAGAGTAAAGGATTTTTTTCTTTATTTGTATGTAAGTATTTTGGGGCTTCAGAGAGGTGGCAATACTGGAAATCTTTTTCTATAACTCTATAATTCTCCTTCCTCTTTCCCATATCCATTCCACCTTTCACCTTACAACTGTTAACAATGGTTTTGGTTAGGATAGTGGTGTGAAATAGCCCCACTGCGGCCATGTACAAGAGATACTGGTGTAAGCGTTCATTGAAATACAAACATTTTTTATTCTTCAATTACCTACTTATATTTTTATTGTAATTTCATATTCTGAGAGGGATTTCTCCACTTGGCCCGAAGCCTGGAAAAACCTGGCTACGCTACTGAATGGAACCGTGGCCGATTTTAGTCCGGAAATGCGGAGAAATTGGTATAGGTAGTAGGTACCTACTACCTACAGCAGAATATATTTACGTATTTATAAATACACTATATACAGCCAATAATTTGCATTTTCCACCGGCATTCATTGGCCCGATTTCCTAAATCAGGAGAATGAACATTGAATGTGGCTGAATTTTGCGTTCGCTGAAAGTCTACTAGGACTACCTGCCACAACCGCTTCACCCAAACGATGTTTAAAAACGAGTTTTTTTTAAATATTTTTGTCAGCATTAATTAATACACAATTAAAATACAATATAGGTGCAAGCAGATGTCACACGTATTAATTAAGATAGATATGTGAATATATATTTTTTAAATTTTCCTTTAATTAGTTACTACGACAAAGTTTGTAGGTAGGAACATAATATACGTATAAGTACAAAGCATAATAATATGAATAAGTTCAAAATTTCCAGTCATTCTCACTACGATACATTAGTTTATCTTCCTTTGAAAGTAGTATCATGTAAAAAAAATATTTACAACTTCGCATACTTTAAAACTTGGAGTAATTAAATGATGTTCGAATATGTTTGTTTTTTTTTAATTACGAGCAAAATTTAAGAAGTAACAAATTTATTAAAAATGAAAAATGAAACATTTCCCTTGACATCGACAGATCAAATTTATCTTCACGTGCTCACAAAAACATTACTTATGCAGTCAAGCGATTCCCAACCCGGTAGGTACCCAAGGATAATGTTGCATTATTATTTGCAAAGCTATTACAGATATTGGAGGCGATATGAATTTGGGAAAAAATACTAGAACTTCTCAAAACTATTTTAAAAATCGACAGTTAAAAGTAAAACTTTTCCAAACTTATAGCAAGGCTAAATGTATGTCAACAGGAGTCCCTCAGGGGCAATTCTCGGCCCAACATTATACACATTATTTGTTTCACTCATGGATAAAATATTCACCTTAAGTCCCCTCATACCCAATTTCTACCGATTTATAACAAGTATCTCTTTAACTCTTTTTTGAGTTCCAAAAAAAAGTTATTTTCGAAGATAATTTCTATATTACATTTGTTATGCCGAAACGTTAATTAGGTATATTAAATTCCCTCGATAGAAAAAATCGCAAAGCTCCGAAAATAATTTAAAACACTTTTTTTTCTATTTTTAATATATTATAGTCATAAAAATATTCAGAGTGTATCTCTAAATGCAACTATTTGCAAGCATTTGTCGAGAGATTTTTAATCAATTTCAAACGAGTCGTGTTTTATTAAATATATTCACCATTTTCGCTTAGTTATTATCGTTGTTTTAATATTAGCGCGCTCCCTCTAACATTCGTATTTACATATCTCCCAATAATCTATTTGTCACCAGCGGAATCTACTGTCAGATAGGGAAGAACGTCTTATAATTAATATTGTGAAATTTACCAGCTGACAAACCTGCTTTGACAGTTTAGCAAGTGCTTGTGACGAAGATTCTTTTTAAATATGAGGGGTAGGTACTTAAGGCGATGCCATACGTAGTAATGCAAAATCACGTGTTTTTGGTTTGAAAATTTGGTCGCCTAGAAATGTTTCAGATGCTTTAATTAAATACTGCGAGTAGAATACATCTTGGCCTTTGAAATAATCGAGTATTTTTTAGATAAGTCTTTTTATAAGCCCAGAAAAAAATAATGTAAAGGCCTATGAAAACTGCTTTAAAGTTCAAAATCTCCTACTTACGAACCCATTTTCGGTTATGATTTTATTGTATAATGTGGCAAATTAAGTTATTTATAAAATGATCGAAAAAAAATTAAATATTTATGCCTGAAAATCCACAAAATAAAATAAAAGGCACCTTTTGGCCATGTTTTTTTCTTGCATAAATCAAAACAGGCGGATGGTGTTAAGCGGGAATTTAAACCTTATCGCCATCTACGTAAGAGTTGTTATTGATAGCGGCTCAATTTAAAATATTACACGACGTAGTGCATCGCCTTAAGTACTATTTACCGAAATGGGCTGCCAATTCAATTACGGGTTTGGGGGTACCTAGATATATATACATATATATTTTATGTTTCTTGATTTCTGTAAAAAAATATATTTTGACCCCAATAAATTATTTCATACCGTACACTCAATGTAGTGTCATATAAATATTAATAAATATAAATATTTATATACTGAAGTTTCGATAGGTACCTCATCCATCGTCCAATCAGAGATGAATTCTTAAAAGACTTACCAGTTCATTGGTTTCCTAAAGTGCATTTTCATATTGCTCATGAGCGCCCGGGGGTTGCTGTTATAGGTGTAGGCCTCTGGGGGGCCCGTGGGGGGCGCAGGGGGGGGCATTTTGGCGGCGGCAGAGCACATCTCCTCCCCCTCCCTGAATGTCGTCACTGGTCACTGCAGGCGGTAGGATTCTCATTTATTACGGTTTTTAATTAGACACACGCACGAACGAATTCTTTTTTTTTGATATTACTAATAATACGACAAAAAATAATCTAATATAATAATTCTAGGAAAAAGTGTTTCAATCAGCAAAACCCATTGCTCTATCGTTTACACAAAGAGTTTACACAAAATACACTCACGTCCAAAAATATTTTCAAAAACCTTTTTATAATAAATGCTTCTTCTAAATTTGGAATTTTCCATATTCCACCAAACACAGCTTTTATTATTATTTACAGTATGACAGTTACACAATCACATAACATTTATTATAAACCATCGTTGCTTTACGAGTTACAAACAAAAAAGGCAAGTATTGTATTAAGAAATAAACACAGGCTAAATTAAAGTAATTATAGAATGTTATTTTTGACATAAACTCGAATAAACAATGGAAGATTGCGATATTCGCCCACATGATGCTGTTTTGTTATTTTTTAATACCCGCATCGCCATAGTTACTAAATTTATTGATGTGATAATAAGCGCTAGACGATTATCTCCAAAAATTATAAGGTCATTTCTAGATATGAAAATTTATAAAAATTTCTAACGGATTTTTTTAGTTTAATTTGACTTTTTCAATACTGCCATTTTTAGTATTTTTTAAACTGTTTTACAACAAAACACTCATTGTAATTACTTTATAAATATAAATCTATAATCGTATTGCTAATAACATTTCTAACTTGAAAATTTCAGTTGAAAATAATATTGTTTTACTTCAATAAAATATAAATTAATGTAATATTATTGATAATAATTCAGTGTTGCAATAAGTTCCTACTTAAACGATGACACATACTATTTTTATTTTCGCCACCCTGCCTCCCACCGATAGTCAACATTAGAATGACAGTTAATTCAAAATGGCTTCTTTAAGAGTGTTTAGTCGTAACTTACCGTATTTAAAACAACAGTTCTCGGCTTTATTAGGAAACACATCTACTTCAGTGAAAATAATATGTTTAATAGTCATATTCAGTTACTTTCTGTCGTTTTCGGAAGGAGCCGTGAATGTCTTGAGCGTGACGCCAGGATATCTCATGCCTCCGTCATTCTGGTTATGGTCAGCCTTTACGTTTTGCTTTTTAGAACTTCACTTCTGGGAGGTGATTGTGGATGTCGTTACTGTAGGTTTGTGTGGAAAGTTAATTGAGCCCCTGTGGGGCCAGTTGGAAATGCTAACATTCTTCGCCATCACGAATTTCGGCGTCGCTGTAATGACGTCTACTTATTATTTATTTTTGTACATGTGTACTCGAAATACAGACTATCTGTTCACCGTCCACATACACGGCCTAGCGGGATACATCGCCGCTGTCAGTGTAGCAGTGAAGCAAGTGATGCCCGACCACCTTCTCATCAAGACTTCTCTCGGTATGCCATCTTTTTTAAATTTTTTTACATTAACCCCACACAGGAGGCCCTGAGGAAAATAATTTCCCTCAAGGCCTATGTCATCTTTTGGGATACTGTGTGGGGGTTTTTTTTAAGGTAAGGAAGGTGAGAAAGTTCTGGGAAGGTAAAAGGTATAAGGATTGGGTAGGAATCTAGGGATCAGTGTGTCCAAGAGTGACGGACATATGAATATATCCCTCCCACTGCAGCGCAAGGCGATGGGTCGAGAGACCAGTAGGAGAGGTCAAAGGGTCTCCCTAATCCAGTCACGCCATGCAGCTAGTGGGCAGGCGCATCCTGAACACACCTCACCCGGGCACCCCTGCTACATCTCCAAACGTAGCAAACCGCTTAGGGTGTCCTATGGCCGAGGTGTTGGTTATACAATAAATGGTTCCCGGGGCGGCCGTACCCAAACCCGCCTCCCAAATTGTAAATATACTCTTATTATAGTGTTGTTAAGCTCCATTCTGTGAATTTAAGGCCGACTCGCCTATTTCTATAATTTGCTTATTTCTATAATTAAAATTCTTCTCAAAGCTCAGAAAATATGTAAATCGCACATACGTTACTGTAAAGTATAAATTGATCCAATATCCTAGTTCTAAGGTCTGAAACTGAGGCTTTATGTTTCAAGGTTGCTTGCAAACAAAATTATAATATGTATTATGATAATTACGGAGATTGTAGGTACAATTTAAAATTATTCAAAACGTTTGGGGGACTTCATTCAAATTAAACTATTCTCTCAATCAAGTAATTCTTTTCATTTTATTTGATCCACTTTGCCTCTTATTGTAGCGAAAAAATGTTTTAGTGTTAAATTAAAATTTGGTTACCGAAAACCATTTTGGTGACTTATAGGGGTCTTTGCTTGCATTAATTCACTTGGATTGTTTATTCTTTGGCGGTTCCTAAATTCAATCAATTTCTACAATGTTCATTCACCAAGCCACCGCGCTCTTGGCCTGCTCTTCGTTTGCAGACTCGGGCTCGGTACTTTTGTTTCCTGCCGCCGCTCCGATCATCATCCTCCGTTGAGTGTCGCAGTATCACGTCCTTTTGATGTTTATAATATGTTTGAGAAGTGTTTTGTTTTTTAATCTGTAACAATTCGAGTCGTTATTCAATACCTCCCTTCACAAGATACTCTCGTTTGTTTGTCTCAATTACAGATGCCAAGGCGGATCCAGCCGCATAATTCACAAATCAGACACGTATCATAAAAGCCTCCCGATCGAGTTTCTTTCTCCTTATAATCGATAGAGAAAGTGTATTGTATTGAGTAATATCTCGAACTATCACAGATTTGATTTATTAAATACAATACACTTTCTCTATCAATTATAAATATTAGTACGCGATACTATGACTGAATGAAGGTGTTGAGTAGCGACAGGAAGTAAATGTACCGAGCATGGGACTGCAAACGGTCAGCAAGCCGCAAGTGATGGCTTGGTGAAACCAACACAGAAAATAGTTGAATTTAGGAATTTTTTACTTTTGATCTTGTCACTGGACGTGTGTTTAATTTCAGGCAAGATGACCAATCGCATAATCCCCCTACTGGTACTGTGCGTGGCACTGGTGCTGTGGGCGGTAGGTGTGCTGGAGGGCAGCTACCCGTGCATGTGGGCCAGTGGCACCGTGGTGTCGTGGCTGTACCTGCGCTTCTGGCAGCGCCACACAAACGGCACTCGCGGCGACACAGCTGACAACTTCAGCTTCGACAACTTCTTCCCACGCGTGGTACAGCCACTGGTGCGCGGCGTGGTGGGTCCCCTGGAGCGATGTCTGGTGCGTCTAGGCCTGTGCCCCGCCAGCCGGCGCCGCGTGCACCTGGCGCTCAGCCCCCGCGGCCTCACCATCACGCTGCCTGGAGTGCAGCCGCAGGACATGGAGAGGCGCAGGTTTATTACTATACCATATTCCTTCTTCACGAGGCTTACCATCTTAACTCCTTACTAATAAACATGTTTTAAATTTTACACAACGGTTTATACAACCGTTTACCAGTCAAGAATGGTTGTTTCAAATTTTAAATATGTTTATTACCACAGAACGATGATTATACCTTCTTACGCCAAGCTGTTGAAATGCTTCAAAAATTGCATTTATAAACATACGCTTGGTAGTTGAAGTGTGGATTGGCAGCCATAGTTAAATTTCTCCTTTCTATACTGCTAATTATTGGTAACTGTTATTTTAGTTACCTCCTTTAACTTACCTCCTCCCGTACCTCCTTTTAGTTCTCCTTTCGAAACTGTTAGTAATACCATATTTATCATATTGAAACTATACAACATCGCTTCTTACACGGAATTGCACGGGAATTAGGGAGAGTAAAAGGTGAACTTATATATGATGATATCGATAAACCTTAAAAATTTCTTCATTAGAAAAACATAGGAAAGACTTAGATGGCATTTGCATCTTTAAAATTTAAATTATTAACCATATTATTATGTCATCTGCTTTGTTGCAACTCATGCAGTTTGAGATTCCTTGACTAAATAATGAATTGCTTTTCTTCAATCAACACTCTACTAATTATGGATCCCATTCTCCACTGTCGAGACTTGCTAACTCAATTCATGGTTTGAAATTTTCGATGCCTGTCTAAATGATTTTTGTTGGTCTTTATGGAATAATATCTAACTCAAGGACTCCATCAAAATGGTCAAGCTTTGACTCGAATATTCTCTATAATGTATATATTATTTGTCCTACTTTTCTATTTGCTTCGTCCATTTTTTATGTATGTACTGTTCCTTTTCTATAACTTTGTTCATTTCGTGTTGAATGTATTGTATAATTGGACCATTGACCCTTGGACTGCCAGAGAATCCGTTGCAGATTTGCAGTATTTTGAACCTTTAAAAATGCTCCTAGCATACTATTATCGCTTGAAAGGGAAGTAATGTATCTTAATATTATTCTAGCTTGTCGTTTCGTCACTTGTAAAGATTGGAATTTTATCTGTGAAAAAGCGCATGGGAAATTTCATGTCAGATATCATAGTTTTTAATTTTTTAAAGCCATAGTACTATGTTTATTTACAGGAAAGCCTCATATGACTTGTTTTTGTGCTTGTTGTTGTTATTTAGCTGGAAAACATAATAAAACTCAAGAATATTTTCACATATTTTTGAAAGAAAAACAAACATTCCCGGGTTACGAATAACCTGACAATATTTTAAAATCTCCTACTATACCACAGTAAGCGGAAAATGTTGCTTGTGTTGTGATGGAGGACAATTGAACACACTACGCATAGGTGGGACCCAAGTGCGATGTCAACTCAACCACCGACCTGTTATTAGTTATCTTCCATGCATATATTAGTTTTTTATACGATTATACGATTTTTATAAATACATAAATTATAAACACATTATCTGGTAAGACGGGACAATTTACAAGAATATCATTTTGCAAAAAGCAAGTAAGTTATTACGAAAATAGTGCCAGCCAGCGCATGGCGGGCCGCTACGTATTTTAGCTGGCACACTAAGAGTAAAAATAATTGGCCTTTATATGAGTTGGGTTAGTGGTAGTCGGTAACGGTAATTTTTATTAGAGTTTTAAATATCAAGTGTATAGGTATACTACTTTGGAAAATCTTGTAAAATTTTCAGCGAATCTGTTCTCTGTGGCCATCTTGATAATGTGTCGTTATATTTTCAGGCAAATCGCACTCAAAGCCCTCAGCGAACGACTATCCAAAACAAGCGAGCAAGCTCGTCAAAAGAGCCATCCGAAGATGTCTAACCAGGCGGCGGTGGCGCAGTCGCTGAACCCCAGCGTCAGTATCCACCTGCCTTCAGAGCAGCCGGGGGTGGCCGCCTCCGGAGACAATGCCCAGATGGCCAGCTTCATGGAGACGCTGGCCCCTCAGCCCCCAGAGACTGTACTAATCGATGTGGATGTCCCATCACCCAGTTCTCTGAACCCACAGACATTCAACAGTTGAAGTTGATCCGTGTTGACTGATTGAAAATGACAAAGTGATAGATGTGTTATATTTTGTTACAAGTTTGAAGAAAAAATAGTGATGGTTGATTGGTGTTCTAATTATTAATAATAAATTATTATCTTAACTTAGATTTTAATATTATGTTACGCAATAAGTTTGTAAAAACGTATTGTTTCTTTCCTTATTCACTTACCATAAATAATATAATGTTGAAATATAACCATGTATATATTTAATTTACTACTTTTCTTTTTTCTTATAATACTCCTGTATCTCTACATATACCACAGTATATCGAACTCTGCAATGATACAAAATGGAAAAATTTCAGTAAAAGGTAGTACATAAGTATATTTTGTCTAGAGAATGTACTATGTACTATTACTGCTTTATGATTGTAAACCAGGCGCCAATCCTTTAATGTTAATGCAATATTCACGGCGATATTTGCATCAATCCTTTTTTATGTCCTGTGCGGAGTTATTAAAAAAAAGCATGTCTTTGGGATACTTTATGTGGGGTCTTTTTAAGGAAAGAAGGAGAGCTGGGAAGGAAAGAATCTGGGAGTCAGTGTGTCCAGGAGTGACAGACGTATGAATCCGTATGATCAACTGGTCTTTTCCGATCCGGCCTTCATGCAATTGGTAGTCAGGAACATCCGCCGCCAAGACTTGGAAAAACTGCAACCTATGAACCCGGGCACCCCTGTATATCCAACAAACGTTTCGAACCACTTGCAGTGACTATGGCAGAGATGTTAATTATCCAATGAATGGTTCCAATCCAATCCTTTTCCCAATCACTGGGAAGAGAGCTGAAACTTTTTCATGTACATCATTTATTGTCTTTTGTAATGCTTTAAATAGTTTTCATTGTTTTAAAGTCACTTTTAGGAATATGTGGTGAGGGGTGCACAATTAATTTAAAACATGGTGTTCACTGATGAAAGGCTCCGGTTGTTGTGAAAGTGCATAAAATAATATTTTAAAATAGATAAATGCTTAGGTTTTATTTTATATTAATAAGAGAATATATCTTTTGGTTATATAATAAATATTTGAGATTGTTTAACTTAACAGTTGATCTATTGGCACTACAGTGAAGGCACTATGTCAATTTTTCACTTGTTCTCTTTTCAGGGCTGCTTGAATCTTTTGACTTATCATCTGAAAGTTCCGGCGGAGAGATTTTCAAAAATACTTCCATTTCCTGACTCTTATCATCATTGGCCTGGAACAAATAATATTAAAATAAATAGTATTCTTATCAGAACAATAATAATTGCATTTAGATTAATTTATAATAATGATAATTGTGTACCTCTAACTTGGTTTGTTTGTCAGTTAAATCGTTCCACGATGCCAAGTTTGAATCGGCAAATAAGACGTAAGCGATCCCTGTTGTTATGAGCCAGCCGGCTGATATCAAATAAACCTTCTGCCATTGTTCAACTGTTTGCTGTAAAATAAAGTGTTCATGTTAAAATGTAAACTGTCATTGGAAATAATAAAGCAGTTGATGTCATAAGAATTTATTTCCGAATCATACATTATTCAGCGTCAGCCAGCCTACTATAGCTGGAGATATAAATCCAGGAATACTGGTGATCATTCCACTGAAACCCATTGCTACACCTGAAAGTAATAAAAACAAGATTATTCATTAACTTTTTACTCAGGACTGATGCACGCATACGTCAACATATCATAAGTGAAAGTCAAGCCCGCGGCACAGCTGACGCAAATGTGTGTGATCGAGCGGCACTCAAGATTTAAATCAAAATTTCATGGAATGTATAGGTCAAATCTTTCTCAACCTGGGTTTAAAATGTGGCTTATCTGTTGATATTCAAGAATAAATATCTTTATTTCATCCAGATACGTGAAAAAGAAATCCCCAATTCTCGGCGGTGCCGATCTTCTGTCATTTAGTCTACGAGTAGCTTCACCTCTCGGTCTTCGGTTTTATTTATTTAATTTTATATGTTGTCTGTATCATAAATTATGACTATAATTTTAGACTGTCATGGGTTCGTAGCTTGTATGTTTGTAATAATAATAATGTAATAAAAAATTCAAGGTTTCAGAATAAGATGCTTTAAATGATAAATAAATGATGTGAAAATCGAGCCGCGCACATCTGAACTGGAACGAGTAGGTGCTCTCAATATTATTCTGGTGAAGACCACCATTATCGGAGGCAGATTTGGATACCGCCGCCCCGGGAACAGTTTATTGGATAACTAACACCTCTGCCATAGGTCACCCAAAGTGGCAAGCTGCATTTGGTGATTTAGCAGGGGTGCCCGGGTTCATCGGGTCAGGTGTGTTGAGGATGCGTCTGCCCACCAGCTGCGTGGCGTGCCGGAAGGGAGAGGCTGATTTGGGGAGACCTCTCTAAATGGTCTCTCATGACCCGTTGTCTTGCACCACAGCGGGAAAGATAAATCATTCGTCCGCCACTCCTGGACACAGTGATACCTTTTCCTTCCTTTCCTTTAAAAACCACTACACAGCATCCCCAATGATGACATAGGCTTTGAGGGAAATTTTTTTCATCAGGGCTTCCTGTGTGGTGTTAATGTAAAACATAAAAAAACTATTCAGAATTAAAACAATGCTTGAAGGCAGGTACCTGGTTCCAAAAGTTTTTTTAGGTTGCCGAGAAAATGGAAAAGGGTTAAAAAAATATATATTTTTGGTTTGAGGAAACTCTTACATGTGATGTAAGAGTTTCCGGACACCATGTTTAATATTGATTTATAAAACTATATAGTATTGTTGAGTGCTTACTTGCATAATTAGGAGTAATATCGATGTAGGAAGCCAGTGGGCCGGTGGAGACGGCACCATTGGCTGCCGTGGCCGCCATTATTAGAATAACGGCAGTGATTTTGTCGCACCCGACATACGCTAAAGCTAATGTGCAGAGTCCTTGCCCAATACAACCTAAAAGGAAAAAATAAACCTTTACAATAATGATCATTTTACTATAATCCTATGATTATAGTTACTTGGCGAGTAGTTATTTAACATTTTAGTCAGAGGTGGTGAAATACCCTCTAGTAATTTTTAGTAAAACCCACTTACAAACAACTGTGGCCATCTTCCGGACATTGGTCCTTGATAATTTGTTGGTGTGCAGTAAGTAATCCCCAAACTGTGAGAATATGGTGGCAAATCCCATACGTAATATGTGAGGTAGCCCTGATAATATTCCAGTCTGAAAGTTTAAATAATTCAGTTTTCAAATATATTTTGTTATCACTAAGTAATCAAATGTTAAAATTATGTTACAAAACTTAAATATGATGACAACTAAACAACATATAATATATAATACGTTAACAATGATTTATAAGCTTAAAAATAACATGCTCCATAAATATCTGCAAACTAATATTATGTACCATAAAAATGTTCACAATTATCCTATGAGGAGTTGCCGAGACTTCAGGCTTCCTAAAACTAAACTTAAGTGCACACAGAACAGCATGTTTTATAAAGGGCAAAAGCTTTATAATAACCTGCCAAGTGCCATAAAGGAAGCCTCAAGTCTTGACACTTTCCATAAAAAATGTGCTATAAATAATTAAAAAAAAATTTTGAATTGTATACACTTAACACCTATGTCCCCTTAACAGGAGTTAAATGTATTTCTTAAACCGGGGTAACCGTTTTTCTTTTTGTTGTACATACTGTATATTTCTTTTTCCTTATAATTTTATGATTCTATTTGTTATTTTATTTTGTATATGTTTTTATTACTAGATATATAACAAAATTTGTTATTATTATTATTAATTTATTATTATTTTTTTTTTATATGTTTTTATTACTAGATATATGACAAAATTTGTTTACATCTAAATAAAGCTTAAAAAAAAAACAAATAAAATCTATTTTCACTTAGAATAGCAATCAATAGAGCAAGTGCACTTAACGTTGATTATTTAATGTATTGTTACGCTGGTAACATTTACACTGATTATCTTCAATAAAACTGAACTCTTGTTTAGTTAGTTACGTTGGCTAAAGAAGGAGGCAATATGGCATAAAACCCCAAGAATAAATCACCATAATTCTTTTGGCCGTGAAAATGTCAAATCATATCTCTTGCTTAGGAAATTAGAAGAATTGTCGCTTAATATAAAAAAAATTTGTTATCAGCGCATCACTGTTATATAATAATTTTGTCTCTGCGTGGGAGATATCTGTTGAGACTTTTTTAAAACGTTGAGGTCATAAAAAAAGTACCTATCTCTTTCAATTTTTAAGTTTTAATACTAAATTTTTTTTACAATAAAAAGGAAATAGTATATACATTAACAAACAACTAATAGTATACTTTATATACATAGTGCATATAAAATAAATTATTCAACAATGTCGCATTTTTTTTACAATTTGATGCGCAATAAAATGTAATTTTGGACACGGTGTCACAATATTGCCAGCGCAACGACGATATATGTAGCAATGTAACCATTATAAATATACTCGCCGATCTGATGTCCCACCCATGAATGACTTTGAGATATGTGGGTGCTTGTGTCATGAGGGTGAAGAGCCCCCAGATGCCCCCCCACTGCGCCAGGGTGGTTATCCACAGCGAGCGGGAGCGCATTATCCGACCCCACGGAGGGTGCATCTGGAAAATACATTCATATTAGTCCAATACAAAAATGCAGTTCAATATCGCACCAATCTGTCATTAGAATTAAACAAATGAGTATCCACAATCGTTTAGAAATCAAAACTTCTCGAATACTTGCAGTACAAATATTCAAGGGCACATTTCATAATCAATGTGATTCTCCACCTACACGTAATGTTTGAAGGTATCAATCGTCTAAGAAAACGTAATGGAAGAGTCAAAAGTCAATAAGTTACAGTCACCATGTTAGCAAAGCGCAATAATTTGACAATCTTATTTTTTTCTGACTCTTCCCTATAATTTATTCAAGGTGAATGTACCTTTTTCTGTGAAATGGCGCTACCAATTGATTTAATAATATAATCTCTTTCTTCTATTGATATCCTGGGATGTTCAGCGGGAGAATCGTATACTAGGAGCCACCACAAGATAAACCACACAGTTCCTAAAGCCCCGCTCAAGTAGAACACTAGCGGCCAGCCGGCCCAGTGAATGATATAGCCACACAGAGGGAATGTCAGAGCCGCGCCAACCGAACTCCCTGAAATATAAACAACATGAATTAATACTTTCAGACAGCTTTGATTTCCTCAGGGGAATATTTCGGTTAAGGATTTGTGTGGGTGAATGAAATTATGATCTCGATGGTTCCCTAAATGAATCTGGAATTGTGTTACACACTTGAAAAATATGAAGGGATTTGTGCATCTTTATAGGTATGTTCATTCAAAATGCAAAAGCCTTACATGGGGCAATGTTGCAACGGCAAGAGGATTCTGACACAAGTCGGGGCAATGAAACATTAAAAGAGAAAGACTTTACCATTTATTTATTATTGGAGCAAGAGTTTGAGGTGTTCTACAGGAAGATTAATGCACTTTCTACATGAGATAGAAAAGCTACTGTTGTGCAAATGGGAGATTGAATATTTGCTAAAATGTATGAATGAAAAAATATTAATATGACATATTGATAAAACGAATCACAAGAAAATTTAACAGAAAGATATCTGGTAAATCTATGATAAAAATTATGTACCCAAATAAGCGGTGACAAATTTGCTTCTCTCATTAGGTGGGATCCATCGAGCTGTTAAACTATGCATAGCAGGCCAAGTGAAACCCTAAAGAAACATTAAAATGATGTAGATTAGAAAGGAGGGAGAAGGAATAAGGTACTGGATGGGGCTAGGTTATCCGGGGTTCTTCAGAAGCGCAAAGAGAGCCGAGGCTGCTGTCAGGACCTAGTAAAAGGATATATGCATGGGGATTTTCTAAATTATGTACACTCTAGCTTGCAATATTTGAGAAACAATTCATTATTATTAACAAGAACACAAACATTTTTTATATCATTAAAAGTAGCGTGAATACCAAAATTTTGTTATGTGTGAATAGCAAATTAAAAATTAATTCCTTTTTCATTGTAACATCTTTAAGACCATTTTAGTAAGTTCAGCGAATCTTTAACATTACCACATCCAGGCCTGGCAGCGACGTAATGTAATTTTAAATGATATATCACATGTCAATTTCCACTCGAGCGATTTATGGCATATTATGACAAGTTTGCAAAAACGTTTGAACGATCGCTCGTCATAATGAGCCAAATTTATAGAACCTAAAAATATGTGATATACGGCGAAATCTAGGTGGATTCACTGGCTTTAAACTGTGGTAAGCATTACATTATATGTTTCCATATTAATATTTTGAGGAATGATATTAATTAAATAATATGGTAAATATATACGACCGATCGCTCAAATGCATGTATTTTTTTTGACATCAGTGGGAATCGAACCCACAAAATTCGACTCAAAGTCAATGAGAGTTAAATCGTTGTTTAGCACAAAAGAATGTAGCAGAAAGGCTTTGAAGAGTTGAAAGGCATCTTATTTATATGGTGCTATAGGAGTGGTGTTGTAATTTTTAAATTTAGTTATTAATTAAAACGTGAACTTACGCTGAACATTCCTTGAAGGCACCTGACGAAGATGACGGCCGAGTAGTGGAAGTGAGAGGCAATAGGGATAAAGAAGCAGCAGAGAGTGGCGGCGAAGTTGGTAATGCCAAACACCGTCTTGGTGCCGTACTTGTGTGCCAGCAGCCCACCGGGCAATTGCATCAGCCAGTTGAGCCAGAAGAAAGCTCCCAGAATAAGATTTTGCTGATTTTCATCCCAATCAAACTTTTCCATCTAAAATTTTAAAAATATTTCTTGTATTAATTATTTAAATAACAACAGAAAATAAAAAAGGCTTAGGTCGCGACTGAGATTGTCTTCTTGTATATGATAAGAATTTTTTTTTATTTTATGAACGTCACCTTCTTACTTAAACATTTTTTTTACAATTGTTGTTTTCTTGGTAAAAATAATTTTCAAAGTTTGCATTTTTCAGAGCCCGCCAAAACGATTGAAATCTGACGGGGTATGCGTGACGTCATACGTACCTCTGTTTTGTTGGTTAACAATAAGGTAAATCCCACTTGGTTCGGTTTGAAATCAACAAATCCCAATTTGAATATATTACAGGATTTCTTTAGAAATAATTTATAAACCATAGTGGTAACCCATGTGCGAGTTTCCCGCATTATAATACACGCGGCCGGCCGACCCATGTAATAGCAGTGTGATCTGTCAGAACCTGCCGACCAACCACAGGGCGTTTATGTCTTTTATGGTTTTAATTGTTTTTGAATGACGATTTATTAATTTAATGCATGTTTGTATGTATTAATTCAATGTATATAATAAAACTTATATATTCAGAATCAGTGTTTGTTGATCAATATGAGAAATATGTTTTTCACTAGAAGTTCCTTTTGAACTTTTACCCATATAATATGTATATCAAAATGTATAATAAGGAAGTAGGCACGTTAGATATAAAAATATGAGGTGAATATTTTCTTAGTTCTCGCCAGGAGATCCTGTGCTAAGGCGATCTAGGTTTTGAGAGGGTTTTCAGCAACTTCTATGAATAGTATTTTTTAAATCCATTCTAGTCAGTTCTATTTCTAATAATTCCTTGTCAAGATCTGCTGTACTTAATGTAGTTATGTATTAATCGATTTAATTTATTGAATAGTCTTCTGTGTCATGTACTTATTATTTCCATTGAAAATGATTGTTGACATTATTTTCAATAATTAACATCACAATACAGAATAGAGAGTACACTAAGTTAATTATGATATAATATTTCTTATATGTTTATGTCTTATACATCTAAGTACCTACATAAAATCAACTTACAAGCAAAGACATACTTATAAAAGCATGTAATTGTACATTTATTTTGCAATGGCAGCACTGGTAAACACTTTACTGTGGCAAAGGAAACAAAGTATTTTAATAAGACTTAAATGTAGCATAAATAATATTTTAGATCTTTGATAAGATAAAAAACGTACACATACTAATACGAAAAATCTCAGGGACATTTCTGAAGCAACTGATTCATAATAATTACATGTCCCAGATCTACTCAACAATATTTCAGAAATTAATAATTTTAAAAAAAAAAAAAAATCATAACTTAATGAGTAAAATCTCAAATTGTAGTATTTAATAATTGAAGACAATATTGGCGATTCTCGAACGAAAATTTGAAACAGAAAAATCAGAAAAAGATACGGTCGTATTTAGGAACATAAAGATAGCAGCCAATAAATAAAAAAATGTTGAATTTAAGATAAAGTTGGTAGCTATAATTAATTACTCTGTTATAATATTTACTAGATTATACATGTTAACAAGTCACTTTTTTTAAACATATTAATATTCTGTTCAAATAAAATATTCTCTGTTATTTTAACATTCTACACTATTTTATATTAATTACTATATATTATCACAAATACCTCGATTTATGTCAGGTCTTATACAAACCTAGTATTCATTCAACTATTATTACACTTGTAGATATTTCTTTTAATTATGTATTGTCTCACTGCACTTCTATTAACAACTGTATCACTTGCAATAAAAAAATTGTGTACACATTACTTGTTCTGTAATTTATTACTAATATTCTCCTGTGTAACCACTGTATGCGTATAATCCGATGTATCATTCTATTATAAAAGCCATTTTATGGCGTTTAAATAAATCAATAAATAAGTCTTAGGACGGGTTGTTTCGGAGAATCTGAACAATTCATCAAATTTCAACGTTCATTTTCAAGCTCTGTGAAAGATTTTTTCAAGTTCTGTTTTTATTTCAGTTTTGTCAAGCAACTAGCCTACAATGATATAAAAACAGAACTTAAATAAGTCTTTCACAGAACCCGAAAATGAACGTTGAAATTTGATGAATTGTTCAAATTCTCCGAAACAACCCGTCCTTAGATTTGAATTCAAAATTCAAAAAAATATTTTTTGTACAAAAATACAGACTACAAAGGGTATAGCTTATAGGTTACATCTTATTTCTTCCAGCTAACCCAAAAAAGCAAAAAATAGATAATAATATAATCATTTTAAGCCACTAATAGATCTTAGTTGTTAGTTATTTATTATATCTAAATAATTTATTTATTTAACCCATAACTTGTCACTTTACTTAGTCTAGGTTATTAAAATTAATTAAACAAATTAAGTTGTAAACTGCCGTTGGGGTAATTTTTCCACCAAAACGGCGCTATATAAATGATCCAATAATTATTATCATACATATTTTAAAAGTCAACATCGCAATGGAAAAAAATGTATTTTTCTGTTTATTTTTTTATTAGTTTCTATATAAGCTAAATCTGAACATGATTTTGACTTAAGTGGCGCAGTAACTTACATAATTATTTAAACAAGAACTTGTATAAAATATAATTTATTATTAAAGAACAAAATATAAAATAGTAATGTCACAGTTTTCTCAGTCGTTCTCGCTGGGGTTTCCTGTTCTTAGGCGGCCTGTACTTGTTTTTATATTATTGTATTAATTATCCAGATGTCTTTACATTGCCCTCATAATGTTTGCAATTTGATTATCACTCAGTTCTCTCAGCCATGATGTGTTGACTTTAGTTTTAAATATTTAATTGCTAGATTGACTTCAGCACTGTCAGAGTGAAACAGCAACCGTCTAAGGTTTATATACAGTAGCATCTGCTCACACTTATTATGTGAGCGCGCATAGAATAAATCATTTGTCGTGTACCGATTTCTAATTCCGACACTGATCATTCAAATATTAAATATAGAAATTGTCTATCTAAGAGCTCACGCCATGCAATTAGTTTATTTGTTGTAATTTATTATTTTGCTGGTTGGAGTGATCCTAGCTCCTTCACATAGGCAAATTACATATCATAAGGATACAAAAATAATTTTCTGTCATTGAGCATTTGTTGCGTATTTCATACCAAACTTAAATATTTCAGTAAGAGCTGTATATAACTTCGTATTTAGATTACATCTATTTTATTTCAGTAGGAGCTGTATATAATTTCGTATTTAGATTTACATCTATTTTATTTAATCTTTTCTTTCTCTTTAAAAAATGTATTTAACCTTAGTATTCATATAACATTTGGTAAATCACTGTATTTTTATTTTTGTTTGTTGTATTTTCTATTTATTGTAATTTTATTTTCATTTTTTATGTTTCAAAATTATCTGTCATCTAAAAGTTGTATTACCTGCACGTAAAAGCCCTCTGGGCGTTAAATAAATAAATAATTTATGCAAACATGAATGTACGCTGAATGTAACTCCTAATTCTGTCTCTATACAGGTATTTCCTAGTGAGACAGGCATCGAAAAATATATTTATAATCATACGTTATAGATATGAATAAATAAATAGAATTAAAACAAAAAACAAAATGAAAATGAATGTATAACGGTAAGAGTGTAACACCGAAAAAGGCTTAGTAAAATTGGTTTATGATTTAGTTTGGAACTATCCAAGCGCACGTGATGGGGTAATCAGCTAATGGTTGACGGCTCGTGATTTGAGTTTACCAGAATCTAATAACATAATTACATTAAAGCTATATTATTGTAGCCGATTACGATTTACAAAATTTTAATTTTTGTATCAAAATTTTGGCTTCAACTATAGTATAGTTGAAGCCAAATTATAGTTACTATACCGATAGTTACATAACTACTCACTTTCTAGAACACTCTTGGAAAACGAGCCACCACTGCAATCGACTTCCACCTGGCTCACACTAATACATGCAAAAGAAGGTCCACCGCAAGTCCTCACACCACCTCACACCACCAGTTTATACCTCTACCATGTTGCTGATTTATTCAAATCCTGTTAAAAAGGAGAAAGCAGGCCATTTACTAATAAACTATCAGTACATTCATAGTATATTGGAACACGTGTTCTCATGCAGCTGTATTTATCCTGTTATTTTAAAATGACGAAATATGAAAATTTTAGAATTTTTATGAACACGTGTTCCGATGTCGCCATAACACATTCGTGTTCTACTGATTCGTGTTTATTAGGAAATCTGACAATTTATTTGTTAAACTCCTGCAGTCCCGTTTTTAACAGGATTGCGAATAATTTGCAGAGATTTTTAATAAATTAGTGAGTTTTCTCCATTTTCCAAACATTTTGCATTGTATTTTGTCTCAAATAATTTAATATTACATTCGTAATATTTTAAATACAATTATTTATTTTTAATTGTATAAGAAATACATATTTAACAAATAAAAGTACAAATTCCCACTATTTAACAACGTTATTCAGCTTCAAAATGATGATAATGTAATTTTTTTAACATGTGTGACTAATAATTGTGCAAGCTGTAAGGAAGTTCTAGGTCCAAACAGTATTTTTTTCTAAAATACGTATAATTTGAAATTGTAAAAATACAAAAAAGTCCAAGTTCTCCTTATCACCCCATGTCAGTTGATGCTTTGTTTCTCCATATACATTATTATAATCCATTAGTCTACATAATTATCGTTCGGTTTTTCCCATGTCTTTTGTACTTGTGTAAATGTATTGTATGATTTCTCTGTGTTTGTTATATTTATATCATGTTGTCTCCCTCAAAATTTTGTTATATATAAGCTCACACTTTGTACTTCTTGTCTAGTAATAATTTGTACCCTGAAGATGTTTGAGTAAAGCGAAACCGGTCGGTTCAAAAAATTATTAAAAACTCGTGGTTTTAAAACAAAAATTATTTTATTTCATTTTAAATTATAGGGAGTTTACATCTCCCGAAAATAACAACAACGTTTACTTTTCCCTACATTTATGTGAGACTGGTATCATTGTAAACTCGCGGCAAATATTTCATTCTCTCTCCAGTGGTCTCAGCCGCCGGTTTAGCCCTAAATCCCCTCTAACGTACGCGATCTACTTTTGTCCATAAAATTATTGTAACGTGAGTTTGTTAAAATAAAACTAAATTCAAAATATTCGAATTCTGATTTTATACACAGAGAGTAACCATGCAACCTTGGGTTCTACGGATTCGAGAACCACAGAATCATCCAGCCAAATTGGCGATAATTCACAATCCTCCAAAACCTCATCCCTTTAACAGTCACCCAATCCCTTTTATAAAGTTCACCGGGGTTGTCATTGGATATGTGACTATGTCTTCTGGTTCCACAATGTGTCTTGCCAGGTCTCATCTCTCCTCTCCACTTCCCCTTGGTTCCCTGAAGGCCCCAAGAGGGAAAAGAGCCTCATCTCTCTTCTCCACTCCCCTTTGATTCCCTGACGGCCCCACAAGGGAAGAGGGCCTCATCTCTCCTCTCCACTCCCCTTTGGTTCCTTGACGGCCCCACAAGGGAAGAGAGCCTCATCTCTCCTCTCCACTCCCCTTTGATTCCCTGACGGCCCCACAAGGGAAGAGAGCCTCATATCTCCTCTTCACTCTTCCTTGGTTCCCTAAAGGTCCCAAGAGGGAAGACGGTCTCATCTCTCCAATACCTAATTTAACTTAATAATAAATTGAATATGAATTTAAAAATTACCTACAACTAATAATTTGGATACCCACTATGTGTATTAAGTAAATCAAAATCAGAAAAGTAAGATTTACATCTTCCACACTTTTTGACGGTATCCATAAGTAACGGTAAGTTTGTGAAAATATCCCATTCTGCAAATTCAAGCTATACATGAGGGAACAAAGTTTTCATGTTAAAAAAGATAGTGAAATTTGGTTTTAGATTTAGCTGTGCATGTTGAGTTAGTTGATATGTTTTGTATGTTGAGGGTATGATATTTACTTCTGTGGCATCATCAGCGGCTGCGAGGCTGGGCTGGTCCGAAAGGGAGGAGTTGGTATTGGCGGAGTCGCAGGCCGCCCCGGGGCCCCCAGCCTGCAAGCGCACCTCCGGGGGGCGCACCATGGCCACGATGGCGATGTTAAGGTTAATGCGAATCATGTAGTTGACGGCGAACCCCCAGAACACCAGGCACCACAGCACCGAGCGCGCTGACAGGCACCCCATTTCATCTAAACAACATACAACATTTTTTTAATAAATTGAACTTTTTACCTAGGCGTGTATTACAATTTATTTAAGTTCTCTCGACCACCACGCTATGCCTCATAGGCTCATGTCCGTGTCATAGTAGCCGTAGATAAATTATATAATGCAATAGCTGTAATGTAGAAACATAAATATACGACTTAATCATATTAAAATAAAAAAATTTAAATTGAAAACAAAGATAAAAAATATTTGTTTAAATGTATATACACGCAAAAGTATACACAGTGTGTGAAAACTCACAGTACAAGCGGGAAACTGACTGAACATTTCGTTTTTTTTTTTAAATTTTTTTTTCGGCAACCGAAGGGTTAAAAAAAACTCTAGGGGCCGGAACTACGCTATGGCGCATTTTAAAAGGCATATACAGCTCATGTTAACTCCTAACAATTTATTTTCACATTTTACGGAAAAAATTCCATCTTTAAACTCAATTTATTCGAAAACGAAAGCTCACATCAAAAACGTTGCACCTACCACAAAATCGACTGCAAATGTGTTGAAGATTCACGATTACTACGAATTACCTTACACTGTGTATAATATATATGATATTATATGAAGAAAAAGAAAAACGCTGTAAATTGTAAATAAAACAGTTTAATAATAGTACCTACCTAAGAGTGTACCTACAACTTACGTGTTTATGGTCGCACTGTCACATATGAATTTAGTGAAAATATGAAAGAATGATAGATAAACGAAGGTTATTATTATAATGTTTTCCAGAGTGTCAGAATTGAACTCTTGTTTGAAATGGCTTAAACCATGTTTGGTGACCAGATATGAATAGCCTGGTACTTCCCTATCTTAACCTGGCTTATCTCCACCCTTCCCCACTCTCTTCAGCCTCACAATATACCCCAATAATGGGGTTGCCATAGTCACACTGGTTCAGAAGAGTTGGGACTCTTGTACGGCATTCACGTCAAAAAGACTTATTGCCATATGGTTATTTCTTTCAACTAACCATCCCAGATTATTGTCTATGTATTCGTAACGTTTTACGCAAACCGTTAATGTAAATAAAAAATCAACCCAAATAAAGTTTTTTCATAATAATACATGTATTTTATTAATGACTGAGGTTTGAATTTTCCTCCCCAGGGACTGGCTCTTAACTGATGTGAACTTTATAAAATTGTAAACTAATAGGTAATAATAATTGGTTTGAATGAGTTTTGAACATTCCTACCCAGGAACTGAAAGTCGATAACTCTACCAGCCTCGACAAATACCGATCGGGTAAGACCGACATTTATTTCGCTTATTATCTACTGTAATTTATTATGCGGACAAATACGTATTTATTTCAGATAAATACGTATATGTTCGCGTGCATATATGCGATTGCCACCAAAAGTTGACAGAATGCATTACCAACGACAACGAGTATATGTGTCGAGTTTCAGCTCGATCGGAAAATGAAAAAAAAGTGGGTAAATTTCGGCTACTTTAAGATTTGCATTCATTCTTTCATTACCACAAAAAAAAATTCAAATTCAAATAGATGTATTTAAAAATAGATAGTAAGTTTTTTTTTAAATAATAAATACTCGAACGTCATCTTTGTTGGGTGCCTTCAATGAAATAATCAGCGAAATTTGATGTTTTAAATGAGAAACGTATGTTGTATTACTACGAGTATATCGCTAAGGTGACGTGACGTTTTCTAATAAAACTCTTTTAATTTTCTTTTAACATCGGTAACATCCGTCAAACGTTGTAGCTATTTGGAACTGTTTCTGAATGTGCAGTTTTATATCGGGATCAATAATTATGAATGAAAATATTTCAATTTCACATTCTTAGTCATTTCATTTTAACGATATTCGTAGTTTGTGAAAAAAGCCCATTTTGAAAACCTGAGTCGAGTTAGGGCTGGAATGTTCAATGGAGGAAAGACAATCTTAGATAAGACTTGATAATATTTAAGGTATTTAAATTACTAATGTCCGCACGTCACAGGAGAATCTTCCATGCGCATCTAATTTGTACTCTCGGGCACAACCAAACTCAATCAAAACTCAAACAATGGTTGTTCCGTCGTTCCAGGAGTGGAACGGGTTGGTCTGAAAATGGTTACTCTAGAACCGAAGATTTTTTACACTGCTTAAATAAAGTGTTTACAAAATATTTTTATTAATTATTATTATGCATCGCTGACTGAATACCTACCGTACAAAAAATAAAAAATATTACTGCTATGAACTATGAACTCGAGATGGTAAAAAAATGTCATTTTCAAACTTACATATTTTTTATGAAAACTGGTATTGAAGCATCTCGTTCGTATTGAATTATTTCGATTATCAAACAACCAACCTGAACTTAAGTCTCTCACACACTAAATAGGTTCTCCTCCCACACGGGGTAAATGGGAAGTGTCTTGGATAAGAAATGTGTCTGTCTACCTGCCTCCCTCTGCCTCTGGGTAGGTAGTAGCTAGGTCTAGATCTGATAGCGGGAGCAGTTTATCTTGCAGTGACGTGCATTTCTCGGTGACCGAAGTAGGCTGGGTGTAGTTTTCAGACGATTTATTTTAAATTAGATCAATCACAAAATTTTCAAAATTTATGTAGCTCAAAAGATTAATTAAATTAAAAAGGTTAATTAATTTATTCCTTCCCCACCACAGACATAGGAATTAATAGACGAGAAGATAATGGCGAGGGGTAAAATCAACTGTTGAAGAACGAAGGGCGTAAGGCTGACTGTGATTCGTCAATAAATCAATCTGACAGTAAATAGGCATCTCGCATTATAATATCACCATTTACTTCTTAAAAATAAAATCTGCTTTTGAATGAATAGACATTTTTACATGGGAGCGCAAATTGCTCGCCACGTTATGAACAAATTTGCGAAGTCCAAATTCGGCAAAAAAATTCGGTTCTATTTTCAGAGTCGAATATTTCGTTTAAGTATTTAGTTAAGACACTTTTATAAATGTTCATAATTTACTTCCCAGCAACCAACCAGCTTTGTGTTTCGCGTCCAGACGTTTCTCGATGTGATAGTATATGTTTCTAAAACTGATCTATATTATACGATGTGAATATGCTTAAAATAAAGTAAAATAATGCTTATATATGGAATGTAATACGACAATTGGGTTTATTCTCTTTTTCACATCTATTTTTACAAGTTTTCATAGTACAAGTCAACATTTTGCCGTGTTATTTCGTAAAATGAACCGATGATGCCTCGACCATAGTTCGCACAAGAATGATGACGTCACGTTTTCAAATTTCACTTGAGGCCATACGCGAGCACAGCCGGTTCCAATGGAACCGGTATGGGGAGTGGGGATAATACGCTTTTAATCACTTAGGGCAGCTCTACTAATATTCATATGTCTATGTTCCCCACAGACTGTGGCATTACAAACATCATATTTCAAGTTAGCCGTTAATCTTTGCGGTGGTTTTGGAAACTAAAAAAAATCTTACAATTTGAATTGAAATTTATCAAAATTGTACATTGAATTCAAATTTATCGAAATTGTAGTTTGAATTGAAATTTGTTAAAAATATTTACAAATCAATGGAAACATACGTTTTGATCAGAGATCTGACAGTTTTAAATATTTTTGTGATCTTTTTACGGTTTGTTTTTTAGGGTATAAAATTAGTATTGCCAATTTATTATGAATCTCTTTTAATTATTGGTAATCCTAACGAATGAATTAATAAGTTTCCTGTTAAACTTTTAGTAAAATACTGATACACTATTACGATGTCGGTGTTCATAAAAATGCAAATATTTTCGCATTTCATCATTATATAATATCAAGGCAAATGGTGGCGCGTGAACACGTGTTCCAAAATATTAGGAATTTACTAAAAGTTTATTAGGAAACGGCCTGCAAGTTTAGGCACAGCTTTTCAGCCTTTATAGACTGAACGCCACTGCTACCTTGACAGACATTTGTGTGCACTCTGATAACAAATGCTTCTCGTGTTTGACAGTGAATACACATCACATAACCAAGCTCTCAAAGACATATTAACAACATGCTCTAGAAATTACATCCGTATACTACACGGATGTAATATATATAAAGGTATCCTATAAATGTATCCCCAAACTCATTAGCATGTACCTACGTAGAAAGGTATGTAAAATAAAATCGAACGAATATATCTATAGCTCAAAATTATAAATAACTCATTTTGGATAAATCTGTCAGTCAAAGTAAAAAATAGGTAGGTACCTGCTATATCTTGTGGGTTTGCCCATCTACTGCGTGGCCGGTAGGATCGGGAGTGGTAGGGATGGATTCATACATCCGTCACTTCTGAACACATTGACCCTCAGATTCCTACCCACTCCTCATACGTGTTTCCTTCACAGAACATTCATTTGCCTAAAAAGACCCTCCACACAGCATCCCCAAAGATGACATAGGCCCTAAGGGAATTTTCTTTCCTCAAGGCCTCCCGCGTGGAGCTAATGTAAAAAACTAAGACACACATACATAGTCATGCAGGCGGTCGAAAAAATGATTATTTTTGTGTCCAATATGTGCGGTGGTGACCCGACGTTCCACAGTGGCGGATTTTGATGATTTGATCTCGGCGTTTAACCATTTTATGGTAAATTGTTGTGTTTTAAGTTTTAATATGAAATGCTACTATATTTTTGTTAATTTTTATTAATTGAAATGTTGTTATTAAATAAAATATAACTTGTGAACTTGATTTGCATTTTCAGGTATTGAAACCAACGAATTTATTTAATGTAAGTGAATTGATACATTTTTAGCATTCGAATAATGAAATAATTTTTTATTCGTGTTGTGATTTATGATCGATTGAAATGCTCTAGTATAACCTTATAGTTGAATATTTTTTTAAATGTTGTTAAGAATTTTATTCGTACTCCATTAAAGACAAAAACTGAAATAAAAACTTTTGGTAAAAATAGTTCGCTTTGGACGATAAAGCACGTACCTTTAAGAATATGTTTCACGATTCAAAGAAATATATAATTTGATGCTAAGTACTTATATAACTTGATTCCGCAAAACTTCAAACACCCCCTACAGCAACGTATATCTCTGTTCTACGACCCATCACAGAGTAATGTGCGCCCCATATACTCTGTTCTGCCACCCATCACAGAGTAATGTGCGCCCCATATACTCTGTTCTGCCACCCATCACAGAGTAATGTGCGCCCCATATACTCTGTTCTGCCACCCATCACAGAGTAATGTGCGCCCCATATACTCTGTTCTACCACCCATCACAGAGTAATGTGCGCCCCATATACTCTGTTCTGCCACCCATCACAGAGTAATGCGTGCCCCGTATATCTCTATACAGAGTAATTATATTCCGGATGTAATTTAAGTGACATGTCGGTGGTTATTTGAGAAATCATCGGTAAAAAAAAACATTTCTAGAATATGCCTGTCAGGGGGCAGCGTCGTGCTAGCGCTCAAACTTCCGCCACTGTGTGCCCCCCAACTGCAATGCCAAGTGTATCGATATGGACCCAACTATCCGCATATTTACAAATTCAATGGCAAAAATGCCCACCTTTTCCACTTTATCCTTCAATAAATCTAGGCTTTAAGAGAACAAAATCAAGTATAATAAATTCAAATGTAGATTTCTTGCAAAATCAATCAATTGTAATCATATAGATTCGCAGTGCCCAGGGCCAAGTACCAAGTATCTACATTATGTAAGTGAAACAGATAAACATTTGTATGTTATATGGCTGGTGATATTATGAGAAAGAACTTGCTACTTGGTTGTTTATAAATATTAGTTTATATCCTTCATTAAAAGGTAATTAACCATCAGACGGTCTCCCCGGTAAGGTCATTGCCTGCGAATCTGGAGGTTACGGGTTTGAATCCCGAAGTGCACAAGTAATTTAACTCATATAAAATTATATATAGTGTACTTGCGGCATGTTTGGTAGATACTCTCCGTATCTACCAAAGGTGAAAGACCACCAACCTTTAAATCGTTTTAGCCGGTTTCGGTGACCAGTTCTGAATAACCAGGTACTTCTCTACCATCCTCTTTTTCATCTCCTTCAGCCTCACAATATACCCCAATTAATGGGGATGTCACAGTCTTACTGGCTCCTATTAGCTGGGAGCAGTTGGGACTCTTTTAAAAATATGTGTACATTTGTATTTTGTATAAGCATTTTTCAGAAGTGCCTATCTACCGAGATATGATAAAATATTAGGCATAACGATTTACGCACGAGATAAAAATGCATACGTAGTTCCTACGATTTTTTTACGTTTGTAGAATTCCCGTGTTCTTATAGAAAAAAGCATGCGAGTAAATTGAATGAATTTTTCATGCGATAAATTGAATAAATTTTTCAGATGAATAAATTTTTTAAATTAATATTTTTTTCATAGAATAAATTTTTAATGTGAATGTTTTTAATGTGAATAATTTTTAAATGTAAATAAGTTTTTCGTGTGAATAAATTTTTCATGTGAATAAATTTTCATGTGAATAAATTTTAAATGTGAATAAATTTTTCGTGAAATTTTCATGCCAAAAATTATAATGTGAAAATTTAGAAAGCATTTTTCGAAGTCAATTGAAAATGCTCGCAAGGATCCATTTAAATATCAAATTAGACTACTAATAACTAATACTGCATAGAGTAAAGTTAATCATTCCGAGAAGAACTTTTTCGGTTAAATTAATCAATTAGAATTAGAGGGTAAATGGTGGTTATTATTTATTGTTTATTAGACACTTTGACAGAGTGATAACTAACGAATAATAATTCATTTTCCCATATGTATTATTTTTTGTGTAAGGTCATCAATTCATTTACAAAATGTCCTTATAATTTTTTGTTTTTATTCTTCATTATAAGCTCCCGCTAAACTACCAAAGCAGTTTGTCAGCAGGTCAGTTACATAATATAAATTATAACACTAAAGAACGCATGTAACGAAAATACACAATATAGAGAAGTAGATATGAAATAATAACATTTCAAGTGACATACAAAAAATACATAGACAGACAGATATAACACAGTCTACATTATCATAGGCATACACACACTAAAAGGCATATTTATAGAATTACATGCATACAATCAATGAATACTAATGTGCTTATAAACAATATCGATATAAAAATCTTGATCTATTAAACATTTTTTCAGCTTTATTTTAGTTCAGTGGTGCAGGTTGATTCGCTTTTTACGTCCATTGGCATTTTATTAAATATAGAAAGTACCATATAAGTGAATGTTCGTTGGCTGTATTTATTAGTAATTTTTGGAATGGTTATACCTTCATTTAGACTAAATCTTGTGTTGTGTGCGATCTACTTTTTCTTTAGAGTGGAATCCGACTACAGGTTTTGGCATTCAATTTTTAACCATAATATCCCTCGAACGGGTAATATTTTAACTGATTCATATAATAATTTTATACCTCTTCTTTGTGTATAAATACTTTTGATTACCAAAAGCTTAGTCATAGAGTTTTGGATTATTTGAATGTAGCCTGTATTTGTCTTCTACGAATTGGAATTGAATACAAAAGAAACAACCATATTACACTACAAAGTAAAAATAAAGAAAAATACACAGTAACAAGAACAAAATCAAGCATCATTACATTATGTTTAAAGTAAACGTGACATTTAAGATTTGTCCTAATTTTACAGGTAAGTTGGAGAATATATCAATTTCATTGAACATACAATTTTTCTGACACATGCTAGAGACAGGGTTGTAAATGCCAAATTTCGTATTTTATTTTCAGTCGAGTTGTCGCATTAAGATTTATTTTAGAAATCAGTTCCGATTCTATTAATTTATTACTTTGTATAAGCAAGTTAATATTGATTTCGAAGCAGTGGATGTGCCACTGTTCATAATATAGAATCTTATAAATATGGTAAAATAGTGAATTATTTATTGAGAATATAAAGTGCACGCTTACATTTTTTGCTGACATTTTCCCTCAGTATTTGTGAAGACCCTCTCACGCCCACCCCCAACATCAGATCTTCTTGCTCTTCATACTCCGCCATCTACTGAGATGTTTTCCTGGGAAACAATAAATAAATTAATTCATTTTACGTATATTACTTTTTATAAATTAATCAGCGCGTGCCCGTTCCTGCAGCTGTGATTTGCAGTTTTTGATTTGAACCTATAAACTTGTAATGCATTTTATAAAATACTCTCGTTCAAGTGTTTAGTATTTATTCAACGTAGAAAACTCTGATTGATGGTATTAGCGTCGATTTGAAAGTGGGTTTTACAACTGCGCTTAGCTGAAAAATTCAAAATATCGCAACCAGTCGTAATAATATAATATAATAGATGTTATGCACTGTAACGGTTCAATGCTAATCATGGACGAATTACTGAAATATCATTTGCGCAATCCGTGCATGTTCTTGTTGTGTCATTCTCGATCGCTTCAAATAGGGGTTAGAGATTGAACACTACACCAAACACGGAAACTACCCACCTTCTCAGCTGCTGACATATCGTAAATGATAAATTAGAATTATTTACACAGCCTTTCGACTTGAAAGCGAATTCAGCCTCGAATTACGCGAGCATGGTTACATTGACTACACCGCTTCAGAAAGCGAGTAAACTAGGAAAGCATTTGATTTAAAATAATATAATAAAGCACATTCTTGTGGCGTGCGCGGTGTGCTGTGTGCGGTGTCGCTAGTGGTAGGGTAGTAGGGTGTAAGAGCAGGCTGTGGCTACTCGCAGCTCGCTGCTCGTTGCCCGCAGGGAGCATGCGCGAGGGGCTCTACGGGTCGGGGGGTGCTACATGTTCGCTTTACTTGCTACACTGCACTCCCCATTGATCCACTCTTCACTGGCGCCGCACGATGTGTAATTTCTCAATCTACATAAGATACAAAGCTGTAAGTATGATATCTTGTTAGCAAATGATAATGGAATAGAGGGATGAATTATTAAAAAGAAACAACAACGTATTCCTACGCGCATTAATTTGTACAGCCATTAAATCTATTCCCATCTATGTATATATTATTTTTCCGTAAACTCTTCCTTATTTAGTTACCTTCAAAATGACGTAACATGCAAAGTATGGTATGTTGCTAAGAAAATGATAATGAAGTAGAGGGATGAATTAAATTTCCCTAAACTGAGAAATGACACATAGTGCGCAATACTCGGTAGAATATGACTCAGTCAGATAATAATAATTGGATAATTTGTACAGCGTCGTTTTTTTGTAAAACAATCACCTCAAGGGCACTTTGCAAATTTGACTTCCCAGGCTCTGTCTACTTATTATACATAAACAGAAGAATAACTTATTATTTTAAGCAAAAATTATTAGCCTGAAACCCTACATAAATTGAAAAAATGCCGCCGACGCGAATTGAACCCGCAATCTTCTGGTTGCCGGTCATTCTTTGTGCTATGCATAAAAACTGTCTTTTAAACAGTAGTTTATCATTAAAAATAAGAAGAATCTGAAGGGCGCAACTGCAACTATTTGCATTTATTCTAAAAATGTATGCCAACGCTCAAACTGTGTCACCGTTCGCAGAAACATTTTTTTTAGTAATAAAAAAAGGCCATTTCAAGATGAATGAAAAATTTACAGCAATTTAACTTCTTTTAATTTGACAATCCGTTTTTTTCATATAAAAAATATGTTTTTAAACCTATTCTAATTACAAGTTAAGAACATAGCGTTTTACGATCTATCAAAAAGTCCACGATATAAGGTGGATCTACTTTGGCAAGTCAACTTGCCGAAGTTGGTTCAGTAACTCGTGGATGTAAGCCCGCGTAACCTAGTTCCAGGGGGGAGTCTGTCTGTACGTCTGCGCGGGGCCAGTGACGTCACAATGACTAATGTGGGATGGTATATAATATACTATTTCCATACCGTTGTGTTGTGGACGTTTACTAGAAAACATGACGAACTTGCGAAATTTTTTACGGAAATGACCTCGAAAACGTATGGCTTTTTTCATGCATAACTTACCTACTCCGAAATCGTTAACTTGTTTCTCTTTTTATTTAAACATTTTCACATTTGTAATTGTTTTGGTCGAGAGATGCTTACTTTGGTACTAACTTTAAATATTTTTATGTATTCACACGTAGATTTTAAATTTTCTAAACAACAAAGAATCTGTCTTCTCAGATAATCTAAAACCACGATTAATTTTCGTGAAAAAGTAGGAAAGTACCTACCTACATTAATTTGTACATTTATTTTCCTGGGAAAATTCTAAACTAAAGATAATAATAATATAACTGTAGGTGTTGTAGTTCATTTCAAACTAATAAAATTTCACACAGATTCACAGCACATTTATTGTATGCTGCTATGAAAAAATACCTAATACAAGTGTATGGTGGTTGTGGTTAAAGGTTTAGAATTACATCAGGTGTTCCTCAAGGTTCCCACTTAGGACTTGTGTTACTATTTGCCACTAGTATCTAAAACCATGATTGGAAATACGCGAAGTACCTATATATTAAACTATTATTGATTTTTGTCGCGAATACTGTGAAATTAAAAAATTACCGTATTTTCCCAGCAAACGTTAGCTCTTCATGTAGTGTAAAAAATGGGACCCAAAACTTCACTTACTACATAATGTAAATCTTAATATGCAGCAGAAATTTCCCTATGAGGCCTTCTCTAATCACTGTTCTTCAATTTATATTTTAGTTGGTAGGTACTAATTATTACTTGCATTCTGTTGTTATCCAAAATGACATCTCCAGACTTGCCTTTCAACACTCAGGCACCCAAATCCATCAGCCACCAATAACTGTAAAACTGAACAAATAGATATGTCGAAATATAACAAAATTTATTAGGAAACAAACAGTGAAATTCTATTGTATGCAGATTTTGTCACTGATTCCAGTTCAGACCATAATTCTAAGTAAGATTTCAAAATTACTTGCTTTCAAAGTTCTAAGCCTTGAATTCACCAAGTCTTGCATTTGTGCCCGTAAGAACGATGATTTTTCCACAAATGCTACTTTTCACATAGTTAAGTAAGTGAAAGTATGTTAAGTATGTACCCAGGAGGGCTTGAAATTCAAAATGAATACATGATGTAAACTAACCTTGATAATGTAACCTAAACCCATATAAAAACAATACATACTTATATCTAACAACATAAAATAATATTCAAAGATAAAGAAAATAAAGAAAGAAAAAACAAAAATGAAAATGAGAAAATAACTTAAATATCTTACACACAGCAGGGATAGAGGGTTCATAATTAACAATTTGATTTAATTTTTTCCAATATACATTTAGTAAATTGAACCGAAGACGAATGGAAAATGTAAGGGTGAGAAAAGATATTATTATAAAATGATTTAAGATTTTCACGGCCAAAAGTATTTTGGCTATTTGTTTTTGGGGTGTTATGCCGTGTTGCGCTACCTCCTTCTTTAGCCAACGTTTCGGACAGCATTGCAGTGTCCATCATCAGGGCAGATGTGTTATTTAAGGTTGTGGTGAAATATGAGCATAATGGTTCAGAACATCCCTTAATAACAAAGGATGGAATGAAATCAGGACCATACAATGTTTTTGGTTTCAGTTTCTTTACTGCTAAATGGAAATCTACAATTTCAACCCTACGAATAGATATATTTTGAGCATTTGTTGATCTAGTCTGTCTTGGCGCATAAGATTCAAAATCAACTTTTTTTTAATTATAGACAGATTGAAAATACTTTGCGAAGGATTCTGGTATGTCGAATCCTTTGTGTGTGCGATCATTCAGATTAACATGACTTAAGAAACCTCTGTCACGTTTCTTGTCAGAAATATTTCCAGATTGATTTCGGATCGTTTTTCACGTTATTCTCTACCTCCGAAATATATTTTTGTGGGCTATTGAAATATTGCGTTTAATTCTAATACGATAAGTTTTAAATAACTTGTGTTCTCTTTCCAGACCTGATTGTTTCCACCGCCGGTGGTGAATCCTTCTAAAAAATTAATTTAGTGTGTAGTTAGTTTTTGAGTGTGGGATGTGGATAGTTAGTTTTTGTTTTTGTTGTTATTATTATTTTTGCTATTACCTACTTCCCCCATAATTCGTCAATTTATCTAAATGACTAAAAAATTTATTAAAATTTATTTGTCATACTTTTTTATTTTCCCCATTTAGTGGAATTTCCTGATGGCATGATCAGTGGTCAGTATACCCAGAGATGAAACAATATAATTCGAATGTACTCGGTATCATCCAAGCCAGGAGTACTCCTGTCCAGGAGCGACCAGAACACCAGGGGCATTGATATCTTTCAATACTAATAATGAATGTTTAAGGTGTACCATTCTGAGGAATTTTTTAGTAAGTTTGCTACAATTCACCAGCATGTTTAGACATGCATTATGATACCCAAAAAAAACATGATTGATGCAAAATGATGGTTCCATGATAACTCAACACACTTTTAAAAAGTGATATAAATTTAACCTAACCTAACCTACTGAACCCAGTTAATAAAGTTTTTGTTTCATCACTTTCCATGACTTTATATAACTTTTTAAAGATGTGATGATTTATCCGGTCACCAAAATGATATGTCTATCATGCTAAGCATAAAGAGTACAAGTCAAAAACAACAACTTTCAGAATCATTTAAATAATCTATAATTTCATATTTTTGACTTATACTCTTTATACCTAGAATGGTAGATTTATGCTTGCATCCTTTTTTTCGTTTGTAAATAAAGTGGGAGAAAAACAGGGTTAGAATCACAAGAAAATTGTGGTATGTTTCAATATATATTTATTGTACATTTATCTATGTATACAAACCAATCAGTTGATTATTTAAGACAAAAATATAATAATGTGTTTCATAATAATTATCTACTTAAAAGTAACCTTTTTAATTGAATTATACAATAATGTAAGAAAAACTTGAATACTGTTGCCAAATTATTATCTGTACAAAATAAGTTTCTATTCATCTATTTAACACGACATGGTAATCTGTTTAAACTAATAAAATAAACCATACTATACTTTATTACTTCAATAGCTCCATTTGATTTCCAAGGTTAATACATTTATAGATAACTCAAAATATAATATGTATATATTTAATATATTTGTACAATAATCAACAGATTAACCATTTATGTAGCAAATGGCTTTTAAAAGTCAATTAATTCAGGGGTATAAAACACACCTATCCATAGTTCCAAGCTCCCCACACCAGAAGTGGAGACAACCACAATCCGGTCGGTTGGGTTTATCTTTTTGGCCACAAAACACGGATGACATGTCCTAACGGTTAACTAAAATAAAGTTATTGTTAACAACAAACTTGTTCTACAGCCTAGTGTTAGTTTGTCACAACGGAACCTTCTATTGTACTGGATCACCGTCAACCTTTAGGCCATCCGAATTACACCTAGTAGTTGCTATTTTTCATTTCTTATTTACAAAATATAAAACCTATCTTTCCATAGTATATAATTATTGCAATCAGCCCAAATGATCATTTAGGAGGTTTATTGAACTGTGGCATTGGTTGTTTAACTTTGCCATAACCGCAGCAGGCACGTGAGGCCGTACTCGACGGACCGCTCGACGGACTAGTCCACATGTTCTCAGGACAATGAACATTACATTATTAATACTATTATATTATTCAAAGGAAGGACTCGTTCAATGGAAGAAGATATGTATTCCAATATAAATATTCAAGTTGCATAAATACAACACATTTTAATATTTTCTTTGCATCGTTTGCTGAATAGGTCTCGTGGGATTCATTTATATGGAGGTTTGAGGCTTACAAATTATGTAAAAATTCTATTTTGATGGAACTGAATCCTGGATTTAAAAAGCGTGAGTTATTCCTTCCTTTTTTCACATTAAATAAACATTTCTTACGCTATACCCTCACATTTGGACAGTAATCGGATACTATCGGGATCTGACAATTATTGTGGGCATTTTACAGAATCAAATAAATTAAATTAAATATAATATTGATACTACCATGTAAGTATGGACAAAATTATATCCCAGTGTCATGTAATAACTGAAATTTATTAAAATGCTTACAAAAAAAAAGAGGATGATGTATAGTACAGAAAACAAGTCATGAAATTAATGATGTTAGATTTTGGGTTTAAATCAAGAGATGCGTATTACTGTCAATGAAGATTTTTTGTTCTGTACTGTTTGATACACCGTTTCACATAAAGTGATTGGTTCGTTTAATGTTTATGTATATCCTATTGCCAGATGCCGATTGCCTTCGACTGTTAAGTACTGTAACTATCTACAGCTGGGGATAAAGCACACAAGAACAGAATGAACCTAAGCAAACAATACTATTTCATATAATACTGATGTTAGTAATGATTATCGTAAAACAATTAAATTAGGTTAACGCTTTTGTCCAATAACAAAACAATACAACCAATTTATTTGTACAGGAATAAAAATATTATCTTTCTAATAATGCAATAGTCAATCATTTAGGGATTTTCAATTATTGTATTGTATTATTTCAATTGATGATAATAAATTATGAAAAATTTAAAAAATTAAATTATGTATTACAAATCGTACAATAACCACTTTTTAATGGGTTTTGTTTTTTTTACTTTTATTTTGGTGTCCAAAGTTGGAATTAAAAAAAAATAGCTTTTAACAATGAATCCTTCCACAATGTTTTAAAAATGAATGTTGCATCATTTCACTGTGTTTTTACCAATGAATGTTGCATCATTTATCTAATTTTTAACAATGAATTTCATTATGTTTTTATCAATGAATGTTGTATGATTTCACAATTTTTTTTACAATGAAGGTCGCATAGTGTCATTATTTTTTTAACATTGAATGTTGCATCATTTCACTACATTTAAAAAAAAATGTATGTTGCTTCCTTTCACTAAGTTTTTAATAATGAGTGCTGTTGCAACCTTTCGCTATGTTAAAGCAACTATTTTCAATGTAAATTTAATAATATGTATTCATATGTGAAAATTATTTAATACAAGACAAAATTTGAATTTAATTTGTGATAAGAACAAATTGAATGGGAAAAACACCCTTGTGCTACTGGTCATAAATAAATAACAGCTGCCAAGTTAGCACAAGTTGATCGATCCACATTTGTAATGCAATTATGTATTGTAAATAATATTATGAAATCAACCCAATTATGTATTAGAAAGTTTTATTCCATTTACTTAATGTTTATATGTATTTTTATAACACAGAAATAAATTAAACAGATTCAACATAAACAATTAGAAATGCCGCAGACTGTAACAGGGTTGCCACAAAAAAACATATTTCACAATAAATTCTATGCTAATTCCAGATAATCAGAGCAATTCTAATTCATGACTTTTTGCCAGATATTTAAATTTGTTCTGGGGCATAGGTAAATCCCTACTATACATTTTTCATTTACATTCCAATTTATGCATGAATTATTGTGAAAGATATTGGGAATTAAACAGTGGTAGAACTGTTAACAGTGTAGAAGAAAAATAACTTTGAATCATTAGAAATCTGCTTAACTTATTTATCCCTGAAAACCTTATACGTTTAAATCACCTAATAATTTCCAGTTCAATCAAAATCATTGTGGCCACCCTGTATAAAGATAGGTACTTAATAAACTAATAAATAAAACATTTCCGCAAAAAGTAATAGCTCGTGGTAGGACTTAACATACAAAATAAAAATTTATTAAGAATAAGCGGTTCATATGACGTGGGTGTTTCATTTTCATAATAAATATTAGTACAAACAATATAACTTTAAAAATAGTATTCATATTTTTGACTGACATGAATGACAATCATACAGTCTCATTTCTTTAAAAACACAGTACATTTATTTAAAATATAAAATCATAGTAAGACTTATTTCTTTCTGTCAAACAGTTGCAACTTGGACTTGACAGCTCCCTCGCAAACCATCAGCCTCTGCTGCGACAGGCACTTGCGGGCACAGGAGGGGATGGAGGGCCCCTCCTCGCGCCGCCCGGGCCCCATGTCGGGCCCCATGTTCAGGCATAGGTTGTTCTGCCCCGTGAGACGGTGCCGCAACTCCGCCATTCTGCGACCTGTTTCGCCAAAGTTATACTCCTTCTGCGGCTCGGATATATTCCTGGCGTCGTTATCCAGGTGTCTCTTCACATCCAAGAACTCAGGTTGCAGTCCGCCTTTGCGCGGGTTCTTACCGGAAAAGATGATATCTCCGCTGGATATTTTTGGTACAAAACTGGTATTTCCAGCTAATTTGAATCGCGAGTTGGAATAAGCCGCAGATGATGTGGGAATAGATAGATTTGGCTTCAGACTGGATGGCTTAAAACTAGAACCTTTTCTTTCAAAGTATTCCACTATTTTAGAAATCTGCGCCGACCGTGCATTATTAATTCCCGAGTAATTTATACGATCCTCAAAATATAAAGAGTCGGAGCCGGCTAAAGAGGATATATCATCGGAGCTGTCCGTGTAGATGCTAGACGTCCGTTTACTAGAGGAATAGAGTAATTGATTAGTGAAAGTATTTCGTTGCAGCATCATGTTCCTTATTTCTTCATCCATGGCTAATCTGTTGATGAGGCCGAGGTCGACACTGCGAGCGTCGATGTCCACGTTCATGTAAGACCTGTGACACGGACACACGTCGTGTCTTCTATTGTGATAAAACAAGCAGCACCTACTCAATAATTGACATTCTTTGGATGGCAGAGGGGCCTGGCTGACCCTAAATAGATTACACTGACCACAAATAGTTTCCGAATCTTCAGAGACGGACTGGTCGTCGCTGTTATTCTTGCAATCCGCCTGATCCAATCCGTCCATTGGATGTTTGGGGCAGGCGAAGGATCCCGGAACGGAGCTGTCCAAGTTCCCCCGCAAGTATTCTCTGGAAGAAGATGGGTTTAAGCAGTCCAGGTCATCCAGACTGCGGAGAGAGCTGACGGTGGTGGTGGAAAGGGCAGAGTCATCATGAAGAAATAGGCTGGAGTTAGCCGAGCTGCCTGATAGAGTGCCGCAACCCAAGGCATGTCCCACATTGATATTTTTAAAACAGTATTTATGATGAAAAATATTACAGTAGTTATCTAAGCAATTATGACATAATGATAAATTTGAATCACAACCAGTATTAATTTCGCCTTTCAACTGAGTTTTACTAGAAAACAGTCTACAATTGTTACAATCTTCCGCATTATCACAACACTGATCCTTTCTTTCTCCGAATGTTTCACCTTTACCGGAGGTCTTTCTATGTTCACAATGTTCGTGTACACTTTCAGGATCCTCACTACTGAAGTTACCTAGCGGAATATGCACCACATCTTGGGTAAATGTACCGCAAGTATCTTTACAATCGCACTCACTTTGGAAAAGACTGTCAGGATTTTCTGTGTTGCATTTGGGACCACCTTTATCTCCCGAAGAGCTGTCGGTCGTGTCTGTGGATTGGGGTAAGTTTTGTGAAAAAAGGCACTTCTCTGTATTAGGACATTTACAGTGACAAAAATATCTTAGTACACAAGGACATATGGTATTGAAGTTGTAACAGTCCATCATGCAATTTGGTGTTGAAAAGTCTTCATTGACCACAGAAAAAATACCACTCTCGCAGGAGCCCCTCCTTCTGAGGATATTGGCGCCATTCTTTATGTTCATCAAATTGGGGGTAAAAGAATTATCTATGGACAATTCAATACTAGAGCTACTCTTCTGCAGTAATACTGGGGATGGTTTGTTTGGGAAGTGTGAATAATCTTGCAAATCATAATTCCCTGCAATGTTGTTCTCATGTGGATTGGCAAACGGTCTGACAGAATGGCCGACTTTCTCGGTATCCATTACATTTTTAAATAACGGATGAGTAAATAGTGACTTGGCTTTTCCTTTGTTGGCTGAACTTTTACTAATAGCTCCGGTGCCGACCATTTCCTTAGAGCAGTTGGAAGAGCTGCCGTCTGATACTCCGTCGGCATTTCCCGAATCGTAGCAAAGTTTTCTAGACGCAGTACAGCAAGACCCGGAATCATTATTACAAGAATCACTGGCATCATCGTTTTTGCCACAACCTTCCGGACAATCTTCGCAGAAGTTTAAATTAACTAATTTGTTGACACACTCCTGCAGCCTTTCTCCTGTAACGGACGAACTGGACTGCGGAACATTATCAGGATCCGGGCGCACAAAGCTGTCTTGTCTCGATAGCACCGGAGATACTGGCAAGGAGCTCGTTTGCTTGACACTGAGAGTGTTACTCTTTTTTTCCCGCTTGGATTTCTTGCACATGTCAACTTCGTCCACAGTTTTAGGCAATTTAGAGGACGGCGTTCCCCCGTAAAATGGTGATGGCAGTTCGAAGCAGGATGAAAAGAGATCACCGACTCCCGAAGCATACGAGCTCGGGGATCCGCCAAGGATCTTCTTAACACCTCGGAACTGCGCGAAGGTGGTGAAGGGGTTTGGGGCGGGTGGTGCAGTATCTCCCTCCAGCTTGGAAGCGAGGCGGGGCTTATAGTGTGGGTCCTTGAGCAGCATGATCTCGGCAATCTTGTTGAGCGTGGGGCGGTTGGACAGCGGCAGGGTGGGGTGGGTGGGGTGGCGCGGGGGAGACGGGTGTCCACGCTGCAGAAGGTGGCAGCGGGCCTTGTCCGAGGGCGCTGTGTGTGGCCAGAAGATCAAGCCACTCACAGTCTCTGAGAGAGATCGCCGATGTTGCACTAAAAAAGAATTAAAATGTTCATTATCATCCATAATAATATGTGTACTAAATAAAATGCACATGATTCAAAATACAATAAACTCATTATATTGAGCTCGTGCTCAGAATTATGTCCAACGCTTCTTTAGAGGCAAATCTAAAGGACAGGAACACATTTTGTCAATTTAAAATTTGTTTGAAATACACAATTTATTAATATAACATTTCGTTGGCGAATTTATTAAAAAATTAATACTGGCAGTGCCGTAGAAAATTAACTGACAGTTAAAGAGCCCTGTTTTTGGACTTTGCACTGGGGTTTAGCAAGGTTTGTCACTAATCCCTGCTACTAACTATAGTACTATAATATACTAACCATTAACATTAATACTAATTGTAAGTTCATTTTCTGCAGCACAGCCTGTATTATTAAAAGATGGCGGTGGCATAATGCATTATCTTTAGCCATATTTGAAACAAAACTCACAAATTGATTCCTTTTGAAAATTGAATTAAATAATTTAATTATTAACCATGTAACCTTGTGGTTCTCATCAATCAATAAGAATTAATCCTAATCAGGATGCAATATCTCAAACTAACAGAATGTATTAAATTGTGTGCAAATACTGTGTCACATTGTTTTATGTACAACAATTATAGCAAATCATTTTAACGTTTTCACAAATATTCACTCACATTTTTGATGATAGCTGAGTTTCTGTTTCTTAGCATAGTCCTTATCAGCCTTGGAAGCAGAGCTTGCGGTGGTGGTGGTGTGCACCGTGTGCGGGGTGGCCGGGGACATGTCGCTCTCCACGGAGTCAGAGCTGGTGGCCGCATAGTCACGGAGCAGAGACACGTCTACAGAGTTACGCTTCGACACCTCAGACTTGACGGCCATGTGCCGAACCGGTGAACTGGAATTCAAACGAGCATTAAAAATAAATTATATTTATGAATATTACTAGACACTGATGTCCTGTTGAACGAAGGCTTTGATCAAACGTCTCCGGCTTTATCGAATTATTAGTCAGTCTTATTCATTCCAAGTTAGAAGTTTCTCTCTGATGCTGGATAACCTTATTTCATACCATTAAAAGGAAAATACCGGCACTGCCGCCCCTGGAACCATTCTTTGGATTACCAACACCTTTATCATAGTTCACCCCAAGTGGTTCGCTAGGTTTGATGACTTATCAGGGGTCCCCGGGTCATGGAGTAAGGTTTGTCCAGATCTTGGTGGCGGGCAGAATTGGGAGCTGGCTCTGTGTGCTATGTGCTCAGCAGTCCTTTTTGTGTAGATTGTGACAGTAACGTGGGCAGATTGTTCTTACTTCTAGTCTTCACCAGTTTAACAGACAACTACCATCTTCACAGTGCAGCTATAAGAATAAGCAGTGTTAATGGCTAACCTGTGCAGAGAGTTGTTTTCTGAGCATGACCAAGAAGCATTTTGTTTCCTGTCCAAGTCTTCCATCAATATTTCCAGTTTTTTTATGATGTCGGAGAAAAGAGGCCGTGACTTGGGATCAAACTGAAAATAAAAAAAATGATCAATTCGGTGCAGAATTCATAAGTTTTATGCAAGTACTGAAAACCTTGGAAGTGCTGCAATGTTTCGAACTTTGAAAATAATATTGTGAATACTGAAAAACAAAAGTTTCATTACATGTTCAGATAAATAATTGAAGAATGTTTTTTTTTATTACGTGAATACCGTACAAGTGTCCAAACTGCTTCCGACCGTCTGGAGACAGTCGGTCTGGCTTCCTCAATCGGGGTATATTGTGGGGCTGAAGTTATCGGAGAGGGGAAGGAAATGGTAAAGAGGAAGGTGGGGGAGTTCTAGCTATTCACATCTGGTCTTACACCAGGGTGATATGGATGTATCTTCCACTCTGGAATGTGCCGCAAATATAATATTTAATTTTCACAAACTAATGAAATAAAATTTACTTTCGCACTCCGGGATTTGAACCAGCGACCTCCGGATTGCTAGTTGAAAGCACCTCTAACATGAGGGCCGTCATACTGATAATCTAATGTAATGATACATCAAAATAGTAATTGATGAATCACAAACTTTATCACTTATTTAATAGGAGATTGGTGAATGATATGAAAAATGTGTCACCTTACAAGGCAGAGGATCTATGTTGCCACCCTGTTGGGCAGCATTGTGAGGCGGGTTAAGATTGGGGCTTTAGGGAGGTATTTATTAATGTGGGTCTTGAAGAGGCCCAGAATATGTGAAGAAGAAAAAACAGATGCCGGAAACTCATTCCACATACGTCTTACATAAAAACGAGTCGAAGAAGCGACCCATTCCCATGAAGCCAACATTAACGGCGCGTGTGCCGGTGCACCAGGGATTAATGCTACTGGTTCTTTAGAGCAGGCTCTATTAAAATACCTGTAGAACAGACTCGGCATGCCCACATTGCGTCTGTGCATTATAGATGGCAATCGGTCTGTTAACAATGGATTGTCAATCAAACAGACTTTGCACAGAATCAAGTAGGTTTGTCAAGTATTGTGGGCCGCCAGCCCAGAGGTGGCTCCCAAATTCAATTTTTGTACTTGAGATTTGTATAGGGTTTGCAACTGGTTACTATTGAAGAATAGCTAACCAGCCCTATATAAGACGCCCAGTTTCTTGGAAGCCAGATTTAGTTAAGCTTTAATAGAGCCCCGATACTTGAGCCGGTTTAATACACTTACTCCAAGCATTCAATGGATTGTGAAAGGAATAACAGAATGAATGAATATTGAGTGTATGCATCTAAATACATAAAGATAAAAAAGCAATAAATGAAAACTCACAATGCAACAATGGAAGGTGAGCCTGAGGAAGTCTGGAATAGTGTCTCCATCACAGAGCTGCGCAAAGGCCTGGTAGTCTAGCCCAAAGTTGTCAGTCCGGGGCAAGATGTCGGGATCAGCATCCAACTAAAACAATAATAATGTTTATTGAGAATCTCCAAAAGGATCTCAGAACACTTTCCAGCGTGAAAACTCTGCCATCCTGACAAATCGGCAATTGCCGAGCACTAAATTGAAATGGGTCATTACTTTGGATTTTTTCCTGAATGCCTGGAAAGACCCAAAACGCATTGAGGACAACTTAATTACAGAGGCAATTGAAAGCCGACGGGGCTAAGCTTGGTATCCGGTACCTGATGACTACACCAAAACTAAACATGGAAAACCACATTAATTTAACTAATTATTATACTGAAATTCCCGCCATATGAGGATTAACACGCGCAACATGGTATCACCTCACTTGTATACACATAAACACACACTTGATAATGGAAGCGCAAAATGGCATAAAAACCCAAAAATGAATCACAATTATATGTTTATATAATTAATCATTAATAGGCACAGCAGGCACCACTTGATTGATATTGTTATTCAGTCACCATTTTATCTATTCAAATATAGACAGGAGGGGGCATTTCATGTAATTCAGCTGCATTTCATACAAAATACTACCAGAGAAAAAATATGAACTAAGAGTTATAGACAATCTGAAATGGAAGAGCCTCGTTGTAATGACAATAAAGCCTTTACTTGTTCCAAAATGAGACTGATGAAGGAAAGTAGGTAACGGTGTTCAATACTTACTCTTGCAATAAGCTGACAAAGAATGATGCCGTAAGAGAAGATGTCGGAGCGATGATCGTACCAACGCCCCTTCAGGCACTCGGGGGACATCCACCATGGGGACCCAACGCTTGGTAGCCTGTAGCCATTCCTACAAAGCAAGCAAATTAATATAAATTAAAAGGGCAAACATTCTACCAGCAACTAAATTGGAGTAAAAAATCAACTGTCAAGAACTGTCGAGACTGAATGCCATTTTTCATCATTTTTAATTGTAGTCCCACTGTCTGGTTATAGCCAGAAGAGTGTGGCTGAAGCAAATGAAAGGAGGGAAGAATTAAAGAAATACTTGGGAAGCGATGAATAATTTTGAATGGAGGTCTCATCAGTTTTTTAAAGTATCGTCCATTAAGATTAGACAGCCTTTTCGTTGACGCAAATTACTTTAGATTAAATAGTCCGCCATGACATGACATGACATGGCAGGCCTACAACCTTATTTTCATGTAATAAAAAACATACATAATGCATATTGTATGGTAGAATTTAGTTGTATCCCAGAGAGGGGTTATGCACATGTCATTGATGAAAAATCTTCCTTCTCACAGGTCTTGTATGAAAATTAAAAAGGCAGAAGGTACTAGAACGATAAAGTTACATACAAACTCTCTCCGTGACTACTATGCATCGTGGTTAATTTGTATATTAATGATTAAAAGTTCCGGAATGCAATAATTCTTTAGAATCTTCTGCTGCCAACCAGACTTTCGATACAACTCAGTAAAAAAAGAATGATAACATATAAAAGGAAATTTACTCACACTGGGTGTGGAATTTTCGCAGCAAGTCCGAAGTCTGCGACGACGGCTGTCATATCATTGTTGGATTCATTTATCCTTATCAGGACATTCTGTAAATCAATAATATAATATTATACAATATGTATATATGTAATAAGAAAGAATTCTTTATTTAGAGATCACCCCAGAAGACAAGTAGACACTCGAATGGCAATCAGGAACATAAGATAAACCCATCTTGTACCAACGGAATATGATTCTCCACAGTCTATGTGTCCATTCGATGCACAGATAGTTTTGAGATTGTGGTGGGTTGAGACAGTGATTGAGTTCCACAAGGTGGTGCTTGAGGCTCTAGACTGGCTCCGGGATCTTTTATTTGAAGTTGATGGCACTAGAATTTATTTATTTATTTATTTTTCATGTTCTCCGTGAAACGGTTATTCACCAATACATTATGGAGAAGATTACAAATTAGACAAAAAGTATAGCAAAACACATAAAAAGGTCAGTTTCACTACTTTGTGACATACGTCAAAAGATAATTGTTAAACTGCCTGTAGGTTACGTTAAAAATGTCGATGGTCAATGCAGACTCGTTGAGCAGTTCAGTCGCTCTGTTGACTGGGGCGTTCTGATAGGCAGAAGTCCTCGCTTTTGGAGCATAAAAAAGGGTATGGGACCTTCCACGAGTATACTTGTCTGGGACATATAAGTTAATCTCTTTCAAAATAGGTGGATTATGTATAGTTCCAGAGATTATCTTAAAAAAATGTTTTCCTAAAAATATTTTTCGGCGGGCTTCTAATGTATTAAGATCGAGCATTCCTGCTAAGAATAAGGATGGATACAGGAAAGGGTAGTACATATATTCCCTCATATATAGGTAACGCATGAATCTCTTTTGTACTTTTTCTATTTCGAGAATATGGTTTTGCTCAGAAGGGGCCCAAATAATGGAGCTATATTCCAAGATACTGCGAACAAGTGCTTCATACGTTCTTCGGATTGCGATTCCGTTGGTAAATGATCTTGAATTACGAAGAACAAATCCAAGCATTTTGTTGGCACGGGAGACAATATCAGATATATGGGATTTGAAAGAGAGATGAATGTATGAGGGATGTTGATTTGCTAGCCACCTTGCTGGTGAGGTCCCGGTGGAAGACACCACAGGAGTGCAGGTAGTGCATGCCCCGCGCCACGTCGCCCGCCAGTGCCACGCGGCGCCGCTGCGGTAGCTCTGCATCCCCCTGCAGCACCTGCTCCATGGAGCCCCCATTCATGAACTCCGTTAGTGCATGCAGCTGGCACTCGTGCACACACACGCCCATGAATCTGAAAACATTACATGCCCATTATTATTTTGTTAATGACCAGCAGCAATAGGAAATTTGGCATTTTTGAAAAGGTACAAATTTGGATTGAATGAAAAGTAGACTGACAAAAGGTACTCGAAAATCAAGATAATAAACATCTTAGCAGTACCTTTATTATTATTACGTAGTATTAATTAGTTATCTCGACAAAATAAAATTACAATTGGTTTTTCATTGGTTCTGTGTCAAGACAAGTAGGAGGTACATAACAGGTACACTAAGGATACATTACATACATCATTTCTTTGATGTTAACAGAATTTTTTTTTCAGAATACAGGGTGTATCGGCACGTACCCGACAAACTTTAACCAGCTATTCCTTAGCACATTTGGAGTAAAAAATGTTATGGGCACTTTGCTGTCCGGTAACATTTTTTTTTAATAAAAAATTTATTATTCATATTTTCACCACATGTCACCAATGTTTTATCCTTTGTCAAAGTTTGAAAACCCATCTGGCAATATTTTGTTCGAGTTTCGTTGAATAATGTACGTACGTACCTACGTTGGCGCGCTTTTACAATCACAACGAAATGGCACGGCACCATTCGTCTCATTTTTAAGTATTATTATTTAGTGTGTACGAAAGAGCGAGGACACTTTTTGACACACTTGCTAATAAAAGCTGTTGGACGCGAGAAACAATGCAAATGACAGTGACGGAGTGTAGATTTTTTATTTATTTTTTGTTTTTAATGGAAAAAAAATGTTACCGGACAGCAAAGCGCCCATAACATTTTTTATTCCAAATGTGCTGAGGAATAGCTGGTTAAAGTTTGTCGGGTACTTGCCGATACACCCTGTATAGTAAGTATGTTGAAGTTCTTTTAAATGAGAATAACATTAAAAATGGAGAAAGACAAGGTGAATTAAAATAGATATAATATAAGTAGAATATATATGGAAGTTAAACTGGATATTATTTATTTTATTTTATTTTGTTGATACATGTGGTTTTTTGTGATATTCACCCTCCATGCTAGGGATGACCCTGTGTTATGGCGGGTGATTTTTACAGTTTGCAGACCTAGAATCTATGCATTACTATAATATAAAAAAGAAAAATGATGTATAGCTAGTTTGGGTTGCAAGAAGAGGATGGAGAAGTTAGAGAATTATAAGAAGATGAAAAATTTGAGAAATTATTAGTATATGGATCACACTAATTAATTATGTACATACTATACCGCTAAGTTAAGAAATAAGATTATATTATGTTTTGTCTGAAAGGTGATTAAATTGATAGAGTGTAGAATGAATGGGTATTGTAGTTGTAATGTATTCCGTGTGTAATGATCCATATTGTAATTTGTTTTTTAAAGGAATGGGGTTGACTCACGGTTTTTAGGTTTTCAGGGATAAGGTTAAAGATTTTAGGAGCTAGAAAGAAAAATTGTCTTTGAGCTGACGTGGTATGTAGTGACCGTTGATTATTGTTCTGGTGGTGTATTATATATAGGAGTATAGCTATTATAGAGGTTAGAATAAAATGCAAGAATTAAAGGTGTATATTTTTATCATTAATTTACGATAATATCAAACATTTATAATTTCAATCATTTATAATAAAATAACGGGTATGTTCCTAAGCTGTTTATGATTCATGCTTATTTCATTTGTCTTTTCGTCATTTTATTTATTAGTAATTCCGAATTTAATCCTTATTCCACATCAATACACCAAAAACCAATATCTACCATCAAAGTTATCATTGCATTGTATAGCTCTATTTGTGTAATAAAAGAATTACACCATAGATTATACAAAATTAAAGAACAAAGGAGATAAATGCATATTGCGTATCCTCCCGTAACCATGACCTTTTATCTCAAATTAAAATAATAAACTTTTTTTTTAATAAAGAAGCATCCATTATTCTATTGTAATAATTTAAAAAAATACTAATTTCGGTTATGGGTCTGTCTGCCTGTTAAAGAGTAATTTTCAAAATTGGGAATGATTGGGTCAAGAACTCAGACAACCGATAAAGTTGTCAAACCTACCTATAATATTGGGAATGATTGGGTCAAGAACTCAGACAACCGATAAAGTTGTCAAACCTACCTATAATATTGGGAATGATTGGGTCAAGAACTCAGACAACCGATAAAGTTGTCAAACCTACCTATAATATTGGGAATGATTGGGTCAAGAACTCAGACAACCGATAAAGTTGTCAAACCTACCTATAATATAATATTTTAACTGAAAAATGTTTTAATTGTCATTTTCAAAATTGTGAATGATTGGGTCAAGAACTGATAAAGTTGTCAAACCTACCTATAATATAATATTTTGACTGAAACATGTTTTAACTGTCATTTTCAAAATTGGGAATGATTGGGTCAAGATCTCAGACAACCGATAAAGTTGTCAAACCTACCTATAATATAATATTTTGACTGAAACATGTTTTAACTGTCATTTTCAAAATTGGGAATGATTGGGTCAAGATCTCAGACAACCGATAAAGTTGTCAAACCTACCTATAATATAATATTTTGACTGAAACATGTTTTAACTGTCATTTTCAAAATTGGGAATGATTGGGTCAAGATCTCAGACAACCGATAAAGTTGTCAAACCTACCTATAATATAATATTTTAACTGAAAAAATGTTTTAATTGTCATTTTCAAATTTGAACTAATGTATCGAGAATTCAGACTATTCATTGATTTTTCACGGGACCGTTTTTATTTTATATTATCTCTACACAGGAGGTGCTGAGGAAAATAATTTCCCTTAGGGCATATGTCATCTCTGGGAATGATGGGTGGAGGGTCTTTTTGAGGAGAGGTAAGAGTGTATATAATTTAGGTGTTTATATTGTTATTAATTAATCAATAGAAAAATATAATTGTTTTAAATCTTCAGGTTAATTTAATAATCATATAGGTGTCATAGAAATCGTTGTGTCTCCCTTACTGTCATGGTGAGAGATATGATATAAGTGGTATTAGAAAGAGAAATCACCACGCTTTATATTCGAATCTAAAAATTAACCGTAGAAAATTTAAATGTCCAACTTTATGAAATCAATGTTTCTAACCGCAATTTGAAAAAAATTATGAAACCTGGTGAATTTTTTACCAATTATTTTTACACAAAACTAAAAAAAAGTAAGGTGACTAGCGTTTATAATACATTTGTCTAATAAAAATTGTGTTTTATTTTCGTTATCACTAATTTTAGTTAGTTTAGTTAAAGTTTATTTAAGCGTAAGGTGAGTGTTTTTAAAATCTTTTTTGTTGGCAAAAAAAAATATTTATGTTTATTTCTAACAATAAAATTTGGAAGCGTATTTAATCATGTATCAAAAACAGTTTTTAGTTTTCATATATGTTCAGAAATATTTAATTTATTTGGATTTTATTGCAAAGCAGAAATACTCTGAACATCTGACAGAATATGCCAGACGCCTGAGGCTTTTAATCAAACACACTAATTTCGGTTATCTCTGATATGCGTTAATTATTCCTGTGTGAAATCCAATGAACTCAAATTTGCTTTGAATTTAAGTGTCATTTTCAAAATTGGTATGTGTAAATTTTTTTTTTTTTTTTTTTTTTTTATTATTTATTCAGTGAGTTTTATGAATTACAATTTTTGTGTACTTAATAACTCCCACACTAGGCTAATGCCCGTGTTGTGGTAGTCATAATGCTATAAATTACAATAAAACCATATGTTGTAGTAAGAAAAAATAAAACATAATATGGAAGGAAAAAAAAAGAAAATAAACATATTTAAGGAAAATATAAAACAAAATATATGTTTTTCATACATGCAAACATACATACATACACATATATATATGCTCAGATATATATACATATACATACATACATAGACATACATAGATGCATACGTAAATACATTCATACACATCTATATATGAACACACACAAATGTAATGTGTATTCACATATAAACATATACAGATACATGGTTAATTTTATTATAATGGTTTAAAAGTTAGGAACTCATGTATTCTTTAAAAAAGGCTCGTCCCCTTTCAAATATCCAGTTTTGGACACGTATAATAAAAAGGGATATAGTATTAGTTGATTTTATGTCCCTGTCCAACGCGTTGTATATTTTAGGGGCGATAGACCAGAATTGTCGTTGAGCGAATGTGGTTCTAGTTTTTGGCACCACGCATCCCAGATTTGATGAAAAGCGGGTGTTTACTTGGTGTTGGGGAGCCACTATCAAGTCATTTTTTCGTATGTAGCATAAGCTTGTCTTAATGAATAGCTGGCGAATATCTAAGACCTTAATTTTAGTAAATAGTATTTTGGAGGGATAGGTAGGATGACATTTAAATATAATTCTGAGAATTAGTTTTTGTACTGTAATTATTGGATTAATGACGGATTCTGCACAGCCACCCCATCCCAGAATACCATATGTTGCTATCGATTGAAAAAGGGCAAAATATACGCATTTTAGAGTCGTTAGGTCTAAGATGGATCTAAGAGAGCAGAATATGTGGGAGAGTTTACGAAGTCTTTTTGTTGTTTCTTTTATATGGGTTTCCCAGCGTAGTTGGTCATCGATTATTATTCCCAAGTATTTAACTTCCTTTGAAGATTTAAGAGTTGAACACGTGCATTGAATGTTAGGTGAGGTTTCAGGAGTCTGTATGTTGAGTGAACACGAGTGGATGGTAGGTTTGGGGCAGTTATTGGGTAAGTTATGTTTGGGTATGGAAAACGTCATGTATTGTGTCTTGTCGATATTAAGTGTGAGGAGGTTTGTGTCTAGCCAATGTTTAACTTTTGTTAGGCCAATATTAGTTTTGTTTGTAACTGATTCCCATGTTTCATCATCAAATATTAGGACTGTATCATCGGCAAATGAAATTATCTTGCCTCCAATATTCATAGTGCATAGTGTGTTGATATATATGAGAAATAGAATTGGCCCTAGTACACTACCTTGAGGGACCCCATAGGACATGGATAATTTTTTGCTCATATATATTTTGTCAGAGTGGATAAGGGTTTGTTGTGTACGATTTGCTAAGTAGTTTTTAAACCATGTGTAGGCTATCCCTGTAATGCCGATCTGTTGAAGTTTTTTAAGTAGTAAGGGATGGGAAACCGTATCAAATGCTTTTGCGAGGTCAAGGAAAACAGCAAGTGGTTTGCGACCTTTGTCAAGATTTTGGGAAACAATTTTTGTGAGAGCAGCTATTGCATCAGAGGTATTCCTCCCTTTGCGGAAGCCATATTGGTTATCCGATATTATTTTATTATTTTCAAGGAACTTACAGAGTCTATGTTTCACCGCCTTTTCTATAATTTTAGAAATTGTGCTGAGTAATGATATCGGTCGATAATTATTAACGGATAATTTATCACCTGTTTTGAAGATAGGGATTATTGTGGCCTGTTTTAAAGAGTTGGGGAATATTCCAGTTTTAAAGCTTAAGTTGATAATGTGTTTAAGAGGTGGGGCTATAAATTTTTGAATGTGTTTAATAATTTTTGTTGAAATTTGATCTTTCCCTGCAGAGTTACTGTTTTTAAGAGATGAGATAAGTTCTATTATTTCTAGTTCAGTGGTGGGAGTGAAGTGAAAAGGGTTATAGCTGAGATTATTGACATGTATATTTTTTGCAAGATCTTTCTCCGAGACGGTGTTTTGGTCTAGAATATTTTTTGCTAATTTATGTCCGATATTGGAGAAAAATTGATTGAAATGGTCGGATATTTTTTCAGGTTCGGAATTGACGTGAGTTGTTTGGTCTTCTATGTTAATTTTAACAATGGGTGAGTCGATTTTATGAATATTGGCTATATCTTTTATGATATTCCAAATTTTTTTTTTGTCATCAGTAGCTTCACTGATTTGTTTTTTGTAGTAATCTCTTTTAACATTGTTAATAATTTTTTTGCAGTTGTTTCTATAATGTTTATAAAATATGAGTGAATCATAATCATTGGGATTTTTTCTACAGAAGTTATGAATCTTGTCACGCTTTCTGATACAGTGAAGAATACCTGTAGTGATCCATGGTTTGAGTTTTGTGTCGGATTGGTTTTTTTTAGTTTTTGTGTATGATGTTGCATCGGCCAAGTGGTTTTGTAAAGTATTTGTAAATATTTCGCATGCAGAAGTGGTATCGGTACAAGAATAGACAAGTTCCCAGTTTTCTTTAGAGACAGTATTTAGGAGAATGTCATAGGAAATTTTTTTTTGAGGGAGAGTATTTTGAGGTAGTTTGTGAATATATTGGTTGATGGAAGTGATGGTTGCATAGTGATCTGTGACAGTTGATTGATATACAATGGATTTGCTGCCTAGTTTACTCTTAACAAAGACGTGATCTATACAACTACTAATGTTTGAATCTGATTCTCTAGTTGGGGCTGTGACGGCTGGCAAATATCCTAATAAAGTTAGTGTATTTAGGTATTCATTCGCTTGTGGATGCATTCTGTTGATTATATTAATGTTGAGATCACCAATAAGATAGGTGTTTTGGCGGTGTTCTATATTTGCTAAAATTTCATGCAGAGATTGTATGAATGGGGTTATATTATGTGTGCTTGGGGATCTGTATACAGTAATGATTGTTATATGATTATCAAGTTGAATTTTAAGACAGTTTGCGTTCTTAATTGTGACCTCTTTAACTGAATGTATGATGTGGTTTTTAATGTAAACAATAACGCCATCATTTTGAGTTTGGTTTTGTAGTGTATTATAGTGATTGTAGTTTTTTATCGTTTTTGGGACGAAATTTTCTTTAATCCAGCATTCGCTCAAAACAATTACATCGAAATCTGAGGCAAGGTGAGTGAGAAGAATTAAGAGTTCATCAAAATTTTGGTTTATACTTCTTATATTCATAGAGAATATCGTAAGGGTAGAGTTCACTAGTAATAATTGACGTACTACTTCAGTGTCATTAGTAGTTGTACATGGAATCGGTGTTATGTTATCTAGTAAGTCTGTTATGTCTTCCATTATTTGTTTTTTTGTTTTGCATTAAATTTAAATTTCTTGATTTTGACACTAGCTAAACATGTGTGATAATTCAAGGCATAGGGGATACTATAATTATAGAACATAGTAAGAGATTTACAATTGGTTATGTTACGACAGTAAATGTTGTTTAACAAAGCAATAAATATAATACAAAATACAAGGTAATTGATTTTGACATCAGTAAAATATTTGTGATGCTTGAGTGCAAAAGGTATAATAAAATAGTACAATACAATAATTGATTTAAAGTTGGACATGTTAAAACTGTAATTATTGTTTAGAAAGGCAATGAAAAGAATGAAAACTTTTGAGTTATTTATGTTGACACCCAAATTCTTATTGTTCGCAGAACAAAAAACAATAAAATTTAAAAAGTTAATTTCATTCTTGTTAGTAATTAAAGTAATATTGCATTTAAGGGTAATCGTATCAAAATGTAGAATATTATTAAAATAAGTTGTACCACTGGATTCTGTTGTTGGCAATAGTCGAGAAGGAGTTCGCCAGTTATTAAAAGCAATAACAAAATAAGCAATGTACATAATTGTATAAAGCATAGTATGTTGTAATGGTTTTGGTGCAATTACAATAACACATTTTTTACATGTTAAGAAAACTAGATTACTGGAAAGAGGTGATTGTATTAAGTTATTTGATGGATTAAAAACAATGATGGGGTACATGCTTTTGTTAAATGTCTTTGGGCTAGAAAAATCCAATAATATGTTTTTTGTAACAGAGAGTATCAAGTAATATATAGATGAATATATAATAGTATACAGGAGAATCAAGTAAAATAAAAGTATACCAAAGGATGAAAATTGATTATAAGTTATTTGGTGAGGGAGATAAAAGGTTTTTGGTTTTTTCATTGATAAGTATGACGGGCGTCCCAACGTCTTTGCGTACATATACTTGTCCCCCTCTGGTCCAGGCAAACTTAAAAATATTGTCTCGTGTAGCCTTACGTGCAAGAAACCAATGATGTTTAGCTCGAAATGTCAAGTGTTCATTGATATAAATCTGGGAGCTCTTTCCTGCCATTCCTATGATATTTGTGTTTAGTTTATCCTCCCGATTTGCAGATCGCTTGTTAAATGTTTTTATGTTATTTAAGAAGATGTCACGGTCATCGTTTGTTTTGAATCTGAGGATTATCGGCCGTTGTAAATCCTTGTTGGTTTTTTGTCCAGTACGGTAGGCTGCTTCCACGTTTTTCACTTCTGTTCCGGCATTTGTAATTTTTTGGATATTGAAAACAACATTTTTTAAGTCTTCTCCGCTTATTTCCGGGATTCCTCGTATTTCTACGTTTTTCGACCTGTTTTCCCTGTCTAAATTGTCAAATTGTCCTTCTATTTGCTCTAAGCGCGCTTCTAGATCACAGTTTTTTTTTTCAAGTTTATTGTTTATATTCTCGAGTTCGTGGACTCGAAGTAGAATATCCTCGTATTGTTTACTCATTGCTGAGATTGTGGCGAGAATTTGGGTGTTTTGGTCGAGTATTGCGTTTTGTTTTAATAGTAGTTCGTTGTCCAAAGTTGAGGCACCGCTGGCAGTGACATTGAAAGCCGGAGTGTCAGATAGGCATTTCTTACATTTAATTTGGGCGCGTCGCTCCTTAGTGAGTCGACGGTATGAGGTCTCTGCCACTCCGCTGCAGTGCAAATGGAATATTCCCTTGCACACGGCGCAGGTAAATACGGACTCGTCGGAGAGAGTGGGTTCTGAACAGGCATTGCAATTATTCATGTTAGTTAGGTGGTAAAGTTGTCCTTGCGCCTGTTGGCAGGCAAAATTCGTAACACGAGTGATAAATTTTGGTTCTGATGTTTTTGTCAGGCGATCTGTTCCAGAATAATTGACGTACCTACAGTACAGCACGCCTCGATTTGTAATCAAAACACAATCGTGTCGAGTTTTATTTTACTATTATTTTGATTATTAGGGCAAATTAAACGTAGATAATTATTCACTGGGATTGTATTTATTATGTACACTATATATATATATATTTTATTCCCGCAGGGTTAATTTTTAATCAAGGAGATGATAAGAGAGGTTATCTGTATGTTTTGAAAATGATTATTTAATGTACAAATGTTCACTAGAAAGGTGCTACTCAAGTTGAGATTAGTTCTGTTGGGTGGGCAAATGACACTTTATTAGGGATTATGACATGCACATGTCTCACTGCACTTTTTAAAGTTATTTAGTTTAATTTTTTACGTCCTTATAGAGACTGAGGTGTTTTGTTATTGTCAATGTCACTTTTGTCAGAAATCATTTCTAAACTTCCAAGTTTTACGCAGATAATACTTTCACAGAATAATTCTCTCACAATTTGTAAAATGGTTATACTTTTTCGCGTATTGGTTAGTTAATATGTTGTTTTTAAACTTAATAAACAATAGATTTGACAGGAGGCGAACCGGTTGACAGTTTGACCATGATAATAATTCAGTCAAGCAATAAAGTAGGTACCTACCTAAAATCAGAAAATAATTTAATTTTAATTGCTTAATTTATTATTCTTTATTTGAAATACTTATTTCTCTTGTTCAAATTTTTCACAGATTTTGTGATTTTCAAGTTTATTAACGGTGTTCATGCGAAAGATATATTTCTAATATTTTCTCTAATTCTTACTAAAGAAAAATGATAATATTTGTTTTTTAAAGGCAAATAATTTATAAATATATTTTATAGTTCCAACTTCTCAAATTCTACAATTATAAAACCCCGTGATTTTTTCCCGGGTCTGCGCCAGTAGTAAAATAAAATATGTCAAGACCCCGCGTAATAAGCGTTCAAAGATGGTTTGAAGGGGAGTTCTAATGTTAGAGGGAGCGCGCTAATATTAAAAACGATAATAATCAAGCGAATATGGTGAAAATATTTAATAAAATACGAATCGTTTGAAATAGAGCAAAAATCTCTTGACAAATGCTTTAGTTGCATTTAAAGATACACTGTGAATTTTTTGATGCCTATAACATATTGAATAACAGAACCAAACGTGTTTCAAATAATTTTCGGACCTTACTTTGCGATTTTTTTCTATCAAGGGAATTTCATATAATTAACGTTTCGGCATAAGAAATGTACAGATATTATATTCAAAATTTCTTTTTTTTTAATTAAAAACTTAAAGAGTTAATGAGAAACTTGTTATAAATCGGTAGAAATTGGGTATGCTTAAGAGATGCCAAAAATATGAACAAGAAACTGTTCATAATTTTCTAAATAGACCAAGTAAGGTGATATTCATTTCAATATGATCTGTAGAATTGATAACGCAAATGCTTAAGAGTCAACATTTATAATGTAACAAAATTATAATTTTATGAGAAAGTGATTTGTTAGAAGATGCCCTACAATAGATACGAAATGATGGGTATAATCAAATTGTCCAGACGAAATTATGCTAACGAAAACATAATTGAAAATTTGAACTTTCCATCAATTTGAATAAATAAGTAATAGAATTTTTGGAGGAATTTAAATTCGAAGTTCTTTTTTTGTTCGAAGTCGAAAAGTGAGCGCACGGAAAAAATGAGTATGGCTGATTTATTGAAATGTAATTTATGTAAAAAAAAACTGATAAAATTTGAGTCCATTCAAAATATATCAGAACACGTGTTCATGTAGGTGTGCTTCTCCTAATAAATATAATGACGAAATGTGACAATATTAGTATTTTTAAGAACACGTGTTCCGTCGTCATCATAAAACATTCGCGTTTTACTGATACTTTGTTAGGAAATTTATTCGTTAAAGGCCTGCAGTCCCGTTTTTAACAGGAATACGAATAATTTGACCAGACTTTTAATAAATTAGCAATATTTTACATCAGTAAGTTTTCTCCGTGTGTGATCTATCTTTAATTTATTAGCACCTATCTGTAATAAGGTAGATACAAGGCCGGCCCTGAGCCAAACGGCTTCTGGCGCAATTTAAATGTTGCCGCCCCTTGTTAAAGCCAGTGGAAGCCTAGGTAGGTAGAAGTAATCAATAATATTCGGATAATTTGTATTTTTGTGAAAAACAATCTAAGGGCGATGTGTTACGACTGTTAGGTGTACGATATTCTCATCGCCTTGGCGCACAGTGGGCTGAAAATCGCCTTTCATAGACATAGAGACTTGAATTTTCAAGGGTATTTTTTTTGGCTAGAAATGGATTCTGCTGATCATTACTATGCTATAAAATGTCGTACGAAGCAATTGCGTGTACAAATGAAGGAGTTATAATTTTTTTAAGAAAAATTTGTATGGCGCTGACATTAAAAATGAGGCTATCTCTGGAATCATAAGGTTGGCCGTTCTATCCTTACACACAGATAATACTATTATTTATTTGTATTTTTTTGACATACTTCATATTGTGGCGCAAGGTGCGATTTTTTTTTTAAAAATCCTAAAGTGAAAAAAAAATCTTTTTTTTGATGATGATTCATTTTAATGCTTAAATGCTTTACATATGAGTATGCTTTGTCTAGTTTACAATATTTTATTTACACTGCAAGCCAAAACACTGTGCACAGTGGGCTGAAAATCGCCTTTCATAGACAAAGAGACTTGAATTTTCAAGTGTATTTTTTTTTGCTAGAAATGGATTCTGCTGATCATTAATATGCTATAAAGTTTTGTATGAAGCAATTGCGTGTACAAATGAAGGAGTCATAATTTTTTTAAGAAAAATTTGTATGGAACTGACATTAAAAATGAGGCTATCTCTGGAATCATAAGGTTGACCATTATTTCCTTACACACAAATATACTACTATTTATTTGTATTTTTTTGACATACTTCGTATTGTGGCGAAACTTGTGATTTTTTATTTTTAAATCCTCAAAGATGAAAAAAAAACTTTTTTATGTTGAAGATTCATTTTAATGCTTAAATGCTTTACATATGAGTATGCTTTGTCTAGTTTACAATATTTTATTTACACTGCAAGCCTAAAAGCGTTTAAGCATTAAAATGAATCATCAACATTAAAAAGGGTTTTTTCAACTTTGAGGATTTTTAAAAAAAACATCGCACCTTGCGCCACAATATGAAGTATGTCAAAAAAATACAAATAAATAGAAGTATTATCTGTGTGTAAGGATAGAACGGCCAACCTTATGATTCCAGAGATAGCCTCATTTTTAATGTCAGCGCCATACAAATTTTTCTTAAAAAAATTATAACTCCTTCATTTGTACACGCAATTGCTTTGTACGACATTTTATAGCATAGTAATGATCAGCAGAATCCATTTCTAGCCAAAAAAAATACCCTTGAAAATTCAAGTCTCTATGTCTATGAAAGGCGATTTTCAGCCCACTGTGTGGCGCCTTGGCGCCTTGACAATTCGGCCCCCGGAGCGGACTGCTCCAATTGCGCCCGCATAGGGCCGGCCCTGGGTAGATAATACGTTTAGATTATAACCGTCACTAATAAAAACTAACTTAACAATGAATTTAGTAATGTATGGTAATTAACAATTATGTATTCCGCCCACAACACAGAAACACGGATCCGAGAAGAGATACTACATATAAAATTGTAATTTCTAAACACATGTGAAAGTAAGCAGATTAATAGAACATGAATGTCCATCTTAATTACCATTATTATAATCCGTGATTACTTCAAACGGTTTTATTTGTTGAATTTATATTACACTTGGGAAGTATATTGTCAATCTTTTCGAAAAATAACATCTAAAAAGTTATAAATACATACCCAAAATATAGGTCCCTACAACTTCCAATTGTTTTCTTTCATTTTCTGACTAGCAAATTTTAGCAAAAGTTAGCTATTTCTCAACAGAAGAGCAAAAAAAAATTCGGTCATGAAATTTGCAGTTTTTTCTGTACGTAATTACTAGGTCGACGCAACAAGGTTCAGTTCACAATTTCATTGTCATTTTACACGACTAGGGTCGCTCACGAGCCACTGGCGAAGTGATCGGGTTAATAGAACCCGATCTTTGATCGGGTACTATTGAAATAATGTGAAAAAATTCCATGGGTAAATCGATGCGCCGCCGCAGTGTTGGCGTCATTCGTAGACTGTCTACAAATTATATACATCTATGGAAGCTCACCACGCCCGGGCGCTGACTGAGCTGACAGCTCACCGATAAAATGGTCGAATCTTTTATGAAAAAATGACCCGATTGATCATTGGTGGTTCGTGATCGGTTCAAAATGATCTAATCACGATCGACCCAGAACTACTACAATAGTAAGAATAGGGAGGAAGGTTTTGTTGATTAAGAAGTGCTTAGTTGGTTGGTTGCTCACCCTAAGATGTTGGGATGGTTGAGTTTGTTCATGAGCTGCACCTCCTTGAGCATGTTGGGCCGGTTGGAGCGCTGCTGGTTCAGCTTCAGCACCATCACCTTGCCCGTCGTGCGGTGGGTCACCTAAACAAACAAACAAACATATTAAATCATACGATATAATTATTTAGATACATTTAGAGGTAGAGAAAAATTGTGACAAAATTAATGGCTAAAAAATAAATCAAAATTAAAGAAACAAGCAATATGAAAACAGGAAGAAATAAATAAACGTAGGAGCTAATTCAAACACAAAAATGATAAATTAAAATGCAAATTTTGGCGTCATTATTTGTGAAACGAAATCGAAAAATTATCAATTAAATAAACTGTTTTTATTATGCTCTCACTATTTAGCAGTAGGAATTAAAGGCCATTCAAGATTAATTTTTGTGAATACCGTACAAGAGTCCCAACTGCTCCTATCCGTCTGGAGCCAGTGAGACTACGGCATCACCAATTGGGGTATGTTGTGAAACTAGGGTGAATAGTGGAGATGGGAAGGAGATGGGGAAGCAGAAGGTGGAGAGTACCTGGCTATTCAGATTTGGTCACCAAACACGGCTAAAGCCATTTCAAGCAACGTTTCAATTCTAAACGTTGGTCCTACACCAGGGCGATACTGACGGTATCTTCCACTCTGGAACGTGCCGCAAGTATACTATATATTATTTTTCATTAATAAATTTTGAAATAACACAAATTCAGCAAAAAAAAATAACATGCGCACACAAAGATTTGAACCCGCGACCTTCGGATTGTTAGTCGAGAGCCAGAGATCGTCCGATCACGGAGATGTTTTAGTAATGATTTCAAACATGTGCTATGAAAGCTTTTAGTTCTTGAATTGAATAGGTAGGTACGTCAACCACCTGAACTGTAGAAAAATGCCGTAGTAAAATTTCTCATGTAAATAGATAATTTAGCAGTAAAATATAACTATTTATTTATAATGATCACTTGTCGCCCCCTGGACATAAACACCTGGCGGGCGGCCAACCGTTAGTCATGGACCCAGCGCGGCCCTGTACACACAGTACGCACTAGAATAATGTACCTGGGCACTATGGATAGCGGGAGTGAATCACCGGCACAAGTCTCCAAATATAATAACTAATAACTAATAACATTCAGAACACCCGGTAGGCCAAAGGATACATCTTTGACTTCAAAGCTAAGGTTGAAAAATACGTGTTTGGAATCAAAACCGCAAGACCTTGTTGATAAAAAGTCCCGTCAAAAAACTCAAAATAAATGTAATGTTTGTACTGTAAGTTAACAACATCCGTTTTAAAAATAATAGTGTATTATCTGAGGTACGTTTAACGACACAGTTACAATAACAATGGGTAATTAAGTAATTATTTATTATATTATGAGTCGAGGTAGGCGATAATGCAGAGTGCAGCGGATGGGAAGTGTATAAATAACGACCATCACGTTTATCCTTACCTTCTTCTACAAATCTTTACGTGTATAGCATCCTATTTCTATTTAAGAAATTATAAATAATATTGTGATGACATGACAACCAAACATTTCGACGACTTGGCACCCATTCGATAAGGCACTCCCACATTTTTCCTAACCATTTTTACGCGGTAACAAAATGGGTAAAATTGTTGTCATATTTTCAGATTTTGATACAATGCTCTAGTAAAGTGCAGTGCAGTGCAGTGCTCTAGTAAAAACGTCTAATTTGAATGATAAAATCTTAAGACATGAATAAGGGCACTTCTGAAGTTATTTTTAATGTTTTCGAGCATTTGTTAGTTTAGAACATAATATGTTATATTTGAGGGTATCTTATTTTTTAACAGCTGATCTTAGCATTTAGCTATTTTGATTGGTTTTTTCACAGTTACATATTGTAGAATATTGGAAATTGATATATTTTTAACACGCAAATTTGTTAATTTACTTTATTTAATCAGTGAAACACAATTGTCGAACCTTTATATTAATATATTTTTAACTAATTATTTAAATGAATTGTGTATTTACGATGTATGTACGATTAATTTTGTGACGTCTTAAATAGCTTGCATAATAACTGTGTATTTTTTCAAAATATACAAGTTTAACATTTCTGGTTAAGAATACGTTAGTTCCATTCCGTGGCACATTAATTTATTTTTAACACAGTTTCTGCACAGAAATCCAGACTTCTAGTAATCTGGTATTGGTGGAAAATTGTAATAAAACGAAAAAGTAACGGAATATAATGTAAGTATGAGCAGCTAGCGATAGTAAAGGTTAAAACACAACACGTTAGAATTACATTTCATATTCTTTCTATGTTCCCGATGATCAGTCACTGTAATTCTCCGTCACTGACAACAAAGACTGATTTATCTCCCGTCCTGTAGGACTAACTTGCCAATGGTCATTCCGGCGGGGAGAGCAAACTTGCTGTTGAACAAAATCAATTCAGATATCGACATTTTGACATCAATTAAGCTGCCTTTAAAAGGCAAACTCTATTGCTACTAATATAGTTGATACCCACTTATTATATTTATGTAATTCTCTTTTATAAATTTATTGAAAGATACATTAAAAATAAACAATTTTGTAATGTTTTAGAAATAATAAATTGAATTGAATTGAATTTCACGCCATTTCATATGTGGCTCATGTGTGTGTGTTTTTTTATGAAGACCGTCGATAGTAAACAAAACCCACTCAAATGTACTTAAACTCAAAACCTACACATTCCAATAACATTTTGAATAGTTTTATTACGAGAAGAGAAAATCTCACTAGAAAAATACATACCGAACAAAAGAAAACCAATCTATCATAAAAAACGTGTAGGTACAGCAATCGCAAGTTCATGAAAAATCTAGGAACAAGAAGCTAAATCTGGTACGAATTTCTTACATTCGTAGATTAAACATATCTATACACGAAATTATATAACATATACCTACCTACCCAAAGTACATAACACAGGTAAGATAGAAAACCCATTACAGCTTGACATACTTAACCTTGGAGGCAGCCAAAGGGAGGAAACTAAAAAAATTACGAAATATTTTTTTAATCCATTTTTTGTATCCAAAAAAATGTACTCTAGCGACGCCACCGCCTGCAAAGTTAAGTACGTTGTATTTAATCTATTTAAAATCACGATGCTCCTATTCATAAGCAAGCATTCCGTAGATTTCTCAATAAAGTACGAAATAAAACGCCTTCGTATTAGCGTAATGCCTATTATTAATTCAGCGTTACAAGCAGGAAAGCACCATTTACGTCAATAAATAATGATGAAAAAAGCGGATAATTGGTGATGTCTCGCAGATTGCACTGCGCAGGCTGCACTTCCGTGGAAACAGTTATGAACTTTATCTCTCGCTCTATCTCGCTGAAAAGTGCAGACGGCGACCTAGCGGAAAATTACCATCTTCCTGTGTTTCTAAAGAACCGTATCACTCCCGTATTGTTGCAGGCGAATGCTGCCGCTGCCAATTTTCTGGACAGCAACACTTTCTTCTACCCTGTTTCTCAAAAATATCAAATGAAGAGAGAGGACAATAGGCATGGAGCTCTATCGAAGCCAGAGTCGAGTTAGCCTCTCAGAAGCTGGACGCGTTGCGCAAATCGTATGTTTCCCCCACTGTTGAATTTGGCAGAAACCTCTGGTCTGGAGCCCCCAATTACTTATAGAAACGAGCGGTTCATCTGATAGATTCCCTTATCTTAACAGACGGATTTCAATCTTAGAGCAGAGGCGTCAGGTGGGAATGCTGTCCTTGTTCTATCGATATTTCAATGGAAGGTGCTCCGAGAAACTTTGAGGATTAGTATGGAGTTCTAGTAAAAATATATATATTTACACGAATCTTCGTAGTATGTAAATATACTACGAAGCAGCCAGTTAAAAAATGTACCAGGACGGGAGCACGACGAGAATCATCCCTCAGACAATGAACGGGCCAGGAGCTTAATACGTATGCGAGATAAGACCCTGGTGAAGTAAGTCACCCACCGGGACGATTCAACATGCGACGGTTTACTTTGCTAAGTACCGAGAAATGAGGCGACCTCTGATCTGACTAGAACTAGGACAGCGCGACCCTGAAACTCGAAGAAAACTAGCGTAAGTTGCTAGGAGTTTGTGGTTTCGACCGACGATATTTTGTACCAAAATCGCTCAATACGATAAAAATATATAATAATCCGCTTTATCCGTTCTTCCAATCCCGTTACAATTTGCACGCCACCATAAGAAGAAGAAGACTCGAGATATTTGTGCAATTCACGATTGATTACTCTGCACCGATTACATTTCTTTCCAATGTGGGACCCACTTTCCTTTCACCCATTGTCTACTAATACCAATACGTTTATATATTACGTAATTGATATTTAAAATAGCGTGTTTCGCTTTCTACGTGTCAATCAAAAAAAGTCTGGGAACGGGAGGGTTTATTAACCCGCTCTGGAAAAACTCTTTAAATGTCAATTCTCCAGAAGAGTTACAAACGCTCCCAACTGGAAGCAGTGAGATTATGGACTATGGCATCCCCAATTGGGGTATGTTGTGAGGCGGAAGTTACTGCGAAGAGGAAACAGTTGAGGCAAGGGAAGGTGGGCAATTACCTTTATTAATAATGAGTGGCCTTTCACCAGAGCAATACTGACTAACTTTTAACATCTTATGACGGGTAGTTTCACAGAATTTTAACAATTCATCAAATTTCAAATATGATTTTCAAGTTCTCCGAAAGTTCTATTAAAGTTCAGTTATTATGTCAGTTTTGTGAAACAACCGACAAATACTAATATAGTAACAGAACTTGAATAGAACCTACGGAGAACATTAAAACCAACTTTAAAATATGAACAATTCATCAAATTTCAAAGTTGATTTTCAGGATCTGTGAAGCTTCTATTCAAGTTCTGTTCTTATATCATTATTGGTCAGTTCTTTCACAAAGCCAAAAATAATAACATAACTTTAATAGAACTTTCAGAGAACTTGAAAATCAACTTTGAAATATGGTGAATTGTTCAAATTCTGTGAAACAATTCGTCCTCAGTCATGAATTGGCGTCACAGTGAAGGTAGATGTCGATAAATAATATCGCCACCGTCATCATCAATATCATAAAACCTCTTTCGGGATAACGCTCTGAAGTTAGATAAAATATGAAAGATATTATGTCTAATCTAAGGCATGTACTAAAAATTAAGCCATCTAAAAAATAACAGATTATAAAATGTGGTATTTTCTGGATATAAAACACTTCTTGACGTTATGTAGTTAGTTGTAAAAATGTTTCATGGATTGATATCTCGACGTAGCGTAAATATTTTAAAAATCAACCCGTAAAAACCATAATGGATCTATTTTTAAATGTCTTTTAAAACTTAAAAAAAGGGTTTGACTGAGCATTGAGCCTTCTTACACAGGAACTGGAAGCGACATCTCTACCAACTCGCCAAATACCGATTTGGTAGGACCGGCATTTATATCGTATATTAACTGCTATAATGTCATCCGATTTCAGAGTAAATGCGTATACGTCCGCGTGTGTGTAGGTGATTGCCTCATAGAAGAAAATGCATTGTCATCGACAACGAGTCTATCTGATGAGTTTCAGCTCGATCAGATATCGGTAAGTGCATTCATTTCCGCTTCCAAGATTTGCATTCATTCATTCCCGAAAACAAGGGTGAAATTCAAATAGATTTATTTAAAAATGAAAATGAAGATAATTATTTTTTTTAAATACAAACTAAATAAATATACACCTAATTGCGCTTTATTTAAGATCGGAAGATTATTTAACTGGCGTCCACCACCGCTAGAGATCACCATACAGAATCCACACGTTGCTTAAAATAGCTTTTTCAATTTCCCCACGCCTCCACGGACGTCAATTTAGTCCCACTAGCTCCGGCATCGTAATCATCGCGGTCCCAATAGGAAAGAAAATCACAAGCTTTGAGGGATTCACTTTTTTATTAAATTGTTGGAAACCTTTAAATCTTTCAACCCTTATTTTATAATAATAATAAATATTTAAACAACATTATATTTGCAGTTTGACTGTACCCAGAAGGACGTTTTAAACGAACTATTTTTTCGTCCTATTTCAATATACGAGTATGTCGTCTTTTCATATGGATTCGAGAAGACAAAAATAATGTTTTCTATTTTGGTACCGATATTCTGACAATTATCGCGATTTATTTTTGGGGTATTATGGCGTGTTGCACTTCCTCCTCCTTTAGTCAACGTTTCGGACAGCGTTATCTACAGTGTCCATCGTCGGGACAGACTAAAGGACGAGGAAAAGCTACTTTTGTCATCAAATCTCAAATCATTTCCGAATTTCGTACATGGACATTATTTGACATGATTGTCGTATTTCATTGATTCGGTTATTATATTTTATTGAAATGTTGAATGTTTTTTTCATTTTATAATAATATTAATATTTGGATGATTTGTATAGCGCCGTTTTGTGCAAAATTACCTCAAGGGCGTTAATATTTAAAATATTGATGGAAATACTAAAACATGTGATTATTACTGTTCGGTATTGTGAATTTAGCGTGTATTTTTGATGACGGCAACAGCAAAGCCAAATGATTTTGTTATCTGCGGTTATGTTCAAGGTGTCAAGGTGGCATAAGATTTATTGCCGTCCCAAAATATTATCTCTTATCTTATCCATTTAATAAGTATGAAAATAATGATCCCGTAAAACAAAGATTTTCCATATGGAACCCGACATAGTTTTCATATGAAGATCGGTATGAAAAAAAAAGCGTCGTGTAAAACGCCCTTAAGAAAGAAAACCATCGAGAAGTCAACATGCGACTGGTTCCTCTCCAAGGAGAGGCCGCACAACAAAGGTGGTTGGTTACCTGGAGATAGTGGGTCCGTCCATCAGAGTACAATAACGTCAAACTGGACACAAAGGGCGATAACGAGAAATTAATTGATAACACCAAAGCATTTAAAAGCAATTTCGATCCCTGTAGGTACTAAGTAGGTACTAAGGCTTTTATTGGCCTGTCTCAACAAATAAGCTGTTTCGCTGGTGGCCATAGTTTTTACAACTGGAAGTTTGAACGAGAAACAAAGAGGAAAACAAAAGTAGCAAACGATGATCTGTGGATTTTCTTGTGAAAGTTTTTAGGTAATACTTTATTTAAGTTAAAAACTCACCACGTAGAGTGAACTAAGGGTGAAAAATGGATTAATTTTCCACTGAATAAAAAAAAGTTTACTAAATTGGAATGAAAATGAAGTAAGAAAAGTGGTGGAAAAAGCTTTCGTACGTTGTTTGGGAACTCTGTTATTCGCAAAAAAACATAGAATATATTTATTAATATGTAAAATATTTTATTTTTTTGAGACTTTGCTTCGATCTAATTTTGACGACTGCAAAAAGGCTCCGTAGTAAGTTTCAGAATTATTATTAATTCAGACGTTACAAGAAGTTTGTTTGAAAGCGATAATATTAAAAACAAAAAAACGATTATAATTAGACAGGTGTAAGCGAAAATATTATATTAAAATATAAAAAAGCACAACTGATATAAAACAGAAGAAAAATTTCTCGACAAACGTCTTAACCCCTCAGGTATCTTAACCGTTATATTTCTTAAAGATACTGTCAGAAAGTCTGAGAATTTGTGTGTATTTCCTTTCCGCTTCTCAATAAAATCCAAATGAATAGGTTATTTCTGAACGTATCCGAAAACTAAAAACTGTTTTTGAAAGGCGATAAAATTTCAAATCTCTGAATAGTATAAAATGAAGTCGCTATCCGCGTGTGTCTGTTTGTGCGCTTAGTTCTTCTAAACTACGCAACGGATTTTGATAGGGTTTTCATTCTTCCGAAAGGTTTTTATATACAATGCATATACATTTATAGAAAGTAGAGAAAAGGCGATGTTTTGTAATCAAATCGTAAAAATATTTTCGGGCGCTTACATTGCGTACGCTGTACACGTCAGCTAGTTAGAAATAAACGTATCACTTATGAAATATTAAAATTTTTAAATCAAAGATTAAAAAAAGCTTTATAAATGCCTCTCCTTTCGTTTTTTCGTCTAAATACTAAATTAAATCACAGATAATTTAAAATAACACATTTTTACTAGACAAATGTATTATAAACATTATTGCCACCTCACTCCTTGTAGTAACAGTAAGGGAGACAACGATTTCTGAGATCATAAATTAAACTAACAAATTGACTCTACGGATAACTCTTTGTTCGCAAAGCCAAACAAATTAGCATGAGTATTAAGCAGCATTTAAAGAAACACTGTTTTTTTTCATACCTATAACATGTTAGAAAACAGAACCAGAAGTGTTATTTATAATTGGTCTTAATTATGTATTAAAATTAGATGTTTCCTCGTGGAATTATAATGAAATCAGCACATTGTCAGTTCTATAGGGAAACATGTCACATGTTTCCAAGTCTGACACGCACAACTGTAGTCGTGTAGGTTCAATAAAGAAACATTTTAGGTACTTGTGTCTCTACTGAGCAATTTATTATTAAATTAAACAACTAAAACCTTTAAGAATAGTATGGAAACAAATCAAACATAAAAATTAATTAGATTAGAAGTTCGAGCTATTCTAGGTTGTAATTGTTAAGGGCTAAAAGTAGGAACCTTAGATCACATATTTTTAGTTGTACCTCTCTAAAAAAATAGACTTCTTTCTTCTTAGAAATAGAAGTCTTTTCGAAAATAATTTAATTTTTTCACATAATATATTATACTATAGGTAATTTGTATTTTAGATTCGAATATTAAGAATACGGGAGATACAAACCGTGTAACTAGGTACACGGAAAAGACTTGTTACTGTTTACAGAATGTTTTTTTTAGTTCAGAGGAAAGCTACTATAACTTTAAAGATAAAATAAAAAACAAAACTTTTTTCAATGTGAATACCGCACAGCAGTCCCAAATGCTCTCAACCGACTGGTTCCAACCAGTGAGGTTATGGCATTTCCAATTGGGGTATGTTGTGATGCTGAAAGTTGTGGGGACGGGAAGGAGACGGGGTGAGGAAGGTGCCTGACTATTCAGATCTAGTCACCAAACACGGCTAAAGCCATTTCAAGCAACGTTTCAATTCTGAATTGTGATCTCACACCAGGGCGAAACTGAGAGTATCTTCCACTCTGGAAGGTGCCGCAAATATACAGCGTATTATTTTTAATTTATAAATTTTGAAATAACACAATAAAACATATAAAAATTTACTTGCGCATGCCGGGATTTTAAGCCGTGACCCCCGGATTGCTAGTGTAGAGGCTTACCACTCGACCACGGAGTCCATCAGACTAATTAACCTTCACGCCGTTTGCAGGGGTAGGCTGAGAGGATAGAAAAAAAACTAATTCTGTTTTGGCACACACTCATTCATTCTCACTTCATTCACTCCCTTCCGTCGTCTCATATATACTTTCGTTCCTTTCTTAACCTTATTATTCTATTCCATGTCGTGTATTCTACTTACACTCCTTTCTTTGTTCATCCGCTCTGCATGCCTAACCATCTAAGTGTCCCTTTCTTAACCTTATCCATTACGCTTACATCAACCTTGCAAGAATTTACATGATCTCAACATTATTTACACGGTCATACATGTTTTTACCACACACGCTCCTCAGGGATCTCATTTCTACAGCATTCAGTCATGTGCATCCTTCCTCTGCCAGTTCTATGCCTTACTGTCGACGAAAATCATGATTTCAAAAATTTTATTTTCTTTTTATGAGCTTACAAACTTAGAGTGTTTAAGTGAAGTATATTATAAATCGGTAGGAATTAGGAATACGGGGTCTCCCAAACAAACACTTCTCATTTCCCCTTTCGACAAGAATATAAAATAAATAAATGAGATTTTAAAAGTACAAAATCAAATACCTACAAACAACTGCATTCAACGGCAATAATTGAAGTCATATCCTTCAAATTCCAAGAAATATAATCTAAAATCTTATCGTCCGTAATTCTTGGGGTAGATTAGATAACAAAAGGTCGAATTACTGCCGCTAATAAACATTTTAACAAGTTGTTAGCCCAGATACTGATTTCCCACTATAATGAACCTAACTGGAACAAGTCACCTAAAAGTGATGTCGATATGCGATATATCGGGCCAAAACTATTCCGGAGCTCTGAAGGCCACGGGAGGAAATGTTGGGTCTGCAGAAAAAATAAATGTCACGCAAAGCAGTCTGAAAGGGCGCTGCGGTTAGGAAAATGCGACGCATTTAAAGGTCAACAAACACTTCCTAAAGGACGTGGAAGAATCACTCGACAAAGACGAGTGCGTTCGTTTTGTAGGGTATTCACAAACATATCAGCTAGCTTAAGTCCCCGGCGGTGCCCGGGCTTTAGATAGACAGTGACCTTCCTCTTGTTTTGCATGTCAACTGTGCGAAATTTCATCAATCTTGGAATAAAGCTGTATATTTGTATATTATAGAGTCCTCACGTGTGCGGCTAAGGAGGTTAAACAATCAGTTTCCTCACACAGCCGTCGGGAAAGGGTGGGTCCCCTCCAATGTATATTTGTATACACCAATCAAAGCCAAACCGCCAGCCACACGAACTCTTTTTATACGATAAAAATTGTTCTACAGGGTTTTCCAATAAGAGGTGTTATTTTGATATTCAATCGTAAAAGATCAATGGTTTCGTTGCTTGTGTGGCACGTAGCGCCGTCTTGTTGAAAGTAAACGTTGTGCAGATCAATACCATCCAATTCCGGCCATAACAAATCATCAATCATCTCTCGATAGCGCAATCCATTCACCGTAACTGTTGCTCCAGCCTCATTTTCGAAAAAGTAAGGTCCAATGACTCCGCCGGACCATAAACCGCACCGTTGAGGATAGAGAGGATTTTCAACAATAACTCTTGGGTTTTCCGAGCCCCAGATGCGACAATTTTGCTTGTTGACGAAGCCACCGAGATGAAAATGGGCCTCATCACTCAAGATGATTTGCATTTGATTCACTCAAGTGAATTTTAATAATTTTAATGCGTTCTTGAAGCGTGTATCGTTCCATTTTTATTAATGGCGTAGTTTCTACTTGTCAAATGTCAAAAAATGACAGTTTCAAAAGTAACATCTACCGAAATAGCGGGCTATTCAAAATAACACCTCTTATTGGAAAACCCTGTATAATGTATAACGTATTTTGGTAAATGAGTATTAACCAGAAACGCACGACCAATATAAAAAGGAAGTTCGTAGTCATAGAGGTATGTATAATACGTCTATTGTCGTAGCTAAGATTTCCGCCATAACAACGCGAACACAAAGATCAATAGCTCCTGAAATAGCGTATTAAGCATTGAGTAACAAACAGTTTGAGGGCATTCCTTTACGTTTTACATGACGTTCATTCAACTTGGAAGCGACTTTACGAAACAATGGCATCCGAGGTGAAAAATCTGTGCGAATGTTTAGCGCCTGGCGCCCATTCAAAACTTCGGGAAAAGAAAGTGAAATAATAAAGTGTGGTTAAAGTAATCCGGTAACAAAGCGATAGTGAAAGGATTTCCCAATTTTACGTGTTTTGTTAATACGTAACATTTTCCCATACAATAATTGCTTTTCTTTCACGCCATGGTCCGTGACTTCACACGAAATTCTTCGGTCATATGAAAGTGTACGTTTCTGCTAGCAATTAAGTTGTAGTTGGTTACCGCCGGCGGATCATAATATAAATTCATACATACTTACATGCTCATACTCCCCATTAGCATACATGCCGCTTGGATGCAAATACCGAAACGGATGAGTTTTCCACTGAAATTATTCATAAACCATTTCTAAACACCTATTACTCCAAAATCATATTGCTCAAAACATAAATGGATAATAGCGGAATCTATTAAAAATTATATTGCTCAAAAAATAAATGGAAATTAGGGGAATCTGTTAAAAACCATATTGCTCAAAACATAAATGGATATTAGGGGAATCGGTTAAAAACCATATTGCTCAAAACATAAATGGATATTAGGGGAATCTGTTAAAAACCATATTGCTCACAACATAAATGGATATTAGGGGAATCGGTTAAAAACCATATTGCTCAAAACATAAATGGATATTAGGGGAATCTGTTAAAAACCATATTGCTCACAACATAAATGGATATTAGGGGAATCGGTTAAAAACCATATTGCTCAAAACATAAATGGATATTAGGGGAATCTGTTAAAAACCATATTGCTCAAAACATAAATGGATATTAGGGGAATCTGTTGAAAACCATATTGCTCAAAACATAAATGGATATTAGGAGAACCTGTTAAAAACCATATTGCTCAAAACATAAATAGATATTAGGGGAATCTGTTAAAAACCAAATTGCTCAAAACATAAATGGATATTAGGGAATCTGTTGAAAATCATATTGCTCAAAACATAAATTCATATTAGGGGAAGAGGTTAAATTTTTTTTTTAAATTTTAAATTAAATAATTCATCAATAGATAATAATGTATGTTAATTAAGACAATCTATAAAACGAGTTTTCACTGCTTTTGTTTTTTTTTATGTTTCTCTTCTATAGAAGCTGACGCTATGATTCAAGGAAATTTGAATATGTAGTAAATGAACAAAAATTAATAATGGAAAGGTATTCAGGATAATTATTTAGACGTATCAGAATATATGCGAACTCACGGATTAACTGATTCCGAGGATTTCAAAACTCGTATCAAGGAGAGACAAACATAGAATTATTATTAACATACAACCTCAACAACAATTGTTTTCGTGCATTTTTAGGTTAAGAACAAATACTTTACCATTATATACGTGTGGCCCTGTGGCAAGGACGACAACGATAATATTATCTTTATCCGTATCCGGTGTTAGGTATCAAAACCACAACAATAACATTGCACTATTTGATAATATCAGTTCATGATTATTTAGTCTAGACAGTTAAGAGTAATTCGGCCAGGTTAGGACATAAGATTCATGATTATAGCGGCCACAAAAACATAAATATCGACTCCGTAAATTGCATATTGAGACACTTGATATTTTCTCTTCGCGTTAAAAACCGCAACCAAAATCACATAACCTGAATTACAAAATCCATAATTCGCGCAGTTTACATAATTTAATGAATTCGGCAACATCAGTAATTCAACGACATAACGTTCAATGAAAGGGATCAATGAACCCATCGCAGAACGAATAAAATCATCCAGATTCTACAAACTAATCTGCAAACAAATTCTACTTGTTTGCAGATTAGCCAAAGAATGAAGGCAGTATGAATTTACAATAATGTCTACTTTGCAGATTAGCCAAAGAATGGAGACATTATGAATTTACAATAATTTCTACTTTGCAGATTAGCCAAAGAATGGAGGCATTATGAATTTACAATAATTTCCCTGAGAATAAAATACTAAAAAAAATTGTTGACTAAAGTCATACGAAAATAAAGATAAAAACAGCTAAATACCTAAGATTATGAAAAAGAATATTGTTGACATGCCAAATCTTGGAAAGTTATGTCTGACACCGCAGCGGTACTTCGTATATTGTTTGTTCGTGTCGCACAAACTGCGTGACAATAAAATGTATGATATAAGTTTATTAGCTGATATCATAATTTATCGGCGATATGAAAGAAGAGCATTATATAGCGTGAATAATCTAAGAATAAGTCATGTGATGCAGGTGACGTGTTGAGTGCTCAGTGTTCGGTGCTCGGTGCTCACCTCCGGCGGTAAGATTCACGGGAAATGGAATTATCCTGTTTATAAATACTCCGCTCAGGTGAGATGATAGTCGGTGTCTCCCGCATTCCGCCAGCCCGAGCCCGAGCCCGAGCCCGAGCCCTTCACTTCCTAAGCCCTGAACCTAGATACTGTTGCAATACCACACACATTGTGTCATTCAAAAACATCGAGAAAACACATTTAAAAACACTTCACCACGATAATAAAAAATAATTAATCTCACCCAAGACCTTCCCGGCGACTTTTTCATATATTTTATCACGTTTATACGGAAAAATAAATCGAGACATTTATTTTTTCTCTTCCAAAAGCTAAGCCAATTTCAACCAATGTGAAAATATTCTAGCTGTACGTTACGTATTTTAGCAAATTTTCAGGAAATATGAATAAACCAAATGGACAGCTTATAAAAATAACTTGTTTACTTATTTCTGTAAAAAAAAAATCAAGAGAAGGATGTTTGAAAGCAGGTGCGTACAGCGTCATGTGAATATTTGTTTACGCCACTCATCTGTACTATTTACCAGCAGGTACCGATGATCATTAAATAAAACATAACTTCAGTCTAACCGGATACCTATAATCCCACACGGCTTTAAAACTGTTGAATAATTCTCTCGAATCATTACCACTCTCATATTATAACCAGGTTAGTACCTCCCCTTGAGATCTCAGTGGGGAGTGGGACGGCCATCAACCACCAGTGGTAGCGCCCTGTCAAGGTCAGTTAACTACAGGCCCACCAGCTAAATACTAACTGAACCTACATCGTGTGCACCTGGAGCAGCGCAACCACAACCAAAGATCAATTAATACGATATTCATACCTACAATCATTATGGTAATCTTTACGATGTAATAATGAGCTTTTATCATTGATACGTAGTTTCAAGACATGAATTCTAAAATAAATCAATTTTTACTTGCTTGTTTCATTACTTCAGCATTAACGAACGCCGAAGTTAACAGATGATTGGTAAAAATCAAAACGTTATGCTAACGTTAATCGTTTGATAAGAGATTATTCTTTAGCAGATTGAAGAATAAAATCAAACACCATAGTAAAAGAGCTTGACCAAGTGGTTTTCCGGCGGAATTAACGTAATTAATTGCGAATCCCTTTCGACGTGGGAATTTGCCCTGCGTGAGATGTTATGATGTAAAGGTATAGATATAGAGGTTTGAGGTGTAAAGGTGTCGGGCCACTGAGAACTGAGAATCCGGGCTCGGCTGTAAATGTAGATGGGAGATGGTAGGCGGGCCAGGAATGCAGCGAGGCGGGCTACTAAACACACGTTTTCATCCGGATTCAAAAATCTACATTCGTTGCAATATCTCAAAGTAATCGCCACACGAAACGGTAAATACAAAGAAGCACTAATAAAATGCAGTACGGTGTTCAATCTCGAGGAGTGCGTTTTATCCGTCACACCTCATTATTAAATCCACAAAACTGCAGGTCGAGTGGAGCCAGAAAAATAACGGTGTTTACAGTTTATGTACTTGCTACATTATGTACTTCAAGAACAAGTACTGGAAATGTTTTATTTTTTAAAGGACTTAACATTAATTAAATAAACACCTTTGTTTTTTTACAAATTAGTAATTCAAAACACACAAAAGAGAAAACAAGGCAAATAAGGATTAAACTTGATGGGGCTTTCAAATTTGAACAAAGATGTTTTCGTTTTACGGTGTCGTCGGCTGTAAAGCGATAAAAGGACAAGGAAACGCTCCACAGCCAATAATTGTGTTATTTTTATCAACAAGCGTGTTGTTATAATTAATTCGCTGCCGGAAAAATATTTTGTTTTTTTCACATTTGCGGAAATCTTCTTAACAGCAGCGGTTTTTCAGCATTTGGAATTAGCTACAATCAAAGAAGACATTAAGAAATGAAAACACAAACAATCGATAAAACAAGTGTAATTCTTCCCTAATGAGACACAGCCCAGGTAAAGAAAGTATGGGAACATGCACCGAAACGTAATGTAATTAATAAGAAAATAACGGCGGTTTTCCCACGCGATGATCTTCGCCATTTTTTTATATTTTTACTTTCGATTTATCTCTGAACCGACAATAACAATAACAGTACTCGAAAGATAGTTTAATCATGAAGCGTGAATTAAGTTAAACATGCCCAGCACTTAGCGCATTAAAACAACACTCAATCTTCTTTTAATTCATCGACAAAACGAATAACAAGGCCGGAGACCATTTCCTTTATATATTTGCGTAGGTTTTACTCTCTTATAATAATTATTTTTATATGAAATGGCAAAAAAGTGAGGTGGCATTTACATAAATTATATTTTTTCTAATAAAATTCGCGTTTCTGTTAAAAACTCGCGTCAAATCAGTATTTAGACGAAAAAATTAAGGGTGAACCATTTTTAAACCTTTTTATGATTCATTTCAAAAAGTTTATTTACCAATTAATATTAGATTATTATGAATATCCCATTTATTGGGAGTTTATTTAAAAGCGGTAACGCAACCAAATTCTCCGACGTTCTGACCACATCTTTAAGAAATATAACAGTCAATATGCCAGAGGAAATTGCTAGGGAAATACTCAAATGAATGTTACTTCAAACCGCGGCCCTTTTTCATCCACCTTGCTAGGGAAATACTAAAATGAATGATATAAAATGTGTTAACTAATGAAAACGGGAATGTCCCAGGTCACATCAAGCAAGGACGCACTTTAACGAAAATAGCGAGCAAATTCCACATCAGCGCCGATTGAAATCTCGAACCCTGCTGTTCAGTCAGTGAGCCAGTGTTCTTAGCTGAGATAATTGAAAAGGCCGCTGTAAATTACAAATTGTTTTGTTTTCGAGAGTATTTCTAAATTAATTAAACTGGGATGACGACGAGAGCATGGGATGTATTACATTATATTAAAGTTTATTACCTTTTCAGAACATGCGTGAATAAATAATATACCTACATAAACCAATTGAAAATAAATAATAAAGATTATGTAAATAAAACTAGTATTTTCGTTCAAATGGAATAGTTGAAAGCATTCCATGAAGGAAAATTGCTATCAACATCTTTGGTATTTTGCCAATCGCTATAATATCTAAACACCTACCAAGGAAAATCTACTTCCCGATGGAGTTTCAATGGTGCTTCGAAAAGATAATTCTATTTCAAAATCATAATATTATCATACGTACGCAGGTGTAGATACAAATATAAGGTATTTTATCGACAAGTCTACGTTTGTAGATTTGGCAATGACACAAAATTTGGGATTTGGCGCAGTATTGTTAGAATTTCACGGAAAAGTGTAAATATACTAAAAGTAATGTTAGCTATCAAAGGGTATCTTAAAAGGGGTGCTCGGGTTTGAAGTGATTTGGCAAAGCGGTAGTAAAAACATAAACAAGAGAAAGGATTCGCCCTAAGGTGTTACGAGTACACACTCAGCGAAGCATTACAATTACACCTAAATAAGAAACAAATTAATTATTGAAGACAATATTAACGACTCTTGAACAGAAAAGCCAGAAAAAGATTCAGTCCCATCTAGATGCTCATGCTCCGATCACTGAGCTAATTCGACCATATCAACGTAAGTCATTTTTAACTGTTCCACCTTTTGACTGAAAGCTACTAACATAATCTTAATTTTCTTAACGCATTTTTTTTTTATTGGCTGCTATTTTTCTGTATATATTAAAATGGATATATTTATCCAAGACACTACCCACATTGCATTAGTTCGGGTAGAATCATACATAAAGATAAAAAATATGCGGTATATTAAATGTTTAAAAGTTTGTAGTTTTATCTAATATCAGAGAAATGCGTGTGTGCGCGCGCGCGTGTGTTAGTGAGTACCATCAAAATTGATAGAATGCATTGTCAGCGACGAGTCTATCGTCAGAGAAGTTGCTGGAAATACCCTATTCAATCGTTGAAGTTTTATAAAAGACGCTGAATACCCTCTATCCAAAGCCTAGTTCGACTCAGCACAGGATCTCCTAATGAAGACCAAGGAAATATTACACATCTATTCTTATATTTATAGCTGACAACATACATTTTTAAATTTCAAAATGATGTACTTGATTAATCAAAAATAAATGCAAAATAAAAAATAAATAAAATGTACTCGGACTTATCCAAAACTTTCATCAATACAAATGAAACGGCATTGGATTGTTAGAAACCTTAAAAGGGCTCTTCCTCAACAGGACTGTAAATAAACCAACATGATTCATCGTTGTAAGATCTGATGACAACGACAGTTGTTTGACCGACTGCCACATTAAACATCATCGCCATATACAGGTTGTCCGGGTGTAAAGTGCACAAACTTCGGGAAGTGATTCTACATGATGATAAAAGTAAAAATAATAAATAATTTGTTCGATATTCCTACGCTCAAGGGTAGTTTTCAGCTCAAAGGGTGAATAATTTGTATGGAAAAATAAATATTCTTCTATGGAAAAATATTTTTGTATGGGTAAATCTAAACCTCCAGGAGTTTGTGCACTTTACGTCCGGACACCCTCGGCCCTATTTAGCTTTTGATCAAATTTTATCGGCTTATTATTTATCAAATTGAGCATACCCAGTCTGGTCCTGGTCATTTATAATTGTATAAATAATCAATTCATGGAGGTGATGATGTAAACGTTAACGCTGGTGCAAGAGAGCAATCATAAGTACGGAATTTTAAATGTAATTTTTTTCATATCAAACACTTGAGTGAAAAAACAACATTAAAATTACAGTTTTTACTGATTCACCACACAGGACTGTATAAGACTAAATGCTGTAAAAATGAGATCCCTGAGGCGTACGTGTGGTAAAACCATGTATTATCGTGTGAAAAAGGTAGAGATCCGCAAAGAATGCAAGGCTGATGTAAGCGTAATGAGTAAGATTAAGAAAGGAACGCTCAGATGGTTTGGGCATGTAGAGTGATTGAACGGAGAAAGAAGTGTAAGGAGAATATATGACGCAAATATATATATATATATATATTTTTTTTTTTAATTAGTTTTTTGTATACATACATATGTAACATAATCATGAGTAATTAAGCCTGCAACATTGATTAAAAAACTGTAAAAACACATATATGTATACAATATATAACCTTTACGAGAGTTATGAATGAATACATATGAATGGTAAAAGGATGTCGAAAAAATGAAGTCGGGCCATGTCACGAGTCAGAATAATTGAGGAGTATGTATGAGACGACGGATGAATGTGAATTAGGCAAGAAGTGTCATATGTGCCAAGACCGACTTGTTTGGCAGTCTGTCCTCTCTGCCTACCCCTGAAACGGCGCGATGGTTAGTTAGTTAATTAGTGAGCAGAAAGATTGAAGTGAGAAAGTTTATGCTGAAAGATTGGTGAAGGGTATGAAAAATCTTCTTTAATTCGTAACTAAGTAATGTTAACTATAGTGTTCAGTTATTTTATAGTTTTGTAAAGGGCCCTAAAGGTACAAATCAGTAGTTCAAAAGGATGCTATAAAAACTGTTAACTAATAATCTAATAACTTATTCGGTAAGTACGATTTCTAAACATTTTTGTTTGTTTATTGAGGTTATACTTAAAATATATTGATTTCCATGAACATAAAGCGCCCTTGGACGTGCAAACCTACGTAATACGATTTAATATTGTATCGCAGACGTTCAAGGTCCAATAAGAATTTGTAGCTCGCTTCTTCAACGATTTAGTTGTTTAATGTTCACGGAGAAAAATGAGTATGCTAATTTATTCAAAATCTCTTCAGTTTATTGGTAATCCGGTTAAAAACGGGATTGCAGGCCTGAACGAATGAATTAAAAGGTTTCCTGATAAACTTTAGTAAAATACGAATATTTTATCACGATGTCGGAACACGTGTTCATAAAAATCTAAATATTGTCGCATTTCGTTATTATTTATTATAAAGGAAAATCCAGGTGCATTAGGAAACGGCATGCTAGTCCGTTTTGACAGGATTTTAATAAATCTACAATAATCGTTTTTCTTCGTGTAGAGTAATGTGAAACTTCCTATTAAGCGAGCATATTATAAAGAGTCATATTCTGCCGGAAGTAGAGCCCAATGGGCTTTTCCACACGTACATTTCGGAGCGGCGGTACCACGCGCCGCTCCAGGCCGTCGCGCAGAAAAGTCTGCCGTTACCTTACGTTTCTGCGCGGCGGCCTGAAGTACCGTACCGCCGCTCCGAAGCGTACGTGTGGCAGAGCTTTGTCTCCAATGAAAAACTCCCTAAATACGTTTCCCGATGTTACGTGTAACACTGACTTAATGCGACATCATCACTCCCAATAATACTATAAAATATCGTATTAATGTACAGGCAAAAGAATAGACATTATTCATAACAAACAAGGTTAAATGTTTTCCTTGTCGTGATTCCTGATAATCCATCAATGATAATGAGGATCGTGACAAGTGAAGTGACACGGAGTCACTTGACCTCAGGGACTAGGAAGACAGCACGCAACCAGCCAACGGGGCCTCGTCAATAATGGAATTCATTTTCACGCAGTTTTATTTAATCAAACCGAGTCATTTAAGTGATTACGATTTTCTAACTTACGTTACAAGGTCAGACTAGAAACAATAAATATTGCGAATTGATTCAACGGGAACAAAACGAACATAAGTCATGACATGACAAGGTGGAGTTAAACGCTGGTTTCAGAAGGTGAAACCGCTGTTAAGTTATGAGATAGCAGAATCAGAAGAGGCTTCCAACCATCTGATGCCAGTGAGACTATGGCATCCCCAATTGGGGTATGTCGCTAGTCGAGGGCCTTACCACTCGACCACGGAGGCCGTCAAAACGACGTTTACCCTTAAGAAACAAATACATAATATAAAATTATGTCTACAGGGGGATTACTTTAATCTGTATACAAAGGGGGAAATATTTTTATGTGTGATATATAAATTAACAATTTTAAGCGTTCTTAGGACGGATTGTTTCACGGAATTTTAACAATTCATCAAATTTCAAAGTTAATTTCCAAGTTCTGTTATGGGCCGGTTGTTCCACAGTACTTGGATACCAAGAGAACTTAAATGAAAATTAACTTTGAAATTAGATTAATTGTTCAAATTCTGTGAAACAACCCATCCTTATATTACATAGCGGAAGACGGTATCTGCAGGACAGTGGTCTAAGCATTTGACTGTGAGTCTGTGTTTTAATATATTGGCGCAGCCATCCGCGTAGTGTGATGTTCAATTTTAAGATTGCCGTGCCTTTTAAAACTGTCTTACGGCTTAGGGTGCATAATTAAAAAAATAAAAGAGGGCACAAATCCCATTGAAAATGCATCGTTCACAATTTGTTTCGAGATATCATATTGTTGTTAGTAGTCAATACAGACCGGGGGAATCTTAGAGCCCTGTTTCAGCAGGAAACCACGGGGGCACAACCAGTGAAGCTACCATGGTGCGGGAGTAAGTGAGCCATAGTAAACTGCGGCTGCACCAAGCGGACACCAGGTTCCATAGAGCGCTATACATTTGGTTTGGATTCCCAACTCGGGGGCTTAGGATCACAGAGTCTTAACTACAAAAACTGGTGTTTTGAGTTGAACTTGGTTTCGGTAATGCCATAATCATATTTATTAGTGACTCTCTATGTCGTACATACAGCCGTTTAAGAGTTACAGTTGGGCATATGAGCATTCCAATCTTTATTTGCGTTTATCTGAAGACCATGTTATTGTTGGTAGGCCCCTGTGATCCTAAACCCCCGAACTGGTCCGGGTGAAATAGAGCAAAAGAAGATTAATTCGAATAGATTTTTTTAGTAAACTAATCTGTATACCCAAGTAATTCTAAACATTAATTGTGATGGTCATGAAATATATAAAATACGGGTACAGACTCAAATTTAAAACAATTTTGAAGTCGAATTACGGCAATAATAGCATACATATGCCTAATGTTGACAGTTCAATGGATCGTCAACATTCCCAACGTAATGCGTGTCACTTTTTCGCAAAATTGAGATCATTCGAGCAGCAAGTCACGCAACCGCATCGAAGTTTGTACCAAAAAAAAGTGTTTTTATAATTCGGGTTAATGTCTCTCTAAGCAATGTTAATAGTAAATACAAATGCTTTGCAATTAAGATATTGGTAATAATTGGCTGACGATAAACATATTTTTTCAAGAAAATATTTTACAACCGGAGAACAAAACAGGTAAAATATTCCAATAGCGGTTGGTATTTTTTTTATGCTAAAGGCCTAAAATAAAATTAAAAGAATCAAAAACTCTTAATGTAGGTATATCTTGTGGTAGCCGAACAGCAATGTGGATTATGGGGATTTTATGATAGCAGGTACTGCCTCAAATAAATGTATCCAAAATATAACGATGATTATTCATATTTTTGATGGTTCAAAAATAAAAAATTTTGAACCATCAAAAATATGAATAATCATTGTTTTGACCACGTTCTGACATCTCAACCCTCTTGTAAAGAAATATATTTAAAAAAATTAAATACGGCTAGGCGTCAAATTTACCTTTAGAGGCGATAAAAAATACGCACTGGAATGCTGTGCCAATTTGCATCGAAATACCTATAAAATATAATAAATTAATGAAGTTACTACATTCTAGGAAACTCTACTAAGCAGCAGTATAACAGCCCGCTTAAATTGCACATTGCTATGACATAATACGATGCTGCATCTAGATTTAATAATGCTATTATAATTTATTTAGTCAGCCGTACCACCGGGCGTTGGACGCCTGGCGCCGGACACTGTACTGTACTGTACCTGTAAGTCTGTAAGTACTGGAGACTGGCCGTGAAACAAGTAAGAAAAGACTATTACAGTTAGTTATCCGGTAATGCGCTGCTCCAGCCCCAGCCTTGAATGACATTGACACAAATACATAAAAATAAATATTAACACACAACACTGGGTACCGAGTGCGTGTAATGTGTACACATCTTTTAACCACTCGGGTCACATAGTGTAATATTTGTAAGCAAATGACACATCCTCATAAAACTGATTATATCTCCTTTTCTATTATGGTTAGACATTAAATTTTAAATGAAATCAATACGCTTAAATTGTCTGACAGAAGGATTTTCACTGACTTATTATTTCTATATAAAATTCTAAATGATTTATTTGATAGTCAGGAATTGCTTGCATTTTTAAGCTTTCAGATTCCACAGAGTAATACTAGAAGTCGGGATTTATTTCAGTGCAGAAATTCTAGTACTAGTGGTAAAAAAAAAAGAAAAAACCATTGGAAAGCGATTTTTCAGGCCATGTTAGCGTTCAATATTTAATTTAGGTGTGTTCGTGTATAATATTAAAATCTAAACGAGCATCTGGATTCAAAAACAGTATTTCATTTTGGGATATGTTCAAAAACAGTGAATCTATTTGAAATTGAACGTCAAGCGGAAATATTCGATGAAATTATATTTTTCGCCAAGACTCGAGGGGTTAAGATCGGACAGCGAAAAGCGGTGTATTTAATAAAGAACATGTACATGAATTAATAAAACAAAGATATTATATTATAAAAAAGTAAAAACATATTTTTCATGGAATACGGTACATTTGCCCCTTGAAACTAACCCACAGCCCATGCCCCACGGCGTCGTAGCAAACGCCTGGGAAATCAATGTACGTATCAAGAGACCTCGAAATTTAAATTCTCAATTTAAGAAACTTTTACGTTATGAAGATCATTTTGAAAATCAAACAACGAATTTTCAGATCTACCACAATATTTTACTTTAGAAACGAAATAAATGTAAATGTATTTTGTTTTTTCGAGAGACTTCAAGTAATACGCCATCTCCGAAAATTTCTTTCAGATAACATCCAATGACAAACAGTCTGAGATGGAATGAAATCACGTCGTCAACACGTCTAAATAAACACCAGCTGAAAGCGCGCCAATAATAATGGAAAATTCTCCACGTAACACAGCAGGTAAAATCTTCAAAAAAAACTTAATACGTCAAAATTTCATCTTTCAACTCTTTTTCCAACTAGAAAATGTTGTCCTCTTACAAAACTATATTCATCAGTCTAGTCATTATTCATTATTCAATGTGAACCGAGGCGAATAATTTTTGAAAACTTGATGTTTTTCTCATATTCATTGATTCATAATACGAAAATCAAAAAATTGCGTATTGGCTGGCTTACTTTCAAATACCACTATTAAAATTGGTACAAATGTATTCCAGGTATAATATTGCAATATAACCTACTTATGTCACCTGAACACAAATAAGAAATAACGTATATAAGTGAAAAGCAACAAGGTATAAGAGGCCGCAGGAAGGAAGAGTGTCATCAGCAAGCGGCAGTCGGAGAGGAAAAAGCGTGCCCATCCTCGGTTTCATTGCAAGCAGGCGAGGTAAAATCTAACTTGTCTAATGGGCGTCTACACAATGCTTTTTTTCCATAGCGATCTCCATATAGAATCTATAAAGGAAACCACGTGAAAAATATTTGCTTTTTACGATTATTATGTTCATACTAAACTTAAACGATTTCATCCGATCTGCCTTTTGTCAACTATTCCAAAATTTTTTGAGAAACTTCTTTTAAATGAAATCATTCACTGTAACAAGCCAGTAATTTCACCTAACCAACATGGTTTCACTTTTGTCCAATCTTTTAATTTACCAAAACTATATATCCAAATCCATGTCTAAGAAGTTGATTCAGTCTACTCTGATTTCAGCAAAGCATTCGACAAAGTTAATCACGATCTGTTGTTAAAAAAGCTTCATAAATTAGGAATAGCATGGTATTTATACATGTGGTTTAACAGTTATTTAAGTAACAGTCAATTGGCCGTTAAAATTGGTGGCTTTATTTCTTATAAATTTACTGCTACCAGACCAGCGGTGTCCCCCAAGGGTCACATTTGGGACCAATTTTATTTTTGATATTTGTGAACGATGTGCTCACTATATTCAACGATGTCGAAGTTTCAATGTTTGCGGACGATATGAAAATATACAAAGCTACAAGAAATATGAAAGACTATCAAAAATTTTCAAATAACTTGTTTAAACTATTTCTTTGGTGCCAAGAGAACTATCTACAACTAAATATAAACAAATATCTAATTATGAGATTTCATAGAATAAAAAATCCAATTATTTATGATTATTCCATCAATGATGTAGTTCTAACCGCTGTAACCGATGTAAACTTTGACCAAAAACTGAATTTTATAAACCATATTGAAATTACATCAAATAAAGCTTTGAAAATGTTGGGTTTTGGTATAAGAATTTGCAGCCAATTTAAAAATATTCAAACCTATAAAAAATTGTATATGTCATTGGTTAGGAGTCAAATTGAGTACAACTCGACAGTGTGGGCACATAGTTACGCTAGTCATTCACTCACGATAGAAAGAATTCAAAAAAAATCTTAAGACTTATTAATTTCAGAATGGGTATTACAAGGGAATGCGTCAACTATGATTATTTACTATGTCAACTCAATTTATTAAAATTATCTGAACGTAGAATAGTTGATGACCTAAAATGTTTATATAAAATCATAAATTCAATAATTGACAGCCCTGAACTATTATACTTGATTTCTTTACATATACCTCGCAAACCAACATCGAGGCATCATCTACCATTCTATTGTGATAACTCCAACACAGAATCTCAATTCTATACCCCCGTTCGCCGTATACAAAATTTGGGGAATGACTAAAAAGATGTTGTTGATATATTCAACACATCATTCACCAAATATAAACAAGTCATTACCCAATTCATTTCAGAAAGAAGAATATCAAATATAATATAATTTAACTATAGAAACTACGTAGCTCTGTTTATCTTACCAAAGTTTTGTAATTTTCCTAGTATTATATTTTTCCATCTTGGATGGTGGAGTGTCTAGTTTCCAATTGATTTCGTTTTGACGTTGTTTTTGTTTATGAGGTTGTGTTTTATTATGTCTTATATTTTCTTTTTGATTTTGTTTTTTATTTTTTGATTTTGATTTTGTTTTTTATTTTTTGATTTTGTTTTTTTTTTGATTTTGTTGTTTATTTAAATGTTTTTTGTAAAAAAATAAGAAAATAACATGTAAAAGCCCAGCCGGGCGAGAATTTATAAATAAATAAATATGGTTGATGAGATAAGAAATAATATTTTGCAACGGTAAATCGTCAAAAAATGGCAACACTTTGAACATAACCACAGATGAAAGTGTGTCATTTGCCTTTTTTATTTATTTAATTTTTCAATCTATCAGGATTGACGTTAAATAATAATTGCCGTTGCCGTCAACAGTCGTCAATAATACGCACGAAATTCACAATATTTTATTACTGCACTCTGTATTTGTCTGTATTACTGATTTGTGAATCCTATATTTTATATTATACTCTCAGTTTTATCATGCGTGCAATGTACCCATTATCTATATAAATAAAAAAATTAAATGTCCGTTTGTTCAAAATCGTAATCTTCGAAAGTATTTCAACGATTGCTTTGAAATTTTGATACAACGTTGCACTTAAATACGCCCTTGTTTTTATATACATATACAGGGTTTTCCAATAAGAGGTGTTATTTTGATATTTAAAGAAAAATGCCATTTTTTTAATATAAATGATCGAATGTTTATTTCATTATAAAGAGGAAGGTATGCCGTTAATAGTGAAAAATAACATCAGTCAAATGACCACCACGACCACGCCTACAGGACCATATCCTTTTCATGAAATTTTCCATAACCAAATCGCAAAGTGGCTGCCTTATGTCCTCGATAGCCTCACGAATTCCATCTTTGAGGTCTTGAATCGACGCTGGGCTGTTGGCGTAGACCTTCTCTTTCGCGTGGCCCCAAAGGAAGAAGTCGCAAGGTGTTAAATCACAAGATCTCGGTGGCCAATTGTGATCACCTCTTCGAGAGATAACACGGTCCGGAAACTTTTCCCTTAAAAGATTAATGGTTTCGTTGATTGTGTGGTACGTAGCGCCGTCTTGTTGAAAGTAAACGTTGTCCAGATCAATACCATCCAATTCCGGCCATAAAAAATCATTAATCATCTCTCGATAGCTCTTTGAATATCAAAATAACACCTCTTATTGGAAAACCCTGTATTATATAGATGTCACCTGCGACAGGCGAAAACATGCTTATTTAACAAAAACAGCGCCATCTGTTGGACAAACAAGCTTTTTTTAAAAAGAGAATTCACAATCAGTAATAAACACGTGTTCTAGTATTTTTAATAATATTTTAAACGAAGTAAACATGCAGCATCTCCACATAATATAGTTACGTAAAATAATGACAGACGACAGGTGTCAAAATAATGTCCGCCATCTTAAAACCGTACGAAAATCGGTAATAATAGATAACTGAGTATAAAGTCTACAAATAACGTTAGTATTTATACGCTGCGACAAAAATGAACATTCGTGAATAATAATAATATAGTTGGGCAAGCAACCGCAAGAAAATCTCCACGTGAAGAAAAGCACTCCGGCAAACCCCTTCGCTGGAAGCCAACTATTTCCGGAGGATGACAAAGCAGCCGTGACACTCATAATAATATTACTTCGCATTATCATCACAAACCAGATACTTTTATCAAATGCGCCAAATTCTAAAAATAAATTATGAGTTATCCTTTAAACTTCATATCAAAACAATATATTTAATATTGTTGACAAATTAAATTCCAGATCTGCTACTCGATTTTATTGACACTGTGACAATAATTGTTTATTTTATTGAATAATCTTGTTTGAAAACAAAAGTGTTTTATTGTGAAGTTGCCAATAAATACTGTAATATCTAGATTTACAGAAATTTATGAAAAAAGGAAAATTAAAACTTAGCAAAATATCTACACAGAGAAAAATGAGTATTTGTTGAAAAAGCTCTTCAAAATATCCGGTTAAAAACGGGACTGTAGGCCGCGTCTTGATAAACTTTTAGTAAATTCGTAATATTATCAGAACACGTGTTCATGCACCTACGTTGGTCTTAATAATATATAGTGACGAAATGCGAAAATGTTCGGATTTTTAAGAACACGTATTCCGTGCATTTTTTTGGTTATGTTATGTTGATTATCAGGTCATTTTAGATAGATTCGTGTCGAATTAATACATTGTTTCTTATTTTGAACACAATCAAATAATTCAGGATGGATCATACAAGCATTCAAATTCATTCTACAAAATTCGACTCACTTCTCAGCTGTTAAACTCGGAATGTTTTGACGCCATCTTTGATTCGAGGAATAGCGCCTAACGTCTGGTTAGAGCACTGATTAGTCAAATCTAACTTTAACCCGAGCGTTAGCGTTATTCAGATATAGTGAAAACGAAAAAATGACTAATCCGCGGATTAGTGCTTGGTCAGAACATAATCAGAGATAGTGAAAAACCCCCTGTATGTTATATTACTTATTCAGAGGTATAGCTATACCTCTGAATAAGTCACCGATCCTCAAACTGTCTAATCACTAGAAGGCATCCGATTAGCTAAACGCAATTATTATTTGTCATCATTTTACAACGCTTTTTCATTTATTTTGTGTTTGTCTTGAATTGATATTTGAATGTATTGAAGTGATAATGGGGTAGTTATGAGGTTTGTGGCCATGTAAGAACATACATGTATAGATTACGTGAGTGCCTACTAACTACGGCCGAAGAACGTATCTAAGGAATGCTGTAGTATCTGAAATACAATAGAGCGCTTCGCAATCGCCTCCAGTACCGATAAGCAATTTAAATATTTACAGTTTGCCGTAGAGTCGACGGGCCTAGCAAGAGTAAGTTGCAAGCTTCATGTTGCCGTCAGTAGCGCTGTACTCTGCTACTTTAGTAATGACTGCACAGCGTTCAGTGAAAAAAACCTTATTTTGATATGGAAAAAAAAATATTGGGACTTTGAATTTGAATCGGAAAAAGTGTAAAAAGATACATACTTGGTATAAATGTTGGAGAAAGTCAAAATAAAAACATATTGTTACGATGTAAGTCGGTTCCATGACAAATCAGAACACTTTTGAAAAGTGATATAGGTTGTTAGTGCTAAGTAATGTCAAATCATGAATGTGTTTGGTTTGAAAATTTGATCGCTTAGAAATATTTTAGATGTTTTACTAACACACTTTAGTAGAATATATCTTGCACGGAGAAAAATTATTGATATAAAATATTGTTGATTTATTAAGATTGTTGATTTACTGGCATCCATAGTGCCATTACCGATCCCTCTTTAAAAATCACTAAAGATCAAATGGCAAAAATACTCACCAAACTATCTAACCTCTCTGGTACCATGCAGGACCTAGGAGTAAATGTAGGAGTCCTGGAGGGGAAAGTTATGACATTTGAAAACATCATAGAAAAGAAAGTATTACCCCAAGAAACAACACCAATTTGTGACTTGCTCCCAGAGATAGAGGAACGCAAGATCCGCACCAAGAACGTGATTTTACTTAACGTTCCCGAGTCTAGTTCCAACTCAAGCATGGAGAATATCTTGGAAGATAAAAAAAAAGTTTTAACCATCGTTAGTGAAATAAATAGCGAGTTCAAAACGGAAGAAGTTAAAATTTACAGGCTTGGTAGTAAAATTTCAAACAAAATCAGGCCCATTAAAGTCGAATTTGAAGACCCTAAGCTGGCAAAACTTATTCTTTTTAATAAAAATACTTTGCCTAATGGAATAAAAATGAAACCGGATAGGACCCTCCAACAAAGAGAACATTTGACTGACCTCTGGAAAGAAATGGAGGAGAGAAAAGAAAAGGGTGAAATTGATTTGCGAATCAAACATTTTAATGGAATTCCTAAAATTATCAAAAGCCACGCAAAAAACTGATAAACAAACATAACACACTCTTAAGAATCAATGGATATTATCAAAATGTTCGAGGAATCCGTACGAAATTGCAACAACTTAAAAGGAATTCACCCACCTTCTCATATGACATTTTATTATTAACTGAAACATGGTTAAATGCAGATATCGGCTCGTCAGAATTAGGCCTAAATCAATATACTATCTATCGCCTTGATCGAAGTCTTAATTCGAGCAAAAAGTCTAACGGAGGAGGCGTGATGTTATGTGTGTCTAAAAATATCTCATCCTGTAGACTACCGGTCAAGCACACAAATGTTGAACACATTTTTGTAATGCTCAACATACCTTATAGTAAAATTATTATAGGTTGTGTCTACATCCCACCTGCATCGGATTTGCAAATATATAAAAACCACAATGAGGACATAGAAATGCTGAAATTCAAATATCCGAAAGCAAAATTCATAATTGCTGGTGATTATAATCTGCCGAACTGGACCAGCCAAGATGACATCGGATCTGCCACAAACGAAGTTGAATTACAGTGCGCTAAATCCAGTGAAATTCGTGATATGTCCATATTCCTAGGACTAACTCAATCAAACAATGTGTCTAATTCTAATAATCGAATGTTAGATTTAGTGTTTTCAAGTGATTCAAAAACAGTGGTTGAGAAATCTGACGAATTATTATTGCCTCTAGATAAACACCATCCACCATTAGATATTATTATAACAAATATGTCTGGAAGATCTCCAAACCTAACTACCACATCGTATAATTTCTCCAAAGCCGAATACCATAATATTATTGAGTACCTTACCTCGGTAGATTGGTCATTTTTAGACAACGAAAATAATTTAAATAATCAATTAGAACAATTTTACTCAATTTTAAATACCTCGATAGAGCGCTTTGTTCCTAGGGTCAACTTCACACCATCTAACTATCCCAAATGGTTTACGAGGGAATTAAAAAAACATATTAATTATAAAAAACATATCCATAGAATATATAAACATACCAGAAATCCTAATGATTACATAACTTTTACTAAATTACGTAAGCAGTGTAAAGAATTATCAATAAAATGCTATAGTGATTATGTAAGCCTAATTGAAAAAGAGGTACACCAAAATGTTAAAAAATTATGGAGTTTTTCTAAAAGTCAACAAAAAAATGATTGTGGATTTCCCAATAACATGTACTTGAAAGAAAAATGTGCCGACAGTATCGAAGGTATAGTTAATCTATTTGCTGATTCATTTAAAAGTGTTTACGACACAGATATTCGTGTCAATACGATTCCCGATATTTCAGTGGAAGAGGTATTAAATCTAAGCCAATGTTTCATCAAAAAAGAATCTATAGAAAAAGTCATAAAAGAATTAGATAGCAATAAATCTGCTGGACCGGATGGTATTCCTCCAATATTTTTCAAAACCTGTGTTAGTAGTCTGATATATCCTCTTTATAAACTCTTTAACAATTCTTTAAGTTCTGGTTCTTTTCCAGCTCAGTGGAAAAAGAGTTATTTAACCCCTATTCATAAAAAAGGAGATAAAAGCGATATATCCAACTATAGACCAATTTGTATAATGTCTGCTTTACCGAAAGTTTTCGAGAAATTAGTCCTAGATATCATTGTAAAACCTATCAACAACATTATTGTTCCTAACCAACATGGCTTCATCACAGGTCGCTCTACCTTAAGTAATTTAATGATCTATGAAAATTACATATCTGAATCTCTGGGTCTCAAACAACAAGTGGACAGTATATACACTGACTTTAGTAAAGCTTTTGATAAGGTTCGACATCACATACTTATTTATAAACTTCGATTGTTGGGCATCAAAGGTAAATTATTGAGTTGGATTGTTAGTTATCTTAGCCATAGGGTGCTTAGTGTAAAAATTAATTCTGTACAATCTTATATATTCGAGGCCACAAGTGGGGTTCCTCAAGGGTCCCACCTCGGCCCAATATTTTTCTTATTATTCATCAATGACATTGTTGACCAATTTAATGATGTAGAAGTTCTGCTATTTGCTGACGACTTAAAAATATATAAAAGAATACGAAATGTATACGATTGTCAAATTTTACAGAGTAATTTAGAACAACTTCATCAATGGTGTGAACAAAATGCTTTATTTTTGAACATTCAGAAATGTCAAGTAATACGATTTTCCAAAACTCGTTATAATATATTACATGAATATACATTAAATAATATTAAATTAATACCAGTATCACATATTCGTGACTTGGGTGTAATATTCGTTGAAAACTTGTCATTCATTGAACACATCAACTATATAACTAATAAGGCTTTAAAGATGCTTGGCTTCCTTTGCAGAACTTTAACCGATTTTAAGTCCATAGATTGTATGAGAACCCTCTATATTTCAATAGTCAGAAGTCAATTGGAGTATAATTCACCTATTTGGTCCCCTTTATATAAAGTTCACTCCAATAATATAGAAAGAGTTCAGCACAAATTTCTTAAGTACGTAAATTTTAAGCTCGGAATTCCTATTGATTACATTAATTATGTCAGTTTGATGAATCAATTGAATCTAATAACACTGTCTGACAGGAGAATTATTTCAGACCTGGTTGTGTTACACAGAGTCATTAACAACTTAATTAATAGTCCTGCCATCCTTGCCACTATTAAACTACATGTGCCGACTAGGAATACAAGACAAAATATAACATTCTTCTGTAATACATACTCGACCAACTATCAGACACACTCACTGACCAATAGGATGCACGATCTGGGCAACAAGTATGGGGGTGTTATTGACTTATTTATTGACTCCATATATAGAATTAAGCATAATCTACACCAACACTTTGTTGAATCCTACAAATTAGAGTAGCTTTGGTAAATTAGTTTTAATGATTTGTTTTATATGTAGTGTTTTTGTAATTTCTTTTTTACTTTATGTTACTCTTACGTTTTACTAATATTGCTTCATATTTTTTAATATTTTCTCATTATACCTGTAATCACAATTTTACAAGTGTGTATTTTTTACCTTCTTTAAAATGGATTACATCTATTTACTGTCAATATCTCCTGTATAATACATATTCTCTTATTGTACTGCATCATGTATCACTTCTATGTAAAAGCCTTTTTAGGCGTATATATATATAAATAAAATAAATTCCTAAAAAAAATATAATACATGCATATTAACGCAACGGACTTTGATAGTGTTTTCACTATCATTTAGAAAATTTCTCCCTAATCGAAATAAATAAATAAACCTTTCAGAAGAAATTTTCTAAATGATAGTGAAAACCCTATCAAAGTCCGTTGAGTAGTTTAGAAGAACTAAGCGCACAAACAGACAGACGCAGATAGCGACTTTATTTTATACTATCTAGAGATGCGACGTTTTTATAATCGGTTGTTCTAAGGCAAGGCTGCCCAACCTTTTTAGCAGTTGGGCGAAATTGACGATTTTGAATCACTGGCGGGCCACTGAATACCTGACGGTTCCTATTTCCATGGGGGGGGGTTGTTAGAGAATTTCTATAAAACATAATTCCCCACAAAATATTAGAAATTTAGAAATCCATGGGGGGTGGGGGTTGTTACGGAACTTCGCTGAGAAAAAATTCCGCACACCCGAACATCATATGTGATACCCCACAGCAAATTTTCGAATTCCATGGGGGGGGGGGGTGGCTACAGGATTCCGTTTCGACGCAAAGAATATTATGTCGAAAACCGGTGTATTTTTGTTTCAAAAGTAAGTTCAACAGGTTAGATTTTTTCGTCGCTGATTCTCGTTCTGAGTAGCCTAAATAGCGATGAATCGCCGTCGTTGGCAACACTGGTGACCGCACGCAAGCTGCATTGTTTGTTTTACCGCGGGCCCGCGACACTTTTTCAAATTGGCGGATTGGCGGGTTTTTTGAAAATGTTTCACGCGGGCCACTTATAATTCGTTCGCGGGCCACATTGTGGCCCGCGGGCCTGGGGTTGGGCAGCCTTGTTCTAAGGTGTGTTAAATTGACTGTCATTCGTCACGATTCATGATTATAGTATCAAGTGATAATATAATATAAACAGTATACCAAAATTAATATTTTTTAATCGGATGATTTTTGTTCCATTACAGTGAAGGTATGTAATTCATATTCTCATACTTATTAATTATAAGAAAAATTATTACAGCAGAAACTAATGGGGTACCATTGATGTATTATATTTAGATGAGACATGAATGGAAAAAATATGTTCCCCTTTTTTCCTCCAACTGACCTCCAACTCTCCCAACGCTGGCGCTGTAACTAAAACTACCGAATTCGGTCTACGCGCACCGCTTATCGCGTTCTAATAGTGGAACAAGTGTCGACGAGAAATACCTAGTAGTGCCTCTAATTGTAGCTCTATGTGGGTTACATACATAGTACAACAATAAAAATTAAAGTCCCAACTGTCTGAAACCAGTGGACCATGGCATCCCCAATTGGAGTATATTGTGAGGCTGAAGGGAGTGGGGTTGGGAATGAGATGAGGGAGAGGAAGGTGAGGGAAGTACTGGCTTCCATATATTATCACCAAACACGATTAAGACCATTTCAAGCAACGTTTCAATATTTCGATATTCAACGATGGCCTTTCAGCAGGACAATACTAAGAGTATCTACCACTAAGGTATACTCAGGATTGCACGCAATAAAATAAGAATTATAGTAGAACTAACGATCATTATTTACAACTGTAGAATGTTGCAGGTAATATCGTATATCTGGGAAATGGAAAATAGTTGTGGCTAGACGAGTGAGAATTGATGACTTCAAAGCAAGTTTCCTTTTTCATAGCTGGCGTGAAGTAATGACATTAATTAGACTACAAAACATTTACATATGGAAGAGTAATATATACGTATTAAAATTAGATTCGGTTAATTCAATTAAAATGGAAATTCGCAGCGTGGCGGAGGTTTTCCTTTCAGCCGTATATTTTCCAGCGACCAGAGACCTTTCTCCAAGAAGATGTAAGACGAAGACGGTCGTCTCAAAAAAAACACAAACACAAGAATAACTCATACGTATTTATGAGAGAGCTCGCATCGTAGGAGAGAAAGTGAGATAAAAAATAATTGGAAAATAATACAATCAGAGCGAAAAACGTCGATTCACGCGAACCCGGTTGGTGAGAAGCGCGGACTATAGAAACTGATGGACGACGCTTATTATTTTCAACATTTGAATTTTATTGCAGCACGCCGTGGATAGCACAATGTCCAATCTATATAATAATGCTTTACATAATAATAATGCTGCCTAAACGAGCAGTACAGAACAGCTATAGTGTATTAATGATAAACGTCTGGGCAAGCAAAGAGTAAAAAGGACAGTGATTTTTCTAATGCTTAGTAACGTAGGTAGGTACATCATATTTTATTAGTTATTGGCAGTAACACTTGCTGTGCATTCTTGTGGGCTGATTCTCCCGAGGCCACCCGAAAGGTCGCCGTGGCACCGAAATCTAAAAGTTGGCATGTGGTGATGACATAAAATGGCGATAGTATATAAATTAACAAAGTATTATTACGCAATGCCTTCAATTATTTCCATTTTTTTAAATTTTTTAATTGATACACGATGAATACCATTTATTTGCTAATCCATAGAACCGATATAATTAAGGTGTTATTCATTAGAGGTGTATTTTTGCTATAATAGCGATGCGAATTTGACGTTTAAATTTTAGAATACGGGTGTCCGGCGTTAAAATGCACCCCCGGACTCCCTGTATAAATAACACTTAACGTATTATTATCATTGAATTCCTTGGGCTGTTTGTAGCTTCAATCAAAAGTTAGCAAAAACTTTTGCTAAGGGTCATCTTCAAATGTTCCCCTTCTCATCCATCAGAGCCACTCTTCAAGAAACTCACAGCCCTTGATATTCGCCAACTGTATATCAAGATAGCTCTTATACATATCTGGAAAAATGGATTGATAAACTCTACACAAACGGACATACATACACGCTACTCAAAGCACGGAAAATGCATAATTCCTGTAACAAAAACCACTTTTTCACAAAGGCAATACTCATACATCGCACCTAAAATATTCAACACGTTAAAAAACGACATCAAAACATCAAAAACACTTACTCACTTTGCAACCGGTGTGCATAAATGGATATCTGAAAAGGGGCGAAATTTCTTTAAGGAACATATGAACCTATATCACCAGTAAACAATTTAAATAACTTGTATATTACTAAACAATATATTTCTTTTTCATATTCATCATTAAAAAAAATATATATATTTACCACCACTGATATGTTTCTTAAACTCTAGTATTTATTACGAAAAATATTGTGACAATAATTCCACATTTGTGTACATATCCTTAGCCGTAGCTCAAACGTGGATTTACACAAAAATTGCCGATATATCGTCGCTGTGAAATCAAACCGGCATATCTGCAAAATGCTTGTTTTTCACCAGAGCGCTTTAAAGATTTCGCATATGATATTTTCCTTTTAACGTCCGTTTGGTTCACCTCAATGCCACCTTATGAATGAATAAAATTTAGACGAATACTGCTTATTGAAGTAGTAGTTGCAAATAAATCGAAAATTGCTTAAATTAAGTGTAAAATGCAGATATGCCTTTAAAATCAGTGTAATATTTGCATTTGTGTCACAGTGGCTTCTTCTTTTGGAACCTGTTTAAGGTATAAAAAAAGACAATGTTGTCAACGAAAAAATAATTTATTGCTTCACAATTTTTTTTATAAACAATTAACATAATACTGCTCTTTCCTTTGCTGGTAACTTCAAAGTTTCCCAATCGTTTATGGAAATCTGAATAAATTGACAGTATTATCCCGGCGGTAACTAACTTTAGGATACCATTTTTCTTCTTCTCATCAATGGTCTCTTGGAATAAGCGTGCATCAGAACAGGATTCACGCTCCCATTGCCCCGTTTATTCCTTTTCTTCGCCTCCTCCCAGGCATGTGATCCGTAGGAGGTTTTGAAGTAAAAGTTGCCGTCGTAAATGAGACAAACATCACACTGATCTTTCTTCGGTGTGAAAGTTTGTATGACTTGAAAAAACCTCTGTACTGGTAGTTGCTGATTCCTGCAAGGTTTGACTCCTTTTCTGTTAGATAATCTCTGTGATCGGCGATAGATTTTCTACCATCGATATACTCCCGAGAACTTTGAGATCTGTAGTAATGACTAGGAACACTTGCGTTTACAGTTGTGGCAAGGAGGCTTCATGCTTCGTTGGTTCACTTTTCCACGGGTTTTAGACTCGTATTCCTCACCGCAGTTTCGCATCTTTCAGTTTGCTAAAGTTTTTTTTATTGAATTTGCCTATTTTAATTTATTTTTTTAACCGGGAGAAATTTTAGCCGGGTTAGACATTTTGGCATATATGCCGGTTTGTTTTAGTTGAGGCTGCTATAAACGCTTGTGTTAAGTGCAAACCGGATTATCTGCCAATAAGTCATACAATATATCATATCTGGGTAGTAATAAAAATGTACTATTGTGAGATAATCCAGTTTTACTTACATGATGGACGCATTTCCCCCTTGAAAGTTTTGAAGAAACTGGCCTATTGCTGAATAGGTCTGTCTTCTGCTAAAAAAAATGGCGATTCACGCATAAATGCATACCGGCCCAACGCCATCTGACAGATTTTTATTCAACTATACGACATGCCGGTTCGACATAAAAATAGAAGGGAAAAAATAAATTTTTTGACACCAATAACTCAAAAGCTCCATTTTTGCATATATGCCGGTTTGATTTAACAGCGACGATATATCTATACACCTATGTTACCATAACACGCACATGCAAATCGCTCATCAAGATATAACTTATCCCTACTTTCTTACCAAATAGTACTTTCTTTGATTTTATATTGTATTTGTATTCTTTTTTTAGAAATACACTTGTACTTAATGTACTTGTATTTTTACTACACTTTTAATTCTATTTTAATTACACAAATGTACTTGTATTTTTTTCTTTTTTTTTTGATACATGCTCCTTGTATTATTTTTAATTCAATAATACGTATTTTCTTTGATATACTTTTTATATTATTTTTAATTTTTCTGTTTTCCACACCTATTTTTTATATTCATATATCTTAAACTTATGTAGATATTTTGCATTATTTTTAATTCCTTTATACTTGTGCCAAAAATTTACCCGTTTACTGTAATGTATAAACTTTACTGAATAAAGAACATATAAAATAAATAAAAAAATCAATCCTCAAAGGAAAATCCGCTCGGAAAAATAGACGGGCTGCAAGTCCCGTGGCAATAATTGTAGCATCTAAGCCCGCTCCTTCACGGGTAGGTATGAAATCAACATAGCCCGAGTACAGCAAAAATGCGGGCAATGAAAAGAAGATATATATATGGAACGTGGCGCTCTAGGTAACTCGCATTCTTACTGCACCCTTATGTTAATTTCTTACCAAGCCGTGAGAGAGCGGGCTGACTCCCGCTCTGAACGTAGCTTTCCAAACGGCGTTTGACCTTTCTCAGATAGGCCTCCATGATATTGTGAACTCTTTAGCGAGAACAGAGCAACGGGAGCTAAGTACTGCGTACAAACTGCATGCATACACTCTATTATATGAACCAGTGATGAAAGAGGTGTGGAGGACATGTGGATTGATCACTACGAAAACGGTTCATTATTTTCACTGGGCGCGAGTGATCAAGCATAAAGGGGATATTTCACCATCCTCTTGATAGCTTATCCATAGGATAACGTATATTTACAGTGTATTTATTCCGAGTTTACCATTCGGCACTTGAACTTCATATATACCGATATTTATCAAGCTAGGTAAAGAGTGTACCAGTGGCGGCTTGTGACTTTTGTGTGTACTATGGTGCTAATATTACAAAATATTGCATTATTGATGTTATAGCTGAAAACAATTTTTTTGGAAAATTCTATTTTTTATATGAAGATTTTCAGGAAATCAAAATTTCAGGCCAAACTGAAATTTCCTGAAAATCTTCATACAAAAAATCGAATTTTCGAAAAAAAAAATCGTTTTCAGCTACAACAACATCAATGATGCAATTTTTTGTAATATTAAAACTCTAGTACCTACACCCAGAAGTCACGAGCCGCCACTGCAGTGTAGGTGTCAAAAAAAAAAGAAATTTAGATTTTTTAAAAATTTTTGGGACAATATCTTCAAGTGGTATCAAAACAAAAAATCTCAAAAATAGGCATTAGTTACTCAATCGCCCAGTAGAAGAACTCACAGTTTATAAATTTGAAATCGTTCTCCTGAAAAGTTGTTGTTTTTGGACTTGTACTCTTTATGCTTAGCATGATAGATATTCCGGATAAATAAGGTGCGTTTTCTACGTATTGCGAGTATTTATTTATTAATATACGTTATTCTACGGATAAGCTATCAAGAGGATGGTGAAATACCCACTAAATATATTAAGATATACATTTTATGGCACGGTAATTATTTATTATTATAAGAAAATGAATGTAAAAATAATAGGCATAACACTGCCTTCAGCTGTTTGTGCCTTGGGAAGCTTACGAGACGAATGAAATACCTACAATTCCTGTGACCGCAATATCTATTTGGTTTGTTTTAATGTAAGTACCGGAGAAGTAAGAGTCACAACTGCCAGTGGTAACATGGCATCCTCAATTGGGTATTTTGTGAGGCTGCAGGGAGTGGGGAGGGGAAAGACATGAAGAACAGGAAGGTGAGTAAGTACCTGGATAATCGGATCTAGTCAAACAAGGTCACAAGTCACGTTTCGACCTGGATGGTGATCTGAAGAGCGATAGAGATAGATAGAGAGAATCTACCACTCTGAATATTAAAACCAATTATTATAGAATTATGCTAACATTTTAACTAAAATTAAAAATAGTAGCGGACTTCATAATATCTTCAATATTATTTTACTAGCTGACGCGTACCCGGCGTTGCTCGGGGTTGTGAATGATTTGGAGTAAAGTTTTGACGTTGTGAATTCTAAGATAAACATAGACTTTTTTCTACTTTCTATAAATATAATATGCATGTAAATATGTTATAAACATAAAGTTTTATAAAAAGTGTAGAATCAAACGAACCATGCTCAATTTGTGTATTAGTTGTGTGCGGTCAGATATGTAAATCCTCTATAAAGCCTTAATCTTATTACAAATTAATAGGTATATTGAAAATGTACAATGGTGGATATATTTATAGTCTATAAGGCAGTGGTGACTAGTGACCTTCGCTCTCCAAAGCGGGTATCGATATCACTGCAGGTTCGAGGTACCTTTGCCAGTACAAAAAAAGTCACGTAATGTATCAATAATACAGAAATGTCATGAGCATCATTCATAAACATCTGTTCAACTGCCATTGTTTTTATTAAATGCACATAATATTATCCATTTATATTGTGTTAATGAGAAACACCCTCCGATTAGCAACAGCAAAACCAAACTTCGTCATATTTTTCACACAATTTATTATTGTTTGAATACACAATGAGACAATTCAATTCAAAATATGGATGACCATAATTCAAGTGCCGAGCAAGTTTTTTATACAAATAAGCGTGTTCTAATCAGTGGCGATTTTCTCTAAGTGCGTTTGCGCGGTGAACTTCCATAAAAAATATAAGGAAATATGACAACTTGTATTATAATTTAACCAAACTTTAAATAGCGCGCCATTCAAATTCAATGCTAAAAAAAGCACCCGTCTGAATGAAACTTATACTGCCCAAGAGCGAGTTCGAAATAAATCCCATACGTGCGTTATAAACATCTGCACCTATGGTACCTTCCGCCATATTTCTTAGGTTCGTCCAAATCATAGTGGCGCCAGAGAGCAAACCTATGAGATTTTTCAACACCAAATTTCGTACCTACGGAATAGTATTTTGCAAGAATCAACAGATTTTTCAGAGATTATAGTGTTTTAAGTTGTTATTAAAATTGGAATACGTTACTTTTTTGTTTATTAAATAGTGATCTTCGTATTTAAAACTATTTTTGTAACATGCGACATAATATTCTTTAGCCACAGACGTTTTGACGAATCGCCGAACTGTACCTATATGTGATGAAATTCCTTTAGAGGAAAAAATATATATGTTATATAGAAAAGACAACATACGTTTTTTTTTTCAGATATCAGAAGGAGTTTTTTCACCCTTTTTAATCACCGATTGAACTCCTAATGAGATAGGCCACGAACCGCTACTGCTAATAAATAATAACCTAGGTTGATGAGGATTAAACTATTCTGTGAGGAATTGGGTAACAGCGAGAAGAGAGTGAGGCTGAAAAGCCACACTTTATTGTCTCATTATCTGCCCCAATTTACACAGAAGGTGTGCTGCATACTATATTACCGATACTCTATCCCCGTCGTCTTGATACGCTGAGTACCTATCAATTATCATAAACTATTACGAAAACAACTTTATTGTAAAGGATCGTTCCAAAATACACTCGTGAAAATTGGATGTCTTATGATTTATTGATCCTGAGATCCCTGCGGCCACTGCGTGGTAAATGTATTAAATGGATGTGAAATACGGAGCTTATGTAAACGTATGATGATTCAGAAAGGGACGCTTAGATGGTTTTGAAATGTAGGGCGAATGAACGAAGAAAGGAGTGTGAAGAGAATATATAATGTGAATGGTAGAAAGAGTCGTGGACACCCGAGGAAGAAAGACATGGCAGATTAAGTGAACCAAATACTGGAGTAGGGTCATACCAAGAGTTAGAATAACAGAGGGTAGGGTATAAATGGGACGATGTATGAATGTGTATGAAGCAAGAAGTGTGTGCCAAGACCGAGTTGTTTGGCAGTCCATCTTCCTCTGCCTACTCCTGCGTGGAAACGGCGTAGTGGCTTTATTTTACGTATCAAAAAACGCCAAATGAAATAAAGTAAACTTTTTAAATTCATGCGAATGAGTTGGTAGCAGAAATGTTTCGAAATATTATAAAAATTGTGCAAATTTTAAATATCCGATCGGTAATTTTTTTACGAAACGATTTTTCTGTTTTGTCCATCAAATAGTTGAAAGAATATATGAGAAATGTGGAAAACTCATGAAAAATAAAGATTATCCGGAAATAATTCGCAAAGATGCAACCGTAAAGCGTGATATTTTAATCACTCTATATATGGTGTTGGTTTGTTTGTTCTATGGAATGATGATAACAGGTTGGATTGAACCAGCAACCACAACATCAGAGTTACGTATAAAGGCAGAAAAAAATAAGAAACCACCGCTGCGCGCACATCGAATTCCTGTCAGTTAGCATTTTTATGGAAATCTCATAACGCGGGTTACCATCGCGGAAGTCCTACCGCATTCGTGAATCGCCTCTGAAGATCAATGGCCCGAGAGAAATAGAAAGTGGAGGCAGCGATACACTATACACTATACAGCGCGCAGTGCCAGCTCTGGGTGCACCACGCACCGAGCGCCCGCCACGCACCACGGGGGTACGGTCGCTGCGGGGGTAATACGGTTACAGCGTACGGTGCTTCTTGCGGTACCGCCTCATCACTGATGAACTGGTGAGCACTGTGAGCAGTAGAAGCCACATGGTGACACCTCGCAGCTCGCACCAACTCATACGAATGTGGAAGAAGAAATGAGTTTATCTCGGCTTGCTGGAACTGCTTTTACTGACAGATTTCAGAACCGTCCAAAGCCGAAGTTGAGAAGTCGTGGCTAGCACAATAACCAAATGGCTTGAATACCAAACATCTGAACTAGAATTTACACATAACACGTAATGATTCATAGAATAAGAAACTGTACGTGTTCAAGTACACATATCCAGATTTTCCAACCCTCTTTTCTTCACCAGGGATTTTAGATTTTGTAGCAGTGGCAGTTCTCGATGCCGAAAGCTTTCGGACAGTGGAGATTCTAACTCGGTCACATACTTAGTGTGAACCTCGGAAATCTTTTAAAATGAAAGGGGTTCACTTATTAAGCTAGATTTTGCCGTGAATCTGGATGCTGGTCGTAAAATAGCATGGACCTAAAAAGCCATGGACGGAGCAAATCGCGAACAGTTTTTAGCCGCGGGGTGAGGAGGAAGATGTATGGAAAACGCCAAAACCTACTTAAATTTTAAATGACGTTTCTCATTCCTTTTAACTGCGTTAACACAAAAATAAAATAATAATATTTCATTCATAATAGCACCACTTTGCATTCAAATCAATTAAAAAGTGGTCATACAAGATGGCTGCCAGGCGATTTCCCCTCACCCTAGATTTGGCTTCAATGCCATTAATCCAAAATTGAAATAATGCTCTGCCCAGGGCTTTATAGGTCCATGGTTCGACAGACTTGAGAGCAATAACTACGCTGATGTAAAAGTAAATACAACGGGATAAAATTATTAATAAATATCTCGGTGGCAGTTTTTGTTGATGGCCACACTAAATTTGACAATCGGGCTGTGGCGAAGTGCATGTTGTCCATGTACAATAGACATGGTTTACCGAAGTGGCGCAAGAAAGCAAGAGGAATCACGTATATTATATAATCTAAGTAGTTACTGGAATGGAGAATTTTACATTCGAGAACATTGAAGTGTTCAAAAGAATTTCGAATAAGAATATCGTGGTTTTAAAGGACTAAAATGGCCAAATAAAATGTATTTTTTTTTATTAAAGTATATTTTTTGTTTATCTTACAGAATAAACAAGCAATGTTGTATTGATCATAAACAGAAGCAATAATAATACTATGGTGATAAAAAACATCAATGTTTTATGTATCGAAAATGTTATGATTGTTAATTAAATAACATTCAAATGAAACAATCGACTGGTAGAGGTGAACAAAAGGAAGCATTTGCAACAACAACAAAAACTAAATCATTTTTCCGTATTATTTTAAGCTTAATATTGGAGGAAATCATTTCCCTCAGAGGAGGGAACCTCCTTTTGGGTTGCTTTTTTATTTGAGTTAAGTTCGATGTGTAGAATTCTTGGAGATGCTGTGTAGAGAGGCGACAATTCCCCAAACTACACAACACTTAACATTTAGAATGAAAAATTGTGCGTAAGTGAAATATATACTAGTGGCTTTTGCATTTTTTCATATCATCGCATAAGAAAATTAGCACTAATTAATATCAGGAGACAGTCTGCAGGTGCAAACTTCACTCATAAATATGATCCAAGGCGAACCATCATACTATGCACAATAACAAAAACATTCGCATGCGATTTGAGAAAATATATATCAATTATAATTTTTCATAAGTGAATAATACTTTCGTCTGCAAAAAATCTCACGCAATGATAAACAAAGATGAATAAAAACATAAAATAACCTCATAATAAGCGAATAGCTATGTGGATATAATATGTATGCGATGTGTAATAGAGATTACATTTAGAAATGATCGATTACTTTTAAAAAAATCATTGAAATTAATTGTTACAATCAGAATTAGCTTGCAGATTTCTGTTTGACAAAATAAGGTCGTCGTCATTTTTTTTTTAATCGACATTCAAATACGCACAGTGGCGAAAGATTGAGCGATGGCGCGACGTTGATTCCTGATCGGCGTGGTCCCGAAATGATTTTTTGTTCTTCTAATGAATTCTCAATTAACCACCGACAATTTAACCACAGAAATTTCACTGAAAATGGCAGAACTTAACTACTCAAATTTACTGTAATCAGTCGCAGTACAAAGATATACGGGGCGTGATATACCCTGCGGTATTTAGGTGCGTTTGAAGGTGTGCGGAATCAAGTTGTGTACTTATCATTAGATAAGAGTAAAAAAATAACCACTTTAAATATTAAGCAAGGTTAAATTTTTTTTATATAAATTACATGTATTTTCTTGGTTCGAAGTAAAAAATTTTCCAAACTTTTTGTCTTTGATGAAACTGGAATAACAAACTTCACAATTCTTCACTCAAATTTTAAAAGAATATTAATATTTTATCTGTTTTTACACAGAAAAAAAATGGTAGTCAAATTCGATAATTTACTACAATAATTACATTTTTAAGGAATGACTGTATTTTTGTCAATGTTTTTTATAATATTCATCTTTGGACTCCATGTCTAAGAATGATCGACTTATTGTTTTGGACCTACTGCTTACCAATAAAAAGTTAAATTTAACGTTATTCTCAATTAACCACTGGCATAAAAAAATTCACATTTATGAAAATAACATCCGGAACTTAATTAGTCTGTAATCAGCCTATGTTTTATTATCTATGTTTAATGTATTGTAATCAATAAATTACAGTACATCAAACATAGATAACACAAGTGCACAAGTTTCATTTTATTTTATGAAAAACTATTTCAAAGCATTTACAACATTTCAATTAATAAGAATTAATAATAATAATAAAGTAACATTTAATATTTACCCTTAAAAACAACAATTACCAACAAATGGTTGGGCGCCGAGAGCGGTGTCGCGCCAAATCATCAAAATCCGCTACTGTGCGACGTTATAATATTTATCCGAGATGAATTCGAAATATAGATTGATTAAGAAAACGTTTCAGAATAGCATAATATTACGCCAAATTACCAATAATGAAATTAAAATCATAAAAATGTCATATTTATAATTATTTTATGACAAGATATACATCATCTACAAAACATTTAGTCACCAGTTAAGAGGGATTTATTTATACAATTATAGTTTCACGAGACAGTTTCAAAACTGTTCATATAAGGTTCATAAAAAATATCATTAAAGGTTATAAAACCCAGAACCCGCACTAGAAGCAATACCGTAATATTAGAATATTATTATAAGTAATTTTGATTTTTAAAATCCATGTGAAATGTCGACATAACTGCGCTGCGACCTCTCCAAAGCGGGTTGGATTAAAAGTCAAAAAAATACTTCAAACGAGATCAAAAGTTTGAGAAGAAGTTATAAGAGATCAATACGGTAGAGGGAGGGAATATGAAAAAAATCCACCCACAAGTTTAATAAGGTGTCAAAGATCAAGGCAAAAGAACACGCTGGGAAAATATTCTTCGGTAACAAGCAGGGAGTAAGTAGTTACTGGTTCTAGTTACATTAATAAAACTGTGAGAAAAGTAACAGCTACTTACAATCATTTTCCTACGAGTAAATACCCATGTATTTCCTCATGGCAGAAAAGTGATGTTATTTTACTAGCTACGTACATATATTTATATATTGAGTAGGTAACATTGATTTGAAATATCCTATTATATATTTGCGAAAGAATGGGTAAGGGAGGGGAGAAAGGTTATATTGGCAACGACATAAATTTAAAAAATATAACTAACTAACTTTTGATTTTTTTTAAATATATATTTATAGATATCCGAATATGAGATGTTCCGACCAGCTCAAGCGTTGGCTTCTGATAAGGAAGGACCGTCAAGATCAAAAACGTTAAAAAAATATACGTCAGAATAATGATGAAGGATGGCTTGAGACTGAGATGGCTAGAAGCCGGTGAAGGGCACTTGGTGAAAGAGACCAAATCCCGCAGTAGGATGTAACGACTATGATGGAATAAGGGAGATGAAGAATTTAAAAACAATGGAATCATTACAATATTCAGCTCCATATCAGGTATCTGGAACCAAAACAGAATGAGCTGGAGATCATCGAGAAGAAGATTTCAGAAAGTATTTTTTCGTAAAATCTCATCGAATTAATGAGACATCTCACAATCACGGTTAATCGGGGGACGGCCAACAGTAAAAATACGGCAGCTGATCCGGTTGCAAAGAACGGTAAACAAACTATCTTCTACTGATAAGGCGATATTATTAATTTGTGGTTTATATTAAATGGCCCAGTATGGTGTGAAAGAATTATTGCCACTAATTGTAGGTTATGGTAACTCAAACCATGAATTAAAGGTTCTATTTAAAGATGCCGCGTTTTGCTTGTGATATTATTTACATAGAATAATACAATAACCTTAAATCGTCATACCTTATTTGTTGCATTATCAAAAGAAAACATTAATTTCATAGAAAATTATTAAAATTGGAACTCATCCAGTAGGTATATAATATTGGATTGAATTGACAAATTTCTATTAGATATTAATTAAGTGAAAATATTATGTAACCGTTTACGACTTATGGCGGGCTAACCTTTCGTAAATTATTATAACACGGTTAAGAATAAAGACATTTAATGTGTTGGAATGCAATGCTTGTAATTCGATAGTTGCAGTCATCTAATCTGGGAAAAAACTGCCAATTTACATATTCTAACACGGAGAAATCGGATATTACAAATGAGTTGGCAGATAAAGGTAGAAACACATGATGGGAACACATTCTAAGACGCCCATAGAATTAATGTACATATTAGATTAGACAAGTGAAATTGTACATTTAGCGTAGCGTGTAGATTGTAGAGCGTGACAGATCAGCTGAGTTTTGAGTGACTGCAGGAAGGTTCATCACATCTTCACTACGTTTCAACGGCAGGCACTCCAGAACCCTCGTCAGGAATTTTCTTGGCTGTAATGTAGACATAGTTCTTCGGGCGGAGTATAGTCTAGGGCGGAAACTAACTAACTATAAGCGATAACTTTGACGACAGGTTAAAAGGAGTCCGGAAGTATGTTAAAAATGCACAACTGCTGGGAAAATGCCAACACGCAGATGGGCGGCTCCGCGGAGACAGACTCATCTCGTGGCGGTGGTCGTGTCGTCTTTTCATTCAGGCGATTCAGGCATTCGACCGATCAACTCATTCATACAGAAATATTTACATTCTACATTCTACGTAATTATTCAGTATTAGAAACTTATTCAATTCCTCCGGGTCTGTAAACTAGTGACGGGTGCTAATATAATTTTAATTACTAATATATAAATAATTTTGTAACAAGCGTAGGAAATAATGAAAATTGTAGTTAAAATGAATTGAGCAATCCTAAGATCTTGAATATATCCGGGACAATGAGACTTTTTAACGAATAAACGATGAAGATTTAGGGAATCTTACCATCACCACCACCCAAACAAACATCCAAACCAGTAAGTTTGTGGTTTAACCTTTCCTCGCCGGTGCTGTCAACTGAGTGGACATCGTCTCTAATTACTATATCTATGTAAATGTACTAAACACAGAGTTCGTTTTTGAGGTATTCCTCCGCAATACATGTATGTATTGAATGAAATAATTACTACATATAAATATAAAGTGATGGGTTAATACGGGTTTGTGACGTGGCTAACGCGGCACGGACGTTTTGAAAGATACATACTAGGCCCCCTAGATGGATGTACCTTCTCGACTCGCTTAAAAAAAGGTGATTTTACCGAAATTGCTGACATTAGCAATTGCTTCATAGAACTAGAAGAATTTGGGGTAAAAAAAGAAAGCATCAAGATTAACACGAGAATAGAAGAGATAGGTACTGCACGAGTTGTACGGTATATTCCCCGGCACCTGCCACATGCAAGATCAGCATAACGTGAACTGAGCACCGTGTACCGTGTAGTGTAAAGTGTGATACCCGTCAATAACCCGCGTACACTAGCACTGTGCACTGTGCACTGTGCGTACTGCATACCTGCAGCCTCAGAGCCTGTACGTGTACATTCTGCCTGCCTCTTAACAAGTCGGTAACGATGGGTGCCGATCAAGGACGAGCAAAGGGTTCGTTCCAAATAATGTACCTACTAGCCTCGTAACAAGTCGGTAACGATGGGTGTCGATCAAGGACGAGCGAAGGGTTCGTTCCAAGTAATGTACCTACTAGCCTCGTAACAAGCCGGTAACGATGGGTGTCGATCAAGGACGAGCGAAGGGTTCGTGTCAAGTAATGTACCTATGTACCTACTAGCATCGTAAAAAGTCGGTACCTATGAGTGTCGATCAAGGACGAGCGAAGGGTTCGTTCCAAGAAATGTACCTACTAGCCTCGTAACAAGTCGGTAACTACGGGTGTCGATCAAGGACGAGCGAAGGGTTCGTTCCAAGAAATGTACCTACTAGCCTCGTAACAAGTCGGTAACTATGGGTGCCGATCAAGGACGAGCGAAGGGTTCGTTCCAAGAAATTGAAAATTAAATTATTATAGTATTTTCAATGCGTAAATATGTACCAAATCAATTTGTACGTCATCTTATCGAATGAGAAACTGTCTGAAGGGTCTTGTACTTACTAAACAAAACATCTCTTTAAAAATATTTTTTTTTTCTAATTATTATAATCTCTAACGTTTTAGTACAATTCCAACGACGTAATTCTACTTCGTAATAAGAGTCAAAAAGATAAGGGCGCATTTTTGTACAATCCATCATACAAAATTCTAAACAATTAATTAAGTTATTATTGTATAGTACATTGTAGATAAATCACGCCCTTTAGTGGTGTCAGAATATTTTCAGTTCAAGAAAATGCATCATAAGTTCGGTGTTATAATTATAAATACTTATGTATTTTACAGAGAAAAAAAAACTAACCGGATTATGATATTCATGAAACTTTCTAATACGAAATAAGAACGAAAATCGGCAACTATGAATACTTTTGTTGATGTTGGGGACTGCTGTTGGACTAAAAATAATCCAGTTGATAGGCTTTGAATGGCCCCGACCGTGACAGAAGGCAGGAGACAAGAGACAAGCAGCAGCTAGGGGTTAGACAATCAGTTCTCGTAAGCAGTTTCAGGTAGGTACCCAATTGTTTAAATCTCCTTCTTTCTCATAAGCAATGCAAGTAACAGATGTTATAACGGAACTATCGACAGCAGGTCCGTAAGAACCAGCACACACCGCCAAACCTGGTTTGTAGTTCCCCAGCATCGCATGAATATAAAGCCGAACTTAGATTATCGAAATCAACAATTAAAACTTGAGTGGTTTGTTTGCGAGAGAAACCCATATATTGGATCTAAGGAAAAAAACTAGTGCGTTCCACATCAATTTAAATCGTCTACAATCTACAGCATGTAATGCACTAGGAGATTGGCACGATGTGATATATTGGAGAATTTACTGTAGAAGCAAAAAATATAACGTGAAAATAACAACGTAAAACCCCCCACAGACGACTTGGTTGGTCCAACCGTTGCGTTTCAACCGTTGATATTTTGCGTACAGACGACGCGATGGTAGGTTAAATTTTGTCAGTTCCTACTCTGGGGAACACACGCAGCATAATTCACATTTAAAAAAAAAAATTATCAAAATGGCCCACGGAACGAAAAAAAAAATTCAAATAATTCAACTAAAATAATTCAGTAGCGATTAAATATATGATCGGAGTATCCCATAAGCAAGTTAAATCCTAATATAATGTCAAAAACTCCCCTTTCGTTACTCACTCCTGGCATTTTATTTATTTTTATTCGTTAACACATAGTACGACGGCTCCCTAGGCAGACTGAGTAAGGTTGGTTCTACCGCTCAACCACGCTACACGATCCAACTTGGTTGGACGGTTAGGTGGTTGGATGCTCTAGCGGTACAACCATTCAACTTGATAGGCATGCCCCCTTACCGCATACAAAACATCTCCGCACGATTCAACTTTACGTTCAACTCAACCAGATTGATAAAACCGCACAACCAAATTAAATAAGTCCCTCTCTTACTCATCAGTCCACTTGCTCTTGCCAGAAGAAATCTAGAATCTGTGACATTCATTCGGATTGTGGTCGTCCGGATTATCGGAGATCAATTGATCTCACTTGCGGCGACAGCATACGGTCATACGGATAGGGCAGCGGGCAGTGGACACTGGACACTAGACGCACTCCTCACTCTTGGCATTGCCGCTATTATTGTGTTGTGCGGTTGTTAAAACGTGCAGGGTGGACAATGGAGTAATGGACACTGACAGAGGGCGGTGGAAACATGAAGCAGGGGTCACCAATAATAGATCGATTTCAAACGACTCGATTCAAAATACTTTTTTTCATTACATAACTCAATTTCCTCAAGAACAGTTAAGTTTTCCCTATTACTACAACTGCTAAATAGTATACCTACACATGAATAGTAATACCGATAAAGGTTATTTTTATTATGTTTAGGAATATAAGAATAATTATTTGTAAGATTTTAAAATCAATAAACCAATTTCAAAATAGGGTTATTTCACTGTTTTTTTTTTTTTATTCTTTTTATTAGTGAATTCGGCGGCGTCGACGTCATGCAGGGCGACGTTGGTGACAGCCGTTTCGGAATGTGCGGTTTTAGATCGTTTTTAAAATCATTCATTATGAATGAAAATATTCAAATAACATATTTTTAGTGCGCTGATCAGAATCAGAAAAATAAACTTTAAATATTCCACACATTTTTAAAGGTATTCATAGTTTGTGAAAATACCCCAATGAGGTATAATTATATATAGGTACTCTTCGATGTTTGGTCGATCTACATACCACAATGTAAACAAAAACCGGTCGGTGGATGAGTTGACATCGCGTTTGTCAACTTTGTGTGTTCAGTTCCTCGGCTGGCTAAGTCCTCCATCACTACACAAGCAACATTTTACGCTTACTGTGGTAGGTAGTAGGAGATTTTCAAATATTGTCAGGTTATTTCATAAGCCGGGAATGTTTGTCTTTCTTTAAAAAAAAAGAAACAATAAGAACAGTAAAAACAGTAAAAGTAAGTATTTAATTTTTTTTCATCAAGAGATGGATTCAGCCAGTTGAAAATGTCTACATCTCGTAGGATGTTGAATGTTTTGCAGATACGCCCCATTAATACATTTCTCGCATTATTAGCCATAATATTAGTATGTAGATGTCCAACCATTGTGTTATTGTAAATCAAATTGCGACATCAATTCGGATAAGTGTTCATAATACGTCATATGATGAAAATAAATTGGACGAAAGCAGGAAGGACATCCCTACTCTATTGACGGAATGCTATTTGATAAATACAGTCATTTACTATCCTTTACCTTCCTTCTAGAAGTCCCATGGCAGAGATACCTTGTTACTGAACCCGCTTGCACAGCGCGGGTGTAAACTAGCGCCCTTAAGTTTAATTATAGACTTACGGAATGCAATACGTCTGTGTGAAAGCACTGTGTAGGGTTAGAATGCAATGGTCAATAATCATTCTTGTGATGATTCACATAATTACATAAAATTTATTTGTGCTATGCTGAGGTATGCTGCATATATCCCTGTTATGGTGGAGGAATGATCATGAACATGACATGCACACACACACAGTTGCATATGCACAGTTCCACACACACAAGTATTCAGAAAAATGACATTGTATTAGTACATAGTAGGTTGGGATAACCCTTGTAACCCTTTCCGGACGAATCCCGCGCACTGCGCGGGAAGCATATATCGTCAAATTGGTCGTAACCCCGCGCATTGCGCGGGACAGTATCCAACCTGCTTGAATACATTTTCTGAGAAATCGGGAGTAAATTTTCTCCATTATTTACGATTATGCCTGCCTGGTCTGCAAAATCTTCGGAAATGCAAATTACCCAATTTTAATGACACTTTATTCGAAAAAACTTATTTTCCTAATATTATTTGAATCTCATATTTTGTCATGTTTTGTCTCAAATTTGCCATTTACCTCCAAGATTGTATTGCAACTATATGACAACTAAGAAAAAAACCTTCTATTTTTATATACAGGTGTCCGGGGGTAAAGTGCATTCATTTCGGGAGGTGATTCTACATGATGGTAGAGGTAAAAAAATAAATATTTTTTTTTCTAAAAATGTACTATCATGTAGAATCACATCCCGAAGTTAGTGCACTTTACCCCCGGACACATTGTATGTAGATACTGCGCCCGTCGTACGTGCGCTGTCCATTTATTTTCATAAAATAATAATGTGGTCACTCCCAAAGCTTAGCTTAATTTAAGGTTTTCGATTGCGGAAAAATATTACGACCATACTAACAAAACATGTACAATATGTATAATGTATAGTCCCCAAAGGGTTTAAGACAATGAATCCACCTAGCCTAGACTACTGTATTTTTAGGTTCTATAAATTTGGCACATTATGGCAAGCGATCGCTCAAAACGTTTTTGTAAACTTTGCATAATAAGCCAAACATCGCTCGAGTGGACAGATAATATTACGATGCACATAATTTTAATAAGAAAAATATCAGTGTAAACAAGCAACAATAATAATATCTGTGTATGGGTGAGTACCTATAATATACCTCAACTATGGATGGATAATATGGCTGACTGAATGGTTTACATTAACATGTCTAAATATATTTTTTTCTTTTAGCCTTAAAAGCTTTTAGATGTATGCTTTATTGTGGGTAATTTATACAAAGGTAATAAATAATAAGTGTATTTGTGAATAACAATTTATTATTTACTTCAATACTTTATTTTTAATCCATAAAATAATCAATGGTCAAACATCAAATGTATGATTGGATTGATCAAATTGACTTATGTATATGCCATACATAATAAAAATTGAAAACCTGGAGCACTAACACACACGAGACGAGGTAAAGAAATCAAAGAAGACTCCACTTCGGAAAAAAAAAAACAGAAACAAAAATCGTTGGTGTACAGCGTAATAAAGATATTTAGCGAATTACCAGAGAAAATAAAATATAAACAAATTTAGTGGGGCCTTCTGGAAACCAAGAAGGAATGGAGAGGAGAGATGATGCCATCTTCTCTCGTGGGACCTTCAGGAAACCACGGGAGATTGGAGAGGAGAGATGAGACCTGGGAAGACACCTTGTGGAACCAGAAGACATAGCCATATATACAATGACAACCCTGGTGAACTTTATAAAAGGGACCAGGTGACTGTTAAAGTAATGAGGTAAAATGGGAGATAGCGCAATGGGCCTATGCCTAATACAGGATCTAACGCTGAACTCAATTCCATAATGAATCGCCTACATGTACTTGGTAATAAATATGTTTTGGATGAATCTATAAACATTGCTAGTTTAACCTCATACAAACACTACCTAATTAAAACTGTATGTCAGCGCTTCTCAGATTGACTATAATCAAATACAGTTTTAAAGTATTAATTTATCCGGGATTTATTGTATATGAATTGTTTATATATTTATATATATATATATATATATATTGTTGTATTGTATTTATAATAAGTATTTCAATTGTTCTCTTTTATGTATTTTATATTTTTATTTTTTTATATATGTATATTCTGTATTAATATGTAAAACAATTGTTATTCTTTTGTAAAAGCCGCTATAATCGGCGTTAATAAATAAATAAATGTGCTCACGGGAACTATTTGTAAACCGTGTCCAACGGGAACTATATGTAAATGATGGAACATGCAATTAATTTTCACTTCTTTTTTAAATATGTATAATGTATACTATGTATGAGACTTGTATTAGGACACAGGTAGCTATGTATATAATTAAAAGCTATAAATAAACAATAAACTGAGTATGAAAGATATAAGTAGTTACAATACAAATAAACATTATAATAGAAAGTTGTACAAAGGATTTCAATAAGTGTGTTTAATAACAAGAGTACTAAAGAAGTAAGTAGGTAGTACACATAAAGAAGAGGGTCGGTGGGTGGCTTTGTTTTTTATAAAACTACAGTAAATTTTTATTCCGAGATTGATGAAATTTTGCACACTTCACCTTCAAAACAAGAGGAAGGTCACTGTTACCCCATCCTATTATTCCCATCCTTTAAAGCAGAATGTTGATACTTCTTAATTCAATTTTGCGAACCTGATGTTCAAAATAAAAGGAAAATCATTGTCTTCATCTGAATTATATAAATAAAATAAAATTCAGATTTCAAAGGTTGGTTGCACCTGCATTGGGTGGGAGGAAGATAAGAGTGAGTTGAAAGGCTGTTTGGTGGTAATGTTGTGTGGGTGGACTACTAAGGGAATGTGGAGGAAGAAAGAAAGCTCATGTGGGTTAAACAAAACATAATCACTACTAAAATTGTGCATAAACCTTAAACAATATATGTTACTCTATGCGATAAACAAGAGAAAAACATCCAAAATATTGAGATTTATATCAAACAAAATGCAAACAAGATTGGAAAATGCAATACAAATGAAAGTTTATCATCCAAATCTTATTATACATCACACAGTACAAGCTATGAACTGAAGAAAATAACAATTACAATTTAGTGGCATGGTAAAGGAAATAAAAATAATTATGTGTATTTGGAAAAATCGTAGACTGAATCACAGGTGGAGGCTGGTAGAACTATAATAAATTAGTAAAATTAATTATGGAAAGGTATGCTTAACCCTTCCAATACCAGCGTTCTTCATCAAGAACCCAAAAGAAAAGAAAATAGTGATTTTGTGAAACAAATCGTCCCGTATTTTACTAGGATATTCCTTACTGTATCTATTTTTTCTGCTAGGATGCAATCTTTAATCCAGCGACAAATAATATGGTAAATATTGCTTGGATTGGGATTCATTATTATTTTTATGTTAACTTATGCACATTAAAATGTAAATAAATATATTTTTTTAAATTAAACATTTGTTTGCGTGGTTGTTTTTTTCTTTGCTAACAAAAAAATAACCCAAAGAGGATTAAACATAATAAAAATCAAATAAGAAAAGAATCTAAATAAGTAAGAAAAAAAAAATTATAACCAAAAATTAACAAATAATTATATCAAGGATAAAATATGGTCTATATGTGGAAACAAAAGTGCGATGCTGAAAGGGTTAATTGGTTTGCACATGTATAACAGTGGATGGATGAAAACTGAAATCTCAAGAAAATATATAAGGTCCAAGTAAATGGCCAAGCCTCCTCTTAAAACACTCCCTATTTGAAACATAAAATGCGTCTAAGAAGATTAAAATAAGAATATTCTAAATAAACTAGGAAACAACCAATACAAGAGACAGGTCTCAAAAGATATTGTACTACGCTGAGGAAGTCTTCCTTAGCGTTTAGTCTAAAATTCAAGTGGATTAGACGTAGGATGCTCAGATGCAGTGAGACAGATCCAGATTAATCTTATTACTAAAAGAACTCACTAACTAGCCTTTCAGAAAGAGTAATGCTTAGCGAACACTTCTGTACTATATGTATATAATTGTTTATGGTATTTTCATTCAACAAAAGAATAAATAATGTTCGATAAACCAAACACATCATTTTAAATTGAAAACAATATCTACACTTTCCATGCAAAAAAAGGCAAAGCAATAAAATCTTAAATAATAGTATATGTATAATAATTAATTTGGCGGGTTTCATAATTATGTCAACAACAAACGTCAGACAGCTTTGTTAAAAGTTTATAAAATTTTAACCATTAAATTAAATATAATGAAATAGATAGATCGCCTATTTGCATTTTTAAGGGAAATTCAGTTCCTAACTTTGGAAAATATAAATTTTTATATTTTTTAAGGAACTGCGAGTAACAACATAATTATGATAACTCAATCAATTATTTGAAAACCACAAACAAATAATACTTAAAATGATTATGAATTATATGTAAACAATATTTGAAGAAAAAAATATTTATTTCACCTTTATTTATATAAAGACAAATAAATGCCAAACAAAAAATATATTTAAATAATGGTTTATCGTGCGTGGACAAAAGTTCCCTGCTGATCTGTACATTTTTCCTGGGAATAAAATTTACTAAGAATGTATGTAAGTGTTGTGTCTTATGTAAATAAAGAGAAGGCAATGAGTAATTAGTATTTACCTTAAATACTTCAGAAAAAAATCCCGATCCAATCTTCTCGGGTATGAAGTCATCGAAGGGGTAGAGAGCCGCCACGGCGGTGCGCAGAGCCTTGCAGGAGGAGCCCGTGACCCGCCGGTCGCTGGAGGGGCCCGTGGCGGCGGCCGGCCCTCCGCTGGCCGGAGATCCAGTGCCCAGAACCCCCTTGCCCCCCTCATTCACTGAACCACACTGTCTCTTGCTATTGACACTAACTAAGGAACTGCTACTGCTGTTTGCAGAGTCTGAATCAAAAGATTGCAATTTGGGGTCGCTGTCACTTTGGCTCGGATCAGTCAGTCTTGTAACGCTGGAGACGGTGCCCAGGTCTCGGCTGAACTTGGTCAGCTTCCGATGCTTGTGGGAGCCGCCTTCCTTCTCCAGGCCCTTCGCCGATCCAGGGTCCACCCTCGTCCCTTCCGCTCCACTACGTGCACCCTCATTGTGATCTTCATTTATAGGATCTCGGTTTCTTTTGAATTTTGACAGTTCATGATCTTTATTTGTGAAACTTTCCGCTATCTTCAAAACTTTAGACGATCTCAATCTAACGTTGTTTTCTTCCATCGGGGGAGACTTTTTAATATTCCTGTAGCCCCCATCGCTCGTTTCATTCAGTTGCATTATAGATAGGAATCTTTAATTGAAATACCGTAATTATGTCTCAAAATCATACCTGGTTGACTAGCCGATTTCGTACATGTTGACTTACTTCTCTTTACGGTGGCAAGATGTACAATCGGACGAGATAACACTTATTATCATATCGTCAGGCTGTCTTTATTTTACAAAAAGTTATTGTCTTCTTACGGTGTTTTATTCGAAAATAGGGTACGCTTTAATAACGAGTAAATCTTTGAAAAGCCAACCACTGGAAATGTCATCTTTATTCGGAAAAATTCTCGACACTTCAATCAGATGATAAATAACACAAACGTCAGATAAAATTTGATCTGGATATTTTTGATACCAATACCAAAACACACGAACACGCACTAAGACAATTAGCTGCCAAAAATATCTGTGTGCTGGGATTTGAATAAGTGCAATTACGACTCAGCAGTTTCAGCGATTAATTCAATCCAATTCAAATTACGAAGAGAACAAAATACACAAATGATGCTTTCACCAAACGAACGAAACGAACTATCAACTTCTGTAGCTGCCATTTTAGACCATCTCTAGTTCAAGTAATTTTATGCGTGACGCATGTTTTGTCTTTTTCTCTCATGTGATTTTGAGAATAGCTGAAAAGAGATAACAAGTTCGTATGTTGACAGCACATGAAGAAATGTATTTATATATATCTTTCTCAACTAACATAGAAGGCGAAAGAGAAGGATGTAATTGCTACTTTTCTGTATTTATGGCTTTAGATCGGAATTTTATCTCACCTACAATATCACTCATGTATCTTTTATCAGGAGATTTTTCAATGTGGATGAGTGTTTCAGGCGAACAATTATTGCTTGTAAAATAATTCTCACCTACAATATTTAAAATAAGAACTTCTAAAAATAGCTTCTCTGCATATAAATATTTTTGGAAAGATATCGAATTCCGCTGCACGCAACACAATAATTTTTAAATTAACACTTGGTTTCAACTTCACTACAAAAACCATTTTTTTATGCCGGGAGAGATGGTAAGACATGTATTAAAGTGTAATTTTTTCTCCTTAAAAGTTAAGTTTGAAGGTTTGGAAATATGCATTAATTATAAGAGGAACCTGATAATCTGTTTTGAGCATTTTTCCATCTCCACTGACTTAAATTGTGGTTTTTAGTATTAATTAAGTTGAAATCAAGTGTTATTTAAGTTCTTAAAAGCCGGCATATCTTTAAGGATACCTTACAAATAATAATTTGAATTTTGAATATAACTAGCTTTTCTGGGAAAAATATACGTGTTATGACGAAAAATTTTTGGCGGCACGCACCGAGTTAAAGAAAATTGCGTGCATGCAGCGGAATTTGGCAACTTCACAATTTTTTAAATGAGTCATAATATCAAAAATTTTGCAAGTTTATAGTCCGAAAGTTTAGTTACTCTTTATGCTCGCTAAAAAAAATATTTACGCCTGTCAAGTTGCTCTTTGGTAGTCGTTTTCAAAATAAATGTAATGCGCCTTTGGCGTAATTCTTCGCAAAAGCGGTGTTATAAAAAAGGAGACAAATCTAGCATATTTGTACGAAAAAAATTGAATTTCACAAAAAAATTAGAAATAAATATAGTAAGGTTTCATAAAACCCAGTACACAATAAAAATAAATTAAAAACATTGCAGGTAGATACTATTTCCAAAAAGAACGAAAAACTAAGTAACATTGTGATCTATGGTGAGTGGTTTTATTGTTTATGCATCTATGATTTTACAGTGTTACCGACATAACCTAAATGTATATTTATTTGACAGTTCTTTCATTTTTATGCCACTAAAATGCTCAAAAATATTTTAAATTCTTTTCGTTTATCGAAATTTACTCTTCCTGCCCGTTCATTGAGCGCCAATACTTCTGCTGTTACAAAAATTCACAGAAGTATTTATGCGAGGACTTATCCTACATTGGTCGTTCTTTCAGACGGTTCAACCATAAATGTTCGCTATCACGAACCAAGGAAAATTATAAAGGTAATGTATTTTGGGTTTGTTGGACACACTTATTCACAAATTCCTGGATATTCAACCCATCTCTAACGTAGTTGACTACGTGCCCTACTAACCATCACACTTCATGACGAGGTCGGGGTGAAACTTGTATTGCCTTTTGTTAAATAGTCTGATCTTGCAATTTCAGATGCCGCTGGATCTCACCCAGCTCACCGAGCAGGAACGCAAAGCGCGCGTCGAAAAGAGGAAACCCAAGGTCAAAATTGTCATGGAGGATGATATTGAAGATAATTTCAACGCTAGAAAATATTTAGTAAATATGAAAAATAAAAAAAAGTGAAATGTTTTTACTAATTAAAGTTATGTAAGTAGTACTGTAGTCTAATCATTATTATTAGCACATCTTTCTGTTATAATAAGATTTTTTATGAGAATCTAAATAAACATGGTAAGTCCAGGTTTTGTGCACTGCTGTATTATATTATCGACTAAATATATATTGTTCCGCCTCTATTTCAAAATTTGATTTCCTCTTAGCGTTCTTCTTGCAGCAGAATCATAATATTTGTGATATGGTGCACGGTGAGATAATTGACAAAGCACACATATATTTACACATACGCAGTAAGATAAAGGAAGCAAGATAGAGAGAGTTGTAAATAAATTAATAATGTACAGTTATATCATGATTAATATATTTACTGAGAAAACATTGAGCTTATTATACAAACTTACTTAACTCTAAAATCTTATTTAATTCATAATTTTGATAGGAATGCCATTTCTTTACTAATAGAAAATAAATATAACAATTGGCGGTCTCTGGAAACAAAAGATAGCATTTGGGTATTTTCTATAAAAGCATACTTTGTGCTCTGCTTTCGGATTAATTGAAGAAAATTTTGTTTTTTTTATTTATTTGCCTACCAATGCATCAATTTAAGAAATATTCATTTTACATGATAATAATTAAGTCAGTTTTCAGACATACATCAACAATTTTTCAAAGAGAGCTTCGATCTGTGGCAAAATAAACAACAACTTTACTGATATGGATAAAGTAAAGACAGAAAATTACCTTTAATTATTTTACTCAACATTCTGTATTAATTATTTTAATATGTAATGACTTTAATTTACCGGCACTTAGATATTGATTAGTATTTTACTGAAAATATTATGTAGTTTGATTTATCTTATGAAAAGATATACAAACTCCTTTACTGAATTAGAATATTTATGAAGTATTATCATATTGGGTTTGGCGAAACCTATACATAAATCTACAGAACATGGAAAACTACACGCGTACAAAGAGAAATGGTTGAAACATAGAAGATTTAGCAATGGCATTAAGTAATGTCCTTGAATGGCACCCTCTTATACAATACAGAATCATCAATAGTTCTTCTATCATTCAATAAATCAATTATAATTATAGTGATGTAATATCCATCCTTAATTTGCCATTTACTTTTGAAGCTGAAATAAATATCAACTCATTCTGTAACCTCAAAAACTGTACTTTTTATGCTACATAATATATTCATACAACATTTTGGAGCTAATATATTATTTAACGTTAATGCGTGATGAATTTTATAAAAAGCAGACTAATCCTAAGCTCGGTTAAAACTTCATTCTCTTATACAAATAATCAAAAACAGCATTTCTAATATTAATTAATAATAAATGTACAATATAATACGTAGTATGCTTATAGGTACAAAATAACTGTGACAAGTTCGTGCATTATCAAACAAGGCCCTATTATGATATTCGTTCCTCTTTCCTTGAAATCTTAATACAAACGGTTGATAATTGAAATTTAAACACGGTAAAACAATATAATTATAAAAAATTAGGATGTTAATACCAGTGGCGGCTCGTGACTTTTGGGTGTACAACAGTGCTAATTTTACAAAAAATGGCATTATGGATGATGTAGCTGAAAATGATTTTTTTTTTAATGAAAATGAAATTCGATTTTTTGTATGAAGATTTTCAGGAAATCCGTGCGGCGCACGACCAAACTGAAATTTCCTAAAAATCTTCATACAAAAAATCGAATTATCGAAATAAAATAAAAAAATCATTTTCAGCTGCAAAAACATCGATAATGCCACTTTTTGTAATATTAGCACTCTATTACACCCAAAAGTCACGAGCCGCCACTGGTTAATACTATTCCAGTGATTGATGCCAATGGGGAAATAAAACTGAGATTTAATACAAGACAAGCATTCATTTGGGATTTAAATTAATTTATGTAGGTGTTTTTGTTGATGCTTGATAAAAAAAAAAACACAGAGTAAACAAATGTGAATGATATTATGAAGCTATTGTAAGTCGGAAGGAAAAGGTTGTAACCATCAAATATGGGGGCAAACAGCAGGCAAAAGTTACAAATTTATTGTCATTTATAATACTCCTTGAAGCGGAAATAGTCAAATATACATTTTGTAAACTTTGTGTATTATCTTCTGGGAAGCCTCATTCACAAAGGAGTGTTTACTGCAACACAATTTTCTACATCCTGAATATTCATGGAATCTGCATACAAGAATATACCAGCCTTATTTGCCTCTGCGGTTACTAAAAATTCTAGAGGCTGAAGATAGCTATTATTATCTTGGTAGCTTTGATCATCTTGGCACTCCAACTTTCTGCTCTCAAATTCATGGGAAAAGCATGATGATAATTTGTACTGTACTCCATCTAAGTATAAAAGTCTAACTGAAAATCTTCCAACTCTCGCCGAATGGCTGAGTGTCAAAGCTCGGTGATAAATATACTACTCCCATGCGAATGAGCCTATACACATAACATATTACTATTTATAGGTACATCAAAACATTTCTTCTCTATTAGAGATCATTGTAATTAAATTTTATAAATACATCATCCAGAATCGCAAGTTGTTCCCCATCAAATATTTTACTAGGCCTCTTAATATAATACGTAAGAAGAAGTAAAGTAAAAAAAAAACACAAGGTAAAATAAATATTGTAAGTGGGTGATTATAATTTAATACGCAACAATTTTTATTCTGAGGATTAAAGTTTGTTGTGGTGTGATTACAACAATTAAAGTATTCATACTGAAATAAACTGACGGTAGAAAGGCACAATACACAGAGTGAATTCATAAATGAGAATATTTCAAAAAGTATTTTTTTTTAAAGCTCCTTTTTCAAATTTTCGTGTGAAATAGAATAATGCTTCCAATCAACGTTCTGAAAAGATTATTGAGATTATTCCTTTGCTGCAAAATAATTACTTTTGACAAAAACCACTGCGTAATTTATATTGAAATGATGATGTTGATAAAATCATTATGTGATAACAATAAATTTTATCCCTCGTGCGATGTAACCCCATACTGTTAACTAACATAATATTTTACTGAATAAATTTCTGTAAATGAAAAATAGTTACACATTTTGTAAATCCATGGTCCAGGAGAGCCAAGAATATGTCGGCAGTTGATTATCTGAAAAAGGATTGCCATCCCTGACCTTTTCTAACCTACACTCAAATATGTAGCTGCTATTTTATGTCAAAAATGGACATCACATTCCCAAAGATTTTCAAAAACAAAAAAGCAAACTTCAAATGTAACAGGATTCATTAATAGTAAATTTTTATATGTGCTATTTTTGGTAGGTAGGGAATATTACTTTGATAAATCCTGTTAACATGATGGTTCAAATTATGGTTAAAGAATTATAAAATGTTACAAATGGATGAATAGGAATAATATAATCGTCTAAGGTTATAAATTCAACAAAACTACATTCATCTCAACGGTAGTCATGACTAGAAAACGATAAATATTAAATTAACAATATATTTGCTGAACATTTATTCCCATTGCGAAAATGGCGTAAATAAAAATATGTTCTAAAAAAATTATTCAATTTTGATTGACTGTCAATGAACCAATTACTTCAAGTTTAATGAAAGAATAAAAATTACAAAATGATTAATCCATGAACTGTCAATGTCACATGACCAAAACTTAAGCATTCAAAAAATTGAAAAATCAATTTTAATAAATTAAAATGTCAAAACAATAAGAAATTCCAAAGCACTGTTTGCAAATCAGGAATTATTTTGTTAATGAAACGTGTCACTGCTTCCCGATGGAAATGGTATTTGAAACAGAATCGGCAATATTCAATGGCTCTGAGATGTAAGATAGAATTCTCTATTTCAATGTGATATATTACATAATTTGAACAATGCGCAAACACAAAACCTAGACAGAACTAGATGGATTTAGTGACAATTCTCCGATACAGCAATCCTTACAGATTTCAGATATAAGCTTAAATAAATGTACTATAATAAGTATGTATCATTATTCAACTCTTCCCATATATTCATTAAGAATAATATTACCAGCTAAATTCTTCCCAACAGTTATTTACATTAACGGGTGGCTCCAGACTTACTGTGTGCAATCAGCCATTGCAATGTGATGTCAATATTATCTTTTTCCTTACACGAGATAGAATAGCAGCATATTTCACGATCTTGAATAGCCGACAAATTCCTGCAAACAAACAATGTTGATAAGGTCATTCATAGTTCAAAATTGGAAGATATTTGGTTTTATCACAACACGCTGATAACCAAAACAAAGCGAACCAGAGTTTCTGTGCCCACATTAGATTAGGTTGTCTTCATTAAATAAATTATTACAAAATAGATTATTTAAAATAACAGTTGCATATGATAATAATAATTAAGCAGCTTGATTATGGATAAACTATTTTTGGTAAATATTTAGGATCGCTGGCCACGCTTAATTGAATTATTGTGAATAGCTGTCATCCCATACAGCGAAAGCGAATTTTCATTTTACTTAATTGAAAATTATAATCTTAAAATTTAAATTTGCCAAATGCAAATGCAGATAGCTGCCTTTTCTATTAATTAAGTTGAATCAAATGGTTTTATTTTTAACAAAAACTCTTATAAAGTGTGGCAAGCGATCCCAAATAATTAACCTATTTTTTATAAATAGAAAAATAATATTACTGAATATTATATAAAATAAAAACTTATTGACAATAATCTGCCGTCATAATAAAGTGTCAGGTAAATGTAACCTTGGTTACAATTCCGAAGTTCGAGGGTTCAAATACCGGCATGCAAAAGTAAATTTTATTCAAAGACCAAGACCACCATTCAAAATCGAAACGTTGCTTGAAATGGTTTTAGCCATGTTTGTTGACGAATTCTGAAAAGCCAGATACTTCCCCACCCTCCTCTTTCCAGTTTCCTTCCCCTTCCTACTACCATCAGCCTCACGATATTCCCCAATTGGGAGTGCCATAGTCTCTCTGGCTCCAGATACTTGAGAGCAGTTGGAACTCTTGTGCAGTACACATAAAAAAAATACAGTCAAACTTGGTTATAACGAGCAAGAGGGGATTGACTAAATTTGCTCCTTATAACCATTACTAGTTATATTCAAAATAGGTTTATTTTAACCCATTGACACATGAAGCCGGCGAATCGCTGGTCCACTATATTATGGTATTAAAGCACCAAGCCGTCGAAAAGCCGGTCTGTCTTTGCGTAATCATTTTATGCATAAAAATATGAAAATACATAAAAATATGATACGGGTAAAAATGACTAAAAAACTGGGAATCCTATTCTAAAACCCAAGGCAGTCATCGATTATAATCGTGGGATGGGTGGAGTCGACAGAAATGTCCAGCGCTTGGCTTTCTTTCCACTAATGCGGAGGTACTCCAAGGGTTACAAAAAAATAATATTATTTGGCCGACATGGCCTTATATAATACCTATATGCATTACACAAAAAAATGTCTAATGTGCAAAGGTTGACATATAGCGACTATAGGATAGGTATTGTGGAAAACATATTAGAGAATATTATGCTACCACCATACAAGAGGCGAGGAAGGGCATCTGGAGGAGCATGCCCTTTACGATTACAGGCTGTACAATGGGCACATTTCCCTAGACAAATTCCTCCAAATCCTGTCAAACAAAACCCGTCCAGGCTTTGTAAAATGTGTACATTACTGAAAAAGAAAAGTGAATCACAATGGGAATGTGAGAAATCCTTGGTGGCTCTCCACATGTCAGAATGTTTCAAAAAATACCATACCCTTCCAAAACTGCCAGGAGATGAAGATTAAACAAATATCCAAATGACGAAAACAAATTATAGTTCTATGTTGTACAGTTTTAATTTTATGTGAAGTTTAGTGTTAAGGTTTCGTTGAAATAAAAGTTGTAATTATTAAATAGTGTTTTTAATTAAGTCTTATTATTAGTGGTGGAATGGGTTAAAGTCGTATGTACCTACCTACCTTTACTATCAATATATTCGCAAATGTACAGTATATATATTTATAAAATACGATTAAGTATTACTTATTAAAAAAATTAATTTAGAAATACACTTTTAGTAACCAAATTTATCATCAATGGTTTTTTTAAAGATTTAGCTTTCGAGCTTCTCAATTTCCTCCTCAAAACAATCAACGCATTATAACTATCATCACCTGGTTCAAGGCTTCCAAGAAAAATATCACTAAATTGTCTTATTGTCACTAGCTTGTGCGTAACATACCACATATAAAATATCACTAAATTGTCTTATTGTCACTAGCTTGTGCGTAACATACCACATATAAAATATCACTAAATTGTCTTATTGTCACTAGCTTGTGCGTAACATACCACATATAAAATATCACTAAATTGTCTTAAGCTGCTGCCACACGCAAAGCTCACATCAAAAGTTAATGTACAGCGCATCATCTTTTCTACCGACACACGACGCTATCAAATATTTCTTCCTATGGTAGGAGAGGGGGTCAGTTGAATTCGAGAGCGGCCGAGGAACATAATTTCATCTGTCAAAGTGACAACTTTACTTACTGACAGCTTGAGCACGTTTTCGAAATGGATGATACTTGTCGCCTATTGCTGGATCTGTTGGACAGCTCATCCTCAGATGATGATGCCGCCAACTATATAATTATAAATGCTATTTATAAACTTTTTAGATTTTAAACAATCTGCGCGTAAATAGCGCATTTTCACATAACCTGACATAACCTCTCCGTCGAATCAGGAAATTCGCAGTTCGCACGCCGATCGACGAAAGCGACATATAATAAATTATTGTAAAATAAGCACACGTCGATTTCCAAAAATGTCGAAGGCAAAGGCGGCAAGGACCAACACCAGGGCAGGGAACGAGAAGAGAGCACGAGAGCTGACGAGAGCAAACCAGATTACCCAGGAAAACAATTGAAAACAATCAACAAACGAACAAACTAGAAGCTTCTCTATGTAGGTATCAGGCCGTCCAACTTTATCAAAAAACCGAATGATATTACCATATAAACATACTTAGTTAAAAATATGATTAATTTTGAAAGGGCGAAAATTTGTTTACTTCAAATTCAAATATTGATTATATTTATATTTTAAATATATGTTAAGTATGTTTGCCAAATAAAGTTTTTTTTTTTATGTTTCTAAATTTACTAGCACACATGACGATATGAGCTAACATAATAAATAAGAAATGCATTATTAGGATGCTTATGTCATGGCTGTCAAAGGGAACACGGAACTTAGTTGGTAGCTCCGTAATTAAAATGACCCCGTCTCCTTTTTACGGCGGAGAGGGGGACGCATAACTTTTCAAATATCGCGTCGGGAGCGGTTACGTAAAATAAATTCGGTTAGCGAAGTTCAGAACCACACTTATAGCGCGTTATCTTTTTACGTGTGTCGGGTCTGTATGGGATTGTATGGCGAGCGCTATTGTGCTTTACATTATCTGTTGATGTGAGCTTTGCGTGTGGCAGCAGCTTTATTGTCACTAGCTTGTGCGTAACATACCACATATAAAATATCACTAAATTGTCTTATTGTCACTAGCTTGTGCGTAACATACCACATATAAAATATCACTAAATTGTCTTATTGTTACTAGCTTGTGCGTAACATATCACATATAAAATCTCACTTGTCATAAATAACTACCTTGCGGGATTGTCATGGTTTACGGCTGTGAAATTTTACTTGTCACAAACCAGTGATGCACCCGCGGCCCAATTCTTGCGGCCCGCATGTCATTTTCATAAGGCCCACTTGGCTATAGAGAAAAATCGAAATGTTTGGGGTAATTTTAGAAAACCTGGCTGAAAATATTTTTTTATAGAGCTTTGGTTAATTTACGCTGCATGTCCTAAATGGATCTAAATTTGAAGAACCGGTTTGCATAAAATTCTAAAAAATCAACAGAAACTCTAAATCTTGAAATTGAAAAATGAAAAAAAAACGAAGCAACTGCAAATGGCCGCTTGCAGTTGATTCGTTCCTTTATCGTAATTCGTGGTACGGTTCGCGTTTCAGTTTGCAAATGTATACGAACCCTTACACAGGTAGCGCCATAAAAATATGAATCTGTCCTTAACGAGATAGGAAATTCCCGCCAACCGCCGTTGTGCATCGGGCGGCTAACCGCCCCTTTATTTGTTACTACTTACTTCGAGAATAATTTCCAATTAATTGTATTTTTTTTCAGACCCAACGACCCGGAAGAAATTATTTGCACGGTATATCAGTGAAACAACCTCGTTATAACAGTCAACAATTATATGAAGATAAGCCTGAACTTAAATATTGTTTTGTAATTGCTCATTATAGCCCTGAACTCGCTATTGCCGTGATCGTTATAACCAAGTTCGACTGTATGTTTAAAAAAGTAAATTAAATGAAAATGATAAAATTTGTTTAAAAATAAATATTTTAATAAAAATGAAATAAGTATACTTTGTACCCTAATGAAGGAATTTTTGGTTCTGAAAAATGTGGTTATTTAAAAAAAAATAAAATAGCATTTTAAACAAAGATAATCATTTTCATTTAGTTAAAATGATGCCAGAAAGTGAATTTACAATTATTGAAGAAATAAAAAAGTTTTTCCACTGCGCTTTTGACAACAAACCTAGTCATAAAATTCACTTATTTGAATAGACAACATTGTTACGTACAATACATATGAATGTGTACTTACATTCGCTCTATCAGACCATTTTCATCGAGGGCATGTGGCAGGTCCCTCTTGTTGCCGAGCACCAGCACGGGGATGCCGGCCAGCTGCTGCTTGTCCAGGAGGCTGTGCAGCTCATTCCGAGAAGCTTCAATCTTGTCTGCATCAGCTGCGTCCACCATGTAACTGCGGAATATAATACTTCTCACTATGGGATACTCTGATTCAATATTAAGACCCTTCGTCCGCAGGGAAAGGCAAGTATGCGATACTCGACGATTCAAGTATCTTGGCGACTACCACCATACATCTGCGCAGAGTTTCGTACACAGTCACACGTTGCCGACATTTTGTAAACTCGTCGACGACTCCAGTCTCCGCGACCAGGTGGGCGAGCTCGTCATCACACGCATCGTCGAGACTTTAAACATGGCGTCACTTTTGTCAGACATTTTTTAACAATGCATGTGCTTCAGATCAATACAAGGAACACAACAGTCAATAAAGAATGACAGGATATAAAAATGACAGCTACAGCAACTGTTTGATTGTTAGTAAGGTTACGGCTTAATAGTTTTGGCGTTTCGGGAATCTAACAATGCCCTTGAGGTGATTTTTCACAAAAACGGCGCTCTACAAATTATCCAATTATTATTATTATTATTGAATGGTGGCGACGCATATCTGTGAGCAACAAGATGAGCGATGTAAGTACGCAAAATAAGTATTGGATATTTGCAAACCCCTTTGGATGCAGGTCTAATGCAACACTATTATGGACCAACACGAATAACAGTGTTAGGGTTGTGATGACAAGCCTAGAAATTATCAAGATACCAAGAGTTTTGCCAATACACAAGCTACATAAACTCTGTATAATTAAATAGTGCTTAGACCACATACTCGTAATATTTAAAATACATGGCATATAATAATAAATACACAATTTTGAAAGTGACAAAAATACACTAATTGCACAGCTATAAATATCAATGAATGAGTGGTGGCAGCTGTCAAAATTGTGGATCAAGAGATAAGATTTATTATTTTGTTCAAATACAATAACTTAATTATGACTCATAAGTGATTCAATGTGATGACTTAATCTTCTCTGTGATTTTATAATAATAATTTAATGCTTACACTATAGCGTTCACTCCTCTACAATATCTCTCCCACATAGATCGGAACCTAGGTTGACCGCCGATATCCCAAACCTGAGGAGAAAGTGTGTTAAATGAGTCATCAACTTTAATAATTTTGCAATAAATCAATAACATCAAAGTGATTAAGGAAAATTGTAAAGATATTTTTCAATAATAATAGCAACTCATTGAAATGTAAACATATGACTTCTATATGCATTGATGATAAAACAGCTGTAAAGACTTTCTGTCAAGTAGGGTATAAATTCAACAGCGAAACTCACCTTTATTGTGACATTTCCTTTGGTTATTTTTCGCATGTTAAATCCAACTGTCGGAATCATGTCCTCGTTGAATTGACCAGACTGAAAAAAATATTATTATGAGATCAATTTTTAGCACTGCAAAAAGTATTCGTATCAAAATGGAATCAAAAGAATAGCACTACGCATTACTATTATATGAATAAAAATTAAACCTAACAGAAGCAAATAGTGATAAATGGAAACAATGAGTGAGCAATTCTTATTACAAAGGCAATATTCACTTACAGCTATAACATTAACAAACGTTGTTTTTCCGGAGTATTGCAAACCGACTAGGGTTAATTCCATTTCCTCCTTCCAAAAAAGACTTTTAAACCAATCCAAAATTCGATTAATTAAAGCCAACATCTTTGCGGTTTCGTTTGACGAGCCCTGTGAAGAAAGTCCTGTATTTATTCACCAAAAATGACACTATTGACAACATGCACTTCGCCACAGCCCGATTGTCAAATTTAGTGTGGCCATCAACAAAAACTGGCACCTAGATATTTATTAATAATTTTATCCCGTGGCATTTACTTTTGCATCAGCGTAGTTATTGCTCTCAAGTCAGTCGAACCATGGACCTAAAAAGCCCTAGACGGAGCATTAGTGCGATTTTGTATGAATGGCATTGAGGCCAAATTTTGGGTGAGGGGAAATCGCCTGGCAGCCATATTTAATTGATTTGAATGACCACTTTTTAATTGATTTGAATGCAAAGTGGTGCTATTATGAATGAAATATTATTATTTTATTTTTGTGTTGTTCCTGCAGTCATATCGGCTTATGATTTTTTTGGAGTTTTTGATTTCACAGGGAAGGGGAGACGTCATTAAAAATTTAAAGAGATTTTGGCATTTTCATACATCTACCCCCTCACCCCGCGGCTTCAAAATTTTATACACATTTTGTATACCTATATTGAAATTTGGTTTTTTGTCTAATGATATATAATCTCCAACTAGAAATGCATTTTGCTTATTATATAAGCATCTATATATATATATATATATATATATATCCCGCTACATTTGTTGCGTCCGACCCCTAAAAACTCCATATATATAGTCCAGTCAAATTAAACATGAAAAGGGGGTTGTGCTTGCAAAAGGTCCAGTCATTCTGAATTTTTTATATGTTGTTAGGACCTAAACCAGTATTAAAAAAAATAATTTGCAACTTCGAAAGTGCTGTGCGAGCGGCGGTGGACCTAAAAAACCAGGAAATTTTCGGATTTTTTTCAGTTTTTGCTCAATATCTCAGTAAAGTAAGGGTCTGACCGGTATAGTGATTATACATACTTTTAAAGTAGACTAAATTTTCTATAATTTGAAACAAAAGCAAGCCATACACAGCCATTGGTTTTCAAGATACAGTTCTTCAAAAATAGGCAATTTTTTCCAAAAAGTGAAATTTTTTCGAAATGGTCACTTATTTTGTAAAATAATTTCTAAAATGCGCATCCCACGTCAAATATTGTGTGAAATAAAGTTGTTGTAAATTTAATAAGCTTTTATTTGAGACTAGATTAATATCTGTAGACTTAACGGTTCTCTCAAAAATGGCAGATAACCAAAAACAGTCATAAGTGGATTTTGGGTGAAATGCAAATATACTGTTCTCACGTCTTTTTATGGTTTTATTTATCAAACAGTTAACACATTTTTGATGAAAAAAAGAAAAGATATTACATCTTTCGGGAATTACGTCATCTTCAAACATTGTTTTATATACCTACATACTAAAATGCTTGTACAAACATCATGCTACGTACTATAAGGACAAATTACATGTACACAAAAAATAAAACTAATATAAATCATGTAGGTATTGTGTCTTGGTTGCCAAATCATGTCTTTCTTTTTATCTTAGCTGGGAGAGGCGCCCAGTCTGTAGTCGGGTCATCTTCATCGTCCCAGCATTTCAGCTCCACATCCGGGACGTTAATGCAAAATTTACCACCGCATGACTGACAGAGGACTGAACAGTGGAGCCCAGCCTTTCTACACGAGCAGCTCCCAGAGCATCCTTTCTTGCATTTACATGAAATTTTTCGCAAAAGGGCAGGAGGTGCGGGATCCATCGTGATGTGGATGGGGGTGAGTCCTTGAGAAGACAGCTTCCACCCCCATTCAGTGGGATTCAAGTTGACTCCCCGCCACTTCTGTACTTGGAGGTAGCACCTTGCTGCATGGTGGCCTGCAGCATCTTCCGTCAGTGGCAAACGGACGAGGTTTATGTTTGTTGAAGTGACAAACGTCTTATACCTCAGGAAATCCAAAGTATCCCTCTCGATGTCACCCCCATATTGAGCCACGAAGCACTTGATGCCTGCTTCACTCACGGCTTGTGGGGTAGAGTCTGGTCGAAGGAAGACCTCCACTTGCTCAGCAAGTGGTTCACTCTTGCTCAGAAGTGTGCTGATTTTGGTCTTTCCTTGGCCAAACGGTGCTGAGGTGGTATCGCACCCGGCAAACGCGTGGGTAAATAGTAGCGTTCCTGGTAATTGTCGGGAGTCCTGGTTGTTGTATGAGGTCGTAGAGTAGTGACAGCAACCAGCTTCACCCTTCGTGCTCTTCTGAAGATAGACGTTTGTCTCTTCAGCGCCTAAACCATTGAGAAAAACGAGCAGGTCGACATCTTCTCCCACTAGGACGACCCGATCGGCATCTGCTCTTTTTGATAACGCCATCATGACGATCTCTTGATCAGCATCTTCTTCGGCAACAGCCACTTCTACTCCCTCTTTGCTCTTTTCTGAAAGGCGTTACAGAGAAGAGTTATATAAAAAGCTTATTAAATTTACAACAACTTTATTTCACACAATATTTGACGTGGGATGCATATTTTAGAAATTAATTTACAAAATAAGTTACCATTTCGAAAAAATTTCACTTTTTGGAAAAAATTGCCTATTTTTGAAGAACTGTATCTTGAAAACCAATAGCTGCATATAGCTTGCTTTGGTCTCAAATTATAGCAAATTTAGTCTACTTTAAAAATATGCATAATAATTACACCGGTCAGACCCTTCCTTTACTGAGATATTGAGCAAAAACTGAAAAAAATCCGAAAATTTCATGGTTTTTTAGGTCCACCGCCGCTCGCACAGCACTTTCGAAGTTGCAAAATTTTTTTTTTAATACTGGTTTAGGTCCAAACAACATATAAAAAATTCAGAATGACTGGACCTTTTGCAAGCACGGATGTACATCTTGACTGGACTAATAGCATTGCAGCGTCCACCGACTTACAGCGTCCGATATACGGACGCTACAATATTTTGACGTCAAAATTGGCCAGAACGATGCTTACCCCATGTAGAATCGTATGGCAAAAATTTTTGTGGAAGCAAAAAATCTCTCAGAATGTCTGGAAACGAATATTGAACGTTTGACATTTTGCCGACAGGTTCGCTACACGATGTATATATCGAGCAGTGTATGTTTTTATTCATTTCTACGATCTTGCCGCGTCCACGAAGTAATATAATTTTCGATACATAACGACGATCGTGCTGCGTCTACGCATTACGTCGATAGTATTGCGTCCTCGAGACCGATTACGAGTAGATATTATTTTATATACATAACGACGGTCGTGCTGCGTCCACGCATTACGTCGATAGTAGTGCGTCCCCGTAGCCGCTCATGAGAATATACTATTTTTAACTCCTAATGACAATCATGATGCTTCCATGCATCACGTCGATAGTATTGCGTCCCAGTACGGACGGTCATGCTGGATCCACGCATTACTTTGATAGTATTGCTTCCCCCTGGCCGATCACGCTGAAATATTATTATGAATACATAACGACGGTCTTGCTGCGTCTACGCATTTCGTCGATAGTACTGCGTCCCCGTGGCCATTCACTAGTACATTGTTACATATTATTTGAGTGTTTGGTTGAGTAAATCATCAGATTTGGCAACATGGGTTAATTTACAATGATGCCGCTTGACACTAAGAACTAAGAAGCATCCTGCGTGGTTTTTAATGCATAACGACGATCGTGCTGCGTCCACGCATTACATCGATAGTACTGCGTCCCCCTGGCCATTCACGAGTACATTGTTATAAATTATTTAAGGGTCTGGTTGAGTAAATCATCAGATTTGGCAACGTTGGGTTAATTTACAACGATGCCGCTTGACACTAAGAACTAAGAAGCATCCTGCGTGGTTTTTAATGCATAACGACGATCGTGATGCGTTTACGCATTAAGTTGGTAGTATTGCGTCCGTTCACGAATAGATATTTATAATACATATCGATGGTAGTGCTGTATCCACGCATTACATCGATAGTATTGTGTACCCGTGGCCGATTTAGAGTAGGTATTATTTTTAATTATTGGAGACAATTTTAGCGAAACTCAATCGAACAACTGAAACAGAAAAATCTGGAAAAGGCACTGTGACATTTGGGACTCGAACCCAGGACCTTTGGTTTTCCGGGCCGTGACTCTACCAACTGAGATAATGTGTCCCTATCCGATTCGGTCATATTTACTGTAATATACTTCGACTGAGAATTACCAACAGAGTGGAAGATTCTCCCAGAATTGTCCTGGTGTAAGACCACCATTCAGAATTGAAACGTTGCTCCAAGTGGCTTTGGCCGTGTTTAGTGACTAGATCTGAATAGCCAGGTACTTCCCCACCTTTCTCTTCCCCATATCTTCCCCTTCCCCACTTACCTACAGCCTCACAATATACCCCAATTGGGGATGCCATAGTCTCATTGGCTCCAGACGGGAGCAGTTGGGACTCTTGTGAGGTATTCACTATAAAAATAAAAATAAAACATAGTCTTAATTTTCTTAGCGCATATTTTTATTGGCTGCATCTTTATGTATGATTGCAGGATTCAACTCGAACTAAATGCTATCTAGATAGTGTCTTGGATAAATTTATCCATTTTTATTTAATATGCGACACCTATTGACTGTATTGAAGTCTAGGATGATTATTATTTTATATTATATCTCTACACTATGTTTTCAAAACTCGTATGAGCGGAGTTTACACAAGCACACTATTTTACATTGAAATCATTATCGAACGAAGAACGAAACAATGTTGTTTTCTAAAAAGAAAAAGCGTTTTTTTTGGTAGCGAAACCCGGTCGGCACAAAGTATAAAAAATAAAAGTGGTGTTTACAAAGTTATGTTTTTATTTTAAATTAAATATTGTTGATTGTTGTCAATTAAACAAACAATTGATAAGTTCCCGAATATTATCTGAATATAAAATAAATCTTATTGAATAAAATAAAAACCTCTAGATATGAATTGAAATCGAGCAAGAATATCGTAACACAAATTGTGAGGATTATTATTAATATATTTATAGAATTATAACTATATATTTTATCACACCTTCATAAATGCAATGAAAACTTTAACTTAAATGAAATCAACAAAAAATCTAAATATAGAAGAATACGTATGTGAAACATACAGCGAATGCACTAAAATCTAGAACAATATAATAAATCTACTAACAATCTTGCACTTAAACATAAGGCAGGTACCTTAGCGATTCCTTCAGAAACTTGATCAGGGTGCTTAGGGTGTGAACATCTTGGAATAGTTATCGATAATAACATCAAATGGAAAAGTCAAATAAACTCCACAGTAGACAGAATGAGAAAACTGATCTTTATATTTTTTAGACTTAGAAATACTGTATCATTAAAAATACTTAAAGGTATTTATTTTGCACTTGCACATTCTACACTACTACAGTATGAAATCGTGGCTTGCGGGGGGGGGGGGGGTGCATATAAATCATGCCTACTTCCACTTGTGACAATTCAAAAAATATTAATAAAAATAATCTTTGAAAAGCCATATAACTATCCAACAATGAATGTTTTCCAAGGTTTCCCGGTTTCCCCTCTCACAAAAATTTATGACAAAAATACTCGTACATTAAGTACTTCAATTACATAAAGATTTCTTTGATAAAAATAATATTCCACCGTTAATTTTAAGCAAAATAATTATTTATATTGGAGGACTAACCGTACCACTAGTTCGAACTACAACAGAAAAACATCATTATTTATTTAACGGTATAAAATTATTTAGTAAATTACTCCTGGGTATATCTGAGGAAAATTATGACAGTTACAAAAAAAAAACAATTTTAAATTCTCTAATACCACCTCATACATTTTCTTATTGTTTGAAATTATTTATTTTATTTCAGGGAAATCAACAGTTTACAATGTGGTTCATTTATACATGTGTAATTTACCTAACTGAGAAACCAATTACGGATTTCCGCAATATTCTATTCTATTATGTATTTAAAAACTATACTTACAAGAACTAAAAAATATTAAATTTATCGAAGAAAGCAAACACTTTGTGGCTTGACATTATACAAAATGAAACAAATACTTTGTTTTAAACCACTTTATTTTAATTTATATTTCGTCGACCGGTTTGGTTGAACCCAAATATTGTATCAAATAAATATAAAGTGGTTTAAAACAAATCATTGTTTCATTTTGTAAAAAATATAAGGTTATTCAAGAGGGAGATTATTATAACATGAGATTGTTTTAACTGGAGATTATTATAACAGGAGATTATTAAAACAGAAGATTATTATAACATAATACAACATAATATATGTCATTACATAATATAATTACATTTTATGCAGTTTGGAACACGTTTAATACATTTTTATATTTATTTTGGTTACATTGAAGATAGAATCAGAGAGAATGTTATTATACATATGTTGAACATATTTTTCTAAGACAAGCATTTTTATTTTACTAGATTACATGAGCGTGTGTGCCGTGTAGGTACTTTCAAATCAATTCTGCTTAATAAACTCCACATATTATGTTTCTGCTTATCATTCCTTGGTATTATTTATAACTAACCTGTTTTATTACCTTTATTGTATTTTCTTGTAAGGTTATTAATAGTTTTTGTAATAATATTTGCAATATAAATATGTAAAAATTTATTGTTGTCCTCTCCTAAGCACAAGCATCTTATTTATCAGAAAAGTGTTTGAAATATTATATAATATTATGTTGTAAATATTGTAACACTAAAAATATTTTTATCTTAATGGTATTAATAAGTTTAAGTCATTAATTAAAATATGTATTACAATTTGAGGTTGAACTAATTAAGTTAAATATAAAAACAGATATTATTATATTGAATACGTAACGACAGAAGTGCTGCATCGATGGTATTGTATCCTCGTGACCAATCACGAGTAGATATTATTTTGTATACATAACGACGGCCGTGCTGCGTCCACGCATTTCATCGATAGTATTGCGTCCCCTGGCCGTTAGCGAATTTGTACATTTTTATGTATTGTTTGAGTCCTTGGTGAAGCAAAACGCCAGATTTGGCAACATTCAGTTAATTTACAACGATGCCACTTAGCACTCAGAACTAAAAAGCGCCTTGCGCGGGTGGACTTTTTTGTAAGATGGTTTACAGTGGACGGTAAATTGATGTCCCGACCTAAAGATGTCCGACCGCCCTCTGCAATGGAGCGAACTGGCGCGTTATGAAATTATACATTTTTACTAAGGATATCGTTGTAAAAAAAATTGTCGCACGCCTGCGCCCAGTAGGTACGTTTGTATACAAGATGCAACAAGATATTCATTCAAACTTCTCACTATCAATAGACAGTTTGTTGTCAGGTCTGGTGTGTTTCTGGATGTCAAAAAAATAAAACATATATTTTTTACATACCGCACAAGAGTCTCAACCGCTCCCGTCTGGAACAGCGAGACTGTGGCATCCCCAATCTGAGTACTAAGGTGAAGGTATTGGGGAGGGGAAGAAGATGGGGAAGAGATATGTGGAAAAGTACCTGGCTATTTAGATCTGGTCGCCAAACGCGGCAAAAGCTTAAAATAACGTTTCCATTCAGAATGGTGATCTCACACCAGGGCGATACTGAGAATATATATTTCACTCTGGAACGTGCCGCAAACACACTTTATATTATTTTTAATGTATTAATTGTGAAATAACACAAACAAATAAAAAATTATTTCCGCACGCCGGGTTTGACCGTCAGATTACGAGCTTCGGATTGCGAGTCGAGAGTCTTACCCCTCAACCACAGATGCTGTAATTAATTTATTAATTCACTATGAACGTGAAAACTTCACTAGAAGAGTAAGAAATATTTTTTGTTGTTTGTGTATTTGTTTATTTATTTATTACGCCTAATGGACTTTTACATTCTAGTTTAATAGTTGAGTATCGCAGTTATTATAAATTCTTCAAAATTAAAACAATATAGAAAACAAAATACAATAAAAAAATAAAAAAATCTTACAACAAAAGCGTATAATAAAATAAGATACATTGGTAAAAATGATAAGAAGTCTCCATAGACATATGAATATTAGTAGACCTGCCCTAAGTGATTAAAAGCGTATTATCCCCACTCCCCATACCGGTTCCATTGAGCCGGCTGGGCTCGCATATGGCTTCAAGTGAAATTTGAAAACGTGACGTCATCATTCTTGTGCGAACTATGGTCGAGGCATCATCGGTTCATTTTACGAAATAACACGGCAAAATGTTGACTTTTGATATGAAAACTTGTAAAAATAGATGTGAAAAAGAGAATAAACCCAATTGTCGTATTACATTCCATAAGTAAGCATTATTTTACTTTATTTTAAGCTTATTCACACCGTATTATATGGATCAGTTTTAGAAACATATACTATCACATCACAATGTAGCGATTCTCAAGTGTGCTCATCGTTGTTTACTGGGGTAAGTAAATTATGAGACATTTGTAAAAGTGTCTTAACTAAATACTCTGAAACTAACTACGACTCTGAAATAGAAGCTGCCTTACTTTGCCGAATTTGGACTTCGCAAATTAGTTCATAACGTGGCGAGTAATTTGCGCTCCCATGTAAAAATGTCTATTCATTCAAACGCAGATTTTACTTTTAAGAAGTAAATGGTGATATTATAATGCGAGATGCCTATTTACTGTCAGATTGATTTATTGACGAATCACAGTCAGCCTTACTCCCCTCGTTCTTCAACAGTTGATTTTACCCCTCGCCCTTATCTTCTCGTCTATTAATTCCTATGTCTGTGGAAGTCTCACATAAGTAGATATTCAAAATAAACAAAAGATTGCAAAATTTATAGATGTCTATTTGTCTCGAAATTTAAAAGAATTAAAATAAACAATATTTATATTGATTATTTTTAAGGTGAAATATATCTCCCAGATCAGAATAAATTATGTAATCATGGGGTTATATAATATAAGGGGCATAATAACGGCCTAAATGTGCCTAAATTATTGAAGTCTTTTGAAACTCTCAAAACAAATCCAAGAGTCTTAAGGGCCTTATATACGGAAGACGTAAAAATTAAATCGACATTCAAAACGCCATGTAACAAACAAATAATATACATTCGGACGCCAGAATAAATTATTCAGTATGGACGTGAAAACTTTATTAGAATAGTCATCAGCAATATACGGAAGACGTAAGAATTACATTAAAGTGAAGGGACGTGAAACCTATATTAAAAGGAAACTTCAATATACAAAAAATATACACCCGGACGTGAGTATGTACGTGACGCTAGAAATGTATGAAAGTGTAATAAACATCAAAACCTGCATTATTATGAATATTAAAAAATATGATATTAGCGATTATTGTGAGTAAAACATAGTGCAATATTCACAAAAACAATCTAAAAAAAAGAACTAGAAGTGCTGGACGCCCAAAGATGGATTTACGCACGGACGCAATAAATGTTGTGGGACCTATATATATATATTAACTCATCTTTATGTTTATACATATTATATTGTGTAAATATTTTTTTAATCATTGTATTGAGTACAGGATTTCAATGTTAACTTTTTTTTTTAAACATTTATTATGGAAGTTTATGTTGTACAAGCTCATAAGACCTGTTTATTATTTACACAATTCTTATTTGGAACTCTTCAACTTGAAATATATTTTACTGATTATCCACCTACCTATAAGCAGTTACTTGAGATAGATAAGGTAATACAAGTATATATATTTTTTTTTATAAATAAGTTCCCAATTAGTAGTACATGTACCCCCAGGGATTAGTGAGGTTGCTTGAAGGAGTACACGCAAGCAAACATTAAAATTCTAGTAAGTACCTAAGCTAACCTACAATGTTTTATATAGTAGCTAAAATAAAATAAAAGTTATTCCAGAATTCTGCACTGAAATAAATCCTAACTTCTAGTATTATGTAGTGGAATCCGAAAGCTTATCAATGCAAGCAATTCTGGACTATATGGCAATTCAAATGCATCATTTAGAATTTTATATAGAAGGACTTGGCCAGTTAAAAAAAAAATTAAGCATATTCAGATCATTATTTAAAAGAGTTTAGTACTCTTATTCAGTTAAAAGAGTGTAGTTCATTAAAATTAGAAAGTGTAAAAATTTATTTTGTATTCTTCAATAGATTGTACTTACATAACTATTGTAATGTACCAGACTGGAGAATTGTATTCAGTTGACTTCTAACAAAGACAAAATGTAACAGTTTACAATACATACTCAATATTGTTGAATTTTCTAGATTACCCAGTTATAAATCCCAACATATGTAAGCCTCTTTAATCACCATCACAGGGGAAGAACCAGGTAGATAAAATTAATAAAAATTTGTAATGTTTTATAACATTTATTAACAACATCAACACATTGTATAAATTTTAACATTCAGTATAAGAATTAGATAGAAAATAGAAAACCTATCTAAAACGAAAAGCATTTGTTTATAAAATTTATCACATAATTTCATAAAAGTTATCTACATTATAAATATATCATAAAACACAAATGTATTTATAAATCAATAACAAAAATAATGTATCATACGTTTATCATTGAGGAAATGCTTCATTGTTTCACATCCGATGGCCAAGTTTTTTGAGAGGAACGGTTGCATGGCCTTTTTCATACAAAACGTAAATTTAGATTTGAGGCCAAAATACTTAACCAAACTGAATAATTTTTTTTTTATCATTCCTCTTAAGTCGGTCAAGTAACATGATGATCAAAAACATAACAAGACGCCATGTTTCATTAAGCATAAGAAATACAAACATTTTGAAGAGAGAGTTCAGAGTGTTTGCCAACTTCAACATGAAGATGACCCTTTATAGCGACGAAAGGGACTTGACTAGCGACAGTGGTAAGCAGAGGCTTTTTCTTCTTAGATTTTTCACAAAAGAAAGCTTTTGATTTGTATTTTCAATGGAAAAGCTGCCTTTCAGCAGGCAAATAAAATATTTTTTCAGACCATACACAAAAACGGAATTTCAAAAATATATTTTTGATTTATATAATTGAAATTAGAAAAAGTCACAGCACCCCCTTGAATAGTGCATAAATAATAATGTTCAAAATATAGCTTATTCGTATTATTAATTTTTTATCACCTTGATTAGGAGAATTACCGAAGTACGAAAAACACACTGATAGAGAAAAAAGTAATTTCATTGATACAGTATTATTCTAATGCCGGGTTCCCACCTCATCTATTTTAAAGTTGAAGTGGATTCAACTTCTATTTCTATCAGTTACTCCATCCTACAGAAAGCCTGTTCTCATTAATTTACGAAATAGATCATAGAATTAATCAGGTGGGAACAAAGCTTATTATTTACAATGAAGTAGCTTTGATTGAAATTAGCATATTCCGAGTTGAGTGGGTAAACCTTAACAAAAGAGTTTTATAAACTCACTAGCTATATAATATTTTTATTAGGAATATCAAATTATTAATACTAGATGACAAGCAGAACAAAGAATTCAACATTTTGGTTAGGTAAAATTATACTTACTGTACATATATCCGAATGTACATAATAATTAAACATTTGTGTCATTTAGTCTACAAATTTAACATCAAACCGAAAAGAATTGCATTATTATATTTGTTAAAAAATAGAGTTTAGTGTAGCTTTGCATAGATGTCGCTATATGTAGATACTTGAGCTGATGTTTATGTTAGGATAGTTTTTCATAGATGTCGCCATAGATTCTTCCCTGTTAAAAGTTAATAAATAGGTTGATTTATCATTTTTACGTCTCTTCTGCAATAAACATTTCTGGCGAAATAAGTGGGTTTATATTTCTACCTTGACCACCAAAATTATACATTGGACCTTCGTGCCGCATCCGTATTATCGATTGAATCGCGGATGATAAAAGAACCAGCAAACATCTTCAACATCCAACATCAGAGGGGATCTTCAGAAAAACGGGCAAGTGACCATATCCCATATACCTACCTTATTTTCCCAGGCAGGAGAGCATGATTTATTACACAGCCGTATTTCTTTGTTTGTTTTAAAATTGAATCGGGCTGATTGTTACCAAGTGTTGTTTGAATTGATTTCATACCCATCATCGAAATTGTAGTAAGCAATAATAATTGTTACAACAATATAAAAAGAAGTTAGAATACAAAGCAAGTATTTTAAATTTCTTAAAAGATTTATTACGAGCGGTTATATTTGAAAATCCGTTAGTTTAAATTTCGAAAGTTACCGCGAGTCGGTAAAAACACCAACCCAGCCGCGAAGCAAGCTGACGCATGCGCGGTGGAGATTGTGGAGAGAATAACAATAGTGTCAAATTGTTTTCTTTTTGACAGCCATCGAGCTGTTGCATTTATAAAATTCAGATAAAATTCATTGTTTATCGGTTAATTAGTAAAGTTCTGTGATCAAGGACAGTGCACGTGTAGTGATTGATTACAAGTGATTATCATTTGACAATACGTTCTGTGAATACCTCCTTTCTTGATATTTAAAAATGGATCTCAAAACTTTGATTAACCAGCGTGGAATTTGCAAGGCGAAATTAACTAGGTTCAATGAATATATAAACGGTGATAATTTGTCGCAATCTGAAATTGAAGTCAGATTGAAGAAACTTGAACCAATTTTAGACACCTTCGACTCATTACAAGATAACATAGAAGCAATTTCGCCGGAAGAATTAACCAAAACAGAAAGGCAAGCATTTGAAAATTTATATTATAATATTGTTGCTAAGGCTAAAGATAAATTGTTAAATAAAGTTCAGAATACAACATCACATAACATACGTTTGCCTATACTTGAGTTGCCAAAATTTAATGGGAGTTACGAAAAATGGTTGAATTTTCGGGATACTTTTGTTGCTTTAGTTGAAAATAATCCATCTTTAGAAGTTATTCAAAAATTGTATTATCTGCGATCATGCCTCGAAGGTGACGCAGCTAAATTATTAACCTCACTTCCAAATAACCAGGAGAACTATCATACTGCATGGGAGATGTTAACTTCTCGCTATCAAAATATAAAAATTATTATACATAAGCACGTTGAAGCATTATTCAAATTGCCTGAAATAAAATTTGAAAATTCCGTAGCATTAAGGAATCTTATCGATGAATCCGAATTACATTTAAAATCGTTAAATAAGTTAAATATACCCACGGAAAATTGGGATATCATGTTAATATATTTATTGTCGCGAAAACTAGATAGTGAAACTCGACATCATTGGGAAGTATTTGCCACAAAAGAGAATCTACCCACATATAAAGAGTTTATAAAATATTTATCAGATCGAGTTCAGATTTTAGAATTTGCTGGGATTACTGAAGGAAAATTTAATCAAAATAAAACTTTTCCTTTCAAATACCGAAAAGAAGCTATGATTTCTTTAACGCCTCAAATGACAAAATGTATTATTTGCAAGGGCGATCATAAGGTTTATAATTGTAAAAAATTTTTAATATTAAATACTAAGGATAGAATTATAAAGATACGTCAAGTAAATGCGTGTTTGAAATGTTTGTGCTTGGGTCATAAGCTAAAAGAATGTAAAAGTAAATACAATTGTCGTATATGCGAAAATAACTCGCACAATACTTTGTTGCATTTAAAAAAGGAAACAGATAATTCGAAGTCTCAGGATAGGGATTCACCATCAACATCAAATAATGAACCTTTAGTTACAAATCACTCTACGAAAATATCTAATAGTTTTGTTTTGTTATCTACCGCCGTTATTAAAGTTTTGAATAATAACGGAAATTTGATTAAGGCTAGAGTTTTATTGGATAGTGGTTCTCAGTCCAATTTTATAACAGAAGAATTTGCAACAAGGTTGCAATTAAAACCCAAAAGGGCAAACATACCGATTACCGGAATCCAAAACAAAATATTGAATATTAAAAATAGCATAAATTTAAGAATTTTCTCGAACTATTCACCGTATGAAAGAGACATAGAATGTCTCGTTTTGAAAGAGGTAACAAGTCATCTGCCGCAAATTTCTTTTCAGAGAAAGGATGCCAACATACCTGATGGTCTTCAGTTAGCGGATCCTGCCTTCTATGAAACAAGCTCCATAGATATGCTACTAGGAGCGGAAACCTTTTGGGAAATTATGAAGCAAGATCAACTTCGAAATGGAGACTCAGGACCCATATTACAGAGAACTGAATTCGGATGGCTGGTGTCAGGACCCATCGTCACAACAAAAATAAAAAGGCCAGTAAAATCTTGTCAACTATCATTAAATATAATCCATAAACAGATTGAAAACTTCTGGAAATTAGAAGAATTCCAACCGGTGAAGCACCGGAGCCATGAGGAGCGAGCGTGCGAGGAGATTTTCAAGGACACGTATAAAAGGAATGACAATGGTCGTTTCATGGTAAGCTTACCACAGCGCCCCTGTGTTAAGCAGTTGGGAGAAACGCTGCCTATGGCGGAAAAAAGACTTTGCAATTTGCAAAGGAAATTTTCTTCAAATCCTGACCTGATGAAAAAATATAAAGAATTCATGCAGGAATATATAAACTTGGGTCACATGACCCGGTGCGAAGCACCTTCTAATGAAGATTGTTATTTTTATTTGCCACATCATGCAGTATTGAAAGAATCAAGCACTACCACTAAGACTCGAGTGGTATTTGACGGTTCAGCAAAATCATCCAATGGTATATCGTTAAACGATGCTCTCATGATAGGACCTGTTTTACAGAAAGATTTAGCCGCACAATTGATATGTTTCAGAAAACACCAGTACGCGATAACAGCCGACATTGAGAAAATGTACAGGCAAATATTGGTGCGACCCGAAGACAGAGATCTACAGCGAATAGTATGGAAAAATTTCCCGGAGGAGGAAATTCAGCATTATCGACTTAACACCGTTACCTACGGTCTGGGGCCGTCATCATTTTTGGCAACTAGATGCCTCCAGCAGCTGGGAAATGAAAATATATCATCAAACCACAAGGTCAGTCAGATTATAAAGAATAATTTTTATGTGGATGATTTAATTACTGGAGATGAAACTGAAGAAAACTGTTTAATAATTAAAGAACAACTAATATCTATCATGGCATCCGCGGGAATGAACTTAAGGAAATGGCGGTCGAATTTGCCCTCATTATGTTCGAAGGAAAAAAGCATGTCAGATATGATTATTAGTACAGATTCAAATGACAACAAAATATTAGGCCTGTCTTGGAACAATCAGCAGGATAATTTCTTATACACAGTGAAGTTATTAAAAAATCCAATTAATAGTAAACGACAAATGCTGTCATGCATTGCGTCCATATTTGACCCGTTAGGATTAATAGGTCCTGTTACTGTTATTGCTAAATTATTGATGCAAAAATTGTGGCAGGCAAAGGTTCAATGGGATGAGCCTATTCCATATGATATGTTGAAGACATGGGAAGCATATGTGAATGAACTGCCTCAATTAAATTATTTAAGAATAGGTAGAAAGATAATATGTCAAGATCATGTAAATTTACAGCTGCATGGATTTTGTGACGCCTCAGAAAAGGCATATTCGTCCTGTGTTTATATGGTGTCTACTGACAAATTGGGTAAGAAGTACTCCAATTTGATAATGTCCAAATCACGGGTAGCGCCTTTGAAAAGTGTTTCTCTACCCAAGTTAGAATTATGTGGAGCCGTATTACTGACAAGACTAGTGAATTACATTAAAGATGCTCTATGTACTCCGGATATACCTACTACATACTGGTGTGATTCCCAAATAGTACTGTGCTGGATCAGGGATCAGCCAGTAAGATGGAACACTTTCGTTGCTAATAGAGTGGCGGAAATCCAGGAAACCAGTCAGCCGGAGCAATGGAACCATGTACGGTCGGAAGACAATGCAGCAGACGTGCTTTCCAGAGGAATCTGCGTTTCACAGTTATTAATTTCCAGCATTTGGTGGCATGGTCCAGATTGGCTGACGTTGGATTCAGCGTGCTGGCCAAATTCCAACTCATTTTGTATTGATCCACCAGAGATCAAAACAAGCTCGGCGCTGTTGTCTGCTGTGAAACAGGACTGGGACATTTTTGATAGATATTCCAATTTTTCCAAATTACAGAGAGTAACAGCATACATTAATAGATTTATTTTTAATTGTAGAAACCCTTCGCAGCGCCGCTATAGTAAATTGACAGTTAGTGAGTTGGAAAATTCAGTAAACAAATTAATATCTCGGGCGCAATCATACTGTTTCAGAGACGAAATTCGAGCTTTAAATAATGGAGGTAATATACCTAGGAATAGTGCACTAAAGTCATTAGATCCTTTTATTGAAAGGGATCTAATTCGTGTGGGGGGAAGGCTCTCCAAAGGTAAAATGGTAACCGAAGGCCAGCAGCACCCAATTTTGTTACCTTCGCATCATAAATTAACAGAGCTAATTGTAAAACACTATCATTACTTGAACTTACACTCGGGAACGCAGTCATTATTGGCGTTGATTAGAATGAAATTTTGGCCGATTAAGGGAAGGAATGTTGTAAAAAAGATAATAAAAAAATGTATAATTTGTTATAGATGTAATCCCAAATCCGAACAGCAGTTGATGGCCGACCTACCAGCTGAAAGAATAACTGAATGTAGGCCATTTCAGATAACAGGAGTGGACTACTGTGGACCAATATTAATAAAGTCGGGTATTCACAGAAAATCACATAGCGTTAAATCATATATTTGCTTGTTCGTATGCATGGTCACTAAAGCCGTGCACTTAGAAGCTGTGCTGTCCTTGAGCGCAGAGAGTTTTTTAAACTCTTTGAAAAGGTTTATCTCGCGTCGTGGTAGACCAAGCAAAATGTTCTCGGACAATGCAACCAATTTTAAAGCGGCTAATAATGAACTAAGAGAAATTTATAATTTTTTAAATATGTCTAATGATAAAATTGATAATTATTTATCCACATTAGGAATACAATGGCAATTTATACCAGCTCGTGCGCCGAACTTTGGGGGGCTCTGGGAGGCTGGGATAAAGTCAGTTAAGCATCACTTAAAAAGAATAACCAGTATCGCTTCATTAACTTATGAAGAGATTAATACGGTGTTGTGTCAAATTGAATCTTGCTTAAACTCCAGGCCACTGTCTCCCTTATCAAATGATCCTTATGACCTTAATCCCTTGACTCCTGGTCACTTTCTAATAGGAACTAGTTTGGCGGCGATTCCAGAACAAAATTTGGAACATATCACATTCAATCGATTAAACAATTACCAAAAACTAATCCAGATTGTACAATTTTTTTGGTCGAGGTGGCGGAAGGAGTACTTAGCAGAACTTCAAACCAGAAGCAAATGGACCAATAGGAATCAAAGGCAGATGCGGTCTGGCGACATGGTCGTAATAAAGGAGGACAACGTCCCTTCTTGCTACTGGAGACTGGGACGTGTGAGCGCCGTTCATCCTGGCGCTGATGGAAGAGTTCGCGTGGCGACCATCATCACGTCGAAAGGCATCATCCAGAGGGCCATTTCCAAGATCTGTCTGTTGCCAATAGATGACAACGAGGAGCTGAAAATGTCGACACCCCCACCCAACGGACCAGACGCTGAGTAAGCGCAAAATAAAAAAAAAAGGTTTTGTGCAAAACAATATAAAAAGTTTCGTGATAAGAACATTATAAAATTTTTGTGTATTATCATAAATAGAAAATAATAATAATAAATTAAAAGAAGAAAAGGAAGAAATAATAATAAATAAAAGGTAAAAACAATGCATAAAAAAGTGGATAACAATAAAACTTGCGAGTTTGATAAAAAATGTACAAAATAAAAAAAGGATTGTAGATCCGTATATACCAAGAAAAAAATGAACGCTTATAAACCGAGATAGCCTGCTGGCTATATGTAATTTCAAACTACACAAATACATCTGAAGAAACTAATTATAAATGTGGTAATGAACTATAGAAAAACACAAACCCTTAAGAAGGATGACCAGGAAACCAGCGCTCCATGTTGTGTTGTCTATATTATTTGTCTTATGTTTGATTATTGTTATGATTTCTGTTAGAACAAGGTTATTGGAATTATCTTAGTTGTTAAATTATAGTATAGAATAGCTTAGTGAATTGCATGAATTTGATTTGAACGAAAGTAATAATTTTAATCTCATAATTAATTTGTATAATTTTAGTTAGTTTGAAATTGTCATTTCGTTTTTTAGAGTAGTCTTATGTTTAAACTTATGCTTAGAAATAGGTTACCTATTATTTCAAATATTCATTGTTAATCAATTTTTAGTATTAACAATTATAGTTAATAATTACTATTTTTCTTTCTTCCAAATTAATTTTGGCATATATGTAGATATTTAGCTGCTTAATTTTTATTCTTATGTTTTGGGGTTTGTTTCAGAAAAAATGACCTCCAATCCTTTTTTCGGGGGGAGTTTATGTTAAAAAATAGAGTTTAGTGTAGCTTTGCATAGATGTCGCTATATGTAGATACTTGAGCTGATGTTTATGTTAGGATAGTTTTTCATAGATGTCGCCATAGATTCTTCCCTGTTAAAAGTTAATAAATAGGTTGATTTATCATTTTTATGTCTCTTCTGCAATAAACATTTCTGGCGAAATAAGTGGGTTTATATTTCTACCTTGATCCAAAATTATACATTGGTCCTTCGAGCCGGATCCGTATTATCGATTGAATCGCGGATGATAAAAGAACCAGCAAACATCTTCAACATCCAACATCAGAGGGGATCTTCAGAAAAACGGGCAAGTGACCATATCCCATATACCTACCTTATTTTCCCAGGCAGGAGAGCATGATTTATTACACAGCCGTATTTCTTTGTTTGTTTTAAAATTGAATCGGGCTGATTGTTACCAAGTGTTGTTTGAATTGATTTCATACCCATCATCGAAATTGTAGTAAGCAATAATAATTGTTACAACAATATAAAAAGAAGTTAGAATACAAAGCAAGTATTTTAAATTTCTTAAAAGATTTATTACGAGCGGTTATATTTGAAAATCCGTTAGTTTAAATTTCGAAAGTTACCGCGAGTCGGTAAAAACACCAACCCAGCCGCGAAGCAAGCTGACGCATGCGCGGTGGAGATTGTGGAGAGAATAACAATAGTGTCAAATTGTTTTCTTTTTGACAGCCATCGAGCTGTTGCATTTATAAAATTCAGATAAAATTCATTGTTTATCGGTTAATTAGTAAAGTTCTGTGATCAAGGACAGTGCACGTGTAGTGATTGATTACAAGTGATTATCATTTGACAATACGTTCTGTGAATACCTCCTTTCTTGATATTTAAAAATGGATCTCAAAACTTTGATTAACCAGCGTGGAATTTGCAAGGCGAAATTAACTAGGTTCAATGAATATATAAACGGTGATAATTTGTCGCAATCTGAAATTGAAGTCAGATTGAAGAAACTTGAACCAATTTTAGACACCTTCGACTCATTACAAGATAACATAGAAGCAATTTCGCCGGAAGAATTAACCAAAACAGAAAGGCAAGCATTTGAAAATTTATATTATAATATTGTTGCTAAGGCTAAAGATAAATTGTTAAATAAAGTTCAGAATACAACATCACATAACATACGTTTGCCTATACTTGAGTTGCCAAAATTTAATGGGAGTTACGAAAAATGGTTGAATTTTCGGGATACTTTTGTTGCTTTAGTTGAAAATAATCCATCTTTAGAAGTTATTCAAAAATTGTATTATCTGCGATCATGCCTCGAAGGTGACGCAGCTAAATTATTAACCTCACTTCCAAATAACCAGGAGAACTATCATACTGCATGGGAGATGTTAACTTCTCGCTATCAAAATATAAAAATTATTATACATAAGCACGTTGAAGCATTATTCAAATTGCCTGAAATAAAATTTGAAAATTCCGTAGCATTAAGGAATCTTATCGATGAATCCGAATTACATTTAAAATCGTTAAATAAGTTAAATATACCCACGGAAAATTGGGATATCATGTTAATATATTTATTGTCGCGAAAACTAGATAGTGAAACTCGACATCATTGGGAAGTATTTGCCACAAAAGAGAATCTACCCACATATAAAGAGTTTATAAAATATTTATCAGATCGAGTTCAGATTTTAGAATTTGCTGGGATTACTGAAGGAAAATTTAATCAAAATAAAACTTTTCCTTTCAAATACCGAAAAGAAGCTATGATTTCTTTAACGCCTCAAATGACAAAATGTATTATTTGCAAGGGCGATCATAAGGTTTATAATTGTAAAAAATTTTTAATATTAAATACTAAGGATAGAATTATAAAGATACGTCAAGTAAATGCGTGTTTGAAATGTTTGTGCTTGGGTCATAAGCTAAAAGAATGTAAAAGTAAATACAATTGTCGTATATGCGAAAATAACTCGCACAATACTTTGTTGCATTTAAAAAAGGAAACAGATAATTCGAAGTCTCAGGATAGGGATTCACCATCAACATCAAATAATGAACCTTTAGTTACAAATCACTCTACGAAAATATCTAATAGTTTTGTTTTGTTATCTACCGCCGTTATTAAAGTTTTGAATAATAACGGAAATTTGATTAAGGCTAGAGTTTTATTGGATAGTGGTTCTCAGTCCAATTTTATAACAGAAGAATTTGCAACAAGGTTGCAATTAAAACCCAAAAGGGCAAACATACCGATTACCGGAATCCAAAACAAAATATTGAATATTAAAAATAGCATAAATTTAAGAATTTTCTCGAACTATTCACCGTATGAAAGAGACATAGAATGTCTCGTTTTGAAAGAGGTAACAAGTCATCTGCCGCAAATTTCTTTTCAGAGAAAGGATGCCAACATACCTGATGGTCTTCAGTTAGCGGATCCTGCCTTCTATGAAACAAGCTCCATAGATATGCTACTAGGAGCGGAAACCTTTTGGGAAATTATGAAGCAAGATCAACTTCGAAATGGAGACTCAGGACCCATATTACAGAGAACTGAATTCGGATGGCTGGTGTCAGGACCCATCGTCACAACAAAAATAAAAAGGCCAGTAAAATCTTGTCAACTATCATTAAATATAATCCATAAACAGATTGAAAACTTCTGGAAATTAGAAGAATTCCAACCGGTGAAGCACCGGAGCCATGAGGAGCGAGCGTGCGAGGAGATTTTCAAGGACACGTATAAAAGGAATGACAATGGTCGTTTCATGGTAAGCTTACCACAGCGCCCCTGTGTTAAGCAGTTGGGAGAAACGCTGCCTATGGCGGAAAAAAGACTTTGCAATTTGCAAAGGAAATTTTCTTCAAATCCTGACCTGATGAAAAAATATAAAGAATTCATGCAGGAATATATAAACTTGGGTCACATGACCCGGTGCGAAGCACCTTCTAATGAAGATTGTTATTTTTATTTGCCACATCATGCAGTATTGAAAGAATCAAGCACTACCACTAAGACTCGAGTGGTATTTGACGGTTCAGCAAAATCATCCAATGGTATATCGTTAAACGATGCTCTCATGATAGGACCTGTTTTACAGAAAGATTTAGCCGCACAATTGATATGTTTCAGAAAACACCAGTACGCGATAACAGCCGACATTGAGAAAATGTACAGGCAAATATTGGTGCGACCCGAAGACAGAGATCTACAGCGAATAGTATGGAAAAATTTCCCGGAGGAGGAAATTCAGCATTATCGACTTAACACCGTTACCTACGGTCTGGGGCCGTCATCATTTTTGGCAACTAGATGCCTCCAGCAGCTGGGAAATGAAAATATATCATCAAACCACAAGGTCAGTCAGATTATAAAGAATAATTTTTATGTGGATGATTTAATTACTGGAGATGAAACTGAAGAAAACTGTTTAATAATTAAAGAACAACTAATATCTATCATGGCATCCGCGGGAATGAACTTAAGGAAATGGCGGTCGAATTTGCCCTCATTATGTTCGAAGGAAAAAAGCATGTCAGATATGATTATTAGTACAGATTCAAATGACAACAAAATATTAGGCCTGTCTTGGAACAATCAGCAGGATAATTTCTTATACACAGTGAAGTTATTAAAAAATCCAATTAATAGTAAACGACAAATGCTGTCATGCATTGCGTCCATATTTGACCCGTTAGGATTAATAGGTCCTGTTACTGTTATTGCTAAATTATTGATGCAAAAATTGTGGCAGGCAAAGGTTCAATGGGATGAGCCTATTCCATATGATATGTTGACGACATGGGAAGCATATGTGAATGAACTGCCTCAATTAAATTATTTAAGAATAGGTAGAAAGATAATATGTCAAGATCATGTAAATTTACAGCTGCATGGATTTTGTGACGCCTCAGAAAAGGCATATTCGTCCTGTGTTTATATGGTGTCTACTGACAAATTGGGTAAGAAGTACTCCAATTTGATAATGTCCAAATCACGGGTAGCGCCTTTGAAAAGTGTTTCTCTACCCAAGTTAGAATTATGTGGAGCCGTATTACTGACAAGACTAGTGAATTACATTAAAGATGCTCTATGTACTCCGGATATACCTACTACATACTGGTGTGATTCCCAAATAGTACTGTGCTGGATCAGGGATCAGCCAGTAAGATGGAACACTTTCGTTGCTAATAGAGTGGCGGAAATCCAGGAAACCAGTCAGCCGGAGCAATGGAACCATGTACGGTCGGAAGACAATGCAGCAGACGTGCTTTCCAGAGGAATCTGCGTTTCACAGTTATTAATTTCCAGCATTTGGTGGCATGGTCCAGATTGGCTGACGTTGGATTCAGCGTGCTGGCCAAATTCCAACTCATTTTGTATTGATCCACCAGAGATCAAAACAAGCTCGGCGCTGTTGTCTGCTGTGAAACAGGACTGGGACATTTTTGATAGATATTCCAATTTTTCCAAATTACAGAGAGTAACAGCATACATTAATAGATTTATTTTTAATTGTAGAAACCCTTCGCAGCGCCGCTATAGTAAATTGACAGTTAGTGAGTTGGAAAATTCAGTAAACAAATTAATATCTCGGGCGCAATCATACTGTTTCAGAGACGAAATTCGAGCTTTAAATAATGGAGGTAATATACCTAGGAATAGTGCACTAAAGTCATTAGATCCTTTTATTGAAAGGGATCTAATTCGTGTGGGGGGAAGGCTCTCCAAAGGTAAAATGGTAACCGAAGGCCAGCAGCACCCAATTTTGTTACCTTCGCATCATAAATTAACAGAGCTAATTGTAAAACACTATCATTACTTGAACTTACACTCGGGAACGCAGTCATTATTGGCGTTGATTAGAATGAAATTTTGGCCGATTAAGGGAAGGAATGTTGTAAAAAAGATAATAAAAAAATGTATAATTTGTTATAGATGTAATCCCAAATCCGAACAGCAGTTGATGGCCGACCTACCAGCTGAAAGAATAACTGAATGTAGGCCATTTCAGATAACAGGAGTGGACTACTGTGGACCAATATTAATAAAGTCGGGTATTCACAGAAAATCACATAGCGTTAAATCATATATTTGCTTGTTCGTATGCATGGTCACTAAAGCCGTGCACTTAGAAGCTGTGCTGTCCTTGAGCGCAGAGAGTTTTTTAAACTCTTTGAAAAGGTTTATCTCGCGTCGTGGTAGACCAAGCAAAATGTTCTCGGACAATGCAACCAATTTTAAAGCGGCTAATAATGAACTAAGAGAAATTTATAATTTTTTAAATATGTCTAATGATAAAATTGATAATTATTTATCCACATTAGGAATACAATGGCAATTTATACCAGCTCGTGCGCCGAACTTTGGGGGGCTCTGGGAGGCTGGGATAAAGTCAGTTAAGCATCACTTAAAAAGAATAACCAGTATCGCTTCATTAACTTATGAAGAGATTAATACGGTGTTGTGTCAAATTGAATCTTGCTTAAACTCCAGGCCACTGTCTCCCTTATCAAATGATCCTTATGACCTTAATCCCTTGACTCCTGGTCACTTTCTAATAGGAACTAGTTTGGCGGCGATTCCAGAACAAAATTTGGAACATATCACATTCAATCGATTAAACAATTACCAAAAACTAATCCAGATTGTACAATTTTTTTGGTCGAGGTGGCGGAAGGAGTACTTAGCAGAACTTCAAACCAGAAGCAAATGGACCAATAGGAATCAAAGGCAGATGCGGTCTGGCGACATGGTCGTAATAAAGGAGGACAACGTCCCTTCTTGCTACTGGAGACTGGGACGTGTGAGCGCCGTTCATCCTGGCGCTGATGGAAGAGTTCGCGTGGCGACCATCATCACGTCGAAAGGCATCATCCAGAGGGCCATTTCCAAGATCTGTCTGTTGCCAATAGATGACAACGAGGAGCTGAAAATGTCGACACCCCCACCCAACGGACCAGACGCTGAGTAAGCGCAAAATAAAAAAAAAAGGTTTTGTGCAAAACAATATAAAAAGTTTCGTGATAAGAACATTATAAAATTTTTGTGTATTATCATAAATAGAAAATAATAATAATAAATTAAAAGAAGAAAAGGAAGAAATAATAATAAATAAAAGGTAAAAACAATGCATAAAAAAGTGGATAACAATAAAACTTGCGAGTTTGATAAAAAATGTACAAAATAAAAAAAGGATTGTAGATCCGTATATACCAAGAAAAAAATGAACGCTTATAAACCGAGATAGCCTGCTGGCTATATGTAATTTCAAACTACACAAATACATCTGAAGAAACTAATTATAAATGTGGTAATGAACTATAGAAAAACACAAACCCTTAAGAAGGATGACCAGGAAACCAGCGCTCCATGTTGTGTTGTCTATATTATTTGTCTTATGTTTGATTATTGTTATGATTTCTGTTAGAACAAGGTTATTGGAATTATCTTAGTTGTTAAATTATAGTATAGAATAGCTTAGTGAATTGCATGAATTTGATTTGAACGAAAGTAATAATTTTAATCTCATAATTAATTTGTATAATTTTAGTTAGTTTGAAATTGTCATTTCGTTTTTTAGAGTAGTCTTATGTTTAAACTTATGCTTAGAAATAGGTTACCTATTATTTCAAATATTCATTGTTAATCAATTTTTAGTATTAACAATTATAGTTAATAATTACTATTTTTCTTTCTTCCAAATTAATTTTGGCATATATGTAGATATTTAGCTGCTTAATTTTTATTCTTATGTTTTGGGGTTTGTTTCAGAAAAAATGACCTCCAATCCTTTTTTCGGGGGGAGTTTATGTTAAAAAATAGAGTTTAGTGTAGCTTTGCATAGATGTCGCTATATGTAGATACTTGAGCTGATGTTTATGTTAGGATAGTTTTTCATAGATGTCGCCATAGATTCTTCCCTGTTAAAAGTTAATAAATAGGTTGATTTATCATTTTTATGTCTCTTCTGCAATAAACATTTCTGGCGAAATAAGTGGGTTTATATTTCTACCTTGATCCAAAATTATACAATATTTCTAATACAATATAAACCACTCACAGCCATACTTTTCCAAAAGGAAAATCAAAAATCTATCTACGCACCAAAAATGCTTAAACGGATGACAACAAGTAATACATATACATAATTTAACACTTCAATTACAAAAATGTAAAGTATAAAGATCTGGCTTACAGCAGGTAGCAGGAACAGTGTCACCAACACTGTTCCACATAAATGTGTGGCGTCACAATGATCTCCTGCCAAACACTTACAGCTATCGATATTGTATACATGCATACGGGTATGTAAATTTTATAACAAATTAATATTTAAAATATTTTTCAATAAGTACCGACTACTTAAATATGAAAATAAACATTTCATATAAAATCTAATAAATGCAATACATTTTTCACGAAAAGAATTTGTCGTGTGTGAGAGTTACATATTTTGAAAATACTCATTATTTTCCCTTTTTTCCAAACATCCTAAACCCCACTTAGAAATTAAACATTTCATATATTTTCCTTACTATGTACATTATTTTGTTAATCAAATAATATATAATAATAAAATAACTAAAACACTTTGTTTTGACCACGATAATCTTTATTTTTTATATAAAGTCAACATGTTTCGAGAACGATGTTCTCTTCATCAGGACAAGTAATGTACTAAAAACTAAATTGTCAAGTATATAGAGACAGGTGTGGGTAGAAAAGGAAATAGGGCGGGGGGGGTTTAGGGGAGGGAAGAGAGGTGGAAAGGGGAGGTGCTTAGAACATCAAAGACAAAAATTACCACTGTAATTTTTGTCTTTGATGTTCTAAGCACCTCCCCTTTCCACCTCTCTTCCCTCCCCTAAACCCCCCCCCCCCCCTATTTCCTTTTCTACCCACACCTGTCTCTATATACTTGACAATTTAGTTTTTAGTACATTACTTGTCCTGATGAAGAGAACATCGTTCTCGAAACATGTTGACTTTATATAAAAAATAAAGATTATCGTGGTCAAAACAAAGTGTTTTAATTATTTTATTAATAAAATGGTGCCACAAAGTGAATTTGAAAAAAAAAAATTTGAAGAAGTAATATATAATAATTAAACCAGTAAACGCTTGGTGGCAATAGTCATTTTACAAACTACGAACTCCAATTTTACCGTTTGTTTTGTGTTTTAAAAATGGTTTTAGTGGACAATGATGGAGAACTAACAACATTTTAACGGCATTTACAAATCACATGTAACAAGCAATTATAGTTTGATTAAGCAAAATGTCTAGAAAATAATTAAATGTGTAAACATTAACAGCATAAAGTAAGACGTTATTCTCAAATTCACAGTAAGCATTAAAGGCACCTTGCCTCTCGCATACAACTTAGAATAAGTAGTTTAAACCCTATACATTAACAATGCCCTTGTTTGGTTAAGGATTTACACACTGATCATGTTAGCCATCGACTAATAATAGATAACACAAGACACAAGGGAAGGTTTCAGAACTTAAATTGATTAATATACATTCCTAATCAAAAAGAATATTTACAATTTAATAATAACGCTTGATTAAAAATGAAAACTTCAGTAATAATAATGACTCAGATTTGTTTTCTGTTATAGCAGTGATCCCAGAACCACACCACCCCCTTTGCAACAGGATAAATCCACAAACTCTTATGGCCTACATAAAGTTTATAAAAAAGGCTTTGAATTCAGAAAACTATTTGTCGAATATTTGATGAAATATTTTGGTATGAACGGGGGCAGCAGTACAAAAAGTTTTGGTAACACTGTCTGTAAAATACTTGTGCTAATTCATGTGCAACCTGAACCTGGTATTTAATAGTACTTTTTTATATTGGTTTGAATAAACATCTAATTTAATTGGTATTCGCACATAAGAAAATAACTTCTCAATTTCTCAATACTTAACCATAAAATATATTTACACGTTTCTGACACATTCCACAAAGTACCTACCTACTAAAATAATGAACTTTTCAAGTTAATTAACACTCCAATCAATCGCCAGATCAATAGGTTCAACAAGCAAGTTTATGGCACTGTTACTTTTAGGAGTAACTAATAATCCCTTTTCATAGTGATTTAGAACTGTCCAATTAGGTTGGTTGAAAATTAACACTGATGGTGACCGGATGCAGAGATATATTGGGGTGGAGCCCCGCAGCCTCAAGGAGATTATATGGGCCGAGAAAAGGTATCAAACACTCATAGTCTATGTTCAATGGCACATAAAATGATCCCTTCGCATGTAAAGCGAACACTGGTACCCCAGTAGAGGGGAATGCATCATTGGTAAAGTTTTCACAAAACTTATTGTTATCTTTCTTTTCAACTAGCACAAGCCCTTGTTTGTTTTCAAGTTTCGTATCTTCTTTTACTTCAATTTGTTGAGCTGTATTGTTGCACCTGTATATAGAATTTTTTGCTTTGGTTGGCATACTACAGTTGGTTCCAGTTGATGAAGTTTGATAATAGAGGGTTTTCGCATGCCTGTTGTGGTGATCACTGATTTTTCTTCTCTTGTGCATGAATTTGGTGTTATTAAGGAACTGTTCTCTTCTGACGGGAGATGGATTGTCAGGACTCAGGGAGCCCATATTCATAACGCCATCACTCGGACTAGAAGAACTATAATCAGTTGATTGTGATTGTGAAAACCTTTGCTTAATTGTGTTTTTAAATTTATACAAATGAATATTATCTGCATCGGCGACTTCTTGGATACTCAATCCACTGTCACTGGGTTGTGAAGAATCCACTTTCCTAACACTTCGCAGGGAGGGCTCGTGTAACTGCTGGATGGTGTAGGGCTGCCGATACTCGGAAGAGATCACGGGATAGTTGGTATTCAAGATTACATCCTGTGGCAATCTGTAGACATTTCCACTCTCTAAACTCAGGATGTTCCTCATGTACTTGGACCTAGTAGACTCTCCACCCTCCTCTTTGTTATCATGAATCTTCTTCGTAAAGTTATTAGTCATCAAAGATACTGTTTGTGGGGCAAATTTCTTCTGCAGTGGTTCGATGGTATTTCCTTCAGAATTCTCGTCTTGTTGGGAATGTTCAATGTCTGTCATTGAATTATTGTAGGAGTTTGCTTCACTATGTCCTGTAAACGTATTGTAATGGTTGTGCTGCCTATCTTTAGTGTCTGAATCGTGATATATGGACTGATGGGCATTGCTTGTGGTGTGCGGAGCATAATTAACGGAGCTGCCACAGGAACTGCTGTTGCTTCCAGGAGTTGGGTGAAGTTTCATTAAGTAATCACCTGAAAGAATACACACTTCATTAATATTTTAGACGAAAAGCGTCTTCATGAATAGAAGGGTCATGTCGCCAGACTTTATAAGGTTTGTGAAAACTATATTATTTTTACATCCGAGACTGGCTTAAACCAGTCAAAAATACTAATTTCGGCTGTGCGTGTGTCCTGCAAAACTCTGGTTCAATGAACTCAAATTTGGTTTCAATCTAAGCGTCATTTTCAAACTGATTTTATGAAGAATTCTAGGTAATAATTCTAGAGGTAATATAATTTTTTAACAGAAAATTATTTTAATTGTCATATTCTAAATAGGAAATGATTTTTCAAGAATTCAGACTATCCCGTGATTTTTCACAGGTTTGTGCTTGACACAACCGTGTCATTAACTTTTCTTTTGAGGGTTGAAATTTAATTTTATCATTATATTAAGTTTACTTATATGTATGAATTTTTTTAAATGATGTAATTGTAAAGCTGCACATCTTGACACAGGAATGCCCTAGTGAGATGTTCAGATTATATTAAAAAAAAAAAAATGATATTAAATATTTCTCTAAGGATTTATGGAAAGAATCTAAATCGCTCTGAATAAAGAGTAGGAATGAAAAAAAAACAGTATTCCAACAATTAAAATATTATTTTAATAAATTGCTGAGCACTGGGTTCCATTCTGCAGCGCCTTTCTCCAGGACCACGGAAGGTATTCCGCTAGGTTTGAGAACCTGACTTGGAGATTGTTGTTTGCTTGGCTAGTGTTGCCGTGCTATGTAGGTGCTTCCCATATTATATTAAACAAGTCAAGTCATTTACCTGATAATTTATCAAAACGGTGCTCCAGGTGATTCACAAGTTGGACACAGAGAGAGTCTGCAGGGTAGTGAACCTGACTTTCTGTCAAGAATTGCATCACTTCAGATAAGCACTCCTTGTAGCCAAGTCTAAAGTTGTTTTTCAATTTTAATTCTTGTGATTCTGTATCTGGAGGGAAAAATATAGTTGATTAATATTTTTTTAATAAATAGGACACTAGAAATAATATAAAAAAAAACAAATATGCCATTATAGTTAGCAGAAGGATAGAACTTTATGCTGACGATGATGAGGTAAGAGTTTTACAAATATCAATAATAACAGTGATTTTCTGGCACAACTAGTTGTATTGTCGAGTGAGTCGTTCAAATCTGTATCTGAATTCACCATGGGGAGAGCGACTCGCTCTCTGAATACGGTAGAAGACAAATTCAGGACATTCTTTGAAATCCACAGTGAGTTTACAAGATTTTCGGCATTACATATAAAATATTACAATCATACTATTACAACAAATTAGGTATTTAATGTTATATAACCTTTAATTTTATGTAAAAGAATTAAAATTAAAATATAAAAATAGCTTCATCCAGACTCGGAGAGGAGTACGACGAATGATATAATGTACCAGCGAGCAAGTACATCCTTCCCCAAATATAAAACGAATGGGAAAGTTTATTGAGGACAAGTCAAGAATCAAAGTCTGGCTGAAAGAGGTCAATGAAAAAACTTTAAAAACTACATAGAAGACGACCTAATTAAATAACTTTAGTCTGCCTCAGCACAGAACCTCCTAACGGGGAGACCTAAAAATACCATTGTTGTACATTTATACAATCTACACCATAACATTTTGTAAGTTCACATGACTCATATAGATGCTAAATAATATTTTTTTGTTGCAAAGGCCAGAATATATTACTATTGTCACAATCGGTTTCATAACTTTATTTTGACTGCAAAAAAACATTATTGTTAATTAAACGTGAGCCGCCTGGTGCGTGGACTTTCATTGAAGGATTTTCATTTTTGATGAGATAAGAGATAATTAGGAATGAAATAATGTGCTTACTTTTATCTTGAAGAGTCTTGATATATCTGGTGGCCATCTCGATGATCTCTGTCTTCTCGATGCGCCCCCGGCCCTTCTTCAGGTAATCCGGGGGGATGAGACGAGACAGGTCCGCGAGGCAGTTGTTCATGCGATCGCGCCGCCTCTTCTCTATGATTCGGTGAGAAGTAGGATTCTGCTGCAAATAAAAAAATATCATTTATTACTAAATCGTCAATGAAATAATTATATCCAATAAGGGAACAATGACCAGCTGATAAGACTTGACAAACTTATTAAAAAATAATGAATCTCCTTGAATCGAGGTCCAAAAAGTTTTATTGAAGTTGAAAGTAATCAAGTGTGATAAGCGAATTCTTCAACCTTTGACGGGTACTTTCAGATAATGCTCAAATAATTCACCATACCTACATAGTAAGAATCTTTTCGGTTCCATAAATAAAGTAAAAGATTTTAACATTAAACACCTTCAGACATCTGTAAGCAATGTTTTATATAGATAGTAATAATTCGTAGAACATGATAAAGAAAGTTGACTAAAGTAAATCTAATGCTTATCTATTCATTATAACTGTTTCAATAGATAGGCGTGAGGTGTTGTACCTAAATATTTCAAACACTAATAATATGAGCGACTAAAAATGTTATAAGTACCTTTTTAAAGAAAATTGTAATTGAACATTTCCCAAACAATGTGAGACCAGGTTAGCTGTTAACCTCGACAATTTAAAATTAAACACGGGTTTTATTTTCCTCATTGAATTGATTAATTAATTTTCATCTTACAATACCTTGTTACGATGATTGTTTCAAAATTAAACCGAGGAGGGTGTTATTTAACTACCCAGGTTACTGAGGCTATTTCAGGCCTTCGTTTTAATCTACCTACATATTTTTCAGCCCATTGCAGGTTTTAATTAAAAAATGAGTTTTGTATAGATTATTTTTAACCTAATTTAATTACAAATTAAAATATTCTTTATATATTTATTGGTCATGTAATGCTAACCGTTCTTGGAAGTTTTTCTTTGTGAAACATTTCTTGTTTAAAATAAAAGAAAAGTGACTCATATTTAACCTGTGTACAAAAGATTTTTTTATTTTTAAATAAACCGGAGTTTTATTATAATTTTAAATTTCTTTATTGCTTTTTATAATTGAACTAGTGGGCCCGGGCAGATGTTGTCCTGCCACAGACCGCCTTTTATCCGGTGGCGCTGTTGTTGTCCGATATTTTATGCATTTGACATACATGCGCAAGTCACATGCATCGTAGCTATTGTTTTGATGTTTCATTTGATATCGATCATTTCAGCAAATTGTGATTATTGTTCAGTACCCTTGAGTTTATTTTTCCAAAAAAACTGCGTTTTACAAATCAGCCAAATATTATTATAAAATAAATAAATTGATTGACCAAAATATTGATTGACACCGTTCTATACATATGTCTTTGACAGTGTGACAGATTGCCGTACAAATACGATCCATAGAAAACACTTTCGATACACATTTTTTATTCATCTCACTATTCAAGTGTAATATATAGTAAAAAATTCTTACTTATTTGATAATGGATAAAAATTATACGTTATAAATGAGGTAAATAAAGGTTGAAGTCTAAATAATGTTGTTGCTATAAATTATAGTAATGCATTTAAATTTAATGTAATGCGATTTGGTAAACAGTATTTTTTTCTTCTTTTGCCAATATGAATAGATTCGATGGTTTACCACACGCGAGCATGCAACTTGTAATTGGCCATGGGAGAAACATGGATTTTCTAAGACCAGCTCACAGGGAAGTTAAAAATTGTGGTTGTATGTATTTTTGGATCAGAAATCTGAAAAAATAAATATTCTTTTTTTTTAGATCGCGACAACAACGCCACCTATCGGGTCCAAAACTAACCTATATTTCAAGCAATCGGTTGGGCGGTTTCGGAGATTAAAAACAAGCAAATATTTGTTCTGCTATTAGTCATCTCGGTATCCGTTTTTTTATGCAAATCTACATTTTTATTCCGAGATTGATGAAATTTTGCACCACTTTAACCTTCAAAACAAGATGAAGGTCAAGTCAAAAAACCACCCGTCTCCTTTTTCCACCACATAAAGCAGAATATAGTTTGAGTAACGCCGGTTACTTCAGATAGCTAGAGATAAAACGCTAAAGAGTACCGCTCATAGCTTCCTTGCGCTCAGTGGCAGCAGAATTCACAGCTCGGTGGCGTAGGGAGCAGTTTAACAAGTCAGAAAAGGGTTTGAAAGAACTTATTTTTAATGAACTTACGACAAGTTCAAGACAAATAATAGTTTTGGCTTCATAATCGAGTTGAGGTGAGAGCGAGTCGCATGTTCCCCACGTGGCACGTGGCAAGTCCGCCCCGCACCACGCACGTGACGGCCCCACTGGACTAAACTGGCACCGCACGTTGTCACTGAATATGGAAAACTCCGATCCAGATTACGTTCTCTCTGCGCTGCCGTAACGACCTAACAACCCAACAAGTGTGAACAAATCGATCATTATTATTTTAGTGTAACCTCGTCTCGTGTCACGACATTTATAATATTCATTACGCAACCACCAACCACCGCACCTTTACCTGGCTGGAGAGTGTGGTCGTGTGGTCGTGGTGTACACTGTGCCTACGCAGCGCAAGGCACGCAGCACATGTTTATATTTGATACTCGCCAATACAGAAGCTTGTTGGTGATGTGATGACAAATTATGTATTATTTATAGCAACAGTACAAAGTAAAATTCAACTAGTTTATCTACCCTTATCAAGACTCCGGTAGTAAGCGTTCAAAGAGAAAAAAAAATGGTCTGAAAGGGAGTTACGTAAATATGAATGTTAGAGGGAGCGCGCTAATATAAAAAAAAACGATAATAATTAAGCGAAAATATTTAATAAAACGCGACTCGTTTAAAATCTCTAGACAAATGCCTAAGTTGCATTTAAAGACACATTGTGAATTTTTTCATACCTATATACATATAACATGTTAAATAACAGAACAAAATGTGATTTTGTTCAATTGAGGGAATTTCATAAAATTACCGTTTCGGTATGAATTTCCCACATTTTGTACTATTGAGGGAATTTCATAAAATTACCGTTTCGGTATGAATATCTCACCTTTTGTACGATTGAGGGAATTTCATAAAATTACCGTTTCGGTATGAATATCTCACCTTTTGTACGATTGAGGGAATTTCATAAAATTACCGTTTCGGTATGAATATCTCACCTTTTGTACGATTGAGGGAATTTCATAAAATTACCGTTTCGGTATGAATATCTCACCTTTTGTACGATTGAGGGAATTTCATAAAATTACCGTTTCGGTATGAATATCTCACCTTTTGTACGATTGAGGGAATTTCATAAAATTACCGTTTTGGTATGAATATCTCACCTTTTGTACTGCATTTACAAGAATATACAATGCCATCAATGTTTTACCATCACACGAAAAATTAGTGAGGCACTGAATCCACTTTTCTTAAAATAACCCAATCTATTGGGGTATTTCGCTAATTCTTTTGTTTCTTTCATGTCAAAATATTACTTTTGAAAATGTAAAACATATTAGCCAATGTGAAATGATATGAAACCATTGCTTTTTTTATTATTTTATTACTAACCCTTGTGTTAAAAAACTGTACCCATATATACCCAATTTAAAAGCCCCGTGGGCGTATAAAAATGTAATAAATAATAATAGAAATAACCACGATAACTCCCCATTTCATAAATAAATATTCGTAACAGAAAACTTAGCTAAATTATTCAATATAATAAGTACTGCATGTTATATACTTTATAAATAAACAATTCGCAAATAATACGTTATTCTATTAATGGTACTTTCCGAGAAGATGGTGAAATACTACTTGAATCTCTATAAACTAAAAGGTCAAAAAGAGTGCTAACACGTAAATAATCAGTTGTCAAGGGTTTCCAAACCTTTTACCCCAATTTTACTATTTACCCTAATTTTACTTTTTACCCTAATTTTCACGAGAAACAATTTCTAACAAGAATCTTACAAGAATTTCAGCTTTTCCTTTTTTTAGTTCTTCAAAACATTGACCATTTTAAACCGTTTTAATATCATATAAGCAAACATCTAGGAAAATTTTCGTCCATGGTTGTAAATTTTAGGTTTAGAATATGGAAATAATATTATTTATTTTCAAAATTCACAATCATATTTATTGACATCAACCGGTTGAGAGCCTTTGAATTAGAACTTTAACCTCTGTACGAACACTGACAAAAAGCTATTTGACGCACAAAACGAACTATAAATTTTCACTTGGGAGGCGGGTGTGGGTACGCCGCCCCGGAACCATTTATTGGAGAATCAACACCACTGCCATAGGCCATCCCAAGTGGTTTGCTACGTTTGGTGACTTAGCAGGCATGCCCGGGTTCATCGGCATAGCCCGGTTTGGGGAGATCCTTTGACCTCTCTCTCGACTCATCGTCTTGCACCTCAACGGGTGGTACTTGAATTCTATGTTTTTTTTCATAACGTGAATTATTTAATAGTATTTTTTTGGTAGATGTGTACGTGTAGGTGGACAAGTTTTAAACCTAACATCCCTTTAGGGCACTTAAATCACTCCTCGTTGAACATTTTTAATATTCCAACCGTAGAAAACAGACGAAAAATAAACGATCTAACTTTTTAATTATAATTGTTAAGCTCTAAATTCAATTGTTCTGAACTCCTGCATTTAATCACCTAAAAACGTACCTAAACGAACGACTTATTTTACACGTGTGTATCTCTTTCGAACTATGGTTTGCATTCCCCAATACAATGTTTACACAGTAACACAGCCTTGATAACAAATATTTAAACGATATTGATCCATTTGACAATAATAAATTTGATCTTGGCAAACTCCAAAAGCATTGAGGTATAATAAACCCTCAACTTTTGCGCGAACTTTTTCTACCTATTTTATTAAGTATTAGATGACGTGTACCCGGCGTTGCTCGGGTATGAATAGTTTGGGGTAAAGATTTGAGGTTGTAAATTCTAGTGGACCTGTCAATTGGGTTGTTTTTATGAATGGAAAATTATTATTGTATTATACAGGGTTTTCTAATAAGAGGTGTGATTTTGATATTCAATCGTAAAAGATCAATGGTTTCGTTGCTTGTGTGGCACGTAACGCCGTCTTGTTGAAAGTAAACGTTGTCCAGATCAATACCATCCAATTCCGGCCATAAAAAATCCTCAATCATCTCTCGATAGCGCAATCCATTCACCGTAACTGTTGCACCAGCCTCATTTTCGAAAAAGTAAGGTCCAATGACTCCGCCGGACCATAAACCGCACCAAACAGTCACACGTTGAGGATAGAGAGGATTTTCAACAATAACTCTTGGGTTTTCCGAGCCCCAGATGCGACAATTTTGCTTGTTGACGAAGCCACCGAGATGGAAATGGGCCTCATCACTCAAGATGATTTGCATTTGATTCACTCAAGTGAATTTTAATAATTTTAATGCGTTCTTGAAGCCTGTATCGTTTCATTTTTATTAATGGCGTAGTTTCTACTTGTCAAATGTCAAAAAATGACAGCTTCAAAAGTAACATCTACCGAAATAGCGGGCTATTCAAAATAACACCTCTTATTGGAAAACCCGGTATAATTATTTGTTTCACTTGATCGTGTCACATCTTCCTCACGCGACCTCGGTTTCTGCAACCATTCACTTCCACGTCATACATTGTCCTCACACCTATTTATTCGTTTATTACGTACGCCTCATTCTACGAAAAATAATCATATGATTTTTTCTATGTAATATCAAGAAATCTTCATTTATACTGTTTAAAAACTAAATTATTTCGACTATGTTAGACCCCGTATCTCCTATTCCCGTGCAGAGATAATGGGTAAACACTCCTGGCACTAAGAAGAACTAACTTTAAAATTTCAGCGAAATCGGTTTATAAGGCAAAAACAAAGAAATATTAATTTATATATATATGGATGGATTGAACAACAATTTAATACATTTTTATATATGTGGATGGATTGAACAGCAATTTAATACATTTGTAAATATATGGATGGTTTGAAGAACATTATCATTTTTATTAATATTACCATTGATTTGGTGGATATTTTTATACTATTTATGTTTTCTGCATCCTGTATGTTGTTCTCTCTTGCATTCATTAATATAATTGTAGTATTTTGAAACTGAAAGCATCTATAAATATATATATTTGTCTCAGGATCGTTGCATTTCAAAAATAGAAACGCACATTTCGATTGTTGGTATCTAATTCAACCAATGAAATTATAAAAATACAAGACACGTTATTCGAAAATAAAGCACCGCTTGTGAAAAGGATATCCATTCAAAGAATACGTGTGTACGAATCTACCATTCAAAGAATATGTGTGTAATACACAGACATAGGAATTAATATTCATATGTCTATGGTGTAATAGCTATATGAACGGCCCGCTAAAGTATGTCCACTGGACCAAGTTCAGTGAAACTAAGCGCTTTGTCTCAGAAATGTGTCTTTACTCTTATTAATTCATCTAAGCATCTGTCAAACATAAAAAAAACACACATTTCGAATAAAGAATTATATAATTAAATTATTTTGGTATCTACTTTATTGCTTGTCTGATACGATATCTTGCTCCAACTTTGAAAATTAAAAGTTCTATTGAATAATGTTACGCATTACGCAGGAATTTTTCACATTACCCATGCAACAACAATCAGAATTGGAACGATTAATTATTTCGCATTTTAATTTCTACAAAAGATGCACTCAATAATATTGTGTAAAAACACTCGTTTAAATAAATACAATAAAAATTTAAACATTCTAATAAAAATAAACGGGTATTATATTTTCACAAGAAAATGCATAAAATAGTCACGGGCGATTACGCAAATATGCATGAAAAAAATTATACCATTGCCGGCTTTCACGCAAATACGTATGATATCCGCAAGGGATTAAATCAATGACATAAAATAGATTTTTTAAAGATTATTACGAAATAATTGACCTGGGAAACGGGTTAATATCGCATCAGCGGATTAACAGGCCAATCAAATAAAAATAAAAATAAAAAAAATACACAACATGACGTGTCTGTCACGACCGGGTTACGTAGCTAAATTATGATGTTATTAAAAAATTGTCCCGTAGGTATTTGTTGAAAAATTGATAAGGGTGTAAAAAAGTCAACCATCAAAACAATGTTCTAAGTTCACTCAGTAGTTAATCAAGATACTCAAAAGTATAGTATTATAGATTTAGCAAAAAGTAAGGGAAACTTACGTCTTTGGGAATAAAACGGTTGTGTTTATTGGCGAACTCCATCATTAGACGCACAGCTTTGATTCCGCACTCGTTCGAATGAATTGTTGTGAACTGAATATTATGTTGTTTTATTGATGCACTAACACTGGATTGTAAACACTCGGCCGAATGAAGCACTGATAGCAGTGAACGGCGGTGGCGTAGTGTGTGCCTCTGTACCGCGAAATAGTCAGTTTGTCGGGTCGTCAGTACGCCAGTATACGAAACACGTGATAACGCACGTGAATCCTCTTTCAGAAACGGAGTATTTTAGCGCAATTCTATTTTAGTAGCGTACGCCGCGAACAAGGGGCGCTATGTACCCCCGGGGTGAGCGGTGTGAGGGTTATTATTCAATCTAGAGGCCGAAGTTTGCTGCAGATCGAGTATGCAAATAGAAAATGTTATTATTCAAATAACGCCTTTCATCAACGATCGATATTATTAAATAATATATAAGTTTAAGTCATAATTACAATATTATGAAACTTCGTGATTCTGGTACTACTGTTTCGCGATTAAAACGTTAAAATAAATAATGTATTTTCCTCCCCGTCTGAATGCGGGTTGACTGGAGACTGGAGCCACAAATCGTACGGGAGTATGTTTAGTAGAAATAGTAACCGAAACTTGTTGCAGTAGGAGTGAGCTATCGGCGGCTTCCTATCGGCAATAGTAATTAATGTTCAAACCGCAAACTGCATGCGTCACTTTATTATATGTATTATCACTCGAAGATAATAAAAAAATGTTATCGACACAAGGCCAGTTCAAATTTGAAATGATTTTCAAATTAATGAAAATATCTTTACGTCAAAAATATATGTTATTCATTTGATTTGCATCATTATTTATATTTCAAGGTATTCTTCTTTCGACTATGATAAATTGACCGAACGCTTTGGCTATCGTGTCGACAGTGAAACGAGATGCAGCCGGGGATGCCTTATAAGGGCAGATTTCTCTCCCCCTGTGGAGGGGTGGGACCTCGCCTGCCTTCCTTCTTTCGCTGGTCACCTTTGGCGTTTGCCAGAAGGACGGGACCCACAAAGGAATAAAAATAACTTCACTGTTCACCATTCAGTGTACTAAACGTGGATTCAGAGTTTAAAAGTTCGAGAAAAGGCGTTTTTATAAGGTTGTTTTTTACACAATATAAATACGATTGAGTTGAAAGAAGCGATACGAATTTGAAAGAGTGAAGGTTTTTAATTTAAGTTACTAATTTAATTTTAAAAGTTAATCAGGATTTTATTTATAAGCGAACGCGACGGCACAGTTCGCCGATTGTTTCTCGATTCTTGACACGTGCAATAAAATTGTATCAACGTACCAAAGTATATCGTTTGTTTATATTGTTTATAAAATATTCTAACTTATTTTTAAAAGTCTAGAAATTCCAAATATTGTAAAAAATTCAAGCCATTTCCGTACCGTTTCAGTTACGTTCCGTATATTGTCGTGACAAAAACTTAATTTAATTGATAGAAAGTGGAATGGAAATTTAACGGACACACAAACAAATACATGATTCCTTAATAATACACTCTTAAAAAGATAGTGCATCAATATGCATGCAATTGTAATTTCAGTAAGGGTTTAAGGCAGAGGCTCCATAGTGGTCTGTATGGACAGGGGTCGATTTCGACCTGCGGTTCACGATACAGGTGGGGTACAGGACCCCCATTTAAATCTTGTATAACAAAATGTTTTTATCCCACACGTTTTTCTCCCAAATGCTTTTTTATCACCGCAGGTAGATGTAACAGACCACCGAAGCGAAAAGGATGCAGCAAAATTATGAAAAAACAGCACAAACAGGTAAAACAGCGTAAAAAGTTCAGAACTTATTGTTTTTCTTTTTCTTGTTATTTGTATGAGGTTTTTTATCCAGTTAAGAATTTGTCCTCATAAAACTCATTAATTTAATATAAAATCAGTCAAGTAAATACAACCATCAGATGGTAATAGTAATAAGGCCAAATGAGCCGTAGTACTAGTCAGCTAGAAACATGAAGGGTATTGTTATAAGCCCTAGCTAGTTAGAGGATTACGAAATAATCCATAAAATCAAAAAAAAAAGGAAATTGTTAATTGAGAGGCATCTGTTTTTGTCTACGGCAAACAAATTGGTAAGTGGTCCATGAGGCAAAAAAATGTTTGGGAACCTCTGGATTAAAGTGTTAGACAAGCCAATGAGTGTAATGAGAATAAGCCATGAACTATGTATGTAAAATATTCACCCTGCTGCTGCCGGACTGCTTGCTGGTCCTGAGGAAGTCCACATCCGTGGAGAAGTCCACGCTACCGTCCCCCACTGTGTAGTTCGCCTCGCTTTCATCACTGCAACAGGAAAACAGAACACACTGAATTAATGTGTGCAATGAGAACCTCACCACTGAAATAGGACAACAGACATTACATACTGAATTTCTGGGTACCATGAGAACCTCATCAATGAATTAGGACAACAGACATTACATACTGAATTTCTGTGTGCCATGAGAACCTCATCACCGTAAAAGGACAACTGACATAAAGTCCTGATTGACTGTGTTCCATGAGAACCTCATCATTGCAACACGACAACAGACATTACATATTGGATTACTGTGTCCTACGAGATCCTCAACATTGAAATAGGACAACAGACATAACATACTGAATTACTCATCAATGCAACACGACAACAGACATAAAATACTGAATTACTCATCACTGTAATACGACAACAAACATTACATATTGGATTACTGTGTGATACGAAAACCTCCTCACTGAAACAGGACTGTAACAGGAAACTGCGTGCCATGATAATTTCACATTCAACGGGACAGCATTGCATCACAATGGACTACTCTGAACTGTAATACCTCAGCACTGCAAAAGGAAAACATTGTATTCTGAATTATAACTGTATGCCATGAGTATCTCTGCAAAGGAACATTACATACTGAATCACCGTGTACCATCGTACCACGAGAAGTTCATCACTGCTAAACGACAACAACTCATACTGAATTACTGTGTGTTATGAGATCCCCATCACTGCAACACGACAACATACATTACTGAATGATGAATTACTGAGAACTCCATAACTGCAGAAGTACAACAATACATACTGAATTACTGTTTGTCGTGAGAACCTCATCACTGCAGTAGTACAACATTACGTACTGAATTACTGTATGCCATGAGAAACTCATCACTGCAATAGGACAACATTGACAAATATAGAATTACTATGTTCCATGATAGTTTATTTTCTTTATTATTAACACCCTTTTTAGGAGCTTTTACATGGGAATAGTAAAAATTAAAGTGGTATTTTTTAAACCTTTTATAGATACGTAACACTGCCCCAGTAACAATCTTTTGTATTTGTTTAGTGATAAATTGAAGACGTTCACTGTCCACTGACTCGGCATAATTATTTCCCTTCATTAGTATTCTGGGCAATTAGGATTACCTATGGTAGTTAGTCACAGAATTTCTGCCCTGAAATACATCCAGACTTCTAGAAGAATTACGTAATAGAGTACAAAAGCTTATCAATGCCAGCAATTCTGGGCCATCAAATGCATCATTAAGAATTTTGTATATAGATATACCAGCGCAGGGAAAATCCTTCTGTCCGACAATTTAGGTATTTTCAGATCATTTAAAAGAGTGTTGTCGTTCAAGAAAAATGTTAGAATACCCATTTTTAATCTTAGAAAGCAATTATTATTTCTTTTGTATTTTTAATAGCTAGAGCATGAATATTGTAATATGTGTTCCAGACGGGAGAATTATACTCAAGTTAACTTCCAACAGAAGCAAAATACAAAATGACATTATATGTCATGCAAATACTGCATGCCACGAGAACCTCAGCATTGCAACAGGATAACAGACATTACACACTGAATAACGGTGGGCCACGAGAACCTCATCGCTGCAACAAGACAACATTGCATATCGAATGTGCCACAATAATTAGTACTCTTTTCCGTTGAACCTCATCACTGCAAAAGGATAACATTACATAATGAATTACTGTGTGCCATAAGAGCATCACTCCAATAGGACAACATTGAATTTCGAATTACCGTGTGCAATGATAGTCAGACAGGACAAAAATACGTCAGACTGAATTATCCTGTACTGTAGTACTACCATGGTAAGTAAAACCAGTGTATTTCATGAGAGTCTCAAGGAAGGCACTGTTTTTACTTACTACGGCAGAGTACCACATCACTGAAAAATGATAACATTGCACACTGAATTACTGTGTGCCTTGAGGATCTCTACACTGCAATATGACAACATTACATACTGAATTACTGAGTGCCATTAGAACCTCATAATTACAAGAGGACAATATACAGTACACACCGAATATCTGTGTACCATGAGAACCTCATCACTTCAACAAGACAACATTGCACATCGAATTACTATGTGCCACAATAATTTCACATTTAACAGGACAACAATACATCATACCGAATTACTATTTACCGTAGTAGTACCTAAGGCCCTGCAGGCGGTTATTTGATGGGCTTCGCCCAATTTAGTCAAGTTCTTTTATAGTAGAGTTTTGCCCCTTTGTATGTATAACAGCAATTATTAGAATGTGTGCAAAAATTTACTTTTAATTTAATTTAATTTACTTAATTTTATGTTTCAATCATACTTCCACTTGTAAATATTGTTCACCTTATTTATTATTTAATTTTAGATGCCAAACCACCAGGCGAACACATTTCAGATGTGTTCTTATTTTGTGTTACTATTAATGTAAGTATGCATACATTATTTCGTACTAACAATCATGCAAGCAGGGACATTGGAGGGTCTAGAATCGTTTTAAAATAGGCAGGGGTTCCCAACCTTTTTGTACTCTAGAGTACATTCTAAAGTATCGGTAGGGTGGCGGGCACCACCTATTTTTAATCGACAAACTCGGGGCAACAATCGCAATCAAAATGACAAAAACGCGGTTCCAGGCGGGGAATGCTATTTTCACATCACTCCTTGTACACGCCGAAAACCCGAAGTGAGCCGATGATCGCCGAACCGAGCGGGGTACGAGCACGTGACTACTGTCAGTTTGGCTGTCGGGGCCATGCTTATTGCTTTCACTGACAGACAGAGCTGGCATGTGCCATGTGTTTTGGCGCCTTCTGCGTTCATCGGCTCAGTTCGTGGCGTTCGTTCACTTCGGGTTTTCTGCGTGTACAAGGAGTTATGTGCAAATAGAAATCTCCGTTCCAGGTTAACGTGAAGAGTGCAGTCTGGCTCGCTGCTAGACAGGTTGCGACAAGCACTGTCAGCAAAGGAACCACTCATACATACAATATCGCAAACATACGAACGTATTTAATAAACCTAGGCACCTCAAAAAAAATAAAACTCTAAAAAATCTGCTATTTGGGACTTAGTGGAGGTGTCAAAAAATTATTTCACTGTCGAATAGTGGCGGTCACATACGAATCGTTCCGCGGGCGCCATGATGCCCGCGGGCACGGGGTTGGGAACCCCTGTATTAAGGTAACGGTCTGCAGCGCAGTTCAGTGTGGAACTTTTCTGCGCAGTTTCTTACAGCATTAGGTTTATGTAGATTGCTTACCGAATTTACGCATTTTTACAGAAATTCTTAACCAAATCGGTTTGAGAGCTCGAACATTAAAAAATTACTATTTACATATAGGTATTGTTACCACTAATATTATATATTATATATATTGGTTAATTGTGTATTATATATAAAACATCATTTTCGATACATTTTTTTTCATAGGCACAGCTCAAATTTTCGTATTTTATAATATTCAAAAGGAACCGATTAAAAAAAAAATATCCGGCGATCCAGTAGTATATCGTAGTACATGAAGTTGGGTTCATAAGTTTATTTCTTTGCAATATTTATTATTGACATTTGACTTTTTCAATCTTTGTTTTGACGGCCGGCATAGTCCAGTGGTAACGCATTGGACTGCCATTCCGAAGGTCGCGGGTTCGAACCCGGCGTGCGCAAATAAATTTTATTTGATTAATTTGTGTTATTTCACAATTAATTATTTAAAATAATATATAGTATATTTGCGGCACGTTCCAGAGTGGAAGATACTACCAGTATCGCCCTGGTGTAAGACCACCATTCAGAATTGAAACGTTGCTCCAAATGGCTTTAGCCGTGTTTAGTGACTAGATCTGAATAGCCAGGTACTTCCCCACCTTCCTCTTTCCCTTCCCCACTTACCTTCAGCCTCACAACATCCCCCAATTGGGGATGCCATAGTCTCACTGGCTCCAGACGGGAGCAGTTGGGACTCTTGTGAGGTATTCACTATAAAAAAAAAAAAAAAAAAAACACTTTTCTTTTTGATTTTGTTATACGATGTTTGTAAATTTTTCGTGTTTTGATATTGGAAAAAAAAAAATCTTATGGGAAAATTATTCAGAATTTTTTTCAAAGACACCTTTCAGATATTATGTTAAATTTGTAAATTTCTATCTTAGGAAAATTTATTTTATATTTCCTGGAAAAAAAATCAGGAAAATTTGAAAAATGGTTAAATTTTAAGTCGGAAAATGGTTCGGGAAATTTTAATAAAACCATTTATCTTGAACAATATTTTTGGGAAAATATGAAAAAAATCGAAAAATCATTGGTTGGAAAATGGGTCCGAAATGTTTGCAAAGGTTTTTTTTTAAATAACAGAGGGCACCAATCAAAAATGTTCAGGCCCTGAGATACTAATACTATTAGATTACTGCAAAAGGTTAAAATTAAGTACATAATGAATTACTGCTTGCCATGAAAACCTCATCATTGCAACAGGACAACAGACATTACATACTGAATTACTGAGTGTGGTGATCTGCCGTGTCGATCACTCAGATAAGATGTAAATAATAGTCGTTTGGATACTCCATACTATTTGGTTTATTTAGTGTTATTACTAATGTACAGTATTCGAGATGTTGTTGTTAAGAGAGGACGAGTTACAACAGACACGCCTTTTTATACGTCTCGGTCATGCTGTCTCACTCAGATATGCCTGTCTCTTTCATACCGACAGACATACGTTCACCACATCCCTCCACACTTAAATCAGCAGACAGTAACACAACATGATTATCATAATAATAATTATAAAACATACATACACATATTTAATTATTATTTTACAACATTTTCTTTTTTATTTATAACCATGTTGATTCGGAGAGTTGACTGCTGCTTATTTTGATTTCTCTGTCCTTGGTCGAAGGCGCTCCTTCCAGTTCCCCGACGTTGACGCCACGGGTTCACTGGAGCTGGAAGGAAAAAGAGGGTCACCCGTTAGATTGTCATCCGAAACAAAGTCGGAGACATCGTACTCATCGAACGATAGCCTCCTCGTCTCAGACTCAGGGATTAAAATACTAGGGTTCTTTTCCCATGATACACACAGTTTGGATAATTGATCAAAATGTCTTTTCCAGTACATGATTTTATCATTCAATTTAACCTCAATTAAATATAGTTTATTTCCCAAACGTTTATGTACTTTCCCTGGTACCCACTTATCATTGTTTTGGTCTCTAAAATCCCTAACCATAACTTTCTGATTAATCTTAAAATTCGTAGATACTTTGTTATTCCTTTTATAATAGAATTTCTGATTTTCCTGACATTTTGACATTTTCATTTTGGTATCTTTATCAATCACATTTTCCTTTACCTTCCCCCCTTTAGGTATAAAATTATTCAAATTTGACCTTAACCTTCTACCAAACATTACAACTGCTGGCTCTAACCCTGTTGTACAGTGTGGTGCATTCCTATAATCTATGAGAAAACATTCTAACTTCTCATTATAACCTGACTGAAATTTTTTTTCTAACAATATTTTCTTTAAAAAATTTGTACACGTTTTGACTGCATTCTCTGCCAATCCATTTGATTGAGGATGATTTATAGGTGTTGTTAAATGTTTAATGCCATTTCTCTCGCAAAACTGTTTAAAGTCTGCTGACATGAATGCTGCTCCATTATCAGAAACTAAGGTTTGTACACTACCGAAATAACTGAATAATCTCTTTAAGATTTTAATGGTATTATCTGAGTTAGGTGAATTTACTTCCACGCAATCCAACCATTTTGAGGTTGAATCTATGATTACCAAAAAATATTTATTTCCGATAGGCCCTACGTAATCTATATGAACCCTACTCCAAATTTCTTCCGTTATCGGCCATGGAGTTAACTCACTCTTGGGTTGTGATGGTTGAATTTCCGCACAAATTCCGCACTCTCTAACTAAAAATTCAATTTGACTGTCAATCCCTGGCCACCAAAAATAGCCTCTAGCTAGCCCTTTCATCTTGGCAATCCCTAGATGAGATCTATGCAATAAGCTTAATATCTTATCCCTTAAACTTATTGGAATTACTAACCTATGGTTCCAGAAAATACAATCATCAATTATTGATAAATCGTTCCTTTTTATCCAATAAATCCATTTGCAATCATCCTTATTGACTTTATTTGGCCACCCTGTTCTAAGATAATTTTTTTATCTCTAATAATAATTTATCCGTATTAGATTCTGCTTTAACTTCCTCAACATCTATTGGCATCTCGCTATTATTTTTGAATAAACACAAAATTCTTGAATCAAAGTTATTATTTTCCTCAACAGGATCTCCTACAGGTACGCGAGATAAGTAATCCGAACAATTTAATGTTGATTTTACGTATTGAACTTTATAATTGAAAGATGAGAGAATTACACCATAACGTTGTAATCTATTACAAGTTAAAACAGGAATTCCTTTTTTTTCACCAAAAATTCTACATAAAGGTTCATTATCTATTTCTAGAATGAATTCCCTTCCGTAAATGTACTCGAAAAACTTCTTAAAAGCAAACACAATTGCACAAGCCTCGAGGTCTAAAATTGAATATTTCTTTTCCGCTTCTGTCAGTTTACGAGAAACAAAAGAAATAGGTCTTTGTAAATTATTTTCATACACATGTAACAATGTTGCACCCAAACCTTTCGTTGAGGCGTCCGTAACTACCTTCAAAGTAACATTTGGATCGTAATGTGCTAACACTCGATTATCACATAAAATTAATTTTATTTTATTAAAAACTTTTACGCAATCTTGATTAAAATCAAAATTCGTATTTTTTTTCAATAATTTGTGCAAAGGATCTAATAACATAGACATATTTGGCACAAAAGATCGGTAAAAATTTACCATTCCTAAAAAACTGCGTAGCTCTGATAAATCTTTTGGTTGCGCGACTTTACTAATTGCGTTCGTTTTATCTTCCATAGGTTTAATCCCTTCCTTCGAGATTTCAAACCCTAAGAAACATACCGATGAAGCGTTAAAATTGCACTTTTGAATATTTACGCACAAACCGCAATCTTTTAACCTATTAAGAACTGCATTTAAATTAGCATTATGTTCCTCTATCGTTTCTCCTGTAACCATAATATCATCCAGGAAAACCGCTGTTTTCTTCAAACCTTGTAGACATGAAGCTATAGTTCTACAAAATATTGCCGGTGCACTGTTAATCCCAAACACTAGCCTAGTGAATTTAAATAATCCTAAATGTGTAGAAATCGTAGTATATTCCATACTTTCTTCGTCTAGTTCCAACTGTAAATAAGCTTGACGTAAATCAATTTTTGAAAATATTATTCCGCCCGAAATTTGTGATAATAAAACTTCTATCTTCGGCATGGGATATTTGTCAACAATCAATTGTGGGTTCACAGTACATTTATAATCCCCGCAAATTCTAATGCTTCCATCGCTTTTAACTACGGGCACGATAGGAGATGCAAACTTGCTATAACTAATCGGAACTAAAATTCCCTCTTCCTGTAAACGGTTCAATTCCGTTTCAACTTTCGCTTTCAAAGCGAAAGGAATACTTCTCGGATTGCAGAATTTCGGTTCTGCATTTTCTTTCAATTTTAAATGAACTTTAAATTTATTGAATCTACCTAGTTTACTTGAAAATACCTCCGGATATTTACGCACTAACGTATCGACACTATTATTGTTTACGTCGTGAATATTATGCGTGAGTATTTCACTTTTCAACTGTGAAGAAACCGTCTCGAAACCCGTAAAACCAATGTTAAATTCTTTTACGAAGTCTCTACCTAGCACAGTGGTTGAACCATCCTTTACAACACAAAATTCCATTATTTTAGTAATACCATTGAAATTAATTGACAAAATTAAACATCCAAGTAACTGTAACTTACAATTATTGTAACCCTTCAGGGTTAAATTCTTCGGCTTCAATTGTACATCTTTAAAATGTTCCCAATAATCTTTATCCGATAGGATCGATATTCCTGCACCCGTGTCAAATAATCCTTTTATGATGATACCGTTATTAACTTTTAACGATAAATAAATGGGATCGGTATTTCTTGTTAACCTTGAATTTATTTCACTTGAATTCACAAACACCGATGAAACTTCCTCCCGTTTTTTTTCGCGACAATTTTTACTAAAATGTCCCTTGTTTTTGCAATTAAAACACGTCACGTTTTTTAATCTACAATTACTGGAATCATGATTATTTAAATTACAATATTTGCACTTCAACTGTTGTATACGTTCTACTGATTTCTTTCTGGGAATTGTAACATTTTTGTCTTTCGCCCGCGCCGGTGAAGTAGAATAATTCCTACCTGCACTACTATTAAAATTTTTCTTACTTCTAGAAATGAGCCCGACACTCTCGGATTTAATACACGTAATATTTTTATGAAATGAATCCATTCCCGATGCGCACTCTAATGTACTTTTTAAAGTCAGCTTCTCTGCATCTAAAAACATTTTTTCTTTAATACGACCTTCTAATAAACCAGTCACAAAAATATCTTTTAAGTTTTCTTCCAGTCTGCTTTCAAATTTGCAGAATCTTGTTAGACAACGTAACCTAGCTATATAATCATTTATAGATTCCCCAACTTTTTGTTTCGCCGCAAAAAAATTTCCACGTTCCTTAAACACATTCTTTGAAACACCAATGTGGTTTCCTAATAACAAAAATATATTTTCAACCGATAATTCTGTTATTTTTTTTGGAAAACATAAATCTATCAGTAGATTAATCGTGTCTGTGTGTAGGTGGGATATTAAAACCGCCCTCTTTTTATCCTCGGATTTAAATTTGTCATCATTGACGAGGATCAACTGCTCAAACTGTAGCACGAACGTCTCCAGCCCGTCCCTAAGGTGACAAAACCTGGGTAAACCCACTCCCTCCATTTCCACACAGATTACCAATAATCAGAAAAAACAACAACAAACAGCACTCAACTCACGAATCTGATGATTGATGCTGCCGCCGATCGCCGCCCTTCCGCGTCCGACCGTCTTCTGGCTCCGTCCGGATTCCTGGTCGTCCTTCTCGTCCGGTCACCACCGCCACGCCTTCCCGTGTCGGGTGCCCGTACAAGCTGCCTGGATCCGTTTTTCATCCGGTTTCTCGGCTGCTGATTCCTTGAGCTCAGCGCCTTGAATCTCCTCACCAGTTCCTTGCCTTGATGCTCCTTCAATGTCCGATACTGTCCGTGAAGCTGCCCCCAAATTATTTTATTTTTTATGCGACAATAATCCCTTCCGCGGTGCTCGGTGGGATTATAACCAAACTATGGTTCTTTCAGCTGCGCCTACTGTGGTTCTTCCTCCAGGAAGAATTTAATGGCTGATCAGCTTCCTTTTTCGGCTGCTCCAACTGTAGTTCTTCCTCCAGGAAGAATTTAATAGCTGTTCAGATTCCTTTTTCGGCTGCTCCAACTGTAGTTCTTTCAGCTGCGGCTACGGTTCTTCCTCCAGGAAGAATTTTGCGGCCGTTCAGCTTCCTTTTTCGGCTGCGCCAACTGTGGTGATCTGCCGTGTCGATCACTCAGATAAGATGTAAATAATAGTCGTTTGGATACTCCATACTATTTGGTTTATTTAGTGTTATTACTAATGTACAGTATTCGAGATGTTGTTGTTAAGAGAGGACGAGTTACAACAGACACGCCTTTTTATACGTCTCGGTCATGCTGTCTCACTCAGATATGCCTGTCTCTTTCATACCGACAGACATACGTTCACCACACTGAGTGCCATGAGGACCTCATAATTACAAGACGACAATAGACATTACACACTGAATAACTATATGCCATGAGTACCTGATCACTGCAACAATTGCTATGTGCCATAATAATTTAACATTCAACAGGACAACAATAAATCGTACTGAATTACACTTTACCATAGTACCTACCTCATAACTACAAAAGAATAACATTACATAATGTATTTACATTACTACTCTGTGCCATAAAAGCGTCATTATTTCATGTATATTCTTAATACGTTGGTACCTACCTACTTATTTTAAATGTCTTAGTTACACAAAATTAAGTAGAAATTCATGAATTCGTTGTTATTATTATTATTAGTTTACCCATAAAATAAATAATAACACAAGAAGTGCCTTGTAAGCGTGTTTCGTGATCCAAATATTTGCCTAATCGAGGCTTAAATTTCCAACACAAAACTGTGTTTACGAAATTCAGATGAGATGGAGATCTACGACGTCAGGCGAGTGTTTTGGGCTAAATGGAACTTTATTTGTTTCCATTCAAATTTGCATGGAAGGCACTTCTAGTGTTATTCTTTATTCTATGGGTTTAGCTAAATCTAAATCTTAGAACACCCTGTTTCCCAATTTAAAAAAAAAATTTCAATAACGTAAAAAGTATTACCTACTTTGTTCGTACTTGAATAATTAAATTTGTATTATTTGAACGTTTCATAATGTCCGATTGTTTACGTGGTTATTGGGTTTGATTATAACAGACTCAGCCTTCGGAATATTATTTATATAGGAAACCTACACACTTTTAATATAACACAATATTGAATAAGCATGTCGCGTACTCGTGTTACAAACAAAATGTAAAATAAGTCCTTTATTGAAAAAGCGAAAGGAGAAAATATTATTTTATGAAAACAGTGTCAATGGTTTAATTATTCTTATAAAAATGAAAACTTGCATGTGCACTTGTAAAAAACATGAAACAATTCAAAGGAAAAGTCGAAAATAACTTCATTGTCCCATAAAACATTCATTAAAAAAATCTCCAGTAGCTTGAGGTAGAAAAACAAGTCTTCATTATTAGTCCATAAATAAAATGTAATCAACTGCTGGGAATGAAAATATTACGTCCGTTTCTTTATCATGTTTCTAGGCCCTTCAAGGGTGTTTTAGGCCATCATTTCTAATTGTGGAGAATGGTAAGGCGAATTTATACTCGTCAATTCATTTGATTTAAATCAGATAATTTCATAATTATGTGGATGATTTGAATCGATTTCAGACTTGGATGATATGAGGTGTTGAACGGAGGGGAGCCTATTTTAGATGAGGATTAATAGAAGTTAGGATATTTGTTTAGGGGATAACAACCAAAAAATATATCATCTAGAGTTCCTACTTGTACACCACAGAAAGTACAATCTGAGGAGTCAAGCACGTGAAATTTAAAAGGGCGAGGAAAGATGAAATGTACAATAATTCTCACTCGAATAAGTGAGGAACTTTTTATAATTTTTTTATTGTTAAAACACCGGTCGGTGGCTGAGTTGACTTCGCGTTTGGGTCACATCCAAGGCGTAGTTTGTTCAATTTCTCGGCAGACTGAGTCCTCCATCACAATACAAGCAACACTTTTAGTTTACTGTGGTGGTAGTAGGAGATTTTTTTTATATATTGTCAGGTTATTCGTAACCCGGGAATGTTTTTCTTAAAAAAAAACGGTTTTGATTGTATAGCCCTTTAATCGAGGCATAGCACCCTTGGATTGACTGGCAAACGTTCCCATACTCTGACCGAAAATTGAGGGATTTATCTTTGAGGATGAAAAGGGTTGGAATGTACAATAACATTAAACACGTTACCAACTTGTCAAGGAAACAAAATTAGAGGTGATTTTCACAAAAACGGCGTTTTATAAATTATATTATTATCAAGCACAAGTAAAGAGGGGATTATATTCTAGTTATATCCAGTCCCATCCGAATTATCTAATAGAATTACGGGGAAACACGAACATCAAAGTAATTAAAAAAACTTTTTAACAATCCAGATACCTCCACCAAACAAGTATACCACGAAACGGATATACTGAAAATCGGAAACTCAACAAATATAACGTATGCCTATTCATCTACAAAATCAAAAACAGATTTATACACACGAAAAAAACATTTACAAAAACATCACAACTATCTACATAAAACAATATAATAAATTAATAATAAATAAGACAATATACAAATTCAGTAAAGGCCATGAAGGTGTACGTGTACACACATTACATAATTTACTTCCCGATAGCCTGAAAACAGATTTCTTTTACGCTCCACATAGGAGGCCCTGAGGAAAATAATGGCCTATTTCATCTTGGGGATGCTGTGTAGAGGGTATTTTTAGGGAAATAAAAGAGATGAAGTGCAGGGAAGGAAACAGGCATGAGGGGTGGGAAGGAAAAGAAGTGGGTGTTCAGGAGTGACGGACGAATGAATCCTTTTCTCCCACAGCGGTGCAGGGCGATCGATGGGACGATAGATTCCCGTTGGAGGGGTCAAAAGGTCTCCCTCAACCAGTGTCTCCCGATCTGGCCCAAGACCCGGACAAACCTCACCCCATGAACCCAGGCACCCCTGCTCCAAGTTTACAAACGTAGCGAACCACTTGGAGTGACATATGGCAGAGGTGTTGGTTGTCCAATAAATGGTTCCCGGAGCGGCGGTACCCATATCTGCCTCCCCAATTGATGCGTGAGCAAAATCAAAATGTACTTTAAAAAAATATTATATTACTTAGGTAGTAAAACACCTATCCCATAAAGCAATCATCAGAATAAAGAAGATGACTGGAAGTCATTTTTAGAGGGAACTGAGAGAGTCAAGATAGAATAAGGGAACGTTACAATTTTTTTATTATATAAATATCATCATCGGCTGAAAATATTGAAAATCGTTTTGAAATTGTATGAAATATTCTGTCATCTGTTTAGTATTGTCGTAAATGGAAGTGGCGCCCTCTGTTATTAAAATAAAAATAACCGTTGAAAAAAAGTCAACTTATACACATTATCCAATTTTCTTAATTTAAATAATTTTCAAACTTCTCATAACAAAATAAAAAAAATAAATTATTTTATTATTAAACTTTCCCGACACATTTACCGACAAATTTTCCGATCAAACATTTTCTAATTTTCCTGGAAGAATTATTTAGATAAAAATAATAATTTCCCAACTTGGTAAATTCCCGAACTTCACATAATATATATAACATAAATGTTTTTTAAAAATATTTCCGATTTATTTTCAGAGTAATATTCTCAGAAGGAAGTTTATACAAATACATATTTCTAAATAGTATTAAAAAGTCGCGATCCGCGTCTGTCGTTTGTAGTTTGTCTGTTTTTGTCGTTTGTCTGTGTTTGTGCGCTAGTTCTTCTAAACTATTTATTTTATTTTATTGATACACTGAAAAAAATGAGTTAGCTAAAGTGTTAAGCTAATTGAAGTTGTGTAACCATCGCCTAAACTTCAGCTACTTTACCTAAAATACTTTATGTGCAGATACCGTCGTTGTTTAGTAAAATGTGCTTGAGCTATTACAACTAAACTTTAATAATAGCACACTAAAAGCATACTTACCTAAACAAAATAATCGGTTTGGTTAATCAAGCTAAAATAATTTACTAAACCTATTTCACTTTAGTAACTTAAGTTTATGTGTTACTTCCCAAAGTATTTAGCTAAATTTAACTAAACATCTACTTTGGTTAAATGTTTTGTTCATATAGCAAAACTGAGGTTGGAATATCTAAATTTGGTATTTTTACGTAACAATTAGTTGCTTTGCACAAACTTAGGCAAAGTGCAACAAAACTTTAGTTAAATCTCCCGAACTTTGGTAGATCTTTTTGTCGTCGCTAGCGGTCGACGCAGGTGATCATTTACGACGCAGTTCTCAGATCGCCACAGTTTGCACCATACGTGAATTGACGTTCGTTGCGCGCGTTGCGAATTTATTTTTGAATTGAATTGAATTTATGTTAACCGCTGTTCCTAGTTCCTAGTGATAATGGCAGACAAAACCGTGGAGGATTATTTAATTTCTTGGAATCTGGAGGCTTACATAGAAACATTTAAAGGTGAGTTTTCTTTTTTAATTTTTTTATTGATTTAGAATTTAGATCATGGAACTATGATATTATATATTATGATAATATCCATTCTATTTGATTTAGAAACTGGCACCTTCATTATTCCATGACTCAAGTACCTACGCAATAGATTTAGAAGATTTGTATTTATTATGTACCTAGTTTGAAGAGTGCGTGTTGACGCTACAACCAAGATTGTGTCAGGAGTCATGACACAAGTTACAGAGAGTGGTATATAAAAAAATAATAATAATTGGATCACTTGCATAGCGCCGTTTTTGTGCAAAATCACCTCAAGGGCGCCTTTATTTCTTTGTTTGTTTCCGCCAGTATTATTTTGTATTGAACGAATGTTGTTTGAAACTGTAGTATTTTCTAAGTTACAGTTTTACCCTAGCCAGAAACTAGAACCAACCAAACTAGCTTTGAAATCGTACCGATGGATGGTCACTCATAGCAGGTTATATTTAATTTTAATAAATGTGTATTGCAAATTATTAATTCGGACATAACATTTTGAACATTGAATTCTGTTGTTTTTTTTTTGGGAGGGATATGTTTTTTTAAATACAGGGTGACCACCCATTGTTAATGTTTACATTTGAAATTTTCATATAAATGAAATAATTTCATTATTAAAACTATTTTATCTCCACTTGATTCATGATACAGGGTGTTCGGTATCTGCTGTTGTATAAATATACATTTTTTTTAATGAATAATTTTCATTCTTTTGAAAAATAAATTTTTATTTTCTTGTTTTGAAAATTTTTGTATTTTCTCGTCGTTTTTTTTCTTTATTTCAGACTCAAGCCATAGACTCGAAAACACTCCTGATAATATCTCAAGATGATATTAAAGAATTGATTCCGACTATAGGGCACCGGGCACTGCCTACAGCACACATTAATGCGCTCAAGGATGTTATTAATCCACCTGTCATAAGTGTAAGTTTTTAAAAGCAGTAATGATGACATATTGTATACCTAGGCCTTTTTTGGCTAACCATTTGGAAATAGTTGTACCGGACGCGATTTTGATACAAAAATAATAGTATTTAAAATAATAATTCCTGTAATTAATGAATAAATCGACTGCCGGGGGGGTCAAGCAATTCCAAAGGGATAAAAACAAAGCTTGACCCCTTCACCCCTTCTTTCCCCTTTGTGTACATACCCGCTTTTTGTTTCAGATTGAAGATATACCTTCAACTTCCAAACAAACAACGCCCATATATTATCAACACGATGACTTCCTTGTAAAGGACATTTCCTTGTTGGAAAATAAAAACAAATCACAAAGAATAACGCATGAAGCTTTTGAAGAGCAAATTTCGAATGTAAGTTAAATAATTTTAGTAAGTTTCAGATACCTAAGTAACTTAGGTTAATTGTTTTATACATTCCGATATATGTATTTTAGTAGTGGCAGCGTAGAATAGCCATCCTGTGACTGATATTATGATGATTATAGAAGTGGTTATTAGTTATGTAATCAATATGCAATTTAATTTTGTTTTCCAGGACTTACGCAATCATCTCCTATCAATCAATTAAGGGCAAGCACTTTTAATGCAGTTTGAGTCAAAGGTTCTGTTCGACAATTCTGCCAGACTGTGCAGTACTATTATAAGTAAGGAATTGCAGGGTAATCCAGATAGATCCATTACAAGCAAGAGATTTTATGAATTTGCTTTTCAAATCACCAAAGTCTTTAAAAAAGAAAGCGCAGCTGTATATTTCACCCCATATTTGTGTTTTGGGCCTACCCAAAAAATTGCTGCTAAAGGTAAATTACTAGACACATACAGGCAGCGCCGAAAAGAATTTGCCAAAATAGGACACAAACATCTTTTACTATATTTAAAAAAAAATTATAATAAAAAATGATAATATGTGTGTATGATCAAACGTGTTACGTTTAACGTAGCTGGAAACAATATTTTGAGAGACGATTCTTAACAAAATAACTTTTATATGAATGAGGTTTTTAATAAGTACTTTCTAGTCTTACAAAACATAATATTTATTTATTTAGGTTTCATCTCTCAAAAGGGTTGTAATAAACTACCCGCAACTCAAAGTATTTAACCCATGATTCTGAATTATGGGTATAATCCTTCGAGTTGATGGTGGTTACATTTACACCCTGTATTGTTTTCAGCTAAACTGCAAAGCTGCACTTCCTATTTAATATAGATAATCTAACCAAAAAGCTAAGCTACAGTACCTAAAGCTAGCAGTATAGAGCTAAAACACCTATATCGGTAGGGCTATTCCAACCGAAGTTTAGTTAATCAACCTAACCATTTTGTAATATTAACTAAATAATAAGGTTACTACATCTAAACAGTTAAGTTTTTCTAACCGAACACTACAAAATGGTTTAGGTATATAATTTTTAGTTTAGGTAACACAACTAAACACAAAGCTGTCTCAACCGATTAGTTTAGCTAGAATACCTGAATCGTTAAGCTGTCATAAATACAGTTTAGGTAACACAACTAAACACAGAAAGTTAGAAAGCTGTCTCAACCGATTAGTTTAGCTAGAATATCTGAATCGTTAAGCTGTCATAAATACAGTTTAGGTAACACAACTAAACACAGAAAGTTAAAAAGCTGTCTCAACCGATTAGTTTAGCTAGAATATCTGAATCGTTAAGCTGTCATAAATACAGTTTAGGTAACACAACTAAACACAGAAAGTTAAAAAGCTGTCTCAACCGATTAGTTTAGCTAGAATATCTGAATCGTTAAGCTGTCATAAATACAGTTTAGGTAACACAACTAAACACAGAAAGCTGTCTCAACCGATTAGTTTAGCTAGAATATCTGAATCGTTAAGCTGTCATAAATAAACTGCTGTTTAGCAAACAGTAGCTAAAAGTTCGGCAGTCACCACAGCAACTAAACTGTTTAGTAGATAATTACTGAAAATTTTGTAAATAGTACCTAAACTTTTCTTTCAGTGTACATGATTTAGAGAGTACATGTGGTTTTTTGTGATATTTCACCCTCCATACTAGGGATGACCCTGTGTTATGGCGGGTGAATTTTACAGTTTGCGGACATAGAATATATACATTACTGTAATATAAAAAAATTATATTTGATCATTATAATACCATCCGCTGTGACTCGCATAGCAGACATAAGGAGGAGTGATAAAATAATAATAATTAACCTATAAGCTATACCCTTTGTACTCTTTTTGTGCAGTAAATATTTTTTTGAATTTGAATTTGATTCTCTTAAGTAATAAAGTTCCATATAAAGTGATATCAAATCACCAACATGAAAAACATTGTTGGATTTTAGCCATCATCATTAAATCAGGAATCAAGAAAGGTGTATATACTGTTATTTATAGATCACCAAACACAAGTAAATGCGACTTATTAACATATTTTCAAAGATGGAGCATGGAAAATTTGCAAGATGAAAATATTAACATTATAGTTGGAGATTTCAATATAAATGCTAAAGCAAATGCAGACATATACACAAAAAAATGAAATCTATTATTCAAGCTGCAGGTATGAAACAATTAGTTAAAGATTTCACACAAATTACTAATAGCTCTAAAACATCGATTGATCTGGTATTCTCAAATAAATTTAACCTACGTGTTACAATTTGTTATGTTAAATTTGGAAAAGCGTAAAAGAATTAGTACATGGCGATAACAAAGATGACATAAAAATACTAAACTTCCCAAAAGATATAAACGAAAAAAACATGGCTAATAGCTTTAATAAATATTTTATAGAAAGCATCACTCAAATTAACAAATTAATACCTAACATTGTTGTCAACCCCACAAATGATAATAATAACTCAAACAAAGAATTATTGGTCTTCAGAAAAATAACTGAAGAATATTTATTTAACATTTTAAACAAAATTAAATCAAAAAATAGTTCAAATGGATTAACTATTAGTTTAATAAAATATGCTTTTCCAGTAATTGGATCTACTCTATTAAATATTATTAAACAGACAATTGAAAAGGGAAAATTTCCACAGTCATGGAAACTATCTACCATTATACCGGTCCCAAATTTTAAAAATACCAGATAATGTGAAGAATTTCGACCAATAAACACCTTACCGAAATATGAACAGATACTTGAAGTGATAATAAAAGAACAAATATTGCAATACTTAGATGAACACAATATTTTATACCAAGAACAATCGGGATTCAGATTTAATAATTCTCGTGTAACAGCGTTAAATGTAATCGTTGAAGAATGGAAAGAAGGAATGAATAGTAATAAATTTAACTTAGCAATATTCTTGGATTTTCAAAGGGCATTCGAAACTATAGATCGAGAAATATTGATAAGAAAGCTTAAATAAATTGTTTTCTCAACTATAGCCACTAAATTAATAAAAGAGTATTTGAAAGACCGAATACAGGTAACAAAAATTAATAATCAATTTTCAAAATCAATGGAAAATAAATTAGGAGTACCACAGGGATCAGTCCTTGGACCTCTATTGTTCATACTCTATATGGTGAAAAATGCAAAGTACGACTATTTGCCGATGATACACTAATATAATTGGAGAAAACTATGAAGAACTAATACATATTTTAAATAATGAACTAGATAATGTATCAAGATGGCTAAAAATAAATAAGCTTAAAGTAAATACAAAAAAACCAAAATGTATGGTAATTGGTTATAAGAAGACATCCAGTGAATGCAAAATCAAAATTGATGGTGAAATTATTGAAAATGTTACCGATATAAAATACTTAGGAGTTATAATAGATTCCAAACTCAACTTTAACAAACATGCTGAATATACCCAAAAGAAAATTGGAAAAAAGATATCTTTTTTGGGAAGAATTCGACAAAAACTGTCCGAAAAAACTGCAATCACCATTTATAACTCCATTATTGCTCCACATTTTAACTACTGCTCAACTATCCTTTTCCTGTGTAACGACCGAGAGTAAAAAAATTTCAAATTCTCCAAAATAGGGCAATGAGAACAATACTCAGACGAAATAGATATTCAAAAGTAAATAAAATGTTAAAGTAACTAAATTGGCTAACGGTGAAACAGATGTTGACCTTGAACACGATGATATTTGTACACAAAATAGTAAACAACCTGCTACTTAAATATTTTTCAAATAAAATTGTAAACAACAAGGACATATACAAACATAAAACAAGGACGTGCAATGAAATCAGGCTACCAAAAAAGGACAAGGCAAATACTCAGAATAGTATACTATATAAAGGGATGAAATACTATAATGCGCTGCCGGAAAACCTAAAGTCTGCCCCAATTGGAAAGTTCAAGATGTTGTGTAGGAGTCGCATCAAGCAAGAAAAAATATAAGATATTTATATGTAACAAATTAATTAGTAATTTGTAAAATTAAATGGACAAATTACTAAAATAAAATTAATAAATAAAAAAATAAAATAAATAAATAAAAATAAAATAAAAAAAATATAGAAGAAAAATGACGTATAGCTAGTTTGGGTTGCAAGAAGAGGATGGAGAAGTTAGAGATGAAGAAATAAGAAGATGAAAAATTTGAGAAATTATTAGTATATAGATCACACTAATTAATTATGTACATACATACTATACCGCTAAGTTAGAAAATAAGGATATATTATGTTTTGTCTGAAAGGTGATTAAATTGATAAGAGTGTAGAATGAATGGGTATTGTAGTTGTAATGTATTCCGTGTGTAATTTGTTTTTTAAAGGAATGGGGTTGACTCACGGATTTTACGCTGTTTTACGGCTAAGATTATCTGTGACAGTTTCCCTTGATTAACTTTATTTTTTTCTTATAAAATTTTTCAAAAAAAAATATAATCACTTTTGCGCTTAACTCGACCCTTTCTAGACTCTATTTGCCTAGCGATTTTTACGTCTATTAACCATATTCTTAATGATATAAGACGAATAGACATAAATTTGGCATCGTGGTAAGCATTCAAAAGGAAGATGATGGTTTGAAAGGGAGATATGTAAGTTACGGAAGCAAGCTAATATTAAAAAAGAATTACAATTAATAGACGTAAGTGAAAATATTTAATAAAGGATGACTTATTTGAAATAGAAGAAAAATCTCTCCGCAAATGTTTAAACTCGACAGGCTAATTTGTTCGGTTTTGGAAACAAACAGCTATTACCCGCATAGTCAATTTGTTCGTTGTCTCCCTTACCTTCGTAGTTAGAAATATGAACTAAACGACGTTAAAAAGAGAAAACACAAAGCTTTATATTTAAATGTAGAAGTTAACCACAGAATAATTAAAATGCACACCTCTATGAAACCAAAGGTTCCGACGGCAATTTATGAAATTGTTGTGAATTTAATATTAATTACTTTTGTATGAAACGACAAAAATTGAGGTGACAGTAATGATTATAATACATTTGTCTAATAAAATATCTGTTTTTTTTTCGTTATCAGTAATTTCAGTTCAGTGTTTAGACGAAAAAGTGGGCTATTTTTTAAACATTAAATGTTTTTGTTCGAAATTTAAATATTTAAAAAATTATATGTTTATTTCAAACACATTTTTTTAGTTTTCGGGTAAGTTCAGAAATATCGCATTTATTTGGATTTTATTGAGAAGCGGAAATACACATAAATTCTCTGACTTTCTGATGGCATAACGAATAAAATAAAATGTTACGATCAATATGCCAGAGGCCTGAAAGGCATTATAAGAAACACTGTGAATTTTTTAATATATGTTAGGCCCCGTAGGAAGATGGTTTGAAAGGGAGATATGTAAATATGAATGTTAAAGGAAGCGCGCTAATATTAAAATAACGATAATAATGAAAATATGATATTGATCTTCATACAATAGTATATGCTAGTGCTATTACTATTTGTAATAAGTTAGGAATTAAATTATCATCCTCTGATGATACTCGTAGATCATATAGTTATAGTAAACCAGAATGGCAGATCAGATTAGAAAATGATGTAGTATTTTTAAGAAGTAACATAGCTAGAGTAATAGAATATAAAAATGGAAATAGAATTAGGAAAATTTTGAGACATGTAGAAGAATTTGGGAGAAAATTTGTGTTATAGCATTGATAGTCATAATAATGAAAATATAATCAATGATTTATTGGATTTATTAAAAAAAAATAAGGTGTAAAAGATAGTAGATTAAAATGATATAATTATACGTATAATAAAAAATATAATAATAGATTATTTCAGAAAAATTAAAAAATATTTTATTCCAAACATGACGACAAACAACATATTATTTCGAATAGTAATATTCCGTTGCCATATGCGCGATTTTCGGACTAAAATTTGGAGTAAAGATATAAAACATAACGAGTCAAGTCCCTGGATAGAAAATGAAGAACTCAATTTCTCAGACATTGAACAAATGAGTTTTTCTAATATATCGGTTGAGTTATTAATCAAAATTATTAAAAATACTCTTAATTGGAAAGCCATCGGTTGCGATTGGATACATAATTTTTGGTACAAACCTCTAACTACTTTACATCCTCATTTGGCAAAAAATCTTTCAAAATTTGTCAGTCAACTTCAAAATTTTTCAAATTTTCTTACTAAGGGCATTAATTATATGTTGCCTAAAAGCGAAAATATTAATAATCCCTCTCAGTATAGACACATTACATGTTTACCGACAGTATATAAAATTTTAACCTCTTGCTTGACAGATTTAATATATACTCATTTAGATAAAAAAATATTTTATCTAAACAATAAAAAGGTTGTTGCAGAAAACATATGGGATGTAAAGAACAATTAATTATTGATTCTGTAATTCTAAAACAGATTCAAACTCGAAAACGTAATTTACATACTTGCTATATAGACTACCAAAAGGCTTTCGATAGTGTCCCGCACTCGTGGCTGATCAAAGTATTAAATATATATAAAATTAACCCTATTATTATTAGCTTTTTGGAAAATATTATGTCCTTTTGGAATACCAATTTACTTATCAATTTTAAAGGTAAGAAAATAGTAATACCGGGCATTTCAATCAAAAGAGGGATTTTTCAAGGAGACTCATTGAGTCCTCTTTGGTTTTGCTTAGCATTGAATCCTCTATCTAAAATGTTAATTAAAAGCAAGTTTGGAATAAAAATTAAGGGTAATACAAGGGAGGGTAATAAAATTTCGCATTTATTATTTATGGATGATATAAAATAAATGGTATAAAGTTTCATTATTGCTGTTCAGACGCAAAAAATTGTCATTACAAAGATATTTAAATTTAAAGAGTTTTACCGAAATTCACTGTAAAATTTTGGTACCTCGAAGTGGTGAAGTGTAAGAGCTTGCATTGTGCATTATTTAATTCACACTTAACCAACTCATAATAATCCAAAACTAATATTTGAATACGCCAAGTGTCAAACAATTTAGTATTTTTATTGTTAACTTTGTGGGTATCTACGTATACCGAAGCCGCAGTGAGTAGTGTATTGGCCAGTATAGTACCTACTAACATATTGGTTCCGAGTGCGCTGAGATATCTAGGCTGTCCCATTAGCCACATCTGCAAGTAAATAATTACAACTTTTTCTTTCCAAAAACCATTCTTAATATGGATGCTCAGGCATATATTTGTCTCGCAAAGGACGCAGTGAACTTACTGACCAACATGATTATGGATCCCAATAATAAATTTACGAAAGAACATATCGCTAAAATTATTCCTAGAACCAATGACATATTAGGAACAATTGGCCAAATGGCTGTTAAAATGGCGAATCTTGAGGGTGAATTAACAGCTCTTAAAACTGCAACCCCTAATGTGTGCACCCCCTCAGTTTCACAAACTCAGAGTGTCTGTGATATCCTCGCCGAAATCAAAGAACAAAGTTACAGAGATAAAAATTTGATTATTCATAATATTCCGGAGAATACATCGTTATCTCAGACTGAATCAATAAATAGCGACATAGTGTCAGTGAAAAAAATAATTTCAGATTTAGATATGTCAACATTAAATCTTGACTTGAAAATCTACAGATTGGGTCAAAGGCGTGCCGATAAACCAAGAGGAATTAAAATGGAGTTTCCGGAAGCTAAATGGCCGAAAATACTATTAAGCAAGAAACACGCATTAAAAAATAATATACGTATTTACCAAGATCAGTCATTTATGCAGCGGAAACAATTGAGTGACCTAAGAAAAGAATTGGAAAATAGAAAATCTTCTGGTGAAACGGATATCACGATAAAATACATAAATAATAATCCGTCGATAGTCAAATCGAACCCAAAAAACTAAATTCTAAAATAAAAATATTTTATCAAAACGTACGTGGACTAAGAACAAAATTACAGGACCTGAAATCAACCTTACCTACTCTGGATTATGATTCTTACGCTTTCACTGAGACATGGCTGAACAAAAACATTGATACTACGGAATTGGGTTTCTTTGAACACACAGTGTACAGACAAGATAGAAGCAATAGCAATAAAACTAGAGGAGGTGGTGTGTTAATATCCGTAAATAAGAAATTCAACTCAAGAAAACTCAAATGCATCTACACTCATCTGGAACAACTATTCATCATGGTGTCTACCAATAAGGAAAAAATTATTGTTGGCTGCTTATATATACCCCCTTCTTCTGATGCTCAATTATACAAAGACCACTACCTCGAAGCTGAAACAATACGAAGAAAATTTCCAGATGCCACTTTGATATTAACAGGAGACTACAATCTACCTAATGTAACGTGGGACACAGAAAACAATAAAACTTCATGCACGGACAACATCAATCATGGTTCCCATGATATAATCGAGATGTCAAATTTTTTTAAGTCTCCGGCAGTTAAACTATGTCTACAATGTTAACGCTCGTCTTCTCGATCTAGTGTTTTCCAATTCTTCTTCTGTAAAAGTATCCGCATCTGCTGAAGATATTCTCCCAATCGACAAGTATCACCCTCCTTTAACGATCGAATGCTACAGTTCAAAAATAGAAAAAAATCCATCTCCATCAACAAAATTAAACTTTTTCAAAGCTGATTTTAAGCAAATCACAAATCTTCTATTGTCTACTGACTGGAACTTTCTTGACTTTGAAGAAAACCTAAATGTAATGGTAGACAAATTTTACTTAATTTTAAATAATGCAATTGAATTGTTTGTACCCGTCACTAAAATCACTGTGCACAACTACCCAAAATGGTTTAGCAACGACCTTATTAAAATAATTAGAGACAAAAAAATTGCTCATAAAGTTTATAAATCGTCACGTGATCCTAAAGATTATGTAAAATTTTGTGAACTAAGAAAGACAACTAAAAATATGTCGAAGTTATGTTACAAAAGGTGTATCGAAAACTGCGAAGAATTGGCAGCAGCTAATCCTCAGAACATTTATAAATTTGCGAACATGCTCAATAATAATGACTCTAGTATTCCGTCAAACATGTATTTAGATAATAAAATGGCCGATACCCCCCAAGAAGTCGTCAATCTGTTTGCTGAATTTTTCAGCAAAGTCTATGATACTGCAAACAACTCTCCATTATTCGATACAACTACAGCTAACAATGACAACAAGATCGATTTTAGCCAATGTATATTCAAAGAAAGCGATATTAGAACTAAATTAAAATCCCTTGATATTAATAAATCGGCTGGTCCCGATAACATTCCTCCAATTTTCTTATCAAAATGCTTATCAGTTTTAACATTACCTCTAACTAAACTTTTTAACTTGTCTCTAAAAATTGGTACCTTTCCACAAAAATGGAAAACCAGTTTTCTATTTCCAATCTTTAAGAAAGGAAATAGATCAGATATCTCTAACTATAGACCTATATGTATCCAATCGTCAATCCCTAAACTATTTGAATCTGCTCTGCTTTCTAAACTCTCGCCTGAGATTAACAAAGTTATTTCACATCGTCAACATGGTTTCATGGCAAAAAGATCTACTTTTACAAACTTGATGATCTATCAGGAATACCTATTTAATACAATGCAAAAGCGTCTTCAAACAGACGTAGTGTATACTGACTTTAGTAAGGCATTCGACAAAGTCTCACATAAAATTCTCATACATAAACTTAGTGCCCTTGGAATAACAGGGAATATTTTGAGATGGTTTGAGAGTTATCTGCATAAAAGAAAAATATGTGTTAAACTCAACTCACACTATTCACACCAGTTCGAAGTCTTTACCGGCGTCCCACAGGGGTCTCATTTAGGACCAGTACTATTTTTATTGTTTATCAATGATATAACTACGGTTTTTGATGGAGTCATGATTCTCTTATTTGCAGATGATCTCAAAATTTATAAAACCATTACAAATATTCATGACTGTTACGTACTACAATTTAATCTTGTGAGGCTACAAGAGTGGTGCACCCACAATGAACTATTTCTCAATATTGATAAATGTCAAACGATAACTTTTGCCCGAATCAAAAATCCCATTACGCATCAATATAGCATCAACAACATTTTCCTAAAAAGAGTTGAGAATATTAAGGATCTTGGTATTATTTTTGACAGGCAACTAACATTTGTTCCTCATATAAACGAAATAACCAACAAGGCCATGAAATGTTTGGGTTTTATATTAAGGACAGCGAAAGATTTTAAATTAATAAATTCCTTCAAACTGCTATTCACTGGTTTAGTTAGAAGTAATCTAGAGTATAACTCAACAATCTGGTCTCCATTTTATAAGATTCACCAATTAAAAATTGAAAGAGTGCAACATAAATTTCTGCGATTTATTAATTATAAATTAGGAATTCCAAACGAATATCTTAATTACACTTTCATCATGAACTTACTAAATTTAACCGATTTATCATTGAGACGCACAGTGTGCGACTTAGTATCTCTTTTCAAAATTTCGAATGGCAGACTGGACGCCATTGATTTGACGAGTCTTATATCGCTCCGTGTACCTACGCGCGACACTCGACAGACCGCTCTATATAATGTTCCCATATCTGCTAACAATTATTTTCAAAACTCACCTATTCAAAGACTTCACATACTCGGTAATAAGTATAGCTCAATTGATGTTTATCATCACCAATCAGTATACAAACTAAAATACAGTATACTAGAATGTTTGTAACAGATTCATAATTTTTTTTCAAACGCATATTTTATTGTTTCATTAACTAAGCTTTGTTTTGTAAAATTCCCAATCGGGCAAAATAAAGATTGATGATTACAAAGATGGTTTACAACAAACTGTAGTGTTTATCTTTATAATAATAATAACAAACTTACTTGTCTTGTGTGTATTACCTACTTACATTATTGTACTCTTGTAACTACACTATATTTATATAAACTTATCGAACTCATTGTCCAAATTCCAATAACACCGTAACTATATACTTGAATTGTATCTACTTAACTACCTACCTATATCTGTTATATTTTTCTCAAGTTTATGTATTAGTTTAACCTATGTTCTGTAAAATATTCAACCGACGTACTTTGTACAATAAACTTTGCTTGCTTATGTTTATAAAATAATAACACCATAACAATAACCCTACACATTGTTATGTAAGTTCATACTCAATTTACTATGCTATGTAATTAAAATATTTTATAATGCTACTGAACAACAAAACCCATAACATGTATATGTAAAAGCCTTCTAGGCGTTAATAAAATGAAATAAAATAAAAATAAACATAAAATTATTGTCGAATTCTGAACAAAATTTAGAAAAAATGATCGAGGTAGTCAAAAATTTTTTAGATGATATCAAAATGCCTTTTGGTTTAGATAAATGTAGAACGATCCATATAGAGAAAGGCAAAATTGTAGATGGGGACGAGAGTATATTTAGAAATTTCCAAATTACTAGTATGAAAAGGGAGGAGGTTTATAAGTATTTAGGATACCCACAATAAAATAGATTAGACCATACTAGTATTAAAAATGATATTAGGATTAAATTTCAAACTAGGATCAGGAAAATTTTAAAATGCAATCAATCTGCTAAAAAATTAGTAAAAGCAATAAATACTTGGGCAATACCTCTATTAACGTACTCATTTGGCATAATTAAATGGTCCAATACAGATTTAGATAACTTAGAACGATTAATTAGAACTAACAAATTTTAATTGCCATCATCCAAATTCAGCTATAGAACGAATTAATTTACCTAGAAATTTAGGAGGTAGAGGTATAGTCAAAATAACTTCTTTGAAACATAATCAGGTAGAAATGCTAAGAACTTTTTTTCCGTAGGAAAGCTCATAGCTCAGAAATGCACAAAATTATTTGCAAGGCAGATAGAAACATTACACCTTTAAATTTATACGACGAGAATGCCAACATTTTTATAAATCCCAACCAGGAATTATTAGATTCCTGGTCAAATAAAATTTTACACGCAAAACACTTTAATTATCTTAACCAAACGTATGTTGACAAATTTTCGTCAAACAAATGGATGAGTATTGGAGAGTTGAGCGTTGAGAAATAGAAGGATTTATGCTTGCCATTCAGGATAGAGTCATTAAATACTAAAAATTATAGGAAGCATATAATCAAAGATACAAATCAAATTGATGATTCATGTAGAAAATGGCTTTTCCGGAAACAATAAAACATATTATATCGGGATGTTCTATATTAGCAACGTCCGAGTATACATTTAGGCACAATCATGATAATCAATCGATGTCGCTATTCCGAATTCCTGTAATATTCAAAAATCTGTTAATGAAAAAAAAAAGAAAATAGACAGATTTAGGAAATGAGACAAAAAGAATTTGGCATTCTCAGACTGTAAAAATATTACCATTTGTTATTTCGACTACTGGCATTATACCTAGCTCTCTCGTTAAAAATTTAGGCGTATTAGATCTATCAAAAAAATGATATATAAAAATGCAAAAATCAGTCATTTTAAATACATGTAGGATAACGAAAGATTTTTTTAAATATTTATATTGAGGGATCATTAAGATTTATAGGCCCTGTTAGGAGTTCTACCGAGCCGAACCCTCTAATATGAAAATATCTGGAATCGGTGAATTATTTTCCCATTTGATCTCTGGTGTTGGTGTGATCACGTGTTGTTCTTGTATTGTTTTGTATTTATTTTGCATATATAATGCACTTGCATAATGTTGATTGACTAGATGATCGTTTGTGGAAAAGTGTGTGGAAAAGTTTAGTTTTTCCTATGGGGAAGATTAAACCCGGACATAAAATCGGAAAAAATAAAAAAACACGACCCGTTTGAAATAGAGAAAAAATATCTCGACAAATGAATTAGTTGTATTTAAAGATGCACTGTGAATTTTTTCATGCCTATAAAATATTAAATAACAGAACAAAACGTGTTTTTATTAATTTTCGGGGCTTACTTTGCCATTTTTTCTGACGAGGGAATTTTATATAATCAACGTTGTGGCATAACAAATGTATAGACATTATCTTCAATAATATTTTTTTGTAACTTAAAAACTTTAAGATTTAACGAGAAACTTGTTATAAATCAGTAGAAATTGTACATGCGGGGGCTTAAATAACAGAAGCAGATAATAACAGAATTTCATATAATTACTTTGTCGGCTCGGCAAATGCACAGTGATTACATTAAAAAATAATATATATTATTTAAGGGCTTAAAAATTTAAAGTGTTCAAGGGAGATATTTAAGGCTCCGTAGTAAGCGTTCAAAGATGGTTTGAAAGGGAGATACGAAAATACAAATGTTAGAGATCAAGTGAAACGAAATGTACGGTAAAATACTTATGTTTGGTCAAAACTTTACTCAAGACCATCCATACCTCCGAGCAACACCGGGTAAACGTCAGCTAGTAGGTAATATAATCAATATATTTTCATTATAAGTTCCTATAAGGAAATAATATAAATACATCGTCTATACGTGGCTCCACCACAGTTTGATAATGCCTTCAAAAGACGAAACACCTGTCACGCGTAATAATAATTACACAAAAGACCTCGTTTATAAATAAACCTTTTTTATAAATTGAACATTAAAAATTGTTGAATATATATAAAAGAAAGGAGTTCTACAAAGTAAACTTGATAACAATAAATAAAAAATCCTTGTGTTACGTTGAATGACGTCAGGGTCATAAATAAACCACTCTTCAGGGTGGTGTGTGGCCTGACGCACAGTGGGCTGAAAATCGCCTTTCATAGAAATAGAGACTTGAATTTTCAAGGGTATTTTTTTTGGCTAGAAGTAAAAAGCAACTTTTCGTACGAAGCAATTGCGTGTACAAATGAAGGAGTTATCATTTTTTTAAGAAAAATTTGTATGGCACTGACATTAAAAATGAGGCTATCTCTGGAATCATAATGTTGACCATTATATCCTTACACACAGATATACTACTATTACAAATAAATAGTTAAAATACAAATAAATAGTAGTATATCTGTGTGTAAGGATATAATGGTCAACATTATGATTCCAGAGATAGCCTCATTTTTAATGTCAGTGCCATACAAATTTTTCTTAAAAAAATGATAACTCCTTCATTTGTACACGTAATTGCTTCGTACGAAATTTTATAGCATAGTAATGATCAGCAGAATCCATTTCTAGCCAAAAAAATACCCTTGAAAATTCAAGTCTCTATGTCTATGAAAGGCGATTTTCAGCCCACTGTGTGACGTGGCGTAGGTAGTTGGCTGACTTGGGGCGTGGTGCGGGGGGCGGGGGCCGAGGGTGCACGGGTGCCAACACCAGAGCGTAAACGTGCTAATAATTATAACTTTGCGAACAATGTATCACGTTGAATTCGCAAACCCACTGCGAAAGATATTTCACTTAAACATCCTACTGAAAGGAAATAATATGAAGTAAATCAAATTTAATAATATTACATACTCGTATATTTTCAAACTTTAAAACGTATCAGCTTAACCGGCTAGTAGCCGAGTGTACAAATACGTCGGATTCCCACAAACGCGTCGCGAGTTAAATCATTGCCTGGCTAAGTCCTCCACCATTTCACAGGCAACATTTTCCGCTTACGTGTATACCTAATGTGAAATTTTTTTCGAGGACTTTGTCCTAAACGTGCAACATTTTGGCACATAGCTGGGGCCCTCTCTGACGTTGGGACCCTATGGAAAATTTTATATATTATTTCTGAATCCTCTATTCTGAGTCCTGTGACCTCAACGTGTACCATTTTCACAGCATCCCCAAAGATGACATATGCCTTAGGAACTTATTTTGCTATCGGGGCTTCCTGTGTGGGGTTAATGATAAATAATTAAAAAATCGGTTCCTGGCCGAGGCCAGCCTACCCGTAGGTTAAAGCCCTAGGCCGGGGCACCTCAGGCCTAGGTCGAAGACTGGCCCCAACCGACACGATGCTGAACGTCTGTATTCAGCTGACACTAAACTTGTCAAATTTATTATTAAAAAACAGATTTGAGGTTTTGTCTTTTTTCCTTTTTTTGTATATCGATTTGTCTAAGGGGGCTGCCGAATTGAATTTAGGGTTGAGGCATGGTAAAACACACTACCCTTCTCGATCCAAATAATGTATTAAAAATACATACAGGTTCGACAGTCGCATTTAACCGACTAAATACAGTAAATTAATAAATGTTCCTATTAAAATATAAAACTTTCCAATACTCTATCATACATACGAGTACATCAAACTATGAAAATATCAAAGTCGTAGGATACGACAAAACCGCAATGCACGAACTTTGGCGAAAATACCCATAAATGAAAAATTAGTACAATGATATGCTATGACATACCTAAATACAAAAGCGCGTTATAATAACGAAACGCACGAGAGTCACAACTAATTTGTGTGATTTAATGAAATGGCTACAAATAACTGAATGAACTGAAAGCATTAGAAAGAGATAGCCATTCAAAGACGTGTACGGTGTACGGGTGAGTCATAAATAAACCTCTCACGGGTGAGTGCATGCGAATGGAAAGAAACTCCAAATCAGATTTGGTTTTTGCTCGAGAATGATTTGTGCACATCTCAAAAGCACAGGAAGGTATTTTTTCACAAGAGCCAAGAGCGACGTGTTTGCGGCAGCGAGTGACGGCTTCTCTGACCGACGGGATTATGGGCGTTAATAAACGCTGTAAATCACCAGCTTGTCCACTGGACCCAGTTCAGTGAAACCACGCGCAGTAAACTATCGTACCTATTAATTCATATAGAATGAAATGGATCGTTTTTGCAAAATCTTATGAGAGAATAAAGCGATCGTCTCCGGATGTGCAGCGTCGTCGTCCTGATCCAAGCCTCCTGATGAGGCAACCAGTCTCTTGACAACGTTGGAAAACACGTCGATCGGCAAAACGGCTCAAGTTTAGTTGCCGAGCAACATCACACTGTCGCATCCCATGATTGATTGCAGTAGTGCCACCACCTCGTCATCAGTGGTGTCCATTTTAAGGGTTTTTTCTAGCGCTAATTTATTTAAGTGTGCCCACTTCAACGTTCGGATTGTGGACCTACATGACTTAAACTGCACTTTTTATAGCCCTGGAAAATGACACAAGTTGTGGCACTTGCAAAGAGAATCAGCGAAGATTTTTTTAACGTCCCGTACTCAAAAAATTGTATCGTTTATGAAATTAAACTATTGTCTGATAAGAGATTGTTAAATGCAAATTCAATTAATATCAATATTAATTGGGTTAGATGTATTGGCTCGGGGCTCGAGGAAAATTACGCTTAAAACATATTTTCGAAGATATGCGATTTTCGTGACGTCGAGTGTATAATACATATTAGGTTTCTACTTACTTATTTTGTATTTTATCAGTAAAAAAGTCATATCGCAAAATCTATTTTAAAAAAAACGGTTTGAGCCTTCCTACCCAGGAGCTGGAGTCGGAAACTCTGGCAACCGCGCCAAATGCTGATCGGGTGGGCCTGACATTTATTTCGTATATTGATCTAATGTCATCCGATTTCAGAGAAAAGCATATATGTTCACGTGTGTGTACGTAATTGCCACCAAAAGTTGATAGAATGCATTGTCATCGACAACGAGTTTATCTGCCGAGTTTTAATTCGATCGGATGTCGGTAAGTGGGTTAATTTCCGCTTCTAATATTTGCATTCATTCATTATTTTAAAAAATTTGACAATGATGCAAATATGCAGGCATAATTTTATATTGCCTAGTGCGTCCATTTCCGGCTGAATTGTGACTTTTCCGAAATAATAATAAGAACGCCCAGTCGACAGACCGATTATGCATCACAGAACCATTCAACAATGATAATAGACTATTTTCGGAGTTAGGTGGCACGAGGTGAAAACGGGAAGAATAATCATCAAAGGAATCAAGTTTACCCAAATGTTCGGCCTCGTCACTTCTGACTAGGTGTATCGCTTTCCCTCTCGCGTGTTTCGGTTTCTCTCGGTACGGAGCGCGGCGTGACGTCACGCCGCCAACATGGCCCGGCTGCGCTATGCTTCACATTGTGCCAAACGTGACCACGCGCGTGGCGCCCCCTTCCCCCGCCCTACCACTTGCCTCTCCACCCAACCGCTCCCACGCATTCCAAAATGGTTGCGATCAAATTGGCGCTCTATGGCAGGCGTTGAACGGGAGGTGCGAAGCGCAATTAAAATACTCACTAAATAATATTTTACCATTTGCATTTCTAATAATTATTATTTATAATTTGTATTTTAACTACTAGGAGACCTCGCGTCCAAAAAAAGTATGTTTCTAATTTTATCTTATTTTAAAAGAAAACTATTTTTTTTCTACGAAATGATGAGATTTGTAAGTAGGTACTTAAATACCTACCTACTTAATTAATAAACACGACAATCACTCAACTGAAAAAAGAACGTTTATTATACCACTAAACCGCAACCGGAACGTAACAAACAAATTTGCAGACAGATGAAATGCCAAACGGTCGAGTTAAAACAGGACTTCAAGGTGTCAATAAGTTTTAAACAAGTGAATATATATTTCCTTTAGCCTTCAGCATTGACTACGTATAATATGCCTAGATATGACCAAACTAGTTCCAAGGCGTTTGAAGAACTCCGTGGTAGAGCGGTTCTACTCATCGCCGTTTACACCGATCAATATCTATCTACATATATAAAGAAGCAGATCCATAATTCGTTGGTTCACCCTAATCTAGAATATAGTATAATCTAGAAATAAATAAATATACCTGCGTTATTTGGTCTCCATTCTATGATGTTCACATTAATCATATCGAATGCGTACAGCATCGCTTCTTAAGGGGAATTGCTTGGAGGTTGGGGTTAGAAAGAAGCGATTACTTATACGATGAACTTGAAGTAAAATATTTATTCTGTAGAAAAACGTAGGAAGGATCATATCGGCATTTTCAAAACTATTATCAGTATGATTGACTCGCCTACTTTGTTGCAACTCATCCCTTTCAATATCCCTTCCTGCATACTCAGAAATAACGATTTGTTTTTCCTCAATCAACACTCCACAAATTATGGATACCATTCACCAATGTCTAGAATGGCCAGATTTGTCAACTAAAGTCAGGAATGACCTTGAATTTTTTGGTGTAAGCCTAGATGATTTTTGTCAAAATCATCTAGGCATCACTTCGCGCAAGTAATATTTTGTATTGATATGGCACAAGTAGTGAACTCCATCAAAACCTTGTTCCTGTCTTGACTTGACATTATCTGTATTGTTTTTGTGCCCTATTTTTGTCATAGCAGCTCCATTAGTAAATAAATAAATCTTTAAAAAAAATTTAGACACTCAGGAAATTAGCTACACTGTATGCTCAGTTATTGAAATTATCTTCTATTAAAAATATTGTACAAAATAGACTAAATTTCGAAGACTCAAAGATACCAGAATAACATTTTCTTCATTTTCTTAACGCGTTTTTTTGTTCCATTGTATTAAGTACGAGACCTACGGCAGACACCGCTTCGGGCTTAGAAAATTGTTTAATGATATAAACAGAATATTAATTTTATTCTTAAATCTCTTGTGATATAGGAATATTGTAAATATAGGAATACCATTGAAATTACTCGACTAAAACTATCATTACAGTTATTTAACATCTAGAATTTTTTTGCAAGTTTGTTGTTATTTAACAAACTTGCTCAATACAGTGTACGCTGTAATAGTTTTGTGCTCTGTTCTCAGAAATTATGTCACAAAATCTTTTATATTGCCTGAAAAGCATTTATTTGATGTAAAAAAATGCAATTAAAAAAATCAATCCGTAAAAATCTAAAAATTTTGAACTACATTTTCAGTTTTCGACATAGTTGGGCCACCTCTTGGACCGGCTAGTGGCCAATTTCAAAGATTTTTTTAAAATACGTATAGACGAATAAATAAAATAGAATTTCACTTTTGTTTCGATAATGAATTAATGCAAATTTCGGTAGCTGAAATTAACCCACTTCCGATATCCGATCGAGCTAAAGTTGGTAGAATGCATTGTCATTGAAAACGAGTCTACCTGCCGAATTTCAACTTGATCGGACGTCGGGAAGCGGGTTAATTTCCACTTCCAGATTTTCATTTGTTCATTCACGAAAATAAAATTGAAATTCGAATAATGTATTTTAAAAAATACTTAAAATTGCGTAATACATATCAACTCTTTCTTATATAACGGCTTAAAGTTTTGAATTACAAAATTGTGAAAATATACTCGTTAGACCGCACGCCGCGCCGTAGGAGTACATATAAAACTTGACCTAGTCAATATCATTTATAATAATGTTAAACATTATCATTACCAGTACGAACTGGTTTTAATTAAAACCACATATTTATAACGTTCATGATTATTTGCATCGTGGATTTGTATGTATTTCTAGAAAATGTGTACAATGTGGCGCTCTTCCGTAACGAAATCAACGCCGCGCCACAGGTGCTCATCCGGGTGAAGTCACGTTTTCTGGATAGTGGTCGGTTGTTTTGACGTTACTCGAAAAGACTAAAATAAGCGCATTTCCACCGCCGAGTGCCGAGTGATCTGGTGATGTATTCACTTGTCACTTGACTTGTACCTTGTAGGTAGTCCTTGTACTTACTTCTCACACTTGATGGTTGGCTGCGGAGTGCGGCTGGAGCTGTCCTCCCTCTCTCGCTCCAGGCTGGTCACACTGCCCGCCCTGTCTGTGGAGCATGCTAGTTCTGGCGCAGTTTCCGACATTGTCACCTATCTCTGGCTCCGGCGGGGCACTAATAATATTCACTAGTAGCCGGACACGTGCTTGCTAGTCGCTTTGCGGCTAAACATAGTCGCTCCGTCAGGTTTCGCTTTCGAAAAGGCCGTGTCCTTGTCGCAAATAGATTACGCCAATTGTCATTTCGCCCGGGAAAACTGTCTCAAACCGACAAAATTTTCAGTGATAACGGAATGTTTGGAATGAGACGGGATATGTTTCAGCGGATCGTTTTCAGGATTTGACGGTGATGGAACGGAACCGAAGGCGACGACAGAGTTCAGAGAGCCGTCACAACACATTTACCACTACAACTACAGCAGGCGCTGTCACACTACACTATACACTATTGTCACAGTCCGAGTCTATAGTTCACGTTCAGTCACTACACACTGCCAGTGCCATGTCCCACTATGCTGTGTGTGCGCCGAGTGCGGGCACGCTCGGAAACACGTGAGCCCCCCCACATCACCCACTCGCGTCACGTTTTGGAGATATCGCTACCTACTTTTAACATCGCATCGCATCGCTACTAAATACCAGCGATTCTATGGCCTACACCAGGGGTTGTGAACCTGTGGTCCGTGTGGCTTTATGATGCGGCCCGTGAGCGCTTTCGGTGCGGCTTGCTGACCACAAAAAAACTTGCACGGGGTTTGAGATATATTTTTAAGACATTATTATAAAACTTAGAGAAAAGTATATCATAGCTGACAGTTACACGTATGCACCTACGTTACTGAAAGCAGTAACGAAGTTTACACACTAATAAATAGGCCATCCAACATCCCCTTTAATTTTATTTAATTTTCTTACTATTTTACCAATAAGAAATTAAATGTGTAATGAAATATCATTGGCGTAACGCTAATTAAACTGGGCACTCGCTTACAGATAAAATTACAGTTGTGGATTCATCTGCAGATGCATTTAAGAAGAAAACCATTCTCGTGTTTGAAGTGCAGTTTTAAAATTCAAATTATAGAATACGTGCTGCAAAAATTGGAGGAAACCATTTTCGTGTTCTGGGTGTAGTTTTAATCAAAGTTGGGGACTTGCACAAGGATTCACTTTTAAATTAAAACCAGTTTTGTGTTCAGAATGTAAAGGTAACATTACAGTTGTGGATCCATCTTCTGACACATTTCAAAGGAAACCGTTCGCATGATCCGAGTGGAGTTTAAATTCTAGTTTTACACCATGTGCTGCATAATTCCGAGGAAAACCATTTGCTTTGTTCCGAGTTTATTTTTGCTCGCGGACTCTTATGCAGAATTAGTTTAAGCCAGTATTTTGTTTTTAACGCAACCTAAAATTTGATTTGCTCACTCAACTCAAGATAAACCACTCTCACGTTCCGAGTGCAGTTATAAATTTCTTAGTTAATTTTTTTAGACTCATTTGTGAACACGAAAATTGGTTTGGTCACACATTTTCCATGTTGTTACTCGGAGTGTTCTTGTCAGGTGTGACATAAAAAATATGTAAAAAATGCAAATGTCCCCTGACTGCGAAAAGGTTCCTTACCCCTGGCCTACACAGTGCTACAGCAGACTGGCTGGACAGTGTGTTTATATTATCTGCGTGTCGCTTCATACTCGTACAAATGAGGCAATCGTTGTCTTCTTTTATTGAGCTACGCAATTCAATTGATTGTTCTCATATTAGTTTTTTGCTTACCAATTAGCGGGTTGTATTCCCGCACTAATCAAATCCGGAATATTATGCGCCAACCATGTTTTTTAGAACGCTTGTAATCTGAATTCTTCAAAAATAAGAGGCGCGCCTCATCCTTACACATAAATTATTTAAAAAAAACTTAAATTTAAACATAATTACTACTGGAAACAACTATTTTCGAGGAGATGAAAAAGCGTGCACAAATTATGTCAATAGGTAGTAAGGGTAATTTAAATAATTTGTATGTCTTTCCTAACCTTCAAACTTAACTTTGAGAAAAAAAACAATTCATCTTTTACTAAGTCCCCCTTACATGGAATATACAAAAAAAAATTAAAAGTCTTTATTCATTGAATTGCTTGTTACATGCATTGAGGATTTTACGACCACCATGCTAGGCACATGCCAGTGTTATGGTGGTCGATTTTCTATACATTAACATAAAGAATGTGAGAGAATATAAAAGAATATAAAATAACATATTATTAAAGAATATTTAAGAACATAAAATAATGTAAATGACTATATAGTAATATAAGGAAGTATGGAAGAACACAGAAGAATATAAAAATAGTATGAAAGTATAGAACATAAATAACGTTTGTTATAATAGCATAATATTTTTTAGTTGTAAGTAAAGTGTTTACATTTTTAGATACATAATACAATAGTATATTGAGGAAATCTGTAATTGGTTTCTCAGTTAGGTAAATTACACATGTATTAATGAACCACATTGTAAACTGTTGATTTCCCTAAAGTAAAATAGATACATAAAAAAAAAATCTAAAAAGTATGTTGTTATAAAATATATAAAATCAAACATAGTACTATAGAGTAAGCAAATAAGAAAGGATTATTTTTATTATGGAAATCTATATGTGCGTGATTACATTGGTAGGTACATTATTTTGCAGCAATTTTGTACAAATAAATCAAAGTTAGAATTCATGTTTCAAGTCCGGCGAATTACACTGAACACTGGAGTCAATTATTATTGTTACGGTGGTTTACTCAGCTGGTAGCTAAGGTGGCACAGTAGGTACATGGAACTAGTATGGCGTATAGTGGTGCCAAACAGTTTTCAGTAATTTATGTAAAAAGTTTTTAAACTTTCGGCTATTGATATTATAGTAATTATATATAGTTCTTTACAAACAAAAACTTTTATTGGTGGTATAACCTACGTTCTTTAAAGAAATACATCAAAGAAATTCTTTAAAGAAATTTCGACCCTTTCCGGATATCCATTTTTGGACACCGGTTGCAAAGTGAGTAAGTGTACTGGATCTTTTCATGTCGTTATTTAGTGCATTGTATATTTTTGGTGCGATGTATGTGTATTGTCTTTGTTTGTGAGAAAGTGGTTTTTGTTATGGGGATTGGGCATTTTCCATGCGTTGAGTAGCGTGTATGTATATCTTTTTGCGTAGAATTTATCGAACCATTTTTCCAGATATGGATGAGAACTATATATTTGGCGAATGTCCAGGACTGCAAGTTTCTTGAAGAGTGGCTCTGATGGGTAAGAACGGGAACATTTGAAGATGATCCTTAACAAAAGTTTTTGAACAGTCACTAGAGAATGGATGCAGCACAACCTCCCCATCCTATAATGCCGTACGTAGCTATAGATTGGAATAGAGCAAAATAAACACTTTTGAGTGTTTTTATATAAAGGATTGATTGAAGAGAATAAAAAATATAGCATAACTTACGGAGTCTTTTTATTATGGAGTTGATTTGAGCCTCCCAGCGTAAATGGTTATCTATAATGACACCTAGGTATTTTATTTCAGTTGACGGTTTAATAATTGGGCACGAACAGCTTGTAGTAAGAGATAGTGGGGGAGTGTCTAAATTTTGTGGGCAAGTGTGAATAATTAGTTTAGGAAAGTTTTCTGAGAGAGTTAATTTTCGGATTGAAAAATGTATATATTGTGTTTTTTTTTAATATTTAGGGTGAGGGGGTTGGAATCTAGCCATTTTTTAATTTTGTTCAATCCAGAATTTGCCTTCTCAATTGTTGTTCTCCACATTTTACTCGTAAATATGATAACCGTGTCATCAGCGAAAGATATTATATTACCTTCAATATCCAAATTCAACAAGGAGTTCATATAATGAGAAATAAGAGCGGGCCCAGAACACTTCCTTGGGGTACGCCGTAGGAGATGGGTAAACATTTACTCCTGTATTCTTGATCGGAGTGGATGACGGTTGTTTGTGATCTCTGCGTGGGGTAGTTTTTAAACCATTTCAGGGCAGTACCTTCTATCCCAATCTGTTGCAGTTTTTTTAGAAGAATGCGGTGGGAAATAGTGTCGAAGGCTTTAGACAAATCTAGAAAGACAGCAAGAGGTTTATTGCCTTTATCGAGGTTATCTGATATCATTTTGGTAAAGGTTGCAATTGCATCAGCAGTACTACAATCTTTGCGAAAACCGTATTGGTTTTTGGAAAGGATTTTATTGTCCTCGAGGAATTTGAGGAGTCTTATTTTTACTACTTTTTCAATGATTTTGGATATAGTACTCAATAACGATATAGGCCTGTAGCTATTTAGGGAAAATCTGTCACCTGATTTGAAAATAGGGATGATAGAGGGATGTTTAAGTGATTTTGGGAATGTACCGGATTGGAGGCTTAAGTTAATAACATGTTTGAGAGGGCTGGCAATAAGGGTTTTTAAATGTTTAGTGAGTTTAGTAAAGATTTTATCTATTCCTGTTGAGTGACTATTTTTTAATGTTGAGATGATTTCTGTAATTTCCAATTCTGTGGTAGGTGTGAAAATAAATGGAGTATAACTGAGATGAGCCAGGGTTATTTCGTTTGCAAGGTCATGTTCCGAAACATTATTTCTAGTTAGAATATTATTGGAAAGGTTAGATACGACTGAGGTGAAAAATTCATTGAAATGGTCTGCGATTTTTACGGAGTCATTACGTGTATTTGTTAATGATCGGCCTTCAATTTTAATCTTATTGATGGGTGTAGTCGTTTGTCTAGTGTGGGATATGTCCTTAATAATACTCCATATTTTTTTCTTGTCATTTTCGGCGTTTTTGATTTGTTTTTTTATAGTAATCTTCTCTTGTCTTTGAGGTAATTTTTTTGCAAACATTTCTGTATTTCTTGTAAAATATGTAGGATTCAAGGTAGTTGGGATTTTTTTTACCGAGTGCGTGGAGTTTATCACGCTTACGTATAGAATGAAGGATACCTACAGTTATCCAAGTTTTGAGTTTAGTGTCAAAATGTTTTGTTTTGTGTGGTGTGCTGGGTGCTGGATGTAGCGTTGGTGAGTGGTCATGCAGTGTTTCAACAAGAGATTCGCAGGCTAAATTAGGATCATTTTGTTTGTAAAGATTTGACCAATTTTCTTGAGAGACCAGCTTAAAATGTTTGGTATAGGATATTTTATTTTTTGGAATTTCATGCGGTTGTGGTTTATCTACTTTGTAAGAAAGAGAAGTTATGGTAGCGTAGTGGTCTGTGACAGTGCATTGGTATACAAGAGATATAGTTTTTAATTTACATTTTGAAAAAAACGGGATCAATACAACTTACAGACGAGCCAGATACTCTTGTAGGTGCTGTTATGGCTGGGACGAGACCTTGAAGAGTTTACATATTTATATAATCATTGGCTTGAGGATGCATAGAATTAATTATATTTATATTGAGGTCACCAATAATAAGGAGATTATCACAATCACTCACACAAGATAAAAATTGGTTTAGTGAATTTAGAAAAGGGGTTATGTTAGATGTGCCTGGTGATCGATATATAGAAAATATGGTTACGTGTTTATTTATTACAATCTATTACAATTTTGAGACAGTTAGATTGACTGATTATGATTTCGTTTACTGTGTGAGGTATGTGATTTTTTATGTCATCGTTTTGGGTTATGTTATTCAGTGTATTGTAGTGGGTGTAGTTTGTTATGTTTTTGGGAAGATAATTTTCATTGATCCAGCATTCACTCAAAATGATTATGTCAAAGTCGGAGTTCAGGTCTGTGAGAACTATCAATAATTCGTTAAAATTATGGTTTACGCTTCTGATATTCATTGAAAAAATTTTAGGGCCGATTGAGTTAATATTTGTTGAACTTCTAGAGCACTGTTTGTTTCTGTACATGGAATAGGAGACAAATTATCTAGTTGATCAGCTATTTCTACCATTTATAAAGTTTGTAACAAAACACAGTAAGTAGCATAAAAAATAGCAATGATTTTGACACATCGTTTAAAATAACAATGAGAGGCTCCACATATTCATATGATAGATTCAAATTAACATTTAAGACAGTGTTGATAACAAGACCTATGATCAAAAATAGTATCTTTGGGCTAGAGACTTACAATAATAATTTACTGCTGTATATAATGAAGAATTTTAAAAAATAATATAAAAATACATAAAAGAAAGTTATGTTGCTCAGCGAGCATTGTTTACGGGTTAATGGTGAGGGTGACAAAAGGTGTTTATTTTTGTCATTAATATTAATGACAGGTGTCCCAATATCTCGCCGTACATAGACTTGACCCCCTCTGGTCCAAGCAAATTTGAAAAGGTTTGCACGTTTAGCCTTGCGGGCAAGAAACCATAGGTGCTTCGCCTGAAATGTCAGATGTTCGGAAATGTATATAGGGGAACCTAGTCCTGCCATTCCGATTAGGGTGGTGTTAAGTGTGTCCTCTCGATTTGTAGCTTGTTTATTGAACCTTTTTACATCTTCCAGAAAATTAACACGGTCGATGTTGGACATGAATTTTATTAGGATGGGCTTGCATTTATCTTTGGTGACTTTTAGTGTGGTGCGGTACGCCGCATCGATATTGGTAGCTTCGTTTGAGTTTATGGTTTTTTTTATGTTGAATATAATATTATTTAGGTTTTCCCCGTTGGTTTCAGGGATTCCTCTAATCTCCACATTTTTTGATCGGTTTAGTCTATCCATCTGTTCCACAAAATATACAATACATAGTTGTTTCTGTTACAACCAATATTTTATTTTTTGCGTGCAGAACTCGGCAACTTTACCTGAGGAACACCTATTTCAGTCCACGGAGAAGCAAAATATGTAATGCAAATTAATTAATTAAATTTATATTTGACAATTTGTCGTAGGTACTGACTTTGCGGCCTTCTTGAATGTTCATAGAATAATAACTGTCGATGTATAATAATAGTCGTTCTTCACGAGGAGGTTTTAATAAATTAATTAATTAAAGAGAGACACCTCTGGATATTTACCAAAGTAGGTACACAAGTAAGATTAAATTTGGAAGTGCATGTTTGAAACTTTTGATTCGTGGTGTATAAATAATATTATGAAATGATTACTTACCTACGTACAAAAATACATTTCTTTCGAACTGAACCGTTCGGGCTCCAATAAAACAGCTGAAAGGTTATACAGATTCCGTGCCTACTGTCGGGTTATTAATAATACTTTTTTTTCTTTTTTATGGTTTTGTTTTACTGTATTTGTTATGATGGTCGCCGCGTTTATATGGTCCAACAAACATAATAAGCCACTAAATCATAAATAGTCGGTGTTAAACATAACGTTGGTTATGTTTAACACAATCTTCGCAAGTTATTATTTACAATATTTAGATGAATTTTATTTTTTGCGCCCGTCATGGAAGTGATGAAAGAAAGAAAGCTTAGGGCCGAAACACACTGAGCGTATTTTGTGCTGCTCATTTTCCGTCGCGTTACGCGTAGGTATAAATCGCGCTACAAACAAATTCTCCTTCACGGCATCACCATGCGTATTATACGTCGTTACGCCGATAAAGCCTAAGACACATTACACTGTACGCATAACGCACAATGTGGGTGTGGCCTATCCGTATTATAAGTTGAGGTGTCACACTACGCTATAATCTTCCTCAGGAGATGGTGTCAGATCAACTGGGGAACTGCCGCGGAATATCATTTCTTTGTATGGTTACCTTCCTTGACAGATGACATTCGCGTGATCACGGGACTCCGTAAATTGATCTGAACCTCTCTCCTCCTACGACAGGAGAGGGGGTCAGATTATTTTCAAATATAGCCTGGCTAGCAGATCACTGAGCATCACGGCGCATCATCGTCGCCACGCCCACACTTATAACACATCATCTGTCAGGTGTGCCAGGTCTCTATTGGATTATGTATGGAGAGCGATAAAACGCTTTGATGCGTACACCGTAATCCGTCACCCCCCTTTATGAAGTCTAGCGCAAAGGTCTCTCGCAAATGTATACGCAGCATTACGTCGACACAGCAAGGTTGTGACAGTTGTGTGCACTATTATGTTCGTCATGAATCAATTCACAATGGCACACTGTCTGGCCTTTTTTCGTGACTTAATATATATTCGGCGTATTTTCAGCGGCTACAGCCATACTTAAGCGTATTTCGCGTATCTTGCGCAGTATGCGGCGCAAGAGACGCTTAGTGTGTTTTGAGCCTAACATACGCAATATGAAAATGAATTAATAATTTTGTCCGTATAAAAACTCAATTATTTCAAGAAAGGCATTCAAACAAATATTTTATTTATTAGATAATAAAAAATACAATTACAGAACAATGTATCTTTGACTGTCCAACTAGGGAGGTTTCCCGTTTCAGGACAGTCAAATTGATAGGTTTAGTTCATATGAAGTAGGTAATGTAACACAAATACATAACAACAAATTTAATCATCGGAGGAATTACTTTTTATATAACATTAAATTCATAACATTGTTTCTATACTGTATTTGTATGCCTTTCTTGAGAGAATTAAGTTTTTAACGGACAAAACTATACAATCATATTCGTGTCATACGGGTTGTATGTATTAACGAAAATAACTAATTCTACTTAATATTTTAAAGTATTAGGTACTTGCAAAAAGTGTGTTTTCATAAAATAATTAAATTAACGCGATCTATAAACGAGTAGATTATCACGTTTTTTTAGTTTTTAATCAAGCAGGACTGGGAGGATAGTACGATCCCAGTCTGCCTTATGGTACGTGTACATTTGCGAACCGAAACGCGAACCGTACCACGAATTACGGGAAAGGAAAGAATCAACTGCAAGCGTCGTTTAGAGCCATTTGCGGTTGCTGCGCTTCTTTCCAATAAGTTGAGGTTCAGTTCGGCAGTTCGGCTCGCGTATGTATACGTAGCATTACATTTTCATGGGATATAAACAATTATCATTATAAGGAAATCCCGTGGAAATATTATGACTTAAATATGTAAGTATTCTTGTAGAACAACAATCATTGATTCTGATTATATCAGTTGTAGAATTTATAAATCGTTATTTATAAATTAATAAAACACCATCTCATTAAAACGCCCCATTTGATTATCATGACTGAGTCTGTTGATTCTTGAAATTGACGACCTCCGTGGTCGAGGGGAAAGGCTCTCGACTAGCAAGAGGAAAGTAGCGGGTTCAAATCCTGGCGGGCGCAAATAAATTTTATTTGATTAATTTGAGTTATATCACAAATTACTCATTTGAAATAATACATCGTATATTTGCGGCACGTTCCAGAGTGGGAGACACTCTCAGTATAGCCCTGGTATAAGACCACCATTCATAATTGAAACGTGACGTGAAATGGCTTTGGCCGTGTTTGGTGACCAGATCTGAATAGCAGGTACTCCCCCCACCTTCCTCTTCCCCATCTACTTCCCCTCCCCACTACCTACAGCTTCACGACATACCATAGTTTCACTGGCTCCAGTATAATTAATAAATGACACAAATAATGACAAAGTGAAGGGAAAGGCAAAGTCCCGCTCGAACCGCGCCAGACTCCAGTTCCCTGTCGGACGTATCCACCGCCTGCTGAGGAAGGGCAACTACGCCGAGAGGGTGTGCGCCGGCGCCCCCGTCTACCTGGACGCCGTCATGGAGTACCTGGCCGCCGAGGTTCTCGAGCTGGCCGGCAACGCCGCCAGGGACAACAAGAAGACCAGGATCATCCCCCGCCATCTGCAGTTGGCCATCCGAAACGACGAGAAGCTCAACAAGCTGCTCTCCGGCGTGACCATTGCTCAGGGAGGTGTTCTGCCCAACATCCAGGCTGTTCTCCTGCCCAAGAAGACAGAAAAGAAGGCGTAATTTTGACAGCGACAAACTATACTAACATAAAAAAATATATGTCTATATATATATATGAACGTCCCTCAACTCCACGACCACCACACCATACCATCCGCATGACTTGATGACCTGATGACATGACCTCCGGATCTCTTGTCTTATCCCTCGACCACAGGCCGTCGAGATATATAAGGAGGAGGTATTTCATATACCTATCCAATAATATTATTATTCATTATGAATATACATTTGTTTTGCCTTCTGAAGGTATTATCAGATTTGATAATGCTTTAGAAGACGAAATGGCTGTCACGCGTAGTAATAATTACATACCAGAACTTGTCTATATATATTGAATCATAATATTATTACATAACATTGACACATCCGTACTGCGGAGAGAAGTAGTTAGTTGTCTTGTCATCATGTTGCCATTCTTATCAATACTCAATGGATGACGGGCATAGATATCCCACTCGCCTTATGAACAGGGTTGCCTACGTATGCATCTGTTTTAAAACACCCACAAAAGGTGCTCAAAATCACCGGTAAATATTTGGGATCGCTGGCCATGGCTAATACGAAATATTTTTTTGATAAAACCTTTTGAGCTAAATTACTATAAAAGGAAACTGACTGCATTTGGGAAATTTTTAATTTTAGCATTTTAATTTTTAATTTCGTAAAACGAAAATTCGCGTTCGTTGTATGGGATTACAGGCATTTCAAATAATTTCTGTCAATTGTTATTCCTGATTCTACAAAGTGGCTAGATCATAGCCGACTTCATGCGTAAAAGAAAAACAATGGAGCGTAATTTTGTTTACAATATTAGCGACATGAAACAAAAGTTTTTTTAACAGCCAGTATACTGTTATAACACAATTGAAACTAAAACCTAACCTCATCTAACACATCCTATCCTAACCTAACCTATAATAACCTAAACTTTTATTTAAATATTTTTTTTATTTATAAAACACTAGCTGACGTGTACCCGGCGTTGCTGTGGGTTATCCTTAAGAGATAGACATATACCACAAAGGACTTTTCTATAGACCTTTTTAAGATATACAATTCCGTAGTACATTATTTTGATGTATCTCATAAGGTTTAGCCAGCGTTAAAAAAAATTATAAGACTTGATTATAAAGCATCAACTTTCTATAAATATAATATGCGTGTATTAAATATATAACCCTTCCGGAAGAAATTCTCTAAATGATATTTAAAGCCCTGTCAAAATCCCTTGCGTAGTTTAGAAGAACTAAGCGCACAAACAGACAGACGCGGATAGCGACTTTATTTTATAGTACTTAAAGATGCCTGAATACCTTTATTTTATTTTTCTTAATTCAACCATAATGGTACCTACCTAATTTGCATAAAGTAAATGGTAAAAATTCTAGCCACTCATATGGTATCAGGAATACCAACAAAAGAAAATGTCATCAACAAAAATTATTTTGGCTGTCATCCTTAGTAAATCTTAGAAATACCCCGAGTATTAGGGAATTCCCCCCGAATTGGCAACCCTGCTGACTGGTCGGAAGAAAGGTCAGACGTGTATTTCAGTTCTATGCAAAAGTAGGAACTGCGCGCCTTCAGACAATCGGATCGGTAATAAAATAGGCCACGCCCTTCCTAAGTCAATACTCGGATCGGATGTGTATGGACGACTGTTTCAACAGATTGTTTTCTTATTGGGCGAACGCCTTCCGAACGACTTCTATTTAAACAGGGTGTCCAGGAGTAAGTAAAGTGCGCCAACTTCGGGAGGTGATTCTACATGTTGGTAGAAGTAAAAAGTTCATGTTTATTTTCCCATGCAAATTTTCAAAACAATTCAACTTTTTAACCTAAAAACGTTGAAATTTCGAAAAAAGTTATTTTTCTTTTTTACTTGTACTATCATGCAGAATCATCCCCCAAAAGTTAGCGCACTTTACCCCCAGACACCCTGTATGTATAAACTCAATGTGTATAAAGAAGAATGTACGAGTATGTGCCCTTTCATGGCCCAGCGTCTAGGGAATTTTTCCTAGATCTAGGGGAGATCTATATACAAAAATATTCTTGGGAAATTTTGGTTATTCTGTGAAAATTTCGAAATATTCAAATTTTCAAAGGATTCAATTCAAAGGATTTCTTGTTTTTGCTGAAAAAATAGGAAAAAGTTTTAAAATCGAAACGCTCAGATCGAAAAAAAGATTTTTGTTAGGTTATCTATAAGATGTATTTTCATCAGTTTCCCACTTGTACCATGAGTTTCCGGACACCGTGTTTGAACTCTATTCATAATTATGACCGGTAAAGTTAGGGTAGTAGGTATTTAAGCGGTAACAGAATTTTCAGCTTTACTAAGTGGCTGGCCGCGTGTAAACACTGTAAACTGTGTTTAGTGGTAAGTTATCAATTAAGCCCGCGCGTCATCCCACGGGTCGGTAAGCAATCGACATAAACCGAGTGCTGTAATCACCAGATTCAGTCGTACCAACCAAGCGGTGTTTTAATGCTATGGATTTTCAGGGGCGTCGCTAGCTTCCTATCTAGGGGGGGGGGGAAGCTTATAGCCCGGCTACACTACTCGCGAAGTTGATCGAAGTTGACCAAATACGATAGTGTGGGCACGAACTTCGCTTCGCTTCGGGCAACTTCGCTTCGCTTCGCCCGACTTCCGATTCTTGTCGGTAAATGCGCCCGAGTCAAAGGACTCGAAGCGTCACGGCATAAATAAACCAATCACTGACTGAGTTGGACTGAGTTACTCGCGAAGTTGCACGAGTGTGTGGGCACGCACTTCGAACTTCGGCTAACTTCGTCGAAGCGTCGCAGCGAGTAGTGTAGCGGCCGCTTTAAACTTTTTAAAGAGCTTACAAAGAAGGAACAAGGAAGTAGTCAGAATAAACCAGAAATATTTACATGCAAGCTGATGTTTACCCGGCGTTGCTCGGGGTTACGAAAAGGGCCGTCTTAAGCCGTGAAGGGGCCCAATGGCATACTAAGTTTGGGGGCCGTTTTTGAAAACCGTAAACATAGAGAAAAAGCAACGAACAACATTTTTTCTATAATTTTATTGAAGGCGTTCGTGAAGGCCATTGCCATGCCAGCTAATTGTGATTTACATAAAGTTTAAAATAATTGAATAATATTTAAAATACCGCTTTATCATTTTGAATTGTGTATTACATAATTTAAGTATGAAAATATTATTTTGCATTTGGAAAGGTAAAACAAAATGTTAACTTTTGTTTTACGAGGTTGGTCTGAAAAGTTGCCGACCTCAACGCAAAGATGGCGGTACTCGTCAATAAAAGCTAGTGAATATAGTTTTGCATCTTTTGACAGTTATTCGCCAAAGTTTCGGCCATTTTGGACGCGCAGTTTTTAGATTGAGTCGATGTGTGTGTTTTTGTGAAAATGGAAAAATTGAGTATCGAGCTGTTATTATTTTTTTGTTTTTGAAAGGCAATACGCCTACGCAAATCAAAGATGAGTTGGACTCTATGTATGGGGACTCTGCACCATCATTTACCACAGTGAAATTTTGGGCAGCTGAATTTAAACGTGGCTGTAGGAGCTTGGGAGACGGTGAACGTTCGGGACGTCAAAAACTGCAACTACTGACGATAACATTGCTAAACGATAACATCGTTAGACCAAAAACGTGTTCGAATGAACATTTCCAACGCTCTGTTAGCGTAGTTTAGGCGCAATAAATCCTAGTTTTGGCGTCGATTAATTACTGTAGATGAAACTTGGATACACCATTATACGCCCGAAACAAAAATACAGTCAAAACAGTGGACTGCAAAGGGGAAGCCGGCTCCAAAAAAAGCAAAAACTGTTTTCTCGGCTGGGAAAGTGATTGCGACTGTTTTTTGGGATAGTCATGGAGTTATAATCTTCAAAGAGGAAAAAATATAACAGGAGCATACTACGCATCATTACTTGACAAGCTGAAGTCAGAAATTGCGGAAAAACGGCCACATTTGCAGAAAAAGAAAATCCTGTTTCACCAAGACACCTCACCGGTTGCCATGGCAAAAATCCACGAATTACGGTTTGAACTGCTTGACCATCTGCCTTACTCACCAAATCTAGCCCCAAGCGACTTCTTTTTGTTTCCTAATCTAAAAACTGCGCTCGGAGGACAGAGATTTTCGTCAAATGAGGAGGCAATCACCTTTGTGAATAATTATTTTGCGGAGAAAAACGCCGAGTACTATTTGGATGGGTTAGAGAGATGGGAGCATCGCTGGGAGAAGAGTGTAGAGTTACAAGGAGACTATGTCGAAAAATAAATAAAAACACTTAGGAAAAAAAACCTTGTTTCATTGTTAGGTCGGAAACTTTTCAGACCACCCTCGTAGATGTGTAGATTTCCTACACATAAAAAATACTTCGAAAATAATTGCGAATACCACAAATTAGTTTCAATTCCTCAATAACTTCGGAACCTGTAGAACTATGGTATCTCCAACTGGAGTAAGTAACGAGAGCAAAGGGAGTGGGAAAATTAGTTTAAACTCTCGCAAAGACACGGAAAAGCATCGAAGGCGATTTTTTTCTCTGGTATCCTTAATTGGGGTGGATATGTGGTGCGGGTGAAGGGAGTGGATTATTAATTATTGCATTACCAAACACACGTAAAAAGCACCGCAGGCGAATTTTTTCACAGGTCGAATGGCGAACTTATAGATTAATGCTTTCGATTTCTATTTTACGGAGAGTCGGTATCCCAACAATATTTAGACGAAAATCGTTTTTCATGAACGGAAATATTTTTATATTGTTTAAAACAGAAACCTTTTTAAATATACCAGGTAACCGGCTAGAAGCCGAGTGGACAAATGCTTCAGATTCCCATCCAGGCGTCGCGAGTTCAAACCACTGCTAGCTAAGTCCTCCTTCACTGCACACGCAACATTTTCCGCTTACATGAAATGTGAAATATTTTTGTCTGAGTACTGTGTCTTGTACGTATCATTTTAGCACCTAGCCGGGACCCCCTCCGACATTGGGATGCTATGGAAAATTTTATGTATAATTTTCTGACCTGTGTCCATATTTATTTATTTATAAATACACGATATTTGACATAGACATTTACAGATAATAGATATTATGTTAAATCACCACACTAGGCGGCTGCCTGTTTCATGGTGACCAATGGAACATAGTTATTTTGTATGAAGTCTACTAAACATATGAATTAATTATATAAACATGCTGAAAATTGGAACACAGAAATATGTTAATTAATTGAATAAGTATCATTTTAATAGCATCCCCAAAGAAGACATATATTAATCAGCGTTTATTGATCTTTATGAATATACATGATGGTAGAAGTAAAAAATATTAGTAACTTTTTTCGAAATTCCTATTTTTTTCAGTACTTACAAACATATTTTTGCATTAAAAAAATTCAACTTTTTAACCTAAAAGTCTGCGAATATGTAGGTACTTATGCTTGTTAAAACATATGCCACTTTTTAGGACAGTCAAACCAAACCTGACATTTTATAAATCTTAGAGCGGGAGCACACAGAGAGCGGTCAGGAGTTCCGAGTTCCGAGTTCCGCGTTCGGCGTTCATTAGAATGTAAATGTACTGATATACTATAACAACAACACAGCCGGCAGTCAGACCTGGTCAGACCGCGGCGGTCAAAACGGAACGTCGCGTTCTAAGAGTTCTTTTCCCGCTGAGGCAGAGAACGCCAGAACGCCGCGATGTCTGAGGTTACAAACACGGAAAAGTTAATTGAATTGGTTAGGGAAAGGAGTTTATTAAACGATTTAAGTGATGTAAATTATAAAAACCAAGACAAAAAGCCGAAGCTTGGTTTGAAATTGCTACTAGTAAATTTAAATTTTATTATTAGTAAATTCGCCTTGTTCTTCTCGCGTTGTGTTGAATGGGTGCACCCAATACTTCCTTTTCATTTTAGAAGCTGCTAAGCTCCACAAGAGCAATAATTCTTCATCGGATGATGAACTTTCTAGTGACATGTTGCATATGCAAAGACCCAAACGAAACTAGAACGCGAGAATTTGAACGCCGCTTGTGTGCTTTGGAACTCTTGAGCGGTCAACGGTCACTAGAACGTAGAACTCTGACCGCTTTCTGTGTGCTCCCGCTCAGGGTCTACAGCAAGAGGTGTCCATACTCATAACTTTCAAATTATTAAGAATAAAGTGATCTACCACCCACTAATGCTTTACATACTTAACTTGGCAGGTAGCTAAAGATGAATCTAACCATATTATTTAAAACGAACTAACTCACCCTCTTTTTTACATTCTTTGTTATTCGACATGACCCGGGTCAAGTATTTAATGTCTCCTCTCCCCGACATTGTATGCAATCCACTGGTAAAAGGTTATTCTTTAATAAATTAATAATAAGCAAGCGAAAATTTTTCTTAGTAATTTGTAATTTAATACATTGGCTCGTAGCGATACTCTTTTGTGAGAAAGCGTTAAATATTTTGATCATAGAACTCACTTCTGATCGTAATGTTGATGTATTGGATGACTCGCTAAAAAAATATTTTATTGAACCAGGAATCTAATGAAAAACTTTTTTGTTTTATTAAGTTTTCCTTTACTTACACTTCTTGTCAAAACCTTTGTTTCATTTATAAGTATACAGATTGTATCAGGACATACCCAACAGGCTATAACCAGAGATTCTTGAGCTTATTTGGAGTAAAAAATGAAGACGACATTTTACTCTTTTTTTTTAAACTTCCATCATACATCGCTATTGGATACAACCTAATGAATCATGTGGTATGTGCTGTGTATCGTCTTCACGGTCCTGCAGGAAAGAGACGAAGCGCGAAGCTTGGGAATCGCTGGTTAGAGTCTATCGGGTACATCCTCAAGACATTAAAACCTTTGATATCAATTTAGACGTGGAACAGGAATTCGTATTATTAAAAAATAAATCAAGTAAAATTCTCCTGGGATGTGTCTACATTCCTCCTGCATCCAACATCACAGTCTACAGAAACCACATTGATGACGTCGAAACCTTTAACCCTAGAAGCCTTATCTACGCCTGCGAGGCGTACACACAATCTTAAATTCTATTTCTCTTTCTAACGGTTGAAGTTAGCGCCTCGTGCTCTTTAACCAACCCAGTGGCCGACGGGAGCTCGCCGATGGTACCTGTATCACTAAGGTAAGTCCAGCCATTTTTGAGGTATAGTACGCCTGCGAGACGTATGTTTAGGCTTTGTGTAACTTTTAACTAAGATTATGTGTTTTACTTTCGTTAATTTTATGTTTATATTGGCATTGTTTCAGATACCAACATGTCATGGTTTAAGGGCCCACTATTCGAATTTCATCCAATTTCCGACATATTTTCCTTAAAAGTTTGAAGTTTTTAAGCTCTTAAAAAAATATATGTTATTCTTTAAGATAGTATCTATTTGTTCCAAAAGCCGAAACGGTAATTATTTGAAATTCCCTCGATAGAAATAAATCGCAAAGTATGCTCCGAAAAATATTATTAACACGTTTATTTCTGTTATTTTACAAGTTATGTATATGTATGAAAAAAATCACAATGCTTCTTTTAATGCTACTCAATAGACCCCAAAAGTGATTTTTGCTATTTTTGAAATACGCCGTGATTTATTAAACATTTTCACAACAGTCGCTTACGTCTTATGATTCTAAGCATGATTATTGCAGCCCCTCTCACTTCCTCACGCGCGTACGCTATCTGCCTTTCAGTCACTGCTTAGAGAGCTTCGCGGACGATCGTGTTGTTCTCCGTTTCGTGATTTCTACTAAATAATATTTATCGTAAATAATAATATTGTATTCCGAAAATGGGAAATAAACGAAAAAGTGCTCGTATTTCTAAGAAAAGACTATTTCGTTCGAAACAAAAACGCATGGTGGACATTGTAAGGTAAGAAGAAAAATATAAATTTTGATTTGATGAATATATTATTATTTACTATTACGTAGGTAATATTTATTATAAAAATAAATTATGTATATATTGTGTAACAAAGGTGACAGGTATTGTTTTATTTTTCAGAATGCGTACTTTGGGAGATAAATCTATTGCCAAGGCCTCTGAAACTGAAATTGCCGGGTAAGTTTTTTTTAAATTTACATTTTTTCTTCAAAAATGACCCTTGAATGTAAAACTATATATTTTAGTTAGTAGGTAGGGAATGTACCCATACTACGTGACCCACTCCTCCCCCCTCAGTGACCACGTGTAGTATATAAACCTAACCCATTGTGACCAAACGCGTGGTATGTTGAAGATCCCCTCCCCCTCTCTGAACGGGTCACGTAGTATGGCTACTGTATATATTGCGCGAAGAAATTCTAAAATCAAGCCGCACTTAATTTACAACGTTCTAACAGCATTACGTTTGTTTTTTTTTTGTCCTATTGTATTTGTCTGTTTCTGAGGCGTTTTGTAGTTGTTCATTTTGATTGGATATAGTTTTAACTTCGCTTTTCCATGTTCTGAGGAGAGAAAGTTTGCAAAGACAAGTTTTCGTAATCCATTTAACAATTTTTGAATTTGAGGTTCAATCTTGTGCAAATTATTTTAGTTCGTCATATTTTAATGGAAAATATTTATAAAGTACGTTGCCAGAGCACAGAATTGCATTCGTTAGAATCTTGTACAATGAATAATTATGCCCTAGCTAATTGCATAATATTCCATATGCATATTTAGGTATGTTCTAAAATGGTAATTATATGTCCTATTTAAATATTTTTCATTTTAAAAATATTAAACTTAAAAACTTTACAAAAAACTCAAATCAGAAATTGGTAAATATATAAATCGTCTTTGCAAACTTTGACATCTCATATCATAGAACTGTATATCTGATGTTAGAACGCGTTCCAACTAAGGCTTGATACAAATTCTAAGCTTTCTGGATCGAGGCAAGTAATATGTATAATAACACTGTAGGTACCTGGAATATGTAGAAAGCGACCCGGTCAGATTTGCATCTCTGCCAATGATTTCGTACAATAATAAGACACTTTTACGGTGGGGCAAACTACCGGCATTTTCGATAATGTATCCAAGAACATAAAGATCTTCATACTAGTTCTCAAACTTTAGGGAATTTAATTTGAGGAAGTTAATTATTGATTGGATATATAATAAATAATTATTTTGTTTTTCTTCCAATAAAAATTAGGTTTTCTATTATTTTATAGTTACGTACTTATTTATTCCAGAATTCGTCCATTTGAAAATAGTCTAATTTTTTAGGCGATCTGTTTTAAATAACTAACTAACTAACCATCAGGCCGTTTCCCCGCAGAGGTAGTCAGAGAGGACGGACCGCCAAACAACTCGGTCTTGGCACGCACTCTTTGCCTTACTCACATTCATACATCGTCTCATACAAAAACCACTTAACTTTAATTTATATTCGTCGATATATATAAATGTTTATTGTCCTGAAGAAGGTTGAGTTCAACCGAAACCGGTCGACGAATATAAATTAAAATAAAGTAGTTAAAACAAAATATTTATTTCATTTTGTTCTTTAATTATATTTCAGATGTGACTATACTCAACTGAAGAACGTTTTGTCCACATCTTGTAAAGATGTTGAAGCACTGAGGTAACAATAAAATCATTTACGCCCTTCACATTTATTTAGAAAGTTCTTGAAATGTAGTTATAATCAATGTTTTTATTTTGTTCCAGCTTCCACGAACAACGGGAAAGCATACCTGTTGAGAATACATATAACGACATACCTAAGGAGAATATAGATAATGGAGGAAGGTAAAATGGATTTCAGAATTTCGATTAAACTATCGTGTTGTGAAAAAAATATATACCGTTAACTTTTTTTTTTATTACAGTAAATCTGATGTACGTGTGTACTACAACAAAAAACGTAAAATTGTAAACAAGAAACCCATCGGCCGGAGAGGTCTTTCTCAAAGCATTGACAATTGGTATGTTATAGTGATTTACTTTACTAACATTTATGTATTTTATTTTACTAACGGTAAAACATAAGTTCTAAAGAGATGAATTATTAATATACAAACTATCTGCTTTATGTGAAAGAACATCCGCTTCATTCGAAAAAATTAATCTTCAGTAATACAAACATTCAAAAATTTATAATACTTTTATTGGTATCCAAATCATTATCAATATCCACTTTTATTTGTAGTTTTTCATAAATCAATTTTGCTTTTCTAGGTTGGATAAAAATGATGCAGTCGAAGGAGGAGAAGAAAGACGCATCGTCGACATTTTCTTTTTTATTAACCAGCTGCAATCCATATCGGACCATTCTCCTTTTGGATGCGGATTTCGAAATCTTATTCTTAAATCTGAGCAAAGAGTTGGTCTAATGTCCAAAATACTATTTGAATGTAACATGTGTTGCGCCAAATTTACAGTCAACACATGCGACCCAAAACCTAAACATACCATGGACGTCAATGTAGCAGCAGTATCGGGGATGACTCCTGCAGGAATTGGGCTTGCTCAACTGTCCGAGTTTTTGACGGCTGTCAACATACCCCCGATGTCCGTAAAATTTTTCCACAAGACAAATGTATTAGTGTCAAGAGAATGGGAGAAATGCGCGTTAGTCGCCATGGAAGTCGCAGCGAAACGAGAGCGTCAAGCAGCTATCGAAGAAGGTTGTCTACAGGACGGAGTGGCGGTGATTGACGTGATCGCGGATGGGTGTTGGTCGAAACGATCATATAGAACAAATTATACAGCCCTCTCCGGTGCGGCAGCAATTGTTGGCAGAAGATTTGGAGAAGTTTTATACCTCGGAGTTAAAAATAAATATTGTTGCATTTGTGCAAGAGCTGAAAACCGAGGAGTATTGCCTAAAGAACATGTTTGCTACAAAAATTACACTGGACCTTCAACTGGAATGGAAGCAGAAATTCTTGTAGAAGGGTTCAAAACTTCAGTTGAATCTCATAATTTGATATATGGGCGGCTAATAGCAGACGGAGACAGTAGTACTTATCATAAACTTATCAAAACGAGACCGTATCCGAACTACACCATCGAAAAAATCGAGTGTCGCAATCATTTGCTTAGAAATATGTGCAACAAGTTATCCGCTCTATCGAAAGACACAAAATATCCCTTATATCAGCGAAAGATGATCACCACACAACGGATAATGGCTATAAGAAAGGTCATTTGTCACGCCATTCGAGAGCATAAACAAGGATCTGAGAACTTGTCAAATAGAATTAATAAATTGTACGTAGACGTCAGCAACAGTTACAATCACGCGTTCAGTGAACATGAAGATTGCAAAAGTCATTATTGTCAGAGTGGTAAAAAAAATGAAAATCTCGTCAAAAAGCTTGTTGCTTCTGCCTTATGGTCTAGACTACAGCTTATTGTTGGGACCGTTGCATCAAATGCAAGAAGTTTGATCCATGATGTTGATAGTAATCGTGTCGAATCCTTTAACAGTATAATAGCGAAATTTGTTGGAGGGAAAAGGGTGAATTATAGTCTTCGACAGGCTTACCAGAGCCGTTGTTCAGCCGCAGTCGTTTCGTTCAATACCGAGAGACCCATTTACAGTCTCCACAAAGCTATGCTGGGGCACAGTCCTAATAGCAAAGCTAAAGAATTTACAGACAGAAGGATAAGAAAAAAAATCCTGGACCGAAAACGTCTTCGTCTTAAATTATTCAACAAATCACGGCCTGTTCAAGAAGACAAACATTATGGCGACCAATGTCAAAAACCTGACTTGGATCCAGAACAACTCCAGCAGTTAAAAGAAACGTTTCTCAAAAATCTAAAAAAAACTGAAGAAGAAAGGAAAATAACAGAAAGAGGAACTATTCTACAACGCGACTGTAGTGAATGGCTGGAATTGCGAAGAAATCTCATAACTGCCTCAAACTTTGGAAAGATTATTAAAAAAAGAGAAACAACTGGACCTTCAATCGTTAAAACTTTACTGTACAAACAAGACCTTTCTAATGTACAATCCATCAGGCATGGAATCAATAATGAAATGATAGCATTAAACCAGTTGTCGTCGCAACTTGGTATTACTATACGGCCGTGTGGCTTATTTATTGATTGTGATATCCCATATTTAGGTGCTACGCCTGATGGCTTAGTTGACGACAACCAAATTGTTGAAATTAAGTGTCCATTTATAGCATTCAATTCGAGATCAATAAAAGAATTGGTGCATCAAAAGAAATTTAACTTCTTTAAGCTCAAAGGAGAAGAATTAGTTATCAACAAGAATCATGATTGGTATTTTCAGGTCCAAGGTCAACTTCATATTACCCAAAAAGACATTTGTATTTTTGGAATATGGATAGGTGAGAATAACCATCTCAAAGTAGACATGATTCAACGCGACGATGAATTTTGGAGAACAACTATGGTTGATAAGCTCAAAGTTTTTTATTTGAATTATGTTTTGCCCGAGTTGGTAGACCCTCGCCTCACGAGGAATTTACAAATTCGCGAACCACCAATCATAGAAAAAAAAACATCTGAACATTCTACTACAGTTATATCAGAAAGTACAAATAAAAGTAGTAAACCTACGACATCATCTCAAATTTCAGGAGTGACTGATTGTATTCTTACATTTGAACAAATTTAAAGCTAATGACATTAAAAGGTACGATTGGTTTTGCATATTGTGTTCAAATCAGAGACGTTCTGGAATCAGTCACTAATTGGTACAACTCTATTCTTTCAATGCCATTTGGCTTGTAATTTTTACCATTCGTTTTGTATTTAACCCTATTTCAGCGTGCCTGATTTAGTACTTTTTAAATTTTTTTATATTTTTTTTTATATATTCAATAATATAATTATTAGATTTATAAAAACAGTTTATTTTTAAACAAGTTCTGCTGTGTAATTATTATTATGCGTGACAGCTGTTTCGTCCTCTGAAGGCATTATCAAACTAATTGACGGCCGGCGTAGTCCAGTGGTAACGCTTTGGACTGCCATTCCGAAGGTCGCGGGTTCGAACCCGGCGCGCGTAAATAAATTTTATTTGATTAATTTGTGTTATTTCACAATTAATTAATTAAAATTAATATATAGTATATTGCGGCACGTTCCAGAGTGGAAGATACTACCAGTATCGCCCTGGTGTAAGACCACCATTCAGAATTGAAACGTTGCTTGTTACCAATCGCGATTCTTGTTAATAACCAATTCTTCTCCTTTCAGTTTACAAAAGTTTTTTTTTTTACTAACTTTTTCATTGATCTCGAATTCTATAAATCGACACTTAATTTTAACATTTTTTATCGTCGTCAACTAAGCCAAATATGGAATATCACAATCTATAAATAAGCACGGCCGTGTGGTAATATTAAATTGCGATGACAACTGATTTAGAGCTTTCCTGTCACTATTGAAACCATGTCTGATGGATTGTACATTAAAAAGGTCTTGTTTTTGTTGTGAAATTTTAACGATTGAAAGTCCAGATTTTTTTTTTACAATATTTTCAAAGTTTTAGGCGGTTATGAGGGGCTTTACAACTCTAGCCGATCGCGGTCTTGTTATAGGATGGTATATATCTGCCTTCTTTTCTTTTTTATTCAGTTTTTTTTAAGGTTGTACAGGAACTTTTCTTTATGATACTGGAGTTGTTCTGCGGTCACGTTAGGTATTTAACAATTATCACCGCAATGTTTGCCCTCCTGAACAGCACAGGTATTATTTAATCATTTACGGCAAAGATATTTTTGATAGTGGGGTGTTTTTGTCTTTCTGTCTTCCAATCATTTAGCTTCGCTTCTAGAGTTTTACCCCAGTAATGCTTTTTGGAGACTGTAAATGGATCTCGGCATCGAATGAAACTGAGGCAGAATAACGGCTCTCGTAAGTTTGCTGAAGAGCGTAATTCGCCGTTTCTAATCTATTAAATATCGCTATTATACGATTAAGGGTTTTCAAAGATTATATTTTCAAACATCATGAATCAAACTTCTTGCGTTTGATGCAAAGGTCTAGTTAATAAGCTGCATTCTACGCCATAAGGTAGAAGAAGCAAAAAACCTTTGGACGAAGTTATCACTTTATAACTCTGACAATAATAGCTTTTGAATTGTTGATTGAACACTTCATTGTAACTGTTGCTGAAGTGTAAATCTACATACAGTGTATTGACTCTGTTTGACATGTTCTCAGTATCTTGTTTATGCGATCGAATAGGTGACAAATCACCTTTCTGATGAGCAGTATCCTTTGTGTGGTTATCATCTTTCGCTGATGTAAAGGATACTTGGTCGTTCACATCAGCGAATAATCTTTTGGAGCGGATAATTTGGTGCACATTCTTTGGAAGTAAATAATTGCGACACTTTTTCGATGATTTACTTCGGATGTGGTTTCTTTTGGATTAACTTATAAGTACTACTGTCGCCAACCAATATAAGTTGCATGTATCAAATCATACGATTCAACGGAAGTTTTGATCAATTTCATTAATTTTTGTACCATCCGTGGTCTTTAGGCAAAGCACATTGGTTCTCAGTTGCACAAATGCAACAATATTTACTTGTAGGTTTAAAAATTCTCCAAATTTTCTGTCAATAATTGCTGCTGCACATAAGAGGGCTGTATAATTTAATCTATATGTATGATCACTTCGCGATCACCGCCACTCTATCCTGCAGAAAACCTTCTTCAATAGCAGATTGACGCTCTCGCTCCACTGTGACTTCCACTGCGAGTAATGCACATTTCTTTCACTCTCTTGACATATATTTGCTTTATTATAATGTTTTTGGTACACCAGGGATAAGTCGACAGCCGTAAAAAACTCAGACAGTTGAGCAAGCCCAATTCCTTCAGTCATCCCCGATGCTGCTGCTACATTGATGTCCATGGTATTTTTAGGCTTTTGGTCGCATGTGTTGACTATAAATTTGTCGCCACATTTTACATTCAAATTTTATTTTGGACTTTAGGTCAGATCTGGGCTCAGATTTGACAATAACTTTTCCAAATCCGCGTCTAAATGGAGAATGGTCCGATATGGATTGCAGTTGGTTGATAAAAAAAGAAGGTGTCGATGGTGCATCTCTATTCTCCTTATTCCGACCGTGTCATTTGTATCCAACCTAGAAAATAAAAAGCTGCCTTAAAATGGATATCGATCTATGAAAACAATAACATTGATTTGAGTGCCAGTATAACTGTTATAGTTTTTTAATGTTTGTATTGTATTACGGTCTTCATCATATGGCACCAGCGTCAAACGTTGTTACCAGGTTGTCTCTTTTCATATAACCCACTTTCATTCATCACACCCAATTTCACGTTGAATGAACCCGATTATGTACCTGTTGTCGCTGACGTCTATTATTTATTATACCTGACGAGTTTTATTTTTATTTATTAATATTTAAACATGCTACACTACTTATGAAGATTGTCAGCAGGTACGTAGTGACAACATTTTATGCAATTGGTAAATTTTCAAAGAAGGTATATGTATAAATAAAGATGATGATAAATTACCAACTAACAATTATTTTACAAGCAATAATTGTTCGCCTGAAACACTCATCCACATTGAAAAATCTCCTGATAAAAGATACATGACGCCAACGGGACTCGAACCCGTGTCCCTTCGATTTCCGGTCGACAGCTCTGACCACTGAGCTATGGCGGCTTATCTCTTATCCGCGAAATAATTCAGTATTTTATTAATAATTCGGTGTTTCAGGCGAACAATTATTGCTTGTAAAATAATTGTTACCCTTTGTGCTATGCATAAAAAATCTTGTCTTAAACATTAGTTTACCAAAAAAAATAGTAATTAATTACCAACTAGATCAATTGGTTAAATTAACAGAATAGTATAAATATAAATATGTAAACAGCAGTAAAAAACTTATACACTAAACAAGTACAAATGAATGGTCACATCAATAGTTTCATATATTATATAGGTAGGTATATGAAGTATTACAAACATATCATAATGATATTCCTTTTCCTAACAATGTCAATTCTAATTACAAATACAAGTGCTTCAATAGGGCATCAATATAAATATCTGTATCTTATAGTAATTTCCTTTTATTATATTTGACTTGCAATACAAATGGTATTATTTTTGATTGTTTTTAGTTTATTGTATTTTTTGGGTACAACATAGTTTAAGGTTCTTTCACCGTATTTATTGGTATATCTCAGAACCACCAATTCTTCATTGTATTATGTTTGTGATTAAATTACATTTGACAATTTAAACAAACAAGATTTAGAGTATTTAAAAGTATATCGTATGTTATAACCAATAAAGTTCAAAATTAAATTGTAAGTTCACATGAACTTAAACTATTAAAAATAGTAGTTACAAAAATTTCTTACCTTTGTGAATAAATAAAGCACCCTCCAAACAAAAATACAGAAGCTTTTTTGTGAGAGTAGGTACATCATTAAAAATATATGTTGGAATGTAATTTTATGATTCATACATGTTATATTACTCTCATAATTATTGAATTGTTTAAATGAATAAATAAATCATTACAAAACTGTCTTCTGATTTATATTTAAATCCTTGAGACACTAATGGCCCACACCCTGATAAAAAAGCTTAAAAATGTATAAATTATCTTCATAATACAAAATATGATAAGTATAAAAAACGTATACATCTATATAATTTATATAAATGTACAAAAGTAGATAATACATATATATTTTTTATACAATATGTCCGGGGGTTAAATGTGCAAGGAAGGTGATTCTACATGATAGTACAATTAAAAAAGACGATTTTTTGAAATTTTAACGTTTTAAGCTAGTTTTCGGATAAAAAAAATTAATTGATTGTACAGAAAAAAGTATATTGGTCTATGAAAAAATGTTTTTTTAAGGAAAAAAAAAATGAAATTTCTCCTCCTTGAAACCTCCTGAAGTTTTTGAACTTTACCCCCGGACACCCTGTATAGATAAACTTATATATATTGATTTTATAAAATCATATTTTTTTACAAATTACATATTATTATAAAATTAAAAAAATAAATAATTTATGGATTCTGAAATACCCCACAGTTTGACTTCCTTTGTATTGTGCCAGCAAAGCTCTGCTGTTGGCAGCTGACACGTGTTGATATTATTTCACATTTGTAAAAGTAGATTTAGTTTGGAGTCGTGTTAATAGATGTCTCAAATTCAGGACATAATAATAATATAATTATTTTTCTTGAAGTGACGACAGAGACCCTATAGGCAATCTTACAAAGGTTTAAAAGTTGCCGTAGAGGCAATTCTCAAATTCTGATAGGGAAAGTGCACTCTTAATATATTAAACAGTAACGATATTTTGAACAGCTTAGACCAAGAAGATAGTCTTTCTCTGGGAGAATCAGCTTCTGAAGACGAGGACAGTCAGTTTGGACGACATTCAAAGCGAAGATAAGAATAACTATGTAACTGAATAGGCTTTCCCTTTACAAGAATCTGCTCCCACTGAAGAAGCCGACTCAAAACTTCAAAAGCTCACCTAGCATCTGATTCTGCTCATGCTTCGCAATCTGCCAACTCAGGGCAAATTTATCGTGTTCCTGAAAATACTCTTCGCGGTAAGAATGGACGCGGGATGTTTGGTCAACGAATAAGGGTCAATAATAAAACAGAACTTCAGCTATGAATAAAGTCCGCACCTCTCGAGGATCAGCTCAAATTACAAATTAAATCTAGTGGGCACTATTCGATCAAATAAGCGGGAAATGCAAGAAAAATTGAAGAACTTGAGATCTCGACCTGTTGGCAGTTCTACGTTTTGTTTTGATGGCCCTCAGACACTTCTATCGTACAAGCCAAAACCTGCAAATATGGTTTACCTTTTATCTTGTTGTGATGAAAATGCAATAATTAATAATTCAAGTGGCAAACCAGACATGATTCATTTCTAGAACCAAACAAAAGGAGGAGTACATTCATTTGATCAAATCTGCGCCACAATGTCGTGCAGCCGCAAAACTAATAGATGGTCAATGGCTATTTTCTATGGCATCTTAAACATGGCTTTTGTCAATTCTGCTGTAATTTATGGCCACAACATGATCAAATAAACTCTCAAACAAAAGAGAATTTCAATAAACAACTCAGCACAGATTCGGTCAAGCCTTGGATTCAGACTTGAAGCTCCGACTTAAAAATATAAGCCAAATTATCACAAAACCTGATTCAGGTAATAAACTTCAGGCAGGAGAACCAGAGCCAAAAAAACGTAAATACTGCGCTTTTTGCTGCTAAAAAAAAGAGAATGTCGAAATTAGTGTGCTGTAAGTGCAAAAAGTATTTTCTGAGCACAAATTTGATGTCTGTGTAGATTGCTCTAAAATTATAGCTAGTAATTAAAAGCCTGATTACTTTTAATGTTTGCTCTAAGAATAAGAAATTAATCTTAAAAAAATATATGATTATTTAGAAAAAACATATGTTCAAGTTGATTTTTAAAAGGATGATTTTTTTGTTTGAATATAAGCATAATGTTTTGATTCGTTGTAATAAATACCTGTAATAGTAGTTTTCATTGATAAAACTGTGTTTTATTATTAGTTTACATACCTACCAACCTTAACTTTCCATTGAAAAATAGGGCACAAGTAGGTATATTTTAGCCTACTGGCTGTCATTTACATGTGTACGCCTCTGAGACGTATGTTAAGGCTTTATGTACCTATAAAATAGATTAGGCTTCTAGGGTTAAAAATAAATATCCGGATGCCAGAACAATTTTATTTGGCGACTATAATACCCCTAGCATTGATTGGACGAATAAAGACTCTTGTAACAACTTTAGCCTGCCAGAAAATGCTCGCGAATTAATAGATATGACGAACTTACTCTCGCTACATCAAGTCTACAATAACAATAATCGACTGTTGGATTTAATGTTCTCCAGTGATCTCTCAATTCATGTTGTTAAATCAGTTGATGAGCTCCTCCCCCTAGACTGCCACCACCCCGCTGCAGCTGTAAGCATAAACATTATGACAAGTAACTCACTAGTCGACACAACTATTCTTCCTAACCTTACTTATAATTTTTCTAAAGCTGACTATCCTAACATGAAACATTATCTTGCTAATGAAGACTGGTCATTTCTTCACCTCAACAATAACAATAATATTAATCACAATATGAAATTATTGTACACAATTATTAATAGGGCCATTGAAAAATATGTACCACTTTCACACTTCAAAGAAGCAAAGTTCCCAAAATGGTTCACTGGAGAGTTAATTAACATAGTAATATGTAAAAAAAATTCCCACAAAAACTTTAAAGAATCAAAATCCCTAAGCGACTACAAGATATTTCAAAACTATAGATCTCAATGTAAAAACATGTCTAAAATATTCAGAGATGTGCTTTATTTCAAATAAATCCATTTCAATTGGAAATGCAAAATGCAAAATGGGTATTTTCCATTTTGCATTTTAAATACTTTTCTAAAAACCATTTTGCATTTTGCATTTTAAATGCTTTTCTCAATGCATTTTCCATTTTAAATGCTTTTTTGCAACATTCTTCCTACTATCTCCACTCATCTTTTTTTCATAAGCCCCAAATATCAGTCGGTCCTCAACCTCGCTATGAGAGATAATTTACATTTGTCAAGTTGCTCCCTGGTAGGAGCCCTGGCAATTGAGTGATACCATTACAAAAAATACTGATTCAAATACTGAACATGGGGCCATGACGCTGTAATATTAAATGTTAGATAGCAGTTTCTATGTTTTTACGTTGGCAACATTAGTCCCGCGCAAATTTTTTGTGGTTTCATAATCTGTAGTCGTGGTGAGAGTGGTATATTTATGGTCGTGGTGTTTTTGGATTTACCATCATGTAATATGTTTGTTCTACATTGATGTCCATTATTAAATGACAAAATTGTTTAAAAATTCTATAATTATTTTAATTGTTTGACCTGAGAAACCATTTTGCATTTTCAATGCATTTTGAAAATAGGTATTTTGCATTTTGCATTTGAAATGCTTTTCTAAAAACCATTTTGCATTTTGCATTTTCAAATGGAAAAGTTTTGACCCATTTCCATTTTGAATTTCAAATGGTTTTGGGTACCCATTTGCACATCTTTGAAAATATTGTATATTAATTACATAAACGGAATCGAAAATTCTATACCTTCCAACATTCAGAACTTTTTCAATTATGTTAACTCTCTAAGAAAAAACAAACAAGGCTTACCCATCTCAATGCATTTCAAAGAAAAGAGTAGTACTGATATGAAAGTAAAGGTTAACTATTTTGCTGACTACTTCAAAACTGTTTATGATGAAGATATCCCAGACAATTACATCCCACCTTCATCCATTAACGAGACCATAATATATCCCTGCCATACATATCAATATAAACGACGTTAAAACTAAGATTAAATCCCTAGACAAAAACAAGAAGGCCGGACCTGATAATGTGCATCCCAGTATCCTTATAAATTGTATTGATTCACTGGCTGAGCCGATTTGCTTATTGTTTAATCATTCCCTTGATACAGGTTGCTTCCCTAACTTTTGGAAACGTTGTTATCTGACACCTATATTCAAAAAGGGCAATAAATGTGATATAACCAACTATAGACCAATATGTAACCTATCCGTAATACCGAAACTTTTTGAAAATCTATTACTTGATCAAATTTCACCTTATATTAACCACCTCATTGTTCAGAATCAACATGGATTTTTGTCAGGCAGATCAACTTTGTCAAATCTCTCATTATATGAAAACTATATATCGAACGCATTAGCTAATAGAACTCAAGTCGATTCCATATATACGGACTTTATTAAGGCATTTGACAAAGTTTGCCATAAAATTCTCCTCGTCAAACTATGTAAGCTTGGTATCGATGGAAAACTTTTAGACTGGTTCGCAAGCTATCTAACTGATAGAGTTCTACTAGTAAAAATCAATTTGTTCCTTTCCAACCAATTTATAGCTACAAGTGGTGTACCACAGGGGTCTCATTTAGGCCCAATATTGTTTTTAATGTTTATAAACGATATTGTTAATATATTTGATAACGATATAAATGTATTAATTTTTGCAGACGATTTAAAAAAATTAAAAAAAAGTAAAAACCGTTGAAGATTGTATCCGTCTACAAAATAACTTAAACAGGTTAATTAATTGGTGCACTCTAAATAAACTATATCTCAATATAAAGAAGTGCCATTCAATAAGATTTTATAAAATAAGTCAACCAATTATTTATTCATATGAACTTAATAACTCAACCGTTACCTTTTCGAAGAAATTAGTGACCTGGGCATCACTTTAAATTAAACTTTATATCTCACATAAACTCAATTAACAATAAGGGAATGAAAATGCTTGGATTCATTCTTCGAAACTCCAGAAGCTTTAGAAATATTTCAACCAAAGATATTAGAAGAACGAGATGTGCTATGAGCAGTTCATACTGTGTGGAATTGTTTTGCCGAGTGTCGCCGGTTTTGTTCACCAATACTACTGCACACCTTCGCTTACGCTAAGGTATCCGCACTAATACATAGAACAGATTTCTGTGCGTACATGTCCCGATACCGTTCAAAGTACCCTAATTAGGTAGTACTCCGCCTACGGTCCGGCGGCCAACATAGCATATCTCGTTCTTCTAATATCTTTGATTTCAACCTTGAAAATTTTGTATACATCTTTAGTTCGAAGTCAAGTCGAATATAACTCCTCGATCTGGTCCCCCCATTATAAAATACATTCAGATTCAATAGAAAAAATTCAACGCAAATTCCTAAGACACATTAACTTTAAACTCGGTATTCCCATTGAAAGTATAAACTATAATTACTTAGTGAAAAAATTTAATTTATTAAAACTCTCAGATCGAAGAATTATATCCGACTTAATATTTATGTTCAAAATTGAAAATGGTAGTGTAGACAGCCTTGATTTATTTAACCTCATTGAATTTCATGTACCCATAAGAGCTACTCGTTCTAAAACCCTGTTTAATTGTAACAATTCTAAGACTGAACATTTCAAACACTCGCTTATACCTAGATTACATGAAATTAGTAATAGGTACACAGATGTAGCGGATCTGTTTAACTGCACAAAAGCTAGGTACAAAAAGGCTTGAATATCATATCTTTAAAATCATGACAAATAAAATGTAAGTTCACTCATACTTACGTAAAAAGTCAAATCAATATGTATATAAAATGAACTGCCTGGGGCAACTGAGGAAACTTGGGTCAATCATGGGTCAATAATAATATAATGTCTAACCACAAAGTAATTGCTTCCTATGAAAAAAAAAAATAAATAAATAAAAAAAAAAAAAAAATAATAATAATAATAATAATAATAATCAATAATAATAGTCAATACGGTGCACCAACAGCTTGATTGGCACTCACGTACTTTCAACCAAAACCTGAAAATAAATGCATACATTTTAACTATTGTTAAATATTATATCATGTATCTATACTATCATATATTTCAATCAATACTAATCTAACCTAGTCCACCTATAAGTTTTGCATGTACTTGTATCTCTAACTTTTTATATCCATCTAGAGCACGGCTGCCCAACCCCAGGCCCGCGGGCCACATTGTGGCCCGTGAACGAATTATAAGCGGCCCGCGTGAACCATTTTCAAAATACCCGCCAATTTGAAAATTACTTCATCATTGCATCATCCACCAGAAGGCGTTGTGTGCAAAGGACATAAAGTTGAATGATATAATGGAGCCGGTAGTACGCTGTATAAATTACATACGTTCAAAAGCTCAAAAGAGTTTTATTTGAAGAAGAAGTCAGCGAATTTGGAGAGTTGCATCTGTATTGCGCTGTGCGATGGCTTTCAAGGGGCAACATGTTAAAACATTTCTTCTACTTGAGAGAGCAGGTGTTGGAATTTTTAGAAGAAAAAGGGGCGTTACATTTGGAAAGTGATTTATTCAAGAATAAGTACTGGTTTAGTGATCTTGTATTTCTTGTTGACATCACCTATTATCTCAATATTTTAAATCTCAAATTACAAGGCAAAGATTGTTCACTTCCGACTATGTTTAGCCAACGAAAATATTGACCTTTTTCCCATACTCAAAGATTCGAAAGACAAGCTCAATATTGTCACCATAAACTGTAAAAGCTAAATAGCTAATAAGCTGTAAGTACGAAGCTAAAATTAGATGCTTATTTCAGTCGTTTGAAAGCAGATTCGACTTTGAAAGTACAAAACAAAATTTACGATTTTTTTTTAATCCTTTCACAATCCGTTTTACTGAAATAATTAGTTATCCTGCCAATATCCAGTTGGAAGACTGGCGTTTCAATTTTTAAGTAATTTTGAATCAACATATGTTTGTGAAAAGTTTTTTTCTAACCTACTTTTGTAAAATATAAATACCGCACATCTCTAACTGAGCAACATATGTCTGATTTGTTGCTACTGTAAACATCTGAACTGACTCCTAAAATAGGAGAATTACTCGTATTAAAACAAAAACAATGTCAGAAATCACATTGATTGTACCAATTACTTGGATTTAGATTTTTGTTACATAAAATGTTGTTTCGTTATTTGGCAGTAGATGCTATTTATTTTATTATTTCAATAAACGACAATAAAATTTCAATATGTTTATTTGTTTGTTGCATAAAACAAGACATTAAAAAGCTTAAGTAAAGAAAATAGGAACCGTCAGTAGTCAGTGGCCCGCCAGTGACTTTTAAATTGTCAATTTTGCCCAACTGTTAAAAAGGTTGGGCAGCCTTGATCTAGAGTTTCTGTTAATTATATATTTTCTGATGTCACTGTTTATAATTTATTGTAAATGGTATATTTTATACAGTTGATATTGAAAATAAATAAATAAATATTCTACTAATTTATTTTCATAATTTTTAAAGGCTTTATTTATTTAACTAATTACAAATATAATATAAAGACCGTGATCGGTTTCAAACTTCTCTCGATTAACCATTTGGGCACCACTCGTTTACAGCTTTTTAAAAATTTTACTAAAAAATCCCTTAGTCATTTTCAAATATCATATTCTAAGGACGAGTTGTTTCGGAGAATTTGAACAATTCATCAAATTTCAACGTTCATTCACAAGTTCTGTGAAAGATTTTTTCAAGTTCTGTTTTTATTTCAGTTTTGTCAAGCAATTAGCCTACAATGATATAATAACAGAACTTGAATAGGACTTTCACAGAACCCGAAAATGAACATTGAAATTTGATGAATTGTTCAAATTCTCCGAAACAACCCTAATAAGTTAATAAGTTTTGTAAGAATTAAAAATAATTATTTTTTTTAAATCTTACACTACACTCGAGCCTGATTTTGTGACGGTAAAACAGGTTACCTACTAGTGACAAATAACTGATGCACTAGCCAATCTAAAACAAATCGAAAACAAATTTGCTTCAATGACGTCATAAATGGCCTCATGGCATATATGTCATCTACGGGTCTTTTTAGGGAAATAAAGGAGAAGAAGTTCTGGAAGGAAACAAGTATGAGGTGTGGGTTGGAATCTGGGTGTCAGTGTGTTCATGAGTAACGGACGTATGAATCCACTTCACCCACTGCGTTGCAGGGCGATAGGTCAATAGTCATGTTGGAGGTCAAAGGGTGTCAACCAGTGTCTCTCGATCCGGCCCGCCACAGTAGGGGCAGACGCATCCGCCTCCAAGACCTAGACCAGAGGTTCCCAAACTTTTTTCCCCGTAGACCACTTGCCAAAAAATTTTTTTGCGTAGTCCCCCGCCGAATATTGAATTTTCCTAAAACTATTAACGTCCTATGTGATAATCATTTATTTTTTTCGTAAAAAGATTCCCTTCCCTTGTCTGTCCAACAACCTGGCTGGTGGTATAGTTCCTCTGTCTTTACACTGTGCAGACAGGGGCGCCCTTGTGAGGTATTACACCAAATGAAAATGAAGCAGGATAAGCAACGGGAATTTCTTTCTGTAGCTGGCTCTACAGAACTGCCCCTTAAGTTATTTGTCAGTGCTTATTCCGGTCAGTTCTTCTTGTCAGATGATATCCGATTCTTCAACGTTCCATTTCCATAGTCAAAATGTCCTCAAACTTAGTTTTGAAGTCTGTGTGAAGTGCTTTTAAATGTTGAACGGCATTATTACCCTGGACGTTTTTTAAAAACAAGTTGGGGAACTAGGAAAATTCGCGGCTTCCCATGTGCAATGCTTTACTTGAATATACTAATTCTGACGAGAAAAGGAACGTAGACTCTATTTATATACCTCAATTAACACTTTACGAAATATAAAAATACAAATATCAAATAAGTAATTTCTCAGTCTATTATAATTGTGTTAGGTCTATTGTGTCATTTGCGGAATTCCCAAAAGTTGACTTGAGGTAAATGGGGGTCCGCTCGTATGTATCCCCATTTGAATCTTGTGGACCCACAAATTTTTTTCTCGCTGACATAGACCCCCAGCAAGCCGATATCGACCCCTGGGGTCCACATAGACCACTTTGGGAACCTCTCACCTAGACGGACCTCACCCCGCGAACCCAGCCACGTCTGCCCAAGTTACCAGACATTTGGCAGACGTATCAAATAAATGGTTTCCAGGGCAGCAGTACCCAAATTGTAAAATTAGTAAGAACTTGTTAGTAAAATATTTAGTTGCTTTGGTTGGTGACAGTCAGAGCAGGTCGAGTATGAAGAGATTTGGTGAATTTGGAGTTAAGGAAAGAAAAAAAGGTTTGAACTAATTTTTTATTAATTAGAATAAAATATATTTAAACACTTATTTCTGACATATATCGTCCCTGTTCTGGCAGAAAACGTTAACTCTAATAAGTTAACGGGATGCTTTTATTTTATACACAATAACTTCTACTTTTCTTAAAAATTATTTCACATATTTATAAATTTTATTTCAGCTTTTAGATATAAACTATAAATGTATAATACAAGAGGATTATGTTAAATGTACATTGTTTTGTCATAGCTGCAGAGTTCAGGTTCTGTTACCAACATGATAGGCCTTCAATAAATTAAATAATGAATTATTATGTCCCGATGGCGTCCACAACCAGAGATTGTTTCCATGAAATCCCAATGAGGTTAGCTAAGTGCTTAGTGAGCATAATCTACTGGTTAGTGTGAAATGTTATTTCTATTAACCTTTAATCTTGTTAAATAAAAAAAACTTTGTAATTAAATTAACCACATTGAATAGCTGGTAATATTTCTTTTATCTACATAACTTTTATACCAAAAATATTCATATTGCTAATTGTAACTTACGATCTTTCTGTATATTATTTCTCTTGTTATTATTTACTGGTTTATCTCTATTATTATATAATATCTATTAGAATTTCCAAATAACTTTACAAGTGGTGTCATAAAACCGCCCAAAATATACAATAAACATTGGCAAGAAAGTACAACAGCATTCAATTAAATATACATACACAGATGGCACTTACTTTACAAAAGCCAAATAGCAATGAGAATGTAATGCAACCAACCAACATGCCTGACCTGATTGCAAGCAAGTTAAAGTTACAAGTTAATCACAATCTTTTTCCCTAAATAAGTTCTGGAAGCGCTTCCCACGTCTCCATCTCGGTCTACCTGTTGCCTGAAGGGTGGGGGTGAGGATGTAGGAATATAAACTGTACACGAACCGACCGGCCTAGGAGACATTATCTAATTACATTACTTCAGCATTTCGTGCATCCTGCGCAGAAAGAAGCTCGTTGCCAGGTGCCAAACAAAAGGCAACTCTGTGGAAACAAAAAAGCACGGACATTTTCAAATAGACCTTGTTTATGTGAAAAATCTATTTTGTTTTCAAGGCAGTGTCAAATGTTTGCCAACTTGCATTAAGGGAAATAAAAAAATTAAGGGTGTAATGCCTTCAAACTATTCAGTATTGTAAAGCCAGGCCATATTTAACACTAATGAAGTTTCTAAATAGCAAGACCCAGAAGATTTTCATTTAATTATAACCTAATTCAGATCCAACACATTAATCAAGGTCAGCAAAAGTTATCTAAATGGAACCGAGCATTGCTGCTTAAATACGGTAACCAGACGAACACTGAAAAATCAGTTATATCTAGGCATGAAAAAAAAAACTAGGTTAACAAGTTGAAGGATGATATTTTCCCTTCATATAACTGTGTAGTGACAAGTTAATTTCAAAAGATCCTGAAATTTCATTACTAAAAAATCTACCCATAAAAAAAAAAGATTTTTTTACTATATTAAATCTATTTTTATTAATATGTAGACGGATGTATTTAAAAATATGTATTTTATTTTTGGTTTGACATAGGATTAAATCAACTTCCTAAGGGACTGGAGTCAACCGCGCTAACAATTCAGCCAAATCCCGATTGGGTAGGACTGACATTTATTTACTATATTAACTGCTGTAATGTCATCCAATTTCAGAAAAATGCGTATGTGTCCATGTGTGATTGCCATAAAAAAAATGCATTGTCATCGACAACGAGTCTATCTGCGGAGTTTCAGCTCGGTCAGATATCGAGAAGTGGGTTAATTTCCACTTCCGAGATTTGCATTCATTCATTAATTCACGAAAAGCAAAAAGATGAATTTAAAAAAAATTGTACTTTGTACACTTTATTTGTTTATTCACTTTGTGACACAGAATGCTTGTACTGGCTAGTTTCAAAATCAAAATGCAGCTAGCCGTTCCATCACAGTTCTGTTAAAAATCGAATTGGCCTTGCCAACAGGACTCTGTCCATCAACGTGTCAACTAGGTTAGGTTAAGATTTTAGGCTGGATTTTTTTTATCACTTTTCAAAAGAGTTCTGATTTGTCACTGTTGCTTGGAATCTTAAATTCATATTAAAAGTTTTGTGAGAGTAATAAGATAGGTATAATATTGGGCTAATTCTTATAAAGAGTAAAGAAAACCAAAGGATAATTATACAGAATAATATCACTAGATGATACGAACGCGCTGGGATAACTTTTAAACACAAGACCCTCCGGATTTAATAAATGCTATGATTCCAAAAAGGGTTTCAAATAACTTGTTTAATGAATAAAATAAAATTAAAAATCAATGATTGAGTTTCAATTTGTTCAAAACATAAAAAGCACCTATTGTGAAAGAATACATAAATTATCAAATAAGTTATTATCCTATTGCATTAAAATGCCAACAGAACTGTGAGGAGTCCAAATGTGTTGTTTTTAATGCAAAAATTACACCGCAAACAGATCTTAGTCATTATTATGCCCTAAATGATATCACATTAATCTCTATTGTTATTTGTACATCTCCATTTATACAATCCCAGTAATTTATTAAATAAATGTTTGTAGTACGGCTCGCACAATGCAAGTTTTCATCTTATTGCTAACTAAAATTTGATTATTTGCTAGTAAGTATAAGTAATGATGAAGCTAAAGTAGAATGAGAATATGCAAGTAATACATATTGTTGCAAGCAATGTAGTCAGGGCCGGCCCTGTGTAGAGGTAATTGGAACAGTCCGCTCTGGGCGCCGACTTGATAATACCTAATGCTTCGTGTACATACGCGAGCCGAACTGCCGAACTGAACCTCAACTTAGAAAGGAACTAAGCAACCGCAAATGGCGCGAAACGCCACATGCAGTTGCTTCGTTCCTTTCCCGCAATTCGTGGCTCAGTTCGCAAATGTATACGTACCATTAGATAGTGCCCTCGAGGCTTTTACTAGTGCCAGGCGTCATTTGGCTCAGGTCCGGCCCTGACTGAACTAATAAGATATTGGTGCTCTAATAGAAATAACTCAAGATGAAATAAAACTATTCCATAAATAGGGCAATAAGAATAATCTCCACGTTAATAGGATAGTTAAAGTATGTAGATATTAACGGATATAACTTTTGCGTGGGCCCGATGTTGACCTCTGATGGGATAAATGCCTGTGGATCTGATGTATGGACCACATGTTTAAATGTGCACTCGCACTTTATCTTTAACATGTTAGTAAATGATGAACTAGATCGGTAGTTATTAGCACGCTAAAGTGTGTACACATACATTTATTTTATTGTTTCCAAATAGTTTCGTTTGACTGCACGAGACAGCAATTTAGAAAATATATCATATTCACAGAAAGACTACAAGTCTTCTTAAAGTATATATGTTTAGTAGCAAGGGAGAGTAGTTAAAGGGGTTAGTTTTACCAAAAAATCTATAATATTTTATGAAGAGGAAAAATCCATGGCAATATGTTTTATAAAATAAAATACTTTTTTGTTTTAAAACCACGATATTTATTAATTTAAGAACCGACCGGTTTCGGTTTACTTAAGCATCATCAGGGTACAAATTAATACTACAGTATTAATTTGTACCCTGATGATGCTTAAGTAAACCGAAACCGGTCGGTTCTTAAATTAATAAATATCGTGGTTTTAAAACAAAAAAGTATTTTATTTTATTAAATATGTCAAACCACAAAGTGATTGCTTTCTACAATAATATGTTTTAGTTTTGCACTTTGGAAATTAACACAACTTGCAAATTAGAGGTCAAGTTCATTCATGTTCAAATAGTTAAACAATGAAGATGGTTGGATTTTTTTAATTTTCCGAGTTGTGTATTTCTTTAAATACTGATATATAATTCCAATTACTTTGGCATTTCTTTGCTTATGTGTGATCATATCACAAAAATCCTTCAAGTTGATCATTCTGAAGAAAATTATGTTTTATTTTAAATGTAACCTCTAATCAGGTTACAAAACGGTAAATTTAACTAAGTCTTAATTAAAACTATGTATTAAATTGCAAGTTGCCTGGCGGCCTACAGCAATACATATGTATATATATATATATATATATGAAGTTGTCACAAAGATGGCTTGGCTTAAAATAAAAATTCACTGGGATTTTATCTGAAATAATTGGTGAATTTACTTAATTAAAAGCATTGAAAGGAATTTTTTTAACAATTACATAATAATTAGTAGACATTAGATTAAAAATGGCGACATATGCACCATCAAAAGTCTAAATTAAATGATAAAAATGGGAATATGTTCAGTTACTAATGGCCAAAATATGCATAATGCACATGCCTATAATACAATGTCTAATAATATGTAATAAAAAAAGTGTAGTTCAGGGAATATCAGGAAAACAGTTTTTTCAAGTTCTGTTATTATTTCAGTTCTGTCAAGCAACTAGCCTTTGATGATATAATAACAGAACTTGAATAGGACTTTCACAGAACTCAAAAATGAACGTTTGATGAATTGTTCAAATTCTGCGAAACAACCCATCCTGTGTTGTAAAAGTGTTATAAACACCCAAATAAACATTTGGGTGGTGGTTGTAACAAAGGCCATCTTTTTATGAGCCGAAAAAAGGGAGAGGGAAAAACTTTTAGCAAGATCTGAATTGGGCTTTATTCACTTGTGCTGGCCCGAGTTGAAGATAAAGGCTGGTCAATGCTATCAATGAACCTATTTATAAATGTGAGTTATTTATACTAGCTTATGCTTAATATCGTAGTAGAAATGATCACCCAAAGAGTAGAGCAAGTTTCCAATCGCAACTCAGAATTCTGGAGGAGCTGGTCGTAATGTTTTTTTAGGAAAATGGCTGTAATTTTGAAGATCGGAAGTAAAAACTAAAACAGAACATTGAAAGCAATGTTTATCACAAGATAAGCATCTCAAATCACAGGGTCAAACTAGTGATGGTCTTTCAGTAGGTAACGCAATGCAGATGTGGGACTACTTTACAATATTCACACCATTAAGTATAATATTTACGTGTTCGTTGCTAATAATCATAAAAGGCACCTTCTACATTTTATCTTTCCTAGTAGATTTCACTGTAGAAATATAACATACCTATTACTTGTGAGAGATTGTAACTGATTTCTAAAGCTAGTTATCGACCAAACCGCAGAAGATGTCCACATTTAAACTAAACTAGCAATCATATCATTATTCTGGATGTGATGTAGGTTTCAGTGACCATATTTATTAAATTACTATACATAAATTTGTACCTTTTGATTTTATAATAATTATTAACAAACTGCCAAAAGTATATTTGTTTATTACTAACGATAATAATTTTATTATTAGCCATTTTGCTGATCATTTAAAATTTGAGAATAGAAAATGATAAGTGATTTTTGTGCTGTACGCTGTTATTCTTAGTGAATATTCAAATCTTTTACATGGAATGACACAATATCTAATTATACAACATATATATGCTACAAGACCACTCTACCCAAACAAATCCATCTTCTACAATTCATGTTCTAATTAAATGAATAACCTTTAAATAATAAGAGCACAATACTTTACAAGTACGGGAAACTGTTTTTATAAATAGGTCATATTTATTTAGTCACTAAAGACCAAGATCAAAAAAAATAAATATATTTTTTAGATTTAATAAACTACATAACCATAAACACAAACCTTTTCACATAAATAAATCTGTTTTAAAATCACAAGATACAATTATAAGATAATAATATTATCTATAAGAAGAAACAAAATTAAGAACACAATGGAAAATGTCTCAATGGAAATAGTTATTTATGCACTGAAGTTGATGTATTTTAGAAATATGTATAATGATTTCAACTGGCTAAAGCAAGCTCAGGTTTTATATAAAATACAAGCTCTTTGATGAAGGCAATTATGAAAAATTATTATTTCCCTGATGAAATAAAATGTATTTGTTTCAAGTTAAAATAAAAGGTATTCAAAATAATAAATCAGAAAATGGCAAAATATACAATTAATGTGTAGTTAGAAACATTACCAGCCAAAATTTCAAGTACAATATCGATGCATTCCAAATGAATATGATAATTGCATTAATTAAAGTTACATATTAGCAGTTTACACAAAACTTTAACCAACTTAACATACAATGGAGTCAAGTAACTAATAATATATTTATACAAACACTATATACAATATGTACAAAATTATAAAACTTACAGTTTGTACTTGCAGAAATATAAAAAAAAGCTGATTTATATAGAATACAGTAATTTACAGAGATACAAAATTACACTTAAATTTAAAAATAAACTATATGTAATAAAGTAGTATGCTTTAACATGATATTATCTTCCATGGGCAGTGCTGCACCAACCAACCCATGATGCGGGTGGATGAACCAACTCGCTCCCTTTGTTATAGGACACTGGACTACACTTGTACTCCACTATCGATCCAATACCAGCGGGGACATGTTTGTGCAGGAGGTGAAGGAGGCGCACTCCTGGCTGCGGGGGGCGGCAGGCTCCTCTGGCTCGGGGGGCCTCCCAACCTCCTCCTGCAGTATCTCTTCACCCGCTTCTCCATCACCTGCAAATCTCTCCTCTGTTAAAAGCCTATCTCGACAATTAACTGCACAAATAATATAGACGTATGTAAGAGGGTAATATGGTCGCATGTAAGAGGGTAATATGGACGTATGTAAGACGGTAATATGGACGTATGTAAGAGGGTAATATGGACGTATGTAAGAGGGTAATATGGACGTATGTAAGAGGGTAATATGGATGCATGTAAGAGGGTAATATGGACGTATGTAAGAGGGTAATATGGACGTATGTAAGAGGGTAATATGGACGTATGTAAGAGGGTAATATGGACGTATGTAAGAGGGTAGTATGGACGTATGTAAGAGGGTAGTATGGACGTATGTAAGATGGTAGTATTAAAAAAAAAACTAAATTCCTTGACAACACAACACAGTATGAAATATTTATGTGGTACAAATTAATGAAGATGAATAATTAGTATCCTTTCTTTTTCTCTCTAATAATAATAAAAGTAATATTTTTTCAAATGTTAATTTTTGGTGAAATTCCATTGTAATGAATATATATTGTTTTAAATTTAACTGATTTTATTTCATTCCACTTTTTAATTTTTTAGACTAACCCAGTTTCAACTGATCATGTAGTCATATTCAGAATGGTGACTAATTGCTAAGGTATTTACACAATTCCATGTCAGGTGTGGAAAACAAATGATTTTATGCACATTTTATATCAGTGATGCACAATCAAACCTTAGCGAGCCGCATGAAGTACAAAAGTACGGTACAAAACGGGCCCGGGATGTGTACCCACTGTTTTATAGGAACTTGTATATCTCATGATATGTATAATAACTCTACAATATACAAAAAGAGATATACATACACCTATCAATAAAATGTACACATAAAATCATTTGTTGTCTACCCCAGATGCAAAAAAAATCTATAAAAACCATCATTTTAGTTTCACACATGTACTCATCATATCACTCAAATATTATTATTATCATTATTGAAACCGGCCTACTCTAAAAACTAAAAAGTGGAATAAAGTTTTAACCCCTAGAGCCTCTATATTTTGCAATGTATTTCTTTTAAGCGAACTTGCAAAATGCGGTTAGAGCGGGAATGTATTTCACAATAAAATACTGTTTTTGAAAGCAGATGAAAAACTCTTTCAGATTTTAGCATTACGAATCGACACACGCAATTAAAAATATAAAATTTTTGAGTAATTTACCGGTAGTTTTTATCATGTACAGTAATTACCACTTTACACGAAACTAAAAATTTATTTAATTAGACAAAAGTACCTATTATAAAAGATAGTCACTTCAATATTTTTTTTATTTTGCATAAAAATTTGATTAAAAAATTTGCAAATCTTGACAAATATTTTTCAAATGCTAAATGCGGTTTTATAGAATTATTTATAATTTTTCGGGATCCTCTGTGGTAAACTTTTAAATGCAAACACAAGTGTGATGTACTTTATTTCTAACGCTGTTAAAATCATAATATATTTCACCTTAATACAAAATGAGAGAGCATGAATTTTATGTGTCGATTTCTGACTGGGAGAAATAATTCCCAAAAAGACTCTAAAGACAAAAGACGTTTGTCATTTTTCGTAGACGTATCTCCCAAATTTGCTCTAGGGGTTAATATTTTTATTATATTCACTAGCAATAATAATTGTGTCAAACAAAAAGATAGATGTCACTGGAATCAAGTTACAGAATGTATGCACAGCATGTATGTAACGAGCAGTTTAGCAAAATAGAAACCCACAAGCTCACAGTTGACACGGCACAGACAGAAGCCTTTCCACCCTCTAGTGTAGTGTATAATGGTCTGGTGATATAAAGATTACCTGTGGGCACGTTGACAGAGGCTTCCTCCTCATCTTGACACGACAGACCAAACTCCCTTCGAAGCCTCTCACTAAGCTTTTCTCGATGTCTCCCTAGCTTTAGCTTTAGCTTTGATGGTTGACCATTAAACACACCTACAACATTTCACTTGCTTTTACCCAACATTATAATACATTCTTACCTAACTTTACTCAAATGTAACCTAACAAAGATCAAACAATAAGATTTAAGTTATTGTGAAAATCAAATTATGGCAGAATTGAAATACATACACGATGCCGAGAAATCATTGAAATAAGCGGGGAAACTGGTGAATCTTCATCACATTTGGAGTCAATTTTATTGAATAACATTTTTTGATTTGAGATTTCGTTTTCAAGTAAATCGAGTCCAAATTCAAATATGAAAAAAAATCAGTCGCTAGGGGTTTAATATCAGTTGTTTAATGTGTTTTGAAGCGTAGATCCAGCTTCAAGAGTTTTTTAACCCATATAAAAATTGAAAAAAAAAATACATAAAAATAGAAAAAAAAGTTCTTTGGGGTTCTCATGTGATGCAGGTTCACCAGTTTCCCACTTTTACTATGTGTTTCCGGACACCATGTAAACATATTTTTTTGAATGTGGCCAGTTGGAAAATACAGTCACTCGCATGTATTGTGCTTGTGGCAAAAAAATAAGAATTTGCATGTTTTTAATACATAATACTATAAAAGATCAACCAAATCAATAGTAAAAGGTTGCAGTCTAGGGTCTAGGCGGTGATGTTATACAGTGTCCCAAAAATAGTGTAAAGCGGAAATCCAGAGGTAGAACACCCTTAGGGAGTATCCAAATTACTTCCATATAAATGTTCCGCGAATTTTTTTAGTTTTTTTTTTGTGAAACCTAGACTTACAAGAGATTATTAGGACGGGTTGTTTAGGAGAATTTGAACAATTCATAAAATTTCAACTTTCATTTTCAAGTTCTGCGAAAGATTTTTTCAAGTTCTGTTTTTATTTCAGTTCTGTCAATCAAATAACCTATTATGATATAATAGCAGAACTTTCTCAGAACCTGAAATTGAACGTTGAAATTCGATGAATTGTTCAAATTCTCCTAAACAACCCGTCCTTGGTCACAGAGACATGGATCATTGAGATTAATGGAAGATATTTTTTTACTAATTAGATGAATAGTATGCCTTGCAGACGCTAAAACAATTGTGGGCAGATCTGATACCATTGCGCCATAAAAAAATGTTGAATGCCGAAGTTAGTTGATATTCAAAACTTTTAAAATTTTCGAGGACGATTTTAAGTCACTGAAAAAAATTCACCTAGATCTTTTTTAAAGACCTGTAAATTTGATTGAGCGCGTTGTCTCAATAATTCATGTCTCTGTGGCCAGTAATCTCTTGTAAGTCAAGGTTTCACAAAAATTGCGGAACATACATATGGGTGATTTGGGTACCACAAGGGGTGCTCTACCTCTGGACTTCGGCTTGAAACTATTTTTTGGGACACCTGTATAATTGAACAAGAAGGTTTGTTTATGAACTAACCAATGTTGATGGTAGACAGCGCATCCAGACTATTGATGGAGTCCTCGAGGTTCTTCTCCAAGCGCGACATGTCTTGGTCCTCCACCTCTCCTGGAGTGGATGGAGGGGAGGAGCCATCGGTAGGATTGGCCATACTGTGGCGCCTACGGTATTCACTTATAGACAGCTGAAACAGAAGGGCATCGTCAACATTTCACACAACACCCACTATAATACATAATACGTGGAGAAGAGAATGCGGGTACTAACCTTTCTTCTAACAGGTTTGGGTATTTCAACTGGTGGGGGATTGAGTCGAGGATCGTTGGACCGGCTCAGGAACATTTTAGTGGGAGTTGTAACCTCGTTGCTAACCGAGTGGTTGGTATCCTTCAACACCCCTGATAGCAAAACACTATTCCTGGAATCCATCTGATTGACACGGTCCAGAATCTCTTGAACATTTTTATATTCGTCATCCGAGTTTAAAACCGTTCCATCCTTAAAAACACTAGTCTCTAGGTTTGTGGTCATGTCAATGGCATTCTTAATTACGTTTATATCGGGTATGGAAGCTGATGCTTCGATGGACTTCTGCGATTCCTCAGTAAATGGTTTCATCCTGAAAGTATCTGAAAACAAATTTGTGGATGGAAAATTATTGTTGGTAATTTCTGTAAAATCGGGATCTTCCTTTTCAGATTGACCAGTTGTCTCATTAGATTGCTGTTCTGTATCAACTTGGGGGAGAAGTGCTCTTTCTATCTCTGGAGAAGGTAGGCGAACTGAATACTGACTTATGCTCCCCTCGTCAGCTTCTACCAGAATTCCTGTGTTGCTGTTTTCCGGAGTTACAGTGATGGAGACACATTGCGAGGTTTCGGCAGAAGAATCCACAGAATGCGCTACTTTATCAGATTCGAACACTTCCACAGATTCTTTGTCAGTTTTTAACTTGACTTCAACTGTTTGGTTGTCAGCACTCACACTGAGATCAAAATTCAGGTTAACTTTCTTACGCTTCTCTTTGGGCTGTTTTTTATTCCTGATTTTGAGAATCTGAATGTTCTCTGTATGGAATGAGTGTATTTTCTTTTGGATATCATCCATTTCATCTAATATAGGGGAAGAGTTTCCACTGGTTTCTGTAGAATTAATGATACCACATTCACTCTTAGTTTCTCCCACAGCAGAATCAAGGTAAACTTTATCATTAGTATTACTTAACTCGTCTGCTACTATTTCAGCTTTAGATTCTAAACTCTCAGTGGGTGTATTAAGGACAGGATGGAAAACAGAAAAAGCTAGAGTTTCAGTATTGCTTTGAGTCACAACAATTGTATCATTAGATAAAGGCGTCGGGGCATCTTCTTTTACCTCGGCCTTTTCACTAACCTCAGAAGGGGGAAACACTTCATTATTATTTACTTTTTCTTCTAGCTTAATTTCCTTGGGAATTGATAAAACATTTACTGGAGATAGCGCTGAACATAATTCTGCAGCGGGTACCACAATATTAAGCTTTTGAGGATATTTGACCTCTTCCGGACAGATGGCTATGTTAGAAACGGCAATAAAGTTACACTTTTCGGGGTTAAAATGACTCTCCACAATTTCTGGTGGAGGCGGTTTCTCCAATGAGATTACAGAGTGTTGTCGAAACGTTATTTCATTACTAAAATCTTTAGTTGGAGTAGTTCCCAGCATCGGGGCACACTGGGCATCATCACTCTGAAAGAAAAATAGACATTACTGAATGCATATTCCCAGTGACAAACAAGAAATTATTATGTACAATAATTATTCGATAAGATACTTACATGACCAAAAGTAGAAGGTTCTATTGATAAAGATTCACGAGCCAATCTTCTTTTCTTTAGGGGAGTCACCATTTCATTGGGTGGGGATTCTGTCAAAGAAAAAGATTAAATAATTAATGTTTCAAAAGGGGCTACTCAATATATATCATTTCATTGGGTGGGGATTCTGTCAAAGAATAACATTAAATAATCAATGTTTCAAAAGAAACTACTCTATATATCATTAAATAATAAATGTTTCAAAAGGGCCACTCCATATATCATTAAATAATTAATGTTTCAAAAGGGACTACCCTATATGTATATCATGTTTGTGCTGTATTGACATATCTATGCCAATAAGAAAAATAAATGGCATTAATGATATGTTTGTTACCGGCAGTTGGAGAGTCACTCTCCTCACTAATGGCCTGTCTAAGCCAGCGCTTCTTGGCACTGTGCTGCGGGGGCATGAGGTTGGGGTGAGGTGGGGTGGGGTAGGGGGGCTGCGCTGGAGGGGGGCTGAGCCCACCCGGGGGCACCATGCTCATGGGGCAGGGCTCCGGCTCCCCCTCTTCCTCGGCCTCCTGGGAGATGCCAGTGCTGCTGATGATCGCACTGCTCCTGAGGGAACGCTTCAAGGGGCTGGGATCTGTTGGCACCCGCAGGAATTTGCGCATCTTCTTTGGCGTCCTATTTCTTTCTGGGGAGAAACCAACTGGGTCTCTGGACAGATCACGCGCCACCGCCACCCTCTTGACTGCTTTTTGCGAGAAGGTCGAAGGAGAGTCAATTGGAGAAGGGGAACACGAGGAGTCTGCTGTTTCAGGCTCCGACTGTTGACCTCCACAGCTCTTCTCGGGGGTAGAATCTGCACTTATCACTCCGCCACTTAAGCTGCCTATCATGGTGTTGGCCACCCTGACGAGATTTTCAATTGACTTTCCACCTAGGAAAGTGTGTTTCTCAGCAAAGGGATGTGAACTATTGTTGTTATCTGTGGCGTTGCTAAACTCCAATGTACTGCCAAACTCGTAAGAGAGGTTTGGTTCAGGCGATTTGTTAAGCCATTCATTCATTATGGTCTTTTTTGTTTTGGGAAACTTGAAAGTTGTTTCCAAGGGTCCAACAGCAGCTTCCACCAGAAGGCAAGCGGAACTTAAGCCCACCTTCATTCTCTGGAAGTAAAAGATAAAACAATATGTATTATAAAATGATCACAAAGTACCAGATTAGGGTAAAACAACTAAATAATAGATTAGGTATAAAGTATAAAGTGACCTACATTAATAGACTCTCCCAGGGCGATGTTAGTTTCGGCCAGCTCCTGGTAGGAATGGGCTTCCTCAGAGGTGAGGGGAGTGAGGGGAATGAGGGGGGTGATGTCGGTAAAGTGTTCTGCCACAGACATGCTGTTGCTGCGCGGGGGGGACATAAGGGAGCAGTGCTCGTCCTCCGAGGTCACCATGTCGCTATCCACTGAGTTCAGCCGGTTCCGGCTTGTCTGACTTGTGGTCCGAGCTCTGCCCTTTCTGCTCACAAACAAACCACCATTTTAGTATCAACATTTATAACTACATACATACTTCACAAATACAAATTGAATTTAAAGAATGCTCTGATAATTGAACTCAAAATGTGTTTGAATTCCATTGTATTTTTCATAATTTAACCTCAAATAAATAAAAGGTACATGTGCAATAAATAAGTAAAAAAAAAAGGTTTACATTATTAATATTATTGTTTACAGGTGATGGGTAAATACAAATGAAGTGAACTGACCTCCGCCTTCCTTTGAGCATTGACTGCTGAAAGTGATCATCAGCGTGCTCCACGGAGAGCTCCTTGGACTCGCTGGTGGAGGTGACGGAGCAGGACTGCTGCGGGTCTGACTCCCGCCTTTTGCTCTGCTTGTCCCGGTTCTCTAGTTTTCTTTGCTCGGCTTTCTCCATTCGCTCAAATGCCTTCATTATGGCTTCCATTTTCCTTTCTTCCCGCGTCTGCAACAATGTTATTTACATCATAAATACTAATCTTCAAATTTTAGAAATCTGTGATTCTAAGCGTATAGAGTATACTGCTAGTATTGAAAACAAATTCTAACCCTTCAGACTAATTTATTCACTTTTGGGAACAACTCACATGATCTCACAGAAAATGTTGTGTATCTCTCTTAACATGAGAAATGTGAGAAATATGATCTAAATGGTATTAGAAAGAGAAAACACCACACTTAATATTCATATCTAGAAGTTAACCACAGTAGAATTAAAATGTGCACCTTTATGAAACCAAAGGTTCCAACCACAATTTGAAAAACTTAGACTTAAGGACGGGTTGTTTCAGAAAATTTTAACAATTCATCAAATTTCAAAATTAATGTTTATAAAACAAGGTTTGTTTTTTATGCACAAGGATAACAAATTATTATAAGCAATAATTAGAGAAAAATATAATAAGCAGTAATTGTTGATTGAAGTACTAGTACATATTGAATTATTTGGCGTGTTCAGAATAAGCCGACGTAGCTCAGTGGTCCAGAGTTCCAGAGCACCTGACCAGACATCAGAAGGTGCAGGTTCAATTCCCATCGGATCCATTCCTCGGAAGATATTTTCAATTTGTATGGATATTTCAGGCGACTAATTATTGCTTATAATAATTTGTTTTTAATTTCTGTGGAAGTCCTATTGAAGTTCTGTTATTAAATCAACATGGGCAAGTTGCTTCACAAAACTGAAATAATAATAGAACTTGAATAGAGCTTTCATAGTCCTTGAAAATTAATTGTGAAATTTGATGAATTGTTGAAATTCTCTAAAACAACTCGTCCTTAGTGAATTTTTTAATAATTATTTTTATATGAAACAATTGCAAAGCGAAAATACTCCGGAGTTAAGGTACTTCCAGCAAAGATACCAAGAGCATACCGTTAGTAAGCATGAAAATAAGAAGGCAAAGTGACTCACCATTTTCTTTTTATCTTTAGCAGATTGCACTTTAGATTCCTGGGAGTCACTCTTCTCATCAGCAGATTCGCTGGCGGGCGCAGGCACGGTAGCGGAGGTGGCGCGGGTGGTGCGAGTGGAATGGGCCGAGTGGGTGGAAGTCCTTCGAGGAGGCTCTGCACACTCTCGGTCAATCAGCTTTTCTCCATCTGACGGAGCACTAACACTTCTCTGAATGGGAGATGTCACCACTGAATCTACTAGAGGTTCAATTATCAGTTTTTCTTCCTTGACTTTGGCAGGCTCGCTTTCCTCAACTGGCTCGGGCTCGGGTACAGGCTCGGGCTCGGGCTCAGGCTCGGGCTCGGGCTCGGGATCAGGCTCGGACTCAGGTTCAGGTTCGAGCTCGGGCTCAGACTCGGGCTCAGGCTCCACTTTTTCTATTTTCAAAATACTTTCTACTATTTCAAGAGCTATTTCCATCTTTACTGGTGACAATTTTGGTATGGGAGTCTTTCCTACTTCTGGTTCTTCTTTTACGATTTCTGGAACAATGACATCGGGTACCATCAGGATTTCTTCTTTGATCAAAACTGGCAACTCGGGTTCGATCATTACTGGCTTAATATCTGGGAGAAATTCGATTTTAGGTTCTATAACGGGCTCTTCTTTTTTAATCAGAAGGGTGGACGTCAATTTTTCTTCCTTCTCTTGTTTAACTACAATGTTCAATATAGACTCTGGTTCACTTTTTCGCCTTCTATCCATCTTAGGGCTGGGGTTGTTGTGGGGTTGTAGTTGTAGTTTGGGTGAAATATTCTCTTTAGGCATAACGGACGTAGTGGAAGAGGGCTGAGAAGAGAAGTGAGAGGAAGAGCTTGCGTGTCGAGTACGAGATCGCCTCTCCCGCACCGACCTGTCTGAAGCCCCGTTGTTCCTGTGAGTCAAGGCAGTCCCAGTCCCAGACCCAGTCCCGGGGGCGGACTGTTTGCAATGCTTGGGGTTACCGCAAGCACACGGCTGCCAACTTCCCGAGGACTCGTGCCGAATGCTTATCTCTGTATTGGATTGTACAGCGTTGATGGTAACTAAGTAAACGTGAAGAGCACCTTTGATGATACAGTGCTGAAGTTCCGCATTGGGTTTACAAGAGCGCCGAACAAAGCGGGCTTCGTTACCATATGTCCTAGTATCTATGCAGACCTGAGTAGGGTCTTTAGGGAATCTATAGAAGAATAAATAAGGGCCGGGCCTTTGACTACCAGCTCGCCCCATGGGGTGTGGCTGGGGTCTGTGCTGCGCCGACAGCATGTACTTCCCCCGAAGCTCTATGATGGGAGTGTTCTCCTTCATGTCCTTGGTGGCTATGAGTATCTTCCCACCCGCATGAGGCACAGTGGTGCAATGGTGTGCAGTCAGCACCACGGACATGGTGGAAGCATTGGTTGCACTTTTGTTAGAATAATTCCTGGCTATTTTAGCCCTCAGTTCTGGACTGTAATGGTTTGTCATGGCCAATTCGTAGCTTTCATTCCATTGGTTGAGCTGTTGAGATGAATTTGGAGGAGAGAAGTATTTACTTCGGTACTTGACAACATCGCCCTTCCTCTTCAAACGCTTATCAGGTAATTTTCTCTTAGGACCTTTACGTCCATTGTCAACACGTCGGGGCCGTTTGGGTCCGCGCTTGTTGTTATTGTTGGGGATGGCAGCCGGTGCAGGTGCCGGGGGTAAGGTGTACAGAGCAGACTGTAAGTTAGGAGGTTGTGGAGTAAGCGTGGGAACCGTACGACTCACACCGCCAATAGTATTGCTGTAGGTCGTCACTGTCAACGTAAGGGAGCGTTTCTTATGTGATCTTAATGGTCCGCCAGGTGGTCTGCATCCGGCGGTCCTCTTGCGTTTCACAGACCCCGAAGCTGACTCGCTTCCCGAAGATCCCAGTCCAAGTAAGTTAAGTTCCTCTAGTTTCCTCATCTGAATAGAGCGAGCTCGTTGACGATTCACAGGCCTTGGCTGGCATTTCCCACACATGTATTCTTCAGGTATGTTCTTGCGATCCATAAACATGCAATCAACATGCTGCCATACAAGACACCTATCGCAACAGATCATGTAGCCATCATCGTGAGTGAAATCACAGACACAGAGAGTAATTTCTTCATCTTCACCTTCTGGAGCAGTTTCCGTATCGCTACCATTTCTGTCTTGTCTGGGCTCGTCTCCGTCAACGGAGGATATCACAGAAGCTGTATCATCATCATCCGGGTGGAGAATACTGCTGAATTGGTAGGCACCAGAAGATGTTCCAGGAGCATTGGCAGTGAGCATCGATACCCCTACAGAATGCACTGGAGACTGTTGGATGGGGATTGCACAGTTCACTGGAGATGATAAGCTCGTGGGAGTAGCTTTGGGAGGGCTGTTCACTGGAGAAGGTATGAGGGAAGTATTGTTTAAGGGGGAAGTGCTTATCACTTGGGTGGGGACACTACTCGTTGCACTGGCAATGGCTTGAGGAGTTCCTGCATAGGTGTGGTCCAGCATTACAAGCTGTAAAGTGTAGTAATGGAAGGACAAGGAATCATCCGATAAATTAGGGCGCTCCTCTGTTCCGAGGATATCGTCAGAAATTAAAAGAGTTGTTGGATCCCCACTGAAACAGAAAATCAGTTTTTATTAAGTCTGCAAAAGTAACTTGTGTAACAAGGCAAGTTTAGTCCGTTAATGAATATGTATTATTATGTACGTAAATAAAAGATGTCCACTTACTGAATTTGTCGCCATTGTTCGTATGAGTCACCGATGCGACGATAGCCATCTCTACTTGGCTGCTGAACATTGCAGGCAACCACCTGTGAAACTTGTTTTGTATGCAAGTTTTTAGGCTGCGACAGCGATTGCAAGATTTGTGCCGTGAGATTCTGATTTGAAGAGACGTGTTGATTAGTATCTGAATTATAACTAATATACCTCACAGTCCCATCCATGTCACTGGGTTGCTGCACAAAGGGTGCGTTTGTTCTATTGTGTGATGAATTGTTGGATGTCATCAACTGAGTTGGAGATTGTTGTAGTACCAATCTTTGCGGGGTGCTTTTACCATTAGCTTTTTGAATGCCAACCACGCCGGCAATATTTTTTGTATACGTGCCTTGCTTTTGATTGGCCACTTGATTCATATTGCCTCCAGACCATGACTTCCCTTGTGAGGAATTGACTGATCCTTTTGTTCCAATTCCAGTCCTGGAAGGAGGCATTGTTTTCAATCCACCCTTATTATTAGTATGGATATTCTGTTGCTGGATAATCTTCACAGGCATGGCTGACTGGAGGTTCTGAGATTGAACCATATTTGGAAACGATCCAGATCTGCCTGAAACTTTTTGATTGAATTGAAAAGAATTGTTTGTCTTCAGACCTCTTCCCACAGACTGTAAGGACATTTTTGGCCCAGGAACAACTCGAGATAGAACGTGACTCTGTTGTTGGTTGGGTTGGTTAGATATTGGATTGGCGCTAACCTTGGCACTGGCGGCATTATTCAATTTATGCATGGGTCTATTATTTACACTGGACATACTCTTTAATTGCAGACCAGCCGAGCTCATGACAGACGGACCCTTGGCCGATTGCCCCCTAGCACTGGCACTAGCGGCACTGGTGGAGACCTTCATGGAGCTGGATAATTGACTGTTAGCTGTGAGTACCGAGTTATTGAGGAGCTGCTTGGGCTGCGGAGCAGTGGAGAGGGCTGCAGTAGGAGAGTTCAACTTGGTGATGTCCATTGGACTCAAGTAGTTGGCATGGATGACGCCCTTCATGTTTGAGGAGATGGATCCGTGCTTGGGGATGGTGATGCTACTGAGTATCTGCACTTTGGGGGCAAACTTGTGATTAGAGTTAGAGGTGGATAAGATGGGATTATTTACGGGATGTGTAGTGAAATGTTGGCCAGGACCGGTGAGGATGATTTGTGACATGGTGGTGGAGGTTCCTTCCATCTCTCCTTGGTACACTGGCTCATCGTTGCCAGGTGATGTGTTGGAAGAAATGATTGTAGGCAACCATAAGGTTTGATTTCCACTCGACACACTTTGTACGACATTTTGAATAGCGGCTATATTGCCAACTCCTGAATTAACGTTTAATGTATAGTTTTGGGCAAACTTGGGAACACTTTGAATAATGGTTGTTGTTTCCATGGGCTCTGAAGTATCTTCAGAGATGAATCTGAGCTCACCATTATGAGCCTCTGTATTTTCTGCATTAGAAGAAAATAAACTTGGCTCCAGCACTCCATCTTCTATGGAAAGAAGATTAGAAACGGGATTTGAATGTCGGGAAGACTCATCATCTTGGTCAAGTTTAGCATCTGAGTCGCATTTGACATAAGACTGAAAGCGGTCACTCTCTTGGTCATAAGAAACACTAGAGTCAGGAACGTGGAGATCAGTGGAGAGCGCAGAAACGGAGTTTTCTGTACAAGTATCCATACTGTGACGATTCATTTGATTTACTAATAATAAATCCAACGCGGGCTCCTTGCCTTCCCCGGTGGCGGCCGGTCCGCAGTCCTGTAACAAACAACCACCAACCTTACTTTAATGCTAACAAACTACATATTACTTTTATACTACATTATTACATACTTTTTTTCATGGGCGGTTTTTTAAATATTAAATTATATTAATTTTATTGTTCTTCAAAAGTACCATCCTGTTAACCTGTTAAGCGGTTTGTCAACTATAAATTTGGTATTAAATATTTTATAATAACAATTTGAAACGGTTTGTTGCCGCTCTACCGGCGTAGGGCGTCGTAGTTGTAGTGTTGAGTACCTCATACAAGAGGCACTACAAATGTCCCATAGAAACACGCAAACTGTCCCGCCACTACACTAAATGTATTTGTCCCACCTGTTCGATGCTTAACATGTTTTTCTCTGAAATTCTCTATTCCCCCCCCTCATTGTGAAATTATGTTGACACCTCACCTCATTTGAGGTGGGACACCTCAACACCTCATTTCAGTATTTGAGTACCTCAAACAAACTCATAGTGATATTGTGTCCTACCAAACACTAGTCACTTGAATAGCCGGCTTCTTGGCAAAGATCAACTTTTTTCAGAACAAAGTCGTCATATTTCTTTTTTCAATGCAAAAGTCAATTTTTAACACAGTTACAAGCTGGCAATTATGTACATTTCGCAATGTAATAAAATAGTATGAATTTATATGTAACGAAAGAAAACTTAACTAAATTACTTTGCTTTGAAGTTTTTATAGTGGAATGAAAATAATCGCTTTGCTCGGAACTTACCAGCCGGGACTCTGAATCATAATCTCCCTTTTGAGCAAACATACTGTCATCAATTTCATTTTGCAGTATCCACTGCTACCGGCCCGCGGACACTGCCTCCGCTACTCTCCCGATGGCCAGCACCTCTACCTGCAACAAGAGCATTGCTCACGTTATTGCCATGAACATCAGCAGTTAAACTCATTAAGGCGATGCACTACGTCGTGTAATATTTTAAATTGAGTTGCTATCAATAACAACCCTTACGTAGATGGCGATTACGTTTAAATTCCCGCTTCACACCATCCGCCTGTTTTGATTTATGCAAGAAAAAAACATGGCCAAAAAGTGCCTTTTATTTTATTTTGTGGATGTTCAGGCATAAATAATCGAGTAATTTTTTTTCGATCATTTTATAAATAACTTAATTTGCCACATTATTTTTTTCTGGGCTTATAAAAAAACTTGTCTAAAAAATACATCTTAATTAAAGCATCTGAAACATTTCTAGGCTACCAAATTTTCAAACCAAAAACACATGATTTTGCATTACTACGTATGGCATCGCCTTAACATAATAACATAGTCCATATACTTTTTTTTTTTTTTTTTTTAATGTATATTTTATTTAGTTATAAGAGTTTACATCTTATACCTAATATATTATTTTCTATGACTACTACAATATTATTTACTTCTTACATACTAAAATTTAGATTTCACAACATTGAGACATAATCCACGAAAAACTGCAAGACTTTTAGCTTCCTTAACAATTACCGGGAGTTCATTGAACATTTTAAAACCTTTATAATAAATATTGTTTTGTGTTTCTGATAAGTGTGTTTTAGGAAGCCTAAAATCGTTGCAGTTTCTCGTAGGATATAAATGAACTGCACTATTAATTCTAACATTCTTTGACATATAGTCAGGTAACATTTTATTTTTTAGCTTATAAATAAACACTAAGGTATTATAAACTAATCGTTGCCACACACTTAAAATATTGAGTTGACGTTGCATGGTTTTTATTCTGGTGTACCTGCTACAACACAGTATTGACCTCATGCCTCTGTTCTGGATTACTTCCATTCTCTTAATTTGGGTTTTGTTACTTAGAAATATTACACTTGTACAATAATTTAGATGGGATGCTACAGTGGTATTGTAGACCAATATCCTTGTTTTAATGTCCAATTTTCCTTTTATCCTACTTAAGAAATTAACCTTTTTCGCCATTTTTTTATTTAAAATTTCAAAGTTAGTGTTAAATTTTAACTTGTTATCTATTATGATTCCCAGGTATTTAATTTCTTTTACTTCTTCCATATTTTGATTGTCTATATTTAGGACAGTATGTACGTTTAGTTTTTTGCCTAATACCATGAATTTACTTTTAGTTACATTTAATTTCAATTTATTTATGTTTAACCACTTAGATAATTCATTAAGTTCATTTTGTATTTTTGACAACGCATCTTCAATATTATTTGCTATAATATATAAAAGTGTGTCATCATATACTGACTCACAAAGGCGAGGATAAATTAAATAAACCTTCATAATTTTCCAACCTCGTAAAATAAAAATTATTTAATGGTTTAGCACCCCATATAGTCAATTTGCTTGCTTTTCAACAGCTCATATGGTCTCATAGAAATCATTGTCTCCCTTACTGTCATGGTTTGACAAAACGGCGTTAGAAAGAGAAAATATCACACTTAATATTTAAATCTAGAAGTTGACCACTGAAGAATTAAAATGTACAACCTCTATGAAACCAAAGGTTCATTCAAAGAACAAATTCAAGAAACTTCTTTCAAAGAAACAAAGAAATTTTTTATTAACCCTCAATTAACTTTGTAAATATGGCCTGGCCAGGCCAATTTGAATTTCAAGCGATTTTACTTTTTGGCAAGCGGTATCAATATACAATACAAGTAGGAGAGCGGCATCGAATGGTGCGATTGTCGATGAGTTAGCATTTAGTTGGTAAAATAAGACAAAAACTTCAAGGACTTTATAACGTGGCATGGACAGACCATCAAGGTCTGGTAGGTCTGTGATTCGGATACCAATTACCAGCTCAGTGGTCAAATTAACACCGGAAAACTTCCAGATGCTTATCCTGAAGTGAATCAAGGTGCACGACTGGTGTTGGATTTAGTTGACAGGTATCGCTATACCGCTCGACTTGGCCAGAATTCTGATGGAAAAGGACTTGCCATCGTTGGTATCGTATGTGCAGGTTGTTCCGTTATATACACATATGCAACATATTGACACGTTCATGCACACAATTTGCACACCAGCCTCTATATAAAACTAGTTTGATAGGCAACACCTCCAATATGGCCTGACCAGGCCACGTTGCCCATCCAAAGGGGTAAAAGTGCATTGCCCATCGGAGGGTTGATTATTATTACATGAAATGAAAAAAAGTGAGATGACAATAATTTTTAGATCACATCTGTCTAATAAAATGTGTGTTTCAGTCATTTTTTAAACCTTTTTTATAGAGGAGATGAAAAGATGTAAGGTGAGCAATTTTTTAAACCTTTTTATAGAGGAGATGGTTAATGTAAGGCTCCCATGAGCACTTAGGCCATAAGCCCAGTGTGCTATCTCTCATCTTATCTCATTCCTTTAACAGTAAACCCGGTCCCTTTTATAAAGTTCACCAGGGTTGTCATTGGATATGTGACTGTCTTCTGGTTCTACAATATGTTTTCCCAGGTATCTGAGCCTAGATCCCATTGGCACGCGCAATACCAAATCCACCTAAACGCAGGCAGCACACAAAGTTGACCTATTGTTTCTAGTTCGCTACGTTTGGTGATTTTGCAGGTGCCCGGGTTCATGGGGTGAGGTTTGTCCAGGTCTTGGCGGCAGATGCGTCTGCCCACTTAGTGCATGACGGACGAGTTGAGGGAGATCTCTCCACCCATCCACTCTCCACTTGCACCGCAGTGAGAGGGATGAATCCAAATGTCCGCCACTCCTGGACACACTGACCCTCAGATTCCTACCCACCCCTCATACCCCTCTCCTTCACAGATCTTCCTCTCTTTAATTTACTTAAAAAACCTCCACACAAGATCCCCAAAGATGACATAGGCCCTGAGGGATATTATTTTCCTCAGGGCTTCCTGTGCAGACTAATGTAAACAAAAAAAACCCTTCAGACTAATTTGTTCGCTTTTGCGAACAATTCAAATGGTTGCACAGAAATCGTTGCAACTTTCTTATTGTGTGGTGAGAAACATGATCTAAATGGTATTAGAAAGAGAAAACACCACGCTTTATATTCAAATCTAGAAATTAACCACAAAAGATTTCAAATGTGCACCTTTACAAGACCAAAGGAACCGACCGCGATTCGAAAAAAAAACTTAGAAGATAACGTTTGTAACGCATTAGTATAATAAAATAAGGGTAATTTTTTTTTTTCGTTATCAGCAATTTTAGTTAAAAAATTAATTTAAAATTTTAGTTAAAACGTAAAGTGAGCGTTTTAATGTTTTTAGTTAAAATATTTATATTAAAAAAATATGTTTTGTTTCTAATAATAAATACCATATATTATGACGTTTCTAAAACAGTTTTTAGCTTTCGGATACATTCAGAAATTCTGGGAAAATCTCGAAGGACGGGTTCTTTCAGAGAATTTGAAAAATTCTTCAAATTTCAAAGTTAATTTTCGAGTTCTTTTCAGGTTATGTTATGCTTACACTCATTTTTGTGTTTGTCTTTTTCAAATAAATTCCGTTTTATTTGTGCCTATCGGAATCGCCTATGTATTATTTGTATTATTCTAATTATGTATATTATTTCAAAATATGAAATGTATTGGCATTGCACTACCCCTGCATACATTCTGGAATAAATTCTTAATATTATTATTTCGGTTCTGTCAAGTAACTGGCCTATAATGGTAAAATAACAGAACTTATACATAGGACATCCACAGCACTCGCAAATGAATGTTGAAAGTTGATAAATTTATCAAATTCTGTGAATTTTTGAATAATTATTTTTATATGAAACAACAAAAAACTGCAAAGTGTAAATACTCCGAACAGAATAGGCCTGAGGAGTTAAGGTACTTCCAGCAACGATAGCAAGAGCATACCGTCATATTCTATGAAACAACCCATCCTAATATTTCGAGTGAAAATCTCGAAACATTCCAATTATTTTGAAATTCCCCCCAAATTATAATTTAAGTTTAATTCGCGAGCAGCCCTATTGCCGAGTTTGGTTAGTGTGAGACAAATCAAAAAATGCTTTGCAACTACCGTAAGGAAAAACAGAGTAAAAAATGTTTTCTTGGTAAACCTAATAAATGCCGAATGTACACGTTGGCGCCAACTCGCCAACGTGTGAACGACGTCGCCAGCGTGTGAACGCCGTTGCCAAAGTTGGCCGGTTAAAAACGGTCATGTCGTTGAGGCGGCAAATCGAATATGGCAGATTTTATATCGTTAAAAATTTATTCAACATAAAAATAAATTCATTATCGTAATTTTTTGTTTCTTTTTTTCGAGAATAAAAAAACAATGAAAATATGCTATTCTGCGTTGGCCATTTGAACTGTGAATACCGCACAAGAGTTCCAACTGTTCCCAACCGTCTGGAGTTTTGAGCCAGCGAGACTAAGGCATCCCCGATCGGGGTATGTTGTGATGCTGAAGGTAGTTGGGAGGGATAGGAGATGGGGGAGAGGAAGATGGGAGGAGTACCTGGCTATTCAGATCTGGTCACCAAAACACGGCTAAAGCCATTTCAAGCAACCTTTCTGCATGGTGGTCTTACACACCAGGGCAATACTGAGAGTACATCTTCCACTCTGGAACGTACCACAAGTATACTATATATTATTTTTAAATGAATAAATTGTGAAATAACAAGATTCGAACACGCGACCTTCGGATTGCTAGTCGAGAGCCCTACCCATCGACCACGGCGGCCGTCAAATCTAGATGGATGTGGAAATTATCGCAGCTGCAACAATTTATTTGTACAGAACGTTCAATTATTAATCATCGTAATTTATAAACGTAAATAATCAGTCACGCAATAATCAACACGACTGTCTCCGCAGAACGCCTATTGAGAACTGAAGACTGGGCCAACGTGTTAACGCGGATTGGCGCAAAGATCCTTAGATGTGTGTACGAAAACCGACAATAATCGGGTTGACCGGCCAACGTTGGCGGCCAACGCATCCAACGGCCAAGTCCTGTACGCGTTGGGCCAACGTGGACTGGCAGCATAACAATGAATTAGATCTCATCAACTAGGAGCGTGCATTCAGTACGAATTGAGTAGTATAGGCAGATGAACAGTAAAATATTAAAATGTGCGCGAGCGTGGAATAAACAAGCGGCTGGGTGCAGTACAAGCGTGTTTGTTACAAAGCATGTACGGAGTACGGGAGTCATCGTTGTCAACAATTAGATTACTATTAAATACATTAAGAGGAAGCTACAAGCCAAAAATGTGTATATTCTTGGTATATTCTTGGTATACCTTATATCGCAAGTAATAGGCATTAAAATCGCTTGACAAAAGGAGTCTAGAAACGTTCGATTTTAAGCAAAAACTGACTTTTATTTATTTTGTAAATAATTTTATAAGAAAGCAAAAAAGTTAATCGAGTGAAACTGTCACAGATAATCTTGGCTATAATACTGTATTTTTTTTAAAGTTGTTTCCTTTACGCGATCATACATTTCTTATAATAAATTAAAAAATATTATTTTTAATTTTAAGCTTCGCCTTAACAGAATAATTCTGAACAATCGACCATACAGAACACGTTATCAAGGACATACTCAAGAAGGGTCAATATACGTAACGCTTACCAAGGGTAAGTGTATGCGCCAGACCGGTATTGTAGTTGGCAGTGTTTGGCGTCATTTTGTAGTTCTTATTTACGACATATTTTAGAAAATCTCAAATTCGAGATGTTCACTCGATGGTGACGTAGATAATGATGCCATCCCTAAAATATTGCGGGGAAAGTTTTCTCTCTGAAGTTCTCTAATGGCGGGTTCAGAAGTTTTAATTTTAGTTGATCAACTATTATTGAACGACAGGATTTCCAAGTAAAAACTTGATCAACTTTGTTGAAAGAAGGTTAACCCTTGTCAATTATCGAGATGATCAACTAAAATCGGAACGTCTGAACTCGCTATTAGCAACCTGAAATATAACAACTAGTCCCTATAAATATTTAACAACCTACCGATTTTCATTTTTGTGGCTTGGCTTCACTGAACATAGATCAAACTGGCTCGCCTCCTCCTAAATTGCACCGTGTCCAAATGGTAAGGGGCAAAAGGCTCAGCCGTGTGTGTACAGCTTTACACCACAGAGAGTAATATAGAAGTATATGTATATTATGTAATATCCTCTTTGTAGAAAGTACATTACCTTACCAAATAATTATGTAAACATCTGAAATATTTTTTTTGTTTTAAAAAGCTCTCAACTCTTGATAGCGGTGATAACTCATAACATCCTCGCAACTAAATGGCAAATAAAGTGCTTCCATGACCTCCTTCTCCACCGATAGTAATGGGTGCCCGAAAGTCGATATTGATTGTTTATCTCAACATCAGGGCCGTAACTACCGCCGGGGTAGGCGGAGCAGTGTCCCGGGGCCCCGAGCGCATGGGGCTCCAGAGCGGGGATTTCATCTCAAATATATATTTTTTCCGTTCCTATAACAAACATTTTTGTCTAACAGCATTGCTTACAAAATCACTGGCTGTTTTTTATGTCAACTCGTTAAAATTTCACTCTACTGGAGTTAATAATGGACCACAAATCACTTCAGTCAAGTTATCCTGAAGTGCGTACAGCAATAGGTGCACAAAACAAAATACTTAAAAGTTTGAGGTGTTTCTGGTGAAAACGAAGAAGTCCCGAACTTTTCAACAGTAGAGACATTTTTTTATATTAGAAAAGAAGGTTTGATATGCGAAAAGTGTATTGGAGTAGAAATGGAATATCTTATCTGAATCGTCACTATCAAACAATATATTCACATTCGTATTGCAAAGAGGGGTTTAGGGGAAAAATATTTTTCTTCAAAACAAGCCCGCTTTTTAAAGTGTTTTTTTATATTTTTTTATTCTTCATTACAAGCACCCACCCGCTAAACTGCCGAATCAGTTTTGTCAGCAGGTACAGGTATTTCTTATAATATTAGCCTATCAGGATGATAAAGATGACAGCATTTGTTGGTTTGGCCTTTTAACCTTAGACCAATAATTTCTTCTCGTCATTGTTCGTACAATTACTGTAAGTAAGTATGTTTAATAAGCCGCTCAAAATATCAAACAATTAAAAATATATTATTTTGGAATGACAAAAAGGACGGAATCTTGTGGTTTTACCTTAAATATAGATAAATCGTCGTCTGGTTTGGCTGAGATTTATGTTTCATGCAATTTAAAAGTTTCCGTTTTATGTAATTCCAAAAGATTTCGTGACCAAATTTTGTTTGGAATATATCTTTCCGAAAAATAGGAATCAACAGCATTTATTATTCATTTGACCTTAGACCTAGTAGGAATTTCGCCTGCGGCGCTTTCTTTGTGCGCGCTATGATTGATATTTTAATGGGTTCCGTTTTATAGGGAAACGCGACCAAATGTTGCTTCTGAAAGCACGGAAGTGAGTTCAAAGATCAAAAACACAATCATCAACAAGACTTACAAGAGGTGGAAGTGGGACAAAGAGGGGGCCCCCAAACTTCTAGTTACGGCCCTGCTCAAAATAAAAAAGTGTCTTAAAACAAGTCATCGTGTTATTTTAAGCACACATAGTAGAGTCCAATCATGATAGATGTATTGATTTAGTTAGGAATACGACTAATGAAGATGAACGTATTGTTTTAGTTCAGTCAGTCGGGTCTCGTTCTAACAGGAAGCGGTAGTCCCACTCCCCCCCCCCCCACTCTCCTTCTCAAACCAACATAGGAACACAGAGATGACGTCAACACCTTTAGTAGTGTACATTATACACAACTATACTAGACAGTACGCTACACGCGCAAACCATCGCGCCGCAATCAATCTGTCCGGGACGCGCGAGGCTGCAGGATCGGGCTGCAGGACCATGCTGGTGGCAGCGGGAGGTCACAACCGCTCTAGGAAAATGGAACGCATGAGCGCGCAAATCTGATACGACACAACATTTTCCGGCAACAATGTTTTAAAACCAAATATTATCGTTATGTTGCGGTTTACTGAGTAAAAATATAAAAAAAATAATTATATTTCGAACAGAACAGTCATTTATAAGTTTTATTTGACGATGGAAAAATGTCCGCAATCACTCTAATTAATTTTAATTACTGTGTGTATGTAGGGTCTAAAAAAGTATTTGCATTATGCGGCGGTACATAAACATAGCAATGCCAGTAATAACAAAAAATATGCAATCCTTAGGAAAGCTTGACATTTTTCAGTTTGGTGAACTCGCATAGTTACCGAGCATAGCAATATTGTGATAGAATGCAATATGCAATCGATCGGTGCAGGATTAGGCAAAATGTATTGCAATGTAATGACATGACGCGGAGTCTGAAGCAAAAAAACGCAAGCAACGAAGCTTTCTCCGACTCGGCGATGTAAGCAGGTAAGGTGGCTGGGTTTAGTGATCTTGGGCTAGGCAGCTAGGCAGCTAGGCAGCTAGGCAGCCAGGCATAAAGTATAGAATAATCAATCCTTCGCCAATTGCCATCTCTGTGCGAGCTGATAGGATAGTCAGCCAGCGTGGCTAGAGAAGTGCACACCACACCAACAAATCATCCAGTCCATAACGAGTACCCGCTACTAAAGTACCTACCACTACTAGACCAGTCAGCAGTGAATGCAGTACGAGTACCAAGTACCTACCACACAACGGAGCGCGATATTTCCTTGGCTCGCAATAGGGTCACCATCGCGCGTTACGTTACTAAAACAAACTCGTCCATTTATTTATGTGTATTACATTATGTATTAAGAAACGAAAACTTTTCAGATACAAAATTAAACAACAAAAGAGGCAATATTACAAAAATAATAAAACATGTATACGTAATACACAATACAACATAAGTTTTCAACGCTCAGACAAAGGACTAACAGAACTATAACCGAGGATGTACGGTGACGGAAACGAAAATCTTCATTCCAAAGAAGCGACATTTCTGGATATAAATGTATTTTCACAGTCACGTGGATACTGGACGGGATAGAACTCTAAATACATAATATAAAATAATGTCGCTATCCGCATCTGTCTGCAGAGCTTAGTTCGTCTAAACTACGCAACGGATTTTGATTTTGGTTTTCACTATCATTAAGAGAATTTCTTCCGGAAGGTTTATATACATAATACTTGCATATTATATTTATAGAAACTAGAGAAAAGCCGAGCAACGCCGGGTACACGTCAGCTAGTAACAACTAATGTGGTGTTCTAGTTAACTAAGCTAAGCTAACCCTGTGACATGAAGCCGATGGCCGAACCTTTTAGTTAGTTGAATGACTTGAAACAGAATGGGTTTTATCGCTGTTTTTTATTATTTCGCAAAAATTTAAGAAAAAGAAAATTCATAAATGTGCCATTTTTATTTTCCGTCAAAACGACATGATCGTTTTTATTTTTTAATTCCGACAATCCGGCGGCATTGACGTCACACCGGGCTACTTTGGCGACAGATGCCTTTCCAGACATTTGCGTTTTACATCATAATGACGTTGTAGCCGGTTGGAACCGTTTCGGAATGTGGGTTTATATTATATTCGGAATATGAGTGAAATCAATAATTATGAATGAAAATATTAAAATTACACAATTTTAGTACAATGATCAAAATCAGAAAAATAAACTTTATATCTTCCTCGCATTTCTAACGGTATTCATAGTTTGTGAAAATACCCCAATGTTTTCCATAAAATATAAAATATAATAATATCGATATGTTTGAATGATATTACAATCGTCGGGAGTTGTGGCTGTTAGCCAGTCACGGCGTTCGGTAAAGTGTGGTCACAGCGGAGATGTGCGGCGCGCGACGGCGCAGTGTGAGGCCTATTCTGGGTTGGAAGGAACGGAGCGGCCGCCGCCCGCTCTGCCCCCACTGCCCCCCCTGCCACCACGCTCACATCTCACGCATGCGCATTACAGAATCCATTTATTATTGTTGTGATTAACTCGATAACTGTCATTATGCGTTCCTTCCTGCACAAATGGTCAAATATACAAAAATCACTTATTTTGCTAATAATGTACACAATTTGGCTATAAAGCAATACCTAGCTTTATAGCCAGTAGTATTAGCTTAGCCGACTGGCGTATTCAGAATTGGTATCGATCGAGTTAACTCTTCATAAGGGAACCGGCGAACAGAAGAAAGAGTTTCAAACATTGATCTGACCTTCGACAAGGTCCTAAAATAAGGTTAAATAACAACTCGCTAATACAAAATCGAACAATTAATTACCTTGTACCTAGGATCGGGAGGATTTTCGATAATTGATAAACATCAATACCAACAAGACAACAACATGGCCTTTATTTCACATAAGGTTTTCATTTTGGTAATATTACAAACAAGCGGCTTAACCTTATTTTTATTACGAAATAAGGCTTGCAATAAATTAATTTAAAGAATACACATTTTGTTTTCGTAAAATAATGTTTTGGAGAAGCAAGCATAATGCTTAAAAGCGAAAACTATCGCTTCTACATTGAAAAGAGAAATAAAATGCATGAAAATAATGAATTATTATTGTTTTCATAGATAAATATGGTAAAAAGGTAAAACTTTATAGGTATGTACAGAAACCTGTCCAAAGCCAGCATTATTTATGTATACTTATCGCAACTTGCAACATGAAAGTGGAAAGGGTCAAATGTGTTCGATTTCTGTAAATTTTATGCAATAAATTTGATTAATATATTCATTTTAAAAATATCGATTGTGAAATCGTATCGCACCAAAACGATATTCTTTATCACCTGATTTTTTTTTTCATGTGAATATTGCACAAGAGTACCAACTACTTCCAATCTGGGGATAGTGAGACTATGGCATCCCCAATTGGGGTATATTGTGGGGAGGAAGGTAATGGGGATGGGAAGGTAATGTGGAGGGGAAGGAGATGGGGAGAGGAAGGCGGAGAAGTACCTGGTCATTCAAATCTGGTTACCAAACACGGCTAAAACTATTTCAAGCAACTAGTATCTTCTACTTTGGAAGATGCCGTAATTGTACGAGTACTGTATATTATTTAAAATTAATAAATTGTGAATACAACTAAATAATCTTTAGCTACACAAACAGGAACGGAGTTCAACCCGCTAACTTCGGATTGATACTTATTTCTTTCAAGGCAGAATTGGAATTGGTCTTTTCAAAAACAACCACATAACCATATTCAAATATGCAAATAACCTGACATATAAAAAAAAAAAAACCCAAATCATTTAAGGCGATGCACTACGTAGTAATTTAAAATCATGTGTTTTTGGTTTGAAAATTTGGTCGCCTAGAAATGTTTCAGATGCTTTAATTAAATACTGCGAGTAGAATACATCCTGGCCTCTGAAATAATCGAGTATTTTTTAGATGAAAACTGCTTTGAAGTTCAAAATCTCCTACTTACGAACCCATTTTCGGTTATGGTTTTATTGAATAATGTGGCAAATTAAGTTATTTATAAAATGATCGAAAAACATTTAAATATTTGTGCCTGAACATCCACAAAATAAAATAAAAGGCACTTTTTGCCCATATTATTTTCTTGCATAAATCAAAACAGGTGAATGGTGTGAAGCAGGAATTTAAGTCTTATCGCCATCTACGTAAGGTGTGTTATTGATAGCGGCTCGATTCAAAATATTACACGACGAAGTGCATCACCTTAAACCGCAAAATTTTGCTGTTGTAATGATGGAGATCTTAGCTAGGAATAATTGAACCCACCACACATGGCTGGGAACCAGAAGCATTTGTCTACTCAGCTACTAAATCATTGATACAAATGATTTCGACCTACAACGTGTATTACTGTTGTAGGTCGGTGATGCACAACATTTTTAACAAAAGGGATCAATTTTTAAATTTTTCACAGGCGGCAAAGGTAAAGTAGGTACAACTCTGTACCACGGTTAGTCCAGGGATTTTTATTTATTTTTCTTGTACATAAATATCTAATATTGATTAATCAACACTAATAACATATATGTACCTGCTTGTTTCACGTCATGCGGGACAACGCAAATTACAACAAATTGCTGCAAAACAAAAATGACTGCGTTTGATGGGGTACCTGTCCCAATATTATTAAAAAATAATAGTCATACTGTGGATTTAATACAAGTAACAAACATTTTTCATAAAACTTTCACGCTATGGGTTGATGGAGGCACCAGAAAAAAGGCAAATGAGAATAAGCTCTCAACAACCAGGAAAGTCATAAAATCAACAACAGAATTGAATCAATGATACATGGTTTTTGACTATATGGTTTTTGCGATGACTAACAACATTATAGAAATTTTACAAAGAAAGGTTATACTAGGTTCAGGCGTAGAACTCTACAAATAGAGGCGGTGTTTAATATTAACATCTATTTGAAACGTGTTCCACTATTACAACACGATAATCGGTGCAGGTAGACTGAATTTTGTAGTTCCCGATCATTCAGCGTTAGAGCGTTGGATGTCAAATTGGACGAACAAAAGCGGAACTTATTTTTCACTTCATGCCTCATCTAAATATATAACATATCGACAGGTTCGGGAAAGAGTTTAACGAAATTATTAAACAAAAGCAAGACCTTGCTTTCTGTTACATGCATATAAATATATTATTACAAGTTCGACACACATGTTCCCAGTTTATTTAGTGGAAAATAGACTGATAAAGTGTCATGGCTTGTTTATCCACATGCACCAAATAATGAAGATAAAACCTAAGACTACAAAAATTATCATGTTGCTAATGGAGTGTCAGAATAATAAAACATGCTGATACTGATGTACATATACTGCTACCCTGATATCATTGCAGCAGGTGAAACGATACATTGCTTAATCAAGAAAGACGAATTATTGTTTTTCATGTACTTATTAAAATAGAATTGAAATTTTAAAAACTAAATAAGAACATCAAAAGATTGATTTTAAACTAAAAATGACAAGAGGAACCATTCACCTAGTGATAAATAAATAATAATGATTCTGAAATAGATATTATTACCAAAACACATGTTTAAAAATTAGGTTTTTAGTGACCTTGACATTAGACAAGGTGCAAGACATTATGCATTATGCCACCGCCTACTCATTAAATTGCTTAACATTGCAAGTAGTTACTTAAGACACATAAATGAACAACACTAGGTTTATTATGTCACCTAAATAAACATTAGGAGAATTGTTAACCATTATGATACTGCTCCAACTTCGTATTTTAATTTATCAAATTAAATGATGGACAAAGAAAAATAACTCTGTTTTCATAGTGACACCGGCAGGATATATTATTCAGCATAACTTATGATCAGGATACAAATACCCAGTTACTGAGAGGCAGCAAATGAGTGCATCATTTTTATTTTAAAAATTACTCTGAACATACAGAAAATTCTGATTTTAAATTAAAACGATTCAATGACAATCTTGGTTAAAAAAAGAGAAACAGAGATCTTAGACAAATGAGATGTGCTGAACCCGATGAGAACTGCCAGCCTAGGGCGGATGAGCGCACACAATGTGTAAAATTGGGCGTGTTTAAAAGAGACAGAAGATTAAAGCAAGACCACAGAAGGCAGATGAAAAATATTGAACTGAAATAATGTAAATATTTTGTTTTTAATTGAATAATAAATAATGTCAGTGGAGATCAAATCAGCAACTAATTTTTTTTGCTTTACGTCTATCAGCTACGTCTCGTTAGACCCTGTATCCAAATAACTAAGTCTGGAATCGCCATCATGCAGAGTCGAGCGTAGATCCGCGCAAAACCTTATTACATATAAATTTGTTTATCATGTTTTAGTTATAGATATTTAATGTTCAATTTTACTAGTAAAATGTCTGTACTATAAATCTTATGCGTAGGTTACACATAGCCGGTAGCGAGGACAGTGATAAATGGCAACTAAATCACTGTCCTGGGAAAAGCGGTAACTGCCGTCCACACATGCTACATTACCAAACTCTTGTATTTGTAGTAAAACTTTGTGAGATTGCCTAATATACATATATTTTTTTTTATGAAAATGTATTATATATAAATAGATATTAACGACAGTTAAATTAGTTTTTCGACATCTCCAAAAATAGCAAACTTATTAGCTTTCAAAGTGAACTGAGTAAAATTCGATACGTGTCCTGTGAAGTCACATGCATTCATAATTCAAATGGCAGTGCTGCAGTACCGCCATGCATGACCTGTAATGTCACATGCATTTCAGCCGGACACAAAAATCAACATTTTGACGTCTTACATCTTAGGTAATATTCTGTATTTTCCAATAAATTCAAATGGTTCTGTCCTCAACGTGCTCTAATTAATATGATACATTAGTAAAAATATTTTTTTTATTTCATTGTAGGAGACGACCTCATTGTGCATGTCCAACAGTGCGACAATAGCTCCCACCTAACTACAGTGCCCTTGAGGTTACTTTGCACAAAAACGGCGCTATACAAATCATCCAATTATTATTATTATTTATTATTACAAAGATTTACGCGCAGCATGGAGGAAGATATAGAAAAAAAAATGTATGCAGTCAACTAACTTATTACTTACCACTTGCACTGTCCACATGCGGACAGTGACTTTATTGATTAACGATTTAGTTGCCACCTGTGACATAGCCATTAACGTTCCAAGTTTCTTTTTTTTATTTTAATATTTAAAAAATTCTAAAAGGTTTAGTCGTTCTCATACACCGTATACATATTTATACTACTTTAAAAATAAGTGTTTTATATAATGTCCAATAGAGCGATTAGTTGTATATATACGTTTATAAAACTTCTAAAAGGTTTAGTCGTTCTCAAACACCGTATACATATTTATACTACTTTAAAAATAAGTGTTTTATATAATGTCAAATAGAGCGATTGGTTGTATATATATATACATTTACCATACTATTTAATAAATATAATTCATCAAAATATTAATATGGAAACAAGTGATCGCTCAACAACAAACATTTGTGCAAACATAAGATGCCAAAAATCGCTCTATCGAATATGTATAATTTATATAATATTTTAAAGAATGTTTTCTACAGTTCGGTCTTGACTTTGTAATGGCGATTACTGGGTCTTACTAACACTAATAATATCAACTTTATTATTAAAAACTGATAAGTATAAAATGCTCAATACGTATTTTTAAGTTTACGATTTAAAGTTTTGGGATGTCGGATTCTCTCAAGCTTGAACTTACGATACAGATAATGTGTTTTTGGGGGGGGGGGGAATGCCAAAGGGAGGAGATCCTCAATTAGTTGTACCTCGTCAGCTATGCGTTGGTTTGCGAAATTTATAAAGCTAGGGGATCGCCTGTCATATTGACATGAAAAAATGAAATCAGAAATATATTTTGCTTTCACCAGTTATGGCGTACACCTTTCAAACATTTATCATCTAATATGTGTCAAACTTCAAGCAATGCAAAACTCCTTTTCTGATTAAGCAACATAATCATGTTTCATTCAAATATGCTACTACAGGTTTTGAGTTAAATACCCGATCGCTTCCTGATGAATTTTCTTTATGACCAAAATTTCCGATAGATCACGGGTGACCGTTCTGATATCTTCCGTGCCGGATTTTTTCAAAAGATGGTTTTGACCTTTGAAAACTGCAGATTCTACTCTTATTTCATGAATGTAACGTCTCTGAATTCCCTCTTAAAGTAGGGAATTAATTGAGGTTTAAAAATCTCCCAAATGGGAGTTTTTGTTAGATAAAGTTTAAAATTCTGGGGAAACGATTTAACCATGAAATATAAATAAATACATGAATAATAAGCTGCAGTATTTGGTAAACAGAAACAATTGCAAAAATACTAGTTTTTAATCCTTTATTTGAGCAAAACTCGCCAAGGTAATTTTTGCGCAGTTCTGTATATGTATTTTCAGCCTGAAATCAATTGTATTTTGAGGATTTTCCGCTCTGGTTTTCAACAGTTTAAAGTTTAAAACCCCATAAAAAGATAATGCTACATAAGCGTGTCTATAGGGATTCTCGGTATGCGACGTGTACAAATCTTACAATGCTGATAGGAATTTGTGGCATACTAAAGGTTAAATATGTATTTTAAGCATAAAGAAAACATTTTATACTGGCGGTAAGCAAGCAGAGCTTTAAATGGTTTTGTAGAAAGATCGCCTCTGATTTATACGATACCGGTAGCACTTTAGTATTTTAACCTCTTCACTGATTCCTAATGAACGTAGGATGATGGATAAGGCACTCGTACATTCGAGGCATGGGTTTTTCAAGCACAATATCACCACTGCTTGTGGCCATGGCTGATTGCGAAAGTTTAATACATTTGATTCCAGCCTTTCACCTTACCCTCCACTACACTTTTGTGTGCATACTTATGCCTGGCTTTAAAATGGTTATAACAATAAACCAGCTTTGCATAGATCCATCCGTATTTGGGTTTCTTTCCAGTAAATTCAATGGTGAAATACATTTCAAAAACGTTTTGTCATATTTTTTGTAGTCACCATTGCTGTAAAAAAAAAAAAGGATTATCCAACTCAATGGGAGAATTGGTTGCTGCAGTTGATTATATCGAGTAAGCAGATATCAGAATAGCCACACACAACGGTATGCTCTGTTGCTGTAAAATGTCTGCCAGTTTCATTGTTCCAGGCCATCTGTATTATGCCCAACCCATGCTCAATAAGGATAGTATATGGCTGCCTTTAATAGTACGGTCTCTTTTTGCATTCATCCAAAGCATGTCTAGAAATAGAAGAACAAGTGCATTTGAAAGTTCATCAGGCCTTCATGGCTTCAAGACTTGAAACAAAAAAAAAACATTATTATGTAAACAACACTGCCATCTAGACATTTTTAAAAGAAGCTTATCAGTAAAGTAATTGGTTTTGTTACACTTTTTATATTTATCATATCAAACACAATTACCGTTTGTTTGTTCTGAAGCAAACGTCACATTAAAACAATAATCAACTTGATCCCTTATAAAGTTAATTTCCTTTGAGACATTAAATAATAACTAATCAGGCACAGCTCTCCAAGAGGAAAAATTAACCATGATAAGTAAATTTTAAGAATAATATTGATAGTTAATGATGGATGACTTGACCTTTTCATAAATTAGCACTGTAAACAAACAGACCAAGTGTATAAAAAAAACCTTTCGATTGGCAGACTTTCTCTTTCCACTGGTAAAGTTTTAATCTTAACTTACAATATAAATTTATATTTGTCAGAGCGTACAGGATCAAAATCTACTATTTAATATAAACCTAAAGTCTTCGAACACATTATGGAGACGTATTGCAGAGAAAGGTTACCTGCTTATTACGATAAAAAAGCAATGAACATTATCTAATGAGCTGTGATTTTATTGAGAATGTTTTGGGACAGTAGTTATAAAAAGGATGTTATTTATAAATGTATTCATTGTTCGATTGATGATTTCATGACACACATTATAAATGACAACATATAAGGTGACAATTCATTCATTTTTTGTTTGTAATGTATCTCGAAAATCATTTAAAAGAAGAGTAACATTATACATAACTAAAAGATTTTTATTTGTTACAAAACATAGTTTCATGGGTATTTGAAAAAGATTATGTGCGAGGTAGGTAGAAATATAGTATTCTAATGAATTATTACCTATTGATTATTTTTTATGTCACACCAGGCATAGAATACCATTAGTAACAGATGTTACATAAAAAAAATAGGTAACCTAATCGAATAACTTAATTCAGGCAGTTCAAGTAAACCTACATGAGTAAATATATGTCTGATTCCAGCATAATATGGTGGGCATTTTCTCGGCGACTGAAACTACGTACTATAAATCATGTCTGGGCACTTTTACTGTTTATTATTATGGGTATACATTGTAAAATGATAAAACCTTACGTTTCATGATCGATAATAACCAAACTGATGTCAAAATTTTTAGAAAAACAGATAGCGTGTTTGACAATATAGTGGCAGAGGGTTATATTTTAAATGGCAGTGCCAACACTGAATTGTGCAATTCTATTTCAGTGACAATGTTGGATAAAACCAAACGTTTGATATCCAATTAATCGATTAAACACACGTATGAGGGAGAATATCATAAACTTAAGCGAATTGAAGACCAATATTATTCATAAACAGAGAAAGGACAGCATAAAGACTTGGCTTCCTAACACCGTGAAAAAGCAAAAGTGATAGAAATCAAAATAAATTAACTACAAGTTGGTAATAAGCGTTCAAAAATCTAAATAAAATAGTAATAAACATAAAAATCTTACCTTTTAATTGACAGCAACACAACAAAAAAATTCTAACAAGGATGTAAACATAGTCAAAACACGTAAAAAGTCAATAGTCCTGCTTCAATACAAGTGTCCTCAGTAAAATCCACACTGGTACTTCGTATTAGGACTCACATGCAGTAAAACTTTCGAAGTAAAACAATAACTGACAAAACTGTTCATCAAATCAACTTCGAAAAACATACATCTAAACTAAAGATGGCGGCCATAGTTCATCTATGAACAAAACATGGGGTCTTCACAAGCGAACTACTTTCAACCTCAAACCCTCAAAATATTGATGTCCGGTTTCCGGCCCACCATTTTGTTTTACGAATGTTTTCCAAAATACTGCATTCTTATTGGCCCAGCAAGTTTATACCATAAACAACTGAGTACCCAGATCTTGGTTCTTGACCTTGCGAGCGCTACAAAGTCATGGAAATAATATCGCTGTTGCAAAAAATCACAACAAAACAATAATAATTAGGCTCTTGAAAATAATGAAAGTATTTCATTAATCACTAAATATTTTCACTGTGACTGAGTGCATAAAAAAAGTGGAGTTAAGCGATAGCTGGTATTAAAAATAAAATGAATACTGATGTGAGCAAGTTAGTTCTTACCTAGTAGTGGGATATTGTTAAAAAAAACCTAATGCTTAATTTATTTTGTATCACGACATCTATGAAAGCGTAGATTATAACATACGTTAATACGTTACCTTTACCCCAAAGTTAGCAGTTCATATTATATCATAGTTTCATGAGAGTCCTTTTTCAAGTTTGGCCAGTACTTCCGTTGCGGGCCCGTTAAGAATGCAGACGAGACAAATAATATAAGCCCGAAATTTTAGTTGCTATTTAAACTTTCGTGTGCTGCGGTAGCTGACAGACATGATAAACAACATTTCTCTGCATATATTTAGGTATTCTAGGAAAAAAACTCATTGTAGATAATTTTATAAAAAATGAGTTAATACATTACCCGATACAACAGTATAGGTAATTCACAAAAACTAATTTTGCAAAAAACAAGTAAATTACTACGACAAAAAAATCAGCTGACAAACGGCGAAAATTTAACGTTTACACACGACGGGTTAAACATATTAGAGAGATATTTACGTTCATCAAGTCTGTCCGAAGAAACCTTCCTTCAGAAGCAACAAAACTACTTATCAACTCTTACGTAGTCTCACGTCACGATTACTGCAACGGCATTTATGCCAGCCTTCCAAAATATCAAATTGACAAACTTCAATCAGTGTTTAATGCAGCAGCACGGCTCATAACCGGGGTTTCAAAATATTCGCACATTTCAGAACACCTTCGTAACCTTCACTGGCTCAAGTGCCCTGAAAGAATCCAATACAAACTGTGCTGGATGGTGTTTAAATCCATCAATGAAATGGCCCCACCCTACATCTCTGAACTATGCGTCCCGGAAAACACTGGTCTGAGGCAGTTAACTCTTAGATCAGCAACATCATCAGCTGTAGGCAGACTGATAGAACCTAAGCGCAAGCCAAATACTAAGTTTGGTGATCGCGCTTTCGGAGTATCTGGGCCGAAGGCTTGGAATAAACTCCCTCCGGAACTAAGATCTATAACAAGTCCAACAGAATTCAGGTCTAAGCTAAAAACTTACCTTTTTAAGCTGTCGTACCCTTAAATTAAATATACCAATCCTAAGAGAAAAACCAGTTATATTCAATTTTTCAATTAAGTCCTAAATCCTGTATCTAAATTTCGCCAATAAACAATTAGATAATGTTAATTAAGTGTTAATCTCAAGTGACCTACCAGGTAAGTATTGTACTGTATATTTTCTCCATAAATAGTTAAGTAATAACATAGATCACTGTAGAAATGTATTATAAGTTTGTACAGCGCCCTTGAGGTGTTTTTGCACAAAAACGGCGCTATACAAGTCATCCAAGTATTATTATTATTTATCAAGTTGCTCTCTGATGGAGCCCTGACATGTTAAGTCTACTTCATTACTAAATATATTTATATACCGACTCATCTCAACTTTTACATTCAGGTTCACTAAATACATTTTTGTCAACTTACCTTTTGGCTACGAAAAAAAAGTTTGTTATTTAGTGTATGGTTTCCGTAGTGTATCACTATAGTTGTTCATTCTGGTTTATTTATGCTCTGTAGACGTGAGTAGTTTATCTATGCCGTATACCATAGAAGAAATTATTGTAGTCATGTACTAAACTAACATAACCTCTTTTTTGACAGATTATTATTGTGTTTACGACATTCACGTGTTGCCGATTGTGCTGGTTTCTGTTTTTGTTTGTTGTACATATTCGTTATCCAATTTAAAAACCGTAAGGCCTTCATCTAATCATGTCTGAATTTGAAATGCAGAGTAGTGATTCCGATGTCAGTGATTCGGATGCAGAGGTAATATATTTTTTTAAATGTATCCTTGTCATAGGTTAAATAGCAATAGTGCTAATAAGCTAAATTTAACACGAGAATTCCGTCTTATGAATGATATTTCACTATTATAATAATTGTAGATGGTTTTATTCATATCACTAACCAGCATAAAATTATAATTAGTTAAAGGTTACGTATAATATGTATGTACAGAGTACACGTGAGAACACGGTAAATATACAGAAAATAGTAGAAAGTAAAAATAATAAATACGTAGTAATATAATAAAAATTTCCCAAATGCAGTCAGTTTCCATTTATAGTAATTAATATATATATATATATATATATATATATATATATATATATATATATATATATATATATATATATATATATATATATATATATATATATATATATATATATATATATATATATATATATATAGTACTAAGCATGTTCCTATTTTCTGTAAATGGACACAAAAATATTACCCACGACTTATATTGACAGTTAGGTAATATTTTTGCATTTGATATCATTACTTTTTCCAGTAATCTTTTAGGATCGCTGACCGTGCTCAGTAGGAAGATTTTTTTATATAACACTTAGATTCAACTTAATTACTATAAAAGAGTTGTTAAATTCCGCCTGATACTTAATGTACTAAAAAAATTAAAATAGAACTTAATTACTACAAGAAGCTACTATTTGAGTCGGGGGAAATACTATAAGTCAGGAGGTAAAAGATGCATTAAAGTAACATTTTTTCTTAATCATAATTAAGTTTGAAAGTTAGGAAATATTAATAAAATATTAAAATAACCCAAACTAACAACTTAAGGCTACGTAGTAATGCAAAATCATGTGTGAAAATTTGATCGCTTAGAAATATCGCTTGGTAAATATTTACCAATAATAATAACACGGCATTTATATAGCGCAGTTTAGTGTTATTTCACTTTTCAAGTGGGCTTTGTTTTAGATGCTTTAATTAAATACTGTAGAACACAGCTTGGCCTTTGAAATAATTGAGTGTTATTGTTTTTGATAAGACTTTTTATAAGCTCAGAAAAAAATAATGTATCAGGCCTATAAAAACTGCTTTAGTTCAAAATCTACTAGTTACTAAACCATTTTCGGTTATGGTCTTATTGTATAATGTGGCTAATTAAGTTATTTATATGATGATCCTAAAACATTTAAATATTTGTGCCGGAACGTCTGCAAAATAAAATAAAATCCTCTTTCAAAAAAGTGATATGCGTGAATTTAAACCTTATCGCCATCTACACAAGGGATGTTATTGTTAGTGGCTCGATTCAAAATTTTACACGATGTAGTGCATCGCCTAAAAAACCTATTTTCTGCATGTTTTACATCTCCAATATAAATAGTTGATTCCAGTAGTAATTATGTTGAAATCAAGTGTTATTTTGTTTGTTAATTGTGTGCTTGTGACGGAATTTGGTAACTTTACCTAAAAGATAACTATTTACATTAGAGGGAATGGAAAATGCTGCTTTAAAGTTATTTTTAATTTCATGCATTTTAACAATTCAGTTTTTGCTTGACATGTTCGTATTGAGCGTGGCTAGCGATTCTAAAAGTTTGCCCTTCTTCCTAATTCTTTAAAATTTACTAGAAAGCTCTTTCTCACAATTGTCACGAATTGTAAATATTTACTATTATGCCTCATTCATACCATAGATCAAGGCTGCCCAACCCCAGGCCCGGAACGAATTATAAGTGGCCCGCGTGAAACATTTTCAAAAAACCCGCCAATCCGCCAATTTGAAAAAGTGTCGCGGGCCCGCGGTAAAACAAACAATGCAGCTTGCGCGCGGTCACCAGTGTTGCCAACGACGGCGATTTATCGCTATTTAGGCTACTCAGAACGAGAATCAGCGACGAAAAAATCTAACTTGTTGAACTTACTTTTTAAACAAAAATACACCGGTTTTCGACATAATATTTTTTGCGTCAGAATCCTGTAGCCACCCCCCCCCCCCCCATGGAATTCGAAAAATTGCTGTGGGGTATCACATATGATGTTCGGAATTTTTTCTCAGCGAAGTTCCGTAACAACCCCCCCTCCATGGATTTCAAATATTTTGTGCGGAGCACTTATTTAGATTTTTTTTTTTTGTGGGGAATTATGTTTTATAGAAATTCTCTAACAACCCCCCCCACCCCCATGGAAATCGGAACCGTCAGGTATTCAGTGGCCCGCCAGTGATTCAAAATCGTCAATTTCGCCCAACTGCCAAAAAGGTTGGGCAGCCTTGCCATAGATTATTGAAAATTACTTCATTTCAACTTAATCACTATAAGAAATAATGGTAATCTTTTAGGATTGCTGGCTAATATGAATTTTTTTTGGATTCAACATAATAATTACTATAAGAGCCAACTATTTACATCAGGGGGAATATAAATATGTGAAATGAAAATTTGGTTTTTTATGGGCTCGGCCGCCATATTGATGTTTGACAATAATTTCTGTCCTAATTCTATTACATTTTGGTATATTGGTATTCTTGATATTTTGTATAAAAAAAAAGTTTTTTTTTCAATTTAAAACATTATTTTTTTATTGTAATTTTTAATACTCTATTTTTCATTCCCCGATGTAAATAGTTGGCTTTTATAGTAATTAAGTTGAATCAAAGTGTCATTTCAAAAAGTGTTTTCTAAACATGGCCAGCAATCCTAAAAGTTTACAATATTATCATGAAGAATAGAAGCAATACTTAATATTATCTTTTTAACATTGATTTCAGCTACAAGATGCCTTTCAAAAGGGCCTGCTAAAGCCAGGCCTTAATCAGGTTCTCATCAGGGAGAAGAAGAAGGCTGTCAACAATATCGCCGACATGAAGTTGAAGATTCAGGAAATGCATTTAAAACTGCCGTGGATAGAAACATTGGACATTATCAGTAACCCAGCTCCCATGGCTCCAGATGTAGCACTTCAACTACAGGATGCAACTAAAAGACAAATGTGAGGCACTTGAGTTTGGTTGCAAAAATATGATAAATATATTTATTCAAAATAATCGTCTGCCACGTGAAAAGCTATGGAATGGCAATAGAACCCATATTCCATTCTAGAAGAAGGATCATATTTTTAATGTGCCTTATAGTTAAGCTATCAACTACCTGTTGTCATGGTAACACGGTAAGTAGGTAAAGGGCTGCATTCGGGATTCATGTTAAATAAATTTTGTTTACAATATAATATTTTTTATTAACTAACACATTTACAGTCAAACTTCATTATAACGAGCATGAGGGGGCCGACTAAATTTTCTCCTTATAACTGTTAATCGTTACATCCAAATCGGCTTTTTAAAAGTCGTACATACCTACCTCAATACCTCTACTATCAATATATTTACAAAAGTACTGTATATTATCAAAATACGAGTAGGTATTACCTAAATTAAATTAGAAAAATACACTTTTATTACGAAAATTTGCTGCTATCAATGATTTTTTTAAAGATTTTGCTTTCATGCCTTTCAATTTCCTCTTCAAAACAATCAACACATTATAACTATTATCACCTGGTTCAAGGCTTCCAAGAAAAATATCACTAAATTATCTATCTTGTTATCACTACCTTGTGCATACTCATAAATAAACCACTCTGCGTACTGTACCTATCGATTGTAAAATCGCACTTGTCATAAATAAACTAGCTTGCGGGATTGTTTTGGTTTTCGGCTGTAAAATTTTATTTTTCACAAACCAGATGCACAACCTGCGGCCCCATTCTTGCGGCCTGCATGTCAATTTCATACGACCCACGTGGCTATAGAGAAAAATCTAAATTTTTGGGGTAATTCTTGAAAACCCCTCCTGAGAACACTTTTTAATAGAGTTTTGGTTAATTTACGCTGAATTTCCTAAATGGAACCAAATTTGAAGAACCGGTTTGCATAGCACGAAATTCAAAAAATCAACAGACACCTTATCTCTTGAATTTCACTGTCAACCTCCTCCACCTCAACGAAAACAAAAATAAAAATCCGCTTGTGGGTCGCGGCCTGTTTGAAAAATAGGAAAAGCGGCCCTTCTGTTGAACAAGATGTGCATCACTATCATAAATTTACCCCATGCAGGGATGTAGGTACTCGTAACTAGGTACCTTCATAAGCATATTTAATGTTTTTAAAACAAAATTGACGATGAGTTGTAATACAAAAGAAGACGTAAAAAGGGAACAAATTTCGCATGACTTTTGCAGATTTTATAACGATTTTACATTGTGCCCGATGGATAGCAATGGTTCACATAGTCTACATTCTTATACATGTAGTGCCATAAAAATATAAATCCGTCCCTAACGGGATAGGAAATCCAGCCGCCTCTGGGTGACGGGCTGCTAAACGCCCCTTTATTTGTTACTACTTCGAGAATAATTACCAACTATTTTTTCAGACCCAACAACCCATTCATGTATTTAGAAATTGTGTTGACAAAATTATTTGCACGGTATATCAGTGAATCGACCTCGTTATTACAGTCAACAATTATATGAAGATAAGTCTGAACTAAAATATTATTTTGTAATTGCTCATTATAGCTGTGAACTCTCTATTGCCGTAATATAATTTAGTAGTGTAATTTATTTGCAATATATTTAATTTATTTGCAATATATAATCTAGGATACTTAGGGCGGGTTGTTTCGCAGAATTACACAGTAAAAATTCAAGTTCTGTTATTATTTCACCGTGAGCCGGCTGCTTCACAGTACTTGGATAATAACAACTTGAGTAGGACTTTCACAAAACTTGAATATTAACTAAGAAATTTTGATGAATTGTTCAATTGCTGTGAAACAACTCATCCTTAAAATAAATTAATCTTCAACAAAAGTAGAAGAAAGCGGGATGAAGAACAGTTGATGGCTGATATAATTCTTCTGTATCTATCCACTTGAAGTACATAATGAGGTAATTATATTAAATTCAATCAATGTTAGTTATCGGCTTAACTAACATTGTAAATTGGAAAAACCTAAGTAGGGCAGTTATGATCGAACATTTCTTTGAAAATGTAATTATTGACATTCCTCTCTTCAATCGTAGTAGTAAAACTTTGACATAATTTAATGATGAGAATGAAATGCCATTTTTCTTAAATAAAAAAGCTGCTTACCATGCTTTCCATTTAGACTGCCATTCCATAGCTACTTACTTCCATGGTCTGCCATAATGACTATGTTTAATTTCAAATGAACATATGTATTGCTACCTGTGTGCAGTTAGTGCTCAGTACTTGAATAGGACGGACTTTTTTTTATCTGGTAGAGAGTATGGTAAATATCCAGAATTACTGGACACGGATAATATGTGCAAATTATTTTAAAAACCCTTTGTATCAGTTTAATAAGAATGCAAAACAACTACGATGCTTTTTAATAGCTATAGTAGTACCCAATTCGTTGTCCAGTAGTAATTGTGGATATTTAACCTTAGTATAACTTGTTTTTATTGCTAGACTCATTTCTCTTGCAAGGCGCAGTATCTCTAAATAGTGTAAAACAAAGTCTCTATCCGCGTCTGTCTGTGCGCTTAGTTCTTCTAAACTATGCAAAGGATTTTTGATACGGTTTTCACTATCATTTAGAGAATTTCTTCCGGAAGGTTTATATATTATATAAAATTCCTTTTATTGTATAAAATTGTTCATTAAAGGTTAGACTGCCCTGACACTATAAACTTGCTATCTTTACATATACATACCTCCAAAATATACTAGACGGAATATTTTATTCTACAACAATAACTTCGCTACGAATTCTGTGTTAGAAAGAATACATAGGTTGGGCAATGAACTAAGTGATGTCGCTGACATATTTAATTTAAACTTCAATACATTTAAAGCGAAATTAGTCCACCACTTTTTAAATGTAAATAATGTATGAGAAATCATTATATTTTATTTCGATTTTCTATTGTTTGTTTTATACTGTTGTTAAAAATGAAATTTGTAATTGTTATGTACTTAAAAGCCCAATAGGGCGTCAATAAATAAATAAATAAGTATATAATACACACATATTATATTTAAAGAAACTAGAGAAAAGTCTACGAGAGTCGGGTACACGAGTGTAAGATATTTTAGGTGTTCCAAATATTTATTGCGACCATCTCGAAATTGAAAAAATTTCCAGAGTGGGTTTTGCAACTTATTATAATATGTTTTGTTTAATTTACAGGAATATCAGAGCAAACAATGCAAAGTTGCCTGCATTGGATATAAGCGTGGACCCAGTTGTAAATGAATTCAAAAGAGAGACATTACTGCACCGACAAGCACAGGCCTGTGTTCTTGAGGGCATCAGCAGGCTTCATCAACTCGACATTGTTACTAAACGGTTAGCTACAATCTACACATTCAAATCTATCAAATTCGACAAGAATTTTACTGACACTCACAGCCATTTATGATGGAGACCACACTTGCTATGCTTTATTTTAAATTGAAATTTAACAAATAATAATTTATTTTATTTTATTTATCATCGAAAACATAATAGGATTATAAAAATGCATAATATCCAAGGTAACATTAGATATATAAGAACAGTAATAGAAAAATGTATAATGTCAGTAATAAGGAGACAATAATCGTAGATATATTTATGTTATATATAACCTGCCTCACTTGGCGAACCTGTATTGAGACAGAATTGTTAGCAAAATTAATTTGTACACTGTCTATGGTTTATCAATAGAAATAACAAATGAGTTCCTATAAAACCATTTATTTATTAGTAGGTACCTCCAACATTACTCATTGTTCATCATACAATAATTTTGGTTCCATGATAACTCCTCAAAATGACAATTCAACACACCTTTAAACGGTGATATAAAGTCATTAAAAGTGATAAAAAAAACTAGGTTAAATAGTTACATATGTAACCTAGTTTTTGTCACTTTTGGTAACTTTATAACACTTTTTATAGGTGTGTTGAATTGTCATTTTGATGAGTTATCAGGTCACCAATAATTTTATACGAAATTTGCCAGACTTGAGTGAGTTCACTGATTTTTGCACAACTTTTTGTTGAATATCCATTCTTTAGTGGCGATTTTAAATTGATTCAATTTTTTATGTCTTGTTTCGTCAGGTAGGTTATTGTATAGTTTTGGTTCAAAATATGTCCAAATGTAGTTATTGTTTTGATCTTTAGTAGGTATTATTTTGATTTATATTGCGTGTTTCTTGTGTTTTGAGTATTTTCGTAATATTTAGTTACTTTGATTTTAAAGAGGTGCTTAAGATTCAGAGCTTGTTTTTAAAGAGTTTTAAGGATACCTAAACTTTTATGATCCATTTTTCCACTTTTGATAATGAATCTATGACCAAAAGTGTTGCACCAACCCATGCTATTATTCCATATTGGATGATCGATTGGCAGAAAGCCATCATATGAAATTTTCGTACATTTCTAATGATTTTGAAGAAATAAATGTTTGTGATTAGAAAGCAACGAGAGTTCCATTTAAGATGTGTATCAAACGTAAGACCCAGGTATTTAATGATACATATACATTTGCGAACTTAATCGCAAACCGAGCCACGAATTACGGGAAAGGAACGAAGCAACTGCAGCGGCGTTTCGCATCATTTGCGGTTGCTCTGTTCCTTTTCCATAAGCTGAGGTTCAGTTCGGCAGTTCGGCTCGCATATGTATATGTAGCATTATATGATCGGTATGATCTAGACAAGAATTATTAGAACAGACGTGTACTTAAAGTTTCAGATCTAGATTGGGTTGGAGAGTAATATTAATACATACCAGGAGTAATATATTAAAAGTATTTTTATCGGTTAGCATCCAGGAGCCCATAGATGACCCAAGTCCTTCCCCAGCGTATTTCCCTCACTTTATTTATTTATTTCAAAGAAAATTAACATTGGATGATACATTTTGAATGTTATTTCAACCGCCACGCTAGGGATGTAGGGACGCCCCTGTGTTATGGCGGGTGAAGTTTACAGATTGAAGAATTTAATAATATGTATTCATAATAGTTAAGTAAATTAAATTATACAATTCCGATTCAGTTTATATTTTCTGTGATGAATAATTAATTAAACATTGACAAGTGCTATTTTTTTTATATGAATAAAAGAGAGATGTGTGAAGGGAGATTAGGGGGTTAAATTACATTAGTGATGTCGAAGGCTCTATCATGGACGACTCAAATTTCTTTTGGAAATATGTTAAATCCCAAAAAGAAAATGGTACTTACATACCTAGTAGTGTGTCATTCGATTCTAAATTATCCCAAAATCTTCAGGAAACTGTTAATCTTTTTGCTGATTTTTTTAGCGGCGTTTACATTAATGCAAGTGAAGACAGCAATATTTCGTGCTTTGATTTGGTTGAAACTCTTGATATATCTGACTGTAATGTAACCACAGACGATATTATATCTAAGCTGAAGAGTCTTGATTCCCGAAAATCCGCAGGACCTGATAATGTTCCGCCCAGGTTTTTAGTAAATTGTATGCATACATTGTCATATCCTATTCATAAGTTATTTACAAAGTCACTCTCATCAGGTGTATTCCCGGACCTTTGGAAGTTTAGTCTTTTAACGCCCATTTTCAAAAAAGGTAATAAGAGCGAAGTAACAAATTATAGGCCAATATGTATAATGTCTACTTTACCCAAACTTTTTGAAAGCCTAGTACTAGATAAGTTGATATCCCGAATCAATCGAACCATCTCTCCCCTTCAACATGGATTCATTAAAGGTAGATCTACTCTTACCAATTTGATATTGTACACGAATGATATTGTTAATGCCCTTAATGCATCACATCAAACTGATTCCATATATACTGACTTCAGTAAGGCATTTGATAAAGTAAACCACAAAATATTATTACGTAAACTAAAATTGTTGGGAATAAGAGGGAGTATGTTGGAATGGTTTAAGAGTTATCTATTAGGAAGGTACTTAGCAGTCAAGATAGATTCGTTTACTTCTTATACATTTGCTGCCTCGAGCGGAGTACCACAGGGATCTCACTTGGGCCCAATATTATTTTGTTTGTTTATCAATGATATTGTTAATATTTTTACTAATGTTAAAGTCCTGTTATTTGCCGACGATCTGAAGATATACAGAATAATCAAAGACGATGACGATCGCGCAATTTTGCAGTTGAACCTTAATAAACTATGTGCGTGGTGTTCTGTCAATGATTTGCAACTAAATTTAGGTAAATGCCAGATTATCAGTTTTTACAAAGGCAAAAATCCACTTAATTTTTCCTATTTTATGAATGGTGCTAATCTTCTTCGTGTATCACAGATTCGTGATCTTGGTGTTATATTCCACGAGAGTCTACAGTTTAACGAACACATCGATGAAATAACAAGCGATGCGATGAGAATACTAGGTTTTATTTTGAGAATGGGAGCAAATTTTAAAAGTATGTCAACATTAAAACATCTGTATTGCTCGTTAGTACGAAGCAAATTAGAATACAATTCCACCGTATGGTCACCGTACTACAAGGTCCATTCTCAATCATTAGAAAAGGTACAAAATAAATTCCTTCGGTACATTAATTTTAAAATGAAAATTCCAATCGAATTTATAAATTACAATAACTTGCTTGCTGAAACTAAACTTCTTAAATTATCTGATAGAAGAGTGTTAATTGATTTGCTATTTTTATTCAAAATTATTAAATCTTTAATTGACAGCCCTAATTTGTTGGAACTTATTTGCATTAATGTTCCTGCTAGGCAAACTCGCAGTAAAGATACTTTTAAATTTAACAAGAACCTCAACACTAATTATTCTATTTTTTCACCAATTCCTAGAATTCACAACCTTGCGAATAAATACTGTGAACTTATAGATATATTTGGTTTTGACAATTTTGTGAGCTTTAAAAGGCAACTTATTTCGATTCTATCGGCTAATAATTAACTTTTATAGCTTTAATAATTTTATTACATCTTCTCCCATTCGAAACCTTTCAAGTAAATTATATCCATATTTGTTTGTTTTTTATTTGCTCTACTATACACTTATAATTGTATGCTTATACCTACTAACTACTTTTTATACATAACACTATGTTCCATCTCAGATCTTATTATTTCTTATTCATGTCGATATTGCTAAATTCTATTAGTTTTTGCTTTTTACAGGTGCAACTCTTATTTTGTTATTTTTTTTTTTTTTTTTTAAATCTCTGTTATAATGTTCTTTACCTCACGAGTAAGTTACACTCTAATTTATATTGGTTTATCGATTTGTTAAACACACAATTAATACTGGGTTTAAACACACCCACTTACTTACTTTTTATGTTGAACTTTCTTTTACTTACTATTTCATGCTTGGGTATATTTTATATTGAATCCATCTTATTAGTGTTTTGCTAATTTGCACAAAATTTTATTATATGTGTTGCTTTCTTACAATTAACTCCATTTATCTTCTTATGTTCAATTATTGTAATCAATGTAAATGTATATTTTCATGTAAAAGCCCATTAGGGCGTAAATAAAATAATAAATAAATAAATAAAGTGTAGAATGTATGGGTGTTGTAGTTGAAATGTATTGCAGATGTTAGGATCCATAGAGTTATTTGTGTTTTGAAAGTTTGGAGCGGAGTTTCTTTTTTAAGGATGTAAGGGAGAAGGTTGAAGGTTTTGGGAGCTAGGTAGGTGAATTGTCTTTGTGCTTTGATGTTTATGAATTGATTGCAGACCAGACACTTACTTTGCTGAAATGGCGAAGAGCGACACACACATGCACAAAGTGAGGCAGAATCTGATGGCCAAACAGGCCGGCCAAGTCAGAGCGGAGAAGGTGCGTCAGCTCCGCCAACAAAAGAAAATGGGCAAACAGCTTCAGGTTAGTAATTCTGCAGACTCTGATTATTATTTAGGCACAAGTTATAAATTAAGAATAAAAACTTAACGCTAGCGATCCTCCAAATTCACATTTTATTTTTTTATTTCAGTCGCAAACTAAACAAAGGCGTGATTCAGAAAAGAAGGACATGTTAAATCAAGTTAAAAGGATCCGTAAAGGTCTGAAGGGTCAAGATGACTTTGTTGATCCTAAAAAGGGAGGTAAAAAGAATATGATGATGCAAAATAAGAGCATCGCTAAAAGAAATATGAAAAATAGTAAATATGGTTTCGGAGGCAAGAAGCGCGGCAACAAATTGAACACGAGAGAGTCGTCCGCCGATTTCGGGGATTACAATAATTCAGGCAAAGGTAAAAATAAGTCCGCTGGCAAGAACTCTAGGCCGGGTAAAGCCCGTCGCCAAAATTTCAAATCCAAGGGTAAAAAGTGATTTGACCCCACTCATTTTTTAATCCAAATATATTCTTGATTTAAACACAGTTCTGTCTTTTATTTACCCTAAATTTTTTTTGTAAAACTCATCTTTGTCTAATGAAAAAAGAAATTCAGGTTTACTGTAAAATAAACTAATTAACTAGCAGATAACAATGGAGTGGTCATACCATCCCTGATGTATGGCTGTGAAGCATGGAACTGGCAGAGGAAGGACTGAATGCTGTAGAAATGAGATCTGAGGCATTCATGTGGTAAAACTTTGTATGACTGTTCAAAATTAGGAGATCAATTTGTGAAGAGACGAAATTGACTACTATGAATAAACAGGATCTATATAAAGATATGTTTCCCAAGTGCATGATTGATAATTTAATAAGTCTTAGGATGGAAAACTTGTCTATTTACAGCTTGACACAAGTAACAGTCACTCAAAATCTCCTAATGCAGGCATTGTTTGGAACAATAATAATTGTTTTTATCTGAATACTCTAATTTAATTTAGAGTTGTTAAAATAATAATTGTTTTGCATGACATTATTCATTGCACACCATCTGCATAATTAAAATACGGTAACCATTCAAAAATACGCCTGTGCTGCGGCTCCACATTTGTTAAAAATAATCCGCACATATGCTTTCATCTTCGGCACACATCTCAAAGAAAAGAATGTGTCACCAGATTATATGTTCTCAAGATTCGTACCATATGTTACGTATTTTGAACAAACACTTTATGAATTTTGTTTTTAAGGTCTTTGTCTCATTTTATTTGTGTTTTAATTTTTTTGCTTGTATCTATAGAAGAACAGAGGTACTGCCTATTTTTTACTGTCACTATTTCATTGTTGTGTACCTGAGAAACAATGCTTATCCTCCCGAGGCAATATATAATTTTTTGAAAAATTTGTTAGCTTTACCCAATGACTAAATAAAATATTCTCTTCTCTATTCAGTGGCCTTACCCCGCTCCATCATAAATATATTTTTTTCAATTTTACAGGCAACTAAAGGATTAACATCTTTTGGAGCCGGTTCTAAGCTTCCACGCATTTTAAGACATCAAACAGCTAATATTTACCACCTACTGACCTTTTTTTTTTCAAATTTGACCTACAAAATTCCAATTTTGAACTCTATTTACTCAAAAACTAGCCCAAATCAAGAAAAATTAAACCCTAAAAAACGAAGGTTGTTTTTTTACTATTATATATATCTAATGTTATTAACATAATTTTTTATTTTTTTTGGTTTGATTAGGAGGAAGCTTCCTCCCCAGGTACTGGCTCTTAACTTCTTAACTTAAAGCCATATCCTAATTCTATGGTACTGAGTTTTATTTTGTATATTAACTTCAGTAAACTTTGATAATGTCATCCAATTATCGAGATTGTGTGTGCCGGAGTGCCAGCAAAAGTTGATATTCATTAATTCATTCAAGAAAAAAAATGGAAATTTAAATAGATGTACGTAAGTTATATTTACCATAAAATTGACTCCAAATATGAAGTAGATTCACCAGTTTCTCGCTTGTACTGCGAGTTTCCGGATACAGTGTTTATATAGCAGTACTCTACACAAACAATCATTGTTGCAACTAGTACCAAAATTTCACCCATCAGAAGGAACACTTTCGGGTAAGAAAATAGTTTTTTTTTAACCTACATATCTGAAAAATTTAATATTATTTGGTGGTACATCAACACGATTATTTAAGGCGATGCCATACGTAGTAATGCAAAATCATGTGTTTTTGGTTTGAAAATTTGGTCACCTAGAAATGTTTCAGATGCTTTAATTAAATACTGCGAGTAGAATACATCTTGGCCTTTGAAATAATCGAGTATTTTTTAGATAAGTTTTTTTATAAGCCCAGAAAAAAATAATGTGGCAAATTAAGTTATTTATAAAATGATCGAAAAAAAATAAATATTTATGCCTGAACATCCACAAAATAAAATAAAAGGCACTTTTTGGCCATGTTTTTTTCTTGCATAAATCAAAACAGGCGGATGGTGTTAAGCGGGAATTTAAACCTTATCGCCATCTACGTAAGGGTTGTTATTGATAGCGGCTCAATTTAAAATATTACACGACATAGTGCCTTAACGACTTTTATGCATAAATTTGAGTATTTGCTAAGATAAGTTGATGCGCTGCACACCCAATGAAAAATTTCGAGGGAATGTTGCTGATGATCTCAAATTATTTCAATATTGTGATTTCTAAACGAAAATCTGAAACAAAATCAGAAAAGGAAACGGTCACATCTGGGACTCGAACCCAGGACCCTTGTCTTTCCGGGACAGTGCTCTACCAACTGAGCTAATGGGACCCTATTCCCCTCTGTCACTTTTAACTGTATCATACTTCGAATAAGAACTACTAACATTGTCTTAATTTTTTCACCGCACATTTTTATTGGCAACTATCTTTATGTATGATCGCAAGATTCAACCCGAACTAAATGCAATCCAGACAGCGTCTTTTTAGATAAACCTATCTTATTTTTTTATTATTTTTAATGTGCGACATCTGTTGACTTTTCTGCAAGTCTAGAATGAATATTTATTTTTCGGAATAACTTTATTGAGTAAAACCTCAAATTGTAATATCAAATTATTTCTACTAATTAGAAATATTGAGGACTAGCTGAAGTCCTCAGCATAACCCAAGCTTTATGCAGAATTTTTTTTATATCAGATTTAATTTTTTATTTTGAATGTCAAGTGTGCAAAATTTTATTAAAGTATCAATAGGCTGCTTAAGTCCTCCATCATAACACAAGCAACATTTTCCGCTTACTGTGGTGGTTGTAGGAGTTTTCCAAATAATGTCAGGTTAGTCGTAACACGTGAATGCTGGTTTTTCTTTTTGAAAATAAAAAAATTACATTTCTGCTTTAAGGGGTGGGAAATGGGATGGGGGTGGTTTATCAAAATTTCATGTAGACCTTCCTATTGTTTTGAAGGTCAAGTGTGCAAAATTTCATCAATCTCAGAATAAAAAAAACAGTCACGCCATCACATAAACTCCTTATATATCGAAGCTGGAAAGTATAAATGGCTAAAGCGCCATATACGCAGCTTACGGCACTTTAGCCATTTTTCCTCTCCAGTGTCGATATTTTATTTATTCATTATCAACAATATATAAATAGATTGCTTGCGTAAGTTGAGGTTGATAATTTTTCTGAATGGAGTCAATGAAACCAGCTTCAGTTAAAATCTTGAAATGATACTGACTTTCACCAGAAAATTTAGTTTCAACTACTACAGATACACTATGCTCGGTCATAATTTCAAATGAGTTTCAAATATAAAGGACCTTATGCCTGAATCATACCTGTCGAGTGCTCGACTGATGTTATCAGTGCAGTCAGTACTCGGCTTAGTAGCGGGTGAGTGATTCAGATGAGACAATAGATAGAAGCGAGGCCCAATAACTCGATCCAGTAAGTACCCTCTCCACCTGCACACTCAACTTGGCGCTTCACTCGGTCAGTAGAATCTGCCGAGGCAGTCAATGAAAAAAAAAATCTATATGTATGTGATGTTTGTTGATGTCTAACTTCATTGCGAAACCATGTTAACAACACTTTAAACTAATCTCAATCAACTGACTCGCTCACTGTCTCTTCTAGATGTGATCACCTTTACTCTCCAAAAAGTTGCTCGTCCGAGTAACATACGGAGTGGCTGGCCGAGCACTCGGTAAGTGTAATTCGGCCTTTAGAATTGTGTAAGGAGGTAAGCTGACATTTCGTGTTTATATGGAAGAGATGTGCCAGTCGGCCTTAAAGATGTTAGGGTTTGTTATTTTGTGAGATGCTCTATCATGATAAGAGGGCTTAGAAAAAGATTGAGATTTCTCTATGTGCAGCTACTATCTATATCTATGGCCCTACCCATGGAACATTCATCTGGGCATTCTCGGACTTCTCCTTTCAGCTCAGAAGGAAAGGACTTATGCCACCCACTTATTCAGACTGCTGCGAGGCTATATTGAGAACTCAGCTATTTTGCAGAGTGTGAGTCTCTATGTTCCTGATGACTGTCTTAGAGAGCACCATCATAGATTATTCTATCTTCCAGTCTGCAAGACCAACCTCACAATGGTTCTCCCGGTGGAGAGTACATTGTTCCTGAACCAAATTTCTTTATTTTGCATCAGTGAGTAATTCAAAAGGTAAAAACCATAGACTAATATTCATCAATGGGTAAAACCTATTGATTTTTTAAAGAATCTCTCCTAGACGTGATCTTCAATGCTTAATTTTTTTTTATTCTGCATACCTTACATATATTTTTTTTATGTATTACTTTTTTAAAAGTTTGAAATGTAAAAGAAATTTAATTAAAAAAAATATTACTATCATAATATTGTGTAAGGGGTTTTTATATTCATGTAGGGAGAAATAAAATATTTAAGTTTTTCATTTGCCCAGTAAAAAACTGCTTTATTTGGAAAAAATACAAGATAAAGCACAGTTTGATAGATATAACAGTATATAAATATCTATCAAAATATGTGTCAATAATACAAAACAATTTGACACGACAAATTGTTTTGTATTATCCTGCTTCTCCCTTCCACCATCTCACTGTCTCACTGGACACGTCGGGTGTTACTTTACCCTCACTATAATGGCACCAACTTCCAATCAATCTCACTTATATCTTAATACACTGGAAATGCTGGTTTTCCTCCAATTTAGATTTATTAGAAATTTAAACTCAGAATGGCCTCTTCCTTCACTAGTTTTCTAAGTCTTTATTACTTCGATACTGTTTGCAAATAATTTTATTTTAATCAGGCCACAGCGCAAAAATGAACCATCTGAGTTTTATTTTTTACAGATAACATTTTAAAGTCATATAAAAGTTTTGTGTTTTTAAAAATATCTTTGTACACTTTTTATTCCTTAATTCTAGTAAATTCTAGTAAGCATTCTTCAAAGAGTTAATTGAAAACTCGCACTGGAACCATTCCGTACCGGGAGCGGTCATCAACTGAGATGAAAAAGGATGGACATGATATGACACAGCTTCCTCACACTAGTCCAACCAACTCGGGCAGGTACAGAGTCACCAACCCCCACAGTTACAACTTTATAAGGTACACATTTTATTCAATAGGTTCTGCTAGAACCCTCTTAAAATCTAACAAATAATTCAATAGACTATCATCTTTTCAACATATATAGAGGAAATAAAAACCCAACAATATAATTTGTCATTGATAAATATCAACGGTGACTTTGAAGTAAACAATTTAAATAAGTTCATCAGAAAAATGACAAAAGTTTATAATTATACTTCCAATATTATATCTGTATGTAACTTCAAATCATTCAAAGGAGTAATTTACAAGCAGTTTATACAGGTATGACTGAAGATGAATAGAATTCATTAAAAAGAATTAACACTTCCTCTATGGAATAATAAAAAGACAACACAAGATTCCGGCTGAACACCTAAACACTATTTGTAGGACCGAAGTGGTGGGAGTCGATAGCCGACTAGAACCGACTACCATACTAGAGACTTGTAAGCAAGCGCACTACTCTGACCGCCCTCGGTCAGTTTCTCATTATTGCTTATGCATATATCACAAATTATATAAGTTGTAACCAACTACCGTAACATAACCATACACACGCCACCTTAGTTCACAGAAACCTTAAACGGCTTTGGCTAAGAGACTTGACGTATCAAAGTAAAGGTATACCTAAAATATTAATTTTTGGATGACGTTTTAAAGTAGAGAACGAAGTGAGGTTCCAAATGCGCCCACCCGACTGAACAAGTCAACGTGGGAATAAGATCTTTACCTCCGGGTGTTCCAGGCGTTTGCATTCATTATTAGAATTAGTGCACTAAAACACATTTGTGTGTCTCACTTCTTCCGAATGCAATAAATGATTGATAAGGCAATGAATGGTGTGAAGAAACACGACTAACAATAAATACAGTATCTTAAATAGAGAATCATGATCAAATAATTTATAGTGATTCCTTTTATATATCAAAATAATAACAATTGATTAAAGATCACAGGATTATGCATGGGGGTTATATTCTGTCGAGTAGCAAGATCTACTCAAATACTGGATATTTCATTTATATAGAATGGCAGCTAATACAACGGATGCTAAACGAAAGAAAACAATAACTTTTCTTAACTTGCATCTAGTTAGCCATGTAAAGTAAAAGGAAATGACATGAAAATTACAGAGTGCAGATGGAAAATAATTTTGGTCCATATGCAATACAAATTAGGATTGTTATCTTTTTATGGGTAAAATAAGCTACATCCGCATTTAGCTTGAAGATACATTAGGCGTTACTCTATATGTATGGAATGAATACAATACATTTTGTCACTATTCAAAGTAAAAAAAAATATATACTCGATAGTGAGCTAAATGTTGTCATTATTTCTATTTGAAAGGAAAATGTACTTTAACCAAAATGTTATTTACTTCAAAGTGATAAGTTTAGCAAAAAAAAAAAAAAAAACAAAACAATCAAATAAAAGAACATGCGGCAATGTCAACAATATAAATAATAACACAAGTGAAAAGTCTTACAACTAGAATATTAAATGCTTCATTCCACAATATCATATCTGCATCCTCGGACAGGAAGAACTTGACTCGTTTACACTTATCCATAAGAATCATACACGCTTCACTCTTACTTCATTTGTTGCGCTTTTATTACAAATATATTTCATATATGCATCTAGTTCTATTTCAGTTCATCCAAATTAATAGATAACTTAATTGTTAGAGGAAATAATAAAAATCACGTAGACATTGGGTTCATTTAGCAATCCACCAAGATTGCTCTGAGAATCTGTGGCTATTGCCACTATAATACTAATTATTATTAGTGTTAGGAATCATTAAAAGAATGGTCAAGTTTTATCAGCTTTCAGAGATGAAGCAAGATCCGCTGATTTTGCATAGAGAAACTCGAGCAAACCAGTTGACTTTTATGGACTAATAATGTAATGGCCCTCCCCCATCACACTGACAAAATAAAACATGGGAGAAAGTGGGAGGTTGGCAGGTGTCTGGTGTGGTGATAAACCAAACTCTACAATCTTAACAAACAAACATAGTACGGATTACACAGGAAAAATATAAATAATACCTCAAATTGATATTATCATAAATTTGAGGAATCTTTACAGAATCCAAAACAAAGAAATTTAAAAACTAAAAAAAAAAAAAGAACCATTTTCACTTTTTCAATCACCGGTAATAATACCTCATTTTTTTTTCACCAGTTATGATTTTAATATCGAACTATAAAATAAAATACTTTTTATGCAAATGCTCTCCTTGTCGAAGCCAAACACATTTTTTCTTTTTTTTTGTAATTTTCGAAATTCCTTTCGAGTATAATTTTTTTTTTCCAGATGAGAACATTTACAATAGTAGAAAAGTTAGCAAGTGCCCACTGCGATCTTCTCCACGGAAGTGTGGGCTGCGATTCGCCTCTGCATCAACAGAGACTCATTGGGGGGAGAGAGCCCCATGGTGGAGGAGTACCCACCGGGAGAGGAGTACCTCACGGGGACCGGGTAATCCACCGGGGGTGTGGAGAGGCCCTCCACGGGGGCCCTCCAGTTAGTTTCTTTCTGGGCCGAAGTTTGCTTTGTAATAGGTCGGTCACGCCAATTCTCATACCTGGCGCTTTCACCAGAGAGTTCTAATTGGTCAAACATTTTCCTAACACCCTTTGCGGTATTCACGCTTGCCGATAAAGATTTATCTCGGCGAGGGAACTCTTCGGCTTTATCTCCGAACACATCGTCGTCACTGGCTGTCTGGTAACTTTCGTGCGAATCAGAAGGTATGTCTCTGGGTTCACTCTTATCTTTATTCATGGCAGCGTTAATTCTATCTTCGAGATCTTCAGTGTTAATGTTTTCACTGTGAAGTTCTAACTGATAGATGCTATTGACATCCTTAGGCACGTGCTTGCTACGCCGCATGAGCATGGCGGGCCGCTTCTTGGCCGTCCCGTAGTAGGACTGGGTGGCTCGCAGCGTTTTCTGTTTTGGATAGATGTTGGGCCTCTCCATGTACGAGTAATTCATGGAGAAATGCTGACAAATGACCCGGTTGACATCCATGATAGTTTCAGCTTTATTGGAAACATCTTGTGCCGACTGGTTTTTGCGGATGTTAGTAGGAGTGCGCAAGGGGCGAGATTCTGCTGCCTCCTCGGTTTGCTCCTCGTCTGCTCGTTTCAGCCAAGGATGTTGCAGGATCTGCGCCGCGCTCATGCGACTGGAAGCATTGCGCACCAGCAGGTTGTCAATGAGGTCCTTGGCATCGTCGGAGATGTGTCCCCACTCTTCCTGCGGGAAGTAGTAGTGCCCGTCCTGGATGGAGGAGAAGAGAAGTTCCTGGCAACTCTGGCAGTTCTCACCTCTCTCCCAGCCGCAGTCGGTGCCGCAGTTCCCGTAGAAGGGAGGGTAGCCGCACAGCAGGATATACGTGATAACCCCCAAGGACCAGAGGTCGCAGCGCTTGTCGTACGCTGCTGAAGCCCCCACAAATAGGGACACCACCTCTGGTGCCATGAACTCGGCACTCCCCACAGGTGTCCTGAGCTGAGGAGTAGCCAGGGGACTGGTGAGGCTTGTGCTGAAGTTAATCCCGGATCCGAGATCAAAATCGCAGATCTTGATGGGGCACAAGCTGTTGGGGTAGACACACAGGATGTTCTCTGGCTTGAGATCCCGGTGGGCGATCCCCTTGGCGTGCAGGAAGTTAAGTGCTAGAGCAATTTCACGAACTATCTTTGCCGCCTGCTGTTCAGAGAAGTGTTGGTGTTGTTGGATGCGAGTCAGCAGCTGTCCACCAATTATCTGTACAAACCATATACATATATTAATATTCATTGTAATTGGACATTTTAAAATGAGTACAAACAATTATTTTAGAGGGCATTGTATAATGTACCTTCTCAAAAACAAGATAGAACTTTTCTTCATCCTCGAAGAACTCTATGAGTTGTATGATGCTGGGGTGGCCGTGGCAGTGGTGGAAGGTTTCCACTTCGCGGAAGACCCGGGCGCGGGCGTGTCCGGGAACCTTGTCGATGATCTTGACGGCAAACTCCATTTCCGTGTAGATGTTCACACAAGTCTGCACAGAGGCGTAGGCCCCTTCACCCAACACCTCACCTGTCAGCTTATACAATTCTGAAACAAAATAATACTATTATTACACAGGTCAATCTATATATAGCGGAGTAACGTCTAATCAATTCATTAGCATTTCAATTTTATTCAAAAGTCTTGCAGAAGAGCAGTACATTCATCTCGATGTAATGAAAATACATATTTGTGTTACCCATTTCACTAGGCAATGTCTGTTATATAAAGGGTAGCTGGAATGTAACAGGATCACGCAAATAATAAGTGAATAAACCTCAGTTGGACAGGGTTCTAACTTCACTTTACATTGTTCCCAGATATGAGGTGACAAAGTTTGCAAAGACGATTGCTCATTTTCTATTTACCAATTTCTGATTTTGATGTTGAATCTTGTGTAAAGTATTTTAGCTAAAGGAGAATATTTAAATAGGAGGTAGGACCTAAATGTACAGATAGAACCATACGCAACCAGCTAGGGCGTAATAATGCATTGCATAAGGTTCTAACTACATTTCTCTAATGCCATTCCAAGATAGGGCCGTGTCCTATATAAATATTCCCTTAAAGTAAAATAAAATAAATTAAAAATTGTTAAATTAATAATTGTTAAACTAAAATACTTCCATAAGATAGAAACAAAATCAGAAATTATTGTTAAATAGATTATGAGAATTGGTCTTTGCAAACTTTGACTCCTCATATCTGGGAACAATGTAAAGTGTAGTTCACCATTGCAAAAGGTTCAAAATAATATTAGAACCTCGTAAAAAAAAATGGGGGCTTTAAAAGCTTGATGTTTGAACTTCGCCAATTCGGCTCTGCAAATTATTTTGATTGTAGAAATGAGCAAAAAAAATGGTTTTGCATTCAAATGTCATTTTGAAAAAAATGTCAGTTAGAACCTTGTCCAACTGAGGTGACGATTACTGCATGAGTTTTATCTTGTTACTATTTCTAAATTTAACATTTGAATGGAGGAGCAAAACATTACCATTATTAGTTGGGGCCTTCCTGTGTACTGTACTTCCAGACATTATCTATTTATCAACATGGACTCTTTTGACATTTACCAATACATTTATCTTGAAGTTGGGAATTTGTTTGGTTGGGATAGACTGTCATAGTTACCTTGGAAGCAAGAGGAAACCACTGAGCTGGCAGCGCGCTTCTTCTTCTTGCGGCGGCGGCGTGCCTCCTCTTTGCGGCGCTGCAGGTCCTCGGCAGACTCGGGCCCCGCTCGGCCCCCGCCGCCACCGCCCACAGACCCGCCGCGCCCCCCGCACTCGCGCTCGCTGCCCGAGTTGCTCAGGGAACCCTCATGGCCTGGACACAAACAAACACGAATTAGTCAAGTCAATTAAATAACATTGCTATTATCTCGGGAGGATATTCTGAGAGCATGTCTGGAGATGCTATAGGGAAGATGTTCTTCTTTTTAAGTTTCATTCCTAGGGATATTCTGATCTTTGTTTTATAATTATTACTTTTGCAAACCTGTTTATTTTATTAATAGAGATTTTTAAAATATGCAGTCGAGGCAATAGGGTAAAATGAGTTGTTTTTAAGGGTGACAGATAACTCATCAAAATGAGAATTCAACATAACATTAAAAAGTGTTATAAAGTCACGAAAAGTGATGAAACAAAAAATTGGTCAAATAGGTTAGTTGTTTTTTTTAATCGCTTTTAATGACTTTATTTCACTTTTTAAAGGTTTGTTGAATTATCATTGGTGTCGACTTATCATGGAACCGTTTCTCCTTCGAGAAAATGTTAGAAAGCCTTTGCATTTTTTTATTTCAGATTTGTGAAGAAAACCTTCTAAAATATTTATAATTGATTGAGTATTATGAAATGTGTAGTTTTTTCGAAAACCCAATTACCCACTAAACTACACATCAAAACGTCATTCTTTATTCGAACAAATCGGTCCTTTTCCCAATATGATAATGACAAGGATGCTAAACTGTGCACTGAGATGCGAGAATGCGCAGCTGCATTTATTGTGTTGGGTAAACAACATATAAACAAGAGAAAAGATAACAAAGCAAGTAACCAACGTCAAAAAGACAAGTTTTTTTTATACATTTCTCGGAGAGTTCACATAAAATTAGTAGAGTCCGCGAAATTTCGCCATTGTTCAAGTGGCGACTGCAAATTGGCGAACCGAAGCCATCGCCGAGCGACCTAAGCCGGCCGGCTCGCGATTTCAGAAACGACGCAATTCGGATACATAGCTACCGCATTACCTACTTCACTAGTATACTGCTGTAGTAGTAACCAAGTACTGCCACTGCCTACATTCGCAATCTGCCAAGTACCTACGAAGCCAGCGGCGTACGATAAACTCAAGGACAGCCGGCAAGCGACTTGCCGGCATAACGCACTAAACTACGTAAATAACTTAATATAATATTTATATCCGGCCACATTATTTTATTCAGCGACCACATATCTAAAATCAATCAAAAAGTTTATCCAATTCGTGGATTTAACCCATACTCAAATAATAATCTATTGACAAAAAAATATATCTACGGAAAAAACAAGTTTTTTTACAATAATACATCTATTTTAAACTTTAAAAAAATGGTTTGACCGAAGGTTGAACCTTCCTATCCAGGAATTGGAGACGGCAACTCTACCAAAGTAACCAAATGCCGATCGGGTAAGACCGACATTACTTTCGTGTATTATTAACTGCTGTAATGTCATCTGATTTTAGAGAAATGCGTATTGGTCCGCGTGTATGTGTGACAACGAGTCTATTTGCCGAGTTTCAGTTCGATCGGATGTCGGGAAGTTGATTAATTCCCGCTTCCAAGAGTTGCATTCATTCATTACCGAACACTAAAGTGAAATTCAAACAGACGAATTTAAAAAAAATGTACTACGATAGGTGTTTGTCGAATTTCGAGTGGGTTAGGTATGTCAGTTACTATTATTTTGGAGATTTCGGATGTTATAAAGATACGAAAATGGAGATAGGAAAACGTTGTGCTGATACTAAAATCTAACCAATTCATAAGAAAACGAACGTGCCTAAGTATTTTCATTTGAAATACAAAACAAGAACGCAAAAAATCACATGACGCAATAAATCACAATATACATATAATATCACGAACCTTTACAAATACAAGAATTTAAATTAATATTACGTAAGAAAATACTACTTAACGTTTTACCGACACGCATTGCATCGGAGTAGGTATGTCCTCAGAAGATATTAAAATTATTTAAAGAACAATTAATGAAAAAATTTTAGTAAAAAATCATACATTATTTTGGCAACCATTCGGGTGTCGATATTTTTACCCCAAAAACTGAATTACACCTGTTTAATTGGCAAATCAACCAACTTCCTAATTAATATACGCATATAGTAGTAAGTCTCCTACAAGAAGTGCTGTGCCATCACATTAATAATCCTCGGCGGGAGCAATCAATACGATACTCGGGCAAGCAGTCAGCACCCGCAGTACAGTAACATACTGAGATTACTGGGTACTGTATGTTGGGCCTCATCCAACACTAAACACTATTTATAATAGTGCGTGATGATATTATACAACATTACGCAGCCATAAAAAAACAAACGTCAAACTCCTCACGGGAGATTGAGAGATTGAACAAACGCACACGGACGGATACTACAACTCTAAAAGAGAACATAATTAATATCAAAAAACAAAGTTTGTAGTCGGCGGGAGCGACTGGTTCGTTATCCTCTACGAAAAGGTTGTTTTGTATAAATATTATGTAAATCAGCGATGTTCTAATGATCTATGTTCCCGAGATGTAGGTCGAGAGTAGTTTTTGCAAGCGCTAATGTGGTTTCAAAAATAGTGCATGTCTGTTGTGCCGCTTTCGGGCGCTTCAAGGATATTATATTCGTGTGCCTGGTTGGACTATTACCAGTTAGGCACCTTGCTTCGTCACTTACTACCAGATACATACATCACAATAATGTGATTAAATGATGGACAAAGCGTGGATTACAATAATTCGTTTTCCACCTATGTGACCACTTATATGTAGTGTGTATCTAGATATTATCTACCCTACCCGCTATCGGTATGGCAGTATGGATAACTGGGAAGTTATTTCAGGCCGTGACGGTCAAAGCCGAAACGACTCGGTTGCTGCCTTTGTTTCCTTGTCACCGTTTGTTGCTAAACAGAATATGCTGCCATAAGCACCATAATAACATTATTATGACTAGTCGCAAATATATTATAATCCAGTTATTGTGACAAAATATAGCACCTTCCCCGATTCTTAAAACTGATGCAATCATTTGTGTAAAAAGGTCTAATCTAGCAATAATCTATCACGAAGTCAATATGGAACTTCTTCTATAAATTATAGATGAAACCAGGATGAAAAGGCTTTAATTACTTACAAACTATGTAACTAGGCGAAGTAGAGCCATAATAGTTATATATTTTCCATAACAGAAATACTTTTCCATCGACCAAGTGAAGGGTATTCAAATAAAAATATACAAAGGGAGGAACCTTCGACCAAAACGTCAACAACTTTTGATTATGTCGCTTACAAAAAAATTGACAAAAAGAAACGTTAATTTTCTGGAACACTTAGAATCGGCCACATACGAGCTGTGTGTAACTCAAGAAATTAGACATTCGAGATATGTACCAATTAAGATTAATAAAAACGATGTCATACTGCGAACGTGCCTGTTATCTGGCGTAACATTATGCTTTTATTTACGCGTATTCGCAATAATAGAAGCACGAGGCAATATTTGAGGTTATGCTTCGCCTTTTCATCGCGTTTCACGCCAGGAAAACTGGCAAAGATTTTCATTCATCGCAAGATTGTAGTGTCATTAAAAGAAAATTACGGTTGTGTACCTACTCAATGGCAAATAGCCCAACGATGTTCTATGTGCTAAACTATAACTTTAAATAACACTTTGATGACAGATAACTGTTATTATAATTAATAAGTCGTCAATAAACAAAAACTATAAGTACTAGAGGTAGCTAGTAGTATTAATATTTTTTTATTGGAAAACAAAGACAAACAAAAAATTATAATTTAATAATAAACGGCGAGTCAGTTCTAGACGGGTGATATCATATTTCGATAGCTATTTAAATAATAATATGAGGTGGGTACGTAGTGAAAAGAAAACTGCTAGGCGGCCGGCAAGAGATATTATTTGGTCGAGGGAAACCGGTTCCTCGCAACCGGCACCAAGACACACCCTCGGAGTTATAAAACTTTTCCACCACTTTCTGAAAGGGAAAATCTAGTTACATTATTTTCAACGACTTCAACTAAAGGGTAGGTAGGTACTTAAATTAAAATGCCATAGAGTAAAAATAGAAAAAAAATCATACAACTTTGCGTATGTAAATGGGTGGGTAGGAACTACTCTAATGACAATTGATGTACTTTCGAGCGTACGATGTAAGAAGGCAGATACATAAAAAAACACGTTTTCTACGAACCTCGGGTACATACATATTGCTAACACAAATCTCACAAACGTTATCACTTCTGAATTTATGTTAGAAGATAATAAACATTTCAAATCGCAATGAAAAGGGTTTTGAATCATTCGCTCTACAAACATTGTGGGTATGTACCAAGTGCATAATGAAAACATTCGGCGCATGTCACACTATAAATGAGCTTGCCAAATATTGTCACGCTAATCTTTCCAGGTTGTTTCTAATAAGAAGTACATTGTACAAAACGCAAAACTCGAGATAAAAATTATAATATTTTTTGCAAATATGATAAACATAGGCGATGGAGTAAGTAGGCGTCATAAACGTCAAAGGCAAGGAAAAATAAATGCGGCTAGTGGGTTTCAATGAGGGTGTGTGCGATTGTTGCTATACAAGAGAAACCGGGTTTGTTTTTAACACCACTTGGGCAACACCAGCACACCATTACACGAGCCTGCACACCAATACACCGGCACAATACTCCACATCACACCAACACACGGAATAACGCCACACACATCTTCACGCACCAACACCGGCGTGGCAGCGATCAGGTGATTGGGACAACACGACACATCTGCCTACACAGATCAGCCAACTCGGCCAAACCATTAAACCAACCAACACTCTCAGCAGGGAACTTTACCAAGAGAACTTTAGCTGCTTGTGCACTAGGTATTTCCGTTCAATTTCACTTCACTGCTAAACTCTAATCAGAACCGAAAATCTATTTTATAAAATGTAAATATTCTTACCTTCATAATTGGCTTCTTCCAAAATTTTCTCAACCATTATGGATTACAGATGAATAATATTATTTGAAGAGAGAAGAAATTTATTGTGATAGCTCACAACAAAAAAAGGATAATGACGATATAGGATCGGAAAGTAAACAAAAAGCGGCCGCTGAAGTCACCCGCTTAAGATTCACATAAATTTGGCACTATTCGATATTTCCACTACGCTGAAGAAAGAATGATGGGAAGAAAAGAAAAAAGTAAAATGCGAATTAGCGGACAAAGGCCGTGGTGTATGAAAGACAAATTATTCCCTGTGCTAGCGATCCATATTACATGCCCCGCACTCGATGTTTCTATTCCGACTGACGAGCGTCGTCACGTAGTTCGCTCAGTCGGACCAGCGGACTAGCCCCGCTCCCCCCCTGCCCTGTGGCCCGGAGCGCGACTCAGGAGGGGGGCAGCGCAGGCGCACCCGGCCCTGATCAATTGACGTGTCCGTATTGTATAGGGTGTTCATTCAATAATAACAATAATGTGGTAATTTTGTTTAGTGCCTTTTTTGTGAATATTTAGTAACTATTTACAATGTCACGGACTGTGGAAAGTTTCAGATTGTTTGTGTAGCAGTAGATCGACGCATTTGCTCACCGTTTTGCATGGAATAATATAATATATAAGTTACTTTGGGTGGGTACAAACCGGCTAGCTTAGCTGTGTAAATTAGGTCAAGCAACTGACACTGGAACTAGATTTACTTTTCACCGATACGATATTCTACATAATAAAAGCATCATATTGTATTTCATTACATGATACAACATAGCACTATTGAATAAAGAATAGCCCAATTTAGGCCTATATTTCCACGCAAAACTGTGATTCACCATGATTACGAAATTCATTTATGGCGATCAATTTCAGCAAGTGAAAGAGACAGACCGGGTGGTAAATGGTTTAGAACTACCTAAAGGTCCTAAAGGGTACTAAATCAGTGGCACATTTGTTTCCATTCAAATTTGCAGGAAAGCACTTCTAGTTTTCTTCTTTATTCTATGCATAGAACTAATAAACTATTAACTAGGAAGGACATCTATTTACACATTCTAAGTAAGACCCGAGTACATAATCAATAAACGTAATGTCGCATGTCGCGTTCACGTAAGCAAGACATTTTTTAGTATTCCTATGAACGTGTTTCTCTGAATTACAATGAGTTAGAGCGAGAGCAGGAGATGTTTATAACATTTTCGGCAACGCTGTAATGATTCGAGCGAATGGTTAACTTAATTCAAGAGATATGTTTTCAATTAAAATCTATTTCAAATGCATATTGGATTTGGTGTTCTCATGTAGGCAGTAGGTTTTTACAACATCACGCCATATAAATGTAGATATTATTCAGCCACAACTATTAATTGATAAGCACTATTTTCCTTCTAACGATCATTGTTTTGTATACTATACATGTCATTGGGGTATTATAATACACGTATCACTCCTATCATCTGACCACTATCCTATCAATTTATTCGCGTGCAATTTAGTTATTGCTCCCTTAACAAACCATGAGGCATTTACCGATCTTAGTTTGTTTTCTTCACACAATGATATAATAAAATAAGTAAAATTTATTTAGTTGGAACATTGAGTTTTTTGGGGTGAGTTCTCAAACAAAGGCAACACATTCTAACGGAACTTTATGCTCGAGCGAAATAAAATAAAAAAAATGAGACAGAAGTTTATAGTTTCCTCTCTGGTATGCGTGTTTTTATTTTATTATTATTTATAACGTCAATATCGTTAAACCAATACATAGGTACTACGCCGAGTAATAGACTGTATATTAAATGAATATTAATTTTGTTGTTCATTATTTGAGTTTGACTAGGTTTCTTGTTATTAATTGACAAAGTGACCGGCCTCTCTGCATATAAATAAAGTGGGTGTGTGCGTTTACATTGACCAACCAGGCAACAATCGCAAAATGGATCGGGGTACCTACTGCAGAACTGCCTTCAACCTTGTTGATATTGTTGAAAACTGACGTTGATACGTTGGTAGTAGATTAGTGGCGGTGTGCGGGGTTGAAAAGTGGGGAGGCACAAAAAAATGATTAAAGTAATTATTATGTATACCCACACCTACCTATACATAAAAAACAATGCAACTATTACCGACGTCAAACTATGATAATAATGTGCAAACATGATCAAGGTGAATTACTTAGACACACGGAGACAAAATAGACCGTCAACTGGAAATTCGTCTTACTAAATTTATTCAAATAGCCGTACCTTGTAGGTACTGCAGAAAACACATGACAAATAATCACAAAACCAAACAAAACTTGGTCACCAGAGCGCCTCAAACTAAACAAGGCGCGACCAGACGGGTACCGTTCATTTCGATTACATGTGACTTCCCCACTCTCCTCCGACTGCGCGAAATCTGCGGATCTCTGAGGCGGGCAACATCTCTGCCTCACTAGCGTATTATTGTGTTGTGTAGTAAGTAGCTCGCAGCGTCGAACGGAAATCTAAGTGTGATGAGTTACGTAATATAAAGACAACCGTGAAATACGAAAATATCAATGAGTAATATTTCAATTGAAGTATCTTTAAGGCTTATACCATTTGAATTAAAGCTTTACTTTATTGTGGATGTAGATATGATTATTTTCCCCCCTTTATCCTTTATTTTTTCGGAGAGGCACAGTCTGCTCTGCCTCATTGCACGAAACGCTACTGTAGCAATTATACGATAAGGTGAAACGTTGGTATTATGCCCTGTATCCTGTGAACCTGTGTCACTTTAATTGGAGTTACATAATCCGACTCACAATCGTTATTTAATGTTTTTCGTAAAATTTCCGTACTTCGCTTACATTATAAGAGCCTATATTATTGAAATAAAGCTTAGTTTCAACTTAATTAGTCCAATGAACAACATTATTATTTGTGTCGGGGGAGATGGAAAAACAATCACAAAATAGGTAATTATTTGGTTCTTAGTTTGGGTTATATTGCGCGTATTTCGATTGACGCGGAACCTTCGTGCAAAGGTCAAAATGCTACCAAAACCAAACATGGGGATTGTCGTTCGTCAAAAGAAGGGAAATTTCAACTTTGATTGGAACAGAATTGAATGCATCTTTACATCATTTACCATCTCACCCTCCGTAAATAGTTGTTTCTTGTAAGTGTTATTTACATAATGTGTATTAAATATTTGTAAATATCACTCAAATAGATTTTTATGCCAATTCCACACTAACGTATCACTGACGGGACACACCGGAACTCGGTCATCCCCATTTTGACAATGCCGAGTAGCCTAAGCGAATGGGGGATGATAATGCAATGGATGGAAGGTAAGACGCCAGTTGAAAAGTGTCTAGTTATTTAAATTTAGTTTTTAAACCCGAGAAAAGAATGTTGTTCTGTAATGTATTAATTCGATACCAAAGCGATAGGTGCCTACCGAGAATACCTAAATTTCCATACGTGTAAAAATGTTATTTTAGAAAAGCGACCTCTGGCCCCAAAGTCAAGCTCAATCAATAAGTTATATAGTTTTATAAATACATAGAGACGGTAGAAGTATTTTTTAAATTGATGTCACTTTACATTCGCAGGAGATGTTTTCTATTCTTTATTGTTAAAATTAGCTGACGTACCCGGCGTTTGCTGTGGGTTATCCTTGGGAGATCTATTCGATCACGGACTTTTTTTAGGCCTTTTTAAGATATACAATTTCGTAGTTTATTATTTTTATTTATTTCACAAGGTTTAGTGAGCGTCAGCAATGTAAGCACCCAAAATTTTTTTTTACTACTTGATTACAAAACATCGACTTTTCTCTACTTCCTATAAATATAATATGCAAGTATGTATATATGAACCTTCCGGAAGGAATTTTCTAAACGATAGTGAAAACTCTATCAAAATCTGTAGCGTAGTTTAGAAGAACTAAGCGCACAGACAGACGCGTATAGCGACTTTGTGTTATACTATTTACAGATTTAAAAAAGCAGAATGCTAAGGCTTGAGAGAATACAACAAAAACCGGACCTTACTTCAATTTAGCCTACAATACGGATAATTGCCATCATTACAAATAACTCCTCAGTTAATGGTTTTAATAACCCCAGAATAATTGAGCCGGATATTAAAATTATTTTTAAATAGATGAGGTAACCTAGCGTTCAGCAAAAGCATGCTGTTTGGTTGCGTCCACTGGTTGAATACATTTTTAACATAACACATTCTGCCATTGACTGGGATTAGGACTAATACCAAGACTAGGACTGAGATTAAGTCTAAGAGTAAGACAAATAATATGCCTAAAACAATTGGACTAGGACTAATACTGAGACTATGAAAAGGACTAGGGATATGTTTTGGCGAGAATCAAGTCAAGACTAGGACTGGTACCCGTTTTACACGATACCTTTTTTCATCCAGTTTTTCATCTTTGTAGTTGGTACCGTGAGGGACGCTTGTTCTCATTGCCGATTTTCGTACAGTTTAAGATGGTGGACATTTTTTGACATCTGCCATCTCTCATTGTTTTATATTTCGTGAAAATGTTGCATGCTTTTTCAGTTTTATATTTAAAATATTAATAGAAATACTGCAATATCTATTTATTACTTAATGTGAATGTGTATTACTATTAGGTATTGTGAATTTCGCGTGTATTTTTGATGATTTGACATTTTGTTTCTGCCATCTGGCATTATTTTACGTAACTGCGGTACGTGAAAATATTGCTTGTTTATTCAGTTTTATATTTAAAATATTAATAAAAATACTAAAATGTATATTTATTACTGATTGTGAATGTGTATTATTATTAGATATTGTGAATTTAGCGTGTATGTTTAATGATTTGATATTTTGTTTTGGGGAAATAATACACAAGAAATTTACATACATACTGTTAATTCATAGAATAAAGAATATCTACGCGTGTTAAGTTAATATTGTAACATACTTTTTAATTAATGAATAAATACAGGGTTGTGACAGCTATTGATTTTTCATCTGCGTTCCTGTGTTTTGGTACTTTGACCTCATATATTATACGAATATCGTACCGATCAAGATCAGGATACGGTAATCAGGTAGGCAATTTCGCCAAAGCATAGATGTATACCTATAAAAATCATTTTTATTTATTTATTTCATTTAAACGCCCGTAGGGCTTTTACATACAATGCAATTATGTTTTTTAAATACAATAACAATAAATAGTTTACATAATATATGAGAATATACAGATTACATAAAATATAAGATTTAACAATGTATAGGTTAACAAAATATAGGTAACATGAAACAAGAGTTTACGAAACGTAGGTAACATGAAGTTTAAGTAAATGAAATAAAAATATATGATCTGCCGATATCCTCCAAATCAATTGAATAAAAAAGGATGAAATTGTTGTTCACATTAGCCTATAAACTATGTCACTTTAATTAACTATCTCTATTACGTAAGATTAGGATAAGAATCGACAAAAAGTCTAATAGAAAAACATTTAGTTGAGTATTATAATATTAAACCAAGTATCACAATATTAAGTTAAGTATTATAACATTAAACCAAGTATTATAATATTAAACTAAGTATTACAATATTAAGTCAAGTATCATAATATTAAAAAAAGTACTATAATATTAAGTTAAGTACCATAATATTAAACTAAGTATTATAATTTTTGCTGTTTGTTTTTGGGGTGTTATGCCGTGTTGCGCTAACTCCTTCTTTAGCCGACGTTTCGGACAGCGTTACAGTGTCCATCATCAGGGCAGATCCGGTAGATCCGAAGATATCTTACCTTTTCTTACAAGTATTATAATATTTATTTATTTAAACGTATTTTGTAGAGTAGTAGAAATAGTTCACATACTCCGTTTAATGTTTGCCATGTTCATATTTGACATACAGATTTAATAATAATGTGTTTATAGGCTGATAGACATTCAGTACCGTTAGTGTTCACGCAACATTTATTCCCTGCACTGTGTAGTCGGTTCATTACTGAATTTATTTCTGCTTTGGTACCTGCAATGTTACAATGGTAGGTACCTTCTGACGAACCGTTCTACTAGGCACATGAAAGTCGATCAACCTAAGGAGTTCAGGGGAGTCAAACATGTTATTAACAATTTTATAAAGAAAAAAGAGATCAGAACATATTCTTCTTTCTTTTAATGTGGCAAGGCCCATGACTTTCAACAGTGAGGTGTAGTTAATGTTTTCAATAGGAATACCTAATCTATAATTTATGTTACGTAAAAATTTATGTTGGATTCGCTCGATAGATTTTTCATGAATATTGTAAAATGGATTCCAAATGGTTGAGTTGAATTCTAAATGGCTTCTGACAATGGATGAATACAATATTTCTAAAGTTTTTAAATTTTTGAAATCTTTTGAAGTTCTTAATATGAAACCCAACATTTGCATCGCTTTAGTGGTTATATTGTTAATGTGGGAGATAAATGTTAATTTGGTGTCAAATATTATCCCCAGGTCTTTTATTTCGGGTACAGATACTAAGGCTTGATTGTTCATACAGTATGTGAAAATCAATGGGTTTTTCTTCCTATAAAATTTCATTACATAGAGGGTTAATTTATTTAGGATACATCAATCAGAAAAGCTAATGAGATTTGATTGTAATAATAAGCAGTCATTAATATTGTCAATAATTCGGTAAATTTTCATATCATCTGCGAACATCAAAATAAAGACACGTTTAAATACATTTGTAACGTCATTTATAAATATGTTGAAAAGAATGGTTCCTAGATGTGATCCCTGGGGCACGCCGCTTGTAGCTGTAAAAGTGTAGGACAGTTGACCTTTAATGCAGACAGTAAGCTCTCGATTAGACAGATAATTCTTAAACCAGGATAGTACGTTACCGGTTATGCCAATTTTCGCCAGTTTGCTAAGAATTTTATGGCAAACCTTATCAAACGCTTTGCTGAAATCAGTATATATAGAATCGACTTGTTGTCTATTAGCAAGTGCATTTGTTATATAATTTTCGTACAGGGATAGATTGGTTAAGGTTGATCTGTTTGAAACAAAACCATGTTGGCAAGTTGTAATGATGTATTTCACGCTGGGGTTTAACTCTAGAAGAATTAATTTTTCAAAAATCTTGGGTATTGATGATTGGATACAAATTGGACGATAATTTTCAATTGCAGATTTATCCCCGCATTTAAATATTGGAGTTAAGTAACTATGATAAAGTTTCAAAGACGAATGGGCAAACAAAAACATCGATTGGATAATGACCCAGCACGTGACACAGCTCGCAAATGACAGTAACAGATGCTTTCATGTTTGTGATCTTTGGTTGTGTTCAAGGTATTGCCATTTTTGATGATTTAGTACCGTCTCAACATAATATTTCTTCTCTAATGGCAACTATCTGTAAGAAATGGTAAGTTTGAAAATAATGATCGTGCAAAGCGAAAAAAATCGTACGGGTCCCACGTGGGGATCGGTTCGAAAAAAGTATCGTGTAAAGCAGGTATAAGACTAGGACTAGGACCAGGACTAGGATTATGACTAAGACCGAGATTACGACTAGAACTCAGACTAGAGACTAAAAACTCTAGCCCTATGGAAACTCTATTTTATTTATTTAATATTTGGGACATTTCTATGAAAGTAGGATTTATAAATTGGTATTGGTATACAAGGTCAGCTCTTCAAATGGTTGTGTAGCTATTTAGAAAACAGGAGCCAAAGAGCGCTTATCAACGACACTAAGGGACCCTGCTAATATTAAATTCGGTGTACCCCAAGGAAGTGCACTAGGACCACTTTTATTCAATATATATATAAATGATCTATGTAACAGTTCCTTTGCCGACCACATTATCACCTTTGCCGACGACACAGTTTTATTATTTGATGGCAAAAGCTGGAAAGTTGTTCACAATAAAGAAGAAGTAGGTTTAAACAAGGTCAAACAATGGCTAGACAATAATCTCCTCACTCTCAACCTACATAAAACCAAATTCATCCATTTCAGTGCAACACAAGCAGGAAAACCAAAAGAAATACACAACATCATTATACACCACTGTAACGACCGAACCACTTGTAATTGTATTATCTTAGAATGTGTAGATAGCATCAAATGCCTAGGAGTTATCATAGACAAATCTCTGAGATGGGGCGAACATATAGATGAAACTTCCACAAAGATCAGAAAACTTATTCGTCTATTCATGTCCGTTAGAAATATTCTTTGCGTAAAAGATCTTCATATGTCATACGGCATATATTCTGGTCTAGTAATGTGTAATTTTTATCACCTAAGAAATTCTAAAAATATAGTAGGTACTATAGGTTTCATATGTCTTATACTGATTTATAAATGTGGAAATTCTAACTATACAATTGTAAATGTTCTCCAAAATGCCCTGGAAAGAATCTCAGACTTGTGATGTCTGAAAGAAACCATTCATCTGTTCTGAATACAATTACTAATGTTATTCAAATTGACCCTGGTAATAAATTACATCTTTGCGATTCTTTCAAGGATAAAGAAACCATCCTGTCACTTCGAATGCAATCAACAATGTTCTCAAAATTTGTTTTGACAGCATCGCCATTCCATTGTAAGAATATTATGTACTAAATACACAATTTGGCTGTCCTAAAACGGGAATCCTTCCCAGTTGGACATACAAAGGTTGATAAACAAATAAATACATATTTTTTTTTTTTTACTGTGTTATATATGTTTGTGAGATATCCTGTGTCGAGACAGGCTAGTAAGTTTACAAATATATTATGTAAGTATTAATTTTCTTTATATTAAGAAAAAATTGTATACACAATTCAAATACGCGCGTATAAATAAATAAAAAAATACAAGTTTCCTGAAACGATGGAAACGCGAAATTGTAGTATTTTTGTGCAAAACGAGGACATTTGTCAATTTTGTGAGTACATCGAGCAACCCGTCAGGTTTTCCCTTAAGATTCTCTGGAAAATAAAAAAAATATTGATTTGAAAAAATAAATAACGCTTGTGACTCCTGCTAGGATCAAGAATCGCTTTAGCTGAATAACATAAAAATAACGCTTGGCACTCCAGCTAGGATCAAGAATCGCTTTAGCTGAATAACATAAAAATAACGCTTGGCACTCCAGCTAGGATCAAGAATCGCTTTAGCTGAATAACATAAAAATAACGCTTGGCACTCCAGCTAGGATCAAGAATCGCTTTAGCTAAATGACACTAGAAGCTGTGGATACTTTGGACTTCCGAAAACAAATTTGTCGGGAACCCAAAATAATCTTTATTGTAAAGGTTTCATACATAATGAACTACCGACGGATGTTAAAGAAGCTAAAAGCCTTGCAGCTTTTCGTGAGTTATACCTAAATGCTATAAAAATGTTTTAGATGTTCATAAAGGTTTATAATACTAGATATAAAAATGTTTTTTCATAACTAAATAAAATAAAACGATTAAATTAAGAAAAAAATAAACCCTTTATCAAAAACATTGGTGAACTATTCCGTTGAATCGAATGATGACTGCTGACATTGTTGACAGTTTGTCTACTTTAGTTGACATTTTTGAGGAATGGCCATCGTTTGAGTTGCAACAGGGCTGGACAGGACAGACACGTGTGGACGGAGTGCTTCGAACTGAAGGTGGTTACTTTTTAAAAACTTTTTCTTGTTTATCGTGCTTTTTAGTGTCGACAGTAATAATATGTCCACCAGATCAGCTGTTCGGACTTCGGACTTACCTCAAATCGGGTATTGTCAACCAAAGATTATATCTCTTATTTATTTTATATTTGAATATAATTAACGACTTTCGGCTTTCACATATGATACTTATAGTTAAAGAAATACGAGTAAATAATAAAACAAATTGAGATCCTGTTTAAGTAATACAATATTGGAAATAAAAAATATATATTACGTTATCTATCTTAAGTAACTGACTTAAGATAGATGAGGTACACGGAAAATACTTATAGGTAGGTGTAAAATAAGTAAAGCATATTGCTAAGATATGGATAAACCGGGACTCGAACCTGGTTATTAAATTGGCTAAGCTCAGATAAAATGGTAGAGCAGGCGACTCGTGTACAATCAGGGGTGGGCAGTTCTTTGATCAGCAGCTCGTCCATCGGTCAGGAGGTTGGAAAAGGACATCACAATAATAACACATAAGTAAAAGGCACAAGGTATATTAAATGTCTCGAGAAATACAGGTTAACATGGATCTCCCTACTAACTCTCTCTACTAATTTATGACGACCAGATAAAGCGTGGATTCTACATGAAATTTACGAGAATTGAACACAAGAAAAAGGGGAAGGTTGAAAGCTTACGAATCGTCTCGATGAGGTAAGGGGCATCATGTTGAGCCAGAGGTACCCGCGCTCACAGGCGGCGGGTCAGTTGAGGCGGTGAAGTGCACTCGGGATTTTACGCGGGAACGGGACTCCATTGAGTAAGCCCGAACCGTAATAATAAACATGATTGTAAGTTTGATGGCGAAATGCATCTAGTAGGAAACTGGCACGAGATCGCGTCTGTTTCTATTATTACGTAATTCCGCGCGCTCGAACATTGTGAGCGTTTGTGGTTCGCTCTGCGAGAAACACACTGTTGCAATGCCCGAGGTCCGCTCTCGACTGGCGGGGCTCGGCGGTGGCGGGCAGTGTTGAGCCGAGAACGCTCCCTGGGTGGTCTGTGCGATCACGCGGCGTTGTGTCGTTTTAACACGTACGCCACGATCGTTTGCATGGGGAAAGCGAGGCTAAATTATGCATCTTTTTTATAGGGTGACTTGTATTACGTAACACATTCCCCCTCCGCCAGTAAAAGGCGACGTGGTAATGAAGCTTTAGGCGCTAAAAATCCTCTTCACCTTGTCGTGAGGGAAGTAGAGAGAGAAGAAAAAAACAGTGTTGATTTACAAAAAAAACAAAGAAAAAAATACATGGTTATGCAATGGTGAAAAGACAACATACAAGGTTATGCAGTGATGACAAGAACAACATACAAGGTTATGCAGTGATGAAAAGACAACATACAAGGTTATGCAGTGATGAAAAAACAAACATACAAGGTAATGCAGTGATGAAAAGAACAACATACAAGGTTATGCAGTGATGAAAAGAACAAACATACAAGTTTATGCAGTGATGAAAAGACAACAACCTGACTCTAAAATTTCATTGGTCTGTAAGCTAAGTTTGAAGAGCGTAGTGTTTTCGTAGAGTACCAAGTAGACGTAATTTCACTGAAGTTATAAAGTTACATTTTCACTGTAACTTGACCCATTTGAGATTGCACTCAAGTATCACTAGGGCCATAGAAATTGAACTGTGCTTCTTGGTTGTGGTTGAGGGATGGTGATGCGGAGGGCCAGAAGTATCCGGGTTTTGTTGTTGTACCAGCGTGAATTCCATTATGCTGATGTGGTGGAGCAGTGGTTGTCAAGGTGAAATGAAGTTGGTATTAACATGGAGTAATACCAGTAAGTTGATTGATGGTTGTTGCGTGTAATGGCTATTATGTTGAGTTTGCGCATCGGCAAGTGGTTGGTTTGTACAAATGGCAAGTGGTTGATTTGTACGACAGCCAGTAGTTGATTTGCACAAACGGCAAGTGGTTGATTGCACAACGGCAAGTGGTTGATTGCACAACGGCAAGTGGTTGATTTGCACAAACGGCAAGTGGTTAATTTGCACAAACGGCAGGTGGTTGATTTGCACAAACGGCAGGTGGTTGATTGCACAAACGGCAGGTGGTTGATTGCAGGAACATAATTAACCTTGAGCTGGCATGCTCTGAGGTTGGTTCTTTTGAATGTGGTTTGAATGATGAGACAACTTGATTTGCAACTGCACGCACGACTCACACCTAATTTGGGTGCGGTCGGGTGTTTTTGGTACGCAGAGATTGGAGAGATGTGAGTGATGGAAGTGAAGGTGGCGAAGAAGAGAAGCTCAGCTTGCAGGTGATGAGGAGGGCTGCTGGTCTTCTTTTTAATCCAGGGACAGGTTATTATTAGAGCCAAAATTCTTGAAGTTTACCTGCCTAGTAGACCAATGATGCAAAACGTTTGGAGAGAAACAAATTGTGTTCAAGAGAAAAGAAAAAAAAGACAAAAAAAACGTCGTTGGTTAGAGAGAGTAGAGAGAGAGTAGAGAGAGAGTAGAGAGAGATCCAATATGCTGACTATACCATGAGTATCCCGAGATTGGGGAGACAAAAAACTATCACGACTGGCGTGAGGTTACCTATTTGATATACAAGGTATAGGTAGGTGGTTGTACAGTAGTAACACCAAGTTTCTGAAAGAAGTTGGCCTTCCATGGCCGGTGTTAGCGCTTGAGCGATAACAACTTACGACTTTCAAAATTACAAGAAATGTGTTGATTACCTAGGTATGGGGTGAAAAGGAGAGATTTGAAGCAAATTTCATGGATAAAGATTGTCTTATAGACAGACGATACGCTATGTGCGTAGGGTACACCTTCCAGATTCATGAAATTAACCTCAAGGATAATGAGGGAGAAAAAAAAATGGCGATGAGCGAGAAGGTCTGCTGGTGATGGAGCTGATTCTCCGTTCGATCTCTTTCAGAGAACGAAATGTGGTCAACCAGCAGATTTCCTAACTTTTACAAATGTACGAGTTTGATGGAGGGGAGAAGGATGGAGGATTGAGTAGCGAAAATTGATAGTGACTGAGCTAATTCCCAATTCGATCTCTATGTGAGGACGAAATATATCAACCAGCAAATTTCCTAACTCTTTACACAAACATACATGAATTTGATGAAAAGGTGAAGGAGAATACACAGTAATAACAATCTAATCTTTCACGTGTATTTGGTGAAAGATTAGGGGTCGTATTTAATCTTCTACAGTTTGTGAGAACATGACAGACCCTTGCTCAAGTTTCACAAACCTGGGAGTTTTTCTTATTCGTCTCCCAGACAACGAGTTAGGTGGTTTTGTGTCACTATCTCAATTAACTCCCACGACACGATACCTCATAACCAACAGTGAAGCTGATGGCTAGTCCATGGTCAATGGATAGTGGATGGTTCTTGGGTCCGCTGACAAGAAGTCCACAGGTATCAGTTAGCGTAAAAAATTGCTGAATGCACAGCTTCATGTTTGTTTGAAGAGAACAAAAAAAAATTCTCACTACAGTGAAGGACATTTCCCTCAGTGTCATGAGTAATACAAAAGGGTCCCAATTAAGGGCGACAAGTCAGGGTAAAATGATCTACGTCTGGTAGAACAAGTACATAGTGTCAACTTATTTAAAGAAGACAACAACAAGATATTGTATCGTTCGCACGAATCATGGTAAGTATTATAACGTCTCCACGTCTCATGTAGAACAAGTATATATTGTCAACTTATTTAAAGAAGACAACAACAAGATATTGTATCGTTCGCACGAATCATGGTAAGTATTATAACGTCTTCACGTCTCATGTAGAAATTGAACGAATTACGAAAGAACCCTAGTATTGAAAGGAAAGGTACAACATAGATATTTATAACCATTTAATGGAACAAATTATCTCTTTGGCCACAGTGTATGTAAGCCTGTAAAAAGTAATTATAACGAACTTCTCGTATCATGGTAGATATTATAACATTCTCATGTATAGTGTTAGATTTTATTACGATCCCTCGTCTCATGGTGGATATTGTAACATTCTCATGTATCATGAAAATAACATATCAACGTTCAATAATAAAAAAAGTACCATTTCAATACCGGAAAAAGATACATACACAATGTCAAAACAATCTTGTAGTGGCTATTGGTATTATCAAAAAATGACGATGGCATAACCTTTGGTTGGGTTTATGCGTTAAGTTGGCAATAATACAAGACATATGCCAACAAGGATGTCTTAAACAAGACACAAATATAGCAAAAGAGACTTATTTGGTTTTACTAACTCTTTGCTTACAAAATGTTGTGATGGCATAACCTTTGGTTGGGTTTATGCTTTAAGTTGGCAATAATACAAGACATATGCCAACAAGGATGTCTTAAACAAGACACACATATAGCAAAAGAGACCTAATCGGTTTTACTTACTCTTTGCTCACAAAAAAGGTTTGTAGTGGTTTATTTAAGACCTGATTGGGTTTTACTTACTTAAAATGACCAAACAAAAACAAGGAAACACACTTGGTGTTACCAAAATTGCCACAAACACGAATGTTGTGAACTTTATGTTACAAATTTGATACAGAAGGCACCTAGAGACACAGGATGACTTAATATGAGTGACCTGGCTCGGTGTATTTGACAAGGCAAATTAATGCTTATTTAAGTCAAAATATAGTACATAATATAACAAATTGGGGTCAGGAAGTTGAGATCTTAAGATTTTACAAACTCAATGTGACCGAAAGGTGTTATGTATGATACAATGTTATTGATGAGGAGGACAAATCGGTGTTTGTTCTCCTTTACAACAACCTTTTTCAGAATTGACGTGTCAATATCAAATTCTGAAAAAACAACAAATAGAGCAAATGGGAATGTTGAGCGCCATTCAATTTTTTAGAAAAAACTGAAAAAACTTTAAAACAAAGTTAATTGTAACTTTTTATTTGTTACACCTATGTAAACTTGAATCAAATGACGATACCAAACTGGAATTTACACACGCATTATGATTCAAGTTTCAGGGGTAGAATATTCACCTCAATTGGGTGTATGTTGCAAAGGGGCCATTGTTTTATGTACGATGGAACCCATTGGAACAAATGTGAAGAACAAATGTGAAAGAACAATGTGAAGAACAAAGTGAAAGAACAATGTGAAGAACAAAGAACAGAAAAAATATTTACAAAACAATGTTGTACGTGACTTTTTGTGGTATTTATGACAAAAAATAGTTATGTATTTAGTGTCGTAAGTGTCAGAATGGTAATGACTAACAAATTAATGTCCAGGGACGCGACTCCGGGAGCATCAATTGTTTGGGAAGCAGAAAAGTCTCTTGACTAGAATGATCAGTTCTAGAGAAGATACGTACAAAATATTAGTACAATTTATAACATTACACGGTGAGGTGTGACAAAGAAACAAAAATAACAAAGGGTTTATATAAAAGAGCATAATAGTACAAGTATGGGTGAGAAATGATTTAAAAAACCACAGTTGACACTTCTGTGTTTTAGAAAAAAAAGGTTACCTTGCAGAGGTCGAAAATGCGAGTTTTTATATGAAACTAACGCATTAAGACATGCTATTTGTCTGCACGAGGGCCAAGTCTCGTGGGACAAAGGTAGAGCCAAAAGTTTGTTAGTTATGTGAGTGTGACCTAGTGAAGGTGGTGTCTGTTGTGTCCACACTTCCTAGTTTGACAATATCTTTCACGTGATAGTTGCCGATGTGTTTCCCAGAGGCATCCGATAGGGTGTACACTACATCGGAGATTTTTCTCAGGACTTTTGCTTTAACAAAGCGAGGAGCTAGTTTTGCAGAGAAATACAGAGCACCTTGTGAGAGTGTGTTGTTGCGTCTCCAAACTATGTCGTTTTCCTTAAAGGTAACATGTTTCCCGCGTAAATTGTGTCTGTTTGTGACAGAGATTATACTGCCGGGTTGAAATTGCAGCCCTTTTATGTATTTCCTGTTGTAAAATGTTGCGTGTTTGATCAGGACGTTTTTGGTTTTGTTGAAAGGAGAAATATTCCTGTCTTTCAATTCCTTTTCTAAACTTTGCGTACTTCGAGAGCAGATGTTGGCTATTATGCCTAAGGTGTTGTTTCGAGGATTCATTTTGTGGCTAGTTGAGTTAGACATTGTGAAAAGAAAAAAGAATTGTCAGAGTGTTGTGGCTGAGTTGTTTTTCAAAAAAAAAAAAACCAGGGGTTTACTTGTGATGGTAGGTGAAGAATTTTGTGAAATTTTTGAAGTCCCAGTATGGAAAAAAAAATGGCCAGCGGTCTCCTTGTGTTTTTAATGGGAAGGTCCCTGAGATTGTGCGTTTTGAAAAATTTCTCGAAAAATTTCAAAGTCCTAGATGAGTGAAGGAAATTTTTTGAAAAATTTCCAAGTCTTTGATTTGAGAAAAAAAAAACGGCCAGGGGTCTCCTTGCAATTTTAGTGAAAAGTCCCTGAGATTGTGCGTTTTGAAAAAAATTTTCGAAAAATTTCAAAGTCCTAGATGAGTGAAGGAAATTTTTGAAAAATTTCCAAGTCTTTGATTTGAGAAAAAAAAAAAACGGCCAGGGGTTGTCCTGGGATTTTGATGGAAAAGTCCCTGAGGTATGCGTTTTGAAAAAAAAAAATTTCCAAAAAACAGATTTCCGAAAAAATTAAAATTTCCGAAAAAATTTCAAAGTCCTTGATTTTTGAAAAAAAAACGGCCAGGGGTTGTCCTGGGATTTTGATGGAAAAGTCCCTGAGGTGTGCGTTTTGAAAAAAAAAATTTCCAAAAAACAGATTTCCGAAAAAATTAAAATTTCCGAAAAAATTTCAAAGTCCTTGATTTTTTGAAAAAAATGGCCAGGGGTTACCCTGGGATTTTGATGGAAAAGTCCCTGAGATTGTGCGTTTTTGAAAAATTTCCGAAAAAACCAAATTTCCGAAAAAATTTTCAAAATTCCGAAAAATTTCCGAATACAGATTTCGAGGAAGTATTGTTTTTTCTTTCAACAATTAATGGAGGGTTGTTTGTGATTCGTGACCAATTGTCTGAATTTAGGCAGAACCAGCTTTTGGTTATTTACACGCAAGCATCCCTTTCCCTGGACACGACAGGCTCGAGGCGAAGAAGGGCCGAGAGTCGGGGATTTACGTCAATCGCGAATCTCAATTATATGTAAAGGGTAAGTCGGCTTTCAAGACTTTTCTTTCAAAAAGGATACTCTACCCACCTTTATTACATATAAAGCGAAATTATCAGATGACAGAAGGGCGTTAGTTTTCCTTGTCTATGAATTTTGCAGAACGATGCTGGCTTATGGCTCCACTAACAAGGAATTTATTTTGTATCATGTACAAGATTTGAAATTGTTGAATTGTAGTTTAATGTAGCTCGTTTCCTCTAATAGTTGTACTCGGAAAGTAAACCTTCATGGTTAAAGATCACTATGTGATGTTTGAGATGTCCGAAAAGAAGTGAATGTTGGTTGCGCACCTTGTGATAGAATACCGGTAATTAAATTTTGTCGAGTGACGATTCGTAGAACTTGTAATTTAACACAGAATAGTTTTAATGTGACACGGTTGTTTTAGATTTGACGCGATGGTTTGTAGAACAGCTATGATTTATTGGAAGAAAACATAGTTATTCAATTGTTAATACAAAGCAAGACATAAAACACAGTGAAAGAGTTCAAGATTATTTCCAATTTGACCTCCCGATGGACGATTAATAATCAGAGAAAAAACCACGTTTGCGCCAGTGCTAAGATATGGATAAACCGGGACTCGAACCTGGTTATTAAATTGGCTAAGCTCAGATAAAATGGTAGAGCAGGCGACTCGTGTACAATCAGGGGTGGGCAGTTCTTTGATCAGCAGCTCGTCCATCGGTCAGGAGGTTGGAAAAGGACATCACAATAATAACACATAAGTAAAAGGCACAAGGTATATTAAATGTCTCGAGAAATACAGGTTAACATGGATCTCCCTACTAACTCTCTCTACTAATTTATGACGACCAGATAAAGCGTGGATTCTACATGAAATTTACGAGAATTGAACACAAGAAAAGGGGGAAGGTTGAAAGCTTACGAATCGTCTCGATGAGGTAAGGGGCATCAGGTTGAGCCAGAGGTACCCGCGCTCACAGGCGGCGGGTCAGTTGAGGCGGTGAAGTGCACTCGGGATTTTTCACGGGAACGGGACTCCATTGAGTTAGCCCGAACCGTAATAATAAACATGATAGTAAGTTTGATGGCGAAATGCATCTAGTAGGAAACTGGCACGAGATCGCGTCTGTTTCTATTATTACGTAATTCCGCGCGCTCGAACATTGTGAGCGTTTGTGGTTCGCTCTGCGAGAAACACACTGTTGCCATGACCGAGGTCCGCTCTCGACTGGCGGGGCTCGGCGGTGGCGGGCAGTGTTGAGCCGAGAACGCTCCCTGGGTGGTCTGTGCCATCACGCGGCGGCTAGCTGCGTTTTGTCACGTACGCCACGATCGTTTGCATGGGGAAAGCGAGGCTAAATTATGCATCTTTTTTATAGGGTGACTTGTATTACGTAACAATATTTCAAGTTGAAAAGTTCTAAATGAGAATTGTGTAAATTATCGGAGGGTTCTTCGAAATCTTATGTAGACAGTCAACTTCATCTTGTTTTGAAGGTCAAGTGTGCAAAATTTCACCAAAACTGTAGATTTGTATAAAAAAATAAAGTCACGCCGTTATAGACACACTTCTTTTTATTATATAATTTTAACCCTTCAGATTTAAAATATTTTTGCCAACAAGTCCCAACGAAATGGTGAAATTTCATGGAACTTCGGAATGCTCCCAAGGTATCTAAAAGGTGCTACATATTGCTTATTTTTGAAGTTGTCGTTGAAAGAAATACCATTTTAGAAACTGGATAAAATTATATTTGCAATGTTTGTATTTGAAATAAACATTGATAGTTATAAAAAATATTTTTCAATATTAAACATGAAAATGTTAACAAAAAAAACTTACCGTGACATTTTCACTCGGAACGTCTATAATTTGGTAAGTTTTTAATATTTATAAAATATATTCCTTTTGTGTGGGTAATTAGTGAAAAAACTATAACTTCACTTTTACGCCATTTATACAATAAAAAAATAATATTTTACTTTCAACTGTCATTTAAAAAAATTTCACCAATTCGTAATGTACATTTTGACATTTTTTATTTATTTTATCCGTGTAATTATGTATAAATATTTGATATAAACTGAAAAGATTAATTATTTACCTTTCCAATGACGAACAAATGACATTTCTACGTATTATAGAGAAAAAAAGATAAAAATACTTTCATAATGTATGGACGCCCCGGTCATATCTGTCCTTCAGAGGCTCTAATGGAATATGGTGTTTGTGGCTAGTAATGACCTTCCGAGGCCTGAAGGGTTAACTCGCGGATTCCTCATTTGACCGTCGCGTATAAATTCACCGTAAAAATATTTATTTTAAATATTTTGTATCGTTTTGCGAGACGATGTATATAGAAATGTAAAACAATCCTAATAATAATAATATCGTTGATTGATTCGCAATGAACAATATCGGCCAATCATTATTATTGTTGGGCAAACACTATTATAATAATATCGGAACTCAGCAATATTATACAGAAAAATAGTAGGCACCTATCTACGTCAATAGATAAATAATCAGTTAATAAAAACAGCGAAGTAAACAAATAAGAACCCTTTAAAAGTTTTACATAAATTTTCCATTATTTTATTATAGTTTTTGTAATAACAATTGATGTATTGACTGTACGTAGGTATTTTATACTAGACGTACTAAATTATACACACACACATACACACACACACACACACACACACACACACACACAAGTTTAGTAATCATTCATCAAATGGGAACAATGAAGTGATTGATTTATTATTCCCGTGATATTTATTGTGAGCAATTACGAATTGATATTTTTTTATTGCGACTACTTTTTGTTTGTGTGTTGTTATTGTTTTTCAACAGAGCAACCCTTCACCAGTTTGCCGAACCAAGAAACTCCGGATAATAATCTCAGCATCCCACTTAGACCTATCCAACTCTCTTTCTATCCATCAAGCTATTAAACCCTTGTAAGGTTGTCAGATAGATTCCTCTCGAATCACAGCTATTTTATAGATGTTCAGGCTAGAACTTCGATTCTGGACTTCGATGTTTCCGGCTGTGAAATGTGTTAATATGTACCTTTCTTCTTGAGCCTCTATTGCTGAGGATCGTGACCCCCTCCCTGTAGCAAGAACCTTAGGCCTCGATTCTCGACGAAGTCATTCCACTCGAACAACGAGTGGTTCGACCCACTCGTTGTTCGAGTGGAACGTATTTTGACGTTTGGTGTATGTAAGTGTAATGTACCTTCGAAGAGACTCAAGAATAAGGATTGGAGAATCGATACCCCGATGAGCTAGTCCAGGGGTCGGCAGAAGGCATGCGGCTATTCGCACAGGCGTATGCGGCTCTTCATACGTCAACTCCAATTCCAGATGAAGCCGCCGAATGAACTTTGCAATGCCAAATAATGGATTAACTTCTAAGCTCCATTTTCACACATTCTAGCTCTTAAATTTGCTAACTCATTCTCGTAAAACGATAATTTAAAAGTTATATCTTGAGATCTTTGTTTTATCTCAGAAATTCTCCAACCACCCCCGGATTACATTGTCCTGCACCGCATGTCATGACAGACTTGTGAACAGTGATACTTGATTGTGTTCAGTCCGACGCATCGGTGATCTTGACCATGAATTTCTCTAGATTCGAGTACTCCCTTTGACGAGCGACGCGTCTAATGACAGTGTATTAGGATACCTGAGAGATTCCAAGCAGTTTCGGATGCCTAGCCCTTCCATAAAGGATAGATTAGTGCATCTGCCTCTCGATGGTATTCTGAATCCTGAGAATTCTTCTTCGGCACCTACCTAACTTAGGAAAATAATTTTCGTCGGGGCCTATGTCATCTTCAGGGATGCTGTGTGGAGGATCTTTTTAAGGAAAGGAAGTTCTGGAAAGGAAAAACTATGAGGGGTGGGTAAGAATCTGGGGATTAGTATGTCCAGGATGACGCTGCGGTGCAAGGCGACGGGTAGAGAGAGACCATTTGGAGTGGTCAAAGGGTCTCCCCAAATCAGCCTCTCTCGATCTGGTCCTCCACGCAGCTGGTCGACAGTCGACAGGTGCATTCTCCGCTAAGACCTGAACACACATTACCCAACGAACCCGGGCACCCCTGCTAAATCACCAAATGTAGAGAACCACTTGTGGCAAAGGTGTTGGTTATCCAATAAATGGTTCCCGGGGCTGCGGTACCCAAACCCGCCTCCCAAATAAAATTAAACTGGTTGCCATCACCACAACGAATGTTGAATAAACAGACATTGACCATTTTTCAAGTAACGTGTGATAACTCTTGGGGTCGTGGGAATATCAAAGGTATATGTTGCATAACTTCAAGACAAGATGCGTGGATGCGGATGTGGATGCGCCAGTCCTAGGAAGGGCGTGGTTTAGAAGGATGCCATTATGTGGAATCTGACGGGAGTGTGCCCAAAAAAACTTGTGCGTCAGAATATTAAAAAAATGAATACGTCAGGCAAGGCGCTTATAGTAAAAGCCCCTAGCGTTGCGACTAGCGATGTCAACTGGCCGAGAGCCAACTCAAACGTCAGAGTCTCGGAAATAATAAATGAACCTTTATTGCTAACGCACACTGGTGACTAAAAAATCACAAATACATACGTAAGTTGGATATGGATTTCATCACTTTGTAGCGAATGCTTGTGTGTTCGCGTCGGGAAAAATGCTGAACATTTTTAAATTCATTTAATTTCACTTTTGTTTTTCGGTAATGAATTGATGCAAATCAAGAATCAGAAATTAACCCACTTCTCGACATCCGATCGAGCTGAAACTCGGCAGAGAGACTCGTGGCAATGCATTTTCTATCAACTTGGTTGTTTTCACGTACACACACGGACATATAAGCCTTTCTCTGGAATCGACATTACAGAGGTTAAAATACGAAATAAATTTCGGTCATACCCGATCGGTATTTGGCAACTTTGGTAGAGTTGTCGACTCCAGTTCATGGTCAGGTGGCTTAAAAAAAATTAGTTTTAAAAGACATTTAAAATATTTTTGTTTTTTACGTGTTGATTTTTTAGGGCTCATATTCAGTGGCCAATAAAAAAATCTAGAGGAGAAAACTGTAACTTCACTTTCATCTCGTTTGTATAATAAAAAATAAGAAACAATGTTTAAAGTTAAACCGATTGTTACGATAGCAGGGCGAAATATGAATTATTCATTTTGGCTATTTTTAGGCATATATTGATGACATCCAGTATAAATATTTGAGGCAAACTGGAAAGAATTATTATTTCTCTTTCTAGCATCATAAAATTATGTATTTCTGCATGATACAAAAAAAGATAAAAATAATATTATAAAATATGGACTACCGGTCATATATGACCCTAAAACGCTGGAGGGGTTAAGACCATACTGTTACATTATGTGCCATATGGTACCATACCTTAACATACTAATTACATGGGTGCGTGATTTGTAATTGTATTTAATTTTCAAAATTAGAACTGATAAGTATTTCTGTGTATTAAGATGTGTATTTATTTAAGTTTTTGACACATTTAAGTTTAATAACATTCGAAAGTTAAATTTCCTTTTTTTAAATAGGTACTTTAGCTTCACAAATCCAACAATTATAATATCCCGTGATTTTTACGGGTCTGCGCTAGTGTTGTAATAAAGGAGCAAAAACTGTTTAAGGTAGGTACTAAAAATCATTACATAACTCATTTTAATATTCTTTCCAGAACTTTGTACTTTTACCTCACATCGCCTTGAAAAATCGTAAACAAACGAACAATTAAATGAATATGCACTTATTAAAAAGCATTTACTATAAACAACGGTTTAATGTGTATGTTAACTCGGCGGCCTAGATATTTTGTCGGCTACACCTTCCTTACGTTATAAAGGCAACAACAATGTATTGGCAAAACTTTGATGAAAAAAACACCCTAAAAGAGCAACCGCATCGGGTGGCAGGTTGTCGGGTGTCGGGGAGGGTGGTTATCTTAAGGTGACGCACTAGCCCGCGCCCGGTGTCAGGTCAGGTGGGTGACCGGTGCCCACCTGTCACCTTCACAGACCACGTGACAGGGCGGCCACCATCCCACCCTACAACACTGACCTCGATCAGCTCCCAACAGCCAATAGAGCCGCGTGCGTTTCATTGATTCCTTTACAAGTATACATAAGGGTTTACTGTATTTATTACAAATATAATAAACATAAATACAAAACCATTTCATGTGTAAATGAAATAAAACGGTAGTTCCTCCGATCTCCGAACGGCGTCCCTTCAGAACAAAATTAAATTAACTTAAATTAGACGCTCTAATCTTAATGTAAACTAGCTGATGTGTACCCGGCGTTGTTGGGGGTTGTCCTTAGGAGATAAGCATACACCATCGGGGACATTGCTGTTGGCCTTTTTAAGATATACAATTTCGTAGTACATTATTTGATGTACCTCAAAAGGTTAAGCCAGCGTTCGCAATGTAAGCGCCTGAAAATCTCTTTTTACGTCTTGATCACTTTCACTCCTGGACACACTGATCCCTAGATTCCTACCCAACCCTAATACCTTTTACCTTCCCAGAACTTCCTCTCCTTCATTTCTTTAAAAGAACTTCCACACAGCATCCCAAAAGAGGACGTAGGCCCTAAGGGAAATTATTATCCTTGAGGCTTCCTTTGTGGGGTTAATGTAAAAAAATTAGTATGTTCACCAAACGGTTTTTTTTATCAGTACTTTTTTTAAAGCTCTCAAACGACAAACCGCAAATCAATTTCATGCGGTTTTATATTTTGAGCTTTGTCTTTATCTAATAAATAATGACTATTAACCATAAACCATGTTTATTATTGAAGTGATTTGCCAAATATGAACTCTAGCGTTTTTTCCAATGTTTTAAAAAGTGTTATGGATTCTTTAGAAGTTTGTAGTTCGTGTTGCAAATGGCGTTGCGGCTGAAAACAATTGTGGTGACCTAGAGACATTCCTAACAGGAAACTTTTTGCAAATTTCATCAGCATTCTATTCGAAAACTTTTTTTTTGCTGGCTCAGAGGTATGTAGGTACTCAGGTTTGCTGATTTTTAATGTTATTGGATTCACTCGTAGATATGTTTTGTATTAAGGATTCAATATTTTTAGAAAAACAAATATACTAATAATGACCTCATTTGCTTCTTCAAAATTATAAATGGTATTATTGATTCACCTACTCTACTGCAACTCATTCCCTTCAATATCCCCTCGCAAAGACTCTGAAATAATGAACTGCTCTTCCTCAACCATCATTCGACAAATTATGGATATTATTCACCATTGTCCAGAATGTGTAGACTGGTCAACTCAAGTCAAAACCTTAACTTTTTTGGGATAAGTCTGAATGATTTTTGCCAGTCGCTAAACAAGTGACGGAATGTTTGTGTCCTGTGGTCCTGACCCACGGCGTATTCTTGACTTGATTCGACTTGTCACTTTATTTTCTTGTATTATATCTACCATATGTCTTTGCTTTCATGTACCTTTGTCTACTCCTGTATTTTTCTTTTTACTTCATTCGTGTTATTATTTTGTAATTTGGACGATGTCCGTTAATAAATAAATAAATAAATAAATATACTATCATTTTAATCAAAACTTACCCTTGTTTTATATCTTAATAATAATAATTATTATTGTTTATTTCAGCTGAACAGAACGGTGTCTGCCTATAAAAGCATTCATCTAAATAAATAAACCTGATATTAAGTTGAAAATAAGATTAAATAAAACATATTTAGCAGTGGCTTGAGGGAAATTCTCCATCTATGGTGTAGGGGTGCACCCTGCCACTGTGCGACGGCCTGGACAATACTGTTTGCTGATCTCCGATAGCACTGACTGGTCCCGGCAACTTTGTGGCTCATGCATCAAACCCATGCACCCTTCCCTCTGCAAACATGTGTGACGGCGCTGCATCGCCAAGGGAGGCCAAACAGCGCTCTGTATGCTATAGTGGAGTGTGTTCATGACGCCTTGTGTGTACCTTGTCCGTAGTGTAAAAGCTCATGCAGTTTGTTTGGAATAGTTGCTTCTTCACCGGATGACTGCACTTGTTGAATCTCCTGGCGAGCATTTTGGTTCACAAGCTCAGTACCCTTAATTGGCGTTCTATGTCATTTGTATCATTTGGGTCATCAGTAAAGACATGCCCCAGATATTTTATTTCACTGCAGATTTGCTCCGCCAAGACATATAGGCGTAATGACATCCGGACCAGTATTTGCTTTAAATATCAGCAGTGATGATTATTTAGCATTTTTCCTTAGCCCGTGACTATGAACGTATGCTTCGTATATGGCCAGAAGTTTCCTCGTTGCTCTTACCGATGGGGCTAGTATGACCATGTCGTCGAATAGTCATAGCTTGATTTATGTTTGTTTTCCAAGGTCAAGCTGATATTACAATCAAGATTTTGCTATAGAATCTTTTCCCAGAGTAATCAATAAGTAGGTACACTGTTTTTTTTCTTCTTCTTTCAACTAACTAACGATTATAAATAAATACTTACATTGCATTGTAAGTAATTCATGATTTAAAACATGTATGTTCTCTACAATCGAAAATCAAATAAACAATAAATATATTTATTTTAGTTTTGGAATGACTATTGAGTAATGAGTAAAATCTCAAATTGTAATATATTGTAATTGAAGGCAATGTTAGCGATTCCAATGGTAGCCAATAACGGTAACGAAGATAATGTTGTTAGTTCTTAGTCGAAGTATGATACAGTTAAATACGACCGAAGGGGATAGGGTCGAATTAGCTCAGTGGTAGAGCAAATCCTCGGTAAGACTGACTTCCTGAGTTCAATTCCTAGACGCGACCATAAAGATACATCAATGGATGCGACCAAATTGTTTAATGATTTTTCTGTTTCACATTTTCGTTTGAGCGTCGCTAATATTGTCTTTATTGGGATTAAATAAAAAAATAAATATCGATTGACGACACTAGCTTTTGTTTTGGCACATTTTATAAAATCTCAAATGAAAGTAGTTATTTTCTCCCTTATTGAATTGGCACTGAATTTTCCGGTATCATAATACTGTGAGAGGAAGTTAGCGTCGCCGTAACCAAGAATTCTTTCAATCAATCGTTTGTTTGTTTTTAAATTGATGAAATTAATTAAATTTTATGGAGCTTAGCTATTAAGTGTAGATAAAACGAATTCTGGTGCAAACCACTTTTATCCAAATATTCACCAATCTATAGTAAATTATTATTTGCGAGGGATTGAATTTTAATTTTAAAAATGTCGCAACTGGTTCAAACCACATTATAGATAAGTAATTCGCGTTATCGTGTCGCTGAATAAAACCTTTGACAGTTTATGTTATACCGGACTCTCTAGAGCATTGTTTCCCAAACTATGGGTCTCGACCCGGCACCGGGCCATGAAAGAAAAAATGCCGGGTCACGTACTTTCCGTCACGAACGACGATCTATGTCATTTTTCAATTTTTGTATTTCAAGTATCTGTATATTTCTATATGAACTATTTATTAGAGTCTAGTTGTACCCCGCATCGCATAACTGTAGATCAGTCTGTCTGGGCAGATTGAGAAAAAATAGCGTGTGTTGCTTTTACGTCCAACAGATGGCGCTGTTTTTTTTTATTTAAAGCATGACCGTCACGTCACGGGTGACATCTATATAATATAGGTATATAGAAACACACGCGTATTCGAATGCAACATTGTGACAAAATTTCCAAACTATCTGTAAAGAACTTAGGGAGGTTTAAGATTTTGAACAAACGAACATTTACATTTTCATTTTTATAGATAGTGTTGTGGAATCACAAATAGCTGCATTATGGTTAAGTGAATGGTTTCTCTCCCATGTTTTTTTTAAACATAATTTTTGAGAATATCAATAATTGCGTTCGGAACATAGGAGTGGTTTCTCCTCCGTGCATATCAATCGTTAATTTTGGCTTTTGTAATGTCAAATCTACATTTATAACATGGTTTCTTTTCAGAGTGCCTAAGAAATGAAATCTTTAAGATAAATCTATGAGAAAATTAAGATGGTTTATTTCAGGAGCTAACAAGTAGATACGTGATTCTTTCAAGATATTTTACTAACAACTTTTCGATACCGAATATGGGAATGCTTTCTTTCTCACCACCTGAAACAATTTTAGCATTAAAATATATTTTCGATGTTAAAACACTTAACTCCGAACTTAGGAATAATTTTTAAATGTACCTACCTAAAAAATGCATAAAAAAAGATTATGTATAATAAAATCAAAACTTTGTTTAGAAAGTGATATTTTCGAGCTAAGACAAACCTACAGCATTCAACGTTTAAAATGTATTCACACGCGTCCAAACAATTTCACAAAAATTCAAACCGTTGTAGCCAAAGACTAGCATTTGTGTATTTATTACAAAACAAGATTAGCACAAAGACATACTAATTTTATTGCCCCTAACATGTCCAATACACTCTTTACCTTTGAAGAGAAACAGATACAGATTTTTTTGTAAGTCTTAACAGTCATTATCCATAATGTAATATTTACTGCTGGACTTGTACTCAATTTTATAGAATTATTCATAGAACATTAAGGACGTTGATTCAAGTTCTGTGAACGTTTCACCACACCTGGATAATAGCAGAACTTCAATATGACTTTCATAAAACTTGAATATTAAACATTTAAATTTAATGAATTCCTCAATTTCTGTGAAACAACCAATCCTAAGGCGTATTGTTCTTTAATATAAAGGGTGTCAAGGGATGCACTTGACTTATCAATGAAATTTTGAAATCCGGTGCCATTTTTATGTTTTGTCAATTTAAAGTGGAGTGTAATTATATATTAATTCGAAATAACGAAAATATTATTAAGTATTTTAATTTTAATACCTTGTATTTTGGGATTGATGTAAAAAAAAATTCAATAAAAAATAAAACCTTCAGGATTTAAAACGAGGCACAAAATTAAAGAACTCTTTCTAAAATTATTGAGTAGGTCCCCCTTCCCCCGTCACCCTCCGAAAAAAAATACCCGGGCCACAAAAAGTTTGAGAAACACTGCTCTATTGCAAAAAATAATTATTTAAATTTTGATGAAGAACCTACTTCACAAGTGTCCCAACTAACCGGAGCCTGTGGGACTGTGGCACCACTATTTTAGGGAATGTTGTAAAGCTGATGAAGTGTGGAGGAGAAGGCGTGAGGAAGAGGAGTGTTTCAATTATTAAATTGTACAAAATGCTGACAAGTTTCGTGATAATACATTCGTAATTTACTGAAAGCTTATCAGGAAGCCTGTCAATTTATTCGTTAAAGGCAATCCCAGATTATAAATAATTTGAAGAGATTCTTAATAAATTTTTCAATACTCATTTTGCTTCGTGTATAAATGGTTGTTTATTATCCATACCTACTGCCTGTGCTAGTGCAGGCAATTGCACTGCAGACGATGATGGTCAGTTGTTGACTGTCTATAATGCTAATTTTGTATGACCGTTTTATCTTGCATACAAGGTTTTCCACACACGTCTCTCATTTATTAAGATTTGAGAGAAATATCCAGACGGAATGATCTTTGCTTAGTTATAGGATTAAAATTCCATTAGGTTCGATTGCATTTTCTAATAGAAATTTAATTTTTTGAATTTGTGAGTCCATCCAGCACATCATCATAATCAAATCAAATAAAAAGAAACCAAGGAAGAATGAAATTCACTCTTCACTTGACCGAAGAAACTAAATATAGAATAGTGTGTTCCCGGTGCCGACTAGCGAGAAGCAAATGCCAGCAAGCACATGGAGGAAAAGCCACGTGTTAAATTCTCCTTAGAAACAGAGTAAAGATTAAGACTAATTCGGACGGAAAATTAAAGGAAAAGTTAACCTTTATTTACACTAAGGCGCGTAGGAACAGCTAAAGCGGGTCATTTCATAAATATCTATTTGTGTTCCACGGCGTTCGTAAAACTATTTTCGTATTTCGTAAAATTCGACGCAGAGAATTTTTAATGTTACTGGCATAAACCACGTACGCGTTTTGTAAAAAGCTGGCTAAAACATAACATTTTCATTTGATCATTTTCGAAGAGTTTTATTGAGTATATTAGGTTAGGGCAGCGTTTCTCAGACGGTGGGTTGCGAACTGGCAAGTAAAATGCCAGATGTCTTAAAAATTATCTCAAAACGTCGATACAGCTAATATATATATAATTTGCCTGCATCCTAACTATTTCTCACAGACTAACAACTTGACGCATTCTCTCTTCCCTAGGATGAGATACGGAGTTAAATTAAAGTCGACATAATGTAGTTTTATATGTGGATTTCATGATACTACATGAAGTGAATGGTAGAAAAAGTCGGGAACGCCCGAGAAAAACACGAATCAAACAATTATTTGCGGTAACATGAGATGTATGTTATGAACGAAGAAAGAGTTGTAAGGAGAATTTATGACTTGGAAGTGAATGGTTAAAGATGTGGAGAGGACGCCCGAGGAAGACACTGTACGATAAAGTGAAACAAAAACTTATTACAATACAATAATATTATTTCAACCTTAAAAATGCACCCCGTTGTCACGTACGAATTTACAACCTCAATACTTTACCCCAAACTATTTAAAAGTCTCCGAGCAACGCCGGGTACACGTCAGCTGCTACTTAGCGTTTTCGTTTGGAAGCTTTAAACTACAAATAAATGAAAAGTGGCTAAATTTCAAATGTTGTTGGTGTCAAGCTTTTCAATACAGTTTTCCTTGAAAAAACTATTTAAAAACCGATTGGCAGTTGAACATCTTTTCAACTTTTTCCCAAATTTGCAATTTGTAATTAACTAACTAATGATCACGCAATTTCTCGCAGGGGTAGGCAGACAGGATAGACCGCCACACAGCTCTGTCGTGGAACTAAATCCTTGCTTCATTCAAATTCATGCATACTTTTTAATATTCGGACTCGTATTTTTAAATAAAATTTTTGTCATGAACCGACTCAAGTATTTGATTTATAACTCCTTTCACTGTCCAACCATTCCACATATCCAAAGAATCTAATGGACCATTTCTTAATTTTTTTTTCTAACGTAAGTATACATGCATTCTTTCCGGGTCACCAAATTTCTGATTAATAAATAACATAATTCTTTATAATATAATAATACAAGTAAACTATTTAAAATTCAAATTCGATTTATTTTTTTCCCACAGTCAAGTATTACAGACAAAATTCATTTTAGTCGGTCACGAAAGAGATGAAATGAAAATGAAAATAAAATTTAGTTCATGTTTGAGAAACTTTGGGTTCGGGGAACTCATTTTAGTTTCGATACAGGATGCGAAGACCAGAGACTTCACCAAGTAATCTAAAATATAGTTCTGATACCCGAATATATATATATATAAATTATCTACAGTTTTTTTTTATATTGGAATGTATATAAATATCGCATGGAACTATATAGTTTTTTTATTGAAACTTTTTAAAAATATTAACTCCATAAAGGATGCCAGGAGAAAAATATTTTCCCTCGGGGCCTATGTCATCTTTGTGGGTGCTATTTGGAGGGTCTTTTTAAGTAAAGGAAGGAGAGGAAATTCTAGGAAGGAAAAGGATACGACGGGGTGGGTAGAAATTTAGTATCATTTGGGGGTCAGTGTGTTCAGGATGGATCTTATGAATCCGTCCCTACTTGAAGAAGTCGAAGGGTCTCCCTCAACCGGCCTCTTCCGATCCGGCCTGACACGCAGCAGGTTGGCTTGACGCACCTGCCACCAAGACCTGGACAAACCTCACACCCATGAACCCAGGCACAAGTCTAAGTCACCATATGTAACACTTGGAGTGACCTATGGTTATCCTTTGAATAGATCCCAAGGAGGTGGTAACCATACACACCTCCCAAATTGAACCCAATCTAACCATATTTTGGAATGTAAAAACCCCATGGGCACGTATTTTGAAAGTATACAGTGTTAGAACGCAGAGACGCATACTAATCGCGTATACATTCAGATTTAAATTGCACGCCGCAGTTTTGGAAAGGGTTCCATGATAACTCAAAACAGTGACAATTCAACACACCTTTAAAAGGTGATTAGAAACGATGAAAAAAAAATAATTTAAACCTAACCTAACCTAACCTAACTTAACCTAACCTACTTAACCCAGTTAATAAAGTTTTTGTTTCATCACTTTCCATGACTTTATATAACTCTTTAAAGATGTGATGAATTATCATTTTGATGATTTATCCGGTCACAGTTGGAAAGTATATTATTTTAATTATTTATATTTTTCATTTATTGTAATTATTTACTTTAACCATTTATTTTAATTATTTATTTTAGTTATTTATTTTAATTATTTGTTTTAAGAGGAAGCTACAAGCCAAAATTTTGGATATTCTTGGTATGCCTTATGTTGTAGGTAATAGGCATTAAAATCGCTTGACAAACGGAGTCTAGAAACGTTAGATTTCAAGCACAAAACTGGTTTTTATTTATTTTGTAAATAATTTTTTAAGAAAGCAAAAAATTTAATCAAGTGAAACTGTCACAGATAATCTAAGCTATTATATTGTATTTTTTAGATGTTGTTTCCTTTACGCGTTCATATATTTCTATCGAAAAAATATTTTTTTTAGTAGTTTACATTTATATTATTTATTGAGTAATTTATTTTTTTATTTGTATTCCACTCAAGCGAAACGATAGGAAAACCTTCAATTTATCTTAAGCATATTTTTTGGTATTCATAATGTACCCCAATTCGTTATAAAGATTAATCAAAATAGTGATTTAGCACTAAGCTTCGCCTTAAATATTTTTTAAAATTATTTATTTGACCCCCATAGGGCTTTTACAAATATAATACACGTCGAAAATTTACAAAACATCATACAGAAATGTCAATCATTACAATAAATACTTGTCATCTTACAAACATAATACATGTCAAAAATTTACAAACATCATACAGAAATAACATATAATACATATCAGTACAATAAATACTTTTAAGATAATACAGACACATGTCAGCTATATTTTGCAAACACAATACAGAAACATATCAGTTACATAAACAACTAATTATTTTTACTTTGATGTAGGGTGGAGAGGTTTTAAATATATCGAAAAGGTCTGTAATAGTATTGGCAATTGGTTGAAATCGCGCTAGTGGTATAGCGCTAGTATACCACCAGTTATAACTTATAACCAACTTTTTTTTAATAATTAAAATTTTTGTTTTATTTTATTTTTTTTGCTAAGTAGGCTAGGTACAGATTAGATGTTAATTTGTAAATAAACTTTTTTGTCACAATGATTCACTTGTTAAGGCCGAAGAGATTGTATAATAGGTGATAAAAAAACCCAACCTAAAAACCTAAGAACCTATTTAATATTAACATATACAGTGGTAAATGCAGAGTGAAGAGTATAAATTTCTGAAACGATACAGCGTTAATTTACTATGGGTGCGTTTTGGCCTAGTAAACTTTAAAAATAAGCCCATCAATGTTTTGTAAAGTTTAACGTACGTTATAATCTACCCTTCATAGACGGTGCTAATATAATTATTTTATGAAACTCTTTGCAAGTTATGCTTTAATATATTAAAGTGAATTATTTATTTGCGTCTGTACATACGCAATATGAATATGAATAAATAGTTTTGTTCAACATAAAACTCAATTCTTTCAAGAAAGGCATACAAATACAATATTGGATTGAATCACCTATAAAACCATCTCAAGCAACATTTCGAACCTTTACCAGTACAGGGCGATGATGGGAGTTTCTTCAAACATGGATCTAAATTATACAATAATTATTGAATTAATTTTGTAAGCATTATTCTTCATTTCAGATCAGATATGTATTCTTGTATTCTGGATACGTTTATTGGCTACGAGTATTTTTCCAAACGAATATGTGTGTATTTATTTCGGGATCAGTCAATTTATGTTCAGCGCACGGTCACACGCGGTTCACGCTCCTTGGTGATGGTGAACTGGTGAACGCTGTTTCAACGGCCAATTTAATATAAAACAGGAATAATCAAAAATATCCATCGGCTTACAACATCGCCTGCCGTAGTTCATTTATTGCTCGTTGGAGGGAAGAGGGGTAAATTTCATAACCGGGCTATAAAACATTTTACAAAAGTTGGATATCATCAATTTGGTGACTATCCTTTTTAACTCTGGTTCAATAAACTCTGTAAATCGGATTTGTTTTCAATTTTAGTCTCATTTTCAAAATTGGAACTGATTTTGATGTGTGAAAAATTCAGACAAGTGACAAGTAGGTACCTACCTAATTTATTTTCTCAAAATTGGTTTTATTATTATTTTCGGTTTTTTTCGTGATATTTCACAGGTCTGCGCTGGTAAAAATGTCCTAATAAATTAATTAAAATATCTGAATTTCACCCAAATGAGCGCCTTCAATAAAATTTTTAGTCGAATTGCAATTTTTAATTATTTAAATAGAAACTTTAAAAAAATAGAATTGTGGGCTATATTTAAATAAAAATATTTTACGTTAGCCACAATATTATCTGAACGTTGGTAATAATCCCGGCCAACACAGCTATCATTAAAGTGTGCAAAATTTCATCAATCTCAGAAAAAAGCTCTAGATTTGTTTAAAAATGAAATCCACGTCCTCAGCCCGGTGATGAACCATCGCGATTCTCCAACACTCCAAGAAAATGTGAAGTGATGATTAAATAGAACAATGTCCAAATTGACTATGTAATTATTTTCAATATTTCACAAAGACCGTTAATTCTAACATGGGTTTGAATCCGCGTCTTCTAGAACCAGGGTCTATGATCTTACTTCTTAGCCACGGGATCGGTCATAACTCGGTTAATATTTTCTTCATACTAAGCCCGTCGTCACGCTGACTCTGTAACAGTAACGAAACGACAAAAACCGGGGACCCTGCGCAGAAAAGTCTCATAATGGCTGCGCCGCAAAACCTTAGTGATCTTCACATTTCTGTGCAGGGTCTTCGATTCTTGCCGATTCCTTACTTAGAGAGATTTTTTGCTGATGAATACAATATTGTTTTGTATGAATAATATTTTCTTGAACAACTTACAAAAACACTTAAAAAAAGAAAGTCGTATCATCGTGTTCATTTTACAATAATCTGCTTTTTAACATAATATTATTATAGTTGAAATAACCTACGTCACACAACCACAGTAAACAAAGCTTCATTATTTATATTATTATACCAACCCATTAATTTATTTGACATTTGAGAAATTATATTATCATATTGTGTAGTTTTATGACGTCAACGACCAGATAACCTTCCCTTGTATTTGTTGTATCTTTTTTTGTATTTTGTTAGTGCAGCCCTCGGTTCATTATTAGAATTGACAAAATTATTATGCTCTGCATTACCTCAGTTCCGATTTTAAGGATTTTTTTTCAGTTTCCCGCAGATGTTGGCTTTTCAATCGGAAACATAAGGATTCCTTCCAGATGATTACGTGTGAATCTAAATTACAAGGATTGTCTAAGATGATTATCCTTTTGAAGCAGAAAAGTAAGTTTCCCTCAAATGTTTACTTTTTAATGTGAAAAAAATCCGTTAAGTAAGATTTCACTCAGATACTTACTTTTGAATGTGAAACGAATCCCTCAGATGGTCACGTTTGAATCCGTTAAGTAAGATTTCACTCAGATGCTTACTTTTGAATGTGAAACGAATCCCTCAGATGGTCACGTTTGAATCCGTTAAGTAAGATTTCACTCAGATGCTTACTTTTGAATGTGAAACGAATCCCTCAGATGGTCACGTTTGAATCCGTTAAGTAAGATTTCACTCAGATGCTTACTTTTGAATGTGAAACGAATCCCTCAGATGGTCACGTTTGAATCCGTTAAGTAAGATTTCACTCAGATGCTTACTTTTGAATGTGAAACGAATCCCTCAGATGGTCACGGTAAGATTTCACTCAGATGCTTACTTTTGAATGTGAAATACGAGGATTGCCTCAGATGGTTACGATTGAATCTGAAAATGTTATAAGTAAGTATAGTATGATAACACGAGTACCCTTCGTTCTCGTAAATAACAAGAGTTGTATTGTTAGTATTAACAGAAGTTATTTTTAATATTGGTGAGCATATTTTTAATATAATTACTGCGGAAACAATTTGCAAATGCATTCAGATGGGAGAAGGATGGGACCGTCGATGGTTGGGACGGTAAAATTGTCAATTGTCTGTCATGTGACATTGGGAATATCGATCCAGCTTCGATGTACACTGTTGTATGTTGTTAATGATGTTTTTCTACGGGTAACTTATACAAAGTTGCTTTCCTGTAAAATAATAATATAGCGCGCCCGCATCGTACACCCATTTCCCCTTCATATAAAATCCGCGAGAGTGTGTTTAGCCAGTTTAGCGGGAGTCATGCGGAACTGTGGAGTGGAGTGTAGAGCGATGGCACCATATCAACCTTGGAAAGTATTATTTATTCTGTCTCGGTTAGGCTGGACTGCGTAGGAACTGAATTTGGCAGTGTGGAAAACAAAACTCACGCAGGTCCGGCGCGGAAAACTTCAGTGGCAATGCGGAACATTGATGAGGTCAAACTGACTAAACCTACAATCACTAAGCAAAGTGGGTAAGCCTTAAACATCGATGGAGTGGAATTGACGAAACCTACCCTTTCTACGCAGCAACGGTAACATGGCAATTCAGGACAGTGGAAATTCAACAATTTTGAAAAGTATTACCGCCTAGAACATAGATGAAGTAGAATTGTCCTAAAATAACCTAACCACGCAACAAAGCGGGAAGGCTCAAAACATTGATGAAGTAGAATTGATCTAATCTAATCTAACCACGCAGCAAAGGAGATAAGCCTGGAACATTGATGAAGTAGAATTGTCCTGACCCAACATAACGACGCGAAAAATCGGCTAACCCTGTTTAGGTGCAAAACAAATATGACCACGTTTATCTTTCTTATTTTTTTCGGAGTTGAGATAAAATAGTTTTTCAATAAGATAATAATATTTTTACCTTTCAAAAGTGTCTGACTTTAAATGGGTAAAATAATATTTTCCTTTATCGACCAGTCTGGTATAAAAGCGTCGAGTAAAATATAACAATAAATGGTTTTCCTGGATCTGAGCTAAAGCTACGTACCCACGCTCGTTCATGCTCGATGGTTTTGCCCTCATTCGAACATGTCTTAACGCGTGTACTCACTCGCTCGATGTTTTTTGTTCGGTTTCGGCTCGAAGTGAAAGATATTCAAGGGCCGTAACTCTTCCTCGATGTTACGGCCCTGACAGAAATGACAATGGGGGCACCATTTATTGAATAACCAACAGCTCCGCCACAGGTAACCCCAAGTGGTTCGCAAAATTTGGTGACTTAGAAGGGGTGCCCGAAAAAAAGGCACAAATACTCATTATGCATATTATTTAAATATGCAGATACATATAATCCGATACATGCATATTAATCACTGGGAGTGTTTACACGTTACCTGCAAATGCACACCGTATGTATGAATATTACTGGTAAAGTATACGAGTGTAGAGACTAATAGTCTGGGCCGTCCGTCCCTGTCGAGTGCTGATATACTCGTAAACAGAAACAGATAAGACTATACAGTGAACGCAAGGTGGTTTTGGTGAACTGTGTAAGTGTAGGTAGTAGGCAGTTTGCACTTTATTTATTCGTAATATGCGATACCTATAGCTTTATAGCAGCTATGGACACTGATTCCGTCTGGTGTTTGGTGATAAATGCGTAAGTACTGGTATCGTGTATCGTCGCCTGTTTCAGTTCCTATAAGAAAGTGACCTTTGACATTGCTAATAGAAACAGGTTAATTCTGGTCAATTCACTATTTTGCTCGGCTCGGTTTCCAGTGGCCACGGAGAAAAATGAGTACGGATTTTTTTATCAAGATACTGTTAAAAATGTGACTGTATTATCATTTCCTATTATAATATTAGTAATTCAGAATATATCTGAACACGTGTTCACGCAGGTGCCAAATAAATACAACGTTTTCCGACTTCCTTATAACATATTCGTGCTTTACTGATAGTTTGTTATGAATTTTGTCAAATCATTCGTTATAGGCCTACAGTTCTGTTTTTCACAGGAAAACGATTAATTTGACTAGATTTTAAAAAAAAATTGAACAACATTTAATAATAATCAGTAAGTTTTTCCGTGCACACACACATGATGACTGAGTTAATATATTACTACGAGTTCGGTTATAATTGCGAGTATCTGCATATTATATTATTAAATATAGGGCCGGTATTTCAGTTGCTTTTTATGCTCGGCTTGAGAGATATTTACATTCGTCAAGTTAAGCCTGGTAATCTATTACTAAAAAAACTGATATACTAAGCCATAATATAGGTTTGTTTATAGATTATTATAAATGTGGCGCCAAAATCTCCTGCTACACCAGTCCTTTAAAACCATCTGGATAAGGTTCGTGGAGCTGAACAAACAAGATCATAACACCCTACTTTCGTCGGAGATCCTTTGCCCTTCATTCAGTCGGCAGTCATGTATGGACTTCCAATATCAATGTTCTTTGGATAAATTTTTTGACATCAGTGGATAAAATACACGATCATTCGTAATTCATAACAACGATGTGCAACAAGGAAACATGTTCTTCTTTTGAAATATGTAATAGTATTTCGACCATTCTTCTGATCATAATAATTAAACATGGATTTGAATTCAAAACGAAAGCATAACTTAAACTGTGAACCTTAAAAATGGTTTGCCGGATATTTTGTATTTGATGCACCTGTTTAGCATTACGCATGTTCAATCAACACCGGTTTAGTAATAAACGGGTTAATACATTGGGTAAACAAAGGCATACAAAACATTTATCGATTTATTGTAAAATGTTTTGACCTTTCCACACCAAATTACGCATTACGCCTATTATTATCAAATATTTAGTTAGGTACATAATATCTTATGTTGTGGGTAAAATATGTGCGTTGAATTTTATTTGGAGTATTTCAACTTATCGGTACGTTTACTTCGATCCGGAATTATTAAAATACTTCCTACTAAGAATTACTTACCAGAAGAAAACTGCTGTAGGCGTGAGTATTCAGAATTTCTTTAATGGATTCCACAAAAAAACGTTATTTGAAGAAGGTTAGAAGATTGGAAGACTAGAAAAATCACAATAAGGAACTTGAGTGAAAAATGTTATTACTTAAAACATTTAATATCCATATACATTCATATTCGATCAATAAACGCTGATGAATATAATTCCGTTTTTTTTACGTACGTAGAATTGGTTCCATGATAACTCAACACAGTGATTATTCAACACATATTTAAAAAGTGATATAAAGTCATTAAAAACGATGAAATTTTTTTTTTTAACCTAACCTTACCTAACCTAACCTAACCTAGCCTACTTAACCCAGTTAAAAAAGTTTTTGTTTCATCACTTTCCACGACTTTTTAAAGATGTGATGAATTATCATTTTGATGATTTATCCGGTCACCCGTTGAATTAATCAATCGTCATTTAAAAACGATTAAAATCGTAAGACACTTAGACGCTTGATTGGTCGGCGGGTTCTAACCGAACTTACACTACTACCTCAAGGGTCAGGCGAAAAATTAACCGGCATCGTGCATTAGAATGCGGATAATTTTGTTCCAAGATGCGCTGCGCAGACTCGCCCGCGGGTGACCACTGCGGTATACAAATTATTTTAAAAGATATAGTTTTTTTGGAAATCTTGCTCGTAAAATAGGATATCATACCGACCAAAATGTTAATTGGGAATGACCTTACTGTTAACCGACAAAACCGAGGTACGTGTGACGTCACGCGAACCCCGCAAGATTTCTATCGTTCTGGCTGGCTTTGAAAAATGCAAACTTTGAAAATTATTATTGCTGTAAAAAATATATTCAAGTAGATCAACAAAATCAATTCTTTAAAAAATGCATGCAGATACAATATTGGATTGAAACACAATGGTGTATTTTTATGACTTTCTTGAAAGAATTAAGTTTTTATACGGACAAAACTATATAAAGAACGACATAAACGCCATCTATAAACGCGTAGATCATAACGCATATGATGACAATAATCTACTAGCAATCGATATTTTCAAAATTTATCTAAAAAACTCCAACTTCAAAATGGTTTTACTCGAAAACGAAAGCTCTAATCAAAAAAGTTAACTACAAGATCGACTCCAAATGTGCTACGAGTTTACGGACATCGTGGACACGTGTATTTATGCTTTTTTGTAATTATGTTTTTTTCTTACCATTTGTAAAAAAGCTTTTTATTAGCTTTTTAAGCTGTGAATATCATTAAAGGTATGTAACATATTTTTTATTGTTGCAAACGGCGTTTAGACTCATCATCCTTCCTCTTCCCCATCTCCTTCCTCTCCAAAAAAATAGAGTATTTATAGCCATGTTTTTTATAGTCTTTGTGTATTTAAGAAATAAAGTGATAAAAAACATTAAAAAAATAACATAGAAAGAAAAAAATATGTCTCAATTAAGCGTGTAATTTTTCAATTTATTCCGCGAAAATAAAAAATAAATTTGTATTTTTTTTATCCAAATTTTATAGTATTAATAATTTCATAAACAAAATAAAAACTAATTACATTAACGAAAACAATATGTTATCTTGCGAAAAGATGCATTTGTGGAATAACTTTCCCTCCCCCCTCTCTGAGGTCAGATCCGGCGGAGAGGAAAGAGATGAGGGAGAGGAAGGTGTAAACAAAAAAGAAAGAGAAAGCATTTTAGAGAAGGGGTGGGGGGGTCAGAGACAGGTAGGTAGTGGGGTAAGGGAAGGGTGGAATTGCGATCAGTCATCAGAAATTCCTGGAGAAAAACCTTTAAGGAAAATTTTATCTGAAGTTGTTATGTTTAATTTGGAGAACTCCTCCAAGAAAGAGAAAAAAGAGAGAGAAGTTCTTCAAATATTTTTTTATTTTTATTATTGCAAGGGAGAAGGGAAAAAAATATAAAAGTGATAAAAAATAAAACGAATAATTTGTTACATTACTTTTATTTCGTAAAGTTAGAATCGTAAAATAAAATAATAAATAATTAATGAGCATGTATAAACGTTATTTTTGAAGAATAATAACGTTGTTATTGTAAACTTCATTTTAGCATGCTCTAATAATCCAATGAGTCAGCGCTCGGCCGGTCACTAATTTACAATTTCGAGCACTGAACTGGGCTTTGAGTTGAACCAAGCCGAACACTTGGCTAGCACTGAAAACTGAGCACTGATCACTCAATCCAAAAGATAAGGATGGGTGTTAGTTGTTAATAGTTAGGAGAGTGGTCAAACGTAAAGTCCCTCTTTTCCGTGTTGGTGAATAGAACACTAAAAAAGGACGGGTTGTTTTAAAGAATTTGAACAATGCTTAAAATGTCAAAGTGAATATCAAGTTCTGTGAAAGTTCTATTAAAGTTTTGTTATTATTTTAATTCTATGAAGCAACTGGCCTATACTCTTGAAACTTAATATTGAAATTTTATGAAATATTCAAATTCTGTGAAACAACTCTTCGCGTCGTAAGGATGTGTTGATTCACACAATTTGAACAATTCATCACATTTTAAAGTTAATATTCAAATTCTCTGAAAGTTCTCGTATTATCCAATAGCTGTGAAACAACAGGCCCATTATGAAATAATAACAGAACCCGAATAGAAATTTCACAGATTTTTAACTTTGAAATTGAATGAACTGTTTAAATTGTGTGTAATAACCTTTCCTAACTGTTATAGTTCACCAAAAGGAGCAAGCTCTCATTCTCAGGATAATATATGCGTGGGCCTTGGGAATTCACTTGTGGTTTTCATTACAGGATGGAAATGATAGCCGTTTGTCGTCATTGTCACTAAGAGTTTCAAGACACCGCGCCGTGCATAGGTAGAATTAAAAAAATGATAAAAACGAAAAAATATTTTTTAATTTGAATACTTGAGACCTGTTCTTGAATGCTTAATTAGATTCTACGACCTTGATAGTATAGTGCTCATTACTTGGGTGTTGCATAGAACAATATCCCATAACCCATAATGCAGCTACTAATTTCATGTAGGCACACAGGAGAACCTGAGGAAAATATTTCACTCAGGGCCTATGTCATCCTTGGGGATGCCGTGTGATGCGTTTCAGGCCCCCACATAAATTTGTCCTCATGATGGACACTCTAAGGCTGTCACAAGAACCAGAACTAAAAGTAACACGTTTCAACATCCTATCAAACAAAAAATGGGACTACCACCAATTGAGCGTTTTTTGGCACTTTATGGCAAGATTGCAAAAACGTTTTGAGCGATTGGTTGTCGTAATGTGACAAATTTGTAGAACCTAAAAAAAATATATATATATAACCTAATAAAAAGGCCAAATCTAGGTGGATTCATTGGCTTTAAACAGTTTCATATGTTTCCGTATGTATAACTAACTGTACCCCGCCACGCGTTGCTATAGCTCAGTCTGTCTATGCAGATAGAGAAACAATAGCGTGTGTTGCTTTCCCGTCCAACAGATGGCGCATTTAAAAAAACACGTTTTTATCTGTCACTGAATCCATATAAAAACACGGGAATGCAACGTTGTGTCTAAATTTCAAAGCAATCGGTGAAGAACTTTCGGAGATTTAAGATTGTGTAAAAACGAACATTAAGGTTTTTTTATTTATACAGACTATCTGTACCCCGCCACGCGTTGCTGTGGCTCAATCTCTCTCTGCAGATAGAGAAACAATAGCGCGTGTAGCTTTTATGTCCAACAGATGGAACTGTTTTTTTTTTTTTAAAACAACCTTTCACAGGTGACTGTATGATTTTTACCTGTCACAGGTGACATAAATCTATATACTATAGGTATATAAAAACACACGCGTATTTGAATGCAAAGTTGTGTTAAAATTTCTAAAAAATCGGTGGACAACTTTCGGAGATTTAAGATTTGATACAAACGAACATTAACATTTTTATTTATAGGATATGGATAGATATATAAAGACACACACGTATTTGAATGCAAAGTTGTGTCAAAATTTCAAAGCAAGAACTTTCAAGATTCTAGATTTTGAACAAACGAACATTTACATTTTTACTAATATATTTTTTGGTAAACAACCAATCACAAATCGACCATAAATATCTCAATTCTAGAGACAAGGAAAGTGACCTTTTTTGAGTTTTTTGTGAGTTCATTGCCCTTCAGTTATTTTGTTACCTGCTAACGCATTTGAAGATAAGAAGTAGATTGTAGGTAACCCAAGGCCTGACTTAATAATTATGTAACTTTTGATTTTGAATGTTGTAACATAACAGAAAATATACATTTCGGATTCTTGTATTTATGATATTTTTTGTAGACTGAAAGATTAATAATTTATTGATTGCTGATAAGAAAAGTTCCTCGTAATTGATTTCATTCTTGTAAGTGAAAAATTTTTGCGTCATCCAACACGGAGAAAAGAAATTGGTATAAAATATTGATAATTTATTAAGAATCTCTTTAAATTGTTCGTAATCCGTTTAAAACGGGATTGCAGACCTTTAACGAATAGAATTGATAGGTTTCCTAATTAACTTTCTCTATAACAGGAATGTGGAACAAGTGTTTCGTCGTTGTATATAATCAGGACAAATGCAGGTACGTGAACACGTGTTCCGATGTATTATGAATGTACTAAAAGTTTAATAAAAAATAGTCTGCATTCCCGTTTTTTAACAGGATTTTAATAAATAAGCAATACTCTATTTTCTCTGTGCAAGTTAGGTTGTAATTTGATCTTTCTAAGGCTTTTGTCTTTTTGTCTCAAAAGCTGAAGTGCCACGTGAATCGCAACCCGCTGCGTACGATGCGTACGAGGACTATCGGTCTAGCTCGTCAGCGCTACGTCGTCCGTCGACCGACGGTACGCTCGGCATTATTCCAGCCTAAGGATTTACTCATTCGTAATATAGGTTGAAATATAATATTATAGATTTAATAAATGTACGCACAACTTTTTAGAGTTATTGGGGTCAGTCCTGTAAAAATCCAATAGACGCCTAGGTAGGTGATCACTGTAATAAATAATATTCGGAAGATTTATATTTTTGTGCAGCGCCTTTTTTTATGAAAAATCTCAAGGGTATTATCATCGCCGACTGCTCATTTGACATTGCGCACGCGTAGGACCGGCCTTCTGCTAATAAAGCCACTAGTTTCTCAAACACACCAGCTCTAGTTGTTCTACTGCCTGACGGACCCTTTTGAGTACTGATGAAGGCATGGTGTTCAAAACTAGATGGCTTTGAACTCGAATAAAGTTGTTTATACAAAGCAAGGTGATAAATAAAATTTAAAAAATTAAGTAACATATATTATGTTTTATACGTTCCATCGTACACGTAGGCACATCAAGAAAAACTGTGTAGAAAAAGTCGGAGATTAGACAAAAATACTATAAAATAAACATACTTTGTATATTTCTAAATAAAAAGTGATAAATGTGAATGTTCAATACATAACGTAAATCTAAATTTCAACCAAGTAAAATAATTTTTTTTCAATTTGGTTTTATTTCGTAATCGCACAACTCAACGCAGTGACAATTAAACACACCTTTAAAAAGCGATATAAAGACATGGAAAGTATTGAAAGAAAAACTAGGTTGAATAGGTTACGTAGGTTAGGTTTATAGGTTAGTTTTTTTATCGCTTTTAATAACTTTATATGACTTTTTAAAGGTGTGTTGAAATGTCATTGTGTTGAGTTATCATGGAACCCAATATTGCAACAACTTAAATTTAACCAGTTTCTTTGATTTTTCTGGAATTAAAAAAATCTGGTTTATTAAAAAAAAAAATTCTGACGCTCTCAGAGTGAAATGAAAATATTAAGGGGCAACAGAAATGGAAACATATTTAAATCCTTTATTGTTTGAGATCATCTTTAATTTGTTTCAAATAGATCTCTGTAATGATGCTCCAGCACTATCTGAAAATGCTGAAGGCGAATTTAACAGTCGTGCGTAAAAAATATAAAACACTTCATGTAGCAGAATCTTATTTGAATACATTATATTTCATCAAAACGATAAACTAATACGTCAGCATCAGTTATTACAGAATCAACTAAATAATTTTTTTTGTAAAATGATGATATTATGAGACAATAAATTATTATAAAGCGTAAGCAGGTTTTCTGTAATTCAATAATTAAATAAAAAGCCTGAAAACGTCAGCGTTTCGTATAAGTACATACCTATATACCTATATAAGAATAAAGAAAAATGGTTCGACTATTCTAATAATGTACGTGTATGTATGCAAACATACTTCCGTAGTTCTTCGTCACTCGTTGTGACTCTTTCATCATTCTCATCAGTGATTCATTTCACAAGTCACAGTTAGTTCCTTGTGCCTCGATTGTCTTTGTTCACGCGTGTTTATATCGCTGAATAAAGCCACGTATCGCGTATTGAAACATGAAACTTAGCATACAAAAGCAGTAAAATATTACTTCTGGGTGTAAACACCGTCATACGGTTGTAAAATAATAAAAACATTTTGTCGAGAACCATTGTCTTGTCGAGCGATTCTCTCTCCTGGTTTTGTAATATGCACGGATAACAAGTCCCTCGGTCAATCTCACTACCTTTTCACCGTGGGCGTGGTTACAACTTACAACTACAAGGGTTTACAAATCCCGTAACATTTTGAAAATCCCGCGGGATTGCGAGGTAATTTAGAAATCCCGCGGTATTTGCGGTATTTTTATTAAGGGTTAGTTAATAGTGCCAACTTCAATTCAAAAATATATTTCTTTTGGTATCAATTATCTGTGATATAAAGTATATTATAAAACAAAACATTCTCATCATAAATCTTCCTATGGTAACATAGGAAGTCATTTAAGAGGACTTTTCATTACTTATAGTACAAAAGTTTTATTAATTGAAAAAATATAATGAAAAAATGAAAAGAACATTATGAGTACTATAAGCAGACTTCAAAAAAATAGTAAAAAATATAAAACATAACTGTCATTGACAGGACTCTCCATAGTCATTTCAGAGCAATCATCTTTACTTTACGGTACTACTTATATTATTAAAAATACGTTGAAAACGAAACATAATAGTTATTTTTAAAAAGACTTTGATTTAAACAGATCGTAGAAACATACACGGAGAGTCCTGTCGCCCATACTACGTGAATGGACATTACTGACTTCTGGGCATTCTGGCGCTGGCGTATCAGGTAATTCGCAACTCGCAAACACGTGCAAATAAAAACAACATATTTTGTTTTAAATTTAGAATTTTTTTTAGTTCCGCAATCCCGCGTGGATGGACGTCTTTTATGTTAGAATCCAATTTAGCCCTTCTCTTATTTGATTAATTATTGCATATTTAACTGTCCTTGTTATACCTATTTACATATCATAGCTCTCTTTTGAATTATTTCGATTTTATTTAGGTTTCTTTCACTGATAATATCGGAAATCAGTAATCTAAACGTGAAGCAACTGTGGTTTTAAAACTGAGCTCTGCAGTGTTTTCATTTAGTTTTTTTCTTAATCTCTCAAGTAAATTTCCTTTTTTTTTATACATTTTTTAGCATATATTCTAAATTTACTGTAAAAGTTAGTTTTTAATCCAATAATACACCTAGATAATTCATTTAATTAGCTTTGTCAATATTCTCATCATAAATCTTCCTATGTTATGCGTTTTATTGCCTAATTCAACATAAATTTATTTTTTGGTCACGTCCAGTTTTAACCATTTTCAGCTATTTTGCAAAATTTTATAGGTTATCATTTATTTTATTTATTGCGTATGTGAACACTTCAAACGAAATATAGATTAATGTATCGTCTAAGAAAAGTCTAATTTGCAATGGTTTATGTTTTTAATTACATCATTTATGTAAAATATGAATAAAATTGGGCCTAATATCGACCCTTGCGGAACACCTATGTTCTGATACTGAGCTTTCAACCTTTTTTTCTTTCTTGGAGATATTATTTTAATACGATTGGAACATAGATATCGTCAGAAAGAATTACATCCTCTATTTTTTCTAGTTGTTTTCCTTTTTATCGTTTCAAAGACTTTTGAAATTTAAGCTGCAATGGCGATTTTTCTCCCATGCATCAATCGCTATATTTATCACTGATTAGCATGAGTTATTACCCTGGAATCCGGATTGCTCGGCACATAATATTTTATATTGTTCCAAACACTTTTGGAAAAATATTTGTCTTTTTATTACAATTTCAAGTACCTGTTCATATTTTGGTAAGATATTTATTGGTCTAAATTCCTCAAACACTCTGGTATTCAACTTGCTCAATCAGTATCACAATAGATGTTTTCCAAGTGTTTGGAAATTTTCCACTTCTTAATGATTAAATTCGGAGTGAGTTAATTAATAATATTTGCTACGAGGTGACCTCAACAATTTGCAATTGAATTGCTCGAACAAAATAACATGTATTCTGTTTACTATAAACCAGACACATGCTTTGTGCATACAAGTGAAGAATTTAAACCCATTCAATTCAAAGAATTAAATTATTAATGTTATTGCTGCTGTTTTTGTTTGTTCGAAATTAATATGTATCAACCAAAATGGTAAACGTGTGTACATGATGATGACTAATAATAACAATTATTGTTTAAATAAGCATACTTTTCGCATAAGCCAAAACCAAAAGTTGTGTCTGATTGGCTTCATTAAAAAAACAGTTAAAGGTATTTTTATGTAAATTGTTAGAGATTTTTGGCGAAGGCAGTAAGTAGAAATTGGCAATAACATAAAAGGAATCGCAACGTCAAGCCACACTTTCCGTGGTTCGTGGTTCATAGTCCATAGTCCACAAGGACGGTCTAGGAAGATTTGAATTTTAATGCGACTTTTTATCATACATAATCGAGTGCTCGGCCGCAACTGGAAAACATTCGTTGACATCACCATTGAAGGACATTTGCGAAAATGTGTTGGCGTCGACGGTTATAAAGTTATTTAACAGTATATATAACAACTGTAAAAACGATACTACCACACAAAAATCTGATCTGAACACTGATAGTATTTTTTTTTTACCTTTTGTTGTTTATCAAAAAAATATTAATTTTTTAAATTATAACATATACAATATATATAAAAAATATTTTACATATAAAAAAGGGTACTTTCTTTTAACTAAGGGTAAATATGTAATAAATGTTTCTTGATGTAAGTTAATACCTCATTAATTGAGAATAACTCGTATTTAGGGGATATACCCCAATGGATTTGACACAATTATTAATTGTTAATCTACCGTATCCTGGGTTTATTGAAAGCTATTACATTGTTCTCTGCACAGTAGACCCGGAGTAAAATAATTTCCCTCAAGACCTATATCCTCTTTGAGGATGCTGTGTGGAGGGTATTGTTTAAGACAGGAAGGAGTGAATCCGGGTTTTTAGGACAGGAAGGAGTGAATCCGGGTTGTTAAGACAGGAAGGAGTGAATCCGGGTTTTTAAGACAGGAAGGAGTGAATCCGGGTTTTTAAGAGACCCATGTTGTAGGAGGGAGGAAATACGGAGGCCGGAAAATCGTTCCAAACCCGAGCTTTTCAATTCAACCACGAGTCGTGGAAACTACCCATTCTCATGTGAGAAATTACAACCATGTACAAATGATGGGCGCGCGTTTGGCGTATTTCCCGACTATGCACCGTAGCCGAAGGGATCAATGATGCTAGTCCCTCAGAGCATCTCCCATTGAAATATCGGTAGAACAAGGACAGCATTCCCAACTTGACACCTGTGCTCTATAGATTGCAATCCGGACCGCACTGAAATTAATTCCGACTTCTAGTATTGCGTAGTGGAATCCGAAAGCTTGTATTGCATTGGCAAGGAATTCTAAACTATCAAATGCATCATTTAGAACAGAGGTTCTCAAATTGGTACATATGGACCCCCAGGGGTCGATATCGGCTTGCTGGGGGTCTATGTCAGCGAGAAAAAAAATTGGGGGTCCACGAGATTCAAATGGGGGTACAAACGGCCGGACCCCCATTTACCTCAAGTCTACATTTAGGAGTTCCGTAAATGACACAATAGACGTAACACAAATATAATAGACTGAGAAATTACTTATTTCGTAAAGTTGTTAATTGAGGTATATAAATAGAGTCTACTTTCCTTTTCAGAATTAATATATTCAAGCAAAACATTGCACATTGGAAGCCGCGAATTTTCCTAGTTCCCCAACTTGCTTTTGAAAAACGTCCAGTGTATTAATGACGTTCAAAATTTAAATGCACTTCACACAGACTTAAAAACTAAGTTTGAGGACATTTTGACTATGGAAATGCAACGTTGAAGAATCGGATATCGTGTGACAAAAATTTTAATGCACTTCACACAGACTTCAAAACTAAGTTTGAGGACATTTTGACTATGGAAATGCAACGTTGAAGAATCGGATATCGTGTGACAAAAAGAATACCGAATAAGCATATAAATACTGACCGGAATTAGCACTGACAAAGAACTTCATTGTCATTTGGTGTAATACCTCACAAGGGTGCCCTGTCTGCATAATGTAAAGACAGAGCAACAAAAAAAAATGGCAAGTGGTCTACGGGTCAAGAAAGTTTGGGAACCTCTGATATAGAATGTTATATAGAAATACCAAGTCTGTGAAAATCCACCTGCCTGACCATTTTAGCATATTCACTTTATTTAAAAGAGTGTTGTAGTTAAAAAAAATGCTGAAATACAAATTTTAAAACATAAAAAACGTAAGAATTTATTTTGTATTCTTTCAAGAGCCTGTGCATGAATATTGTAATGTGGGTTCCAGACGGGAGAGTTGAATTCAAGTTGACTTCTAACAAAGGAAGTTATAACAGTTTAATACACTTTTTTTTTTAATTTTCTTGTTAACCTAGTTATAAATCCCAACACTGGTAAGCCCTTTTTAGAGATTTCGGTTACGTGGTTAACAAAATATAGGTAAATATATAGTAGGTACAATGAAAACTGCGTTTGAAAATTAACAAACACGAAAAGTCCATTAAATCACAATTATTATACTTATAACCTGAAGGCCTTTGAAATTTTCAGGGAAAATTTTCCTCAAATGCTGATTCTTTGTGAAACCGATAATTACTACGATTTGAATAACATAAGTTTGACCTTTAGCGATGTTTATGCATTATTTGATAGTTTTGTAGTTCGTGATATTTGACACGTTCATTACAGTTTCGATAAATATCTGACAAATGATTTGCAGCTCCAAAACTACTAATCTTTTTAATCAATGCTGACATTTTTTATTTATAAAAAACGTTTTCAGTTAATATATTTTGCTGCAATTGCTTTTCTGAAGGTTAAACAATGTTGATAATATTCTAAGCGTGAAAAAAACATACCAATATAATCGACTCAAGGGTACCTTATCAGTTTAGCCGGTTGGTTTCTATTGAAATTATTGTTTTAAAAATTTAATAGCGAAATCAAAGTTAGAACAAAAGCATTTTCAAAACAGTAAATAATTATTAAACAACATTATTTCGGTCGTGACGTGACTACGAATGTAACATCTTTAAAAAAAAATTAAAAAAACAACTAACAAGTTTATTATTTATACATGTAATGATATTATTAATATAATTAATTATTTCAGCACAATTGCCTTCTAAGCTATTGGTCGGGGTTCTTAACATAATTGGTGGTGTAATGGTCAGCACAGTTGCCTTCCAAGATGTTGGTCGGGGTTCTTAACATAATTGGTGGTGTAATGGTCAGCACAGTTGCCTTCCAAGATGTTGGTCGGGGTTCTTAACATAATTGGTGGTGTAATGGTCAGCACAGTTGCCTTCCAAGATGTTGGTCGGGGTTCTTAACATAATTGGTGGTGTAATGGTCAGCACAGTTGCCTTCTAAGCTGTTGGTCGGGGTTCTTAACATAATTGGTGGTGTAATGGTCAGCACAGTTGCCTTCCAAGATGTTGGAAGGGGGTTCTTAACATAATTGGTGGTGTAATGGTCAGCACAGTTGCCTTCCAAGATGTTGGTCGGGGTTCTTAACATAATTGGTGGTGTAATGGTCAGCACAGTTGCCTTCCAAGATGTTGGTCGGGGTTCTTAACATAATTGGTGGTGTAATGGTCAGCACAGTTGCCTTCCAAGATGTTGGTAGGGGTTCTTAACATAATTGGTGGTGTAATGGTCAGCACAGTTGCCTTCTAAGCTGTTGGTCGGGGTTCTTAACATAATTGGTGGTGTAATGGTTAGCACAGTTGCCTTCCAAGATGTTGGAAGGGGGTTCTTAACATAATTGGTGGTGTAATGGTTAGCACAGTTGCCTTCCAAGATGTTGGAAGGGGGTTCTTAACATAATTGGTGGTGTAATGGTCAGCACAGTTGCCTTCCAAGCTGTTGGTCGGGGTTCTTAAGATAATTGGTGGTGTAATGGTCTGCACAGTTGCCTTCCAAGCTGTTGGTCGGGGTTCTTAACATAATTGGTGGTGTAATGGTCAGCACAGTTGCCTTCTTAGCTGTTGGTCGGGGTTCTAACATAATCGGTGGTGTAATGGTCAGCACAGTTGCCTTCCAAGCTGTTGGTCGGGGTACGATTAAACGAGTTAAAAAATGTTTTGGGGGAAAATCTAGGCTACGACGCATTTTAAAAGATAAAATAGTTTTTATAATATCCCCTTTTTTAATTAGACCTTAAAAATTTAAAAAAAAGTTATACCACAAAATCGATGTAGATTCTCCAGTTTTCTGTTGTACTACGAGTTTCCGGACACCGCGTATAGGTAAGTAGGATAACAATAATAATAATATTTGGAATTTAATTAGATGTCAATTCAGATACGGTATATAATACGATATATGTGTAATATTTTTTTAACTTATATAAAAAATATATATTTTTAAAATTTCCCAGTCTGCAAAGTTTCATAATACTGTTTATTTAAAAATATATTATGGTATGATTACGAGGACTACATGTTTGGAGGATCTATAATGAAATACATAATAGTTATATTTTTATTATAAATTGTTTATTTTCCCAAAAAAATCAAATAATATTCATGTTAACTGCAGATCTTTCGGTATCGTTGAAAACCCTCTCTATTATGTGATGGGTAAGAGAAGGAAAGAGATTCGGATTTTGAAGATATCGAAACCCGACCTTTCGAAAAAACTTGTAAGGATCCAAGGCAAGCAACGAAGTGCACCCACTCGCCCGACACGTACAGGAATTGTTTTATGCTCTTCGCTGATTTGATACGATATTATTATTCGAAGGCTTGGTTTTTGACATTTAGGTTTATCTACTTTCTAATTCTAGGACCCAAAGTCAAAAGCCCTACCCAGAATCGTGTGGAACGGATTCTTGAAGCTAGAATACACACCTTAATGCCCCATGCACACAAGTCAGTAGTCGGTAGATGCCTTCTTTGAAACTAATTTATATTGTATTGAGTTACGTATTTTGTTACCCAGCATGAAACTCCTTCATAAAATAATATATTATATTTATCGGTAGATAAGTGGTTGGCTATTTATAAAAGTTTAGACATATACCACACCTATTTATAGCTCTATTACCTCTATTTGCTTGGACGATAGGACGTTATTTCTACCTAAAACTATTGACATGGTAATTATAACTCTTAGGTGCCTTTATCGTGTTTTTCCAGTTTCGTGAGAAGAGTCAATAATCCTTGGAAAAATAAGGTAAAGACGTTAAATGTCATTACTCATAACCATCAGCTACATTTATTATTTATGTGACACCTTTTCTCGTTACGTCTTGACAGAAACATGTTAACCCTAGAAAGATAATCACATTTCGAATGGCGTTAAAGATGATCATTCGTCCAGATACGTGTGCAACGACATTAGTATAATGTGAAATATATATATGTTGTTTTTAGTACATTTTAGGTTTTACGCATTAGTTAATGTATTTTTGTATAAACGCTGTTATTGTATTTTGTAATTATATTTATTAAATAGAAAATTTTACCTCCAAACATAAAAAAATCTTTTATTTCTATAATAGGACGTTTTATAAAAGTACTAGGACGGGTTGTTTTTGATAATTTGAACAATTCATCAAATTTCAGCTAATTTTCAAGTTCTATTATTATTTAACTTATGTGAAACATCTAGCTAATAACTATATAATAACAGAACTTGAATAGAACCTTCACAAAACTTGAAAATCAGCTTTCAAATTTGATGAATTGTTCAAATTCTATGAAATAACCCGTCATTAGTTTTTGTTTGTTACTTTTCGACAATTTTCACTGTTACTAAATGCATATCAGTCTTTTTATATTACTAATATTACCGGTTATTTTATATTACCGGTCGGTGGCCGAGTTGACATCGCGCTTGGGTCCCACTCGGGCGTAGTGTGTTCAATTCCTCGGCTGGCTAAGTCCTCCATCACAACACAAGCAACATTTTCAGCCTACTGTGGTGGTAGTGGGAGATTTTCAAATATTGTCAGGTTATTCGTAACCCGGGAATATTTGTCTTTCGTTAAAAAAAAAAAAAAATAAATAATAATAAAATTATACCCATTTATTACACAAAATACGTGTCTCGCATAAGTTTCACAATAGATAATCATACGTCTCGCGAACGTTTATCATAGTTATATCTTACTTAAAGTACTTACCGTTGCGACACAGCCGTCTCAGGTTTGCTCCGGCCGACGACTGAATTGACTGAGACAGCAATATTTTAAAACTGTCCACGTCCCACGGACTTAGATTAACTTTCAAAGGTTAAATTAGAAAATTTTTTAAACTAAGATTTTTAAAGTGCTTTTTGCAATGGTGTTCATAAAAAAGATTTTAGTCTGATCAGGAATCAAGATGCAATTACCCATTCGAAATATTTCCTGACGATTCTGGACCGAGTGCACATGATCATGTCAAGATCATTAGTAGGTAAGTTGTAAATAAAGAGTTTTGTTGCAATTTCTGAAACAATATTTTTATTGGTCTGTTTTTGGCCCCTCACCGGTATCAATATCCTATTTAATTTCGACTGTGGTTTTGATAAAACTCTTCAAGCCACAAAATGAAAACTTTACAGGAGACGATAAAAACAAATATCTACGGATTCGTAATACTAATTTAAAATCTTGAAGTTTATACGAAAGTAGTTATTTGTTTTTCATAATTATGATGTAAAATATTGCAATTATATCTATAATTTTGAGAAATTTTAAAGTAATTTTGTTCTTGAAATAACCTTAAAAAACACGTGTGAATTTAGTTTATTTTGTATTAAAAGAAAAAAATACTTTTTATAAACTGTATTATTTAGGTTAGGTTATCTACACTGATTATCTAAAATAGTATTTATTAGGAAGGAGTTTGGATTTAGACTAGATCATTTTGATCCCTTTTAGTCGTAAGCTGGCACAACTGGGCATATGAAACAATACATTTATGAGGTAATTTGTTAGCCAAAGACGAATTCTTTTTGCCCTAGAGACGTGTCATCCACAGGCCCTTAACGAATGAATTAATAGATATAATAAATTGGCAATATTTTATATCAATAATTTTTCTCCGTACGCGTATCAACGCATCGGTGCACACGACAGAAAGTCACACAAATAAATAAAAACAATATTGAAGACAGAACTATTCCGCGATCCCTGTGGGATGCTAGCATTTATTTTAAGAAAAAAGAAGAAAATTCACATACACAAGGAATCAATCAATAACACAAGAATAAGGTAAAACCCTGCGACGATAGTTTGTTGACAGAATATTAACCGGCTTTTAATCGTGTAAGAAACCTGTGCACATAAACTACAAACCACTTTTTATAAATTATATAATTCAAATATCAGGTAGGTACCTAATGTTTGTTTGCACGTAGATCGTGCTAATAAACAATTATGTTTTCCAAATATGTGGATACATAACACCTTTATCTTGGTCTATAAAGATTGTTGGCGACCTTCATTTTTTATTACAATAGAGTGACGCATAAATTATTTACTATTTTGCGAAATTTCGTATCGGCGCATATTTCATGTGGCATTCATTTGCACCCCCAGCCCGCCGACCTATACGTGGCTGGCAGATTTGTTTCTTCGGCGTAGATGATGATTTTTATTTCATTATTACAAACGTTTATTATTTTATGGTTCTTCTACTTTCGTATGGTAGGGGGGTCAGAGGGGAACATCTAGGTCAGATGAGCATCTGAGCCAGTCTGGGTCCTCAGGCATCGCCCTATGGAACTCACCAATGAATGCAGCGGGCATCCTTTGATCACATGTTCAGTAGTCTGCACCGCACCACATTCAAACATCGCCAACTTTTTAAGGCCCCACCTATGCATCGTGTAGGCACAGCGGGTGTGAGAGGACCTAATCTTAATGATGGTGGGCCAGAGTTTACGAGGCACTGAGAATCCAAGCTGTATCACGATGGGGTCGTACTTGAATTGGGCATTTCCCACGTCGGCTGATTGCTACTCAAGATTCCACCTACCTTCTGGAGTGAAAGGTAATCTGAGGAGCCTCTCTCATTACATCCATATGGGTTTTCGGGACTTCAAGCGGCATGCTGGGTGAGACACGATATTATCGTTCAAAGGTATTACGCTTTTTAGAGTTCATTCAATTCAAACTAAAGGTTTTGGGAAAAGCACCCAGTGAGGCTCACATTACCAAATCATATTTTATAAAAAAATACTCTAATGCATCAATAAAACAAAAACTTCCGTCCTAGAATTGTAAAGGGAAAAGCGTGCCTGATGGAGCCAGAGGCCTCAACTAGGTCCTGTGTAGTGTATATAGGTAACATGTAAGTTGTTATAATTCATATTCAGCAGGCATAAATACAAGGGTATTATGCCACGGTTCTATCATATCCCTACCTTATAGATACTATTGCGTCACATCCGTTACAGTCATAACGCCAAGGAGAAAGACGGGAATCGCAATCGTCCTTATTAGATTTTTTATTTGGTATTCAGTAAGCCTCAAAGTAAGCTAAGCCCTGTCTCAGAAATCCCAACACCGAGTTACATCACAACTGCGTAGATTTTGAAGAGGTTAGGTATCTTCCGACATATCTACATAGAATATATCTATAGCTGACTTTTCTTGGTGCCCGCCTATATAAAAAGACCCAGACAATGATTAGATGATGGCCGATATTGTCAAAAAATCTTTTCTGACAGAGTGGATGTTAATTTAATTGTTCGTGTTTACATTACTTGCACCAAAGCAGAACATGCATAAATACAACTGGACGAACCTTTGGTCCTTTTGATATATTTCGCTTACAAGAATTCGGAACACACACAAATCGTATACTTATGAATTTATAAATATATGTATCTGAAATTGATTTAGGAAACATCAATGATTGGAGTGATTTTTCTATACCTACTTACATATGTAGGTAACTACACACGTAAACCTTGATATTCCAAAGACCTGTGTTGTAGAAAGGAGGAGACGCAGAAGTAGGCAAATCATTGCACACAAAATTTCTGAGAATAGTGAATACAATCCTTTCTAATGTGCCAACAATATTTTATAACAAGTCAATAAACTCCATAGAAATACCCGGAGAAAAATTGTGGAGAAGTCAATTCAAGTTTTTTGAACAGAAAAAGAAGATTGTTAAATAGAAATCGAAAAATTTTAAAATGGAAAAAGACCTTACTATTCTCTCTTAGGTATAATAATAAAATAAATATATGGCACTTTACGATGTTCGAACAAAATACACAAATGCAAGTTATTGATGCTCGTGGCGCTGCCAGTAGGCCGGCCTTTTCTTGTAGACGGCATTGGTCTACCACGTGTTTTCTTCTATTCCGTCGTAGTTGAGCTTAAACATCGCAATCATAAAGCTTACGTAGTATGTATATTATATTCCTAGTTTATTTCTATAACTATTTAATGTAATAATAATAACATTCCCAGTTGGCGCGCTCCTCGTTAGCGAATTTATAAGCGGATCACAAACAGTAAACATTGTACTCGTCAGTCTTTGAAGTGGTTTGTTGACCTTCAGGCTTCACGCGTATCCCTGGGTCCTTCTCCCCTCTCTTGCCGAAGTCGACTGGTCCGGATGTTGTTATTATATAATTAATCTGGGTCATAACTCATAACAACACACTCATTATTTATTATGCAAGTATTGGGAGCTTTTTAGTGGATGAATAAAAAATGAGTCGGTAGACGGTACTTAGGCTCGGTATATCAGTTGCTTTAAAGCTCGGCTTGGTTGGAATGTCGACCTTAGCGTGGCTTAGCACACAACGCGTTTACCATGGGCTTAAAAAGCCCTGGACGGAGCAATTCGAAAACGAAAACGAAAATGGAAAATTCCAAAACCCAATTAATTTTTTAAAAGACGTATCCCATTCCATGTCTCATAAAATACCCTAAAAATCATAAACCGTTATAAATGCATTAACAACTTAAAAAAAAAAAGGTAATGGTTCATTATGCACCACTTTGCATACAAATTAGTTCAAAAGTTAGTCATACAAGATGGCTGCCAGGGAATTTCCATAGATTTGGCTTCAATGCCATTCATACAAATTCGCATTAATGCTCTGTCCACGGTTTCTTCGGTTCGGACGTAAACATAGACTCTCCAATATTATTTTTGATTTTAATGATGAATTGATTTTTAATAAAGTTCCCCATTTCAATTAACATGATGTTATATGCGAGGTACCTACCAATTGTAAATAGTATTTGTTTTTACTGGAGTCAGTGCACTATTCAGGAAATTATGACGAACTGACCGCTGAAAACAAACAGTTCTCACATTTGAACTTTTAAAATGCCTCTTATAATACAAGTAATACAATTATTTACGTAAATGTAAAATTTGACATGTGCCACTGCTAACGCCTCGGCGTCTAAAAAACTACTTTGCGGCTTCAGGTGGTTTAGCGGTCGGTTTAGCCCGCTCAGATTTGAGCGAAGAAGGTCGTTTACAGTGATGATTCGGACCAACTGATATACCGGGCTTTAGACATATTATTTGTAGAGATGCTCAGGGAAAGTGCTTTTATGAGTCTCATTACATTACCTAGTACCAGTTCGTTTTTTATGCCTACACAAATATCTCATCAACCTGTACGATTATGTTCTTTACATGTTTAAAACATATTATTATGGTGTAACTAAGCATTAAAATATTTGTAGAATTTGAAAGTTGAAAGTCTTTATAAAATATATTTGCCTCAGGATCATTGCCTATCAAGGAAATAACTTTAGAGACGATCAGAAATTTATCTTTCAAATGAACACCGTTAGTAACTTAAAAAATATTTAGTGATTCAGATTTAGATTTGCCAAAAATTTAAACAAAATTAATACACATTTTTAATATAGAAGTTTTGTTAAAATAAAATAATGTTGGTACATACATACTTTATGGCTTGGTTCCCATAATTAGTTCGAATTTTGAATAATCGAAATTGAATCATTTTACGAATTACATTACGAAGGGATATTTCACACCACGCACATCATCACAGACAACCGAAATTAGCATGTCTAATGATTGAAAACTGTTTTTAAATGACTTCCCCTTCGTTTTCAGTTAGGTAGGTACCAACGTTCTTTAGTATTTAGGGAAGCTTCACTCAGACTATTCTGGTCAATGGCAGCTAGCAGCTACCACGAAGGTTGCCATTGTTGCCAAAGATAACTACTAACAAGTCTTTACAATAAAAAAATACTTACCTAACTAAAAAGCCGCCATTACTGCCACGGTCACGGACACACTAACCTCTGAATCGACATTCGAACTTTGACAGTTGAAGAACTCTCTTGTCTTTTTCCGTTCGAATACAAAAAAAATCTAATTTTATTGCCTTTTGTAGGTTAAAACTATATTTTTTGTCCTCTTTGAGTGCCTTTATTGCTGACCAAGTCCAGTAAGTGTTATTTTATATTAATATACATTCCTTTTTACCCCAATGGCCTTTGCCATGGGGAAGAAACCACCAGATCCCGCCCCCCCTGATCCTGACCCTGTTAATTTTGAACATGACATTGCAAGCGAGGTTGAAATAATGACTGATTCCTCTACTCCCAAAAAAAGAAAAGTCAGCGTCCTTCCGAAAAAGGAATCTGCTCAGGTTACAGTTCCTGTAGAGACTGTCGCCCCTCCACTCGCTTCACTGTACCCGACTTCAGCAAAAGCCCCCTTCATCGTGTATGTGCAAAACAACACACAAGGCCACTCACTGCATCCCCTTGATTTTGGTAAATTTATAGGAAAAAAACCACTTGGCATTTCCCCAGGTGGTATCAGATCGGAGGGAAGATTCCGCATTTGTGTAGAGTTCACAACTGCACTCAATGCCAATAAATTTATAAATTCCATTGACTTCCTCTCTGCCAAAAAATACAAGGCTTACATCCCTTCATTCAACATCTCGCGCATGGGTCTAGTGAGAGGTATCCCCACAGACCTATCCGATGAAGAACTCATCACGGAACTTATTATCCCAGCATCTTCGGGGAATGTTTTAAAGACTAGGCGGCTGAATTATAAAGATAGGACTTCCGATTCTATAGTTTGGAAACCCTCCTAAACTGTAGTTCTTACATTTGAAGGCCAATCTCTTCCCTCTCATGTGTACCTTTTCCACAACTCTCTCCCAGTGGAAATTTATTCATACCCGACAATTCAGTGCTTTAACTGTTGTCGGTTCGGCCATTCCAAGCAATCATGTCGTTCTTCTCCTCGCTGCTTTAAATGTGCAGAAAGTCATTTAGCAGAACAATGCCCCTCCCCTTCCAATCCCCCTACTTGCATCAACTGCTCAGGCTCTCACACAGCCATAAATCCATCCTGCCCCGAACTTTCACGCCAAAAAAACATTAAAAGTTATATGGCTTCCAATAGCGTATCGTACTTCCACGCTTCTAAAACAATAGCTCCCTCTAAAAAATCTTTTGCTGAAGTCGCCTCTCAACCCCAGTTATCTCAAAACATTATTCCTCCAAACTCGTCATACAGAAAGACTGTAATGACAAAATCTGCTTCTCGTCCTCTTAAATCCCCCGGATATGATCATCTTGGCCATAACTCCCAGCTCTTGTTCCCAAATGGTAACATCAGCTCCCCATTTCCACAAAATACCGTCTTTCCTAACAGCAATACTTTGAACTGCAATTCCTTTATCCCTGATTCAAATGGCAATTCTTTAAAAAACATAATTTCTAATGACAATTCTAATATTATTCAAACTCTCATCATGTTACTTATCTCTATAATTAATAACAATAATTCCCTACCGTCCAACGCTGCCTCTTTACTCTCCTCCTTAAATTCTCTTGTTTCCAATGGCTGCCCTGACAGCAGGGATTCTTCAGTGGAATAGTAGAAGCGCCTTCTCCAATAAGGCTGACCTCATCCGCCTTCTACAATTACACACAATTTCTATTGCTGCCATCTCTGAGACTTGGTTTAAACCATCTCAGCTCTTCAAGGTGAGTGGCTACCAATGTCTGCGGGACGACCGCATTGATGGGAAGGGTGGTGCAGCCCTTCTAATCAAAAACTCCCTGTCCTTCACCCCTATTTCCATTAAACCCCCAGATTCATCCTTCCAGTTAGTGGCAGCTACTGTCTCTAATATTACGTTTGTATCCCTCTACATTCCTCCTTCTACCCCATTTGACATTTCATTATGGATCCACATGTTTAGAAAAATATCTTCTCCCCTGGTCATTCTGGGTGACTTCAATGCCCACTCCCCTCTCTGGGGTTCTTCATCAACGGATCCCTCAGGAATCCAAAATAATTGACCTTATGGACTCCTTGAACATGTGCCTTCTAAATGACGGATCTCCAACAAGGATAAGTCTGCCTGGGCAGAGCCCTAGTGCGGTGGATATAACTCTTTGTTCCCCAAGTATATATCCAATAATTTCCTGGAGAACTTCATCAGACCCCTGCGGCAGTGACCACTATCCAATCATTATAAATCTGGCTCAAGGGTTAAATACTAACCTCTTAAAAAGAAAGCCAAAATTTATCACAAAAAAAGCCGACTGGTGCCATTTTAGAGAATCTGTCCAGGGTCACACCCTTTCCCTGCCTACCCCTTCTTCAGATAACTGCACCTCCTCTTACAAATCTTGGTCTGATTCCATTCTAAAATCTGCAGTCAATTCTATTCCCAAATCATCCCCTGTAGGCACGAAGGCTCACCCTCCCCCCTGGTGGGATGAAGAATGCCTTCGAGTGCTGAAGGAGAGGAAAGCGGCCAATAAGACATACTGCCAACAGATGACAATGGAAAATTTCTTGAAAGCCAAGAATGCCCAAGCTGTTGCTAAACGTACATTTCGTTTTAAAAAAAAACAGCTGGCGTAATTTCTGCACTAATATATCCCCTGCTACTCCGGCGGGGGAGGTTTGGTCCATGATTCGCAGGTTTAGGTCTTCCTTTTCCCTGCCGAAGTCATCTCACAATTCTGATATTTGGATTTCTGACTTTCTTAACAAAATTGCTCCCCCTTATGTACCTAATCTTGACGAAGTGCCTGTTTTATCTTACTCCCCAAATTCTTCATCTTGGTTAGATGCTCCATTTTCCATAGACGAGTTAAAAAGAGCCACGGAAGACCTAAAAGACTCAGCTCCGGGCAATGACGAAATCTTGAACATATTCATCCGCCACACTGATGATGATTCCCTTTCCTACTTTCTCTCTCTCATCAATATCTTCCTGGACTCTGGTATCATTCCCCCGGACTGGAAAATTCAAAAAATCATTCCCATTTGCAAAAGTACCAAAGATCCAAGTCTAGGCTCAAGTTACAGACCGATTGCTCTCTCTTCAACACTTTGCAAAGTAGCTGAAAGAATGATTAAGAATAGATTAGACTGGTTTGTAGAGAAAAATCATATTCTTCCCCCTTCCCAGTTTGGATTTAGAAAGGGTAAAAGTACCCTTGACAACCTTTCCTCTCTTGTTACAGATGTCAAATTAGCGTTATCTAAAAACGAATATTGTATTGCAGTATTTTTAGACATCTGTGGAGCATACAACAATGTAAATATACCCATTCTTAAAGAAAAGTTACTGGTGATTGGTATTCCTCCTAAATTGGTTCAATTTGCTCTCCGAGAGAACTGTTTTTGTAGATGGATCCGAATCCTCTCCCCACATAAGACAAATATTCAAAGGACTCCCGCAAGGGTCGGTCTTAAGCCCGATACTGTATAATATTTACACATACGATCTGGAAAAATCTATTAATTTCATGTGCAACATACTCCAATATGCTGACGACTTAACGTTTTACAAAATATCCGCCAATCTTTTCATCGCAGCATCAGCAATTAACAACGCTCTTAGAAAACTCTTGGCGTGGTTAAATATTAATGGTCTTGAACTTTCCCCTGCCAAAAGCAAAGTTGTCATCTTCACTCGTCGACGAAAGCTTCCGGATATTCAGGTAATATTTGGCGATGAAGTGATCCCTATCTCGAAGGAAGTTAAGTTCCTTGGAATGTTTTTGGACTCCAAGCTTACTTGGAACTCTCATATAAATCACGTTGTTACAAAATGTGAAAGCAACATCAATCCTCTTAGATTTCTAGCCGGAGTGTGGTGGGGATCCCACCCAGCTTCTTTAAAACTTCTATACAATGTCCTCATCCGAAGCCATCTCGATTACGGATCTTGTCTGTTTGATCCAATGTCCACGTCAAATTCTCATAAATTAGATAAAATCCAGTCAAAATCACTTCGCCTTGTCTTAGGAGCCATGAAATCTTCTCCAATCAACGCAATGCAAGTGGAATGTTGCGAACCTCCCTTACATATAAGAAGGCGATGCCTGGCAGAAAAATATGTTTACAAAATATGTTCAATAACATCCCATCCCTTGATTCCTATACTTCAATCGTTAAAGTATGAGGTTAAAATTCAAATCACTTTTGGAAAAATCATACCCCTCCACTTTTTTATGATTGCTACAACTCTTTTCTGGATTTATCTAGAAACACCTATCTCAATGAATATCTTCCCTTATACTCATACCCCTATGAAAGCCTTACTTTCTATCCCAAGGTCCATCAATTTATCGGAATAAGTAAAAAAAACATTAAAAACTCAACTCAATTAAATAATGCAGAATTTAACACAATTATTCAAAACAACTGGCCAAATTACATAAAATTTTTCACAGATGGCTCCAAACTCAGTCAGGACTCCCATTGCGGGGCCAGTGTCTATGTTCCTCACAGAAAATTGTGTTTCCCACACAAACTTCCCAAAGAATGCTCCATTTTCTCTGCTGAATGCATAGCTATCATAGAAGCTCTTCAACTTGTCAAATCATTAAATATTAAAAACGCACTCATCCTTTCAGACTCGCTTAGCTCACTACAAAAAATAAGCGCATCCCCACTCAATTCCAGTAGCGACTCTCTAATCTGCTCGATCAGGAACCTACTGCATTCCATGTCACTGGTTCATGCATCAGTGGTCCTAGCCTGGATACCGGGACACCTCGGTATTACTGGGAATGACATGGCTGATTATATTGCTAAGGAAGCCACTGCCCATGGTCCGTTAAGTGATATCCCTATTCCGGTTAGAGACCATTTCCCTATTCTAAAAACTAAGTACCAACTCCAATGGTCTTCTGAATGGAAAAAATCTTCTCTGATAAAAGGTCACCAGTACTCATTAATCCAACCTTCTATTCCTGTTAAGCCCTGATTTCACAAATACACTACTATGCCTAAAAATATATATTTCTTCCTTAACCCGAATGCGGCAGGGTCACACTTGTTGTCTTAGCCATCTTGCCAGGTTCCACATAGTCAGTTCGTCGTACTGTGATTGTGGGTCAGAGGATACTCTGGACCATAATTTTTTTGAGTGTCCTATCAATGACCAATTTCCAAACTTCATGAATGAATTGTTAAAACTTGATATTAAATTGCCTACCAGTATACCCTGCCTTCTTAGTCTAAACACTACTGAAATTTACTATTTGTTGGCAAAATTTATTTATAAAAATGGCCTTAATATCTGACCATAATAATAAATATAAACCAAATTTCTTTCACTTTCATTTGTATTCATTTGTTCAGGTTCCTATTTTCATCTTTATTTTCATCTATTTTTACTAATCCCAACTCTGCATATTTTGACTGAGTTAAAACACTATTCTTCATGCATTTGTATATTTTTCTTGATTCTTTTATTGTATTTGTTCATATTCATTTCATAGTGCTGTTTTAAAAAAAATAATGCTTCTAATTTTGGAAAAATCTGTTCTTTTAAATAACAAAAATGCCCACTACTATTGTGCACAGGTTCCTATTTTTATAATTTTGTAATTACCTATTATTACCAGCTCTGTATTGTTTTTGTTAAGTTATGTTTATGTTACACCCATTTTATGTTTATTATATGTTATGTTCATATTATGTTATGATATGTTAATGTTATGTTCATGTTATGTTATGTTATGTTATGTTTATGTTATGTTACGTTTATGTTATGTTATGTTATGTTTGGTTTATTTATGTTACGTTATGTTATGTCATGTTGTGTAATCAATTTTATCCTGTAATTTGTTGTATTTATTAATAAGAAAAATGTTGTATTGTATGGCCAAGATCACTCTTAATGGGTGAAAGCCAATATAAAGAATAAAAAAAATAAAAAAAAACCTCTGAATCTGAACAGGGTCGTATCGTTCACTTAAATGCAAATAATTAAAGGGCAAAGGAGATTAAAGGAGAGTTAATAATAATTAGATCACCGCAAAACTTATATTGTAGAATAAAGATACAACCACAGACATCCAAATTAATAGACTTGCCCTAATATGAAATCTGGTTATCGAGGAGCTGGAGGCAAACAACGAGACCATATTTTTGGCACCAGGAGGTTTAATAAACTATGACATCAGTCGTAACTTGAGCACCGGAGGTTTTTCAATGGTGATATTACAATGCGTCGCCGATAGCAGGAAGATCACGCCGCCTCCCGCACTCCGCGCAGTTTGGTTTGTTCCCGATTCCCTGATTGGCTGGTCTACGAATACAACCAATGTTTTATATTTTAAGGACAAATAATTTGTTTACACAACTTTATTAGATTCAAAATTTACACGTTTCGAGAACTATGTTCTCTTCATCAGGGTGAGTTCTGTACTAAAGTGGTTAGAGGGCTTTGGTTGGGGAGGAGCAAACCCAAATCGGCAGAAGAATCGGAATCTATTATCAAGCTGTGTGTGTGTTTTTCGATGTTCCAATATTATTTTCCTATACGACAATATTTTTCCATGGAAGAATATTTATTTTCCCTCAAAAATATTTTAATTTTTTTACCTAAAAACTACCTTAAAACATTGTAATTTCGAAAAAAAGTTTTTATCTTTTGTACTTTCATGTGTAATCACCCCCCGAAGTTAGCGCACTTTACCCGGACTACCTGTTTTATAAACACTTTTGTAATCTGTGAGTGTACACGGAGAAAAATTAGTATTAATAATTTATTAAGAATTTCTTCAAGTTGGTAATTCGGTGAAAAACGGGATTGCAGGCCGTTTCCTGATAAACTTATAGTAAATTTCTAACATATCGGATACGTGTTAATGAACCTGCAGATGCCTTGAAATTATATGTAATGACGAAATGCTATAATATTAGGATTTGTATGAACACAGAAGAATTTTCACTGACCTGGTATTTCTATATAAAATTCTAAATGATTTAGTTGATAGTCCTGTATTGCTAGAATTGATAAGCTTTCGGATTCCACAACGTAATAATAGAAGTCAGGATTTATTTCAGTGCAGAAATTCTGGGACTAACTACCATATGTATTCCTCTTTGCCCAGATTACTAATGGAGGGAAACGATTATACCATTTCAGTGGACATCTTCAATTTATGTTTAAACAAATATAAAATGTTGTTAATGACGCAATTCAGTTATGTACAATAAATAATGTATATTTCTTAATATTCTCATGTAAAAGCCCCGAAAAAGGGCGTTAATATGTAAATAAATAAATAAACACATATTCCGACATCGTGATTATATTATATTAGTATTTTACTTAAATTTTAGCAGGACACCTATTAATTCCTTTGTTAAAGGCCTGCACTCCCGTTTTTAACCAGATGACCAAATATTTGAAGAGCTTCTTAATAAATTAGCAATACACATTTTTCTCCTTGTAATAATAGGTTACCTATGTTAGTAAAACATTATATATTTTCAGAATCGTGCCTCGGATCGGTTGCCGAATCTCATCTTGAAAGATGATTTATATATTTTTTGCCGACAATTTCCTTGAAATTAGAAAACATATTGTTTGTACAAGTAAAATATGGTTTTATTTATAAAGATTGCGTGTTGGTGTCGGCGTATTCTGAACTAGATCTAACTGGTTACTGTATTGATCGCGCCGCCACCTCATGTACATATATTATACATCGGCGAGTCGAACTTCCAAACTGAACCGCAACTTATGAGAAAGAAACGAAGCAACTGCAAATGGCGCGAAACGCCGCTTGCAGTTGATACGTTCCTTTCCCGTAATTCGTGGTATGGTTCGCTTTTCGGTTCGCAAATGTATACGTACCCTTAAATGCAAATACAATGAGATATAAATATAAGGCCGAACAGAGAATTGCTGAAGGACGCATCTTGTTGGAACTGAGAGGTATGACTAAGTTTAAATATGCACTTATCATTGGTTCAGAATTAACTAGATGGGTCTAGCACAGTGTAATCGATTACTTATCAAACTTTACAAAATAGGATCGAAAGGCGTTTATGCTACTTCCGATGATTATATACCGATTTTCCACGGTTTCCTTATTGGTACCCATACCGATATTGATAATGCAAATTAACGTACGCTGGCAACACTGGCGCGTCTCTCTATGAATTGACATTCCCAAATGTCAGATGGCTAGGTAAAAGTTAAAAATTCTATTAATTTGACAATGTCGAATTGAAATATTAATTTTAATGTATTTTTGCAGTCCGCATGTACTTTTCGACACTAAAACCGGAGTTAATTATTTCACGTAACAACTTTCGTTTCTCGCAAGTTGGAACGGAATCAATCGATCGCGTCTTAGTTGGATTATTGCAGTCTATGGATCATGTATACGATTTCTTTCAGTTCCAAGAGCTTAGTTAATTCACCTCCATTCATTCATAAGCCAGTTATTTTGCATAAAGAACGACATGTTCCAAAAAGTTGTGCATATTGGAGGCTGCGCTAAAAGCAGCGGCTTTTGTACACTGACGCGACTATCACACTGTGCTCGCAAATATCAAATTCAAATATAATATATGTCGATATGTGCTCTCTCACACTGCAATTTGATCTTGTTCTTGCACAAATATTCCTTAAAAACTAACAATATTAATAATGACCGAAACCTGACTACATGCAGAAATTCCATATACATTAGTGTACCTACCGGATTATACGCCCTTCCGCAAAGGCTGACAAACATGTTTCAAGAGAAGATTGTGTCAAAATACATCTTTTAAGGATTAACTTATTCTGAATTTAAAACAACTCAATTATTGTGATATCAGATATGAGCGCAGGAGCAGAATGCTGCCAGCTCATTAAAAAAGAAAAATGTCATTTGATAGATAACATTATACTTTATAAACAACTCTCAACTGAAGCTTTGAAATACTTGATTAAGCTGCTTGACACTGAAAAGGATTAAGGTTCATTTGGCTAACAAATCGTTCCGACAGATCAATTTCCATCTCATGTTTATCCACCTACATGGTGCACAGATAAACTGTAGGCATGCTGAATCTTTTTATAGGAATCACTTTAGAATCTGGTCTTGGAGAGCTCTTGATGTAATGTATCGACATAATGTACCTAATCTAATAGACTTGATAAGATGTCTCGAGTGTGTCGCTAAAGCAAGAACTCCTCTCGTGTTTTTTTTCACAAAGCGGTGTGAATCATGTCTATTGAAGGCTGAAACAACATAAACCGAATGAATTCCATAAATCAGACAGCAGTTGTTGTGGCAGCCACGGTTACAGTTACAGTTGGATATGTTTGCAGTAATTACATCAGCCAAACATCATTAAGTCTATAGAATATGCATGATGTGTTGGTACCTACCTACCTACCTAGTACCTAAATACTGCCACCTCGCGCCAAAGCGGACAGGTGTTATTGTTACTTTAAAGCGCATTATTCCGCGGAAACGAATTTATTACAATAAATTTAATGTCGAGAATGCGAACTGGTTAGTCATACACTTTTCTTTTGCTACAATAAAATTGAAACTCGTGACTTGCTGTATTTACAGCGCCCAATAGTAAAAGCGAATCAGTCGATTCATGTTGGTGACTCATCGCTAAAGTTGACACGTGTGTACCTAAGTTGTCTTTGAAAAAAATAGGTTACATATCAAAGAAACTATATTTATTTATTTATTTTATATTTACATATAAATTACAAAACAAAATGAACCTTTGTCTGTCCAACTGGGAAGGATTCCCGTTTCAGGACAGCCAAATTGTGTATTTAGTACCTACATAATATTCTTACAATGGAATGGCGATGCTGTCAAAACAAATTTTGAGAAAATTTTTGATTCCATTCGAAGTGACAGAATGGTTTCTTTATCCTTGAAAGAATCGCAAAGATGTAATTTTTTATCAGGGTCAATTTGGATAACATTAGTAATTGCATTCAGAACAGATGAATGGTTTCTTTCGGGACATCACAACTCTGAGATTCTTTCCAGGGCATTTTGGAGAATATTTACAATTGTATAGTTAGGACGGGTTGTTTCGGAGAATTTGAACAATTCATCAAATTTCAACGTTCATTTACGGGTTCTGTGAAAGTCCTATTCAAAGTCTGTTATTATATCATTATAGGCTAGTTGCTTGACAAAACTGAAATAAAAAGAGAACTTAAAAATATCTTTCACAGAACTTGAAAATTAACTTTGAAATTTGAATAATTGTTCAAGTTCTCCGAAACAACCCGTCCTTAGAATTTCTACATTTATAAATCAGTATAAGACATATGAATCCTATAGTACCATATTTTTAGAATTTCTTAGGTGAAAACCGCGCAGAAGATTCGTAAATTTAAATTTAAATAATAACAAAAATGAAGATCAAGTATAAGGAACAAAAATAACCATTTTTAAACTTGAAATAAAAAGTGACTTTAGATCCTTATCTCTCTTAAGTATAAAATAGCCCTTTGGAAGATAAAAATAAAATTTAAGAAAATATTATCAACGCTATTAAATATTTTTTTCCATATAAGTACTAAAAAAAAATAAAAAAATTTAATTAACATTTTTTTTTAATTAAACACTTATTAGTTCATATTAGATATGTGAAACAATAATTAACAAGTACTGTATCTATCCACCAATGGTGTGCAGCCCATAAAGACTACCCTAATTATATTAATCAATATTAGAATATTATAAGAAAAGGTAATTGATAATTACAGTCTAGTCGATATTAGAGGACCTGTTCGACTCACAAGGCATTAGGACCATTTTAATATAAATTTTCACAAACAAATTATGAAGCGAACTCGCCAATTCCTCGCCTAAATAGTTTATCAAAGGAATATACAAATAATGTTACATTGTTTAGATCACTATATTGTTTTAATGTTCGCCGACCGGTTTCGGAACAAGAACAAAATATATAAACAAAATGCAGTGGTTCAAACAAAGTAACACTGTTTAATATATTTATGATGGATAACCACAAAGTTATATATACTTTCAAAATAATATACAAATGATATCGACATTGTACAATAACTTTTTTCATGTCAAAATATCATTTCTGAAAATTTTAGATACTCTAAATAATAGTTTTTTTAAATTTCGTGCAATTATAATGTAAGCCATATGCAACCATTACCATCACCAACTCCTGTGCAAAAAATTGTATTCCTTTTATGTACCCAATGTAAAAGCTCCATGGTCATATAAAAGAGTAAATAAATTAATCGACGATCCCAAAGAAGAACGTGCAAACTTTTTGATTTGCAGTACCTAGAGCTGTTTAAAATATCGTTTCTGCATTTTTACCGTTCTTTACAGATTGATATTTTGCATCAACCCCTATTTAGCTGATTGGATATATACATTATCAAAAACAGTAAAAATGCAGAAAAGAAAATTGCACATCCGACATTGTTCTTCGAGACCGTCGAAATATTATTTGGATTGGATAAAATGTGTAGCGCCGTTTTTGTGAAAAACCTAAAAGGTCTTGTCCGCAAAGTTATCACGATAATGTGGCTCGATGGATATTAAATAAATAATTGTATATAAATAAATAAAAATATTCTCAAAGGATAATATTAGGTATGAAATGTTGGCTAAAGTATGCATTTCTTCTTCTTCTTCTTCGATGGCGCTACAGCCCATATCGAGCTTTGGCCTCCTGCAACAGTCGCCTCCAACTCCTCCTGTCCTCAGCGGCTGACTTCCAGTTTGTCACCTGGAGAAGCTGTGCTGAATCCCCTTTTACCTCATCTTCCCACCTCATTCTGGGTCTTCCCACTTTTCTCTTTCCACCTGGGTGACCAGTCAGAATTCTTTTTGGGACGCGTGTATCCGGCATTCTCTGTACATGCCCAGCCCATCTCAGCCTGAGGAGTCTCATGTGTGCAGAGATGCTAGGGGCCTTATATATATCGTACAATTCTATATTGTGCCGGATACGCCACTGTTCGCCCTCTTTCACGGGTCCACATATTCTTCTCAGCACCATTCTTTCAAAAGTATCCAGCATTTCAGCCATCTTTACCGTCAGTGTCAGCGCCTCACATCCATATGCCAATACAGTTCTTACAATGGTCTTATATATGGTTATTTTGGTTTTTCTGTGGACACTACGTGACTTAAACACTGGCAGCAAAGAGAAGTATGTTTTGTTGGCTGCTGTGATTCTCCTTCTGATTTCTGCTGGATCCTCATTGTTCTCTGTCAGGCTGGAGCCCAGGTAGGTGAATTGATCGACCACTTCGTATGAGTAGTTGTCTTTAAATAGTGCACTACTTCTTCTTCTGTGTGAAGGGTTCCTGCTTTGTACCATCATTTTTTTTTTTCAACATTAACTCGCAGTCCTACTTCCCGCGCCGCTGTTTCTAAAGGGTCGAAGACCTCCTTAATGGCTGAAATTGATCTTCCAACAATGTTGATGTCATCCGCATATCCGACAACTATGCACTAACCATGAAAAATTATCGACAAAAAAACGTCGTGTAAAATTTGGAATCCGGCCGCTGACAATAACACTCCTTATGTAGATAGCTATAAGGTTTTAATTCTCACTTAAAACTACCTAGCCAGTTTTGATTTACGCGGGAAAAAAAACATGTTTTATTTTATTTTGCGAAGTTTATACACCAATATTTAAATGTTTTACGATCATTTTCTAAAGATGTTAATTTGCCACATTATAAAATAAAACCATAACAGAAAATGGTGTTCGTAAGTACGAGATTTTAAACTTTAAAGCTTTTTTATAGGACTGATACTTTATCAAATAAATGCTTGATTATTTTAATGGTCTTCTTCTCGCAATATTTAACTGAAACATCAAAAATATTTCCAAGCGATCAAATTTTCAAACCAAAAACACACGATTTTTTAGTATTTCGCCATAAGGCTCCGTAGTAAGCGTTCGAAGATGGTTTGAAAGGGAGATATGTAAATACGAATGTTAGAGAGAGCGCGCTAGTATTAAAAAAAAACGATCATAATTAAGCGAATAAGGTGAAAATATTTAGTCAAATGAGACTCGTTTGAAAGAGAGCAAAAATCTCTCGACAAATGTTTTAGTTGCATTTAAAGATACACTGTGATTTTTTTCATGCCTATAACATATTAAATAACAGAACAAAACGTGTTTTTAATAATTTTCGGAGATCACTTTGCGATTTTTTTTCTGTCAAGGGAAATTCACATAATCGACGTTTCGACATAAAAAATGTATTTATATTATCTTAAAAAATAACTTTTTTTTAAACTTAATAACTTAACGACTTAACGACGAAAAACTTGCTTTACATCGGTAGAAATTGTGTATGCGAGGGCTTAAATAAGTTCTCAAATGTAAATTCATATAATCCGATCGTTGTCTACTAATAACTATTAATTAAGCGCTGAACACTGAATAAAATATTATTTCCATTAAAAATTTACTTCTCTGTTGTATAAGAAAAACAAATAAATTAATCATATTCATTGATAATGTGCAGTTTTCCTTTATCCGGTAATGAACAATGATTGTAATAAAGCCATGACGTAATGAGTAAACAAATCCGCAATGAAACATAAGAATGTTATCTGATTTCTAAACTATTGGTTTTAAGTGAAAATGGAATAATATTTACGTCTTTTAATTCCATGAGAAATTTTTCACGATAAGGCTTGTTTACGCATAACGCACAAAAAGTGGCATAACGAACTCATAAAACCTATCCGTGGCTCTAAATATTGCAGTAGCGTTCATTGACTTTTACCGAATTCAGAGATTTTTGTAAGAACCGTAATGATTTTGTATTTTAAAATCATATTGCTAACTCTTGCATTCTCCAGGCAGGAGAATTCCTGTCCCGGTGTTACCGGAACACCGTGGGGTACTGATTTATTAGGACTTGGAAGAAGTGCTCTGAGGATGGGAAGTAGGTTGGAGTTTGATCGAACGGTGTATATGGCAACCCAATAAACCCATTTATGATGAGCAGGAATAAATGAATTGATTGTTGTTTCTTTTCTTCTTTATGATGACATATGGGATAATTGGGTTCAGTAGAAAACAGGATATTTAATTAAATTGTTGAGTTTTTTTTAATTATTCACAAACTTTTCTTGTTGTTATCTTTTTTTTTCGATTAGATCCAGACAGGAGGTACTGGGGAAAAAAATTCATCAATGCAGGAAGACAGTGTGAATAATAAGCTGTCTACACAAATAATAAACGACGAAGTTACCTCAGTTGCCTTTTTCAATAATAATCGAAAATAGTAAAAATTTCCTTGCATCAAAAATGAAGAGCTATAATCATGTACTTAAATGATAACATATCATTAAAAAACCTCTCTTGCTTCTGAATGTCGAAAAAATTACATAAAACTAATAAAAAATTATAAAACAAACAATATTTGATGAAAGTGTGTGACAAATACTTCACAACAGGTTTATGCTAATAAAAAATTCCATTCCATCAAAATTCTAAAGTACAAGTGTACTTCCAATTAAGTAATTCATTCCAAAGGGAATTATTTATTGTTATCGATTAAATTTATACCAGCCAAAATAGAGTCAATGTGCTTATAGGAGTGAATAAACAGATAATCTTATGTCAATAATTAAATTATGTACCTATGCAGATAATTAGTAAAATAATTATCGACTTATTACTAATCTGCTCGGTCTGTTCATAACAAGGGAATCGGAAATGTAAACACAGAATAATCGAATGATTCTTTTCAGTGACTAATTTTATTCCGCTCGGTCACATTGAGCGATATTTTGTATAAACAAGATTAGCGGTGTAATGCGAACGGTATCTGATTATCTAGGAAAATTATATTACCGGTGAAGAAGCGGTTGTGATGAAGATAGTTGGTGTATTATTTTTGTTTAACCAGCCCGCAAAAACAAGTTTTTTTTAAACTATGGTACATCTATTTTAAAATGGAACATTATTGGATATTAGAGTAAATAATTTATTTATTTATTTACTTTTTACACATGAATAGTAAATATATACAGTTTTTATCATACATAACTAAACTGCTTCAGTAGCAATCTTTTGTATTTGTTAAGTGATAAATTGAAGATGTTCACTGAGTCGATATAATTATATCCCTTCATAAGTATTCTGTACATTAAGGAATACATATCGTTCCAGAATTTCTGCGCTGAAATAAATCCCGACTTCTGGAATTCCGTAGTGGAATCTGAAAGATTTTCAATACACGCAATTCTGGACAATCAAATGCATCACTTAGAATTTTATATAGAAATACCAAAGTCAGTGAAAATCCTTCTCTACGACAATTTAAGCATATTCATTTCATAAAATAGTGTAGAATTTAAAAAAAAATGCTGGCATAGGTACCCATTTGAAAACGAAGGAATTATTTTGTATTCTTTCAATAACTTGTACATCAAAATTTTAATGTGGGGATTGTAGGACAACAATTAGCAAATAATAAAACCTTTTATTATTACTAAAGTGTGTATGTATTTCATTGTTCGCTCTTGAACTGGCCTTAGAAGTATTGTATTGTAAAGAGACATTGTAAACACCCGTAACACTTGCATTTGTTACCAATAGTGTTTAATATACGTCGAACTATTGTCAATAAAAAGTGTAGGTTTTCTAGATCGTACCTGTCTACTGAAAAGCATGAAAGCGAATCATCGTCAGGATTTCACGGTTATCTAAAAAACTTTGATAAATTTTAGATGTATAAACAAGAGAGTTTTATTCAACTTTCTCTTATCTAATTCATCAAATACAAAAGGAAATCAACTTCTGACGAAATTCCAATTTAAAACTTAGAAGACTTCATAAATTTTAAATTTAATTTGTGGCATTATTTTGATTGAATGAAAATTATAAACTTCGTTTAAACCACTGTTATAAAACATTTATAGTTTCTTAGGTATTTACATGAAAATAATATTGGACAATTTGGATCCGTCAATGTTATATATATGTTTAAAAAAACTGAAATAATTATCGAACTCGAATAGAACTTAGAAAATTAACTTTGAAATTTGATGAATTGTTCAAATTCTCTGAAACAACCCATCCTAATAAATCTAAGCGAAGCATGAAACAAAACAAGATACAGAAAAATAAAAAGATAACGGTCGCAGCGCTTTATTAGCAGCAGACACATACCTGGACGGATGACGAACCTCGTGCTGGGACTATTGGTGGACGCGGTGGACTCTCTCGCCGCAGCAGCTGGTCCAGTTTCTTCACCACCTAGGATTCTTGCTGCAGAGTCTCCATCTTCTATCTTTGTGTCACCTGTTCCTGCTCTTCATTTTACTTAACTTAAATTCACTTTATTTTTGTAATATTTATATTTTTTGTAATACCTGCATCAACTGCAAATCGCCTCTGAGGTGATATATCACATAAGTGCTATACAAATTGTCCAGTAAATTAATTAACTAACTGCGAATAAAACCCAGTGTTCTCTCTCTTACTAGGACAACACCTCGAACAATTCCGCCATTTGGACCTTGATATTTTACAACATTTTTGTATCCACATAGAAGAGTTATATTTATTCGACCAGAATTCGAAGTCTGAACGAAGCGCATATATCTTTTATAGTTGAATAAACTATTATGTCACTTTGATTCAATGTGAAGCGACCATGATGTGAATTTTAAATAAATGGCTCCGTAGAAACTCGTGGAGTAAACATCTATTATAATTTTCTAAAACAATTAATTCATATAATTAGCACCTAGATCTACAGGACTGTACAATATAAAAACAATTGAACGCTTCGTGTGCTTAAATATTAATTCATGTTTAAGTTCATTTGGATGTAAATATCATTTAATTATAGATTATAGCCTAAGTTTAAATTATTGTGAATCAGCGCTCAGAGGCAATTTATTTGTATGTGCCCCAAATATTTCGTTGTATGTTTTTTTCTCTTATCTGCCAAAACATATCCGTATGCTATAATATGTATTTGTTATTATAACTGAGATAAGAGTAATGGGGCACTTGCAGCTAAACATATAAAATGTATTTACTATTTTTGCGGATTGCGCTAGTATATTATTATCTCCACCGTTTTATGAAATTATGTATATGATAGTATTGTTATTTTCAGACTTAAACGTTAATTGTTTATGATAATGATAAAAGCCTGATAAGCTTATTTTACCTGCTACTATTATTAGGAAAATAGACGAAACTCGAAAAGCGTATCATAAAATAGATAGATAGTTTTGAGATAAAACGTTGAACCAAACAACACACTCGGAGTATTGATTACTTGTATAATATTTAGGGGAAAGTCGCCTAATATGAGACAGGTTCCTAATATTATATTAATGAGATTGGTATTTTTTGATTGGCAGCACTTCCTCCTTCCTCCTTCCGACCCATAGCAAAATTGGAATCTAATAGTTTGCTGTCCAAAGATTTATATTTGTGTGGATATATTTTTCTCAACAGTTAACCGACTTTTGCTCAACAAGTCTTTGAGTTGAGTTTTTGGAAATAAGATAAGATCCAATTTACTTTTGTTTATCGACTATTTTGGGTTCCTTTGTTGTTATCTTGTAACATCTATCTATACAAATAATGTTCGATGGTTCAAAATCTTAAATCTCCGAAAGTTCTTCGCCAATTTCTTCGAAATATTGACAGAACGTTTCATTTGTATACGCGTATGTTTTTATATACCTATATTATATAGATATCACCTGTGACAGGTAAAAACATGCTTTATTGATAAACAGCATTTGTTGGACGTAAAAGTAACAGGCGCTATTGTTTCTTTATCTGCACAGACAGACGCAGCCCCAGCAACGCGTGACCATTAATAATTTATTATAACATGAGCTTGGTTCGTATTTTTTTCGGTTTCGTTCCTAATACGAGGTACGTATGGGTTTACTATGAGATACATTATACTATTAAACCCTCAGGTCTCTGGAAAATTCCTTCATAAGGTTGGAGTATTTCCGTTTTGCAATAAAATCAAATAAATAAATAATAGTCGTTTGGATACTCCATACTATTTGGTTTATTTAGTGTTATTACTAATGTACAGTATTCGAGATGTTGTTGTTAAGAGAGGACGAGTTACAACAGACACGCCTTTTTATACGTCTCGGTCATGCTGTCTCACTCAGATATGCCTGTCTCTTTCATACCGACAGACATACGTTCACCACATCCCTCCACACTTAAATCAGCAGACAGTAACACAACATGATTATCATAATAATAATTATAAAACATACATACACATATTTAATTATTATTTTACAACATTTTCTTTTTTATTTATAACCATGTTGATTCGGAGAGTTGACTGCTGCTTATTTTGATTTCTCTGTCCTTGGTCGAAGGCGCTCCTTCCAGTTCCCCGACGTTGACGCCACGGGTTCACTGGAGCTGGAAGGAAAAAGAGGGTCACCCGTTAGATTGTCATCCGAAACAAAGTCGGAGACATCGTACTCATCGAACGATAGCCTCCTCGTCTCAGACTCAGGGATTAAAATACTAGGGTTCTTTTCCCATGATACACACAGTTTGGATAATTGATCAAAATGTCTTTTCCAGTACATGATTTTATCATTCAATTTAACCTCAATTAAATATAGTTTATTTCCCAAACGTTTATGTACTTTCCCTGGTACCCACTTATCATTGTTTTGGTCTCTAAAATCCCTATCATCCAGGAAAACCGCTGTTTTCTTCAAACCTTGTAGACATGAAGCTATAGTTCTACAAAATATTGCCGGTGCACTGTTAATCCCAAACACTAGCCTAGTGAATTTAAATAATCCTAAATGTGTAGAAATCGTAGTATATTCCATACTTTCTTCGTCTAGTTCCAACTGTAAATAAGCTTGACGTAAATCAATTTTTGAAAATATTATTCCGCCCGAAATTTGTGATAATAAAACTTCTATCTTCGGCATGGGATATTTGTCAACAATCAATTGTGGGTTCACAGTACATTTATAATCCCCGCAAATTCTAATGCTTCCATCGCTTTTAACTACGGGCACGATAGGAGATGCAAACTTGCTATAACTAATCGGAACTAAAATTCCCTCTTCTTGTAAACGGTTCAATTCCGTTTCAACTTTCGCTTTCAAAGCGAAAGGAATACTTCTCGGATTGCAGAATTTCGGTTCTGCATTTTCTTTCAATTTTAAATGAACTTTAAATTTATTGAATCTACCTAGTTTACTTGAAAATACCTCCGGATATTTACGCACTAACGTATCGACACTATTATTGTTTACGTCGTGAATATTATGCGTGAGTATTTCACTTTTCAACTGTGAAGAAACCGTTTCGAAACCCGTAAAACCAATGTTAAATTCTTTTACGAAGTCTCTACCTAGCACAGTGGTTGAACCATCCTTTACAACACAAAATTCCATTATTTTAGTAATACCATTGAAATTAATTGACAAAATTAAACATCCAAGTAACTGTAACTTACAATTATTGTAACCCTTCAGGGTTAAATTCTTCGGCTTCAATTGTACATCTTTAAAATGTTCCCAATAATCTTTATCCGATAGGATCGATATTCCTGCACCCGTGTCAAATAATCCTTTTATGATGATACCGTTATTAACTTTTAACGATAAATAAATGGGATCGGTATTTCTTGTTAACCTTGAATTTATTTCACTTGAATTCACAAACACAGATGAAACTTCCTCCCGTTTTTTTTCGCGACAATTTTTACTAAAATGTCCCTTGTTTTTGCAATTAAAACACGTCACGTTTTTTAATCTACAATTACTGGAATCATGATTATTTAAATTACAATATTTGCACTTCAACTGTTGTATACGTTCTACTGATTTCTTTCTGGGAATTGTAACATTTTTGTCTTTCGCCCGCGCCGGTGAAGTAGAATAATTCCTACCTGCACTACTATTAAAATTTTTCTTACTTCTAGAAATGAGCCCGACACTCTCGGATTTAATACACGTAATATTTTTATGAAATGAATCCATTCCCGATGCGCACTCTAATGTACTTTTTAAAGTCAGCTTCTCTGCATCTAAAAACATTTTTTCTTTAATACGACCTTCTAATAAACCAGTCACAAAAATATCTTTTAAGTTTTCTTCCAGTCTGCTTTCAAATTTGCAGAATCTTGTTAGACAACGTAACCTAGCTATATAATCATTTATAGATTCCCCAACTTTTTGTTTCGCCGCAAAAAAATTTCCACGTTCCTTAAACACATTCTTTGAAACACCAATGTGGTTTCCTAATAACAAAAATATATTTTCAACCGATAATTCTGTTATTTTTTTTGGAAAACATAAATCTATCAGTAGATTAATCGTGTCTGTGTGTAGGTGGGATATTAAAACCGCCCTCTTTTTATCCTCGGATTTAAATTTGTCATCATTGACGAGGATCAACTGCTCAAACTGTAGCACGAACGTCTCCAGCCCGTCCCTAAGGTGACAAAACCTGGGTAAACCCACTCCCTCCATTTCCACACAGATTACCAATAATCAGAAAAAACAACAACAAACAGCACTCAACTCACGAATCTGATGATTGATGCTGCCGCCGATCGCCGCCCTTCCGCGTCCGACCGTCTTCTGGCTCCGTCCGGATTCCTGGTCGTCCTTCTCGTCCGGTCACCACCGCCACGCCTTCCCGTGTCGGGTCCCCGTACAAGCTGCCTGGATCCGTTTTTCATCCGGTTTCTCGGCTGCTGATTCCTTGAGCTCAGCGCCTTGAATCTCCTCACCAGTTCCTTGCCTTGATGCTCCTTCAATGTCCGATACTGTCCGTGAAGCTGCCCCCAAATTATTTTATTTTTTATGCGACAATAATCCCTTCCGCGGTGCTCGGTGGGATTATAACCAAACTATGGTTCTTTTAGCTGCGCCTACTGTGGTTCTTCCTCCAGGAAGAATTTAATGGCTGATCAGCTTCCTTTTTCGGCTGCTCCAACTGTAGTTCTTCCTCCAGGAAGAATTTAATAGCTGTTCAGATTCCTTTTTCGGCTGCTCCAACTGTAGTTCTTTCAGCTGCGGCTACGGTTCTTCCTCCAGGAAGAATTTTGCGGCCGTTCAGCTTCCTTTTTCGGCTGCGCCAACTGTGGTGATCTGCCGTGTCGATCACTCAGATAAGATGTAAATAATAGTCGTTTGGATACTCCATACTATTTGGTTTATTTAGTGTTATTACTAATGTACAGTATTCGAGATGTTGTTGTTAAGAGAGGACGAGTTACAACAGACACGCCTTTTTATACGTCTCGGTCATGCTGTCTCACTCAGATATGCCTGTCTCTTTCATACCGACAGACATACGTTCACCACAATAAGGTTGGAGTATTTCCGTTTTGCAATAAAATCAAATAAATGGAATAATTCTGAAATTATCCGAAAACTTGATAGAATAAGCTTTCAAACTGTATTATTAGAAATGAACACATCAATTTAGAAATATGTATTATAATTTTGTTAAAAATGACTCGCTTTACGTTTTTTCGTCCAAACACAGAACTTAAAATACTGATAATGAAAAAAAACATGTTTTATTAGACAAATGTAATAAAAACATTTTTTGTCATCTCTTTTTTTCCTTTCATATAAAAGCAATTAATAACAAATTCATAAACAATTCTAAAATTGCCGTCGGAATCTGTGGTTTCATAGAGGTATACATTTTAATTATTCTGTGATCTAGATTTGAATATAAAGCGTGGTTAATTATCTTTCTAACACCGTTAATACTAGTATGACAGTACGGGAGATACAACGATTCTATTCTAGAGTTGTTCCCAAAAGCGAACGAATTAGCTTGAGGGGTTAAGTATCCTTTAAGCATCCTATATTAGGAATTCTCCAAAATGTTCTCAATTTTTTGTATCGGTCATGTATGGTTATAATTTTTAGTTTAAGAAATTCCAGCAACAATTCTTAGAAATATATAATAGAAAATGGAAACAATGTTCCTCCCTGTTAACGCGGTGACGTAAAGATCAATTTATACATTTGACGGCACAGACCTTTTTTACAGTATCAAGTAAGACATCACCATGCAGGTAGAAGAAACCATTTTTTTAATTTTGATCTAAGAACTGTGTGTGTATATAAATACTGAATAATTTAGGTTGTTTGGGCTGTTAGTTATATTATTATATTATATTATTTAAAAAATTGTAACTTATTTGTCAAGAATCAAGAATTCAGACCATCCCGTGATTTTTCACTACTAGTCTGCACTAGTATAATAATTATCTTACAAATTTTTATTGATTTTTTTATATTATTATTAAAATGCTCATAATTCGCATTTTCGAGTTTGAGATTTTTTAAATTTTAGCATGACGAAGCTGTGCAAACTGTATCCATAGTATTCCCAATATACTCGTATTTATTTATTAACTGTTAATTTAACTGTCCAATAATAAAATTGGCAATATTATAATGGTCATAGACATCGTAGTAAGCAGAAATATGAAAACGCATATAATCCGGTTCTTTGTGGGTATTATTATAATAATTCTATGATATTGTCTATACACATTTCCAAGGGCGGATCCATGATTTTTTATTCTGGGGGTGGCACAAATCCCGGCGTGCCCAAGATAACAACGTAATTCGTTTTTTTCACAATTTATTCATATAAAATAATATATAGTATCCTTGCGGTACGAAGTTTATCACAGTATCAAGTTGAAACGCTGCTTGAAATTCCTCCCTCCACTACCTTCAGTATCACAACATACCCCAATTGGGAATGCCATAGTCCCACTAGCTCCAGACGATTGGTAGCAGTTGGGACCCTTGCGCGGTATATACATAAAAAGGGTTAGACGGGCAAAAAGCGTTCTTATATTTGGGATTAACAAAAACATACAACATAAACTGTAAGAAATATACTTGTAATTTTAATATAACGGTTATTAGTATGAAAATAGCAAAAAAAATCTCGTTTAATAACGACAGTTTTCTTTTATGTTTTGAACGAGCTACCGGCATCTGTTTTTCCTCCCTCCTATAATCCGAGCCTCTTCAAGGCCCGCATTAACATATCCCTTCCTACAGCCCCTACCTTATTCCGCCTCACAACGCCACCCAACCGGGTGGTGACATAGTTCCCCTGTCTGTACACTGCACAGGCAGGGACACTCTTGTGAGGTGTCACATAAAAAAAAAAAAAAAAAACCAGAGCGGTTAATAAATGACATTGCATTTATAATCGAGAACTAATTAACATCACTTAATCACGTATTAGGGACACCGGTATCTCATGGAACAAAATTTGGGATTTAAATTTTTGGTAAATATTCGGAATCGCTGTACACGGATTAAGGCTGGCCGCATACATACGTTTTCCGTATTCGATTTTCGAATTCGTTTTCCGTATTCGGAATTCCGTGAGACTAGCGCAAACGTTCGTTTTTCTCCATTCGGAATGTATAAACGTCAGTACCAGTGTTGCCAACAAGGGCGATATATCGCCATTTAGGCTACTCAGAGCGAGAATCGGCGCCGAAAAAATCTAAAAGGCGACTGGTCGCCAATTAAGCTACTTCAAAAACATCAATTTTAAACATGTCCCGAAATTCTCTAGCCACCCCCCCCTTGAAATTTATTTTTCTGGGGACAAATTTTATATTTTCTTGAAACTCTCTAGCCACCCTCCCCATGAATTTTTTTTATTTTCTGGGGACAAATTTTATCTTTTTGAAATTCTCTAGCCACCCCCCCCCACGAAATTTTTATTTTCACGTAAAAACATCAATTTTAAACATGTCCAACCTAACAGCAAATTCGGCTACTTTACGCTACCTTATGTATGAGAAACGGCGATATTAGGTCAAGATCCGTTGGCAACACTGAATTACGAACGGAAATTTCCGTACGTTTGCGTCGGCAAAAACAAACTGTATGCAATAGCTGCGTTCCACATGACGTCATTAGGTTTTTCCATTCGGTTTCTCCGAACGCGCCGGCTCGCATTCGGAACATGCGTAAGGAATTTGTTCCGTTCGGAACTAAAACGAACGTGTGCGGCAGTTAATGTATTTTCTACTGATTCCGTGCATTCGGATGTCCGAATACGGAAAACGAATTCGGAAATCGAATACGAAAAACGTATGTATGCGGCCAGCCTTAAACGAAATATTTTTTAATAAAACCTTCTGATTTAACTTAATTACTATAAAAGGAATCTGACTGCATTTGGGATATTTTTAATTTTAGCATTTTAATTTTTAATTACGTAAATCGAAAATTCACTTTCGTTGTATGGGATGACAGCTGGAATGATTTCTGTTGATGACATTTTCTCTTGTTGGTATTCCTGATATGAATGGCTAGAATTTGAATCATTTCTGAATGCAAATTCTAGTTAGGTACTGTTTTGGCCAAACTCGAAAAATAAAATATTTTTATGTTACTTAAAAAACTTAAATTATTTATATTTAGGTATTATTATAATAGTTGTTTTATTTAACCTAAACTATAATAATCAAACCTAACCTAAATCCTAACCTAACCTATATCCTAACCTAACCTATAATAATCCAACCTAACCTAACCTATATCCTAACATAACTTTTAATAACCCAAAATACCTAACCTAACCGATAATAATCCAACCTAACCTAACCTATAATAATCCAACCTAACCTAACCTAACCTATATCCTAATAATAATTCAACCTAACCTATAATAATCGAACCTAACCTACAATAATCCAACCTAACCTATAAAAATCCAACCTAACCTAATCTAACCTATATCCTAATAATAATCCAACCTAACCTATAATAATCGAACCGAACCTACAATAATCCAACCTAACCTCACCTAACCTATAATAATCCAACCTAACCTAACCTAACCTATATCCTAATAATAATCCAACCTAACCTATAATAATCGAACCTAACTTATAATAATCCAACCTAACCTAACCTAACCTATAATAATCCAACCTAACCTATAATAACCTCACCTTTTTTAATTTTTCTATTTTATAAAACATACCTAAATATCTTTATTTTATTTTTCGAGTTTGGCTAAAATAGTACCTACCTAGTATTTGCACATGGTAAAAAATCTAGCCACTCGTATCAGGAAAACAAACAAAAGAAAATGTTATCAACAGAAACCATTCCAGCTGTCATCCCATACAACGAAAGTGAATTTTCGATTTACGTAATTAAAAATTAAAATGTTAAAATTAAAAATATCCCAAATGCAGTCAAATTCCTTTTATAGTAATTACGGTAAATCAGAAGGTTTTATTTAAAAATATTTCATATAATCCTTGTCCAGCGATTCCGAATAATTACCAAATTTTTTTATTTATTTTTTACATTAACCCCACACAGCAGGCCCTGAGGAAAATATTTTCCCTCAGAGCCTATGTCATCCTTTGGGATGCTGTGTGGTGGATATTTTTTAAGGAAAGGAAGGAGAGGGAATTTTGTGATGGTAAAAGGTATGAGGGTTGGGTAGGAATCTAGGAATCAGTGTATTTATTCAAATTTACACAGATAATATCATCAAAAACTTTGAAACCCTTTGATATCAATACAACATCAAAATACCAAACTAATGCAAAACAACTATACCTATTTAGGAATAAAGTATTTCAACAATCTTCCGATTGAAATAAAGAAATTAAAGGATATCAACAAACTGAAACTAAAACTGAAGTTATACTTGTCAGGAATAATTAACTAAATAATTGCCCGTTTTTCCCTTTATTTATATTTATCTTGGTATTTATTATTACTCTTTGATATTTATTATCAGTCTATATTCATCTCTACTTTATTTGGACGTTTCTAATTACTCTCATATTTAGTATGTAACAGAATCCTTTAACTAGTGTAACACGCTGACCAAGAACAAGAACCAGTTTCTTCTTTGGTGAGATTGCGATTATAAATATATTTTGTACATATATGTAATTTATATAACGCCACTGTACCCACTTATGTACATTAAATAATAAAAAATAAAGTGTGTCAAGGAGTGACGGACATATGAATCCCTCCCAATTTGGGGCAAGGTGATGGGTCGAGAAATCAGTTGGAGAGGTCAAGGGCATCCTGAACACACCTCACCCGATGAACCCGGGCAACCCTGCTAAATTACTAAACGTAGCTAACCACTTGGGGTGACTTATTTCGGAGGTGTTGGTTATCGAATAAATGGTTCCCGAGGAGCCGGTACCCAAACCCGTCTCCCAAATTGAGAATAAGGGTCGCTTAATGTACAATATTCAGATGGTTATAAATACAATAAATCATAATTACGTAAAGAATCTAATATTTTTTTCTTGTGCAAAATCTTTTGATTGCCAAAAAATCCTCATCCATAAAGGTATCTCGTAATAAGTTCTTTTTCTCTAACTGTATTTTTTTCATTTCACCATTCGCATTGATTAGTTTGGAAATCGGTGTGTAGCGATGGCAGATGATACAGGTAATATATAACCCGTTTGTGGCGATGGCAGATGATACAGGTAAGTATTATGTAACCCGTTTGTGGCGATGGCAGATGATACAGGTAAGTATTATGTAACCCGTTTGTGGCGATGGCAGATGATATAGGCAAGTATTATAACGTTGTTTACGTTTGTAGAAATTCGGTTTAAAGCATAGTAAAGATGACTTGACCGATAAAGAAAGATACGTACCACAATTACTGTGACAGGTGCTGATTAATGAATAAAACCTTTCACATATCAATTTAATTCATTATTTTGCTATTGGGGTCTTTTTTTTACTCGACTATTTACATTTTTGTGGCTTGTTTCTAAAAGGGCCAATGTCAGTTTTTCATATTTCAAATTTTACTGTTTTAATTTTAAGAAAAAGCAATTTTCTAGTGTAATATTGGCCACCGATAATCGAAAAAATCCTTTCTCGAAATCCAAAGGTTATTTTAGAATTTAGAAGTTTTAGAAAACTTTTCACGGAATAGCTGACATTGGCCCTTTTAGAAGCAAGTCACCGAATTTTGTTCTTGTTTTTTCGATTAATCTTTACAAAGACTCGTATTACATTATGAATACTAAAAAATATTCTTTAGATAAATTAAACTTTTCTTATAGTTTCGCTTGAGTACAATGAAAATAAAACTATTATTAACTTTTCTCTTTTTTGTAAAAATATTCACAAAATACTTAAATAATAATTTTTGCTCTAAAATCGACTGTCTAGACTTCGTTTGCCAAGCGACTTTTATTCCTTTATAACTAATATTCCCGGTGATAAGGCAAACTCAGAATAAACACATTATTAGATGGTATATTCCTGGCCCCGTAGTAAGCGACTCGTTTGAAATATAGCAAAAATCTCCCGACAAATGCATTAGGTGCATTTAAAGATACACTGTGATTTTGTTAATGCTTAAATTTTTCATGCTTTAATAACAGAACAAAACGTGTTTAAATAATTTTCGGAGCTTACTTAGCGATTTTTTCTATCAAGAGAATTTCATTTAATTAACGTTTCGGCATAGCAAATGTATATGTATTATATTCAAAAATAACTTTTTTTGGAACTTAAAAACTTAAAGGGTTAACAAGATACTTGTTATAAATCAGTAAAAATTGGGTATGCGGGGGCTTAGTTGATGATCCATAAATATTGATGTGGTATTTGCACAGTAGGTATCTGCTTCAAACTGGATATTGTCAAAGATTTTCGAGGTAAAACAAACACATGTAGGTAAAGTTATTTTTGGTCAGAAAAAAATATACAACTGTTTCTTCTGGCTTTACGTCCACGAATATCTTTGATAAAAAAAAATTGTCGTCATTTACGTATATGAAAAAATCTAGTACTTTTTACTGCAGACTATCTCACTTTAATACCATTTTTGTTGTTATTGTATACTTACGAGTAGGTGCGTCGTGCATTCATTCAACTGATTAACTGAAACATAATTCAATGTTTTAAAAAATAATCTGTTAGATACTGAAATTTCTCATTGAAAATGAAATACATTGATATTTAAATAACAATATCCCCATGTCCCCTTTGTGTCCTTCGCTGAATGTACGGAGTTGAACAGAGACCGACACCAGACTGACTGGACACTGACGGTGGACGGTCTCACAGGGGCGCGCCGAATGGGAATAATTTAATAATTTGGAATTATTACTTTTTTTACATACATTTAAAAAGTACAAAATTTATAATTATCACAATAGACTATTGGATAAATACGCTTATTAAATATCTTCGTGACACTCTCTACATAAATGTTTCAATATATGCGAATTATACAAGTACTTTAGTAGTATTATAAAAACCCTCCGTGGTCGAGGGGTAAGGCTCTCGACCAGCAATCTGGAGGTCGCGGGTTCAAATCCCGGCGTGCGCAAGTAAATTTTATTTGATTAATTTTTGATATTTCACAAATTACTAATTTAAAATAATATATAGTATATTAGCGGCACATTCCAGAGTGGAAAATACTCTCATTATCGCCCTGGTGTAAGACAACCATTCGAAACCGAAATCTTGCTTAAAATGGCTTTGGCCGTATTTGATGACCAGATATGAATAGCCAGATACTTCCTTAAGCTTAAGCGAAGGTGTGCAGTAGTATTGGTGAAAAAAACCGCCGACACTCGTAAATTCAAGCTTTGGACAAAGACACTACCAATACCATGATATAAAAGCTTTCAACGGTGTAAAACTTGAAATTAAAATTGAAGAAACTAAAAATTAATTCACAAACAAAATTACAAAATGGATTAAAGAACAAAAAAGACAATATTACCAATATTTCATAGCATAAAATAAAAATAAAACCTACACGTAACACACAAAACCAATATAAACACACATCACTCACAAACACACAAGATTATTTTCAATGTATTATTTTTTAATTTTAAATATATTATTATGTATTTTTTATTTTAAATGTATTATTTTCTCTTTAAATGTATTATGTAGATTATATTTTCATATTATAAAATGAAGGCCTCAGCACGGGCAAGCCACCCAGTGAGGCCTACATTACTGGAAAACTTAAAATGTAAAAAATATTGTACCAAATAAATAATAATAATAATATAATATGTTTACACAAAATAATTCAAGACCATCTTGATACTGCATTATATCGCTATATTGAAACAAATGTTCCCGATTCCCATTGATTAAGACTCCACAGCATGTTTCACCAGAATAGATTAAAAAATAATATGACCTATTTTAGCCCTCTGACCCAAATGTGTCGACTATATGTATAATAAGCACACTTATACGCCTATATTGTTTTATAATATAATATATATGTATAAAATAGAGTGTGCTGAAGTAGACATTTACGTCGATAATGCTGTTGCTAAAAAATATGTTACACTGATTATATTATGTATTACTTGCGTCTCTATTTGTTTTTCTTACTTTTTTGTGAAATAGATGTATTTCATATAATTTTGTATTATTATTTTGATTTGTTTTATATTTTAATCTTTATTTAGATAAATGAACATTAATGTATCCGATGTCTGAGTAGATTTTTGTAATTGTTGTGCCCATGTGTATTAACTGAGCCTTTATAAAAGGATTGTTCTCACTTAAGTGAGATCGTCTGTAAAAACCAAGTATAAATAAATCTCATAGCACAAACTGCCACCTCATACCGGGCTCAACTTTGTGAGGTGGTTTATACTAAAAAGTATCTGTAAGCTTGGTTAATAAGACTATGGGTATGGTGACGGAGGTCTAACAAAGCAAACAAACCCGGTCGTGTATCCGATGTCTCCAGAAATGAAATTACATTGAAGAGGACAGAGGATTGCCAATTAATAATGCCAAGGCACGCCCCTGCGTCGGTTAGAAGTGGTAGGTACTGGTACCAATTTTATTATGTAGAATGGTATGTAATTCAGTAGTTTATGGATATATAACGTTGACTGTTGGACATAGTACTGTGAGCATATCCGTCCCATGATTACGAGCGTGAAGCGCCTATATTGTTTTGAAAATGGGCACCTAATTACGCATAAATTTACTGTTTCCGTTGCATACGAGCTTTCGAAGTTACCGGTTTTAGTAGAATCGAATGTACGTGTAGGAATGTAATGGTACATTTTCATTTGCAAACCGAAACGCTAACCGAGACACGAATTACGGGAAAAGAACGAAGCAACTGCAAGCGGCGTTTTGCGCCATTTGCGGATGCTTCGTTCCTTTCCCATAAGTTGAGGTTCAGCTCGGCAGTTCGGCTCGCGTATGTATACGTAGCATAAGAATTGCACTGTGTGGGGTAGGTATATGTGGTGCGTAGCTACCAGTTTAATGAAAACATTAATTGTTATTTTGGGGTGGCGCGAAATAAATACTAAAATATCTACTTACTTCTGAGGTAGGTACCAACAGTAAAACGGAGATAATGGAGGGGATTGAGTAATGATGTAGGTACCCAATTGAAATGAAATGACATAGTAATGTAGCGATTAAACATATATTTTTGGAGATTTTAGCAGTATTTAGCATGAATAAAAGATAGTTTTTTTTGAAAAATGATGGAAAGGACTGTGGTAACGTTTCCACCTGTAGACTCCGTCTTCTGTGTAATACTAATAACATGTTAGAAAACATGAATAGTGACCGACCCCAAGTTTCGGTTTTGGATTCGGCTTCGGCTTCGGCTTCTACCAGTTTCGGTCAATACACATGTTTCGGCTACGGTTTCGACCAAAAATTTCAGCTCAGTTTAGCACATTTAATGGTCAGATAACATTCAGCTTTACTCGGGTCGAAAGAATAGGGCGGGAGAACTCTCTGAACATATTTAAATATGCTTTCGTATCCGTCAAAACTAGAGTAGAAGCCAAAATTTGGTTTTGGTTTCGGCTGAAATCTAGTATCTCTCGACCGGTCACTAAAGAAGAACATCTCTCTTCTCGAAATTGCCACTATGATAATATATTTCTATTTTCAGGAAACCTATAAATTCGTTCGTGAAGGGCCAGCAATCCCGTTTTTAATCGGATTACCAATATTTTTAAGAGATTCTTGATAAATTAGCGATACTCATTTTTCCCCGTGCACTACATATATTTCGGAAAATTCATGGTTTGATAATAAGGTCTAATCTAGTCTGCGTCCTGAATGCTTTGCCCAGGTTATTTTTTTCTAGAGAATTGTAGGTCTCTACTAATTACGCATACATTTTTGAAATGTATATTGCATACGATCTTTGCAAAGTTTCCGGATATGGAAATTAGTTGCACCGTGTTGCATCGTTGCATGTCCACCATGTGGCATGTTTATGTATGCACCCCATGGCACCCGCATTACGATTTTAAATATCTACGATCTCATCTTTAGTTTCAAGTGTCAAGGTTTTAATGCCAAGCAGCATAGAAAAAAACATAAAAACAATGACCTTTATTCTTACACCTGCTTATTTTCGTCTTTATTTTGGTCTCCGTTACCAAATAGATAGTTTATTCATTGTTTCGTGAAGACTTTTATAGCCAAGAACTCTTTATTTTCTGATATAGGTCCTATTTGTTTTAGGTCTTTCCTTTGTCGTACATACGTGACTTTGTATAAAACTGTTGTCGATCCCTGCGAGTTGTTGTTTTACCCGCTGTTGAACCGCGCACAGTAAATTAATTACGGAGATTGCCGAATGATTTCAAAACAAACCGAAGTCAGCCGAAGATGGCTCAAGTTCAAGGTTTTCCCAGTCGATCACGTGACCAGTTGATCGCCATTCCGGAAGCGTTTTATTATGGTTATCTTGGCGGCAGTCGGCACATGGTCGGCACCGGTACCTATCGGGGAGGAACACGGCGTCGTCGTGGCATTACTAACAGCATTGGAATCTCACGTGTTTACGTATTAACTAACATAATATGAGGTAAATAATGCCATTATAGCAAGGATAATAATTGCTTTTGGATATTGTACAAGTAGAAAAGAGCGAACTCTGGTTATCGCACGGAGAAAAATGAGTAATGCTGATTTATTAAAATCATGTTAGAAACGGGATAGCATGCTGTTTCCTAATAAACTTTGAGTACATTCATAATATATCGCAACACGTGTTCATGCACCTGCGTTTGTCCTGAGAGTACAAAATGACGAAATGCGAAAATATAAAAAAATTTAACACGTGTGACATAATAATAATAATATTTGGATGACTTGCATATCGCTGTTTTTGTGCAAAATCACCTCAAGGGCCATCGCCATGACACACTCTTGATTTTACTGATAGTTTATTAGAAAACTTGTCAATTCATTCGTAAAGGCTTGCAGTCCCGTTTTTAACCGGAATACCAATATTTTGAAGAGATTTTTAATAATATCAGTAAGTTTTCTCCGAGTGCGATCAACAATCTATTATTGTTAAACACCAAGTCACCTAGAAATTTTTGACATGCATCTAAAGAAGACTCACTATGGGATTTGTGAAGCTGAAAGTATTTATAAAATATTTGCCTCAGGGTCATTGAGTTTCGAAACAAATATATATTGTTATTTTTTCTTTACAATATAATTGTATTTTTTATTGACATATTAGAGAGACGATAGAAATTAGTATCGTTGATTATTAATACTATAAGTAATTTTTATTTGATTAATTACTGTTATTTCACAATTTACTCGTTTAAAATAATATGTAGTATATTTTCGTCACGTTTCAGGGTGTAAGATACTCTCAGTATCGCCGTGGTGTAAGACCACCATTCAGAATTGAAACGTTGCCTAAAATGACTTTGGCCGTGTTTGGTGACCAGATCTCAATAGCCAGGCACTTCCACACCTTCTTTTTCCCCATCTCATTCCCCTCCCCAATTCAGCCCCACAAGATACCCTAATTGGGTACGCCATAATCTCACTGGCTTAAGACGTTTAGGATCACTTGGGACTCTTGTGTGGTTTCACACAAAAAAACCGTTTGTAGTCCCATGGTGTTGAAAATGCCTAAATAAAATGTTCATTAATAAAATTCTAAATGCTACTAATATTTTGAACAGTTTTCTTAATTCTAATTTGTTTCATCATCTCAGAAGACACGTAGTAAATGTTTTAAAATATTGACAAATAATACAATATAAATATTATTGATGTTTTGTTTGATTTTAGGTCCACCGTTGATTGTTTATGTTTACACGAACAAGTGGAGTCAAAAAAACAACTGCATCAATCAACAAAGTACCAAAGTCATCATGATGAAATAACAGAAATAGGGTCAACACTGTCATGACGGAAAATAACATTATCTTGAGATTGACATTAACCGATTAACTTCTAATCGGCGAGCAAATAATCATCACTCCACCTTCGGGAATAGATAAGTACCAACATTATAAATAAAAAGTGACACCTGATAAGTGATATCTGATAACTGACAACGTGCGAAACGTAGACGTTTTGCAATAAGGAATTATATCATGAAATAATACGCAGCATGGTCCAATTGATTCGTAGCCATATCTTAATTTTATTTATGAAAATATGGTATTTAATGGGAAATTTTTATGGGAAATTTTAGTTGTAGTCATTTTGTAAAAAGTTTAAACAATATAATTGTAAGATTTTGGGCCTTACTAATAAACGCGTTTCAAACCCTACACAACTGATAAGGTTGTTGGGTAAAATATAAACATTGTGAATAGATGTAGTTTTGAATTATTTTTTTAAGTTCTTCATAAAAACGCCTTTGATAAAACTTCAAGGGTAAAATGCTATATACTAAATTAAATAAAAATTAAAAAATGTATTAGTTTCCCTTTTTTGATTTAAATGCTAAAAAATTATTTAAGTATAAACTAAATATAACATATGTTATAGATAATAGGTGATTGTAATAATTAGAAAGGAACAAATCACGCTAGAAAGAAATGTTAATATGTATTTTATTGTAACAATTCTATAATTAGAATTAAATAAAAAAATAAATTGGCAGAAAAGTTTACTGTAATAATACCTACGTCCAATGTAATATATAGATTTGCAATGATGTATTTAAAATTAGCTGAATTTGTAGGAGTCTCGTAATTCGAGATAAACAGGGTATCCGGGGGTAAAGTGCGCTAACTTCGGGACGTAAATAACTTTTTTCGAAATTCCTATTTTTCCCATACAAAAATATTTTCCATAGAAGAATATTTATTTTCCTATTCAAACAATTCAATTATTTTACCTAAATACTACCTTAAAACGTTATTCTTCTTTTTTACTTGTCATGTAAAATCACCCCTCGAAGTTAGCGCAATTTACCCCGGGCACCCTGTATAAAAAGGGTTTATCAGCACTTACACCCGACAAACGTGATTCTTGATCTTTGGAGTAGGTATGTATTTATGTAGTATTAATGCATATTTGTATAATTAATATTTGAGGTTTTTGGTTGTTAGTCTATATTTAAGCTTTTTTAGTCGTAAGTGCATATTTGCATTGGTTGTGCATATGGTCGATATCCTTGTTATTTCTTAGGAACGAGAAAACTTGTATTATCAAAAAGAGGGGAAAAATATTTTTAAAGAAATCCATCCAAAAGAAACGGTTCCAAAAGACATAAAACTGTTTTATCGTATAATTTTGGCATAGATAAAGGACGTCCTCAGCATTGCGGGTGAAATAATACAAAAAAATGTATTATCTGTAAAAAAATAATTGCATGAAAAAAATGTACATATATATTTTGGCATTAACAGTGATGTTGAAAATTTTGGTGCATATTTGCATGTATATTTTGCCATTTTTAAGTGGATATGTAATCCGATGTCTAATTTGAAGGTAAATTAGAAACTAAAATATTCTAATCGATAGAAATATGCATATTCGATTTCTTACGATATTTGATTGAATTGATCGCGTAATACTTTTACCCGAATTTACTTGCCAGTTAGTATTTAATTAGGAGAGCTGTTGAATACAAACATCACAAAATTCATTGATGGGATATACATTTGATTTGTGTAGTTTTTAGTTTCAGTGCACGCATAGACCCCGAATAATAACTCGTTAGGGGTTGGTTTGGGGTTAGGACTTGTAAGGGTTTGGGGTGAGGGGCTTGTAAGGGTCACCTTCTGTTTGGCGCTGCGCACGCGAAAATGAGCACTCCTGTACGTATACGACATACCAGAGGCAGGGGCGATGGGGACTCTACATGGATGCCTATGCTACTACCCATTTATTTTATGAGCAAAAAGAAATCTGCTGGTCACAAAAACCCAATAGCATTGTGATTCGTGATTCCAGAGGTTGGCATTTCATGCGAGGACTCTGGCTTCAGAATGCTGACGGGCCGAGGTGGCCATCGGCCATGAAGTCAATACAGGACCCGTAATTCTCAAAGCTATCAACTTGTAATGGGGCCAAGGGCCTTTGAGTTGCCTGGCCCTACACCAAAACACCTGACAGCTTATGATTGATCACTCGAATAGAGCAATACGTCGTAATGCTGACATTTTATTGCCACCGAATTGTTGTATACTGTAGGTACCTGCAATAATATATGCTATGTATGTTTCATGAAAAATTGGGTTAATTTTAAGAACGTAATCTGTAAAAGGTCTCGGTAGAAACACACGAACTCCGCACGAAGAAAAATGAGTATTGTTATTTTATCAAGAACTGGTGGACCCTGCAATTCTTCCACCATTCACTACTGTATACCACAAAGTTACTGTTAAAAAACTACATTACATAGATTTAAATTCGACTTTGTATCTCATTTCGATGCAGAGATAATGCGTTAAGTATTCCTCGGGCGTCCCCGACTTCTACCATTCAAACCACTATCTAAACAATACCAGCGCTAATAAGAACAAACTTTTAAATTTTCAGCTATATCAGTATACTACTTTTCGATTTTTGTGATCACAAACATACGCAAGCTAAATTTTTATTCGAGTACATTAAAATTATTCGTAATCATTCTAGCAATATTTTATATAAGTAAGTTTTCTCCGTTCGTCTACTTCTCTCAAAATTTTAAGACACTGAAACTGTTTTCAGTTTGCAAGGTTATTTTTACATCATGAGCTTTGAAATATTAATTTATAATAACTGTGAAAAATAAGCCAGACGACATAAATACTGTTTTTATTTTTATTTTTCAAGTGTTCGGGGTAGATATTAATTAATTACTGAGTTAATAATTAGATGATTCACAAGTACAGAATAATGTAAGAATGGCAGCACATGCTATCACATAAGAAACTGATGCAACATTCTTAATGCGTTGATTGCTTCATATGACCAATGGGGAGAGTAATTCCGTCTCCCACCCTGTAACGTCAGCGCTGCAGTAAAGCGTCCCCCACCGTACTATGTGTACTGCTGGTAGTTGCTAGGTAGCTGTGCCGAGCAGCGATGCCATACCTACCGAAATTTCGGTAGATCTACCGAAATTCGTAGAAAATTGAAATCCTAAATTTGCGAAAATAACGGATTTTTTTTTGTAAATCTGCCGAAATCTTTGAATATCTACCGAAATTTTGAAAAATCTACTGAAATTTTTGAAAATGTTTCGTATTATGTTCAAAAAGTTTTTTAATTCGGGAACAAAATTTTGAAAACTTCGAAATTCCCTAGTCACCCCATGGATTTGAAAATATCATGAGGGGAATTATTTATTTCGAAAAAAATACTGCGGGGAATTATTGCGCCCGAAATTCCCTAAAATTCTCGAACTGCCCTCCGAAAATCATGGATAAGAAAATTTTGGACATATCATCACTGATCTGGCACTTAGATAAGATAGAATAAATATTTTGACGACCTACCGATTTTTGCCCTAATCTACCAATTTCTTTACTCAACTCTACCGATTATCATTTTCGCGGCATGAGCATCACTGGTGCCGGGCAGAGTATAGTAGGGAGTGGGAAGTAGGGAGAGGGGAGTAGAGAGCCGAGGAGAATGTTGAGGAGGTGTCTGTGGCGGGGCCCCCAGCAGAGGACACTGGAGCGTTACGATGGACGCAAAAAACTGCGCAAGACCTTGAAATTTTAACGGCGTCATAAAAAGAACAAGATGTTTGGTAAAAAAACACGTGAAAAACGCGTGAAAAAAAAAGTTAAGTAGTTTAGTAGTACTATCCATCTGTAGGAAGGTTATCGTAATAATTAGCAATACTTAATATTGTGAACAAAGCCATTGTCTTTGCGAAAAATATGCATGACGAAAGAAAATAATTGATTATAATGGCAATGAACCTAAACAAATCTCTGATATCGATAACACCTTAGGAGGATAAGTACCTTATTGGTTGTCAATGACAGCATTGTTAACAACACAAGAACACAAGGCTCACAAGTCAACATCTCAAGCTCTGTGATCTGTGAAGAGAGTTGAGTCGTGCAGTGCAGAGCAGTGTTACCAACTGGATTTTTAAACTAAGGATAAATAGATGTCACTCTAAAAAGAACTAAAATAAGTTTAAAAAAACATGGGGGGTGTAGAAAATTCTGAGGATAAACAAATATAACCGATTCCTCAGAGAAATGATATCGACTGTTCCAGTGACAGCAAAGGAACCGGTAGGTATATTATGTATATTTTTGGCAACGCTGGTGTGGAGCGTGGAGCATGCATATGTAAATGTATTTTTTATAACCGCTCCCAGTGTTGTTGGTTGGTTGGTATCACATCAAGTACTTGAATGCATAAAACCGGCGATCCCTCTCCTCTTGCCCAGAGAACAGAGCAGTATGGAGCTTCAAATCGTGCGACAGGGCTGTCGCTGCCGCCAGCTGCCAGTTCCCAGACATAATCCAGTGCAGAGAGGATGGCGGATGACATATCGCTCATCCTAAGAAATCTATTGGAAGGTGACGGTGGTTTCTTCGGCACCATTCTATTTTCCTGATAAAAGAAACGCCAAATTATTGTCACATTTAAAACAAAAAACCTTTTAGCTTTTTTATTATCAAAACAGAATTGAAAAAAAATAATTCGAAACTCTGTCAGTGTTGGATCCATGTTCGATCGAATAATTTTACTAACCGGAACGCAAATCTTCACGTAGGTAAATACACAACTTTATGTAGGTGTAGGCACCAATCTAAATAAAAAAATCCTACAAATTAAGTAAAGTAAAGTAATTCAGATTTTACCTAACGTGTGTAGGGACCTACCTAACTTAACTTGCAGCGAAATTTTAAACGTTTATAGATAAAAACTTGGAGATAATATACAGGTGTCAGTGGGTAAAGTGCACAAACTTTGTGAAGTGTTAAATGTTTATGAAATTTGAACGTTTTAAGATAGTTTTCAGGTAGAAAAGTTGAATTTTTTGTATGGAGAAAATAATATTCTCCTGGGAAAAATATTATTGTATAGAAAAAAAACAACGTAATTTCGAAAAAAAATATTTTTCTTTTCTACTTCTATCAACATGTAGAATCACTTCCCAAAGTTTGTGCACATTACCCCGGACACCCTGTATAAAGAGACATCACCTTGTAGACAATAGCTGCCTTTATACAGTCGCTCTGTCGCGCGTGAAACAGCAATAGTGCGCGAAAGAATGCGCGTGTAAAGATGAGGGATTCGGAAGGGATAGACCGTGCGATTGCGTTCATCAGTATTTGACGCAATCGCGTGGTTCGAGGTTGCTTTACACGTACAGTTCTTTCGCGCACGCAAGATGGCGGACATACGCACGTGGAGTAAAGAATTAATAATAGAGTTACTTGAGTTATATAAGTCTTTTCCTTGCCTATGGAAAATTAAGTCGGAACATTATAAAAACAAAAATCTTAAGGAGGAAGCTTACATCAAAATAATCGACTTTTGTAAAGAGAAAGGATTTCCTGATGCCAATCGAGATTTTGTGGTCAAAAAACTACAAAGTCTAAGAGGCTCTTTTCGAAAGGAACTAAAGAAAGTTCAAAACAGCCACCGCAGTGGAAAAGGAACAGATGAAGTGTACAAATCCTCGCTTTGGTACTATGATCATTTGCTGTTCACTAAGGACCAAGAACTACCTACTGACAGTATATCTAACATTGAGGATGATCCAGTTGATGAAAACAGAGCTGTTGAGGAAAATATTATTTCGACCAACGAAGGCGGAATAACAGAAAGTGGCGTTGGTGAAATTGGACAGCAAACTCAAGTCGTAAGTAAATTTAATTTATTTTTATTTATTATTATTATACATTTAAATATATCCAATAGTACAGTTAAAACATTTTGACCGTTTAAGAACTCACGTTACTTAACCCTATTGGTTGTCGCACACAAAGACACACACACACGCAACTTTAAGAGAAGGTCCGACAACCTTTACATTATATTTTCTGTTTTTAAGTTCTTCCACTATTAACCATACGATCTTGCCACTCAACACTCCCATCTGTATTAAAGTATGTTTTATATTGTTCTCTGTTTCGTTTAGCTTCCGAAGTGATCTGTGTGTGGGGACGTCTTTGAAGATTGATCAATGGAACAGAATTTTGTTGAGAGTCTGTAGTAATCTCGTCCCGTGGGTAATTAGAAATAGGATATGTGTTACTGCGTTTACACAAAAAATTGTGTAAAGTGCAAATAGCAAGGACGACGTAACAAATACTTTTGTGGTTTTTTATATTTATTGCTGTTTGTAATACCCTAAACCTAGCTGAAATGATTCCAAATGCATTTTCAACTACGTTACGGGCCATTGACAGTCTGTAATTATAAATCCTTTTTTCGTAATCTAGTTCTCTCTGAGAATATGGTTTGAGAAAATTAGGTTCTAATCCAAACGCTTCATCACCCAGAAAGACAAAGTTCAAGTTATTTACGGTATCACAATTTTCTGGAAAATTGAGATCGCCCATTTGCAGTTTATGATAAAATTCTGTTTGCTCTAAGACTCCTCCATCGGATACTCTTCCATTTTTACCCACGTCAACATAAAGAAACTCATAGTTTGGACCAACTAAAGCCATCAATACGATGCTATAGAAGTGTTTGTAATTATAGTACACAGCTCCGGAACCCGGCAAAGGCACAATGCGAATGTGCTTGCCATCCATGGCACCTCCGCAGTTGATGAATTGCCATTTCACTTCAAATTCTTTTGCTATCTTGATCCATTCTTCCTTCGTAGACGGCATCTGAAAATGAAATTATAATATGTTTTTTGTCTTATATTTTTAGAATGATGCTGCTCCTACTGGATGGGACTCGACACCGCGTAGAAATAAAAGAAAAGCTACAAACAACTACCAGGCCGAATTCTTTAAAGTCTGTGCAGATACTCTCAAATCAAATAGCAAGGAGTTTTCGGAGTTCGAAGTCGCCGGAATGAATATGGCCAAAAAATTAACTAAAATGGATCCGGTGCAGGCAATTTATGCGGAATCCTTAATAAATAATATTTTACGCAAAGGGTTGCTGAAAAAGTTGACGGAAGAAACTGACATATGCGACAATTATTGTAATAAGACCATTCGAACACCGTCTTCTGCTGACTTGCACAGGACTTGATCGATTAGTTCAGACGTATCACAGTCTATATTAGAAGGCATCTACCAAAATCAGGAAGAAACAAGCCTGAGAACTTTTTACGAATCTTCTACTGATACGTACCAATGACAATCTGATATGTATCTCAAATGAATCACAATTAATCTCAATAAAAAATACTATGTAAAACTATAATTTGGATGATGATTAAAGATATACAGGACTGATTATTTAGATTTTTATTTATAACAATAATAAAGTTACTTACCTTTAAATAATCCACCCTTAAACATTCATAAATAGCTCGACACGTTTCTGGTATTATTGAAGAAAGAGATGGAGCAGATATACCGGTACTGAATTTCAAATCTTCAAAAGAGCGTCCTGTGGCGAGATATCGAAGAGTTGCTGCTAATCGTGCTTCTGCACTAATACTCTCTCTCATAATGGTGTCTTGCCTTGATATTTTATGTTTGATTTTATCTAACAACATACTAAATAACTGATCATCCATACGCAAATAATTCTTGAAATCGTCCGGATAATTTTCACGTAATTCTTCAATCAGTGGCATATGACAATATTGCTGTCTGTATTTCTTAACCCATACAGATCGTTTCTTCTTCTTTTTGAGTAGGCTAACACCAGCAAATATCATGACTTGTGCCATGATATTTCTTTTTCTTCTATCCATTTTGCTCCGTCGCACTATACTGAGTGTACGCGAACTTGAGTAAAACTTTGTAAATTGCACACACTCCAAAACGCGCCAGTTCCACGCGGTCTATCGCGCATGATTAGTCTTTACACGTTCGCTCTTTCCGTTCACATGTAACGTACACATGTAATCGCGCGCGAATGAATGTTAAGCTTCAAAACTAACAAAAAGTGATCGCGCACGATTGCGCGCACAGGCTTACCAATACGCAATCCTGTACGCTCCTGAGAATGCGCGATAGAGCGACTGTATAAAGGCAGCTAATAACAAGCGTAACATTTTAGGGCACATTTTACTAACCGGAACGGTGTTCCGGTTTGCTATGGTTTTAATCTGAGTGCCGGTCAACCTACTTTAATTTCGACCCCATGCACTTTCAGAATTTAATCGGTCAATGGTTTCGTCAATTTAGTAAGACAGTAAATTAGTATAAGTATATTAGGCACTAATCTATAGGTGTACGCGCTCCCGTTTAGCCATTAGCCCCTAACCGATGAAATAACTCCATTAATTAAGTAAGGCCTTGACAAAGTAAAACAAAAATAAATCTGGTCATATTCATGCGCAAGTGATGATAATAATTGTGCCCAATTTATGATCAAAAGTGTTAAGTATTGTGATTTGAGAAATGAACCAAATTTTATAAAAAATCGTTCGTTGATCTTGAAAATCTAAAAAAAATATTGGTTGTCTTTGTATTTTGGAGGTTTTATAGTTGTACTAAATTAGGGTAGATATCTGCTTGCATTTTCTTTGTCAATGAAAAAAGGGAGCAATTTTACAACCATATTTACTCTTTCAATGGCCAATGGCCATGACAAAGGGAGCTTCGAAACATGAATAATTCGTCCCCCCAATACCAACACGCTTATGGTACTTTCAGAAATGCACAACAGATCATTCTAGATCTTTCTTTCGAACCTGAATGCATAACTTCATTTTTTGTGCTGCCTCAAAGATGTAAGATGCAGGTATGAACCTGTATTTGGGTCTCAGATAAATGCATTTCTTATAAAGCGTGCACCTGCATTTTTAATACAATATTTAGAACGCTTTCAATAATTTATTTACGTCAACTACACAATAATGTTTACTCAAGTGTTTATCCTTTAAAAAATATAATATAAGTTATAAATATCAATTCAGTTCACGTACCTTCTACGTGATTCACGAATTGTAGCAAAATAGGCACAGGTCATAGATTTATATAATGAGGTCTGAAGTCCCTGGCGTTGCCCGGGCTTTACACAGAATTTTAAAAATCAAATTAAATCAGTGATTTTCCTCTTATTTTCAACGTCCAGTGTGCAAAACTTCATCAAGTATCAAAATTCTGTCCTTTGAAGTGGTTTTTCAAAATTTCATCTACAATATTTTAATATTATTTTTTACATTAACTCCACACAGGAGGCCCTGAGAAAAATAGATTCCCTCCAGAGCCTTCGTCTTCTTTGGGGATGCTGTGTGGAGGGTTTTTTTAATGACAAGAAGGAGAGGAAATTCTGGGAAGGTATGAGGAATGGGCAGGAATCTAGGGATCAGTATGTTCACTGGTGACGGACGTATAATCTATCCTTCCCGCTGCAGCGCAAGGCGATGGATCAAGAGAGATCAGTTGGAGAGGTCCTCTTGTTTTGATGGCCAAGTGTGCAAAATTTCATCAATATCTGAATAAAAGTAGATATTAAAAAAAACAATACCGGGATACTCATTTAAAACTCCTTTAAATAAAGATTTGTTCTTGTTGAATGTCCCATGTAATTACTAGAAATGCCTTCCATGTAGATTTGAATGGAAACCTATGTCGCCACTGACTTAGTAATCTTTTGGTTTCAGCCCGTTTAATAATAATAATAATAATGTTTATTTCAGCTGGACAGAGCGGTCTGTGCAATGCTCTGCCTGCCATAAAAGTTTAAGTTAATACATAAAAAATCAATATAGAAATAAATGAATAAATAAATAAAAAATAAATAAATTGATGAAAACATTAGGACTTTATGGTGGCTTGAGTGAAATTCTCCATCTCTGGTGTAGAGGCGCTCCCTGCCACTGGGCAACGGCCTGGACAGAGTGTTGTCTGATCTCTGATAGCGCTGACTCGTCCCGGCTATTCTGTGGCGCATCAAAGCTGCGAACCCATGCACCCTTCCTTCAGTGAACATCTGTGAGGCGCTGCATCGCCAGGGGAGGCCAAATAGGGCTGTGTAAGCGTGGTTGTACTGTACTCGGAGTGTGTTCATGACGCCTTGTGCGTATGTCGTCCATAGCTCGTTAGTGTAGAAGCTCATACAGTATGTTTGGAAAAGTTGCTTCTTCACCGGAGGACTGCACTTGTTAAATCTTCTAGCAAGCATGTTAGTTCGCACACTCAGTACTCTTCTTTGGCGTTCTATGTCATTTTTATCATTTAGGTCATAGGTGATAAATATTTGATTTCGCTGCAGATTTTCAGGTTGACAGTGGGACCAGTATTTGCTTTAAATATCAGCAGGGATGACTTTTTAGCACGTTTAGCACGCGCTCTGTCTCTTTTGTTTTTGTTTCTGGGAATACAGAAGTTATTTTTTTTAAAAAAACATTGAAGGTACGTTGTAAAGCATCGTAGGGGCCAACGTAGCATTGGGAAATTTGGCCTTGAATTATAATTTAAAATAGAATTCTTCGTTTTTTTCTGATTCTTATTTTCGATTTTTCTGTTTCAGATTTTCGTTTAGAAATCACTAATATTGTCTTCAATATTTTAATATTACAACACCTAATAACATATTATGGGAACTATTCCATGTAGGTACAGGGGTCAAATCACATATCATACACATTTCCCTCAAGGTTACTAAACTTATTATTTTTAGTCTTATAACAAATATTTTTGAATTTAGAATTGATTCCATAACTTGTAGTAGGTACCTACCTAATGATGGAAGTTGTCAGTTTGATGTACAGAAATTGTCGAGCGATTGTATCATGGTAAGTACTGACGTCATATTATTTTTCGAAGGATTTTAAGTTTTCAATTAATGATAATGAAAGCTAAAAATTATAACCATCATACCATGGGAGCAATAAATTATGAAGTACTAGAAATTGGAAAAGTAAAAACTGAATACATCATAGACGTAAATAGATCATTGAAACAATTAAAAAAATCAACCTGTAAAAAACGCTTTTTTTACTACAAAACATCTATTACCAAATGTGATTTAAAAATTAAAAATAAATAAAATTTTGGTGTGACTGAGGATTGACCCTTCCTATCGAGGAACTGGAGTCGACATCTCTACCAACTGAGCCAAATCCCTATTGGATAAGACCGATATTTCTTGCGTAGGTATATTAAATGCTGTTCGCTTGTGTGTGCGTTATTGCTAACAAAAGTTGCATTGTCATCGACAAAGATCTTATCTGCCGAGTTTCAGTGTGAGGGATGTCGGGAAGTGGGTTAACTTCCGCTTCCAAGATTTGAATTTATTTGTGGCGAAACCAAAAGTGAAACTCAAAGAATATTTAAAAAAAGTTTACTTCAAACAAAGGAATATAACTAACAGAGCGAACAGATAGTCACCTTCATACTACTTAATACGTGAGGCGTGACATAAGGGACAGAATAAGGACAAATTACAGATAGTCACCTTCATACTACTTAATACTTGAGAGGTGACATAAGGGACAGAATAAGGACAAATTACAGATAGTCACCTTCATACTACTTAATACTTGAGAGGTGACATAAGGGACAGAATAAGGACAAATTACAGATAGTCACCTTCATACTACTTAATACTTGAGAGGTGACATAAGGGACAGAACACGGGAAATTAACAGATAACCTTCATACTACTTAATACTTGAGAGGTGACATAAGGGACAGAATAAGGGAAATTAACAGATAGTCACCTTCATACTACTTAATACTTGAGAGGTGACATAAGGGACAGAATAAGGGAAATTAACAGAAAGCCAGATTTATACTACTTAATAGGTACTTGAGGCGTGACATAAAATAATCACCTTCATACTACTTAATACTTGAATCGTGACATAAGTGAGAGAATAAGGGAAATAACAGATAGTCACCTTATTGCTACTAAGGGAAATTAACGCTATGAAATCATTTGCAGTGTATACATACCTAAAAATATTAAAAAATTCCCTAGACAGTCATATATTGATATCTACAAAAATGATTTTACTATAAAAAATATATCTCTCAAATCAATTCTCACAAGCATGCTTTTTTATATATTTAACCTAGGCGAAAATAAAATACTCTAGGAAATTTCCAGTAAGTAACCCTACACTATTAATTCCAGTAGTGAGGGTGAGAAGCGGTTACAGCACAAACACACACACACAGGGGTATGTAATATACGGAAATATACAGGAATAGCCTTGAACTTGAGAATCGATTTTGTATGCTCGGCTCCGGTCGGCTCTGCTCGGAAGCGCTCGCACATCTCCGCAGTAAAAACTACAACCCAAGAGACGGAATAACAAAATATTATTATTATTGTCGCCGAGGACGTTGCTCCGAACCAAAACAAACCATCCGCAAATATTTTCAATCTTCGCTAATTTCTATTTTGTAATGACTCGATGAATTAATGGAAATCGTCGTTGTCAATATTGACTGCCTATCGTAGGAGTATTCTTCACGTCCCGAGTGTGAAATGTTTACTTTTCTTTGAAGTAGGTACCTTCTTACCGACATTTTTATCAAATAGTAAACAGAAATCATTGCATCATTAGGTATTCATTAAATATTAGTGAGGTTAAAAATTATAACTTTATGAAAAAGATACAATGTAAAGAATCAATAAATAAATAAATAAATAGTGTGTAAGGAAGGTATCTAAGGAAATATCTATATGGATCTAATTATCAACGACTTACGATGGATAAATGCATCTATTTATGAACAAAACAAGTGCCCCCAACCTTGAATATTGTCGATCCATAAGTTAAAGATTGAAAGAAAGGTTTATTTCGGTTGGGGTGGGTTTTGTACGGCCTGGTCGATCTTTAGTTGAAGTCTCAATGATAGTTATGTACGCTGCAGCGTACATAACTATCATTGAGCGCGCTGGTTGCTTTGTTGTTGTTTACAAGAGTATTTCTGAAATTTCTGAAATATTTTCCCCGGGAAAACGTTTGTTGTACCTACCTAGCTCTGTTAGTATACCTACCTAGCTATTTTTAAAACTTACTGAAGACATTATTCTATGGTAAAATAGCCCTTTCAATTACTTCACAGCCTTGGAAATTAGTTAGGTACTTTGTAGACGTTTCAACGTATATAAGGTATAAGTTATATATATGGTATAACAAGATATCAAACTATTACCTAGACGGATGACGAACCTCGTGCTGGCACTGTTGGTGGACGTGGTGGACTCTCTCGCTGCAGCAGCTGGTCCAGTTTCCTCATAACCTAGGATTCTTGCTGCGGAGTCTCCGCGGTGCTGCCAAGGTCTGGTATCTATGAGAGGATATTGTGTCAGCGCTTTATTAGCAGCAGACACATACCTAGACGCTGTTGGTGGACTCTCTCGCCGCAGTAGCTGGTCCAGTTTCTTCACCACCTAAGATTCTTGCTGCAGAGTATCCATCTTCTATTTTCGTGTCACCTGTTCCTTTTCTTCATTTTACCTAACTTCGCTTTATTTTTGTAATATTTATATTTTTTGTAGTACCTGCATCAACTGTAAAGCGCCCCTGAGGTGATATCTCACAAAAGCGGCGCTATACAAATTGTCCAGTAAATTAATTAATTAATACTATATTTTAATAATTTTTGTCGTAAATATTTAATATCTCAAACTAAACCATTATTAGCTGCCTGTAACCTTTGTTAACTATCGTCATATTTTTAGTTCACTTCCTGCGTTAGGTACTTAAATAACTTCTGATTAATTGTAATTAAGTGTAATTTTTAATTTTTGCTGTTTATATAACAAAATTCACCATGATAAAGAATGACTTGTAGTTCTGTAAAAAGTAGACCTCGCGTCCATAAAAGTATGTTTCTTTGTTGTTAATTTCTCTTATTATTAAATCAAAACCAAAATTTTCTCTGAAATTATAAATCTACCTACCTACTTATTTAAAAATCTCAATAACGATTATTTTTTAACAATTTAGCGGGTAGATATCATCATATTGAAAAAAATGCTAATTTCAAATAAACACAACGATTTCACATTTGAAAAAAGAATCTTTATCGAACCATACTAAGGACGGGTTGTTTCAGAGAATTCGAACAATTCATCAAATTTCAACATTTATTTTTAGGTTCTGTTAAAGTCCTATTCAAGTTCTGTTATTATATCAATATAGGCTAGTTGCTTGAAAGAATTGAAATAATTTAAGAACTTGAAAAAATCTTTCACAGAACTTTTTTTTTTTTTTAATGTATATTTTATTTAGTTATAAAATTTTACATCTTATACCTAATACATTAAACTTGAAAATTGACTTTGAAATTTGAAGAATTGTTGAAATTCTTAGAAACAACCCGTCCTAAAAGTTAGCCATCAGTCCATTAATCTAGTCAATAAATAAATAATAAAGTGGATACAGCAGATTTTCTAAAATCGAAACGGAATGCACAATCAAATTTACATTCAGACGAAACGCAAAACGGTCGAGTTAAAACAGGACTTTGCAACGCTCAGTCAAAACATTTTTAACAAACCTCTACTAAACCAATTCTCGAGAATAATAAATTCATCGAGATACTTATTACATTATTAGAGTGGAAAATACTCTCAGTATAGCCCTGGTATAAGAGTACTATACGCTAGCACTGACCAGATCTGAATAGTCAGGTACTTCCCCCGCCTTCCTCTTCCCAAAACTCCTTCCTCCTCTCCACCTTCACCTTCACAACATACCCTAATTGGGGATTATTACCTTCTTAGTAACTAAGACAAGCTGTAATGTTATTTTCCCCGATACTTAATAAAGAAGAAATAAACTTGAGAATAACAACACTGCCTATCATTAGGAATTAGTTTTCTTCAAACAAAAAGGAAAAAAAATAAAGTATCGATCCTCACTTATTGCGGCGTAGAATCTAATACGAGTTTTGTTTCAGTGGCCTGCAATTCTATCCTCGGTTAAAATACAGGGAGCAGCAAAACAGACAGTCCTCTTTCCCGTGTAGAGGGTCTCATTGTGTCGGGAGGGTCGTGCCGTTTTCAATCGTTACCATGCTTTGGTCCGGACAACACCTGGGCTTCGCCGTTAGCACGTTTCTTTAAAATGGCCATTCTTTCGTCGCCACCGAGCAGGTCCTCCAATTGCACTTCAATCAAATGATTTGAGCATTTGCGACTTCTTCGTATGGTGCTAACTGGAGGCAAATGTTTTTAAACATTAACCTAACCTTGGAAGAACTCAAGGATCAAATTCGGGACGAAATATCTGCTATACCCGTCGAGATGTGCCAAAATGTTCAGAAATCGCTATCATCAATGTATCGCGGCTGGGGGCATTTGATGTCATCTTCAAGATTTGATGCATAAAACGGTATGATGTACCTAATACAATAAAACAATCGCGCCGTTTTTTTAATAGCCCTTCCAAACTGCACTGTGTGTTTCTCCGCATCCTGTATACCAAATTCATTTATTAAACATTAGCTCCTCTCCTTTACAACCCGTACTTTCAAAGAGAGAGAGTTTTACGCAGAGTTTCAAAATCAGATATAGACAGTATTTTTCCTCTTATTTTGGACGTTAAGTGTGAAAATTTTCATCAATCTCGCAATAAAACTGTAGATTTGTATTAAAAACAAAATCAAACCTGTCCCGGGACACTACTTTGCACAATATTGTAAAAGATTCTCATATACAATACGATTAATCGAGTCGTGTAATAATTTGTTTTGTTTTAGTTTTCTGACTTATCGACGGATCGCAGCGTGTCGCTCCATCTTACAAGTGGTTTAAACAATAATATTACGACATCTGCATTTTCCTTACGCCCCCATTTCCATCGAAAGTGAAATCGAGGTAAATGGTGCTTGTACCCCAGTCCTGGTTGTATGAATAGCCGGGGGTGTCAATCAGACGCCACGCATGCGTGTTCACTCACTTCACCCACCACCCACCCACCTCCCTCCATACAGTAGTAGTGGTAGTTGTGACGCTTCATTCAATACGAAGTAGAGCTCGCTGTTGCCCTGCGAATATCTGACCAACACCAACACAATATTTTTATATTATAGTGTTTGCAATCTCTAACTTACATTTGTCTCACTCATACATTGGGACTAGGTACAGTAATCATACTTATGTGCGATTTACACGACGCTTTTTTTCATACCGTTCACCATATCGATGCTGGAAAGGCAAAAGGGCGTAAGCGACAATTTAGTATAAAAAAAAATACAGTTTTAATCAGACAAAAATTATATTAAAAACTGTATCATTAAGTCATTTTTGACTAAATTGTCGCTTACGTCTTTTTGCCCTTCCAACGTAGATATGGATACTATACCTGACCCATGTGAATTTTTTGTTTATGTAATAACTTCTTTTTATATTGTTTTCTATTTATTTCATGTAATGTTCTCCACGCTAGGGATTCACTATTATTTTCATACTTTACTATTTACTAACATTAGATACGAAATAATAATATTTTGGAACGGTAGTGTGTTTTTTACTATAATACATATATTTAAAAAAATGGTTCGACTGAGTTTTGAAGTCAAAAACTCTACCAACCTCGCCAAACTCTGATAGGGTGGACCGACAATTATTTCGGATATTAACTGCCGAAATGTCATCCAATTTTATAGAAATGTATGTCCGCACGTTTACACGTGATTTTCATCGACAACGAGTCTATTTGCCGAGTTTTAGGTCGATCGGATGTCGGGAAGTGGGTTAATTTCCGCTTCCAAGATTTGCATTAATTTACTAATTACCGAAAACAAAAGTAAAATTCGAATAGACCTATTAAACAATGGCAACACCTGGAACATAATCTCAGATCGATTTGATATTGCCAGCATTACACATTTATAATCAGTAACAAAACACTGTGTTATAGTCTTTTAATCAATATTTAACATATAAAATGAAATAAATAACATTTCCACATAATATTGATATAATTACGTGAAACAATAACAGACTAAAAATCAATTAATATTCGCCATCTTAATTTAAATCTGTACCAAAATAGAACATGTCCCTTTTTTCATCCCTTTAAAAAGATGACCCATGTTGAAACTAGACAGAAAAAAACATATTATGTAGCCACCCTAAAACGCCCATTACACAATCTTTTGTCAATAGTGCGTATTTCGGGTTGAAACTATACAATAATATTGTGTAAATATAATAACAACGATTTGAAAATATTCCATGGGTTATGTTTGTTTCCAATGCCGATCCAAGTTGGGTGTGGAAGTTTCCGTGGAATTCTAGCGTGAACAACTCACACACACATTGACATCTCTATATACATACATTATCCATAAATTTTACCGTATAGCAGTGTTCATCACAACGAATATTATTACATTACCCATAATATAGATATAAGGGTAGAAATATAAGACCACGTTAGCTCCCCGTTATCAATTTGTTGTATGCTGGGTTTGCTGCGTTGATCAGAACTGAGCATCGAGTTTTGGAGTAAGTTTGATGATGAAATTTTAGGCATTCTAACAGCGGTAGTCACTAATACATTGGGGCAAAGGAAACGTTTATAGGTTTTATGGCAAAGCGAAAGGAAGAGAAGGGAAGGGACTGTATCCATGAAGAAGGGTGGGAAGGGAGATGCCGGTGAAGGAGGATTTATTCACAATGAAGGGACGCCGCTTTCTAAAGCTAGAGGGATATTATTTCTGACGGGTTCTAAAACGAGAACACTGGAACCCCTAATAATTATTATGAAAATACCCGTGGCTTCGTGATACCAGTCAGACTTTTTATTGCCTAGTGTAGCGTGGTGCTGTTTTAACTCGAGCGCTTTGCGTTTCGTCTCTCTATAAATTTGGTTGTGTGTTCAGTGTCCGATCAATCATGTCAGGATGGTAGTCGTGTTGTATAGTACATTTTTACCCCGCCAGAGTTTGCTTGAGCGTTACAACTCGGAATAATCAACTTTAGGTACCTACGCGAGATTTGCTAGTTATCTTTCTTATTTTGGTTGCGTTCCTATTCATGGACAGTGGACAGTGGATAGCTGACCTGCATCAAAAAAATAATAAAAATTACCTCAAGGGCGCTGATGTTTGGCTTCTCGCCTCAAGAAGCTATATAAGAAATAACACAAGTAACTAATTTCGACCATGTTCAATCCGTGCAAAATTCATTGGTTAAATTATTAGCTGAAAAAAATTTTACAAAGAAAGGCATAATATTCCATACTTCTATCAAAGTCTCAAAATTCTTTCAGTGAGAGCAATTCTGTGGTACAAAATTATATTTCAGCACATAAATAACCCCTTATATATTAACAGGCTAGAACACATTCATAATACTCGTTTTAACTTTAATGAAGGACTTATTGTACCTAACACAAATAAATATGGACAAAGAACGTTAAACTATATGATTCCCAGTTGTTTTACAGTTTAATATGTTGCTGAAATTAAAAACTGTACCCAAAACAAACAATTGGTGAACTTACTGAAGACTTGGCTTACTGAAATAATTAATTTGTATTAGCTTACAATGATATATTATTCTAAAAACTTTTAAAATTGTTATTTTTATTTTTCATAATTTTCTTTTGCTATATTTCTGTAAAATTTTTAATTTTTTTTATACACAATAGTGTAAAAATTCAACTGTAAATTCAATATAATATGATTTATAATGTAAAGAACCCGTTAGACAAACTGCGAAAAAGCAGTTTATCGGTACTTTTGCCTTATATTTGTAAAGTGTGTAATATAAAATAAAAAATAAATAAAAATAAAAAACTATTTTATAGTAGTTTGTCTGAAATCTGAATGTATGAAATGTAGCAATAAGCAGTTACAATAATTTAGTAATTCGTATATCTCCCGTTCTGAACTACCTCTCTGCAGTTCCCAAGTCTAGATTTGACTTGTATTTATAAAGGTTAATGAAGCTGTGAGCGATGCCCAATGCTTACATATTGGCCACATTGTCAATTGTCCAACCTCCTGGGCATTGTGAACAGGTGAGAGGACTTGGGGGGCCAATTAACCAGTTATATAATAACGGTTATTTTGTTAAAGTTAAAAGCAAACCCACAATAAAGTGCGTATATACAAAAAAGTTAATTAAATATATAGGCGTGTAAAATAAAATAAAAATAATTGTGTATCTTCACGCGCATTCTCTGCTCTTTTTTAGATATTTATGAATATGATTGGGAGTTAACTGATTGCACAATGATCCTCTCAAAATAGCTTTGAAAACTTTTTCTTATCTTAGTTGTCCTCGTCAGATTTCGGCCTTCCCGTGACCGAAATATTTACACGTGGATAATCGGAAACAGAAAACATGCTATTTGTTAATTGTTTTCAACCTTATAACTTATAACCAACAGCTAACATCAACAGCAAGCTTGCAGCCGCTCGTCACGTACGATGTTCCGAAGACATTGAACAGAAATAACACAACAACTAATAAAGCATTTTCAATTCTCAGCGTTCTTCCGAGTTCTTTAGTCTTCCGAGCTGCAACTCACCGTAATACATACACAATATAATAATGGAGTAATGAAACTGACGTCAGTGAATATTCGGACGTTGCAGAAATCTTAATCTGCCACTGAAATGAGAGCGTTGAACTCGGCAGCGAAACGTGGTCGTTGCGTAAGAGATGATTGGCGAGATCTCTGCGATATCAAACTAATGCTTTGATTCATAACATCATAACAAATTGCGCCATCCCTCGGCTGAGCTTGTGTCACAATACCTCGCTCGAGCTGCCACCGACCAATATGAACATTGAACATGCCCTATTATGGTTCTCGTAGGTACCAGCAAGACAGGTAGCTGCTAGCTGCCAATCACTCTAATCCAGTGGTTCCAAACATGGAAAAAAACTTAACCACAAATCCCAAATCGGGTAAACAAAGCTTGTTTCAAAAATTGAATATTATGCAAAATATTTTTTTAGATACACAGAGAAAAATGAGTACCTACGAATGATTTAACAAAACACTGTTCAAAATGAAACTGCATGCCCATTCTCTAATAAAATATTAGTCATTAAGAATAATCTGAATCCGTGTTCACGCAGGTGGTCTTGTCCTATTTAATATAGTGGACGAAATGCGAAAACATTATAATTTTTAAGAACACGTGTTTCGACTTCCTCATAACATATTCGTGCTTTACTGATAGTTTGTTACGAAACCTGTCAATTCATTCGTTAAAGGCCTGCAGTCCCCTTTTTAACGAATTATTATTCATTATTTGACCACATTTTCAATAAATTAACAATACTTTATAGCAGTAAGTTTTCTCTGTGCACTTTTACATACGTGTTATAATTTACACAGAGATAAATAATATGTAGAAGGAATGATATTAAAAATCAATAGGCTAGCATGGTAACATTTTTATATTGCTGATACATATCGCACCATAATAAATTGAGATAGTATTTTTCAACAAATAAGACTTCACACTGAAAATAAATATTATTACCATAAAATCTTTTGTTTACTGCTTCGGGCGGCTACCCCACAGAAAAACCTCTGCAACCCCGTTTGGGGTCGCGACCGATTAGTTGGGAACCTATGCTCTAGTCAGTAGTGGCAGACGCTCGGTATAAATAGTCGTGTAAGTATATAGTAAGTTAGGGTGCAATCCATCAATGAAAATGCGTGCGGCGCGCATGCTTACTAAACCAGTTTACGATTGCACTATTTCTAGTGGGACAACACAACATAGTATATGTTCACAGTAAATGGCAAAGAATGATTCTAGAATGTTCTATAATATTTATAGGCAACGTCGCGCTTGGCTGGCCTTGATCGCTCAATATTCGAATTACTCACTTACCTAACCTACTGTTTTATTTTAAATAAACGACTTTTTAAGCACGTTTGGTTTGATGTTCTTGAGAGAGGTATAGTATTCAGTGGCGTCACTAAGTTTGGGCTCACTCACTGGATCAAATACTAACATCACCAATCATTTAAGTTCTAGATTATAATGATAATTCATATGAATGCACCTGGCTCTAAAGTCGATCCTAATATCTTAGCGCTTGCCCAAAAATTTATGACGTTATTGAAATACATATTACCTAATTATATAATTTTATGGCGATGCCATACGTAGTAATGCAAAATCATGTGTTTTTGGTTTGAAAATTTGGTCGCCTCGAAATGTTTCAGATGCTTTAATTAAATACTGCGAGTAGAATACATCTTCTTGGCCTTTGAAATAATCGAGTATTTTTTAGATACGTTTTTTTATAAGCCCAGAAAAAAATAATGTAAAGGCCTATGAAAACTGCTTTAAAGTTCAAAATCTCCTACTTAAAAACCCATTTTCGGTTATGATTTCATTGTATAATGTGACAAATTAAATTATTTATAAAATGATCGAAAAAAAATTAAATATTTATGCCTGAACATCCACAAAATAAAATAAAAGGCACTTTTTGGCCATGTTTTTTTCTTGCATAAATCAAAACAGGCGGATGGTGTTAAGCGGGAATTTAAACCTTATCGCCATCTACGTAAGGGTTGTTATTGATAGCGGCTCAATTTAAAATATTACACGATGTAGTGCATCGCCTTAAAAATCTAATCTGACGGTGGTACCTACCCGGTGCGGTGAACAGCCCTTGCACTCCCCAGTGACGCCACTGTAAAATTCTATTATGTCGAAAGATTGCTAGAAGGTCTTACCAAAAAGATATTTTTCGAGGGTTAATTATGACTCCGTTATTATAAATCTATATAAAGAAACTTAAATACTTACCAATCCATTGAAATGCTTGGAGTAAGTACATATATGAGACCGGCTCAGGTATAGAACCGACCCGAGTGTATCCAAGAAACTGGGTCTTGTATACTGCTAGCAGATTCTTCTATAGTAACCCTATACAAATCTCAAGTAAGCCCAACAATTGTATTCGGGAACCTCCTCTGGACTGGAGCCCCATGATACTTGATGAACCTACTTGATTCTGTGCAAAGGGGCTCGGTCCGTCTGATTGACAATCCATTGCTGACAGACCGATTGCCATCTCTAATGCACAGACTTAATGTGGGCATGCTGAGTCTATTCTACGGGTATTTTAATGGAACCTGCTCTAATGAGCTAGCAGCATTAATCCCCGGTGCACCGGCACTCATGCGTGAAACTCGACATATATACGAGCAAAACACCCGTTCACAATTAATGTTGGCTTCATGAGAACTTCTACGACTAGTTTTTACGTAAGACGGCATTTGTTTTTCCTCCTTCGTATAATCCGGGCCTTTTTAAGACCCGCATTAAAAGATCCCTTCTTGCAGCCCCTACCTTAACCTGCCTCATAACGCTGCCTAACCGGGTGGTGACATGTCTCCCATGACTTTACTCTGCATATAAATAAAATAAATGAAAAATCCATATCATAAGAATTGGATTCTGATAATATGAAATATTCAGAATCTGGTTAACCTTGAAAACGTTAGCGGCATTTCATCGATGACGTTGTAATTTTTTTGTATCGTATTTAAAAAATATTTTAATTATTACTTTTTTATACTCTTCCACAATAGGTAGTCAGATTTGAATGGTGGGCTTAACGTTATGCATACCATAAAATGCACTAAGCCACTATTCTCCAAGGTGTTTAAAGCTTTTGTTCGTGAGAGAAACATTTACATTTGTATCTATAATATAACAGATGATTGAATCATTAACAATATTTGGAATTTCGAATGCATTAGGAAAATTTCAATAAAAATCCCCTTTTAGCTAATACATAGATATAACTTGTAGCAAGTATAACTTATAATCAATACCAATCACCGTCTATACTAAGAAACCACGAATCACGTTCAATGTGCGAATGTGTCCAATATTATAACATCCGCGCTGAAAATTCGGGGCGTATAAACTTTATTGTCTCTTGTTGTATTGTTGTTTTACATAGTACTCATTATTTTAGTCGGACATAATGTTGTACACCGTTATTGGACGTTTGTTATTTATGCATTATTAACTCTTTGTAATTTTTGAGGCACGGGATTATAGAGTTTAATTGCATGCACTCATCGACTTCCAAATTGATAAACAAGCCCAAAAGAGGAACATACCAAGTTGCGCAGAGCACGGAGGAGACGTGACCGTATCCCTTTTTATAATTTTTCAAGAAATGAATATGGTAGTATACAGGCAACTCGCATTGTAATATCACTATTTATTACGCGAAAATAAAATCTGTTAAATCTCAAATAGGGTAAACAAAAGTTCGATATTACACTTTACAAAAGTTATTAATTTACCCATCTCACTCATTTTTACCGTCGCCGCAACCCGATTTGAGAGCGGTTCTGTTAAAAGTGAACATTCAGATCCAGCGAAGAGAAGTCCCACGATGGACTGCGCTGTCAACCATTTCCTTACTTTAGCCAACTTTACTTTGCACGCTCCCCGGCGCGCGGCGGTCAGCTCACGACTGATGTCGTAGTTTATTCAAAGCATTCTAGATCCCTCCTGGTGCCAAAAATATGGTCACGTGGTTTGCCCACAGCTCGTCGAAATGATATCTAGATTTCATATCTGGCCAGTCTATTAATTTGGATGTCTATGCATGTACCAGTAATAGTGGCTGCACTAGAAAAAGTGTAGAGTTCCCTACAGCACTTCTCCATTCCAAGACCGTCTCTGCCAGTAATGTTAGAATTTATTATATATGTAGTTGGATTAAGTGGTGGCTTCTGGTTCTGTGACATTGACTTTGTTTTGACCATAATAGTCATTTTTAGACTAAGACGCAATTCGGTGAGTTTTTGTGAAAGGTCTTTTCTATTTGGGTAACAGAGAGCTTTGTTTGTGCCAAATGCATTTTCGTCTGGCCCAACCGGTGTTTACGCACCAATCCGCATCAAGGACATAAATAACACTACAGTTAACCGAAAATACACGCAAAATTAGTCAAGTAATTGGCTGTAAAAACATTTTACTACAAAGATTGTGAGTCGAGATGACAAAAGTTCTACAATTACGTTTTGTTTATTTCAGATGGCGCCACGGTATATTATTTCTTATTGTTTGTGGAACATGTATTTTAAATACATTCATTATTAGATTTTTCATTATCTTTTTAATTATTGTATTTATTTTACGCTATATGTGGTATAATTTTGACATGATGGATAATTTAGAACAAGAGAAAGAAATAATAAAAATAATTTTTATTTATATATTTTTATTTTTTTTTAAAGAAAGACAAACATTCCCGGGTTACGAATAACCCAACAATGTTTGAAAATCTCCTACTACCACCACAGAAAGCCGAAAATGTTGCTTGTGTTGTGATGGAGGACTTAGCCAGCCGAGGAATCGAACACGCGACGCTCGGGTGAGACCCAAGCGCTATGCCCACTCAACCACTGACCGGTCTATTATAAGATTACAATAAACAAAAACAAAAAAACATGAAATAAAAATACAAGAAACAATAATTTTAAAAGATAAGTTGATCGGTTAGGTTAATAGAGAGACAAGCAAAGGTTAAAGAATAGAGTTGGAAAAGGTTTTTAATAAGATCCACAAAATTCACCAAGTTCACATTAAACATATCGATCATCACCTAAGTATTGATTTCCCATAGTGAAAAACTTCTGTATCGTGAAATAGAATATTATATGTAATTAATATTATATGTTAATATGTAATTACTATTATGTGTAATTATAAGTAGAGTAAATGAATCGTTATTTAAAAACGATTACAACTGTAAGACACTTAAACGCCCTATGATTGGTCGGCGGGTTCTGACCGACCTTATACCACTACCTCACAACTCCGTCAGCCACATTCATTAGAATTCGGTCAGTTTTGTGCCTAGTTGCACTGCGCAGACTCACACACGGTTCACCACTGCGGAATACAAATTATTTCAAAAGAATTCATGTTTTTTGAAATGTTGCTAAATATTTAAATTGGAACCCGAGTGGGATTGACCTTAACCTTAACTTAAGTATGACGTTGAACATCGAACATTTCGAACAGTTTGGTGGGCTTTGAAAAATGCAAACTTGGAAAATTGTTTAAACTTAGTAATTCTTATGAACGAATTTATTTTTAAAAAATACAAGTATTTGAGTTAGAATGTTCTTTTTTAAATTTACTGCAATTCCTTATTATTTTGTTTTGGAAGCATTGTACTATTATACTAGAAGTTCTATGAATAGTAGACCTCGCGTCCAAGAATGTATGTTTCTATTTTTTTAGCAAAATTTCCCCCCAAATAGTTAAATTTGTAAAGTAGGTAAATACAAATACGAACCATTTATTTTCCGTACTTAAAATTTGTTTATATCAAAAGGAATTATACAATTTCCCAAAGAAACGTCTCTATGGCAATGACAATCCTTTTTTCACTTTCGCTTTCTTCAGACAGGTGGCTACCATAATTTTATTGAAATAGTGCAAATAAGAGCATCCAAATAAACACGATGGTTTCAAATTTTGAAAAAATATTTTTTTACCCACCATCTTGAAATGCAAAGGAACGTACGAACAAATTTACAGACAGATGAAATGCAAAAACGGTCGAGTTAAAACAGAACTTTGCAACGCTTAGTCAAATATATATAAGATATTCATTTATTCATCCAATTTCCACTAGTGGTTTGAATGTAATGAGGATAAAATTAGCCTAACTCGTGTGTTGTTATTTTGATGCAATCCTAATAATACAGATGCACAAAGTGCTTACATAATAAACGAAAATATAAACAAATCAAGAGCCAACTATTGGCTGGTGCGTAGATTGGCTCTATGACAACGACCTCTCTACATTTATGTTCATAATAAATAACATTATTCAATAATTAAAAAAAACCCTATTCATTCCGCATTCCTTTCTAAGCTATATAAAACAATGTTTGTGAACAATTTAATATGGGATAAATAACTTTTTATAGTGACTATCATGTTTTTTGGCTGGTTATACACGGCAATACATAATAATAATAATATTTGGATGATTTGTATAGTGCCGTTTTTGTGCAAAATTACCTCAAGGGCGCTGTAAAAATATATAATACATTTCTACAACGATCTATGTTATAACTAACTACACTATATGGAGGTAATAAACAGTACAATACTTACCTGGTAGGTCACTTGAGATTAACACTTAATTAACATTAACTAATTGTTTATGAGCGAAATTTAGATACATGATTTAGGACATAATTGGATATAACTGGACTTTCTCTCGGGACGGGTATATTTAATTTAAGAGTATGACAGCAAAGGTAAGTTTTTAGTTTAGACCTGAATTATGTAGGACTTGTAATACATCTTAGTTCCGGAGGGAGTTTATTCCAAGCCTTCGGCCCAGATACTCCGAAAGCGCGATCACCAAACTTAGTATTTGGCTTGCGCTTAGGTTCCATCAGTCTGCCTACAGCTGCTGATAATATTAATAATATTTGGCTAATTTACATAGCGCCGTTTTCGTGAGAAATCACCTCAAGGGCGCTGTGATGTTGCTGATCTAAGAGTATTTGAAAGCCCCATAACATTCAGAGGGAATTCACTACCTCATAGGAAGTGAATACCTCATATAAACTCATTCTGAAATTTTGGGGAAAAAATGGGCATACCATCACCGAATGGCGTCATGCTCATGTACTGCAAATAAAGTCATGCTCGGCGCGCGTGCCGGTCGGTTGCGTACATTCACACACACGGATCGGCTCGTGACAGACAGACGGACAGTTGAGGGGGGCCGATTCTTTCCCGCCATGTTACAAGTAACAAATGGTTACCCCTTCAAGGCGCACTACAAAGACTGTCAAAACGACTCCAGTGTCTCAAGTGTCCTTGCACAGCAGGAATTAATAACACATATGTATATGGATGATGGCTTTGTATTTACACTAGTGAACAGTAATGAAATTTCAGCAGAAAACAAATAGTTGGAATAATGTGGTAAAAAATAAATAATCCATAAATTTAAACGGAAACATAACTGTGATCAAATGTCGCCTCTGTGGAATCAGATACGAGGTGTAACCATCCTCTTAAGGGCAGACGGACCGCGGACCGATGAATCGAGCTGATCTGTCCGTCGCAGGAATACGCGAGCGGATCAGTCCGCCGAGCAGATCCGTGTGTGAATTCTGCGCATTAGTGAAACACATAAACAAATTTTATGGACGATTCTTTCTATAAACATGATTTCGACGTTTTCTTCCTCTTTTGTTTATTATCCTCACTCCAATCAGAATCATTTGTCGGCTTTCTCTTGACCCTAGCCAGCTGTCAAAACAACGGCATTGCTTTTGTTTAAACTACTCCAAAAATACAGCACAGTGAATCAAACGTGAAGGAAAATCTCACCAGAAAGAAGCATATGACATGCAGATTTTTTCATTATCTTCCTCGAGTTGTTTTACCATTGCTGACTGCTTGGTGCACAGACAACACACTGACGTCATGTCTGCCAAACGCATAAAAATACCCAGCTCAATTAAGTACAGGTATATGATAAATTGTTAGGAAAATAAAACAATTAATTTTTTTGTAGCGTAATTTGGTTTCGCTTAGCACAAGAATCTTACAGGCACAATATTAAACTAATTGTTGGCCTCCGTGGTCGAGGGGTAGGTAATTTTTATTTGATTAATTTGATAAAAAATATTCCAGGTCATAAAACCACATTCGGACAAAGAAATTATATTTATTTTGCCACGAAACTCCACAACATCCTTCCTGCTGATATAAAGCGAATAGAAAAATTGAATGATTACAAATCAAGAATAAAAATCTGACTGAAAGAGATTAATGAAAAAAAAAAACATAACAAAAAGAAATAGAAAACTAATAAAACAGAAATTAACTTTAGTCCGCCTCAGCACAGGTCACCCTAGTGAGGAGGACTAAGAAACACAATTTACTTATACTTATATTTCATGTCATATTTTGTATGTACAATGTTCAGGAAGAAAATTAACTTAAGTAAGATTGGTGCCAAAGTGATTGGTGTTAATGCGATATCTAAAATAGAATACTTATAAAATGTTCGAAAAAGTACGATGCGGAAAAAATGAGTAAAGCTATTGGAGACGAGTTCAAAGACATCAGTGCTACAGAAATTAAAAAGAAAAGACCAACTATAATACTTAAGGGCATTGCTAATGACTATAATAAGGATGATATTATACAAGATATAATCGAACAGAATGAAGATATCAAGGATGTGATGATAGATACACCAGAAATTGAGATGACGTTAAAAAAGATCTTGAAAAACAAATATAATAACACATCTAATTACATAATAGAAGTTAGTACTGAAATATGAAGAAGGCTAGTATATATCGGTAAAACCTATGTGGGATACCAGAGAATACAAGTAGAGGATGCCCATATTGCCCATCTTCTAGTCACTAGTGCAATGCTATCACTGCCTGGGCTTTGGACATACTTCTGTCAGGTGTCTTCATAAAGAAAAGGACAAACCATTGTGTACACACTGTGCTGGTGATCATTCCTACAAAGATTGTGCTAACAAATGTAAAAATTGTGATAAAAAAAATTAACTGGAATATTGACATCAGGCATTCTGCAAACGATAAAACGAAATGTATTGTGTATAAAAAAATGAGCTTTTTAGCAAAAGGTAAAATAGAATATTGACTAGAAATAAGATTAAACCTGTCCCAAAGTAGATATAGTGTTATTGCATTTTATTACATAAATATTGTTATAAAAATTATAAAAGATCACAAATTAACTAACAAAAATAACATTATTATATTTCATTATTTTTTTAATAGTAATATCATAACGTCACCTACAACAACATTTTTTTTGTTTACTTAAACATGCATTTATTCACTGTGTACTATATTTCACATTCATAATTATAAAAACAGCTTTTAAAATTTTTTTAAAATGTGACAAATATTCTGAAATAACACTAGATGTGAACATACAGTTTATTTTATATTTATTAAGCCTTTATCAAAAAGTACTTGTACCAATTAGCTTCAAATACAATCACTTTTATATTGTTAAATATTTAACATTAAATTCTTCAATTTATGCTCAAAACAGTCTGTTGTTAAACAAAACAAGAAAATAATTAATTAATTATTGAAGACAATATTAGCGATTTCTAAACGAAAATCTGAAACAGAAAAATCAGAAAAGGATACGGTCACATCTAGGACTCGAACCCAGGACCCTTGTCTTTCCGGGACACAAGAAAGTCTTTCCGGAAAGACAAGGGTCCTGGGTTCGAGTCCTAGATGTGACCGTATCCTTTTCTGATTTTTCTGTTTCAGATTTTCGTTTAGAAATCGCTAATATTGTCTTCAATAGTTAAAATATTACAATTTGAGGTTTTACTCAATAAAATTATTCCGAAAAATAAATAAATTATTAATTACCATCATGAATTAAATGGCGCAGAATATTTTTTCTTCTATAGATAATGATAAGAAAGTAGGACAGTAAATAATTTAGAAGATTGGATAAAAAAACAAAACACAAATTCGTCTGATATTGTTTGTATTCAATTAAATATAAGATCTATTCAAAAATATTGGGATGTATTTCATATATATTTACTTAATTGTTTGAATCATATTGACATTCTGATGCTATGTGAAACATCTGTTCAAACTGAAAGTATGTGTATGTACAATATTCCTGGATATAATGCATATAACTATTGCAGAACTGATAAGTCAAGAGGAGGTATTATATTGTATATAAGAAACAAATTTGAATTTAGACTAAAAACATTAAAATCAATACATTTTGAAAATATAACAGGAAAGCTCATACTCCAGGACAAAACTAAAGTCAATATAATAGCTATCTATAGACCTCCTAATTTCAGTAAATCTTCATTTCTGACAGAATTATCATCATATCTTGAGACAATTAATAGTAAGGAAAATATTATCTTACTTGGAGATATAAATCTAAATTTGCTTGATGAACAAAATAATATTGTAACTTCATATGAAAACTTACTTACTAACCATTATTTAACTAAATGCTTCAATTTAGTAACCAGAGAAGCTGTATTAAATGGACAAATTACTCGCACGTGTATTGACCACATATTTGCCAAATTTAGAGGCAAGAAAATAACTGCTTACGTCTGTGAAAATAATATTGCCGATCATTTTATCACTGCTATTAATATAAAATCTCATAAACGTCAGGTAGACTTTGCAAATAAGTATATTCAAATCATCTCACAAAAGGATATTGATAGATATATCAGAGATTATAACTGGAGTAAACTTATAGATGAGAAGGATTGTATTTCATTATATGAAAAAATAAAATCTTTATTTAATAAATTTTATAAGAGTAGTTCTAAAACGATAGTGCAAAAACCGAAAACACGACCTTATGCAATAAATGAATGGGTAAGCAGTGAAATATTATGTCAAATAAATAAAAGGGATAAACAATATAAAAAAAATGGAAAAGTACACCAACAAACAAAACATATGAAACAGAATACAAAAAATCACGAAACCTTGTCAATAAACTTATAAATAAAGATAAAACTAACTACTATAATAATAAATTTGAAAACTGTTTTAATGATACAAAAAAAACTGGGATGAGATAAATAATATTTTAGGACGTAAACCTAAAAACGATTGTGATGAAACAATAACACGATATATGTTAAAAGATAGAACTGAGGATTCTGTGTCAAATGATTTTGTGAATTACTTCTCGGATAGCATCAGCAACATGTTACATAAATGAAATCACAAAGCTTCTAATATTGTACTGGAAGAACTGCCTCACAGTTTATTTATACCAAGAGCTACTATAACTGATATTGAAAACATTGTTAAAAAAATGAAAAACTCTAAAAGCACAGGTATTGACAATATAAGAATGTTTGATTTAAAAAGAAATATAAAAACTATTTATTGGGACCTACACTATATATAATTTATGTAACTATAATGAAAAAACTTTTCCCTTTTGTTAAACATTTTGTATTTGCAGATGATACGGCATTGGTCATATCACATAAAGATCTAAAAATTGCAATTGAATTCATGCAAATTGACTTTAATCAACTTTGTAAATGGTCACATTATGCAGGACTATTAATAAATGCTAAAAAACCAAAGTTATGCATATAAGATCACCTAATGCCAGATTTCAATTTAATCCTAATATTATTTCTCATAATTTTAATTGCATCCATAAAAATATCCCGACTAATTGTAAATGTGAAAGCTTAGAATTAGTTATGGAATATGTCTATCTTGGTGTTATAGTAGATTGCTTTTTCAAATGGGAAAACATATTAAAAAAACCTGTAAAAGACTCAGATCAATTGCTGGCAGAATGTACACATTCAATTTTTTCCTATCAATTGAAACACTTAAAACAATTTATATGTCAATGGCAGAATCTATTATAAGATATGGATTAACCATATGGGGAAATACTACTATAACCAATCTGAAACAAGTCCAAGTTGTACAAAACGCAATTGTAAAATTACTAGTCGTCTCTAATATTTTTAAACAGAGACATAATACACCGTTGCTGTTTCAGAGTGCCAAAATTTTACCTGTTAAGGCTATTCTATGGCAAAAAATCATAATTCAGTATATATTTACCCCGCAGCATAAAGAAAAATTAGAACATAAATACAGTACTAGATTCACGCGCAATGACGGGTTAATAGTTTTTAATAATAAATACGGACAGAGAACGTTTGAATACAACATACCGAAGATATTTAATTTATTACCTGACACTTTAAAGCAATGTAAATCTATGAATAAGGTTAAATATATGGTGAAAAATTGGCTATCGGAAAAAAAATATTTACTTTAATAAGTATGAAAAATTGTATGAAAAAATTGTTGATTCTGTAGGTATAAGATGTAAATTATAACTTTTAAATAATGAAGACAATATTAGTGATTTCTAAACGAAAATCTGAAACAGAAAAATCAGAAAAGGAAACGGTCACATCTGGGACACGAACCCAGGACCCCTGTCTTTCCGGGACAGTGCTCTACCAACTGCGCTAATGGGACCCTATCCCCCTCGGTCACTTTTAACTGTATCATACTTCGAATAAGAACTACTAACATTGTCTTCATTTTTTCACCGCACATTTTTATTGGCAACTATCTTTATGTATGATCGCAAGATTCAACCCGAACTAAATGCAATCCAGACAGCGTCTTTTAGATAAACCTATCTTATTTTTTTATTTAATGTGCGACATCTGTTGACTTTTCTGCAAGTCTAGAATGAATATTTATTTTTCGGAATAACTTTATTGAGTAAAACCTCAAATTGTAATATTTAAATAATGAAGACAATATTAGTGATTTCTAAACGAAAATCTGAAACAGAAAAATCAGAAAAGGAAACGGTCACATCTGGGACCGTCTGGGACCGTCCCAGATGTGACCGTTTCCTTTTCTGATTTTTCTGTTTCAGATTTTCGTTTAGAAATCACTAATATTGTCTTCATTATTTAAATATTACAATTTGAGGTTTTACTCAATAAAGTTATTCCGAAAAATAAATAAATTATAACTTATAAAAATGTATATGTAACTAAACTTTAAGCACCTGTTGACAAGCCAATTCAATTGGCTTAGCAGGACTTGTTTGTTGATATTTATTAACTATTTATTCAATTAAAAAAAAAAAAAAAAAAAATTAACGTTTTGTAAAAAAATGTGTTTTTTCACAATTTATTACAAAAAATAATATATAGTTTATTTCCAGAGTGGAAGAAACTCTCAGTATCTCCCCGGTGTAAGACCACCATTCAGAATACAAACGTTGCTTGAAATGGCTTTGGCCGTGTTTGGTGAACAGATGTAGGTACTTCCACACCTTCCTCCTCCCGCATCTCCTTCCCCTCACAGCATATCCTAATTGGGGATGCCATAGTCTCACCGGCTCCAAGAGGTTGGGAGCTGTTGGGATTCCTGTGCTATTTCACACACAGTAATTGTTTTATTTTTATTAATATTTCTAACCACAAAGTGACTGCTTTCTACCAACATTATAAATTCTAGATTTATATGATTATTTATGTGTACTCATTAGAAATACAGAATCTATGTTTACCACTTATGTGTCTAGCCTGCTCAATTTGTTAGAACGATAAAATAATTACAATATTAATAATTATCTCTATTCATCTAATCGCTTTTAATTAACGATCAAATCTAGGAGATAATTGGAAGCAAAACAATATCATCGTAATGAAAAATTACTGTAAACATGTGGACAGTGCAGTTTATGGTTAATGACACAGAAATAAATAAACGAGAGGAATAAAAATAGAAAAAAACAATAATGAATTGATAATTGAGTTGACGTCAGACGATCCATAATGGAAAAATAACAGGTATTTTGTAGCTGCAAGAATTAATAGTAATTACATATTGCAGATATCAGATGTAGACTTACGTATGGTACTGTATATTATCTCCATATATAGTTAGTAGATCATTGTAGAAGTGTATTATAGTATATTTGAACAGCTCCTATGAGGTGATGTTGCACAAAAACGGCGCTATATAAATCATCCAATTATTATTATTATTATTATAGACTTATCATTTATGTGTATAATGTGTCATTCTATTTAATATTAATATAGATATTTAAAATCTACAAACTAAAGTGTGTATATACAATAACTATAATCTCCATTTGCTTGAAGGCTGGAGAATGTTAATCCCAATTGAAATAATAGCCTGATAGATCAACACAGCAAAAATACAAGTACAATGACATGTAATTTAGAATCTATAATATAAAAAATACATGTAAATAAAGGTATTCATTCGAAAGGTTAATTTTAATCGTATTTCGTTTATGTATAATTGTTTTTAATTTTTTTTATAAATTCTTTCAGCTTCACAGTTATATATCCTACAGTTATTTATAACCGTGATTTTTAACTGGTCTGTGCAAGTTTATTACATAAATTTAAGATGTTGGTAAATACTTACATCTAAACATGGAGGTCTCAGCACGAGTAAGCGACCCAGTGAGGCCAACATTACTTAATTATTTATTTATTTATTTCAAGCCTATTAAGGCTTTTACATACATATATATATAAAATATTTACGAAATTGTACACGCAAATAGTGCAGGAAACGACTATTTAAAACAATTGCACAAAAATAAATAGAAAGACAAAATATCACTGAACTTGATCCACACAGCATGCAGGCACAAAACATAAAAAATCCAAAATATTTTCTTTTGTTTTGTCGAAAAAATTATTATGTGGTAGTCAAATTAAATACCTTTATTAAAATATTCCACTACTTCATGAAAAAAACTTCAATAGGGTATGCTTATATATTGAAAATGATGTACTAAATATATTAACAACATCGTAGTATTTGTTTCCTAGCTGTTGAATCCGTCACATAGGAGTAGTATAGTATTGGGACATTGATGTAGAAATGCTACAATAATACGGTAGATACTTTCTTGTAACTGACCTGCTTGGAGTATGAAAAGATATTACATATAATAAATCAGTGGTATCAAACATTGAATTAATGATTTTATACAAACAGGTTAAATCGGAAATGATTCTACGATCAGATAATTTTATTAAATTTAATGAACAAATTACGTTATCGTAATTGAGTCATTCTCTAGGAATGCCCATTTTAAAATTAACATATCTTAAAAATTTATTTTGGATACTTTCAATCGCATGTGAATTAACCTCATGGGGATCAAACCGTGGAATGGTATTCTATATGACTCCTTACTAGTGACATATATAATGTTTTTACAGTATTTACATTTTTGATACCCTTAAAATAAAACCTAACATTTTCAAAGCTTTATTGGTTATTATTTCGATATGCTTGATAAAGTTGAGTTTCGTGTCGAACCAAATACCTAAGTCGTTAATTTCCGAGACAGATACTAACGACATACTGTTAATGGAATAATCAAAAAATATTGGATTCTTTATTCGATGAAACCTCATAATTTGACATTTGCAAGCGGTTATCATGACACCATTAATAAATCTCAATAAGTTATTTGACAATATATGGCAATCGTTAATGTTTCTGATTGCATTGAATAATTTCAGATCGTCTGCAAACATTAATACTTGAACATCATTGAAAATATATAACACATAATTAACAAATAATAAAAGTGTTCCCCCTGGGGAACACCACTCGTAGCAGTGAATTTGTCTGAAAATGTACCATCAATTTTAACAGCCAGTAATCTGTTGATCAAGTAACTATTAAACCACTCATATAGTGAACCGCCTATACCGAATTTATGCAGTTTATTTAGCAAGTTTATTTATATAACTTTCTAGATATTATGTAGGTACCTACTGTCCGTAATTATTTTCAAAAATACAACAAGCAATAATTATTAGGTATTGTTATAGGCAAGTTGATAACGAAAATAATCCGTAACATATAACCTAAATACGTTGTATTACCTTCAGAGTAATCAAATCTATAAATATCCACAATAGCAACATGACCCTACAATAAATTAAGAAGGCTTTTAATTAAACAACTCGGCAAAGCAGATAGTGGCGTATCGTACACGTTAAGACTCATTTAAAAAATATAAAACCAAGCTACATTTAACTATTGTGAACGATTCTAGACCTTTCAGTTTCTCTTCATACAGCGTTTTTTAGTACGTATTGCAAACATATTTACACTTAAGGCGATGCACTACGTCGTGTAATATTTTAAATTGAACCGCTATCAATAACAACCCTTACGTAGATGGCGATAAGGTTTAAATTCCCGCTTAACACCATCCGCCTGTTTTGATTTATGCAAGAAAAAAACATGGCCAAAAAGTGCCTTTTATTTTATTTTGTGGATGTTCAGGCATAAATATTTAATTTTTTTTCGATCATTTTATAAATAACTTAATTTGCCACATTATACAATAAAATTACAACCGAAAATGGGTTCGTAAGTAGGAGATTTTGAACTTTAAAGCAGTTTTCATAGGCCTTGTACATTATTTTTTTCTGGGCTTATAAAAAAATTTATCCAAAAAATACTCGATTATTTTAAAGGCCAAGATGTATTCTACTCGCAGTATTTAATTAAAGCTTCTGAAACATTTCTAGGCGACCAAATTTTCAAACCAAAAACACATGATTTTGCATTACTACGTATGGCATCGCCTTAATAACAAATATACAGTACATAAAAAAAACAATTTCTCAGGGGCTGTCCCATCATGAATATGCGTTGTAATTAGCCTGGCTGCGAACAGATAAAAAACTACCTTCTAAAACCAGTTCACGGAGAGTTTTTATGAAGAAATCTGAATTGACGATGAAGGGAGAAACTCCTGAAGACTCTAAGGACGGGTTCTTTCGGATAATTTGAACAATTCATCAAATTTCAAAGTTCATTTTCAAGTTCCGTGAAAGATTTTTTAAATTTCTGTTTTTATTTCAGTTCTGTCAAGCAACTTGCCTATAATGATATAATAACATAACTTGAATAGGACTTTCACAGAACCCGAAAATGAACGTTGTAATTTGATGAATTGTTCAAATTCTCCGAAACAACCCCTCCTAAGAATGGGTTCTTTCAAAAAATTGAACAATTCATCAACTTTCATAGTTGATTTTCATATTTTGTTATTATTTCATAATTAGCCAGTTGGTTAATAAAACTGAACTTGAGATTACAGAATTTGAATAAAACCTTCACAGAACTTGAAAATCAATTATGAAATTTGATGAATTGTTCAAATTCTGTGAAGTTTACAATTCAAGTTTACATTAAATTTATGAGAATACTCCAGGAGAGAGTTAATGAAATAATGTGAATATTCGCGTTTTTTTTCATTCAAGATGAAATAAGTCATGTAAATTTTCCACAAAACATCTATTTACAAAGTAAGTAATTTTGATGGATGCTTTACAAAACACGTAATTGTTTTTCTTAAAACAACACATTTGTGCGCTAGGCCATCGATCTGTAGTTAAATTTAATGTAATGGGATTGACATAATACTATTATCAGAAGACGGCTTCAAAGGTGCGACGGAATATTATGTTTTCGGTATCAATATATTGTTATTGATTGAGCTTGGCGAAGTATTGTTTTGACTCGACCATTTGGCATTTCATCTTAATTTGTTTGTTATGTTCCGGTTCCGGTTACAAGATGGTGGCCGTTTTAACCTGTCGGATGCCTTAATAGCAAGGTATATTACACACATATATATTCTACACAGTGTACATCACAAGATTACACAAAAATATATTTTTAAATTTGTATATCTATTTAAATTTCAATTTGATTTCGAGAATGAATAAATGCAAATCTTGAAAGTGGAAATTCAATCACTTCCTGACATCCGATCGAACTGAAACTCTGCACATTGACTCGTTGTCTATTACAATGCACTGTATCAACTTGGTGGCGAAGCTATATAAGCATTTTTCTGAAATTGGATGACATTACAGCAATTAATATCCGAAATAAATGTCGGTCTTACCCGATCTGGATTCGGCTCAATTGTTAGCGTGGTTGACCCCAATCCTGGGGAGGAAGGTTCAATCTTCAGTTAAGCCAAAAAATATATATATTATTGAGTATTTTTTAAAACATAATTAAGATAGGTACAATAATGGTAATTAATTTTATTTTTACATCCAAAATTATTTCTATACAAACATGCTTTTACGATATACTTTTTTACACGGTGTTGCATGGAACGTAGGTACCCACCGTGTAAAAAGGAAGTCTAGTGTGTTTGTTTTTTAAAATACATCTATAAAAGTAGATTGGTTGATTTTTTAAATTATTATTATCTTGGATGCGTAAATTAACCCACTTTGCGACATCCGATAGAGCTGAAACCCGGCAGATAGACTCGTCGTCGATGACAATACATTCCATCAATCTGACAATCTATCAACATGTACGCATTTCTGTGAAATATGATGACATTACAGCAGTTACGAAATATATGTCGTTCCTACGCGATCAGCATTTGGCGAGGTTGGTATAGTTGTCGACTCCAGTTCCTGTGAAGGAAGGTTCTAAACATTTTAATAAAGATGTATTATTAAAAAAAACTATTCTACTATGATTTAAAAGCATGTAAATTTATTATTGGTAAACCCCAGTCAGCCTTGAGCCTGGCGAGTAATAGATTATAGAAAGTTTATTTATATCTTGAAGCTAAGAATCGATTTACAACGACTAAAGATACTCGACTTGGAAATCCGAACAGATTATTTTTATATGTTGTGTTGTGGTCAGTATTATTACGTTAGACCTTTTATTGTCTGGAAAAAACGTCTCAACAGAGATAAGTAAGCAAGTACTCGGTGACGAGTGTGTGCGCAGCGCCGTGATATATTATCAGCTTCAGCTAAGTCAAAAGTCTTAGCGTGCCTCTGGTCAGGTAATCCGTAGAATTGTAATATTTTCCGATTTGAGTAATAAAACCGTTATCGCCATTGAAATTGAAATTGAGATTAAAACCAGCCATTACCTGAATTTGTTCCCTGAAATCCTTAGAAGACCCAAAACGCATCGAGCATGCCTACTTTTGGAGGCAATTGAAATACACAAAACCCCATTAATATCACCAGGGACGACGCGACGGGGTAAGGTCCTTGGTAGAAGGTACTTGAGGGTTACATTAAAACTAATAGCCGGAAACCCACATTAATTTCACTAATTATTAAACTGAAGTACTGGCCCAAAGAGGATTAACTGATTAACTAATTGCAACAAGGTATCACTTATGCTACGTATAAACAATACAAAATTTCGGAAAGGAAGGAAACAACCCAGATTGCAGTTGCTTAGTTCGTTTCCCGTAATTCGTGGCTCGGCTCGCGTAAATTTGGTCCTGTTTATATGCACCCTTATACATACGTAATCAGGATTCTAATATACTTTCGCTAGATATTCAAACATCCAACTAGTTCCTTTACCTCCAAAATTAATCAATCTATGGAAATTACTATTATTTTTTAATCATCTGGTCATTATCAGATTTTCTCTTTCGTTTCTCATTTTTTTGGAAATTTGCTGCTAAATAAAAAGAAATTATAGTAAATTCTCACAATTATTGTAAATATTATTTTTCAATGTGGTTGGATAATCTAGAAATGCCCATAATCCCACATTTTCCCCGCAAAATGGTTCTCCCTGCAAAATACTAAATTCTTGAAAATCTTTTAATAATATAGGGAATTCCCCACCATCTGGCAACCCTGTGCATAAGCACACACTTCAACACAATATACACAACTGAGGAACTGAGTTGATGATTGAGACTGTAACACTGTCCGAAAAGTTGGCTAAAAAGGAGGATGCGCAACACGGCACAATAACCCAAAAAAATAACCACCGTAATACTTAAAACCTCAAATTATATCATTTTTTTTCAACATTAAATACGTACGAAAATATATTTAAAATTTCCCTAAGGGCCTGTGTCATCTTTGCGGATGCTGTGGGTAGGGTCTTTTTAAGGAAAGGAAGGAGAAGAAGTTCTAGAAAGGAAAAAGGTATGAGAGGTGGGTAGGAATCTATGGTTCAATGTGTCCAGGAGTTACTGACGTCTGAATCCATCCCTCCCGCTGCGGTGCAAGATGATGGGTCGAGATAGACCAGCTGGAGAGATTAAAGGGCCTCAGGCGAATCTGCCGTCAAGACCTGAACTCACCTCACCCAATGAACCCGGGCACCCCTGCTAAGTCACCAAACGTAGCGAACCACGATGAAAACCTGTAGACTCCTATGTCCCAGGGCCCAGAGAAACCAACAAAATGTGCTGAGTAATCAAGAAAGAACTTGGATTATTTTAAACATCTGATCAATTTAATCAAAAGTAAATAAAAATTCGCACGACGATTCTATCGGTTTATGTCTTCAGTATCTCGCTTGCCGCTTACCGGCTTACCGCTTACCAGTACGTACCGAAATATATTAAAAGATAAGATTATTGAGTTGTTATGCCTTCTTGTTCCGTAATAAGGTCAAATCAACTAAAATATTTACTATCAAATCGACCGCAACAGAACGTCTTCAAGTTCTGTTGACACCGTCTGTGATGTTATCAAACGAAGGTCAAAAAATACCTTGATCAAACAATATATCATCACCCTGATAAAATGTAATAAATCATGCACATGTAATATTTATTTATTTAATAATATTTCTAGCGACAGTTGTTTCGTGTAGTCTTTTTTACGATTATATTGGTTAATTGTACACGTGTTCAACTGTACGGAATATGGTTACAAGAAGGCATAACATATCTTAACCTTAATAATAATTAAGGTTAGCAAATAATTAAATTTAAGGTGGAATCATTTATTTAATAATTCAAATTCAAAAAAACATTTACTGCACAAAAATACAAAATACAAAGGGCTTGGCTTATAGGTACATCCTATTTCTTCCAGCTAACCCAACAAATACACATTATATTACAAAATCCAACAATTACATGCAAATATATTTAAATAAAATTAAAAAAAACCAAAGATATTTAATTAATTAAATATCTTTGGTTTATAATTTAATTATATAATTAATATAATTAACTTATTAATTTAATATAATTAACTTCAACTATTAAAAAGTTATATGAGTAACAGAACACAACAAGTCAAAATTAACAACCATACTAGTAAACCACTGCCGATTACATATGGAGTTCCACAAGGAAGCATACTAGGGCCCGTTCTTTTTACTATTTACATAAATGAACTTTGCAGCATGAAAATAGACGGTGAAATAGTTAGCTATGCTGATGACACAGTTTTACTCTTCAAATCTAAGGATTGGAATAATTTATATAACATAGCGAATTTGGGAATCTCGCAAGTGAAAACATGGCTAGACTCAAACATACTTACACTTAACATATCAAAGACAAAATTCACAACATACAGTATAAATAGCATGGGACAGCCAAAAAACAACACAAACACCATAAAAATACACGAATGTTTAAACACCAACATCTGCGATTGCCCTCCTCTAGAAAAAACAGAACAAATAAAGTATCTAGGAATCGTAATTGACCATAACCTTAGATGGACACCTCACATCAAACAAATCACAAATAAACTTCTCAAAACAATACACATTTTCCTAAACATAAGAAACATATATAAAATAAAACAATTGAAAACAATATATTTTGCACTTTGCCAATCAATAATAGAATATGGAATTATTGCTTGGGGAGGAGCAACAAACTCGGCAATCAATTACATAGAAACCGCACAGAAAACGATCTTAAAGGTAATACTAAAAAAACATAGACTGACTGATACAGACCAAATATTCAACAGCTGTGACGTACTAGATATACGCCAATTATACGTTAAAACACTACTAAACTACATTTTTGACAAAAAAAAATAAATTTCAACATACACAAAATAACACTAACAGACCAGTTAGACAAGCGTACAAAGAAAACATAAAAACTCCGACAGTAAATTCAAGCTTTGGACAAAGACACTACCAATACCACGCAATAAAAGCTTTCAACAGTTTAAAACTTGAAATTAAAATTGAGGAAAATAAAAATAAATTCACACACAAAATTACAAAATGGATTAAAGAACAAAAAAGACAATATTACCAAAATTTCATAGCATAAAATAAAAATAAATCTACACGTAATACACAAAACCAATATAAACACACATCACTCACAAACACACAAGATTATTTTCAATGTACTATTTTTTTTTTTTTTTTTAATTTTAAATGTTTAATTTTTCTCATTAAATGTATTATGTAGTTTTTTTTTATATTATAAAATGAAGGCCTCAGCACGGGCAAGCCACCCAGTGAGGCCTACATTACTGAAAACCTTGAATTGTAAAAAATATTGCACCTAATAAAATAAATAAATAAAATAAATTTATGTAAGGTATTCATTTAAAGTGTAGTGAGATTTGTTAAATAGAAATGTTTTTAGTGATGATTTAAATTTGAGTATGTTGGTTATTTGTTTGATACTACGTGGAAGGTTTTTATATACTTTAATGGCCATGTAGTGTGGTCCTTTTTGAAATATAGTTTTATTTGCTTTTGGTATTAATAAGTTTTCTGTGAACCTTGTAGCGTGTTTATGTGTTGATTTTTTTTTCTGGAGATGATCGAATTAACAGGCATAACTCCATTATATATATGTCCGTCACTCTCATAAGTTTAAGATTTTTAAAAATTGGTCTACATGAATCCAGGTGATCAGAGTTTGTAATTTTTCGTAGGCACCTCTTTTGGATGATAAAAACATCTTTGGCGTTTACTGAGTTTCCCCAAAAAACTATTCCGTATTTTATCATTGAGTATACGTATCCATAGTGTACGGTGATTACAGATTCGATGCTTAAGATATTTTTAAGGGTGCCTAGAACAAAAGAAAAGCTACTGATTTTTGCTACAACTTTAGATACATGTTCTTTCCAGTTTATATTTGCATTAAGTCTCGTTAACATGTTTATTAAACTCGTCAACGTCTCCAATACATTCAAATAACAGAGCAAGTGTCATCAGCAAACATTGAACATTCTGTGCCAGCAATTATTGGATGTTCGTTTACGTACACAAGGAAGAGGAGAGGCCCAAGAATGCTTCCTTGTGGCACGCCCTTGTTGATGGTTCTTCATTGTGATTCTACCATGTGTTGCATCATTTTTTCGTAAATATTTGAAATTTGAACTTTCTGCTTACGATTGTTTAGGTACGATTCAAACCATTTTTAGGTTGAACCTCTTATACCAATGTGTTCAAGTTTAATTACAAAAAGCTTATGATCAACATTATCAAATGCTTTTGAGCGGTCGAGAAAAATGCCTAAAATGGCGATGGGTCGAGAGACCAGTTGGAGAGGTCAAAGGGTCTCCCCAAACCATCCTCTCCCGATCTGGCACCCCACGCAGCTGATGGGCAGGCGTAACCTGAACACACCTCACCCGATGAACCAGGGCACCCCTGCTAAATCACCAAACGTAGCAAACCACTTGGGGTGACTTATGGCAGAGGTGTTGATTGTACAATAAATAGTTCCTGGGGCGGCGGTACCCAAGCCCGTCTCTCAAATTGTAAACTGGACAAATTTTAAATTGTAAATCTCCCAAATTCATCAGAATATTCGCCTTAGAGTCAGAATAATAGAAAAATACACACCCACTCTCTGTTGGTAATATACGAGTATAGGTACTGAGAGTAGGTACCTGCCTATACCTATACCTACATACCAATTGAAAATACACATATTGTGAACGCCGGGATTCAAACAGGCGATCTACATTTATCGGTCAGTCAAAAAACATTGGTGAAATGCAAATTGCTAAGTCGTCCGCATAGGATGAATAAATGTACGGTTCACTTAGGGTTGGTTGGCGACAGCGACCATGTTTAGTAAATTTGCCTATAAATAAAATTAAAAATTGAGAGGCGTTCAGAAATTTACCTTTCGTATGAACACCATTAGTGCCCTTTAAAAATTAAAAAAATAGATTTAGATCTGTCCATTTTTGACAGATTTTGATTTGTAAAATATTTTACACAAAAAATAGTTGATGCAATCTTGATCAATCAATCGTTTTCTGACATATTACATATAATATAAACATAACATCATATTGATATGTTTTGAAGTAGTTTCTGTATTAATGGACTTTTATGAAGAAGAAAAAAACAATCGAAAAGACAAAACTACACAAGTCAAAACCGGGTGGCTACCTCTCCCCCTTACTCGCTAAATACGCATGTAATAGAAAGAGATGCACAGAAATGTTTAATTATTACATTTTACAACTTAAAATAGTAAATTTGATGTCATATTTCGTTCGACCAATCATGGAGCGTTTACACTTTTTGGCGTTTCATTTTACAACAACGATTTATTAATTCTGAGAGTAAAAATATATAAATATATACATGTATATTCAGAATCGGTGTTTCTTGATCTACAAGAAAATATTTTGTTACTTACTTTATCGATTAGTTCCCACAGTCAGTTCCAATTTTGAAAATTTAAAATTCATTAAGATGATACCTTTTAGGTATCTTTTTACTTAGGAATATTTCACATTCACGCACATCATCACAAAAAACCGAAATTACTATGTTTGATATGATGATAACCTTGGAGGAAATATATATTTAAAAAAGGTTAAATTTAAATTCGAATTTCATATATCGTAATAATAATATTGTACCCACTTGTTCATTTGTCTAATAATATTATATTCAATGTTCTTAAATTTAGAAAAGGTACAGACAGACACAGACGAATGTTTCCGGAATTTGCGGTTTCAAGGATCCCACTATTTTAACGTTATCTTTAATTTACGGGTTATAAAATGCAGCGACTCGCTGGCCTTGCTTCAACTAGGAAAAGAAAATATTTTCGCAGCCGTTCATTTAGTATTTAGATTTTTTCAGTATTTTATCGTACGGCCAAATGGCGTTCGGCTGTGAATTTGATAATTTAATGCGTTGATAAATGTTATCGCCTCCATTAGTTAAAAATGAGAAACAGAAATATTTAGTTAATATTCTCTCAGTGATCATTTTCATTAAATTTAAAATCACGGTACATAAAAGTATAGGCAATAGACGTAGGTATTACACGAATTCTATGTGGGTATAGCCACTAAAGAAACCATCGCCAATGTGATGGTGGCAACCATAGTCTTCCAAATTAATAGACTTGCCCTAACATGAAATCTAGGTACTATTTCGACCAGCTGCAGGCAAACCGCATGACTTATTTTTGGCAGCAGGAGAGTTCGCGAATGCTTTGAATAAACTATGACAACAGTCTAAGTGTACGTATACATTTGCGAACCGTAACACGAATTACGCGAAAGGTACTTCTTTTTTTTCTTTTCCATAAGGTGGTGAATCATTTAAATTTATTGAATTTTAAGTTAATGTTCTTTATACAAATAGAACGGCGTCATATGCGCCTCACAATTTTTACCTCATATGGGTGTTTAAAATGTTACCCGGCTATTACGGACTTAAAGGCTTTGTATTTTCTCGGTAGGAAATTTTTTTTTTCCTAAAAAACCCTACTAAAATTGCATGTTTTTGCATCAGCCCAAGCATCAGCAACAGTAGCTAACCGCGGACATATATTACATACATGTCTGTTTGTGTTGTGTTGGGAGTATGAAGGAGTCGGTTATGGCCTATTCTTAGGAATACCTCGGCATTCGCCTGTTGTATTAAAGGAAACCATAGAAAACCTTCCCACGAATCAACTGCAAGCGGCGTTTTGCGCCATTTGCGGTTGCTTAGTTTATTTCCCATAAGTTGAGGCTCAGTTCGGCTCGCGGATGTATACGTAGCATCAATAAAATTTCAAATGTTTCTAGATGAATCCCTCTAGAAGTTACTAACTCATCGTCCAGAAAAATAAAATCTGGTGCTCACCACTAATTCTATAGTTAAAAACGTTTTATAAAATTTACAAACAGATTTACATTAAATGTTTTAATGGTAAGGTCCTGTTTTTATTTATCTAAAATATACAAAACTTACATACGCGGGGATCCCTCGAGAAACATTTACGAATTTAGTAATACGTTCATCCGAAATAATTAAAATGTGAGCGCCGAGTAAACCCACCTTATTAGAGTCCTTTGTCGACTTAATTAGAATATCTACTGTGGCAACGTATTTATACGGTTTACTATTAGGTATTGTTTATTATTAATACCAGAAGTAGAAAATATCTGGTTAGGTACCTGGCAGGGTTATTATTAAGACTGTGTATACATTTTTATTTATATATTAGCTGTACCCCGCCACGCATAGATGTCTGTGTAGACAGAGAAATGATAGCGCGTGTTGCTTTTACGTCCAACAGATGGCACAGGTGACAAAAAACCACGCGTATTCGAATGCTACGTTGTGTCAACATTTCAAAGCAATCGATCGAGAACTTTCGGAGATTTAATATTTTGAACAAACGAACATTTTTATTTATATAAATATAAGATAGATAGATAGATTAAGATTTATAGTAAACCATAACTAAAATTAGGTAATAAAATTACATATTTACTTAGAAACGTTTAACTCCAAGAATAATATTAATGACGCGTATTAATAATTAAATATTTTATGTTCGAAAGACACGAGAAAGTCACGGCAGCACCATCCTGGTGCCTAATGCTTGATGGCTGTGGACGTTATGTAAATACACCTAGGTAAATCATACATCCGTGCCTGCAATATAATTTAGCGGCGGAAACTATAAGGTTTCTTTCTACCTATTATAAGCAATATTTATTTACACTTGTTTGTGATGGTGCATAAACCGATTAAGAGCTAAATTTTAAACTCTGAATACAATTAAATTATTTTTAATATTTTGGAGTCACAGCATCAAAAAATACAGATATCAAGTTATCATCAAAAGAAAATAGTTCATAAAATAATACAAATAAACTACTCAAACTTGTAGGTATACATTACAACATATTATTAATCTATGATTTGAGATTTTCACGGCCGAAAGTATTATAGTGATTTGTTTTTGGACACTGCAATGCTGCCCGAAACGTTGGCTAAACAAGGAGGTAGCGTAACACGGCATAATACCCCAAAAACAAATCACTAAATTATTATTGATCTGTTTCTTCAACATACCTAGTTTGACCATTTTTCTTCTCTCCTGTCGTAGGTTGGGTATCTTTCAGGTAGCAACTTAAGATTAAAATTTGTGTTACTGACTGAAATTAATAGTATTCACGTCATTATAAAACATTTGGGACAAACAGGCCTTCATCATAAAACAAATTTTAATGTGTTCCCACAGATTAATGAATTTCAATAATTACTATCGCGATTGATTTTCAACCAATAATAATTAATAACCAAAAAAAAATAAAAAATAGAGTAGAAGAAAGTAAAATCATATAAACGAGTCGGCCCCATGTCAGGCCTAACAACAGTTTGATATAGTGTTGAGCGTCGCAACAGCTATCACAGTATTAAAAATTAAAATATTCGCAGAACTTAAAAGGAACATTATTTAATATGATTTTAATTTAAAAATTAATAAAAAGCAAACAAACAAAACATAATAATAAAACAGATATTCCCGAATTGCTATCCGTCATTGGTTTAAATGTTCTAACGAGGCGTACCAGCTACATTACGCTTCTTCGTGAAGAAGCCAACAACACTAATGAAGCAAATAACTCAACAATTATTCGCACATTCACTACACTCAGAAAACTTACTACACTTATTAATATTTTTAGCGTGATTAAAATTTTTTTTAAACTAGTGGCACTGATTTTTTTAATATACCCACAATTGCAATTTCAAGAAAAAGTTTTTCTTGATTTAATTTTTTTCTCTTCATCTCTCCATACATTTTCTTCGTATTTAGATTTTTTTGTTTTTATTACTCATACCTACATCATTAGAAAGGATTAAGAAAAATTTTCATCCAGACGAAATTACTAAGATATCGTATGGACACACGTAATATGTACCTAATTTAACTAAGTATAATCCAATATTTAATACCTTATCAATTGTAGTTAAATGTACCGTGAACGTCTAAATAAAAATAAAATAAAACTGAACGCATTTCAAATTTATTTTGGGAACACTAAACTCTTGAGTACAATATAGTGCATAGTGGTATCCAATTCATTCCGAGGCAATAAAAGATATCAAAGAAAATTATTAGATAATATACTATGTAGGTACTCGTACATCAAAAAATAAGGCGTGGTGCCGAAAACGAAAGTGAGAATGCCAACTTCTAGCCGTAGGTCACAACTCACAACATTAGAAATCAATACCCGACCAAACACACAATGCTTTCAACAGAAAATTCTCGGTCTGAGTATTGGGAGCAGCAGAGCTATTGGGCGGGTAGGCGACAGTGGCGGGCGTTGTTCTATGATCAAATTTTATTGGTTTATTTTTTGTGCTTTAGTAGCAAGATTTCGAACATATTTAGCAACAGCCCCCAGGGGGTCAAGCACAGTGAAATCGATAACTTTACAATGTCGGATCGACAGGCGGAACTATCGATGATTTTATACCGACCCGTAAAGCCCTGTGAGCCCAGTGAGACTATGGCATCTCCAATTGGGGTATGTTGTGGGGTTAAAGGTAGCGGGGAGGGGAAGGAGATGGGGGGGAGAAAGTTTTTTTGGTGGCAAAGCCAAAGTAAAGTTTAAATTCTAAAGGGTGGTCTTGTATCTTCCACTCTGGAACAAGCCGCAAACATACTATATATTATTTTAAAGAAATTGTGAAATTAATAAAGCCACAACACAAATTAATCTAGTAAAATTGTGCACGCCGGGATTAGAACCGTGACCTTCGGCTTGCTAGGAGAGAGCCTTACCCCTCGACATGGATGTCATCTTTGTATTTACAAAAATCTTAACCATCTGTCTGTTGTGTACATTGGTAAAGTGATGATACTAAAACACGATGGATCAGCTTACAAGTTATTTTTCACATTCATGGAAAAAAATACATTTTTATTATTGAATTAATTTTTACATTATGATTCGTTTTTCGTATGGTAGGCACAGCTTTTCAGACTGTATGAATTGCACGCCACTGGTAGGCGACCACTATTCGACTGTGATTGTCGTAGGCACTAGGTATTCTAGTATCGAAGATGGACCGTTCCTGGCAACCGACAATATGGGATTGTGACGGTGACGATGACGACAGGAAGCCCGAAGAGCTCATTCACAACCAGCGCGTAGTTTCGCCCGTTGGACTTTGGCCCGAGGAAAATCCATTCTGCAACTTGTTATTTTCCACACAGGAACCGCTCAATTTTTAACCTACATACTATTCGCATGTGTGCCGCATACCTGGCGCGTCTTTTCAAAATAACTTAATTAATAACACACTCGCTGATCTTAAATATACTTTTATAATTAAATAAAATACAGTATTTACACATTTACAGCACACTAAGCAGGTAATATCAATGACCTGTGAAGAATAGGGAAATATGTTAACAATGCGAGAAGATTGACGGAAGACAAGAAGGTCTAGCGCGGGAGATCGATTGAGAGTAACAATCAACTCATTTTTTAGTGTCAAAAAGTACACTGGCAATGAGGAAGATTGTCTTCATAACAGTCAACCTCTGATACGAGACGCACCAGAAGAAGAATTCCCGGTTGCTCTCAAGAGTAAAATGGTCACAATATTGCATCATTTCCCAGTGAATGCGGTGTGTTCGCTTGACATACAATATATGCAGTCTGCCAAAGATAAAGGAGATTCAATGCACAACGCTAAGAAAACCATTATTATATTTCAAAAATATGATATTATTATATAAATATTCTCCGATAGCCTGAAAACGGAGAATCTAATACACAATGGCGAATGAAGCTTTTCAAAGAAAGATAGGTAAATATTCAAGTGGGAGCGAGTGCGCTATAATTAATATGATTTAAAAGCAATAGGCGTAAGCGACAGTTGTGAAAATATTTAATTAAACATGACTTATTTACAATAGAGCAAAAATTTCTTTTCAAATACCTTAATTAGCATTTAAAGAAGCAATGTGAATTTTCTTATACTTATAATATAACAGAAACAAACGTGTAAATAATAATTTTTGGAGCATACTTTGCAACTTTTTTCTATCGAGGGAATTTTGTGTAATTAACATTTCGGCCCTACAAATCTTTAGATATTATCTTGAAAAATAACATATATTTTTTTTAGAACTTTGAAACTTAAAATGTTGAAGGAAAATATGTTATAAATCGGTAGAAAATCGGAATTCCGGCCCTTAATAAGAAAACTATTCAATCCTAAAATAAGTGAACAAATTATAATATACCATAGTGTGGAATAAGTTTTCAGATTTTACAATATCATTAGCCAAGCCACTAACTTCGGGAGGTGATTATACATGATGGTAGAAGTAAAAAAGATAAATAACTTTTTTCTAAATTAAAAGAAGCATAATAATATTAATTTATTAAAAGAATTTGGCATTCTCAAACTATAAAAAAATTTCCATTTGTTATTTCGGCTACCGGCATTATACCTAGCTCTCTCATTCAAAATTTAGGCGTATTAGATCTGTCAAAGAATTTATACATAAAAATGCAAAAATCAGTCATTTTAAATACATGTAGGATTACGTTTTTTTTTTTAAATATTTATAGAAGGATCAGTAGGAATTATAGGTCCAATTAGAAGTTCTACCTAGCCGAACCCTCTGATATGAAAATATCTGGAGTCGGTGAATTATTTTCCCATTGGAGCTCTGGTGATTTGACGTGTTGTTCTTGTATTTATTATGCTTATATAATGTACTTGCATAATGTGGATTGACTAGATGATCATTTGTGGAAAAGTGTGTGGAAGGGTTTAGTTTTTCCTGTGGGGAAAATTTAAACCGGACATAAAATCGGAAAAAAAATTCCATTCAAACAATTCAACTTTTTTACCTAAAAACTACCTTAAAACATTGGAATTTCGTGTACTTTACCCACGTATACCTTGTATATCTTAATTCATATATATATAAATCACGTGTCACTGTGTTTGTACAGGTTAATCTCCGAAACCGCGCAACCGATTTCAATCAAAGTTTGTGAATGTGTATGGTTGGTTCCTGCTTGAAATATAATATAGTTGTGGACCGATAAGTGGCGCTGTTGTTGAAATTCTCATTCAAAACTGCATACAACAAAAACATTTTAACATCCCTTCATAGAAGGCGGTCTTTGGCAGGACAACGTTTTATATTCGACCGGTCGGTGGCCGAGTTGACATCGCGCTTGGGTCTCACTCAGGCGTAGTGTGTTCAATTCCTCGGCTGGCTAAGTCTCTATTACAACACAAGCAACATTTTCCGCTTCCTGTGGTGGTAGTAGGAGATTTTCAAATATTGTCAGGTTATCCGTTACCCGGGAATGTTTGTATTTCTTTAAAAAAAAAAAATGAAATAAAAAAAATATATATTATAAAATGAATTCCAAGTGGTTGAGTTAAATTCTAACTGGTTTCTAATCTTAATATATTAAAAAAATACTCAGTCTGTTTGTGTCTATGCCCCCAAAACCCGAAAAGTAGTCGACCGATATCGACTAAACGCAGTGCGCATCACACGATGCACATAGTTGTACCCCAATGGCGATGTGTTAAAGAAAAAAAGGTTTTAATTGAATAAATGTCACTGTATCTCTGTATTATCGGGACAACGCCTCTAACCACTCGGCCATTAGGACCTAATTTTTCTCCTATTTTTGACTGCTATCTTTTTGAATGATTACAAAGTTCTAAAGAATTGTTTTGTAACCTAGATAGTTAATTGGAAAAATAATATAATTATAATACATTAGCGCCCTTGAGGTGATTTTGCACAAAAACGGCACTATATAAATCATCCAAATATTATTATTATTACAGAATAACTACTAAATTTTTCTAAAAGTCTAATAAACCTTTCATTTTTTATTGGAACAACTTTTCTTAAATGACTTTTTAAGGTTTTTCAAGAAGAAGAAGTTAATACGGATAAATCTAAAAAAAACATGAAACAAAAAAAAACATGTCTGGGTTCTCCCAGTTATGGGTTCGGGATATCTTTTGATTTTTCTTTGTCTTGTTCTGTTTCATGTCTCGTTTAGATTTGTTAGTATTATCTTCTTATTCAATTGTATATTACATTGATAGGTTTAATTGTACTGAAAATAGTAAAGTAGATTCTAATAATTATTTGACGAATCCAACGGTAAGCGAGGCAGCCTTGAGCCAAGTCTACATCTCCTATTGTCCCGTGATTCCCGCAAATAAATAATTTCACTCTGTTGCATACTTCATTCACTAAGGACCCAACAAAGAACACGACAGAAATACCCTTTCTTTGAAATAGTCACGTACACACCTTATAACATGTGAAACACTTTGTCGTGTGCAGATATTATTATTTGTAAGCGTAGTAAATGTTTATGTTTTCAAAAGGTTTCGCTATAATTTGCAAGGACATCATTTAATCAACAGCTGATGTAGTATACAAGTTCCTAAAAGATAATAATGAATTTGTCATATCGTAGAAGAATTTTTCTCTTGGTATGCAATTTTCAAAATCAAATATGGTACTTACACAATTTCGCAAATACTTTTAATACTAATATTTTAATTCTGGAAAATAACCGAAGGTCAGGAATAAGAGTCGACGAAAGCATCGATAGAAATTAATCATTAAACGCCACTAAAAATAGACAACTCTAAAAATCTGTTATTTTAACATACGTGGCCGTTAAAAGCTTGGAATTATATCTCAGTTTTATTCGAAGTTCTCAGGAAGATGAATAATTATATCTCAGCTCTATTCGAAGTTCTCAGGAAGATGAATAATTATATCTCAGCTCTATTCGAAGTTCTCAGCAAGATGAATAATTATATCTCAGCTCTATTCGATGTTCTCAGCAAGATGAATAATTATATCTCAGCTCTATTCGAAGTTCTCAGGAAGATGAATAATTATATCTCAGCTCTATTCGAAGTTCTCAGCAAGATGAATAATCATATCTCAGCTCTATTCGAAGTTCTCAGCAAGATGAATAATTATATCTCAGCTCTATTCGAAGTTCTCAACAAGATGAATAATTATATCTTAGATCTATTCGAAGTTCTCAGTAAGATTAATAGTTATATCTCAGCTCTATTAGAAGTTCTCAGCAAGATGAATAATTAATGGTCAAATTGCTTCCCTCTGCCTGGTATCTACGACTCTGTACCTATCAGACCACTTGGAATTGGTGTTGCGTCAAATATTTAAAAAAAAAATCATTTAAGAAGAAGATAATATTAATAAATCTAAACGAAACATGAAACAGAAAAAGATACAAAAAACAAACAGGTAATGGTCGCCACTGGGAATCGAACCCACGATCTATGTTTTACCGGGACAACAGAATTACCAGTATTATTTTTATATATTTTATTGAAGAATCAACCAATTGGTTTGTAAATAATTAATGAAATAATACAATGGTGACCTAGTGAAAGAACGTTGAACTTCCTTTAGATTGTTTACCTAAAGTTCGTTATAGGTAGAGTAGTTTGTTATCTCAGCATTAGGAATCTAGTCGGTTCTCTCTCTCAGGGCCACGCCGCGCTGTTGGGAGAACGCCGAGAAGCAGCTCTGAGCACTGGGCGGCTGAGGTAGGGCTGAGCGACTAGAAGCCGGCCGGCACCGCTCGGTTTCGTCATAGCCGTAATCACCAACCAATCATCAGGTTAAATATAATATCTGCAACATCGCTTGTCTAGGATACTGCACCCGCTCCTGCTCCACGCAACAAGCAACAAGCACCAAGAACGCTGACACACGGGGAAATTGTCCGCTGGGAAAATTGCACGGTGCGTATTTTTAAATACCTCCCAGGAGAATAATTCTGCCTGTACCCATCTAACTGTACGCAGTATTATTTACTAAATAAATAACTAACCATCACGCCGTTTCACCGCAGGGGTACGCAGAGAATATACTACTACTGTCCTACTACTGTCTTATTTGTATAATTATTATAAATATTTAGATACTAAACTTGATTGTAGACGAAGAAAATTAGTATCGCTAATTTATTAAAAATCAATTAATTTTTTCGTATTCCAGTTAAAAACGGGATTGCAGGTCGCTTCCTGGTAAACTTTTAGTAAATTCCTAAAATATCGGAACTATCGTGTTTCTGCACCTGTATTTGTCTTTATAATATGTAATGACTAAATGCGAAAATATTGGGATTTTTTTGAACACGTGTTCCGACATCGTGATAATATATTCGTAATTTACTAAAAGTTTGTCAAAAAGGCCGATAAACGGGATTGCAGGCCCTTACTCATTTTTCTCGGAGTACATAATATAAAATAAAGAAATATATGGAGGTACATTTTAAAGCAGCATCACGTTCATTGGTTAAATGCATTGTACATAGAGTTTTGTATTATTGATCGACGAACCGGTTGATGCAATCTGTTAGCCGTAAGCTGTTATAACAAATAGCTTGTCCAGTCTATATTTAGTTATTAATAAGATAAAGCATTGGAAAAAATGTACATTTACACAGGTGATTTTTTATAAAACGGCGCGTGACAAATCATCGAAATATTATAATTATTACACTGAGATGGTATATTTATACACAAGAAGGCTATCTCTTCAATGAATATTGATGTGAAACTGTTATTTAAATCACCTGTATATCAATATGCATAAACCCATTTGGGCCTACCTATCCATACAATACTTAAGTAGATACCCACGCAAAACTGACAAAAGCTTTTTCTCCGCGTTCTGGTTATCGTATTATGTTCATATTTCATATTCAATATTCCTTTAATTAAATTCTGTATGTAGCCCCCAACTTATCTCCACTCTCAATTCTGTTACTGGAGCAAGACCTCAAGGACTCTTCACAATCCACAGAAAATAATAACAAGATCTTTATGAAAATGCGAAATGAATGGCACCCACGAAGTAATCCCCCCTTAGAAAAGAAAATCACTATTTCTTTACAATAACCCACCTTGTTTAGTACTAGCTAAAATCCCTGGCGTTGCCTGAGTTATTCGAAATCAGACTAAGACAGTGACCTTCCTCTTGTTCTGAAGGTCAAATATGCAGAATTTTATCAATCTCGGAATAAAACTGTAGATATGATGTCCACAGACGTTCTCCTTTATATAAATACTACCAGAAGTCACCGGCGTCGCCCGGGATTTACGCAGAATTTTTTAGAAATCATATGTAGACCCTACACAGGGATCTTCTTCTTGTTTTGAAGGTCAATTGTACGAAATTTCATCAACATCGGAATAAAACTGTAGATTTGTATTCAAATCAAATCCACGCCACCGCCCGTAGTCCGCCACGCTGCGGCTTGCCCGCCCGTCACAGGTCACAGCCACTCTTTTTTATATAAATAGAATTACTATTAAAATTATATTATGTTGCTACTTTAATTTGACAAGGTTCTAATTTCAGTATAAATACGAAAGGAAGTACCTACATACAATTAGGCGGCATTTCACCCCCTCATTACTGAAAACTAAAAATACTCGTAGCATTGTCTAAATACATTTTAAAGTATAACACTCATTGACTTGATTTCTCACCATCTGAATCATAATATCATCACCCGTGTTGACTTTTAATTTTTATGTCACATAACTGGGTCAACATTTTTTACTAGAGATACATTTATTTAGTACACTTGACGCTTTACTGTACATACCTACATGTTTGAAATGTATATTTTAATGTAAATATTATTATAAAAATTCTCGAATGTTCACAGATACTATATTAATTTATTTTGTCTGTCCAATTTGAAGGAAACAAGTGAACACGTTGAAATATCGGGTAGATAACGATTCCTACCTAATCTATGTTCACAATCTATAAAATAGAATTATTTTTAAAACGACCTTAAAAATCTAATTAAGTATTACTGACTCGCAGCGTAATTTCCAGTAAACAATTTCTTAGTAAGATTTTTTTGTTTCGCCCCAGTTGTTTCGCAGAAATTCAAATATAATATTGACATTCGAAAGGTCCCCGTTAATGGTTAACGCTACGAAAATTATAATCTACACATTTATAGATGGCGATAATTCATATTTTTATTAAAATACACCTTTTGCAAGTTACGCTGTAAAATATTAAAACGAATTATTTATTTCTTCCCGTACATACGTATTATGAATGTATAGTTTTGTGGCTATAAAAATATTTTTTTCCAAGAAAGGCATACAAATACAATATTGTACCGGTAATTCAACCCAATATTGTATTTGTATGCCCCTCTTGAAAGAAGTTGTGATTTTTTACGGACAAAACAATTTACTAATTTTCATAATTCGTCTCAATATTTTAAAGCACAAATTGCAAAAAGTGAATTCTAATTAAAATTAGAAAAATTGCGTCATTTACGAAAGAGCAGATTATGATTTTTTTAAGTTCTAGGTGCGTTTCAGCTTTATATCAAATTGTAATAAGCTGACAAGGTTAATGACATGATGGTCTGTCCTCTTCTGCTGTTCCTAATTTGTTCAAAAGCCAGAACGGACTCAGAATCGGCATTTAACGGGAACCTTTCAACTGTCAAAAAAACAAAACGACGCTGAGTGGCCATTTGATGACTTTCTTGATTATTTTGATGAATCTCATATGGTTATAATGTAAGCGCCCGAAAATAATTTTTTACGACTTGATTAGAAAACATCGATTTTCTCTACTTTCTAAAAATACAATTTAGATGTTTTAAATATATAAACCTTCCAGAAAAAAGACTCAAAATAATAATGAAAACTCCATCAAAATCCGTTGCTTAGTTTAGAAGAACTAAGCGCACAGACAGACACGGATAGCGACTTTATTTTATAGTATTTAGAGAAGCGCAGTGGGCGATGTAAATAAGATAAAGCATTAAAACCTCTTTGTAGGTTTGTCAAAAAAACTAAAAAGACTAAGATGATGAAATCTTCAGAGCTTTTCTTTCTGGAATTTCTAGGCCAACACAACTAGTAATTCAGGGTCACTTTATCATGAAACATGCAGCTTCAAAATATCCATTTCTATTTCTATTTCAGATTTAAAATATCATTATATTTATTACTATCGTAGAGTTTATATTATTACAATATAAAATATAGTGTACCTACCTATCTTAGTATTTGATATCACGACAACAACTGTTGCGTAACTAAATGAACTTTTTCATGAAATTCTTGAAAAAACACACCATTATCAAACACAACATAATATTATTCACTAAGCGAACGCAGAATTGCATTACGCAATAGCATAATCTTATTGGCTAAGCTAATTAAAGTGCCACAACGTGTTTATCAGTATTTCAGTTTGAAACTAAATCACGGCGTAGGTAACCTTTGAAATAGCGTAAGAAGTTGATTTAATTTGTGGAAACGCGCGGGCATATTATGATCATTTATCAAAAGTGAAGTAAAAGAATTAAATACTTAGCATAACATAAAAAATACAGTACCGTAAAATGGCTTTAAAGACACTGATGGGTGAATAGAAACAAATCTCTGGAAAAAGTTTCAATCCAAATATTTGAATTGGATCGTGACCGGATAAATCATCAATATGGTAATTCATCACAACTTTAAAAAAGTTATATAAAGTCATGGAAAGTGATAAAACAAAAACTTTATTAACTGGTTTAAGTAGGTTAGGTTAGGTTAGGTTTAAAAAAAAATCATCGTTTTTAATGACTTTATTTCACTTTTTAAAGGTGTGTTGAATTGTCGATATGTTGATTTATCATGGAGCCATAATTTTCTTATTATTAACCCTCTGTCTGCTGTACATTTACTGATGATCTTACTTACTTCTATCAATATGTATTATTTGTTATTACTCTGTTAATTTAAAACAATAATAAAAAAAACCGTTTCTCCACATATGGTACTAGAATTGTTAATATTTCTATTGAACTTTAAACTGTTGATCTTTACACAAAATCTTCATACTTTCTGAACTAGTAACGCCGTGTAAAACTGACATTAGAACTCACAGAGCTGCCGATGCGTTTCTATTCACCCCGTTTTTCGGTAAGTAGTGTGTAGCATTCCATGATATCTGCTTACCCCTGCGATGAAACGGCATGAATCCTGATAAACATATGAAATGACTGACTCCAATGTCGAGGTCTTTTCAGAGGTAGGTCAGCATGAGATACGTTTCCTGGAATCGTGGAGTCATCAGTCGCTTATCACACGACCTGTTATCATCGGACCATCAGCTGTCTGCCTGTGTCACTGTCAAATGTCTCTCGTGCCATGATTGCCACGTTATATCTAATTACACTAATAAAAAAGGAACGCCAGTCCATTTTTTTATTATTAATGACCACATTAGAACATAAATACTAGCATATTTATTTTGTTTTTATAGTTAGTTTTAATTGTTAAAATCATTTTCGACGAGAAACGCCCGTGACGTCACAGGGAACCTTGTGACTTATTTTTTTTCGATCAACAGGTCAACTCAGCCAATTGCCGTTCTGTTTCCTTTTGTATTACGGTGAGATATTAGTTGATTTAAGCAGTGTTATGCTACATATACATTCGCGAGCCGAAATGCCGAACTGAACCTCAACATATGGGAAAGAAACGAAGCAACCGCAAATAGCGCGAAACGCCGCTTGCAGTTGATCCGTTCCTTTCCCGTAATTCGTGGTACGGTTTGCATTTCGGTTCGCAAATGTATACGTACCCTTAAAAAGAGATAACACCACCCAATACATTTGTATCTAAAAGCTTACAGTTTACTTCCAAATAATTGTAACATCAATTCTACGGTTCCATGATAACTCAACACAGTGACAATTCAACACACTTTTAAAAATTGACATAAAGTCATTAGAAACGATGAGAAAAAAATTCTTTAACCTGACCTAATCTAACCTACATAACACAGTTAATAAAGTTTTTGTTTCATCACTTTCTGTGACTTTATATAACTTTTTAAAGATGTGATGAATTATCCTTATGATGATTCATCCGGTTACCCAATTCTACATGTTTGCGAAAGATTTGTCAGAGTTTGTGAATGTTTCATGTATTTTTTTTTTTTTTTTCCATTAGTTCTGGCTTTCACCCTTCAAGGGTGTTCTTGGCCATCATTTAAAATTATTGAGAAATGAAAGGTGAATTTAAATATTAATTTTATTTAAATAGACAAATTTCAAAATTATAATGAAAATTGGAGTCGAGTTCAGACTTAAAAGAGATGAAATGTTGAATGGAGGGGAGGCAATTTTAGTTAAGGCTTGACAGAAGAGAGGATATTTGTTTAGAGAGGGACAACCAAAAAATATGTGATCTAAAGTTCCCACTTCTAGACCACAGAATGTACAATCTGGGGAGTCAAGGACGTGAATTTTAAAAAGATGGGAAGGAACGGAACAATGTCCGATCCTCATTCGAATGAGTGAAGAAATTTCTTTTTTGGAAAAATGAGGGAATTGCTGAAACCACGGTTTTGATGGAATAGTCCTTTGTATTGAGGCATAGCAGGCTCCCTTGGATTGACTAGCAATGTGCCAATACTCTGCCCAAATATTGCGGGATCTTTCTTTGATGATGGAAAAAATGTCAGATAAGGGAATGTGGTTTACGAGGGTAACAACAGGGTTGGACGCTCCTTGTTTTGCCAAGGCATCCGCAATATCATTACCCATGATACCAACATGTCCAGGAATCCAAATCAGAGTTACAGTTTTACCAGAGCTTTGAATGGAGGCTATCATCACTCGAATAAGGCATACAAAGTGATCATCAGGATGAAGAAGAGGACTGGATTTAAGTTTCTGGAGGGAACTGAGAGAGTCAGAGAGAACGAGGGAATGTTCAAAATTATTTTTGATTATATATTTGAGAGATTCTATTATTGCAATGCACTCAGCTGAAAATATTGAAAATTGATTTGAAATTGAATGAAATATTCTATCATTAGAATTATTGTGGTAAACGTTAATACCTATACCACAGTTAGGAGAGTCGGGAGATTTGGATCCATCAGTAAATAAAAGAGAAAAGTTGGGCCATTTAGATAAAATAATGTCATTGAACATATTATCGACAGTTCGGGCCGGGAGATTGGAATGACTTTTAAAGATTCCGATCCCTTCTAATATTGTCGGGGATAGGGTGACGTGACTATATTTTAGTTTGTATAAGGGAAGTAGATCATTTTGGATGATGTGGAGCTCTGAGAGAGAGAGAATTTTTACAGATGTCAGGAATAGGTTTAGTTGAAGCTCTGATTGTAGATGAATGGGTTGAGTCAATGAACAACGAGACGCTGGGGATAACCTGATGACATTTAGAATTTAAACATTTAAGAACAAATTTGTCAGCAAATAGTTGACGCCTTAAATAAAGAGGAGGATCAGAACATTCTACTTGAAGGGAATTGATGGGTGACGATTGCATCGCTCCAGTTATTATTCGCAAAGATTTAGATTGAATTTTGTCTAATTTATTAAGTACATTTTTTGAGGCAGTACTAAAAAGTGGGCAGGCATATTCGAGATGGCTTCGAATAAGTGCATTGTAAAGCAACTTAATGCAAGTAGGGGAGCTCCCCACCAAACGCCAGATAATGATCTGTTGATATTTAAATTTTTTTCGCATTTAGTAACTAAATTATTAATATGGGAAGACCATTTAAGTTTCCTATCAAATGTTACTCCCAAAAATTTTACTTCAGAAGCGTTGGAGATTGGAGAATTTTTAAATAAAATTTGAACGGGGGGGTTTTTATGGCGGTTTGAGAAGGTGACACACTGAGTCTTTTGGATTGAAAGTTCAAGACCATTTAACGTGAGCCATGTGCAAAGGGCATTCATGGCTTCGTTAAGATATTTGACGGCAAGAGGGATGATTTTGGATGATAAGAAGAAAGCTATGTCATCTGCGAACTCGATAATTTTTATTTGTGGGGGAATAGTGACATGCATATCATATGTGTATATATTATACAGTAAGGGGGACAATACATCGCCTTGTGGTAAACCCTTCCAAATAGACCTACTTTGAGGAGAAATATCTGGAAGTTCAATGAAATTTTTTCTATCTAGAAATAGATTAATAATAGATTGGACAAACATGGGGGGAAGGCCAAGGCCTAGAAGTTTTTTTTTCAGGATTGGGATGGAAACATTGTCAAAGGCGCCTTCTATATCTATAAAGACGGCAAGACAAACTTCCTGTTTAGAAATTGATAAATTAATATCAGTGCTGATGATGGCAAGGTTATCCTGAGTGGATTTTTTTTCCTAAATCCAAATTGAGATGGAGAGAGAAGCTGTTTACTCTCGACAAAAAATTCTAATCGGTTTTTAATTAATTTTTCATAAAGTTTACTGAGGGTGGATGAAAGAGCGATTGGCCTGTAGTTGGATCCAAAATTTGGAGATTTGTTTGATTTTAAAATAGGGATGATTATTTGAGAACTCCAGTCATCAGGCATTATACCAGTCTGGAAGATTTTATTTAAGATGCTTAAGAAGTGGTTTAGAACATTATCATTACTATTTTTGATTATGCTGTAAGGTATACCATCTCTGCCTGGAGATGAGTCCTTGACTGTCGATAAACAATTTTTTAGCTCAATTAAGGTGAATGGAGAGTCTAGCCAATGATTAGACATGGGAGTATTATAGATGGGCGTTATTTCATCTAAGTTAGGAACAGAAGGGGGGGCAATTTTGTCCAAGAATTCATCTATCCATTTAGAATGAGACGCTCGAGGAGATGGTGAACTGAAGGAGGATCGAAATCTTCGGATCATAGACCAAACTTCCGAAATTGGAGTGTTCGGAGATACTGAACTGCAGAAGTTGTACCACCCGGATCTTTTTTTTTACCTCAATACCCTTTTGGCATTGGATTCAGCGTTTTTGTATTTAAGATAGTTCTCCATAGTCATATTGTAACGATAGGAAAGAGATTTAGCTTTCCGAATTCTTACTACTTTGGAACATTCCTCATCCCACCAGGGAGTTGGAGGGAGTTTTTTGAGAGATTTAGTTTTAGGGGGAGGATTTGATTTATTTATTGCAGTTATGAGCATTGATTTGAAGTTATTATAGTCATCTTTGACGGAAAATATATCGGTGGCGGGTAAATTTAGTAGGAACTTGTCCATATGAGAGTTAAATTCATCCCATTTGGTGTGTTTCGTTTTAATCTTTGTCGAAATATGAGACTTGTCCGATTGGAAAGAAGTTTGATAAGTAATGGTGATCGGGAAATGATCACTGGAGCAAGGGTCGGGGGACACCACCCACGAGGAGAGAGAAGCCAGACTAGTGGAACATATCGAGAGATCCACTGCACTGGGGTTTGTGCTGGGGCGTGAGATCCTAGTAGGAGATCCGTCATTCAAAAGGAAAAGGTTGGATTGATCTAGGAAATCCATCACACTTCGACCATCTCGGTCGGAGAAAGCAGAACCCCAGACGGGGGAATGGGCATTAAAATCGCCTAATATAAAGAAAGGAGGGCTTAGTTGACTTACAATTTGCAACCAAGTTTGTTTGTTGAAGTGGGCTGTTGGGGGAAGATAGACTGAAATAAAGGATGTGTCCTTTATTTTAACTGCAACCATTTGGAAGTCAGCATTGGGGGTTTGATATTATTTATTGGGGAAAATGATATGGATTTTTTAATAAAAAGGGCAGCACCACCGCCCGAACCTTCCGGGCGGTCGTCGCGGAGACAGGAATACCCTCCCACATTAAAGTGGGTGGATGGAGTAAACCAAGTCTCTGAGATAGCAGCCAAAGAAATAAAGTTGGAATTAGATTAAGGAGATCAGATTTGTTAGAAATAGCACTTCGGCTATTCCACTGAAGTATTCTGACATCTTGAAGAGTCATTTTGAATAAATGATTTTAATGTTGAAATAATAGTAGCAGCGTTAGACGGTAGATTAGTTTGAGAAGAAATAAGTTCAATTAGAAGCATAATAAGAGTTTGGATAAATGAAGAATTGTCTTGGGAGAGTTTTTCAGAAAGTTTTAGAGAGTTCATTGAGGACGGATTATAATTATTTGCACACCCATTTGTGGCATTTGAAAGAGATGAACCATTGGGATTTAAGAGCAGTGAGTTGTGTTGTTGCTGATCGTATCCAGGAGCCGGTTTAGAGATAGCGTTTTTGTATGAGAATTTAGTTGAACTAGAAGAAGTTGTTGTAGAGGAGGGAAGAGGGTTGGATGAGGAGTTGCTGGATAAAGCCTCAGCAAATGATTTTTTCACAGGCGGGAATAGTTTAGAAGCCTGCAGAAAAGACAAGTTCTGAGAGGCCATAGAAATTTTAATATTTTTTTGGCGAGATTGTTCTGGGCAAGAAGTGTTGATAGCTGTATGTGAGCCTGAGCAGTTAAAACATTTGGGTGAGGAGGAAGAAGGACATTGGTCAGCTGCGTGGTTTTCTCCACATTTAAAACATCTGGGTTGAGATCTGCATGCAGCTTTGGTATGGTCAAAACGGCAGCAATTGAAACATTGAGTGGTGGGATAAGTATACATTTCAACTGGTAATGAGTTGAAGAATAAATATATATGGGAGGGAAGAGATTGACCTTCAAAGGTGATAACGACAGATTGGGAGGGCTTCCAGTAAATTATACCCTCAGAGGAGTCCTTGTAATTTAGCCTCCTGGCTTTTATGGGATTGCCAATGTGTTGGGGGGTTGCAAGTGAAGACAGAATTTCTTCGATGGACAGATCGGTCGAGATACCTCTGACCAGGCCCATGCGAGTGACATTGAAAGTAGGGATATATGCCTTGAACTTTGAATTTGATGAAATGAAGATATTTTTGATGAAACTGTTAGCAGCTGACCCTGAGAGGAATTCAACGGAGATTCGGAAGCGACCCTCGGCTTTTACACCTCCAGGCTTGATTGAAAGATTCTTGCTATTTGATAGGAATTTGCCAAATTCAAGAGGGTGGATGGTTTTTCCTTGCTCAGTTTTTTGGGCGTATACAATGAATGGGCCACGGGAATGAAGAGAATAAAAGTTTGTTGGAGGAAGTTGAGAAAGTGCTGGTGGGGACTGTGAAGTCGAAGGCGAATCAAGTTTTATTGGGGAAGAAGGAGTAAATTTCCTTTTTTTTGGTAGAAGTCAAAATGACAGAATCACTGTCAGAAATTTCTACATTTTCCCCGTCTGGGGGGACTGGAGAGGGATCTGGGGGCTTTGTAGGGAGTCTAGGAGGGAAATCTTCCTCCATTATTCACAACAGTAAACAACTACAACAATAGTATGGAAAATGACAGAAGTAAAAAAAGTTTATAAATATCTGGAAATCAGCAGCGAAAAGTGACTCCTGGAAGATCAGGAGGGAGAAGAAACCTCAAGGAACAACACACTACACTTTTTTTTGCCAGAAAACAAAAAAGAATGGTAAAAAATTAATTTTAGATGGAGCAAAACAAAATAACTGATGAGAGCCAAATGTTATTGTTGCAATCTCGTTTCATGTAATTATTTTTACATGAAACGAGAAACAAATGAAGTGACAATAACCATTAAATACGTCCGTGGAATTAAGTACCTATGTTTTTTTAGTTTCATATAAAGTGGTATTTATATAGTTTACAAGAAAAAAATGATTTGTAAGCGACAAAACAATCGTAAAAAAATACCGCAACTTTTAATCAGAATGTTTATATTTTTCATTTCGTACGTCGGTTTATAATATTAAAATCAGAAAATCTTTCATCTGCTTTCAAACCCAGTCATTCATTCTGGTATACATTAAGAACAGTGTATCTATTAGATTCACAAATTGCTGATAATAGAACAGGTACTTTGACAGAATTTAAAACCATTTTAGGATTTAAAAAATTTACCTTCCGTAAATATGATACAAGATATACCGGATTTTCCAATAAGAGGTGTTATTTTGAATAGCCCGCTATTTCGGTAGATGTTACTTTTGAAGCTGTCATTTTTTAACATTTGACAAGTAGAAACTACGCCATTAATAAAAATGGAACGATACACGCTTCAACAACGCATTGAAATTATTAAAATTCACTTGAGTGAATCAAATGCAAATCATCTTGAGTGATGAGGCCCATTTCCACCTCGGTGGCTTCGTCAACAAACAAAATTGTCGCATCTGGGGCTCGGAAAACCCAAGAGTTATTGTTGAAAAGCCTCTCTATCCTCAAAATGTGACTGTTTGGTGCGGTTTATGGTCCGGCAGAGTCATTGGACCTTACTTTTTCGAAAATGAGGCTGGAGCAACAGTTACGGTGGATGGATTGCGCTATCAAGAGATTATTAATGATTTTTTTATGGCCGGAATTGGATGGTATTGATCTGGACAACGTTTAATTTCAATAAGACGGCGCTACGTGCCACACAAGCAACGAAACCATTGATCTTTTACGATTGAATATCAAAATAACACCTCTTATTGGAAAATTCTGTATATACCGTGTTCATACAAGCTGATCTCCGAAACCGCCCAACCGATTTCAATGAAATTTTGTGAATGTGTACGGTTGGCTCCAGCTTATAAGATGTATTTCTTCTTAAAAAAATAATTTATTCATTTCATGTACCCACCCAATTAACTTTTTGATAAATTTAAGGTCCTATTGCTGGTTGTAAAACTTTTTGAAAATAAGGCTATTTTAAAAGTTTAAGACCTAGAACAACAAATGGTAATTTAATATGTCCTACATAGATGGAACACGACAGCTGCGCAACACCATTACCTAGGCCCAAAGCTATTTAACGATTTACCTGATGTAATAAAAAGTGAGAGAGGCTATCCCAAATTAAAAAAAAAAAAACAAATTAATATTAAATTTTTATCCATAACTAAGAGACTGATTGATATTTAATCGATTATTTTAAGATACGCTCTTTTGCTGTTCTGCTGCAATGTTCTATGCGTTTTATCTTATTGCTTGTTCAATATAATATATTAAATCCTGACTGGATATTTTTGTAACTATATATACTATTTTTAAGCAATTATATTGTATTTTTGTTGTTTGTTTTTGGGGTGTTATGCCGTGTTGCGCTAACTCCTTCTTTAGCCGACGTTTCGGACAGCGTTGCAGTGTCCATCATCAGGGCAGATCCGGTAGATCCGAAGATGTGTGTATTATTATTAATTATATTGTATCTTTATTATTTTTTTAAGTATTGGCAGATAGACTAGTTCCTTAGTAAGACCCGAGAATATTTATCTACTAACTGTGTAATTAAATTAGTCATTTAAGAATGTTGTAAAATATATAATTAATTTGAATAAAAAAAAACACAAAGGCGTATAAAACCTAATTAAATATAAAAATTATAATATTATTGTAAAATTTTTTTTAATGTTTTAATAAATATTTTCAATCTAAAATTATTGTTAATTTCTTTCAATGTATTAATAAGAAATATTTTCCATATAACTGTGTTAAGTCTGTTTTAAAATCTTTGTTCATTGTTTATTGAACTCCCCTTTAAATTCGTTTTCTTTTGTAAACGCAACAATGACATTTTTTAAATTTGTATCCATGTAATAATGTTTAAATATATGAAGAATAATTATTTATCTTCCGAATGACGAACATATGACATATCTACGCATTATAGGAAAAAATATGAAAATACTTTTATAATGTATTGACGTCCTGATTCCCGATCAGAAATGTATTTCGGAAGCTATAATGGAATATGATGTTTGTGGCTAGTAATGTCCTTCCGAGGCCTGAAGGGTTAAGAAATTCTTAATAAATTAACAATAGTAATTATTCTCTGTATACTTACATAACTCTAACTCAAAATGTATAGCTTAAATTAATTTCATTCGGATTTAAGCTATACATTTTGATGCCTTTATTCAGTAAACAATTCTATGTTTTTGATTTGTTAAATCTTTTTGGTCTGATGTTTTCTTTGTGTCTTGTATGGTGTGTGTGGAAGTCTGTACTGTATTGTAGTTTGTAGTAAATTGTTAAGAACTTTGTGTAGGTAAAAAATAAAATGTTATAGAAAGTATTTTCAAAATTTCTCATTGCTCTATTCTGGATTATTTTGAGTATTTTAAACTACCTAAATTACTAAGATAGGGAAAACTAAAACAGTTAAGTAGTCTGTGTGTGGTGCTTGTTTAATTCACGTAGGTAAGTACTAGGTACACGTATTCGGTGCATCTTCGCGTTTTGCATGATGCAGGTTTCAATGCTCATATTAACATATCAATAAAGGTATGTAGGTAACAGATGGGCTGAACTACAAACGGAGTGAATAAACCTCTTTAATAGACACGGAGACCTCGGCACGTCTAATTATAAATGATTATTGTTTGAACAAATGTGTGCGGCTGTTTTCTTAACGATAAGAATGCAAATCGAAAATACCTACGCATTAACAGCCTGAACCAATGAATCCTTCGCATTCCAAGAAATGGCGACAAAGTAAGGAGGACAGTACGCGGTTTTCAATATGAATCTTGGACCGTGGGACATTGAGCATTCTCGGCAGTGTGAACTGTGAACACGAGAGACGTGTGCATCATTCTACGATAGTGGCTTATTATGAACCGTGGGACATTGGGCACTCTGGGCAGTGTGAACTGTACACACGAGAGACGAGAACATCGTTCTATGACAGGAATGGCTTGTTATGGACCGTGGAACATTGGGCACTATGGGCAGTGTGAACTGTGAACACGAGAGACGTGTGCTATGGACCGTGGGACATTGGGGACTCTGGGCAGTGTGAACTGTACACACGAGAGACGAGAACATCGTTCTATGACAGGAATGGCTTGTTATGGACCGTGGAACATTGGGCACTATGGGCAGTGTGAACTGTGAACACGAGAGACGTGTGCTATGGACCGTGGGACATTGGGGACTCTGGGCAGTGTGAACTGTGCACACGAGAGACGAGAACATCGTTCTATGATAGGAATGGCTTGTTATGGATATAACAATAAACTCTAGACAGGACAGATGGATGTTAAAAATGACACAGAAAACAAAATTATTGGTTCCAATTGTAGCGTCGATATTAATCCATTGAATAATTAATAATAAACCGTTCGACCTACTTAGGTACGTACTTGCTACTTGCTACTTAGGTACGTATTTGCAGCCGAAATCAAAACAAAGCAACCTACCTGTTTCAAGACCTACTTGCATACTCGCGACAATACTAACGCGCACTCAGTCCGGGATACTACGAGAACTCGCCAGAAGGTTCGAGTCTACGGCCTATGCTTAATCGCCGCAATGTCGAAGGTTCCCGAAACACACAGTCTGTGCGAGTGCCTAGAATTTAGTTGCCATCCATCTACCTACTGCCGCCGTCGGCCGAGTAGTATACATAAGCCCGACGCAGCGAGCCAGTCAGTCAGTCATAATTTTGCCGCCAGTCTACAAGGTTCAACGAGTGATCACCCGCGTTCTTCTTACTAGCGCGAGGGACACGTACCCGGCTTCGCCCCTATCATCATGGACTCAATCGGGACATCATCATAGCGCCTCGGCCACGTCCGCGGCCAGCGCTACTCGGATTACAAGCGCCCTGGTTCCAGCGTCTCTGACCAGCGCTTCTTCCACGCAACCATGACCACCACGAGGACACGCAGCATCCTCACTGGTCACGCCGTTCCCGTTCAACTGCCCTCAAGGTCCGTCGCACCTTCGGCCGTCTCGTCAGCACTGGAGTGCCTGAAGACCTACGTTCTTCGCCAGTGCCTGGTCTACATCGAGTCCCGGTCACCAGCGCCCGGCGTCGACTCACTGACCCGCGCTTGACCTGCCAACACATCACAGCAACAACCGGAGTATTCTACATCTGTCCTACATCATCTCCTCGTCACGGCAACTGACTCACCAATAAACACATGTGACCTTCACAACCTTCTTTCATTTCGTGCCTCACCATTGATCCCCAAACAATAATTGGGTAACGAAAACCTTTTTTAAAAAGAATGTGCATATTTTTCGCAATTTACTAAACAGGTACGTCTGACAACGCTGTGGTACGTAGAGTACGTGAATAAATTTACCCAGAAAAAAAATACAAAGAATTTATTTGCTATAAATTCGTGTATTTTCGTCATGACATGACGTACTTGTTAAATCGTGTTTTTTTTATGTAGGTTATTAATCAATAATTTCATAATCTTCTTTTTTTTCAACTAGAAACATAGAAAATTAGTAGGTATTATACAACTAGCATCGATGTGAGGAGTTGGACGCTTACACGGTTGCGTGAACAGTGACGACAAGTGGAAGATTTTTTTTTTAAATTTGGAAAAAAACAGCAAAATTATAACCGGAGACCAAAATATCATGGAACATTTTTTACTTCAAATAATGTCAGGAATCACTGGTTAAATTAAGTACGTCCCTTAACACCCTGTATATGGAAGAAAGTAAAAAGGAGGGTGCATATATTGCATACTGAATATTTATTAGTAAAGGTACTTGTTATAATATAATATGCATGTTAGGGTGTCCCAGGACATAAGGAAGATTTTTTTTTCATGAATTTAAATATACATACCCTCTTATTTTATTCCATTTGATCCCAATAACTCATATAATAAATATTATTTTGATTAAACACCGGCAACCCGTGCCGACTTGATGCCAAACATATGGTGCAGAGTTAATATGGAAGGATTTTCAACTTTCATTTTTGTCGGATAAATAAAATTTAAAAATGCATAAATGTTCAATTTTGTAGTATTTTATATTTAAAAATGTTTTATTGATTAAATTTTTTCTTCATAGTTTGTTTTTTACAGTCAGGATAAATCTTCCGGTGGTCTTGAAAACGAGGAAACAAAAATTATTTTTGTTTCCTCTTCGATCGTGAGATTAAGCCATGAAAATCTTGCATTAACTTAACAGTTATTTCAGTTGTATCATTCACTACCCTCAGAGATGACACCTTCTTTTTGACTTCTTGATACGAAGCATTATTTGACCACATTCGTAGGGAATTCGTTAAGAAAACTGGCATCTGTTTTCAGATGATCAAACAAATACTTGCTCTTGACTGAAATGAAGTCGTAAATATTTTTCTCTGAAACAAAAGTCACTAAATTATGATATGAACAAAAACCTCAATACAAAACATAATTTAAACTACTTAATAAACTTACCATACAATTTACCATCAAGATCTTCCTTCGATGGGATGTAACGTTTGTCATGGGTTGTTAAATTATTTTTTTGATATTTTCGAGCACTTTTATTTTAGTTGTTTGATCCACAGCGTCGTCAAACAGCGATAAAATAGATCCTTCATCGGTCAAATACCATAACTGCTTACTGAACAGAAATAAAGCTGCCATTGAGATGTTTTCATCAATTTTTTTCTTAAGCCTTCATCGATTTCAAAAAGCACAAGTCCTGGTAAGGTGCTTTAAGCGCTATAATACATTGTAACCATGGCTTGACATAGGATGTTATTATGAACAGGCAAACGTCTAAAAGTGCCGCCTTATCCTTACCGGTAATTTTAAATTGGGCACAAATTAATGATATTTTCAAACAATAAAGCGCCTTTGTCATCCATCGAGCACCTGGAGGCCGAATCTTAAATTTTCTCGCTGTATCTCCTCCTAAAACTATCACACAGAGCTCTAAAAACTCTCAATAGACATCTCCAAGGATTTTTGTTGTCAGTGCAGTACGGTAAGAGTCAAGCAAATCATCGATTTCGGAAGCGGTTAGGTGCAATGTGAGATTTTCTCTGTAGCACTGAATTTTATCGGGATCAACATTTTTACAATTATCTCGTAACTTTTTGAAGAGTGGTATGTCAGGGCTTGTAGTCACTTGACTGATTTTTACTTCAAACACAGCTTTTAATACCAGCTATGGCCATATTTGGTATATATTGACAGTTAAATTCACTTTCCGGATATTGTAGAACAAAACTTCAAGAACTTGTCCATTAGATGGCAGTTTAGAACCCGATATTTGGTGTTTTACGACTCCTATTAAAAATATACTCTTTTTAGAAGTGCGTAAATCTAACAACATCTTGCCTGAACGAGTGATTTTCGTTTACTAACAAAATAGCAAGTTACTACAAGCTCATCAGCACGTTTGCTCGCTGGCGTCATTGTACAAGTACTGACACCTTTCGATGCAAGTCGGCACGGGTTGCAGTTGTCCAAAGAAAACGAATTTTTTTTATGAGTGTTTTGTCATTATTAAAACAAAATTAGAGGGTATGCGTTCAAAAATAACAACTTTAATTTTTTTGGGACACCCTAATGCATGTGCATCTGAGATTCTCGTGGTTTAGACAGCTAGAGGCAAAGGGCGGCAAATGGCCGTTAAAAATTAGCAAAAGTCACATAATATACCAAAAGCAATTTTCTCATATTACGATATCTCTGAATATTAAGGTACAACTAAAAAGGGATTTACGGTAATAGTAAATTTGTGTTTTAGGCATTTAAGTATGCCAGTTAAAAAAAAGTGGCATGGATAATGTTGTGAAGTTTTCCTAGCAAAGTTCCAAAGTGTAAATATTGTTGACGCGCCTGTGTTGATTCTTAATCTTTATCGTTATTAGTAATGAGTAATGACTATAATGGATAATTTAATGAGATTCAAACGCCTAGAAGTTTGTGGAATCGCACACAAAGGTGAACCTCGCGGACAATAATAATCTATCTATAATCTTAATAAAAAGGTATGTTCGTTTGCTGTTAAGGGCCCGCTTTCCGCGTAAAGAATTGAGATTTGGGCAACACCCACAAAATAAACAATATTTAGTGTTAAAAGAATCCGACAGAGGTGTCTGAATTCGTATTAGGAATAATTTTGGGGATTATTTAATAATTTAAATAACGAAATTAAATTACCGACATCTATTGCAATTTTAGAAAAACAGAACCATTTTTAGTTAGCACCGAGCAAATGAACGAAGTCGAAATGAAGATGGTTCTCAAAATATGGGTTTTATTACGGATTTAATTAATTAATTTTTTTTTAATTTTACAAAAAACATTTACGAAAGTTATTTGTATAGGTATAAAAATTACTTTACTTTACTAAAATACTATTATCACTTTTATAAAAGTAATTTATAACTTTTATAAAATCAATAAATATATTTTTACATCAATAAGGTTTTTCTTATATGGTTATCTTTATAGGGTGTCCGGGGGTAAAGTGCTCAAACTTCAGGAGGTTATTCTAAATGCTAGAAGAAGTAAAAATGAAATGGAAATTATTCGAATTTCCAAATTTTTTCCACAAAAATTTATTTTCCGTAGAAGAAATTGTTTTTTTTTCTATACAAAAAATTTAACTTTTTTACTCGAAAACTATCTTAACCCTTAAATGCATGACTTTTTTTATTTGAAAATAATATATATTTTTGCATTCTTTTTATAAATTAAAAATAGGGAAAAATAATTTTAAAAATATTTATCCATAAATTCTGCTTATTTTGAGAAAAACGTTATTATATCATATGTGAAACACTATGCATCCATGTCATAAAAAATGCTCTTACCTAATGTTACAAAAATAATTATCAGTGAATAAAGCGAACTAATTTATGACTTATACGTAAAAAATGAAGACAAATAAAAACAGGGAAAGTATTAATTTAAATGAAATGCCGTAAAGCAGTTTTTGTTCTTATTAAAACATAGAGGGACTTTGTACTTTTGGCAGTGGCAGTACGTCAGACCATTGCAGGTAGGAAGTCGACACCTCTGCCTCTTTTCGTGCCATGTTGGCCAATGAGATACCTCATCGCTTCTTATGTCTTTTGGTGGGACATTTAATTTTGGGCCTTTTTTCTTCTTTTGTAAAACGGGCTCTAAACTTCCACTTGGCCGACCAGTTCGTTTGTTGGTAAACTTAGAGTCAACGGTGCATAAAGATCGAGAAATTAGGGTTTTAAATTGGGCGAGACGCATAATATTTTATGTATTGGCATTTTTTTTGATCTTGTACTCTTCTATATAGAAACCAAGAATTTACTATAGTCGTATCAACTAAGTGGTATAGCACCCTCATCCCTCATATACCATCTATTGCTTCTCATCGCAATTTTATATCTTCCCATGACACTGTCTAGTAAGTCAACTCCTCCCATATGTCTGTTGTACTCTATTATAGCAAATGGGCAGTTAACTGTGACATTAATTTTTTTTTTTTTTTTGTCATAACGTTCAACAGTTTTTATTGAAAGTTCCCCTGCAAAAGACGATAGTAATGTGACCACCTTGTTATCCTTCCAAACAACATTAGACATTTCAACGCCTTGATACGATCCATTAAATTCCGAGCTTGTTCCTCGTGGAGCATTTTTCATTATTTTTTCTTCTGGTAGCTTACATTCAGGGATTCTATTCCTCCTAACTGTCCCCTTTGAATTTCTGTGTTTGATTGAATGCCTGTGCAAGCCAAATGGCTTTAAAGTTTAATTGAGGTGTAATAATTGTCAAAATAAAGTCTGTGGTTCAAGTTTTTTGGTACTACGCGACATAGATGCACAACAATATTTCCACAGGCTCCCAAGTCTGGTTCACTTTCAAGTCTTGGCAAGCAATTCTCTTGTCCAGAATAAAATTCAAAATTATAAAGCGTAACCAGATACGCCACTCAATACAAAAAGTTTATAACCCCATTTGTGGGGTTTCATGGGCATGTACTGTTTAATATAACTTCTTGCTTTAGTTGAACACATTTGTTCATCAACGCAAATATATTTTTCAATTGGAATTGATGCAAATCTTTGATTTAAGTCCGTGAGTAGAGGTCTGATTTTAAAAAGACGATAATGAGCTGGATTTTCTCTCGGTAAGTGTTTTGTCTTTGAAATGGATAAATTGACGTATTTTATCAAATCTATACTGTCATCATCCGTAAAATCCATTCCATCGTCACTGTCAGATGAGCGATTAATTATTTCGTCCAACTCCTTTTCGGATAAACCCCTCTTTGCCATTTTGAAACTACATCATGCTATAATTAGTAATGACTAAATACAAATGTCAAAATATGGTCTCAGTGCATAGTGTTACATATATGATATAATAACGTTTTGTCAAATTTAGACTATCAAAATACATAATACACATAAAATTTATATTTAAAACACATAAACGTACCTTATTATTTGTGAAATAATATAATTACGATCCAACACGTCGAAAAAACACTATATTTTGATATAATACTGGACATCAAAATGCACACAATCTGTAACCTCCAACTCTCAAGTTTAGTATTAATTTGTACCCTGATGATGCTTAAGTAAAGCGAAACCGGTCGGTTCTTAAATTAATAAATATCGTGGTTTTAAAACAAAAAAGTATTTTATTTTATTAAATTATATTCCCCACAGTTTCAGAACTTTCAATAGCTTTTTTCGCTCGCCCGTTCATTATTTTTCTGGATTCCACGTTCGAGTATTGTTATTTGAAACAGATGGCCCGTATATTATTATTACATATTATATTATATTTCGGACATCGTTGCATTGTGAATCATCAGAGCAGATCTTAGAGTAATATTGTAAAGTGACGTGTGTATTTGTGTACGTAGAAAGTTAATTCACAAATAAATCACGATCATATAGTATCCTCAACAAGCAAACTAAATTAATAAGAACTTGCCCCGTAATTTCTAATGTTTTGGAATTAGTTTTATTTCCCAAAGTACGTATTCTGAAAAAAATAAAATAATAATTTTCATAACTTTTTACTACACAATACATAAATAAAAATAATAATTAATTTTTATAATAAATTATCGTTTATCGTATTCTGAAAAAATAAAATAATATTTTTTATAACTTTTTACTACACAATACATAAATAAAAATATGAATTACAAATGTTTATAATAAATTATCGTTTATAATAAATATAAGCTTGTAAATCAAATATTGTACTTTTTTCTTCTCACCTATCATGCGTTGAACCCTTTGGAGATATATTGTTTTCTTTAGAATACGAGATGTCTTTCGCTTATTTCCCATCTTTGAAAAAACAATATTTATGAACTGATATACGCTTAAAATTATCTTTATAGGTTCAAATATTTGCACGTAATCGCACGTCTGTATATCATAAAACGTTGAACGACACGTCTGCCCCCAAAGCCCTCGAGTTGGCGAATGAGCTTTGCAATTAAAGATAGGTTATAGAAGTGAGTCGTTCGCGAACGAGTCGGCTCAGTGAACCGGATCTTTTTGCGGATCCGTAAGATCCGGTTCCCAAATCAGCCGCTCACTCGTTCGCGGATCTAGTGACTCACTCGTTCGGGTGAGCCGGTTCACTCGTTCGCGAATGGTGAGCCGGTTCACTTGTTCGCGAACCATGAGCCGGTTCACTCGTTCGCGGATGGTGAGCCGGTCCACTCGATTTTTGTGAGGAAATTTCTTGAAATGGAATTCCACAGCCACCCCCCCCCCACCCCACGGATTTCAAATATCTTGTGGGGAGTATGAAAATTATTATCTCGTGAGGAGTATGGTTTTTTAAATTTCTTGTGGGGAATTGTGTTTCATAGAAATTCTGTAACAACCCCCCCCCCCCATGGATTTCGAATAATGAAAGGGGGAATCACGCTCACGCAGAATATTTGTGGGGAGTATGTGGGCAGAATTACTGCAACTGAAAAACGGCCATTAGGCCAAGATCCGCTGGCTACCCGCTCAATTGAGCCGGTTCACTGAAGCGGATCTTTCAAGTGAACGGGAACTAGTGAACCGGCTCCCTCAACTGAGCCGCTTCGCCCATCTCTAATAGGTTAATCTTCAAGTCGGAGCGAGCGCGCTATAAAGAATGTGATTTAAAAGCAATAAGCGTAAGAGACAGTTGTGAAAATATTTAATTAAACATGACTTATTAACAATACAGCAAAAATTTCTTTAGAAATATCTTAAGTAGCATTTAAAGAAGCAATTTGAATTTTTTCATACCTGTAACTTGTAATATAACAGAAACAAATGTGTAAATAATAATTTTTGGAGCATACTTTGCAATTTTTTTCTATCGAGGGAATTTTATGTAATTAACGTTTCGGCCTTACACATATTCAGATAATATCTTGAAAAATAGCATATATTTTTTTGAGAACTTAGAAACTTAAAGTGTTACGAGAAACTTGTTATAAATCGGTAGAAATTTGGAATGCGGCCCCTTAACTGTCACATGTAAAAAACAGGTTTTCCAAAACTAACCTATATTTTAAGCTGGAACCAACCTGTAGCGTGTACGAACACAGTGACACGTGATTTTTATGGTTCCATGTTAACTCAACACAGTGACAATTCAACACACCTTTAAAAAGTGATATAAAGTCATTAAAAAGATGAAGAAAAAAAAATTAATCCTAACCTAACCTAACCTAACCTACTTAACCTAGTTAATATTTTTTGTTTCATCACTTTCCATGTGATGTGATGAATTATTATTTTCCATGTGATGTGATGAATTATTATTTTGATGATTTATCCGGTCACCGATTTTTATATATTAAGAATATTGTACCTACATATAGATGTCACCTGTGAACTGGTAAAAACATGCTTGACTTCAGTTAACTTGTATATTTATATCTATCATTGTATATTATATAAAAGCTGTTTGTTTCTTACAAAATAAATAAACTGTAAAAAAATATATTTTAAAAAAATTTTAAAAAAAAAATAAAAAATAGCGCCATCTGTAAAAGCAAAACGCGCTATTTTTTCTCTATCTGTACAGATAGACTGAGCCACAGCAACGCGTGGCGGGATAAAGCTAGTAAATAATAACATAACACCGTATGACGTCAATAGTCGACGCTCTTATCATTCAGCGCATAGTTTTATTATTTCCATGCCGCTGTCCAGGACCTGCTGCCCGCTGCCCGACCCATTCTCGAGAGATATGTGAGTAACTGGACCAAAACAGATAGCCGGCAGCCTCCGTCTTCCATCGCTCTCTAAGCAATCTCAATAACACCAAGGTCACCGAGTTAAGAGTGACCTATAGGAGTTGAACTGTACACCTCCGCGTCGAGATCGTGCATGGAAATTGTCCAGAGAAATGCTGACGAAGGCACAAAGAAAAATTGATAATACGACAATCATACATTCATATGCAGACTGCGTGACGGGTTTATAACCTGCGAAGCATTATGCGCAATACAAACTGCTGACTGAAATGTTTTTAGTTGGCATATTTTGTAATTAACACTAACGAAGATATGTGATTTGTTTTAATGTAGTAATAAATAATAACCGATGTGTCGTCTTCAGAGATTGATGACACCGCACAAATTCCCGCAATCGCGCATTGTGGCATGATGCAATTGTAGGTTGAATTAATATGCCGGAATATAACTTCCAAAACATGATACGCAAGTCAATAGTCAGTAGGTAGGTCGGGGGTTAGATCTAGAGGTCAGACAGCGGACTATAATACAATGTTTCAATACTCGTATTTTCCTAATTGACAATCAATCAACAATCACACGTCTTATGCATGCTGTGGATTGGCAAGATATGTGTCTATAAAACCATGTGGCAGAAACTACAACGCTGTTTTAAATTATATGGATATGCTTAAATTGTCACACAGAAGGATTTTCACTTACTTGGTATTTCTATATTAAATTCCAAATGATGCCTTTGATAGTCCAAGATTGATTGCATTGATAAGCTTTCAGATTGCACTACGTAATACTTGAAGCCGGGATTTACTTCCGTTCAGAAATTCTGGGACTAACTACCATATGTATTCCTCTTTGCCTGGGATACTAACGAAGAAAAATAATTATACTCAATGGACATCTTCCATTTATCATTAAACAAATACAAAATCTTGTTACTGTGGCAATTCAGTTATGTAGGTACCTACCGGCGCTAATATAATAATACGGGCGCTGCCAGTTTGTAAATAAGATGATTTTTTAAAATATTATAATAATATAGTAAAAGAGAAAACGATGTCATGAGTTCAGATATCACGAACGATCAATTTTTGTTTTATGTGTTACCCATATTTTTGATAGAGCAGAGCCCACGCGTAGAGCACAAATTCAGCTTATGAATTATAAATGACTTATGATTTCTCTAGCTATTGTTTCAAAATTGCACAATTCCAACAGCGGTCGAGACGGCATTGTGCATTGTGTACCCACACGCATACACGCACATGCACTATAATCCTGTAGTCTCTAGCCCACGCACTACGCGACGCACCCGTCATCAAACCAATAACCTAGCATTGATATGCTTATTGAGGGAACTGTTAATATTTTTTTTATCTAATATTATTTTAGAACGGTGGAGAATAAGTAGTGATGAATGTATTGAAGCAAATCAGTATCCATTATCATCTACCTCCCAGTTTGTGATATCTATCGGTATCACCTTAAGGCGAAGCTTAATGCTAAATCACTATTTTAGATTAAACTTTATAACGAATTGGTTTACATTATTAATACCAAAAAATATGCTTTAGATAAATTGAAGTTTTTCCCATCGTTTCCCTTGAGTAGAATTCAAATAAAAAAATTAGTTACTCAATATAAAACATAAATGCAAACTACTAAAAATGTATTTTTTCAATAGAAATGTATGAACGCATAAATGAAACAACTTAAAAAAATACAATATTATGCCTAAGATTATCTGTGACAGTTTCCCTTGATTAACTTTTGGATTTCTTATAAAATAGTTTACAAAATAAATAAAAACCGCTTTTGAGCTTGAAATCGAGCGTTTCTAGACTCCGTTTGCCAAGCGATTTTAATGCCTATTACGTATATTCGTGACTATATAAGGCATACTAAGAATTTACATATTTTTGGCTTGTAGCTTCCTCTTTATTTGGATGTCTGTGGGTCTCACTGATTCAGTTTGAAAAATCCATACTTCTTACTGTTCTAGTTTGTAAAATCCACCGGCCTCACCCAGTTTGTGAAAAGCACTGGTAGCAATTTTCTAAAAAAAAAATTACTTCAGGATTTATCGTAAACTTTTTTTATATCGTCGAATTGTTTTGATCGCTTTAGTAATCCTTTATTCAGTCGAATTCTAGTGCGAATCATTTATTCATCAACATATTTCAAATCAATTGAAATCGTACATAGAATTGTCTCGGTATTATTTTATCAATTGTAATACTTATCACTAGCTATAACAATAGACATTTTATTTAATTAAATGAAACAATATTAATGCCAACAGATTTCGGAACAAGCGTTCCTTCCTCGGGACCAAATATATACGAATGATTCTAATGAAAAATATTAGAAAAGGATGAGTAAACCACGTTTATAATAACAATAACATTTGGTCGATGGTGAACATAATTAGGTGATGGAGGCGTGACTAAGAATTAGTGAAAAGTAGAGGGAGGAGATAGAACGTACAGTGAGTGGGAACATAATATTATCTAAGAGTAGAGGGAGGAGATATAACGTATAGTAGAGGGAGGAGATAGAACGTACAGTGAGTGGAAACATAATATTATTTAAGAGTAGAGGGAGGAGATAGAACGTACAGTGAGTGGAAACATAATATTATCTAAGAGTAGAGGGAGGAGATAGAACGTACAGTAAGTGGGAACATAAAATTATCTAAGACGGGACTGTAAGATAGTATTTTTGTTTGGTAATATTACTCATTATTATTAAGGGATTTCTTAATTTCTAAGGATTTGTATAAGCGTTTTCCTTTGTTACTTACTACTTTTTAAAGTTGCTGGTACATTGTTAGAGAATATTTATTCATATTTTATTTTTCAAAACTGTGATTACTTGCAATAAGTAGGTGCCTAATACTGAAGAATAATGGATTTACGAAAATCAAGGCAATGTTGAAGGAGTTAAATAACTGGTCCTTTAAACAAATTAATTACTTTAATAATTTATTTTTAATCTACAAAATAATAAATGGCAATATATCAATTGAGTTTCTATGAATATCGAAAACCTGCAGCACAAACACATCACATGAAACTAGGAAAATAAATTAAATTGAATTCCCCTTCAGAAAAAACCCAGAGTCAAAAGTCGTTGATGTACGGAGCAATGAAGATATTTGGCGAATTACCAGAAGAAATAAAATTAGAAGAAAACCTAAAAAAAATTTAATTATGAAAATATGAGATAGATTTGTATAAAAAATGTTCTTTTTTTAATAATACATATGTAGGATTGTATTATGACATAGATAACTATGTACCTATTTAAAATACCACAAATAAAAAAAGGATATGATTATGGATATCTTAAAATTAATGTTATTATTATGATCTTTGATTCCAATTTATTCATTTTATTCCATTCCACTCTATACCAATACAGAAATCAAATGTGAAAATATATCATCCTACAGGAAACATAAAAATGTAATAAAATCTTGGATAAATACCATAGATATTAATATTTACCTGCTGTAACATCTGATATTAATCTCTATTAACTTTTAACAAATCCTTATTAACTTTTATTTTTCATATTTAATTCCGTAAATACAGTAAATAATGATTTTACTATAAATATTTTCATTCTTTTCTTTTCAATTTTCTACAAAGATAAAATATGTATATTTAGAGTAATTTTAACTGAACTGCCTTAAAGAAACACAAGTATACCCACGAACTGGCGATGCCTATGTGGGATTTTTTTGCTATCATACATTTATGCATATTATTATTTTTATGTATATGCTGTTTATGAACTCGTGTGTGTGTACGTGTATTGTGTGTGTATGTTATGTATGATGTGTAATACACTATATATGTATACATATGTGCATGTGTACATATACTTTTCTGTAATTCGCATTGTTTCTTTCTTTTTTTAATATGTATGTAAAAAAACATAATTTGTATTTTAAAACCATGTATGTAACAAAAAAAAAAATATTAAATAAAAAAAAAAAAAAAAAAAAAAATGTCCAAATTACGAATTGTTTTCCCGACATAAAATAGTAAAGGTAATTTTTTGAAGAACGCTAAAGATTAAGACCATACATTGAATCACTCCGGTATATATAAACAGAATTATAATGAGTAATGACTGTTGGTCATGTCTAATGAGACATTTGAAAATAGTCTTCGCTTTTTCATTATGAGACAAAGAGTCACTCCACAGTTTTAACTATCGTAGGACTGACTTAGACCCATAATATTCAACATTTTGCGCAATCTAGGAATTCCCGTCCATGTTGCATGAAGTAACTTATACATGAGCTGCAGTGACGATGAGTGCCAATATAGTGATAACCGGCTCATGTGGATTGGGCGCCCCACGCAGGTGTAAAGCGCTTCGCTTCGTGTTGGTCTTTGTTGTTCTACTAGTTCACATTAACCCTTTAGGCTAATATGACTACTTTCATTACGGACAACGGCCTACTGTCCATTGACTACTCCCCTCCGTCGTTACACCGCGAGTTCCGTGTAAATCCGAATAGTAAATTCAAGAGTTCTAATCAACATCTCCACAGCAACACTGAACACCTATTTACAGATTAGGAAGTTCTGAAAATCGCGAGGTTATATTCCAACCTCTCTGATAACAATAAAAATTTCTACAAAACCAAAGATACCGTCCTCAATTTGAAAAAAATCTTGAGACTTGTTTACATGAAACAACAAACAGTGAGGTGACTGTAACGTTTGTAAAACATTTGTCTATTAAAAAAATGTGTTTTTTTAATATTTTTTCGACATCAGTAATTTTAGTTATAAAAATGTAAAGTGAGCCTTATTATTTATTTTTTAATGTTTGCAGTTAAAATTTTAATGTTTGAAAATATATGTTTATTTCTAATAATCAAATATGAGAGCATAAACATTAGTAATAGGAATTCAATGGAAGAATCGTGTGATGTCTATTGAAAAAAAATAAGGTTCTGATAAACAAAAGTTTACTTTACTGATGTTAAAATCGAGATTTTGCTTGTTTGGTAACCAGATATGAATGGCCAGGTACTACACAGCTTACATCTGTCCTATTACATACCGTCCCCCACTATTTCCACCTCACAACATATTCGAATTAGGGATGGCTTAGTCCCAATGACTACAGAGTGTTGACTCTCGTGCGGTATTCACACAAAAAAAAACTTTTTGAGCTTATACTTATGATATTAGAAGAGATACAAATATATAAAAGTAAGATGTTTAGTTGCGGACGTGTTTTAACCGCTCCGGTTTGTTTAATCCTTTCAGAAGGTTTCCCTTGTTAAGAGATCGCTGAAAATTGTTCAGCATCCGTGTTTTATATAGTGCTTACCTTCTTATTTCACGAAATGCGCGTAACTTCTACCGTTTAGCCGGAATTTGCAATTATTATAGCATTTTAAACCGATTAAATTTTAAAAGTGAAGCTAGAACAAAGATTTCTCAATGCAGTCGAAGATTTTATACCTGACTCAAGTGTCAAGTGGTGTCGGGATTTACGGGACCTTTTCAACCGAGGATGTCTGCCTGGAGGACAGATAAGCCATATTTTATTTAAATTTTTTGTTTTTGTTTTTATTTTCTGTTTTTGTTTATGTATTTTGTTACAGATGACACACATAAACTTCACTTTGACTTTGGTTCAATATTTTGCTTATGATAGCCTGCGATAAGCGAGCCCTAAGGGTCTGAGACAGAGGTGTGAAATCGTCGGATCACGACAATAGAAAGAATGTATTGGAGCCAGGAAGGAGTCTGAAAGGGTCGAGAGGATGCACTAGGTGGCATGAAAGGCTGGGAGGTGACTGGAGAGACTAAGGTAAACTAGGATGAGGTGATTTTGCACAGCGGTGCCGCCAAGGTCTGTTATCTATGTGAGGATGTTGTGTCGGCGCTCTTTATTGGCAGCAGACACATGTCAGCGCTATATTAGCGGCGGACACATGCCTGAACGGATGACGAGCCTCGTGCTGGCACATTTGGTGGACGGGGTAGTCTCTCTCCCTGCAGCAGCTGGTACAGTTCCTTCGCTACCTAGGACTCTTGCAGCAGAGTCTCCATCTGCTGTCTTCGTCGAGCGTCACAGCGGTGCTGCCAAGGTTTGTTGTCTATGGGAGGATGTTGTGTCAGCGCTCTTTATTGGCAGCAGACACATGTCAGCGCTATATTGGCGGCAGACACATGCCTGAACGGATGACGAACCTCGTGCTGGCACAGTTGGTCTAAATAACAAATGTAGATCCTAGGAAATAAATTGTACAGCGCCCTTGAGGTGATTTTTCACAAAAACGGCGCTATACAAATTATCCAATTATTATTATTATTATTATTATTATAGTCAGATTAATCGTAACCTGGTGATGTTTATCATTCTTGCAAAAAGTAAAATTTTAAAAAATGTAGTCAACTTTCGTTAGATTTTTAATTATTTTACAAGCAATAATTGTTCGCCTGAAACACTCATCCACATTGAAAAATCTCCTGATAAAAGATACATGACGCCAACGGGACTCGAACCCGTGTCCCTTCGATTTCCGGTCGACAGCTCTGACCACTGAGCTATGGCGGCTTATCTCTTACCCGCGAAATTATTCAATATATACTAGTGTTTCATTCAACAATTACTGCTTGATACATTTTTTTGATACGTCATGTATCTTTTATCAGGAGATTTTTCAATGTGGATGAGTGTTTCAGGCGAACAATTATTGCTTGTAAAATAATTGTTACCCTTTGTGCTATGCTTAAAAAAATCTTGTCTTAAAAAAACATTAGTTTACCAAAAAAAATTATAATTAGATTTTTAATGGTCTACTTTTTTATGATTTCGTCGTCAAAGAATCGAAATTGATTTTTCACCGAAACCCTTCGTGTTACATTGTTCCCGTTAAGAATAGACCGAAAATAACGTTCCGTTTCGCTTTCATTTTATCACTTGTAATAAACCAGCATAGTGAGCCGAGAACACCTGGCGTTTATTATGCACTACCCTTACGTAAGGTGGATGGTTTATCCTATTCTCTTCTTCTTCGTGTGGGGTGGTAGAGTTAGTGGAGGTCAAGAGATTATTCAGCCAATCGATGCGCGACGGCATTGTGCACACGGATAACAAAAGTGAACTCCATTAAATAAAATTTACTGATTTGACACCAGTGGGTCTAGCACGATCAAATTGATAACGTAACATTATCGGATCGATTGCTCAACTTCCGATGATTGTATATCGATATTCTTAGCACTTTTGCGGTGGCCCTAGCCAAACCGATATTGACACATAAAAAATAAATCTTTATACAATGGCAACACTAGCGGATATTGACATTCTCACACGTCAAACGGCTATGTAAAAATACTAGTAAATTGACAATTTTGAATTGAAATATTACATTTAATGTACATTGGCGGTTCGAATGTATTTTTTGACACTAAAAAGGGAGTTAATTAGTTAATGAGGTGTTTAGCCATAACTAGTGATATTTGAAGTGATATTGCTTCTGAACGGAATCGAAGTAATACGATTTTCCAAAACTCGTTATAATATCTTCATTGAATATACATTAAATAATATTAAATTAATACCAGTGTCACAAATTCGTAACTTGGGTGTAATATTCAATGAAAACTTGTCATTCATTGCACACATCAATTATATAACTAAAAAGGCTCGGCTTCCTTTGCAGAACTTTAACTGATTTTAAGTCCGTAGATTGTGTGAGAACCCTCTATATTTCATTAATCAAAAGTCAATTGGAGTATAATTCACCTATTTGGTTCCCTTTATATAAAGTTCACTCCAATAATATAGAAAGAGTTCAGCACAAATTTCTTAAGTACGTAAATTTTAAGCTCAGAATTCCTATTGATTACATTAATTATGTCAGTTTGATGAATCAATTGCATCTAATAACACTGTCTGACAGGAGAATTATTTCAGACCTGGTTGTGTTACACAGAGTCATTAACAACTTAATTGATAGTCCTGCTATCCTTGCCACTATTAAACTCCATGTACCGACTAGAAATACAAGACAAAATATAACATTCTTCTGCAATACATACACGGCCAACTATCAGACACACTCACTGACCAATAGGATGCATGATCTGGGCAACAAGTATGGTGGTGCTATTGATTTATTTATTGACTCCATTTATAGAATTAAACATAATCTATACCAACACTTTGTCGAATCCTACAAATTAGAGTAAATTAGGTAAATTAGTTTTAATGATTTGTCTTATATGTAGTGTTGTTGTAATTTCTTTTTTACTTTATGTTACTCTTACGTTTTTCTAATATTGCTTCATATATAGTTTTTTTTAATTTTTTTATTTAGTTTTTTTTTAAATTATTTCTTAATACTTTCTCATTATACTTGTAATCACAATTTTACAATTGTGTATTTTGTACCTTCTTTACAATGGATTACATCTATTTACTGTCAGTATCTCCTGAATAATACAGATATTCTCCTATGTACACTGCATCATGTATCACTTCTATGTAAAAGCCTTTTAAGGCGTATATATAAATACATAAATTGATCAATCGATACGATTCTTTCAATTCTAAAAGCTTCGTAAGTTCACTTCCGTTTATTAATAAGCCGGCTAGTTTGCATAAAGAACGACATTATTCAAGAAGTTGTGTATATTGACAGTTAATTGAAGTTTATCTGACACCTTGAGGCCGCGCTAAAAGTGGCTGCTTTTGCCTACCGACCGAAGGAATCATATTATGCTGACCGTGCTTGCAAATATCGCTAACTGACCAAAGTTGACGGATTTAGTGAACATTGTATTTAAATAGGGTTTGAACGATCGACCGTGCTAGTTACCAAGATCAATAAAATCGAAATAATCAGTCGCAATCGAAATTAATTTTATAATAATGATTATTATTGTTATTGGACCATTTGTGTATCGCCGTTTTCGTGAGAAAATCACCTCCAAGGGCGCTTAACAACTTAATTTATGCATTTAATCTATTCCTATCGCTTAGACATAACTTATAACTAAGTACTAAGTACTAGTGGCTTTTAACTAAGTTTGATAGCTAGTGACTAATAACATTATTATGCTGTTATTATTTTAACCTATTTTTAAAATTACATATTATAATACGATTTATTTGCACTTTTCTTTTTCGTTATTTTACCGTTACAAATAAAAAACCTTTTTTTATCATGAATCAAACTTTTGTGCATAACATAATAATTCAGATTTTTCAATGGGTTATTTTTTACCTTTTGATTTATATTGCAGTTCCATTAGAAGCATTTGCTTGTGGATGGAAGAGGAGTGTACATTATCAATATATTATGATACACCCATAATATTGTGAAATAAAATATTTGTTAAAAAATCTAATTATTGTTATATTGAAATCATGATTATTAAATTATTTACGTATTTATAAAAATATTTTTTCATAAACGATAAATAGAATATTGTAGGATATATCAAATGCGTACATATATTTCTTTAATTTTATTATAATAATAGCTGTACCAACGCCATACGTTGCTGTGGCTCATTATATTTGTGCAGATAGAGAAAAAATAGCGGGTGTTGTTTTAAAATAAAAGCATGTTTGTCCAACAGATGGCGCTGCTTTTTTTAACATTTTTTTACCCATCACAGGTGAAAAAAAGCATGTTTTAAGTATCATAAATATAAAATATAAGTATATAAAAACACACGCGTATTCGAATGCAACGTTTGTCAAAATTTCAAGGTAATCGGTGAAAAACTTTCGGAGATTTTAGATTTTTAACAAGCGAACATTAACGTTTTTATTTATATAGATTATTTATTAAGTTTAGTGGGTAGGTAGTAAAATTAAATTATGTTTATTTCTAAGTAAACATAATAAACCTACTTATACAGGGTGTATCGGCACGTACCCGACAAACTTTAACCAGCTATTCCTTAGCACATTTGGAGTAAAAAAATTTATGGGCACTTTGCTGTCCGGTAACATTTTTTTTTTAATAAAAAATTTATTATTCATATTTTCAACACATGTCACCAATGTTTTATCCTTTGTCAAAGTTTGAAAACCCGTCTGGCAATATTTTGTTCGAGTTTCGTTGAATAATGTACGTACTTACCTACGTTGGCGCGCTTTTACAATCACAACGAAATGGCACATCACCATTCGTCTCATTTTTAACTATTATTATTTAGTGTGTACGAAAGAGCGAGGACGCTTTTTGACGCACTTGCTAATAACAGCTGTTGAACGCGAGACACAAAGCAAATGACTGTGACGGAGTGTGGATTTTTTATTTATTTTTTGTTTTTAATGGAAAAAAAAATGTTACCGGACAGCAAAGCGCCCATAACCTTTTTTACTCCAAATGTGCTGAGGAATAGCTGGTTAAAGTTTGTCGGGTACTTGCCGATACACCCTGTATATTATAAACGTCAGAATATCGTTTAGGTACATTAGTAAAGCGTGTTGAAGCATGCAACGGCATCAATTTTAATTGAAGAATCATGACCGCGAAATTATTTACTACAATAGTTACTGTGTTTACCTCAACTCCTCAATGCGAGACCTAACTATTAAAAATAACGTCAACATAGAAACAATAACAAAATCGTTACAGCCACATCCATATCAGGTTTACGCGAATAGTTTTCCCAGACGAATTGCATCAGTGTTGCAATCAAATCATCTACTAACAATGATAAACTTTATATCAATATCATTTTTCAGCATTTCTTTCTATTCGTCACTCTTATTATTATTATGTTTCATTAATGTTTTTTTTTATTACTATAGTAAACATGGAACAGCATTCCGACAGCAAGGCGTTAAAACCAACTGCATTACTCATACCTACATTTCAAATTCAACGCTGTCAATTATTATTTACTAGCTGAAGTGTACCCGGCGTTGCACGGGGAATTGTAAATGGTTTGGAGTAAAGCTTTGAGGTTATGAGGCCGTTGTACATTATGCCAGCTTTATCAATGTAAGCGCCGAAAATATGTTTTTACGACCTGATTATAAAACATCGACTTTTTTCTACTTCCCATAAATATAATTTGCAAGTTTTATATATATAAACCTTCCGGAAGAAATTATCTAAATGATAGTAAAAACCCTATCAAAATCCGTTCCGTATTTTAGAAGAAATAAGCGCACAAACAGACAGACGCGATAAGCGACTTTGTTTTATACTATTTAAAGATTGTTATAAAGTTTAAGTTTTCCATTATAATTTAAATTTTTTCGTTTACATATCTTCAATAATATTATATGTCAGACCTAGTTGTATTACACAGAGTCATTAACAACTTAACTGACGGCCCTGCCATCGTTCCCACTATTAAATTCCACGTACCAACTAGGAACACAAGACGATATGTAACATTATTCTGCAATACATACACAATCAGACACACTCACTAACCAATAGGATGTATGATCTGGGCAACAAGTTTGGGGGTAGGTACTAGCTCTTTGCTGAATCATACAAATTTATAGTAGCGTTGGTAATGTAGTTTTAGTGATTTGGCTTATACGTGGTAATGTTTTAGTTACATGTGTCACAAATATTGCTTCATATTTAGTTATTAACATTATTTAATGCTTCAAAAACATTTTGTATAATTTTCGATAGCTACTTTGTTTTATGTTCTTATAATCTATGTAATAACCCAGCTGGGAGTAAAACCAAATAAAATGTTATTATTCAAATGAAAAAAAATATATATTTATAAAAACTTCTGATGAAAAATTATTATTAGGTGTGACAGCTGCTTCCGTCTCTGAAGTCATTATAAAAGTGTTTGAAAAATGTTCTTCGTTTCTGAGATAACTTAGTTGTAATTTAAACTTTAAGTTAAAATTAGTGTGACATCAGATATGGGCGCATCAGCAGAATGCTGCTTGGTCATTGAATAATGGCAATAAAAATAATAATTTCCTTAAAATTATACTGCTCGGTTTGAGATATATTTTTATGTTCGTCAAGTTGCTATCTGTAGTAATCCTGATAAACTCATCCACTGCACTCAAATGGAGGACAGACAGACAGAGAAAGACTGTTTGTGAACATTAAGTGGAAAAGGAGGACATGTCCTCCTTTTAGATGCCATTTCCATTTGGCGACCCTACAAGCCAGTGCCAAAAAAAGTTTTTTTGTTAATCTTCTTGTGCATTTTCTGTGCTCTTGTTACTTCCTTCGGCTCAATATTATGTTCCTCGCGATATATAATATGCACAAAGAACACATTAAGAGGTCAGATTCATAATTATAGGTAGGACTCCTGTCTAAAATTAAAATTTACAAACTCATTACTGGACCTTCATAAGCTTTCTGAAGAAAAACAAGGCCATCTATCTCATTATTGCAGTGATGCACAACCGCGGCCTGCGGACCCATATGGGCAGTGTTAAATAAAAAAAATATAAACAAAATGCATTGATACCTATGACAAAATGGTGACCAGGTAAATCATCACAATGATAATTCATCACATCTTTAAAAAGTTATGTAAAGTAATGGAAAGTGATGAAACAAAAACTTTATTAACTGGGTTAGGTTAGGTTAAAAAAAATTTTTTTTCATCGTTTCTAATGACTTTATATCACTTTTTAAAAGTGTGTTGAATTGTCACTGTGTTGAGTTATCATGGAACCGACAAAATATATGTAAATATTTTGGCTGAGATTTTTTGTTTATGCACGGAGAACAATGAGTAGTGCTAATTGATTAAAATCTCTTAAAATTATTGGTAATCCGGTTAAAACACGTGTTCATGCACCTGCACTTGCCTCTATAATGTACAATGACGAATTGCGGAAATATTATGATTTGTATGATTTTTTTTACTAGGAAACCTATCAATTTATTGGTTAAGATCCTGCAACACCTTTTTTAAACGGATTACGAATAATTTGAAGAGATTCTTAATAAATTAGCAATATTTTATATCGGTAGGTTTTCTCCGGCACTACACAGCCTATCAAACAAAACGTATTATTAATTGGCCGAGCTTTGCGATGACCTGTTTTGACTCAACCACTTTGCATTTCGTCTGTCTGTAAATTTATTTGCATGTGCCGTGTCCTCTCAAGATGTTAGCATTGTTTGATAGTACCCATTTAATCCGCCAGAACGAACGGGCTATCAAGTCGAAGGAATCAACATTACGCGAAGTCTACTCTGTTTACAGAACTAATATAGTACCTTTACAAATTATACACATATATTTATTATATCTGCATTTCACGTGTTTTGAGAGAACGGCGTCTGAAAATAATTTGATGAACGTTGAAATCTTCGTAAAAATCAAATAACTCCAATATACCGATGTTTTTCTGTTATCAGCATAAAAGAGTTTGTTATTTTTTTATAAAAATATGCGTTTTACATCAGAGATATGTAAAATTGCAAAGAAATATATCAAACAATAGCGATAAATTTACATTAAAAAGTATACTTGTTCTTTTTGTACAACAAAGTTGGTGAATACACGGATATTTCTGCATTATTTATACCTCAAAATCTCGATTTTCGCACATGTGGTTCTTTTGCATTACATCATTACATGAGCGATATTATCTCTCGTGGGTAACAAGCTTTAGTCTCGCACAAAACGTACTTCATTCAAATATAAAACCCTGAACAGTGTTCCGATATATTATCAATGCAAATGCATGTGCATGAACAGTGTTCCGATATATTATCAATGCAAATGCATGTGCATGAACAGTGTTCCGATATATTATCAATTCAAATGCATGTGCATGAACAGTGTTCCGATATATCATCAATGCAAATACATGTGCATAAACAGTTAATTTATTAATTATTATTAATTTTTTAATTTTTATTTAAAAAGAAAGACAAACATTCCCGGGTTACGAATAACCTGACAATATTTGAAAATCTCCTACTACCACCACAGTAAGCTGAAAATGTTGCTTGTTTTGTGATGGAGGACTTAGCCAGCCGAGGAATTGAACACACTACGCCTGGGTGGGACCCAAACGCGATGTCAACTCGGCCACCGACCAGTGTTCCGATATATTATCAATGCAAATGCATGTGCATGAACAGTGTTCCGATATATTTTCATATATAATAGCTGATTATTTTCTTTGAGAGTTATAGTTTCTAAAACATAATGTAGGTATTGTGCGAATTGGTATCAAATATGTGAAGATGTTTTTTTCTATAATAGTAACCACATAATAATAATAATAAAAAACGAAGAAGTTTCGACGTTTCCGGGTATTGCGTTTTTTATTGATTATGTTTTAACCTTCTCCATTCTAATACGGAACACTATTCATAATTAGCAATAATCGTTCAGGAAGGGCATTACTTGGCGGGCCTTGAGCAGAGCACCCTTCAAATGTTGTATCACTTTATGGACATGCAAAGGCCCTTTACTTTCATTGTTGAGTTGGACAGCCTGTTGCAAGAGATGTTTATGTGCTTAGTTTTTTCTTGTTGGCAATTTAATTCGTAATTAATTAGTTTTGTCATTTCTCTTCCCGTGTTCTTGTAGCTCATACATGTAGGTACTTTATTTTTCTCCACATAGCATCGGAAAATACGACATATTAACTTCTGTGTTGAGTTAATGTATACAAAAATCACCTTCCTAAAAGAGATGGGTTTATATGGCATTATTGTATTTTCCAGGAATGTAATCTATGAGTATTATTGTAATTTTTCCAACGAAATACTGAGGCTGAAGTGGGAGTTTTGAATTCCCCACACCCTCTCCCCTCCTACCTTAGGTAGGCCTTAAGTATGTCTGAAATTTAAAAATAACTGCTCTTGTTGTATTCTCTTATAATATGCTTGAATTAATCATTATTTTGAGCGTAGTAGGTATACTTTACTCGGCAGCCACCCATAACACAAATGACCAGCTATTTTCGTTGGAAGTAAGGGCTCTCGAAATTCCGCACCATGTCATTATACATAACGGATAAATAAATGGTGATGGTGTGCGTACTATACGGGGTGTATCTAGGGTTGCCAGATAGTCCAGATAAAAAAAACCGAACATTTTCTATCAAAGGGCCCCCCCCTTTGATTTTTTTTTGGTACAATTTCTCCAAAATCAAAAGGTCCTTTGATAATCATAAAGCCCTTTGATTTTGGCCAAAACAAACAGAGAAAATTTCTGAGGATGAACACAATGATACACACGGTAAAAATTAAAATATTAAATTTATTATTGCTATTAGTAAGCACAAATTCACTTTTAAACATATTTGCCACTAGAATATGCTACTGCTTTAAATAATCGATAAATTTAAATTCAGTGCAACTGACATTTAAATTGAAGAAAACATATAATTCCCTTTTTACGGTATTCTCACCTAGTAGATTATTTTCGTCAGTCCATACATTATCCATTACACTAAAAACTCTTTCTACGAAGGCATTGAAGACGGGAAAACTACACACATATTGTACCATTTTCAACAAATTTGAGCAAGCCTTGAAGCCCAGAATCGCTGACGGCTTTTGCTCTGTAAAGAGTGAGGTATATATGTCGCATATTTTAAAAAAACCGGACATTCTGTTGTCCGGTTTTCCAAAATTTTCTAGACCGGATAGCCGTTCAAAAAACCGTACTGTCCGGTCCAAAACCGGACATCAGGCAACCCTAGGTGTATCACCAGGTACCGGAAAGATTTTACTTGACCAGCGATTCCAGGGTTTATTTGGAGTAAAAGTGTATTGTCATTTTGCTGTCCCGTCAGTCCGGTGACATTTTTTTTTCAACTAATAGACACACTATTTTACTATAAATTTTTTTTTACCATTAACCAATATTTTTTTAAACTTATATTAATCAAACGCCGATCCGCCCTTAAATAAAGTAATGAAACACCCTGTACGAGGTTAACGCATGTTAGGTACTTTTGTCTTTCTTCACAAAAAACTCTCTTATCTCTCCAAATATTGATACTATCGACTAGGGAGTCGTCTCATCGTCGATACAGCGTAAATTAAAACATTGTGAACGATAAGTCACTCGACCTAGTTTGTAAACACGTATTTTTTCAAAAATCCTCCCCCCCCTCATATACCCTCCACAACATGTAACAAACTTAAGATGCACCACCCTAGGATATCGCGAAGAAAACTCGTCGTCCTTCGTCAACCATTTATACATAAATATTATTATACTGGGATGTCCCTAATCCCTGCTTAAGGCGACATAAGACTAATAAACAGGGGTTTGCTCGACGCTCACATTTTAATTATTTCTGATGACGTATTACTAAAATTTAAAATGTTTCTAGAGAGATCCCTATGGATGTAAGTTATTTATATTGAAGATTAATAAAAACAGGACCTTACCATTAAAATATTTTTTGTAAAACTGTTTTTATAAAACGTTTTACAACTATAAAATTAGCGGTAAGCACTAGATTTTATTTTTCTAGACGGTGAACTAATAACTTTTCGATGGATCCCTCTAGAAACATTTGAGATTTTAGTAAATATCCGAATATTCTTTTAACACGACTTCATCACTTATTAATTTACTGGACAATTTGTATAGCGCCGCTTTTGTGAGATATCACCTCAGGGGTGCTTTACAGTTGAGCACGTATTACAAAAAATATAAATATTACAAAAATAAAGTGAAGTTAAGTAAAATGAAGAACAGGAACAGGTGACACGAAGATAGAAGATGGGTACCCTGCAGCAAGAATCCTAGGTGGTGAAGAAACTGGACCAGCTGCTGCAGCGAGAGAGTCCACCGCGTCTACCAACAGTGTCAGCACGAGGTTCACCATCCGTCCAGATATATGTCTGCTGCTAATAAAGCGCTGACACAATATCCTCACATAGATAGTCGTTAAGATTCTCACTTTATTTTAGAAATTTGATAGGCAAAATTCAACCGCCGTGTGTGTGCGCGTATTTTTGTGGCCTTTATTTGAGGGCATTGTCTCGCCTTAATGCACATTAATCAGATAAATTGACTAAGAAAAACATATACAGGTGACCTAGATATTATTTTTATTATTAACGGTAGATGTCCCTAGGGTTCAGTGAGTCATAAAATCCAATCTAGTCACATTCAGATCAATGACTTCATTGTGAAGAAAATCATAAATAGGACAAGACACTCCCACCCTTTGGTGGAATTCCAAGCTACTAACAATTCAAGATAATCTTCAAATCACACAAACTGCAAAAACATTTTCAAACCGTATTTTAATTGGCTTTAAAATCAACTCGAAAAAAATGTCCGTTTTTCTACAATACTCGTACATCTATTTCAAATATATTTTAAAACTTAAAAAAATAAAATAAAATAATGTTTGACTGAGGAATGAACTCTAACAACCGAGCCAAATCCCGATTGGGTATATTAACTGCTGTCATTGATTTCAGAGAAATGCGTATATGTCCGCGTGTGTGTGCGTGATAACCACCAAAAGTTGATAGAATACATTGCCATCGACAGCGAGTCTTTCTGCCGAGTTTCAGATCTATTGGTAAGCAGGTTAATTTCAAGGTTTGTATTTATTCATTCCCGAAAACAAAAGGGAAATTCTCAAGGTTTCACATAACTTGAACAGTTTATCAAATTTCATAGTTAATTTTCAAAGTTCTGTGAATGTTCATTCTTACAACTGGCGAATAATGGAATAATAACAAAACTTGTTCATAATTTTCACAGAATTTGAATATTAACTGAGAAATTTGATGAATTGTTCAAGTTCTGTTAAACAACTGGCTCTTAGATTCAATGACTAAAAAGGTCAAAATGTTTTGATGATGTTTTCAGTCGGAGTTTTCGTACATGTTCGTGTTGATGTGGAATTAAAGAGCGCTGACAGGCGATAACAACATTTGCATGCTGATTTGATAACGACATTATCGCAAAAACATGTACCTATGTTTTACTGTTTTGAGTTTTGACACATCTTTCGAGGTTCATATACCACTTTGCTACGTCTATGAGTGTGAAGGAGAAAATTACGCCTGTAGTGGTAGGTAATGGTAAAGGCTGATTTACACGCTACGACTTATCGTATGCTTTAACGGATTCGGCAAATTCGTAAAACGGAGCATTTATGCAGCCAAACGTGCGTTTTATGTATATTATACGCCCATACGGGATTTTACAAACACGCGATAAACATAATAATTTAGTAGAACTAGTAATCATGAATTAAAAATTGCTATTGAAATTATATAGAACCCGTGCAGAACAATAGTATTATTTTAAATTAAAGAAATACATAACTTTGTAAACACCAGCATTTAATCAAACAGGATCGACATGTTTCAAAACCAGTGGTTTCGTAGTCAGGATAAACGTATAATCGTTTAATATACAAAGTTATTTATCTTAATATATAAAAAATCACGTGTCATTGTGTTCGTAAACGCTAATCTCCGAAACCGATCAACCGATTTCAATGAAATTTTGTGAACGCGAATGGTTGGTTCCAGCTTGAAATATAGGATGTTTTGTGGTGGCGCTGTTGTCAAGATTAAAAAAAAAAGTTTCAACGATTTTTTTTTCTAATTTCTCATCAAAAAATACCAACCACAAATTTTAACTACCCTTCATAGAAGGCGGTCTGTGGAAGACGTCTGCACGGGACCACGAGTTTTATATAAATTAAAATGATACGATAGAGTGATTTTGCAATATATGTTAACATTGATTATTGTTGAGGACTGTTTTTATAGCAATAGCATTATTATAGATCGAATAGATCTGAAAAATGGCAGGAGAGATATTAAGAGAACTGATACGACAAAATTGGAGCGAATTGAATCTTTCTACCCAGGAACTGTAGTCGACAACTCTATCAACCTCGCCAAATACCGATCGGATAGGACCGACATTTATTTTATATACTAACAGCTGTAATGTCATTCGATTTCAGAGAAATGCGTATGTTTCCGCGTGTGTGTACCTACATGATTTCCATTAAATTTGATAGAAGCATTGTCGTCGACAACGAGTCTATCTGCCAAGTTTCAGCTCGATCGAATGTCGAGAAATGTTAATTTCCGCTACTAAAATTTTCATTAATTCAAAGTGAAATTCAAATATTTTTAGTTGAAAAGTGGAATACTTTTCCCTACACGAACACGTATGAATATAGGTTAGCTCCCTACAACGCTGAGGTTGGAACTGAGAAAGGAGTTGAAAAACGGAGGAAAAAACTTTACAGTATCAATACTTCACAAAACGTACGTTTTGTCTTCCGTTTTGTATGACCTATAAAATGTAAGATAAGTCGAAGCGTGTAAATCAGCCATTGGGTTAAAGGTTCGAGCATTTCAACGTGGCTATAATGTTTGTGTTTGAAATTAGATACTGAAATGGCGTCACAGAAATAAGAAGATCACCATATCAGGTCGCTAATGTCGTCAATTCTAAATACTAACAAAGGCGTTCACAATATGATAAATATCATGCACCTATACCAACAATATAGGTACAAAATGATCAAACTAAAATAAATATACTTAAAAATAATAATACAAGTAATTTTTTTATTTGAATGTCGAACAAGAATAACTGCTCCCAACTGTCTGGAGCCAGTTAGATCAATTGGCGTATATTGTAAGGCTGAAGGCAGTGGGAAGGGGAAGGAGATGAAAAGAGGAAGGATAGGAAAAGAGGTCACCAAAGACGTCTACAGCTTTGTTTTATTTCTGAATGGTGGTCTTATGGTCACCATACACGGCTAAAGCCATTTCAATCACTGTTTCTTTTCTTAATAGTTGTCTTACACTAGGGCAATACTGAGAGTATCTTCTACTCTGGAACGTGCCGCAAATATGCTGTATATTATTTTAAATAAATCAAATGAGAAATAAGACAAATTAAACAACAAAAAAAAATAATTGAACCCGCGACTTTCGGATTCCTAATCGAGAGCCTTACTTACCACGGAGTAAGTATTAATATTGATGGTTTTGATATTAATTTTATTGGATGTGCGATGTGCTCAAAATTGATAAATACACTAAGAAAAAGACGATACACTATTTGATTTACTGTTGGGTTATACTACATAATCCCACTTCCACATATTACGTTTCCTATAAAAAAATGAATAGGTACAGATTATCATAACATACAATATAAACATGTACCTATTCAAAAACCGCCTTTTTTCTAATATTATAAAATTCTGTAGGTGTAAACAGACATTCTTCCATTTCCATCTCTAAGGACGGGTTGTTTCAGAGAATTTGAACAATACTTAAAATTGTAAAGTTCTTTTTCAAGTTTTGTGACAGTTCTGTTATGTTTTAAGTTCTGTCAAGTAACTGGCCTATATATATAATAACAGAACTCGAATAGGACATTCACAGAACTCGCAAATTAACGTTGAAATTTTATGAAACAACCTATCCTTGACAATTCTTAGGTGAAAAGAACATCTTTTATTTATTGTATTCAAGTTTAATTTGTAGAACTCCTTTTAAAAGTTTTTTTCTTTTATACAGGGTTCCGGGGGTAAAGTGCACAAATTTCGCGAGGTGATTCTACATGGTAGTACAAGTAAAAAGGATTAATAACTTTTTTCGAAATTTCAACGTTTTAAGGTAGTTTTCATAAATTTTTTCATCAGTTTTTTATAAATGTTGAATTGTTTGTATGGAAAAAATAATATTCTTCAATGGAATAATATATTTGTATGATAAACAAAAACTTTTTCATGATAAAAAAGGAATTTCGCTAACATGCTTCTCTAACACCAGAGAGCGTTTTCAATCTTAAAACTGGACACTTAAAAATTATTATCACGTCAGTACATCATTTATATACAGTGTGTCAGGGGGTAAAGTGCGCTAACTTCAGTAAGTAAATGATGATAAAAGTAAAAAAGACAAATAACTTTTTTTTAAATAAGAGTATTTTTCCCATACAATTTTAATTCAAAGAAGAATATTTATTTTCCCACACAAAAAAATCAACATTGGATTTTCGAAAAAGTTACTATTTTTTTAACTTTCTACCGTCATGTAGATTCACCTCCCCAAGTTAGCGCACTTTACCCCCGGACACCTTGTGTATATATATATAATATCTACATTTTTATAAAACATAATTCATCCACACAGTTTAAAACACGTGTAGATAGGAAAGATATCCATTAAGTCAAATCGAAACCATCAGATAAGATAAATAATTCCATATTTCTTACGTACAAACATCACATAGGAACTTAAAAAAAAACATTTCCTTTGAAACTTCGGAAGGTTATTATACATGATGGTAGAAAAAAGGAATAAAAAACTTTTTTTAATTTCCACTGGTTTTTTTTCCATACACAAATATTTTTCCAAAGATTTTTTTCATTCATACAAAAAATTCTACTGTTTTACCTGAAAACTACATTAAGGCATTGAATTTACTTTTACTATCCCGAAGTTTGTGCACTATAAATTATACACTGCCGATTATAAATGCACGTCTCTGCTAGAGTCTATCAATATGTGTTTCCTTATTATAATTACGAAATCTAATACGTTATGATTATGAGTAGAAAGCCTTGTAAACTTCCTTATAATTGGTGAAGTACATAATATTCCAATTTTGGTCAATTTGCTATGGGAATGGTCGTGCAACCTATATATACCAACATTATCATCTACGTGTGGACTATACGTATCCGCAATTCGCAGTGGAAAATTTTGCAGAAATATTTTTTTGTAGATTACCTATCGCGATAAATTATCTGGTAAATATTATGTTCCGAACCGAGCTGCACGTGACATCGAAAAAACTTATCTTGTTGTCCCAGTAATTAAATTAGTAATTTATACTTCACACAACTTACACACGCACAGCTTGCCTACTACTTCTTACTAAAATAGAAAACTTTTATTTAGCAACTATTTATCATACCATCTAGAGTCATGAGTCTAAGTCAAGCCGTGTCCATCCATAACTTGCCGTTCTATCATCACTGCCTAAATATTCACAAATAATTCCGGAATTTCGGGAGGAATGAGAATGGAGGATGGTATCGAAGTCGAGAAATGGAAGAGAATTACTTTAAGTACCTATCCGGGAATTCACTCTTTTGTATCTGGTTTCAATACATAGGATAAGAAAATATTTAATTATTTCCACAAGAAATTTTTGTAAATCTTCCAAGAAACATTAGTCGGAAGCCCAAAATAAATTTTAGTTCGCAATAAAATCATTTTTTCTGTTTACCTAGCTATTAAAATGTTTAAAAAGTTTCCGTAAACTGCAGTTTGTAGGCTTCGCGTCCAAATTAGTGCGACTAATTTTTCTTGTTAAACAAATCTAAACCTAAATTAAGATTTGTAAGTAGGTACTTAAATTCCTACTTAATTGTAAACCATGTATTTTATGTAACATTTTTTTAAATATTTCTAATAAGAAATTATTCAATTTGTCCAAAGAAACCGTAAATATCTCAATGACATTTTTTTTTCAAACTTTCTTAAAGAGGGTAAGTAGGTTCCTAAAATCTAAATTAACACGACGATATCACATTTCAAATTATAATCTTTACTGAACCATTAAAACGGCCACCATCTTAAACCGGAAACGAAACGTACAAACAAATTTACAGAGAGAATAAATGCAAAACGGTCGAGTTAGTTAATCTCTTAATAGTATAAAACAAAGTCGCTATCCGGGTCTGTCTGTATGAGCGCTTAGTTCTTCTAAACTATGCAATGAATTTTTATGGGATTTTCACCATGATAGACAGTAGATAAAAGCCGAGCAACGCCGGGTACACGTCAGCTAGTCAGTAAATAAAAATAAAGAAACATTCCCTGGTTTCGATTAACCTGACGATGATATTTTTATGAATTCCTCCAGATTCGATCAATATGCGAAAAATGTTACAAGTGCAATGATAGGGCCCGACGCTACTACTTGACTACTAATAAATCAAATATATTATAATAAATTTCATCTGACCCATATACCCTATCTTAAATTCTATAGTAAATAATTTTATTTGTTCAATATTAACATTTGTTCTGCAAGGTCGATGATCTGCAATATATATTCAACCAAATATTTACCACAATCTCTATAATAGTTAGGCTGGTTGATTCGAGCTTACGTAAATTAATTGATAAACCCTGACCTCAGAGCCACTACATGCGTAGGTAAATAACATTATATTTGTAGATATTTATTTACTCATTGAAACCAACTTTACTATCGGGAAATATTTATATCCATTTATTTATACGCAGCGGGCGGCGTATCTAGGAGCTCCATTGTATTTAGGGCTTATTGGGTTTAGGGTCTCTCGACACAAGTATATCGATCAAAGTTTATTCAGTTAAGTGTAAATAACTTAAAAGATGTGGTTATGCTTGAGGCCCTGAGGTATTCACCAATCGCTTTCCCGTGAGTGGCGAAGCTACTATTAAATGATTCTAAAAGCCCTTGGCTGTCCCTATACGGCACAACATACATTAAATGTAAATTGTTCCGTTGAAAGAGAAAACTTAAACGTTTTTGGTAAGCATAAATCATAAGTTTTTTCACCCAAGGCAGTTTGTTCTTGTTCTTGAAGCTAGGTGAGAGACAACATTTATAAAGACGAACATACAAATGAAAAAGAAAGAAAAAAACAGATTTACCTATACCCATTCCAATGGCAGCTAACATAACAAAAACAGCCTCAGCTTCTGGCGCACCACAGGCAGTCCGCACCACAGAGAGACAGTGAGCAGTGGGATGGGAAGGTGGTCATACGAACCCTTCAAACCGTTCTATGAAGATGCTGGGATAGTGGAGAAGAGACGTCTGAAGAACCCTGGGGACTAAGTAACTCACTCCAGCCGACAGGACAAGAGAACTGGAGATCAGGGTAGTATTTCAAGGGAAGTATTTCATTGCTGGCACCACCTATGCCAGTCAGGGGCAAGGGGCTATTCCACCCCTTGTGGGAAGGTGTAACAGTATAGACGAAGAAGCAGTGCAATTCTAACCAGTAAGATAAATCTAAAAGATAAAGTAAAATATTACAAAAAGGATTCCATTATCAAGAAAGACGAATGAAATCAAAATGGTTAATAATGTTATAATATTTTTTGTATTACCAGGGCGATAAATACATAAATAAAAAGCGATCATACAATATTCAGCTATTAGGATAATAGAAGCAGCCCATAATTCATTGAAACATAAGTAAAACAAAAAAATAAAATAATATTAATAATAATTTAACTTCATATCTAATTCCCAAGGAGCAGCAAACCTGGCACCTGAAATGAAGAAATGATTTTATTCTAGTTCAACGACACACGTTAACAATTTTTTTAAAGCACTCAAAATACATCTTGTTCGATACCAGGTCGGAATTACAAACCGGCCTAGAATAATACCTTGCAAACCCTCAAGCATTCCTCTCGAGCATCCATCATGATCTGACAGTGCCACAAAATGTGCATGGCTGTTTGCTTTTCTTCACCACGGGCGCATCCTGCATGCCGAGAGAGACTAAGGCTGAACAGTCTTCCACGTAGTGATTCAGCTTGAGATAGGCCCCTTCCATCCTGACTTTAACTGAGGGAAAGAAGGAGTGATTCAATCTCCCCCTTATCGACCTGTCCCATCTACTCTGCCATTCTTTAATTAGCATCTTTCTCTATAATGCTGGAAGGCGTCGATAAGAGTCACCCCTAGGTGGACAGCGGCCTTTCCGTTAATGAGTTTATGCTAAACTTTTCTTGCTAAAATTTCTCCAACCCTGGCTAATGACCAGTGACCACAGAGACCAGTGACCAGTTACCAATGACCACTGTTTAAGTGTCTTGCGTGGCAACTGACTAGTGGCAGCTGGCAACTATGTGGGCTCGCCTAAGACCCCATAAAAATAATATAAATATATTATATTAGCACGATTTTATTTTCCATTCACGCTTGTCGTCTCTTCGTGCATTTTGCTGGCGCATATTCTAACTCACGTAACACCACACATACTCACTCACTTTGCACATACTATACACTCACGCATTTTACGTGTAAGTGCTAACGAACTCGAATATAAAATACATATAGGCAATGCGTATTTTAATGCGATGCTGATCTGACGTTGTAGTTAGATATTATTGAATACGTAAATAAAATATTACAATGTATTTACAGCGGTAATTAGTTGGTAGATATAAAACCGATGATCAACTTTTCCAAAATTTCATTGGTTGATAAATTGTTACATTTATTGAGAAAAAATATTGTAAACAGAGTCAAAAGTCATTGATGTACGAAGCGTTGAAGATATTTGGAGAGCTACCAGAAGAAATAAAATCAGAATAAAACATAAAAACATTTTAAATTAAATTACGAACATATGTGATTGATTCATTTTAAATGTGTTACTATAATTATATGTATATGTATATAAGGATTGTATTAGGACATAGATAACTATGTACCTACTTAAAATACCGCAATAAACAATAAACCTACCTAGACATTTTTCAAAATGTATAAATAAATTTATTTAATAATTTAAGTATATTACTACCAATGGAATAGTTATATGAACTCTATGGGGCATTGGTATACACGATGTAGGTATATGTATGTTCGTAATTACATTATTATGGCACAGACACAGACACAAGCAAACGAAAAATTTCCACCACGTGTAAAAATATTTGTCTTAAAACCAGTTGTGAATGACAGACTTTAATTTATCACGTTACTGTAATCTCGAATGATTCCAATATTTACGATGGTCACATGAGATTACAGCAGAATGATCATGTGAGTTTTTAGTTTTTTTCCGTTCGTCTCACATCATATTATTCTTTTAAAAATATCTTTTATGAATAATAATAAATTTTTCTAGTTTTCCCCGGTATTATATATGTATTTAATCAATCATCATACATAATATGTTGATAATTTTAAATAACACTATTCAGTTATTTTAATTTAAATTAAAGTATGTTATTTTGCAATTACAATACCCACGATAGTACCTAATATTATGTGTAATGGAATTTGTTAGGATTTATCATCTATTGTAAAGGTTCTACATCGAATGCAGAACATTTGAACGAAATAAATTTTTATACCAAACATAATGAAATTTAAATAGCTTAGAGACAAATGCACGATTACCCAAGTAATATTATTAAAAATATCTTTTACTGCAACCCTTATGCAACGCAAACACAGCTTAGGTAGGTAATCAATATACAGAAGTAGCAGATATTATTAATAGCACCGAACGTGCATATTTAAAAAAACTTATTATTTTAGTTAACATTAGCTGACGTGTACCCGACGTTGCTAGGGGTTATGCTGCCATCCAGAACTTTTCTGTAGGCCTATTTAACATATACAATTCTGTAGTACTAATGTACTTGATTGATGTATCTATGATGTATGACAGAGATACCAATGTAATAGCCGGAAAATATTTTTTAACCACTTGATTACAAAACATCGACTTTTCTCTACTTTCTATAAATATATTATGCACTGCAAATTATGCACTCGGGCAGTGCAAATAAAAATATACTAAATTCACTAATTAAAACACAAAAAGCCATAATGAAAATTATACTGAAAGTTCCTGTAAGAACTAGCACTGACGAAATCTTCACCAATCTTAACATCATGTCAATTAAACAACTATATTCTAAAACTATACTCATGTACTCTATAAGTACAGAACCCAAGAAATAACAACAAACACGTACAATAGAAACACTAGATCTCATGGTCAAAAACTTATCCAACAAAAAACTACTAATACAACTTTTGGGCAAAAAAGCTTCTTATATCTCTCACTCAAAAACCTCAACACTTTAACATTTAAATCTCAAATAAAAAGCTGGATACTTAACATAGGGAGATCTGAAATAGAAAATTTACTGAGATCAAACACAAAGACTAAAACAGAATCAACTGAACTATACCAAAAAACACTTCATATATACACGGTGTCCGGAAACTCGTAGTACAAGCGGGAAACTGGAGAATCTACACCACATGGGGAACCCAAAAAAACAAAAAGTTTTTTGATTTGAGCTTTTTCACAAAAAAAAAAAAAAAACAAAAAAAATATTTTTCGGCTATTTTTGGGTTAAAGTTTTTTCTGGTGTTTAGGGTTGAACAACAGATGTTTTAACCCTGCAGAGCAGAAATATTTTATGATTACACCGGATTAAATGAAGGGTGATTTCAAAATAATGCTTCAAATCCGAGTTTCTTCATTTGTTTTACTTTCAAATAGTTTTAATTAGTTGGGTACTTTGATCTTCAGTAATAATTTATAAGAATTTGATTTAAAAAAAAAAAAAAAAAAAAAAAAAAAATCAACTTCTAACTCGATTTACTCGATAACGAAAGCTCAAATCAAAAAAATATATACTACAAAATCGACTCCAAATGTGATGTAGATTCACCAGTTTCCCGCTTGTACCACGAGTTTCCGGACACCCTGTATATATATATATCAAAAACAATTACTTACTTTATTTTAAAATTATTAAAAAAAAAAAAATTATAGTGCATGATATATGTTCATAATTAAATTCATATGTAACTTTGATGTAATATTAATTTTCTTATAATTAAATTATACATAATATGTAAATGAAATCCTCATCACGGGAGATCCCAGTGAGGATATCATTATATCTATTTGTTACACAAAAAAAAAGATAATAAAACACTTATTATTATTATTATTATACTTATTATATAAATAAACCTTCCGAAAGAAATTATCTAAATAACAGTGAAAACCCTATTAAAATTCGTTGCATAGTTTAGAAGAACTAAGCGCACAAACAGACAAACGCGGATTTCGACATTTTTTCATACAATTTAGACATTTATTATATTTTACTAAAAAAAATCATTAATTAAAAGTACGTGTCCCGTAAATAAATTAATAATCCACGGAAGATTGATGGAAAATTGATGGATTGAAGTCGTGACTTCCAAACTTGTGACACTGGTAAAAATTCAGCTCTCGTAAGTTGATATAAAAGAATACAAGAAGAAGAAGAAAGGTTTGCTATTTTTATAATCACGTCGTAATATGCCCTAGTTTATTTTTTTTACTTTGCGTCGAAAGCTGCAAACTATGTCACACCTGTCAACTGTCAGCGTTCAGATCTCATGTACCTATTTCTCGGTGCTTATCTTCTGTAATAGCTTCCGATGATTTCACTTGATGTTTCCTAGTCCTATCTGCTCATACAAACACGAACTCTTCTAAATATAGAATCTAGCAACTTTACCAGGAACAAAAAAAAATCTGTTCCCGGTGAATCCTCAGCCCGTTCAGAATACCACTCAACAATTTTCATTTTAAATACTAGGAATAATTTTAGTATACTGTCCAAGTAATAAACGTACCTGGAATGAATATTATATGAGCATCTGAGAGGATTTCCTGGTTTCACATTAATAGTTAATGGCAATGACGTAGATAATTCTCTTCCAAAAAATTTGATGGTCCAGTGAAGTTGATCTACATCCAGAAATGTCAAGTTAAATTATCTCAGTCAACATCAGATCTGGCCAATAAACCTACTTACATGCACCGACCTGGCACACATTAATTTCATATTTGCGTGTACGGGAATATTTAGAGGAGTATAAATAGATTACACTATCTAATAACAATAATATTTGTTTTGATAAATTAGCAACTAATACTGAAAATGCATGTTAAGTACAGTGTTCAGTTGTTTACAAATTAGATACGTAAAATGAACTATATATAATAATACTAGATCTATCTCATAAGGTTTTTAACAAAAGTTAAATGTTAACAATGCGCGTTAACAATGTAGTGCCCGAAAATATATTTTTACGACTTGATTATAAAACATCGACTTTTCTCTACTTTCTATAAATACATTATGTATGTATTATATATGTAAACTTTTCGGAAGAAATTTTCTAAATGATAGTAAAAACTCAATCAAAATCCGTTGCGTGGTTTAGAAGAACTAAGCGCACAGACAGACAGACACGGATAGCGACTTTATTTTAGACTGTTTAGGGGTAAATATAACAGTAGTTAATATGTAAATAATAGAAATGCATAAGCGATAAGTTGAGTTTTCCCTTAATCTGCCTCACTTGCCTCACTAGGCTAGCCTGTGTTGAGTCATTTTGCAAAAAAAATTACCATACCTATAATATAGACTTATAATAAAATATATTCCCAGAAGATAGGAGTGTAAGCAGGATATATGATGCAAATGCGAATGGTAGTCGGGTCGCCCGAGGAAGACGTGGCACGATCAAGTGAATCAGATACTCGAGTCGGGTCATGTCAAGAGTCAGAATAATAGAAGAGTATGTATGAGACGATGTATGAATGTGAATGAGGCAAGAAGTGTGTGCCAAGACCGAGTTGTTTGGCGGTCCGTCCTCTCTGCCTACCCCTGTGGGGAAACGGCGTGATGGTTAGTTAGTTAGTTATTTTAGTTTGGTTAATTCATCTACTTTTCATAGCTTCTAGCTTAATTTTCCATGTTTTTAAATTATTCACATTCGTATATTATACTAAATTCAATATTCTTTGTTCCATAATAGATCGTGGCATATGAATTGATGTATTCTTACAAAAAAGTTTTTAAATAACTATATTAGGTATAAACCCCACACAGGAGCTAAATATGCACGGAGAAAACTGACTATTGCAAATTTATTAAGAATCTCTTCAAATTATTGGTAATTCTGATTAACAACGGGATTGCAGGCGTTACGAATGAATTAACAGGTTTCCTGACAAACTTTTAGTGAATTACGAATATATTATGATGATGGCGGAACATGTGTTCATGAAAATAGTTTTAGTGATTTGTCTTATATGTAGTATTGTTCTAGTTTCTATATTATTTTATGTCACTTTTACATGTTTTACGAATTTATTATCACGATGCCGTAACACGTGTTTTTAACATTTATTAGCAAGTCAAGTGCAGGTGCATAAACACGTGTTGAAATATTTTAGGAATTTACTATAAGTTTATCAGGAAAAGGCCTGTAATCCCGTTTTTAATTTGAAGAATTTTTAATAAGTTAGCAATACTCATTTTTCTTCTTGTATAAGGACGGGTTGTTTCACAAAATTTAAACAAGTCATCAAATTTCAAAGTGAAAATGAAAGATCTATTCAAGTTCTGTTTTTATTAATTTCTTCGTGGCTTAGTTGTTTCACAGTACCTACCTACTTGGATAATAACAGAACTTGAGTAGTATTTTCACAGAACTTGAACATTAACGTCGAAATTTAATTAATTACCTATGTGAAACAACAATGTCCTAAGTGTAAGAATATGATTTGCTATGGCAATATGACTATAGATTGTAGTGTGTAATGCCTTTAACAAAGTTGGACAGGTACCAGGTGGTAATGATTAAATTGAATAAACCTACACGTTTTTTGTTATATCCTCATTTTGTGGTAGTCAGAGGCCAGGGTTAACCGATAACCCTAAAAGCCAAGGGTAGAGGTCAGAAACAGAAACCTTATTCAATGTCACCTAATCATAATACTACAAATATTATTGGCAACAAATTGCAACTAACACACTAACAAAACGTAATGATTTTCTCCCACATACGCGGTATGATTATTTTCGATTAAAAGTTTGTTATTAGAACAATATTATGTTATGTAGATACTTTACGTAAGCAGTTGTTGGCCTAGCTGATTACAGATATTTTTGGACATAATCTTTCTTCCTCAATAACAGTATAATTACGATCAAAATTATTTGAAGGTCGTCTGAAAAGATAGTATTTTTTTCTTAATTTTTTTTTATCTACGCTACACGCATGCTTATGGAAGCATTTCATAATAATTCCATTGTTTACATGAGCGTGTTGCATTAGAACGGTGATTAAAAAATAGCTAATAGGTACGTAGGTTGATTCCTTATTCGTTAGCAGCAAGTTGGCAGGTATATAAATAATATGTTGGGTCATTTATCATCCATTCTTGATGCCTTTAAACCCGATAGTAAGAGGTCGATAGATACGGAATAATAGTGGTTATTGAAAGGTCAAATGTGATATTTGAGGAAATGTGAGGAAACTGCTGGCTACTGTCAATATAGTAATATAGTGTCTTTCAATGCTAAATATATAACTGGAAGTTCTAAGAACAAAGAAGAGTATTTCTAATTTTCTCTTATTTAAATATCATAACAAAAATTTTCCCTGAAATCATGAGTTTTAAAAGTAGGTACTTAAATACCTACCTACTTAATTGTAAACCAAACCTACAGTTACATTTTTTTAAAATTTCAAATGAGGAATTATACAATTTGTTCAAAGAAATGTCACGACATAATTCTTTTTTCAAACTTTCTTCAGACACGGAGAGAAATTACTAATATTGAACATTGTTCATTTATTAATAATCTCTTCAAATTATTTGTAATTCGGATGGGATTGAGGCCCTTAACGAATGAATTGATAGGTTTCCTAATAAACTTTTTATGTATGAATGAAATTAAAATATGAATGTATTACAACGATGTCGGAACACGTGTTCATAAAGATCCTAATATTTCCGCATTTCGTCATTAAGGCAATTGCAGGTGCATGAACATAATGTTCCGATGTATGAGGATGTTTCTAAAAGTTTCTCCGGAAACGACCTGCAATCCCGTTTGAACCGGATTAAGATTTGAAGAGTTTCTGAATAAATTAGCAAATACTCATTTTTCTCCGTGTTGGCCTTTGAAAAGTCAAATGTGCTTTGATATTTTAGGAAAAGTGGAGAAAGCTGCTGGCTACTGTCAATATATTAATACAGTATATTCCAATGCTACAGCTATATCTAGTAGTTCTGTGGACAGTACCTAGACCACGCGATCAAAAAGGGGTTTTTAATTTTTTAAATATCAAAACCAATTTTTCCTCTGAAATCATAAGATTTGTAAGTAGGTACTTAAATACCTACCCACTTAATTATAAACTTTTTTTATTTTAAATGAGGAAATATACAATTTGTCAAAAGAAAAGTCACTATCTCAATGGCACTTATTTTTTCAAATCACTTGGGGTGACCTATGGCAGATATATTGGTTATCCAATAAATGGTTCTCGGGGCGGCGGTACACAAAAACGCTTCCCAAATTGATTTTGCTATATGCATATTATTATACTAAACAGCTAAACCACTAAACAATATTTCGTTGTCCACAATACGAGGAGTGGTCAATAAATTCTCGGAATCGGGCAGAAGGAAGTGGTTTGGATGACCCACCACGAACATATCGTCTTATCACTCTTTCACAGAGCTGCAATTTTCAGCAATACAATCATTCAATTTTTCAAAAACACCCATAACCGTCATACAAGAAATGACTGTCGTCAAGTGATCATACTTTTCTTTATAAAGCAATCTACAGGCAGCATAATGTTATTCAAACATGATCAAGAGTCCAAAAGACGACGATCATCAACTCCGGAAAACAATAAAAATAGTGGTAATTTTAAATGAAAGCACAACAATGATTTATTTCTAATTAGTGGATTTTAAAAATCATTATAAAAATAACCAAGGTTACGGAAGTGCTGGTTCAAATTGAGGATGATCGCCGGGTGGGAGGAATTTACGCCGATTGATTAACGATTTCATCCAATGTTCTTTAAAAATAAATTTCTCAATGACAATCCGCGGCGTGGAGTATAATCTAAGAAGGATCAACATAACGGCGATTTATCGACTGACCATGAAAGCAAGAGTTACGGGAGCCCGAGCAACAAGGGATCATTTCTCAACGGCTGCGTTACTGAAGAGAAAGGCCATTCGCTGAATCTATTTACTCCAATGCTCTGTACCTACGGTTGCCAAAAGCCATTAAATAGGTACTTTTATAGTGCCGACAGTAATAGTCGACCAAATAATATATGTACATAAATTATTATATCGATGTGCGTCTGGCAGGACCAAAGATATTAGAAGAACGAGATGTGCTATGCGCAGTTCGTACTGAGTGGAATTGTTTTGCCGAGTGTCGCCGGTTTTGTTCACCAATACTACTGCACACCTTCGCTTACGCTAAGGCATCGCTAAGGTATCCGCACTAATACATAGAACAGATTTCTGTGCGTACACGTCCCGATACCGTTCAAAGTACCCTAATTAGGTAGTACTCCGGCTACGGTCCGGCGGCCAACATAGCATATCTCGTTCTTCTAATATCTTTGGGCAGGACAGTCGCCTGCCGGTGTGCATCAGCTCGATGCTAGGTGCAAGAGTCGGGTAAGGCCGGGACACTGAATCAAATCGGTCTCCTAACTTGTATGAGATCCTACAAAATAATAGTTTTTATTTATTACTAGCTGTACCGACAGTTGGCGCTGTTTTAAAAAAATCATGTTTGTCCAACAGATGGCGCTGTTTTTAAAAAGAAAGTATGTTTTTACTTGTTACAAGTGACATCTATATAATATAGGTAGGTATATAAAAACACACGCGTATTCGAATTGTGTCCAAATTTCAAAGCAATCGGTGAAAAACTTTCGGTACCAAAGTACATTGAATTGGCAACGTCCTGAGTTTTCTGATAACCGGTGCTGGGTGCTTGCTGTTCGCTAGTCGCTGGGTGGAGAGTTCGACTACTAGCATTAACCAGCCTACCAGCCTGCTGTGTGCGGTGGTCTTCTAGCAACAGTGTTGCCATCTCATTCAGAGCAGTGGTTATAAATTGAAAATTCGCGAAGCGATGCCACTCGAATCGTTAACCTCGATGTAGTATCTAAAAATCACCAATGATAATAAATATATCGATGATTTTCAAGCAAATAATGAAATACCTACAATCGTTTACATTCGACTATTTCATAAAAACGAACAAATATCGAAAAAAAATGTAATTTTTGTAAAATTTTCTTTTACATGTCACGTCTCATCGCATATGTTTTTTTATTATTTTGATTACCTACAGCTTTTTTCTCCGAATTAGTAAATATTTTCCTAAACATATTATTTCTGGCTAGCATAGAGTGCCACCTAGCCAAGGCAGATGGAGTGCCTGCTTCTCATAGTGCTAGTGTCCTAGTCCAACTGAAGAACGTTGCTGCTTTGAAGCAAGACAACACCTACGTAACTGGGCAGTCCGAAATAGTTATCGCCGCGTGTGCAGGGAGGCGGGTGGGGGGGAGAGGGGGCGATGAACGCAGTCGGCCTCTTCCGGCACTCCCTGGGACGTGTATTCTCAACATTCGATGGATGTAAAATCTACAACCACCCACTAAACAGTCCAGCTAGAGACACTTCTTTGGCAGATCTTAAATCATTCTTTCGAAAAGTTTCAAAGAGAAGCCGCATGATATGACCCTTTTTAAGGTGCAAATGAATTATCACTTTCCACTAGTTGTCAGGAGCTGAACCACGTTTTATTTCTTAGGAACCACAATGTAGAAGCACACATATTCTGGTCACATGCAGAATGTTCTGTAGTCACAGAAATTCAGGAAAAAACATGAAGACAGGGTATCGATTGAATTCTATTTCGAGTCAAGTCCGTCTGTCTGTTAGTATATTGTCCAAATCAATATACCTAGGTAGATTCAAAACGTTGGAATAGGAAAATACGAATATTTTAAATGGATCTGTTTGAATTTCGCATTGGCTTTTGTGAATAAGTTTGCACATCTTTGAAGTGGAAATTAACGCACATATTGTTATTACCGGTACACAAATGATTTTTAATGAAAAACTAAATTATTAGCAGATATTCATTTTTAAATAGATTTTTCAAAATAAAAACATTACTTACATTAATCGATTTCATTCTAAATAGAGTACACGTTCACACAATGTTATTTTTAGTACATTTTTAATACCGCACGCAATGCTCTCCACTGTAAGCGGGAGGTTGTACCTTCAATTACATTTTCCACCCTACTCCCAGCACCTCCCAAATTGACTAAACAGCAGCGTAGTAAAATGAAAATTTAATTTTAATTTATCTAAAAATATTATTAATTACTTAAAAATACAATAAAGTTCTGAATATTCCTCTTTCAACCACAATCTAACACTTCCATATAAGAGTAGTATTCAACTCTCAATACACGTACAAACACAATGTAAAATTTAATACTATTTTATATGTACTTACCTTATTTCTTCATTAAAAACATTTATTGGAAATGTACATTTCTTTTGTTTAAATGTTTGTTAGGTGTCATCATCTTTCATGTTTACTAACATTCGAAAGGTAAAATCTTATTTTGAAAGGCAATGATGCTGAGCCATTTTTTTATAAATGCTTTCAGCTTCACAAATCCTATAATTATAATTTCACGGGTCTGCGCTAATTTTATCTATCTATATAAATAAAAAATTTAATGTTAGTTTCTTCAAAACGATACATTCGAATATGCGTGCGTTTTTATATACCTATATTATATGGATATATCAATTGTAATAATTAAAAAAACATTACCTGTCATAGGTAAAATCGTGTTTTTTTAAACAGCGCCATCTGTTTGACGCAGAAGTAAAGGCTCTATTGTTTCCCTGCACAGAAAGACTGAGCGTGGCGCGGTACAGCTATTATGTATAAATAAAAAATGTTAATGTTCGTTTGTTCAAAATCTTAAATCTCCGAAAGTTCTTCACCGATTGCTTTGAAACTTTGACACAACGTTACATTCGAATACGCGTGTGTTTTTTATACTTATATTATATATATGTCACCTGTAACAGATAAAATCTGTTGAACGTAAAAGCAACACGCGCATTGTTTCTCCATCTGCACAGACAGACTGAGCCACAGCAACGCGTGAGGGGGTACAGCTAGTATACAATAAAAATAGAACAATGGAAAACGTTTCGAATAAATGTTAATACATTTATAATATTCAAATTCTAGCAACGTATAGGTACACTTATTGTATTATCGTTCCCGCCAAAAAAACAATAAGAACTAATTAGATGTACCTAAGAAGAAAAAATGAAGCGAATGCATAATATATGAACCAATACACACAATATAATACTACATTTTATTGATTTACATGATTCTTTTTTCCATCCAGTTTTTTTATTGCTATTCCCACGGCTATGTTGAAGGTGTTGCCATTTTTTGATGATTTAGTACCGTCCCAAAATATTATTTCTTTTCTAATGGCAACTACTCTGTATGAAATTTAAGTATGAGAATAATGTTCGTGTAAAGCGGAGATTTGTCATATCGTGATCAGTATGAAAAAAATATTGTGTAAACCCTCAAAATTATAGCAGTGATTTATTTTTGGGGTATTATGCCGTGTTGCTCTACCCCCTTCGTTAGCCCCCCTTTTCAGACAGGTTTCTGACGTTGGCTAAAGAAGAAGGCAGTGCAACACAGCATAATACATAATACCCCAAATACTTTTGGCCGTGGAAATCTCAAATCATATATATATCCCTCATAATTATTGTCTATTTCCTTTGAAATGTGAAAGATCTGATAAAATCTTTGGACGGACAGGGTTCTAGGCTCTATTATAAGTAAAAGGATTATAAGTTAATAAAGGTTAGCTTCCTTCAGCTGTAAATATTGGCTTTAGTATTATATTTGGTCCCTTATCTCCTGCGTATACATTTGGGAGAGGAAACGCGAGCCAAGCCTCGAATTGGCTGTATATTCGTACCTTTCCCATAATTCCCGGCTCGGCACGATTTTCGGTACGCAAATGTATTCACGCCATAAGATGTAGCTAATATGTATGCTGGGAAAAGTTGCTTCTCGTTAAATTATTTATAACTCTAACTAATAAATAATGAGCCGGCACATTATATCAAGAAATGTGCGCACATCAAAATCATCAAACTGAATGCCGTCACATTTTGGCACGATATTACAGAAATTCACATAATAATAATATGTTTGGTATAAAACTACATCTAAATATCGAATCTGATTTTTTGGCGAATCATCAAAAATGATAAAACCTTCCCAATAAGAGAACTGATCTTTGAAGTCAAGAAATGCTCATTATCGTGCAGATTCCTGTTTCCCGCTTGTATCCCTATGTTCCGGACACCGTGTGTAATAATAATTAGGTACCTACTCTATCGCTTGTCTGGATTGTAAAATATTATTTTTGAACAATTTGATAATTTTCACATATCAGTTCAAATTTTGAAAATGTCACCCAAAAAATTACTTATAAAACACGGTGTGCAGAAACTCGTACTGCAAGCGGGAAACTGATGAATCTACCATCACATTGGATTTCTATTTTGTAGTACAGTTTTTTTTTATGTGTCCAAAGTGTAATTTTTTAGGAAGTTTTTAAAAAACATCGGACGCTAGAGGGTTAATATCAGATATTTAATGTCTTTTAAAATGCGTTGACCCGACTCCAAAAGTTTTTTTAACCAATTAGTTGCAGGAAAAAAATTAAAAAGATTTAAACAAAAAACAGAACAAAACTAATTCTCCGAACGAAAACAGTTTTTCGGGTAGGTACTCTATTTGATGTAGATCCGTGTATAATTTGGCAACAAATGAATTTTCTTCATCCGTAAATCCTTTTTAAAGTATCTGAACGTTCATTTCTTAATCTTATTCATTAAACTCAGCCTTGGGTTGTTTTCGAATCTCTTGGTTAGTAATTCGGTCATACATTGTTTTGCATATATTGTTCTCAGAAATCTCATTTACGCTGTCATCAGTCAGCTTTCGTCCTACTTCTCCCTCAATGACATACATCAGGGTTGGTATCGAAACTCCCGCTATGGACTGCCAGTCTACATTCATTTGACCCTTAATAAACTACATATTATAATAATATAATATCATAATCTATCTATTCCGTGGCTTTGTTGTTTATAAAAATCAACAGTTTTATTCCGAGATTGATGAAATTACGCCCACTTAACCATCTAATAAGAGGAAAGTCAATGAAGGTCAAAATCACCCTTATCCCCCTTCCAAAATAAGAGGAAAATTATAGTCTACATCTGATTTGGAAAAAAACTTTGCCTAAAGCACGGACAACGCCGGGACTTCAGCTAGTACCGATATAATATTAATGAAACGCTGTTTTTAATAATCCTGCGATAATTAAATACCTACCACCTGAAAATCCAGGTTTACATTTTTGCTAACGAACGCCGGACGGTGAGCTATTTCTCGTATAATTATTTGAATTCTAGGTAAATAGAAATGTGCGCGATAGCACGCTTCAATAATATAAATGCCTCTTCACACAATTCTAAACCGGGCGTCCTCGCTAGACCACTTGCTTGAAAGAATTTCACAGCAATAAATAAAAGATACTACGCTACTACGCAGTTTTGCGGTTCTGCGCCGTTGTCGACTTGCCGAATGTTTCTTACTAACAACATACCTCCGTAGCACGTAGGGAGGAAGAAAGATAAAGATACAAATAGTAGCGGATACCCACCGCAAGCATTTTTTATAATGTGAATACCGTACGGAGAAAATTTACTGAGATAAAATATTGCAAATTTAATCCCTTCAAATTATTCGTAATCCGGTTAAAAACGGGATTGTAGGCCTTTAACGAATGAATTAACAGGTTTCCAAATAAACTTTCTGTAAAAGTTATTGATGTCGATCTTCATAAAAATTCTTAAATTTTCGCATTACGTCCAATTTTTCATCGTAATTGTATATTATCAGAAAAAAATGCAATTGCATGAACACGTGTTCATATATATTATGAATGTACTAAAAGTTTATTAGGAAACGATGTGCAATCCCGTTTTTAACAGGATTTTAAGAAATTAGCAATAGTTCCTTTTTCTCCGTGCGCACAAGAGTTCCAACTGTCCTGAGCCGGTAGGAATATGACATCCCCAAATTGGGGTATATTGTGAGATTGAATGCTGAAGAGGGGAAGGGAAGGAGATGGGGAAAGTTAGGTTGAGAAATACATGACTATTCAAGTCTGGTCACCAAATACACCTCAAACTCTTTCAAGCAACGTTTCGATTCTCAATGGTATAGGAATATGTCGTCCTCAAATGGATATGTTGTGAGGCTGAAGGAAGTGGAAAAGGATAAGTGGATGGTTGAGAAGCACCTGGCTATTCAGATCTGGTGATCGAACACGGCTAAAACCATTGTACAAATATTTCACTCTTTTTTTAAATATTTTCATCTAGCTCAAGTCCTTGGCGTTGTCAGGGCTTTACACAGAGTTTCTCGAAATCTAATGTAAACAGTAACCTTCTTCCTTCAATTCAAGTGTGCAAAATGTCATCAGTCTTGGAATAAAACTAGATTTGCATAAAAATCAAATTCACGCCGCCGCAGATACTATTTAACCCTTGATTTACCCGGTAAGTCCCTGGGACTCCATTGAAAACTTTCAGTGCTCATAAAACCATTCGAGGGAGAGCGGACGTCGATGTGCGTGAGTGCGTGCGTGACCAATCACGTTAGTCCGTGGGACTCCACCGGGGTATTAATGTTACAGTTTTAGCCTATTTACGGTATTTTTTACAATGTATTTTTTAATTTTTTTCCCCGGAATGAGAGAAAGTATTGTCACCTGTGTCCACCGCGTCTAAAAAGGAAAACTGTATATATTTGCCATAGTTGTACTAGCCTGTGTGCCTTGACTGTACAAAAAAATAAGCTATGACTGTGTCACCAACCGTGACTGGAAGGTCTTGCACGTTTTTTTTTGTTTGAACCATGTTTTTTTTTTACTTTTTATAAGAATTGATTATTTATTATTTTTTTGGTAAACTAATGTTTAAGACAAGATTCTTTATGCATAGCACAAAGGGTAACAATTATTTTACAAGCAATAATTATTCGCCTGAAACACTCATCCACATTGAAAAATCTCCTGATAAAAGATACATGACGCCAACGGGACTTGAACCCGTGTCCTTTCGATTGCCGGTCGACAGCTCTGACCACTGAGCTATGGCGGCTTGCCATAGCTTACCTAAGCCGCCATAGCTCAGTGGTCAGAGCTGTCGACCGGCAATCGAAAGGACACGGGTTCAAGTCCCGTTGGCGTCATGTATCTTTTATCAGGAGATTTTTCAATGTGGATGAGTGTTTCAGGCTAATAATTATTGCTTATAAAATAATTGTTACATTTTATTTCAAGCCCATTTTGTTCGTCATAATAATATGTCGAAATTAAAATATTTTATTATGATCTCTTAACATGAAATTATAAATATTATTGAGGTTATAAGTCTGATTAATGTTTACAATATGAGGAACGTTTTAATTTAAAAAACGGTGAGGCTGGTCAAAGAACCGGGAAACTGAGAAAAATAGGGAAGTTGCCAATTTTCTGGTGTTTTCCCTAGAAATCCACACATGTCTTAAAGAGTGTAATATTATAATGTGAAGACATCGGCATAGATTTTTCCGGTAAAGTAGTACATAATTAACAATGAGTTGGCATTTTTTTATACTTTGGCAGCTCATTTGTATTTCTCGTAAATTGGATATTCATAATATTAATACTAGGAACTCCACTATTTTAGTTGGCTCGGATTACTTTTCCTTGCTAATGTAATTAGGCTTCAAAGAATTGTTCGCTAAAATAATGCATATGTTGAGGTTCAAGTTGCATTATTTAGCTGATTAAGTGAAAAGAAGATGTTGCACCATTCTTTTTTTATCAATTCGAAATAAGTATTTATAATCCAAAGTAATAAGGCGTGGAGAATTTCAACGAGGATCTGGAAGGAGTGTGATAGGATAGTCACTATTTTCACCAACATCATTTTGAATACAATAAATTGGTACCTCGTTAAAGAAAATTGCAACGTACAGGTCGGCAAAATAACCTCTCAAAAATATACTATAAATATACCACACTGGAGCGACGTAAACCGGGATCAAGAAAATTAAGAAAATAAATTACAGAAGCTAGAAGCGAGATAGCAACATTCAATCAATTCCTTTATTGCTGCCCATCCTAAGATCCAGTATTGGCTTGTTAGCTTGCCATGAATTAAACTACATGATACTCCGCAAGAAGAGCCAACAAGAGACAAGAAGAGGCAACAAGAAGGAAAACATAAAGAAAAAAGAAAAAACAATGCTCAATCCAATCCTTTATTCCAACGCATCCTAAATTCCAATATTGGCTTTTTAGGTGGCCCTGTTTACCGGTCGGTTAAACTCCAACCTTCCTCCCATCATCGGATCACGTGTTTTAAGTCCTAACAGTCTCACCGGGACAGGAGTGCGCCTGGCTGGGGTGGTACAATCGTATCGTTCCATTATCAGACAGTACATATTCATAAATTAGTTGTAATTCCTGATAGGAAATGATTCTACATCATTAATTATTCAAAGAAAATTTAATATTCGAACTTCTTATTTTTAACACTTAAGAAGCGCACACCTAAGCATTTAAAAAATGTTTATAAAAAATAATTTGTCATTTTTCCCGTCCAGTAAACCTGTCGGAGCGTCAAAACATTAATTTTTCTTTTAAAATCGGTGCCGCCATAAATCAACTATCTAGGTGCCGCCATAGTAATGAAAACAATCTGTTCAATTTATTAGCCATCTATGGCCTCGTATATCAGTATTTTTTGTAATGGTACCACTTACCAGGGCTCCAACTTGACAGTAGTAAATATCTACATATATCTAAACGGGGCCTATGTTGTATTGACATGTGTGGACTACTTTACTATTTTTTTCCAAGGATTCAGTTTCATAGACAATTTTTGCTAAATTTTCGTTCTTTAAAAAATCTATGGTAATCAAGACAGGTTATTTTTCTATGGCTTTTATATGTTGAAATGTCAAGCATGATTGAAATTTTAGCCGACTTCTAACTAAAACTTCTCATTTTCCTGAATTTGAATATGTATTCAGAGATTACAACTAATATATCACACCGTCATAATTTTTCTTCCTGTCTGCATCATCCATTTTTGATAATTTGGTAACTAAAGATAAAAGTCTAAATAAATCTCTGTCCAGTAGTTTCCCAAACCGAAATGTTTATATTTATTGAGATGATAGCGGAGTAGCTCTTATTTGATGATATTAAATGTGCTTAGATTAGATTATTGAGTAGGAGCGGAAATTATTTTTCGCCCGACTAAAGATATTGTTTATATCATCATATCCAAAAGTGTTTTGATTTAGAACAATGAATGGAGAAAAGAGGGGTCGTGGGCGAGGAAGAGCCCGCGGGAGAGGTAGGGGAAGGGGGCGCGGAAGAGGGAGAGGGAAGAAAGCTCAAAAAGTAGTCTCTTCCGAAGATGAGTGCTCCGTTGACGAGAATTCCAACGCAGAACCTGAAGAATCTAGCGGGCCTGATGCAAAAGAAGAAAATGAAGAAAACGAACCTCCAAAAAGTAAGCCTCTAATAATCTTATCACTTCTTTTTGTCCTAGCATAAGTTTTCCAGCCAATATTTACCTAACCACCGCACTTTTTATAGGCACAGAATATAGAAATTACGTTTCATTTCAACTTAATTACTACAAAAAACAACTATTTACGTCGGGAGAGATGGTCAAAGACGCATTAAAATTCCATTTTTATTCAATCGAAGTTCAAAATTTCCCTTATAAAACGATTCCTTTGCTGCCACTTTGGATTTTTTTAGTATGGATGTTACGTTTCATTCTAAATATGCTTAAATTACTTTAATAAACCTAAACTAATAACCTATTTTATGCACGTAAATAGTTGTTTCTTGTAGTAATTGTTAAAATGTAGTGTAATTTCCATAACCTGTGCCTAAAAGTGTGGCGGTTAGGTAAATAATTGCCGTTTTTTCTATATTCAAAAAGACTTAACCCCTGTAAGGAAATATTAGATTCGTATTTTAGTTAGTGCTTAAAGTTATTGTGTTTCCATTCCAGTTGAGGTGGTGACAGACATCTCTCAGCTGGAGGCGCCGGTGTTTACGACGCTGCAGCGCGGACCACCGGAGCCCGTGCTGCGCCTCGCCTGGAGCCACCGTGCCACTCTCATCGGCGAGAAGGTGCTCAACCCCATGATCTATTGCTGCGACACCTGTCTCAAGCCCATACTCATCTACGGCAGAATGGTAACTTACCCACCAACTCTGTTTTGTTATTTGTATTTCACATAATGTGATTGTTTTTAATTTTACATGCTAAAGAAATCTGATTTATATGCCTTATAATAAATTTCCATATTTACATGGCATTTATATAGCGCAGTTTAGTGTCATTTCACTTCAAGTGCGCTTATATCAGTGAATCGACCTTGTTATAACAGTCAAGAATTATATGAAAATAAGGCTGAACTAAAATATCGTTTTGTAATTGCTCATTATATCTGTAAACTCGCTATAGCCGTGATCAGTTATAACTAAGTTCGTCTGTAATTAAAACTTTTTTGAACACTGAAACTTTTTGAATGTTCAAATTCGATTATCTTATAAACTTTTTGTCTGTTTCTTGCTAAAACCAATAGGTAGGCGTAAGCAAGACAAAATATTGTTTCTTAGTGACGTTAGACAAAGACATCACTGCCAGAACCGTATAGATATAAACAATCCTATGTTTGAGTCAACTCTAATTGCACGACCTGTACACCAAATACTGGTCCTATACTACATTTAATTAGAACCAAGTTTGTTTGTTTCCTTTTCAGATTCCATGTAAGCACGTTTTCTGCCTCCAGTGCGCCCGATCTGATAACACCCATTGCCCTCGCTGCAGGGACAAGGTTAGTTTTAGTTGTTCATCCATTGATCCGTTGCTAATTGTTACTATATGTTCCTATGTTGTTAGATAATGTTCCTATATTTTATCTAATGTTGTCATACATTCATTCCCTAGGTAACGAGGGTAGAGCAGACAGGGCTGGGCACGGTGTTCATGTGCACCCATGCTGGCACGAGGTATGGCAATGCCGGATGTAGAAGAACATATCTGTCTCAGGTAAGACATATTATTCAGATCGATAATTGACGACGTTGCACGAACGATGAATGACACACTTTGGTAAGGGCATTAATAAGTTATGAACAGAAATACAATCTATGGATCATGACTTAGGTGTTTTTGTTTTTAAAACATCAAATTGGCACCACTGTTTGGCAGATACAGCTGGTGAAAAACCTGCTTTACCGACTACCAACAATGAAAGTCACAAATAATTAATAGTAATAATATAATAATGAATGGCAGACTCGGGTGGTTTAAATCATTTAAATAGGAGTAGAAAACACAAGATAAATTGGAAGGATGTTAAAAGAAAAACACTTGCTAGGAAATCATATATGTATCCTGGGTTCGAGTCCTAGATGTGACTGTATCTTTTTCTGATTCTTCTGTTTCAGATTTTCGTTTAGGAATCGCTAATATTGTCTTCAATAATTAAATATTACAATTTGAGGTTTTACTCACTAAATTATTCCAAAAAATAAATATTAGACTTGCAGAAAAGTCAATAGATGTCGCACATTAAAATTAAAATAAGATATGTTTATCTAAAGACACTGTCTAGATTGCATTTAGTTCAGGTTGAATCTTGCGATCATACATAAAGATAGTTGCCGATAAAAATGTTCGGTGAGAAAAATGAAGACAATGTTGGTACATAGTTCTTATTCAAAGTATGATATAGTTAAATATGAATGAAGGAGATAGGGTCCCATTAGCTCAGTTGGTAGAGCCGTGCCCCGGCAAGGCAAGGGTCCTGGGTTCGAGTTCTAGATGTGACCGTATCTTTTTCTGATTTTTCTGTTTCAGATTTTCGTTTAGGAAACGCTAATATTGTCTTCAATAATTAAATCATATATGTACTAATTCGGAGTCATAATTCCAACAGCCACCAAAAATATGAGTAGAATAATGATGAATGCCACAAATACATAAGGAATTTTCTTAGACTAAAATTCTAAGTTTCGCCATTACAAAATAAAAACACTATAAGGCACAATTGTTCTCGTATAAAGTTTTTATTCACAATTACATTACACATTACTACATTACTTTATATTACATTACATTACTACATTAACAAAATTGTGCGACATCTTCAATTACTTTAACAATACCACTTTCCATACCGTGTAGACAATAATTTGGGAATCATAATAATAAAACAATTGTGGTTGGTAGATACCTATAAGTTGATTTTTAATACTTAATTAATCTATTGCTTCAAATGGGTTGTGTATGTACATAATCGAGAATAATTCCAGAGAGATTTGCAAGCCCACATCAACCACCGACACCTGCCCACCAGTGGGATAGTGAACCCTGCCCTGCAGCAGGAGTTCATCAATAAGATATCTCCCGGAAACGCCACGGCAGACATGGTGCACTGCATCAGCAGTGGGGAGGGGCCCGGGAAGCCCCCCATCCCCGGGGCCCCCTGTCAGGGGGTCAGTCCCATGCTGAGTCCCTTGCCTCAAGCCAAGCCACTCAGTGTGAGTACTCACTCTCTCAAACCAACCATAACTATATCATTGTGTAGTCTTTGTCTATTAATATAATCAGTGTCAAGTTGACTGCTGCAAGGAAGACGACACTAACTCCCAAATTGGAAATTTTCTCTTTCTTGCATTTCTAGGTGTCCAATTAGTGCAAATTTTGATAAAATTCTATAGCATTTAGACAATGTATGAAAAATGAATATTATTATTAATTAGAGCCTGTGACAAACCACGCTACAAGTGCGGTACATTTTCGTGGCTTGGCCTATTTCAGCGTATCGCTCGCCATACATTCGCATTGGTATGCTGAAATAGGCCAAGCCATGATGCGTATAGCATAATCTGTCAGCCCCATAATATCTAATATCACAACAAGTTGATCCTTTTTTCCCTCCAAATGAGAATCCAATCGATCTTGTGGAAGTTTATTCCATGGAGATTTACATTTGTGTTATAGGGAACTATAATGTCCAGGTAAAATATAGCAAGACTCAATCTAAACTAATCTAATCAATCGATAGTAAAAAATTTAAAAATCTGGACATTTCTTTTTTTTTTTTAATTTTTTTTTTATTTGTCTATTATTTGTGTTTTTTACAATAAATTTACAAGTCATACTGTTTTAATTTATACTACACTTCCATTAAAAGCATTTGCTTGTGGATGGAAGAGGAGTGTACATTTGCAAAAAAATAATATAACTAGGTTACAAAGTAAAAAAAAAAACAAAATTAAAATCCATACAAATTATTGTATTTGAAAGGAAGAAAAAAAAATATTTTGGAGGATAAATAGAGTATATGTAGTAGGATTATTTGTGGGATTTTCAAGTGAAACTAGGGGAATCAGTTTTTTTGAACGATTTCCCTAAAATATTTTTTTACATAATTCAATATTTGCTTTTTATCATCAATGCTTCTAATTTCTTCTGGTAATTTATTAAAAAAATGTTTTCCTTGGTGGGTATAATGGTGCTGGGCAAAAGAAGTGTGTAGTTTAGGGCATGCAAATATATATTTAAGTCGGGTTCGATTTTCAGCTATGAATGAGTATTTATCTTTTTCTTTTATAATTTGGATAATTGAATTTTTCATAAATAAGTGTTTAAATGTAGGAACTTTGAATTCTTCATATACGCGTTCAGTGGGGAAGTCTGGAGGTTTTTTTTACTATGACTTTTTGAACAATTTCTATGGGGGTCAGGCTAGTTTTGTAAGCTGCTCCCCAACTTATAATGGCATATTGCAGAACAGACTGTACTAATGCATAATATATTGAGTATAGATTTTTCATTGAAAAGAAATTTCTGATTCATAAGAATATATAAATTAATTTCCTAATTTTCTTTATTGTATGGCAGATGCGATCTTTCCATTTTAGGTTTTTATCAATGATTATTCCTAGATATGTAATTTTATCAGCTGTTTTCAGAAATGAGCATGTTTGTCGACAGAGGTTAGCGTCGTTTTGTGCAAGAGAATGATCATGTAGGATTATTTGAAGATTTGGAGGTATACTGTTGGTATCTATTTCAAAGGGGATGACATATGTTTTTTCACTATTTAACGACAGAAGGTTATCGTCAAACCATATTTTTAGATTATTTATATCTTCTGTGGCTTCTAAATTAATATTTTCCCATGTTTTTTCTTTAACTATAAGGACTGTATCATCTGCATAAGAGACAATTTTTCCATGTAATGGAAGAACAAATATGTCATTTACATATAAAATGAAAAGTATCGGTCCCAGAAATGTGCCTTGTGGGATACCAAAATTTGACATTTCTTGGTCGCTAGTCGTGTCATTAATTTTAACGTATTGTGGGCGATTTGTCAAATAACTTTCTATCCACTGGGCGGCTTTATCGTTGATGTTATTAGATTTTAGTTTTTTAATAAGCTTTACGTGAGAGATACTATCAAAAGCCTTTCTTAGGTCCATAAAGATTCCTGCGCATTTATTGCCTTCATCAAGTGCTGAGTATATAAGTGATATAACATTTGCTATTGCATCTTGTGTGCTTTTTGTTTTTATGAAGCCGTATTTATTGCGGTGTAATATTTTATTTTCCTCCAGAAAGTCTACAAATTGTTTTTTCACAATCTTTTCAAAAAATTTTGCTATATTCGATATTAGAGATATCGGTCTATAATTTGAGACATTTTGTGGGTCACCAGTTTTAAAGATAGGCGATATTAGAGATTTTTTATAATTTGTGGGAAATATGCCTTTGGTCAGACTGAGATTAATAAGGTGATTAAGAGATGTAAGTAAGTACATTTTCATAGTTTTGAGTATTTTTACAGGGATATGGTCAAAACCTGGAGAAGAGTCGCCTTTCATGTTTTCTAGTATATGTTGTATTTCGGATTCAGTAGTTTTTTTAAAAACGGATAGTGTATTTCGGTTTTGTTTATTACTCGTTGCGGGTTTAGGCATGTGTAGAGGCTTAGAGATTTTTTCAGCGAGGTTATTTCCTACTTTAGAGAAATAATAATCAAAAATGTTTGCTGTTTGTTTAGGGTCTCTGGATACATCTATAATATTATTTTCGTGTTTAATATATACTATTATTTTTTTCTTGTTTTCGATTGCATAATTTACCGTTTTCCAAATAGCTTTCAGATTGTTTTTTGAAGTAGAAATAATTTTTTTGAAGTAGTCGTCCTTACTTTTTTTAATTAAATTTATTAAGGCGATGCACTACGTCGTGTAATATTTTGAATCGAGCCGCCATCAATAACACTCCTTACGTAGATGGCGAAAAGGCGTAAATTCTCGCTTAACACCATCCAGCTGTTTTGATTTAGGCAAGAAAAAAACATGGCCAAAAAGTGCCTTTTATTTTATTTTGTGGATATTCAGGCATAAATATTTAAATGTTTTCCGATCATTTTATAAATAACTTAATTTTCTACATTATACAATAAAACCATAACCGAAAATGGGTTCGTAAGTAGGAAATTTTGAACTTTAAACAGTTTTCATAGGCCTTATAAATTATTTTTTTCTGGGCTTATAAAAAGACTTATGTAAAAAATACTCGATTATTTCAAAGGCCAAGATGTATTATACTCGCAGTATTTATTTAAAGCATCTGAAACATTCCTAGTCGACCAAATTTTCAAACCAAAAACACATGATTTTGCATTACTACGTAGTGCATCGCCTTAATTTATTTCTATATTTTCTGAGAAAAGTCTTCGCCTTTTCATCAAGTGGATATTTAATTGTAGTTTTATATAATTTTTCTTTTTCTCTAAATGATTTTATAAGACCCCAGGTGATCCAACAAAGGTCTCAACCTCTGTCGTAGAATTTTCAATATGATCCCTAAGTTTTTTATCAAACATATTTGAACATTTTTCGACATCGTTGGAATGTAATATTGTATACCAAGTTTCTGCTTTTAATTTTTCTTCTAATATCGAAAAATTTGTAATTTTTTTTTTGGTAATTGGCACATTTCTTTCCGTTTTCATTTCATAATTATATAAACATAAGCATGTATGGTGGTGGTAATATTTGTTTGCCAAACCATTGTTTTAATTTTATAAAGGTTTTGTAATTTTCGATCAACCCAAATATGATCTAAACAGGAAGATTTTTGCCCGTAAATTTCTCTAGTATTATTGTTTATACATGATTTAAAATCTAATTCAGTCATACAGTTTATAAACTCATTTTTAAAAGCACTTTCTGAATTTTCATTAATATTAATATTAAAATCGCCAGCAACGAAACAGATTTTATTTTGTAGTGTTAATAAAATATTTTTCATTTGGTTTATGAATAATGAAATATTTGATTTGTGTGTTCTGTAAATGGCAATTATATAATAAATATATTTATCAAGTTTTATTTCAATTTGAATGCAGTTAGTAAGAAGTATCGGGTATTCTAAGGACGGGTTGTTTCGGAAAATTTGAACAATTCATCAAATTTCAACGTTCATTTACGGGTTCTGTGAAAGACCTATTCAAATTCTGTTATTATATCATTATAGGCTAGTTGCTTGACAGAACTGAAATAAAAACAGAACTTAAAAATATCTTTCACAGAACTTGAAAATTAACTTTGAAATTTGAAGAATTGTTCAAGTTCTCCGAAACAACCCGTCCTAAAATAGACAATACTGAATTTAGTGTGAATGAACACTGCAATTTCACTATTCTTATTAATGTTTATTGTTGTCGGGATGTAATTATAGTTTGATAGGTGATAGGCGGGTGATTCATCATTAGTGAATGTCTCTGTTAACACTATGCAGTCCGGCTGAATTTTCAAATTATTGATTTTAATAATGAACTCATCGAAATTGCGGGATATACTTTGAATATTTTGGTGAATTATTAATAAACCGTTAAAATTGGAGGGGAAAAAATCATTACATGTATTATTATTATTATTGTATTATTCCCGAATTTCGTAAATATTTTCCAATTGTTTTGATATGAAATCATCCATTTTAAATTAGTATGGTGGATGGTTTATTTATGGGTAACATGAGTTTATTCCGAATCGTAATCGATTTTTTGTTTAGCAATGTTTAACGTGTAATTTCTAAACTTACATTTTTCACTATTTGGTAGGTGATCGGTTGGGTAATTTAGATTTTTCTTTAGATTGGAGTCCCAACAGTTGGCACATTTGGGGGGGCGGTCCAGAGTTTACATTCCCGGTGTTGGTGGTCTTCGGCGCAGTGCATACATCTTGGATTCTTTGTTTTATTCAGGCATGTATGTGCAGGTTATCCAAATCTTAAACAATGGTAGCATTGTGTTAAAAGGTTGCAGTCTTCGACGTATATTCTGAAAAATCCTAAATTTACACTTTTTTCTTTATGAGAAAGTTTCTCATAATTCCGTTGGTTTCCACAATTATGTTATGACACTGTTTTTTTTTGTTCTCAGTCATGGCCTTCACCTGAAATATTTCTAGATTTTGTTGTGCCATTATTTTAATGTCTTCGTTTTGGGAAATTAGGTCATCTAGGAATTCTTCTTTGGTATATTTCGTTTCAATACCTTTAAAAATTACACATGGTTTTTTCTTTGGTATTTCTTCAGCCTTTATGTCGTTTTTAGAAATTTTGTTGATTTCATTCTTCAGTTTGGTTGCATCTTTTTTTTTAGGGCAAGTTATAATCAATCGATTGTTGGTTATTTTTTTCATACTGCTTAATCCAATACCCAGAGCAGATATTTTAATGTATAGTATAGTTTCCTTGAGTTGATCTTGATTTTGGTTAGTACATACTTAGAGGTGTTATTATAATAGGGAAGTTTTTTTTCAACATTCTCAGTTTCTTGGTACATAATTGGATTAGCCGACGCATATGTCCCTCTTTCATTTTTTATTTTCAGCATTTCTTTCATCATTTTATTTTGTTCCTTTAGTTTTGTAAGATCTATCGCCATATGCGAAATGTTTTCCATGATAGAGTTTATTTTCTTGGTGATTTCTATTTTAGTTTCTTTCGTGATTCTTGTTGAGCTGTCCTCGAATAACGAGGTCATTTCGGTTATTTCCTTCTTGGCTTTATTTATATACTCGTGTGGATCGACTTCTTCTTCCATTTTTCTTCCACTGTTACTTACTAACAAAAATTATAATAAAGATTATAAATAAAAATTACTGTTATATATACTTCAGATCTGAACATGTTAATGCAGCTAGTGTACAGGCACTCACGTCTGTCGTCTGCCAGGTAGCAGGTGACACTTGTTCGCGCAATATATAGGGGATTGTTAGGTATGCATCCACAGGCTTAATGGACAAGTGTAATGTCAATACAAAATCCTGCAAATGTCCTACCTACCCTTTTACCCATCCCAAAATGTCACCATGATAAAAATATTGTTGCGACATGTAAAATCTGACAAGTGGTGTCAGTTGCTTATCAGAGTTCGGAGTGATAATTAATATCAGACAGGGCGATTAAACGTATATTTTGTGAAGTTAAATCAACAAATACTCCTGGAGACGTGTGATAGTCATCAACGGGTGAGTCCATCTTTCCTGCTTTCCAATCTGGGCTTATCTTGTGCTCCAGAAGCCCAGATTTATACCTTTGATTATTGCACTGTCCATCGGGTTTGTCGGATGCATAAATCGTCCCATAACCTATCATTCGGAGTAGTTTGGGACTGGTCCTTTGGGCGTGTGGCATATCACACCACCTCTAAAATATATAGTGGAGTCGCAGCTTCGCGACACCATTTTTGGTTCTTTCGAGCCGGATTACCAACGGGGTATTTAAAATTAACATATTTAAAGTTATAAATAAATATTATTTCCTCTTTATACTTTGTTAATTTGTATGTACTAGGTTGCATTTGTAATTATTGTTGTGTTTAAATTCCTACATACAATTAATCATGGCGACTAGCGATAGTACTCAGGATATTAAAATCAAGTTAGTAGAATCGAAGATTAATTTGATGCATAATCGTGTTAATGAATTATACGAGAAAGCGAAAAGTATTGCGGACAGGGAGACGAGAAGTTCGGAGGATTTTCTTAAACAAACGGTTAATATAGCTACATATTATGCACAATTTAACACATTTTGTGATGAATTTCATACACTTCAGTTGAAAAAGGATTCAAATTACAATATGAATTTCGATTTATGGAGTAAATTCGAAAATAAGTACTGTTTTGTAGTTTCTATACGCGAAAGCATTATAGCAAAGCAAGATTCATCACGTGATCGACAGAAGTTAAATAATTTACCATTAATTAAGCTCCCACCGATCGAGATGCCATCGTTCGATGGTAATCAAGAGAATTGGTCGATATTTTATGAAGCTTTTAAATTAAACATTCACTCAAATGAAAATTTGAATACGTCGCAGAAGATGCAATATCTGATAGGGAAACTCCAAGGAAAGGCGTTATCAGTTTTTGCGGGAATACTTCCGAACGAACAAAATTATTTTTTAATTTGGGAAGCTCTCGAAAAGAAATATCAGGACAAACGCGTGCTAGGTACCTTTTATCTGAACAATATTTTGAATTTAAAATTATTGGCACCTAGTAACCCAAATGAGTTAAATAATTTTATTGAACGGTTTGCGTCTTCCATAGCTGCACTCAAGGAATTAGGTATTGATGACCTAACCGATTTTATAATATTACATATTGCACTGAAAAAATTAGATATACAGTTGGTGCAAAATTTCGAAATGTCTATACGGGAGAAAGCTATACCTACATATAGCGATTTAATAGAATACATTCGGTCGCATGTCAAAATCCTAGAACGAACTGGGCAAAATGATAATAAAGTTGTTAATAATAAAAACAAAGTTACGCATTCATTCGCTGTGGTCGAACCGAAGTCAAGTAATAATAATCGTAACAGGTGCCGGAAATGTAATCATTCTGATCATGTTGAATTGTTTAAATGTGAACAATTTAACGAATTAAGACCAAATGCTCGCTTTCAGTTTGTGAAATTAAATAATTTATGTGTAAACTGCTTAAGCGATAAACATAAAACTGTGAAATGTCCATCTAAATCGGATTGTAGAATTTGTAAAAAACGACATCACACCGCTCTGCATTTTGAGAGCACGGTGAATACTGAAAGTCAATCGAAAAACGAAGCCATTACATTAATAGCGCGTAGTCATAAACATCATAATAATTTTTCTGCGGGTAATATAGCTACGAATGTACTACTGTCAACCGCGCAGTTATTTGCTTATGACAATAAAAATAATCAAGTAAGCGTAAGGTGTTTAATTGATTGCGCATCGCAACAAAATTTAATCAGTTTAAACACTTGTAATGAATTAAATCTTAAAATATTTCCTTTAAATAATTCAGTAGTTAAAAGTGTTGGTTCAGTAGAGACACCAATATTGGGACACGTTGCGTTAAAAATTAAATCCCGCGTTTCAGAAGATACTTATAAAATTAGTCTATTAGTTGTCGATAAAATAACTGATAAGCTTCCTACACAACATGTTGACACAAAGTCATGTGAGCATTTAGTGGGTTTAAACTTAGCGGATGAATCCTGGAACGTTCCATCCGATGTTGATATCTTATTAGGTGCACAGTTATTTCCATATATTCTGCTGGGGAATAAGGTTTTATCTAAACATAATACGAATGCACCACCGGCTATACAGACAGTATTCGGGTATATTGTAATGGGTGAAATACCTACGTGTACGCCGGAGGTTTCGTGGACGTTCGGCCCCATAACCAATGTAGATTTATATAATGCGTTATCCAAGTTTTGGACGATGGAAGACATGCCTATTAAGTCGTTGATGAGTGCTGAAGATGCAGAATGTGAGAAAATGTACCTCGAGTCAGTCCAACGGGATGAATCGGGAAGGTATATTGTATCTTTACCGTTTAAGATAGATCCTAATAATTTAGGTGATTCGCGCCGTGTCGCGCAGCGTCGATATGAATATTTAGAACGGAAATTTAATAGTTCGCCAGAATTGCATTGCAGTTATAATGAAGTAGTTTCTGAATATCTGGAAAAGGGATATATGAGGGTTGAAGTTCCGTCTTCATCTAATATTGATGAGGGATATTTCATTCCTCATCACGCAGTAATTCGTAAAGATAAATCAACAACTAAAACTCGTGTTGTATTAGATGCAAGTACAAAGACCAGTTCAGGGTTGTCACTTAATGATACTTTGTATACAGGTCCAAATTTGCAATCTAATTTATTTACACTTTTAATTAAATTTCGCTTATTCGCTGTAGCATTAACCGCAGATGTTAAGCAAATGTATCTACGTATAATGGTAACGGAAAGCCATCGTAAATATCAAAAAATTCTTTATAGATTTCACGAAGATGAACAAATTGGAGTTTATCAATTTAATTCACTCGCGTTTGGTTTGAACTGTTCACCATTCCTAGCAATGCGAACTATACGGCAGCTAGCGAGCGATGAAAGAAATCGTTATCCGAAAGCGGCGGAAGTTGCAATTAATGATTTATATATGGACGATTTTGTATATTCTGTAAATACTATAAGTGAAGGCATCACTTTGGCTACAGATTTAATGGCGATGTTCAAGTGTGGAGGATTTGAATTAGTCAAATGGTCGAGTAATTCTCCTCATTTACTGGCCCAATTACCAGAGTCGCACCGCGCGACAATGGATTTTTCGGATAAATGTAGCATTTTAGGATTAAAATGGGATCCGATATCTGATTGTTTTCGATTTATGATATGTCCGACGGAGGAAAAAACTATATGTAAAAGATCAATTCTTTCCACAATAGCTCGTTTATTCGATGTATTAGGTTTGGTTGCTCCGGTAATTTTATATGCCAAATTACTTTTACAAGAGCTGTGGTTAGAGAAAGTAGGATGGGACGAGGAACTACCCCAAAGTATTGTTAATAGATATGTCAAATTCAAGGAAGAATTACCGATGCTTTCTAATTTAAATTTACCTCGATATTTGGGAGTAAAGGAGGACTGCACGATAAATATTATCGCCTTCGCAGATGCGAGTATGAAAGCATACGGTTGTGTAATATATCTTCATGTCACGGATAAGGGTGGCAACACTACAATGAATTTGATATGTTCTAAATCCAAGGTGGCCCCTCTGAAAACAGTGTCGCTCGCTCGATTGGAATTATGTGCTGCGCTTATTTTATCTAGACTCGTTAGATCTATTATAGATACTTATAGAAATCGCGTTTCGATAAACGATATATTTGCTTTTTCAGATTCAAAAATAGCACTTTCTTGGATTCACTCGTCCCCTCACCGGTGGCAAACTTTTGTAGCTAATCGAGTTAGTGAAATTCAGGAAAATTTACCCGCGAAACATTTTTATCACATAGATGGCGTTACCAATCCTAGTGATTGTTTATCACGAGGACTACTGCCTGCTCAGCTGGTCGATCATTCTCTTTGGTGGCACGGTCCGCCCTGGACTGCGTACCCAGTATCCGAGTGGCCTGTCGAAAGATTTTCCCCCTCACGAGAAGAGGAGAATGCTTTGGAATTGAAAAAATCGCATACATTTACAATAACGTCAATAGAGGAAAATTCTCCGATATATAATCTCGCTTTAAAAATTTCCTCATGGCCAAAACTGCTGAGAATTGTGGTATATATTTTACGATTTATGCGAAAGTTATCACGCTCAACAGTTATAAATTCCACGGAATTAAACATTGCTGAAATGAATGTATTAAAAGCTTTACAGAATAGGTATTTTAGTGCCGATATACAATTAATACAGAGGGATAAATTATGCTCACCTTCAATCCGAAAACTAAACCCGTTCCTAGATCATAATGGCTTGTTACGTATAGGTGGTAGATTAATAAACGCGAATATACCTTTTGAAAACAAACATCCAGTACTTCTGCCAAGACAGGATCATATTGTCGATATAATTATAGACTTTCACCATCGTGTGAATTGTCATACTGGTGCACATCTCCTTATGTCAATAATTAGACAGCGTTATTGGATCTTGTCGGGGAGAAATCTAATACGCAAAAGAGTACATGCTTGTAATTTCTGTTTTAAAACTGCACCTTCTAATATTGTACCGCTAATGGCAAATTTACCTACAGCTAGAGTTCAGGAAGCAAAGGCATTTACACATACGGGGGTAGATTTTGCCGGACCAATAAATATAACCCTTTCTAGGCGTCGTGGGGTAAAAAGTCAAAAGGCATATATATGTCTATTTATTTGTTTAACAACGAAGGCTATACATATGGAAGTGGTATCAGATCTAAGCACGGACAATTTTTTAAACGCATTTAAGCGTTTTCTATCCAGACGCGGACCGGTTTCGTGTATGTACAGTGACAATGCGACAAATTTCATAGGCGCAAAGAATTGTCTGGATGACTTATATAATTTTTTAGAGGCAAATTCAACAAAAGAAGTTCTTCGCAATGAATTTAACATTCGGAGAATTGAATGGAAGACGATTCCACTCCGCGCTCCTCACTTTGGAGGATTATGGGAGTCAAATATTAAATGCATTAAATCGCATCTGTATAGGGTTGTGGGTACTCAACTTTTATGTTATGAAGAGCTTCTCACAGTTCTGACACAAATAGAGGCTGTACTTAATTCACGGCCATTATGTTTATTAAGCAGTTCTCATTATCCAGAAGCTCTTACTCCGGCTCATTTTCTGATGTCTACCCCGATTCAGCATCTACCTGCTTATGATTTGACTAATGAACGCATTAGTCTACTGAAAAGGAAAGAGCTTTTGGACCACCTCGTTCAATCTTATTGGAAGAAGTGGCATATAGAGTATCTTCACTCTCTGCAGATGAGAAAAAAATGGAATAGTCCCGCGAATAACATTCTAGTAGGTACCATAGTATTGGTGCATCAAGAGGATGCGCCTCCACTTTATTGGCCGGTGGGCGTTGTTGAGGAGGTGTTCCCTGGTAAAGACGGAGTGGTTCGTGTCGCACGCGTAAGGACCCCTTCCGGGAACTTTAAACGACCAGTCGTAAAATTGTGTCCTTTGCCTACACAATAATTATTATTTCATTATTTTTTTTAATTTTCGTTTTAACTTTGTAATTTTAATAGCGTATTGATAAGAATATTTATATTTCATCTTACTTCGTTTTACATTTAATTCTTTACTTTATTTGAAAGTACTTAAAATTTCGGAAGGTACTTTCAACGCCGGGAGAATGTTCGCGCAATATATAGGGGATTGTTAGGTATGCATCCACAGGCTTAATGGACAAGTGTAATGTCAATACAAAATCCTGCAAATGTCCTACCTACCCTTTTACCCATCCCAAAATGTCACCATGATAAAAATATTGTTGCGACATGTAAAATCTGACAAGTGGTGTCAGTTGCTTATCAGAGTTCGGAGTGATAATTAATATCAGACAGGGCGATTAAACGTATATTTTGTGAAGTTAAATCAACAAATACTCCTGGAGACGTGTGATAGTCATCAACGGGTGAGTCCATCTTTCCTGCTTTCCAATCTGGGCTTATCTTGTGCTCCAGAAGCCCAGATTTATACCTTTGATTATTGCACTGTCCATCGGGTTTGTCGGATGCATAAATCGTCCCATAACCTATCATTCGGAGTAGTTTGGGACTGGTCCTTTGGGCGTGTGGCATATCACACCACCTCTAAAATATATAGTGGAGTCGCAGCTTCGCGACACCAACACTGTTGTTTTAATGTTGGTAATTTTAGTTCCTTGAGTCTTTCTTCATATGCTGGTCTTTCAGAGTTCTTGGTATTGGATATGTAAATACTTATTAATTTAACCTTATTTGTACTCGTAGAACCTTTACTTATTGTTTCTTTTTCATATTTTTAGATGCCAGCTGCTGCTGATCCTCGGGCGCATTCGGGAAGTCACGCTGTGGGGCCTCTCCTGCCTCCGCACAGCTTACCTTCACACACCCCGGGCATCAACGTGGGCTCCCACATGTCCATGGCCCCCGCCCCCCACCACTTGCCCCCCACTGCCCCCCACATCCCCGCCAGACAGCTGCCCCTACCCCCCAATCGCACCAACCTCATCACTGTTCCTATTCAAGACAACCACAATGTACCTCCACCGTCCCACAATGTGCCAGACATGAATATGGCACAGAACTATTATCATCATGGGTATTACGCCCCTCAGAACTCAGCTATTCCCCCAGTACTAAGTCCGCAAATCAATCCTCTCCCTAGTCCTTCTCCACACCTCCAAATGAATTCTGTGCAGGCAACGATGGCACACAGCATGTCTGTACCGCCTCCTACCTTCTACAACGTTGCGTCAGGCCCGCCCAGCGGGTATAGCGTACCCTCGGTCTATGTGAGCCAAAGCAACCAGATGGGACTCCCCCAGGGAGGCTACCCGCCCGCCCATCCACCCGCCCCGGGCGCCTGGCCCCCGCAACCTGTGCAGCCATCTCCGCAGCAGCAGCACTTCTATAGATAGTATCGCACTCGTGATACTTGCTCCATTATCAAAGGCCTAAAGTTATTGTTCAAACTAAGTACTCAAATATTGCAAAAAGATTTGTAGAATTCATTTCTTTTTACGCAGTATTTGAATTGCACTAAATGAGTAGCGACATTGAATTTTAGTATAATTTCAGTCTGCAGACAGTTAATGCAATCATTTCCAATATTGTGTACCCTTATAAGGGTATGTTTATAAATGTGTTGACTAAAATACTTTTTTTATGAATTACTAATAAGAAATACATGATTAATTTTATTTTTACTATAAATAAACAAATAAAAGAACCATTCTTTATTATTATCCACATGTTACTATTATCTGATTTTTTTATTATCCCTATTTTGTTTCACAGAAATATTTTCTTAACCCCCAGAACCTCTTATTTTGCAGATTCTCTTATGCGAAAAGATAAATTTGCTGTTTTTTATATGTATTTCATAGGAAAATACTATTTTTGAAAGCAGATTAAAGACTTTAGATTTTTTACATACTAGCTGACGTGTACCCAGCATTGCTCGACATTTCTGTACTTTCTATAAATATAATATGCATGTATTATATATATATATATATAAACCTTCCGGAAGAAATTCTCTAAATGATAGTGAAAACTCTATCAAAATCCGTTGCATAGTTTAGAAGAACTAAGCGCACAAACAGACAGAAGCGGATAGCGACTTTGTTTTATTATTTAGAGACTATGCTACGTATACATTTGAGAGCCGAACCATGGATCCAGGGAAAGGAATTAGAGCCGTTATTCATATCCAACAGAGTCCTATAATATATTTAGCTGCATTAAGCCATTTGTACATGGAGATACTTACAAAGGGTTTTGTACGCGTGGCATACGCATCGCTCGTGAGTATATTCGCCATACTATTTTGCTAGTGTTCGTGTACAATGTGACCCGACGACCTCGGGTTTGACATCAGTTGAACACTACCGACAGTGCTAGTAGCATGCTACGCTAGTTGCATACGCATCTACTACTCGTCTGACAGAAATAGTATCCGAGCATGATTTGAATGTGGAAATTTGTTCTGAATGGATTATTCAGCATAGGTGTGGATTCTAGTTGAAAAAGTCAATTTGAAATCATTGCCACTCCTTGGCGGTGATGAATATCCTACAATTAATATTTATTTCACCCTGTGGGTGAACCCAAAAGCATATTTTGGATCGTTTTTTATGCTTATAATAAAGATAATGAAGAACAATATTGTTTTCATTGTTCGAATCACTTGACATCGGCTGCATGTGAAAAAATGAAGTTCATTATAATTCGGGTAGCGCCGTGTATGGGAGTAGCACATCAGTAAGCGACTTGCTTTTGCATCGCAATCACGTAGCTTGTAATTATCTCTGTGCACGAAGGGCCTAAATCCTCTTCTATTCAAATTTCAGTACAAAGCAGTGATGCCATACTGCGAAAATGAAAATCGATAGATTTGAGTCAAAAATATTGGTAGGTCAAAATATTTATAGGTGCTAAATCAGGTAGGGGGGGGGGTGGCTAAAGATTTCAGGAGGGACGAATAATTCCACACAATATTTTGAAATCGATGGGGGGGGTGGGAGTGGTTAGCAAATTTCATACGATAATAATTCCCCAATTTTTTTCAAATCCACTGGCCGGGGGGTGGCTAGAAAATTTCGAAAAGGAATAATTCCCACATGTGTGATTTTCGGAAAAAAATATTTTCACTGAATTTGATAGATTTTCAAAACTTTCGGTGGATTTTAAAAATTTCGGTAGATTTCAAAGAACTTCAGTGGATTTTTATAAAGTTCGGTTCATTTTCACAAATTTCGGCATATTTTCTACGGCATCGATGGCATCATGTGGCATCATGCTAGTACAAAGTCTATACCATAAATAAACCACTCTTCTATACGATAAATAAACCACGTAAACCACTCACTGGTCTATGAACGGTTTATTTATGGTCTATACAGTCCATAGATATATAGACAGGCTCTGTTATTATGTTCGTGAAACTTCAAAAAAGTTAGGTTATCCATCACCAGTCACCACAATGTTTTTTAACCTCTTAGAAAAGTAGTAAGCTAACCATTAACATGTTGTAAACTGAAAGGTTATGCATTCTGACAACAGTTTTGGCTGGGAATCATTCGACGACGAAGAGGATAAGTGAGAAATATTATTGACAAATTTATAATTAAATTCTCGACACAGATTATTGCAAAAGCCAATAACTGGAGTACACTGGTGGTTTCTTATACCACGCAGAGTAATTTTAAATAACGAAGCAGCTTCTTGGTTATTTAGAATTAATCGTTTCTAACCAGGCGTGCCGCTGTTCTAACATAATTTTATTTTAAAAACTTGTTTCTATAATATTATTTATTTTTGTTCTTTCAGTTCCGTTAAACCATCAGACAACAATTTGAAGGCGCCTTTAGGTAATAATTCCACCATGGTCAAACTAGAAAAGATGGCATATGATGAACGGGCTGAGAGCTCAGATTCCTCAATAGACTACATGCCGGTTACAAAGAAAATAAAGGTTGATAAGGTGTCTCCCAAGAAACAAATTGAGACTAGTATTTCTGCTGCTCCTAAGAGATCCTTACCAGTAAAAAATGTCAGCTTTAATCTAGGTCAGTCTTTTAATACTTCAGTACCAGATAGCTCCAAGAATCAACTTGTTTTAGAGCAGTATTTGGATAAGAAAGAGTTCACATTAGTGAGAGAAGTTGGCAGGTGTAAAGTAAGTGAAGAAGATGATGTCTGGTTAGTTCAGTGTCCTCAAAATCTTGACATTAATTCACTTGCAGGTCTTAATTTTTTGCAAAAGGATAAAAGTAATTTCAAAATTGGGAACTCTTCCTATGAATGTGTCGCTTCCACAAACAACAACCGGGATAAACTTTCCCTCTTGCTGCCGCCCACGGAGCCCAGCGGGGATTACAAGATGAATGCCTTCGAATTAAACGGTGTTTTCTTTATAAGAGAGAGAGTACATAATACTCACGACATTGAGGTGTGTGAACAACCGGCAGAAAAGGTACCATTTCCTTCCAATTTAAAAAAACGCCATCCTTTATTGGGTGTCAAATACAAAAAGATGTCTAAGATTCCTGCATCTGTGAGGGAAAAACTAACAAATCCGGTAAATAACTATAAGAAACTGAAAAAAATTAAAAAAATCAAGGAAGAAGAAGTCGAAGACGTTCAGATACCAGATAAAAGAAAACGAAAATCAGAACATCTAAACCTCAACCCCGAACTTGATGAATCTGTGGAACCTCCCAAGAAGATCAAGAAAGAAAATGCTAGCAAGTGGACCTCGGAATTGTCTATTGAAAAAAGTTTGTTTGATTTGCCTGTGAAATCGGAAAAAAGAAAACCAATTAAATAATTTCACTAACAATAAAATTTAGACTTTGATTTTGTTCAATAAGAAAATTTAATTTCAATAGTATGTGGAAGTTTTTCCCTATTATAAGAAATGTTTTAGTGGAATGTGTTGGTACATACCAGCAATTCTAGAGACTTCAATTTACATAATTTGAAATGCACATGTTTTCAAACTATCTATATTTTACCGATGATCAGCTGGCACAACACAGGAAAATTGCCGTAGAACTAAACATATCGTCGCTGTTAAATCAAACCGGCATATATGCAAAAACGGAGATTTTGAGTTATTGGTGTCAAAAAATTTCTTTTTTTCCCTTCTATTTTTATGTCGAACCGGCATGTCGTATAGTTGAATAAAAATCTGTCAGATGGCGTTGGGCCGGTATGCATTTACGCGTGAATCGTCATTTTTTTTAGCAGAAGACAGACCTATTCTGCAATACGCCAGTTGCTTCAAAACTTTCAAGGGGGAAATGCGTCCATCATGTAAGTAAAACTGGATTATCTCACAATAGTACATTTTTATTACTACCAAATATGACTTATTGTATGACTTATTGGCAGATAATCCGGTTTGCACTTAACAAAAGCGTTTATAGCAGCCTCAACTAAAACAAACCGGCATATATGCCAAAATGTCTGACCCGGGTAAAATTTCTCCCGGTTAAAAAAATAAATTAAAATAGGCAAATTTAATAAAAAAAACTTTAGCAAACTGAAAGATGCGAAACTGCGGTGAGGAATACGAGTCTAAAACCCGTGGAAGAGTGAACCAACGAAGCATGAAGCCTCCTTGCCACAACTGTAAACGCAAGTGTTCCTAGTCATTACTACAGATCTCAAAGTTCTCGGGAGTATATCGATGGTGGAAAATCTATCGCCGATCACAGAGATTATCTAACAGAAAGAAAGGAGTCAAACCTTGCAGGAATCAGCAACTACCAGTACAGAGGTTTTTTCAAGTCATACAAACTTTCACACCGAAGAAAGATCAGTGTGATGTTTGTCTCATTTACGACGGCAACTTTTACTTCAAAACCTCCTACGGATCACATGCCTGGGAGGAGGCGAAGAAAAGGAATAAACGGGGCAATGGGAGCGTGAATCCTGTTCTGATGCACGCTTATTCCAAGAGACCATTGATGAGAAGAAGAAAAATGGTATCCTAAAGTTAGTTACCGCCGGGATAATACTGTCAATTTATTCAGATTTCCATAAACGATTGGGAAACTTTGAAGTTACCAGCAAAGGAAAGAGCAGTATTATGTTAATTGTTTATAAAAAAAATTGTGAAGCAATAAATTATTTTTTCGTTGACAACATTGTCTTTTTTTATACCTTAAACAGGTTCCAAAAGAAGAAGCCACTGTGACACAAATGCAAATATTACACTGATTTTAAAGGCATATCTGCATTTTACACTTAATTTAAGCAATTTTCGATTTATTTGCAACTACTACTTCAATAAGCAGTATTCGTCTAAATTTTATTCATTCATAAGGTGGCATTGAGGTGAACCAAACGGACGTTAAAAGGAAAATATCATATGCGAAATCTTTAAAGCGCTCTGGTGAAAAACAAGCATTTTGCAGATATGCCGGTTTGATTTCACAGCGACGATATGAAGCTAAGCTTCTTTACTTTAGATAAACTATTAGGTACACTGAACCTCAATTAATGAGCATAATTTGAATCCATAATCTTACTCGTAACGCCAAACACGTGTTAATCAAAACAATTTTTCCCATATAAATCAATGTTAAAAGAATCACATTTGTCCATGTTCTGGAAAGGAACCATTCCTATGTTCCGAATGCAATTATACTTTTTTATTTACTTACGTTTTTAATCCAGCAGTATTGGGAGAATAGTGTGCCATATTACACGAGATATAAATAATTATTACATTTTGACTGTGTTTTGGTAAAACCCTTCAAGCCACATTTTTGGGGAATGTTACTTTCAGTGGTTTCAAATAGAATAGTCTCCAAAGTACAACATGGTAAAGTAATTTTTGCTAACTAAACCATTTTTAATACTAAAAACTAAATTTATGCATACAATTTTTATAAAGTTATTTTTAGAAAACTAGATGATATTACTCAACCCTTAAATATCTCATTTTCTATCTTCTATCTATATAAATAAAAATGTAAATGTTTGTTTGTTCAAAATCTCCGAAAGTTCTTCATAGATTGCTTATTTTGACACAACTTTGTATTTGAATATGTGTGCGTTTTTATATAGCTATAATAATAATAATATTTGGATGATTTATATAGCGCCGTTTTTGTGAAAAATCACCTTATCTATATTTATATCTATATCTGTGACAGGTAAAACATGTTTTTTTAAAAAACAGTGCCATTTGTTGGATAAACATGCTTTTTTGAAAAACGGTGCCATCTGTTGGACGTAAAAGCAACACGCGCTATAGTTTCTCTATCTTCACAGACAGACTGAGCCACAGCAATGTGTGGCGGGGTACAGCTAGTTATAAATAGAATTGCAATATTTTACATCAAAATTTTGAAAAAAAATAACTACTTTCACATAAACTAAATTACAACAAAAACTAAATAAAAGGTTTTTTAATTTTTGAATTTGGAGAAAAAAAAATTTTCGTCTCCTGTAAGTTTTCATTTTATGGCTTTAAGGTTTTTACCAAGCCACAATCGATAGAAAACAAAAAATAATGATAAACATAATAATTAAGGTGGTCCATCGGGTATGCCGTATTTAATTTTGAAATTAAATTTGTTATGTTTTAACAATAACAAGACATTGTTCTTTTGTATACCAACTCATTTTTAATAACCTCAATAACAGCAGATGACAACTGTCCCACATTAGAGTTGCCAACTTAAATACAAAAAAATGGAGGGAAATTAAAATCCAGGGTACCCGATGGACCACCATTTATAAATAAATTAATAGATCGTCCTTCATGAAGGTCGACGCATCATCTTGGTCCATCGCTCATTGAGTGGCGTTGATGTTCTCATAAATTATCTATAAAAGAATCTCATTCTCGTAAGCTCTGGAAAGAAACTATTCCTATTTTCCTTAAGCAATTATTATTAATTATCAGTTGTCATAATTACATGTTCTCAAAAATTGCATAAAGTGTCACTATCTTCCAAGTTTCTGAAGAGAAACTTGCCAGAATTTTTTTTTTACTTTATAATATCATACCTGTTATATTATTTGTTACTTGTAAATGTGAAATAAGTTTCCCAAAAATCAATCAATTGTATACAAACAAAAAAATGAATTCCGACTAGGCATTATGGTCTATGGTATTAACAGACCAATTAACATGTCTGATTCACAGATGCAATATAACCATGAGTCTTTTTCAATGGAGTCTACTGGAAGGAACTAATAGCTTTCTGCTTTTTGAAGAAATTTGATATGAGTGGAACACCCATTAATAAAACTAAATGTTGGGACCAGTAAGACAACAGGTGTGGAAGGTGATTGGAACAGGAAATGTGGATTTGATAGATGGCCTATGGCTGTCGCAAGCACAAGTGCTCTTCCATATTGCCCAACCGATCATCACAAAGGGTCTTGTAAAAAATAGCTTCTTCTGGAAATGATTAAAGTTAATTTAAAAATTACACTTTTGTTCTATAACCTTTGATTTTATTGACACAAATGGAATACAAATATTTGCAAACTTAACAATCATAAAAAATATGTGATCATATTTGAAATAAACAAAATGTCAGATAGTGGCAACATATTACAACATGAGCATTATTTGAAGATGTGTATATGATGAATTAATTCATTATTATAATAACATTTATTAATCTTAAATAAAAGCAAAAAACACAAAAAAAAAAATTATAAAAGGTATTGGTAAATAGCTTTACGATTATTATTTATAAAGTTTAGAGAATACGCAGAAAGCACAGAATGGACTGCTTCAGGCTTCAGGCTTCTAGGCTGAGAACACAATATTCCTACCTGCAACTACTATATTATAAATATGAGCCTAGTAATACGGCGTGGCTAGAATAAGATGAAAAGCAAGTTGCTAGAAACGAAATAGTTATTTATTGTACCCGTTAGAATAATCTGCTATGTAAGTTTTTTTTATTAATTAAAGACTAAAGTGCAAAGCTAGTTCTTGAAAAAGGGTAAATATCAAATTATTTGTAGTATATTATTATACCTGTCTAAATAGTAATTTTTTTTAACATTCAATACAGAAAATGTTATAATTTTTATTTTCAATAAAACATCCACAACAATCTTTGAAACTCCTAATAAATATCTAAAAACTTAACACATTGCTTTATAGAAAAGCAGATAATAATAATTTGTGCTCCTGCAATTATGATTTTTAAATAATATTATATTATAGTGTCACATAATGCAAAACAATTTATGAACAGTAAAATAATTTTTGTTTAATTTAAAACTGTTTAAAAAAATATAGCTTATATATTAATAAAACAAAAATGAAATCTTCAAAATAAAATAAAGGAACACATACCTACATTGCTGTAGAACAAAAAGCTTATTGTGAAATTATTCAAACAACTCACAAAAAGCGTGTAATTTAAACATGTTTAAATTGGCATAAAAAATAATATGGCACATCAAAATAAAGTAAATGAAGGTTAATAATAATTATGGCAGTATTCATAAACACAATATGTGACAAGCTTTATAGCTTATTGCCCACATGTTATCATGGTATCTCTTGTATCATGTAGAGTACAATATATTGCACAAGCATAGCATAGCAGGCGAGAACTTACTTCTATATGAAGTACATGACATAGAATGCAACGAGAGAAAAGCTGATGAAGAAAACGGTGTAGCCAATCATCACATACACCATCAACCGTTGGGCTTTTTTAGCAGCCAGAAACTTATGTTTTATACGCTCTTGGTTTATATTTTGCAATATCAAGAGCGGTTCCATTACTAATAGATTCCCCCCCTCACCACCCGAGGCGGTCAGGATATCCCCGATTCCACCCATCCTCGTCAGGCTGGCTTTATTTAGCTCCTTGTTAGACTCCAGGAGGCTGCTGACTCCCAGGTTGTTCTTTACGTCATTGTCTGAATCTTTAAGTGACTGGTCGAAATTGATCTTCTTTTTATCTAAGGAATAAGTTTTATTATTCCTTTTGTCTAATAAATCTGGCTCAATCAAGTCTAAATTAGAATTGGAGAGTCGTCGGCTAGGTTTATAAAGCTTTTCATAGATTTTTATGGGCTCGTAATTTTTGGTTTTCTCGTACAAATTGTTTTTCCACCTAGTCAGAAGATCATCCTCCGACAAAGCAAAGTCAGGTACTGGAAATTTGGAAACAAAAGTGGTGTACCCGTATGTACTGGGCTGTCCGTAAGGGTTGTTTTTCTTAAAAGTCTTCTTTTTGCTATTCATTTCGTAATCTGTAAATCTGAGCAAAGGGGTAAAACCTTTAGCAGAATTACGATAAGCATATGGCCTTCTCTCGTAAAAGAAAAGTGGTTGCATTTGTTTTTGGTTTGTTTCTCCCAACTTAAAATGTGAATAAATAAAGTCATCGTAGTCCAGAAGTTCCCGGCTGCAGGCAAACACATCCACAAGTGGCCTGTAGTTGGGGAACAATTGACGATTCAAATCATAAAACTGCTGAATGTCATCGAAGAAAGTGGAATAATAGTGACGGCGGTCAGCAAAATGAAGAAGATAACGATCGGTAAAGTCGAAGAGCACACTGCTGTATGGAGAATATGGCTGGATTCCCCACGAGGTAAAGATCGGCATGTAATGTTTGGTGTAGGTAGCATTGCCACTACACCATTTGCTTTCGAAGTTCAACACGTTGGTATAGTTGTTGCAAGTTCGTGTGAATCGTTTGTGAAGCAGTTCTTCACTGAGGTCGTTAGAAATGAAGCATTTTGTTGGCATTGTTTTAGTTTCTAAAGTAAAATTATATAAAAAATATCGATCGCTGTAAACAACAGTGGCAAAACTATAAGTGTAATCATAGTGATGTATGATTTTGTTGTAAATATTTTTGGAAACATTTTTAGCAGCTTTGTAGCGCTTTTGACACATGCTTTGAAAGCTAGATACCATTTCCGCTTCTCTACCAGAGTTACAGTCTCGCGCATCGAGGAATGGGCTAGAAGTTGCTCCACTGTCTTTCGTTTCCCACTTTTGTTTACTGTGAAACTTTAAGAAATTGAAACCAGGTTTCTTTTGCTTCTTTTTACCAAAGAATTTCCAATTATCCTTTTCTAAGGAATCTGAATTCTGTTTATCATTTTTCTTCTTTCTTTTCGATCTTCCCTTCTTGTTTTTCTTTGAATCGACATATAAAGGTTCGGAATATAAATGTTCAATATCGTTAAAATGCCTGGGATCTAGGACGTTTGTAGATTTGAAAGTTTGCAATGTGCAATCATTGCATTTTGTATTTTTGCTATAATTTTTTAGTGCCACATCACAAGCGTATGGCACAATATGGACTACGATGCGTTGTCTACGTCAGTTTTCATCTACGCTGAGCACCACGGGCTGCTTGCTCTCCCATTGGCGTATTTCATGCAGAACCTCCAGCACACAGGCCATGCTCCAGGCCTGCGTGCGGCAGGAGTCGGAGCAGAAGGCACCGTTACTGTTGGTGAGTTCGGGCAACCCTCGCCAGTGCGTGCTCTGCAGCTCAGCCAGATGTCGAGACAACACGGACTGTGTTTCAGCCACGGTCTTCCTGAGGCAACCATTCTCTTGTGCAAAGTGCAGACGGGCTCGCAAATAGAATCCTATGGGCCAGACCCATTCTGGACCTTGGTGGTAGTTGAAGCCGTGAGCAACTTTAGGATCTGTGCCTTGATTGGAATTATCATAGTCTCCGCAGTAAGCCCAGTCTTCTGGATCCAAGGTTTTCATTCCTAGGGGACCCAACAACAATTCTTTCATATTGTTTAGAGCGACCCAAGCGTGCTGAGGATCGAAGAGTTCCGGAGCAACCGTCATGGCAATTGTAAAGTTACATCTGAGCTGATGATCGGCCCAAGCTTGGGTGGCTCCGTGGGAGTCTTTATAGATTCCTCTACGATGGATTAGATCTGGTCTCATATCATTTGCGGCAGGAGTCGTATTAATCCAAAAGTACCTCTCGAAATTCTGTTGAATTTTATCTGCCCATTGCACAAACGTCCATGATGTGACTGATCCGTCACGATGCTTACGTTGTACTCCAGAATAGGGGTACTTTCCAGTGGCGTGCAGCACAGCTAACCAACTGACGACAGCCTTAGATAAACCTACCAATTCCACAGCACTTCCATCTCTCGGGGTAGCTGGCTTACCTCTATTACCAGCAGCATCGGAGGATCCCATTTTGTCCATCCAAGTTCCACAGTTGGCATCATTTCCGCCAAATACAAATCCAGTTTCAGGATGAACACCAATTTGATTGTTAAATCCTTTGTCAGACATGTGTGCATCTATAGCACGGCCGGCATTGCGTTCCCGGAATATTAACCCTTGGAAATGAACATTGAGAGCCTCCTGCACTACATCTTGCAAAACTTGTTCAACTTGTCCCGGACCACAGGGCTGAGACTCATCTGTAGGGAATATACGAGATATGGGATCTTGCATTATACCAAGACCTTGGGGAGCTTCCATGCAGTAATCCTTTATGCTGTAGAGCCACCACCAAACAGAATCTCTGCAGTTGAAGCGCGAGTTTTTACCTCCGTCCAGCAGATTGGGAATCAGACCGTGTCTGAGGCAAGATGCAAATGCCAAAATATGGTGACGAGCATCTTGATGGCGCCCGGTGAGTATGAACATACCCCTCAGGGCGATGAAGGTATCGCGTCCCCAGCAGCGCATGTAACCGTTGGTGAAATGAGGCAAGCCGGCTGACAGTGTAGCGTGCGGCTGGGGGGGCAGCGGGGGGGGCAGCTGAGGGGACATGGGGGGCAGGGACACTGAGGCCACAGCTCCACCACACTGAACACTACCCAAAGCCAATGCTTTTTCAAATGAGGATCCGCGTCTGATGAAATCTGACATTTGAGAAAAGCAAGCTTTCAAGAGCACTTGATGGATTCCAGTGATCATCATATCGAAGTAGCAGGGAATTAAGAAGCGAGGAATATCTTTTAATGATTGAAATGTGGATTGGTACCAACGAGACAGTTCAGACAGATTAGGATACTTTTCTAATCTTTGCCATATATAATCAATCATCCAATTGCCTTCTCTGAGATTATTACAGAGCGGATGACCCAAGTCATTGTTGGGTCTGATTTCACTCAGAAGAGATATGAATCCTTGCAATCCGGAGTAGAACAGCGGCCCGGAACCAGGAATGTCGTACACTCCAGATCCCCCATTATCTTTCTCTTCTTGATCACACATGTATATACAGGCACTGAGGTCCACTAGGCTCAGGCGAGGAACGATGGCTGCAAGGCCCAGCTGATTGAGGATACCATCATATGGCAGCATGTGGAAGGCGTCTGCCACTTGGTGTAGTTTTTGGAAGTTATTTTTTACGTCTTCTGGCATAGACACGCGAATGGCCACTACAGATCCGGGAGTAAAATCTTTGAAATCTAATATGGTATAGTTCCCTTCGTGTCTCTCTGAGTTATTGAGTATTTGAGACTGATTTAATTGAATATTTTGTTTAATGAGTGTTTCAAATTCAGTGAGTCCATTTATATAGGTCGAGTGCTTGTTGAAGTTCTTGTAGTTCTGAAGAATCGCTCCACCCGACCTGGAATATGAGCAAACGGGGATGAGAATAAATCAAGGCTTTCATTTTAATCTTTTGATTATGTAAATGAGAGTAGAAAGGAGAGCCGTCGTACCTTGCGTCAACATGTCGTAGACTAGCTTCAAAAATGATTTCATCAAGTTTTCCCTCAAATCGCAATGGCTTGGTAGATTTGTGGTGATTTGGATCAGGCTGTGAGAAGGCCGTATAAGCCACCAGAATAACAGTCTGAAAAAACAATTGTGTTAGAAATCTTTCAATAGATTGAATAAATGTTATCAATCTGTAATGGTAATATAACTAGTACTTAATGGGATTACCTGATGGGATCTTGGATTGTGCCTGGTGACTGCAACTACATCGGAATCCATCTGATCTACATACACCTAAAAATTACAAATACATACCCTTAATAAATTCATTAATGTATGTATAATAGAAAAAATAAATGAATTAGCTTATACAGGGTGTCCAAGAAATGTGCACTAACTTCGGGGGGGGGGGTGATTCTACATGATAGTACAAGTATAAAAGATAAATAACTGTTTCTAAATTCCTATGTTTGACGGTAGTTTTTAGATTTAAAAAAAAATTTGAATCGTTTGAATGGAATAAAAATATTTTGTATGGGAAAAAAACAATGGAATTTCGAAAACTTTTTTACTTCTACCATCATGAAGAATCGTCTCCCGAATATAGTGCGCTTTACCCCTGGACATCCTGTATAATACAATATTAATATATACATTATATGAGTTAATGAATTCAGTTCCTCTTCTCAGGCTAATTTGTTCGGTTTTGAGAACAACTTATGTGGTCTTTTAGAAATCATTACATAATATCTCCCTTACCATCATGGACAAAAATATGAATTAAACGGTGTTAAAAAGAAAAAACACAAATCTTTATATTTGAATATAGTAATTAACCATAGAATAATTAAAATGTACACCTTTATCAAACCAAAGGTTCCGACCGCAATTGAGAAAAAATTATGAAATTTTGTGAATTTTTTATTAATGATTTTTATATGAAATGACAAAAAAAGTGATGTGGCAATTATGTTTAGAAAACATTTGTTTATTAAAATATGTTTATTTTTGTTATCAGTATATTTAGTTCAGTGTTTCCAGGGAAATTAAAAAATAAGGCAAATTATTTTTAAAACTTTTTTAAGTTTGCATTCAAATATTTATTATTAAAAAAGTTATATGTTTATTTCTAGTAATAAAATTTGAAAGTGTATTTTATCACCTTTCTAAAACGTTTTTAATTTTCGGATACGTTCAGAAATACCCCATTTATTTGGGGTTTATTGAGAAGTGAAAATACATACAAATTCTCTGACTTTTAGACAGCTTATTTAAGAAATATAATGGTCAATATATCGGACGTACAGAGCCAAAGTCATTATGAGATAACAAGATCTCAAGTTTTTACGATGTCCTTAATATCTTTGATAAAACCATTGAGATATCTGCGTCAAAATAAATATGATACTATAATATTATTCCACATCCTTAATGTGCAACTGCTATAGTTAATATTAATGGATTTTCGGTGCCACCATACATTTAAAAACTAATGTTTTGTTTTGTTCAACACAGTGAAGAGATAAGGGTGATCGCTAATTACTCTCATTGAACATGTGTGAGATTTAATGTATAATTTTGTCCAATAAATAGAGAAGTAACTGGTACAAACAGTCACTTCTCATCCGAGCAGGGGGGGTCGACTCCGACCTAAATTTTGGTCCTAGAATGGTGGTGCTTTGGTGACGTCATAGCAATATTTAAAATGCCAATATCCAATAGGAACACTTTGAACGCCATAGAAGAACTGAGTTGTATAAAATGGGATATCTGTGGTAACAAAAGTCAAAACACCACATGTTTATGGTTGTTTATTTATGTTCATGGTTCTTCGCCGACGTAAATATTTGTGAAAAGTGAAAGTAGATTTGTTAAAATGCCTCGCTAATTTAAAAACGACTTGTGGCTCGTTGAAAAAAGATGCTTTGCCGACCCTTAATCTTCCAGATATCGGAATAAATCGGGATTTACCTGGTGCACAAGGGACCCGGGATGTTAACCAAAATGCAGGTGCGAATCTCCCTCTGTTTGTTCAATGTTTCTAATGTAACTTATCATTAACTTGAATCACCTTAGAATTGAATCTATTTTCTTTTTTAGACCGTATTCGTGTTCCACGTGTACCCCCAGTATACTACTGCACAAATTGTGGTGCCCTCCGAGATCACAATTACAGTTTTAAAGGTATAAATCTCTATCGACCTATCTTAATATTATTCATATGATTGTGAGTGTTGGTAGAGAGATAGAATGAAAGAATAGACGTTGATTTGAGTCGTTATTATGATAAAGATATTTATCCAATAGAATTATTATTTCTTCAAACCCAGCAACTGAATTACAGATATAATATTCTATGTTTTGTTTGAGTAATGTGATGATGTGATGTTTATTTATTTCAGATGCTAATGTCTTCCCTGAACCCAGCAGCGGGCCCATTGCTGCCAAAATGGACGTAGAAGCGTATACCTTCATACGCTTCTATATACAACTGTTTTATTTTTCTCTAAAGGAAATAATATTCTGTTTTGGTGTGTTAACATTTTATTGTCATTTAAAATGTGTTTTGTGTTTGCACAAGCTTGTATGTCCCTTTTTTGTGTTATCTGTGTTTGAGTAATAAAATAATTCATGCAATTACGAGTTTTTCATTTTTAAATAATATTTTAGGCTAATAAATTGGGACCGTATTTATATTGTCTATGGTAGTACCGTTTTTTTTTTTTACTTTCCTCTATCTTTGGTCGATGGTTTGTGACGTCGTGACAACATATTCCCTTCTCTTTCTTTTTCTCTTAGTTCCAAAAAAATCCGTCGGACGAAATATGTTCAGTACTAAAAGCACGAAGATGACGATCTAGGTGTAGGTTCATTTATGCATCCGAGAGTACTCGGGAAAGTAATACTTGTTTAATTTAATGTTTTCCTACTGCCCCTGCAAAAACTCTCAGATCAAGGTGTCAATGTGTGCCGGTGCCCTATTGAATTTGCAGTATTTGTGCGGGCTTCACTAACTTGGTCCGTACAGTCAATATGTCAGAGGCCTGAAGGGTTAAGCCAAAAAAAGTTTGGTAAAAGAGTTAGGTTGGAGTTTTATAATACCTAAAAAATAATAAGTAGGTAAAGGGAGAGGAATATACGATAAGGAGAGTAAATGCTCCCAATATATTGTATGCTCACACATTCATTTATGATCGTATGCATTTCCTCAGTTCAATATTTCCGAAGGTTATTGCTAATATCTGCATTATGAAATTTTGTGTTATACTGCGCATATATATGGGGGAATGTACATACCTGATCAAAACCTTGACTGCCCAGCTCGTAATGAAGTTGATTGAGAGCTTTCTTAGCAGCGATGATGCCTGATTGAAGGTTAACCACCACCGGAGTGTCAATGCCTCCGTATTCTCCCCACTCGCTGTATTGACGAGTTTCATCCACAACATGGACGTGGTGGGGAACCAGCTCATCATATCCTCTGTTGCTGCCCGAGGCGCAGCAAGCCATGGCCACCAAGGCAGCCGAGGGCAGCAGATCGTACACGGACCTCTTGGTGACAGGTGCAGGATTGTCATGGGTGAGGTCCAGGAAGAGTGCATGTGCGATGGAGGGGGTGAGAGAGCGGCGTGGGGGCTGCAGGAAGGCCCCCGCCGGCCGACCCCCGTAGCGGTACACCAGGCGACCCAGCTCGTGGGAATCCCAGGCAGAGAGAGCCTCTGGAATATTACTAATGGTCACAACCAGCGGAAGAAAAGAACTCTCTAACTTTGTGTGTTTTACGTGTAACAAAAGTCTACCTTGTGTAAACAGCAGACATAAAGACAAACGACAAACTAATTTGTAAATTATTCATTAATGATGTACCTCTAATCAATGAGGTGATGCCAAGTCGGTTGACAAAGATGTTGTCTGTTTGATCAGAGTTGGTGAATAATTCCGCCACAACATACAGGTCAGGCTTCACCTTCCTCGCACAATCCAACAAGTACTCCGCTACCTGAAAAGAAGCAAAACTTTCAATAATAAAGATTAAATAAAATTATTATTATCTTGTCAAGTCGATTTGTGAATATGTTCAAATTTAACATACTGGCAGAGGAGTAGAATGGCAATTGTCAAGACGAACTCCATCGAATACACGAGCTGTAATCTCAACATATTCCCTCATGTGTTTCCACAGGAAAGGTACGTCCTCAGGTTTGTTTCCATACCTGAAATACAAAAGAATCATTATTGTTAAGGAGATGCAATGCAAAGTAATGCAAAATCTAGTGTTTTGGGTATTAAAAAATTTGATTGCTTTGAAAAATTATAGATGCTTTAATTAAATACTGCGAATAGAACAAATTTTGGCCTCTGCTATAATCGAGTTTTTAAGTCTTTTTATAAGCTTTATCAGGCCTATAAAAAATGCCTGAATGCAAAATCCCCTACTTATGAACCCCTTGTGGAAAATTAAGTGCTTTAGATTATGATTGAAAAACGTTTTAATATTTGTGCCTGAACTTCACAAAATAAAAAAGCATGCATTTTGGCAATGTTTTTTTGGTTATGCGGGATTTTCAACCTTATTGCCATCTGCCTAAGGAGTGTGCGATTTCAACTGATTCCGAATCTTACATATTGAGGTGCATCGTCAGTTATAAAATATCTCTCCACTTATTCATAAATTCAATACCAATTAGTCGTACCTTAATTTAACGCTGTCACCCCACGCAATGAGTTCTCTCCTCAAGTAAACATTGGCGGTTCCGTCCTTGATGTTTGCGAAATCTTTAAGCGGATCCGCATTCATAACCCAACCATTGTGAGCCATCATAAACCTGGCATCAAGCGAGTACATCTTACTCTCGATATCTTTCATGTCGGTCACAGACCCGTGGAACGTGAAGTATCTCGGCACCAGAGGATTTTTAATTGAAACTTCTTCAATTTTAGGACCATCTGACTGGATCCGGAAATATCTGTAAATAAACCACACTGTTACATAGTGGCTATAAGCCAACACCAGTTATATTGTAGAATATTTATTACAGATATTATGTACCTCATGCCAGCAATACAGTTGTCGACTGCGTAATTAAGATGGCCTTGTATTTCTTCAAACATATCGTGGTTTAGCGACTCCAGTTTTATCTTCAGTTCTTCCGTGCATTTTTTCAGACGAGAATCTTCGTCGTAACAATCTGACCTGTAATATTTTTTTAAAAGTTTATTAAAATAAACCAAATATTTATCAATGTTAAAAACAAAAAAAAATAAAGAAATCCATTTAGAATTAATGCAAAACGGTAATTCAACGACGAAGTAAGGGGATGTTTATTTACCTGTAAATATTATAAATTCGAAGGGCTAGTTCCATATCCACCATGGAAGACATGCGGCGGTACTGTGGGTCCTGGACTATCTTCAGCTCTTCTTTTTCTTCCGTATTAGAGGTCACTGGAGGAACCCTATGAATTGAAACCGGTCAGTTAAAAGGTATTATAATTTGTCAATTAATTTATGATACAGTCGAAGGCGTGATTAAAAAATGATGCATGTGATAATATCAACTCACTTATTCCTGGCCAGAGTGAAGAACTCTGAAACAATATCAGTTACATTGCAGAGGTAAAGCTCATGAAGTTTTATCTCCGGCAATAACTTTGTAAGCAGCAAATTTTTGATAGCCTGAAAAAAAATTAGAACATATAATATCAGAAACTGTATCTGACTATTCAGATCTGGTTACTAAATATAATCTAAAGACATCTAAAGAAACTCCTGAAACTTTCAATTCTGAATAGTTACCCATCTCTGAGATTATCTTCCATTTGGAAATTAAGTGCAAATATTCAACCGCTATCTAGCATTTTTGAAGGGTCCCATTGAAACAAACTATGAATGCGGGAAAACAATGGATGCAGGAATATAGAAAAAACTTACATATTTCACATAATAAATTATGTGATTAAATAAAATATTGCAATTCCCAAACACTTGGCTACTATCTATTTAATCTTTCATGTAAGTAAGCACTATTTTCAACGGACGGTTCTTTTTTAATGTTGAAATGACCTAAAACTAGAAAGTAAAAATATATCCACAGTGCTTGAATGTCTAAAGCCAACTCAAGCAAAATAGTACGAAAAGTGAGTGCTTTAAACAATTAATGCAGTAAAACCATGCATAGAGGAACGATGGATGTGAGTTTGTATGAAATTAATTCGGGACTGAAAAAAATAAACGACACATGTGGGAAAATGATTATTTGAGGAAAGATCGATCGAGATCTCACCGTACATATTTTAATATCTTTAAAGTCAATTTGGTTCTGTCGCTAAGAGGATGATTATAACATGTTTTAACAGCGGTAAACGGATAAAACAGAACAGTCACAAAACAGAAAATGATAAAAAAAAATAGTTGGGTTGGTGTAATTTAGGTTAGGCTTGTTGTTTGTTTGTTCTTTTTCTTTCCTTTCTTCAATGTTCTATTTTGTCATGGGGCCATAACCTGGATACAGGGTTAAAGACTTACATCCAGCTGCTGCGGCTGCGTGACCTTGCTGGGTATGCCCCAGGAGTCAAAGTCTCCACGGCCCACATCGTCCGTCAGCTTACAGAGTAGCGCGTCCAGAAGCAGTGCGGGGCGCAGGTGCGGGCAGTTGTACACGTTGTACGTGGCTTCAGGGTGCTCCAACAACCAGGGGGACTCGTTAGCCGTGTGGTTCAGCACTATATCGCAAATCGACAACACCTGCAAATTTAGATTGCAAATTTAAATCGCTGCACCTGCAAAACTGGTTTTTGTGATTTTGTTACAACTATTTGTCTACGAAGAAAGTAATTATCTTAAATACGAAAGTTACAGTTATAAAAAAATATTATAAAAGCCAACATAAGAACCAAATAAATTATATATTATAAAGAGGCAATTCATTTTAAAGAGATACTGGGATACGAAATTCTGTGCACATAGTGATTTTTATCAATTCTCTTTAAATTTAGACTTGCGATTCAATTTGAAAATGTTTTTTTTTTTCTATATTAAAAACAAGATTGTTATTAAATTTCATTATGTTTTTATTCACCCACAGGCAAGGATATCTTTAAAATGAATGACCTGTACACATTATTAAAATCAATGACCTGTACACATTATTAAAAAAAAAAGTTGTATTAGGCTTAACCCTGAACAACTGATATCATGAAGTGTGGTATATTTCTATGGAGGTATCATAATTAATATTGGAAAATAAAAGAACAGAAAAACCAAATGAATGCATTTTAATATTATTTATCGAAGAAACAGCTCAGTATTGATAAGCCATATTCTAATAAATGATTCAATATAAATGTACCGAAAGTAAGTATGAAATATGTATTATTATTTTTAATTTTATTTATCGAAGAAACAGCTGGGTATTGATAAGCCATATTCTTATAAATGATTCAATATAATTGTACCTAAAGTAAGTATGAAATGTGTATTATTATTTTTAATTTTATTTATCGAAGAAACAGCTGGGTATTGATAAGCCATATTCTTATAAATGATTCAATATAATTGTACCTAAAGTAAGTATGAAATGTGTATTATTATTTTTAATTTTATTTATCGAAGAAACAGCTGGGTATTGATAAGCCATATTCTTATAAATAATTCAATATAATTGTACCTAAAGTAAGTATGAAATATGTATTATTATTTTTAATTTTATTTATCGAAGAAACAGCTGGGTATTGATGAGCCATATTCTTATAAATGATTCAATATAATTGTACCTAAAGTAAGTATGAAATGTGTATTATTATTTTTTAAATAAATGTTGGAATGCAAACCGAAAAGTGTGTTTTTCAAGAGGTTTGATTTAAATTTACCTTCCAGTCGGTGCGCATCTTGGAGATCAGGTTTTCAACATCATTGAAGGTCACTTCCCGGCTGGCATCAGGGCTGAAGATAGGATTAACCCGGAGCTGGTCAGAGAGACTGTAGCCAGAGTTGGAAGCTCCCAGCTCCTGGATGGGGGTGAAGTGAACCATGTTGTACCCGGACTCCAGGGATACTCGCAGCTTGCGCTCCCAAGTGTCCAGGGGGCCCAGGTGCTTGGAGAGCACCGTCTGACACTGGATGCAGTCCAGCGGGAGCCAGTCTTGGTTGTTGCGGCCGTAACGCAGTGTTGGGAGCACTTGGAAGAAGCCAGAGCCTTGGGGTCCCACAGTTGAGCCACTGCAAACAAGTGTATTCAATGACTATCCATCTATCTAAGGGCTAATAGGTAAATTATGGAGACCGACTTGAATTTGATTGGGGAAGTTTTGGTGCGGGTAGAGTGGCGGCCTTGATTGTCAGATTATTGATATTATAATATATTGCAGACGGAGTATGAAAGTAGACTGAATGCTGTAGAAATGAGATCCCTGAGTGTGGAGATTCACAAAGAAAGCAGGGCTGATGTAAGCCTAATGAGTAAGATTAAGAAAGGGGCGCTTAGATGGTTTGGGCATGTAGAGCGATTTCAATTCGGGAGGCGGGTTTGGGTACTGCCGCCCCGGGAACCATTTATTGGATAGCTGCGTGGCGTGCCAGATCGGGAAAGGCTGGTTTGGGGAGACCCTTTGACCTATCCAACTGGTCTCTCTTGACCCATCGCCTTGCGCCGCAGCGGGAGGGATAGATCATTCGTTCGTCACTCCTGGACACACTGATCCCTAGATTCCTACCCACCCCTCATATCTTTTTACACATTGTGTCAAAATTTCAAAGCAATCGGTGAAGAACTTTCGGAGATTTAAAATCTTGAACAAATTAAAATTTACATTTTTATTTATTTAGATAGATTAAGTTGGGGTCACCCGAGGATGACATGGCACTGTCAAGTGAAACAAATAATTGAGTCGGGCCATTGTCAATAGCCAGAATAACAAAAGGGTATGTACGAGATGTTGTCCGTCCTGAAGGCGTGATGGTTAGTTAGTTTTCTGTGTATCTTGATTAGACTAATGTAGTTACTTGTTCTCGTAGACAAAGTAGAAGTGGTAGCTGCCGGGCTTGTTAGCAAGCACCTCGCAGTATATGTCGGTGTCCTGAACGAGCGTGCCGGTGCCTAGCACGGTGGGGGGCGCCCAGACGTTGTCCGGATTGGGGCGGTTCCACTCCAGCGAGTAGTACTGGTTGCGGATGAACTCTGTCGGCTCTGCACCTACAAGAGAAGCAAAATACTTAAACCTTAACATTTCATCCCCCATAGTTGCTTGAATATTCAGTATTATTAATATTTCACCAATTTACTATTCTTTAATTATACATACAAACATAGTAATTATTAATTTTTGTGGACTGTTATTGATTGGCATTTTTTATAAACAAGTCGATAACTCAAAAACACTTTATTTGAACAAAGTACGTTTTGAAAACAGGCTGGTTTCAGCAATTTAATTGTTTTCTTTGAAATTAGAAACTTATTAAGTTATGTTCCAAAAAATAAAAAAGAACAAAAGATAGTGCAAGGTATGAACTACCAAAAGCAAGGAGAGAAATTACCATACAGTGTCCGGTAACTCGTATTAAAAAAAAACGGGAAACTAGTGAATCCACATCCCATTTGGAGTCAATTTTGTGGTACAACTTCCTTTGATTTAAGCTTTTGTTTTCGAGTTAATCAAAAGTTGGAATTTTTTAGGTCAAATTTGAAAAAAATCAGTTGCTATGGGGTTAACATCAGCTGTTTAATGTGTTTTAAAATGCGTTGAAGCATAGACCCAGCTCCAAAAATATTTTAACCCTTTAGTTGCCAGAAAAAAATAATCATAATGCTTAGATATTATTGTTCTATGTGTAACGGACGTACTGCTCCGGGCTCGGACGCGGTCGCCCCATATTAAAATTTGTTATTTGCCCTGTTGTCAAATTGAATAAACTGCCCGAAATATGTAAATGTAAAATGTAAATGTATGTAAAATGATGTAAAAAGTATTTGAGATCTTGTAACAAATAAAACGTCAGAGCTTGGCTAGAGGAATACAGGCAGAGAATTACAGAGTGTGAGAGCTGGTGAAATAAAATGATATTCAATTCGGGCACGATTATGAGAATCGTGCCTAAACGTAGTGGGAACGTTCGGCCACGGCCCGAAGCAAGCGGCCGTGCGCCATCATAGCGTTACAAATGACCGGTGGTACGCCGTCATTACGTCCCACGGGCACGGTTCTGAGGATCGTGTCCAAACAAAGGAAAGCCGTGGTCACGTTCGACCACCACCCGAAATTACCGGCCGAGCGGCGGTAAACGGACCGGCGGGGCGCCGCCATCGCGTCCCAACACGGGTCTCGATTCCGAGAATCGAAGAGAAAGCGGGACCCGTGGGAGCATGGGGCCACTGCCGGCGTCCTACAAAACGGGCACAAAGCCCTAGAAAAGACAGATAGCCAGCAACCATCACCAGCTCTACAACTCTCTCTCTGCTCTGCCTTCTACCTCGCTCCGACTTCTGCCTCTACTCGCCTTCTTTACTTCTGCCCCTCGCCTCACCCCGGACTACGGACCTCCCTGCCTCTACGGACCAGAACCGGACTCAGTAACAAGGACGAGAAAACAGCATTTGGACCAGCTCTACAACGGCTACAGAGACGGCCCGTTCTACTCCCCCACGCCACTGAAGGACGACATCTTCCGCCTCCACGGATTGGGATCACCGGCCCATTTACAGTCTTGTGTATCTCACTTCTGTCTGATACACTATGTGTAATGTAGATTCATCCGTTTCCTATTTCGATTCGTATTACTCTAACACTATATTTATATCATTTTTAATAAATGAAATATAAATAATATTTAGTTATTGAAGAATTTGAAGCAGTGCAAAGGGTGCTTTGTGAGAAGTCAAATAAACCCTAGAGTTTCACAATATTACAGAGCATATATTTTAATGTAAATCAATAACGAAAAGATTAACTTAAGCGCCAAAAGTACCAATTGGGATATGAAAAATGTTGCATCCATTGAGCGCCAGCTTATCCATAAGGTAATCTGACATTAATACATTCTGTTTCATGGGATTTTTACCCTCAGAACACTACAGAGGTGGTCGCGGGAACTCGGCGTTCCAAAGGTTTAACAAAAAATATATGAAATAAACAGAAAATAAACCAATAATTTTAGGTTGAAAAAACTAGGTAGGTATATGGATATCTTTTTTTATTAATATTTGCAAGCATGAGATTAACTATTTAATCTTGGTGATTGATAAAAGTCAGGTCATAATTTGAACTTGAGAAAGTGGTAAAGATAAGAAAGAAGTAATTTTTGCAATAATATGAATTGTCTTACCGCTTGTTTGATCAGCATAATTGCAGTAAACAAAAACCTTATGTCCCATTAGACTGGGACCAGGTCGGAAATGCAGAAAACATCCTTTATCTAATCTGTAACCAGAAAACCAACAAATACAAACATTATAATGTCAATAACATCATTTCTAACAGCAAATATTATTCAAATAATTCATTGCTTATTGATTCATCGAGCATTGATCTATTTTTAAATAATATGGAAAAACATTTTAGCAATATTAATTCAGGCAGATAGAAAATTAATGTTGCATTTAAAATGTAGTTATTCTTTCAACTCAACATAATACAGATAACTAGTTTAAAAAAAAACATGAGTCCATAATATATGTTATGTATTCTTCATCACTGCTAAATGAAGATCTGTGGTCAAGTTCCATTACGCAAGAGACTAAAAAGATGAGGACAGAACCTGAAGATCGAAGAGTCCAAATGCTCCCCGTGGTTGAGGGTCAGAACCCTGATCTGCGTGCCCTGGTTGCTGCGGGAGACCAGGAGGGCCGGGCTGGAAGGACGCCCCGACTTGCCCCCCGGGCTGGTCCTGCCACGCTGCTCCATCATGTCTGTCTGCAACTGGTCACACACATTTATCCATAAGGCCAACATTACATGGAAAATTAATTATTAATAGAATATTATTTAATAATAATGCTGTAGGATTGAATGCATGTTTGAATAGGGCAAGTTCCACATAAATATGCGCTTGGTGATTATCTAATACTCTAAGCTTTAAATGTGATGTACGTTTATGGTAATATTAACTAAACCAGTTTATTCAATGTGGCTTTGAAGATAAAAGAACATGAATTTTAAATTATAATTATTACATAATTTATAAATAGAAATGGAAAAGGATAAGCTCTGAGAGAATACAAACTTTGGAAAATGAGAGATTGGATCTCATTTTGTCAAATAATATGTACAAAACAAGAGAAATTAACACAAACAACTTTTTTACTTAAACACCATTTGAGTTGAGTAGAAAAAGACAAATTCACATCATTCAAGAGACAGCACTTGTACCAAATGCCGAGACAAGAGTGAGGCCATTAGAATGTGTAGCTAAGCCTTTTATCAACAATGAAATCAGCCAACCAAACGATGCCCCATTGTGGAGAAGACATAAGGCCACGGGAGTATAAAACCAGTTCTCTATTTCTACAACAAGTGTAATAAGAAATATAAAACCACCAAAAAACTACCCATTAATAGATTGATTATTTTGCAACGGCTCATATTGCTAAAAAAATTACAAATCGTGCAATTATCTCCTCAAAAACAATCATTTCTTTTTTAATAAAATTCAGCATTATTATTCTCAAAATAATATCTGTACAATTGTACTAGTTTATGATGCCAACATTACTTAAAACTTTTTATGGTGTATTTGTTAAAAGAAATCTTTTTTATCTCTGTGATTTAAACAAAATGCGTACACAGTGTAACTCTATCTTCTTTGTGAAGATCAGCCTTTCATACATAAAATATCTAGTTTACCATCAAAGGAAGAGAACACAGAATAAAAGAGGCGTAAGATGATACCACGCACAGCACAATAGATTCAAAACAAACGAGATGAGAGCTAGTATATATGGCTGAAAACTTGTCAACAATTAAAATTAATTCATTTGAAATAAATAAAAATACCTTTCTTATAATTTCATGTTATAATAAGATATTTTATAAAGTACAAGTTCTTGCTTACACAGCTTTAAAATGATAAATAAATGACTCACCCGTAAACTTTGAACTGTCTTAGGGGCAATTAACCCAATAATTTATTATTTTTTTATCATCATTATTGACATACATATGACATTTGATATTAACTGACAAAAATATTATTGATTATGGTGTTAATTTCATTAAAATTAACTTTTTAATACAAATATATTTACTTTTTTTTTAAAACAGACGTAATATTCTAATTATAAAACTGTATTATATTAAGTTTTTAGAAATACAGTGATGGAAGTACAAACACCAATGATAAAAAAATATCTACAAAAACATACCTTTTGAATTAGCCGGCTTGAGTTGCGAAGTTAATTATTGAAAAATGTGTTCATTATTTCCCAGAGAGGTGCAGGGCACTTAACGATAATATAATAAGCGATCAACAAATGCCGAATACGCCTTGACCCGTTTATTATTTTATATTAATCGCGCGCACTCCAATATTTTGAAAGAAAGTGTCAAGGTGACCTCCGCATCAATTTGACGTTTCGTAAAATGTGTTATCTATGCAAAACTAAACATTGGTAAGAGGACCAATAAAGTAAAATACTTTTTTAATAAATTGTCCCTTTTTAAATGCATCTTTTTGAATTTCTACTTTGTTTTCATGGATGAATGAATGAATGAATACATAAATTAACTAATGAATGAATGGATTATTCATCCAATTAGGATTTGACTTAAGTGATAGCGCAGTTCAATCATTTAAGTCTGGTCAGTCCCACAATCCTTGAAGGGGAAGTTAAATCCACAATCTAACCATTTTTTTTAGTTAAAGACATTTTAAAAGTTCACAGAAGTTAAGAGCACATCCACGGAGAGGAAGGTTCAATGTTCAATCCTCAGTCAAACCAAAAAAGTGTATTTAATCTTAATCTATCAATAAAAATATGTGTATTATGGGTTGGTCATCATATGACTGTGGCTGATAAGCCAACACAGGTACTTTATAATACTTACTCAGTATAATGTTATTGTTACCAACTTAAACGTAATGCCCAGCAGTAATTTTAGTTTGGATAACAGTTGTTTTTATTTTTGTAATAATTTTATTTTATCACTCAATCATATTAAGTATACATGTATCGTTTTAATGTTATTTTCCATAATTGTAGAGCTGCACATCTTGACACAGGAATTCCCTTGTAATATTTTTTAGTAAATAAGTAGTAAAAAAAAGTTTTTACCAAAGGCAGAATATTTCTCTCACGCACTCAAGTAAAATTATCTCGAACATAACGTGGGCAAGCAAATGCAACAAATTCAGCTCAGTCAAAAACCTAGTTTTGAGATAACCTTTTGATAAGTCTTTTTATAAGCCCATAAAATAATAAAGTATATGGCCTGTAAAACTGCTTTATAGTTCTAAATCTCGAACCCCTTTCCAGTTATGGTTAAGTATTTGTGCCTGAACTTGAAACTCGGAATGGTCTGAACCTTTATCTAAGCCACTTTTTTGTTTAATCTTGTGATTGAAAACGGAATTTTTCCTAAACTATGGAAAACGTCGAAAGATGGTGGGATGGTGACAAGTATCAAGCAACCAATTACCATCCTATAGCGATTCTTTCCGCACCTGCTAAGTTATGGAAATAATTATGCATAAATATGAATATGCCGAATTTGAACCATTCTTGATCGAACAACAACGTGGCCAATCAACCACTACAAATTTAGTGATATTTACAGATTACGTGGCGAAAGCACTCAATAATAAGGAACACAAGAAGCAAGTTGATATATTATATACCATGAACCATACCATGTGATACCATGACTTTACGAAGGCTTTCGATAAGGTCGATCAAGTTTAGTGGTTTATTTATGGTCGATCACTGTGCTCCTAAGTGATTGTTCGAAGAAATTGTTTTTTTCTGAAAATTTATTGAAACTCTTCGGTAACTATTTGAACCAAAAGAAACAATTCGTGTCCTATGGTGAGTTTAATTCTAGGGCTTACCCTATAAACTCAGGAAATCAGCCACAAATATGTTGGATTTTGTTATACACAATTCAAAGGAGATGACCAACCTTCCAGTTATAAGGCTGCTTTACTTTTGCTTAGTGCGTAGCATTCTCGAGAGTGGATCTCATGTATGGGGGGCCTGTAGACGCCGTTTATGTACTAATGTTTGAAAAAATACGAAATATTTAGAGTTCGGTTTTTACCCATGACTTTTTCAAACAACTTTTCAATTAAAAAAAAAAGATATTTATTTATTAACGCCATGAAGGCTTTTACTTCTCAAATTATCCGTGATTATCATATTATTATAATCAATAATTATATTTTATTTATCTTTGGAATGCTGCGTATCTGCAGCCTTAGTTCAAGGAGAGATGTCGCCCTACTGCTTATAAGCTTCTGAACGATTTACTATCAATATCAGACATTCTGGTTAAAATAGGATTCTATGTTCCGGATAATTTCACGGGAGGCCGCCAACACAGGTTTTTGATTCTTCCCAGGCGCAGAACTAACTTACCAATGGTGATGCCCCTAGGAAGACTCACTAGGTTAATCTTTAACTGTGTGTACCTACATGTAACCTTTTTTCCCACATGCATGGTTATATATGTTATGTGTTTAAATATTTATTATTATTTTTGTGTAATTTTCTTTACAGTTTTTGCAATGTAGTGATTTGTATACTGTTTTTGCAAAATAAAATAAATAAATAAACAAAATAAAACACACCATTTGGCGATATTTTTTTCTTGCATAAATCAAAATCGGAGGTTGGTTAATGGGGGATTTTTTTTTTTAATATCAACAGTATAAATATACCATACACAATAATTACATGTCACAGAAAACAAGGTCCTCTGTGTCCTCATATCCTCTCCCTTGGCTCCCCGTACTTGCAACATCAGGCGAGAAATTGCAACACTGAGGGAATACAAGAAGGCGCTGCAAAAAAGCGCAACACCTTTGCATGAAGATGTCGTCTCCCACCCGGCATGCCGCTTGAAGTCTCGAAAGCCCTTCTGGGTGGAAGGAGAGAGGCTCCTCCGATTACCTCTCACCCCAGAAGATAGGTGGAAACTTGAGTGGCAAACGGCCAACGTGGGAAATGCCCATCTAATACAGGGCCCCACCGAGAGACAGCCTGGGTTCTCATTGCCTCGCAAAACCTGTTCGGCCATCAATAGATAAAGGTGCTCCCATAGCCGCTGTACCCACATAATGCACAGATGGAGCCTTAAAGAGTCGGCGATGTGTGAATGTGGTGCGGTGCAGACCACCGAATGCCCGCTCCGTTCATTCCCAGGTGGGATTGATGAGGTCCACATGGCGACGCTTGAGGCCCTAGATTGGCTCGTAGACCTAGATTTCCCCCTCTGACCCCCACCATACGAAAGAAGAAGAAGACAGAAAACAGGCATAATCAAACACTAGCAATAATTTAAACAAAAATAACAATTAAATGTGGCATTTGATCATAAAATGACGACATAAAGTATAAAATTAATACAAGCTCTAGAACGAGATACAAATACATAAAAATATTATAAACAAGTATGAGTAGACTTAGGTTTTATTAATAATGATTTAGAATATATGATATTATAGCCTTTTTGTACCTAGCTTATGTGCAGTTAAACAAATTCGCTACATCTGCACACCTATTACTAACTTCATATATTATAATCTAGGTACAAGTGAGAGTTTGAAATTCTCAGTCGTGGAATTGTAACAATTTAAACCTTATCGCCATCTACTTAAGGAGTGTTATTGTTAGCGGCCCGATAACAGACGTTACACAACGTGGTGCATCACCTTAATGAAGATGAATTTGAACATTACGAGATCGCTGTACTTGCCGCCCCGTGAGTGGTTTATTCAGGTTTATTTATGCCGCCCCCTTTGCGTGCCGCCCGCGTGTGGTGAATGTCTCGCCCGCCCGATGGGGACGGGCCTGACTTCTACCGAATTAAAAAAAATCATGGTGTAATACCACTATATTTAGTTAAACGTATGGAACGCTTTGGATCATATTATTTTATAAGAACTGGAAGGAATTTATATTTTTCCGCAAAAAATATTTGTATTATGTTACAGCTGTGAGTGTTTGAGTACCTAGGCATGAGTGGTTTATTTATGATCTAGGCGCAGGTCAATTGATCGTATGTTGGTAGGACTGCAGACGTGTGGAAATAAAATGGCGGAGGCCACTAGTAGGGGCTGATCAGCTTATGGTTACGATTTTCGTTATTGTTTGAAAATGAGTGTCTTTAAATCAGCAATGGGGTATTTTAGCTCCAGCGGAACCAACGGGGGTTCCGACAATGACTTTGTTGGTCAGGTAGTAGAAATAGGGAATATTAAATTAAGGGTGAAAAAAGTTATCGCAGAAGGTACGTACTTTTTGACAGTCGGCAGTGTTTCTTTGTCATAATTTGTATATTCATTATGAAGTTTAACTTTTCATCTTGAAACATTAATAAAATTTTTATGTTAGTGTTTTTATTCGCATTTGATTATATTTTCTACAATACTGTATACTAATTTATAACTTTATCCTACTAGCCATCTTTCATTTCATGATTTACAAGCTGGTGTCTACACCAGAATTCCATATGTCAGAAATAATCGGAAATGTTGAGTCGGATACCTTATCAACAATTAGCGGAAGTAGTGATTGCTCAAATTAACTAGCATTACATTAGGATACTGATTTTGCACCTAATCTTTTTTTTGTTATATATATATTGTTCTATGTATTTTATTTACGAAATGTAATTGTTACTTATAGGAGGGTTTGCCTTCGTTTTTGTGGCTCAAGATGCCTCGTCTGGTACAGAGTATGCCTTAAAGCGATTAATGGCCGCTGACCAGGAGGCGAACAAAAATATCATACAGGAGATCAGCTTATTGAAGAAGCTATCTGGCCACCCGAACATCATTAAGTACATAGCTGCATCTTTCATCGACAAGACCAAAACCTTGCATGGGATGGCCGAGTACTTGCTGCTGACAGACCTGTGCAGCGGGGGCTCGCTGATGGAGGCCCTGCAGATCCGGGGCTCCGCCTTCCCAGTGCCAACTATTCTGCGTGTGTTCTATCAGGCCTGCCGGTCTGTCCAGCACATGCACGCCCAAGTTCCTCCCATTGCTCATAGAGATCTCAAATTAGAAAATTTCCTCATCACCAATGAAGGTTTGCTCATTATTTTGTTTTGTATTTTTACTGATTTTGCAGAAACGATCACTATTAATCTTTTATAGGATAGATCTACTCTTGATTTTTTCTCGCATTTTTTGCTATGAGTTTGAATAAACTTGTCGAATACCACTGCAGACAAAATACGCAAAAGATTTATTAATAGCACTTGGTTTCGACTTAATTACTACAAGAAATAACTATTTATGTCATAGGAGAGGGTAAAAGATGCATTAAAGCTCAATTTTTTCTCAAACAAAGTTATGTTTGAAGGTTAGGAAATAGGCTTAATTTATTAAAATAAACCCAAACTAAAACCCTAAAAACCTATTTTGTGCATGTTTACTTAAACCACCAACTTAAATAGTTGTCTCCATTAGATATTTAAGTTGAAATCGAGTGTTATTTTTTAGAGAGCCTTTATATGCAGCGGAATTCGACAAGTTTACCCAAGTTTGGTTATCTAAAAACACTTTTCTCTAGATATTTTTGACATTTATTGTGACTTTTGCCTTTTACATCTTTTCTAGAATATATAATTCTGATTCACTAATAAATTCATAGAATTCGTCAGTAAGAAAGCTATTATGTGAATCATACTATTGATTTATTGTAATATTTATTTCAGGTGTAATCAAGTTGTGTGATTTTGGGTCAGCGACAACAGAAGTATATTCCCCTGACACTTCTTGGAATGTCAACCAAAGAACTATGTTGGAAGAAAATGTAAGCAATGCATTATTAAATAATTGTAGTGTAGTAGTAATGGCAGTATAGACTCACCTGACTTTGGGTGAGCCACTTTTAGCCCAACCTACCCAAGGCAGGGGAAATATTAGTGTTAGGAATCAAATAACATAATTTAATTTTTTCTTCATATGAAGCGGTTACTTTGTGATGTGACATTATAATTTAAAATTAAACAATAACTTTGTAAACATCACTATAAGTGATGTTTACAAAGTTATTGTTTAATTTTAAATTTAAAAAAAAACATAATTTAAGCACAAATGTTTCATTTCAGCTGGCAATGTTCACAACACCGATGTACCGAGCACCGGAGATGTTGGACACATGGAGTAACCATCCTATTGACCATTCAGTGGACATCTGGGCGCTGGGCTGCATCCTTTATACCTTGTGCTACATGCAGCATCCTTTTGAGGACTCTGCTAAACTGGCCATTCTCAATGGAAATTATAATCTAAATCAAAATGACCAGAACTATAAGGTCTTCCACGAGATCATTCGTGAGTATTATTTGTCTGTCACATCTGAAATATATATATCATGTTTATTGGTTTGTTTGTTTGTTTGTGCGGAGAAGACAATAACAATCACTTGGTATTGATTGTTTCAGGTGGTTGTCTGGTAGTGAACCCCGAGCAGCGGTTGAACATCAGCGGAGTATTAGAGCGGCTGGCGTCTATAGCCGAATCAACTAACGTCAACCTAAAACAACCACTCAAATTTGAGCGTAAAAAAGTTGAACAATCTGTGGCCACTAGCTCGCCAGGTAATAAAAAGTCAAGTAAATATTACACTACCATATCGTAAAATGACGGTGCTGAACATTCCTTTGTGAATATACCTTTGAAGAATCAACCAAAACAGTTCTACACAAACTCTATTCATTATTAATGCATAACTTTTGTTAGTATCCGAGCTTATTATGGTCAAGGTATTTTTGAACTTTTTACACTCAAATTTCCAATAAAATCTCTGTTTTTATGCAAATGTAAATCACATTGATGTCGCTTGAATTAATTGTAATTTAAATGTAAAGTTAAATCATCGTAAAAGTCATCTGATGGCCGTTTGTTTGCAAGCAAGAGAAGTTGCACATTCTGATGTACGGTAGTATAATATTTATCTGACCTACTCTGTATGTATACTGTATCTTAGTTGACTGTTGGCTCGTCACCTACCTAGCATCACCTAACTTACTAGCTCACTGTGTCGCTCCCCTCGCCACTTCCCCAAGACTGAGACTGAGATAGGACTGGGAGTGAAGAGTGTTTCGCCTCTTTGGGGGCTGACCACGCAACAAGACTTATATTTATTCTATTCTGCTTTTTTCCTCTTCATATCTTTTGTTTGTATTTGGCAGGTGGGTTCATGAGTTTTTTGGGCTGTCCAGTATTCTTTCCGTACAAATAACTCTTTCGCCGTCTGTAAGTAGGAGCCAACGTTCTCGCCGCCACCCTTAGTGACTAATTTAAGGTTTTTTATTACAATAATGCTAAAGCTATATGATGCTATATCAAAATTTGTGTCTTGTTAAAATAAATGTAATGCTAAATCTCTTCACAGCAGGGTGCTTCTATTATTATCACTAGTCTTGATGCAATTTTAAATCTTTATTCCGCGTGTTTATCTTTATTTATTTGTATTCCCTAAAATATTAATTAAATTATATTATTATTACGTATATAATACTTAGCTCAACTACCAAAAATACAACTTATTCACAAGATACCTTCACATTATATTACTAAAATACAACTTATTCACAAGATACCTTCACATTATATTACTAAAATACAACTTATTCACAAGATACCTTCACACTATATTACTAAAATTACCCAATTCATTATTAAATGTATTGATTCATTCCCAAAAACCATTCAGAATAACTTTAATAAATGATTGTGTATGTTTATTGGCGATTATATTATGTAATCTACGCCAAATATCCATACTTCACATTCTCGGAGACCATTTTGGAAAACTTAAATAAAGGATTGTTAAATATTGGTATTTATAATATAATATACATCACATTTCCAGAGACAATTCCGGGTATCTTTTATACTACATATTTATGTATCGTTAAACATTGGGGTTTATATAATACACGCCAAATATCCGTACATAACATTCGATGCCTTGAAAACGAGTATTATTTATTTTTGTGAGTGCTCATAATAATGATAAATAAAAATTAGGATATAAAATGTAAATGGCATTCCTGTAATGATTATTCCATGTATTTTTATACTCTTTAAGTAGGTACCTACTTTTTTGGACCAGTGTTTCAGTATAACTTATTTTATGTATTCAAATTCAGTATTTATTTTGTAAACGTAGTTAAAGTATTTTAACAAAAAATTATATTGTCATTATTGTATCATTGAATTATTTAAGAAAATAGTGAATTTGTTAGTTCATTTGTAGAAATATAAGTTATTTTTTCCTTTTCAAGTATGGAAGATAATATACTATATAATATTTGATATTCTGCAAATATAATATATGAAAACAAATCATTGCAACTGTTGACAATATTAATTATTGTGAATAGTGTTTAATGTAAATTAATTTTAATTGTATATAATATATTCAAATAAATATCTTTTGATTGAAGTTAACCACCATTTTTTTCATTAAACATGCCATTCTATAATGAAATGATATTTTGATACAAAAAAATTATTGCTTATAGTAAAGATATAAGTCACACCATACTATGCTTAGTGTGAAAGAGCAGAGTGTTATTTTGAGGTTTGAGTGCATGATAAACCGGGTATACTCAATTTATCCTACATCTGCAATGAATGTTCCAAATATATTATCAAAACGGGACAAGTTATAATATCCCATCAAGTTCTGGTGCAGATAAACAGAACCACAGTTTAGTCTAATTGGTTTGCTGTGAGATTGCATTTAAATAAATGTAATTGTATTTATCGTAAGTACGATAAATTAATCATTTCCAAATACAAGCAACTGCGGAATGTGATTATTTAGGCCCCCTTTTAAAAATACAAGTGAAGAATGAATATCCTACATTTGGCGGATTAAATTAATACCGGTAAGTCAGCAGTGGAAACATATAATATTTTATCTGTGTAAAGTGCCCACGAGGCGATCAATATTACCTTAATGACTACAGTTTAGGATGCTTGTAAACGGAAGTGGCGCCCTCTGTTGTTTTCAAAAAGAATCGTTAAAATTTTCAAACAGCCGATCCGACAAATCCTCGAAGAATATTATCAAAAAGAAAACTTAGAATTTTTCTGCTTCAAAGACTTTTACACAATTTCCCGACCCATTTTCTGACCAATTTTCCGATCAACTCTACTTTTATATCAAATACACAATTTTGGCGGCGTTCTTTAATTTCGTGAGTTCTGATTGGCAGTAAATTTCTTAGTTAAAAGAAGTTGGTTACTTAGTGGAAATTGGTTTTCATTCGTCCAGCGAATTTCAAATGAACGTAAGTTATACGACATACATATATTAGGGTTTTTATCTGCTAGTCATTAATATTTCATCCAGACCGTCCAAACAACGCAAAGCAAACATTCCCAGCTAGCAAATAAATAATTAAGCCAAAAGGACAAAGTGTTCAAAATCATTTGTGACTATTAATAATATTTTCGGACATTTTCATTGAAGTGCAACTATTACTTGATACATGTCTAGGTTGTTCGTTGCGCCCGTACGAAGTGTCGACAATTGCCATTGATCATCTCGTGGCCACTTAGTGTCTAAGAATGCTGTCATATTTGGTACCCCAGTAATATTTTGTTGCACAATATCAGTTTGTAAGGTATCACTTAACATACACATAAATATGATTAATAATGTATTTAATATACAGTTAACTAATTCTGCTAACCTAGGCAATTGTAGATTTAGTTTTGTGAAGATAAGGTACAACTGGTAAATACCTGCATTGGATAGCAGAATTTGGTCCCTACAAAACAACTTAATCTATTTGGAATATTTTGGAATACATACTTATTTAAATGTAACACAATCAATAAAATATGTAAATATAATTTTTATAATATTATCATAGTCATAAAATACTAATTAAATTGATGGGTATAAATGTTGCCAATGAAAAAGTGTTTCACATTCTATAATTTTTTTCTTTCAATTGATAATTTTCTTTTGTAATGGAACTCAGACTTTCCATTATTTATCACAACTTTGTCCTTGTTATTTCTTTACCATTTACTTTAGTATTTGAACCCAATTCTGTTCTGAGATAATTTGTATTAGGTACTAGTGGACCACGCAATGCTTCGCTATTGCTAATGTCTTTCTCGGGCGTCTCCGACTTCTTCCACCATTCACTACTGTATACCGCAATGTTACTGTTAAAAAACTACATTACATGGATTTTAATTCGACTCTGTATCTCATTCCGGTGTAGAGATATTGCGTTAAGTATTCCTCGGGCGTCCCCGACTTCTACCACTCAAACCACTCTCTAAACACTCCTGGCACTAATAAGAACAAACTTTGAAATTTTCAGCGATATCAGTCGACTATTTTTCGAGTTTTGCGAGCACAAACATATGCAGCCTGAATTTTTATATGAAAAGATTATTGAACCAATATTATGGCTAGTATTGTTAAGCATCGAGTTTCTTAAAAAAATGTCACTAGCTTATAAATTTATTAGAATAATAATTCATTATATAATATTCTCACGGATTCCATTTGATAATAGATGATGGCATTCTATTATAACTCAGCTTGGGAATCTAACAATGTCAAACAAATTATAGGATTTAAAGGAACATATTGTATATTATGTGAAATATTATATTACATATTATGTGAAAATCTGAAATAATCTTTCACGAGCTAATGCAATACCATAAACGCCTTAAATATACTGCATTAATCTTGTGAAACTTAATGAGACATTATAATTGTTTCGTACAGCTGTTCCAGTACGTGACAGTTCTCGGGGGCCCCCTGCACGCCCCGCGGAGCCTGTGCGACCCCCGCCGGTGCAGAGCGCGCCGGCCGAGCCCCCGCGGGCCCCCGTGCCCCCCCCACACTCGGCCCCCCCTGCTGCCGCTGGAGGGGGACTCTTCTCTTCTCTCAGAGGGGGTGCAGGCTCTTTCCTCAAGAACCTCAAAGACACATCCTCAAAAGTTATGCAGACAGTTCAACAGTGAGTCTACACATTTATTTTTAACACACTTATTTCTTACGACAGCTGTGAAGCCATTTTACTAAGATCCACCAAAATAACAGTCGGAGTAGCAGTCCAAATTCAAATTCAAATTCAAAAAAATATTTATTGCACTAAAATACAGAATACATAGGGTATAGCTTATAGGTTACATCCTATTTCTTCCAGCTAACCTAAAGTCCAATTTGTAGACCTTCACATCATGCAGTAGTTTCTACAACTCCGAAATCAACTTTACACACAAAACCATACCTTTATTTCCTCACCTACTTAAAAAAATATATATACATGTGAATACCGCACAAGGAAATAAAGGTATTATTATTTGATTTGCGATTTTCACAGCCAAAAGTACTATAGTCAATTATTTTCAATACACCAAAAATAAATCACTAAAATATTCTTTTTTTATGTGAATACCGCACAAATCATCAGTTTACTGCCAGAAGGTCATTAAATAACATTTTTGTCAAAACTGAGTTAGAAGTCACAAACTACCTATTTTGTCGTGCTTTATCCAGTGAATAAGTCAATTAGATCAAATAACACATTGTTTATAGGGAAGGAAAGAAGAACAATAACATCTTATCCGTCACATATCATATAAATAAAACACAATTAAAGCCATTATTATTATAGTTAAACAGTAAAAAGTGTAGAAACTAAGCAATCGCGCGTAATCTGAGCGTATTTTATCCTTTAAAAAGTGACTATATTTTTGAAGAGTTTATATTTGTAAAGTGCAAAAACGACGAATCATTAGATATGATTGAGTTTATAAAACTTTAACAATGAAACCTAACTTGTAAAGTGAATTCTAAATAAAATGTGAATTTTTTCAAACTAAACCGGTGTTAAAACTCTAAACATGTGTGTAAACAGCTAAAATACCAATAACATTACAATAAATACAAAAAACTCTTCGATATTTTAAAACTTCACGGGAGTTAATATACTAAATAAATCTCGGCACCATCCAATTAGGATTTGGCTTAAGTGTTAGCAGTGTTCACTTATTCTAGCCAGTCCCTGGGTGGGAAGGTTCAATCCTCAGTTAAACCAAAAAAAATTATTTACTATTTTCAACCAGTCATAATGGACAATACAAGTAAAGTGCAAACAAGATCCAAACCGACTGAGACACCACCACCAACTACTGCCGGTGAAGAGCATTATGAAAAATATAGGTAAAAAGAGGAATGAAATTAAGCAACAACTTTTTGAAAAAATAGAATATGAGACAGTAAATATGAAGAAAAATTAGAACTTGAAATTAAATAATGTGTAGATTCTATAAGCCGTCAATACGATGATATTTCATACAAAGTAGATAATATACTACAAATGAACAAAAAAGTACAATATTTAGAAGAAGCTAATAAAAATAAAGAAATCAGACTTAATAATCTAGAAATTCGACTGGCCGAAATAGAACAGGCCAACATTAGTTATAACTGGACAGACTTTGCTGGTGTTGTAACCCCGCCAAGTGAAGAACCGCTTGATACAATCAATATAGTAACGAAAGAGATGGTGGTCAATGTGGAACCGCAGAAGATAAGAAGAGTAATTCATTATCAAGATAGAACACAGAAAAAAGAGGGCGGCGCTTATAGGTACAAAGCAGCAGATAGTTCTGAACTCCCATAAGATTACAAAAGAGAAGGATATATTTATCATACTACAAGGAGCTGATATGGAAGACTAAGCAAAAAGCTAAAGAAAACCAATATCAAGTTTCAAAATAATAAAATTCTTACGAAAAAAATATTCTGACCACTCTTCTAAAATAATAAATATAAACATGTCGGCGATTTACAGGTAATAATCTAACAGGCTAAATTTATTTTTGTTTTCTTGTCTATGTAACTCTAATGTACACAAATGGCTTCAGCAATAAACTTTGATTTTGAACCACCCTCTAACGAAGAACATAATATGTTTCACAATAATAATATAATTGACCCTGTGGCATATAATTGACCCTATGCTATATATAATTGACCCTCTGGCATATACAACACAACACCAATCCCATGTACATCAACTAATTCTTCCAATGTAGTACGTCAATTATTATTACTTAATTCTACCCCCAAGAAATTTTCTATGAATATCAGGAATATAAACAAAAAATTTGATGATCTCTTAATTCTTCTCATTGTCCTTACCTCAAATTTCAATGTAATTGTTTTGAGCCAATGCTGGGTTAAAATGATAAAAAAACTACAATCTCTATAACACACTTCATAACCAAACTCAAAACAATGGCGTTATAAATCACATCACACATTCAATCAAGGAGGTAATAATTAAAAAAGCAAACTGTCTCCAACTTCAACTTGATAATCATATGACAATCCATACCATATACAGATCTCCGAACTTCACAATATCACCCCATATTATACATTCACTACATGAAATTCTAACAAACATGTGGACCATTGTCAAAACACCTATACAATTGGGGATCTTAACATAAATATCATTATCAAAATGCTTCCTCATGCCAGCGAATATCTAAATTCACTAACTCTATTAGGATATTTACCAGCTGTCACCACTCCAACAAGAGAATCTGAAACAAATACTAGTAGTTGTATAGATCATGTCTTTGCTAATAGTAAACTAGACACACCCACAAATCCAGTATACCAATCAACTGTGCTATCATCACTTCCCTCACCTACAAATTCCACAAATCAGCATAAAATACTCCCCCCCAAGAAAAGATTTCCTTTGATGTTCTCCTAAACAATGTCTCTAAAGACCCGAAATTTCCTAGTTACTCTGTTACTGAAAGTCTCGAATGTTCGAGACTGCGCTCATATTAGTGTAGTAAGTAGCTTGCTGATAAAATTGTTTATACAAAATTACTAAAATATTTTATTGACTTGAGTGGAGTAATATGTGAAAATACGCCTAAAAATTATGCCTAAAAATCAATAAAACATTTTACATGATGTTTGCATTAAGTCACTAAGTGCAGTTTTTATATTTTTTTTCATATTAATATGAAGAAAACGAAAAGTTGATTTTCCAAATATAAGCAGTTGTAATAGAAAGTGCATTTAAAAAAAATCGACTTCATAAATATTTGTTTGGATATAACTGATTAAGGGAAGCTGAAACTTTGAATTTTGATTTTCTTTGAATCAAAATTTTGCTAGTTAATGACTTCTGGCAGTAAGCCAGTGCGTAACTCGAAGAAGCTGATTTCGTAGTTACCTAGTTGTAGTAATCACCCTGCGGTATATTCTCGATAGACCTCTTATATACTTTTGTTTCTCTCATTCCTCTTACATACTCTTATTGAGAGGTGATAAAATTTTCCATCTCATAAGTTCATTTTGACCAAGTTATCTATTTAACCATATGTGCTTATATTAAGGAAGTGATATGAATAGAATGATAAGCAGGAAATGATCAATGTTAAGGAGACTTGACCTAATCTTTTTCAGTGACAACACTTATGATTTGAAAATAACTACATAATAATTTAGTACTGACATTGAGAGTAGAATCTCCCCAGTGTGAAACGTTCATTCATGAAATAAATTGTTTGTTCTAGGACCATTGCTCGCAGTGATCTGGATATTGTTTACATAACAAGCCGAATAGCTGTGATGCCATTCCCTTCTGAAGGCATTGAGAGCGCTTACAAGACTAATCACATTGATGATGTCCAGGTAAGGATGGTCCTCAGTCAACGGTCCTTCACCCCTTGAGCACCTTTTCACTGTTATCTTCCCCATCAGTGAAACCCCACTTCCAATCCTTTTATTTTATTTATCTGTGTATTTTTAAGACAGCTGAAGAGCCATTTTTTTGCTTTCCATGAAAGTTAACAATCAACAACAAACTCACAGTCCATTATCATAGTTTCTGACTTTGGAAGAATATATCAGGGGCGTTCCCGAGAGACATGGCACGATCAAATGAATCAAATACTTGAGTCAGTCCATGGTAAAAATCAGAATAACGGAATATAAATTGAGCAAACATTATGTAATGTGGCAACCGATCCATGGTGGTTGATAACTTAAGATTTTGTAGTCAGACAGTGTCTTTCAAACAGAGTACTTTCTATTGGTCGTGCTGGGTATATTTGACTTCTAACCACAATGCTAGTTCTATCAGTTCTGGGATAACTAGCCAAAGGAGTTTCAGAAGACCTAAGGGTCTCAGCGAGAGTTTGTGACCGCATCGTTTTAGTATCTTGTCTTTTTCTTTTTCAAACAAGACGCGTGAGAAGGAATAGGACGAACATCGATGATATCCGTACGAGGATGAGCTCTCGCTGGGACTAAATTGTCGGTAGTGTGGAGCAGGAAAACTTAAAATTTAATTCTATTCTCAGGCATTCTTAGACAGCCGCCATCCGGCCGGGCGTTGCCTGGTGTTGAATGCATCGGGCAAGCAGGCGAGCGGCATGTTCCCCGCGCCCACTCGAGTGCTGGACGTGTTTGCCCCTCCTCCGTGCCGTGCCCCACCCCTGCGCCCACTCTATACGCTGCTCAGGAACGTGTACCGCCACCTCGAGAGAGACGAAAAGAATGTATGCGTGATCACATGTGCGGTTAGTACGACAAACTATATTATTATTATTATTTAATGCACAGGCAGCATTCTGATGTGCTCATATCTGATTTCACAATAAGTTTAAATTGAGTTGTTTTAAACTTAAAATCAGTTAATCCTTTTGTCTCTCCAAATAAGAATCTAATCGAGCTTTAAATTGGTTTACATTAGTAGAATCTATGACATGTTGTGGATTGGATGTTTGTTCCATGCATCCACTGCTCTACTATTCTTTCTTTTAATGTTGGTAATTTTAGTTCCTTGAATCTATCTTTGTATTGCCTGTCATTCAAAGCTATTGGTATTTTTGTAAGTCACATCTGTACTCTCTCTAGTAGATCTATATCTTACACAAATTATGGACTCCATATTTGGAAAGTATATTCCAGGAAAGGGGGCGCACGTGTTTTGTATATTTTTAACGTCAAGTCCGGTGTTCAAGTCTTATGATGTGGTAGCTCATAGGTTGTTTTAATTAATATTGTTTTTTTTTTCGATATAATCCTAGCAAGCAATTAAATGCCTTTATCATGAAATGTGTAGAGAAGTTAAAATTTGTGGTTGCATGTATTTTTAGAAGATAAAGCTGAAAAAAAACAAAATTTGTTGAAAAAATTTAGATCTCGACAACAGCTCCACCTATCGGGTCCGAAACTATATGTTTCAAGCTGGAACCAATCATACACATTCACAAATTTTCATTGAAATCCGGTTTGGGAGAATAGCGTGTACGAACACAGTGACACGTGATTTTTATATATTAAGATAATTAGAATTGATTACGATTTGTAATAAATACACAATCCTTTACAACTCCAATTCAAAGTTCTAATTAAAATAATTTCCTCCAGGATGGCAAGTCCATGAGTTGTATGGTGACGTGTGCGGTGATGTTGTACTGCCGTCTGGTGACGGTGCCAGAAGATGCCCTGCAGATGTTTGCTGTCCGCCGCTGTCCACCCAACATGCCGCCCAGTCAACTGCGCTACCTTTACTATTACACCAACATTATTAAGTAAGTGAAACTGTACGCATACACAAACAGCCTACTCTTATTTTGGCTCTTCTTAGACTATTTTAATTTGTGACGAGGTATGAATGCCATACCATATACAGATAGAAAATGTGTATCTAATTGTGAATCCTACTATTAAGTTGTCAGGGTTCTCTCTGTCTCGGAAAGTGTGCTCTTTATAAAACCGCATCCGGTGTAGCTACATTTCTGTGATGCAAAAATGAGTACTACATTTTGTGATTATGAAGAGATTCAAACAGGAAGATCATTCGCCGGGGCGATCCTGGGAATAGGACACTGGAAGTTTTAAATGACTGAATAATCTTAGGGTACAGAAAATAGGGACACGCTTAATACACTCTTAAAAAAACCCTCTGTATTAGTTAGATAATAATGAGAAATAAGTATTTCAGTTTCCGGATGTAGAAAATAATGCATTTTAATAATTTCATTAAAATCGATTGTCTACTTGGCGGCCATATTGATGCAATGTTTTAAGGCTAGTTTTTTTCTTCTCTTATCCAAAATATTATGCACCTACAATCCTAAAATAGTTTCTTAGTTTGTGTTTAATTAAAACATGTATAAAAAAAAAAACTAGCCTAAAAAAACTATTTTAATATTGATTACGTCAAAACACAGAGCGATGAAAAACATGAAATTATATATATTTTTTTAACAAAATAGCTACTAAAATGCATTATTTTACATTTCTGTAAACTGGAATACTTCCCATTAATATCTAACTGATACAAAGAGTTTTTAAAATAAAATGTGCATACTAAGCATGTGCCTATTTTCTGTATATTTACCAATCTTAGTATCCCTTTAACATAGCCACCGTTAACTCGCAAACCATATGACGAAGAAGAAAACATATTATGTTCATTAATGCCCATTTCTGGCAGAAAGTTACTCATGTTATTTGACTGTTAATTGCTTTCAGACCCGAACCTATGCTTCCACACTACAAGCCTGTGACTTTAATGTCCATTACAATATCGCCCGTACCTCTCTTCACCAAAGTCAGGTAATTTACTGCACTAAACATTTAATTTAGAATAGAAGAACAGTATAGGAAAATAGTACTTGAAATAACACCAATGATTTTAATGTTTCCAGAGACGGATGCAGACCGTATGTAGATGTCTACAATAATGATCGTTGTGTGCTCTCAACTCTTGGTGACTATGATAAACTTCACGTCTTCAATGTAACTGAAGGAAAGGTAAAAGCTATTTGTTTACATAAAGGCTTCACATCAGCTGTAGGCCTATGCTTATATATACGTGATTTATTTGAATAATAATAAGTGGTCTATATGTATGTATATGCTCGTATATTGTAGTGTCTACTGCAACTGAACACAACTGTGACGGGAGACGTGCTTGTGGTGGTGTACCATGCACGACACCAGCTGGGCCGCCCCACGGGCATTAAGATGTTCCAGCTTCAGTTTCACACCGGATACGTGCCCCAGGACCAACTGGTGTTAAGGTTCAACAGGTACATCTCATTCTCACTTTACGCAATTAAGTATGGACTAAATCACAAGTTTTATAATTGCCGGATTGATAATTATTACGTGTTAGCTCAGACCCTTGAAAAAGCACAAAATTTTATTTAACACGTTGGGTGCTGAAAACGCGCCTAGCGCGTATTACGTAATTTCGCGTGGTGCTGAGAACGCGCCTAGCGCGTACGGATTATATAATACGGTAAATGATAAGAAAACTTCATGAGCATCGTTAGTTAAACATATATTACCGCTTCAGCGTTATAACTGAGCTCTTCAGAGATCAGTATTCCTTTGATTTCAGTCTTTAGCGGTCGTTTCTTTCACTCGTACATGTAAAGCCGCGTTCACACGGTGACAATTAATAACGGTGGTGTTTTTAAAAAAAAAATTATTTACCGTTTTTAAAAAAAATAATTTACTGTTCAAAATGGATAGATCCTCAAAAAGAGTGAGAATAGAAGAGCACAGTACAGACGATGAATTTATAAATGAAAACACTGAACACGAGAGCGATTCTTAGTATGAAATTGGTACCGAATCAGAATTAGAGTACGGAAGTAGTGATGACGAAAATAATGAAAATAGAACATCGGTGCCTTCTCCAAGTGAAGACGTTATCAATCAGCCATCCACTTCATCTGCTGCCATCACCAACACGCTTCAACCTAGGCAATGGACTGAAGTTCGGACATCTCCATTGATAATTCCATTTAGTGGTAATCCCGGAATAAAAATCAACATGAGATCAAAAGAACCCATTGATTACTTCAACCTTATTGCTAACGAAGACTTTTATAACCTCATTATAAAAGAAACAAACGAGTACGCTATTGAAGTTCTCAGCATTTCAGATGGAGATAAAAGTAGAATTATACGTTGGAAAGAACTCACAATACCTGAATTTAAAAAATTCTTAGGTTTGTTGTTTCATATGGGTACTATAAGAACAAATCAAATTGCGGATTATTGGAAGAAAAGCAAACTTTTTGACATAAGAGTATTTTCACAGTACATGTCCCGAGACAGATTTTTGCTTATTTTGAGAACGCTCCATTTCAATAATAATGAAGAGGAACCATCGAGTACGAGAAAAATTCAACCGCTGATTAATTTTTTCAACGATAGGATGGAAACTATTTACAGGCCACTGAAGGAGCTCACTATTGATGAGTCGTTAGTTCTTTGGAGAGGCAGACTTATGTTCCGACCATACATAAAGGGCAAAAAAGCTAAATATGGGATAAAGTTGTACATGCTGGGACAATCTAATGGTTTGGCATTAAAAATAATTGTATACAGTGGTGCTGCAGATACAGAATTGGATGGTAAGGACCACACAAACAAAGTGGTTCATAAGCTTATGGACGGAAAAATGGAGATTGGCCATAGTTTGTACATGGACAATTTTTACAATAGTGTTCCTTTGGTGGAAGACCTTTTAGAAAAAAACACGTATGTAACTGGGACTCTTCGAGTGAATAGGAAAGACAATCCCGAGACAGTGAAAAATAAAAAAAATAAAATTCGGAGAAGCCATCAGCCAGTATACAAATAAAGGGGTATGCGTCACGAAGTGGAAGGACCGCAGAGAGGTAACTAGCATATCGTCAGAGTTTGATGGGGAACTAACAGAGACTACTAATCGTTATGGAAAGGAAGCAACCAAGCCCAGAATGATAATACATTATAATAAATTTATGAGTGGTGTTGATTACCACGATCAGATGTTGGCATACTATCCCTGTCATAAGAAGACGTTACGATGGTACAAAAAGTTAGGAATTCATTTTGTTCAAACCATTATCCTGAATGCATTCCATCTATACAATGCAAACAGCGTAAAAAAGATGACGCTCTACGACTTTAGATTGTCGGTCATAGAAAATTTGCTTGGTCCCGTTCCCTCCCGTCCTCGATCTTCCATAGTGAAAATGCATCTGCCATCTTTCTTCGAAAAAGATACCAAAGGAAAAACTAAGAGAAAAAGATGTAAGGTTTGCTGGGAAACACGGCGAGAAAGAAAAGACTCAATTTTTTGTTGTAGGGAATGTAGCAATTGTCCTGGGTTTTGTTTGGAACCATGTTTTCGAATCTTCCATGAAAGTAACGATTTTTAACGAATTTTTGCGATTATTATTTATTACTTTTTTCGTATGTAAATAACTGTGTTTTTTATGACAATAATTAGTGCTCTTATGTGAGTTACACGTGTAAGTACTTTTTTCATTTCCCCTTAGTTTTTTATATCTTCTAGTTTATTACAAATTGTGTTTTATGTGTAAATAAAAGTCTCTTGTGATTGTGTGTAAATTATTTGTTTGCATTTATTTATAACTAGCGGGTATCCGTCATGCGTTGCAATGCCACAAAGAAAGAAAGTGTTTGCCCCTGCGTATCTTTTCCTATTCCCTTTCCATTTCCCACTCCCGTTTTCATTCCCGTTCCCTTCCCTTACGTGCTTACAATATCTCACCAAAATTTCATCTAATATGCACAACAACTCACCAAGGTTCCATCGCAATCGGATGAGCCGGTTAGGAGCGCATAAAGGACACACATACACACACACCACACACAGACAAGATTTGATTTTTATATATTTAGTTAAAAGATAAATTGCTAAAACAATACCTACAAAGATTGTAATGATACGATGAAAAAAAAAATAATGTGATAGGAACGCCGTGTGAATGCGGCTTTACTTTGCTCGACATTGAAATTCGCATGTTATTGTTTCACTTCCGGTGAAGCCGGACAGCTTGCCACGTAATTTTTGCGACTGTTTATCAACATCTGCAATGTGTACCAACAAATTATAAGTATTTTTTTAGGAAAAGATGAATTTGTATCAGTTTTATTCTTTATTTAAATTTGGTGTAATTTGCAGCATCCAGTGAATGTTTTAGAAAATACGTCGCAGTGAATGTGTTAACTTGTATTTATCTACATTTGAAATACACATTTCAAATGTAGAATTAAAATAATTTTCAGGTTAAAAAATAATATATACTATAGGTACTTTAGCACTTATCTGTTTTCTTGACACAATTAGTTACAATTACAATTTAAAAAATGACATGTGAATTAAAAACAAATCCGAGTTCATTAAACCAGAATTACAGATATGTATTACTTCTAGAGTCAATTTGTTCGCTTTTGGGAACAGCTCATATGGTTTCATAGAAATCGTTGTCTCCCTTACTGTCACAGTGAAAAATATGATCTAAACTCTAAACGGTGTTAGAAAGAGAAAACACTGTGCTTTATATTAAAATCTAGAAGTTAACTACAGAATAATTTAAATTTGCACCTCTTCTAAACCGAAGGTTCTGACCGAAATTCGAGAAATATTTATGAAACTTGTGAATTTCTTAAAAATAATTTTTGTGTGAAACAACGAAAAACCCAGGTGACAATAATGTTCATAGTACATTTGTCTAATAAAATGTGTGGTTTTTTTCATTATCAGTAATTTTAGTTCAGTGTTTAGAGGAATAAACATAAACTTTTTATGTTTGTATTTAAGATTTTGTTACTTCAAAAATTATATGTTAGTTTCTAACAATTAAAAATGAAAAGCTTATTTCATCACCTTTCTAAAACAGTTTTTAGTTTTCAGATGCATTCAGAAATATCCCATTTACTTGGATTTTATTGGAAAGTGGAAATACACACTAATTCTCTGACTTTCTCACAACATCTTTAAGAAATATAATGGTCAATATGACAGAGGCCTGAGGGTTTAAGACAGTGGCTTCGATTTTGATAATTTTGTTTGAAACACTGAGTTTTTGTTCAAAAAAAGATTATAATATTGTATCTAAATGTTAACGTTTAGAAAGTAGGTTAATTGGTCCACCTGTTAAAAAGGTTCTGCATAACTTGGGATCTTACTACCATTTTGTTTGTTGTATCTCAGATCTGAGCTAGATGAGTGTGCTGAGGGCAATGACCATTACCCCAGCCCGAATGGGGTGAGCGCCAGTGTGGGGGTACTGGTGGGCGGCACGGGCCGAGCGCCCCTGGAGTCCGAACCCTGGACCCAGGACGACAGCTTCCTCACGCGCAACAGCCTGGTTCTATTCTCCAACCCGCTGGAGAGAGACGAGACTGTTGATAACTTTGGTGAGTCATCACTCAACATTTATCACTGGAGAACTTGAAATCAAGCGGTCTTACAGAAGCAAGGCAAGGGCAAACTCAACGATAACATAAAGTTAACGAAAAGTTTTGGCAAAATTAATATGCTATATTTTGTTGTTCTGGTATTGGAAATCACCACGTAATTTTATTGTTTTAGTATCTGTGGTGAGAAGCAGACCTCGTCCTGTTCGCCCAGCACCCCCGTCACCCCTCCCCCCGCGCCGCCCACCCCCTCCTGAGACACTGGCCACCAAATTGGAGAGCACCAACATTGACACCAATAATGAAGAAGTCACATCAGAACTCCTCAATATTCCCAAAGCAGCACCGGTGGTTGTTGCTGATCAACCAGCTTCTGACGTAACTTCTGACACTTTTGATCTGTTCGCCAACTTCCCGCCACCTCCAAGTAAGACGACACCGCAGCCCGCGGAATCCAAGGAATCTAATGTCAATTTACTCTTCCCCGAAGATGATACCTTTGGAGAATTCCTCAGCGGAGTCAGCTCTGGAGAATCTACTACCTCTCAGGTGAAACAGACAAAGCCGGCAGGATTCAGCGATATATTTGGTGGAGGCGGAGGAAGCAGCTCCACAGCGGATTTTGGGTTCGACCCATTCGGACTGGCGGCTCCTTCTAAACCCGAAGACAGTTCTCTACTGACACCCAATGTCATGTCTGGCAGTGCCAAGAATCTCGCTGGAACAAATGGTGAGTATTTTTGAGTTTATTTATTTATTATAGCCCTTTTTAGGGGCTTTTTCACATAAATAGTACAAATTATACATAACTAAACTGCCTCAGTAACAATCTTTTGTATTTGTTGACTCGAAATATTTATTTAGCTCCATAAGTATTCTGGGCAGTGAGGAATACAAGTGGTAGTTAGTTCCAACATTTCTGCATTGAAATAAATGACCGAAGCGTCTGTATATTATAAAAGTATTTTTATCTTTATATTTGTTTTTACTACAAATAACTATTTAAACAATATATGTTGTAAGTAGGTATACACAGTATCCAGAAGAGAAATTAAGTTCTGTATGGACCGTATATTGTGGCTGGTTTTTTCATCTTATATTCATATAATATTCTTCTAATTCAAATCACTTGACTCATTATTATTTTTACTTTGATTTATTGCATTGATTCCCTCTGTCTGTGGTGTAATATTTATTTATTTAGACATACACAGTGCATTTTATTATAAGTTAGTGATAAGATAGGTATATTAAATTTTACATAATTAAAGTACCTATTACGTATGTCCGTACAATATATTGGTAATATCATCTGGGATGAGAACAGTTCTTAATCTTAACTAATTAATGTAGGTATGAATAATATATAATAATAATAAATAACAAAAAAATAGGAAAAAGTGTGTGGAGGGAAATTTTGAAATCAAGAATTATTTCATGCTCACTAATTGTAATCTACTATCGATATCAGTTTAATGAATAATTATTGTATGTTAGCAAAAGATCATGAGAAATGTTAAGTATAGTAATTTTTCGTATTATGTAATAATTTATTTATTCACGTCAAAGGCTTTTTCATGTATACAATTTTTAAGGTAAGTTGATCAGGAGTACAATAATGAGTGTATACTACATACATAGCATAATAGGCCGAGTACGGACAATATAAGCAGGTACAATACAGGTTATCGTTGAGTGTTGTTGTACATTCAAGTAATAGTTGTTCAATAAATAATATATAATAATAAGAGTACAAGAGTGTTGGCGGTAAACATCGATTGAACTATACTTATTACATAGTCTGCAGTGGCGGCCGGTGGTCAAAATATGTGGGGGTTCACCGGATTACAACATTAAGTCAGAAAATAAATTAAATAAAGGTACAAACCTATTCATAAAGAAGTTCTATTCTCCGCTCCTTTTGTTTAGCGAAGACCTCTATGACTCTCGTATTGAAATCAGGCATAAACTGAATTAACCTTTTTACAATGCTTAACACTAATAGTGCATTCAGTCTGTCCTGACTCAACGTGTTTCTTAAAGGGGATTTTATTCTTTTTAACGTTGAAAAACATCTTTCAACAATCAATAAGTTTGGACAGGATGTTTGGATTTTTATAAACTAGCTCATTATGGTGTTTAACTTGGACATGTTAGCCTGAATCCAATTGCATTTTGATATCAACCTTTACTAAAACCTTTTTTAAATGTAAATAACAAGAATTATGTTCTTTGATTTTTTTAGAAAGGTGAGTTAAATTAGTAACACCGCTGATTGTCCAAACTGAATCAACATCGTAAATTAAACACGGAAAACAAAATAAACTATTCAATTGATCACATCCACAGAGCCACCAAGCTTTGTTAAATGATCGAGTAAATTTCTTCGATCCAGTTTACACTCTTGTTTTATTATCAGTTCAGGTTTAGGTAGACCGGCATTCTTTATTATCACTTTGTTTTCAAAACTCGACCTATTGTTCTTGATATATTCCACATTCAAACTCATTCTTAATTTATACGCTGAACAAACACAAAAGTAATCATAAATTGGTATAACCTGCAATTGATATGCCTAATTAATAATTGATATACAAGATCGATATAACCTGCAATTAAACTTCAAAACTTTCGCAGAGTAAGAAAAGTTTTAAATTCAACAGACAATGCCCGGCAACGGCAACAACTGACTGAACTGACAATAAGTAATGTGACTATTACTCATCTCTTAATGACAAGTTTTATCTTGTATGCTTATATTGAAGAAGCAGAACATTCGCTGAAACAGAGCAGATGGTAAATTGAAACCACGGTATCGACAATAATATCAAACATACGCGTTTTAGTTTAACTTTCTACTAAATAAACCGTTCCTTCTGATGTGGTGGTGAAGCTCCGGACGCCGTCCTTGATATGGTATTATTTGCAAAGAATAGTATGTACCCACGCTTTTGACTGTTCCACAGAATATGCAACAAAGCAGTTAAATTTTGGATCGCAATCGAAAACGAACTGCTACGAACATAAGTCAAAGTCGGTCTGCAAGTTAAGCGCGCTTAATAAGTAGGTACCTTTTGTATGAGATATTATAACCGAACCAAGTTTCGTATTGTGATTAACCATGTCGGAAATCTTGTTGGTTGTTCGGCGCTCGGGAGCACATATTAGCTGGCCGCCACTGATAGTCTGTGTAGCCTATGAATTGGCGAATTTTCGAAATAATTATTAGCAGACTTTGGAAAATTATAGAGAGCAGTCTGTCTTGTCTTACGCATGGGTACACGCAAAGTAATAAGGTTCGTTAAATCCTTGGCGTCTAATCTGCCATTCGCTATTTTGAAGACAAACTAAATCAGTAATTAGCGAGTTATTTGCTATATCTATATTATAGGTAAGCCACTACCAGCAGAGGCTTTGGGGAAGCGCGACCCCTTTGCAGACCTGGGCAACCTGGGGGGCACCAGTTCCACCAGCTCTAAGACTTCCCCGGGCATCCCCACTCCGCCCACGACAGGTTGGAACAGCGGAGAGAACTCCGCCTCGGCTTCTCGTCTCTCCAGCCCCGTGCACCGGGCGGCCGCCACTCCCAGCCCTTCACATCAACCGGATTATAGGTAATCCTTTGCAAATACCATAACCAAGCATTAATGCTAAATTTGAAGGTTGAAAATCAATGCATGCCTACAAGTTAAAAAAATTATAATGTCATAATGTATGCATTATGTGTTACCAGTTGAAATTTTTATTTGTCGATATTCTCAACAGCCGATCCCACTTTGATCCGCCAAAGGCAGCTTCCGACAAAACCCCAAAGATGCCGGGAGATGTGTTTGGGGACTTGCTGGGCAGTCAGGGGTATGAGTTCACAGCCCGGAAGGATCAAGGATCTCGCACCATCAACCAAATGAGGAAGGCTGACAATGTCAAAGAAATGGATCCTGAAAAACTCATCATTCTCGAATGGGTAAATAATACATATGAATAATGAATGATTTATAGTTATTGCCAGAAAACATGATGAACGTTGGATACATTTTGTGACAATTGCAGGTGGAGGGCAAGAAGTGCAATATCCGCGCCCTGCTGTGTTCCCTGCACACCATCGTCTGGGAGAACTGCCGCTGGACTCGCTGTGATATGGGAGCCCTCATCGGCCCGGGGGACGTCAAGAAGGCCTACAGGAAGGCTTGTCTCGCTATACATCCTGATAAGGTAACTTTCTTACTCCATAAATTGTGAGATGATAAAATCAACAACTCTGAATGTACATATGAATGAAATAAAAACACAGAGAATAAAGGTAGAAGTCGCAATGGAGCCTCAAACCTAGATCCACTAGTCTTACCTGGACTGGGGTCTCTACCAATTGAGCTATTGCCACTTAAAGGTAGCGGTCGCAACGGGGCCTCAAACCCAGATCCACTAGTCTTACCGGGACTGGGATCTCTACCAATTGAGCTATTGCCGCTTAAAGGTAGCGGTCGCAACGGGGCCTCAAACCCAGATCCACTAGTCTTACCGGGACTGGGGTCTCTACCAATTGAGCTATTGCCGCTTAAAGGTAGCGGTCGCAACGGGGCCTCAAACCCAGATCCACTAGTCTTACCGGGACTGGGGTCTCTACCAATTGAGCCATTGCCACTTAAAGGTAGCGGTCGCAACGGGGCCTCAAACCCAGATCCACTAGTCTTACTGGGACTGGGGTCTCTACCAATTGAGCCATTGCCACTTAAAGGTAGCGGTCGCAACGGGGCCTCAAACCCAGATCCACTAGTCTTACCGGGACTGGGGTCTCTACCAATTGAGCCATTGCCACTTAAAGGTAGCGGTCGCAACGGGGCCTCAAACCCAGATCCACTAGTCTTACCGGGACTGGGGTCTCTACCAATTGAGCCATTGCCACTTAAAGGTAGCGGTCGCAACGGGGCCTCAAACCCAGATCCACTAGTCTTACCGGGACTGGGGTCTCCAACAGTTGAGCTATTGCCATTTAATTACATTCTGTCATTTTTATCTATCTCATAATTTTTTAATTACTAACATTTTCTTAAATTATTTCCCATATTTTTTGGCTGCCATCTTTTTGGTGTGATTGCAAAGCTGTACCCTAATAATTTTGCCTTGGATAAACCTATCAATTTTGATTTATACGGGACATCTTTTGCTTCTCTTTTAGAATGTCTAGAATTCATTCAATATATATATTGGATATTACATTCAATATATTAGGATCTTAGCTTCAATAAGAGTAAGTTAATTCTAGAAAATTCTGCGAGATGCAAGAAGTGTGTAGTACTTATAATCTATTTCTGAATTTAACTTAATCTTTGTTATTGATTTCTTTTAGCAAATGGGCACCGAAAACGAAAATATAGCAAAATTAATATTTATGGAGCTGAATAATGCTTGGAATGAGTTTGAAAATGACGAAAAACAACAAAATTTATTCCAGTCGTAAGTAGGTACCAATTCATCTTTTCTTTTACAATTGTAACAATTTATCTGACATCTTATTGATGAATTGTACCCAACTTCTGACTACTTACTTCCTCAATCATATAATTATGTATCTTATTGATGAATGTTTGTACCCGACTTCTGACTACTTACTTCCTCAATCATATAATTATGTATCTTATTGATGAATGTTTGTACCCGACTTCTGACTACTTACTTCCTCAATCATATAATTATGTATCTTATTGATGAATGTTTGTACCCGACTTCTGACTACTTACTTCATCAATCATATAATTATGTATCTTATTGATGAATGTTTGTACCCGATTTCTGACTACTTACTTCATCAATCATATAATTATGTATCTTATTGATGAATGTTTGTACCCGACTTCTGACTACTTACTTCCTCAATCATATAATTATGTATCTTATTGATGAATGTTTGTACCCGACTTCTGACTACCTACTTCCTCAATCATATAATTATGTATCTAGTTAATAACTCAGACTGTGTAGTTGTACATACCTAGTTTATTATACTTTTTAAGTTTTTATTTACGTAGTTCATATACATAAGTTCAAGACTTCTCTCTGTCCAAATATTTGTGTATAATATTATGTTGTATGTAAAAAAACTACATTCTCTCAGACGAATTCGCTGATAAAAGTTACCATTACTTTGCCTGAAATACTAAAAGTGTCATTCCATTGAAATTGAAAGAATTTGCACGCAATTCGGTAGGAATTTTACAAAATGTTACATTTAAATTTATGACAATAAGCTTTTGAAAGAAAAGGAGATGAATTTAAACAAAATGTAAAAGATTTTAAAGCCAAATTTACTTTACAGCTACAGGTATGTCTAAATTTTGGTAACATGTTGTTAGTTCATAATAAATAATTCTTGAGGGTATTGATTTATCGGCTAATTGAAGACATTAAAAGTATTGTCCCCCAGTCTGAAGCCTATTTTAAATAATCCTAGTCTTTGACCTGTCCTTCCATTCTTGCATATTACTAAATAACCCTTCTATTTACACATTTCATACAGCTGTAGCTTTACCTTAATACTTGTAAATTAATATTTTATTTAAAACATACCTAACGACTTCATTGCTCATTTTTTATATGTTTATATTTTGCTGATTAAAAGTATGTTATAGAATAAGTTTCTTCACTTTGTACTGTGATTATTTCAACTAGTTTTAAGTCATGTGAGCTTCATCTATGTACTTGCTACAGAAACATGGTAATATTAATTTGAGTAGACTACTATCATTTTGAAGAGTGGATAATACAGGCTCTGTTTTCCTTACAACTCCCAAGTCTATAACACTTTATTTTTTAACTCGAAAATACTCATAGTAGGTACATAATAATGTATAAACATATTCATATTGCTTTGTAAAAGTTCACTTGTATTTTTCTTGCTACGTTAATCTTGAACTAATTCTTATCGATAACAAAAATCATAAATCATTCTAGTAGATTGTTAAAAATAAGGATAACCATGGAAAGAATCTCTATAAGCACCTACCCTTCGAAATACGTTTAGCATTGTCTATTCAGATTATTTTAATTTTTAATAAGAAAATAAAAATAACATAAAATTAAAGTACTGATAAATTCCAATGAGAAAAATTAGACAAAAACTAAAAGTGTCAGCAATGGCCGTTGTATAATCTATTCTGTTTCAATTAGAGTTAATAATTTAAGCTCCCTAAGATTGAACACAACACAATAACTCTCTGGATTAGCCATCTAGTATGCTACAAATGGCAAGGGTCTTTGCAATTCTTTAAATAAGGATATTTCATAACAAGAGCATAATTAGTATAAAATGAAATCTAAGTCATTCATGTTTAAAGTTTGTAAATATAATAGGAAAAAGAACTTTAACTTAGTTTGAGAAGTTTAGTAAAGCTGGTCTGGTCTACATTGTTAATTACGGAATATAATTTGCAAATCTTTAAAGAGAATGATGAAATATTCTTGTAAATTATTTAAAATACCGAATTAGTGTATAAAAATGGTTATATAACTATTTTATATTGTATGACTAGCTTTTTTTGCTAAAATATATTATTTATGGTCAGTTAACAAAATGAACTAAATAATCACTTATAAGATTTTGAAAATTAGTAACTGTGGTGGGACTTTATGATAAAGTAAAAATATGTCTTTGTATGCACCACTTTATTTATGTTAAAGGCCAACTAGATTTGGACACAACCGGCCATATTGTTTATTATCTCATTAGTTGGTGCTTGATACTACAGTCTCGACAAAATACCAAGATGGTTCAAATATTAAATTATCTGAACTTGTTATTTTTTTGCGCTTTTGTAAGCAAGATAATTGGATAGACAAGTTTTTTTTGTGTATTTTTGAAATATACATCAAATCAGATATTATTTATTAGATATTAAATAAAATAAAAACTGTATGGAAGAAACGCTCACTTTAAGCAATTACGCACATTATGCTGTTTTTCCTGTCAAACCTGGCTTCACATCAGAAAGTACTATAATTTGTTTCAAAATCGGTGTTGCCATAGTGAAAAATAAAATTAAAAATTTCTACATTTTGTTGTCAAACTGTAACTATATAAAAGTATACATAGTTGGTACTTAACTAGTGATATGTTGATTAGAATATGGGATAACAAAAAAATTTAAAATGTTTACGAATTTTTAAACACACTTTCTATTTCCCAATCCAAATGTAATTTATTATGGTGCCCTGTATTTCGTCCTAAATTAGTTGGAATTATACTTAAATAAAGTGACGTGGTGTTTATGAAGGCATGCATTTTTAAATATTTTAGTTATAAGATTATCTGGGTGCCCCCCATTTAACTCCTGAAGTTCATATATATTATAATTATGTATTATATTTAATAAATGTAAATAAGACCTTAAGTATTGAGGTCCTCAAAACCCTTCTGTTGCCAGAGGGCGAATTTGGATCAACGGCTTCATTATTATAAGTGTGTGTATGCGTATGCCTTTGAAGTTTAGCTAAATGAAACTTATGGAAAGTGTTAAATATTCTTAAGACAATTATATCAAATGAGGAAATGATGCTTTCAATATATTTAGTAATAATATTATGTATGTTGAATTACATAAAATATATTATGAAATAAATTGTCCACTTGCACATTTGCAGCTTTTATCCCTTGTTCATGCTGAGAAATGTTTATCTTAGCCCATTTTTAGATAATTCAAGTTGTTTAAGTAGTATTAGGAAACATAAAACCTTGTTGAAATTTTAACTATTGTAATGCTGAGAACACTTTGTTTTGATTAATCTTAAAGGCATTGCATGCAACCTTACGTAACATTCCTTGAAAATTCAAAATAAACCTAAAGTTATTACACTGTTTGAAACAGGAAAAATGTGAGAATACTCTGTTTGGTGATAAATATTTAATGGCTTTGTCCTCAATGTATTATCTAGTATGTGACTAGAGCCTTAGAATAAAAGATGATTGCCTGGCAATAATAACATGCAAAGTTTCCTGTCTTTCTTTTTCATTTTCTCCTGGATTAATTAACAGATGGCTTATGCAGAGACGAGCAAAGAAAACAAGAGATTTAACAAATATGTATCAGTGTTATTTTGGTAGAAAAAAGTTAATTTTTAAATACAATATAGTTTGCTGTTAAAATAGTTGAAACACCGCTAGTGAATTATAGAGGTCATGATTCCATCTTGACTTCCAAGCATCCATACTTCTCCAGTAATTCTTGCTTCTTCTTTCTGAGCAAAGCCTCTTCAACGTCTTTCTGTGAGGGAACTGGGACGTGCGATGTATAGATGGGCTGTGAGGCGGCAGGAGTTTCGGAATCTTCATCGTCTTCCGCAGTCTGCTCGTCATCAGGGATCTCTTCCTATGATTATTGCAATACATTTTATTACTAATTTATACATTAAAAAATATCTTTTGTGCAGTCCAGGTTAAGTCATTACGAAAATAGAGTCGGCAATAGGGTAGGCAATAGGAAAAACACCGAATTAACTGATATTTGAAAAAATTACCATAGGCTTGGTAAGTTTTCGCTAAAAATGGCTAAGCTGTTGGCTTTAATCGATGTTGGTTGGGATCACCTATACCACACCAAATATCCAAATAACCTTTTCATTTATGCATATTTCAAGCATTAGCTTTAAGCATTTCATTAACATTAGCATGTAAAATTTGTGTATTTTTTTGATTGCACAAATTTCATGAAAGAAAGCTAATATAATAATTATTTCATAAGTAAAGTAGTACTTATACCCCCATTACACGAATCATTCTATTTCATTAGTAAAGTAGTACTTATACCCCCAATTACACGGATCAGCATTAAAATACTGACACGTGTAATGGCCAATACTGACAACATTGCTGAGCGCTAGATATTTGGATCAGCCTATCAGCTGTGTGTGCCCCCACAACATCAGTATTTAGTATCAGTGCGCCAAGGAAGACGGTGCTGCTTGCTATGCACAGCGCAATGCCCCAACGCCATCAGTTACACCGGACACTGGTGTCGCACCTCCCTCCGCCTCGCAAGGAAAACGTCCTAGCATCATTTATTGAGCCTTATGAAACCCATGATATGCTGTGGAACATGACCTACAAGGATTATAAAAATACTTAATAATAATAGCTCCCATCATGCTAATGCTATAACGCTACAGCTAATTTTTCTCTTGGCGTGATCGAAACTCTCATGACTGTATTTTGTTTCAAAATATATGGAGTTACCATATCCAGCAATTTGTAGAAATTTATTTATTCATCGTTTCTTTACATTGTGTCTTTTTTTTTAAGTTAGTATTTTTAACCTCACTAGGACAAGCCTGTGTTGAGGTTAATAATTTTACAAAATAATAAAAAAATAGCACAAAGATTATATATTAAGATAAAAATATTGTTATATTGACGTTTCTACGAATTGGATACCTATCAGCCTATTCATTACAGTATAATGTTGTAAACATGTAGGGTGACCATGATATACATTGATATTTAATTGCAAGAAAAATGGAACAAACTTTTATTTTTAAAAACAGAGAAGAAAGAAAGAGGGAAAAAAATAATTTACATTATAAAAAGAAAAGGATGAAAAAATAAACGTATTCAAAATATTATGCCACAATTTAAAAGGACAAAGATGAAAGAATATGTTGGAAATCCTCGAATGGCAGAAATAATTTAACATTCTTTTTATAGTGAATACAGTGAATACCTCACAAGAGTCCCAACTGCTCCCGTCTGGAGCCAGTGAGACTATGGCATCCCCAATTGGGGGATGTTGTGAGGCTGAAGGTAAGTGGGGAAGGGAAAGAGGAAGGTGGGGAAGTACCTGGCTATTCAGATCTAGTCACTAAACACGGCTAAAGCCATTTGGAGCAACGTTTCAATTTTAAATGTACACAAGGAATTTGACGATTTAATGTGATCTGGAAGGCTATTAAATAGAAGTGGAGCCTGGTACAAATAATGTCTCTGCCCAAATGAGGATTTAGGGTGAATTGTCATAAAGTTCAGACCAGAGCCAATTCTTGTAGTACGAATTTGTAGCGTTCTTTTCGCAGAACTAATATTGTTAAAAAATCTGCATAGCGTTTGTACGCTAAATAGTTGTTTTAAATTCATGATATTACATTCCTTATAAAGTAACTGTGTAGGATATGGAAATTTTTTCTTGTACATAACTTTGAGAATCAGTTTTTGGGCAATATCAAATGGTTCTATTACAGTCTTCAGGCAGGAACCCCAGCACACTATATTTTACGAAAGTAGACACTGAATTATAGCAAAATACACTGTTTTTAATTTTTCCTTGTCTAGTACATGTCTGAGATCTTTAAAAATATAGATAAGTCTCCTAATTTTATTTACTAACATTTCGACATGATCATTCCAACTCAAAAATTTATCTATATATTTAATAGTTGCAGTTACATGTTTGCACACAATTGTGAATAATCAAATTATGAGAGGTAGATGGCTGACTTTTATAAGAAATGCTAAAAGTGATGTATTTGGTTTTTTGTGTATTTAAAGTTAAAATATTATTACTCAGATAATTATTAACTACTCCTAAACCTGTATCACATTTTTCAAAAGTTTCACTCCAATTTTTACCCTCAAATATTAAGGCAGTGTCATCTGCAAAACTAACAATGTCACCAGGAATTTTTAGACTGCATAAATCGTTTATATAAATAAGAAATAATATTAGCCCGAGCACACTACCTTGTGGTACTCCAAATGAGATTTACTATTGCTTAACATTTTATTTATTTCTACTTGCTGTGTTCTATCACTAAGGTAAGATCTGAACCAACCCATAGCTGTATTATTAATGCCTAAAGATAATAATTTCTTAATAAGCAACTCGTGGGAAACCGTATCAAAGGCCTTTGATAAGTCTAAAAATACCGCTATAGCTTTGTTGCCATAGTCCAGTGCATTTATAACTTTGGTCAATACCTTTGATACAGCATTAATCGTACTTCTGTTCTCTCTGAAACCAAATTTGTTTGTCGGAGAGTATTTTGTATTTTTCTAAGAATGATACTAATCTTGACTTAGCCAGTCTTTCTATTATTTTTGAGAGAGTATTGAGCAAAAGTATTGGTCTGTAATTATTAACATTTTCGTGATCTCCACCTTTGAAAAGAGGTATAATCTTGGCATTTTTACAGTGAGAAGGAAATATGCCATTCTTAAAACTAAGATTAACAATATGAGTTATAGGACCAGCTAATAAACATGCTGTTTATACACCATGATACTTAAGCCATCGATACCACAGGAAAAAGACATTTTTTAATTCATTTATAACTTTAGTAACTTCCAAAATGCCAGTAGTATACTCGTTGCTCATCCTAAAATAGTTTTTAAATTCGCATGGATCATCGTTCATCCATTAAATTCAAATGTGAGAATTTTTCTTTTTTGCGAAGCCATTCCCTCACCCATTGTTTACGCTTCACTTATTTCTTTGTACCGAGCGCCAAAATGATAGCAACACAGGCTTTTCTTTTCAGATCCATTACATTAAAAGCGTCTTTTGCTGTAATCTCGCAAAAATACTGATGTCAGTATATTGATATGTGTAATGGCATATAAATACTGACGGTTGCTATCAGTATACTGATCAGTAAATACTGTTGCAAAATACTAACGTGTGTAATGGGGGGATAATATTAATAGAGGTATCAACAGATGGCAATGATTGCTACATTCGTGATTTTTATCGAAAGGCAGGGACTTTTTAGACACTAATATAAACAAATCGTCCCTTGAAATTTGAAAAACATAGCACACACATGAACATTTTTGGCTCTAATGAAGACAACCTTTAAATATGACATGTGCATCATTTTGCATGCTTAGTTCTAGCTTGCTTTTGGTTCCTTATAGTAATGCGGTTGTTGCGGCGGTGCTGTGATTAATTTTGTCAATACTTCATGCATATTTTTGAAAGTGTAGATTGATTATTTACAAGCATTACTTGCAGTGCTTATGTGCCCATATGGGAGGCAGGCCCATTGTAAGTGTTACAAATTTGCTGAAGAAATAGGAAGCAATAAATGAAAGTTACCGTGGCGTAAATGTCTTCTTGATCCTCTTCTACTGCGTCATCTCTCAGAGAATTCTCTTTCTTCTGTTTCCAATCTGCTATAGCTTTTATTCTTGCTAAAATTAAAACATTTCATTAAACATTAATAAAGGCTAGTGTTTGCTTAACGTAAATAAATAGTGCTGCCGTATCCATATGGATCAATCAATCAAAAAAATCATTTCTCTAAGCCATTCTGGGGAAACTACTTGTTGTGTCTCCGGGGTTTCTCACGAATTCTATGATTAAATAAAACTCCGGCTTCAACAAAACACTTGGACTTTGAATGTGATGGATTTACATGGCTAGGATATCTTAATTATTAGCGGTTGGAGTAATATGGACCCCGACCTTGAGGTTCCCCCTCCTTATTTTTTATCCCCTCAGTCTCTACAATACTTGAAAGCTAACGCCATCTATAACCTAATCTAGTGCCATCTACTGGTGAGCTCGTACACTGATTTATCATCGGCACATTTTGGTATTTTTAAAGCTACCTTCTTTCTCGGCCTTCCGCTCCAGAGGTAATAGCAACCCATCATCATCATCTCTGTAGCCGTAGTAGTCTGCATCTATGTCTCTCATCAGCTCTGATCTGGTTTTCCGGGGGGGCGGTGGTGGGGCTTGATCAAACAGTTCTCGTACACCTACTCACCAGAACAATATAATTAGTATTCTATTGCAGCTGGCAGGATGAGTTGTATCCTTGATAAATCTTTAAAAGTACCAGGTAGATCTTTGGCTGCTCCAAAGTATCGGTACCCCCTGTTGCCTGGTACCTCGCGTCCTTCGTGGTCCAGCATGCGGGGGCCCACACGGGCGTAGTCCGGCCCCCCGAGACTGAGAATCTGGTCTTCCCAGTGGCGTTTTTCTCGCAACAGCTTGTTGATCTCATCGTTCAGGTCTCTGATGCGGAACTCCCCCAGTCCGGCTGAAAGCAAACTCTAATTATTGTTAACTCTTCTATTGATGCCATTTTAGAATATTTCCAACATATTCCTAAACAATTCCATTTTTCCCATCATACTCTAAAGAACTTTATTTTCCATATTATACGATAAAACCAGATCTTAAAACGTTTCGCAGCAAATTCGACACTTTGCACCATTTTTACAGAACTAATACTTGATTTTTTCTAGGCTTGTAAAAATACCAACAACAAAGCCAAAACAAGATTTATTTATGTCTACTCTTTTAACCAGCACATTTACCTACATAATACACTATTGTCTCACTAATCTGTCACCCTAAAAACTGGCAAGCATTTAATTAGTGAAAGCGGCCAATTATAGTGCCTACATACAAAATATGTTAAAAATTAAAAGTTATTTCATAGAAACAAATAAACACCGCTATCGATCCTTCATAAAATTACCATTTTTTTAATTAAGGTGTCATTTTTAGGCTTGCGAGAAGATTCCAAAAACGTGGCAAAACGAAACAAACAGAAATACAAGCAACAGTTGCCAGAACACATTAGAGGACTAACCGCAATGCCCTAAAACAACAACGATGACTGGTAAAATGGTCAGCGAGATCAAGTCAGATGGCGGTATAGTAACTGAGTATGTAAGAGTTAGACAACCCAACCCGTTGGTGTAAAAAACATGGTGCTCGAGTCTAGAGATGCGGCAGACTACTGAATTAGATATATGAATACTGGAGAATTATAGAACTTGATTATATATAAATAACGGCGAATAACAGTAGTTGTCGGATAATCGAGAGGCAAATTATTGAGAGCGTACTGCATAACAATAATTTAAAGTTGAATAGTTTAAAAATAACTGACCATTCTGTATTTGAGAAACCTTTTTGGCTATTTCTCTGATAATTTGCAGTCTCCATTTTTCGGCTTGAGGTAATTCATTACATTCTGACGCCAAGAATGGTCTCCTTTGTTTGATGGCTCCGCCAGTTTCTTGTACCTGGGCTGCTCGCCACCGGGCGAGCGTGGTCCTGCAATCATTAATGAATTTATTAGTGGCACGGTAAAGCTAAGCATATTTCATGGTAAATCGCCAAAGAAGAGTTAAAAAAGTAAAATAAATAAATCATTTAGAAACTAAATGTTAATGCAAACACCATAAATCAAAATAAGACGAAATTGTATAACTTACATAGCTTTTTCCGCATTTCTCGCCTGAAAAACATTTTTTTAGGTTACAACACAATAATCGTTTTAAAATCATTTTATATTTTTAATAAATAAAAATTGAACTAAATTGCGTATCTCACCATGATTTCAGATGTAGTTTTGAATTACTATTCAAATAATAGTCAATAACCGACTAATCACAAACAAACTCAACGTTGTTTGGCCGCTTTCGCTTTGACAGCAGTTTCTCCATAGAGAAGTAGGAAGACCATAGATATACCGCTCACGGAAAGACAGTCAAATATGAAATAGACAATAGGAATTGACACTTGGAAACCCGGGCTTGCCATATCTCAAATCTCTACGTAAATGTTACTCGGTGCGTTTCGTTATCTTCTCTCCGTGAAAGGAAAACTGTTTATGGTTTTGGTGATACGTCAAAATTAACGGTGACTGATAGGATCGCTGTTGCATGTTAAAATTTTATTTTTGGAAAGTTATTTATATATTATTAATTTAGTTATTTTGCAACTATCAATAATTTTAAAATGTCTCATCAAACCGGAATCCGAGGTTTACATAAATATATTTATATTTCTATTTCATTCAATAACTTTCTATACCGCCCATAACATAAAAAATATTTTCGAATGTTTTTAGGAAATGACACCTTAAAACGATTCTTTGGAGAGTGCCACAGTGGAAAAACCAGAGCCATCAAAGTTATAATTGAAAATGGTAAGACATACTTTTCTGTTTTTTGTCATAAAGGATAATATTTACATATTGATAACAATGCTATTTGACTCTCCAGAGACTCACGAATAAAATGCGTTCAGTCGAACAATTAATTTCCATGCATAGTTTTTTATTTTTTATTTTGACTCGGTGTATTTGTAATATCTAACTAGCCAAGTAAACCATTTCTGTTTTGCTTTTCATTTGAAAAATATGTGGATTATACAGATAAGTAACTTGTTAATAATGTAATTTTTTTTCCTGGTAATTGTTATTAGAAAAAAGTTAACCCACCACGAAGATAACATCTGTAACTCAATCAATGTAAGTTCGTTATCTGATAAGCGCCAGGTACTTGATTGATAACTTGGGGGGAGATTTATTGATTTATTTTTATGGTAATTGAACTAAAAGTTACTTTTTATTATATATATAATGTTTTTGTGGCGTAAACGTATGGGATAAAGCCGACCTGGTCAGCTTCAACATCTCAAAAAACCAAGCATGTCTGATTTAGGCAAAGAGGGAGATCAATGAGTGTCTGGTGCAATTTGATGGAAGCACCCTCCCCAATAAAATGCTTGGAGTAAGTATATCAGACCGGATCAAGTATCAGGTCCCCATGGAAGCCCAAGTAAATCTAGCTTCCAAGAAACTGGGCGTTTTGTACAGGTCCAACAGATCCTTCAACGGTGACCAGCTGCTAATCCTGTACAAATCTCAAGTACGCCCAACAATTGAATCTGGTCTGGAGCCCCATTATATTTGATTGAAATGTAAGAAGATTTTATTAAGAAGCTAGCAGTATTGATCCCCTGTACACCATGGTGACATGAGTGGAACACCTGTTTTTTTGATATAGTGGCATACAGAGCTCCGGGCCAAAAAGGCCCCTTTCTCTTTCATCATGAACACAGTTGATGTTGGCTTTATGAGAATGAGTTTGTGCAAGACGGCTCGTATGTGGAACAAGCTACCGGCATCTGTTTTTCCTCCTTCATATAATCCGCCTCACAATGCTGTGCAACCTAATGACAACGTAGTTCCCTTGTCTTTACACTGTACAGACAAAGGCGCTGTTGTGAGGTGTCACAAAAAAATAAAAATAAATAAACAAACAAAATCTTTATGAAAACATTGTACAAATATTTAAACAAAACTAAAATATGAAAACATTGTATAAATATTTGTAATAACATTTGAATGCTCTAAGTGTGTCATGAACTTGAATTACTTGGTTTTGAGGAGCAATGGCTGACGCTAATGCCTTCCCTGTCTTCTCGTGGTACACACCAGGCTTTGCTCAATGAAGTTGAATCTCCCCAAAAATAAACTAATATGTGATTTTAGATTAAGGCACTAAGCTCACATTTGCACCTTTCAGATTAGTCATGGGGCATAGCCATGTCTGAAAGATTTAAAATTCTGCAAAACTAAAGTGTACCCTAGGAAATGTTGCGTGCACACAGACTGTAAAATAGGGGTTAGTTACACGCCACAAACGACTTTGTAAAATGTAAAATAATGACTTTCGTCCTGACTTTTTTGTTACAGTTACAACTTTAGTGCAAAATGCAAAAATATGAAAGCTCACCTTTAAAAAGGCGGTTAAATGTGTTTAGTTAGGGTCGTTGCAAGCCTCGTGGTTCCCGCTGGCGATGCGTAGGGTAGCCAATAAAATTCTCAGTACTCAGCGGAAAGGGGCTGCGGCGGCCAGCTGGTGCTGGAGGGCGTGAGGCGCGAGAGACCAAGTGGAAGAGAGAGTTTAAAATTAAAAGAAGCCCCTTTTTGTTAAAATTATGGCTCTACCACGCTACATAAAAAAAGGTCGGCCAAGGTTCGGCGGCTCATTTCTGGATTCTCATTGGTCGGATCTCCCTTACCGTCGTAACGTACGGACTTGCCTCGGTCCCACTTTGTACCCACCGCCTGCCGGCCATTTATTTATTGTTTACAGATTGTTTTTAGGAATGTGTCAATCTTATAGCTAGGTACATAATGCATAGTTCCGCGAATGTGGACAATCCCAAATAGTTTATTAATGTCACATCCGCGGATTAACATAATACACAAAAACAATATAAAATTAATTCTTCAAATACGACAAACTAGCGTCATAGCGATATAAAATTTATTCTTAAAATATAACAGACTAGCGTCTGATATATGAAGGAAACATTGCAAGTGTGTATTTGTGCCAATCACATTCATATTTCAGAAAGTAGTGGTTTTAGGAGATTCTTCCATAGACATCCATTACTTCCCATGAAGAGTGCATTTGAATCCAAATAACCCATTGCTTCCATTTTCAGAAGAACTAACCTTAAAAACACATTTAAAATGCAATTCGACGTGGGAAAAGGATTTTGATCCGATGGTTTCTTCACTGATAGAGGAAGACCAGCCTTGTTTTATTCTGTACAGGTAAACTCGAATTTTAAACTAATTGTTCCTATGCTTACCAAGAACTTTATTCATATCGCCTGATCTGATCTGATAATCTACTCTCTTTAAATCATAATAAAATTCTATAATGGTATAGTTTATACGGGGCCATTTTTGTGAAAAAGTCCTTAATAGAACATGTATGACATGCAGTTAAAATAAACAATTTAAACAGTTGCAGCAGCATTAAACCCACAATACCATTACGAAAGATTTGCTAAAATGTATTCTTATATACGTGGTGTTAAGAGACGTACTTTACTTACTTTAACCAGTGATTCCTAACATTATTTAGAGTAAAAAATGCAAATTAAATTTTGGTCTCCGGTGACTTGATGGGTTTTTTTTTTTTTCTTCTTCTGCTAAAACATAGAAAATCAGTAGGAATTGGACAGCTAGGGTCGATGTGGAATTTAAAAAAAAATCTTTTTTCAAAATAATGTCAGGAATCACTGGTTAAAGTAAGTCAAGTACGTCCCTTAACACCCTGCTTTGTATTTTTGATAATGCTGTTCAATAATCTTACATTTGAATGCCCACAGGTTAGATACAAAGAATTCCTTGGGCTACGAATGGCTCTTTATAAGCTGGTCCCCAGACACGGCTGCCGTGCGCCAAAAGATGTTGTTTGCATCCACTAAAGCAACGCTGAAACAGGAGTTTGGCTCCTCCTATTTAAAAGACGAGTTCTATTGCAGTGTAAAGGTAATTATTACATTCCTTTATTTTGTGCTGTAATAATTATTTAACCCAAATTTATACTAATAGATGAATGAACTATTACATTATTTACTCGAAAATGAAAGCTTAAATCAAAAAATTTATTGCCCAAAATCAACTTCAAATGAGACGTAGTTTCACCAGTTTCCTGTTTGTACTAAGAGTTTCTGGACACTGTGTAGAGGATAAAAAAAATTATCCCGATGAATCATTTTTGCGATTTTGTTGGTGTGCCTCATAAGCAACTGTTGCAAATAATATGATCTACAGGTTTGTTGGTGTGCCTCATAAGCAGCTGTTGCAAATATAATCTATAGGTTTGTTGGTGTGCCTCATAAGCAGCTGTTGCAAATATAATCTATAGGTTTGTTGGTGTGCCTCATAAGTTGCTGTTGCAAATAATATGATCTACAGGTTTTTTGGTGTGCCTCATAAGCAGATTTTGCAAATAATATGATCTACAGGTTTTTTGGTGTGCCTCATAAGCAGATTTTGCAAATAATATGATCTACAGGTTTTTCCATTCTCTAAAGTCTAAATTCTTTGGTCAACATCAGCGAACAACCGCATTCTCATTCATTAAAAACATATTTGTTCCACAGAAAGAAGCGACGTTAGCCGGCTTCCATAACCACCTGAAGGCTGTGAGCGCGCCCGCTCCACTGACGGACCGGGAAGAGGCTCTCCGAACCCTGACTATACAGGACACCCCTTCTGACTTCAGCACGGAATCTAGGCAACAAACCATGAGTGGAGTCTCTTTCCCGATGACAGAAGAAGCGCACAAAGCCTTGGAAAACATGGCTAGGGGAAAACATACCTACCTACAGTTCAGAATCGGTAATCTTTGTTTTTTAATCTTTTGTTTTTTTCGGTCTTATACTTATACAACATTTATTTATATACTGACGCACCTGTGAAAAACCACGAAATATCTGAATTCTCGACAAATCAGTTCCAATTTTAAAATGGCAATTGAAATAATTTTCTATCAAAAATATTATATAATAGGTAGGTTACTTATTTTATTGCTTGTCTGACTTCACACAATCAGTTCCAATTTTGAAAATGATACTTAATTACATAGTTAGTTTCATTTCATTGAAACAAATTTCAGGACTGACGCTTAGACGATCAAAATGAGTATTTTTGATAAATTTGTAACATCTGAATGTTTTCATTTCTTTTGCACTAATATTATTTGATGACAAATTCAACAATGATAGAAAACAAAGAGGTTAAAATTGAAAACAATGATTGTTTTGAGAACTTACTGGTGTCATAATAAGTATTCTGTAATTAGTTACTCGATTAAGCTTATTATCCATATGATAATGCAAATGGTGCATTCATTATTTCCTTTGTTCAATTTTTTGGTTTTTTTTAAATTATTATGTTTGTTATATTTATGTATATCAATTTTATAATATTATCTTTTTTCAGTAAGGATAACATTTATTTTTAAACGCTCATTCTTCCTTTTAATTTATTTCCATTTGATTTTAGACATTGATGAAGAGAAAATTCACCTATCTAAGACTGATAACATTGGTGTTTCGGCTTTGGCCTCGCAAGTCCCAGCGGACGCTGCCCGCTACCATCTATTCTTATTCAAGCATACGCACGAAGGTGATCACCTACAAAATATAGGTTCGTTTGTATTATATATATAATTGTAATATATTCATATTAAAATGGTCCGGATCTGAATTCATAATATTAATTTATGTATGTGTGTGATTTCAGTTTTTATATATTCTATGCCTGGATATAAATGTTCCATAAAAGAAAGGATGCTGTATTCTAGTTGTAAAGGTCCATTCTTGAACAATATTCAACGATTCGGAATAGATGTTGTTAAAAAGGTAACATAATGACAAATTATTATTATGTTAAATCCATTATTATTTATTCAGCTCCATGATAACTAATTCTCTCTTATTTTCTATTCACAGATTGAAATAGACGAGGCTCAAGAACTCACGGAAGAGTTTTTGCATGAAGAAATTCATCCTAAAAGAAACCTGCATCGACCTGCTTTTGCAAAACCCAAAGGTCCGCCCAACCGCGGGGCCAAGCGCATCACCAAGCCGCAAGCCACTCCCTAAACAAATAAACCTCATCCTCAACAAACAAACACTTCATTTCTTTCCACATATCATTTATGTACTAAACAGTATTGGACGTTGAAGTTGCATATTTAAGTTCTTCCGGAAATTGTGATTGGAAAAGCAATAAATATCAATCAACTTCTTTAAAATTATGAATAACTTGCAGGGATTCATATGAAAATGAATTTCAAGCACAATTTTTATTTATTGATATGCATGTTTATGTAATGCGCTAAACTCGTGATAAATTGTTGGCCTATGCTATGAAGAATGAAAGTGTGCTGAGGAGAATGTGACTAAATGCATAGTCTCTAAATTCAATGGAAGATACCTTTAAGCTTAGTCTGCTCAAATTGCCAATTGAAATGTACCTGATGTTACTTAATCAGAATTAGACTGGTGCAAATTTGGGTCCTTCCGTCCGTCTCCCTCACAATAACTATTTGTTATCAAATGTCTGTCGGTATGTAATACACAACAAACGGTAATAGATTATTCAAGGAAAGAATTACTTTTAGACGAATACAGTTGGGTGAAGAGAAAACCACAGATTATGTTTAAAAGTCTTATATTCGACGTGTTGCCCATGAAAATCTCACACAGGAGACTGTTACCGGCATCCAACGAGAAATACTAATCAGTATGATTGTTTTTGAGAGAAAATAGTATAAATTGTTCCAAAAATAAGCAACATCAGCTTACTGAGCCATTTCATCCCACAGTTCGGAAGTGGAGTGCGCATTTACACCGCCGACTTAGAGGGAACTTATAAACTTATTCTATTAAATTCTTGCCATTTCATTTATTGTATAATATGTATTGTATTATGTGTTTATTAGAATGTGTTTTACATAGATCCTAAAATATTTTTACATTCATAGCAGTATTTTTATGTTATCAATTGTTACAATCGGGTGGTGAGGACTTAGAGACAGAAGTGAAAATTTACTGATGGTTTGAGCAATATCTTTTGAATATATGATTTAATTTGAAGAAATTAACAGGAGAGGAAGAAAATATTATTTCTTCCAAAAGAACTGCTTGCAGTAAGCATGAAAAATAATTTATTTAACTAAATAATGCTTAAACAATTTTATAAATCAGTCTTCAATGTTATTATTTTTAGTTCCAACTTAGTGCAATTCATTTTGTTATAGCGGTACTTGAATTATGCAGGATAGGTTGCTCTGTATTCAATACATTGTAAAATCACCAATAAATAAAGTAATATTTACATATGTCTGCTCTTTTAACACTTTCCAAAATATGCATTGTACTCCAAACATAAGGAATCGACAGTCGACAGTATTATTATTAGTAAATATTTCCAAGCCACTATTATATAATTTGAATCTCTCGATATTTTCCAATGCTCCGGGTGAGGAACCAAAAACTTATACCAGCCGTTCCAGTGAGTCAAGGTAAATAACCTCCGGCAACGCTGCTTAGAATAATTAACTTTTTGTTCATAATTCAGAGCCAACCATGTTTGTTTGGTTATATTCAAAATGAAAAGGATTAGCGCAAACTGTTGGTTACACAAATTCCATTGTAATTGGATTTCTGAGGAGCATTCTTATGTATTTGATTTTTCTGAAATGCTATTGCTTTACCTCTTGGGTGCCGCCATTGCCAAAAGCAAGCACAGTCAAAAAATGATTTCTGTCAGCTATTCTGGGGAAACTACATTTGGTAGATTATGTACTGTTTTTATAAATATATAAACACATTATCTGGTAAGATGGTACAATTTATAAAAGGGCATTTTTGCCAAAGTTTGTATAATGCGTTTTTGTCACGCCCCAAAATTTTGATTTATTTTTTAATAGTTACGTATTGGAAAGTTATATACTTTTAACATGCAATTTTATTAAATTACCTTATTTAGTCAACAACTGCCGAACCTGCATATATTATATTATATTTGTAATTAATTATTTTGCTTAAAAGGAAGTGTGTTTTGATCATGTCCCATTTCTACATTCAATTAAATAAAGTCTGATTTAGTATTTAATTTTTTAACAAATCAAGTTAAACACACCTGGTAAAGAATCCCTTAGTTGCGTGACCACATTTTTATTTTTTAACGGCGTTTTTAGGGGCTTTTACAAAAGAATAGTTTATAAAATTGAGTACAATTATACTATGTACTATTAAACCATTGTTATTTTATTTTTTTTATGCTCCAGCAACAATCTTTTGTATTTATTAAGTGATGAATTGAAGATGTCCACTGAAGAATCCACATTATTACCTTCTATTAGTATTCTGGGCAATGAGGAGTATGTATTAATAATAATAATAATAATTGGATGACTTGTATAGCACGGTTTTTGTGCAAAATCACCTCAAGGGCACTACAAATTTATAATACATTTTTACAGTGATCTATGTTATTACTAACTATTTATGGAGATAATATACAGTACAATACTTACCTGGTAGGTCACTTGAGATTAACACTTAATTAACATTATCTAATTGTTTATTAGCGAAATTTAGATACAGGATTAAGGACATAATTGGAAAATTGAATATAACTGGGCTTTCTCTTAGGAATGGTATATTTAATTTAAGGGTATGACAGCTTAAAAAGGTAAGTTTTTAATTTAGACCTGAATTCTGTTGGACTTGTTATGGATCTTAGGTGATTAAGGTAGTTAGTCTCAGAATTTCTGCACTGAAAAAATAAAATCCTGGCTTCTAATAATCAGGTATTAGTGGACACTTATAAATAAAAGTGAAAAATACGAAAATGATAAAAACGTGCACACATTTTGGCAAAAACTTGCAAAAAACAAGTAACTTATTATGAAAATAGAAGCAGCTGGCGGATGGTGGAAATTTTGCATCGGCTCACTAAGGACAAGTTGTTTCAAAGAATTTGAAAAAATCAAATTTCAGTTAAAATTAAATTTCTATTATTATTTCATCATGGGCCGGTTGTTTTACAATACTTGGATAATAACAGAACTCGTGTGGTTACTACCAAAAGTTGGTAACTACATTTTTTTATGTTATGTATAGACATCGGATTATATGCACTAACAAAGTGCCAAAATATGCACTAAAAAAGGCCAAAATATCCACTAAAAACTCTTGATTTGCCCAAAATATGCACAATGCAAAATAAAAAAACCATTTATATATTTTAATTAAAGACCGTACAAAAACAGCGAAATATTCTTAAAATTATGCATAGTTTTTGTGACAATATACAACTAAGTATTTTTCCAAATTTTCGACCTCAAATTTGTGACGTTTGTCACCCAGTATTAATTTGTACGCCGAAAACGACCTCTCTACGTCAACTGACGTCATTGGACAAAATTTAAAATTTGGCGCCATTTCTGGAGATATCTGTTTAGGCAGGGTGCCGTTGATGTAGGCATTAATGTTCTTCATATCTTCAAGATTCGGGTTTTTAAGCAAAATAGAGTCTAACTTTATACGAATCTTTTCTTATATTGAATTAGGAAGGGCGTTGGCGAGTTGGATCATTGTTTCCAGTATTTCTATTGCTTTAATTAGAGGAAGGTTTTTTGTTTCCAATTTTTTTATGGTATCTGGTAACTTGTGGAAATGTGTAGAGATGAGGGCGATATTCTGTTTAATGGATGCGTCTTCAAATGCTAGCTTGCTTGAATGAATTGCAATGGCCTCAGAACTGTCAAATTGCCCAACTACTTGTTTTACGGCCTCAAAATTGTATACAACAAGGACATACACCAACATAAAACTAGGACATGCAATGAAATCAGGCTACCAAAGAAGGACAAAGCGAATACCCAGAATAGTATATTTTATAAAGGGATGAAATACTATAACGCGCTGCCGGAAAACCTTAAGTCTGCCCCAATTGAAAAGTTTAAGATGTTGTGTAGGAGCCATATCAAGAAAGAAAAAAAAAAAAAAAAAACATAGTATATTTAAATGTAATAATTAATTAGTCATTTGTAATCTTAAATGTACAAATTACTAAAATAAAATCAATAAAAAAAAAAAATAAAAATAAAATTTTCAGCGAACAATAACATTTGGCTGTCATCAGTTGTTTTGTTTTGCTCTATCTAAAATTAATTTTTTACCATTCTTTCTTGTTTTCTGGCAAAAAAAAGTGTAGTGTGTTGTGCCTTGAGGTTTCTTCTCCCTCCTGATCTTCCAGGAGTCACTTTTCGCTGCTGATTTCCAGATATTTATAAACTTTTTTTACTTCTGTCATTTTCCATACTATTATTGTAGTTGTTTACTGTTGTGAATTATGGAGGAAGATTTCCCTCCTGGACTCCCTACAAAGCCCCCAGATCCCTCTCCAGACCCCCCAGACGGGGAAAATGTAGAAATTTCTGACAGTGATCCTGTCATTTTGACTTCTACCAAAAAAAGGAAATTTACTCCTTCTTCCCCAATAAAACTTGATTCGCCTTCGACTTCACAGTCCCCACCAGCACTTTCTCAACTTCCTCCAACAAACTTTTATTCTCTTCATTCCCGTGGTCCATTCATTGTATACGCCCAAAAAACTGAGCAAGGAAAAACCATCCACCCTCTTGAATTTCGCAAATTCCTATCAAATAGCAAGAATCTTTCAATCAAGCCTGGAGGTGTAAAAGCCGAGGGTCGCTTCCGAATCTCCGTTGAATTCCTCTCAGGGTCAGCTGCTAACAGTTTCATCAAAAATATCTACATTTCATCAAATTCAAAGTTCAAGGCATATATCCCTACTTTCAATGTCACTCGCATGGGCCTGGTCAGAGGTATCTCGACCGATCTGTCCATCGAAGAAATTCTGTCTTCACTTTCAACCCCTAACACATTGGCAATCCCATAAAAGCCAGGAGGCTAAATTACAAGGACTCCTCTGAGGGTATAATTTCCTGGAAGCCCTCCCAATCTGTCGTTATCACCTTTGAAGGTCAATCTCTTCCCTCCCATATATATTTATTCTTCAACTCATTACCAGTTGAAATGTATACTTATCCCAACACTCAATGTTTCAATTGCTGCCGTTTTGGCCATACCAAAGCTTCATGCAGATCTCAACCTAGATGTTTTAAATGTGGAGAAAACCACGCAGCTGACCAATGTCCTTCTTCCTCCTCACCCAAATGTTTTAACTGTTCAGGCTCACATACAGCTATCAACACTTCTTGCCCAGAACAATCTCGCCAAAAAAATATTAAAATTTCTATGGCCTCTCAGAACTTGTCTTTTCTGTAGGCTTCTAAACTATTCCCACCTGTCAAAAAATCATTTGCTGAGGCTTTATCCAGCAACTCCTCATCCAATCCTCTTCCCTCCTCTACAACAACTTCTTCTCGTTCAACTAAATTCATATACAAAAACGCTATCTCTAAACCGGCTCCTGGATACGATCAGCAACAACACAACTCACTGCTTTTAAATCCCAATGGTTCATCTCTTTCAAATGCCACAAATGGGTGTGCAAATAATTATAATCCGTCCTCAATGAACTCTCTAAAACTTTCTGAAAAACTCTCCCAAGACAATTCTTCATTTATCCAAACTCTTATTATGCTTCTAATTGACCTTATTTCTTCTCAAACTAATCTACCGTCCAACGCTGCTACTATTATTTCAACATTAAAATCATTTATTTACTTTAATGTGGGAGGGTATTCCTGTCTCCGCGACGACCGCCCGGAAGGTTCGGGCGGTGGTGCTGCCCTTTTTATTAAAAAATCCATATCATTTTCCCCAATAAATAATATCAAACCCCCCAATGCTGACTTCCAAATGGTTGCAGCTAAAATAAAGGACACATCCTTTGTTTCAGTCTATCTTCCCCCAACAGCCCACTTCAATAAACAAACTTGGTTGCAAATTGTAAGTCAACTAAGCCCTCCTTTCTTTATATTAGGCGATTTTAATGCCCATTCCCCCGTCTGGGGTTCTGCTTTCTCCGACCGAGATGGTCGAAGTGTGATGGATTTCCTAGATCAATCCAACCTTTTCCTTTTGAATGACGGATCTCCTACTAGGATCTCACGCCCCAGCACAAACCCCAGTGCAGTGGAAATCTCGAGATATGTTCTACTAGTCTGGCTTCTCTCTCCTCGTGGGTGGTGTCCCCCGACCCTTGCTCCAGTGATCATTTCCCGATCACCATTACTTATCAAACTTCTTTCCAATCGGACAAGTCTCATATTTCGACAAAGATTAAAACGAAACACACCAAATGGGATGAATTTAACTCTCATATGGACAAGTTCCTACTAAATTTACCCGCCACCGATATATTTTCCGTCAAAGATGCCTATAATAACTTCAAATCAATGCTCATAACTGCAATAAATAAATCAAATCCTCCCCCTAAAACTAAATCTCTCAAAAAACTCCCTCCAACTCCCTGGTGGAATGAGGAATGTTCCAAAGTAGTAAGAATTCGGAAAGCTAAATCTCTTTCCTATCGTTACAATATGACTATGGAGAACTATCTTAAATACAAAAACGCTGAATCCAATGCCAAAAGGGTATTGAGGTCAAAAAAGAGATCCGGGTGGTACAACTTCTGCAGTTCAGTATCTCCGAACACTCCAATTTCGGAAGTTTGGTCTATGATTCGAAGATTTCGATCCTCCTTCAGTACACCATCTCCTCGAGCGTCTCATTCTAAATGGATAGATGAATTCTTGGACAAAATTGCCCCCCCTTCTGTACCTAACTTAGATGAAATAACGCCCATCTATAATACTCATATGTCTAATCATTGGCTAGACTCTCCATTCACCTTAATTGAGCTAAAAAATTGTTTATCAACAGTCAAGGACTCATCTCCAGGCAGAGATGGTATACCTTACAGCATAATCAAAAATAGTAATGAGAATGTTCTAAACCACTTCTTAAGCATCTTAAATAAAATCTTCCTGACTGGTATAATGCCTGATGACTGGAGTTGTCAAATAATCATCCCTATTTTAAAAACAAACAAATCACCAAATTCTTGATCCAACTACAGGCCAATCGCTCTTTCATCCACCCTCAGTAAACTTTATGAAAAATTAATTAAAAACCGATTATAATTTTTTGTCGAGAGTAAACAGCTTTTCTCTCCATCTCAATTTGGATTTAGGAAAAAAAAATCCACTCAAGATAACCTTGCCATCATCAGCACTGATATTAATTTATCAATTTCTAAACAGGAAGTTTGTCTTGCCGTCTTTATAGATATAGAAGGCGCCTTTGACAATGTTTCCATCCCAATCCTGAAAAAAAAACTTCTAGGCCTTGGCCTTCCCCCCATGTTTGTCCAATCTATTATTAATCTATTTCTAGATAGAAAAATTTTCATTGAACTTCCAGATATTTCTCCTCAAAGTAGGTCTATTTGGAAGGGTTTACCACAAGGCGATGTATTGTCCCCCTTACTGTATAATAGAGGAGGACGAGGACTGGTACTCCTGGGTGGGCGTTCCTGGGTGCGCAGAGTTGTTAACTCCCGTCGTAGGGTGTTTATTTCTTCTTGTAGCTGTAGCACCATTTTCTCCATAGTATTAAGCACGTAACCTTCGTAACTTGTCGTTGATGTTGTCGTAGCGCCGGGCGGGAGAGACATTTTAAAAAATAACAGTTGTACACGATAACACTTAAAAATATTTAAACTCACGTCGTAGGTCACCACTGTGGTTATCTTGGTGTACAAATAAAAGTCTCGTGCAACTCTGATACAGTGTTTATTGTTAAATTAAAATTGATTTTTTAGACGCAATATGTACGCGTTTACTATTCACAATACTGGCGATATCTAGGCCAACTTGGCTGGCGGTTTGGAGACGGAATACTGGCGAGTTCCTTCATACTGCCGCTTTTATAAGTTAAAGAAGATTCTAGAACAATTTGGTTGCTATGTATGATTTTGTCAAACAAAAATGAAAAATAATAAAAGAACATCTAAGAATCTTGTTTGGAAAAAAAATCGAAACTTCTGGAATTCCGTTCAAATGAAGTAGTGGCGTACCACTACATATACACTTATGATATGCATGTCACTATTCCCCCACAAGTAAAAGTTATTGAGTTCGCAGATGACATAGCTTTCTTCTTATCATCCAAATTCATCCCTCTCGCCGTCAAATATCTTAACGAAGCCATGAATGCCCTTTGCACATGGCTCACGTTAAATGGTTTTGAACTTTCAATTCAAAAGACTCAGTGTGTCACCTTCTCAAATCGCCATAAAAACCCCCCCGTTCAAATTTTATTTAAAAATTCTCCAATCCCCAACGCTTCTGAAGTAAAATTTTTGGGAGTAACATTTGATAGGAAACTTAAATGGTCTTCCCATATTAATAATTTAGTTACTAAATGCGAAAAAAATTTAAATATCATCAGATCATTATCTGGCGTTTGGTGGGGAGCTCACCCTACTTGCATCAAGTTGCTTTACAATGCACTTATTCGAAGCCATCTCGACTATGCCTGCCCACTTTTTAGTACTGCCTCAAAAAATGTACTTGATAAATTAGACAAAATTCAATCTAAATCTTTGCGAATTATAACTGGAGCGATGCAATCGTCACCCATCAATTCCCTTCAAGTAGAATGTTCTGATCCTCCTCTTTATATAAGGCGTCAACTATTTGCTGACAAATTTGTTCTTAAATGTTTAAATTCTAAATGTCATCAGGTTATCCCCAGCGTCTCGTTGTTCATTGACTCAACCCATTCATCTACAATCAGAGCTTCAACTAAACCTCTTCCTGACATCTGTAAAAATTTTAAGTCTCTCTCAGAGCTTCACATCATCCAAAATGATCTACTTCCCTTATACAAATTAAAATATAGTCACGTCACCCTATCCCCAACAATATTAGAAGGGATCGGAATCCTTAAAAGTCATTCCAATCTCCCGGCCCGAACTGTCAATAATATGTTCAATGACATTATTTCATCTAAATGGCCCAACTTTTCTCTTTTATTTACTGATGGATCCAAATCTCCCGACTCTCCTAACTGTGGTATAGGTATTAACGTTTACCACAATAATTCTAATGACAGAATATTTCATTCAATTTCAAATCAATTTTCAATATTTTCAGCCGAGTGCATTGCAATAATAGAATCTCTCAAATATATAATCAAAAATAATTTTGAACATTCCCTCGTTCTCTCTGACTCTCTCAGTTCCCTCCAAAAACTTAAATCCAGTCCTCTTCTTCATCCTGATGATCACTTTGTATGCCTTATTCGAGAGATGATAGCCTCCATTCAAAGCTCTGGTAAAACTGTAACTCTGATTTGGATTCCTGGACATGTTGGTGTCATGGGTAATGATATTGCGGATGCCTTGGCAAAACAAGGAGCGTCCAACCCTGTTGTTACCCTCGTAAACCACATTCCCCTATCTGACATTTTTTCCATCATCAAAGATAGATCCCGCAATGTTTGGTCGGAGTATTGGCACATTGCTAGTCAATCCAAGGGAGCCTGCTATGCCTCAATACAAAGGACTATCCCATCAAAACCGTGGTTTCAGCAATTCCCTCATTTTTCCAAAAAATAAATTTCTTCACTCATTCGAATGAGGATCGGACATTGTTCCGTTCCTTCCCATCTTTTTAAAATTCACATCCTTGACTCCCCAGATTGTACATTCTGTGGTCTAGAAGTGGGAACTTTAGATCACATATTTTTTGGTTGTCCCTCTCTAAACAAATATCCTCTCTTCTATCAAGCCTTATCTAAAATTGCCTCCCCTCCATTCAACATCTCATCTCTTCTAAGTCTGAACTCGACTCCGATTTTCATTATAATTTTGAAATTTGCCTATTTAAATAAAATCAATATTTAAATTCACCTTTCATTTCTCAATAATTTTAAATGATGGCCAAGAACACCCTTGAAGGGTGAAAGCCAGAAATAATGGAAAAAAAAAAAAAAAAAATTTTCAGCATAGAATAATACTGCCTTTAGCCAAGTACCCCATCGAGTAATTATGGGTTCTGGCGGCAATGCTAGATTTGGCAATTGCTCTTTATAAGACTGCACACGCGACGGTGCTTTTAAAAACACTTTTTTGTAGAGGAAATCAATTTATTAACATTCCCATACTCTTGCCGTATCTCTTCTGCAAGGCGATGAAACCCGTGAGCTAAGCAGGTAATGTGTAGTAAATTTGGATAAAAAGTTTGCAAGGCTTGGCCAGCTTTTACCATGTATGGCGCAGCATCAGAAACAAACATGCAGATTTTTTCATCCACAGAACAATCGGGAAACAAAGATCTTATGGAATCATTTATGAAACGAGCAACAGTTGAATGATTTGTTTTTTCTAGGATTTTACAGGCAACCAAGTGGGGAATAGAGGGCTCCTTCGTTAGTTTTCCAACTATCAAATTCGCTATATATCGTCCACATGAATCCGTAGTTTCGTCAGCTGATATCCAGAGTAAATTGTTCTGCAGATCTGCACGAATTTCACTTAATACGTCTTTGTGGATAGCGGACAGGTAGTTTTTTCGAATCGTAGACTCTTCAGGGACTATCTGGTTCGTGCAATATTTCTTGAGGAATTTTTGGCATACTTGGTTATTCAGTTGATGAAATGGAATATTGCAAGCAACAAAAAACTCACATAGATCTTTATTAAACGCCGTCTTCTTTGCACAGTCCGAAGTTAAAGGCATAACTTGTGTCAGCAGTTGCTGGCGACTTGTTGATGGTTTATTTCTTGCTGCTATATGGGTTGTAGTATCTGATATTTTTTCGAACAAGGTATACGTTTGTCACAAGTCTTGCAGAAAATCACATTGTCATCAATCGTGAACTGACCGGGGTAACCTTTAATCCAAGATTCCATTAAAGTTAGATGATTCTTTTTTACTGGTGGCATTGTTAAAACTTTCGTAACCAAACACTTGTGTTTTAAGCGGGTGATTGAATTATTCTAGGGAGCTAGGTGACACTTACGCGTAGGGCACGAGTGCGGTGGCTGATCGCGCTCGTGCCCTACGCGTCATCGTCACCTAGCTCCCTATACGTAGATGATATCTCCCGCTATTAAACGAAATATGCACGATTTGGGAAAAAAGGCTGAAATATGCATTAACGTCGTAATTAGAGAGTTATATGCATTTGTATATGCAAATATGCAAATGCATATAATCCGATGTCTAGTTATGTATTATAATCTATGTCTGGAATAAGTTTGGGTGCCCTCTTATGCCGGTAAGTATGTTTTTAGCTAGTGCTTTTTTTATAATTAACTAGCCGTAACCTGCCACGCGTTGTTGCGGTTCAGTCTGTCAGATAGAGAAACAATAGCGCGTGTTACCTTTACGTCACATGTGCCTACGTTAGAAATTCCAGCTTATCATAAAATTGGCCCCTTTTTAATTCCATCATGGAAGAGATAAGTGTTTCTGAATTGGTAGAGATTAATAATAATTGTAGGTATTTTGTTAAAAATATATACCTATACAAGTTAGCTGCTAAATATAGTGATCCGATAAAAAAATTCAACGGGGAAGGAGCCCAATACGTTTTCCTAAATGCAGCACTAACGCCTTATTATAAAAATCTACACTGGAATGCCAGAAAAAGGGCACAAGAAAAAGAATATAAGTACGTATGGGTGAAATCGGGAAAAATTTTGGTAAGAAAAACAAATGACTCAAAGGTGGTTGAAATAAGACACCTAAACGATTTACCTACTAAGATGATTTAAAAAGAAGAAAAAAAAAACTTATTACACTATTTACTCAATATGTTTATTATGGCTTCTACAAAGATAAAAAACAATTTTTTAACGGTAATTAACCGTAATATACCAACACCTGATATACCAAAAAAATTTGCATCTCTGAGAAATGCAACTCCAAAACTGATTATAATCAAATTTAAAAATCCAAATGGTCGAGATAAGTTTTTGGAAACAGATAAAAATTGCAATAAAAAAACAGAGAAAAATGAAGTGAGACGGAACATTAACAAAACAGGATTCGCAAGACGGCGTGGACCTATACACATTAATGAACATCTAGCCACTCACACAACAAGAAAACTATATCTCTACAAACTATTTGCAAGAAACTACCTTTTCACCTACTTATGGAGTACAACAAGGCGAGTATATATTCGCCATCGATCAACCGACTCGCGAGCAATTCAATCTAACTTAGAAAATACCACCAACCTCATTGAAGAACAACTAGAGGAAAACCAACAAATTGATGACATAAGTACAACAGCGGAAGAAATTGTTCCTGAAGTAGGCGCCAAACTGTATCCTTATATTACTTCGTACTTAATAATAACCATAAACATTCCCAAATCTTATGTAGATTATCATGTTTGGCTTTCCATCCAAATTTCTATTTTTATCCTTGTAACAAATGGTTTCTGCACTGAATTTTGACTTAGAAACAATAAATAACACAGAATACACTTTTAACCAAGCAAAAGAATACAAACTCCTTGTCTCAGGAAAACACAGTTTAAGCATAATATGTCAAAACATAAGAAGTATTCAAAAGAACTTTGATAGTTTCTGTGTCCTACTAAATGAAATAGATATAAGTTTCGATATCATTATCCTAAGTGAATGCTGGTTAGGTGATTCTTACACCAACTTAAACTTAAATGACTATACCACATTCCAGACCACAAGACACATAAATCAAAATGATGGTATAGTAATCTTTGTCAAAGATTCAATTAAATCTTCCATATCAGAAATTAACATAACTGAAGCAAACTGCATTGAAATATCCCTTGGCCCATGTCTTTCTATATTTGCTATATACAGACCACCTTGCTACAACAATCTCTCCCCTTTCTTAAATTCCTTAAATAAACTTCTTGAAAAACATAAAAAAACTCAACAAATAATTATTGCTGGTGACATGAATATTAACATATTAAACTGCTTACCAAAAACTACGGAATTCTTAAATCTTTTTACTCACTACGGACTTAAATCTACAATAAACTCGCCAACAAGAACTACATCACACTCCAAATCCTGCATCGATCATATATTCGTTAAAACTAGAAGAAAAACTTTTTCATCCATTATTCGCTCAACTGTCACTGACCATTTTACAACTACATTAAACATACATATTAACAAAGAACAAAGTAAAAACAAAAATGACAACATGCAAGACAAAATAAACTTTAAGTCCCTAAAATCGGATATTCACGATGAACTTTGGACTAACGTACTAAATGAAATAGATCCAAACACAGCGCTGAACACATTTATAAATACGGTTGAAACCTACATAACCAAACACACCACAAAAAATCCACAAAAGAACTACACACATAAAGAAAAAAAAATAACACCATGGATCACAAAAGGAATAGTCAACAGTATACATAAAAGAGATGCAATGCATATGCGAGTCCACAAAAACCCGAAAGATAACAAACTAAAGAATGATTACTTACTGTATAGAAACCTGTGTAATAAGTTAATTAAACAAGCCAAATACAAATATTACAAAAAAGAAATAAAAATCGCCAAAAATGATCCTAAAAAAATTTGGGAAATTGTAAGAAATATTACTTATTCCACTCTGAAGAAAGATTCACATATCAAAGAACTATTAATAAACGGAGACAAAGTCTTAACAAACAATGAACCTAATAAAATAGCTAATTTTATTAACACACAATTCTCAAAAGTTGGCTCTACCTTAGCGGAAAAAATTCTTAAAAAAAACTGTACATCAGAAGTCTCTTTATCCAAACTTTGCTCTTCCATACGACCAAATCACTCGTTTAATGCTTATCAAGTAAATACAAAGGAAATCTCGGATCTTATTAAATCTCTCAAACCAAATTGCGCGATGGGACCGGATAACATTTCCAATCAAATACTGATAAATCTACGAGAATACATACTTATACCGCTTCAACACATTTTCAACCAAAGTTTTAGGCTCGGAATTGTCCCTGATCACTTAAAAATAGGATGTATTACTCCAATACATAAATCGGGAGACAAAACTCTGATATTAAATTACAGACCAATCACTTTGCTAAACTCACTATCTAAACTTCTAGAAAAAGCTATGAAAAAAAGATTACTTGCGTACCTTGAAAAACACAACCTGCTCTCAAGCCGTCAATTTGGATTTCGTGCCAAAATGGGTACAGAAGATGCTTTATCAGAATTAACCAACTACATAGTGAAAAGCATAGATGGCGGATCAAAGGTGATTGGGGTGTTCTTAGACCTAGCAAAAGCTTTCGACACCATTTCGCATAACTTACTACAGCAAAAACTCAAAAATATCGGTATAACTGGTCAACCGCTAAAATGGTTTGTCAGCTACATTGAAAAGAGACAGCAAATAGTAAAAATAAATAAATACAGCAGTGACAAAGCAGATATCAGGTATGGAGTACCGCAAGGCAGCGTTTTGGGTCCCATACTATTCCTCATATATATAAATAGTCTAACTGAGATAAACCTAGGAAAAATTGAGTACAAAGTAATCAGTTATGCAGACGACACTGCAATTTTGTTCAAGGCACAATCATGGGAAAAGGTATTCAAAAACACAGAAACAGGGATGACTGTAGTAAATAAATGGCTACAAAATAATCTACTAACACTGAACATTTCAAAAACAAAATATCTAACTTTTAGCAAAACAAAGGCTGGTCAACCACATAGCCAACCACAACTACATCTTAACCCCTGCACCAATATTTCGTCAAATAACACATGCTGTACTTGTGACAAAATTATTTATGCAGACAATATTAAATATCTAGGTTTAACTGTTGACCATAAACTAAAATGGGATCTCCATATTAATATATTATCAAAAAAAATACGAAAATTATCATACATCTTCAAAACAATACGAAACATCATGTCATTAAATCAACTAAAAAATATATATTTCGCACTCTGTCAAAGTATTTTAACGTATGGAATAACAGTTTGGGGAGGAGCAGCAGATACTTACCTCAATTCTCTTAAAATAAATCACAAAACAATAATTAGAATTATGTTTAAAAAACCTTACCAACATCCGACGGAACAGCTAATGATCAAAAACAAATTACTAGACGTAAATAAACTATTCATAAGGAAGATCATTTACAAAAACTGTATCAAAACTTCACATCTCCACATACCTCACTCGCAAAACACAAGAGCAAAAATTAATAAGCACTTTCAAGTTCCCCATATCAAATCAACTTTTGCAAAAAAACACGAATCTTACCTAGCACCACACATTTTCAATACCTTCCTAACACAAACAAAAACTTACGTCACCCCAAATAATTTGAATTGGCTGTTCAAAAGATTTGTATTATGGCTGAATGAAAAGGAAAGAACAGATATTCAAAATATTCTAAATAAATAACATTTCATACAATTTCTCACAAAATTATATAATATTCAAATAAAACAAATGCGAGAAACTGCAATTTTGCAATACTAATTATCATGTAACCGCTATATCTATATTCAATTGTCACAAAATTTAATTTTACTTTTATCTACATATGTTACATAGGCAATCTTCTCATGGAATGTAACTAATAAAAAATAAAAAAATAAAAAAATAGTATGTATGTAAATATTTAATATACCACCACATAATTGTATCTTTTTGTCTTTTTACATACATATATATATATATTTTTTTTTAAATACATACATTTCTTTTGGAACAAATATAATATGTGATTTACCCGCCTCGGAACAGACTTTGTCTAGTGAGGCGGGTAAAAGAAAAGAAAACAATGTAAACAACAATAAAATTAAATAAACGCCCGGGTTGCCGGCACTGAAACTTAAAAAAAAGTTAAAAACCATTTTAGCTATATACGTATTATTAGGAATAATTATTATTTTTTTGGTAAACTAATGTTTAAGACAAGATTTTTTATGCATAGCACAAAGGGTAACAATTATTTTACAAGCAATAATTATTCGCCTGAAACACTCATCCACATTGAAAAATATCCTGATAAAAGATACATGACGCCAACGGGACTCGAACCCGTGTTACCCTTTGTGCTATGCATAAAAAATCTTGTCTTAAACATTAGTTTACCAAAAAAATAATAATTAATATTTGACAAGTTCAAGTATTTCACCTAAAAATGTAGACAATTTGTCTCGACGCCATCTAGTGAGAGAGTTAGCACTTACAATGCCTTTCTCATATAAAATAAAGTTGGTTGTTTTCAGGTGAAAAAATGTAACAAGCAGTAATTGTTGAATGAAACACTAGTTTAACCCTTTAAGGACGCTCCAACACGAGCGTGCACATTCAATGAAAAAATTCCCGCGCTTCGCCTAATCAACTTTTCGGAACGAAGACGGCGGCAAACGATAGTGCACAAAATTGGCTACCCACTAATTTAGATTGTTCCCGTCATCGGCCGGCCAGTGAGTGAGGCGACCAGGATGGCAGTCTTTTTCTCCGATGAGAGCGGTAGACGTAAGTGATGTTATTTTGTACATTTTTTAATTGATACATCATGCAATTGTTATTAGTTTGTTGTTTTAATGCCGGTGGTTGTATTTTACAAGTATTTACATTGAAAACTTGAGATTTGTAAATAGAATCACACTTTTTGGATCAGGAGTCACGATCGTGACGGTTAGGCCTGACGTGACTTTAGGCAGTTTTTGTTATTGACTAATACTTCGTTGATTTGATCACTATTATTCACATTTTTTGCAGAGATGGAGCTGAATAGTGATTTAGTACTGCAACTGATAGGAGATGGCAACAATTCAGAAGTGGATGGCATAGATGACGATGAAGAATTGCCTCCCCAAATGCCATATGACCATGTTGATGAAGAAGCTCCACCAATACCGACCCCGTCTCAACTCCCACGCAGGATTGTAGGCCAAAGAAGCGCCGGCCCGGTTAGAAGAAGACTTTGGAGACAGGTGCCATTTAACCAAAAAGGACACAGCTACCCGCAGCGTGACGACCCAGGAGTAATTCGAGAACCAAATAAATATTTTGAAGACTACTTCGACGACCAGTTTTTCGAACACTCTGCAATATGTACCAATAACTATTACATGCGCCACACTGGCCGTATTTTAAATACTAACGTCGTGGAGTTAAAGAAGCTCATAGGCATTCATTTTATCATGGGATACATCCCATACCCGCGGATGTACATGTACTGGCGAGAAGGAATGCGATTGGGCTTAGTTGCGGACGTAATGGCCAGAGACCGATTCAAGACTCTGCGTACAGCGTTACACGTTGTTGACAGTGATACACCTCCACCAGGGAATAACAACACACTTTGGAAGGTACAGCCTGTACTAAACCAGGTTAAAAAAGCATGTGATAGACTGGAAAGGCAGCCGGGATTTTATTCTATAGATGAGCAAATGATCCCTTTTAGTGGTGTATGCCCGCGTGGGCTGCGACAGGTCATCAAAACTAAGCCACGACCCCAAGGTCTAAAAGCTTTTGTGGCTACAACTCACGATGGGCTCATGATTGATTTTGAAGTCTATCGAGATGCTAGCACTCCGATTGGGGACAGATCGTTAGGAGTCGGGGCGTCGATAATATTGCATCTTTCGAAAAGCATTCCAAGAGGAAGTTGCATTTATTTTGACCGCTACTTCTCGTCCATACCATTACTTGAAAAATTGAACACTATGGGACTGCACGGCACAGGTACGCTAATGATGAATCGAATACCTGAGCGGAAGAGCATAGATTTTAAACAAGATCGTCATATGCAGCGGGGTGAATCTCAGCAGTTCGTGAGCGACGATGTGGTAGTTGTCAAATGGATGGACAACAAATCTGTACTAGTTTCCTCAAATTGCACATCTGCAGACGAAACAGTAACTGTGAAACGCTGGAATAAAAATTGTTCAGCTTTCATTGATGTCATCGCTCCTAAAGTAATCGCTAATTACAATCAACACATGGGCGGCGTTGACATTCTCGATCAGTCTATTGAATACTACCGCACATTTATGAAGACAAGAAAATGGACCCTAAAAGTCATACTCCATTTCTTTGATTTGGCCATTTCCAACGCATGGCGCTTGTATAAATTAGATTGTGCGGCAGCTGCGGTTCCAGGCAACAAAATTATGGACTTGTTGGAGTTTCGCATGCAAGTTGCAGATGGACTTACCAACGCACCTATTCGCCAAAGGAGGATTAGCGAGAGTGATGGTGAAGCTGTTGAAAATTTAGAGCCAAATGCGAAGTATAGGCGAGCGAACCAACCCTCTCAAGCTAAAAGGTACGACGGCTATGACCATCTTCCATGTTTTGACGAGATTGAAAATCCTCGTGCCTGCAGAATGGAAAATTGTAAAAGCAGGTCAAAGATTAGGTGTGAAAAGTGCGATGCGTATCTCTGCCTTTCAAGGAAACAAAATTGCTTTGCAGTTTATCACAAAAAATAAGATGGAATATCGCTATTTTCAAGTCTGATTGAAAAAATAGCAGTCTTTTTATTATTAATTAAGCGTGGAGAATAATTTTTTGTCTGATCTCAATTCTAGCTACACAAACACATTGAAGACTTATTCTTACATCTTGTTACTATGATTATCAAATGTATTATGTGATTACTTAAATAATAAATGTTATTTTTGATAAACCGAATTTTATTTCTAAGTTTTTTTTATTTTTTTTTTTTTTTTTATAGTGAATACCTCACAAGAGTCCCAACTGCTCCCGTCTGGAGCCAGTGAGACTATGGCATCCCCAATTGGGGGATGTTGTGAGGCTGAAGGTAAGTGGGGAAGGGAAAGAGGAAGGTGGGGAAGTACCTGGCTATTCAGATCTAGTCACTAAACACGGCTAAAGCCATTTGGAGCAACGTTTCAATTCTGAATGGTGGTCTTACACCAGGGCGATACTGGTAGTATCTTCCACTCTGGAACGTGCCGCAAATATACTATATATTATTTTAATTAATTAATTGTGAAATAACACAAATTAATCAAATAAAATTTATTTGCGCACGCCGGGTTCGAACCCGCGACCTTCGGAATGGCAGTCCAATGCGTTACCACTGGACTATGCCGGCCGTCAAAGTTAAGTTAAACAAGCACAAAAAAGCCGAAAGTCTAACAGCGTCACGACCGTGCATTAGTAGAGTTCTAGCCCAAACGTCACGATCGTGCAGGGGTAGTATATGACCTTGGGGATAGCTAGGATTTTTTTTATTATTTTTTGCATCTGCCTTATAAGGCCGTTTTCTAATATCACTGCAAAAACAATGTGATTTTGGAAAAAAAAAATTCAGGCCTGAAAGGGTTAAATTGAATTATTTCGCGGATAAGAGATAAGCCGCCATAGCTCAGAGGTCAGAGCTGAGACTCTGAGCTCAGACCGGAAATCGAAGGGACACGGGTTCGAGTCCCGTTGGCGTCATGTATCTTTTATCAGGAGATTTTTCAATGTGGATGAGTGTTTCAGGCGAATAATTATTGCTTGTAAAATAATTGTTACCCTTTGTGCTATGCATAAAAAATCTTGTCTTAAACATTAGTTTACCAAAAAAATAATAATTAATATTTGACAAGTTCAAGTATTTCACCTAAAAATGTAGACAATTTGTCTCTACGCCATCTAGTGAGAGAGTTAGCACTTACAATGCCTTTCTCATATAAAATAAAGTTGGTTGTTTTCAGGTGAAAAAATGTAAAAAAAAAAAAAATGTAACAAGCAGTAATTGTTGAATGAAACACTAGTATATATTGAATTATTTCGCGGATAAGAGATAAGCCGCCATAGCTCAGTGGTCAGAGCTGTCGACCGGAAATCGAAGGGACACGGGTTTGAGTCCCGTTGGCCTCATGTATCTTTTATCAGGAGATTTTTCAATGTGGATGAGTGTTTCAGGCGAATAATTATTGCTTGTAAAATAATTATTAGGAATAGTAAATAAAGATAAATTAGATTAAAAAAACTGTATTTTTATAAAAATAAATAATAGTAACAGTGACTATGAACACTTATGTACAAGATGTTAGATTTATAACACTGAATTAATGCAGAAACGTATCAAACAGTTATTTGCAGTTTAACTGTGCTAAATCATTGTAGAAAGGTTCTTGTTTTGTCAGGCTCAGACTCCGGGACGGCTTCGGCCAGCGCTCTATCGTGGGCATCCAACAGCGGCATCGTCTTCTCTTTGGCCGTATGATCCATTATTCGATTCACTGCCTTTGATCTGCACAAAGTGGTTTAAACAAAATTATTTTACCATAAATATGACTTGAAAAAGCAACATTTCAATACGTTATTATGATGAGAGTCACCTTGAAGTTTGAACATTATTCTGCCAATATCTTATTTCTTCCATAGATTTTCCGGTGAATCGGAGCAACAAGACAGTTGCTGCGCCGCTGATTGTCCCCAAGACCAAACCTGTGATATTTAAACAATAGTTATTATGGGTGTCAACTTTGTACTGGCATTTACAATGCCTAGTGATGGGTAAATTCTCAGGAATTTATTTTTGGGGAATATTACATGAATTTCACCCGCCGGCCGCTTTTAAATCTTCAGGCGCGGAAGGGGGGGGAGGTTCGGAAGTCCTATATTATTATGACCTCATTTTACCAAATACCAATTTTTTTATATCACATCTGACCAGAATTAATCAAATAAAAAATTGATAAATGCATGACAAGAGTGATTCTGCACAAGAGTCCACAAGCTCAAATAATAGTTATGCACAGAACAAACAAATGGTTTTCCTCATGGTGTGCAACTTAAAGCTTAAATGATGAGAATGATTCCTTCAACGAATCCAAAACTGGTTATTTATTGTCATATTCTGATCACAAAACTGGTTTTAAAGTTCCCAGTTTTGATAAGTATTACATTCATAATATGCAAATGGTTTTCTACAAATTTTGCTGCATATGGTGTGAAACTAGAAATTCAATTCAACCTGGAACCTTAGAACGGATTTCTTCGAAGTCAGTAGATGAATCCGTAACTGGAATTTTGACAGATCATTCGGACCATAAAATTGGTTTTAACTCGAGTGAATCTTTGATTGATTCCTCAGCTTTAATTATTAATGCACCTAGAACACGAACATGGTTTTCCTCCGATTTCTGCAGCATACAGTCCGTAACTAGAATATCATAACTGCACTTGAAACAAAATAATAGTTTCCTTCAAAATACATCAACAGATGATTCCGCAACTGGAATTTTTTTTATGCAATCTGAACACAAGACTGTAAATTATTATAAGCAATAATTAGTCGCTTGTAATATCAATACAAATTGAAAATATCTGCAGAGTGAAAATAAATGCCGCCAACAGGAATTTAACCCGCGCCTTCTGATGTCCGGTCAGACGCTCTGAACCACTGAGCCATGTCGGCTTATTTCCAACCCGCCAAATAATTCAATATGTACTAGTACTTCAATCAACAATTACTGCTTATTATTTTTTTTTTTTCACCTGTAAAACAAACAACTTTATTTAGACTAATTATTGCTTATAATAATTTATTATCCCCTGTGCTATGCATAAAAACCTTGTCTTATAAACATTAGTTTATCATAAAAAAAAAATTACGAGACTGGTTTTAACTTAAGAATGTACTTGTTTTTATAATTGCGCAAGGAGAACGAAAATGATTTTATATTTACTTTTTTTAACTAACTTAAAAATATATCTGACATAACGCCAAAGAGAACTGTTCTCACATTCTGAATGTAACTTTTTTATGTTTTGTAGTTCTTTCAGCACGACGCACCAAAATTGCTTGAGGGGCCGCACCAAAAATACCTTGCGGGCAGCATTTCACCCACCCCTGATCTAAATGGTGAAATCCCCAGACTCACCGATGAGGTTGTCTCGTTCAATGAAATTACGTGTTATTTACAAAAAATACCTTGCGGGCAGCATTTCACCCACCCCTGATCTAAATGGTGAAATCCCCAGACTAACCGATGAGGTTGTCTCGTTCAATGAAATTACGTGTTATTTACAAAAATACCTTGCGGGCAGCATTTCACCCACCCCTGATCTAAATGGTGAAATCCCCAGACTCACCGATGAGGTTGTCTCGTTCAATGAAATTACGTGTTATTTACAAAAATACCTTGCGGGCAGCATTTCACCCACCCCTGATCCAATTGGTGAAATCCCCAGACTAACCGATGAGGTTGTCTCGTTCAATGAAATTACGTGTTATTTACAAAAATACCTTGCGGGCAGCATTTCACCCACCCCTGATCTAAATGGTGAAATCCCCAGACTAACCGATGAGGTTGTCTCGTTCAATGAAATTACGTGTTATTTACAAAAATACCTTGTGGGCAGCATTTCACCCACCCCTGATCTAAATGGTGAAATCCCCAGACTAACCGATGAGGTTGTCTCGTTCAATGAAATTACGTGTTATTTACAAATGTATCATAATTATTAGAACATGCTGAGGACAAAACTTTATGAATTTTTTGGAAATAATGTAGATAAGCCATCAAAATGTTGATATTTGCGGCCGGTTGATAAACCTGTGATGTCACAGTACATAAAATGACTGGCGCAGCAGTACTGCTGCACTGCCATTCGAATTATGAATTGCGTCTCGAGTGACGTAATGAGACACGGTTGTAACATTTTACCGAAGTTCCCTTCGAAAGCTCATGAGTCTGTCATTTTTGGAGATATCGAAAAACTATTTTTGCTGTCACTATTACCACTTTATACACGGTGTCCGGAAACTCGTAGTACAAGCGGGAAACTGGAGAATCTACACTACATGGGGAACCCAAATAAACATAAAGTTTTTTGATTAGAGCATTTTCACAAAAAAAAAAAAAAAAAAACCAAAAACAAATATTTTTCGGCTATTTCAGGGTTAAAATTTTTTTGTTATTCAATGTGAGGACGTCGACGCAACGGATAGGAATTATTATTAGCATGTAGGTACTTACATATGTAGCGATGAGCTCCAATTCAAAACACACACACGTCACAAAAATTGTTCAAAATGTTCACCGTTGACTTCCAAGCACAGTTGGGTCCGTCTGATGATGGACCCTTGCACTCTTTGTATCATGTCTGGGTTATTTTTTACCTCGTCGAAGGCATCGATGATACGAAGTCTTAGAGTATCAACATCGAGACAATCTGTTCTGTAGACTTTCGCTTTTATAAAGCTCCACAAAAAAAAGTCCATTGGAGTCAGATCAGGTGACCTTGCTGGCCATGCGGTAGGTCCAGCACGTCCTATCCAGCGGCCCTGGAATTCTTCATCGAGGAATCTTCGAACTTGTAGCCCTGTAAAGTGAGGCGGAGCACCATCTTGCTGAAACCACATATTTCTTATTGTTATTAGAGGAATGTCTTCAAGAAGTTCCTGCAGGTCATTCTGCAAGAAATGCAAGTAAAGTTGTGAAGACAACCTTGCAGGTAGAAAACATGGTCCCAGCACCTTGTTGCCAATGATCCCCACCCAAACATTGAGAGACCACCGATGTTGAAAGTGTCTGGGTCTCTTCGCATGAGGGTTGACGTGTCCCCACTGGTGCTCATTGCGAGAATTGAACATTCCATCTCTACTGAATGTGCTCTCATCTGTCCACAAAATATTTTCGATGAATGCTCCGTTTTGAACATTCATGTGAATAAGCCATTGACAAAATGCTCGTCTATTAATGTAATCAATGGGTAATAGCGCTTGAACACATCGGTAATGGAACGGGTGTTGACCATCATCCTTGAGGGTATCCCAGACCATCTGGTGTCGAATATTTAATTCCCTCCCAACAGATCGAAGGCTACGTCCTGGCTGTTCTAAAAAGCAATTCAAAATGTTTTCTTACATTCGAGGATTGCGTAATGCTGGACGACCGGTATCGGCCATATTTGAACGAACATTTCCAGTACGATGGACACGTTTCGCTAATCCGTCGATAACTCTTCGTCTTGGATGCCTTCGATGTGGAAATCTCTCCATATATTCGATAGCTGCCCTGGTAGAATTGCCGTTGGCATGTCCGAGACACATTAACATATCGTAGTATTCTGCATTAGTAATTTACATTCTGCATTAGTAATTTGCACACAGTAATTTACACTTTCGTTTTTAACTTTTTGTTTGCTGACTTTTCGCAAAAGAACTACGGGTTCACCACCACACATCATAGTAAATTTAATCATAATTATGTTTCAGTTACCTTCGGATAATTACAATGATTCTGTAATTAGCATTAATATGAATATAATTCGAGATCTGGAGAATTTAAACAACTATAACTGGGACTCATATAGTCTAAAAATCATACACCAGAATATTAGAAGCATATCAAATCTCGACGACTTTACAATTTTTCTTGATCTATTTAATTCATCTTTCGATGTTATAATATTAACCGAATGCTGGTTAAATAAATACTACACCGTAAAATCAATCCACAATTACTCTGAATATCACACCACAACCAACCTCAACAAATCTAGTGGAATTGTTATCTACATCAAGGACGGAATTAAAGCTCATGTAGAGGAAATTACTTTAGCACAATCAAACTGTATGAAAATAGTATTGAATAATAACATATGCATATTTGCCATTTACAGATCTCCTTCCTTTATCAATATTGACCCCTTCCTTTTTTCATTGCAAGCAATTTTAAACAATGCGAAAAAATTTGAACAGCAAATTATAATGGGAGATTTAAACATTAACACTATCCCTGACTACCACCGTCAATCAATCGATTATCTATGTCTACTCGCGGAAAATGGTTTCACACAAACTATTAACAGCTTTACTCGTGAACAGGGCTCGAGTAAATCCTGTCTTGATCACATTAATGTAAAAAATATTAACTTTATTGACACTTTTGTTATACACTCAACTATTTCAGACCACTATACAACATCTCTTTGTCTTAAAAACAAGCCTCCCTCTTCTTCGAAAATTAAATACGTTGCTAAAACTAATTTCAACAATTTAATTGAGGACTTGAGCGCAGAAAACTGGCTAAATGTTCTAGATAAATCAGATACTGACTTAGCAATGAAAGAATGTATTATCAAACTACACGAGTATATATCAAAACACACAAGTAATATAACCGTATCTAATAAACAAATTAAATTCACACCATGGATCATCCTGGGGCTAGTTAAATCGATTCACAGAAGAAATCATCTTCATGAAAAGGCAAAAACATATCCTGAGAATTTGGTATTACAATGTTTTTATAAAAAGTATAGGAATTTGTGTAAGAAATTAATTACATCGGCGAAAGAAAATTATTATAAAAAACTCATTTACGATAACAACTGCAATCCAAAACGTTTTTGGGATACCTTTCGCAACATAACCAAATCCAAAATCAATAAATCTTCTGAAATAAAATCGCTATACATTAACACATCAAACTCTGAAGTCCCCAAAGATATGGCAAACTTTGCAAACAGTTACTTTTCATCTGTGGGTGACACACTTGCGAAAAAAATTCTCGATAAGTGTAAGAAATCAGAAACCGCTCTCGCCAATTTAACTATCCCTAGGATCGGTCACAAAATAGACTCAATCACAACTTCAACTAACGAAGTCATGAAGATAATTGACGACCTTAAGTCATCAAAAGCATGTGGTCCCGATAAGATTTCAGCAAATCTTCTAAAAATCATTGTACATACATAGCCTTACCGATTGCGTTCATTGCGAATCTAAGTTTTAAATCAGGGAAATTCCCTAACCATTTAAAGCAGTCAATCGTCATTTTACTGCATAAAAGTGGGGACAAATCACTGATACATAATTACCGGCCTGTTTCCTTGCTCAACTCTGTCTCTAAAATTATGGAGAAAATTGTAAACAACCGTCTCATCCATTATCTCGAAAATAACAACATCCTTTCTAGTAGACAATTCAGCTTTCGCAAAGGTTTAAGCACTGAAAACGCCATCGCTAATTTGACAAAAATCATCTCTAATAATCTAGATAAAGGTAGTAAATGCATTGCACTTTTTTTAGATCTAGCTAAAGCGTTCGACACTATCTCGCACAAAATTCTGCTGAATAAACTACAGCGAATTGGGATACAGGGTCAAATTTTCAAGTGGTTGGTTAGTTACCTAGAAAACAGGAGCCAAAGAGTGGATATTAACGGTACTCTAAGTGATCCAGCCAATATTAAATATGGCGTACCGCAAGGAAGTACACTAGGTCCCATATTGTTTAATGTTTATATAAATGACTTATGTAATACTTCATTTGCAGACCACATTATTACATTTGCTGACGATACAGTACTTTTATTCGAAGGCAAAACCTGGAATGAGTCTTGCAGTAAAGCTGAATTTGGCATAAACAAAGTTAAACAGTGGCTAGATAGTAATCTCCTCACTCTAAACTCGGATAAAACGAAATTCATCTGCTTCAGTTCAACTCAAGCGGGTCAACCACAAGAAATTATTAACATTAGAATACACCATTGTTACGACATTATTACATGTAAATGCAATACCCTAGAATGTGTGGACAATATAAGATACCTAGGAATTATCATTGATAAATTTCTGAGATGGGACAAACACATAGCCTTTACTTCCACAAAGGTCAGGAAACTTACACATCTGTTTATAGCAATAAGAAATATTCTATGTCTAAATGATTTGAAACGAATTTACTTTGCAATGTGCAATTCCATATTAGACTATGCTTCCTTAGGTTGGGGAGGTTGTGCTAAAACCATACTCGATCCCTTAGCTAAATCCCAGAAATCGCTTATAAGAGTCATACTGAAAAAACCTTTCAGGTACCCCAGCGATTCATTGTTCGCAGAGTTTCGTGTTCTTGATGTAAGACAATTATACATGAGGAAAATCATATTACATGTGTACTCAAAAACAGAGGCACTACTTAGCTTCCGTAAACCACTGTCATAATACACGACATGCAAAAAAAAACCCAACAGTTCCGCCCACCACTTCCTCATCTTTAGCACAGAGACAATTCTCATACTTAGGCCCTAAACTGCTCAATCCCATACCTGATGCATGGAAGGCAAAGAGTACTAATATTCTGCGTATGCAGGTAAACAATTGGCTTCTGGTCTTGGGGAGAGCTGAATGCGAGAATATGCTAAAAAACAGTAATTGAATTGTAAATTTTGTTTTTCTTTACATTCTTCTTTACATTTTAATTTATATTGGTATTATATTAGCATTACAGGAACTGTATTTTTACATAAAGAAAGTTCGAAAATTGCTCAATTCTTCGTGATATTTTTCCTTAAAGGAAAAGTTCCTTCTTTACTTTCATTTCCTTGTTTTATCTATTAATATTTCTTTAGTTTATTATATCAGCTAAACAATAGTAAAAAAAAAAAAAATGTCGTGGTATAACTGAAAGTATACTAGATTATGAATATACATTTGTATTACTTTACCAACAGAATTTCTTCAATTCAGTTTCATTTTCAAATTCATTTTCTTGTTTTTATCTATTAATATTTCTTTAGTTTATTATGTCAGCTAAACAATAGTAAAATATGTCATGGTATAACTGAAAGTATTCTAGAATATTTATATACATATGTATTATTTTAACAACAGAATAGTCAACACTATAATTTACTTAATTTACATGTAAAAACATTATCATATTGGAATGTCCTAAAACGGGCAATCGCCTAGTTGGACATTTTAAGTTCATTAATTGTATTATGTAATATTTACAAACAAACAATAAATAAATAAATATTCCATTGTAATACAAAAATCTCGCACTGTTTTAAAACACAAAAAAATGTTATTATAAATGTTAAAAAATGTCTAAATTTCACCAACTACAGCAAAAACGCAACATTGTTTTTTAAACACAAAAAAATGTTGTTATAAATGTTAAAAAACGTCTAAATTTCACCAATTACACCAAAAACGCAACATTGTTTTTTAAACACACAAGTTTGATAAACTGTTGTCGTAAATAATGACTGTTGTGTACTGACCAGCTGACCAACTGAAGCACAAAGGGAGAGCCCCTTTTTATTGCAATACCTTCTGTTCAATTTATGCCGAACGCTGGGATTATTATTTTTTAATTTATTTTAAGGTTACAAATTTTTTAAACTAATTGAAAAAAATTGTTTTGAACTAACTTACAACAAAGTTGCTAAAGTTTTTTTTAATTCACTTCTGCTGTCTATTCACTCATTTTTACACTTTCAATCAAAACAATAACTCAAAACAAGACAACAATACAATTAACTTAATTTTATCCTATAACTTTTAACGAAATTTTGGTGTGTAAACATACTAATTTCTTCTGCGCAAGGTGTAAAACATTTTTGATGTGTTTTTTATGTAGGTATGATTGTTGAAGAGTTAATAAGTTAGTTATTGCGGTCACCAATCAAAATGAGGGATACCTAAAAATTTTCGGAAAGATATTTCACCACTTGTAAAAAATTGAAATAAACGTGACGCCGATATTGGTTGGGAACTTTGAAAGCTGATCCATCAGTGCGTAAGTGACTAGAAATATTATCATGAAATAAATTGATGTAATTTTAGATTCTCAAGTCCAAAAGGTTTTTGGGGCAGTATGCTGTGTTGCGCTTTCTCTTTCTTTAGCCAAAATTTTGGATAGCATTGTAGTGTTCATCAGGGCAGATTTATTTATTTATTGGACAATTTGTATAGCGCCGCTTTTGTGAGATATCACCTCAGGGGCGCTTTAAAGTTGATGCAGGTATTTAAAAAAAAATATAAATATTACAAAAATAAAGTGTAATTAAGTTAAATAAAATGAAGTACAGGAACAGCTGACACGAAGATAGAAGATGGAGACTCTGCAGCAAGAATCCTAGGTGGTGAGAGAAAGAGCTCAACTTCAGCGAATTTAGAATATTTTTTAGCAGAATTTTCGATTATTCATTTTTAACACTCTGCACTCTAATCACATTACTATAAAGTTCTGATTACTAGTTGTTAAGTTAATTTAAAATGTTGATTGACTGATTTTAATAATAATTTCAAAGGGATATTGCCTCATTTCCCTTGAATAAACAAAAAAAAACACAAAGCGGTTGGAGGATGCAAGGACGCGTCCGGATACCACGAAGGGCGCTACAATAGTATCAATAGATATGTTGATTGTGGTGACACGTGTCACGATACAAAAATCTTTTGGAAGATACATCAGCTGTTGAACTTACGAAGTAGGCGTAGTAGGTTACGAAGTAGTTGTAAGTAGTGGGTTGGCAGTTTTCTAACAAGGTAACGCACCTTACCACAAATCAAAGACGGATCTTTATTTTTTCAATTATAGCAATATCACCTACTTGGATTGCAATTCTTGTCCTTGAAATTCCTGAAATTGTCTGAGCAAATTTGCAAGGCGACAATTGAAAAAACTCGTTGATTCCATTTCTAAATGAGTTCGAGATGTTATTAAAGCCAATGTTGGACATATTTCACATTAGTTAATGTACTTTCTACAAAGAAATAAATTTATAAAAATTAAAATTAAAAAAATAATATTAACCTTGTTCAAGTTGGTTCGAGCACTACTGTACCTACGGATCTAAAATTCCTTGACTAATCGTATTTTTGAAAACTATCGTGCGTCTCTTTCCTTCATACGTTAATGAAACCCGACATGATAGAGAAAGCTATATTTTGCGAATATTTCAGAGATAGGTATTAATTTTAGAAGAACAGATGTTTTAACCCTGTAGAGCAGGAATATTTTATGATTACACCGGATTAAATGAAGGGTGATTTCAAAATAATGCTTTAAATCAGGGTTTCTTTATTCGTTTTACTTTTAAATAGTTTTAATTAGTTGGGTACTTTGATCTTCAGTAATAATTTTTAAGAATTTGATCAAAAAAAAAATCAACTTCTGACTCTTTTTTGTTGTTTGTTTTTGGGGTGTTATGCCGTGTTGCGCTAACTCCTTCTTTAGCCGACGTTTCGGACAGCGTTGCAGTGTCCATCATCAGGGCAGATCCGGTAGATCCGATCTGCCCTGATGATGGACACTGCAACGCTGTCCGAAACGTCGGCTAAAGAAGGAGTTAGCGCAACACGGCATAACACCCCAAAAACAAACAACAAAAATGCTTTTGGCCGTGAGAATCTAAAAACTTACCGAACTTCTGACTCGATTTACTCGAAAACGAAAGCCCAAATCAAAAAAAATTATACTACAAAATCGACTCCAAATGTGATGTAGATTCACCAGTTTCCCGCTTGTACTACGAGTTTCCGGACACTGTGTATATAGTACATTTTGATCAAAATAAAAATAAAATTGGAGACAAGCTCATGTAGAACAACTCCTGCTTACCAAGGCCTCCTCCCACTACGATTCCTCTCACACCCATGTTGGATTTGTACAGCGCTCCTGTAATGGCTCCACCAGCCATATATTCATACATGGATGTTTTCCCACGGTATACCGATATTGCTGTTGCTAGTCCACTGAAACCACGAGTTTAGGTACATATTATGTTGTTGTACATGCAATTTGCAAATGTAGGATATAGTTTGATTACTACAAAGATAAAAGTATCTGCCTCACCAATAAGAGAAAGTAAAGGCAGCAAATCTCCACCCACATTGAAAGGCGCCCTTTCCAAAACCAATTGTGACTCGATCTTGAAGTTTTTTCTGCAAGAATATTTTTTTTTTACACAAAGGCTTTTTGTATACATAATAGGTTACATATAACGTATATGTATTTTTAAAAGTATCTTATTGAACAAAAATTGTCATATGACATAATATAATATGTATTATTATAATTTAATTAAATACATTTAAGGGAGATGCAAAGGGTGCCTGTTTCATAAAAAAAATGTTTTTGAATTTAAGGATAAAATACCTAAGTTGAATAATTTTTTTTTGGGTCAAAATTTCTGGCCAAAAATTAGCATCAGAACACACAAATTAGTAATTCCACAAAGTAGTTGGAGTAGGATATTGTTGATTTAAACCATAGAAAACTAATCTCAGTCGTTTCGACTAATACTACTTATATTTTAAAATGAGCCTTCATGCTAGTTCTCCATGACAACTCAGTAACTGACGAGAGCTTGCGGTGAATGACCGCGCTACGGGGGTAAGTGCCAGCATTTTCTATATACAATAACTTTGTTAGTCCAATAACAGAATGTGCATAAATGTGTCAATTTTACCAAAGATTAACAATTTTATGTTTTATAAGAGAATTAACCTTTTTAAGTTAGTCGTATAGTATAGGATCCCTTAAAGAACGACCATCACCGAGATGTTTATTTGATGAAACGTATTTTATATTTAATTTAATATGTCAATAAATATATTGCATATCGGTTGCCTAGCAAATTTTAGTCCAGGGTATGATTAATTAATAATTTAAAAAAAAAAAATTTTAAACATTGCACCGGTTTGATTATTATAAAAATTCTATACCAATCGAAAGTATGAAACCCATAGAATATGCAAACGTTAGGTTGCCTACTCTTTTCCGGTCACAACTCTCAGGTTGCCATGTATAAACAGGTAAATCGAAAAAGCATTTTGCACCGGTCTGATTATTGAATAAAAATTATATGAAATTAAAGATTATTTCATTATGAACACGATGGTATAAGGTTGCCTGCTAAAAATCAGTCCCGAATTCCGGTTGTCGAATTTTGAAAACTAAAACTTTTTGAAAACTAGCCGGGTATTCTCGTGTGCGACTGAGAGGTCCCAACCAACCATCCCATGCGATAGAAGAGGACAAAGCATAGCAGCTGTCCGTCCATTAAAACAAAGACTCGTGCAAGGTACCATCTAGTCTAGAGTGCACAGAGTGCACGAGTCTATCGCTATCCTTTTCATTTGCAAAATGCTATTTCGATTTACCTGTTTACACATGGCAACCTGAGAGTTGTGACCGGAAAAGAGTAGGCAACCTAACGTTTGCTTATTCTATGGGTTTCATACTTTCGATTGGTATAGAATTTTTATAATAATCAAACTGGTGCAATGTTTAAAATTTTTTTTTTTAAATTATTAATTAATCATACCCTGGACTAAAATTTGCTAGGCAACCGATATGCAATATATTTATTGACATATTAAATTAAATATAAAATACGTTTCATCAAATAAATATCTCGGTGACGGTCGTTCTTTAAGGGATCTTAGACTAATAGAGAATGAACAAAAAAATTTATTTCCTTAATTTTGTGGAGATTTGTCACCTGTAATTTTGATCTCGAAAAGTTATAGCACACTAATAAAAATTTCTACGTAGTAACTCAGCATACAGCATAGCTATAAAAGTATGAAATGAAAATTGAAGATTATTTGAAATGCAACTCAATTAATCTTGTAATATGTGTAATTATTACGGTCCAACTGCTTTCTTTAAATACGCCCGACATCTCTCGCTCGCTTGCACATAGGAGTTGAGTGTGTTCAGAACAGAGATAGAGATTCTAATCGGGTTTCACGGTCATAAAAACACTCATTCCAGGAATTGAATTATTACATTAACAAAATATGTTATCTAAATTATTATTTGGTAAAGCTTCAAACGCATTGCGTATCAAGTGTTCAAAAATAAACTATCCTTTTGTTGAAATACCCATGTAAATGAAAGGCACGAAGATAAATATAAAAAGAAACTTGCATTACGATTCGATAATTATGTACATATAGTTGGGACCTTTACAAAGAGATTATAAAGAGGTATACAGTATTCATATAAAAAACAGAATAATTCCTTCTTTTCTGCCATTAAAATGAGGCCAGCGCAAAAGGTAGAACTACCCTTCCCGCCGTTAAGCATCGATCGCCCAAACGGGTAGATCTACCTTTCCCACCCGAAGTGTGTTAATAAGTAATATCTGTAATACATATCCATCTGTTTATTGATTTATTACCTTAGCATCCATGGGAGTCTTGAAAATAGAAGCTTCATTTGTTTCTAAAAATGTCAAATATGAATTCCGACTTCTAATCAAGCCACCATACATTGCTCCAATGACGCCTGCCGTGAAAGTAGTTTGGAGAACTGAATTCAACTCAGGACTGACATTACCAAAATCGCTGAAAGTTGTGTTTTTAATTAGTTTCTCAAATTAGGAAATATATATACTTTCATCTATATTATTGGCAAAATCAACATACATCACAGGATGGAATAGAGTAACATTATTATTATTGTCAGTAATGTCAATGTTGTAATAGGGCAAGAGTGTCATTATCACTTGGGACGAAATGGCACTCATATTATATTGTCAAAATGACAATTCAACACATCTTTAAAAAGCGATATAGTCATAAAAAGTGATGAAACAAAAACTGGGTTACGTAGGTTCGGTTTATGGGTTAATTTTTTCGCACTTTTAATGACTTTATATCACTTGTTAAAGGTATATTGAGTTATCATGTAACCTGTATTTAAAACCAATATAATTTTTGGCGAAGTTAGCGAAGGATTAGATATAAATAAAGCATAACATACTCTGGTTTTAACATATCGTAGACTCTTTGAAAGCCAGATTCCTTAGAAAGTTCTTCGTCGTAAATTTTACTATCAAATTTGGATAAAGTTACTCTGTCAGGGGACTCGAGAAATGGAAAAGAAATGGCAAGTCCTGCTGGACCGAGCCTAGTAAGTGAACGAAACATTTCAAGCTCACGGCTAAATCTTCCCTCTATTTAAATTAATATTGTCGAAAGAAACACTTTATACATAACCTCTCATCGATTTTTATTGTTATTAGATAATTTGCGATCGCGAACGTCAAAATCGTCAAGTTTATTTTCTATTTTCTGGTTCTGCTGGGTTCTGCTTCTATTTCTATGGTCGTCCGTAGTGATGGACATCATGGACATTAGAATATCTTGATAAACGAAATATTAGAACGAAAGATATTTCGAAATAATCGCCCGGATGCAGCAGACTTGGACTTGGATATTATTTAATGACAGAGTTCCTAAACAGTGAGTTTAATGACTAGCATAAGGGCAAATTTGGATTTTCTTTTGAAACTTTACTTGGAATAATTTTATTATGTTGGGGTGAAATGAAACATAAAAGTTTACTGTGACTTGGGACAGGATTTATTTATTTTTATATACTTATTCACAGGTATAAAAATACAGTTCATAATATATATCAAAATATAGTTTCTACAATAAGGAACTCCAGTGAAAAAAAGATTATCACTTCAAAAGTGAATTCATGTAGATTAATAAACGCCGATTCTGAATGTATGTTTTATTATATATACATAGAAATTATAAATTGTCATTTAAAAATGAATAAAACACCATTACATTTAAAAAGCCCTGTTTGGTGGGCACGACTCAATCTTTTGACCATGACGTCACGGGTCAATAATAACATTTCATTCTGGTTTTGCATTTTGAATTTGTGTGTATTTAAAAGATTTTAGTAGTGAAGAGATAGAAGCTGTCATTTTACCTAATGTTGTTCAATATTAAAAACGGTTAAAATAAAAAATAAATAAAAAAACCTTCCCATCTCGACGCCACCATACAAAAAAATACAGCCACTTTGAAATTAAACATAAGCTGAAAAATAAACATACCGGTATTTATGTAAGAGGGTAAAATTTAAATTATTTAGTATTGATAAAAAACAATAAAAAGGACTGGAGTTCCGTATTACGTTGCCCACCAATGAGTAAGTCTCATACAGGACCCCACCGAGAGACAGCTCATTGCCTCGCAAAACCAGGAGGGCGATTCTCGTTCTACTTAACGACACTAAAATCGTCCTTACATTCAAATTAACGATTTTTCTCGGTTTATTCGTATGAAGCGATTCCGGTTCTCTCGTTGACAGATGGAATCCTAAAGGCCCCAGTACACATTCGGCCAACGCGTGCGGCCAACGCGTTGGCCGAATGTGTACTGGGCCATTTTGTGTGAATTTCGCGTTTGCGGCCAACGCTCGCCGGCGAGCCGATGAGTGTCGGTTTTTCGTGCACGAATCAAAGGAATTTGGCGCGAGCGGCAAAGAGCGTTCACACATTGGCCGAACGTTCAGTTCATAGTTCGTCGGCCGGAGTGGACGTGTGTGGTTTGGTATATTTAGTAGACTGTAGTGTCGTGTCGCGAATATGGCGCCATGGAGTAACGAAGAACTGTTTAGGTTCATTGATTATTATCATAATGAATCCATTATATGGAACCCCAAACACCAGCAACACAAAAATAAAAACAGAGTAAGTAACTTGCCTCACTACATAAAATAATACATGTTTAGTTGCGATATTAATTTGTCTATAGGTATACCGTTCCTAGCTACTTTTTTCGTTTTTACTATCAACTAGAGCTAGTAGTTCCTAACTACTTTTTTTATTTCAGGTTAATGATGCTTGGAGTAGAATTGCAGACAGTATGAATATCCCTGTAAGTGAATTAAAAAAAAAAGAAGGAGTCGTTAATGGCAACGTACAGAATTCATCGTAGGAAGAAAATCCAGTCCATTAAATCCGGCATGGGTGAAGAGGAATATTACAACCCAATTTGGCCGTTTTATGAAGCAATGGACAATTTTTTAAATGACGTTTATGAATTTTCCAGCATTATTAACACAGAGGGTAACAGTGTAAGTAAAACAACATATTTATTTTGACAAATTTTAATTATTTTCTGTACTGTTTCTACAAAAATAATTCATAAAATCCAACCGTATCTGGGTTGCTGTTTGGGTAGGTCTACGTGGCACATTTTGTAATGGCAACAAAGCACTATCTCTATTTTCATTTCTCCATGATTCTGGTCGTACAAGTTCTCCGTTAATGAAAGTATCAAATGAACCTGGGGGTGTATAAATATTCCGAGATGAACTACTGTATCTCAAGAAGTTATGTAAAAGTAGACAAGACATTGAAATAATAGAGGCTCGTAAAGGGGTTTCCAGAGCTATAGCTTTTTTAAAAAATCGAAACCTGTTGGATAGGATGCCGAAAGTATTTTCTACTTTTACACGAGAATGAGACAATTGCTGATTAAATATTCTTTCCGGGGATCCTTGGGCATGGTGGCCTGCAAAAGGTTTCATTATGTGGCTACTAAGCGCAAATGCTCCATCTCCTAAAAATACGAACGGAATATCATTGTCGCCATCCGGAAGTGGGCTCGGAGGTGGTAAATTCATAGTGCCAGAAGATAGTTTTTGACATAAAACACTCTGATTAAATACGCCGCCATCACTTATCCGACCTTTACATCCTACATCGGCAAACAAAAAACAATAATTACTATCAACTAGAGCTAGTAGAACAATGCTGAAGCTGCCTTTATAGTTAATATAGTCAGACGCACTCTTTGCCGGTGATTGTATAGTTATGTGTTTGCCATCTATAGCCCCAAGGCAATGGGGGAAAGTAAATCCTTCTGACTTGTTAACCCATTCGTCTGCAGTTTCAGGCATCTGAAAAAAAAGTTTTTAACGAGTTAAAAAATTTATTAAAAAAATTTCAACATGTTTTTAACAAGTTATTTTTTTACAGGCCTCATCATCGACATATTCTGTAGAAGATACACTAGATGAACAAGATGATAGTCAAGGAAACAACTCCGTAGCTGGGAGTAACAGTAATCCAGGAAAAGTTCCAGCTACAAAGCGACGTTGCAAAAATCCGCCAGAATTAGCAGAGGCTAGCAGAGAGATGTCAAATGCTTTCAACACTTTAAATCAAGTCCTTAGTAAAGATTCTTCAACACGAGAAGATGATCCATGCGAATTATATGGAAAACTTCTTGCAACAAAACTGAGGAAATATACAGAGATTGAAAGAGAAGAAATCATGTTAGATATAGATAACATGTTGTTAAACAGGCGTCGAAAATCACAAATGATTCCTAAAAATTCATACTTCATTCGTCCGCCCTCTTCTCAAAATTCATATGTCATTCGTCCACCATCTTCTCAAAATTTATACCGATCTGAATGGTCATGCTCGCCTCCTCCGCCTTCTTCCCCTCAAAACAGACCATTTTCAGCAAGTACACCACCATCTACATATTATGTTCCTAATCAACTTCTACCTCGACGAGTTCAAATAATTTCCAATGAAGTTTTAGCCCCAGCACAAATATACACGTCACAATCTTCACCCAACCCAACCCATCCACCGTCACAAGAACAGCAAGAATCTCCTGTTGTAATAAGTATACCAGAAGTCTCTCAACATACTATGACTGATGATCACAGTTACACGTGCGAAGGGTACAATTCTTCAGAAACTGACGCAACTCCATCACAAAATATTCTTTATCGAGCATATAGAGATGCATAAAAAAAAACAAATTAATTGAAACCTATTTGAGTCAAATATTTGTCAACACAAATAAGGTAAGTATTATCTTGAAATAAATAATTGATTAAAAATAAAACCTTTTTTTTTACCTACCTTAATCATATCTTTTAACACTTCATTGAGTGCTAAACAGACTTCAATCACTATGCGTGAGATGGCTGGGCTTGACATTTTAAACAGATAGTGCAGACTTCTGTAACTGTCCCCGGTAGCTAGGAATCTTAAAGTCACTGCTAGCCGTATTTTTACTGGTATAGCTTCCCTCCATTTTGTGTCCTGTTTTGAAACGATCGGGGAAATTTTTTGTACGAGGTATTCAAAGTCAGTAGGTGACAATCGTACGAAGTTTTCAAACTCTCCAGATGGCTCTGCTAGAAGCTCGGCAAGTTGGTTGTTCATGGTCTCCCTAAAAAATGTTTTTTTTAAATTCTATATAATAAAAATAAATACCGTCACGCCTATATTTTCACAAAGGGGTGGCAGAATACTCTAGAAGTACACACATTCAAAATAGGATACTAACAATTAAAACAAAATTTGATTTACCTTGTTCTGTTTCGATGAATACTCAGCATCCACCATCTTCTTTTGCGCCATCTTTTTTTAATCACTCTTCTCTGGTGCACAAGTAAAAAAAATCTGAAAGCGCTGTACAAGTATATCGCAGCGGCCGCAGTCGCCCTAACGTCCATCTTCATCTAACGACCAACGCCGAATGAACACGCGAATGTGTGAACGGTATCACGAAAATCTGCCGGTCGCATTCGCCGCACGCGTTGGCCGAATGTGTACTGGGGCCTTTAGATTTTCGATTGCGCGCCAAAATTTTTAGCCAAAGGCCCCAGTACACATTCGGCCAACGCGTGCGGCCAACGCGTTGGCCGAATGTGTACTGGGCCATTTTGTGTGAATTTCGCGTTTGCGGCCAACGCTCGCCGGCGAGCCGATGAGTGTCGGTTTTTCGTGCACGAATCAAAGGAATTTGGCGCGAGCGGCAAAGAGCGTTCACACATTGGCCGAACGTTCAGTTCATAGTTGCGCGTCGGCCGGAGTGGACGTGTGTGGTTTGGTATATTTAGTAGACTGTAGTGTCGTGTCGCGAATATGGCGCCATGGAGTAACGAAGAACTGTTTAGGTTCATTGATTATTATCATAATGAATCCATTATATGGAACCCCAAACACCAGCAACACAAAAATAAAAACAGAGTAAGTAACTTGCCTCACTACATAAAATAATACATGTTTAGTTGCGATATTAATTTGTCTATAGGTATACCGTTCCTAGCTACTTTTTTCGTTTTTACTATCAACTAGAGCTAGTAGTTCCTAACTACTTTTTTTATTTCAGGTTAATGATGCTTGGAGTAGAATTGCAGACAGTATGAATATCCCTGTAAGTGAATTAAAAAAAAAAGAAGGAGTCGTTAATGGCAACGTACAGAATTCATCGTAGGAAGAAAATCCAGTCCATTAAATCCGGCATGGGTGAAGAGGAATATTACAACCCAATTTGGCCGTTTTATGAAGCAATGGACAATTTTTTAAATGACGTTTATGAATTTTCCAGCATTATTAACACAGAGGGTAACAGTGTAAGTAAAACAACATATTTATTTTGACAAATTTTAATTATTTTCTGTACTGTTTCTACAAAAATAATTCATAAAATCCAACCGTATCTGGGTTGCTGTTTGGGTAGGTCTACGTGGCACATTTTGTAATGGCAACAAAGCACTATCTCTATTTTCATTTCTCCATGATTCTGGTCGTACAAGTTCTCCGTTAATGAAAGTATCAAATGAACCTGGGGGTGTATAAATATTCCGAGATGAACTACTGTATCTCAAGAAGTTATGTAAAAGTAGACAAGACATTGAAATAATAGAGGCTCGTAAAGGGGTTTCCAGAGCTATAGCTTTTTTAAAAAATCGAAACCTGTTGGATAGGATGCCGAAAGTATTTTCTACTTTTACACGAGAATGAGACAATTGCTGATTAAATATTCTTTCCGGGGATCCTTGGGCATGGTGGCCTGCAAAAGGTTTCATTATGTGGCTACTAAGCGCAAATGCTCCATCTCCTAAAAATACGAACGGAATATCATTGTCGCCATCCGGAAGTGGGCTCGGAGGTGGTAAATTCATAGTGCCAGAAGATAGTTTTTGACATAAAACACTCTGATTAAATACGCCGCCATCACTTATCCGACCTTTACATCCTACATCGGCAAACAAAAAACAATAATTACTATCAACTAGAGCTAGTAGAACAATGCTGAAGCTGCCTTTATAGTTAATATAGTCAGACGCACTCTTTGCCGGTGATTGTATAGTTATGTGTTTGCCATCTATAGCCCCAAGGCAATGGGGGAAAGTAAATCCTTCTGACTTGTTAACCCATTCGTCTGCAGTTTCAGGCATCTGAAAAAAAAGTTTTTAACGAGTTAAAAAATTTATTAAAAAAATTTCAACATGTTTTTAACAAGTTATTTTTTTACAGGCCTCATCATCGACATATTCTGTAGAAGATACACTAGATGAACAAGATGATAGTCAAGGAAACAACTCCGTAGCTGGGAGTAACAGTAATCCAGGAAAAGTTCCAGCTACAAAGCGACGTTGCAAAAATCCGCCAGAATTAGCAGAGGCTAGCAGAGAGATGTCAAATGCTTTCAACACTTTAAATCAAGTCCTTAGTAAAGATTCTTCAACACGAGAAGATGATCCATGCGAATTATATGGAAAACTTCTTGCAACAAAACTGAGGAAATATACAGAGATTGAAAGAGAAGAAATCATGTTAGATATAGATAACATGTTGTTAAACAGGCGTCGAAAATCACAAATGATTCCTAAAAATTCATACTTCATTCGTCCGCCCTCTTCTCAAAATTCATATGTCATTCGTCCACCATCTTCTCAAAATTTATACCGATCTGAATGGTCATGCTCGCCTCCTCCGCCTTCTTCCCCTCAAAACAGACCATTTTCAGCAAGTACACCACCATCTACATATTATGTTCCTAATCAACTTCTACCTCGACGAGTTCAAATAATTTCCAATGAAGTTTTAGCCCCAGCACAAATATACACGTCACAATCTTCACCCAACCCAACCCATCCACCGTCACAAGAACAGCAAGAATCTCCTGTTGTAATAAGTATACCAGAAGTCTCTCAACATACTATGACTGATGATCACAGTTACACGTGCGAAGGGTACAATTCTTCAGAAACTGACGCAACTCCATCACAAAATATTCTTTATCGAGCATATAGAGATGCATAAAAAAAAACAAATTAATTGAAACCTATTTGAGTCAAATATTTGTCAACACAAATAAGGTAAGTATTATCTTGAAATAAATAATTGATTAAAAATAAAACCTTTTTTTTTACCTACCTTAATCATATCTTTTAACACTTCATTGAGTGCTAAACAGACTTCAATCACTATGCGTGAGATGGCTGGGCTTGACATTTTAAACAGATAGTGCAGACTTCTGTAACTGTCCCCGGTAGCTAGGAATCTTAAAGTCACTGCTAGCCGTATTTTTACTGGTATAGCTTCCCTCCATTTTGTGTCCTGTTTTGAAACGATCGGGGAAATTTTTTGTACGAGGTATTCAAAGTCAGTAGGTGACAATCGTACGAAGTTTTCAAACTCTCCAGATGGCTCTGCTAGAAGCTCGGCAAGTTGGTTGTTCATGGTCTCCCTAAAAAATGTTTTTTTTAAATTCTATATAATAAAAATAAATACCGTCACGCCTATATTTTCACAAAGGGGTGGCAGAATACTCTAGAAGTACACACATTCAAAATAGGATACTAACAATTAAAACAAAATTTGATTTACCTTGTTCTGTTTCGATGAATACTCAGCATCCACCATCTTCTTTTGCGCCATCTTTTTTTAATCACTCTTCTCTGGTGCACAAGTAAAAAAAATCTGAAAGCGCTGTACAAGTATATCGCAGCGGCCGCAGTCGCCCTAACGTCCATCTTCATCTAACGACCAACGCCGAATGAACACGCGAATGTGTGAACGGTATCACGAAAATCTGCCGGTCGCATTCGCCGCACGCGTTGGCCGAATGTGTACTGGGGCCTTTAGATTTTCGATTGCGCGCCAAAATTTTTAGCCTTACGCGAAGGGTACCCCTAGACCTGTCATTCGGCGGCCGAACGCTAGCGTTCGCGGAGAATTTGCTTCATTTAATTGTGACGTTTTGACAATTAGCAATATTTGCGTAGTTTTAATGAGAGAAAACTTAATATTATCGTAAGTATTGACTGTAAACATGATTAGTGACTTGTTTGTGGCACAATAATGCTATTAAATGAATTGAATCAGGTAATTGCGATGTTTGTAAAGTACGTAACATGTCGAAAGCCAGATAAGTGATTTAATTTACAATAAACTACACATACCATTGAGGATTTCTACATAAATAATAATAAGTTTCTGGCTGGCGCTCGAAATTGTGGGTTTTGAAGTTAACCACAACGAAATAAGAATCACTTTCATTCTTAAATCAACTTGGGTGACAGTTAGCGCCATTCGACAGCGTTAGTTTGACAGCAAACGTCACTTTAGAAGTGGTGAATCTGTAAAAAAGTCATTACTATCCAGCGAGGTAAGTACCTTTTCACAAAACGTAAATCTTCGATAAATGGCTTATTTATGTCATTCATAAATAAAATAAGCAGTTATTAAAATGCATTATAATACAAAGTATTTGTTTTTTTAAGTTTTAGTTAGAAACCTTGCGTCACTTAATTATATTTCACCAATTTGTGTTTTCAATAATCGCTTAACAATTTCGTAGTTGCTCTTAACCACGCTTCTTTAGGATTTTTTACTAGGTCTCTCCAAAATCGAACTTGTAAGGATATCAAAAGAACGAGAATCGCTTAATAGTTAAGAAAAGATGTTGCAAGCGACGGACAGCTATCTTTCGCAAACGATAGCAGTCGTTGACGAATGCTATCATTTAGCTTAAGGCTAAAAGAACGAGAATCGCCCTCCTGGTCCGCCATAAAAAGGTTAAGGTGCTCCCATAGCCGCTGTGTCCACATGATGCAAAGATGGGGCCTTAACCCTTTACGGCTCAAGAACTTTTTTATGTTTATTTTATTACCTCCAGGTAAAACAACAACTATATGTAATGGGAAAAATAATAAAAAAAAACCTATGTAAAAACATTTAAAAAAAAAAAAAAAAAACACTGTGATGCAGAAGTGCATCATGGTGTCAAAACACACCAAAAGTTAGGAAGTATGAAACATTTGAAAACAGTTATTATTTTTGTTAAAACATAAGGCCACACCACATTTTTGACATTCTGTTTGGGCTGTTCCTTTACATCCTGGAAGTTTGCATCTCAGCCTCTTTTCAGTCCATATAGGCCAGTGCCCTACCTGGTCTAATCTGACCTCTTTTGGTGGTATATACCGGCATGGTCCTTTCTTCTTTTATCCTGAATCAGTGATTCTACATCACTGGTACGTTTGAGCCGGTTCGTTTTTTATATTTTACTAACCTCTCGTCTTTACTAGTTGTCAAAAAATAATCGATAGTTTTGGTTGTCAGGCAGGTCTCTGGCAAGTCGTACCACTACGTTAGATAACGCACCTAACTAAGGCTCACCATCTGCGCATATGTTCTCTTGGCCACTCTAGACTTCTAACTTGTAGCCATATCCAGATACACCACAAATTACAAACAGCTTGAAGCCCCATTTGTGAGGTTTATCTGGCAAATATTGCTTTAGGGCACTTCGCGCTTTGGTGGAACACATTTGTTCATCAACAGACAAATGTTGTTCAAAAGGCACTCTAGCAAAATTATGGTTTAATTTCTCAATCATAGGTCTGATTTTATACAATTGATCAGAATTTGGCTAACCATATGGTGTCATTTTGGCGTTATCATTGAAATGTAGCGACTGTCTCAAAAACTCGAACCGTTTTACCGTCATGGTCTCGCGTATGTGGGCGCAACCATATTTCTCTGACCAGTACATTCGCACATTAGGCATATGAATTATGGACATGAAGAATATAATTCCTATGAACTGTCTTATTTCCTGGCTTGTAACATTTATAGACTTACTGGTATCTTCTTGCACGCTATACAGGTTTGTTTCCTCTCTAATAAGATCGATAAAGTCGTCAGTAAATAAATATGAAAATACTTGATAAGGTGTCTGCAGCTCTAATATTTCATTGGGTAAGATAGAAGATCCCCGAAACTTCATCTAGTCTTCGCAAAACCCTAAGTTTTTATTTTTCCATAAAATATTTGTCTTAGGAGCACGTGAACTTCTTGAAGTAGTAGTTGAACTGGTACTCGGTATTGGAATACCAGGCGGTGTCTCATATTGCGCGACTGTAGTGTTGATATTGTCCTCCAAGTTTGGTGACAAGATGTTGTTGTCCTGTTCTTCTGGATCTGGTATTTCTGGTTCCTCATCCGAATCTTCGCGTAAATTCTGCCCATTTCATTCTAATATGTACGATGATCAGCTATGTCTTCGTCATCTGAGTAGTCTAAGCCATCATCACCATCTTGCCAATGGCCCAGATTCCGATTCTTGAGTCGTCAAAGATGGAACTTTGGCACCTAAACGTGGAAGCCTCGAACTCATAATGAGACTGAAAGAAAAAAACATTCTTTCTAGAAACAAACTAATGGATTATGATCGTTTAGCGCAATGATGCATTACTGCATCATAACAAAAGTGTAGCGTATCCCTGTAAATATAGTAAAATTCATTGAAAGTACATTAAATTTATGAAAAAGAGGGACTTACTGTTACTTCAGAACAATTTCACGGCGAAATTTTCAATATCAGTAATAAAAACAAACAATTGAACACGCGTGCAAACTACACGAACCGGTTATGACAAGTTTTTATATTCAAATGACCACAAAATGTAAAGTACGCCATTTAGTAAAAATAAAACTAACTAATTCGTAAGATAACTTTGCTGTGGATATGCAACGCTGCGCCAAATGGTATTTTTTTGTTTCTTTGAACAATTGAAGGAGTTCGAATGGTATGATGCAGATCTGCAATGCGGCGCCGTAAAGGGTTAAAGAGTCGGCGATGTGTGAATGTGGTGCGGTGCAGATCACCGAACATGTGGTCAACACATAACAATAATAAAATTAATTTAAAAATTAAATTAGGAAAAAATAAAAAAAAATTTAAACTGTTCTGATAATGGTACGGAGGTACCGAAACCGGTAGACAATAAAATTTATCAATAAAGTGACCTAAAATTAAGTATTTTCATTTAATTTATTTAAAATGTCACAATGTGTTTGCTTTTTTTGAAAAAAAGAAATGAAAAAAAAACATTAACCCCGCAGGATGCCTTGAGAAAAATAATTTCCCTCAGGGCCTATGTCATCTTTTGGGATGCTTTATAGAGGATCGTTTAAGGAAAGGAAGGAGGAAATTTTGGGAGGGTTGGGTAGAAATCTAGGGATCAGTGTGTTCAGGAGTGACGGACATATGAATATGGGTCGAGAGATCAATTGAAGAGGTCTAATGGTCCCCGAAACAGCCTCTCTCGATCTCGCATGCCACGCAGCTGGTGGGCAGGCGTATGCTGAATACACCCGGGCGAGGGGGAAGATGTACGAAAAATGCCAATTTTTTTAGTGACATTCCATTCCTTATCTCATCAAATATCCAAAATTAATTAATAAAATTAATCAAAATTAATGCAACAAGTGGATATCCACAGGGTTCACACCTTGGTCCAATCTTATTTATCTTGTTTATAAATGATCTTACAAAAAAATTTCATGATATGTCTATCTTACTGATGACCTCAAAATTTATAGAACTATTTAAAATATTTACCATTGCAACATTCTTCAAGACAACATTTTCATTACAACAAATTATTAATTTGGTGTAATGAAAATAGACTTAAAACACCTCGTATGCCGGGACCGCATATGCGCGGCCCATACAACTTAAAAAAAAAAAAAAAAAAAAATTATATGCGATTTTAACCCTTTTGTACTTAGAATTTGTATGGAGAACAAGGTCTTAATCGCTTGAGCTATTCTCGTTCTTTACGCATCATATTTCAGAAACACTTGAAGCTTCTTCCACATCTAAATTTAATTTTTTCTCTGGAATGCCACACAACAAAAAATAACTGTCAAAGTGAAACATCGCGGTCCTATTTTAAAGTGCCAAAACGAAGTAATTGATCAATAAAACGTAAGTAATGTTTTTTTTATACATAGTTTATTGTTCACGGCATGTGTTTCGGTAAATTTAAAATACGAAAACTCAAAATAACCGACAAAATATTACGTCAAAGTATACGCCATGTTTTCGTGATAAAAATTTTCGTTTTATTTCTAGCTATGTCTCGTCATATATTGTGTGATTTGCTTTGTTTCGTATCTCATTTTGCAGATAAATCAATTGAGAACATATACCACAGCCTTCGATTTGTCCATATTTAGTTAATATTTTACTAAAAATGATATTCCGATGTCTCCGACCGCTAAAAATCTGCCAAGAAATATTTTTACGTTTCTCTATCGATATTTACGTAAATATTGCATAATCTAATAAGGATTGTAGATTATTATGTAAAGAAAACTATTGAGATTGTGTATAAAAGCCCTAGTTTCGTCAATATTTAGTTAATATTTTTTAATTAAATAAATACGAGACATCGGAAACCTGCACAAATACACGTGAACTGTTTATATGTATGTGTGAGAGGCCATCTTGAAATAATATCCGCGCCTGCGTAAAACGCACGTCTATCTGCGCGCGCAGATATCAACGTTTTTTACAAATTCAAATTTTGTATGGGAGATACAGGGTTCTTACAAAATACATTATTTATTAGAAATATTTATTTCTAATAATATTTATTAGAAATATTATTTTTTATTTATAAAAATGGTAATAAATATCACAAAATTAGATCAGTTATATAGGGTGTGCAAAAAAGTACTAACAAACTTTTTTTTTGTTTAGCTATAAAATATTTATACGCGTATTGATGATTATATTATAATACATTATAATTTCAGATTCCGGGATGGCAGGCTGACCCGAGACCATCAACCTCCTCTACGCATCGGGCTCCAAATACTCAGGTAATTATAATAACACTTGGCTAACTTTTACAGCGCCATTTTTGTCTTGTATTACCTCAAGGACGCTTTACATAGCTGTATATATATTTTTTTTCTTTTCTTTCTGTCTATAGGAAACCGACCACATCGTTGCGGAGTTCTACGGATTCACTGATAGCGAGGATGAATCCCTCGCCGGTGATGTAGAACTTCCGTCAATGGTGGATATGGATGTTCCTGAGGATGAGTTGGAGCCTTTGGAGGAGGGGGAGGAGGAGAATCCAGAGGAGCAGACCTTCACCTGGTCCGAGGATTTCTCCACCTTCACATTTATAATTTTTTTTTCAAATCGTTCTTTTCCATTTAGATTCTTTTTTTTATACAAAATTTTAAAAATTGCCATGAAGAGGAAATTCATCATACCTAATAGTGGCAGTCCCATAATTACAGTTCAGGAATTGTGTCGCTATTTCTTGCATTAGTGTTGTTGTTTGTTATAATGTTATTGTTTGTTATAATGTTATTGTTTGTTATAATGTTATTGTTTGTTATAATGTTATTGTTTGTTATAATGTTATTGTTTGTTATAATGTTATTGTTTGTCATAATGTTATTGTTTGTTATAATGTTATTGTTCTTTGAATGTTGGTTGCGGTTGTTATTTGTTGAATGTGTGTTATCATTTGTTACTTGGATTTTGTTATCTGTGATTGTAATTTGGCACTGGTTGTTGTTATTTATGGTTTTAATTATTTATTGAATGGGTGTATTTGTGCATTATTTGAATAAAAATGTTTACTGAAACAAGTGCATTGTGCATCTTTGCATTGTTTGAATTTTCGTTTCCATTCATTGTATCTTCCACTTTTGAGGAGGACAGAAACAGTGTCTAAAAATTTGAATATTATAATAATAAATTTATGTATGAGACTGCGAAAAAATGATTTTTTTCGCAGTCTCTCGACCAAAGATTAAAAAAACGTGTTTCATGTACCTGTTCTAAAACTGAAATAAATATGATGAAATTTTTTTCTTATTTATTTTTGAACCACACAGTATTTGAATTTAAAAAAACGTATTTAAATAAATAAATAAATATTAATAAAAAAATATTAGAAATTTTTTATTTTTATTCCCCGAGTCATGATTTTTTTGTCACCCTGTTCTTTCGAACACATCTGTACACGCAGTCGGCGGCCATTTGTCAAGGACGCTAGTGCAAAAACATCGCGAATTCTCATAAGGTAACCTCTTACTTCTTTCATTATTTTTGATATAAATTGATTGTGGAAATAATAGATTTGAGGTATCATCAGAAAGATAGTTTTATCTACATTATTTTGATGTAATTTTTATAATATTTCACCCAAGAAAAGTGATGAAAATTTACTTCGTAAGAAATGTCAAAATTTTTACGTCCTAATGAATAATTTTATTATTAGCATTATTTATTTACAGGTTTCTTGTACAAAATAATATTATTAGTAACAACAGTTGTATAAACTACCGAAATCTGGAAGAATTGTTATCATATACTTATAAAATACGACACAAAAAAATTTTAAGTGGACACTTGACGTTTGATTTTTTTTTTGAATAAATGAAAATATTTTACATTTTCAAAGAAGTGTCAATGGCATTACTTCTTCGAAAAAACCTTTGGATTATTTTTTTTCACGAGGGGTGTCTATTCAGGTTTGTGTAGAAATAAAAAAATCAGTTAATTTTCTTATGAATATATTTTTTTTACATTTGTTTGCCGAATGGGAAAATTTTTACACATTTTTTTTGTTAAAGTTAGCTATTCTGGGAAAACTTGTAACAATATTATCATGTAATATATATGAATAATAAGATACATTATCTGATAAACAGAAAACAATCGCAAAATAAACAATTTCTTTGTTTTTAAACGGATGTTTGACCAAAAGGCAGGAGAGTAATTTGCGCGCGGTTTTTTTCAAAAAAGCTTGGAATTTCCGGGCATATGACAGGTTAAATATCTCAAAATGTCAAATAGATAGATTTTCTCATCTCAACATCGATAACTATGCTCTCGAGATATTAACACAAATCAAAGACTTGGGAATTACTTTTCAGTCAAATCTTTCATTTGTTACCCACATAACAGAAATCTCTAATAAGGGCTTAAAAATGTTGGGATTTATAACTAGGCTAACCAGAAATTTTAACAATATAAAGTGTATTAAATTGTTATATTTTGCCCATGTAAGAAGTCAACTTGAGCATAATTCTCCTGTCTGGAAGCCACATTATAATATACATGTTCAAATTGTTTTTTAAGTTTTTATTCTAGATAAAAGAAAATTAAATTTTCACTTATTTAACTAGAAATAACTAATACATTACATAACAATATTATTCACTTTCATTGTTTTGTTGATTGAGCATAAAAGTGAACATTTTTTTATTATTCACTTTCATTGTTTTGTTGATTGAGTATAAAAGTGAACATTTTTTTGTACCTACACTTTTTTAATTTTTAACTTTGTCTGGGTGGCAATTATATATGTTGCTCCCCTCGTAACCAATGGATTGCTTGCCATAATGAGTATGTATGGTGTTTAAATGTATTTTATCGTGTTGAAATAATACAAAAAAAAATCTTACGTTTTATAATTTTTAAAATGGGTATTCCAGCAATTATGTTGAACTACAAAACTCTGTTCAATTATATGAATATGCTGAAATTGTCAGACAGAAGAATTTTTACTGACTTGGTACTTCTGCATAAAATTCTTAATGATTTAGTCGATAGTCCGGTATTGCTAGAATTGATAAGCTTCCGGATTCCACAACGTAATACTAGAAGTAGGATTTATTTCAGTGCAGAAATTCTGGGACTAACTACCATATGTATTCCTCTTTGCACAGATTACTAATGGAGGGAAACAATTTTACCAAGTCAGTGGACATCTTCAATTTTTCTTTAAACAAATATAAATGTTGTTTGAAGCAATTCAGTTATGTACAAAAATAATGTATATTTCTTAATATTCATATGTAAAAGCCCCGAAAAGGGCGTTAATTAATAAATACATAAATTACGATCATTACTTTGCTGTAAACAATAAACATTACCAGTATGAAAACACTGGTTTACCCGATTTTTTTGTGCAAATGCAGTACTTACCTACCAAAATGATGCTATACCAATGTACCATGCTTTGTTTATGTGCCACATCCCCTCCCCCCATTAAAAATCTGTCTCCGTCCGCAGCTACTGCTCCCGCTGAACTCCGAGCAATAAAATCGATTAATCATTCGATTATTTTGATTTTTCGATTATATTAATGTTCAGATCCTGCCCATCACTAGTATAGATACCTAGTATTTGGTATTTACAAAAAGTATATTTCATACAGACAAGTAAATAAAAGTTTGGGTACAAAAAATAGGAAATTATTTATTATTCTGCCTCCGAAATAGCTATAATTTTAAATAAATTATTTTCCCACTATTAATTCCCGTAAACGGAATTATTTTTTGGTACATAATTGTATTTACTTCCTCCAAACATAATAAAAAAAACACTGCTTGATTTACATCAACATTATAAGGTTACTGGGATTCCTAAAAATATGCAACAATATATACGTTGGAGGTAGGTAGGTACTAGGTACCTATATGTCTATGATCTATGCTCTAGCCTCTTTTCCCTGGTTTCCCTCCACTTCCCTATATTCTTTTTGTTCTGTCTGCTGTCCACTGCTGTCATTATCAATGTCGATTGTCATTTTGGCAGATAGTTGATTTATGATTTTGGCTTTTGGTGTCATTGACAGTTGTTTGATGTGAATCGTTCATTTATGTGTTTGATACATAACAATATCAGATGTTATTCTATAGTTCAAATCTGTAATAAAGTTATATCTCACAGCGATCAAATTGTTCAAATACAAAACAGGTAATCCGTCTTTCATTTTGTTATTATTGGTGGTTATGATGCATGTTTCACCGGTGTAGTCTAAATTTAATAGTAGTGTGTTTATAAATATAGAGTTATGTTTGATTTTAGTTTGGTGTAAGTAAACCATTTCCCTAACTAATGTTTTATGGTTAACGTGCTCGATAGATTCCTAGGAAACACCTACAACAAAAAAATATTCGAAACAAAAGGTAAATATTTACCTAACCCCGCACTTTAATAGGCACATATTACGAAAATTACACTTAGTCCGTCGTCCCACTGGGTAGGTATCGGTACCGAATCGACAAAAACCGGAGACACTGCGCAGAAAAATTCCGCAATGGCTGCGCTGCAAAATGTAGTGATTTAGAGCTTTTCTGCGCAGGGTCTCTTGTTTTGTCGATTCGGTACCGATACCGGACCAGTAGGACGACGGGCTTCGTTTCAACTTACTACAAGAAACAAATATTTACGTCGGGAGATATGGTAAAAGATGCACTAAATTCCATTTTTATTCAAAGTTTAAATTTTCTCAAAAGGTTCCCTTTGCCGCCATATTTATGGTATTGACGTTTGTGAATGTTTCGTTTCAATGTAAAGATGCATAAATTAATTAATTAACCCAAACTTAGAACTTATTTTGTGCATGTGAATAGTTGTTTCTGGTAGTAATTGTTAAAACGAAGTGTAATTTCTACAATCCGTGCAGAAAACTGCGGCGGTTAGGTAAACAATTACCTTTTTTAAAGTTATTTGCGAAATAAAAATCAATAATTTAAGGAATTACGGATATATTACTTACAAATGAATATCTCAGTTTTTCTTTCTCACTTAATAGCCATTGATCGAATTTCTAGTCACAATGATCAAAATATTCAATTATTTCCGTTCTGTTTTGAAATATACCAAAGGGTTTTACGACAAACTTCAGCGTTTAAATCGACCAACCGAAATTACAACTTTTTAAACATTATTGTTCTTATTTCACAATCATAAAAATGACAAAATTTTATGTTTTCATTTTGTGTAGAAAAACAATTTCGTCTGCGGCGCTTCTTGAGATTTACGTTTTTACATTCCAAAGGAAACTGACTTTCCATATGATCGGCACCATTATTATTGATTTGGAAGTAGAATTTTTTTCATCTAAAGTGCATCCTCCCGAGCCTTCCTGAATGTGTTAACTCATATCCCATTCCCTCGAGTCTTGTTACATACCCCAATTGGGGATGACATAGTCCCATTGGAAATTGGAGCTAATGTGCAGTATAACACATTTCCAACAATATTAAAGGAATGCATTTCTTTCATATTAAGAAAGGGCACCAAAATGCCCTTGTATGTTAGAAATTGCAAATTGTTTTGGCTTCAATTTGGGAGGCGGGTTTGGGTACCGCCGCCCCGAGAACCATTTATTGGATAACCAACACCTCTATCTATCTATCTGCCATAGGTCACTGCAAGCGGTTTCCTACATTTGTTGATTTAGCAGGGGTGCCCAGATGAGGTGTTCAGGATGTTCCTGCCCACCAGCTGCGTGGCGTGCCAGATCAGAAGAGGCTGGTTTGGGGAGACCCTTTGACCTCTCCAACTGGTCTCTCGACTCGTCACCTTGTTCCGCGGTGGGAGGGATATATTCATACTCGTCACTCCTGGACACACTGATCCCTAGATTCCTACCCATCCCTCATACCTTCCTCTCATTAAAAAAGACTCCGCACAGTATCCCCAAAGATGGGAAATTATTTACCGCCAGTTTTTTACTTTTGCAAAAGTTTGTACAAAAAACGCATTTCGTACGCACGACTTCTCTTATACTTGATTGAGCTTCTATAAGACATAATCAGTGAAAAAACTGCCTCTGAGAAATCATTATAACTTAAAACATCTGTTCGAGGTTCCGCATAGGTAGAGAGTCCTAACAACCCCTGAACATATATTGTTATTCTTGTTTTCTTTTGATTTTGAAAATGATATCTGCATGACCAGCGCTTGCTAAACATTTTATTTGTACATTGATTATTTTTATATATATTAAACATTGTTTTAGATCTTTCTTCAATGTCCTTGGGTGTTGAACAATGGAACTTCCCGAATTGATGAAAAATCTTACTACAGAACCGGAAGTCTTTTTGTCAGGAAGTAGAGTGTTCAAAACCATTGGAGCTGAAATAGACAATATTCACACAGACTTTGTATGGGCCGACTTTAACAATTGTACTATTTTAATGGTTATGCAATTCAGAAAGATTGGATCTTTGATACTCATTGAGAAAGATAGTCTATCTGCCATCAGTAATCAAAGAGAAACATCATTTGATTCTAGAATATTATTGGGAGCCTGTGATATAGAAAATCAAGTAGCAGCCAGATTCTTGGCAGAGAACTTGAGCATCCAGAAACCATTGTATTTGTTTTCTAGCATTAAGAATTTTAGCAAGGACACACTTAATGCTGTTAAAGACGTTTGTTTAGACGTATTTTGTGTTTAAAAACTAACCATCAAAGACATCAAAATGAGTATTCAATTACTTCAAAATATAAAACAATCAAAGGGATTGTACGGCCAGTTGGTGATCGGTCCTCCAGGCTCTGGAAAAACTACATATTGTGGAAAAATGGCAGAATATCTACTCAATAGCGGAAGAAAAGCCGTGCTTGTCAATCTAGATCCTGCCAACGACACTTTGCCCTATAACCCAGACATCGATATCAAGTCTTTGATTAAGCTAGAAGACGTCATGGCTGACCTGAAACTCGGGCCAAATGCAGGACTGATGTATTGTATTGAATATCTAGAAATTAATTTTGACTGGTTACTCGAAAAAATTTCAACATTGGGAGAGAAATGTTATTTCATTTTTGATGTCCCCGGACAGGTGGAGCTCTACAGCCATCATGGCAGTCTTGGAAGAATATTTGCCTTACTAGAAAAGAAAGCTGAAATTCAGGTTTGCACGGTGCATCTCGTGGACTCCCACCATTGCTCCGATGCTGGAAAATTTATTTCCTCGTTGATTTTGTCACTCAGTGCTATGTTAAGAATTGGTTTGCCGCATGTTAATGTACTGTCTAAAGTAGATTTACTCAAGAAGCATTCGGATAAGTTGCAGTTTGGATTGAATTATTACAGTGAAGTTCTTGATTTAAATTATCTGTTAGATACCCTGGATGGCGATGTCATTATGTCCAAGTATAAAAAAATGAATGCCGCTTTAATATCTATCATTGAAGACTATAGTTTGGTCTCCTTTATACTTCTTGATGTTTTTGATGAAGCTAGCCTTCAAAAAGTTAGAAATGTGGTTGATAGAGTGAACGGATATGGCTTTAGGTCTGATGAGAAAAAGAGTATCAATTCTTTGTTGGCCTGCGCTATTGGAATGCAGAAGGACAAGGATAATTTTGAAGCCTAATAAATCAGCCACTAAATTATGTATCAATTTAGTTATTTACTGATTGAAATATTATTTCTATCCATTCATATTTTTAATAAACATTTTTTACTAAATCTTCACGCAATGTATTTTCTTTATTGAACCCTTATCCTTTTTAAAAGTAGCTTCTCGAGATTTCAAACAAGAATTAAAAAGTGCAGTTAACTAATTGTAATCAAATTGTTAAAACAAATTAATAGGACTAAGGACGGGTTGTTACACAGAATTTGAACAATTTGTCAAATTTCAAAGTTGATTTTCAAGTTCTGTTGTGATTTCAGTTTTGTGGAGCAACTGGCCAATAATAATAGATCTTGAATAGAACCTTCACAGAACTTGCAAATCAACTTTGAAATTTGATTTTCTAGTTCTGTTATTATTTCTGTTTTGTGAAACCATGTTGCCAGTAATGATAAAATAACAGAACTTGAATAGAACCTTCACAGAAGTTGATAATCAACTTAAAATTTGGGAATTGTTCAAATTCTGTAAAACAACAAACAGTGGACATCATTTAAAAATAAATATAAAAGTTAAACTTGAGTGAAATATTTGGCCATGCGTTTTAATTAATTTAATTTATTTACCAGATGGCGAAGAGCAAGTTGGAAAAAGAGTTAGAGAAATTGAAAGAGGTAGAAGAGAAACTAGATGTTGTCCTTGAGCAGAACAAAGAGACGAGGGACTATTTGCAACTACTGCACGAGTACAACGATGTGAAGGACGCAGCGCAGGTGGTGATGGGAGCCCTGGCAGACTTGGAGGGCACCACTGTCTCAGAAATTCACGTTAGATTTGGCATGGATGTTTATAACAAGATGTCGTAATAAAATAAAAACAACAATTAATGGGTTTTATTTATTGAAGACAAGTACAACTCGTACAATTTACGATTCATCCAAATATCGGCTTCTAAGATCTTTTCATTACAAACTTACAATGAGTGAATATTATTTGTGTGTAAAATTACATCATTTATGTTTTTAGGTATACATGTTGAAAAGCCATAAGAATTGATATCATGTTAGCTACATCATTGAAAGAATTGTTTATAATATCTAATGTATCCAATATTATAATTGATATTGCAACAAAACTAATGTCAGAAATGTTCAGAATATATAGGATTCAAATGAGCATCTGACTTTCTAAAGCTATTTATTTATTTTATTATCGGATGTACATAGTTGAAATAAAAACACATGCAGTTTATTCCAATAAGAGGTCCGTCCAGAAGCTGGAATATCCACACTTAGCAGGAAGCTAAAATATAATATACGGAACTAACAGTTATTTCAACTCTCGAGGAGTTCTATGAATAATAACAAACAAAATACAAGGAGTTGTTCACTTGCCTCGTGATAACTACAGTAAAATCCATCTACTTGGAAATTTAACACATAAATTCAAGGTTTGGAGAATTATTTGAAAGTTTGATAAAACTCTAAGACTATAATATTTGTGTTAAGCAAGCAACAATAACATTAAGAATTTGAAATGGGATGGCTCTGAGCCATGAATGAGAGCGCACAGCACATGCACTCGCTCAACTGTCAGTGTGACTGCAGTCGGAGTCGGTCGCTGCGCCCCCGGCACCCCCTCCCTGCCACCAGGTCGGGTAATTGTTAAGTGACATTACATATTCATTATATTGTATGGCGAGTCGGACAATTATACTTCCTCGTCAAGCGAGAAATAGTCTCGACTATCTGTTTAAATTATAAATCATGTTTTATAGCCATGTTCTTGTTCCGCCGTGAGTATGAAATTTTACTTTTGCAAGTAAATTGTATACAAGAGTTTCATTGCCATTATTGTGTTTTTGTTTGATGGTAAATTGCATTCATCTTCCGCAGTATCAATAAACTGCAACCGTATTAAACAACACCCCGACAAATGTTTACATAATCTAAAACACATTATGCAGAGTAAATAAGACACAATCAGCTCAAATGATATAACAAGCTCTGCCCTTTGTCTTCATGTAAAGCCTCTTTGAGCAACTGCTAGACAACTTCTCACCAGCCAGCCAGCCTAGCCTAGCCTAGCCTCGCCTCGCCTCTCTTCTCTTCTCTCCTCTCCTCTCATTGCCAAACAGTCCGTTTATTGATACATCCAATGCTTCCCCAGTTCATCGCATCCATAATCAGAGTTAATCATACTTAATTTAGGTATAACAATATAACAAATATACAAAAATACAATGTTCCCACACTCCCTAGGATGCGGATGCACGTGCCCAGCGGAGCGGCCATGGCTTTACTGACAAATAATACTACCTATTCAGTTAACACAATAGCACCTATGGATCTATCTACTACGAGGTGGCCGCTCCTCTGAGCGGGCGTGTGGGGACGTTCTGTCGAAGTCTATTCATATGGACTTAGATCTACAAGCATCCAGATATATTGGTAACTCCCATCACAAAACTAACAAACTTCAGAACGTAACAAACTGCGCAGCTCCCGGGCCAATATGAACTGCTGCAAAGGCACTACATACATATCAACAAATGGTAACTATCTTAACGTATTCCTTATACATAATTATACATAATATATTCATAATTTTGAAAAAATAAATAAAAAATATTTTTGATATAAAAAAATTTTCAACATACAAACTCTGTGTTTTTTTTCAAAGTTTTCTCGGTTGAATCACAATAATATTAATTATTAAAGACATCATACATAGTAATGATAATCAAATTAGAGAAATATAATTAAAAGTATAGTTGAAACATTTTGCATGGTCACCAATTTACCTGGAAATCATCACAGATGACTTAGTTCATACAGAATACGCATTTCTAACCCGCTACTCAAATCAACTTGAATGAGACATTATTACGCTGACAAGCCAATAAGACAGACATAAGTCTCAAGAAATGAATAGGTTTCAAATCGCATCCACAGTAGTTAGTGTGCAGGTAAAGTGCTGTGAACTGAATCTTCTTGGTGCAAAGTGTGCGCATGAGATTATGTTGTAGACTTACAAGGAAAACTGGATAACTAATTACATTTTACCAAATATCCATCTACAGATAGAAGCAGTTAAATGCTAGCCACTCATAATACTTTCAGTGAATCAAAGAATGGGAAAAATAAAACACTTAAAAGTGATAAAACTAATTGTTCCAGAATTGAGGGTAATATGTCTCACAATAAAAGTAGAAAGAAACAATTATTATGTTGTAGAAATAATAAAATATCGAAATATTAACTGAAATTTATTCAAATATGCTAAATTATTAAAACCAATTGTAGTTTATTAATGTGGTTTTCCTTGTATGCCTACAATATTATATTGCTCATTTGGTGATTGTGTGGTCATAGCTTTATGGCATTAAACTGCCTAAATGTAAACAAAATGACCAAGGGTGATGTGCATTGGGCTTTAGCCGTGATTCTATGTGACGCAAGCAAAAAAGATAAATGACTCTTTTGTTCAAACAAAAACTGTAAAAATCAGTGAAGATCTCTTTATAATAAAATGTGTGAAAGCACGAGGAGTGTGTACTTCGAGTATACCCCATCACTAGAAACTAGTGAAGGGAAAGTGAAACAATTTCATAATCAAACTATCCAATTCCGAAATGTTTTAATAATCAAATTGTGGTTCAGATTAATTGCTAAGATATAGAAAACGTCAACAGTTTTAGATATTTAAATTAAAAAATGAAGACACTTATTTCTCACACACAATTATTGAAGTAAAATTACCAAAAGGAGGCAACTCAAAGAAATATTTGTAAAATGGAATTGTCAGAATTAAACATTTCTGCATTATCACCTCCTAAAGTTAATGCAGTCCACCCGAGGACACTTGTAGTATTTACTGAAATATATTATTGTTTCACAGTTCTTTCACACAAATGAAGTATTGAATTCTGTAAGTCGTTCGTAATTCTGTAAGTAATTCTTAAACTGTGTCACCATGTTCTAACAGATTTAATCAAATATTTTTTATTCTTCAGAAAAATGTCAAAGAAAAAATTTCATGTTATTGAAACATATATTAAAAAAAAATTAAAATTTGATATTTTCTAAATTAAATGTCAAACAAAAAAAATTAAAAAAAACTGCAAACTGCCACAAGTTGGTGCAATGGCCAGCCATTGAAATTAACCCGGACAATCATTTTGAATAAAATTGATCATACAACCTGACTAAAGGTTTGGCGAATGGATCAGGTTGAAGTATTAAATTGAGTAGGGCTTCAAAGCCGAGCCCGGATTTACTAGTTTTTCCCGGGAAAAAACAATATATGTACGCACGCAGTTGGTTATGTTTTAATTAAATTTTTTGAACACAGGCCTGGTATGGATGGAGTGATTGAATCCAAATGTGTATGAACTAAGCCATCAAATGAAAATAAATATAAAACATGCGAGCGACTAAATAATAGGGCAAGATATATAAATATATATATATATAATATCACTCTGATCATAAAAACTGCTTACATTATTCAATTAAATATAATCTTATTATCTCTAATAATATATATCACTTTCTGTCACAGTTTTTTTTAAATCCCTAATATTTCCCGCAAATGTTATTTGCACCATCTGAGGGTAATCGGAGATTGTTCAAGTCAAATTCGGGTTAGTTGTCTTTGTTTAGTGAACGATGCTGAATCAAATTCATATCAAATATTAATCACTAATTAGTGATTGTTCCATCAGTCTGATTTTTAAAGGGAGTCTCAATATCCAAGCCATTGTAAATGTTAACATTCCATTCAAACCATTATTATTCTTCCAAGAACAAAGTAAACATAAAAAGAACCAGCTAATTAACTTACTTAACCAATAATTCAACTAAGAAAGATAAAGGATAGAATTAGATGTTGGAATAGAAATACTGAGACGTGTCCCGTTGAAATGTAGGAAGGAGCTGGTTTAGTCATTCAATGGGGAATCTCCCTGCCCCTTGTGGTCCCCGTTGGCAGCCGCGGTGTTACCCCCGTTCACCACGGGCACGCTAGTCTTGCCTGGAAGCTGCAACAAAACAAACCACAAGCATTGTTATTCTCATTTGTGCTTCTTGTGCTTGTCGCTTTTATTCACACCAACATATATCATATATAGTCAGACTATAAAGTTACCTTGCTCTTGTTAATGATCCCTGTGGTAGCTCCATTATTCTCCGATACTGGTCCATTGCTTTCGCTGGCCTTGAGGTCTTCACATTTGGCAGGTGAATCAGTCTTTTGATTGCTTTTCTTCTTGCCCTTCAGGGCATTCTTCTTCATGTTCTTCCCGGTCTTGGGCCCCTTGCTGCCAGCCTGCCCGTTACCGGCCGGCCCCTCAGTTACATTATCCGACTCGGGGTTATCTGACGATGGCTCCTGCTTCGGAACCACGTCTGTAGTGGAATCCACTATCCCTTCGGTGCCTGAAGAGTCGCCACTGCCATTAGCGGCTACTTGTTTGAGATCTTCCCCTTTCACACTTTTCCTAAAATACACAAGATATTAATGGGAAATTCTTTTCTCTGCGTGCATTATTATCGATTAATATTCTAGTGATATATTTACCCATTGAGAGTGACAGTGGTCTGCCTGGTTGAGGGGCGGGGCCGCGCGGGGGCTGTGCGGCTCCTACGGTGTGTGCGCTGGATGCCCCCCCCGCGGGTGGCCCGGCCCGCCAGCCTTCCACCCCCCGCCCTGCCGGCTGTGCGTACTGAGCAGGACTGTGCGTAGCCACTCGTATGATGTGTGGGGACGGGGAAGCCCACATAACCCATCTGACAACATTAATGATAATAATCACACCTCAGTCCTATGCCACATGCTAAGTTTCTCGAAAAGTTACTCCTGATTCTACATGAATATACTTTAAAAAGGACTGCCCGTTTCAGATGTAACTGAATCGGTAAATCTGAAGACATTAGAGAGAAGCCTAATACAAAGCTGGAAGCCAGAAGGTTTACGAAGAAAAATAAAATAAACGTAGAAGATGAGCTATTTAAGATTCAGATTTTTCGTTTAAAAGTCAAATAAATAGGACTGTAAGCACCGGTTTCTTTCACTTAGGACAACTCAAGTCTGTCCGAAGAAACCTTCCTACAGAAGCAACAAAATTACTTATCAACTCTTACGTAGTCTCACGTCTCGATTACTGCAACGGCATTTATGCCAGCCTTCCAAAATATCAAATTGACAAACTTCAATCAGTGTTTAATGCAGCAGCACGTCTGATAACCGGGGTTTCAAAATATTCGCACATTTCAGAACACTTTCGTAACCTTCACTGGCTTAAAGTGCCCTGAAAGAATCCAGTACAAATTGTGCTGGATGGTGTTTATATCCATCAATGAAATGGCCCCACCCTACATCTCTGAACTATGCGTCCCGGAAAACACTGGTCTGAGGCAGTCAACTCTTAGATCAGCACCATCATCAGCTGTAGGCAGACTGATGGAACCTAAGCGCAAGCCAAATACTAAGTTTGGTGATCACGCTTTTGGAGTATCTGGGCCGAAGGCTTGGAATAAACTTCCTCCGGAACTAAGATCCATAACAAGTCCAACAGAATTCAGGTCTAAACTAAAAACTTACCTTTTTAAGCTGTCATACCCTTAAATTAAATATACCATTCCTGAGAGAAAGTCCAGTTATACCCAATTTTCTAATTATGTCCTAAATCCTGTATCTAAATTTCACTAATAAACAATTAGTTAATGTTAATTAAGTGTTAATCTCAAGTGACGTAAGTATTGTACTGTATATTATCTCCATAAATAGTTAGTAATGACATAGATCACTGTAGAAATGTATTATAAATTTGTACAGCGCCCTTGAGGTGATTTTGCACAAAAATGGCGCTATACAAGTCATCCAATTATTATTATTATTATTACCTGTGAGGCGGAGTATCTAGTGTTGGGTGAGTGCGCATAGTTGGCTCCCCATTGGCCCACCACCACTCCGGCTATCTTGAGGCGTGCACCGCCCCGGCCCCCGCTTCCCAGACCCCCCGTGCGGGTAGGAATACTGCGCCCGTTGGCCCAGCCCAGCACTCCTGGTGGAGGGTAGCCTACACCCAGAACATCTGCAATCACAAACACATTAGGATGATGTTTATTCACAATAAGGCCATCATCCCATGGGTTTTTAAGTGCTGTACGACATGTTAAGTAAGTATGCAGCGCACTCCGTTGTAGAACTTTTCTGCGCAGGGTCTTACAGCACTTGGTTTATGTCGATTCCTTACCGACCCATGGGACGACGGGCTTAGTTAACACGAAACCATGGAGGCACAATAAAATCATCTAAATTAACGATGTTGTAATAATCAAAAGAAGATACAGCGTGCATGCAACATTTTAATTCATAGTTTAGTAGATAAAAACTTACTGGGATTGAGGGGAAGAGGCGGCATAGCGAATTCCACGTCCAACCCCTCCAAAATGGCCTTACGCATGCGCTCAACCTGTGAATAAACAATCAATTTATTTTAAAAACATAAATAAAAAAACCTTATATACTCATCATTGAACTGATTATGAAAAAAATATGAATTGCGTCAAATTTAATTGTATCTCAACCTGTTAATTCTGGGACTATTTATTTCAAAGCAGTCAGAGAAGCGTCGCATACATCAAATAAAAAGTTATTTCTAAATTGATATTTTGCGCAAGCGATTCTGACATTGGCCTTCATACAGTTCCTTTAGACATAAGGGTTAAAAATCGCTTCAACTTATTCCATCCGAGCCGCCATAATTTAAAGCGTGTTTATTTTTACATAAAAAATACTATGCATTGACTTCTTACGGTTTTTTTAGTACTAATAGTTCAGCTGCCATAATTTAAGGTGTTTATTTTTACATAAAAATTACTATGCATTGACTTCTTACGGTTTTTTTAGTATATTAGTACAGCTGAACTATTAAGTTCAGCTGCCATAATTTAAGGCATGTTTATTTTTACATAAAAAATACTATGCATTGACTTCTTATGGTTTTTTTAGCACTTAGGTTCAAAGATAAGAGTTTTTTTTTATTCTAGATCAGAACCAAAGGATGTTTCTTGAAATAATCAATATTGAAGGGTTTTATTTTTCCTGGGTTCCGAGATTCATTTCTCCGAGGCTGATGAATCAAACATCCAAGACTATACCCTCGACGACCTTGTAAAGGATACCAGTAATTGGGAGTCAGAAACAAATGGTAATGAAGATTTGCCAGCTTCAATGTCAGTTGTTGCGAGTGAAAGTGATGATCCTCCTTCTAAAGTGCGAAAAACGGATACTGCACCGGACATACCCCATTGAGATTACAGGCAGCTCAGTGGGTATATATTCCCTGCCTATATATCTACAGGATCAGAAGGGGTGCAGTATCCTACACGCCAGTGTGTTGTATGCCGAGCAGAAAAACGGATACTCCACCGGAGATACCCCATTGAGGTTACAGGTAGCTCAGTGGGTATATTACCCTGCCTTTACAGTAGAACCCTGTTAATTAGAAAAAAACGCGTAATTCGAATTTTTTTTTCATACAAATACTTTTTTAATTCGAAATTTATTTTTGTCCGCGCACGGAAATTTGTTCATTTAATTCGAAAAAATTTGAATTTTGCAAAAATAAATGGTAAAATTTAGTAAATCTGAATCTAAGACATCCGAGGCGGTAAAACGCCGCAAAATGTATTTTTATGTTGTTATACATCGTCCTAATTAGTATTATTATTTTGGAAATCTGAATCGATTTACACTAGAATGTTAAAATATGGGATGTGCAAGGTGCCTTTATGAGTGGAAGGGGGTGCATGGACCAGATCTTCTCATTGCGTATGCTCACCGAGAAGTTTCTGGCAAAAAACCAAAAACTTTTCTGTGCCTTTGTAGATCTACAAAAAGCATACGACCGAGTCGACAGGAAAAAGCTATGGAAGGTGTTGTCCAAGTATGGAGTGAATGCGAATCTGACTCAGGCAATTGCGTCTCTATATGAGGGAAGCGTTGCATGTGTTAGGGTGAACGGTGGTTTTACGGGGTGGTTTGATATCACAAAAGGTGTTAAACAAGGCTGCGTAATGTCACCGTGGTTATTCAATCTATACATGGATAATTGTATGCAAGAATTGAAAGAGGTGGGATTGGGCGCGAATTTGAGTAATCTGAAAGTATGTTGCCTGTTGTACGCTGATGATGCGGTGTTGATTGCTAATAGTATGGATGATCTGCAGTCTCTCGTGTCTAGGATGAACGAAGTATGCATGAAGAATGAGTTAATGATGAATGTAAGTAAGTCTAAAGTAATGGTGTTTGAAAGAGAAAGTACGAAAACAGTGTGCAATATAGCTGTGAATGAGGAATATTTGGAGCAGGTGGATGAATTTGTGTATTTAGGAAGCATGTTTACGAGAGATGGGAAGGCTGACAGAGATATTGAAAGAAGAGTAAATGCAGGTAACTCCATTAATGGAGGACTGAACGCAGTTGGCGCTAACAAAAAATTGTCAAAAGAAGCGAAGTTAGCAGTCCACAATGGAGTGCTGGTACCCACCCTGATGTATGGAAGTGAGGCATGGAACTGGCAAAGAAAGGATGAAAGTAGATTAAATGCTGTTGAAATGAGATCCCTGAGGCGTATGTGTGGTAAAACCATGTATGATCGTGTGAGGAATGTGGATATCCGCAAAGAGTGCAAGGCTGATGTAAGCGTAATGAGTAAGATCAAGAAAGGGACGCTTAGATGGTTTGGGCATGTAGAGCGAATGAGCGAAGAAAGGAGTGTAAGGAGAATATACGATGCAAATGTGAATGGTAGCAGAAGTCGGGGACGCCCGAGGAAGACATGGCACGACCAAGTGAATCAGATACTTGAGTCGGGCCATGTCAAGAGTCAGAACAATAGAAGAGTATGTATGAGACGATGTATGAATGTGAATGAGGCAAGGAGTGTGTGCCAAGACCGAGTTGTTTGGCGGTCCGTCCTCTCTGCCTACCCCTGCGGTGAAACGGCGTGATGGTTAGTTAGTTAGTTAGTTAGTTAGTTAGAAATCTGAATCGATTTACACTAGAATGTTGTATTTTTTTCCGAATTTATTTCTAATTTCGAATTTAGTTTGAAGGGCTGAGAAAATTGGTTTTAGGTGAAAATATGTCCTAGTTTTATGAATTTACACCAAATATCTGAATTTAAAGGGTCGGCCTTTTTGAAATTTAGGAGGAAATACATTGTATATTTGCGAATTTACTTTGAATATAAGAGTTTAAAAGGCCGGCTGCGACGGAAATCGGCCGGGAAATCTGGATTTAAGTGGAAAAATAATGTATTTTTACGAATTTACGTCGAGTATCCGAATTTAAAGGGCCGGCCGCGACAGAAATCGGCATAGAAATTTCAATTAACGCCGAAACACATTGAATATTTACGAATTTACTTTGAATATATGAGTTTAAAAGGCCAGTTGCGACAAAAATCGGCGGCGAAATCTCGATTTGGAGAAATATATTGTATTTTTACAGATTCGAAGGGGCAGCCGAGGAACTGGAATTTCGTTAATTCGAAATTTGATTTTTGATGTTCCGTGGATTTTGAATTAACGAGGTTCTATTGTACATCTATTTTCAAATGTATTTTAAGAACGAGGATTGGTCCTTCCTACTCAGGAACTGGAGTCGGCAACTCTACCAACTGAGCGAAATCCCGATTGAATATATTTATTGGGTATATTAACTGCTATAAATGTCATCGAATTTTAGAGAAATGCGAATATATGTCCGCATGTGTGTGCGTGATTGCCACCAAAAGTTGATAGAATACACTGTCATTGTATCTGCCGAGTTTCAGCTCGGTGGGATGTCGGGAAGTGGGTCAATTTCCACTTCCAAAATTTGCATTCATTCACGAAAACAAAAGTAAAACTCAAACAGATGTATTTAAAAATATAAGATAACTAGCTGAAGCAGCCAGCGTTGCCCGGGCTTATTCTGCTTTACGCAGTGATATTAATATTATAATTTCAGAAATCTCATTTCTTCATTTCTAAAATCTTCCTCTTGTTTTGAAGGTCAAGTGGGCCAAATTTCAATAATCTCAGAATAAAACTTTTTATTTGTATAAAACAAACCCACAGGCACTCTTCTTTATGTACATAGAAATGGTTGATATAGATTGCGGTTTTAATTTTGAATTTAAATTTCAATGATAAAGTTTGTTACCTTCAAGACAGTCTCCACTTGGTTCTCGCACAGCTGCACCAGGTGTTTGACCGAGTTGGCCTTGGCCAGCTTGTACTGGAACAGCTTGCCGTCGAAGAAGGTCCACGGAGAAGCCACCAGCAGTGGCACAGGGGCTCCGCAGGCATCGTTGGCCAGCAGGGACATCTCCACGCCGGCCATCAGCAGCGCTCCCAGCTGGATACCACGCACACTCACACTCGATAGCTGGTGGGGACAATGTGTTCATTTACACTCAAACTGGGTTACAGCCCTGATGATGATGGCTCCGTCAAAACCTCTCTTTCAATTACATGCGTCATTTATAAAGACGGAGAGGTTACGACGAAACTCTGAGCAGTATGTATTTATAAAAAGTGAAAATATAAATCATTTGGGCAAGCTATGTTTGTCTGCGAGTCCAATGCTAAAATTAACTTCTTCTAGCATCTTGTCTTCAACGCACAAATCGGTGATCTTTATAAAATGTCCATATGGGGCGCCAAGAAGGAAATTATTTTCAAGATTGAAGCACAGCCAAATAATGTTGAATCTGGGGTATTCCAGACTCCACAGTCGTGCACAGCTGATGTCAACTCGGTTATAGAGACAGTGACCTGCCTTGGGTCTAAACTAGCCTAGGAGGCTAAGCCCGCGCAGTACAAATAGGAGGCGTCTAGAGGCTCGGCTATCTGGATTTCATAAAGGAAAAGAAGGTTGGGATGCTGTGATAAAAAGTGGTGATGAGCTGAATTAAAAATTTTGAGCGGCCAGGACAGTGGTAGCTGGTTGTAAAGAGTCTAGAGCTGCATGGGTTGCTTGCTTATGAGGCAGCCTACCTTCAGTCCAGGGAGCCCTGAGAATTGAATCCCTGTACTACCCAAGGGCCCGTACAATGGTAGCCAGTTGTAAAAGGTCTCCCTCAAATAATCTCTCCCGATCAGGCCAGTCATGCAGAAGTGGACCGATGCATCAGTGGCCAAGACCCCAACAAATCTTACCGCACAAACTTGGGCCCTCCTGCTGAGCCTCCGCTTCAGGTGATCTATGGCAGATATGAAAAATTTTCCATTCTGGACTGCCATCTTTCAGTCCATAGCAAGAAAAAACTTGTGAAATATCTTGTTATAATATGATATCCATTATAATTCATATTTCAAAGGAAATTGCAAGTTCTCTCCTAAGTCATGTGTTAGTGTCTCGAATAAAAAAAGCAATACGACATAAAGCAATGAAATGTGGAGACATTACTCACTGTCATTCCTTGTAAATGTAAAGGACTTCTCAGTTCCTGTGCAAATGCTGTGGCAATGAATGCGTCCAGTTCATGTCGGCGCAGACACGGGGCAGCTGTCATGATATAACTGCAATATTATAAACATAATAATTATTAAAATATTATTGTTTAATTATTCTGTTGAATAAATAGTCCACTTTTTTATATGTACATAAAATATATTGTTTTAAAGTTATTGAATCTAGTCTAAGGACCAGTTTATTTACAAGTTATTTTTATTCAATCTATTATTATTTCAGTTATGAAAAACATCTGGCCCATAATGATATAATAACAGAACTCTGTAATTTGATGAATTGTTCATGTTTTGCTCACATGGATTTCCTGTTCTGAGGGATTGATGTTATTTTTTAATGATAAAATGGTCCCTGCACTTTTTTTTATTCTTTATAAAGAAAGACAAACATTCCCGGGTTACGAATAACCTAACAATATTTGAAAATCTCCTACTCCGAAAATCTCGATAAGCGGAAAATGTTGCTTGTGATATGATGGAGGACTTAGCCAGCCGAGGAATTGAACACACTACGCCTGGATGGGACCCGAACGCGATGGCAACTCAGCCACCGACATGTTACTTTAAAATCTACTTTGAAATAAGTAGATTTTTTTATTAGTCCTGTATTCAGTTATATTTATGTGCTTTAGAAGAGTGTGAATGAGTAGAATTCATTAAAGTTTCTTTGTCCAAATATTGTTGGTTTTCGTTTGTTGGAAGTCTCTTGTAAGATCTAGCGATTATCTTGTTACAGTAGAACCTCGTTAATTCGAAATCCAGCGGACATCAAAAATCAAATTTCGAATTGACAAATTCCCACGTAATTCGAAATTTTATGAACAAAAAAAAAAAAAAAAAAAAAACGGCGCAAATCGAGTTCCTCGGCCGCCCCTTCAAATTCGGGTGGTATCTTTGGAGTAAAGTCGTATTAATACCAAGTATTCTCGTTTAAATCGAATTTTTGCAGCCGATTTCCGTCGCGATCAGCCCTTCAAGTTCAGTTATTCGAAGCAAATTCATAAAAATACCACACATTTCCGCGTAAACTCATATTAATACCAAATATTCCTGTTTAAATCGAATTTTTGCAGCCGATTTCCGTCGCGATCGGCCCTTCAAGTTCAGTTATTCTAAGCAAATTCATAAAAATACCACACATTTCCGCGTAAACTCGTATTAATACCAAGTATTCCCGTTTAAATCGAATTTTTACAGCCGATTTTCGTCGCGATCGGCCCTTCAAGTTCGGTTATTCTAAGCAAATAAATAAAAATACGCTTACGCAGATGACATCGCCGTCACAGCTCAAGCCAAAACCCTTAAAGCAGCAGAAGATATCCTCAATTCTGACCTAAAGGCTTTGGAAGAATATTTCCTCAATTGGCGACTAAAGCCAAATGGGTCGAAAACAGTTGCGACAGCTTTTCATCTTAGCAATTCACAAGCGGATGCCAAACTCTGTGTTCAGTTTGATGGAAAAAATATTTACCATGACCCCCACCCCCGCTATCTCGGAGTTACTTTGGACAAGAGCTTGAACTACCGGCAACACATGGAAACAGTGGGTAAAAAAACCAGGACAAGGCTTAACTTAGTTAATAAGCTAGCTGGAACTAGCTGGGGATGCGACGCCAACACGCTCAGAACAGCATCCATTGCCCTGGTTTTCTCAACGGCTGAATACTGTGCTCCAGTATGGGCTAGAAGCGCCCACACTTCCATGGTAGACGTTCAGCTTAATGCCACAATGCGAACCATCAGCGGGACTTTAAAATCTACTCCTCTCCCTTGGCTCCCCGTACTTGCAAACATAACCCCGCCAAACATCAGGCGAGAAATTGCAACACTGAGGGAATACAAGAAGGCGCTGCAAAAAAGCGCAATACCTCTACACGAAGATGTCGTCTCCCACCCGGCATGCCGCTTGAAGTCCCGAAAGCCCTTCTGGGCGGAAGGAGAGAGGCTCCTCCGACTACCTCTCACCCCAGAAGATAGGTGGAAACTTGAGTGGCAAACGGCCAACGTGGGAAATGCCCATCTCATACAGGACCCCACCGAGAGACAGCCTGGGTTCTCACTGCCTCGCAAAACCTGGTCCGCCATCAATAGGTTAAGGTGCTCCCATAGCCGCTGTGCCCACATGATGCACAGATGGGGCCTTAAAGAGTCGGCGATGTGTGAATGTGGTGCGGTGCAGACTACCGAACATGTGGTCAACGAATGCCCGCTCCATTCATTCCCCGGCGGGATTGATGAGGTTCACATGGCGACGCCTGAGGCCCTAAAATGGCTCGCAGATCTAGATGTCCCCCTCTGACCCCCCACCATACGAAAGAAGAAGAAGAATAAAAATACCACACATTTCCGCGTAATTCAAATTTACGTGGCCGATTAACGTCGCGGCCGGTCCTTTAAACTCGGATATTCGAAAAATACGATATATTTATGCGTAAACCAATTTTCCGTCAATTTCGCGGCCGATCCTTTAAATTCAGATATTTGAAGTAATTTTCGTAAAAATACATCAAATTTCCGCGTGAATAGAAATTTTGTGGTCAATTTCCGTAGCGCCGGATCTTTCAACTCAGATATTCGAAGTAAATTTAGTAAAAATATGATATATTTCCGTGTAAATTGAGCCGATTTCCGTCATTCGTAAAAAATGCGATATACAGGGTGTCCGGAAAATCGTAGTACAAGCGGGAAAATGGTGAATCTACATCACATTTGGAGTCGATTTTGTAGTATATTTTTTTTGATTTGAGCTTTCGTTATCGAGTAAATCGAGTTAGAAGTTCATTTTTTTTTTTTTTTTTTAATCAAATTCTTATAAATTATTACTGAAGATCAAAGTACCCAACTAATTAAAACTATTTGAAAGTAAAACAAATGAAGAAACTCGGATTTGAAGCATTATTTTGAAATCACCCTTCATTTAATCCAGTGTAATCATAAAATATTTCTGCTCTGCAGGGTTAAAACATCTGTTGTTCAACCCTAAACACCAGAAAAAACTTTAACCCAAAAATAGCCGAAAAATATTTTTTTCTGGTTTTTTTTTTTTTTTTGTGAAAAATCTCAAATCAAAAAACTTTATGTTTTTTTGGGTTCCCCATGTGGTGTAGATTCTCCAGTTTTCCGCTTGTACTACGAGTTTCCGGACACCGTGTATTTACGCGTAAATCGAAATTTCGCGGCTGAACCTTTAAATTCTGATATTTATAAAAAATTTATAAAAATACGATATATTTCCGCGTAAATCGAATTTTCTCAGCAGATTTTCGTCGCGGCCAGTCTTTTAAATTCAGATATTTGAAGTATATTCGTAAGAATATGTCGTATTTTCGCGTAAATTGAAATTTAGCATTCGAATTCCGTCGCAGCCGACCCTTTGAATTCAGATATTTGGTGTAAATTTATAAAACTACGGCATATTTCCGCGTAAAACGAATTTTCTCAGCCCTTCAAACTCGGATATTCAGAATAAATTGTAAAAAATACGACATTCCCTATAATACTAATTAGGGCGATGTATAAACACGTAAAAATACACTTTTCGGCATTTTACCGTCATGGCTGTCTTTTATATTCAGATTTACGAAATTTTAAGATTTATTTTCGCAAAAATCGATGATTTTCGAATTACAAAAACAAATTTTCGTGTGCGGACAAAAATAAATTTCGTTATGAATTTCGAATTAAAAAAAAAAATTGTATGAAAAAAAATTTGTGTGGATATTTTTTTGGCGAAAATTTCGAATTACGTGTTTTTTCGAATTATCGGGGTTCGAATTAACGGGGTTCTACTGTAATAGCGTGAGTAGCTTCAGTGAATGAACTTACCGTAAAACTGTGGCCAAGATGAGAAGATGTTGAGGAACATAGGATGTGTTGAGCATAAGCGGGCTGTCGGAGCGCATGCAAGACAGGAATGCCCGGAGCCGGCGGCGCTTGTCATCTTGAGCTGTGCTGGAATATCGAGACCATTACTTTAGCTGAGAATTAAAGTATAACTAGGATGTCGTAAGACATTATCAGATATTGGTATATTTACCCAAACCACAGGCGCTGGACCGTGGGTACGGGCCAATCCAGCATGACGCCATGAACTATATCGGGGGTTTTTCCAGGATTCTGCCGAGTGTATATCCACTCTGAAACACTGATGTCTAATGGACCAGGCTTCTCTCCTTCTGTAAGTTAAAAGATACAAATTTATGAATAAGGTAGTAAAGGTTCCCTGATATTTCATCAAAATGAAAATTCAACACATCTTTAAAAAGTGATAAAGAGTCAGTAAAAGTAATTGAAACAAAAACTAGGTTTAATTGTAGTTACTTATGTAACCTATTTAACCTAATTTTCGTTTCTCTTTATATCACTTTTTGGAGGCGTGTTGAATTGTCATTTTGATGACATACCCGGTCACCGGTAGTAAATCCTCATTCAGAAAGATTTCATAAAACGAGATTTTAGCCAATCTGATTTTATATGGAATTTAATAGGACAACTTTAATTAACAGTTGAAACATATAGCCAAATGATTTAATTATGTTTGAGGAAAAAATACAGAATTTTGTCAGTAAAATCTGCATATTTAATGCTACAGTTTTTAAAGTACCTCTATAAATATGACAGTTCCAGAACAAAGTAGTCTTGGGGCTTTATAGCAAAGCAATTTGTTTATTTACTAACGGACCACATCCAATTACAACCCATTACATATTACACATAGTTAATACAAGAAGTAACGTTACAATACAGGATATTAACACTTTCCAGGCCATGCCCGGACCCGTTCGTGTAGATATTTTCAGGTAATAGGCCGAATCCGAACTGTGTTTGTGTTTGGTTTACATATTTTTCCTATCTAAACTACGTGTCCTATTCGTGAGGTGTTCGTGAAGTTTAGAGTCAAGTAGAATTCATAAATCACACACTCCCAAAATCGTCGCTGTACAACAAACAGTTTTTATACAATGAGAGTTCAAGTGTTTCAGATGCTGCGCAATGTGTGCCACTTTTAAAACTCTGAAAGTTTACAAAATAAATTTTCAGAGTTTTCCATTGGTGTCTAGTATTATAATAAGTGGGCTCCGAATGAGAATTGTACAGTCAATGTATTGGCATATCTATGATTTTTTAGGACCAATTTGTTTCCTATAAAAAGCCCGAAGATATCGATTTAGTGGTTTATTTATGATGAGCTCCTTGGGTTATGCCAGACGTTACATCAATACTGATTATTGATATCAATATAGATTATTTATTTTAACTCTTTTTTCCTTTCTCTCTACGAAGAACTAAAGAAGAATAATAATGGATCTTATACCGATGGAATGTAGTTTAGCCATAAGGATTGAGTGGTTAACTTTATCAAAAGCTTTAGAAAAGTCAGTGTAAAGATGATCTACCTGAGAGTTGTCTTCAAGAGCTTTGACAATGGTATTAGTAAAGGAAAGTAAATTAGTTGTGGTAGATTTAGCAGATCTAAATCCATGCTGTTCCTCAATCAGAACATTTTTGAAAATAGGAGTGATTTTCTTTGTAATGATAGGACTCTTGAGATTTTGGGAATGTGAGATATAATCGATATCGGTCTGTAATGTTTATTATTAAATTAACCCCTTTCCATAATGCTATTTTATCTTCGATGCAAATCCTAGTGGGCTAAGACCATGCTTAAGCAGAGGTCTCCTGCGACCGTTTCCACAAACAATACCTCAAACATTGTTCTTTTCGTTCACATTCCGTCTCCTCCCTTTGTTGAAACATTTTTTTTTTTTTTTAAAAGAAAGACAAATATTCCCGGGTTACGAATAACCTGACAATATTTGAAAATCTCCTACTACCACCACAGTAAGCTGAAAATGTTGCTTGTGTTGTGATGGAGGACTTAGCCAGCCGAGGAATTGAACACACTACGCCTGATTGGGACCCAAGCGTGATGTCAACTCGGACCGTGGATTGGACCGACATCGTATTGTGGTGGGTGTGACCATATACATTTTTAAATTATTTTGTAGATGTCTGATGAGGAAGACGTGTGTGCTCTCAGTTTTTCACTGTCAACTGTCAAGACGAGTTTTGACATTCTTGCAGTTTTAGCGATCACAGAAATTATTGCTTCAGCAAAGAAACAGATCTCGGGTTCGATCGTACCTTCGGCCATGTAATTTGTAATTTCGAAGAATTAGTTTTATTTATTCATCGACATAATAAAAGAAAAGAAAAGTGGGAAGTGACGTCATTTCACCAGAAATGCAATTTTTTTTTTTTTTTTAATGTGAATACCACAGAAGAGTCCTAACTGCTCCCAACTGTATAGAACCAGTGAGTCTATGGCCTCCCTAATTAGGGTATGTTGTGAGGCTGAAGGTAGTGGGGAGGGGAAGGAGATGCGGTAGAGGAAAGTGGGGAAGTACCTGGCTATTCAGATTTGGTCACCAAACACGACCAAAGCCATTTCAAGCAATGTTTCAATTCTGAATGATGGTCTTAGACCAGTGTTATACTGAGAGTATATTCCAATCTGGAATGTGCCGCAAATATATTATATATTATTTCAAATGAATAAATTATGAAACAACACAAATTAATCAAATAAAATTTATTAGCGTGCACGCCAGGATTCAACCGGCGACCTCTGGCTTGCTAGTCAAGTCTTACCCCTTACTTACCCCTAACCACGGAGGCCATGGAGTCACATTACGATTTCTCGCAACTGGGAATTCATATACAAGCCTAATGTACCACTTGAGAATCTCGAAACAGCAGTTGTCAAAAATTGTTGCAGAGATTTATTGGGCCCTCTACAATAAACTTAAAATACTTTATTTATTGGTGAGTTCTTGATAGAAACAATCATCCATTACAACATTATTTATTTACAGTTTTATGCTCCGTGACAGAACCGTTTCAAATGCACAGAGAATGTTTTCAATTAACGGCCACGGAAAACACGAACATTGCAATTTCGAACAAAAATGTGGATTGGAACGCCCCCTTTTGAGGAAATGTTCATCGTAATGTTTGAAATAATGTTGTGGAAACAATCGCTCGAGACGCGGCTTTACAAGAACAGGAGCTATAGAAACATGACGCGTTGGATAAAACAATAAATAATAAAGTAGTGCTGGCATATTTTGGAGGGGAATTCTAATAACCATAATCCTGAAAGACAAAAATCCCGAAAAAATAACATTTACGTATCACTTCTAATAGGCCATTGAACTACATTTTGAAAAACGGTACAGAACTTGCATATTTATTATAGTTAGGTTAGTTAAATTTTGTAGCAATTTTTTTGGCAATCTGGCTCTCATACGCTTATGCTTTTTTTATTAAATTCGATAAACACATCAATTTTCTCTGAAGTTGTTAATTGGGGAATTTGGCTTATGGGGAAGTTGGCCTTCGGAGACATGACCGAAACCCTTTTGGGAGTTTGTTGGAATAAGATTGCATAATTACCAGGGGTGAGGGGCACAGACTCACCCTTGGCCCGGTTGGCCATGAAGTGGTGGTGGTGCATGTTGAAGAGGATGGCGTAGACATTCTGGCGTACGGGGCGGAACAAGCGGTGGATGTCGGGGAGCTCGCGGTGCGCCTCGTCCTCTAGCAGGCCAGGCAGCGCAAGCTGGCGGTGAGACAGCACAGTGAGTAGCGCGGGGGACATGAGGCCCTTGCTGTGGCGCTCCGTGCACGTGCGCAGAACCTCGATGGCCACGCTGGCTGTCTGACGGGGAACCTGCACATCACAACACAAACAAACAAGGTTTTATGTCAGAGTCAGATTATTTTCAACTTCATAAGTGAGATAAATATATTTCAATCAACTTTGAGGTTCACTGTATAAGAAGGGTTACACAAAACTACTTACAGAATTGTTGTTTGACTTGGAAGGCGCTCCAGAGCTGCTCGGACCAGCTGTATTATTTTTGTTTCCCTTCTTCTCAGTTATATCATTCAGTGCATCCTGAGGCCAGTCTCCAAGTCCCTTCACCTCCTCACCTGAATCTGTAGCCAGCCGAGAAGTGTCCATATCGCTCTCCTTTTCAATTTTGCTATTTGCAGCATTGTTTATCTTTTTGTTATTTTTTGGTCGGCGGGCTGGAAAAGCGAATGTTGGCTCTTATTTATTTTTACATTCATACATTTCCAATTTAATGGCAGATTAGAGACAAGTTTTTGATGTGTCATATGAAACATAGAAAGTATGTACCTGTGGCAGTTTTATATTTGAGGAAGCCATCCTTGGTGCCATTGACGTAATACTGAACGGATTGCTTGAAGCGAGCGCTGCGATTGTCGTTGGGGTTTCCAAACAGGTCTGTGGCGATGGCATCAAGGTCATTGCTGGGCAGTGCCCGCACATAGTCAGCCACCACTCTCACCAGGTCGTCTCCCACCAACTGCAACAGGTAACAACTTTAGTATTTGCGCCAGTTTTTTTTATAACACAACTATTATAAATGCCCAATTTTAAAGAGGGACTGGCATTTCAAAAGTCAGAATTCAGGTTGATGAAGACACAAATAGAAAAATAACCTACCTTCTTGGGATTGTTGCCAATTCTCTTGTGAAACTCGGTGAGGTGGTGCTCCGTGAGGGTGGTGTTACCAAGCAGCGCGGCCAAAATGCACAGGCGCTCCGCCGGCACCTCGAGCCACTGCGCCAGGTCATGCACCATGTATTCCCTGGTCTCCAGCGAGGACTGCAATCAATACAAGGCAGACCACTGGTAACATCATGAAAACACATTGCATGTTAGATACTCCATTATATGTTTGATTTTGTCACGAGACTAATATTGTTGCCATAAAACTTTCAGTCAAATCATGAGGGTTGCAGGTACATAATATTTTTTTCTCTCCTAATTTGATAAAGTAAGCAATCATGCAGTAATGCATGTTATGTTTCAATTAACGACAACAGTTCTTAAACAAATATATTTTTTTTAATAATTAAAATTTGTACAAAAAGTCAGTAAATTGGCAAATCCCAAGCTTTCAGAAGTTGATGAAAAACTAAAAATTATCTGAAAACAATGCATTATTTAACTTCATATCAAATCTTAATGCAGTGCCGATCACAAACATATTGAGAGAGTAGAAATATGGACTTACCCTGTATGTGAGTTTGAGCTGAGAGGAACTGAAGTAGCGCGGAGGCTGGAAGGCCAGGTACTCCCCGGAGTTGCCCACTATTCCCGCATAGCCTCGCTCACGGCACAGTCCCACCACTTCCTGGTGATGGTCATCTGTAGACACCATCTGACAAAGATGCAATATGATGATGGATCTTCCGCATGTGTAAGAGGTCAAGTGATACAAAGCACCAGTGAATGTTACCGCCTTCATATCACAAGCAAACTTTCAGAGCCGGGACGAGGGCTTTTGGCATCTGGGGAGTACTCACTCCACAATGCACTCACAATGATGTTGGTAAAATTGATGTACATACATAATCGCTATTCCCTTGTTTTCGAAATTGCTCCGTGTGTAAATTAATAAGACTCATAGACGTAGTGATCAATAAAATATTTGGTAAAATGCAAAGGCGGCTCCAGGGGTCCAGAAGTGAAAAGTCAATCGAAAAAAAAAAAAATGAAATGTTAATACATATTGCTAATGCGTAATGAATATTATAAAAACGCCAATGTATGTAATTAATTTGCTAGTACCCGTACCCACTTATTCTGAAGACGGTAGTACAATATTGTTTAATTATTATTTACTAACACATTTAACTAATTACTGTATTTTTTTCTTTTAAAGATATTTTTGTATTAAAAGTTTTAATTTTAATTTGTATTAACTCCAAATTCAGTCCGTTGTTTATCAGTAGTTAAAAAGTAAACAATGAAAGCAAAAGTACCTATCTGTTCATTTTATTGCACCCGCAAATGCACTGATAAAAAAGATAACTTTTGTTTTTAACCTCTTTATTTTTCTCTCTTGTAACATTTTTTTTTTTTTTTTTTTTTTTTATATTTACTCCACACAGGAGGCCCTGAAGAAAATAATTTCCCTCAGGGCCTATGTCATCTTTGGGGATGCTGTGTGGAGGGTCTTTTTGTGGAGAGGAAGGAGTGAACATGGGTCTTGAAGAGTCCCATGTTGTAGGAGGGAGGAAACACAGAGGCCGGCAGTTCGTTCCACAGCCGAGCTGTTGAACTTAAGAACGAATCGTAGAAGCGACCCGTTCTCATGTGACAAGTGTCAACTGTGTACAAATGTTGGGCACGCGTTTGGCGTGTATCCCGACTACGCACCGGTGCCGAAGGGATCAATGACGCTAGTTCCTCAGAGCATCTTCCATTGTAATACCGATAGAACAAGGACAGCATACCTACCTGACGCCTGTGCTCTAAAGATTGCAGTCCGTTTGTTAAGATTGGGGAATCTATCAAACGGACCGCCCGTTTCTGCACAGAGTCAAGGGTTTTTTTCAGGTATTTTGGGGCTCCAGACCAGAGATGGCTGCCAAATTCGACAGTAGGGCGCACTTGCGATTTGTACAGGGTGAGCAGTTGTGTACTATTAAAGTATCTGCGGGCCCTGTACAGTACGCCCAGCTTCTGAGAGGCCAACTTTACTCTGGCTTCGATGGAGCCCCCGTACCTGAGCTGGTCACTTATAGTTACACCAAGCATATCAATGGAAGGCCTGTTCGGAAGATTGCTTCCGTTGAAGGAGACTAGATTATCATTTGGATCCCTTTTAGACGTAATCAGACAGGATTGGGTCTTTGAAACATTAAATTCGACGAGATTATTTTTACCCCAGGAGGAAATACTCTCGAGATAACCGTCCATTCTCTGCTTCAAAGCCCTCCGAGCCGTTGGAGTTTGTGTGCCCTTTGGGGGCTTATCAAACAAAAAGCTATCATGAACTGTACTGTCATCCGCGTAACAATGAATCGGTGCACATGTCAAAAGGTCATTGATGTGCAACAAAAACAAAGTCGGAGACAGAACCGATCCCTGTGGGACGCCAGCATTTATGGAGTGCGAGGAAGAGGTGAAACCGTCAGCAACCGCCTGAATCGACCTATCCCTTAAAAAGTCAGCAATCCACGTACACAGGGATGCGGGAAGTCCGTAAGAATGCAATTTGTTGACAAGTCCTCGGTGCCAGACCCGGTCAAAGGCCTTGGATATGTCTAGTGCGACCGTTTGGGTCTCACCGTGACGTTCCAGGCACCGCCCCCAAACATGCGTCACATACGCGAGAAGATCACCGCACGAGCGGTTCCGCCGGAATCCGTATTGACGGTCGTTGATAATTTTGTTCTTCTCGAGGTATGCGAGCAGTTTGTCGTTGATCACACGTTCCATCACTTTGGACAGAACTGATGTGATCGCTATGGGGCGGTAGTTGGCCGGGTTGGAGCGGTCACCTTTCTTGGGAATAGGGTGAATTACCGCTTTTTTCCAACCAGAGGGCACAGTGCCACACTTCAGGGACATTTTGAAGAGCTTTGTCAAAACTGGAACTATTTCCGCAGCACACCTCTGCAATACCAGGGCAGGTATTCCATCAGGTCCACTAGCTTTGTTTACATCGAGCCCCCGTATGACGTGGAGTACATCCCGATGCCGGATCCTCAGCTTTTTCATATAGAAGCCGCAGTGAGGAACCGACGGCGGAACAGCACCCCCGTCGTCGAGGGTCGAGTTTTCCGCAAACATTTTCCCTAAAAGGTTTGCCTTTTCGGTGGCGGTGTTTGCTAGTGAGCCGTCAGGTCTGGTAAGAGGTGGCAAACTGGGTTTGCAAAAATTTCGACCTATTGAGCCCGCAAGCGACCAGAATGCTCTGCTGCCATGCGGGCAGGCAGCCAGCTTTTTGCTGATCTGCAGGTCGTGTTCGAATTTTGATCTATTGATGATTCTCTTGCATTCCTTTGCCGATTTGTTGTATGCTGATCTGCTTTCGGGCGTTCGAGATGTGTTGTAGGCTCGGTAAGCCGCGTTTTTTCGTCGAACTGCTTCGGAGCATTGTCGACTGAACCACGGCTTTGAGCCCACACCAGTTTCTTTAGTAGTCGATTGTATGAAGCCATCCATCGCCGATTTGATGACTTCACCAATCTCCTGGGCACATCTTGAAGGGTCCGAAGTCCGAAAACAAACAGCTGACCACGGAAAAGCATTGAAATGGGCCCGCATACCGAACCAATCTGCTGACCTATAGTGCCACACTTTTCTCCTCAGCCTCTCATTGGTTGGTCTGAGGCTAACGGGGATTGATGTCGTCACTAGGCAGTGGTCAGATGATCCCAGAGGCGCTGTGACGTCAATCTTATAACCGTGTGGCACAGTAGTTAAGAATAGGTCTAACAGATTGGAGCGGTGAGTCTGGACATCAGGAACCCTTGTAGGCTCCTGAACCAATTGCTCTAATCCGTAGCAAATGGCAAAGGATTCCGCCTGTCGGCCAGCCGAGTCCGTTGGGCCTGAGAACTTCAACCATGGTTCGTTATGAACGTTGAAGTCCCCCAGAACAACAAACTCGGCCGAAGGGTAGCGGGGCAAGAGATCATCAATAGTATCGCTCAAATGTTTGAAGAGCTCGGAAGTGTCTGATTCGCTATGGTTCGGTGAGCGGTATAGACATGCGTAGAATCTTGCCGTACTGGCAAGATTGACGCGCACCCACATTACGTCGAATCTGGAGTTTTCCAGACTCAATAGTCGCACACAGTTGACGTCAGCTCGACTATAGAGGCAGACTCCTCCTTTCAGTCGGAATTTGCTTGCGAGGGTAAAGCCCGGGCAGTCCAGATAGGAGGAGTCTGGCGGCTCGGCTATCTGAGTTTCGGATAGGAAAAGAAGGTTGGGACGTTGGGACAAAAGATGGTGATGGACGGAATTTAAATTTGTGTGCAGGCCGCGAATGTTGGCAAAATTTACCAACAGTTTTGGCCCGCACCGGGGACGCCTGCTACTCGCCGCTGTAATGATGTTAAGTTTGTTTTTATGTATATTCATGATTTTAATTTTGTTTTTTTGTTTTTTTTTTTTTTTAAGGGTATAAAGTGAAAGGAAGGTCTGGAATGGAAAGGTATGAGGGGTGGGTAGGAATATGGGGTTCAGGCTGTCCAGGAGTGATGAGCGTTTGGTTCCAGCCCACTCACTGCGGTGCTAGGCGATAGGCTGGGAGAGTCCGGCTGGAGAGGGCATCCAATGCGCCCCAAACGCTGCTGCTGGGTCCCCTCCGGTCACGAACCGGCACAACAGCAGTGGCGGGGTTTTTTCACTCGCTGATGGGGCAGCCCACCCTTAGTCGTGAGCCTGAGGGTCGGGCCCCTGTACTATCGAGCGGCCCGGACAGCGGTAACCGGTTGTAAAGGGTCTCCCTCAACCAGCATCTCCCAACCGGCCCGCCACGCAGAAGGTGGGCCGACGCACCCGCCACCAAGACCCGGGCAAACCTTAACCCATGAACCCGGGCACCCCTGCTAAGTCACCAAACGTAGCGAACCACTTGGGGTGACCTGTGGCAGAGGTGTTGGTCATCCAATAAATGGTTCCCAGGGCGGCGGTACCCATTCCCGCCTACCAAATTATAAACATAAACTAATTGTCACTTTATTTGAATACATTGTCACGAATCAATGAATTGTTTGCGATTTCTTTCGATATGTTTTCCACAGAATTTGACGTTTTAAATTATTCCATGCAAATTACGTCAACAATCGATAAACAATTTCGCGAACTAATATTCAAGTTTTTTTCACACCTCCCTCTAATAATCTTAGGTCGTAGATATCTCTACCTCACCGCAGTCATGTCTGTAAATCCCTTTAAAATAAATTTTGTATGATACTAAGCATACGTCAGACATGATAGTGTTTAACTCCTTTGCCTGTATAGCAAAGAGAAAGAAAGGAGATAGCTTGGGGACAAAACTTGATGTGACCCAAGCCAGGTACATACAGTAGTTTCTTATTTGGACGCTAGATGGCACTGGAACTCGCTATTACCGTACGAATATTAAATATAAATTAATAATCGGGTAGCTTGATAAATCCTTTTTTTTATATTAATGCTATTGCAGCATATTTTGGGAGGTCATTGACCAAAAGACCTCCGGAGACGAGCCACCACTGGTAAAATGTATAAGGTAGTAACGTACCACAGAGACGTTCATCTGGTGCAGGGCGGAGCGCAGGCAGGAGTGCAGACCCACTGGGGGCACCCACCACACCTTGGGGGGAGGAGTGCCTTTTGAAGCTACGTGTCGCAATACCTGCAAATATTCATTTATGATAATCACCATCAAATTTATTTAGTCGTTCAGAACCTATTATTCCTCCTTGTATCATAGAAATAAATTAATATCATCAAAAATACTAACTTCGGTTGTGGGTCTGTCTGTGTAATTTTGGTTCAATGAAATAGGATTACAATTATTTTTACAAGCAATAATTATTCGCCTGAAACACTCATCCACATTGAAAAATCTCCTGATAAAAGATACATGACGCCAACGGGACTCGAACCCGTGTCCCTTCGATTTCCGGTCGACAGCTCTGACCACTGAGCTATGGCGGCTTATCTCTTATCTGCGAAATAATTCAATATATACTAGTGTTTCATTCAACAATTACTGCTTGTTACATTTTTTCACCTGAAAACAACCAACTTTATTTAATATGAGAAAGGCATTGTAAGTGCTAACTCCCTCACTAGATGGCGTCGAGACAAATTGTCTACATTTTTAGGTGAAATACTTGAACTTGTCAAATATTAATTATTATTTTTTTTTTTTGGTAAACTAATGTTTATCATCATTTTTGTCTACATTTTTAGGTGAAATACTTGAATTGAAAAGTATCTTTTATCAGGAGATTTTTCAATGTGGATGAGTGTTTCAGGCGAATAATTATTGCTTGTAAAAATAATTGTTACCCTTTGTGCTATGCATAAAAAATCTTGTCTTAAACATTAGTTTACCAAAAAAAAAAATAATAAATAGGATTAGTTTTGAACTGATGCGTCAAGAAATCAGACAAGCGAAAAAGTATGTACATATTAAAATATTGTAACAGAAAAATATTTTAATTAACATTTTCAAAATTGGAACTAATGCGTCAAGAAATCAGATGTAGTTTGATAATAACTTACATTACAGATAAAATAAATATATATTCAGGAAAAATTGAATTGAAAAATTATTAAAAAGCTGCCTCTGTAAAGTGCTCAAACTTCAGGAGGTGATTCTACACGAAAGTACAAGTAAAAAAGATGAACATTTTAAGGTAGTTTTCAGGTACAAAAGTTGAATTGTTTGTATGGAGAAAATAATATTCTTAAATGGAATAAATTTTTTGTATTGAAAAAAAAACAGCGGAATTTAGTTATTTTTCTTTTTTACTTCTACCATTATGTAGAATCACCTCCCGAAGTTTGTACACTTTATTCCTGGACACCCTGTATATACATATTTTTTCCATGATCACCTTGTTTAAGTCTTAACCAGTCAACTGTGGTTCGACCGCCGGCGGGCTTTTTTGAAATCCGGCGGTTTTTTTTTTTTTAAATGCGATTTTAACCCTTATGGATAAAGAATTTGTATGAAGTAAAAGGTCAGAATCGCTTGCGCCAAGTTCGGACTAGAATTAGCTTTTTGTTTGATGAGGCTACGAGCCCTGTACATGTAAATATAAATTATCTATGGTAAAGTGGCGTCGCTTGTTTTATGAGTTTCTTTCCAACGGTCGGTTTCTGAGTGAGCGTTAGCTAAAAACGAGATTAATCAGTTAATTCAACAAATAAACGTAAGTAATTGAGTTTTTATACATAGTTCATTGACCAAGTAATGTGTTTTGATAAATATAAATCATTTTTGATATTGTAAATTTATAAAAGATGACGTAAAAGTTCGCAAAAATTTTGCAGGAACAATTTTTACTTTTTGGATGGAGTTATGTACATGATATATTACATTATTTGGAGTTATTCGTGTATCATTGTATGGATAAAACAATTGTTATTATATATCGAAGCTCTCTTTTTGTCAATACTTCGTGATTATTTTTAAAAAAAATGACATGTCATGTCATGTGTCAAAAAAATAGCTGCGCGTAAATATTTGATTTTTAGATGGGAATATTTACGTGATCATTATGTTATTTTGAGTTATTCGAATGTCATTATGCAGGGAAAACAATTGAGATTATGTAACAAAGCCATTATATAGTCGATATTTAGTGAAAATATTTAAAAAAAATAAGTTGTGCATCTCTACCGTTTCACACAAATACATCGAGATTACTTTACATGTGTTAGTGTTTCAACCGACAGCGCCACTTTTTTTACTGCTAGCGGCAGATTTTAAAAGTTGTGTTATCAAGCAATTCGCGTAGATTGTACAAGCAGGTCCAAGAAAATGTAAACTATTGTTTACGGAAATATTTTTATTGGTATTTATTATTTATTATGAAAAATAGTAATAAATATCACAAAAGTCACAGTATTAGTAAATATCACAGTTGTATAGGGTGTCCCAAAAAATAATAAGAAAAAATATTTTTTGTTTATTATTATATATACAAAATTTATAAATACTAGTATATGTCTGATTGTTCCTATTATTATAGAATGGAGACTAATACTGGAGAGGTACGCGGTAGAAGGACTGGTGAGGCAGCGCCGGACGGAGAGGCAGCGCCGGACGGAACGATGGTATGTTTTTTATTGTTATTATTTGTGTATTAGTAGTAGTTATATTAGGTTGGTTGTTTGCTTTTTTTTTTTTATAGTGAATACCTCACAAGAGTCCCAACTGCTCCCGTCTGGAGCCAGTGAGACTATGGCATCCCCAATTGGGGGATGTTGTGAGGCTGAAGGTAAGTGGGGAAGGGAAAGAGGAAGGTGGGGAAGTACCTGGCTATTCAGATCTAGTCACTAAACACGGCTAAAGCCATTTGGAGCAAAGTTTCAATTCTGAATGGTGGTCTTACACCAGGGCGATACTGGTAGTATCTTCCACTCTGGAAACTGCTTAATTTTTTCCAGAATTGAAAGACATTAGTGTAACAATAAATGTTTATTTTTTCAGGTTCCTGGAGCCGACAGAAGAGGCGGCAGAAGCACCGAAGAGGCAGCGCCTCTAGCAATCACGGTATGTTGTGTATTAGTAGTAGTTATATTAGGTTGATTGTGTGCTTCATCTTTTCCAGAATTGAAAGACATTAGTGTAACAATAAATGTTTATTGTTTTAGGTTCCTGGTCAGCCAATAAAAAGGAGGAGGCTAGACTTGGAGGAGCCCTCGGATGATCCAACCCCTTCAACCTCTACAGCTCCAACGACTCAGGTAATTATAATAAGACTAGGCTAACTTTTACAGTGCAATTTTTGTATTTTTCTTCCTCAAGGGCGCTTTTCAATGAAAATAAAATAATTTCGCATAGCTGAATATATATTTTTTCTTTCTATATATAGGTAGTCGACAATATCATCTTCGAATTTATCGGCTTCGATAGCGAAGATGATGACGAAGATGATGTCGACGTAAATCCCGATTGCGGTGGCGATCCCGAATATATCCCGCCCCTGGGGATCGAAACGGATGTGCCTGAGGAAGAGTTGGAGCTGTTGGGGGAGGAGGAGGAAAACCCCGAGGAGCAGTCCTTCACCTGGTCTGAAGACTTCTCTTCGTTCACGGGTCAGCGGGAAAATTTTACCGTCCTTCAGCCTGGCCCATCAACAGAAGTGTTCCCTCCGACAGTCGCTGCATCTGCCTATGATGTTTTCTCCAAAATATGGGACTTGGAAACAATGTCCTATATTGTAAAGGAAACGAATAGGCATGCATGGAGCGCACTGGACGAGATAACTACCGAAGATGGGGTATTGCACATGGCCGCCCATTCCAGGCTGAGGGAGTGGCGAGATGTGACGGTCCCTGAACTGTATTTGTTGTTCGCAATATTTATGATAATGTCCATTTGTTACAGAGCTGCCTTACCAGAATACTGGACAAAAGATATTTACTTAGAGATGCCTAAATTTAGGACTCTAATGTCTTATGATAGGTTTTGTCTGATAATGCAGTTCCTCCACTTTAGTGACAATAATGTCGGTTCCCAAGAAAAGCTTGCAAAAGTTAAACCACTATTGGACATAATGAATGAAAAGTTTTCCAGTCTGTACACTCCTCGTGAAGACATTAGCATAGACGAGTCCCTGTTGCTCTGGAAGGGTCGCCTAGGTTTCAAGCAGTGCATCCGCACTAAGGCGGCTCGGTTCGGCATTAAAACCTATGAGCTGTGCGAATCAACAACAGGCTACTTGTACCGCTTTATAATGTACACGGGAAAGGGTACAGAAGTCGAAGAGAACCACCTTGGGTTTTCGAGTAAAACTTCTAAAGTTGTACTTAAACTCATGGAGGGGTTCTTTGACAAAGGGTACTGCCTTTACATGGACAATTTTTATAATAGCATGCCATTGACTAGGTACCTGAAACAAAGGAATACCGATGTTGTCGGTACCCTTAATCGCCGCCGAAAGATGGTACCTCAGGTTATTAAAGCCATGAAGAAGAGTGTGCCACGGCATACGATTGTCGGTAGACACTGTGGTGACTTTTCAGTCGTTGCTTGGAATGATATTAAAATTGTCACCATGGTGTCTACCTTCCACAACACCGAAACGGTCATGGGTCAAAGAGGGTTAGAGAGATACCAAATGCCTCGATCTGTGGTCAGGTACAATTCCTTCATGGGTGGAGTGGATACCAAAGATTCGCTGTTGTCCACTTACCGCATGGAGAGAACGCGAGGTCACAAATGGTACATTAAGGTATTTCGTCGCCTGCTCAATGTCAGCATCCTGAATAGCTTGGTGATCTACAGGCAACTTCAACAAGACGCTGTGCCCATTCTTCACCGTACATTCAGGAAGCAATTGGCATTTGAGCTTATAGCGCGACACTCTCCCTTTGTGACAGCACCCAGACCGATTTCTTCTAACGACAGTCATATTCTTCCTGTGCACATCAGATTAGAGAATTTTTCACATTACCTAGTTGAAACCACAGAAACGGACAATAGGAATCGCAAAATACGCAAAAGGTGCGTACTTTGTACAAGGCGTAAAATAAACAAACAGGTTGATTCCTATTGCGTAAAGTGCAAAGTTTTCCTTTGCATGGCGTGTTTTGTGGTGTATCATAGAGTTGCAGATTTATAATTTTTTTTCATTACTTGCTAAAATCGCTTTTTTTCCATTTAGATTATATTTTTTCTCTTTTGTTTAGACTATTTTTTTACTTTTTTTTTTAGTTTTTTTTTTTTTCTGTTTTCATTCAAAAATATAAAAATTGCCATGACGAGGAAATTCATTATACCTAATAGTGGCAGTCCCATAATTACAGTTCAGGGAGTGTGTTAATTGTTGCAAGGTGTTGTTATTTATGGTGTTTGTTATTTATGGTGTTTGTTATTTATGGTGTTTGTTATTTACGGTGTTTGTTATTTGCTGCATTGGTGTTTTTATTTTTTTCTTGGATGTTGGTATTTGTGGTTGTTTTTTGTACATTGTGTGTTTGTTATTTGTGATGTTTCTTATTTGTTGCGTGGATGTTATTTGTTGCTTGGTTGTTATTTTTTGTATGGGTATTTGTGTATTGAATTGAAACGCAAGTGCATTGGTTAATATTTCATGTCCATTCATTGTATCTTCCACTTTTTAGGAGGATAGAAACAATGTCTAAAAATTGACATATTATCATAATAAATATGTATATGTAAAATAATATTTTTCGTAGTCGAGAGCCTGGCCTCTGGACCAAAGTTTGAAAAACACATATTTCATATAATATAAAATGAAATAAATATGATGAAACATAAATCTCCGACTTTTATTTTTATTGAACCACCCAGTACTTGAAATTGAAAAAATGCATTTTATGTTATATAAAATTGAAATAAATATTATGAAAAAAAATATCACTAAAATTTATTTTTATTCTCCTTGAATCATGATTCTTTGAACCACTCTGTATTTCGATTGTAATGTGTATACAAGAATGGCGGCCATTTTGGAATTCCAGATATTGAAATAGACTTCAAATTGGTGAACTGTCTGAGGTAAATATTCTACATATTAGCATTGTTTTGGATATAAATTCATTATCGAAATAATAAGTGTTAGGTACCATTAGAAAAGTAATTCTATCTAGTTTATTTTGATGTAATTTTTACAATATTTCGCAATATAATTGTGTCAAAAATCAGGCTGGTAAAGTGACGGCAAAAATGTTAGAAAATTTACATCATAGTGCATAAATATATTTTTAGCATTATTTATTTACAGGTTTCTAGTATAAAAAAATATTATTAGTAACAACAATAGTATGAACTACCAAAAACTGAAAGAATTGCTTTCATAACTTTATACAATACGACACAAAAAAATTCTAAAGTGCACGCTTGGCGTGAGATTTTTTTTTGAAAAGCCTAAAATATTTTACATTTTCAAAACAACGTAAATGCCATTATTTCTTTGAAAACACCTTTGGTTTGTTTTTTTTCATATAGGCTATTTATTCAGGTTTGTGTGGAAATAATAAAATCCGTTTATATTCATAAACATAATTTTTTTGACAATTGTTTCCCGAACGGGGGAATTTTTTATTAATTTTTCAGATAAAGTTAGCTATTCTGGGAAAATGTCTTACGATATAATCATGAACTATATATGAATAATTAGCTACATCATCTGGTAAACAGAAAACAATAAAAAAAAAAGCAAATACTTAGTTTTTTTTCCGAAATTTGAGAAAAAACTCATCAAGGTAATTTTCGCGCTGTTTCCGAAATCTGCCCCACTTTCAAGAGGTTAAACACATTACGCTATATTTTGCGCGCATACTCTTTGCGTGGCATATATGTAAAATATGTTGGAGTGATAATCTTACTCAGGAGTGGGGGGTTAGATCAATTGGTTAACTGCCGCCGAATATCATTTCTTTGTATGGGATCTGTCACTTTTGACAGATGACAGTCGCGTAATTACAGTGCTCTGTAAATTGTTCTGATCACTTCTTCTGCCGTTAGATAGGAGAGGGGGTTGCATAATTTTCAAACAGCCTGGCTAGCAGATCACAACCCACACTTTTAACACATCAATTTTTTTAGGTATGACAGGTCTGTATGGGATTGTATGGTGAGCAATATGGGGTTATATAAAACGCTTTGAACTTATAGCGTAATCTGTCACCCCTTTTACGGTGTGTTCTTTACATAAACTTTCATCACAAATCATAAATTTACAATATCTATTGATTTTATTAATTATATTGATTCAGATCTAAAATTAAATCATAGGGACTAGTAACAATGGGTTACAGAGTACCCACTCAGTTTTGTGATAGTTCACCTATTTGATGTGTTGTACAAGATCCAGTTACAAGTACCAATCTTACACAGTGACCAGTTTCACCAAGCAACACGAGACAATGTAGAGACCTATGTATGTATCTGATGATGTGACTAGTTACACGTATGTACAGTGTATTTACGGTGGGGAAATGGAGCAATTAATTTTATACTCATTTAATCCAGTGACAATTGCAAGTACGGTCTGAATTTAATAGTAGAGAGAAATAATTAATGGCACTGCAATTGCTCAAAGGTTTTAAATGGCAATACCATGATGGCTCAGAGGAAAATGAAATCAAGTTTAAAAAAGCACAATGGTTTAAGTGCATATTTTTTACTTTAAACAAATAATGTTCAGAAATTAGTGGTACTTTCAGAAAGGAGATGATTCTACATCATATTCTAAGACAATTTTATATATTTTTTATTATTTAATGCTTACAAGGAAATGCAATTGTTTTGTATTTTTCAAACTTCTGTATCAAAATAGCCATTTATTTGATATAAAATAAAATAAAAATAGCAAAATCTAATTTACATAACAAAATTATAAATTTAAAAAAAATAAAATAAAATAAATCAAATTTTGTTGTTTTCCCTTGTTTGTTTAAAACGAAATGTCAAACTCGAACGCGAAAAACAAATTTCAAAGACAATATGAGTAGCTTGGCGTTGCCATAGCAACGAAAGCTTCCAAACCTGAAGAAGATGTAGATACTTGGATCATGTAACATGAGATGTTTGTTGCCTCACTACACAGAGCCAGTGGGATTGGGAAATCCCTATTTTCAGGGAATGTTGAGGGGCTGAGGGAAGTGGGTAGGAAAAGGAGATGTGGAAGAGGAAGACTTGAAAGTACCTGGCCATTCAGATCTGGTTATTAAACATGTCTAAAGGCATTATTTCAAGCAATGTTTCGATTCTGAATGACTGTCTTATCACCAACGCGATACTGAGAGCATCTACCACTTTGGATGTGATGTTATTATCAATAGGAGCCCCTGTTTTAACTTACACTGTTAATCCTTTGTCTGTTGATAGCTTGCTGCTGCAGCCAGTGTGCGGGGGGCGCAGGGGCGGCTCCTGGAGTAGGAGCCGGGTGGGCTCCACTGAAGCACACGCACAGGGACACCTGGTGCTCCGCCAGAGCCCCACTGAGCGTGGACAAGAACTGCACGCAGCGAGCCCACTGGCCACCGCAGGCCCAGTCTGGAATTATTCACCACTCGCTTAATAATGTAGTTTTGCGTAATATCATCTCAAGGGTGCTCTGACAACAAAGAAGTTGAAAATTCTAACTAATGTAAACAAAAATATCTTCCAGATTAGATTTCGGACAATGCTTCATAATTAATATGTATAATTAATTTGTATTAAAAAATATATCAGTTGTCAATCATCAACATTATGGCAAATTATGTTGGCCTGATATATTGTGCTATTGAATGTGTATTTTACAAATAATAGTTAAGTTTTCAGCAACACAATCAGATAATTTAAATTACATTGTGTACAATAATGTTGACATTTTAAGTAGATTGCATTGTTTGTTTATAATGTCCCTTTCAACTACTGTCACCATGTTCATCAAGTTGATGAATAGTGCTTTGTTGGCAATTTTGTGAATGAAATTTAGTGTGGATTAACCCCTCCGACTTTTCGCGAACTTGAAGCTAAGATGTCTTTACCGAAATGTCAATTTCATGAAAACGTTGTGTTATTACCGCCTCACAATCAAAGCTCTATAAATGAAACATTACTGAACGGAGCCGAATAGTAAAAACTGTTTTAGAAAGTTTACAAAATAGGCTTTCAAATTGTTGTATCATAAATAAATATTAACATTTGTAAATATTTAAATTTAGAATGGAAACATGAAAAAATTGTAAAAATGACTCACCTGTAATGTTTTATGTAAAAACGATACTAAAATCACGGATAATGTAAAAAAAAAAACACTTATTTCATCGTACAAATGTACAATAAACAATTCTGTCACTTCACTTTTTGACCATTTCATACAAAATATATTTTAAAAAAAATAATTAAACTTGCTAAAACCTTGGCGCATTTCAATACGTGTCAATGCGTCGTTTTACGATTTGGCGGGTAAAATTTGCTTCCACTGAGTAGGTCTTTTTACGGGTTTCTATGGATAACTTTGAATAGAGATGTGAAGCTTCATTCAATACGAATATTCTACTTTTTGTTTTAGGGATGTCACTAGAAGAATAACGGAGTTATGACGATTTTTGTGGAAACACACGCGTTGACGTGTAAACACGCTTATTGTACTTGACTGCTATCGTTATTTTATCGTGTATATCTGCTTACGTTGCTGACCGGTTAAGCTAATATTAATAAGTATATACTGACACCAAAATATATTGCTATTTAGTAATTTTGTTGTGCAAGTAAATCTAGTAATTTTAAGTCCGAGTTTAAAATGTAGCATTCTCTAAAGCAAGTTGAAACTGAAATATTCCATGAACTACTTGTTGGCTCATGGGCAATAACGCATGTTATTTGTACCCTCCCCCTCCCAATGAGATCATTTTTCTTGACATGTTTTTTAAAGATTTAATTAAGAGAAGATGAAGTAAAAGAGAACTTGGAAGATTAATTTCACATATATCAAGCCAGGGACAATGTGTTCAAATAACATTGTACAACAGCTGATTGGGGTTTGTTTCCATGTCAATAAGCAGATAGTCAACATAATATTACATTATTTGGTAAATTTACAGATAAGCGGGACATGGTTAATATTAAAATAGTTTTTTTTTTAATTAAAACCAAACTAAGAATTATTTGGGCTCTTAGGTTCAAAGTTTGGGTTAAATAAGAGAAGAAAAGAGCCAACCTTAAAACGGTTGATTTTCATTTTAATAAAATAACTAAACCTTTTAAAAAAAACCCTTTTAGGCATATATATAAAATATTGGATTCAGTCACCGATATAATAAAAATAGTTTTTTCTTGTTGTTATCTAGCTGATAAAAAATATTATTAAATTAAAATGTGAACATCATAAAATTATATGTACCGACCAGAAATAATACTACGCAAAATGCTCCATTTTTCTGTGACATTTTTAAAACAAATTATAATAGACAATCGACTGTAAAATTTTGGTAATAGATTTGGAAATATTTAGAGATTCCGTGTTATTGATGAAACGAAATCTACATAAATACTTTGCTGAAATATTGACCGGTCAGTGGCTGAGTTGGCATCGTGTTTAGGTCCCACCCAGGTGTCTTACGTTCAATTTCTTGGCTGGTTAAGTCTTCAATCTTTCTTTAAAAAAAATATACATGATTTTACCACAAAATACATATTTTTGTGAATACATATTTTTTTATAAATTTCTCAATTTTTACTTTAATTTTATAATTTACACTGACATTTAAGTTGGGTAATTTACAAAGCATTTAGTTGCTACTTACGTTAATTATGCCACTTAATTAATTAGCTTAAGTAAGTTAATTATCTTCTTTAAATTTTTTTTCTAGAACATCTCCGTGATGACAACCATTTTTTTTTAAATTTGTCTCTTGTCGTATTCTATACCTTACGAGTAAGTACCTATATTCTTATTTTTTTATGTTACCTGAGAAGAATCCTCCATAGAGTCTGTCGAGGCAGCCTTCAGCGTCAAGAACGAGCCGGAAGCCCCCAGCGTGGTTTCTACCGATGCGAAAGAGGTCCACATTTACCCCCTCCGTCTCATACAGTGTTTGCAAATCTTGAATCCCCATGGTTACTAAACTATTGATAAACTACTTAAGTGTTGTCTTGGTGATGTTGCAAAAGAATATCCAATTTTATACTCTGAAAAAAAAATGGAATCCATGAAATAATAATATGATAAATGTCTTCCACGGTTTGATGATAGTTAATTTTCGTAATCAGTATCAAATAATTGCCGATTTAGTGAAAACTTTATTCCTTGGAGGGAGCTCACTTTATTTTATAACCTTCAAGTTTTCATCTCTAAAGTTCAATTGTTTATAGAAAATAAATTATTATGCACGTAATGATTGAGATGAATGTCAAAATTCTTAAACACAAGACAATAATAAATCGAAAACTGTTGATAATCAGTTGTATGGTATAACTGAAGTACAATATAAATACAAAAAATATCAATAATATAGTGTATAGTTGTAAATATATTGTTAAATTATAGTAAGAGTGTAATAATTCAGTAAATAATATTTCACCTACCTACTTCGTTAATGTTCTATCAATAAGTAAAATGTAGGAGAATTTGTATTGTTAATTTAAGATAACGTATTATCTATCCCTAAATAAACAAAGACAACAAAAATATCCTAAAATTCATTCCCAAAGAATCAATAGCGTAACACTAGTCAATTAATAAACTCAGTCTATCATGTTAAATTATTTGAAGAGTATTTGATAAAATAAAAGTTTTGATGACATTTAGAAATATAAATTGGTATAATAACCGACTGTACACTGTTAATAGTCACAGAGAATGATCTAAATTTCGATATTGACAAAATATCGAAGTAATTCATCCTCCATTACAAATTGCATGGATGCACAAATGCAACGACCAGGTGTTAAATTCCTATAAAGTGCACTTCGAAACTTGCAGTTTGAAACTTAACTGAGAAATAAATACCGTTGTTAGAGCGAATATTTTGTATTTTAGCTCATTAACTGCTGATAAAAACCGAAAGATTAATTGAACTAGACGTAACAAGGAACTATATGGTGCACGGCGAGTTAAAATCGCCGGCATGATATCCGGAGAGCATGACCGTGAAAACTCTTATTCGCGATAAATATTTGCAATAGGAATTTAAAGCTTAAGTAATTACACATGGAAGAGAATCATTAAAATGAATTATTGCAACTTACCGGCAGAAAATTAAACCATACCCCAATGTGAAAAACAACTAAAACACTAAATCAACGCCATTTGTAAATTTCTACAAGTGTTGCCATGGGAGATAAACATAATAAAACCTCAATAATTATTATTATTTCAAAGTGGAAATATCGAACACTCGAATTAGGGACTGAATATTACAAAAAATATCGATCGACATTGTGGAAAGATTAAAAAAATATATAATATGTGTTCAATTTCATGATCCTTTTTTGTCTTGTTATTTTTATCAATTTAAAGACCTCCAATTTGTTGTCAAAGGGCAATAAAAAAATTGAGCGCGCTAGCAGACTGCAACCAACCAGACCAGTTATTTACCGGTAACGAGGCGTACCGGCGTCGAGCGATTGTTTGAACCATAAATATACCACTCTCTAGATCGATATCTTCGGGCTTTTTGTATGTAACGGAATTATACAGTACTTAACCACAGATATACAAGCAGTACCTACCGTGCGGAGCAAAGCAGTAGACAAGGTAGAGGAAACTCAAGGCCATTCAAAAAAGATGTGACCATAAACAACATAATTGCTCTCAGCCTACTCTGTTCACTCACTAGCCCAAAAAAACTATTATAAAAATAAAAATGTCCTTGAAGCAGAAAAATGTCGAAATGTTTTCCGAGGGCAAGGTTTATCTGACTAAGAAAATGAACTTTTACAGTTTATTTCCTTAAGATGAAACTTGTTAATCTGAGAAGAAGAAACCCAAAATTACAAGAAAAATTTCCAAAACATGATTGTCCGACAGTACGACGATGAATTCCGACATTTTTCTGCCCATTTTGAACTCATTGTTACATATGTTTCAAAAATTTAATTTCACCAAAACAATAAGACAATACAGGATAACACTAATCAATAACATGAATAAGTTGGTCGATATAATAAATAACATTTATACATGGTTGAGGAAGACCAAGTATGTTACGTAATAACCTAAAAACTGTCATTTCACTTTAAACTTGAACTTACGTAGGTAGGTTGAATATATGTTTGTAACTCGCTAACACTATACTGGCTTATATTGTATTTTTATCTCGAACAACTTTAACACGCAATATTTTCGACGTGAAATGATAGTATTTCGGCAGCAAATGACAACCCGCGTGTATAAATAAACCACTCTCATTTTGTTGGAATGATTTGAAAACTGTCAAACGGCAAAATTCCGTCATCTCTTTCTGTTACACGAGTCATTATGGTAGAGAGCGAGAGATCAAACTAATCCTTTTGCTCTAACCAATGAGATCTGAACTTTTAGCCATATTATTCGTTTTCTATAAGAATTTTGAGGTGGGCGTGGCGGTTTAAAATGAGTTTCAAGGCCAAAACTGAGAGAAATGAAATGTTTGAACGCATAAGATAGAATATTTCACAGAAATAAATTTTTAAAAAAGAACTTCGTGCACGATCCTTTCCGACGAGCAACTAGCTCATAAATAAACCACTCTCAAATAAATTAATGTAGTTTCAAAAGAGTTTATAAGTTCTCAAAAGTCAAAATTATCCCTTGGAGGGCTGATAGGCCAACTCACGACGGACCAGAATAATAAAATATGATTTTAGTCAAATGTTGTTGAAAACCTTGTATTTTTTTTTGCCAGAATAATGAGTTATTAAATTTTTTTTTAATATTTAACTTCGAATCCTAATTCCGTAAAAAAAAGTGCTACACTAACCTAGCAAGTTATTAAAAAATCGTTCATTTAGTGCAGTTTTTGAAATGGCAAGTTGTCTCACTCTATATATATTATGAGCACACACTGTGGTTTTTTTTATTAGTTTGATTTTGCTCCCTGATGATGCTTATGCCAAGCGAAACTGGTCGGTCGTAATACATCCGTGGTTATAAATAAAGCTATTATTGTTTTATTTCATTAGAGTTGTAAGCTATAAAAGCAGATATAATTAATACGCAAAAAAAAATTATAAACCCTCTTTTAAATATTTTCACTTAACTGGTCTTTCCCATCTAACGATATTGTAATTCCTAATTCTGATAAACTCCGCCCACTCTTACCCCTCCCCCCTCCTTCTTTCCAATTGTAATCTATATTTAATTTTTGACTTCAGTGTATAGGTACTTACTCCTGATGAGGTGAACTTCGTTCATGAAACATGTAGAGGTTGTATAAAATAAAGTGATGTAAACAAAGTTATTTGAGTTTTAATAAATAATTCATGATTTTAAAGCATAACTTGCAAAGTTTTTTTTCTACAATAATTAAATTAGCGCTGTCTATGAAAAAGCAGATTATGGAATCGTTTATGTATACCCTTCAGTTAATTTAGAAATCCCATCCGAAAAGATTTTATGGCGGAAAATTGTCAAACGTTTAAAAAAAAAGGAAGCTCTTTATGTAATGACTTTATTTTGCTGTTTAGCTCCAATAACAATTCAATATTCTTCTATCTGAAACATAAAATTTGCTTTCACGCATATGCAATCTCGTAAATAACTGACGTGTTAGTCTGACACGTCTGATATTATTTATTTTTATGAATATTCATACCTGGCTCGTATGGGTATTTGAGTCCCAGAGAGAAGTTGTTCTTGACATCATCGTCATAGTAACTTCTATTTTTTTCTGGTAATACAAGAAGTATGAAAAGGATGATCGTCGATGATGTGCATATGAGCTCTCTATGGGACTACTTTATGCCCCTCCACCTATACATAATCAGCCTTATGATCAGCAGCGGCCGAAGAAAACCAGCCAGTAACCAACCGCAGTCTGCCAGCATGCCTATGTCAATGATTTCGGAGAGAAAATAAATATGTAGGTGTAGAAAAAAAAAAACCACACTTCAAATTAAATTTCATGTAACAAATTTAAAATATATTGCCATTATAATTACTTACTAGCACCTCTCACAAAGGGTTTATCTAAATCAGAGAACACTAAAAGAGACATTTTTTCATAATTTAACTGGTGCTCATCAGTTGTCATCACTTGAAATGTATAACAAGAGAAACAAACAACACTTTTGTAGAAAATAAATGTTATGTTATACATATGGAATATATCGGGTGCATCTCCTATCCTTATCCTATATTCCTCTTCCCCTCCCCTTACCTAAAATTAGTTTATTATTTATCTTTAATAATATTTGTCTAATTTATATAGCACCGTTTTTGTGAAAAATCACCTCGAGGGCGCTGTATTCTCTTTGTTATTTTCTTAGTATTCTATAATATACTATACAGGGTGTCCGGGGTGAAAGTGCAGTAACTTCGGGAGGTGATTCTACATGATGGTAGTAGTAAAAAAGATAAATAACTTTTTGTGAAATTTCAACTTTTAGAAGTACTTTTCAGCTACAAACAAATAATTGCGCCGGCGTGTGCGTACTGCATTATTATTGCTATTGGATCATTTGAAATCGATCGACCGATCCTAGAACTAACACCCTCTACTCTGAAGGCCGCCCATTATGTAACAAGAGATTCATTCATTAATTCCTCTGAAAGCTGATTACTTCAATGATCGTTTCATGCCGTGAAATAGATAAGGATTTTTAATCCACATTTACTTGACGCTGTTAGATTTTTTCTTTTGGGGTGCAATGAAGGAAAAAGTTTACGCCAAAGAATTAAATACTGTCGAAGAACTCCGGTTACGTATTCACGAAGCTGCAGATGAAATACGCTACATCGTACGAGTTGTAAATGATATCAATTTACGTTTACATACTTGCATGCAAGCTGAAGGTGGACATTTTAAAATCTGTTAAATTAGTAAAAAAAGCGATGACATTAGTTAAGTGTTTAATAAGTTATTAATATTTTTTATCGTTAAAAGTGTAAATTCATATTATTATTTTAGTGCAGTTCTCTTTGTTCTTCGAATTTGGTTTAAAACATCATAAAACAGACCATTTTAAAGCGTATTGTTATAACTTTGAACTCTCGGTTTACGTGTCACTGACAAATAATAAGCAACGTCACCGGTCTCGCGCCCGACAAGCACACAGCGAATTTATCGGGTAAGTGTGTACTTCTACTAAGGATTTTTAGTAGGTATGTCTTTTTGTATGGAAAAAAAAAGTTGGAATTTCTGAAAAAGTTATTTATTTTTTTTTGCTCCTCCCATCATGTAGAATCACCTCCCGAAGTTACCGCACTTTGACCCCGACACCCTGTATATATTGTATAATATACTATATATATTGTATAATTTAATATGTATAATATACATATATTACACACTACCAATGTATAATATATATGTAATGAAAGTATTGCTGGGATGTAAAATGGGAGTAAATTAGTACCTGTGCGATGCGGACCGTCTTTGAACAGATTGTCTTTGAGCATCCCTACCCACCAAGATAAAGATGGGCATAGTTTTACAAATAACTAATAATATTGTTTGCAAACTTTATTCATAATAAAATAACTTAAAATTATTTATTTAACTATAATAATATTTTAAGGAGCAATCGAGCAAAAATGAATGTTTAATGCAGAAAAAAATCCCAATTCCTCCAAATTGCGATGAAATATAATTTTTAAATGAGTTAAAAGAACTGATATCTTTTCGGAGGGCTTCCGGTTCACAAAATTTCTTATTTTTTTAAACATTTACACAAAACATTAAAACATTGGGGAGTGGCCAGTGGAAAATGTTTTCAGTGCGGGTGTTTTGTGTAAATGTACAAAGTCTCTAATAATCATTTAGAGTGTTTCCTTTTGTTTTCTTGTTGCTTGGCTGCTTTCTTTTTCATTATTTGGAGCCTCTTATCGGCAGATATTATATTGATGTTTGGAGTGACCACTTTTGAAGGAGTATTGGATTGAGCGGCCAGTTTTGAAGATGACGATTTTCCAGGAGAGGATTTAGCCGGAGTCGAGGATCCTGATTTACTGCCCAGATTCCCCGCAGCAAACCCGTGGGTGGCGATCAGACAACTGGCGCACTGCCATCCCGCCTCCATATCGGTCTCCGATATTACCGGCTTATGGCAATCCTGAAAAAATTAACCAATGAATATTATTATTTTTAATGACTGGAATTAAAATTGTAAACAATAGACAAAACATCTTTTGATGAAAGTTGTCAAATTCCGATTCACACTCAACATGCAAAAAAAAATTTATAAATAACACTTGGTTTCAACTTAATTACTACAAGAAACAACTATTTATGCAAGGGGAGATAGTAAAAGATGCATCAAATTTCATCCAAGTTAAATTAGAAGGTTAGGAAATACGCATAAATTATTAAAATAACCCAAAATAACAGCCTAAAACCTTATGTTGTGCCTGTTTACTTAAACCCCCTGACCTAAATAGTTGTCTCCATTAGATATTTAAGTTGAAATCAAGTGTTATTTTTTTAAAGAGCCTTAGCGTGAAGCGGAATTCAACTGCTTTACACATCTCTTTTATATAAATAACATTCTCACATTCAGATCTATATAGTAATAAATAGAAAACTAAAATTTACATCATGTTTGCTTATATATCGAATTCAGATGCCAAAGTAGGATAATATTTGATTTGGTAATCACCTGATGATATAAGGCACAGCAAGCGGCACATTCAACCAGTCGATTGCCGGCCTGAACTGCAATTTGTCTGCAAACGGCACACGTTAAATCCTCTTCTAACATTTCTAAAGTCAGTTCATTATCTATACTGTTGCCGTCTTCATCCAGTCGCTCTGGTATCTGTATCTGCTGTGGACTCTGGGTGGGGACAGGAACAGTCTTAGAGCTCTTGGAGGAACTCTCACTTTTAAGCTTCTTGCTTTGGTAATTATCGTTTCGCTCTTCTGCCAGATACTTTTTAGGTAGAACATTTGCCATTGTTTTCGAGGAGCCATATGTATGCCGTAGTACTTCGTCTAAAAGTAATCTAACTTGTTCAGTAGAATCTCGAGCGCTTGAATGCAAATGGCGCAAGGCTTGCTTGATAGAAGGATCTAACTCTATGGAAGCCATGACAGTAGTGAATGTGGCTTGAAGAACTCAGTTGAAGAATTATTTTCTATAGATTAAATGTAAATTTATTATTCCAATGAAATAACTGAAGATGATTTTAAAGGCACCTTCAACTATACATATATTCCTTAGTTTTACTCAGGTTTTCTGGTTGAGTAAAAATAAATAAATACGTGAACTTCAAAAGTCGTAACTGGTAGCAAATTTTGACAGAATACAGGACCATAGACACACAAACACCACAAACATAAACTGCATAAATGAACCACTCAATCATAAATAAACTACTCTCCACTCAATAAACTGGTACATAAATAAACCACTCTCAACTGGTAGCAACTTTTGACAGAATACAGGACCACAGACACACAAACATAAATATACCACCACACAAATAAACCTGTAAACATCCTGTCATCCTGTAAACCACTCTCAGACAGATTCATGACAGATTATTTAAATTAATAAATAATATTTTGCTAATACAATCAGAGACAATGTAAACAATGCAAAAAGGTGGTAAATTTAAACGGTTACAGCTGACAGATAGCTGACAGGGACAGATTGGTTGATAAAGATTCAGGAAATAATGTACATATTAACATTAATAGATTCTCAATTAAAATAAAATTCTATTTAAAATCAAATGCTTTTTAGGTTCTGAATCTGTGTTTGATTTCCCCCTTCTGATAAATATATTTATGACTGTCTGTGCAGATAGAGAAACGATAGCGCGTGTTGCTTTTACGTCCAATAGATGACATCTAAATTATATACGTATATAAAAACAAGCGCATTTGAATGAACTTTCGAAGATTTAAGATTTTGAATAAACGTACATTTATATTTTTATTTATATAGAAGAAGATAGATTGTGCCGATGTCCATAACCTACCGCTCGCAGTTAGTAGACGGTTAGGTAGGAAATTGAACTAACTTGTATTAAAGAAAACCAGCTAACATACACAATACACATACTCGTACTCAAAATTGAATAGTGGCATTTCTGTGTTGAGCACAGTAAAAACTCAGTACATGGTAGAATCAAAATGGTGAACCATAAACAAGGGCGTGCCACAAGGAAGGATTCTTGGGCCTCTCCTCTTCCTTGTGTACGAACTTCCAATAATTGCTGGCACAGAATGTTCAATGTTTGCTGATGACACTGCTCTGTTATTTGAATGTACTGGAGACGTTGACGAGTTTAATAAACATGTTAACGAGACTTGTCAATCAATAGCAAACTGGCTGTTATCACAAAATCTATCGCTTAACACAAACAAAACTGAACTTCTAAAATTTTGTCCAGTACAAGCTACACCTATAAACATAAATGTTAACTTTAATAACAATCATATTGAACTTTGCCAAACTTGTTCACTGCTGGTAATACAACTAGATGCAAATATAAACTGGAAAGAACATGTATCTAAAGTTGTAGCAAAAATCAGTAGCTTTTCTTTTGTTCTAGGCACCCTTAAAAATATCTTAAACATCGAGTCAGTAATCACCGCATACTATGGATACGTATACTCAATGATAAAATACGGGATAGTTTTTTAGGGAAACTCAGTAAACGCCAAAGATGTTTTTATCATCCAAAAGAGGTGCCTACGAAAAATTATAAACTCTGATCACCTGAATTCATCTAGACCAATATTTAAAAATCTCGAACTTCTGACAGAGAGGGACATATATATATATATATATATATATATATATATATATATATATATATATATATATATAGGTCCCACAACATTTATTGCGTCCGTTCGTAAATCCGTCTTTGGGCGTCCAGCACTTCTAGTTCTTTTTTTTAGATTGTTTTTGTGAATATTGCATTATGTTTTACTCACAATAATCGCTAATATCATATTTTTTTAATATTCATAATAATGTAGGTTTTGATGTTTATTACACTTTCATACATTTCTAGCGTCACGTACATACTCACGTCCGGGTGTATATTTTTTGTATATTGAAGGTTCCTTTTAATATAGGTTTCACGTCCGTTCACTCTAATTCAATTGTTACGTCTTACGTATATTGCTGACTATTCTAATAAAGGTTTCACGTCCATACTGAATAATTTATTCTGGCGTCCGAGTGTATATTATTTGTTTCTTACATGGCGTTTTGAAGTTCGATTTCATTTTGATGTCTTCCGTATATAAGGCCCATAAGACTCTTGGATTTGTTTTGAGAGTTTCAAAAGGTACATTTAGGCCGTTGTTATGCCCCTTATATTATAAAACCCCTTAGGATTGCATGACTTATTCTGATATGGGAGATATATTTCACCTTAAAAATAATTAACATAAATATTGTTTATTTTAATTCTTTTATATATGGAGACAAATAGACATCTATATTTTTTGCAATCTTTTGTTTATTTTGATCTACTTATGTGAGACTTCTTATCATTTTTACCAACGTATCTTATTTTATTTTACGCTTTTGTTGTAACATTTATTTTTTTTTTCATTCTATTTTGTTTTCTCTATTGTTTTAATTTTGAAGAATTTATAATAACTGTGTATCTTCCAGAATGCGACGTTTACATATTGCTCAATAAAATTTAGCCTTCAGGCGCATTCCCACAGTTGGTATTTTCAATGTTAGTGTAGTTTCACACATTTGTCGATTCGACCCTACAATAAAACAATTCATTGGCCTGGTATTTTTATAAACATATTGTCTTGTTTGTGTATCATTTATGATTTAAGAATTAGTGACATTTTACTTCAAGCGACGGCGGCTTTCAAATAGGGCTGTTCGCTTTATATTTTATGATCACCCTAGTTAAACCATTATGCCTAAAAATATTTGCCAATACCTTTCCCACCCCTGTCCCATAGTAATAAAAGCCCCAAATAAAGTTTCATCTCCCTTAAAATAATTCCTTTAAAATATTTGTATTGTTTAAGTCACGTTTGTATCATTAAGAATAGTAAGTGCATTTTATTTTATTTTAAGAATGTTGTTTGCCAACGAGCGGGTGGAACATCATTATTTTGGTAAAATGTCCTTCAGAATTTAGTTTAAATACAGATACCTCCCAGAAAAAGGGCAGTATTCATATAACTGGTAGGTACAGACGTACCTACGCAGGACACAGTATTATAGTGTTGCTAGAACGGGTAGGTACAGACGTACCTAGAGGAGCTAGTATTGATATAACTGGTAGGTACATGCGTACCTACTCAGTCAGTCGTGAGATAATTACTAGGTTTATGTGTACCTAGAGAAAACTGAAGAATAAAGGAAACTAGACCTTTATTTCTTTCAGTTTAAGTTTGAGCAGAGGAAAATAAGATTCTCTGCAATTATATTGTGATTTAATAAATTTATATGTCAAGAAGAAGAAGTGTTTTCCTGCATTCCATCTGACGGCGTGTTCTCGTACCACGATAGCAGAAACATATGGTCCTTCGAGCCGGATCGGGAACAGCAGCATCATGGAAGCGGGACAACACTCAAAGACGTCATCTGTCTGCGGCAGCAAGGCGGGAACCAGCAGCAGCTGGATGGAGGCTCAAATAAAAGCTTCAGCAACCAAGGTGCACATCACGAGACAAAAGGCCCGCCTACTTACGGAGATGGCTGAAGCAAAGATGGCCGCGGAAGCAAAGGCTTCCGAAGTAAAGATAGCTGCTTCCGAAGCAAAGATGGCTGCAGCAATGTCAGTCTTGGAAGCAGAGGAGCAACATGCGGCGCTCGTTTTAGAAGCTGCATCAAGGACTTCGCAACGAACTCTCGAGGATGACTGGGTGGACCAGTCACATCACAGTTCATCATCAGAACTTGGAGATCACGATGAACAGCCTCTTCGAGTTCAAATGGAGCAGCAACAGGAACTGCTCCGTGATGGGCGGTTATCGCTACAACCGCCCACAAGAACTGCACAGCAACAGCTCTTGGCAGGGCAGACTCTCCCGTCGCAAATGGAGCCTCGGGTAGAGCAGGCTAATCCGCTGCAATTGGAACAGCGGTTGGAGCAGCACAAAGGTGGGCGGTACGCGTTACTCCCACCAAAAGGATCCTCAGAGCAGCAGCCCTTGGCAAGGCAGACTCTCCCGTCGCAAATGGAGCCTCGGGTAGAGCAGGCTCATCCGCTGCAATTGGAACAGCGGTTGGAGCAGCACAAGGGTAGGCGGTACGCATTACTCCCACCAAACGGATCATCAGAGCAGCAGCCCTTGGCAGGGCAGACTCTCCCATCGCAATTGGAGCCTCGGACAGAGCAGGCTCTTCCGCTGCACTTGGGACAGCGGTTGGAGCAGCAGCAGCAGGGCGGGCGGTACGAGCTACTCCCACCCAGAGGAACATCGCATCAGCAGCCCTTGGTAGGGCAATCTCTTCAGCTGCAGTCGACGCAGCATCAGCAGCCAAGCAGTAGCTGCTGGGAGCTGCCTACATCAGTGCAGCCATTCAACTTAGCAGAGCAACGCGACGGGCAACAGTGGCCAGAGTCGCAGGGCCGATTCCAGGGACCAACACCTGCTATAACTGAAGACCGTCTCGCGGAATCAATTGGTAAGGCAATGTCTTTATATAATACCAGGCCCAAAGTTAATGATCTTCCCACATTTAACGGCAATCCAATTGAATGGATTGCGTTCAAATCAATATACCATTATACCACAGACTTTTTAAAAGTATCTGACAGCGAAAATTTATATAGATTGCAAAAAGCGTTAAAAGGAGAGGCGCGTGACGCGGTTTCTTCCCTTCTATTATCTCCTTGCAATGTCAAGGAAATAATAAATACGTTAGAAAATATTTTTGGCAACACGGATCACATTATACAAAAAACTATTGGTGAGATCCGAAATTTAAGTAAATTAGATGAGAATACCAGTTCAGACGCCATAATTCGATTTTCTTGTAAAGTAAAAAATTTAATTTCTATGTTAAAATCGTTTAAAAATATCGGACATTTGCACAATCCAGATTTGTTATCGACATTAATCGGTAAACTACCTAGTACACTACGAACGTTGTGGCTTACAGACAAAGATAGGCGGAACACAACACAGCCAATACTCTGCTATTTATCACTTTGGCTGGAAGAAATCGTAATTAATTCACGTGACTCAGGAATAAGTTTTAATTCTAAAATCAGTAATGAAACTAAATTCACTTCCAATAACCATTTCAAGCAGTATAGTAATAATTATCATCCACGGCAAGCTAATCAACATCAAAATAAACAAAATTTTAATAGGCCTTATGCATCCAAAAATAATCATTTCGAACGTCCGTACGATACGTCAAAAAAATTCCTTTATCACACCACTAATAATGGAAAACCACCGTGCTGTGTTTGCAAAGGAGAACACCAAATTTGGCAATGTGAGAAATTTAAAAATGTCCCAATAACGCAAAGATGGGAAATTGCTAAATATAATAATGTTTGTTACAAGTGCTTAGGGTACGGACATTCCCGTTTTAATTGTAAAGTAAATTTAAAATCACCAAACAAAAAATTTCATGATTTATTGGTTAATCACAATCGGGTGGAAACCGATGAAGTTGTCACAAACACGTGGGAAAGTAATCAAGTACTTTTAAAAATTATTCCGATTACGGTATACGGGCCACTCGGAAGCCGAGATATTCATGCGCTGTTAGATGATGGGTCAACCGTCACATTGTTAGACCAAGAAGTAGCCAAACAAATCGGTTTGTCTGGACCAGTTAGTGACCTCTCATTGCATGGAGTCAATGAAATGAGCTCCAACAACGCGGATTCTATGTCAATAAATTTAACAATAAAAGGTAAAAACGAAGTAGAATCGTACATAGCTAGTGCTCGAACCGTTCGGGATTTAAAGATACCAGCTCAAATGGCGCTATCTAATTCTTACATTTTAAGTAAGAAACACTTAAAGAACGCTCCTCGCTTTGAAAGGAATGTAAAACCCCAAATGTTAATTGGGCAAAACAACTGGGAATTAATTATTTCCAGAAAAATAGTTCAGGGAGATAAAAATAAGGTATCATTATCTTATACAAAGCTTGGTTGGGTCGCGCTCGGCCATATTTCAAAGAAAACGGGAAATAGTGTAGAATTCAATTTTCATGTTCAGGAAAACGAAAATAGCGAATTGCATGAAATTATCAAAGAGAGTTTTAAGATAGACGAGATGGGAGTAGTGAGCCCGAAAATATGCAATGTTGATAAACGTGCATATTCCCTGTTAGAAAATACCACAAAACGCGCTAGTCAGGGGTGTCATTGGGAGACGGGTTTGCTGTGGAAGGAAGAAGAAAGATATTTTCCTGATAGTCTTCAGGTTGCGGAAAATAGATTAAAAACTTTAGAACAGAGAATGGATAAAGACCCTGAATTTGCGGAAGCCTACTGCAACAAAATACAAGATTATTTAGAGAAAGGATATGCGAAAAAATTCAATGTCAGTGGTAGGTATCCGGATAGCTCGGATAAATTTTATTTACCACATTTTGCTGTTTACAACCCAAATAAGCCAGGAAAGCTTCGGGTTGTATTTGATGCGGCGGCAAAATCAAAGGGAATTTCTTTGAATGATAGGCTTTTAACCGGGCCCGATCTATATAATTCTCTGCTAGGAATGCTTTTTAAATTTAGACAAAATAAAATTGCATTCACCGCCGATATTCAAGAAATGTTTTTACAAATTAAAATTATTGATGAAGATACACCGTTTCAGTTATTTTTATGGAGAGGAAAAGATCGTAAGGTAGCCCCGTCTGTATACGTTATGAATTCAATGATTTTTGGCGCAAAATCATCACCTTGTTCGGCGCGATTCGTAAAAAATAAAAACGCGGATCAATTTTTATCTCAGTATCCCCAGGCCTTCGAAGCAATAAAAACAAAACATTACATGAACGACTATTTAGATAGTGTAAATTCAGTAGAAAGTGCGAAAAAATTAATAATAGATATTACATACATACATGCTCAAGGCGGGTTTAAGGGTGGAGGTGAATGCGAAATTACCTACTACAACCATTTAGTCAGTCAGTAAGATATACATTTTTACGGAATTTCTAGTTTTAAGACATTACCTACTACACAATTTTTAGTCATAAGATTTACATTTTTTACGGAATTTCTAGTTTTAAGACATTACCTTCTACACAATTTTTAGTCATAAGATTTACATATTCCACGGAATTTTTAGTTTTAAGAGTAGCATAAATATTTTTATTTTAGTAATTTTAATAAATTTAACTGGTAATTTTCGTAGACAAGCAGTAGGTACCTAATAAAGATAACAGTCGCATTCTTTGCCTATTTTGTGAAGTATCTTCACGGGAGGAGGTATGTATCTTCCAGAATGCGACGTTTACATATTGCTCAATAAAATTTAGCCTTCAGGCGCATTCCCACAGTTGGTATTTTCAATGTTAGTGTAGTTTCACACATTTGTCGATTCGACCCTACAATAAAACAATTCATTGGCCTGGTATTTTTATAAACATATTGTCTTGTTTGTGTATCATTTATGATTTAAGAATTAGTGACATTTTACTTCAAGCGACGGCGGCTTTCAAATAGGGCTGTTCGCTTTATATTTTATGATCACCCTAGTTAAACCATTATGCCTAAAAATATTTGCCAATACCTTTCCCACCCCTGTCCCATAGTAATAAAAGCCCCAAATAAAGTTTCATCTCCCTTAAAATAATTCCTTTAAAATATTTGTATTGTTTAAGTCACGTTTGTATCATTAAGAATAGTAAGTGCATTTTATTTTATTTTAAGAATGTTGTTTGCCAACGAGCGGGTGGAACATCATTATTTTGGTAAAATGTCCTTCAGAATTTAGTTTAAATACAGATACCTCCCAGAAAAAGGGCAGTATTCATATAACTGGTAGGTACAGACGTACCTACGCAGGACACAGTATTATAGTGTTGCTAGAACGGGTAGGTACAGACGTACCTAGAGGAGCTAGTATTGATATAACTGGTAGGTACATGCGTACCTACTCAGTCAGTCGTGAGATAATTACTAGGTTTATGTGTACCTAGAGAAAACTGAAGAATAAAGGAAACTAGACCTTTATTTCTTTCAGTTTAAGTTTGAGCAGAGGAAAATAAGATTCTCTGCAATTATATTGTGATTTAATAAATTTATATGTCAAGAAGAAGAAGTGTTTTCCTGCATTCCATCTGACGGCGTGTTCTCGTACCACGATAGCAGAAACAAACTGCGATACTCAACTATTAAACTAGAATTTAAAAGTCTATTAGGTGTTATAAATAAATTAACAAATAAATAAACAAGAAAAAATATTTCTTACTCTTCTAGTGAAGTTTTCACGTTCATAGTGAATTAATTAATTAATTACAGCATATGTGGTTGAGAGGTAAGACTCTCGACTCGCAATCCGAATCCCGTAATCTGACGGTCAAACCCGGCGTGCCCAAATAAATTTTTATTTGTTTGTGTTATTTCACAATTAATACATTAAACATAATTTAAAGTGTGTTTGCAACACGTTCCAGAGTGAAATATACTCTCAGTATCGCCCTGGTGTGAGACAACCATTCCGAATGGAAACGTTATTTCTAAGCTTTTGCCGTGTTTGGTGACCAGATATAAATATCCAGGTACTTTTCTACATTTCTCTTCCCCATCTTCTTTCCCTCGCCAATACCTTCACCCGTACTCAGATTGGGGATGCCAGTCTCGCTGTTCCAGACGGGAGCGGTTGAGACTCTTGTGCGGTATATAAAAAATATATGTATTTATATATGTGTTTTATTTTTTGGCATCCAGAAACACACTGACAACAAACTGTCTATTGATAGTGAGAAGTTTGAATGAATATCTTGTTGCATCTTGTAGATGTGGCATCGTTGTAAATGAACTAAATGTTGCCAAATCTAGCGTTTTGCTTCACCAAGGGCTCAAACAATACATAAAAATGTACAAATTCGCAAACGGCCATGGGGACGCAATACTATCGACGTAATGCGTGGACGCAGCACGGCCGTCGTTATGTATACAAAATAATATCTACTCGTGATCGGTCACGAGGATACAATACCATCGACGCAGCACTTCCGTCGTTACGTATTCAATATAATAATATCTGTTTTTATATTTAACTTAATTAGTTTAACCTCAAATTGTAATATTTTAATTAATGAGCTTAACTTATTATTATCATTATGTTAAAAATAAAAATATTTTTATTTATATTTCTTAACATCTTTAGTATTACAATATTTACAACATAATATTTCAATCACTTTTCTGATAAATCAGATGCTTGTGCTTAGGAAAATACAACTATATATTTTTACATATATTTATATTGCAAATATTATTACAAAAACTATTAATAACCTTACAAGAAAATACAATAAAAGTAATAAAACAGGTTATTTATAAATAATACCTAGGAATGATAAGCAGAAACATAATATGTGGAGTTTATTAAACAGAATTGAAAAGTACCTACACGGCACACACGCTCATGTAATCGATTTACATAAAGAAAAACACTGTAAAACCATTTCAAATAAAAATTCTTGTCTTAGAAGAATATGTTCAACATATGTATAATAACATTCTCTCTGATTCTATCTTCAATGTAACCAAAATCAATATAAAAACTCAATTAATAATGTATTAAACGTGTACCAAACTGCATAAAATGTAATGACATATATTATGTTATAATAATATTCTGTTTTAATAATCTCCTGTTATAATAATCTCATGTTATAATAATCTCCCTCTTGAATAACTTTATATTTTTTACAAAAAACGAAACAATACTTCTTTTTAAACCACTTTATATTTATTTAACACAATATCTGGGTTCAATCCAAACCGGTCGACGAAATATAAATTAAAATAAGTGGTTTAAAACAAAGTATTTGTTTCATTTGTATAATGTCAAGCCACAAAGTGTTTGCTTTCTTCGATAAATTTAATATTTTTTAGATAAATTTAAGTATAGTGTTTAAATTTTTAGATGCATTATAGAATAGTATATTGAGGAAATCTGTAATTAGTTTTTCAGTTAGGTAAATTACACATGCATAAATAAACCACATTGTAAACTGTTGATTTCTCTGAAATAAAATAAATAAATAAATAATATCAAACAATAAGAAAAGTTATGAGGTGGTATTAGAGAATTTTAAATTGATTTTTTTGTGTAACTGTTATAATTTTTCTCAGATATATCTAGAAGTAATTTATTAAAAAAAATTATACGGTTAAATAGTGATGTTGTGCTGTTGTAGTTCAAACTAGTGGTACGGTTAGTCCTCCAATATATCTGATAGTATTAATACGCTTGCGTCTGGACGATGTAGGCCCTGTGATTGGTCAAATTCAAATTGTGTTTAAATAAGACATTAAAAATTAAGACACGATTTCATACTGAAATAGAATCGCCACATGTAATACGATATTTCTTCAAAAATACCGTTTCTGTTCATACAATTTTTGGATAATATCGAAGAAAATATGTCTTAGAAAGTTCATAAACCATTGGATTAATTACATTACAGTGAAAATTATCCACAATTACGTGATTAAGTTTGACGTTTGACGAAAAAAGTACGCGTTAATTCAATATGGCCGATACCCGATACACACTGCGGCAATAGGTGGCCGACAGAGCGCACCTCTGGCGGTGTAAGAAAGAATCAAGACTGGCACGTATATTTAAATATGCAAAATTACTTGAACATCAAGCGTTTAATAATAGGATTTCTTCTGGAAGTTTATTTCAACTTTGCAATGGCATTTTTCATCATTATTTATAATTTTTTTTTGCTTATTAATTATATCTGATTTTATATTGACATGTTTTCTAATTTCTAAAATTTCAAAATTATTTATTTGCGATGCTTTAATCCTGAGTGAAGTATTTTAAGACCTGAATTTTTATCGAAAGTGTGATTCAAAAGATGATTTGCAAACTCAGATTCACTATTTCCATTTAGAACCCTGAGATGTTTTTTAGTTCTGACTTCAAAGTTTCTATTGGTTCTACCTTTGTAAAATAAATTACAATTCAGCCCAAATGAGTTTATAAACTCCTGATTTTTTTGTTTGATTTTCGCCATCTTTATTATTAAGAATATATTTATTCATTCTGTTATTAGTGTAAAACGCCGGTTGAATAGTACCAGGAATGTTTATATATATATATAATTTTAGAAGTGTCGTTATCCACAAACAGAATTCTACGCCATTGTTTATTTATATCTTAAGAAATAGGGTAAAAATACCGTTTGAAGATAATATGTTTAATTATTTTATTTAGTATTTCAACCATCAATTTATTAGAATAACCGTTATTAAATGTTATTTGTCTTATGAATATATTGTTTTATGGTTATATGTAATTTTTTTTTCAGGTCTTAAAATACTTCACACAGGATATAAAGCATCACAAATAAATAATTTCGAAATTTTAGAAATAAGAGAACATGGTTATAAAAGTAGATGTAATTTACAAGAATTTTTTTTTCTAAACTCTCTTTTAAATATTTTCCCACTTAACTGGTCTTTCATATTGTAATTCCTAATTCTTATAAACCCAGCCTACTCTTACCCCTCCCCCTCCTTCCACTTATTTTTTCCAATTGTAATCTATATTTAATTTTTGACTTCGGTGTATACTTCGTTCATGAAACATGTATTGGTTGGATATAATAAAGTGAAGTTAAAAAAGTTATTTGTTTTTTAATAAAATAAAGTTTAATCGGATAACATTATTTTATCTATTTCCATTGTATATCAATGCATACGTACATAATAAAATGTAAACATTATATTTATTTATTAATTGGACAATTTGCATAGCGCCGCTTTTGTGAGATATCACCTCAGGGGCGCTATATTGTAATAATCTACCTTTATATATAGATTTTTACTCTCCTGATGAAGGTGTATATATAATCTAACTTTAAACTTTATTAGATACAGTAACAGTTTTAGGTAAAGAATTACCACCAGTTGGAGTAAAATTCACACCTTTTAATTAAACCGACTGCTAATCTCATCGCACAATTACCCTCCTATTATCCATAAACACGGGTACAATTAATCAATATGTAATAATCTATTATTTCAGTCAACTTTGTTAAAACTATCTTTAATTGTTGTGACAAACTATACGATATTGATTCAACTTATAGACATTGACGGTTGTAACACATATTTAAGCACTGAAGGTCTCCTATGAGCAAATTATATTAGGTACCATAACAGTTTATATCAGTTGTAGACATGTAGTCAACAATAGTGTTTCATTTGAAATAATCCATCACAAATACCTACGTAAAATTTCATTTATTCAAACAACTGTCATTCTTATTATGCCTAAATTGAGCATGTTATTATTCATTAACTCCTTCCTGTTCCCTGTTTTAACAATATATACTCATCCTCTCTTTGTGAATGACCTAATATCTATCTATTAAAAGTAACTGTTGTTAGTATCACTTAAACTGGGCGCAGCCCAACCAAGTGCCGCCCGCAGGGCCTAGCAGCAAAAACCCGCGGAGCGGGTTTTTAACTGCTAGTAAATAATTATTTTGCTTAAAATTAATCGTGGAATATTATTTTTTCAATGAAATCTTTATGTAATTGAAGTACTTCCAATATACCAATCCTTAAATATACCAATCCTAAGAGAAAGTCCAGTTATATTCAATTTTTCGATGAAGTCCTAAATCCTGTATCTAAATTTCGCCAATAAACAATTAGATAATGTTAATTAAGTGTTAATCTCAAGTGACCTACCAGGTAAGTATTGTACTGTATATTTTCTCCATAAATAGTTAAGTAATAACATAGATCACTGTAGAAATGTATTATAAGTTTGTACAGCGCCCTTGAGGTGTTTTTGCACAAAAACGGCGCTATACAAGTCATCCAAGTATTATTATTATTATTTATTATTACTTAATGTACGAGTATTTTTGTCATAAATTTTTTTGAGAGGGGGAACTGGGAAACCTTGGAGAACATGTATTGTTGGATAGTAATATGGCTTGTTTAAGATAATTTTTATTAATATTTTTTAAATTGTCGCAAATGGAAGTAGGCATGATTTATATGCACCCCCCCCCCACCACAAGCCACGATTCCATATATTGTAGTAGTGCAGAATGTGCAAGTGCAAAATAAATATATTTATGTATTTTTAATGATACAGTATTTCTAAGTCGAAAAAATATAAAGATGAGTTTTCTCATTCTGTCTACTGTGGAGTTTATTTGACTTTTCCATTTGATGTTATTATCGATAATTATTCCAAGATGTTCACACCCTAAGCACCCTGATCAAGTTTCTGAAGGAATCGCTTAGGTACCTGCTCACGCATTTAGTTCGAGTTAAATCCTGCAATCATACATAAAGATAGCAGTCAATAAAGATATGCGTTAAGAAAATTAAGATTACGTTTTATTTTTATAGTGAATTCCTCACAAGAGTCCCAACTGCTCCAGTCTGGAGCCAGTGAGACTATAGCATTCCCAATTGGGGTATATTGTGAGGCTGTAGGTAAGTGGGGAAGGGGAAGCGATGGGCAAGAGAAAGGTGGGGAAGACAAAGGTGGGAAAGTACCTGACTATTCAGATATAGTCACTAAACACGGCTAAAGCCACTTGGAGCAAAGTTTTAATTCTGAATGGTGGTCTTACACCCGGGCGATACTGGGAGTAACTTCCACTCTGTTGATAATTCTCAGTCGAAGTATATTACAGTAAATATTACCGAATCGGATAGGGACACATTATCTCAGTTGGTAGAGTCATGGCCTGGAAAACCAAAGGTCCTGGGTTCGAGTCCCAAATGTGACAGTGCCTTTTTCAGATTTTTCAGATGTTCGATTGAGTTTCGCTAATATTGTCTTCATTAATTAAAAATAATACCTAATCTAGATCGGCCACGGGTTCGCAATACTATCGATGTAATGCGTGGATACAGCACTACCATCGATATGTATTAAAAATAATATCTATTCGTGAAGGGACGCAATACTACCAACGTAATGCGTACACGCAGCACGATCGTCGTTACGCATTAAAAACCACGCAGGATGCTTCTTAGTTCTGAGTGTCAAGCGGCATTGTTGTAAATTAACCCAATGTTGCCAAATCTGATGATTTACTCAACCAAACGCTCAAATAATATATAACAATGTACTCGCGAATGGCCACGGGGACGCAGTACTATCGAAGTAATGCGTGGACGCAGCACGATCGTCGTTATGCATTAAAAACCACGCAGGACGCTTCTTAGTTTTGAGTGTCAAGCGGCAACGTTGTAAATTTACCCAATGTTGCCAAATCTGATGATTTACTCAACCACCACGGGGACGCAGTACTATCGAAGTAAAGCGTGGACGCAGCAAAACCTTCGTTATGTATTCATAATAATATTTCAGCGTGATCGGCCATGGGGACGCAATACTATCGACGTAATGTGTGGATGCAGTACGACCGTCGATGTGGATATAAAATAATATCTACTCGTAATCGGTCTCGAGGACGCAATACTATCGACGTAATGCGTAGACGCAGCACGATCTTCGTTATGTATCGAAAATTGTATTACTTCGTGGACGCGGCAAGATCGTAGAAATGAATAAAAACATACACTGCTCGATATATACATCGTGTAGCGAACCTGTCGGCAAAATGTCAAACGTTCAATATTCGTTTCCAGACATTATGAGAGATTGTTTGCTTCCACAAAAATTTTCGCCATACGATTCTACATGGGGTAAGCATCGTTCTGGCCAATTTTGACGTCAAAACATTGTAGCGTCCGTATATCGGACGCTGTAAGTCGGTGGACGCTGCAATGCTATGGAATTTTTAGGGGTCGGACGCAACAAATGTAGCGGGATATATATATATATATATATATATAATGGAGTTATGCCTGTTAGTTCAATCATCTCCAGAAAAGTTCCCACAAAAAAAGTCAACATATAAACACACTACAAGGTTCACAGAAAACTTATTAATCCCAAAAGCAAACAAACTATATTTCAAAAAGGACCACACTACATGACCACTAAAGTATATAACAACCTTCCACGTAGCATCAAACAATTAACCGACATACTCAAATTTAAATCATCAATAAAAACATTTCTTTTAAACAAATGTCACTACACTTTAAATGAATACCTTACATAAATTAAATACCTCTGTTTTTTATTTACATACATTTGTTAAGGCGATGCCATACGTAGTAATGCAAAATCATGTGTTTTTGGTTTGAAAATTTGGTCGCCTAGAAATGTTTCAGATGCTTTAATTAAAGTTATATAATAATTAATATAATAATTTTTGACAAGCCCCCAAAGGGCACACAAACTTCAACGGCTCGGAGGGCTTTGAAGCAGAGAATGGACGGTTATCTCGAGAGTATTTCCTCCTGGGGTAAAAATAATCTCGTCGAATTTAATGTTTCAAAGACCCAATCCTGTCTGATTACGTCTAAAAGGGATCCAAATGATAATCTAGTCTCCTTCAACGGAAGCAATCTTCCGAACAGGCCTTCCATTGATATGCTTGGTGTAACTATAAGTGACCAGCTCAGGTACGGGGGCTCCATCGAAGCCAGAGTAAAGTTGGCCTCTCAGAAGCTGGGCGTACTGTACAGGGCCCGCAGATACTTTAATAGTATACTGAAATAATGTATGAGGCCTATGAAAACTGCTTTAAAGTTCAAAATCTCCTACTTACGAACCCATTTTCGGTTATGATTTTATTGTATAATGTGGCAAATTAAGTTATTTATAAAATGATTGAAAAAAATTTAAATATTTATGCCTGAACATCCACAAAATAAAATGCACTTTTTGGCCATGTTTTTTTCATGCATAAATCAAAACAGGCGGATGGTGTTAAGCGGGAATTTAAACCTTATCGCCATCTACGTAAGGGTTGTTATTGATAGCGGCTCAATTTAAAATATTAAACGATGTAGTGCATCGCCTTAACATGTAATATAATGTGTATTTGTTGGGTTAGCTGGAAGAAATAGGATGTAACATATAAGCTATACCCTTTGTACTCTGTATTTTTGTGCAATACATGTTTTTTGAATTTTATGTCCAGGCACACGCAAGCAACTGTAGTTGCAGTCATGATTATTCATGCGCCAATCTATTACGTTATATTTGGAGGTGCGCACATGAGACTATGTGACACTAGGGAACCTTTTTTTGAATTTGTATGGATTTTGAAATAGTTCTCAACCGTCGCCAAAACCAAAGTTGTTAAGCCTAAAACTGTTACTGATATTGTAATTCTTATTATATTCTATATTCACCTATCTATCACTAACACAAAGTATTTATTTATTATGAAATATTGTTAACAAATAATCATTTTGTTGGTAAATTTGATATTACGAAAATGTTTATCTGTTTTACAGTGGTCTCTTCTTTTGAATGTAGATGCTTTCTTTATCAATTTTTGGGATATTTCAAATTGAAACACACTCGGGCAAGTCCAAGGATATTGAATTGTTGGAAAGGAGTGAGGATAAATAAATAAACTTTGATAAAACTTACTTAGAAATGAAAAAAATAGATAGATACAAATTTTTTATTTATTGAATATAAAAAGGTTTTATGATACATCATTATTTACATATATTATTTGCTACATTTTACCAAAAATAAAATATGCTCATGTTAAAAGATGAGATGATAGAATTGATGTTGTTGCTGGTAAGTCAGTGTTCTACATTATAATAAAATATAAAATGGAAAATTGTTATGTGTCATTAGTAGAACATCGACTATCCGGACGCATATTCGTAAATACCTGACGCATTATCCATTCAGGATATTTTAGAAGTTCTATTGGGCTCGTTCTTGCTTTCTACCTTCTCATAATTTGTGATACTTCGGTTCGCAAATGTATAAGTAGCGTTAGATATAAACAAACAAACATTGCTTGGTAAGTACCTCCATTCAATCGACTAAAATAAGCCATTGAACTTTAAAAGAATACTTATTAAGAAAGAGCTAAATAGCTGTATTCACGAGACGTCGGGCATTTAACAAGTGCACGAGTGCTGCCAAAATATCTCAAATGGATAACGCGTCTGGTATTTACGAATATGCTACCCAGACATGACAATATTTCGTGGAAATACTGAGGATAAAACGAAAATCAAAGATATCTGATTATCTGCAGTTATGAAAACTTTATTTCTCTTATAAAATACATTATTGGGATTATATATTATATTACGTTAGTTCAGATAATCGGTGATCCACTTACCATGTTTTGTTTTAATACAAATAATACCTACATAAATGCAAACTTCATAATATATTACATGAACATACTTGGATTTTTTCACACTCACTTCCCGACAGATTTTAGCAGAAGAATAAATATATAGTAGTGACAGAAAGAGTTACGTGACGTCATCATTCTAGTAAATTTAGTCTTTTTTGTTTTCTTACAGAAAGATTTTTCATCGATGATGTACGTACGACCTCTCTCTGGGACTTCTATATACTATCAGTAATGTACCCTTACAAAATACAATATTATGAATATAAATAAGTAATATTATACAATAAATAAACTGTAAGAAATTATAAAGAGTGATGAGACGATTCTTAGTTGTACAATCAAGTACGATCATTTAATTTTATTTAAACTATTTTTTTTACTGTTAAAAAACACTGGACATGTATAGATGTATGTACTCATAGATGACAACGTTAAAATTGCTAGCAGTGGGGTATCAATATTGGATAAACATTGTTTTGGGTAATCGTACAGAAAATTGGCGATTAAGGTGTACCGGAATCGTAATCATTGCATCACTAGTTCGTGTCAATAGGTAATATGTACAATACTTTGCAGATAAATAAGGTAGTAAAACATTCAGGAATACTTTCAATACAATAGTTATAACAAAATGGATGCAACAACACTTTAGATGAAGTCATACAAATAATTATAATTGGACTGGTAGTCTTTGCTTCATGATACTAATATTATTTTTGAACTTATTTTTGTTTATCAGGGCCCGACTCTGTGTGTGTTTTGATGGTGCTCTTGTTTAAACTTGCTGCATTGGCTTGAGGTCAGGTGAAACCTCAAATTCACATCCGGTAGTCATAAGAATTTCTTCAACGCTAACCCCCTCGGCTATTTCTATGAGGGTTAAACCCTTTTCTGAATCCACATCAAACACCGCCTGAAAACAACATACAGAACAATTAAATTATGTATAATCATCGGCGGCATAATCCTGGACCCATAAATTCTGGAACATATTTGGCAATGAAAGATAGTCACCGGAGAGTAAGTGGTGTCTTGCATTGGTCAATCTTCTTTTTCACAACGCTTTAAAACCTTGCATTTACAGAAGAGACCTCTTCATCACACAAAACTTCTTATGAAAAAGGAGTTAGACGGTCCCCACAATGAGGTTTAACCCAGAGGGACGGCAAGAAACTTCTTATGAAAAAGGAGTTAGACGGTCCCCACAATGAGGTTTAACCCAGAGGGACAGCAAGAAACTTCTTATGAAAAAGGAGTTAGACGGTCCCCACAATGAGGTTTAACCCAGAGGGACGGCAAGAAACTTCTTATGAAAAAGGAGTTAGACGGTCCCCACAATGAGGTTTAACCCATAGGGGGTGGCAAGAAACTTCTTATGAAAAAGGAGTTAAAAGGTCCCCACAATGAGGTTTAACCAATAGGGGACGGCAAGAAACTTCAATAAATAAAAAAGATCTTTTGTTAAAGTCAACATGTAGACAATACCATACTTGATAAAGTGACATTTTTATTTTTGTCTTTTAACTAACCCAGTAGAGATAATATCCGAAAATTAATGTATAACGCTGACACTGCGATTGCAGTGCTTCGTACCGTGCATGGGCACGATACTTCAACATTGCAAATGTAGGGCAAAGGCCCCTTATGGTAAAACTCGATCGTTTCAATCGCTGGTCAAGCGTAAATCGATCACCTCGTTTGTTGCCAATTTCATACTTCCCTGTCATAAGCCTATACACAGGGTGTAACAGCACATCCCTAAAGGATTTTAACCAGAGATTCCTGAGCATACATAGAAGACTCATCAAAATAATTCTAAAGAAACGATTAGACTATTCAACTCAAAAATTATTCGATGAATTCAAAGTATTACCAATAAATAAAATTTATCAAAAAAACGCATTGCTACAAATCCATAAAGACAAACTAACAATAAAGTCATTCAGCACCAGACCGAGAACCTTAGGACAAATAATAATCCCTAAACTTAATACTACAACAGCCCAACATCATTACACATACTCGGCAATAAAATGCTTTAACGAACTCCCTATAGAAATACAATCCGAGAGGAATTATGAAATTTTTAAACAAAAACTCAAAAAACATTTTACTATTATATAATTTCTAAGTATGTGTTACGATGTGCCAACCTATATTTCCATTATGTACAAAACAAATGCCATCTTATATTTTTCATTATGTATAAAATTTTTTTTTCATTATTTACAAAAAAAAAAAAATTGCAACTTATATTTTCATTATGTATAAAAAAAGTAGTCCTTCATGCATCCAAATTGTAACAACTGATAAGTATGTATAGTACTGTCAATTTGATAGTGCTCCCTCCCTAAACACGAGAATTTCTCAATTAGGGAGGTATTGTTACCACTAATATTATATATTATATATTATATGTATATTGGTCAATAAAAAAATAAAAAAAATATTTGGAGTTAAAAACGTAGTTGTCATTTTTCTGCCTGATGATATATATATATATATATTTATTTTGCAAAAGTGTAAAATGTCCTCCATGCTAGGAGTTCACCTGTGTTGTGCAGGACATTTTACAAGTGAAAGTTAGATTATAACAAGGATAATCAGTCAGTGAAGTCATTTGTTGTAATTGTAGCCAAATAATGTGTACTAAGATAATCATCATTCATAGAGCAGAATGATAACTGCTAAGTTAATACAGGTGCTCTAACAATCTATTAGAGCTCTGTAGATAAGAATAGTGTGCTAATCTTATCACTGACTACTAAAATGTATTAAAAAATAATACTAGTCTATAGTCTTTTAGTCTGGTAGGTACTGGGAAATTGTACTGGTTGGTAAAGTTAATCACACTTTATTCAACATGAAAAAATTTAGGCATCTTAAAAATTTAGGCATCTTAAACTTTAACTTTAAACTTTATCTATTCTAATTCGAAAGGCAAGAGTTAGCAAAACTAAATTTCTTCCGTTTTTTTGAACTTACATATGAGTAAATGAGAAAAACATGATTTTTTACATAAAGTCCACCCTGTATTACGATATCTACCAATTTAGTGTAATAATATTATCAATCTTGAAATGTCTGTCTGCCATAATAAGAAATTACATGAACTAATTCACGTACCTAGTTTAAAAATAATATATAATTTAGAATTCTATAAAATAAAGTTTAAAAGACAATAAACAACTGAAAGTAATTATTTGACAACCCAATATTTTAAATTTAACCAAAAAAAAAGATAGTTCCACCTACGGACTCTATTTACTGGTAAATTAAAAAAAAAAACTTATGCCACATAATCGACTTCAAATGTTAGGTAGATTCACCAGTTTCTCGCTTGAATCACGAGTTTCCGAACACCGTGTGTCCACCGCACTGTGCTGGTACATCTCCCCGAAATATCAATTGAACGCATCAAAAAAATACACTCTGCGAAATGAAAAATACCAGAACTAGCTGCGATGGCAAGTAAATGATGAAACTTTTGTAAAAAAATCATACTAAATACCAAAATCTTAGGTTCTGGAAACAAGCAACACTTATTTATTTTTGGGATGTTATGCCGTGTTGCGCTAACTCCTTCTTTAGCCTAAAGAAGGAGTTAGCGCAACACGGCATAACACCCCAAAAACAAATAACAAAAATACTTTTGGCCGTGAAAATCTTAAATCACACTTATTTACTTCAATATTACCGAATTGGGATTGTGAATGACGGTGAGCGAATATGCAGTTGCAATGCATGTTTTATGTTATTTTTTATAAGTTTGCGAATGTACTACTTTCGCCAACTATGTAGCAATAGAAAAATAAAGATATTTTGACAGCTGAGGAATTTCGCTGGACCTATTACATGCGCTGAAGTGAAAAGAACTAATTTAATAATGGATACAAATAACTAAGCATGGCTAATTTATAGATGTGCATATGTATGTGATTTTAACTCACTATGATTGTAAAATTTATAAATTTTGCTCATAAATTTTTCATTTGAGGGATGTTGATACTTAGAAGGCTAGGAATCATTAGCATGCTACTGCATATTGGACATTATCTTGATAGTTTCGGTATAAGATAATAATAAGTGTGAACATACCTTTTCAGTGATGATAGTGTTGACACAGCTTTTTCCAGTCAGGGGTAAATTGCACTGGGGGAGGATTTTATGACTTCCATCTTTAGACGAGTGCTCCATGGTGACCACCACTTTAGTTCCTGGAGCAGCTACCAGGTCCATTGCGCCTCCCATTCCCTTCACTAGCTTACCCTGAACAAATTAATACATATTATGTACTGTGGATAATGTTTAAAGGGGCCGGTAAGAATCTTCAATAAATAAACATATATTTTCTGTTAAAGTCAACATGTAGACAGTACCATACTTGATAAAGTACCTTTTTATTTTTTGTTTTTAACTAACCCACTAAAGGTTATATCCAAAGGTAAAATAAATGTATAAGGTGGACACTGCAATTGCAGTGCTTCGTACCGAGCATAGGAACGATTCTTCAGCACTGCAAATGCAAGGCTCCGGCCCCTAGGGGTTAATGTGGTAATGTTATGTAAAATTATGAAAGTATTCATAATAAGATGAAATCATAATAAATTGATGATCATGAAATCGCCTTCCCTATCTGTGGTAAGATTGTAAATAGTCTCAGTAGCAATATGATTTACCAGTTTTATTTATGGCTTTAGCAGGTATAAATACGTATTAAATATGCATATTATACTTACGGGAACCAGCCAGTTAGCAAGATCTCCGAATTGTGACACTTCCATTCCTCCTAAGATTGTGAGGTCAATGTGACCTCCACGGATCATTGCAAAGCTATCGTCAGATCCAAAGAATGATGCGCCTACATTAAGAAGAAAAAAAATCAAATGGTTTAGATTATTTTCTCTGTGAATAATATTCACATTATTATTTGCATATTTGTTTTATTCACTATTTTAAAAAATACAAAAATTACCGATCAGTAGTCATTTTACTATAAAAGCATTGGAAAAAAAAACAGCTTTAATTTTTACAAATGTGCAGTTGAGTTAAAACAAATGAATTAATTAATAAATCCCATTTCACGGGAACAGCCAGTTAGCAATTTATTTTTAATATTAGTTTATAAGAGAATATTAAAAGATTATCAGATTATATTCATAACAGCATTAAATTATAAGTTTATAATGATACCACCATTAAATTATAAGATTATAATCATACCACTGTTAAATTAAAAGATTATATATAATCATAATATTACAGTGGAATTTGAAATATTTGAATTAACATTTTCAATAAAAAAATAGATAATATTATACTGTTTATCAAAAGAGTTAATTACATATTCTGCTAATCAAGCCCATTTCAATATATATTTAGTTAAAAAGCAAGCAACTCGCATTGTAGTGCAGGTAGTCAAGTAGTCCTTTTAACTGTGAAGCTATCTAGTTTAACCCATTTTGACTTGCCACCAAACGTATATTAAAAAAGGTTCCAGGTTACTAAACGCCTTAGTCCGTAATCTTGTAAATAAGTTAACATATCCAAATAACGATCTTGTATATTATTTTAAAGAAAGGCATTCAGCGGGTCTCTAATAAATTGACAATAAATGTAATCTCCATATTCCCTTACGCAATGATGAAGGACTAAGCTTGCAGGGAATTTAACCCGCAATACCTAGTCCAAACCTGACGTGGTCCATTGAGGTATATAACTGGAGAAAACATCAGCGTTCGAAATATGGGCACAAACTTAGGGCTGTAAATACTTAGAGACAAGACAGGCTTCATTATTATTATATGATTACAAGCACTCGTCGGGTATGGGTATCCAGCGATTAAATTTTTATGCTGTTTTCGGTTGATTTTGCACAGAACCCGTACTTTATATACATAACTCAATGACGTGGTCAGTAAAATAAAACATTTTTTCATTTAATAATAAAATGACCTGGTAATACGGTGACAGTCTCCTTTCCAGCATTGATAAGATCAGGATCCACTTCCTCTTTTCTGGGGAATGGTCCAAGGCCAAGGATACCATTCTCCGATTGGAGGAACACTTGAATGTTTGCAGGGATGTAATTACTTGCTAACATTGGCATTCCTGTTGAACATATAAATACACACAAGTCAAACGGAAATTTAGTTGGAGATTTACATAATACAACATTGATCATTTACTTGGAGCAGGTGGTTGAGTTTGTGTATTTAGGAAGTATATTTACGAGAGATGGGAAGGCTGACAGAGATATTGAAAGAAGAGTAAATGCAGGTAACTCCATTAATGGAGGACTGAACGCAGTTGGCGCTAACAAAAAATTGTCCAAAGAAGCGAAGTTAGCAGTCCACAATGGAGTGCTTGTACCTACCCTGATGTATGAAAGTGAGGAATGGAACTGGGAGAGAATAGATGAAAGTAGACTGAATGCTCTAGAAATGAGATCCCTGAGACGTCTGTGGTAAAATCATGTATGATTGTGTGAGAAATGTGGAGATCTGCAAAGAGTCCAAGGCTGATGTAAGCGTAATAAGTAAGATTAAGAAAGGGACGCTTAAATGGTTTGGGCATGTAGAGCGAATGAGCGAAGAAAGGAGTGTAAGGAGAATATATGATGCAAATGCAAATGGTGGCAGAAGTCAGGGATGCCCGAGAAAGACATGGCACGTCAAGTGAATCAGATACTTGAGTCGGGCCATGTCAAGAGTCAGAATAATAGAAGAGTATGTATGAGACGATGTATGAATGTGAATGAGGCAAGAAGTGTGTGCCAAAACCGAGTTGTTTGGCGGTCCATCCTCTCTGCCTATCCCTGCAGCGAAACGGCGTGATGGTTAGTTGGTTAGTTATCATTTACTCATAATTATTCACAAGGACTAGCTGAAGCAAACAATTTAAAATCACAAAGAATTTGAGAATAACCATCAAGAAAGAAAATATTTCCTATAGGGTTGCCATGTTCATGTGTACATACAGAGTTTGTATTAACTGTATGAAACTGTTGTGCGTAGGAAAACTAATAAAAATTAAAATATACATATTTACCAATTCCCAAATTAGCGTACATTCCCTCTTTAAATTCAGCAGCAGCTCTTCTTGCGATGCGTTCGCGGATCTTCATAACTGGTGTTTGTACGGCTGTACTTGTTTTCTCCTTGAATATTGAAAGCTTTTCGATTCTCTTCTCATAATTTTCCCCTGAAATGATAATACTATGTAATTAATTAACCTGAATAACAAATATGCCCTGTTACATTTATCAATGACGACCGTAATACTTGTCATTTCGACATTTATACAAATATTAATTAAGAATATTTTCAAATTATTCACATTTATACGGTAATATAAATGCTGATAAATTACTAAGCTGTGTATAAATAAATAAAGAGGTTATAGAAGGGAGGGGAATATTATCCTGAAAGATAATAAAAAAAATCTACTGACCTTTGAATAATCTATGCACAAATATTCCCGGAATGTGTACATTATCAGGATCAATAGAATCTACAATTTCTTCAACTTCAGCAATGGTAACTACAGCGGCTTTGCACATGGCTGGGTTAAAGTTCCTAGCACTCTGCTTGAACACCAGGTTACCATATTTATCCGCTTTCCAGGCCTTAACGAAAGCAAAGTCTCCTGTGATAGCCTCCTCCATGATGTAAGGCTTGCCATTGAAAAGTTGAGCTTGTCTCGGTTGACTAGCTATGTCCACCTATAAACAATGTTATTTGATAACTCGTGTTCTAAATAATGATACACAAGAAATAGATTCATGGTCACCTTAGCTTTAGAGCAGTCCGTTAAAATTGAACATTAATAGTCATTGTTGCTAAATATTTTCACTTCTTCAATAATTTCATTTTGTGGTATCATTTTAATTAAATGATAACAAATCATATACTTTGTTTTAACCACTGTTGTATTTCAGCTAAATATGTTAATTATAATATGTCATTTTAAAGTTCTCGAAGGAAATGACTGAAAAGAATAACTTAGTAACGAAATTTACTTAATTTATTACGTTTTGTTGAAAAGCTAAACTTTACTGTGGCAAATGTACAGAAAATAGTGACAAGCTTTTACAGAAACAGAAATATGTACTTACTTCTCATTATTATCCAACTGATAGTGTTTATAAAAAAAAAATACCATTGTCTGTACATATACCCTTTATTACTACACAGATTAGCAACATTTTCTCAACTGATACTGAAATTATACCAATTATTTAATACCAAAATTTTCACGCAGATTAATCAAGTTGGTACCTAACTAGAAGAGTACATGCTTACGGTCACATTGTCACATTTGAATTTAGTAATATAAAAAAAAATTGTGATACAAGTGAAATTATTATTTTTTTAAACAGTTTTAGGAACTCATGTATTCTTTAACCTTTCCTTATCTGTGGTGTGTATTTACTACACATTGCTTCTAATAACTTTAAAAACTCTATAAATATAATAAATTCTAGGTTCAGATTTTAGGCATTCCTCCGTTATACATTTATGCACTGAATTAAAAAATAATATTTTACGTAGTTTTCAAATTCAATTAAAAATCAGTGTTTTGTTAAAAATCGGGAAGAAATACACCAATACAATCAACCATGTGACACTGCTACGCGAAGAGTGTGCGAGGAAATGAAACGCTATTGATGTCCCGCTTTAGTTCGCTATGCGGGAACATGATAAATCCACACGTCCGCAGTTGTATTTAGACCATCGATACCTACGACCGCATAGCTGTGTGTGTGAGTCCAGCGCCCATGGCCCATCTACCCAGCACCTGCAGCCAGTCGGTCGCGGGCCGTCGTTAGATAAGGACTCCTCGCACATTTGTTTAGCATCTGCCGATGGTTTATTCATGTTTTCAGCAATTAAATTACAATTAATATCACTTTTCATATACAATATAATAAACATAAGCGATTAACTATGAATATTCATATTTTTCCAATATTAAATCGCTTATTTTGAGATGTATATTGACTACACAGCACCGGAACGCGTGGATTTTTTTAGCACAGTAAGAAGGGAAAGGTTAAAAAACCTCGTCCCTACTTGGAATGAAATTATTTGATCCAAAGTTCGAACTGAGAAATTAAATTGTGCCAATAAATTATTGTATGGATGTTTCCACTAACCATTGGCAGATGCCACAATTTTAATCCCTCTCTTGTTGCCCCAATTACACTTATTTTTATTAATTCTGCTTAGGTACCTCACAAAAATGTCACATTAAAAAAAAAGTTTTAGCCTTACTTTTCCGTCGCTTGAATATTTGACTGGAGAGCCTCCTTCGTGCACCAGAGTACCGTAGGCTGTGGGAGTGAAGAAAGCCGGGATACCGGCACCTCCAGCTCTGATACGTTCCGCAAGAGTTCCTTGAGGAGTTAACTCCAGCTAAGATGTAATAGGGTCAACTTTAGCACCATGATAAATACAGAAGGGTGTTCATTATTTTTATTTTTTAGATATTCATCATTAATAATTAGATTTTTACAAATACATACATGATTATATGATATTTATTTTAAAGCCCGTCTATAATGACAGGGAAAATAATAAAATCTATCTGCTCAGCCGGGCTCAGTAAAAGAGCTTTAATTTTATTATAAAATACTTTATTTGTTGAATAGAATTTCCAACCACTAAACTTTATCTGTTGCGCCTTTCAATATAAATTGCCGTGGTGTAAGCCAAGATTTGTGCATTGAAACCGATAAGATTGGAAAATAAAAGGAAAATCTTTTCATACTCCGATTTCATGCCAGTCAAATATTTTTATTTAAAATTTTAAATATTCGCTTACATTGGCAGGCCGTTATTGAAAGTAAGACAAGTTTTCTATTGCTCCAACAAAGGAAATAATGTTGGTTTAATATTCAAACAAAACATAACATTGTTAAGATCTACTCATTCATTTAGGGTCAAACAGCAAACTTGAGAACATAGTGATAAGATAGTGAAGCACAGAATAAATCAGGTAGATAGCGTAGCAATATTCACTGATAACATTAAATAAAAACAAATAATATAAAAGTACGATAAGTGTAATAGTTAATTATGTAAGAAATACCAACCTCAAGTTCACCGGTGAGGTATTGTTTTTCAAATTCTGCATTTTCGCCCACGTATGATGCAATCATGCGTTTGATTTGTTTTTGTTTCAGCCACAATCCTAGCCCAAATTTATCCACTCCTAAAAACAGAAGAATATTTAACAATTTATTTTAGTAAAATTATTCTTCTGTTGCCAGGCCTTTAAGCTATGTAGTCATGTATGCTTTGATCTGCGATTTTATTTATTTATAAATTAAATTTAAAACAACAGTAAATTAAACTTTACAAAATTCAGATAAAAATAACAACAATATAACATTAAAAATAGAATAAATATAAAAGAGGAAATACAATATACTTAAGATAAGATTTTACATCTCATTAAGTATACATTTGCAGACATGTTCATTTAGAACTAAAACAACGCGGTCATGTTTTCCACGTTGGTAGACTTGTTCACTGAGTTTTCGGCAGACCAAGAAGGCTTCAGGGCAAATGTAATGGCCGACCTGGAGAGACGGGAAATGAAGGCTCTCTGGGAGTGAAAGGCAATGAAAGAATTGCTGAAAATTAATACAGACGTCAAAGTTGAAAGAGCTACTTATTCCTGATTATGCTATTGTGAGATAATTAAATATATTTTTTTAATATTTTAGGTTCTTAAATCACAATTTCGGCTACCTTCTTATTAACGCAGAAACACTGGTCAGCTGTTGTAGGACATTGAATTTTAAAATGTACAGGGTTTTTCTAATAAGAGGTGTTATTTTGAATAGCCCGCTATTTCGGTAGATGTTACTTTTGAAGCTGTCATTTTTTGACATTTGACAAGTAGAAACTACGAAATTAATAAAAATGGAATGATACACGCTTCAACAACGCATTGAAATTATTAAAATTCACTTGAGTAAATCAAATGCAAATCATCTTGAGTGATGAGGCCCATTTCCACCTCGGTGGCTTCGTCAACAAGCAAAATTGTCACATCTGGGGCTCGGAAAACCCAAGAGTTATTGTTGAAAAGCCTCTCTATCCTCAACTTGTGACTGTTTGGTGCGGTTTATGGTCCAGCGGAGTCAATGGACCTTACTTTTTCGAAAATGAGTAACAGTTACGGTGAATGGATTGCACTATCGAGAGATGATTAATGATTTTTTATGGCCGGAATTGGATGGTATTGATCTGGACGTTTACTTTCAACAAGACGGCGCTACGTGCCACACAAGCAACGAAACCATTGATCTTTTACGATTGAATATCAAAATAACACCTCTTATTGGAAAACCCTGTAGTTCGTTGTCGGTAAATGTGAAGCACCTAAGTATCGTAAAATTTTAGGGGCTATATTTCTATTTTTATCATTATAATCGTCTGCTAGTAAAGAGTGCCGAAGAATTTATAACAATGAATTATATTATATTGACTTATCCCTTCCAAAACATGTTTGTAAGTTCTTCGAGAGAACACAATGCTAAAAGAAATACATGAATACTAATCAATGAAAAATATAGTTACAGGTTGACAATGAACATAATTGATATTCATGCATATCAGTAAAAGTGTTGGAATAAAACAAAACAAAATGATTTTATCACTATACCATAGAGCTGTAATTAGACGTGCTACTGCATACATGAATAATGCCTCGTCAAAACTTGTTCCACTATTAGAACTCGATACGCGGTGCGAGTAGACCGGAATCGGTAGTTTTAGTTAGAGTGTTGGGAGAGTTGGAGGATAGTTGGAGGTCAAAAAGCGGAACCTATTTTTTGGCTTCACGTCTCATCTAAATATAATACATCAATGGTCTATACCTGCATTATTAGAGACAACGGTGAGGTCCTTTGCTCCATGGGTAAGCATGGCGCTAATAAGGTTCTCCGGTATTCCACATAGTCCAAAACCACCAACGAGGACCTTGGATCCATCCTTAACATCACTGATAGCTTCCAAAGCGTTATTGTAGAGTTTACTAGATTTCTTAGTGCTATAATTACATGCTACGACCTGAAAGAATACTTCGAAACCTTAAATAGAGAAATTTATCTGGTTTGGTTTAAATAATATTGTAATTATTGGCTGGTCTTACTTTTTTAATTTTAAAAGCAAATGGTCAGTTAGTTAAGTGAAGTACTTAATTTTCAAAAAACATCACGTAGGCGCCTAATCTCAACATAATTTCGAAAACATAACCTTAATTTGAAAACATAAAAAATACAACTAAATTATGATAAATAGAGATGTTGAAAAGGATTTTAATATGAATAATTAAATTTAAGGTACCTTTAAGAAGCTATCAGAGCTTCTATCCAAAAATCTTAATCGAAAAGCGAAACGACCAACTGACAGCACAGCCATTTTTTCCAGATGTCAATTTACGACTGGCCGCGACCATGGCCGCGACTGGCGACTGGCGGAGATTTGGCAAAACGTAGCAACGTTGGATAAAAAACGTCGAAAACAACACAAATAATAATACCATCTACGTCATCAATATCATATTTTGTAAACAGTATCATCTGAAAACAACCTGCTTGTAAAATAATTGTTACCCTTTGTGCTATGCATAAAAAATCTTGTCTTAAACATTAGTTTACCAAAAAAATAATAATTAATATTTGACAAGTTCAAGTATTTCACCTAAAAATGGTGAGTTTACCAAAAAAATAATAATTAATATTTGACAAGTTCAAGTATTTCACCTAAAAATGTAGACAATTTGTCTCGACGCCATCTAGTGAGAGAGTTAGCACTTACAATGCCTTTCTCATATAAAAATAAAGTTGGTTGTTTTCAGGTGAAAAAATGTAACAAGCAGTAATTGTTGAATGAAACACTAGTATATATTGAATTATTTCGCGGATAAGAGATAAGCCGCCATAGCTCAGTGGTCAGAGCTGTCGACCGGAAATCGAAGGGACACGGGTTCGAGTCCCGTTGGCGTCATGTATCTTTTATCAGGAGATTTTTCAATGTGGATGAGTGTTTCAGGCGAACAATTATTGCTTGTAAAATAATTGTTACCCTTTGTGCTATGCATAAAAAATCTTGTCTTAAACATTAGTTTACCAAAAAAATAATAAATAACAAAATTCCTTCGCAACTAAAACTGTGTGAAATGCCATCCTTTGGCCCAAAAATAACAAAATGGTTACTAGACTTAGGCAGGTTGGAGTCAGAAATACTGTTAAAAAATATTGTATGATAATTATGTGTTACAAGCGCCTGATTTATTTCTTAAGTCTTATAGTCTTATTTCGATGTTAAAAAATATTGTATGATAATTATGTGATACAAGCGCCTGATTTATTTCTTCTATTTACAAATTTAAATTTTTATTACAAATTTAAATTTTTATTTTAATTTTATTTTCTTTTATTTCTATTATTTTCATTTTATTTTATTTTATATAAAATGAAAATAATAGAAATAAAAGAAAATAAAATTAAAATAAAAGTTTTAAATTTGTAATAAAAATTTAAATTTGTAAACAGAAGAAATAAATCATATAGTAATATAAAGGCTACATGTATCCTCGCTTTCACTCTTGTAATCTCTCAAAATAAATTGTGTTGGTGATTTCACCATTAAGTATATTCACTGTCAATTTGACTGTCCTAGAACGGGAGACCTTCCTAGTTGGACAGTCAAAATCTATGCTGTAATATTTTTGTAACAAACAATAAAAGTTGATAAATAAAAGTTGGTGGCGTTCAGGTTCGTACAGGGCGTCGCGTCGCCAGCCTTCGAGCTAGGGGCGGAAGGTATGTACTATGTAGTGTGGGTAAAGGTAGTGGAATATGAAAACACACAGAAGCGCCACGCGCCGCGAGTTCGAACCACTAAAAGCTAAGTCCTCCGTCATTTTGCACAAGACACATTTTCCGCTTATATAAAAGGGTGAGATATTTTTTTCCGAGTTCTGGGTCCTCAATTCGTATTATTTTGGCACCTAACCGGGGGCCTTATCGACATTGGGGCCCTGTGAAAAAAATGTTATATCATTTTCCGAGTCCTGTGTCCTTTTTGTACCGTTTTCACAGCAACCACATAGATGACATATTGTGCAATAAAAGAAACTTATTTCCTATCGGGGCCTCCTGTGTGGAGTTAATGTTTAAAAATAAAATAACAAATCAACCCGTAAAAACAAAGTTTTTTTTACTATTATACGTCTATTTTTATTAATAGAAGTTTTTTAAAATACTCATTTATATATGTATAAATATATTTTGTTTGTTTAGACTGTGGATTGAACCCATAAATAAACCAATCATGATTGAACCTTCCTCCACAGGGAAGATTCTTAACTGCTGTCAACTTTTAAAATGTCCTTTAAAACTTAAAATAAACTTATTTGACTGAGGATTGAACCTTCCTCCCCAGGGACTGAAGTCAACCGCGTTAACAACTGAGCCAAATCCCGATTGGGTAGAACCGACATTTATTTCGCACATTAACTGCTTCCCCCTCTGCCGACGCCCATGACGGCGTTCAAAGATATTAGAATAATAATAATAATAATAAGTGTTTTATTTTCTTTTTTTTTGTAACAAATAGATATAATGATATCCTCACTGGGATCTCCCGTGCTGAGGATTTCATTTACTTATTTTTATGCTTCCGATTTTGTTGTCCGGGTTAAATCTTCCCCATAGGAAAAACTAAACCCTTCCACTCACTTTTCCACAAGTCAATCAACACTATGCAAGTGCATTATATAAGTAAAATAAATACAAAACAATACAAGAACAACAACATGTCAACTCACCAGAGATCAAATGGGAAAAAAAAATTCACCGACTCCAGATATTTTCATATCAGAGGGTTCGGCTCGGTAGAACTTCTAACAGGGCCTATAAATCCTACTGATCCCTCAACATAAATATTTAAAAAATCTTTCGTTATCCTACATGTATTCAAAATGACCGACTTTTGCATCTTTATATATAAATTTTTTGATAAATCTAATACGCCTAAATTTTTAATGAGAGAGCTAGGTATAATGCCAGTAGCCGAAATAACGAATGGTAATATTTTTATAGTCTGAGAATGCCAAATTCTTTTTATTTCGTTTCCTAAATCTGTGTATTTTCTTATTTTTTCATTAACAGATTTTTGAATGTTACAGGAATTTGGAATAGCGACATCAATGATATAAGTTATTTTTTTAATTTTGTCATGTAAAACTATATCGGGTCTATTATGACTAATCGTTCGGTCTGTTAGTATAGTTTTATCATAATATATTTTATAAAATTCGTTTTCTAAAAATGAATTTGGTTCGTATTCATAATATGGTACTATATTACGGCAGTCAATCAAGTTATGTTTAATTACCAAATTTTGGTGAATTATTTTTAAAACTTGATTGTGCCTAAATGTATACTCGGACGGTGCTAATATAGAACATCCCGATATAATATGTTCTATAGTTTCCGGAAAAGCCAAACATTTTCTACACAAATCATCAATTTGATTTGTATCTTTGATTATATGCTTTCTATAATTTTTAGTATTAATGACTCTATCCTGAATGGCAAGCATAAATCCTTCTATTTCTGCGCTCAACTCTCCAATACTCAACCATTTGTTTGACGAAAATTTGTCAACATACGTTTGGTTGAGATAATTGAAGTGTTTTGCATGTAAAATTTTATTTGACCAGGAATCTAATAGTTCCTGGTTGGGATTTATAAAAATGTTGGCATTCTCATCGTATAAATTTAAAGGTGTAATATTTCTATCTGCCTTGCAAATTATTTTGTGCATTTCTGAGCTATGAGCTTTCATATGGAAAAAAAGTTCTTAGCATTTCTACCTGATTATGTTTCAAAGAAGTTATTTTGACTATGCCTCTACCTCCTAAATTTCTAGGTAAATTAACTCGTTCTATAGCTGAATTTGGATGATGGCAATTAAATTTTGTTAGCGTAGTTCTAATTAATCTTTCTAAGTTATCTAAATCTGTATTAGACCATTTAATTATGCCAAATGAGTACGTTAATAGAGGTATTGCCCAAGTATTTATTGCTTTTACTAAATTTTTAGCAGATAGATTGCATTTTAAAATTTTCCTGATCCTAGTTTGAAATTTAATCCTAATATCATTTTTAATACTAGTATGGTCTAATCTATTTGATTGTGGGTATCCTAAATACTTATAAACCTCATCCCTTTTCATACTAGTAATTTGGAAATTTCTAAATATACTCTCGTCCCCATCTACAATTTTGCCTTTCTCTATATGGATCGTTCTACATTTATCTAAACCAAAAGTCATTTTGATATCATCTGAAAAGTTTTTAACTACCTCGATCATTTTCTCTAAATTTTGTTCAGAATTCGAAAATAATTTTATATCATCCATAAATAATAAATGCGAAATTGTACTACTCTCCCTTGTATTACCCTTAACTTTTATTCCAAACTTGCTTCTAATTAACATTTTAGATAGAGGATTCAATGCTAAGCAAAACCAAAGAGGACTCAATGAGTCTCCTTGAAAAATCCCTCTTTTAATTGAAATTCCCGGTATTACTATTTTCTTACCTTTTAAATTGATAAGTAAATTGGTATTCCAAAAGGACATAATATTTTCCAAAAAGCTAATAATAATGGGGTTAATTTTATATATATTTAATACTTTGATCAGCCACGAGTGCGGGACACTATCGAAAGCCTTTTGGTAGTCTATATAGCAAGTATGTAAATTACGTTTTCGAGTTTGAATCTGTTTTAGAATTACAGAATCGATAACTAATTGTTCTTTACATCCCATATGTTTTCTGCGACAACCTTTTTGTTGTTCAGATAAAATATTTTTTTCATCTAAATGAGTATATATTAAATCTGTTAAACAAGAGGTTAAAATTTTGTATATTGTCGGTAAACATGTAATGGGTCTGTACTGAGAAGGATTATTAATATTTTCGCTTTTGGGTAACATATAAGTAATGCCCTTAGTTAGAAAATTAATATTAATAATTTAATTATAAGAAAATTAATATTACAACAAAGTTAAATATGAATTTAATTATGAACATATATCATGAAGTATAATTTTTTTTTTTTTTAAATAATTTTTAAAATAAGTAAGATAGTGTTTTTTGGTATAGTTCAGTTGATTCTGTTTTAGTCTGTGTTTGTTATTAGTAAATTTTCTATTTCAGGTATCCCTATATTAAGTATCCAGCTTTTTATTTGAGATTTAAATATTAAAGCGTTGAGGTTTTAGAGTGAGAGTGGTATTTTATTGTAGAGTTTAATACTATGATAGAAGAACCTTTTTTGCCCAAAAGTTGTATTAGTAGTTATTTGTTGGATAAGTTTTTGACCATGAGATCTAGTGTTTCTATTGTACGTGTTTGTTGTTATTTCTTGGGTTTTGTACTTATGAATGTAAATGAGTATAGTTTTAGAATATAGTTGTTTAATTGACATGATGTTCAGATTGGTGAAGATTTCGTCAGTGCTAGTTCTTACAGGAACTTTCAGTATAATTTTCATTATGGCTTTTTGAGTTTTAATTCGTGGATTTAGTATATTTTTATTTGCACTGCCCCATCCGATAATACCGTATTCTAAAAGTGATTGGCAGAGAGCCATGTAGATTTTGATTAAGTCTTTTTTAATGAGCACATTCCTGATAGTTTTGAAAAAATAACTTAGTTTTTTAATTTTATTATCTAAATAGCTAATGTGATTGGTTCATTTTAAATTTCCATCTATTTTTAGACCCAGATACGTTATATGGTCAACATTTTCTAATGAGGGACAATTACAATGCTCATTTAAGTGATGCGGGCTATGAATTTTCAAGTTAAGGTTTTCTTCAGAGTTTTTTGTATTTTTTATTTTGAAAGTGATGAATTTGGTTTTATTAGCATTTAGTGTAAGTGAATGGTAGTCTAGCCATTTTTTAATCTTGTTTAGTGTGTCTTCTGCTTTCTTAAATGTTTCTGTCCAATTATTCCCATTTATAAGGACACATATATACGTGGTATATCTTTGGTAGCATTGTTAGTGTAGATTTTATGGAAACAAAAAATATGAATTTAAAAACAGTTCATTCGTGGTATATCTATGGCTCGCTCCTTCTTTGGCCGCCTTTGCCGAATCTGCAAAAAACATACGTGTAACCAAAAACCTTAGCCCTAGAACAATTGATAATGATAATAAGATGAACTCAAGTAAAATATTGGCAGTATATACTCAACGCTGGCCGCTAGAGGCGCTAGTGTAGCATGATAAGGTTCCTTCTAGACAATGGCGGCAATTAATTGAATTTATATAGGATGTACTTGGTTCCGGTGTTTTGCGCTTTATAAATTATATTTTGTCAATATTAGTTTTAAAAAATGCAATACCTATATCCCAAAAAGTAGATGCTGGGTGCAGTAATAATTTCAAACGACAAAAACACTACAAGTCGTTTTTCAGGATGCAAAAAAACGTTGGCAGGATAGTTGGTGAACTATAATATGAGCTAGTGTAGAGTTATCCTATAAATAAAGCCTAGCAAATAAAACTTTTTTATTTAGGTAATAAGTGAATTATACCACGAAAAATGTAATTATTTCTTTTAAAGGTTAATTCAGATAAGCCATTTAAGTTCCATTTGGAATTCTGTTGATGTTAAAGTTATTTTTGTAAAATGTAATTTGAATTTAATTTGGGAGGCGGGTTTGGGTAACGTCGCCCCGGGAACCATTTATTGGATAACCAACACCTCTGATTTAGCAGGGTTCATCGGGTGAGGTGTGTTCAGGATACGCCTGCCCACCACCTGCGTGGCGAGCGAGACCGGAAGAGGCTGGTTTAGGGACACCCATTGACCTCTCCAACTTGTTTCTCGACCTGATCCCTAGATTCCTGAGATGTGCTTTATTTCAAATAAATCCATTTCAAATGGAAATGCAAAATGGGTATTTTCCATTTTGCATTTTAAATGCTTTTCTAAAAACCATTATGCATTTTAAATGCTTTTCTCAATGCATTTTCCATTTTAAATGCTTTTTTGCAACATACTTCGTACTATCTCCACTCATCCTTTTTTCGTAAGCCCCAAATATCAGTCGATCCTCAACCTCGCTATGAGAGATAATTTACATTTGTCAAGTTGCTCCCTGGTAGGAGCCCTGGCAATTGAGTGATACCATTACAAAAAATACTGATTCAAATACTGAACATGGGGCCATGACGCTGTAATATTAACTGCTAAGTTTCTATGTTTTTACGTTGGCAACATTAGTCCCGCGAAAATTTTTTGTTGTCTCATAATCTGTAGTCGTGGTGTTTTTGGATTTACCATCATGTAATATGTTTGTTCTACATTGATGTCCATTATTAAATGACAAAATTGTTTAAAAATTCTTTAATTATTTTAATTGTTTGGCCTCAGAAACCATTTTGCATTTTCAATGCATTTTGAAAATAGGTATTTTGCATTTTTCATTTGAAATGCTTTTCTAAAAACCATTTTGCATTTTCAAATGGAAAAGTTTTGACCCATTTCCATTTTGCATTTCAAATGGTTTTGGGTACCCATTTTGCACATCTTTGCTAGATTCCTACCCAACCTTCATATCTTTTTTCTTCCCAGAACTTCCTCTCATTAAAAAGACCCATGCGTCTATATGTCTGTCACTCCTGGATACACTGATCCCTAGAGTCAACCAACCCAGCCCTCATACCTTTTACCTTCCCAGAACTTCCTCTCATTAAAAAGACCCATGCGTCTATATGTCTGTCACTCCTGGATACACTGATCCCTAGAGTCAACCAACCCAGCCCTCATACCTTTTACCTTCCCAGAACTTCCTCTCATTAATAAGACCCATGCGTCTATATGTCTGTCACTCCTGGATACACTGATCCCCAGAGTCAACCAACCCAGCCCTCATACCTTTTTTCTTCCCAGAACTTCCTCTCATTAAAAAGACCCATGCGTCTATATGTCTGTCACTCCTGGATACACTGATCCCTAGAGTCAACCAACCCAGCCCTCATACCTTTTACCTTCCCAGAACTTCCTCTCATTAAAAAGACCCATGCGTCTATATGTCTGTCACTCCTGGATACACTGATCCCTAGAGTCAACCAACCCAGCCCTCATACCTTTTACCTTCCCAGAACTTCCTCTCATTAAAAAGACCCATGCGTCTATATGTCTGTCACTTCTGGATACACTGATCCCTAGAGTCAACCAACCCAGCCCTCATACCTTTTACCTTCCAAGAACTTCCTCTCCTTTCTTTCCTTAAAAAAAACCATCCACACAGCATCCCAAAGACGAGATAGGCTTTAAGGGAAATTATTTTCCCCAAGGCCTCCTGTGTGAGGTTAATAATAGGATAATAAATGTAGGTATGGTAAATATAGGTTGATAATATATAGATGTATGATATCATTAAATCATATATTTTGAATAACATCAATTATATTACCTTTCTAAACCATCAAAGACAGTTAATAGCCACTTTAATATTTTTTTAATGCATGAGCAAAAAAAGCAGTATGGTCCTAATGTAGGTTTCCTAATTTTTTTTATTGTTTTTTCGATTTCTATAATTTATTAAGGTATAAAGAAGAATATATTTCACATTAAATCTAAATAGATGAAAGAAAACCAAGGCGCACAACTCACGCCGCTAGGAGGCGCTAGTGTATAGTGTTGCCAATGTTCCCAATGTATGGGGATGTCAGAAGTTGGAGGCATTAATAATTATATAGGGTATTTGCCTAAATGGCTATTTTTTTTAGTTTCTTGGCTATATAAGAGCCAGTTGTTTGTTAGGGAGTTCAAATAGTAGCACTGTCATTAATATGATTTTTATTTAAGAAATATTTTATAAACAAATCACATTTCTTGTATTTATATATCATATACAATAGCTTTATCTGTCACTTTTTCATTTAGTTTTAATTATGATTTTGTAAACCAAGAAAACCAAGGTGCACAAATATCATGTTGCCAATGTTCTCAATGCATGGGGAATGTCAGAAGTTGGAGGCATTAATAATGTTATAGGGTATTTGCCTAAATGGCTCATTTTTTTGGTTTCTTGGCTGATGCTTGGCTGTATCAGAGCCAGTTGTTTGTTAGGGAGTTCAAATAGTATGATTATGAGTTGTTTGTTAGAGAGTTCAAATAGTATGATTATGAGTTGTTTGTTAGGGAGTTCAAATAATAGCACTGTCATTAATATGATTTTTATTTTAGCAATATTTTATAAACAAATCACATTTCTTGTATTTATAGATACATTTTCAGCATAATATACAATAGCTTTATCTGTCACTTTGACATTTAGTTTTAACTATGATTTTCAGTCAACCATTCTCTAAATAAATCATTCAACAATTCCAATTAAATAGTCCTGAATATTTTTTTACTTTTTTAATAATTAGGAAATGGTACTTACATATCAGTAAGACCAGTCTGGAGCTGGTGCTATTTTGACAACACTCATCCCAAAAATACTTATTTTTTCACACTATTTTACAACGGGAGACTTTCATACTAGGGTGCATGATCCTGCATCGTTTCAACTACTAATTCTGGCCTCTGGCATATTCTGTCAGATTATTTCCACTTTGCAATTAAATCAAAATAAATGGAATATTTCCTAACGTATCCGAAAACTAATAACTGTTTTTGATAGAAGATGAAATACACTTTCATATTTTATTATAAGAAATATGCATAACATTTTTTTAATGCATAGATAAAAAAGTTTTAAAAATGGCTCACCTTACTTTTTTTCTAACTAAAATTACTGATAACTAAAAAAAAACACATATTTTATCAGACAATTATTGCCACCTCACTTTATTGTTGTTTCACATAAAAATAATTAATAAAACATTTAATTTTTCCATGGTTAACTTTTAGATTTGAATATGAAGCGTGGTATTTTCTCTTTCTAACACCGTTTAAATAATGTTTTTCAACATGACAGTAAGGGAGACACAACGATTTCTATGGTTACTATTTAAGTTGTTCCTTAAAGCGAACAAATTAGCCTGAGGGGTTAAAGAGTAGGTACAATTCTGTACCTAGTTATTTGTAATGTTTTTTTTACATTTTTTGTCTGTTTTTGTATTTGTTGTCGATGTTGGCGCTCCTTCGATTTTTTTTGATCTGAAAGAATCGAAAATTATGTTATATCAGATTTGTATTGATATAACTTTCCAGATTTTATTGCTTCTAACAAAATAATCCTCATACAATTATTTAATATACCTACTCACTTAGGCATTTGAAAGGCAGATACCTGCTTTCCACAAACAGATATCAGCAACACAACACGCAATTCAACAACAGTTGAAACAAATTACCATGGGTGAACGTTGCTATACTCATGGACTGCGCACGGAACGGGTATGAACACAATAGTCATTTGTTGCAACCTTTGTTGCATTGCATGTTGTGTTGCTAATATCTGAGTTTATTTTACATGAAGTTGTATTACTACAACATGACTCGTATTAAATATAATGTGTACATATCTCCAGTGACCAATGTATTTCTAGACGACATACTTTTCTAATACAATGGTAAACGTTTAATTTGACGTCCGGAGCGGACTGCTCCAATTGCGCCCGCTTAGGGCCGGCCCTGCTTGTCGCTTACCACTGTTACCATTTTAAACAAATGAGATTGGTTGTCAGCTGACTTAATATCTCGAGCATAATTATTTACAGTCTGTTCTTGAAGTGAGTATCTCCATCTACACACATGTATATAATAGCATAGCATGACAAGAGGAATGGTGCTATTAAATGAAATTTCTAAAACGGAGGACATATTTTTTTATATAACTGTCTTCCCAAATGTTAAGACCGTCAAAATAAGAAATATTGTACACTGGATAAATAATCTGTCGTAAAATAAATGTATAAAAAAATAAATTATAAAGTGCTAAAGTTCGTGTGCAACGTTGTGTATCAAACATCTACTTGTAAACCAACCATTTATTTTTTATTCAATCAATACTTTTAATTTTTACGATATCAAAAACATTCCCGTATCATCATATTAAACGTTTTCCACTGTACCTGTTATGAAAATTTCACAAACTAAAAATAGAATATTTAAATCCAACTCAAGAAATATTTTTTCTTGATTTTACAAAATAAGCTGCCAGCCAGTAGGTTCATTTTAATAGCCATTTTATTGCAAACATTTTCATCATTAACAATATTAATATATAAAATAAATCTATATACCTAGTCAATAATAAACCAAATCACTGGTTTATTTCATCATATTATAAAACAACATGATCTTCAGGATTTATTTGAATGCATTATACAAGATTTTATGGCAAAGGCACGAACATTCACTCAGTTCATTGTCACAAAATACAATCGCGAATTTTATGCCCATCAAAAGCGCCACAGTTACATAGAGGCGAATTAAATTACATTACAATTTGTAAAGTTTTTTTTTAATATGTGTTGTAACCACTTTGAGTTCTTTGGAACAGTTCTTATTGAAATGTGTACTGTGGCCGCTTCGAAGTCTTTTAGAAGAGTTCGTATTGAAATATGTACTGCTACCACTTCGAGGTCTTTTGGAACAATTCATGTGGTTAAACTAGTCTCCCTGCTTTGGCATCTGTGATGACTCCCCACAGTTCGATGATGAACTCGTCCGTGAAGCCGAAGACCTGCAACTCGCTGGAGTCGATGGCGTCTGCAAGTTGCATGGTGTTACTCTTATCCTGCGCCAGGTCCCACATCTGAGTTGCGAGGTCGGTGTCATTGATACCCATGAAGCTTTCCAAGTTCGCGTTGATCTTTTCGATTCCGACGATTGCTGCTGCGTCGTGCTGCAGACAAATAAATGCAACATTAATATTGTTAGTCCAAACTGCCCGGAGCCAGTGAGAAGTAATGTGAGACTGATGGAAGTGAGGAGGGGTAGGCTATAGGGTAGGGTAAAGTTGGGAAGCACCCGACCTTTCCTCTCTGATCACTAAACACAGCTAAAGCCATTCTAAGCAACGTTTATAATTTGGACATTGGTCATTGGGAGAGTAGGTATTAGGAATCTTCCACTTTGAAAATCATAATTTTGCCGGGATTGGAGCTTGCCACTTGCCGCTCTGCCACTAACGTCAGTGATCTGAGGCATGTATAATGTCAGAGACCATCTTGCACGGAGGTGGGAGGAATGGATTTATGCGTCTGTCACTTCTGGACACACTTTCCCCTAAATTCCTACCCCACCCCTCCACATACCGTTCATTTTCCTTCCCTGAACTGAGAATATTCCTTTAAAATGCCCTCCATGCAGTATCCATAGGCCACGAGGGAAATTATTTTCCCCATGGCCTCCTGTGTGGAGTTAATGAAAAAAGTATGACAGTGGTAGACAGTTACTAATATATACGAGTATATGTTAACGAATTGGTACTTTGATTCGAAATAATTTAAAAAATATATATTTCTTTTTAATTTCAATTATTTCGAAATGACGATGTCATTTTTTTCCTCTAAAACTTCAACTAAGATACTTTTTGTCATGTTTGGCTTTGACTACTGATTTCGTGGTCAAATGGTATCTGAGCTATTATTATTTGAGCTATTTTCTCTAAATAGTATAAAATAAAGTCACTATTCGCGACTGTCTGTTTGTGCGTTTAGTTCTTCTAAACTACGCAACGGATTTTGATGGGGTTTTCCCTGTCGTTTAGAGATTTTTAATATATATGATACATGCATATTATATTTGTAGAATATAGAGTATTTTTTGTAATCAAGTCGCAAAATTATAATGACTATAAATACAAAATCTTTTCGGGCGCTTACATTGCTAACGCTTGCTAAATCTTATGAGATACATCAACATCGTGTACGATAGTATTGTAGATCTTAAAAAGGCCTACAGAAAATAAAAGGATGGTGTATGTCTATCTCCTAAGGATAACCCCCAGGAACGCCGGGTACACATCAGCTGATTCAACATTGGTTTCTATTTCTATTGGGCGTTCTTCAGAAAGCTGCAGTTGATTCAACATTGGGTTTCTATTTCTATCGGGCGTTCTTCAGAAAGCTGCAGTTGATTCAACATTGGGTTTCTATTTTTATCGAGCGTTCTGAAGAAAGCTAAAGTTGATTCAACATTAGGTTTCTATTTTTATCGAGCGTTCTGAAGAAAGCTAAAGTTGATTCAACATTGGGTTTCTATTTCTATTGGGCGTTCTGAAGAAAGCTAAAGTTGATTCAAAATTGGGTTTCTATTTCTATCGGGCGTTCTGAAGAAAGCTAAAGTTGATCCAACATTGGGTTTATATTTCTATGAGGTGGAAACATGCCACTGTTCAAAATTATAAACCAAAGAAAAAAACTTTTAATTAAAAAAAAACAATAACGTAGTATGGAAAAACGAAAAAGGAATGAGACTAGATATCTTGGAGGAACTAGAGTTACGGAAAGCCGAAACCATTAATAGCAAAGTCATCGAAAACCAAATTAACCTAAATAAAAGTCCAATACTTAGGTTATTCCCTATTGACAAAGATCACTATCTTCTCTACTCCTCTATTCCTACTACTTCGTCCACTGGAGCTCTTTCTAATTTTTTGGCAACCCTATGTGAAAGCTTAATATATTTGTAACACATGCTACTTGTAGATTTGGGATTTTATTAGAGATTCCTACTGCCCCGAAGAAGCCAGGGTTGTAGCGAAACCAGGCTCACATATAAAAAATAAAGGCGGTGTTTAAGCTGTTACTAAGTTATTGTTTTATTTTAAGTTATAATGTCATATCACAAAGTATCTGCTTCATACGAACGAAAAAACTTTATATGTAAAATATTATGTAGGTATGGAAAAAAATGTTGAATACAAATATATCAATAATTACCTCATTTTCAATGGCCGCTTTCCCATTTGATTTAAATCTCAGGGTTTCCTTGCCCGATCCGTAGCCTTTTTTTCCAGCTTTGGCGGTACCAGATTTGGGTCCTATATTGCCGAACCCACTTTTTAAGGGTTCCACAAGACGGATTGTGAAAACTGCCCCCTTTGGAATTTCTTTCAAAATTTTGGCTACTTCGTAATGGCGCTTTCCAATTACGTTTATTCCATCTAGTTTCTCGATATGATCTCCAACCTGAAAAGTAAAACAAAAACATTAGGTATATTATTATATATTATAATATAATACAAGTAAAAAACATAAACATTTCTTCAACGTGTTAAGGTAGTTTTCAGGTACAAAATATTAATTGTTTGTATGGAAAAAAAAAAATTATTTTTCTATGGAAAAATATTTTTGTATTGGAAAAAACAAACGGCTTTCGAAAAAAGTTATTATCCTTTTATTTTCGACTACCATAATACGGACATGTGTCTAGTGTGGTAGTCGAAAAGCATGTAAAAAACCTGTATCCAAATATATTTTTATGAATAAAGAAAAAAAAAAAAAACAAAAAACTGGTTAAGGTGCTCCCATAGCCGCTGTGCCTACATGGTGCACAGATGGGGCCTTAAAGAGTCGGTAATGTGTGAATGTGGTGCGGTGCAGACCACCGAACATGTGGTCAACGAATGCCAGCTCCATTCATTCCCCGGCGGTATTGATGAGGTTCACATGGCGACGCCTGAGGCCCTAGAATGGCTCGCAGAACTAGATGTCCCCCTCTGACCCCCCACCATACGAAAGAAGAAGAATTCTTTTTTACTTCTACTTTCTACCATCATGTAGAATCACCTCCCGAAGTTTGGGCACTTTACCCCCGGACACCGTATATATAAATATATAAGTAGCCCAATATATAAATATATTGAATTATGTTTGAAGATTGAATTATGCTTGTAGTTAATTTGAAGATTGAATTATGTTAATTTGCATGTGTATTTATTTAATATTGTTTACACATTGCGTTTTAAGCATTATTTTCTTTTTGTGTGTCCTTACTCCTCCCATATACACGAGCTCCTGGAGCTCACCTTACGGAGTAGTAGAATAATTAGGAAAAAATCTATTTATTTTGCATACTGTTATAATTTTAAATTTTGTATTATTAAGTAATCAAAAGAATATTATTTGAGCTTGAATCCCCCCATCAAACACAAGAGCCTTGTCTATTTATGGTGGGGAAATGGTATTATTATTTTTTTATATAATACTTCGTGTAATATGTAAAAATAATGTTTATTTATTGTAAAATATACATATTATATTAAATAATATAAAAACCCTACACTAGTGGAATTTAGCATTAATTAGGTGATACCAACCATGGTGTATGAAGTACATTTAGCACCTACATTAAAAAATAACTAAAATATGAGATATTTTAAAGTTAACACCTTTAATCAGGTTCAGTGTCAATACATCGTACATTGTCACTATAATTTCCCCTAATAGCTTTGCATAGACCAATCCATTAAGCGAATGGCCCTAATAGCTTTTGTTCCCGAAAAGGTTTCTCGACTACTTGCCCTAATTACTATCATCTCGGTTTTAGTCCAATAAAAAACACGACTGGAGTGATTTAATAGAATCATGAATGGGAAAAATAAATGCCAGTAAAACAAGTATATTTATAAACCTATATACTGAAAAATGTGGCAATTGTTACGTGTTTGGGATTTTTTTGGGAGTTGAGTTGAGACTGCAAGAGCGCAGGCATTGCAAAACCGGGTTTGAATAAATCTTATTTCGGATTATTCACTCGCTCAAGTGTATAAATAATCAAATAATAAAACAATTCGTGTAAAAATAATCAGTGGTCCGGTATAGCTCGTACGGTAATTTTATTGAAAATCACCAAAAAAATCACATTTGCTGCCACAAATTTGGAGACTTTTCGTGTCGAAAAATATGCGGTTTAAAAGAAGAGATTCCTATAATGAGGTTTAAGATGAATTTAAGCTTGGTGTGGATCTGGTATAGCATGCCTACCTGCTAAAGCACACGTTATCAATAATTGGAGTTATTTAAAAAATATTAATAATAAATTGAACACCGTATGTAAAGCCAAAAAACGCTGAAACTCGGTATACCTACTAATATTATTACCTTTAAAGCCATACTAATTCACAAAGGTTAAATATATTTTTAGAACTCGCACTCATTTGTGAAAATGTCACTCGTTGTCGAACGACCGAACTCAAAGAATAATACAATGCACGATTATTTTAACTATTTGCTAGGGCGTAAAATGTATGGGAAGGGCGGGGGGGGGGAGGTAGGGGATTCACCACCCCATCGGTACCCCTCCCGTGTGAATGCTATAGCTACGCCACTGACTCTTTGATGAAAGATTAACGTAAAAATTGTTTATAAACAATACGTGCTTATGCCTACAACCCGGGACGCCATATTATGTACGAGTAGGTACGCTTTGCAGGTACTAAGAATATATTTTTACATTAACTCCGCACAGGCCCGGAGGTTAAGTGACATTTATTTTTTGTGTGAATACGTACGGAACAAGAGTCCCAGGTGCTCCCAACCATCTGGATCCAGTGAAACTACGAGTAAGGAGATGGCGAAGAGGACGGCGGGGAATTCTATTCAGATCTGGTCACCAAACACGGCTAGAGCTATTTCTAGCAATGTTTCGATTCAGAATGGCGGCATTCAACAGGGTGATTCTGAAAGTATTTCCCGCTATGGAACGTGCCTCAAATATAATTTAAGTACTGTATTATTTTTAATTAATGAATTGGGAAATACCACGAATCAATTAATTAATGAATCCGCGACTTCTGGATTCGTAACCACTCAACCACGGAGGCTGTCAAGATCGAAAGTATTAAATAAAGTAAATGTAATACCTGAATATGAGGGTTATTGGCGATGATTGAGCCTTCCTTTATCCTTTTGATGAAGGCATACCCCGCGCCATTGTCTGTTATGGTAAGTCCTAGCGCGTCCTCAGACTTCTCCACGTCCACCTCCTTGGGCCTGCCCTTTCTGTGGGCGAATATGAAGTCTTCTAAACCTATCTGACCGCCGAGCAGCTTCTTCATGTCCACTTTGTGGGAGTTGAGGGTGCAGAAGAGGATCTGAAAGTTTTACAAAATAATCCTTTAATATTTGTCACAATCGCCTAAATCACAAATTTAATTTTCTTTAACTCAATTCGATACTGTAAATATTGCTGATTTTATTTTCATCACAAAAATTGATACTATAAATTGCTGACGTTGTTTTCATCACTCAATTCGATAAATATTGCTGACGTTGTTTTCATCACTCAATTCGAAAAATATTTGTGATTTTACTTTCATCACTCAATTTGATACTGTAAATATTGCTGATTTTGTTTTCATCAATCAATTCAGAGAATTTGAACAATTCTTTAAATTTCAAAGTTAAAGTTCTGTGAAAGTTCTTTTCAAGTTCTGTTATTATTTCAGTTCTGTCAAGTAACTGGCCTATAATGATATATATTTTTTTTATTATCAATATAAAGTTTTTTTACAGGTTTTTTTTTCGATGTCTGTCTCACTAGGATAAACCTGTGTCGAGACAGACGATAATAACAGAACTTGAATAGGACATTTACAGAACTCGAAAATGAACGTTGAAGTTTGATAAATTGTTCAAATTCTATGAAACAACCCATCCTAAATATTTGTGATAATATTGATAAATATTATGAATATTGCTGATTTCATTTTCGTTACCATGCTTTCAACACAAATTATTAGATATTTCTTTTACTACCAATAAATCTATCGTCCAGTTAGTTAATCAAACAACTACAAAATCATAATTTTGAGATATTGACCAAAGCAATATTCTAATGGCCAGCTTAAATAAAATATTACGAAAGTTCTTACATTAGATTTATATGTGAAACATTGAATTATTCAAATTATACAGGAAAAAGATAAACACTTATTCATAACTGAAAAAAAATATTGTGCTGAACACCATTATACTCACCAAGGAAAATGTTTCTTCAATAAGTTACGAGAAGAAATCAGAAGTATTAATGATAAAATACAAATATTGAAATTAATGAAGAAATATTTTGGAAAAATCATTTACAAAGAAACTGCTTCCCTTATTTCAAAGAATACAAGATTATATTTATCCTCCATTTTTATTTTTTCTTCTTAAATACACAAATATGCATCTTTTTGGAATTTAGGAATAATCATATTAACTGTAAATATATTTGTTTTCAAATCCTTAATTTTAACAGAAATGGATAGGTACTATTTCTCAAAATTATGCACGTTAAGAAATGCTTCTAATGGAAGAGTAGTAAAAATCCGACTACGCGTTCTTTTTCACACAAAACTTAAATTTGTAATAAATGAAACGAAAATACTTGGTTTTAAGTCACTTTGTATTTTCGTTTCATTTATTTAAAATGTTAAGTCATAATGTGTTTGATTCTTTTGAAAAACTTTAATTTGTATTTGAAGCCCTAACTTCTTTGTAAATATTATGAATATAAAATTTAAAATAAAGTATTATAAAAAAGCATTTTGATGGACTTAAATTTAACTTACAAATGAGCGATTTTTTTTTAAATATAAATTTTAAAATTTTACCCAAAAAACCCCTTCCTTACGATGTTTGAATTTTTAATTTATATTTCAGTAGGCATATTAAATTACCATTAACTTAAATTTTTTTTACCAAACTTGTCTTTGAAATCAAGAAAAATTAGATACTTTTTTTTGCCTATATTTTATAATTTAAAACATAAATAAATAAAATAGCACATATCCGTACTAGATATTTGCTATACCTTTTGATGTATATTTTTTTAATCAATTTGGTTGAGTATTTTGGCCTCAAATCCAAATTTAAGTGTTGTGTGAAATATGTGGCGCAGCCGTTCCTCTTGAGATAAATTATAACTAATCGTAAAACTTTGTATGTATAAAAGTTTTATAAGTAAAAATATATTTAAAATATTTATAACCGTGTTAACCATTTTAATTTGTACCATAAAATAACACTAGAAGGACATTTTGAAATGTCTTAATAGTAACCGAGACGTTAAATTCTTGTTATTTTTTAAATTTTCATTATATTGAAAAAAATAACAAGAATTTAGCGTCTTGTTATTTTTTCAAAATAATGAGAATTTTAAATTCTCATTATTTTGAGGCATTTATTGAAAGAGATAGAGGGTTTGCTTTTGTACACATCTGCACAGAACATTTTACACAAATTTGCTGTTTTTAATTATATGAACTAGAAGATCAAAATTGGTGTTTTTGGAAAATAGTAAAAAGAAATTAGAAATTAAAACAACGAGTAGTTAGATAGGTAGGTATTACACAAATGAATAAGTTATGATAGTGATGATTGATGAGTGTGATATTGTAAATGGAATTATTATAACACTACCTGGGTATCGGTATATTATTATTTATAGTAGGTCACTTCTAAATTATTTTTGTTATTTAAAAAAAGGTTCTATATTTAAAAAAGCTATAAACCCATTGGGTTAGCATTTGATAATTTTTTAGGCAAGCTTTAACGAACAACACTATCATGTTATTTATTACCTGTATTGTCTAAGTATGACTTGAAGTCAAGGTAGACAATAGATATGAATCAGTGATATAAATAAATCTGTAATAATTCATATTATAAGCAAAAAGAGCTCCGCTCAATTTGAGGATCTGTAGGTGTTGAAGGCGTGGAAGGATTTTGCACAATCTGTGATGTAGTCTAATATATTACACGCGCTTGAACATTGCATCATGCTAGCCATTTTATATAATTGTCATTGTTCAATACGGATGCAAAATATTTTGTAGGTCAGAGACAGTTGATTTAAATGTTTAAAACAATAAAATGGCAGCACTAAAATAATAATAAGTGTTTTATTATCTTCTTTTTTGTAACAAATAGAGATAATAATACCTCACGAAAAGTTGGATTACTCCTTCAAGAAATAAAAACCTTCAATAACTTCACTAACGATAAATACGTTACAAATCGTGGATACACTTAAACAAGTAAATTAACCGAAGGAGGAACTAGCAGAAAAATTTAAAAAATACTGGCTACGGTAGAAGTTCACCTGGCAGATATGGAACAATCAGCCATATTACACAGTGTTGAAACAAGCGGTCTAAAATTACAGGACAACATTACCACATGTCACACATTCAAAATTACAACTTCCAAACCAAATTTCGTAGACATCAAAAAAGTACACACCGTGTTAGCTGTTAAACATAGTGAAAGGATAAAAAATTTCAACGGAGAAGGAGCCCAATACTTTATAATACTTAAATGCGGCATTAACACAATATTTTACAAATCTGCACTAGACACCCTAAACAACACCATATAAGAGCCTAATAAAATATGTTTGGATAATTTTTTTGAAAAATCTTGAAAAGCAAAAGAAAATATTTGAACTACATACCCGTTAAGATGATTAATTATTCATTTTTTTAAATATGGCCATGTACTCCAGGACGAGTTACCGATCTTAATTATAATCCATTAAAAACGTTCGAAGTATAACAAATTATTATAAGCAATAATTAGTCGCCTGTAATATCTCCAATTAGACTAATTATTGCTAAAAATAATTAATTTAGATGAAAAAAATTAAATATATAACCCGATTTATTAATCCTTAAATAATGTTGGATTAATTCCTCGACAAACGAACACAAAAAAAATCAATAACTACAAAGTTTTCAATACATAACTTTAAAAACATCAAAATGATGGAGTAATTGTATACTCTAAAGATAAGATGGAACGCATAGCAGAAAAAAAATTAACTCCTAAAAGATTCAAACTGTTTTTAAAATAATAACTCGGTCAAGATATATGCATCTTTGCTATCTACAGATCGCCTTCATCTACAAATTTATCACCATTCCTTGGATCACTAGACTCTATACCTACCACTTCAAGAACGAAAAATCAGGAACCTGCGCATCACTGGGGACATCGACACTCTGGATACCGGAAGACACCACCCATAAGCACAGGATTATCAATCCGTCGCAATAAGAGAACCAACAAGATTAGAACTTAAAATGAATAAATAAACTCCCACGAAAACTTGCATTGACCACAAAATGACAAAAAGACCAAAAAATAATCCTCAATCATACATCAATCAAACCATAACTGAACAGTAAACTTTAATCCTTATCATTTATTCAAAGAACCATCGATCGATTCAAAATCAATCCTTTAATGATTGATTTATTTACCAAATCACCAAAAACTGAATCCTATGAATTATTATATAAAACTGAAGTCCTAGATGTTGCTTGGAAAACATTTATTGAACACCCTTCAATTAAGAATACAAAACCACACTTAAAATTATCAAAAGAGCTTGGATTACTCCTGGCCTACTTAAGTGTATTAAGAAAAAGGGACAAACTCCATCAACAAATAAAAAAGTCCTTATGTCCTTTCCCTGAAACTATTCTACAAAGACTATAGAAACATCTGCTATAATCTAACTAAATCGGTTAATAAACAAAATTACCACAGAGCTAAAACTGATGAAACCAATGACCAAGAATCCGCAAACAATTAAGGAAATCACCTACACTAACCAAAACAAAACAAACCCATTGTAAGAAATTGACACCGATAACGGCATTCTCTCGCTCAACAAAAATGTACATCAATTAATAAAAAAGTCATAAAAGAATTAGATAGCAATAAATCTGCTGGACCGGATGGTATTCCTCCAATATTTTTCAAAACCTGTGTCAGTAGTCTGATATATCCTCTTTATAAACTCTTTAACAATTCTTTAAGTTCTGGTTCTTTTCCAGCTCAGTGGAAAAAGAGTTATTTAACCCCTATTCATAAAAAAGGAGATAAAAGCGATATATCAAACTATAGACCAATTTGTATAATGTCTGCTTTACCGAAAGTTTTTGAGAAATTAGTCCTAGATATCATTGTAAAACCTATCAACAACATTATTGTTCCTAACCAACATGGCTTCATCACAGGTCGCTCTACCTTAAGTAATTTAATGATTTATGAAAATTACATATCTGAATCTCTGGGTCTCAAACAACAAGTGGACAGTATATACACTGACTTTAGTAAAGCTTTTGATAAGGTTCGACATCACATACTTATTTATAAACTTCGATCGTTGGGCATCAAAGGTAAATTATTGAGTTGGATTGTTAGTTATCTTAGCCATAGGGTGCTTAGTGTTAAGATTAATTCTGTACAATCTTATATATTCGAGGCCACAAGTGGGGTTCCTCAAGGGTCCCACCTCGGCCCAATATTTTTCTTACTATTCATCAATGACATTGTTGACCAATTTAATGATGTAGAAGTTCTGCTATTTGCTGACGACTTAAAAATATATAAAAGAATACGAAATGTATCCGATTGTCAAATTTTACAGAGTAATTTAGAACAACTTCATCAATGGTGTGAACAAAATGCTTTATTTTTGAACATTCAGAAATGTCAAGTAATACGATTTTCCAAAACTCGTTATAATATATTAAATGAATATAAATTAAATAATATTAAATTAATACCAGTATCACATATTCGTGACTTGGGTGTAATATTCGTTGAAAACTTGTCATTCATTGAACACATCAACTATATAACTAATAAGGCTTTAAAGATGCTTGGCTTCCTTTGCAGAACTTTAACCGATTTTAAGTCCATAGATTGTATGAGAACCCTCTATACTTCATTAGTCAGAAGTCAATTGGAGTATAATTCACCTATTTGGTCCCCTTTATATAAAGTTCACTCCAATAATATAGAAAGAGTTCAGCACAAATTTCTTAAGTACGTAAATTTTAAGCTCGGAATTCCTATTGATTACATTAATTATGTCAGTTTGATGAATCAATTGCATCTAATAACACTGTCTGACAGGAGAATTATTTCAGACCTGGTTGTGTTACACAGAGTCATTAACAACTTAATTGATAGTCCTGCCATCCTTGCCACTATTAAACTACATGTGCCGACTAGGAATACAAGGCAAAATATAACATTCTTCTGTAATACATACTCGACCAACTATCAGACACACTCACTGACCAATAGGATGCATGATCTGGGCAACAAGTATGGGGGTGTTATTGATTTATTTATTGACTCCATATATAGAATTAAGCATAATCTACATCAACACTTTGTTGAATCCTACAAATTAGAGTAGCTTTGGTAAATTAGTTTTAATGATTTGTTTTATATGTAATGTTGTTGTAATTTCTTTTTTACTTTATGTTATTTTTTTCCTTCTTTAAAATGGATTACATCTATTTACTGTCAATATCTCCTGTATAATACATATTCTCTTATTGTACTGCATCATGTATCACTTCTATGTAAAAGCCTTTTTAGGCGTATATATATATAAATAAATAAATAAATAAACTACACAATGATTTTTTGCAATCATGGGCTCGAATTTAGCGAACAAAATAATCAATCCTAAAAACTTTAACCCGGACATAAACAAACACTCGAATACTCAAGATTATTACATTTGCATTAAAACCTACCACTAAACACGAACTAACACTAATTTATCTAAATTCAGATCAACATCTTCATCTGGTAGTGATGGAATCAAACATGAAAACAATAAAATACTTACAAGACGTTCTTATCGAGCGATATACTCTTCCTAATAAACAAATTCATTACGGAAAGCAGATTTTCATCACAATTCAAAATAGAGACCATCACACCAATTTTTAAATCAGGTAATCATAAAGACATCAATAATTATAGACCGATTATAATTTTAAACAGTATATCTAAAATCTTTGAAACAACAATCAAAAATCAATTATTACTATTATCACAGAAACAATTTAGGATCAGAAAAAAATCTAGGCACATCCAACGCCCTAGCCTTAGTAACTGAATATATTAAAAAGACACGGAAAAAACTACAATGCTGTTTCTAAAAAATAATCAGAAGATTTATTCGTCTTCAAACGATTTGTATATCAAAAAAGAAATCGTGATCGTCGATGGGTTTTTAGATTAATATTATACATTGACTTGAAACGAATATCCGGGATAGCTTGACTGCATCGATTCCTAGAGATTCTTTGATTGCCAAAACGTTTCGATTATCTGTCTGTATCTGTCTTCCATCTTCCATCTTCTATCTTCCATCTACATATATAAAAATGAATGTCCAGTATGCGTTTCTATACCAGTCATCCGATTTTGCTGAAAAATTCAATATATGTTCTTATTAGTCCAGGAGTGTTTAGAAATTACAACCTCAAAACTTTACCCCAAAATATGTATAAGTCCCTGAGTAACGCCGCCAGGTACACGTCAGCTAGTAATATTGGTGCGGGTTTGTTTTATAAACAAATCAAGAGTTAAATTCCGAAAAACAAAACAAAAGTAAGGTCACTGTTTACATGCGATTTCGAAAAAGCACCTCCACGCCCTTTTTCAAACCCTTGCAGCAGATTTTTTATACTTCTTGAGGAAGTACGGTACACTTGATTTTAAAAATAAGAAGAAAATTACTGCCTACATCTGATTTCTATAAACTTCGTGTAAAGCCCGAGTAACGCCGGTGGCTTCAGTTAGTTAAAGATAAAACAAGACAATGTTTAAACGAAAATATTATAAGTAATCCGTGGAAACCAATCATTGCTTACATAGAAATGAAAACAAATTTAGAATGTTATATTTAAAAATATTGTTCTTATTTTATTTATTTAGTTGACAGTATCAGCCAGCAGGGATGGCAGTGTGGGCGAATATTCTTAAATAAATATTAATCTGTGGTGTATAAATATCGAACGTTTTGCCGCATCAGCATAACTGATAGGTCGGTAAGGCCTGACAAACCCAACTACACATAATTTGCATAAAAGTACAAAGGAGGTAGGCACATCTGATTCAAACGACATGTAAATTATCTCTGTCATGGTTCGACGACTCGACCCGTAAATAGTCTGCACCATGTTTTATATCTCTGTGCGAACAATGCGGCACAGGAATGTCGAGCACTCTTCTCCGGAAAATTACACATGAATGTTTTAATAAATTTCATGCGAAATATGTTTTTCTGTAATAATAATAATAATAATAAATCAAAAAATTTATATATAAAGATGCAAAAGTCGGTCATTTTGAATACATGTAGGATAACGAAAGATTTTTTAAATATTTATGTTGAGGGATCAGTAGGATTTATAGGCCCTGTTAGAAGTTCTACCGAGCCGAACCCTCTGATATGAAAATATCTGGAGTCGGTGAATTTTTTTTCCCATTTGATCTCTGGTGAGTTGACGTGTTGTTGTTCTTGTATTGTTTTGTATTTATTTTACTTATATAATGCACTTGCATAGTGTTGATTGACTAGCTGATCATTTGTGGAAAAGTGAGTGGAAGGGTTTAGTTTTTCCTATGGGGAAGATTTAACCCGGACAACAAAATCAAAAGCATAAAAAAAAAATGTTTCAGTGGAGTTTGTGGCACCCTGACAGGGAGGATTGAGAACTATAACATAACCACAAACGTGGAATAAATTATTGTGAATATAACTTAATATTCATATTTCGAGTGCATCCAGAATATGGCAGACTGCTCCCAACTTTTTATCCTATAATCCAATCTGGTATTTTCTTATGTTCCAGAAGCCCAGGTACAAACATTAAGGAATACTGTCTATCAAGCTTAGCGGATGTATTAAAAATAATGCGGTTCCTTGATATTTCACCGAAATGAAAATTCAACACACCTTTAAAAAGTAATATAGAGTCATTAAAAGTGATGAAACGAAATCTATGTTTAATAGTTACATATATAACCTAGTTTTTGTTTCATCACTTTTCATGACTTTACACCACTCTTTGTAGGTGTGTTGAATTGTCATTTTGATGATATACCCGGTCAGAAAATAATGCATGGTTCTGGGACTGGTCCTTCGTGTGTATTGTGTAGGGCTTATTCCAGCAACACCAACTAATAGAGTATTATATATTATGAACTAAACTTTTTTTCAGGAAAATCAAAGAAGTATCAAGAAGAAGTTAAATCACTGTAATTTACTATACATAGTTAAAGCCATTTCAAAAACGTCTTCTATTCTGAATGACAGTTTGACACTCAACCTGGAACGGAGCACTAAGACTCCATATCAATTTAATGGTAACGGGAAACTCAGGACAGTGGCAATTCAACACACGATTTAAATGTGATAAAGTTGTCAGTGCCCTGAGTTGTCAGTGATCCCAATTTAATATATTTCATTTACGTATTGAGTCATTTATAAATATTATGCCCATCTGGAGAGGCTATTAATTCGGTGGTTTATATTTAATATGGACATGTTCTTCTATGGAATTGGTGGGAAACATGATCCAATTAAAGGTTCACCGCATTTTAATACAAAGGTTCAATGCCGTTACCCGCATTTCCACAATGATTCGTAATATAAAAGAGAAAGGTCACCGAATCATTCAATTGTAATAGGTAGCTACTTAATGCACATCTACTAGAACGTTTTTAGAAAAGCCTTGGTAGAGGCAGCTCATTGTTGGGTTCCTAAGTACTAATACCCATGTAACGCGACAGCGACCTAGCTGTTGACAAAATCGAGAATGTAATACAAATCTCGATAAATATCGACAAGTCCCGGAAGAGAGACGATACTATTTCAATTCAAGTCATCATTCGATTAATATCGTATTACGAGGTTAATAAGCCTGAAAAAATAAAACCCCGTTTCCCCGCATGAATTAGAAGTGTCTTTTTTTACTCCAGTCTGAATGCGACTTATGGTACAATGAAAATTTTATTTTGTATGTTTTAAAGCAGAGAAGGAAAAGTCTTTGACCAAAATTATTCGAATTAGTGTATATTCACTGTTTTTTAATTTAAAAAAATTGCAATAACTAATGCATTTTTATTTTGACGAATACATTTTCTACAACGAATTAAAATGTGCCAGTTTTCGATTTGCCGCCAAAACGACATGTGATTTTTATTCGGGAATTCGGCGACGTTGATGTGAGGCCGGGCGACGTCGGTGACAGCCGTCTTACCAGACATTGGCGATTTCTATGTAGTGATGACGTTGTGGCCAGTTAGAACCGTTCGGAATGTGAAGTTTTAGACCGTTTTAGAAATCAATTATGAATGAAAATTTTTAAAAGCACATATTTTTAGTACGATAATCATAATCAGAAAAATAAATCTTCCACACATTTTTTTTATAAATACATAGCTCGTTAAAATATCCCATTGAAATGTGATTATAATGATGACTAATTTAAATTCTGATTTAAGAAAGTTAAATGACAGAGACATGCGTTTCTTTTTGTGACTTAATTGAATTTATATTCTCACTCTCACTTACATTCAAGTACATAAGAGGTTCTTATAAACTTAATTAATTAGTTCAAAATTGATGCTCTTCACAGATTGGGTAACTTTTAAATTAGTATATTATATGCTGTTTAATTATGTAGATGCCTACCTACACATATCATTATAGTGGAAATGAACACAAACAGATGCATAATACAGTAAAAAATATACTGTCACAATGAGCATCAAAAATATACATCTTGATGAAAGTAGAAAGTAAGTCTCCGTGGTCGAGGGGTAAGGCTCTCAATTAGCAAGCCGGGTTCAAATCCCGGAGCGCGCAAGGAACTTTTATTTGATCAATTTGTATTCTCTTATTATCTTTTAACGAATGAAAACATTGAAACTGTATAATAAGATTGAGTGTGCTGAAGCAGATATTTTCGTCGAACATGTTTAAATAATTATATTATCTATCACTGAAACTCTCGTGTCTCTTGTCTCTCCTAGTATTATTTGTAATTTTACTGAGCTTATGTAGAATTTTATATTATTTTTTTTAATTTTTTTTTTTTTTATTAATAAAAAAAAGATACACGAATTACATTACACAATATAATAAAGTTTTTAATTACCTAATATAATATAAGTATTTGATGTACCCCATAAATAAGCAGGGCTTTTGTGTATGGGTTTATTATTTGTTTGTTTTTTTTTTAATTGTACGTAACTTGTATTTAATTGCAATTTTACCTGCATGTATGTAATTTGTAGATTTTTGTCTGTAACTTAACTGAGTTTTTGTAACTGGATAGTTCTCTTGTAAGTGAGAACATCTGTAAAAACCCAGAATAAATAAATAAATAATTAAACACCAAATGATTCTTAATACGTATTAATTTTCTTCATGATTAAACAACAAATTCAATTAACGAGGCTAACAACGACAGACTGGTCAAGCGATGTCAAGCTTAATTAGCTCGTTAAACGTGTGAATACCGCTACAATTTATATTAGTAAGTCGACTACATTTTCTCTTGTCGATAGTGGTTATCAAAACATGTGAGACTAGAAAAAAACACGCAAAATTTTAACCGGTTAACAAATATCACCGTTACCTTGTTATTATATATCCGCGTTTATTGTATAATTATAACACAGAATATTATACGACGTAATGTGCTGTTGATTTTAAACTCATCACTGATTTAATAAGATGATCAGCAATTCTTTACCTCCGTTCCTTATTGTTGCATTATATTAAATGATTTTATACTTTTATATAAATTAGTGGGTGCACCTGACTTAACTAAGCTAATAACGTTCCAAATACCAAATCGTAACACGAGATCTCCTGAGTTGTTCTTTGTTTATTCATCTAAAATAAACTATTTAATTAATTCGCGAATTCAAAGGCTACATAGGCTTGAAAATAAATTCCTTTGATATTGTTATTTATTCGGTACTAAAATTTAAATCAGAAATTTATAAAATTTTATTGCACTAACATTATTAATTTATAAAATCACCAATTTATAACAAGTTTCTCGTTAACTCTTTAAGTTCCAAAAAATAGTTATTTTTGAAGATAATATCTATACCTACATTTGTTTTGCCGAAGCGTTAATTATATGAAATCGCTCGATACAAAAAATCGCAAAGTAAGCTACAAAAATTATTAAAAACACATTTTGTTATGTTATTTAATGTGTTATGGACATAAAAAATGTACAGTGTATCTTTAAATGCAACAAAAGTATTTGTCGAGAGATTTTTGCTTTGTTTCAAAAGAGTCGTGTTTTATTAAATATTTTCACCATTTTCGCTTAAGTAATAATTTTAGTTTTTTTAATATTAGCGCGCTCCCTCTAACATTCGTATTTACATATCTACCTTTCAAACCATCTTTGAACACTTACTACAAGTAACAAATTATTATAAGCAATAATTAATCTCTCGAAATATCCATAAAAATTGAAAATATCTCCCGAGTAAAAATAAATGCCGCCGACGGGAGATAATTTTAATCTTTATGGATATTTCGAGAGACTAATTATTGCTTATAATAATTTGTTATCCTTTCTGCTATGCATAAAAAACCTTTTCTTGTAAACATTGGTTTATCAATATAAAAAAAAAATACTTAGGTACTATGAGGCCTTAATGTTGATTTTTGTTATTTACTCCTGGTAGGTATCAATACAATTTCTCTCTCTCTATATATATTGTTTGTACTTACGTGTATTACGTTGATTAATTTTTTCCTATCTTATGTTTTATATTCTATTGTTGCTATACTGCCAATATAAATAAATTGAATTGCAAAATCCCATTAATGCAGCTGGGAAATAATAATCTTTTTTATTAGAATGTTAATTTGAATGCACTATATATTTAATGAAATTAATTTATACATGTTTTGTGTATAATCCCGAAGGGCGTAAATAAATAAATAAATAATGAAAACGATTTTAACAAAAACTTAAATCACATAAGATTATTTTATTTATTGTTTCTTTACATTCTATCTTTTTTTACGTTAAAATTTTGTTAGGTTATTATTTTCACTATTTTATTTTGAAGGAATGTCTAACATTCCCGGGTTAGGAGTAACCTGAAAATAGTTGAAAATCTTATACTACCTACCATACTACGAATATCTACCAGATTAAACCTTATAAAACCGCAACAAAAAACAAAGTATTTATTTTGTTTGTTTCAATTTGTATTTATTTATCATTACATTTGTCTCTTCCAGTCATTCCGGGATTGACGCTTGTACGTAATCAAAGCCTTTTATAATGAACCTTCTCATCAATGGATATTAATAACTCACAGACCGGAATAAGCATACGTAATGCGAACCCTCCTATTATTGTGTTTTACACTTGCATATTCATCAGGCATTATAGTATGCGAACTTAGTACCTAATTCATATAATTATAATTTGAACTATTTATGTAGAAAGCTTAGCAGACAATGCATTATTTTTTATCTCGTACAGAATTTCCATGCATCATTTAATGGGCAATATACTCCAACTTAATCTTGCTTTTCGATAAGATTAATTTTTTATCTAAATTAACGTAATCAGAAAACAGTCTGAACGCTGCATAAATCGAATCGGAATGATAACAAAAATTGAGGACTTTAAAAAAACCACTTTATAGGACTAAAATATTTGAAGCGTATTAATTTATCTATTTATAGTTCGTCCTAGGTATCTATTACAAAGATTTTCTTTTAATTCTAAGCACCTAGGTACATATTTGGTATACTTTGCATCTACTAGGCATTCTTTGTTCACGTATCACGTATAATTAATTTTTTTTATTTATTAAAGGAAAAAGTACATATAAGTAATAAGGTTTACAATTACAATGACAATATTTAATACTACTCTTCTAGAGAAGCATTAGCTTGTGTTTGGAAGAGGAGTGTACATTATGTTGTTGTAGATATTACGTTATGTATTTTACGTTTATATTTATATTATATATATTGAGTATTATTGATTTTTTTCATTTTCATTACGAGACAGATCGGTATTTGACAAACTTCCCGAAAAAACTTCCACAAATTCTGACATTATTTATATTGCCGGCACCATCCTGACGCTATACTAAGGAGCTAGGCGATATAATCTGACAGCTATTAAAACGACCTTATACGCTTGTATAATATTTATTTAAGACGGTTATAAGTCATCTCTAGTTAGAAGACTAACTGAATCCAACTCAGTAGTTTGGTCTCCCTCACAACATTCACGTTAATAACATTGAGCTATTACAAAAAAAACTCATTTTTATAAATTGCAAATGAAATATCCTAAGAGAATATGTACATAAATTATCATTTCTAATTAAATGCTTTAAAACAGAGGTTCCCAAAGTGGTTTATATGGACCCCCAGGGGTCGATATCGGCTTGCTGGGGGTCTATGTGCGAGAAAAAAATTGGGGGTTCACGAGATTCAAATGGGGGTACATACGAGCGGAACCCCATTTACCTCAACTCAATATTTAGGAGTTCCGTAAATGACAAAATACACCCAACACAATTTACGTAATAATAGACTGAGAAATTACTTATTTGATATTTGTATGTTTATATATCGTGAAGTTGTTTATTGAGGTATATAAATAGAGTTTACGTTCCTTTTCTCGTCAGTATTAATATATTGAACCAAAACATTGCACATTGGAAGCCGCGAATTTTCCTAGTTCCCCAACTTGTTTTTGAAAAACGTCGAGGGTAATAATGACGTTCTACATTTAGATGTACTTCACACAGACTTCAAAACTAAGTTTGAGAACATTTTGATTGTGGAAATGGAATGTTGAAGAATCGGGTATCATATGACAAGAATAACTGATCGGAATAAGAGCTAACAAAGAACTTAAGGGGTAGTTCTGTAGGGCCAGCTACAGAAAGAAATTCCCGTTGCTTATCCTGCTAAATTTTCATTTGGTGTAATACGAGGAATAGAATATCGTACCTCACAAGGGCGCCCCTGTCTGCACAATGCAAAAACAGAGAAACTATATCGCCACCCGGTTGTAGGGCAGGCAAGGGAAGGGAATCTTTTTACGAAAAAAATAAATGATTATCACATGGGACGTTAATATTTTTAGGAAAATTCAATATTCGGCAGGCAGGGGGTCTGTGGAAAAAAAAATTGGCAAGTGGTCTACGGGGCAAAAAAGTTTAGGAACCTCTGCTCTAAAAGTACCATACATTAGAAGAAGATATACGTAAAATAAACGATTCAACTTTTAATTCAAAATACTAAACACTAAATCCGACTGCTGTAATTCCTGCAACTCACAGTAAACATACCCACAATAACAACACGACAAAATACACTATTCCACTGATTGCTTACTCCCCGACACAGAGGTTTCACCAATACTTGAAGACAATATAAACGATTCTCAAACGAAAATTTATTATCATATAAAATATTTATTCCAACACCAAACCTTCTGTTGTATTTTCATAAAACTATCTGTTTAATTATTTTCTTGTGTGTATTTTTTAATGTAATTTTATTTTTATTATTTCTTTCTTATGTTTCAAAATTATCTGCCATGTTAAAGTTGTACTACCTACATGTAAAGCCCTCTGGGCGTCAAATAAATAATAAAATATATATATATATATATACACGAGGTATAACAATTCGACATTAGTCTGTTATCATTAATTTGTGGTCACTAACATTATGCTGGAATTAATGAATTACGAGAGTACGATTATTTTCATGTAACTTGCAACATACAAATAATATGGGGCAGGCGGTAAAATGAAACAAAATAAAAGAGTACTACAAATAATGTACGTAGGAACGTAGTCGGTACTTGGACATATAATGGCCTGTTGCTTCGCAGAATTTAAGTCAATGTCGATATTAACCAATCCTAAATGTCATAATATTACGTGAAAAAATATTTGTAGTAGTTGTACCTACTTGATTATATTACTATCTAAATATAGCTCGTTTGATGCAGTAACGACATAAATCAAACCTAGAAATAACCATATAATAACTTATTTGGTCAAAACTAACAATTTCCACTTTTAATTTTTACTAATATTCATAAAAATATTCAAAACTCGTTTCCGGAAAAAATGTTTATTTGTATTGTGCCGTTATTGCAGAAAACGAGCGATATGTATATTGTAACGTATTTATTATATCGTTTTTGACAATAATCGTACAAATATTTTAATTGCAATACAGATTTACACTCGTAAAGTTGTAAATACCGTTTAGCGTTAATTATGTTATGTTTCAAATTGTAATTTAATTTCTAAGATGAAACTTAAATGGTTTTTAGTTCCAGCTTTGTAGAGTGACTTAAGTATTTTAATAAAATGAGGTTATAGAAAAAAAAAACACAGTAGATACCAGTTAAAAATTTGTTAGTTTTTATGTATAAGGTTAACCTCGATTACATCTTTTCGTTTTCTATAATGTAAATCTGAACCTTGAACTATAATGTGGGCCCACCTTGGCGCCAGCGATGTGCCTCATCCAGGTCGCAGGATTGACGGAATCGGAACTGAAGCAGTGGAAGTCACTTCCCGTTTCCGGCGATCAGTCGGCCATGCTTCCTGTGCGACACACTGCACAGCGCACGCTCTGCAGTACCACTGCCGAGAGAACTGTGGTCACTTGTCGTGCAACAACCACTCTCTACGGGTTGTTACTAATATAACATCAATCTACGCGTTGTTGTCGGTTAAATGCTTTCCATTGATGTAGAAAGCGATAGATGTGCCTTCTACTAGGCAGCAAATAACCGTACGCCCAACATTAGCAGGTTAAAAAATTACGAAGACGACACCACCAATAGGGACATTATAGGTTTTGACGGGACATTTTAGGTTTTGTCGGGACATTTTAGGTTTTGTCGGGACATTTTAGGTTTTGTCGGGACATTTTAGGTTTTGTCTGGACATTTTAGGTTTTGTCGGGACATTTTAGGTTTTGTCGGGACATTTTAGGTTTTGTCGGGACAAAGGGCTCGACAACGGTAAAGTGTTTTTTTTTAACTTTTTTATTTGAAGTTAATCGGTGTCCCATATTAATAAAAATAAGATGTGTTAGAATCTAGGTTACAAACAAATTCTTTAGAAATTTGTAATCGTTCAACATTCAGCAGGCAGACATTTGGGAAAAAATAGTTGAAGATAATATTGCTAATTCTGAATTTGAAATAACGTACAATTATTCGTTCCCAATGGCCAAGTAGTTAGAGACGTTTTCCCCGTAAGACAGAGATCCTGTTTCATGTTTTGTTTAGATATACTAATATTCTCACTAGATTTATTAAATGAGTTATAAATGATTTATTTTTTGTTATACAGACCCTCCAGGTAGTATATTTGTACTGTTATTTTTTTAAATTTATTTATTTGACACTTAGTTTTTTTATGAAATCTCTTGACTTGACCAATTTTTTGTAGTAATTTCAGTGTAGGTATTACGTACATAAAACATATACAATATATATGACAATAACGTAATATGTACTTAACAATGCGAGACTGATGGAAAGATAGTGCTGATAATTTTGGATCGTATTACGTTTGGCGGTACCAAAAAGGGGAACCTTGTGTTAAATGCAGTGCGCTATAATGGCGTTTGCATAATGATAACATTTTTTAAAGCATTCTATTCAAGTAGATACCTATATAAACAATGCTTTATTATTGCACGGGGTCGAGTAATCTGGACTACAATCAAAAACTCAATGTCAGGTTGCAAAAACGATGTCAAAAACGACCGTAGAAAAATACATTTAGAGTAATTATGTCCTTCACAGAGTATTGTAAATCATGGTGGGGGAATTAGACAGCATGAGGGAGACACCATTATATTATTCGTAAATACATACATATAGTATATTTGCGGCGTGTTTCAGAGTGGGAGATACTCTTAGTATCGCCCTGGTGTAAGACCAACATTCAGATTTGAAACGTGGATTGAAATGGCTTAGGCCGTGTTTGGTGACCAGATCTGAATAGCCAGGTATTTTTCCATCTTCCTCTTCCCCATCTCCTTCCCCTCTCCACTACCTTCAGCCTCACAAAACACCCCAATTGGGGATGCCATCTTGTGCTGTTTCACATTAAAAAAATCTGATTCTATTGTAGTAAATATTTAATCTTTCTGAATTAAATTGTAAAGTACAGGAAATTTACAGGACAATAAAACCAACTACCATTTGCAGAAAATAACACGGAGATGGAAAAACCGAAAGTAAACATTTCAGAGAGGTTTGAAAATATAGCTTTCATTATTTTAAATTACTAGACAATTACAGGAAAACATTACCGATAGTTAATATAGCTAATATGCCGTCAATCATATCTTATTTGGTAATACATAATAATATTATCTTTCTAATGCGTCTTCAATTTCATTCGCTTCATTACTTTCACCATTGCTAAGCAATTCCATCGGATAAATGTAAAAGAATATGTTACGTAATGAATAATGAATCCCAGAAGTTAAAATTAGCACGAATTTAAATTACAGTTATTGTTAGAATTTAAGTAGGAAGTACCAGCCGTGACTTTTATTCCGAATTTCTAGACCAAAATAAAACCATTTCTAACCGAGAAGAATTCCTCCTTTTCAAACTCCGGCTTTTTGCATGTGAAAGACCGTGTGAACTTCTTTCAGGAAGAAAAATTCTTCTTTCAGCTTTTATCATATAAAAAAGCTAAAAAATGAAAAAAGCAAATAGTTGCGGCATGCTCTGGTAAACTGGTAACCCTAGCTTTAGTTTAAAAAAAGAATTTTGAACAGCTTGAGCAATTACAATATTGTACATTAGCGCAGACCAGTGAAAAATCATATTTAAATGATTTGTGTTTGAGTTTTGTAGGATTTGTGAAGCTGAAAGTATTTATAAATTTTTGCATCAAATTTGCAATTTTCCATAAATTCATTTATAATTTTTTGTTGACAAATTAAAGAGACTCACAGAAATTAACCTTTCGAATTAACACTTTTAGTAAAATTAGTTAATTACCTGGCAAATAACCTTGTCTTGTAAATGGAAAAAAGAGCTGACCCTTTAAAAATCAAGAAATCTGACTTTGACAAGGTTATGAATAATTTATACAAAACTAAATATATTTCAAATAGAGAATTAAAATAATTTTCGCGAAAAAAATACGTGTCTGAATTGTTCACATAATCAGTTCTAGTTTTGGAAAATACCATTAAATTCAAAGAAAATTTAAGTTCATTTAAATAAATTTCACATAGGACTAATCCACTTATGTCTGATTGAACGATAGCAGTTTGATTATACATAACATGATTTTTGTTATCTGAAACTCGCGGGCCACATTATTTCAAATTATATAAAATAATTAACAAAACCTGTAAATACAAAATAGTTCTGATTGGAATGTGTCCGATAATGGAATGACAAATACCGTATCTCAACTCGTAAAAAACACTTTTTCCGGATTGTTTTTTTCAATGACCTCTAGCAATGGAACAGGAAGCAGGTAGTGAGCACCGAATCAAATGTGAAGAGCATTGATTACAACTGAATTTTATTGCATTTATTTTTATTGTAGCTGCTTCCTTTACCATGTTTCCACTATTCCTTTCCTAGATTCATTAGAGGGTACATCTCGATTTCAAATAAAACAATTGGGCGAGTCCTTTATTTAATTGTCCGAGTCAATGACTTTGATTTCCATAATACGAGTATATCTAGAAATATTATTATTAGGAAGCGATCAGACCTGTCAAAAACTTATGCCTCTTACGACTTCTGTAACTTGCTATAATTTACGGTAAGCGACTTATAGTGTCGTTTACATGGCTAATTTTTCCATAAGTCACTTACGTGAGCGACTTACGGGAAAAAAACTTACGTGTGCAGCTTAATAATAATTGGTAATTTTGACATAAGTCACTTACGTGCGCGACTTACGGGAAAAAAACTTAAGGCAGCCCAATAAAAATTAATAGGAATTAAATTTGAAATTTGTCAAAAAAGTTGTAAAAATGAACTATTTAGAACATTCATACACGAGTATTATTTCTATCGTGCGCTAGGTACACTTTATACCTATGAAAATGACGTAAAATGCATTACTGCTGCCTAGATTTTATCGCATGATTTTATCGCATCAATACTCGCTCCGCATCGAAGGAGTACAGTCGCGTAATTTTGTGACAAGTAAATCAAGTAATATAGTTTACATTAATAACTCGCCCACCTGGGCGCTCCATTCCATCCAATATGGAAACTCAAGAAATTATTAAAAACATTAAAGACTTAATAAACAAGATCACTTCAGTGAAGGACTCAAAAATAAAATTAACACTGGAACAGAACATTATATCACTGGAAGAAAAAATTCAACATGAACTAATAAACCTACAAAAAAAGATTATAGAATTACAAGAAACTAATATTAAAAACAATCATCACTACGCACAGAAACTAGAAGAAATTCATAATAATAACAAAAGGACATATGCAAATGTATTAGGTGACAATAAAAACTTTGTGAATACAAGTGCACACATCCCAGAACAGAAGCACGCCATCATAATTACATCTAAAAACACCTTGAAGGCCGAAGATATAAAAATAAAAATTCAAAAAAACATTAATTTAACTAAAATAAAAGTTGGAGTAAATGGAGTAAAAAAAATCGGAGAACAAAAATTACTGATCTCATGTCAAAAAAAAGAAGATGCAGAAAAGTTAACCGAAGAAATTAATAAGGTAATTGGAAAAGAAATACTGGCCGAAGAAATAAAAAAAAAGAAACCGTGTTTAATGTTGAAAAGGCTGCAATGCCAATTGACTGAAGAGGAAATTATAGATGGGATTGTACAACAAAATGAAGGATTAACCCTGGAAGACAAAAACAATATCAAGCTTATCAAAGAATTAAAAAACAAATACAATGAAGGAAAAGAAAACGACACCACTAACTACATTATTGAAACAACCGGTAAATTAAGAAAAACGCTACTAGAAAAAAACAAAATAAACATCAAATTCCAAAGAGTATACATAGAAGACTGTAACCCGCTTACTCAATGCTACCACTGCCTTAAGTTCGGCCACACAGCGCAAAGATGTCTCGCCAGGACGCAGCCCCCCATTTGCCCTCATTGCACAAAGGAGCACATTCTGTCTAAATGTGAAAATAAAGAACAACCTCCAACATGCAACAATTGCTGTGCTCAAAACAAAAGATTTAATATGAATTATTCTACAGAACACAGAGTTGATAGCATGAAATGTCTCTATCGGCAAAAAATGCTTCAACTAGCTAGAGAGCGCATCGACTATGAATAATACGGTAAATTTCATTTCTTTAAACTCTAATCTAAAACTTAAAAAATGAATGATTTTTTATTTAACGCATTAGATAAAAAAATGTATATTGAAGAAAATTTATGTCAATCTATGAAAGATTTTAACTTAATTTGCACTGAAAAAGGATTTACCCTATTTCATGTCAATATTAGAAGTTTAGAACGAAATATGGATGAATTAGTTATAACATTAAAAGAATTAAATTTTTTCCCGGGCCTGATTGTCTTAACAGAGACACATTCTGCAGGCGAAATCAATTACACTATTCCAGGCTACACATACCATGCGACAATAAACAAAATAAACAAAAACTCAGGTATCGGATTATTTATTTCTAACCAGTATAATGTTCTCAATATTAAAGAAATAATTAATGTTAGTAATGTTAACATATTAAATATAGAATTTAAAGACGTAAATAAATATTATAACATTATTGCTATTTATCGTACGCATACATCGATAGTACCTCAATTTATAGATGAATTAAAAAATATTCTGTTAAATTTTAGAAATAAAAATACTATTATTGTTGGAGATATGAATTTAAATATTGCAAATGACTATTCTAGTAAAGATAAAGACACATATCTAAATATGTTAGCAGAACTCAATTATTTATCGTGCATAAATTCTTATACTAGAAATGTCAAAGGTCAACGCCCCTCATGCTTAGATCACATTTTTACAAATATTCCTGATATCCAAAATATAAAATCAGCTGTCATTCATACAACTATCACTGATCATTATTCATGTATTTTTAACTATAAATTAAGCAATCCAACTTTGCCATTATTTAAACAAAATAATTACTCAAAAAAAGTACTTAATATGGATACATTAAAACACCAATTAGAATCAGAAAATTGGAATAAATTATTACAATGTAATGATGTCAATATATGTTGTAAAATGTTTGAAGAAAAAATATCTAAATGCATAAATGACTCGACAAATAATAATATAATAACCAAATCCAAAGTGTCGAACTTGAAACCTATAAAACCATGGATTACTCATGGTTTAGTAGTATCTGTACGACATAAGCAAGCTCTTTACAAATTAACTACACAACAACCAAATAATAAAAATTTACTAAATCATTTTAAAGCATATAAAAACAAACTTTCATATATTATAAAAAATACAAAACAAAAGTATTATAAACAAAAGTTGAATCAGGCTGAAAATGATAGTAAAAGAGTGTGGACAGTTATAAATGAAATAATTGACAAGAAAAAAAACAAGAATAACGACATCGCTACTATATCTCATGACAACATGAAAACATGTTGTAAAGAAAATCCCTCAAAAGCTGCAAACATATTTAACACCTTCTTTGCGAACGTAGGGGAAAATCTTGCCAATCTCATTCACACTGATCCAAATATAACATTTCCAGACTGTAGTATTGATACTGACAATAATATATCAACATTCCAAGTCACCACAGAGAACGAAATAATATCAATTATAAACGGTATGCAAGGAGGTTCTGCCCCGGGTTTTGATGGAATAACAGTTAATATTTTAAAAAATATTAAAAATCAAATTTCTAAACCGTTAAAACACATAATAAATGTAAGTTTCCAAAGTGGAGTGTTTCCATCAATCTACAAACAAACTACCATTACTCCAATATTTAAATCTGGTAACCCAGAAGAAGTTAGCAATTACCGACCCATATCAGTAATCTCGAACATAGCAAAAATTTTTGAAAAGATAGTTAAAAAAAGGATAAACCAATTTGTAAAATGTAATAAATTAATTAATGAAAATCAGTACGGTTTTATGGAAGGTAGAAGCACTCAGGATGCAATTGCAAAATTAACTAGTCTTGTTCATAATTCATTAGATAAATCATTAAAATGCATTGGAATTTTCATAGATCTTAAAAAAGCTTTTGATAGCATATCACACGACAAACTTATAAGTAAATTAAGAAACATTGGATTAAGTGGTACAGCTATAGAATGGATAAAAAGCTACCTTTTCAAACGCCCTCAAGTCGTAAAAATCAACGATGTACTTAGTCAACAAAAAACAAGTCACTTCGGCATACCTCAAGGTACAGTCCTGGGACCGTTACTGTTTATCATTTATGTAAATGACATATTCAATCAAAGATTAAATGGAAAAATAATATCTTATGCTGATGACACTGTCATAATAATTGAAGGTACTGATTGGAATAATGTTAATAACTTAGCAAATACTGATATTAATATACTGAAAAATTGGTTCGATAAAAACCTCCTCTCATTAAATACTGAAAAAACAAAATGTATCCCATTCTCTATCAACAAATTTAAATTAATACCAGAATTAAAAATTATAATACATCAACTTAAATGTAACAGAACAAATTGCAATCAAGAATGTTCTATACTTAGTCTAACTTCTGAAATTAAATATCTTGGTATATATATAGATCAACATTTTAAATGGAAAAAACAAATTTGTGAACTTGTCAAAAGAATTAGAAAATGTATTTATATATTTATAAGACTTAGAAATATTCTTAGACTAGAAAACCTAAAAAGTGTGTACTATGCAATTGTACAATCTATATTACAATATGGTATTATTGGCTGGGGAGGAACTTATAACAATATATTAAATCCACTTAAAATAGTTCAAAGATTGATAATTAAAGTAATATTGAAAAAACCATCCAAATTTTCTACTGAGATTCTCTTTTCAATATTCAATGTACCCACAATAGACAATATATATAAAAAATATTCAATTCTACAAATTTATAAAGAAATACAGTTAAATAACTTACAATTCAATTCATCAGCAAGATATCAAAAAACTATCAAAATCCCAAAACTTAATACAAAGCACACACAAAATACCTATCTCTATCTAGGTATAACATATTTCAACATCCTTCCATTATATCTAAAAAATATTGAAGATATTCAGGAATTTAAAATAAAATTAAAAAATTACCTAAAACTACTATAAAAATCCATATCTTACTCTTATTATTATTTCCTTCAAATCTTGAAACTGTATTATTGATAAATCTTGCCTATTTCTTACTTATCCCTTTGGTTTTGCAAATATATTATTTACTTACTTACATGATTACATATAATTGAGCTAGGATTCACTCACCAAACACAAGAGCCTCGTCTCTTTATGGTGAGGAAAAGCTATTATTATTTACCTTTATAACACTGTATAATATGTATAAATTGTATATTTATTGTAAAAAACATACAAATATTAAATAAATTAAAAAAAAAAAAAAAAAAAAAATATTATGTAACTTATGCATTTTTTATGTACCTACCAACAGTACATTTCATGTTTAAAATTTTTTAGTAATAATTTTAATTATTATTTCTGATATTTCTCTTTCGTAAAAAATCGCAATTTTCAACTACTTTTTAAATAAAGATGACTATCACAAATTAAAAAAAAAAAAATGTTTTTTCAGTTCCAATTTAATCGTTACCCTTTCCGTTCTACAACAATTTACGTCAAAGAAAACTATATTTTATACAAAACTCATTTAAATTTTTTTTATTGATTCATTTAAAGTTTTTTTTTTATGAAAACTAATGTGAGCCTCACTGGGTGGTTACTCGTGCTGAGGCCCGCATTTTACAAATTTATGTGACAAACTGTATGTAAACAAAATGAATTGTATTGAAATTATGTTAAATTCAACGAAATTCAATGAAATATTCAGAAATAAAATAAATTAATCAAAAAAAAAAATAATAATAATAAAAAAAATTAAAGTAGTTATAAAAACTACGCAATATGTATGTAATTATTTGTCCGGTTGTGTATCATAATATGTGGACTGTGCAGGTAATTTTTTTATTCTTTTAAGATATTTTGTTGTTGCTTAACCCATTTCTTAATGTTTTTTGTGTCAAGTGTAAGATTGCTAAATACTTTTATATTATAATATACAATCAAAGTAAGAGTCGTGGCTCCCTTATCAGGCACAAGAGTGCCTCTTTTCTGATAAGGTATACATGAGCAATAATGACCTGAAGTATAATATTTTGTAAAATATACATATGTAAAAAGTAACTCATATTCTATATAATACAAAAAAAACGTTAACTTTTGCCTCAAAATAAAAACAAACAATAAATATCTTTTAAAATGCGTTTTGAATTAATTTCTTTTGCAGCACTATAAATTTCATGATACATAACATGCAGAAGTATTATTGACTTTGTTGGTACAATAAGCAATATGTATCAATAACATTGATAATTTATGTTCGTGTGTTGTCGGTCAGTGATAATATGAATAGTGCTAATTAAAAACAATTTTATGAAATCACAGGTAGGTACACGAGTCGGTATAATTTTATTATATCGTGTTGTTTAGTAATGCCGACGGCCAGATTAGGTCTGATAGCCTCTTACTGTGTATACGCGACTGAAGCCCTATACCGGAAAATATCGTGAATCCACCAGATTATTTTATTTAACCTATTAGCTATTTATAAGTACATATAATTCTCGTACCGTTATTTATATGCCACTGATGTAGCTATAAAATAGGTCCAACTTGTACGAACCAACTAGAGTTTGCAATCCGACGTTCTTTTTGCAATATTTGATCCCGCGGGTTTGCGGGATTTTCATGTACGGGATTTGCGGGATTGTAAAAAATACTCAATTTACACCCAAAACATACTGTTTATATAAATAAGTAGTGATCAATCTTTGATAATGAAAGAAGAACTGAACTATATGTTTGAGAAGTTGAGTCGATATTGATGAAAGAAATATACCCTTTTGAGAACAGAAGTATCAGCAGAGTGAGATGTCTTCAGTTAGCACACATCTTCTGATGACAGGTAGTAACAGGTAACTAGTGTGGAAGCAGAAGGAGCACATTACACTGCTGATGGGCTTTTGCGCATGATGTCCGTTCACGTATGTCTGGACACTTAATAGTCTATGTTTTTTACGATCTTATTTTTATCTCTTAAAATACTTATAATTTATTTTTTTAATAATATTAATAGTACCAAAGATGATTGATCTCAATTGACCGCGGAGAATTCTGTCAGAGACAGTTATGTTTTTTTAAAAATATTTTTAAACGATCTTTTTTTTCAATACATATTGTAATGTTACCTTTTCAATATCTTTTCCTAATATATATTTCTAGTACCAATGATGATTGATACTTAATAATAAATTATTTTTTATGAAATGTTATTTCAATCTAATAACCTGTAATAAAAATCCCGCACATCTCGCGGATTTCTATATTCTATCATGCAATCCCGCGGGATTCGAAAAGGGTGCGGAATTTGCAAACCCTTCTGGACTTTAGCCAACACGATATCGTGTTTAAGACTGCACATTTATTACTAATTATTTGATCGCCAGGAACCAGTGGAACTGTGGCACCCAAAGATAATAGAATACAGGATGGCACCCCTCAATGAAAAATATTTTAAGGTGGGAGAAAACACGTGAAGAGAGTGATTGATAATTTTAAACGTCGCGTTTACTTCCTTTTCACTTTATTACTTAAATAATAGGGCTATCTTAACTATTACTATCTAACAGTGGCGGTACGCGGTCATTCTCAATCAAAGTTTATAGAGGAAAATAAATTTATAAATCTTCGTTACAAATATTTGTAATCATTTAGGCAGAGTGATAAAAACCACAAACTTTACTAAACAACAATAAGGCAAAAGAACACTACCAATGGGGATGTATGGTGAGCGATATGCTGAAATAGGCCAAGCCACGAAAATATAGTGGTCTGGCACAGGCTTTAATCGGGCGAAGACAAATAATTGGTAATGTGAGCCTCACTGGGTGCTTTACCCTAACATTATTATTCTATTAGTATTCTTCGTAATATTCATAATCAGGCCGATATGAATATACACGGAGAAAACTTACTGATATGAAATACTGTTTTTTAATTTATTAAAAATCTGGTCAAATTATTCGTATTCGTCTTAAAAATGGGACTTCGGGCCTATAACGAAGGAATTGAATGAGTTCCTAACAAAGGATCAGTCAAAAGCAAAAGTTTTGTGAGGAAATACTAATATCGACACTGACATACTTATATTGTAGCATTCCGGCATGATATCTATTGGGAAAAGAACACGTGAATGGCTAATATTTTATCAGGAAGTTCGCATGTTGTCACTTTTAAGGGCCCACTATTCGAATTTCATCCAATTTCCGACATACTTTCCTTAAAATTTTGAAGTTTTTAAGCTCTTAAAAAAATATATGTTATTCTTTAAGATAGTATCTATTTGTTCCAAAAGCCGAAACGGTAATTATTTGAAATTCCCTCGATAGAAATAAATCGCAAAGTATGCTCCGAAAAATATTATTAACACGTTTATTTCTGTTATTTTACAAGTTATATGTATGAAAAAAATCACAATGCTTCTTTTAATGCTACTCAATAGACCCCATAAGTAATTTTTGCTATTTTTGAAATACGCCGTGATTTATTAAACATTTTCACAACTGTCGCTTACGCCTATTGCTTTTAAATCATATTTATTATAGCGCGCTCGCTCCGACTTGCAGATTAAACTATCTTTCTTTGAGAAGTTCATTCGCCAACTCGAGGGCTTTGGGGGCAGACGTGTCGTTCATCGTTCTATGATCTACAGACGTGCGATTACGTGCAAATATTTGAATTTATAAAGATAATTTTTACGCGTGTAAAGTTTATGAGTTAATAAATATTGTTTTTTCAAAGATGGGAAATACACGAAAGATATCCCGTATTTCAAAGAAAAAATGTTATCTCATAAAATTATATCCTATCTAATAGGTGAGAAGAAAAAAATACAATTTTTGATTTATAAGCTTATATTTATTATAAACGATAATTTACTATAAAAATTAATAATTCATATTTTTATTTATGTATTGTGTAGTAAAAAGTTATTATTTTTTTTTCAGAATAGGTACTTTGGGAAATAAAACTAATTCCAATGCATTAGAAATTACGGGGTAAATTTTTATTAATTTAATTTTCTTGTTGTCTTGTCTCTTTTCTTGTTCCTATACGATCGTGATTTATTTGCGAATTAACTTTCTACGTACACAAATACACACGTCACTTTACATCTGCTCCTTAGAGTAATATTACTCTAAGATCTGCTCTAATGATTCACAATGCAACGATGTCCGAAATATAATATAATATGTAATAATAATATGGGCCACCTGTTTCAAATAACAATACTCGAACTTGGAATCCAGAAAAATAATGAACGGGCCAGCGAAAAAAGCTATCGAAAGTTCTGAAACTGTGGGGAATATAATTAAATAAAATAAAATACTTTTTTGTTTTAAAACCACGATATTTATTAATTTAAGAACCGACCGGTTTCGCTTTACTTAAGCATCATCAGGGTACAAATTAATACTAAACAAAAAGTACATAATGTGTGCATATATATAACAAAATATAGAGGGAGACAACATGATACAAATATAAGCAACACAAAGACGGTCATAAAATACATTAACATAAGTGCACAAGTAATGGAAAAACCGCTAGATAATTATGTAGACTAATGGGTTATACGAATAAATCGGGAGAAACAAAACATCAACTGGCAAGGTGGTAAGGAGGTAAGGAGAACTGGGAATTTTTTATGGGTTTATTGGAAACAGACTTAATATTGGACTACTTGATATGTCTAATTGATTATTAAGTATCTGACTTTTGGTTTTTACAGCTTTTTTAATTTCTAGTGCCTCTAAATTGTTTAGTCTGTTACCATGCCCGTTTTTATGTAAGATGTTAGCACCGGTTCTATGACAGAATGTATGATCTTTATCGATCAAATGATTTGCAAATTCGGAAAAACCGTTATTATTGAGGTTTTATTGATGTTTTGTTTTTCCCGATTTATTCGTATAACCCATTAGTCTACATAATTATCTAGCGGTTTTCCATTACTTGTACACTTATGTTAATGTATTTTATGACCGTCTTTGTGTTGCTTATATTTGTATCATGTTGTCTCCCTCTATAATATATTTGTATCATGTTGTCTCCCTCTATATTTTGTTATATATATGCACACATTATGTACTTCTTGTTTAGTATTAATTTGTACCCTGATGATGCTTAAGTAAAGCGAAACCGGTCGGTTCTTAAATTAATAAATATCGTGGTTTTAAAACAAAAAAGTATTTTATTTTATTAAATATGTCAAACCACAAAGTGATTGCTTTCTACAATAATATAATTTAGTTCAGTGATGTTATTTTTTATGTCGGAAGGAGGCCCTGAAGAAAATAATTTCTCTCAGAGCCTGTGTCATCTTTGAGAATGCTGTATAGAGGGTCTTTTTTGAGGAGGAGGGAGTGAACCTGTCCTGAATGTCAACTGTACAATTTCTTCCCAGAATTAACTTTATTGTACGTTTTTTGACTAACCGTACCTTGGTGTTCTATTTTCAATAAACTCTTTAATTATGTTTCAGATGTGAAATCTATACTCTGCTACAGAATGTTTTGCCCAAGTCTTGTAAAGATGCAAAGGCACGGACGTAACAATAAAATCATTTGAGCCCTTTACTGTTATTTAAAAGGTCACTTGAAGTGCAGTTATAATCAATGATTTTATTTTTTTTCTAGCTTCCACGAATAATTTGAAAAGGCATTATCTAAGGATTATACTCTTAAGGAGAATATAGAAAATGTAGAAAGGTGAAACGGATTTAAGATTTTCGATGAAATTATTGTGTTGTGAAATATTTATTTTGTTATTTATTACTTTATTTTTTTTTACAGTTTTACCGTACGCGGCCTTGTTGTAGAGTGGTATATCTAACTGTCATGGAAAGTTTTTTTCTGAGCTTTAAGAGAAAGGTTTCTTAAAGATACTGGAGTTATTCTAGGGCTATGTTAGATTTTTAACATCGATCACCGTAATGCTTGCCTTCCTGAATAAATCTAATTTTATTTAATCATTTACGGCCAAGATGTTTTTGACAATGGTGTGTTTTTATCTTTCTGTATTCCAATCATTTAGCTTGGCTTCTAGGGTTGTGCCCCAGTATTGCTTTTTGGAGACTGTAAACGGATCTCTCGGCATTTAATGAAACTGCAGCAGAACAAAGGCTGTTGCTATATTGACGTTCATGGTATGTTTTGCTCAGATTGACGATAAGGTTTCCAGATCCGCATTTCGCTCGAAGCATGTTTAGGGCAATAAGTTCATAGTTTAGGGTTCTTTCACCGTATTTATGGGAACATTTCAGAACCACCAATCTTTCATTTTGAGTGAATCTTGTGTTTGTGATTAAATTATATTTGACAATTTAAACAAATAATATTTAGAGAAGTTAAAAATAAAATTGAAAGTTCACTGAAAGCTTAAACTATTAAAAGTAGTAATTTCATAAAAATGTAAATAAATAGAGCCCCTTTCACATTTTAGAATGTAATTTTATGTTGCTTACATGTTTTATTACTCTTTATAATTATTGAATTGTTTAAATGAATAAATAAATAATTACAAAAAAGTCTTCTGATTTGTAAGTCCTCAGGAAGCACTAAGGATCTTTCTATCTATCTTTATAATATAATAAATTTGATGAGCATAAAAATGTAAACGTGTATATAATTTATATAAATGTACAAAAGTAGATATTACACTTGTATAAATATTATATTGCGCATATTATACAAGATGTCGGGGGTAAAGTGCACAAACTTCGGGAGGTGATTCTAATTGATAGTACAAGTAAAAAAGAAAAAAAAACTTTTTTTGGAATTCCAACGTTTTAAGATAGTTTTCGAGTAAAAAAGTTTAAAACCTTATTGATGTAAAAATATATTTATTGATTTTATAAAAGTTATAAATTACTTTTATAAAAGTGAGAATAGTATTTTAGTAAAGTAAAGTAATTTTTATACCTATACAAATAACTTTCGTAAATGTTTTTTGTAAAATTAAAAAAAAAAATTTAATTAAATCCGTAATAAAACCCATATTTTGAGAACCATCTTCATATCGACTTCGTTCTCATTTGGTCGGTGCATTATTACTCTAAGGTCGGTGCTAACTAAAAATGGTTCTGTTTTTCTAAAATTGCAATAGATGTCGGTAATTTAATTTCATAATCCCCAAAATTATTCCTAATACGAATTCAGACACCTCTGTCGGATTCTTTTAACACTAAATTTTGTAGGTGTTGCCCAAATCTAAATTCTTTACGCGGAAAGCGGGCCCTTAATAACAGGATCACTTTTCTCCGTGTATTGAATGCTATTCCTTACAAAAATAGCCGGATAAAATATTTTGTACATTTTTTTATAATTTTACAATCATTGTTAAATACATAGTCCGTCATAATATATTTTTTAATTTATCTAATTTATTTATAAAAAAATGATTTCAGCCTACGAGTACTTCACTTCGGAACATTCTGAACTCAGGTTAACCCTTCAGTACATTCATCACTTCTTCATTTTGCAAAGTTTTCTGTGTATTTCAAATGCGCTAAATAATCTTATTTTTTTAATTTTCAGTAAAAAACAAATAATTTTTTAGAAAGTAGATAAAATTATATTTCCGGTGTACGTATTTAAAATAAACATTACTATTTCTAAATGATCAAATTTTAATATCAAACGTGAGAAATGTTGTCAAAAACGCTAACCAAATTTTTACATCATTTTTTACTCCAATCGTAGAAAAATTGAGAGAACTCAATATATCGAAAACAGATGCGTTTTGTTCGGGGAATTTGTAAGAAAGCTGTACCTTCACTTTTATCTCTTTCATATAATAAAAAAATATATTTTGTTTATTTGTTTATTTGTTACAATAGCGGAATGAAATATGAATGATTCATTTTGGCTATTTTTAGGATTTGATTAATAAGATCCAGTGTATGTATTTGAGGCAAATTGGAAAGAATTATTATTTTACTTTCTAACATCTATAAAAATACGTACTTCCGCATGAGAGAAAAAAAAACTTTTATTAAATATGGACGCTCGGTAATATATGACCCTAAAACGCTAGAGTGGAATGCCGGGCACATAACACCTAGAAGATACATATACCACATTATAATGTGTACATAGAGTTAAAAGCAATTTATCTAAAACATGAAATACCCATCATGTTAGAATATGAATATTATTTTTATGACACCTAATTTGATCACTTATAATGTTATTGGGAATATGGCGAGATAATGCTGCGAGGCACTCAACACAATGTTCACCTTATCAGCTTGACAACTATCGCGACATTATGTGTATTGACTATTATTATGTGTCATGCGAAATAAATATTATATTCACCTATATACTTGTACTTCAGGTGGTGTATATAGTTTTAATAGCATTTGCGTGAAAGAATACTCGAAGCTGAACGGCACTATAACACTTTACAACCATAGAGATAACCATACAACTATACAATAATTAGAGACGATATAGCGTACTAATATTTCGTCGAAACGTTTTCCACTGTTTGAACGCGATAAGCGGTGCGCGTAGATTAGATTTGGTAGTTTTAGTCAGAGCGTTGGAGGTCAATTGGAGGTAAAAAAGTGGAACCTATTTTTTTGCTTCATGTCTCATCTAAATATAACACTTATTATGCCGATGGGGGAGGTTTGAACCTAACCCAACCCCCTCCTTTATATACGACCTTACGAACGATAAAGTAGGTACCTACCTATAATCAGAAAATGATTTTTATCATTAAAGAAATAGATAATAATCCAAAATTTGAAATGTGTATTTCTTTGTTTAAATTTTGCACGGATTTCGTGAATTTTCAAGATTACTAACGGAGTTCAATCGAAAGGTAAATTTCTAGTAAAAACATTTTTTTTATTTTTTTATTTATACCCGCTAAACTGCCAAAGCAGTTTTTCAGCAGATAATAATTTGATTACTTGTATAGCGCCGTTTTTTGTGTTTTTGTTTGTTTTTCAAATTTATTGTGAAAAATCATCTCAAGGGAGCTGTGCAAATTTGACTTCATAGGTTTGTAGGCTCAATTTAATTATTTACTGATACACAAAACGTACTTAGGTACCTTGCAGGTAACTTCAGAAAAAAAAACAACTTTAAAGCTGGGAGATGATACGACTTTGCACGCAGAGGACACTACATTAAAAACATTGCATATTGCAAGATTTACAGTTGCTATTTTATCCTCCCATTACTATTGATAATAAATTTAGTAGATCTCTCTGATTTGTAAACAAACAAAAAATAATTACGTTATAAAGAAAATTGATAATTTTGGTTTTGAAAGGCAATGGTCCTGAGGTAAAATATATCTCTTATCTATAAATAGTATAAAAGAAAGACGCTGTCCGCGTCTTTCTGTTTTTGCTCTTATTTTTTCTAAACTACGTAACGGATTTGGATAGGGTTTTCACAATCATCATTTAGAGTTTTTTCCCGGAAGGTTTATATAATATATAATACATGCATATTATATTCATAAAAAGTACGGGTAGCTGGGTACGCGCATTTCATAAATACAAATTCAGTACAATTATTATATACCGTGGATTTTCACGGGTCTGCGCTAATCTAGTTACTAAAAACAAAGTCAGAAAACGGTTCCTTAGGTGAACAAAGAATATTATGTAGATGTTGTCAATCTCTGGTTTTGTTTGAATTTCTCTGTATAGATACTATAACGGTTACGTTTGGTTTATTTTTCAAATTGGCACTATGCTCTGGTAACCATGACAAAACGTTCATAACTTATGCCTTGTTTATTTTGCAGGTTGGAAATAATGCCTTATTGGGTTGGGTATTATACTATGGTTTGGTTGCAGAAATCAAGCAAGTGTCGGTGATCGCAGAAGAGGAGAAACCGGTTGCACGAAGAAATGTCTGCGGGTAAGTAACTGGCGGAGTTGTTCCAACCAACTTATATCGTCAAGATCAAAGTGAAGGAAAAAAAACATAATCGGTGGAAACCGTACCTTAGAGATCAGCAAACTCACCACTTACTTAACTTACTACACGAGGGCGTGCAGCAACTTTTCACAAAAAAACATTTTACCATTTACCCTCATACCCTTTGATCAGTAAGTCTTTTTTATTGTAATGACGCCATGCTAAAGGATACTATTTTTTCTAGCATCGATTGCAATTTTGACCTAGCAATCACAGAACAATGAAACCAAACTTGAACTTGGTCTAACAACAAATTCGTGGTTATATTTCGCTTGGCTGGTGTCAAGTAGGTTCCGTCAAGTGTGAAAAAAAATAATAAAATACACTTAAATTCTTCTTATGCTCCGACGCATTTATTACGACGAAATATGATGTTGTTAATTATAAAACGTGTGAAATCTAATTTAAAAAAAATGGAGAAGAAAAAATAAAGCCATACCTACAATCTACATGCATGACGTTATAGAAATAACTTTTATCGCAGGTAAGAGTTATTTCTATCGGTTCCATGATAACTCAACATAGTGACAATTCAACACACTTTTAAAAAATGATATAAAGTCATTAGAAAGGATGAAAAAAATAAATTTTTAACCTAACCAAACTTAACCTAACCTAACCTACTTAACCCAGTTAATAAAGTTTTTGTTTAATCACTTTCCATGACTTTATATAACTTTTTAAAGATGTGTTGAATTATCATTGTGATGATTTATCCGGTCACCATTTCTATCAATGTATTATGTAAAAATTATTATAGTGTTTGCTATCTGGCGTGCAGCTAAATACAATTTTAAGTGGTTGCTTAAAAATATGGCACGATCGAGATAATCAATACTTGAGTCGGGTCATGTCAAGGGGCAGAATAATAGAAAGTATGTACACGGAGACTACATACTAATATAAAATATTGCTAATTTATTCAAAATCTCATCAAACTATTCGTAATCCTGATAAAAGCGGGACTGCAGGCCCTAATCGAATGAATTGATTGGTTACATGTTAAACTTTTATTAAAAAAAGGAATGTATTAACGTGACGTCGGAATACTTGTTCATAAAAATCATCGTATTTTCGCAATTTGTCATTATTTATTTATTTATTACACGCCCTAGTGGGCTTTTCTTTAAAAAATACAAGCATTTTGTATCAGAGTAAACACTTAAAAATTAATACAATAAAGAAGAATGTAAACATAATGGCAAAAATGAATCCTCACGCATATAGTTGAATTTAAAAGATTCAACAAAACAAAATAGTAGAAGCGGAGAAGTTATATGGGTACATAGGTCTATTTGTGTCTAGAAGAATAAAAGTGATAGAGTATACAACATTTATACTGATTAGTTTTCAAATGAAATATATCACCCAGATCAGAATATTTGTTTCCGAGATTGTGAAGTCTCGGAATCAGAATTTTTAATTTGGTAGGCGGGAATGGGTACCGCCGCCCTGGGAACCATTTATTGGATGACCAACACCTCTGCCACAGGTCACCCCAAGTGGTTCGCTACGTTTGGTGACTTAGCAGGGGTGCCCGGGTTCATGGGTTAAGGTTTGCCCGGGTCTTGGTGGCGGGTGCGTCGGCCCACCTTCTGCGTGGCGGGCCGGTTGGGAGATGCTGGTTGAGGGAGACCCTTTACAACCGGTTACCGCTGTCCGGGCCGCTCGATAGTACAGGGGCCCGACCCTCAGGCTCACGACTAAGGGTGGGCTGCCCCATCAGCGAGTGAAAAAACCCCGCCACTGCTGTTGTGCCGGTTCGTGACCGGAGGGGACCCAGCAGCAGCGTTTGGGGCGCATTGGATGCCCTCTCCAGCCGGACTCTCCCAGCCTATCGCCTAGCACCGCGGTGGGTGGGCTGGAACCAAACGCTCATCACTCCTGGACAGCCTGAACCCCAGATTCCTACCCACCCCTCATACCTTTCCTTTCCAGACCTTTCCTTTCACCTCCTACCCTTACAAAAAAAAAAAAAATAAATTCATGAATATACAACACAAAAATTTTAACATCATTACAGCGGCGAGTAGCAGGCGTCCCCGGTGCGGGCCAAATCTGTTGGTAAATTTTGCCAACATTCGCGGCCTGCACACTAACTTAAATTCCGTCCATCACCATCTTTTGTCCCAACGTCCCAACCTTCTTTTCCTATCCGAAACTCAGATAGCCGAGCCGCCAGACTCCTCCTATCTGGACTGCCCGGGCTTTACCCTCGCAAGCAAATTCCGACTAAAAGGAGGAGTCTGCCTCTATAGTCGAGCTGACGTCAACTGTGTGCGACTATTGAGTCTGGAAAACTCCAGATTCGACGTAATGTGGGTGCGCGTCAATCTTGCCAGTACGGCAAGATTCTACGCATGTCTATACCGCTCACCGAACCATAGCGAATCAGACACCTCCGAGCTCTTCAAACATTTGAGCGATACTATTGATGATCTCTTGCCCCGCTACCCTTCGGCCGAGTTTGTTGTTCTGGGGGACTTCAACGTTCATAACGAACCATGGTTGAAGTTCTCAGGCCCAACGGACTCGGCTGGCCGACAGGCGGAATCCTTTGCCATTTGCTACGGATTAGAGCAATTGGTTCAGGAGCCTACAAGGGTTCCTGATGTCCAGACTCACCGCTCCAATCTGTTAGACCTATTCTTAACTACTGTGCCACACGGTTATAAGATTGACGTCACAGCGCCTCTGGGATCATCTGACCACTGCCTAGTGACGACATCAATCCCCGTTAGCCTCAGACCAACCAATGAGAGGCTGAGGAGAAAAGTGTGGCACTATAGGTCAGCAGATTGGTTCGGTATGCGGGCCCATTTCAATGCTTTTCCGTGGTCAGCTGTTTGTTTTCGGACTTCGGACCCTTCAAGATGTGCCCAGGAGATTGGTGAAGTCATCAAATCGGCGATGGATGGCTTCATACAATCGACTACTAAAGAAACTGGCGTGGGCTCAAAGCCGTGGTTCAGTCGACAATGCTCCGAAGCAGTTCGACGAAAAAACGCGGCTTACCGAGCCTACAACACATCTCGAACGCCCGAAAGCAGATCAGCATACAACAAATCGGCAAAGGAATGCAAGAGAATCATCAATAGATCAAAATTCGAACACGACCTGCAGATCAGCAAAAAGCTGGCTGCCTGCCCGCATGGCAGCAGAGCATTCTGGTCGCTTGCGGGCTCAATAGGTCGAAATTTTTGCAAACCCAGTTTGCCACCTCTTACCAGACCTGACGGCTCACTAGCAAACACCGCCACCGAAAAGGCAAACCTTTTAGGGAAAATGTTTGCGGAAAACTCGACCCTCGACGACGGGGGTGCTGTTCCGCCGTCGGTTCCTCACTGCGGCTTCTTTATGAAAAAGCTGAGGATCCGGCATCGGGATGTACTCCACGTCATACGGGGGCTCGATGTTAACAAAGCTAGTGGACCTGATGGAATACCTGCCCTGGTATTGCAGAGGTGTGCTGCGGAAATAGTTCCAGTTTTGACAAAGCTCTTCAAAATGTCCCTGAAGTGTGGCACTGTGCCCTCTGGTTGGAAAAAAGCGGTAATTCACCCTATTCCCAAGAAAGGTGACCGCTCCAACCCGGCCAACTACCGCCCCATAGCGATCACATCAGTTCTGTCCAAAGTGATGGAACGTGTGATCAACGACAAACTGCTCACATACCTCGAGAAGAACAAAATTATCAACGACCGTCAATACGGATTCCGGCGGAACCGCTCGTGCGGTGATCTTCTCGCGTATGTGACGCATGTTTGGGGGCGGTGCCTGGAACGTCACGGTGAGACCCAAACGGTCGCACTAGACATATCCAAGGCCTTTGACCGGGTCTGGCACCGAGGACTTGTCAACAAATTGCATTCTTACGGACTTCCCGCATCCCTGTGTACGTGGATTGCTGACTTTTTAAGGGATAGGTCGATTCAGGCGGTTGCTGACGGTTTCACCTCTTCCTCGCACTCCATAAATGCTGGCGTCCCACAGGGATCGGTTCTGTCTCCGACTTTGTTTTTGTTGCACATCAATGACCTTTTGACATGTGCACCGATTCATTGTTACGCGGATGACAGTACAGTTCATGATAGCTTTTTGTTTGACAAGCCCCCAAAGGGCACACAAACTCCAACGGCTCGGAGGGCTTTGAAGCAGAGAATGGACGGTTATCTCGAGAGTATTTCCTCCTGGGGTAAAAATAATCTCGTCGAATTTAATGTTTCAAAGACCCAATCCTGTCTGATTACGTCTAAAAGGGATCCAAATGATAATCTAGTCTCCTTTAACGGAAGCAATCTTCCGAACAGGCCTTCCATTGATATGCTTGGTGTAACTATTAGTGACCAGCTCAGGTACGGGGGCTCCATCGAAGCCAGAGTAAAGTTGGCCTCTCAGAAGCTGGGCGTACTGTACAGGGCCCGCAGATACTTTAATAGTACACAACTGCTCACCCTGTACAAATCGCAAGTGCGCCCTACTGTCGAATTTGGCAGCCATCTCTGGTCTGGAGCCCCAAAATACCTGAAAAAAACCCTTGACTCTGTGCAGAAACGGGCGGTCCGTTTGATAGATTCCCCAATCTTAACAAACGGACTGCAATCTTTAGAGCACAGGCGTCAGGTAGGTATGCTGTCCTTGTTCTATCGGTATTACAATGGAAGATGCTCTGAGGAACTAGCGTCATTGATCCCTTCGGCACCGGTGCGTAGTCGGGATACACGCCAAACGCGCGCCCAACATTTGTACACAGTTGACACTTGTCACATGAGAACGGGTCGCTTCTACGATTCGTTCTTAAGTTCAACAGCTCGGCTGTGGAACGAACTGCCGGCCTCTGTGTTTCCTCCCTCCTACAACATGGGACTCTTCAAGACCCATGTTCACTCCTTCCTCTCCACAAAAAGACCCTCCACACAGCATCCCCAAAGATGACATAGGCCCTGAGGGAAATTATTTTCTTCAGGGCCTCCTGTGTGGAGTAAATATAAAAAAAAAAAAAAAAAAAAAAAAAAATCGGAGAATTTTGCTAAGCTAGTGTCCTGGTGTTATTGAAGTAAAAAGGTAAGAAATGTCGATGTCTTTAAATTATGTATTAACAGGTGCCTGAAACCATGTTCCGATATGTATATTAGGAAAGTACGAACATCGTATTAAGAAACGGCCTCCTCTTTCGTTTTTAAGAGGATTTTAATACATCAGCCATACTATTTTTTCTCCGTGTATGAATATGCGTGCCGAGTAAGAATTATGTGGCGGGTCTACCCGCTCTGCCTACACTTGTGGTAAGCGGCATGATGGTTAGTTAGTCAAGCGGTGCCTATGGAATATTATAAACGCATAGTCAAAGGCGTGAGTGTAACAAAATATTGTATTCTATTGACAAGTTTTTTTTCACGCACCATTGTTAGTTTACTGTGAACGATAAAAAAAAACTATAATATACTACGATGCATGAGTGGAGATGTTCTTTATTCTTAGCATTCCGCTAATAATTATTATATAAACGAACACTCACGAGATGGACAGTGGCTCGCGTACCCTCTGTAACTTATTGCTAGTACCTAGGAGTTGAAGACAAGATATCTCCGGGACTCCCATTTCTAGAGGTAGTTACTCGTTATTGCTGGCTGCTCGTCGGGCCACGTCTATGTTCGAAACTAAGCAGTAGAAACCTAATTATTTTACGTGATTATGAAACTAGATAAACCAGTGAAACTAATATCATCGCAGCAGAAGCAAAATGGCTCGATTTTGACAAATTGTAATGTAAATGAAGTTTTGTTACTTTCTTACTACATCTGTTATTTATTATTTATTTATTTAACGCCCAGAGGGCTTTTATACATTTTTAATGACAGACAGTTTATTATGAATAATTATTATTTGTTATGAATGATAAGTGATAATGGTTTTTATAATCAGCCATTCTCAGCGCGGTAGATCGATAAAATTCCATTTCAATATATTTATTTTTTTACTAGTTGTACCCCGCCACGCGTTGCCGTGGTTGTGGTCGTGCAGATAGAGAAACAATAGCGCGTGATGCTTTTACGTCCAACAGATAGCACTGTTTAAAAAAAACGGCGACTGGATAAATCATCAAAATGATAATTCATCACATCTTTAAAAAGTTATATAAAGTCATGGAAAGTGATGAAACAAAAACTTTATTAACTGGGTTAAGTATAGGTTAGGTTAGGTTTTTTTTTAATGACATTATTTCACTTTTTAAAGGTGTGTTGAATTGTCACTGTGTTGAGTTATCATGGAACCAAAAAAAACATGTGTTTACCCGTCACAGATGATATCTATATAATATGTATAAAAAACACACGCATATTCGAATGCAACATTGTGTCAAAATTTCAAAGCATTCGTTGAAGAACTTTCGGAGATTTAAGATTTTGAACGAACGAACATTTACATTTTTATTTATATAGATGTGAAACCGCATTAGTCCCAACCGCTCTCAACCGTCTGTAGCCAGTAGGACAAGGACATCTCCAATTGGGGGCTGTAGTGATGCTGAAGGTAATGGGGAGGGGAAGGAGGTGGGGTAGAAGAAAGTGGAAAGTACATGGCTATTAAGATCTGGTCACCAAACAGAGCCAAAACCATTTCAAGCAACGTTTCAATTGTGAATGGTGCTCTTACACCAGGATGATAGTGAGAGTATTTTCCACTCTAGAACCTGCCGCAAGTAGGTATACTATATATTATTTTAAAATTTGTTTGGGATTTGAACCCGCGACCTCCAGCTTTCTACTCAAAAGTCTTACCCCTCCACCACGGAGGCCGTCAATTAGCGATATTTACGAGCACGATCAGAATATGATTCCGACAGTCGGTAGACATAAGCCTCTGCTCTTGGCGCGACTTCCAAGGTGTCGGAGAAGCTGTCAGTATGCACAGCTTTTTGAACAATGTCGTTCGTTATGCAAAATAACTCGCTTATTAATGAATGGAAGTGAACTAACGAAGCTCTTATAATTGAAAGAAATCATATACACGATCCATATACTAAATTAATTCATACAATCAATCAATCAATTTATTAATTCATGCGGTCAATTGATTCCGTTCCAGCCTGGAGAAAAAAAAGTTGTTAGTTGGTTATGATTCATGATTATGACATAAGACCCCATTAATAATTAAGGCGATGCCATACGTAGTAATGCAAAATCATGTGTTTTTGGTTTGAAAATTTGGTCGCCTGGAAATGTTTCAGATGCTTTAATTAAATACTGCGAGTAGAATACATCTTGGCCTTTGAAATAATCGAATATCAAGTCTTTTTATAGCCCAGAAAAAAGTAATGTATAGGCCTATGAAAACTGCTTTAAAGTTCAAAATCTTCTACTTACGAACCCATTTTCGGTTATGATTTTATTGTATAATATGGCAATTTAAGTTATTAAAATGATCGGAAAACATTTAAATATTTGTGCCTGAACATCCACAAAATAAAATAAAAGGCACTTTTTGGCCATGTTTTTTTCTTGCATAAATCAAAACAGGCGGATGGTTTTAAGCGGGAATTTAAACCTTATCGCCATCTACGTAAGGGTTGTTATTGATAGCGGCTCAATTTAAAATATTACACGACGTAGTGCATCGCCTTAACTCCCTTTTTAGCGTCACAAAGTAAATGCGGCTGCCAATGTATATTAAAATTAATATTTCAAAGCGACATTTTCAATTTATTAGTATTTTCAATTTTTGCGTAGCCGTTTGACTTTTAGAATCAATTCATAGATAATTCGTCCAGTGTTGCCAGCGTATATCGATTTTTATTTATTGTGTTATCAATATCGGTCTGGCCATCAATAACGTGACCGTGCTCGGGAAATCGGTATAAAATCAGCGGTAGTTCGCCTATCGATGCGATATTATAAAGTTTTATTGTTTTATACATGGAGTTTTATTTAACAAAAAGAGTTTTTGTGTCGCGTCTTATTTATCATATTCAAATGGGTATTTCAAACTAGAACCAGGTAGGAAAAAAGATCCGCAAGTTTTACGATGCCTGAGCTCACCGTAAGCTATATTTTTTGCTGTTTAATTAATTAATACAATCAGATTTCTGCTTCATAAAAAAATATAATTGCATATTTAGTTATCTTGCACATCTAAACTTTGTCGTTAATCCAACTTGATACCAAAGAACCAAAGTACTTGAGGTGAGAAGCAAAGAACTTTATCATTTGTGAACACTTTCTCAAAACATGTTCTTGTATGCGAAGTGTCGTTTTGCTTTGGGGGATACGATATTAACAATATTATTTTTAATGTCCTGTAATTATCAGCTGTATAAAATCTGTGCAGGTAATAATTAATGTGGCAATTGGAAGAAGTGTACGGTGAAATTTTATATTTATATGCTGATGTTGTTTCCATAGGCTTTGAGCGTTGATAAATAATATTTAATTTAATTTAAAAGCTACCCGAGATATCGATTAAATTAAATGATTTATAATCAACATAATTACTACCAATGACAACCTGTGAGCGATGAAATTTTATAACAAATGCCAATAAATAGATATATGTGATGCTTTACAAATGCTTATAAATAAATAAAAGTATACGTTGATAACAGGGATAACTGATAGCACAATGTAACACTTAAAATATACATCCAACATGCTACGTATATTAAAAAAAGATCTTGGGAGTAGGGTTCGCAATTCCACAATCCAGCATCCCGCTATCCCGCGGGATTTAAGCAATATTTGGTACCGTGGACATGCGGGATTTTCTTGTGCGTGTGAAAAATACAAAATTTACACCAAAAATATGCTTGTTTTGATTTCCACCTACTTGTGAGTTGCGACAACAGTACCTATTTTAAGTCTTCTTAAAATACTTACTGCGTTACCTTTTCGGTGTCTTTTTATAATATTACTAGTACAAAAGATGATTGATACGAAAAGTACTCTTAATTTACTTACTGTGTTAAATTTGCAATGACGTTTTTATAATATACTAATATATTATAAAAACGTCAAATTGCTAAATAATAAAAAAAATGTTTATGAAAGTGGGAGTTATTTTAATTTTTATACCCCTTCTCGAAAAACTCGCAGGATTTCTAAATGCTATTCTGCAATCCCTAGTTGGGAATTCTACTAGATTACAAAACAAACAATATACAATTTTTCCGAAGATGGCAGAACTTAATTGAAAAAATGAAAGTACTTAGAGAGGAAATAGTACGTGTCAAGGAGAACACAATACAGATATTGCTGAATGGTCAGAAAGGATACATATATTAATATATCCCAGTAATTGGTAGAATATGGGTAGAACAATAAGTAGACAAAATCGGAAAACTTAAATACCATCATAGAGCTACAATTAGAGGAGCGACTGCGTACTAATATCTCATTCAAACTTGTTCTACTATTAGAACGCGATAAGCGGTGCGCGTAAACCAGATTCGTAAATTTAGTTACAGCGTTGGGAGAGTTGAAGGTCAGTTGGAGGTAAAAAAGCGAAACCCATTTTCTCGCTTCATGTATCATTAAAAAATAATACATCAATGATTACTATACGAACATGTAAAATGGTGAAGAAATTGATCGTTAGAAATTATAATCATTATATTCGAAGTCGCTGGAAAGAATTTTAAATGAAAACATTTTAGCTTCTGTGTTAGTTGAATGCTCGAGCTTATAAACTGGTGCAGTGATTTATCTTTTGTTGCGTCATGATGGTGGCTAGATTCAATTGAAGATTTCCCTTTCATCTGTGGTCAAAACATTTTAAATCTAAATTAATTGTTAACGAATTCCTCGCCTTGAATTTTTGACACGGTATCAACTTCGTCGTATTTCAATCATTGAACCATTGTTGCCGAAATCTATTTCAGGAATGGCGGCAAAGTTATTGTTCGGTCACAAATCACCAGAAAAATTATTGTTGAATATTGTAATTAAGTTGGTTTTGAGAGTAATTTTGATACCTCACTTTGCGGCGATTAATTTTCAATAATCAAGATTGATATTTTTCGTTCGTAAAAAACCGAACCTGAGGGTAGGGAATACTTCGAAAGTGATATAAAGTTATCAAAAATGATGGAACAAAACCAGTCTAAAACCTAACCTACGTAGGGTTTGGTTATGTAAATGCATCCAACTGCGTTATGATAATATCTATTAGGTACCTTCCTACGAACACATTATTTTCAATGCTGAACATGACGTATTTATGAAGTGTGTTGAAATTGTTTGTGAATTGAACTTATCGCTGTAGGATAACAAGGGCTTAAATACTTTGTTACCAATGACAATTTTTGTCGACGAAATTTCTAGAATGACCAGTTATGTTATCATTAAGATCATTTGATATACGAGTATGTTGTATTATTAATCTCTATATCGATATTGTCAACGTTGTGAATGATGAATACTTGGAGCAGGTGGATGTGTTCGTGTATTTATATAAAGTGCACTCTAACAATATAGAAAAAGTTCAGCACAAATTTCTTAGGCAAGTAAATTTTAAGCTTAAAATTCCAATTGAATACATTACTTATGTTAGTTTGATGAATCAATTGCATCTAATAATGCTGTCTGACAGGAGAATTACGTAAGGCATAGTTGTGTTATACAGAGTCATTAACAACTTAATGATAGCCCTTTAAAACTAGGAAAGTTTGAACTGTAAAGCGGTTTTTATAGGCCTTATACATTATTTTTTTCTGGGCTTATAAAAAAGACTTATCTAAAAGATACTCGATTATTTCAAAGGCCGGGATGTATTCTACTCGCAGTATTTAATCAAAGCATCTGAAACATTTCTAGGCGACAAAATTTTCAAACCAAAAACACATGATTTTGCATTACTACGTATTGCATCGCCTTAACGATTGATGAAATCCATTAAAATAAATTCGTGCTGTATGAAGTAGAGTTTTGTAGGAAAATAGAAGAAATTGAAAACTAATTTTAACTAGACAACAATGTCTTATTCAATTTTAAAGTTGTCCAGCGCTTTACGTATTAATTCCATCATCATGAATAACATTATTATTAGGCACTCCTCTCTTTGCACATGTTTTCAATTGCGAGCTATGTGTTTAGATATTACGACAGTTAGAAAACAATTTACATACTAATTAAATTTACACAGATTGAGGAGCATATTAATTTAAATGTAACTAAGCTGAAGCTGGTTATTCACGGCGGGATTTAGTGAAATACTGAGATCACCACCTGGAAAGGAAAAATAATAAACAGAACCTTTTCTTCCTCTAAACAGGTTTCTGCGTCTAACCGTTAAAGAATTTCAGCGATTAAAATAAAATGATCGAGTATTCCTGGAAATAAAGCTACAGAAAATCTCACCTTGTAAAGACTCATGACGATAATTTATTTCGTGATTAATCGAGATAACCATTAAATTCCGAAAATCATTAATTCGAATAAATTAATAATCGAACAATTCCAAATTTGTCAAATTATATTATGGAACGTCTCACCTTTGATGTAGTTCCATTTCTAATTATTATGAATAAACGTAACTTACGTTATAATCTACGCATTCATAGATGACGTTAATTTAATTATTTTATGAAAATACACTTTTTGCAAGTGATGCATTAAAATATTAAGACGATTTATTTGTTTGCGACCGTACATACGAAATATGCATATGAATAAATAGTTTCGTCCCTACAAAACTCAATTCTATGTAAGGGTACCTTGTAATCATTTATGTACTCGAGGAAAATGGTTTATAATTATTACAATTTATTCAAAGTCGTGTCAATTCTTATTGTGCAATTAATATACGTTGTGATTATATGGTAAATGTATTTTCTGTTGCGAGCTCACTAGTTATGGTCATAATCGAATCATTTTGATTTCGAAATATCCGTTTCAAAAACATTTGAATAATCGAAAGATGTTTCGAATTTCAGTTGAATTTAAAATGACGGAATTTTGACTAATTGCTAGTATAAATAAATAGTTAATTTCAAATAGAAATCATTCTTGTTTTGGAATATCCCAGAGTAGGTACCTAGCTACCTACCTACCCACTACGTACATGATATTCCCAAAGAAACAAAATGCAAATTAGGGCAAGGGAAATGAAACACCGCCAAGGGGAAGAGGTGAGTGACACCATCCAATCATTGAAATTACATTGATTTATAGTGAGTATTTTTACTTTTTTATTTATTTATTATTTTTTTTAGTAATGTGTGATCGATTATATATTAATTGGAACGGAATCTAGCCTGGTTCCAGTAAACATCTAATACCAACCCTGCTGAATGGCAGTTAGCCATGTTACTGGGCGTAGGAAGGTCTAAAATTGACTGAATCCAAAAGAAACGAGGCCCCGAGACCTAGGTTAGCAATAAAATATCCAAAATTAAGGCGACACAAGACTAAATACGATGTCTTAAATAAATTATCGAAACCCAAGGATGTAAATTATTTATATTTAAGAAATATTTAACTTAAAACGTCTTGAAAATTAAAAAAAAAAGTTTTTCGATTATAGCGGTAAGCGCCAGATTATATTTTTCTAAACGATGAATTAGTAACTTCCCGAGGTATTCAGTTAGAAACATCTGAGATTTTATTAATACATTTGTCAGAATTAATTCAAATAAATACAGCGGAAAGAAATTTCATTATTATATATGGGTTCATATTCATTTGTCAGATTTTTTCGACTCATGATCTTACTAATTAATTCGAATCTCGATTATGCCCAACACTATAATAATTTTATTGTAAAGTTGTTTTCTATATTCTAATTCGAGATAAAGCAATTTAGACAACTTATCAGCTTATCTCACATTCACATAAAATAATCATAATAAAATTCTAGTTTCACAGTGGATTGGAGAAACACAATATTGTTTTTAATTTTATTGATAACAATAGCTGTCTTTATGGAATATTTTAAATAATTATTATCAATAGAAGGCACTTCTTATCATTCACAACATATTATATTTATGTAGGTTTAACGGTTAAAAATTTAAATTTTATTTACTAAATATATAATACCTAAAATCTACGTAGTATCTACTTATGTACAAATATTTTATATTACAAAATGCATATTTTCAGTAAGAACCATCGAACCATTTTTCTGTAGAGGAAGCTAAGGGTGGACCGTCACACATATCTGTTTTAGCCATTGACCCAAGAAGTAGTGGACAGAGCATTATGTATGAATGGCATTGAAGCCAAATCTATGGTGAGGGGAAATTGCTTGGGAGCCATCTTGTATGACTAACTTTTGAACTGATTTGTATGCAAATTGGCGCATGAAAAACTATTATTATTTTATTTTTGTGTTGTTAGTGCAGTTATAACGGTTAATGATTTTTTTTTTGGTATTTGATGAGACAAAGAATTGGATGTCATTAAAAAATTGGCATTTTCCATAAATCTTCCCCCTCACCCCGCGGCTACAAATTGTTCTCAAATTGCTCCGTTCAGGGCTTTTTAGGTCCATGGTTTTAGCACATACTTCTTGCTTCTTCCACATTTATGAATCTTCTGCTATTTCAACTCTTGAGATGAATTCTTCCGTTCAATTGCACGTCGTATATTCTCTTGGCTCCCATTTATTTCCATTCTTAATCTAAATTAGTATTATTTCATTGATTTCTGATATTTTATTTAGGTCTCGGGACCTCGTTCCTTTTGTATTCAGTCAATTTTAGATCTTCCTACGCCAATCTCATGACTAACTGCCATTCAGCAGGGTTGGTATTAAATGTTCACTGTAGACCAGTCTAGATACCTTCGACATCATCAGATTATCAACTGATTCATTGTCCTCCGTGAATTGTGTTGCCCGCATCTACCCTTCTGTTAAGTCCTTATTAGACTTCTCATCTCTCGAAAGATACTTTACACATACACAATCTTTTCAATTTTCCACAAGAATTCACTAACAAGCCCACTATGTGTTACTATTGATGAGTTGAATAGTTAGGTACTCACATCGTCTGCAGGGAAGTCATAGCAGTCTGCGATTTTCTGGTAAAGTTCCTTGACGTTTGAGAAGCCCGAGATTCGGCCCAGTGGGCTGCCGTGGGCCTGCTGACAATTGAACACCAACTGAGGTCTCTGCACGACACTGGTCTCGCCGGGGCGAGCATTGTTATTGTCCACAGGCTTGTTGAGTCCGTTCCCCTGAGGCTTGGGCACTTCCTCGGGTCTGGTGAGCGGGGTACGAGGTGCTTTTTTCTTGAAAAGCGACATGTCGCACGATTTTAATACGTTTTATCACTAAACACACACCACAGAGTCTCAAGTGAGGCGGATACCTGCGTTAACGAACATATTTTTATCTCTCAATTTTCTTAGATAACACATTTATCTCTTATGAATTTTCAAAGGTTATTTACACGTCACGAATAATATACACGGGTAGGTACTAGCGCGTACCTGTGGCAGATAGTGCAGACAGTTCTACGGAGCGGTCCCCGATTCACGACACGCATAACCCAACTTGCGGACCTCCTGCCGATTACTGAGCGCGAGCGCCGGTTCTCCAACAACCTACAACTTGAGCTGCATTCAGTAAATTGACTAATAGTGATTGAATTGTTCACAGTTCCCCATGCCCGATTGAAGAACACTTTCAATTGTTACATTGTTACTGCGGTGTACTAAAAATATAACGCTGTAAAATATTTAATTAGGCCTGTAAAAAAGTATGAAATCCAATAACAAAACAAAGTTTCAGGCCATATCAGCAGCTGACTTAATCAGGCCATTCAGCGATGCGGAACGTCGAGTTCCGTGTTACCGACATCTGTAGATATAAATGAAAAATATTTATCGATCGACTGCAGGTGTTCTAGTAGCGCTGCTTACCTGTGCATAATGATCTTTACCGGTACCAACGAGCGATACACCTTCGTGCTATGATCGTTCATTACCCATTGATCCGGAATCCGGACACACCGGCAGGTTTTTATCGTACCAATTAACGGTAAATGATAATTTTCTAGGACAGTTAGATTCTAACTAGTAAAACGTAATTGGACGACAACTTTTTTTTATTTATCCATACGTGCGGTGGGCATTGTTGAGATATAAGATATGAGCATCATTAATCATTACGGATTATTAAAAATAATTGTAATCGGTGAACTTTGAAAATGAATTGGTATTACTTGTTAAAAAATGATGTATTACAATACACACGATTAGTAGTATATATGTATTACACTACATACTACTGTGTAAGATAACAATAATCAGGTACAATTTTAATGATAAAGCTCAGTTACATTTTTTTAAATTTGAATGAATTCGCACAATTTGTTTAAAACTGTATATTTTGTAGTAGAGGTTATGTAAACATTTTAGTAATCTAGTAACATTTAGAAATAATCGCTTGGATACATCGAGTCTTATTACGTCATACAATCCAGATATACATATATTTTGTTGTACCTATACCTAAACAGTAGTTGAGCAACTCTGCTGGGAGTCACAGTTGAACTGAGAAGGAAATTGTATTATTTTAATGAAAAACCATAAATAATTTTAAAAAATTGAATGAATTTTTTTTTTTTGACTTGGTACATTTTGTAGTGGAGGTTATCATAACATTTTAGTTATCGAATAATGTTTAGAAATCATCGCTTGGATACAATAAAATCCTGATATACCTGTATAATGTTCTACCTATACCTAAAAAGCAGTTAAGACGAGACAATACCCTAGAATAAAACCAGAATCTTGACGACGTAAGTGAAGCAGCCGTGCGCAAAAATATGCGATGCGTGGCCCTGGTGTATTGGACAGACTTGCAGTTGAATTTGCCCGATCAAATCTTTAAAATAAAGTCGGAATCTTAAAATTGAATTGTAGTAATACGTTCATTAGAAATGTGATCGTCGAGCAAACCCCCGTAATTAGAGTCTTATGTCGCGTCGCCTTCAGCAACTCCGTTAACACAGTTGATGTTCAAAAAAATATGCATGTATTTCCGATTTCATCGCTTATTTAGATGCCAGTATAATCATTCGATTGTTGTTTCAGATGTTTCAGTAGCGTGGTATGTTTTGTGTTCCATAATGTTTGGTTTGTACGTACCATCACATTGTGTCTTCTTGTTCGTTTCATAAATTAATGTAGTAGTGTATCGCGTCAAATAAATAAAATACGAACGAAAATTTTGTGCGTGTTAAAATCTGTGGTACCTACTCGTATCTACGCAATTCACTAAAATCTGTGGTACCTACTCGTACCTATGCCATTCACTAAAATCTGTGGTACCTACTCGTACCTATGCCATTTACTCAAATCTGTGGTACCTACTCGTATCTACGCCATTCACTAAAATCTGTGGTACCTACTCGTACCTATGCCATTTACTAAAATCTGTGGTACCTACTCGTATCTACGCCATTCACTAAAATCTGTGTTACCTACTCGTACCTATGCCATTTACTAAAATCTGTGGTACCTACTCGTACCTATGCCATTTACTAAAATCTGTGGTACCTACTCGTACCTATGCCATTTACTAAAATCTGTGGTACCTACTCGTACCTAAGACATTTACTAAAAAATCAACCCGTAAAAAACAAAGTGTTTATAACTAAATTACGTTTATTTAAAAATGTTATTAAAATTTCATTATTTTGGCTAAGGATTGAACCTTCCTTCCTAGGGACCGAAGTAAACCGCGCTATCAACCTTGCCAGATGCCGATCGTTGGGATCTACATTTATTTCGAATATTAACTGCTGTAATATCTTACGATTTTAGTGAAATGCTTATATGTCCGCGTGTGTGTACGTGATTGACACCAAAAGTTGATAGAACGCATTGTCATTAACAACGCGTCCAACTGCTATGTTTCAGCTCGATCGGATGTCGGGAAGTGGGTTAATTTTCGCTTCCAAGATTTATATTAATTGATTATCGAAAAAGTGAAATTCGAATAAATTTATTTAAAGATATGTAAGTAGGTACTGAGAATTAATTTGTTTTAAAAATAATGTTTCCAAATTTAATGAAAAAATTATCTGTCGCTTGTATGGTGAGTATTTTTGTCGGCTTCAAATTTCTACTTGTGTGACTCTCCAAATGTTAGGAACAAAGCTATTTTAGTTAAGAAGCAACTGATCTAAACAACGAAGTTGTAAGCCGCCCTCGCGATATGTCTCGCGATAAAATAAATAAATAAAAATAGCTACTACAATCGAACTGAACCATCCTCAAAACTTTTTCAGCCAGGGTGTTCTTAGTCCACCGGCACTTTTGAATATAATGTTGTAGTTTGTAGTTGCACCTAGTATATTTTAAATTTATAGTTTTTCATGTACGTGTTAGAATAATAATTAATGACTATTCATTCCATTCACAACACTCACATACCAAGATGTGTACTTAGATACCCATTTGAAAAGTTACGTTTTATTGACTTTAGAAAATTTCTCGGAAGAAAAGGTTACTTGCTGAAAGAAAATATGGTTGCTCCGGGAACTAAAATGCCTGGAATAGTAGGCCATTCACATTAAAATTTAGTCTCATATTTCCTGTCTGTCAGTTACTTCGTAACAGAGATTGCGATCGAAATAGTGTTGGATTAATCGAAATAAGCTACTCAAAGACGTGAATGAGTTGCTAATGAAATGAGATGCTGAGATGTCCCACCTCAATTGAGGTGCGAACATTTGTTCCCTCACATCTCACTTCATTTGAGGTGGGACAAAGTCAGTGGGATTCAGTATTTGAGTAGGTACCTCATATAATTGGGTCGTACCCAACACTATTTTTAACGTATTCACTGTAATACTACTGACAGACAAGAAATATTGGACTAAATTTGATTTGAATTTGATCCAGGCATTTTATCGCCTGCGACAACCACATTTTCTTTCAGCAAGTAACCTTTGTTCATAGAACTTTCAGGAATTGTACTTCGTATTCCTGTTTATTTAAAATCGATTACTTTTGTGTCATGTTTTTTTACCAGACAAGTTTAATAATGACATTGGTTTTTGCTAACGAAAAATCTTTCAATAATAAAGTGGGCAAAATTCAAAGGGAACCCTTGAACATTTGAGTGTTGTTGGTTGTAATGACAATAAACCCGCATTAGTATTTCCCTGCTCCCTTTTGTAGATTATTTTTAGTATAGGGGTGAGATCATAAATAAACCACTCACGACATATAAAATGCTGGTAATAATATTGTGGCGATTTGAGAAATTTTCTTATTATTTATTTAAATCGTGTATTTGTTTTATTCTGTAGATACAAGACTAATTATACTTTCCCATGTAAATTGGGCTTCGAGGAATCTTATTATTCTTTTGTTGGAAACGTTACTATTTGCAAAGGTATAAAAATACCATTAATATTTGGCAGAAATTTATGGTAAAATAATTTTTTTTAAAACACTTTTTCTTGGTCGGATCCCTTTTTCTAAGCTGAATCCGCGCCCCTTCTGTTTGTCCCCACACCTGCTCCATTTTCGATTGTTTCAGGTTTAAAAAAAAAAGTCACTTACGTCCTTTGCGTATTAAGGTTCCTACCTACAAACCCCAACTGCATCTTTTTTGGGGTACCCGGGTACATGGGTTGTTTGTCAAAGGTCTGTTCAAAGGTTGTTAAAGGCCTGCAGTTCGTTTTTCACAGGAATACGAATAATTTGAAGATATGTTTACAAAATCAGCAATATTTTATATCATTAGGTTTTCTCTGTGTTACCTACTATGTGGTCGACCGAATCGGAAGACTGATTGAGGGAGACCTTTTGACCTCTTCAGCCAGATTATCTCGACCCATCCCCTTACACCGCAGATGAGGGATGGATTCATACTTCAGTCACTCCTGAACACATTGTGCCTAAGATCCTACCCACCCTCATGCCCTTTTCCTTCCCAGAACTTCCCCCCCTTCTCTTTCTTTAAAAAACCCTTCACACAGCATCTCGAAAAATGACATAGGCACTGAGGGAAATTATTTACCTCAGGGCCTTTTGTGCGAGTTATCCTTTAGAAGACGGCTAATATTTTGTAAATATCTCTAAGCCAAATATAATATTGAAAATTATATTTGAAATAATTGACAGGCATCTACAATGTCAACATTTTACTTAGGAATTTACATGGACAATATTGAAATGCGTTCAAAACTTCTAAAACCTAGCTCTATACACTCCACATTGCAGTGCACCTGAAGGGAGTCTTGATTTCACTGAACTGCTATTGTAGTTGGTCGTATCCGAAGGGTGTGAAAAAATCTTTCCTAGACCTAAACATTAATAACATCATCAGTATCGTTTTTTCTGATTAAGAAAACTATAAATTTCGAAAATCTTTCTTCATGTTATTTGAATTATATACATATTTACATTTGGTGTAAATTGCTATAACTCTGACATCAAAACTTATTTAACACTTTCCAGGCCATGCCCGGACCCCAATCGGTAAGCATTTTTCTTCAAGTTGGCCGGAACTTTACTCAATTTCTATCCTCATCCCACCGAGTACGAACTCCGTTTGTGTAGATATTTTCTGCTAATCGGCCGAGCCCAAACTGTGTTCGTGTTTGGTTTGCATATTTTTCCTATCTAAACTATGTGTCCTGTTCGTAAGGTGATACACTTAGCATGCGTCCAAAGTCGCAGACTGGAAAGTGTCAATCCTAGTCACTCAAAACTTCCATCTCATGATATTACAAACTATAAAATACCAGCTAAAGAAGGCAAGCTCAATTGCCTCCCCTCCATTCATCATCTCACCTCTTCTAAGTTTGAACTCGACTCCAATTTTCATTATAATTTTGAAATTTGCCTATTTAAATAAAATTGATATTCAAATTCACCTTTCATTTCTCCATAATTTTAAATGATGGCCAAGAACACCCTTGAAGGGTGGAAGCCACAAATAGTGGGGAAAAAAGGCAATCTCAAAAAAAGATTGGTGATTTTCCTAAAGGGTGGGAAGGCAGGTACATGAATTTAATAAAATAAGTTTTGTATTGTACATAAAAAATATTTTTATTTTTATTTCAATAATTATTACATAACTACTTTGTATGGAATTTCTTAAGGACTTATTAAAATATAAATATTATTATCTTTACAAGACACTTATATAAATATGGACGATAAACATGTTCTTCAAGATTGTTATTCAAATTTACACAATATCTCTGACACGAATATGAATAAAATTAACTTCTATGGAAGGTTCAACCATATGAACATTCTTGTACGTTCGTACCTCATTAATAATTGGGTCAATATTATTGCACCTTTACCCACAAATTGTCCTGGGTCTCAAAAGCAACTCGGTCAAAGCTTTCAAGTTTTGAAGTATGACTACAATTCCCGTTCTTAATTTGGCCATGTTTGACGACAGCACACTTGTTTAGTTTAACACAATCATGGTTAGATCAAGGTGTGTTCGGTGTGCACTTGTTGCCTCTACCTGATTGTTTTGTTAATCTTTTCCCATATCTACAACAATCAAACACAAATGCTGCACAGGATACCAAGAAGCATACAACCCAAAAGATAACCAGTGCTATGACGGTGCTCTCTTCTGCATATTCCCACAGATAGTTGGATCGCTCGTATCCCGTGTTGAGAAGGACTTGGGTTCCGTTTGGCGTGGGGCAGTGGACTTGCACAATGATGTCTTGTTTCTGGACCTGAAAGTAGAAACCATACATATGTTTGTAAAGCAAATGGTGAAACAAACAGATTTCTTTAAATTCTCTGGATTTTTTTTTACCATACTCAAGCAAATACACAGATACGTTCGACAGTGGTTTGGTAAAACCCTTCAAGCTACAAAATGAAAACACTACAGGGGACACAAAAAAACAAATATTTACGGATTCGTAAAACTAATTAAAAATCTTGAAGTTTATAAGAAAGTTGTTTTTTGTTTTTCAAAATATTTTTGTAAAATATTGCAATTCTATTTATAATTTTGAAAATTTCATTAAAGGTTTCTCGAAATAACCTAAAAAATTAAATTACGCAATAATTTAATTTTTAGTATGAAAAATGCCTTCATTAGAAATAATTACTTTACCATGTTGTACTTTGAAAACTAATCTATATGAAACCACTGAAAAGTGGCATTCCCAGTCGAGTCATGTAAATACAAAAATTCACATCAATAAATTATTGTACTTCAACAGTCAAGTTTAATTCGTATTCTCCTGATAAGAAGTCAAATAAAAAGACACTACAATATCAAACGTTTGGTCTAAAATACATAAGTATTATATTTATATAAAAGTTAAAAAATAAAATGTATCCAGATTATGTACACTCCTCTTCCAACCACAAGCTAATGCTTCTCTGGAAAAGTAGTATTAAGGCGATGCACTACGTCGTGTAATATTTTAAATTGAGCCGCTATCAATAACAACCCTTACGTAGATGGCGACAAGGTTTAAATTCCCGCTTAACACCATCCGCCTGTTTTGATTTATGCAAGAAAAAAACATGGCCAAAAAGTACCTTTTATTTTATTTTGTGGATGTTCAGGCACAAATATTTAAATGTTTTTCGATCATTTTATAAATAACTTAAATCGCTACATTATACAATAAAACCATAACCGAAAATGGGTTCGTAAGTAGGAGATTTTGAACTTTAAAGCAGTTTTCATAGGCCTTATACATTATTTTTTTCTGGGCTTATAAAAAGACTTATCTAAAAAATACTCGACTATTTCAAAGGCGAGGATGTATTCTACTTGCAGTATTTAATTAAAGCATCTGAAACATTTCTAGGCGACAAAATTTTCAAACCAAAAACACATGATTTTGCATCGCCTTAAATATTGTCATTGTCATTGTAATTGTAAATTATATGTTATAAAAAAAAAAATTAAATGTTAAAAAGTGTTAGTATTAATAGTATAGTCCGTGGATATCCTACGAGAAGCTGCACGATTTTAGGCTTCCTAAGACAAATTTATCGGCAAAACAAAAAAATATTTATTATAAAGGTTTCAAAATGTTCAATGAAATCACTTTAAATGTTAAGGAAGCCTTGGATTTTTTTGTGTGATTTTGTTGTGAAGTCCAAATATTAGTACGTAGGTAATGGAATATGTTTACAGAAGTTTTAGTATAGATGTACACTAGATATAAAATGTAAAATTTTATAACTAAATAAAATATACTTGAAAACAAAAACAAAAGACATGCATCATCTTAAATCGAAGAAAAGTTAGAAATGAATTTGAAATTTACCTGTTTATTTCTACACTTCGCTATCTGGTTGGCCTGAACAGCTTGTGGACTTAGTTCTCTTCCCAATAATAGAGACATGACCCATCTCGCGGGGGACACATACTCGAGCCACCTCGTGTACGGAGTCATGTCCAAGTGGTGAATGGTATAACCGCACGCAATAAAGGATATCGACAGCAGCACTGCGCTGGTGTAAGAAGACCATTTATACGGTGGGATTACGTAGGTTACAGCTTTGACAAACATCTTTATACAGCAGAGGTAGAGAATCATGTAACCTGAAAATAAAATGTTAAATTTAAAATGCAGCACTTACATTTAACTTTGTTATCGCACTGTGGTAAAGCTGGGAGGTGAGAGGAGAGACACAGTGAAGCTATTCAGCAATTTGTGTATTTTTAAATTTAACCATTTTCTTACCGAGATACAAATAGAATCCATTGTAGTTATCAAATCCCTGCATATAGAGCCCAGACATTGAATAACTTGGAATCAGGTAAGCTAACCATATGCATACTGTTGGTGGCATGTCGGTTATTGTCTGGAATAAAAACAATATTATTAACAAAAATCTTTAGCAACGTGGTTTATATTGGTTTTACGCCATCCTAAAATGGTGGCCAAGAGATAATAAATCTAAGAAATAGAGATATCAAGTGAAGTTACTGCAACGGGCATGTTGTGTGATCCAAAAATTTGCCTAATCGAGGCTTAAATTTACAATACAAAACTGTGTTTACGAAATTCAAATGAGATGGAGATCTACTATGTCACTCGAGTGTAAGTTAGATGAAGCGCTGGGCTATTGGGTTAAATGGAATTCAAATTTGTATAGTTAGTTGTATTCTTTATTATATGGTGACAAGTTAGTTAAAGTTTTCATTATGAACATTTTATATATCGTTATGACGATAAGAACTCACGAAAAACATAAAAATATCTCAGCTTACATCAGTTAGGAAAAAGACTGTTCGTCCATACAGTCCAATGTCGATATCTCTTTCGATGAACTTTCGTTGTGAATGTATTGGCTTGATCACCAGCAGTAGCAGCAGAGGCCACACGCACACGCACATGGAGGCGTAGTGGTAGCCGAGGCGGTCGTGCTGCGTGAGCCCCGAGTCGCTGGCCGGGAGGTCCCAGAAGATGGCGCCCGTGATTAGGGAGACTATGGCAGCTAAGATTAGACGGGTGATCCAGCTTATTATCGTGTTGGGCTGGGTGTATAAAAGCGTTTTTCTGGAAATAAACAGAACTTACATTGTACTATATTACTTTTGTGATGTATTGACTATTTAGTACATTTAGTATTGACGAAGTTTCGAAAGTTATGTGTAAGGGACCAGTGGGCCTGGAGCAAGGGTCAACACGTTTTCGCTGTCCTGAGAAGGAACAAGTCATTTTATTTGAGTACTAATTCCATGTTAAAATAATTGAAGTATTATAACTTTTTGCTACCATCCATCATTGAAACTGTGGTAAGTTTGATAGATTCCCCTATCTTGACCAAAGGATTTTAATCTTTAGAGGGTAGGTATCAGTTAGGAATGCTGTCCTTTTTCTACCGATATTTCAATGGAAGATGCTCCGAGGAACTAGCGTCATTGATCACTTCGGGACATTGCATATGCAAATTTTGTGAACTAAACGCCAAAACCATGAGAATGGGTAGTTTCAACAGCTAAGCTGTAGAACGATTTTCTGGCCTCTATGTATCCTCCTTCACATAATGTGAGTCTCTTCAGCTGTTCATTTCTTCCTCTCATTCAAAAAGACCCCCCATAAAGCATCCCCAAAGATATATTTAAAAAAAATAATTTCACAACACCCAATTATTTGAATATGAAAATCTATTTAAAGGAGATCTCTAATTCACCACAATAAATCAATGCGCGATTTGGTAATTAACCAAAAACTTACCCACCTGTTTACAGTTTCAAAACTACCGAACCTTTGTTTAATCCATTTCTGCTGCAAATGCATGGATATATATATATTTTTTAAATGTTTCTTGTCTGGGTGTTATGTACTATATTTACGGTCAACCTGATTTTCCAATAGTGGTTTCATCCTTGTAGTAAGGAACAACTATTTTTAAATAAACAATTAGGAAACGCACTTGACAAGCATCCAAGCCTGTGACACAGGGTTGGCCTTGCAGACGGGACTGGGCAGGGGGATGGGGGGCACCAGGTGCAAGCTCCCCTCGCCTTCACTACCCCTAACCCGTGCGTGAGCACTCCTGAACACCTCGGCCAGCTGCTCTATGCGACCCGATGACTCCAGCATGGCCGCTGCGGACAAGTCGTCTAAAGTCACCAAGTCAACTAAAAACAGAAATCACATTTTAGTTTTGAATTATCAAACGAGGTTCACGTTATACATTATAGAAATTATCGCCACCAGAGAATTGGTTTGTTCTGCAGACCATTTTAAGTTGCGGGAAACGGGCATTACATGTTGATAGGTTTACTTATGCAATTATGCGTTTGGTTATCAACGATATTTTCAGTTAGGATGTTATTAGTTTCATCAATATATCTTATAAATACTAATTTCACGTAGCATTTATTCACCGTTTTGAAATTTTGTTGTTATGTTGTATTCTCTATCTACAAAATGCCAAATTATTTTACATTTTTGTGGACGTAGAACAAATTATGGACACGAAACAAACCATAAACGACGTTTTGAAATTATGGTGTTAATTTGCGTTCTCTATCTACAAAATGCCACATTATTTTCCATTTTTGTGGACTTGGAACAAATTATGGACACGAAACAAACCAACACAACTATATATATTTTTGGTAATTATTTACCTACGACTACCGTTTGAGAAAATTTTCCGTACGACACACCATTTTGACACACCGAGTTCTCGCATACTTCGCGTTTGTTTGTGTAGTGGCAGTGTAGGAAACATGAAAGGCATAATCGGCATAATAGACAATTTTTCGAGATCGCTAGACACGCACCCGTTAATTGTTAGGCGATCAACTTTGATACCAAACATCAGATGAATTTAGTTTCTTAATATTTAAAGGTTTACTACGATTTTTTTAAAATAAAATGTTTTCATTTTAGGTAAGGTTGGGTTATTATAGGTTATTACAGGTTATTATAGGTTAGGTTATGTTGGATTATTATATGTTAGATTAGGATAGGTTAGGTTGGATTATTATATGTTAGATTAGGATAGATTGGGTTAGGTTAGGTTGGATTATTATAGGTTAGATTAGGATAGGTTAGGTTAGGTTAGGTTGGATTAATATATATGTTAGGTTAGGTGAGGTTGGGTTATTATAGGATAGTTTAGGTTGGATTATTATAGGATAGGTTAGGTTAGGTTAGGTTAGGTTGGATTAGGTAGAATTAAATCACAAACCAGTCTTTACAAACCTAGCGTAGCCCACATACTATTTGAAAACTGGGATGTAACTCTAAAGGGGACGCGAGCAGGCGTTATTAAAGGGGCAATTTTTTGTTACAGAAAATAGGTTTTAGAATGAAATCACAAACCAGTCTATACAAACCTAGCGTAGCCCACAAACTACTTGAAAACTGGGATATAACTCTGAAGGGTACGCGAGCAGGCGTTATTAAAGGTTCCCCAACATTTATAGTAACTTTTAGTAATAATTTAATAATATAACTAAATTCAAGTATTAATTCAAAGTAAACATTCCATATTTACCGTGAAGCGGAATTCGTAACCTTTACCAAAAAACCTTCCCTTAATACGTTAATTTTAATAAATAACGGGTTTTTTATTTACAATATTTTTTATGTATAAATAAATTATAACATCATTTAAAAAAAAAAGTTTTTCATTGTCTATGATATAAAAAACCGTTTTGCCATATTAATTTTAAAAACTATCCGATTGTGTTTTTTAATTGTTATGTTGGCAGTGCCCTACACTACGTAATAACAAACGCGAAGTATGCGAGAACTCGGTGTGTCAAAATGGTGTGTCGTACGGAAAATTTTCTCGTAAATTATTATTTACGTAAATAATATTAAATATGTATCAATATTTTTCAAAATCATAAATGCAAAAAGTTGTTGTTTATTGTCATTAAGATGAATCAAATAATTGTTTATTTTTAAATGCGTGTAAAAAACGGTAGTCGTAGGTAAATATTTACCATATTTTTTTTAAGACAAGAACCGAGTACATATTCCTTTGTTCTTCGTCCAAAATATTCCAGGGGAATTAATCAATGACATTGGTCCAAAAAAAGATGTGGAACAAACCAATACGAAAGAAAACAGGGAATGGCGAATTTTTGGCAAATTATTACTATTTTCTTGGTCTCCTTCTTTTTCGTCTTCCTTCCTTTCCTTTTTTAATGGAATTGGAACGAAAATACTTTTATATAATATAAAAACACTCGGATATACAATAAAGCAATACTAAACATTAGTTTTTTATGGAAAATTCCATTTCTTTAAAAGTGGTCTTCAAAACAAACCAATATTCGGCTAGCGTTACATTAATAAAATTTTATAATATTCGTAAATTGTTCCCTAGTGCAAGATCTAATATAATCACCCTGACCACAATTATTAACAATCAAAACCCCGTTCAAAACGGTTTCATAATAATGTAATCTGAGATTACTTTGCTCCAAATAGTGATAAAAAATATTTCAAATCATTCCAACATTTTTGGATTCATTTATTTAATCGCTGGAAATGTTCTGAATTTGAATATAATAGTTTTCTGTATCCCACTTACTTTTTATTTTTTGGCTCACTAGGGTGCTTATAAACAGGACAAAATTTTCGCGAACTGAACTACGAATTACGGGAAAGGAACAGCAACTGCAAGCGACGTTTCGCACCATTCGCAGATGCTTCGTTCCTTTCCCATAATTAGTGGCTTGGTTAGCGGAAATTTTGTCTTGTTTATACGCAGCATTATTTAGAAGCAAACCGAGCTAAAAATAATAAAAAAACTTCCGCAATATATTTTTTGGAGCAATTTTAACCCCGGCTTCAGTAAGGACGGGTTGTTTCGGAGAATTTGAACAATTCATCAAATTTCAACGTTCATTTTCTGGTTCTGCGAAAGTCCTATTCAAGTTCTGTTATTATATCATTGTAGGCTAGTTGCTTGACAAAACTGAAATAAATACAGAACTTGAAAAAATCTTTCACAGAGCTTGAAAATGAACATTGAAATTTGATGAATTGTTCAAATTCTCCGAAACAACCCGTCCTAAGTCTCATATTTTGATATTTGATTTCTCTTTCCCCGCCATATTCATTTCTTTCAACCGCTACCAATTTTAATTATATTTTTTAGAAAATTATTTTTGAACAGTACTTACGGTAATAATCTGAGGGGTTTTTAAAAGCCGGACATGGATAATCTATGGAAGCGAAATACGGTATCAGATCTCTTCTGTATCCACTGAACATGGTGCGGCCAGCCGAAACCAGCACTACTTTGGAGAGCATGGCAAATATTTCATACGTTGGAGGGTGAAGGGTCATTATTACAATCCTGCCGGTACTGGCCCAGTTTCTCAAGTATTCTATTAAGAAGAAAGTATCGAAGATGTCCATTTCTTTAGTTGGCTGGTCAAGAATTAGAATCACTGTGTCTAGAAGCATGTGGCAGGCGACATTTAATCTTCTCAGCTCAGAGCGAGTTAATCGCCCAACGTTGGTCAGCCTGACTTGCTCTAATCCTAACTCTTCGATCAGGATATTTATCTGAAATTAATGGGATTAAGATAAGTATCGAGTTCAAAAACTGTTATTACTTAATTTGTTACTTTAAAATTTCTACATGCACAAGCAAGAACTGCTGACGGCCTCCATGGTCGAGGGGTAAAGCTCTTAACTAGCAATCCGAAGCTCTAGCAAGTAAATTTTATTGATTGATTTGTGTTATTTCACAATTTAATCATTTAAAATAATATCATTTATATTTGCGGCACGTTATAGAGTGGAAGATACTCTCAGTATCACCCTGGTGTATTCAGAATTGAATAGGGTTTACCCATGTTTGGTGACTAGATCTGAATACCTAGGTACTTCGCCACCTTCCCCTTTCCCTCTCCACTACCTTCAGCTTCACAACATACCCCAATTGGGAATGCCATGGTCTTATTGGCTCCAGGCGGGAGAGAGCAGTCGGGACTTTTGTGTGGTATTCACATAATAAATAAGGGAAAAATAAAAACATTCTATATTTAGAATAACATTAGCGATAAGGCAGAAATGAATAAGCAATACTTACACGATCTTTCGCATCAACCTTGATCTGAGACATCTTGGCATTAGGCCATTTAAGTTGTGCATGGAATTTTAATGTTTGTACTACTGTCATGTCGGGGCAAATGTTTATGTTGTTCCTCACATAGGCTGTGGCATTTTTCAATGTCGCTTTTGAAACCGGTTGGCCATTCAAGATTATATCTCCAGATAATTTCTGTAAACAATAATGCAAATATCATGTAGTTTTATCTTCAGTGCGCATGACGTGTAGAAGCTTTTCAGCTGAAGCTTTTCTCAGAGAGAAGATTTACAAGCTAAAACTGGGGAAAATATATGCAGAGGCTGTACAAGAAGGTAGTGCGCCAGGATACGACGGTATAACTACAGAAATCTTGAAAAAATACTGCAATTTTCTAACCAAACCGATTACGCATATAATTAATGTAAGTACTAAATACGGAATATTCCCGTCTAACTACAAAAAAGCCATTATAATCCCAGTATATAAATCCGGAGATTCAAAAGAAGTAAACAATTACCGCCCAATATCCTTATTATCCAACATTGCAAAAATACACGAAAAAGTAATAAAAAAACAAATTACTGATTATACAGATAACCAAAAAAGTATTAACCCTAGTCAATACGGTTTCAGAGATAAACTTAGCACACAAGACGCAATTGCAGAATTAACTAAGCTTATTTACAAAACATTAGATAGAGGCAAAAAATGCTTAAGTATATTCATTGACCTCCGTAAAGCTTTTGATAGTGTCTCACATTCAAAATTAATTAATAAACTAAATAATATAGGAATTACTGGCAAAGCTAAAACATGGTTAAAAAGTTATCTCTATCAAAGAACTCAACAGGTTAAAGTAAACAACGAATTAAGTGAAATAGAAAATATAGATTTTGGAATTCCACAAGGAACTGTTTTGGGACCTTTACTATTGATATTATATGTAAATGAACTTTTTCAACTCCCAATCATTGGAAACATCATATCTTACGCAGATGATACAGTGATAACTATTGAAGGAAATTCTTGGAATGAGGTCGTAGTATCAGCTAATAATGCAATAAATATCGTTAAACTATGGTTTGATGAAAACTTATTGACACTGAATGTCGAAAAAACCCATTTTATACCTTATAGCCTAACAGGGAATAACTCAAATGTAAATCTAAACATAAAAATTCACAAAAGAAATTGCCTCCTTAAATTCGCACCCTGTAATTCAAACTGTATAAACATTAGTAATAAAAAAGAAATAAAATATCTTGGAATAATTATTGATAATAACATCAAATGGAAAAGTCAAATAAATTCCACAGTAGACAGAATGAGAAAACTAATCTATATATTTTTTAGACTAAGAAATATTGTATCATTAAAAATACTAAAAGATATTTATTATGCACTGGCGCACTCTGTCCTACAATATGGAATCGTGGCTTGGGGGGGTGCATATAAATCATCCCTACTCCCACTGGAAACTATTCAAAAAATACTAATAAAAATCATCTTAAAAAAGCCATATTACTACCCAACTATAAATGTTTTTCAAGATTTCCCGGTTCCCCCACTTACAAAAATTTATGACAAAATTGCACTTCTACAAATACATAAAGATTTCTTTAGTAAAAATAATTTACCACAATTGAATATTAGCAAAAGAATAATATCTGTTGGAGGACTAACCGTGCCACTAGCACGAACCACAACAGCACAACATCACTATATATTCAAGGGTGTAAAATTATTTAATAAATTACCCCTTGATATACGATCGGAAGAAAACTACGAAAAATATAAAAAAAAAATTAAATTAAAATACTCTTGTACCACCTCATAACTATACTTATTGTTTAGAAATATGTTTTTGCCCTTTAAATTCTTTTTATCATTTATTAACTAACCTATATTTTTATTACTTTTATTGTTATTTTTTGTTTTATTACTAATATTTTTTGTTTAATTTAAACAAATGTAAAAATATTTTTGTTGTCCTCTCCTAAACACAAGCAGCTGCTTTATTAGGAGAGTGATTGAAATATTAGTGTTTATATTGTAAAAAAAATTGTAACCTTGTTTATATGTTTCAATAAAAAAAAAAAAAAAAAAAAAAAAGAAGAGACTATACCTGTATTGGTCTGAGGTCAGCAAAGTTGTGTAAGATAGGGATGCTAGGAAGTGATTTATTCAAATAATTGGTCCTTGACTCAGTGAGGAATGGGTGATGAAATTGATTGAAAAATGTCAAAATGAAAAACATTTTTACCTTCCCAATGCCAGCGAGCACATTGAGCAGTCCCGTGGCTTCTCCCTCTGCAGTTGCCATGATGGCCAGAATTTCTCCCGCTTTTGCTTCACAACTAATTCCTGACACCAGAAGCATCGAGGGGTTTTCACTAGATGCAATTTCTAAATTCTTTATCTGAAAATAATGATATTTATCCATTTTTTAAAATAGATTGTCAAGTAGTAAACAACAGATCGAGTTGGCATGAATATGTTTAAAATATACCTGCAGGTTGGGATAAATATAAGACGTGTGGGGAGCATGGCCGTCCCCATAGTCCCCGCGCATGACGGAGGGGGGTTGATGGTGTCCCTTCCTGGTCTGCATGAGAGACAGATGGCTATCAGCTTTGGACATCGGGCGACCTATTTGACTAGAAGAATAAAACATATATTATAATACACCTGATAGGTTGACAGGTTCAAATGTGTACCCTAAGGGCTCTGGTAAACGAGAAACTTTTTACTATAATTTCTTGCCGGCAAGATAGTTATGTCAAGATTTCTATATTGTCGATGGATACATTAGAATAATTTTTTTATAGAATATAATTTGGTAATGTGAGCCTCACTGGGTGCTTTAGTCATAATTGGGCAAGATTTTCATGTAAAGCCTATTTTTTTGGATGAATCGTTTTGTTGATGAGATTTTGTTCATTTTCCGATGTGACGACAATATTCACCGGGCCTAATCTATTCCTTTATCGCTCTGTTACATACATGCGTCTCTGTTCGTCACCTCTGTCATCATTTCGAACGCTATTAATATTAATACATTTCGAATTCTTTTTCAAGTTTCTTTGTGTTCTGAATTTGTACTACACATTATGGCAATCTTGTTGGGACATGAAAATATTGATGACCAACACCTTGCGCTGCAAGACTATTGACAGCCAAGACAATATAGGCAATTTAACTTGCTCATTTACCAACACTTTTACACATAAAAAGATGTGGTACTCAGACTAGCAAGAGCTTATGTTTTGTTCATGCTAATATCTAACCTAGATTTCAGCAAAGGTTCTTGTATGAATGAAGTTATTTCATTAGTTTATTGTTGTTAATGAAAATGAGATGAATTACCTCTGTTCACCATCGTTTCCAAACTCGGCCATACTGTTTCTCCTGTTGTTATAGGACTGGCGGGTCCCGTAGTTCCTGGTCTCCATAGCCAGTAGGTTGGCCTCGCTGACGGATTTGTTGCGCGTGGAGGTCCATTGCTGCTGAGATTGCTGCGTCTGCTGCTGGTTGGAGTGGTTGGACTGGCCTGGCCCTGCCCTGATGCCCGCCTGATGCATCGCTACCAAGGGAATGCTGGAACCCTACAAAAGGTAGAGAGGTTAGTTAAGTCGGGATATGGTAGAAGAAATAGAAATGTGTCTTGATGATTGAAGACATTCATTAGTGCCTAGTTAGTTCGCCACTGGCTTATTGTGAGTGCATCATTTGAGCACATTTCATAACTGTTAATTGAGAAATATTATAATGGATTCTCTTGGAAGTTGCATAGAAATAATATAGTACAATGTTATTTACATGAATTATTGACGTTGGGAGCTTACCGGATAAGATGGCTGAAGGTTTTGTAACCGGAAATCTGGATCTGATCTATATTTTCTGTTATATTTGTATTGCTGGGAGGTTTCATTGTCTGAACTATCATATCCAGATGAGTTTTCCCTATTTCCTCGGCTTGCCCTGGACACTCTACAATATATAACAACAATTAAAAAATAAATAAATTTGGGAGTAATATTATTCAATAGATTAATGCTCATAATAAAAAATAAATAAACTAAATCACTATGTGAATATTTTGCTTACCTGGGAACTGGCTTCATTTCACTTCCAATGGAAGTCTTAGCTCGAGGAGTGCCAGACCTTTGGGAGCCATTGTGATTTGGAGGGAAGACTCGGGGGAGGCCAAATTTTAGATACGTGTACATGTTAGACCCCAGAGCCGATCTGTAAAGTAATTAAAAAGAATTTAGTGAATATATTATATCCTTAAAAATACAAATTGCGCAGTTGGTGGTACTATATACTTGTCGAAAATAAAGAAATACGTCAAGTAGGGTTGACTTACTTGGGGCCATATCGAGGATGTGACAGTATGGACTGCACCGTGGTGTCTCTTAACTGGAAGTTCCCGTAAGGAAGGGGACTCTTGTCAGTGCTGCCCAAAGCACTGTCTGTAAAGTCTGAATTCAGATTTTGCCTGGAAATAGTTAAAACATCATTAATAAAATGTAAGGATCAGATTTTTTAAATGATTGGAACGATTTTAAATGTTAGCGAAGATCAAAATTAATAAATAAAGAGGATGTATTGATCCTAACAAATTCACACGATATAAAAATAAAATCATATGGACAACGTAAGACATTTAAAGAAACTAATAATGTTACGAAAGAATCGTTTTAATACGATTTGGTGAAAGTGTGACATTTAAAAAAAATTAAAGAGATGTCGATGTCACCGTGATTCAGTATCAATTTTAGTATTTAATGCAATTCAATTATCTATTTTCGTATTTCAAACCATTCGATTTTCGAATTTCGAAATCGTTAACCAGATTATAAAAATATTACATTGGTATAATCATAGACATATGAATTATGTCTGTGGGTATAATGGTTGCAAATAATTTTTTTTTTGTATTTAAATATATGTAATTAATAAATAAATATTTATCTTGAGTTAGTTGACATCATTTTATGTGTGCTAATAATTTACAAACTTAAATATAATATAATTTACTAATTTAAATATAATATAATTTACACACAAAAAATACAGAGAATATTATTATTAAATCAAAGAAATTAATGTAAATTCCATACAAATTCCATTCAGTTCCACACAAATTCCATATAAATTACATTCTATTTCATATAAATCCCATACAAAGTTTTCAATTCCATACAAATTTCATTCAATTCCAAAAAAATTCAAATATATTCTATATTATTCCATTCAATTCCATACAAATTTCGTTAGATTCTAGAATCAATTTCATTCAACTTCGTTAATTTCCGTTCAAATACGTTCATTTCCATTCAATTCCTTACCAATTCACTTCAATTTCATTCAATTCCAGTACCGCTTCTATTCGATTCTATTACATTCAATTCTATTCAATTTGGGAGGTGGGTTTGGGTCCCGCCGCCCCGGGAACCATTTATTGGATAACCAACACTTCTGCCATAGGTCAACCCAAGTGGTTCACTAAGTTTGGTGATTTAGCAGGGATTCCCGGGTTCATCGGGTGAGGTGCGTTCAGGATAAGGATGCCAACCAGCTGCGTGGTATGTTAGATCGAGAGAGGCTGGTTTGGGAAGACCCTTTGACCTCTCCAACTAGTCTCTCGACCCATCGCTTTGCGCCGCAGTGGGAGGGATATGTTCATATGTTCGTCACTCCTGGACACATTGATCCCTAGATTCCTACCCATCCCTCATACCTTTTACCTTCCCAGAACTTCCTCTCCTTCCTTACCTTAAAAAGAACCGCCCACCCAGCATCTCAAAAGATGACATAGGCCCTGAGGAAAACAATGTCCTTCAAGGTCTCCTGTGTGGGGTTAATGTAAAAAAATGGATTCATTTCATCCGATCCAATTCTATTCAATTTCATGATATTCCTTTCAATTCCATTCAAATTCCGTTCAATTCCATTTCACTCAAATACAATAAATTCTATTTGAATTAATACATATAAAAGATAGGCATACCTTCAGCCCATCACTGATTTTTTTATAACATGATAGGACTTGGAGTGTAATTTTTTTTATTTGTGTTTGCATGTAAGAGTATCTCTGGGATTGTGGAAAAATAATTTCATGCGTATAATATTTTATTTGAAATAGGTATCCTTTGGTGTTTGTAAAATATTTACGTAGGTAAATAGGAATGTCGGTGGTTGTGAAGGCATCTTTACCAGAGATATTGCTTACTCCTTTATTAAGAGTGGCTATACTAGTTTGAAACTTAAATAAATGTATGGCACATTTGTATGGAAATGCGTTTACATGAGTGAGATAGATAAGGGTGCTCTAGTGACGTGCATATGGACCAGGCGTGCAGGAAGGGTTTGAAGGGCACGGAGTAGCGCAGCTCCGCTCCAGGCCGCCTCGACACATACGCGACATGGTGTGGTGGGTGATCAGGGTGTGTAAGATAGATAAGGGTGCTCTAGTGACCTGTAGATGGACCAGGCGTGCAGTTCCTCGGACTGCACGGCGCGGGGTCGTGCAGGAAAAGGGTTGGAGGGCATGGAAATGCGCCGCTCCGCTCCAGGCCGCCCCGATACCGACATGACATGGTGTGGTGAGTGATCAGGGAGAGTGAGATAGATAAGGGTGCTCTAGTGACCTGTAAATGGACCAGGTGTGCAGATCCTCGGACTGGATGGCGCGGGGTCGTGCAGGAAGGGGTTTGAGGGCACGGAAATGCGCCGCTCTGCTCCCGGCCGCCCCGATACCGACATGACTTGGTGTGGTAAGTGATCAGGGAGAGTGAGATAGATAAGGGTGCTCTAGTAACCTGTAGATAGACCAGGCGTGCAGGTCTTCGGACTGCATGGCGCGGGGGTCGTGCAGGAAGGGGTTGGAGGGCACGGAGTAGCGCCGCTCCGCTCCAGGCCGCCCCGACACAGACATGGTGTGGTGAGTGATCAGGGAGAGTGAGATAGATAAGGGTGCTCTAGTGACCTGTAGATAGACCAGGCGTGCAGGTCTTCGGACTGCATGGCGCGGGGGTCGTGCAGAAAGGGGTTGGAGGGCACGGAGTAGCGCCGCTCCGCTCCAGGCCGCCCCGACACAGACATGGTGTGGTGAGTGATCAGGGAGAGTGAGATAGATAAGGGTGCTCTAGTGACCTGTAGATGGACCAGGCGTGCAGGTCCTCGGACTGCATGGCGCGGGGGTCGTGCAGGAAGGGGTTGGAGGGCACGGAGTAGCGCCGCTCCGCTCCCGGCCGCCCCGACACCGACATGACGCCTACCTCCGACCTCCTACCTCTGTACAACCAAACCAAACCGGTCACATTAGCTACTTGTTACATTTGTACAATGCGATGCTATAAATAAAGTGCAAAATATCAACATACAGGCACATAGACTCTTCTAGAATTCAAGTAAAATATCATAAATAATCTTAGAAAGATTTAAATATATTTGAAAAGGAAGCAAGTCGACGGGCAATCGACTACCGAAAAAAAAATAGATTTATTAAAAAAAAATTTAATGTCGTCAAATTCTTTATCGAGGACAAAATTTTCTTCAGTGTGTACGATTGCTTTATTTGATACAACTATATATTCTACAGGACACAGTTAAATTAATTGTACTAAATATAGTACAATTAATTTAACTATGTATGATCATAGGAAATAGTAAAAGTAATTATGTGGTGCAAAAGTGATAGAAGCGATAGCAGCAGAGATACAGATAAGGAAGGGGGTAGGGAAACGAAGGGTCGTACTTGTAACATGTTAAGTACAGGGTTCTATAGAAGGATTTCTTAAAGTCAAGAAATATTCTATTTATGGGGCCGTCAATTAAAAAGGTCAAAATGTAAAAAATATACAGACGTGTTCAGGGCCGGCCCTGTACCAAACGGCGTTTGGGCAAGTTAAATTTTGGCGCACCTTTTCAAAACCGGTACACACCTAGATCATTTTAATCAATAATATTCGAATGATTTTTTTTACATTTTTATGAAATTTTATATAATCTCAGGGGCGAGGGTGTTAGGTCTGTTTGCGGACTGCTCCAATTGCGCCCGCCTTGGGTCGGCCCTGGACGTGTTTCTACTTTACAAAATACATACACAAAGTAGTCACAGAAACATATTTCAAAATCCCCAATCGACCAAAAACCGGTGTCGTTATAATTTCAATATTTTCCCATCAAATTATCACATCAGTGTGGTTGGTTAACGTCGCTAGCTTTCAAGGCCTTGCACATTTCCTTCGCTGATTCATTCATAGCGCACACCAGATAAAATATTAACCAATGTAGTTCGCAAAATTAACCTTACATTCATAGTTTCCTAACAGACAGTCGGTAGTCGGCAGTCGCCCATTCGGTTATAATATTTGCCTAAAGCCTAAAGCAAAGCAACCATGACTAAATTGACAGTAGGCCAGTAGCTAAATCTGAGGCTCCGCCCCGGGGCAAACTTACAGTTTAAAAGCGAGGCAATTATTTATTTAGACACTACAAATTATAGCATAGTAAAATGCAAATAACCTACGACAAAAATGCTGTTTGATGGCCTCAATAGATTTAGATAGATTAGCGATGTGTATAACCGTGTTATCCATTAATTTAAATGATAACTTAATTAATATAAATATTTATTAATAAAGTTTTGAAAGGATTCTGACTGTAATTTATCGACCACTCACCATTAATATCTTCATAATATACAAACTCAGCCCGCGTATGTTTGCGCTCGCAAAACTCGTAAAGTAATCGTCTGATATCGCTGAAAAATTCTAAGTTTGTTCTTATCAGTGCCAGGAGTGTTTAGTTGAACAGTAGAAAAGTCGGGACGCCCGAGGAAACTTAACGTAATATCAAATAATGAACATTCATAATCAAATCACGAACACAAGTGGCTATTGATATTATTGGGCATTTACAAATTCTTTAAATTCTATCAATTGTGGACGTTGTGCGGTTGACTGCGTGTGCAGTCAGCAACCATTCGCTGGAGAGCTTCTTGCAACGATTTCGATATTCGAACAGACAGTGATATTTTATTCCAAAGTTTTGTTGAGGAATAGCTGTAACTACCGTCAAATACAGCAGTTCAATGTCTGGGGAGAACAACTATACGGTGTCTTTGGCGTGTATTGTGCATATGAGAGTCCACTGCAGTTTGTCAAACAGATGGAATTTAAACAAGGGGAATTTTAAAAGTTTAAAATTCGTTCGAACAAAAAAGGGAAATAGCAGTTATAATAATATGTACTCAAAAGGTTTAAACAATCTCATTAATAAAATTTTTTTTGTAGATATCCTTCCAAATCCACGTCTTCACAAAATTTGCCACAGACGAGTGTTCTTTAGCCATGAGAATTTTTGCACCTTTCCTTCCACATCTTCCACTACTCTTTTTATGATCAACTTTAGTAGTTATTGCAACTTTATCACGGGTCTGAGGAATGCCGTTTTATAATTCTATACAATACATACTTTCAGGATCTTATTGAGTAATTTTAGCACCTTTTCGTTTGTTACTCGTGATTTTGTAGCCCATGGTATCAGCAAAACATACAGCCACACTTGTAAAGATGCTATCTTATTCATTAAAGAGGTAAGTGGTACAAGATATTTCGCTGGAGAAAAACAGATAATCTCCGTTCTTGTAATAGTATTAATTTTATAAGGTCTATCACAGAGGTACGTACATATTCGGTGATTTTAAAGTAGGTTGATAAAAAATCAAACTCCCTCCATATTCGAAGTGAAAATAACAGCACCCAGTAATAATTTATTTGGCTACGTTTGTCCGAATTGATCTGATCAAAGAAATTTTCTGATCTCGTTCTAGATCTCCCGGCTATTAGCAATTTAGACGGACCGTTCTCCCACAGTAGGCATAATCAAAATATTGAATAAATAGAATTAGATTAAAAGATATTAGACACGAGTACCTATACTTTGTTTAAAAATCATAGAAAAATATTTTAAGTATGAAGTTTTCTTTCTGTGCATTCCACCACAGAGTCCATTATTATGCAAATTCAGAGCATGTCGCGCATAGGCACACTGAATTGTTCAACTTCAACTGTTGTCAACCATAAGCAGTTTAACGTTATGACTTGTGACGTTGTGACTACACACAATACCAAGTAGGCTGTTTTTTTTAACATACACCCCGAGTTGGCAGTACCCATCAACCCATCATACAGTTAAATATGGTACTGTAATATTATCGTCTATCAGTACATGTCAAAATATAAATAACACAGGCAATTTTAAGCAGCATTATGCTCATTTACCAATACATCAAAATTCAAAATATCAAAATGTACAATGTATCACCAGACACTGTACATTTTGATATAGACGTGTCAAAATATAAATAACACGTACAATTTTAAGCAGCATCATGCTCATTGGTGAGACATTGTATATTTTGATATAGACATTTCACCTACGATGTTATTTATTTATTTATCATTTCATGTTACCTACGTTTCGTAAACTCTTGTTTCATGTTACCTATATTTTGTTAACCTATGCATTGTTCAATCTTATATTTTATGTAATCTGTATATTCTTATATATTATGTAAACTCTTTATTGTTATTGTATTTAAAAAACATAATTGCATTGTATGTAAAAGCCCGATGGGCGTTTAAATGAAATAAATAAATAAATATAAATAACACGTACAATTTTAAGCAGCATCATGCTCATTGGTGAGACATTGTATATTTTGATATAGACATTTCAAAATATAAATAACACGTACAATTTTAAGCAGCATCATGCTCATTGGTGAGACATTGTATATTTTGATATAGACATTTCAAAATATAAATAACACGTACAATTTTAAGCAACATCATGCTCATTGGTGACACACTATACATTTTGATTTAGACTGATGAGCTGGTGGATTCAATCTGTTTGCCTTAAGTTATAAATTGTTTGTAGTCTAAAATTTATATTTCAAATCATCGACACTGTCGTCAGAAACACACGCACAAACTAACTGCACACAAATATGAACATGCACAGATTACAGTGACAACTTTTCAGGAGTTGATATCTTCTATTTATCCTCAGATCAATTTACCAAATGAATATAAAATTAATTTTTAAAATCACTAGGTTAATAACGAACTCCCTTCTGTGTATAAAATGTTTAAGTTATTTTTCGCTTTTTATTTTCAGTTGTTTTTTTTGTGATGGGTTTTTCTGTCTTTTTTGTTTCTCTTTAATCATATTTTTTTATATTATTTTAAGATTTCCGTATTATTTTTTTACACATTTTAATTTAAAATTATCTACATAAGTGTGTCTATATTTTAAATCTGTCTGTCTGTTTTAAATTATTTTTTCTCTCAATTCCACTACGAAAATTATGTTTTTCTTCTTTTATTAAATGTATATTTTTATACAAATGTATTTTTTGCAGATATTTCACTGGTTCATGCAACCCAGTATGCCGTTGTGCATTTGGGTGATTTTTTTTTTACAAAAATGTCGCTATGAAATCTTCAAAAAATGCATGATTATTGATCTTAAATTCACGTGGTCTACGTTCTATAGCTGTGCTAAACTTGAACCAGCTGTCGCATAAAGTTTCATTTTTTACACTTGCGGAGAGTGAAACGAATCCTCGTTCAAAATTTTAGAAAAAACTTTCATGTATGATAAAGAAAATACTTTTATTGATGAAAAATTAAGCCCACCTTATATTTTTCCCTCCAAGAATCGTGAAAATGTGGCCTATTATTTGCAAGCCACTCAGAAACCGTACTAGATACAGAATAGAAGTGCCCCAAAGACAGTTTTTTAGTGTCCGGGAGATCTTTCAGTCATTGGAGAATTATGTAATGGCATTTAATCAATCGTCAATATTGACGCTTAGGCCATTTGTACGAGATAATTGAAGCTTTAGTCAAACTCATCTTTTTGCAAAAACCTTAGCGTTTTTTAACTTTAACCGTAAATAAAGATAGTATTATGAAAATCGATTAAAACTTCGCACTTTTTTTAATAAAAGGCAATGTTTTCAAGATACAATACCCAACTGTAATTACTTATACTCCGGATAATTCATTTTCATGAGACTAAACAATGTTCTTGGAATCTGATGGGAATAAAATGAAACAATGACATTGAACTTCTGATGAAGAAATGAAGACGTAATACATCATTTGTTAGTGTGAGATGATATCCCAGCTGTACCGAGGCTTATATTTTTTTAACTTAATAGATTATTTGTGTGGACCACAGACATAGGAATTAATAGACGAGAAGATAATGGCGAGGGGTAAAATCAACTGTTGAAGAACGAAGGGAGTAAGGCTGACTGTGATTCGTCAATAAATCAATCTGACAGTAAATAGGCATCTCGCATTATAATATCACCATTTACTTCTTAAAAGTAAAACCTGCTTCTGAATGAATAGACATTTTTACATGGGAGCGCAAATTACTCGCCACGTTATGAACAAATTTGCGAAGTCCAAATTCGGCAAAAAAATTCGGTTTCATTTTCAGAGTCGAATATTTCGTTTAAGTATTTAGTTAAGACACTTTTATAAATGTTCATAATTTACTTCCCAGCAACCAACCAGCTTTGTGTTTCGCGTCCAGACGTTTCTCGATGTGATAATATAATATGTTTCTAAAACTGATCTATATTATACGATGTGAATATGCTTAAAATAAAGTAAAATAATGCTTATATATGGAATGTAATACGACAATTGGGTTTATTCTCTTTTTCACATCTATTTTTACAAGTTTTCATAGCACAAGTTAACATTCTGCCGTGTTATTTCGTAAAATGAACCGATGATGCCTCGACCATAGTTCGCACAAGAATGATGACGTCACGTTTTCAAATTTCACTTGAGGCCATACGCGAGCACAGCCGGCTCCAATGGAACCGGTATGGGGAGTGGGGATAATACGCTTTTAATCACTTAGGGCAGGTCTACTAATATTCATATGTCTATGGTGTGGACCTATAATTGTGAAGAGGCAGAATGAGTAATAATAAAATAATAATTACACAAACTTTTAAGGTTTACCTAAAATATCTCTAATTTGCTTTGTTTTATCATTTTTGATGCTAGTTTGGCAATTGGGGAGAAAAAAATCATCAATACCGTTATACACGGCGTCCGGAAACTCGTAGTACAAGCGGAAAACTGGTGAAACTACATCACTTAAAGAACTCACAAAAAAAAAAATTCGATCAGAGTATTTGAATTTTTTTAAATCTCTTTTCGGAAACAATGTTTTATAAGATAAAACAAATGATAGAAATGTTTTTTTAAATGTTTTCTTCTAAAAATTTAAACTTCTGGCTCGATTTACTCGAAAACGAAAGCTCAAATAAAATATGTTATACCACAAAATCGGCTCGAAAATACGATTCACCAGTTTTCCGCTTGTACGATGAGTTTTTGGAAAAGGCGTATATATAATTTAACCCGCCAAGAGATTACTTCTATTACTAGCAGTACCTTCAGCTATACAACATTCCCCAATTGGGGATACCACAGCCTCACTGTCTCCAGACGGTTGAGTAGTTGGAACTGTCTTGCGGTTTTCACACAAAAAGAGGTTTTTTATAGAAATTTTAAGGGTTTTAGGATAATGCAATGTAGGAGCAAGCAGAATTCTCAATTATCTGTCTATACAGGGTGTATCGGCACGTACCCGACAAACTTTAACCAGCTATTCCTTAGCTTAGAATGTTACCGGACAGCAAAGCGCCCATAACATTTTTTACTCCAAATGTGCTGAGGAATAGCTGGTTAAAGTTTGTCGGGTACTTGCCGATACACCCTGTATATATCTCTAGATGGAAATGACTATCTCTAGATATATTTAAAAAAAACTTTGTTTTTTGGAGAGCTTCAGTTTCCAATATGTTCGAAACGTCAACACAAGGAGGAAGTGACTTATTTAGCACCTCAAAAGTCAACCGTATCATATATATTAACATATAGAAAGAAATTTATATGTTCTGAAGTGCATTTTTGATTGAGTTTTCCATTCATGATAAACGCAGGGCTGACTTGTGCGGGAGCACTCCGCTCCGGGCGTTAACATGCCAAGAACCCAAGGCGCCGATAATAATCTAACACCAACACAGCGCCCTTAAGGTTTTTACTAGCGTCAGGCGCCGTATGTCTCAGGTCCGGCCCAGGATAAACGAAATATGTTTTGTGTGGCACGGAGTTATCTAACAGAGACATTAGTAATAATATTATTAGAACTGACGAATTGCAATGATGAAAGGAAAACTCACTTGCGGCTTAGAGTCTAACCACTTTTAAATTATTGTTGTTTATGAAATCGGTAAGAAATTGTTTTCATTTAAATAATAATGACTTATGCCAATAAAACAGGTAAATAATTATACTATTAATGATTTGACGATTGTTTCCGATGCAAATGCATAATTTATCGGAATTGATTTCTCAATGGAGCGTAGACTCGGTGTAGAGAATTGCAAGTAATGCATTCTGTAAAATCATATTATGTCTCAAATTTACAGAATACATTGCAGTCAGCGTTGCCTCTAATTTATCGACGTGGTTACAATGGCGTAACTCGTCAATATAATGGGCTATACTTCATATTGTAATATACTATAAACAGACAGTTCGTGTACAAATTTTAAACAATCTTTAAAATTTTGAGGATGACTTAATCAGATGGATTGGTTTTTTAGATAAAAATCTAGGAAATATCTTTGCAAAATTTAGCACGAACTGCCGTTATTTATCGATTAAAATATTGCAATAAGTGGAACAAAATGCAATCATTTTTCAGCTTTTTTGCAGTGATGAACCCATCCGCAAATTTTATAGAATATACAAAAACAAAACGGGTTCTCACAAAGCTAGAAAAAATCTGTGAATAAACTGGCGTTAAATAGATTTCGAAACATGTTACAAAAATATACTTACTGTGTTATTCCGCCTCTCGGTTTAAGCCTGGGACAGACCACGCTATAAGTGTGCTATATTTTCGTGGCTTAGCCTATTTCAGCATATCGCTTAACATACATTCCCATTGGTGGTATATAGCGAGCGATATGCTGAGACCAAGCCATGATGCGGATTGCGTAATGTGTCGCCTACTTTAAGTATTTGATGAAATAGTATATTAATAGTCTGTGCAGATTGATAGAGAAACAATAGCGCGTGTTGCTTTTACGTCCAACAGATGGCGCTGTTTAAAAAAATATGTTTTTACCTTTCGCAGGTGATATCTTTATAATATGGAATTATTTTGGACGAAAAACTAAGTTTCACCAATCATATCCATCAAATTGTGAACAAAGGTATGAAAACACTAGGCTTCGTATTAAGACCAACTAAAAACTTTAATTCTTTATAAGCCATTAAACTATTATACGTATCTCTAGTAAGAAGTCTAATTGAATATAACTCAGTAGTTTGGTCTCCATCTTACAAAATTCACATTAACAACATTGAGCGAATACAAAAAAAATTCTACGTTTTATAAATTTTAAATTAAATATCCCTGTCGAAGACTTAAAATACAATTTCTTATTAAATACTGTAAAAATACATACATTAGAAGATAGACTTAACTCAAAATACTTAACTCTAAATTCGACTGTTGTGAACTCCTGCAACTTATAAACATACATACACCCACAGTAACAACACGACAAAATACAATATTCTACAGCAGCACACATAAGCGCAACTACATTGCCCACTCTCCGATACAACGACTTCACACCATGGAAAATCATTACTTGGGTGATGTTGACATATTCAATACCAACTTGGCAAGTTTTGTGGATCATTTAAAACATTTATTTCAACAATACTCCTAAACACATCATGTAAACCTACAAATAGCTGTAATTTTCTGTTTTTGTTTCTTGTGTTTGTATGACTTGTTGCATAGCTTTTATCAAATGTAATTTTATTCTTATTTTTTATGTTTCAAAGTATCTGTCAAATTAAAATTATACTACCAACCATGCAAAAGCCCTCTGGGCGTTAAATAAATAAATATATTCGCGTATTCCAATGTAACGTTGTGTCAAAAATTCAAAGCAATCGGTGAAGAACTTTCGGAGATTTAAGATTTTGAACAAACGAACATTTACATTTTTTTTATATAGATGTTTCACAGAATCAAAATATGATCGAATGTAGATCGAAATTTTCCTTTAGATAACCGAACGGTTGAGCTGCATTTATGAAACTTTGCTCGTACACTCGTCTTGGCAGTATAAATAAAGATCTGCAGATTTTTTTGTTGTTTGTTTTTGGGGTGTTATGCCGTGTTGCGCTAACTCCTTCTTTAGCCGACGTTTCGGACAGCGTTGCAGTGTCCATCATCAGGGCAGATCCAGTAGATCCGAAGATGTGTATCTACGTTTTAATAGATAAAAACAAGAAAATGAATTTGAAAATGAAACTGAATTGAAGAAATTCTGTTGGTAAAGTAATACAAATGTATATTCATAATCTAGTATACTTTCAGTTATACCACGACATTTTTTTTTTTACTATTGTTTAGCTGATAAAATAAACTAAAGAAATATTAATAGATAAAACAAGGAAATGAAAAATAAAAAATAAAAATGAAAGTAAAGAAGGAAGTTTTCCTTTAAGGAAAAATATCACGAAGAATTGAGCAATTTTCGAACTTTCTTTATGTAAAAATACAGTTCCTGTAATGCTAATATAATACCAATATAAATTAAAATGTAAAGAAAAACAAAATTTACAATTCAATTACTGTTTTTTAGCATATTCTCGCATTCAGCTCTCCCCAAGACCAGAAGCCAATTGTTTACCTGCATACGCAGAATATTAGTACTCTTTGCCTTCCATGCATCAGGTATGAGATTGAGCAGTTTAGGGCCTAAGTATGAGAATTGTCTCTGTGCTAAAGATGAGGAAGTGGTGGGCGGAACTGTTGGGTTTTTTTTGCATGTCGTGTATTATGACAGTGGTTTACGGAAGCTAAGTAGTGCCTCTGTTTTTGAGTATGTAATATGATTTTCCTCATGTATAATTGTCTTACATCAAGAACACGAAACTCTGCGAACAATGAATCGCTGGGGTACCTGAAAGGTTTTTTCAGTATGACTCTTATAAGCGATTTCTGGGATTTAGCTAAGGGATCGAGTATGGTTTTAGCACAACCTCCCCAACCTAAGGAAGCATAGTCTAATATGGAATTGCACATTGCAAAGTAAATACGTTTCAAATCATTTAGACATAGAATATTTCTTATTGCTATAAACAGATGTGTAAGTTTCCTGACCTTTGTGGAAGTAAAGGCTATGTGTTTGTCCCATCTCAGAAATTTATCAATGATAATTCCTAGGTATCTTATATTGTCCACACATTCTAGGGTATTGCATTTACATGTAATAATGTCGTAACAATGGTGTATTCTAATGTTAATAATTTCTTGTGGTTGACCCGCTTGAGTTGAACTGAAGCAGATGAATTTCGTTTTATCCGAGTTTAGAGTGAGGAGATTACTATCTAGCCACTGTTTAACTTTGTTTATGCCAAATTCAGCTTTACTGCAAGACTCATTCCAGGTTTTGCCTTCGAATAAAAGTACTGTATCGTCAGCAAATGTAATAATGTGGTCTGCAAATGAAGTATTACATAAGTCATTTATATAAACATTAAACAATATGGGACCTAGTGTACTTCCTTGCGGTACGCCATATTTAATATTGGCTGGATCACTTAGAGTACCGTTAATATCCACTCTTTGGCTCCTGTTTTCTAGGTAACTAACCAACCACTTGAAAATTTGACCCTGTATCCCAATTCGCTGTAGTTTATTCAGCAGAATTTTGTGCGAGATAGTATCGAACGCTTTAGCTAGATCTACAAAAAGTGCAATGCATTTACTACCATTATCTAGATTATTAGAGATGATTTTTGTCAAATTAGCTATGGCGTTTTCAGTGCTTAAACCTTTGCGAAAGCCGAATTGTCTACTAGAAAGGATGTTGGTATTTTCGAGATAATGGATGAGACTTTTCTTGACGGTTTAAGTTGGGGATTTAAGTAACTATGCCCAAAATAGGTTTTTAGGGTGATAGTTTGGGTAGGGCCAGCCCTGAGCCAAACAGCGCCTGGAGCGAATAAAATTATGGCGCCCCTTGTCACAACTACAGGGTTTTCCATTGAGAGCTGATATTTTGAATAGCCCGCTATTTCGGTAGATGTTAATTTTGAAGCTGTCATTTTTTTACATTTGACAAGTAAAAACTACGCTATTAATAAAAATGGAACGATACACGCTTCAACAACGCATTGAAATTATTAAAATTCACTTGAGTGAATCAAATGCAAATCATCTTGAGTGATGAGGCCCATTTCCACCTCGGTGGCTTCGTCAACAAGCAAAATTGTCGCATTTGGGGCTCGGAAAACCCAAGAGTTATTGTTGAAAATCCTCTCTATCCTCAACGTGTGACTGTTTGGTGCAGTTTATGGTCCAGCGGAGTCATTGGACCTTACTTTTTTGAAAATGAGGCTGGAGCAACAGTTACGGTGAATGGATTGCGCTATCGAGAGATGATTAATGATTTTTTATGGCCAGAATTCGATGGTATTGATCTGGACAACGTTTACTTTCAAGAAGACGGCGCTACGTGCCACACAAGCAACGAAACCATTGATCTTTTACGATTGAATATCAAAATAACACCTCTTATTGGAAAACCCTGTAGTAGGCGATTAGGTAGGTGATCACTGTAATCAATAAAATTCGGATAATTTGTATTTTTGTGTAGCGTCGTTTTTATGAAAAATAATCTAAAAGGGAGATGTGTTAGGACTGTTAGATGTTAGGTATTAACAGCGCCTTGGATATTCGGCGCCCGGAGCGGACTGCTCCAATTGCGCCCGCATAGGGCCGGCCCTAGTTTGGATTATTTTAATAATTTATGCGTATTTCCTAACCTCTAAACTCAACTTTGATTGAGAAAAATTTTTACTTTTTTCACACAAGTTGTTATTTTTTGCAATAATTAAGTTGAAAACAAGTGCATTTTTTTGTTACTAAGCATGCAGCTAAAATTAACAAGTTTATCTTATTTTTCATAAGGGACCAAGAAATTTTTTTGTGAAATGCGGAAAATCATTAATTTTCATTTCACACTTCCAACTGAATTTTAAAAATGAATAATTTGTACCTTTCTCTTTTTCCAAGTAATAAAAAAATAATAAAAGAAATAATGATTGGTATTTAAGGTGAATTAATAGCGAGAACTCCGATACAGGTTCTAGTACTTCTTGCAAAGATGGCGTGCCTGTAACAATTGTGATAAACGTGGGGAATATTAAATCATTTCATAATTCAAGGCGTACCATCACGTCATCCATTGTAAGATGCAGCATTTCAAGGCTTACGTCATTAAGTCACCGAGAAGAATTGTGCAGTACAGATTTCTATCACCGCTGTCTGATTAGGTGTGGTCCAGTGATTAGTGGTTACCGCAGTATGGTTTCACGAAAACCGCAGATTACCGAAGAGACTGATACAAAACAATATTACGTCACTAAGCACGTGGTAAGCATAATCAAAATAAATTGTTCATAAAAATATCCATCTAAAATATTTATAATCGAACAATGTTTCGAATTAATCGTTGGAATACATACGTCTATTTGAGTGCCTAAACATTTACGATGAATATTTATCTAATAAATCCTTTTAGGTATTATAATACAAAAGTAAGAAAACATAAGTATCAAATTCTTAAAACAAGGGAAACACGCAGTTAAGCGACGTCATGAGGTAGATTGAATTGCACCAAGACTATATTAAAGGTCCCTATAATGACGTCAATAACAGAATCTTTGAAAATTTCGACGTTTTAAGTATACAAAAACCATTATTATTCTTCATCTCAAAAAGAAAAAAAAGCGAAAACCTCACGTAATCATTAAACCATTGACAACCAATTAGACAAGCTAAAATATACCTTATTTTTTTAATGATAAACTAGCATTTCTGATGTCCGGTCCGAAGGCGCGGGATCAAATCCCGTCGGCGGCATTTATTTTTACTCGGGAGATATTTTCAATTTGTTTTGATATTACAGGCGACTAATTATTGCTTATAATAATTTATTATCCTTTGTGCTAAGCATAAAAACCCTTTCTTATAAACATTAGTTTATCATTAAAATAAATAACAATAATATTTGACAAGTCAAAACATTTCACCAACAAATGTATAATATGTCTCGACGCCATCTAGTGGAAAATTTAGCACTAATAAAGACTTTCCTACAAAATTAAGTTGGTTGTTTACAGGTGAAAAAAATATAATAAGCAATAATTGTTGATTTAAGTACTAGTACATATTGAATTATTTGGCGTGTTAGAAATAAGCCGACGTGGCTCAGTGGTCCAGAGCGTCTGACCGGAGATCAGAAGGCGCGGGTTCAATTCCCGTCGGCGGCATTTATTTTTACTCGGGAGATATTTTCAATTTGTATTGATATTTCAGGCGACAAATTATTGCTTATAATAATTTATTAAAATATACCTTATTGTATACTCCCTTTGCACAAAGAACCTATGAATTTTTAGCTATAAACCCTTCCACCTAGTATGTATCAAAAAAATTATGTCAACTAACTGCAGTAAGTCAACCGAATTTTCGCTTAAGATGCCTTCAATTATTATTCAAGATTATTCATTCAGAAAAATACCGGACTAGTACTTAAAAAAAACATCGTCATAGAAGTTACTGAAAATATCCTACCCAAAGATATTAGAAGAACGAGATGTGCTATGCGCAGTTCGTACTGAGTGGAATTGTTTTGCCGAGTGTCGCCGGTTTTGTTCACCAATACTACACCTTCGATTACGGCGCTTACGCTAAGGTATCGCTAAGGTATCCGCACTAATACATAGAACAGATTTCTGTGCGTACACGTCCCGATACCGTTCAAAGTACCCTAATTAGGTAGTACTCCGGCTACGGTCCGGCGGCCAACATAGCATATCTCGTTCTTCTAATATCTTTGATCCTACCCAAACCTTGAAGTTGAACAGTACAAGTCACTGAAAACCCTCTATCTAAAACCTACTTCACCTCAGGACAGGATCTTCTAGCGAGGAGGGCTAAGAAAATATTGCATCTGTTTTTATATTTATTTCGTACAAATGTTCTTAAAATATAAAATTATGTTCCGGGTAGTATGTGACTATTCATGTGTGTTTATTAAACAGGATTATATGGAGATGAATGTTGAACTCGCCCAACGTCATAGCGGTGATGCCAAGGTCTCTTATCTATGTGAGGATATTGTGTCAGCCCTTTATTAGCAACAGACACATACCTGGACGGGTGACGAACCATGTGCTAGCATTTTTGGTGGACGCGGTGGACTCTCTCGCTGCAGCAGCTGGTCCAGTTTCTTCACCACCTAAGATTCTTGCTGCAGAGTTTCCATCTTCTATCTTCGTCGAACGTCACAGCGGTGCTGCCAAGATTTGTTATCTATGTGAGGATATTGTGTCAGCGCTTTATTAGCAGCAGACATATACCTGGACGGATGACGAACCTCGTGCTGGCACTGTTGGTGGACGCAGTGGACTCTCTCGCTGCAGCAGCTGGTCCAGTTTCTTCACCACCAAGCATACTTTAAATTTTAAATAGTTGTCTATAGATAACGTGTTTTATTTGCGCTATTCAGAGATATGAAACAGCAACGTCTGGGCACAGATGATTTTATCACAACAGCAGTCATCAACATTCTTTACTCCAATCCATTGAACTAATTCATTCGAAGGAAATTTTACTAATTTGATGGCTTTGATGGAAATTGGTCTCTATTAGGTATTATCGCCATAATATGCTCTCATGGCATTCCGCTATTCCTGTTTATCTTGAAATGGACTATCTAATAAACGCAAACAGTCCTTATAGGGGACGAATGCGCTTTGCAGTAACTGCGTGTTCCTTGTTATGTGGTCAGGCTTTTTGCATTTCACCTTTACAAGAGCGCTGAAGGCTGCCTGACATCCTATAGGTATTACTCATCTCGATTCTAGACGGCGCGGCACAAAGAATCCGGTACAGGAATAGTTCTTGCTGAATATATACCATTTAGGTACCGTAATATGGGGTGACTTTTAAATCGGTCGGGACTTTGATCATCCCGGTTAGCTGCACAATTCTCGCTACCACTCAGAAATTATTACTCGCTTCTTTTTTGGTTTATTTTTAGGCAATGTGGATACAATGACGCGAAGATATGTAAATTGTAATGTAATTTTCCATTATATTTTTCCAACTTGCATGGTGGAGTGTCTTAGTTCCACTTTATTTCGTTTTGACATTGTTTTTGTTTAAGAGGTTGTGTTTTATTATGTCTTCTATTTTCTTTTTGATTTTGTTTTTTGATTTTTGATTTTATTGTGTTCTTTGTAAAAAAATAAGAAAATAACATGTAAAAACCCAGCCGGGCGTAAATTTATAAATAAATAAAATAAGCTAAAATTTGTTGTTTTCTAGTTATGTTCAAACATATTGTCGGATAAATTGTGAAGCAGTTTTTTTATAAATATTTTCATATAAATACATATTATAAATACCTCAACGATTATAATCCTTATTTTTCAGTCATTTATATTGTTAATTGTTTTAAGTATCAGTGTTTTTTAGGGTTTATCATTGTTTTAAGATTATTAATGGTATTTCAAAATCACCCCACTCCAAAAGGTGACTTTGATCACGATGTTCTTTTTGTACTGCCCAAATACATTTAAATTTGTTTTAAATATATTTCGATGGTTAGTTTAAACACGTGCCATATATAGGACATAAAATTTTTCGACACAATATATTTGCAAACAAGTTAATTTGTAAAATAAAATAAAAATTGATAAAGTAACCCCATTTTACGGTGTAAGTATTTTATAGGATTGACATTGGATGAGTTATACGAATAACAAACAATGAAGTTGTGTGTATTTATGATTGCTGATGTAATATTAATGCTGATATAAAAGAAACGACATACGAGATAACCTTCGTACTACCTTCTTAAACTTAAAACTTGTTTAAAACCAGTCAATATTGATGGGGAAAATAATAAAATTAATCATTTATCAAGGCTTATAAATTATGTAACTAACCTAAAATTATTTTGATAAATTAATGTACTTATATAGCTGAATTTAAGTGGTTTCATTTCAATTATGGCTTTCTAGAAACGAGCACAAAAAATGTAGGCATATACTCGTAAGTAAACTAACAGAACTTACCATAGGATCACAAGTATAAGGCAATTGAGTAGGTCAACCTTTACAAGAAGCTAACGAAACATATCGGAACAGTTAATATTGTTAGTTCTTTCGTTGGGTTAAAAAAACGTTAGAATTGTTTCAGCGATAGGTAACCGTATTCGCTATTAAGTAAATTCAATCAGTCGACCGAGCCTACATAATACAGGAATCTGTATATCTGGGTAATCAGCAAACCTGTTCCTTGTCTCGTTTTACCTAGAAATCTACTTAATGCATGGATTTTGCCATACAAGTTGCTGATATTGTGTATGTGAAAGTATCTACGTGCTAACCCCAGTCAGTTTCAGAGAAGTTTCCTCAAATAGCGACGATTTATCGTAATACTTATTATCATGACTTTTGGACAGCCCGCGACATCACCCGTAGGCAGAGATGTGCAAAATGGGTACCCAAAACCATTTGAAATGCAAAATGGAAATGGGTCAAAACTTTTCCATTTGAAAATGCAAAATGCAAAATGGTTTTTAGAAAAGCATTTCAAATGCAAAATGCAAAATACCTATTTTCAAAACGCATTGAAAATGCAAAATGGTTTCTCAGGTCAAACAATCAAAATAATCATAGAATTTTTAAACAATTTTGTCATTTAATAATGGATATGAATGTAGAACAAACATATTACATGATGGTAAATCCAAAAACACCACGACTACAGATTATGAAACCACAAAAAATTTGCGCGGGACTAATGTTGCCAACGTAAAAACATAGAAACTGCTATCTAACATTTAATATTACAGCGTCATGGCCCCATGTTCAGTATTTGAATCAGTATTTTTTGTAATGGTATCACTCAATTGCCAGGGCTCCTACCAGGGAGCAACTTGACAAATGTAAATTATCTCTCATAGCGAGGTTGAGGACCGACTGATATTTGGGGCTTATGAAAAAAAGATGAGAGGAGATAGTAGGAAGAATGTTGCAAAAAAGCATTTAAAATGGAAAATGCATTGAGAAAAGCATTTAAAATGCAAAATGCAAAATGGTTTTTAGAAAAGCATTTAAAATTCAAAATGGAAAATACCCATTTTGCATTTTGCATTTCCATTTGAAATGGATTTATTTGAAATAAAGCACATCTCTGCCCGTAGGGAAATATTATATAAATCCAAGTACTTAAACATTTGTTTATACAAACATGTAATAACTAACTAACCATCATGCCGTTTTTCCGCAGGGGTAGGCAGAGAGGACGGACCGCCAAACAACTCGGTCTTGGCACACACTTCTTGCCTCATTCATATCCATTCATCGTCTCATACATACTCTTCTATTATTCTGACTCTTGACATGGCCCGACTCAAGTATCTGATTCACTTGATCATACCATGTCTTACTAGGGCGTCCCCGACTTTTGCTACCATTTGCATTTGCGTCAGGTTCAATTTTTTTAAACTTTGAACAGCCGTATATTTGATAAAAATGGCGCTTAAATATCGTGACTTGAATATTCAGAAATAAGGCAATATATTTTTAATTGCATTAACTACGCTCTTCTGTCAGAATTGCAGATAATAAAAAAAACATCCTAATCGACATCGTCTTATCTATCAGAATGTATAGGTACCGTCGATTAAATCGAGATATTACTAACGGAGAAAAATGAGAGCGGCATTTTTTATCAAGACACTATTAAATATGTGTCTGCATGATCCCAATAATATATCAGTCATTCAGAATATATCTGAACACGTATTCACGCGATTATCAAAATGTTTCTATTGCGACCACTACTTTCGAAAATTATTCTTGCGATTAATGAACTGTTTAAACATGATATGAAGTCGCCTACATACATGCGGCAAACATCACTTATGAAAACAGGTTAAATTATTATTATTCAAAAATCCAGTATTTCATTCTAATCTCTATTCCATCTCTTTGACTTGCAAAAAATTGCTAAATTGATCTCAAAACGAAGATGACTTGATTGACTAATGCCCTGTTCAAATGTCATATTTGAGATGTGGAAGCAACATGTCTTTCATAGTAGGTATGTAGATCATTTTTATTGGTAAATTAGAATGAATTAAGGAAGTGCTAATTACATTAGCTTCGAGAAAATAATGACATAACAGAATTAGTGCAAATAATTCAAATATTCGCAATAACTTATCGTTATACTTATATTATTTAGATCATTGTTTGCTTTCCTATATATTTAATATATCTTTAAAAAAATAATTACCAACAAAGACAATATTTTTAATCTTTAATTATTAATTACTTTACATTCGGCAGTCGGAACATTATCATTTAAAAAAAAATAATGACAAGAGTCCCAACTGCTACCAACCGTCTGGAGCCAGTGAGACTATGACATCCCCAATTGGGGGATACTGTGAGGCGGAAGAGAGTTTTGAGGGGAAGAGGAGATTGGAAAGAGGAAGGTAGAGAAGTACCTGCCTATTCAGATCTAGTCACCAAACACGGCCTAATCCATTTTAAGAAGCGTTTCAATTCTGAATGGTGGTCCTACACCAGGGTGATATACTGATGAAAATATCTTCCACTATGGAACGTGCCGCAATCCCATCGACCACCGAGGCCATCAAAAAGCGTTTTATCGATAATACTTGTAAACAATGTAGGTTTATCGTTTGTAACACAATATTATTGTACTGGCAGAATAATTAAAGGTGTAAAACAAAATTTGCACGGAACTTTGAATTCTTTTAAATTTTCTCTACTCTTCACATCCAAACTATACAAATGTCCATATTATTATGTCATTTCGTGGGTAGTGTTCTACATATTATGTATTACAAATTACAGTGTTTTTGAACTAACGTTTTACTGTATTCATTTATTTGTATTATTAACGCCTTTCGGCTTTTAAATAATATAACTTATGGGACGGGTTGTTTCAAAGAATTTGAACAAATCATCAAATTTCAAAGTTTATTTTCAAGTTCTCTGAAGGTTCTATTCAAGTTAAGTTAACCGAGATCCTGTAATTAATACAATATTGCAACGATAAAAAAATAATTTAATATATTTGTAACTAACTTAACATAAAGATGAGGTATGCACACGAAGTAAATGAGTATTGCTAATTTAAAAAATCTCTTCAAATTGTTGATAATCTGGTTAAAAACGGGATTGCCAGCTGTTTCCTGATAAACTTTTAGTAAATTCCTAATATATTGGAACGAGTGTTCCGATAGGTAACATATATTTCAAGTGGAGAAGATGTGAACATATTACAAAAACCTAATTTCCTGTGAAACAATTATGAACATGTAAAATACCAAAGATAAAATGAAGAATATCTTTAAATAGTAAAGCAAGAATAGCTTCTTTTGTAGGTAGGTACCTATATAAAATATACGCCGGTAAAATGCACGCCGGTTTAGAATATTCTGATTTGGTAATAAATATAGCAAAATTCGCCACGGTGCACTCCAGCCAAGAATTCTGCACAATACTGGGATATTTTAATTGCCGTCAAAGCAATTATTCAAATAAGTTGGTTTGGCAATATTTCCCAACGAAAAACAGCCTGTTCTACTAATTTATGAGAATGCTTTAGTTTATTGTATGGAGTTGCACAAAACGGTTTTTCAACGAATTAGCACAAAAACTTATTTCGTTTATCAATCCTATTTTAAAATTAAGATATTATTACTTACCTTATTAAGCTGTCATACCCTTAAATTAAATATACCATTCCTGAGAGAAAGTCCAATTATATCTAATTTTCTAATTACATCCTAAATCCTGTATCTAAATTTCGCTAATAAACAATTAGTTAATGTTATTTAAGTGTTAATCTCAAGTGACCTACCAGGTAAGTATTGTACTGTTTATTATCTCCATTTTTAGTTAGTAGATCATTGTAAAAGGGTATTATATTTGTACAGCACCCTTCAGGAGATTTTCCTCTCGTCAAAACCAGTAGACGCCTGCCAGTATGTCTGCAATCAATTATATGTGAATGATTTATGTTTTCGTGTAGCGTCGTTTTTATGAAAAATAATCTCAAGGGTGTTGTGTTTGGTGAGACATAATCAGTATCTTGGCGCCTTGGCAGTTCGGCGCCCGGAGCGGACTGCTCCAATGGGGCCGGTTCTGATTATGTTTATTATTACTAAACCAGACTGTTAACTTTTTACCATATTTACCTATATCATATTCTGTGATATTTTGAACAGAGGATGGGAACAATGCATATTTTCATTTAGGTTTACAATTTAATGATATATTATTGCAGGTTGCAAGAAAACCTTACGTCTTATCGAATACAATTTTAACAAAAGGCGCCAGTTGGCTGCAATCCTCATAATTCAAAACGGGATTTCTTTTGTCAAATATATTTTCATGAGTCGATGAGTCGTTCATGAGCGAGCCGCACAATTGATGAGCCGTATTTGTACGACTCCCGTTAACCGTGCCACGGCTCAGTTGAACGGTCACCCTTTTTTATTAGGAGATATTGTAGAAAAATAGAGCCATTGAAATTGTATTATTGTTATTACATTCTTCAGAGACGCGGACGGAGTCTGACAGTCCGACATCCTGACTTGGACATATGTAACTAAAACCAGTAACTACTATCTCGAGTTACAAGGCGGCGTACCGGTACCAAGAGTCGTACGATCATTCATAAGCTAGCTGTGAGCTGGGAGCCGTACCGGGGGAGCCGTATCGTGCGAGCACAGAATTCTCATTATCCGTACGCTCTAAGCTCACGGCTCCCGTTAAATTGAGCCGTCGTGTCGTCAATTGAATCGACTCTTTCTACGAACTGTACGAAAATATTGAGCTGGTACCGTGGCTCACATTTTCAATAAAATGAGGCATGACTCGTCGCTACTATGCATGTTGTCAATCGATTAAATAAGAAGTCAACTGGTACCTAATAATCGACGTGATTATTTGGAGCACTGACTAAATTAATGGATGGTCACGATTCTAATAAAATTCTAACAGGGGATAAATTTTGAACTGTGTTCAGTGAAAACAGATTTTTTTTTCTTCTTTAAACATGTAACCATAAAACGATTATCTTTAAAAGCAGTCGGTCGTGTCATCAACAAACTATTGTTTATGGTAAAATTTTCTACACTTCATTTTTACAAAATGATTATAATCGAGTAAAGTTATGGATTTACTATAGGGTTTTCCAATAAGAGGTGTTATTTTGAAGAGCCCGCTATTTCGGTAGATGTTACTTTTGAAGCTGTCATTTTTAATTTATATACATAATAAAATAAAAGAAGTGATAAGAAGTGATGTGTAGTTTGTGGCGTTTATGTATATAAAATAAATAAAAATTTAATTTATATACATAATAAAATAACACCTCTTATTGGAAAACCCTATATATGGAAAAATCAACTAAAAAAGAACCATAATATTTGAAATAACGTTTCACCTCCCCAAAAAACAATGCTTGTATTTAATTAGGAAATTATTTCATATGGTTTGGGAACTCTCGTAAACAGTTGATCATTTCCAGCGATTCTAGAGAAAAATCAAAAATCTCAGCCATTCCAATAATTAATTGTTCATTTAATTACCATTCCAATGAGTTGATTTGATTCAATGCATCAATAATCCGGCGAATTTGTGTTTTATGCATTAGAAATTCACATTATCGATGTTCAGGAATATTTTAAATTTCTCTGGTCGGCGAGTAGATAAATGATACAGCACATTCATGTGTTTGCTGCAACGGTTCTACATTTCCCAAAGTAGGTCTAGCGGGCCTTATATCTAACCGAGATCACACTGAACTACCGTGGCACGAACTTGCAGGATTAACAATTTGGCTATATTACATACTAAGATTAATTTCTTGGGAAAATCGAAAACAATACATATAGTAATAATATATGTTTTTGTGTTTCCCACTAAAAATAACCCTGAATGGTGTTTTTCTTCACCAAAAAATTGAAATTTTAACACAATGTTGCATTCGTGTATATATATAAAATAGGCATATAAAAACACAGCCCTGATATATATTATGTTGTTATGTTGCTGTTTTCCTTGACCTCGCAAAAGCATTTGATACGGTTTCCCATCCCTTACTACTTAAAAAACTTCAACAGATCGGCATTACAGGGATAGCCTACACATGGTTTAAAAACTACTTAGCAAATCGTACACAACAAACCCTTATCCACTCTGACAAAATATATAAGAGCAAAAAATTATCCATGTCCTATGGGGTCCCTCAAGGTAGTGTACTAGGGCCAATTCTATTTCTCATATATATCAACACACTATGCACTATGAATATTGGAGGCAAGATAATTTCATTTGCCGATGATACAGTCCTAATATTTGATGATGAAACATGGGAATCAGTTACAAACAAAACTAATATTGGCCTAACAAAAGTTAAACATTGGCTAGACACAAACCTCCTCACACTTAATATCGACAAGACACAATACATGACGTTTTCCATACCCAAACATAGCTTTCCCAATAACTGCCCCAAACCTACCATCCACTCGTGTTCACTCAACATACAGACTCCTGAAACCTCACCTAACATTCAATGCACGTGTTCAACTCTTAAATCTTCAAAGGAAGTTAAATACTTGGGAATAATAATCGATGACCAACTACGCTGGGAAACCCATATAAAAGAAACAACAAAAAGACTTCGTAAACTCTCCCACATATTCTGCTCTCTTAGATCCATCTTAGACCTAACGACTCTAAAATGCGTATATTTTGCCCTTTTTCAATCGATAGCAACATATGGTATTCTGGGATGGGGTGGCTGTGCAGAATCCGTCATTAATCCAATAATTACAGTACAAAAACTAATTCTCAGAATTATATTTAAATGTCATCCTACCTATCCCTCCAAAATACTATTTACTAAAATTAAGGTCTTAGATATTCGCCAGCTATTCATTAAGACAAGCTTATGCTACATACGAAAAAATGACTTGATAGTGGCTCCTCAACACCAAGTAAACACCCGCTTTTCATCAAATCTGGGATGCGTGGTGCCAAAAACTAGAACCACATTCGCTCAACGACAATTCTGGTCTATCGCCCCTAAAATATACAACGCGTTGGACCGGGACATAAAATCAACTAATACTATATCCCTTTTTATTATACGTGTCCAAAACTGGATATTTGAAAGGGGACGAGCCTTTTTTAAAGAATACATGAGTTCCTAACTTTTAAACCATTATAATAAAATTAACCATGTTTCTGTATACTTATGTTTATATGTGAATACACATTACATTTATGTGTGTTCATATATAGATGTGTATGAATGTATTTATGTATGCATCTATGTATGTCTATGTATGTATGTATATGTATATATATCTGAGCATATATATATGTGTATGTATGTATGTTTGCATGTATGAAAAACATATATTTTGTTTTATATTTTCCTTAAATATGTTTATTTTCTTTTTTTTTCCTTCCATATTATGTTTTATTTTTTCTTACTACAACATATGGTTTTATTGTAATTTATAGCATTATGACTACCACAACACGGGCATTAGCCTAGTGTGGGAGTTATTAAGTACACAAAAATTGTAATTCATAAAACTCACTGAATAAATAAAAAAAAAAAAAAAAAATTATGTACATAAACATATATTTGTAAAATGATGCTTATTTAAAAAACAGTTTACTCAGTTTGTTGTACAAACATCCTTGTTTTGAAAATAAACAGCGCTATCTGTTGGACGTAAAAGCAACACGCGTTATTATTTTTCTATCTGCACAGATAGACTGAGCCACAACAACGCTTGGCGGGTACAGCTAGTTATACAATAAGAAACACAATGTGTTGAAAATACTGCACGGAGAAAAATGGGTATTGCTAATTTATTAAGAATCTTATCAAATTATTGGTCATACAGTTAAAAATGGGATTGCAATACTCATTTTTCTTTGTGTGAGACCGTGTCTCTGTCCGCTATTGTAGATATATATTCTATATTATATATTTTTTTGTTGATAAGTGGATTGGAGTATGTTGTGAGGGTGAATATAGTGGGGAGGAGAAGGAGATGGGAAAGAAGAAGGTGGGGAAGTTAGCGTGGTCACAATAAATTGTGAAATAACACAAATTAATCAGATACAGTTACTTGCGCACGCCCTGATCTGAACCACGATCTGAGCCTTATCCCTCGATCACTAAATTGACTAATCTAAAAGCTATATTCGAATGTCAACTTTAAGTCACTCTCTGGGTACACTTAGACGCTAAACCAGCGGTTCCTAACCTTTTCAATCTTGATACACCTATGACCTATCAGGAAAACTGATTTTATACCCCTCAACCCTTTAAAATGTTATCGAAGAAAACAAGACATTCAAATACAAATAGTCTTTATTAATCACAATAAATTATATGTTCTTACAATTTTATTTACTTTTATTTTATTTGCCTTATTTCTATGAATATCTTTGTTACTCCCGCCGGGGTAATTACCCCCAGGTTACGAACCGCTGCCCTAGACACTTCGTTGATACATACTGGATTCAATCATTTTATCACTCCACTCAATTTAAATATTTAAAAAAAAAAATATTTTAAATATTTCAACGCCTCTATAAACAACTGAATAATTAATTAACAATGCGTAAATTTTATTCGCTCTTCTCTGATGATTTATATCTTTGCTTTTGCTTATATCTTTGATTTTTTATATTATAGATTCGTATATTGCCGGTAACTTATTAAGTCATAAATTTCATGATCCATAATATTTATAATATTTCCTGTTATTTCTGTAATCAAATCAAAATTTTTTCACCTTAATCTTCTCACTCTTTCATTCTTGACATTTTGTCTTTCATTTCTGAACAATTTTTGCACATTTATCCTTTCACTCTTTTATTCTTGACATGTTATTTCTGTTTTCGAATTAAAATTTTGGCTCTTCTCACTCTTTCATTCTTGAAATTTTGTCTTTATTTTCTGAACAATTTTTGAACCTTAATCTTTCACTTCTTCATTTGACATTTCTTCATTTTATTCGACATTTTGTCTTTCATGTCTGAACCATTTTTGCACCTTAATCTCTTTATTCTTTCATTCATGACATTTTGTGTTTCATTTGTAAACCATTTTTACGTGCAAAAATATTAGTTTTATAATATTTTCATAATAATATTTAAGGTCATTTTCGAAATTTCAAACTTTGTCGTCCTTGAGATGTTATTTCACAAAAATCGCGGTATAAAATTTACCAAGTTTTATGTTTATTTATGAATAACATTCTGCACCGACAATACTTTCATTGTCTGGACCATCGGTTAATTGGATGAATATTCAACTGAGATCGTTAAAACTATTAGGACCTTATTGATAAACGTGCACGGAGAAAAATGAATATTACTTATTTAATAAGAATTTTTAAATATTACACAACTGCTAAACAATCATTATAACGTATGAGTAAGGGGGTTAGTAAGAAAACCCAAATTGGCGTGGCTTATCGTCAGCGTACGCTGTACAGTAGTTGCAATAAAGTTAAAACACTTCGTTTAAAGGTTGCTCTAGTTAAACTAAACTAGAACGTAATTATATAGTTGGTAGAAATTGCTAAATCATCATACAAATTGAATGTATCGAAGTATGTATGTATAAACTTGTGATGGATATGTGGAAGAGAGACGGGTAGCAAGCTGGCGCGGCGGAATCGCGTCCGGGAGATTAAAGAACGCGGCGCGGCAGTAGCAGTATGTCATGATTGCTTTTGAGGAGTCCTATAATCTTTTGAATGAAGGGATTTTTGCCAAAATACTTCAGTGTTTTCATTCATAAAGCACAATGTGTAATGCGCAACTCTAGCGCCCGGAAAGTAGTATAATTTAAACATTATTTTTGGGTGATTTAGCGAAAAGAATATAAAATCTGATTAAAAGCCTCTATCGTGCATACTTTCTAGCAGGTATATTTTAAAAACATTGCACGAATAAATGCATCAAGTAATTGATTTGGGTCATGTCAAGAGTCTGAATATAAGAGAATACATGAATGTGAATGAAAAAATTGGTGAGCCAAATTCGCTAATTTGTGAAATATGTGCACAACATTCCAGATCAATAAAAATTGTAGCCTATGTGTAAATTATTCTAAATGTAAGGTTAGTAAAATGTTATTGCGTTCGTCTGAACTAAAACAAAGACGGAAAAATGCCACAAAAAATTACGAAAAAAGTAGACAAGAACACCGTGTCTGGTTTCTCACGTATAATTATTGTTCTCGCTTGTTCAGGAATAAACAAACTATTTATGCAATCGAACAATACAAATTTTCAACATTACCATACAAAAAGACACCATAAAAGTTGACTTTCGAATACCACGGAGATCTCCCTCGATCATGGCGGAATTCTTGTAAGAACTAACGCACACTCGGTATGCAGATATATTTACAAATGGATGTCATTACAGAAAACTTCGAGCAGCAAACCTTTGTGCGCTGCATACATTTTCTCCGAGTCACCGCTGAGAAATGTGTGACGATGGAGTTGGAGACACGCATTGATCATAAACAGCTATTTACAAGATTGCTTTGTGCGTCAGTTGTTTAGACTCGGGTTCCGTCAAAATTATTCATAGGAAAATGTAACCCAACCCATGATCAGGGCCGGATTCGCCATTGTGGGACATGGAAGTCACCTAACCTCAAATTGTTATTTTTAAAAGTATTTTTTCTCAGAATTAAGCATCGAAACCACGAAACATTGAAATAGATTAAAATGTTCGCGAAAGTATAATTTTGAAATATTAAAAACAAACATCACAATCACTCTGACCAAGAATTACAAAGAGGGTGAAAATTTGAAGAAAATAAAGAAAGTAAAGTCTGTGGCGGCAACGCGTGGATTTGTTTTTATACAAATCTACAGTTTTATTCCGAGATTGATGAAATTTTGCAAACTTTTTTATTATTGTTCTTCAAAGTGCAATCCCGTTAAACCGCAATTAAGCAGTTTGTCAATAGATTTTCAAAACAAACAACCAAATTTGATTTTCAAAACAAACGAGGAAGGTCACTGTACAGTGTCTACATGAGATTTCTAAAAACCACTCTATCCCCTTTTCCCACATCTTAAAGCATAATTTTGATACTTGTTGATGAAATTTCGCACAATTCAAAATAAAAGGACTTTATCTTTATCTGATTTCGAAAAACTGTAAGTAAAACTAGTGCAACGCCGGGTGCTTCAGCTAGTTGAATTAGCTAGCAAGAAAGCAACATGTTGGAAAGGTAGGAATCCCAGCGGAAAAGCTCGATACAATTTAATGTTCTTTCTAACTCTAATTTGCCGCAATTAACTTTAACATTGCATAATTTATTCAGTGTACAGGTAATTTTCTCCTAATTACCAGCACTTAGGTACCTCATGAAGCTGGACTTAACCGAACAATCAAAAAGACAATTTTCCTGTATAATAACAGCATCTTTACGAGTAAGTACAGTGTTCACCTTTAGACCTTTCCTCGGTTCAAATCTAGTTGATGAACGACATCTTTAATTAAAAAGATAGGCAACTTTCTTCGGCGCAGAATCCCAAACCGTGGCACGACAGTAAAAAGCTAGTAATTTAATATTTAGATTTTTTGTTGATATTTTTATTAAGTGAATCTATTGTTTTCTCTTGTCGCTATAACACCAGTAGTTTCTTGTATTATATACAAATGCATGAAACAGTTTGCTGTGTAATATAATATTTGCTAGACCCATCGATTAGGTAGGTACCTATTTAATTATTAAAGTCATGATTATTATGCTCCGTTAAATATTAAAAAAATGTTAAAAGGTAAATTAAATTTCAGTATAGAAGATACTCTCAGTATTGCCTATAGGTACTTACTTACCTGTATTACCTGAATTACCGATACGTATGTCAAGATTAGGTTCCTTCTGTAATTTATGTTCAAATCGAGAGTACCAATGAGGTTAAAATGAAATGTACCATTAGCTAAACGCAATAAAGCGCTATTACAAATTTAACGCATATTATATTACTTTAGTGTCTTAAAGAAGGCCCTTTTCCGATTTTACATCATTGAATATATCTAGTATTTACCTACGAGTAACTGAGACTTTGTCGTTCATTCAAAAAGCTTGCGATATTTGATAGTTTGGGAGCCCCTATCGTACAACACCGGATTACAAGGAGAGACATGAATCATAAAAGATTGGAAAAAAAGCATTACGATAAGTTCTACAGCAAAAACTATACGGGTCCGCTGTGCGGGAGAAAGTAAAAATAATAACTTTTACCCATTGTGTACGCAGATATGAAACCATCGGCAGATTCCAAAGTGGCAAAAGATAGTGACAAGGAGAAGACAGAACAATACGGAACACTTTAATATCTCGATGTTTTAGATTAGATATCGGAGGTTTAAATAACTATATCGGATAGTCACACTGACCTCTGGCCAGGAAATACTATCTATTCTATCATTGTACTAAGCTTCTAGCAGAGATCAAATAAGGGTCAAACCGACTTCCATTCATATCGCCTCAGACTTCCAAACCGGCGATTGCTCGTGACATTTTAAAAGTATCATAATTTAGTTTTCTTTTTCAGGACAAACAAAACAAAATTGAAGTTGCTTTTTCAATTCAATATTTATTTACGATAGAAGTAGCTTCATAATGCAACAATTACAAGATAAAATGTAACATTTTTTTGCACTACATATACAACCAACTATCAGACATACTCACTAACCAATAGGATGAATGATCTAGGCAACAGGTTTGGGGGTATTATTTATATATTTACTGTCACCATTTGTAGCATTATGCGTAATCTACACCAGCACATTGTTAAATCCTACAGATTATAGTAGCATTGGTAATGTACTTTTAGTTATTTGTTTTATGCGTAGTATTGTTCTAGTTTCTATGTTATTTCATGTTACTCTTACATGTTTTACTAATATTGTTTCGTATTTAGTTTATCAGTTTAATGTTATTTCATAAAAACTGTGTGTACAATTTTCGATAGCTCATTAGCTGTAAAAGATGATGTAAAAGCCCAGCTGGGCGTAACACCAAAGAAAATAAAATACAGAATAATACATTTTTAACAAAAAAGGATTACAAAACATTCTAATTTGATAACAAAATTTTTCTAAATATGTTGTTTTAGTTTCAGATTTAATAGTGGTGTCCCATCACAATAAATAACGATACAAAAAATAAACTTAAAATGGGTCACAAATAATTAACAATGGTGATAGTTGCTGTCTTTTCAACGAGGGCATTAATAACTTCTATCTTATATTAAGTGTTGCAGTAACTAACTAATGTACGCTGAGATAATTGAGAAACTTATTGCGGTTTTTATTTAGATGCTTTCTTAGTCAGCATTCCTTTGTTGATATTAATTGTTTTGTTAGAATCGTCCGAGGATAATGTCTTATTCAAAGTGCACACGCCGATTGCAAAAAAATATTATGCATTAAAAGTGGTTACCACATTCTGCATAATAGCGTGCCAAGTGCAGCCATTAACCCTCTGAATGCCAAGAAACGATTAATCGTTATACTTGCGGGACAGATCGACGAACGATCTTGTTAAGAAAATTTCTTAATTTTCTTGCGGTACTCCCAACAGTTTTGCACAGTATTACTAACACTCTTAACAATATATGTAAATAATCCGAAATATATATATATATATGTACCAAGATACAATACGACAGCTGCACAGCACCATTACAAATACTTAAAGAGTGGGAAAAGCTATTAAGAAAATAATATTGATTCATTTACTGTCCAATATTTCTAATATTTTAGACACTGGACTTTTATAAATAATACCTACTATTTTTAACCAATTATATTATACGTGCCCGTATCATTTTTAAATAGTAATGATATTTTATAATTATTAATAATAGACCAATTCTTCAATTAGACTCGAGAAAATTTCTCTGCCCACTGTGTAATTAAATTGGTTAATTAAGAATTGTTATTTATTGTGATAAGTCACCACTATTATACCTGAAACTAAAACAAGATAATTAGAAAATTTTGTTTTCATATTAATATTTTTACACTGCATATATGTTAAAAATGTTATGTGACAGATTATAAATGTGGATCTTTGCTTTATAATTTCAATAGTTTTTGTTTTTTAAATGTAAATTACATGATTACATCTCACCGTAAAAAGCTCAGCGTTCTACGGGTTAAACACATGTTTGTAGTATTCAGTACACGCACTTCTACATACATATTATGAATACATCACACAGATGATTAATGTTAATTCTTCAAATAATGAGACTCCATAAATCACGAGGGTCCCCGGAGCAGATCACGACCTCATCAACGTCATGGAAGAAAGGAGAGCAAAGATCATATCGCCAATAGTAATTATATTATTCTTGTGTACAGGCAATGAAACGAGATCGTGCTTTGGTGCTTTGGATAATGCTTACGAAATACACATGACTTCATAATATGAATAGAACTATTTATCGAGTCTCGGTGGTTCAGAGAAAGTGCGAAATAATCTTACGAATACATCTTATTATACTGTTAATACAAATTAGACAATACGCGTTGCTGGTTTTTATTAAAATTACCAAAAATATACTATACCAGCTGACGTGTAACCGGCGGTGCTCGTGGTTACGAAAGGTTTGGAATAAAGTTTAGAGGTTGTGAATACTAGTGTACCTGAAAACTGAGTGCAGTTTTATGGTGGAAATAATATTATTAAGTGTTGAAAAAGCTTATTTTTCACTTGATCATGCCATGTCTTCCACGGCTGTCCTCGACTACTATTACCTACCTACCACTCACTTCCACACGTCACACATTCTCCTTTCACCTCTTTCTTCGTTCATCACATACTCGTACGTCTCATTTTACCATTCCCTTGTATTGATTCACTTGATCGTGACAAGTTTTCCTCAAGTGTCCTCGACTTCTTCTACCATGCTCTCCCGAGTCATAAATTCTCCTTACAACCTTTTCTTTGTTCATCACATACGCCTAATTTTATCATGCATAACTATTTGATTCGCTTGATCGTGCCTCGTCTTTCTTGGACGCCTCCGTAATTTTCTACCGTTTATTTACACGTCATAATTCATCTTATTACTTAAACATTTTTCCCAAATAAACAAACTCATTTACTTGCTTCAAGCATTCACAAATTTTCCTCAAAAAATGATCTTTTAAGAAAATTATACGGTGAAGATACATTTCAGAACGAAAGAACATCATCAATGTTCAAACTTATCTGAGCCAAATTTGAATTCCAAGATATTGATGAAAGTCGTTGTTCCAATTTTATTCCCTGTAAATTTGGTTTTTTTAATGCTAATTTAACATTTTTTGAAGTACATCACATTGTTAATGTTAAAAAAATACATTTTTTCGATTTAATTTGACTCCGCATCTCATTCCAGTGCCGAGATAATACGTAAAAATGAAACAACATTACAAACTTTAGAGAAATATATATATATATGAGATATTAGTTTATCAATATGTGATTTCAAGGTATAATAATAATTGATTGGTCAGTGGTTGTGGCATTTGAAGTGTGTAGCATTTTGTTGTCACAATGTGGAAGATATTTAAATGAGCTTTTTGTGGGTTTTAGTCATATTATGTAATTTGTTTTGTTTATGTCTTCCTGTGGTTTCTATTCTCAGAAATCTATGTTTACTCAATAACGCATACTTCAACTCAATTACGATGAGAATTATTCACTTAAGGCGACACAAGACTCTAATAACGATGGTTCACATTAATTCTGACGAACTCGTAACGTTAACATGAATATTTTTTAAGAGCGATCACTACGGATGTAAGTTGTTACCATAAAAATGGTTTGAAAACTTTATAAAACGTTTTTTTACTATAATCATTAGCTACAAGAACCAGATATTACGTCTCTAGACGACGTATCAGTAGCTTCCCGAGAGATTCTTCTGGAAACATCTGAGAATTTAGTAATACGTTTATCAGAAATAATTAAAATAAATAGAAGGGCAGATCAATTTCTAGGCTTGCTAGGGCAAATTCGATCGTAGGTCCGTCTTCATCAATTATGCCGTCAAGATTCCCAATTTATTTTAAAGATTTGCTAGGGCAAATTCAACCATAGGTCTGTCTAATACACAAGGGCCGCGCATCGTATATTTTTGTGCAAGGCTTCTTCACTTACGTGGTTGAGATTGCGACTTTATTTAATGGTATTGTCTCGTCTTAAAAGAAGTAATAAATATTCCAAAAAAATGTATGAGTAAGTAAATTGATTGTTTAAACAGCAACATGTTAAATCAGTGATGATTTTATTATCAATGCTCTTCAACCAACAACTGAGTAATCACTAAATGTGAAACATGAGATATTTCAAAGATGGTCAAAGAAATTAAGTGATTGAATTTTAAAGTTTTCTCTATTTATCCTGAAATTTTATAATAATATTGCAATAAACAAAAGCCCAGTTTTTTTCTAAAGTTCTCTTTGAAGGAAAATGTAAAAAAGGAAAGTGGTACCAGCAAATACGGCTACCTTCTTGACAGGATTGACTTGATACGGAACGCACAAACAATTTGACAGACAGACGAAATGCAAAGTTGTCGAGCCAAAACAGGACTTAGCTACGCTCAGTCAAAAAGTAATAATAATCTTTTAATCATAACATAATAATTAATTAACTGATACACGGAGAAAAATTAGTAGGTATATCTAATTTAATATGAATCTCTTCAAATTGTTGGGAAACCGGTCAAAAACGGGATTAACGAATGAATTAACAGGTTTCCTGATAAACTTGGTAAATGGTAATTTACGAATGTAATTGTTCGTAATTTGCTAAAATTTATAAGGAAACCTGTTAATTCATTGAGGATAACAAATTATTATAAGCAATAATTGGTCGCCTGAAATATCCATACAAATTGAAAATATCTCCGGAGTAGAAATAAATGACGCCGACGGGAATTGAATAAAAATAATACTAAGCAGTAATTGTTGATTGAAGTACTGGTACATATTGAATTATTTGGCGTGTTGGAAATAAGCCGACGTAGCTCAGTGGTTCAGAGCACCTGACTGGACATCAGAAGGTGCGGGTTCAATTCCCGTCGGCGGCATTCATTTCTACTCGGGAGAAGAATTACTACTTATTTGTGCTATGCATAAAAAACCTTGTCTTAAAAACATTAGTTTATCATTAAAAACTGTTAATTCATTCGTTAAAGGCCTGCAATCCCGTTTTTAACCGGATTACCGATAGTTTGAAGAGATTCTTAATAAATGAACAGTACTTATTTTTATCCGTGTACAGTTAAGGAGTATTGTATCCTTAACTATAGAAAAGAAAAAGCAATGATATTAAAAGTAAATATATCGACAGAGCAAGTTTCATTCCTCGCACGACGCAATCTCTGTGAGCAAGAATTGTACATAAAATTAGTGCGAGAAGCATACACATAAAATGGAGCTTGTTGTATTTATTAGGTATATGATAATTAATACATTAAAATAATATGTAGTTTTCATTAACTTTGTATTGTGTTTTTTACTGATAACGTAACAGGATACAAATAAAATATTATTCTTGTCAGCAACGACAATCGGTAATATTCATCCTAATAAAATCCCGAAGAACCAATAGGCAATGGCAATACAATAGCAATGTAGCGATGTGGCAATGGTAAATAAAGGTGTCTGGCTCGAGGTACAGGAGCTCGGTGCAGTTCATTGCTCCTGCCAGCGGAAGGATGTGGATATGTGGATATGCCTGGAGGCAGTGGTGGACTCAATAGTCTCTATAATGATTATAAAAATAATTAAAATGACCTATCCAACCAGGCAAAAGAAAGAGATAAACGTGTTAGAAATATTAGCCGGCGATTTAGAAATTAGAGAAAAATAACACAAAAATGATCTCAATTCATAATTCATTGAGGAATTGTAAATTAACTCAATTCCCATAGTGACATTTTTTTATTTGAATACTCAATAACATTGTGTAGTTACATTACTTTTTTGTAAAGTACCTACCTACAAAAAGTTATTCGATTTTTAATATAAATATTTCATCACAATTATTTAAATAATTAAAAAAATAGAGTTTTTGATGTTAAAATATTTGCACGCTAAGTTTTAACCACGGTTTGGCGTATGTATGTATGTACTTTCGACGAGACTCAGGAATAAGAATGTCGAGCAATGTATGTAATTTTGACGGCGATTGCAAGCGGCCTGGATTAGAGAATCGAAACCCTGTATCAAAATAAGAACGTATATACAGCCAGTTGTGTATTACTCGACCGTTTTTAAAATTGCTGATAATTTTCCACGTCCCTGGTCAGTGATCCTCACGCCGCGCGGAGGAAGGAAGAGGGAAGAGGGATGGAGGATGGAGGTAGGTTCTGCAGGAGGCACATTTGTATGCAGATACACACACAGCGAAAAGGAGGTAAAAGGTTCCGATACACGAGGTGACTCATAGTCATTCCAAGAATAAAGGTACACACCTACCTACCGGAGGAAGTGGTATCTGGGACGGGAATGGATTATGGCTTATTGCATGGATATATTGGATAGTATTGAATAGTGGTAACTATATGTGACTGACTAGTAAGAAATAGAATAAATACTTCGTTGCATGAATCTAGCTTAACAATATTCGGCTGTTCTTGTTCATAGTGTGTGGAGAAATGGCAATTGTTGCCATCGAGAGATTAAGTAGGAATTCGTTACAAGCGTTCAAAAAGAAGAAGAAGATTACTGAAGATGGATTGAAAGGGAGATAATATGTAAATACGAATAATAGAGGGAGCGCGCTACTATTAAAAAAATAATAGGCCTAAACGAAGATATTTCACGAAAATATCTTTGTTTTATATAATAAAACGACTTATTTAAAATAGGAGAGCAAAACCTATCGACATCTGAGTTAAGTAGCATTTAAAGACACACTGTGAATTTGTTCATGTTTGACATAACATAACTGGATGTTTGTATGTAATTTTCGGAACATACTTTGAGATTTTTTTCTATTGATGGAATTTCAAGTATATTTTTACTTTTTCAACTTATCACCGGAATACAGATTAACTTAACAAATAAGTATTCGAGGGAAGTATGTTATTATTTATTTATTTGTTAAGACATACACAGTACAATAAGATACAGTTAGATATTTTTAGTTTTAGTACCTATTACGTATGTCCATAAAATATCATTACGTAATTTCACCTGTGACGGTATAAATTCTGAATACGAGGTCCTAAACATAAATCCAATTGTGGTTGACACAAAAATGCGATACAAGAAAATAGAAATGGTATACAAGAAAATAAAAAAATGCGATACAAGAAAATAGAAATGGTATCGATAACGCGCTTCAATTTTTTTATATAAGTTTTAATTTCACGAATTTGTACGACTTTTGTTTGCTGAATTCATCAAAAAATCTAAAAAATCAGCATTAAGGCGATGCACATTTGAAATCGGGCAGCTTACAATAACACTCCTTATGTACAGGGTTTTCCAATAAGAGGTGTTATTTTGAATAGCCGGTTATTTCGGTAGATGTTACTTTTGAAGCTGTCATTTTTTGACATTTGACAAGTAGAAACTACGCCATTAATAAAAATGGAACGATACACGCTTCAACAACGCATTGAAATTATTAAAATTCACTTGAGTTAATCAAATGCAAATCATCTTGAGTGATGATGCCCATTTCCACCTCGGTGGCTTCGTCATCAAGCAAAATTGTCGCATCTGGGGCTCGGAAAATCCAACAGTTATTATTGAAAAGCCTCTATATCCTCAACGTGTGACTGTTTGGTGCGGTTTATGGTCCGGCGGAGTCATTGGACCTTAATTTTTCGAAAATGAGGCTGGAGCAACAGTTACGGTGAATGGATTGCGCTATCGAGAAATGATTAATGATTTTTTATGGTTGGAATTGGATGGTATTGATCTGGACAACGTTTACTTTCAACAAGACGGCGTTACGTGCCACACAAGCAACGAAACCATTGATCTTTTACGATTGAATATCAAAATAACACCTCTTATTGGAAAACCCTGTAGATGCGATAAGGTTTAAATTCCCGCATAACATCAGTCGCCGTTTTTTTTAAATTTATGCAAGAGCAATGGCTTTTCAGAGTTTGCCAATCATCTTATTGAAAAAGATCATACATTCAATAAAAGCACCGGTGCTAAGATTCTCCATAGAAAAGACCATAGTAACAAATTGAATAACCTAGAAGCACTAGAAATTAAGAAAGCCATTAAAACCAAAAGTTTAATTCTGAATAATCAATTAGATTTGTCAAAAAGCCCAATACTGGGAATATTCCCTGTAAACTGTAAAATTCCCAGTATCCCTTAATCACTTTACAATTATTAATGCCTATTCTCTATTATTATAATATTTATATACGCTAATTGTTTTCTTTTAATATATTGTTGTTTCATTTTGGTTTTACTTTCTATCTCCCTCTGTATGTATATATAATGACACATTTTGTATTATTGATTAGTTTAATTTTGTACCCTGACGATGCTCGAGTGTAGCGAAACCGGTCGGTCTTAAAATTAATAAAAATTCGTGGTTTTAAACAAAAAATATTGTTTTTATTTCATTAAAAAAAAAATCGCCAAAAATTGTTTTATTTTATTTTGGGAGGTTCAGTCACAAGTTTGTAAATGTTTCCGATCTTTTTCTCATTTGTAGAACTTAATTTGCCACATTATACAGTAAAATAGTTTACTAAGTAGGAGATTTTGAACTTTAAATCAGTTTTTATAGGCCTGATACTTAATTTTTTCATGGTTTATACAAAAACGTATCAAAAAAGTGCTTGATTGTTTAAAAAACCAAGATGCGTTCCATTGGCACTATTTAATTAAAGCATCTTAAATATTTTTAAGCGATCAAATGTTCAAACTAAAAACACATGACTACGTAGTGCTTCGCCTCAAACCGTCAATTTTATTCTGTACTGTGAATAAAACCACGCTAGGTAAGGAAATAAGAAATATTTTATAAATAAGTTCTGATATTGAAACATGTATTTAACAATCGTCACATTAATCATATTGATTGGTAATATGTAATTATTTAAATATTTATGTTAAGTATCGATAAGAAACCTAGTATTAAACATTTTATGTGACTACCGATTGTAATTCAGCAAATGGAAATAATTAAAATACTTAAACAACTCTCTACCAATGAATTTCAACAACTATTAGTCTTAAAAAGGCATGGCCAATTTTTTTTGTTTTCTGAGCAGGGAAGGAATCTACACTAAAGCTGCCTCAAGCAACGCAGTCTATTTAATTTAGAATATTTTGTTGTTTATTGACGAAATGTGCATAATTATAATGATACAATATATTTTTAAGAGTCATGATTACTTATTCCAGAAAATTAAAAAAATATATTCTTTTGGGATTTATTTAAAACAAGCTTTTAAGTAAATTTCCGCATTGATTGAAGTTATTATTTATTTTAAATATCTGATTTTTGAAATTCACTTTTGTTTTCGGTAATGAATAAATGCGAAACTCGGAAAGCGGAAATTAACCCACTTTCCGACATCCGATTGAGCTGAAACTCGGCAGATAGATTCGTTGTTAATGACAATACATTATATCACCTTTTAGTGTCAATCACGTACACATATGCGGACATACAAGCATTTCTCTGAAATCGTAAAAAATTACAGCAGTTAATATACGAAATAAATGCAGTCGTCTCCGGTCCATAAGGAGGAAGGTGTAATAATGGATTATTTGTGTAGCGCAGTTTTCGTGAGACAATAACCTCAAGGGCGCGTAGTCCTCAGTCAAACCAAAACATATGTATATCATCAAAACATATGTGCATAATCACCTCATGGGCGTGTAGTCCTCCGTCAAACCAAAACATATGTATATATTTTTAAGTTTTGAAGGACATTTTCAAAGTTCCCAGCAGTTAAGAGTCACCTTAGGGAAAAAGGTTCAATACTATAAAACATCTACTTTATTAATATTTTTACGGGTTGTTTTTTTAATCTATATTTTTCTATTCACATATTGTGCAAAACTCCCCAGAGATTATTTTAATATTAAAAAGGTGGAAATGAATACAATTTCATAGGGATAATATAAAATACATCGCGGGCCACTTTAAAATAGTCCGCTGGCTAAATGAAAACCGCCCGCGAGCCAAAAGTTGCGTATGACGGGTTTAACCGATTGATACGTGAACAGTTAAAATAAATCTAAACGGATTTACTATCCCAACTGTACATTGATGTAAAGTATATAATTTAGAACACATCATTAACCCCGATAGATAGGCACGGACGCCACTTGGACTCGAGTAATCGAGTGATTTTGAAAATGAAATTGCCGTGTTTATTCGTTATTGGTAAGTAAGTACGGTAAGCGTAAGCACTTAATAAAAACTTTTCTTTTTAGAATCAATGGTTAACGCCGACCACGATCGACGATCCATTGAATTTTCCAATTCCCAATTCTCACCTGAAAGGAGGGAAACCTAAACAAACCACGAATTATTTTTATTAAAGGTAAAATGATGTTTTTTCTCAGAAGATTTTGTCAATTTATATTTGTGTTTCATGCTATTAATTATTGCTTATAATAAACTAGAAATTATTGAAAACAGAGCTATGAGGTGTAAACGAAGGAAAGGCAAATACGCAAATATGCAAAAAATAATTAAATGAGAGAAGAGCTAAATTGAATTCAATTTAAAAATAAAATGCTGTGTAATGTGTAAATCTTGAAAATATGCAAAAAATACTTGAGAATGAAGTTTTTTTTAAAAATAAAAACATACGTAATGACGAAATCAGAAATGTAAATATAAGTAGATTGCGGCTTATGAGAAAAACAGAGTCACAGAACTTCTTGTTTATAGGACAAAAAATATGCGATGAGATGCCTGAAAGTATGAAGTATGCACGTATTTAATAAAAATGATATGCTTACAATATATTTTATAAACAATGAAATGTAACCATGTACATATTGGTTTATATAAAAAATATTTAAAAATATATAAATATTTCACCGTCCGTATGCCCCGAATATGCCGCTATGGAGACCATGATTTAAAGTCTAAAAGACAATTTTTCTCTACACGCCAAGACTTAAAAAATACCTGTAGGTATTACAGTAATAAAGTTCCAAGCCATTTCGACGTAGAGGATGATATACACTTATAACTTTACACAATATTATACATTTTCTTCCATTATTCTGGCGCTTGACATGTGACTTGACTCGAGTGTTGATTCACGTCACGTCATTTCTACAATCCATATGCGCATCACATCTCCTTTTCATCCATTCACTACACGTGTCCATTGTCCTTTTATAAGTCTTTATTTTTATCTCAATACAACACTAGAGTCTCAATTGTTCCCAACCGTCTGGGGCCAGTGAGATGAAGAGGAAGTACCTGGCTATTCAGATCTGGTCACCAAACATGGCTAAAGCGATTTCGAGCAATGGTGATCTTTCACACTCTTTATTATATTTAAAATGATTTTGATATCATATGTACATGGTTTGACTACACCACACCTTAGAGATCTAATTTTTAGATTATGAAAATGATAATATATGACTTAGAAAAGTCTAAAACCAATCTTCCTTAAGGTTTAGCTATAAGTTAAATCACTATTTAAATTAATTTTTACTAGGAATGAGTTTAGGTTATGAATACCAAAAAAATAGGCTATGGATATATTGAAGTTTTTTATCGTTTCGCCCGATCAAAATTAAAGTAAAATTGATAATTACGTTATGAAAATTCTAAGCATAAACTACCAAATAATTTGCCTTTTTGTGTGTTAACTATGAACTCATATAACTTTTAAAAAATACTCACTTGACCGATGGACGTGTTGCTTTAAATGAGAATTTGTTAACCGTATTGAAAGAATCGCTACCTTCTTCAGTAAAATAATCCAGCATTTATTTTATTTATAAATAATTATAGACGTATTACAAAGTAAAATATGATGAAACTTTGGTGCCCTCGTCACAATTGTTAAGCTCCATAATAATGTTTATATTTATTGCTTTAGGCGCGAGGTGAACTCATGACCCTTGCATCCCAATGTAAGCGCACCACCTCAAGATCACGGATGCAATCAAGCAAAACCCAAAGAAAGCGCTGATTCTCCATCCGGTAAGTACTACTTTAATATTTTCATATCATAATTAAGCTTCTTACCAGATAATCTGAAAGTTAATTCCTAGCGTTCTATAATGATGGATAATTTTAGAAATTACACTTTGGAACTATCTAATGCATTTTAACAAGAATTGTTGGCGATGATTTTTGACCTCATCGAAACAACAGATGCACAGTGACGGATGCTGTTTTGAAGATGGGCAACGTTTTAAATTGGTGGCGCAACGATTGCGATTCTTATGCAGCATAACCAGAGGATATTGTAATATTTGTTGGTTATTTTAATCACCGATTTACGGGAATCCCAAAAATTTTCGAAGAATTCTAAGTTCTTATATTTAAAAATTTATTTGTGATAAATTCAAATACTCAAATCATAACAGGGTTTTAGATTTTCATTTATATATTTAATAATATTGCTTTCAGAAGGCGAAACAGCTGTCACACGTATTAATAATAATAATAAATAACTTGAAAATAAACTTTTTTGTAAATTAAACAACGATATTATTTTATTATTTTATTTGGTTTTGCGCCCAGCCGGGCTTTTACAAGGATTTTAATAACATCCTAGTGAGTATCGAAAATTATATAAAAAAATTAAAGCATGATATAACAGTAAACGGATTATGAAATAATATTAGTAAAACATGTAATAGAAACATAAAATAATATAGAAACTAGAACAATACTACATATAAAATAATTCATTAAAACTACATTACTATCGCTACTATAATTTGTAGGATTCAACAAAATGCTGGTATAGATTACGCTTAGTTCTATAAATGGAGTCAATAAATCTAAAAAATTTAAAAAAGGTCAAACTGTTGAAGACAATCGAGGCAAGCCATCTTCTTCGTAACGTTTTCTTTTAGATAAGCGATCTTCATCAATTAAATTAATTAAAAGATTATTATAATAATTAGAATAAAATAACTTAGTTTTTAAACCACCGCGAAAAGATTATTTTATTATAATATATTGTATACCCACAATTATAGTATACTACATTATTACCTCCGTGAGTTCGTTTATAATATTAACGCTCAATGTCATCTTCAGCTTACGTGCCGCCGTGGAATACCAAGATCAAATGAAAACGCACAATAATTTTCCTGATAACGTCTTGATTTGATTAACGTGCTGAGGTAACGTTGGCCTTAATCTAACAATAGGCAGTTACTTGCAATAATTACACAACACCCGCAACTCTACAAACGATCATTTAAAACCTTTATAATATATTTTGCCAACGCTTACGGCACCTTTCTCATAAAAGCAGGCAACTTAGAAATATTATTTAATCTTGACCGTGACTCCCGACCTCCCATTTTGCAGAACAATATAAAATATTATAATGTATTTCTTAGTATATGTTATTGAGAAGAACTGGTTTGAAGTTTGCACTGAGCACCTGTCGAGTCAGCTGAATTAGGTTCACTGAAAATGCACCCGTTATCGCGATGTGTTTGTTCAAGCACTAAAAGTAATATTACAGTAAGTTGAACTTATTCTATTTAAAGCATTCATTAAGTTTTTTTAGCAAATTGCGGTAAAATACATATTTGGTATCGGCACCTTTGGTGGAAAAATGTAGACAAACATAAAAAAGAACAGGAAAACGTAAATATATGGAGAAAAATGAGTTTTGCATACTTATTAAGAATCTCTTCAAATTATTTGTAATCCGGATAAAAACGAGATTGCAGGAATTACGAATGAATTAACAGGTTTTGTGATAAACTTTTGGTAAATTACGAATATATATTATCACGACGAAAACACGTGTTCCTACGTCGCGTCGTGATAATGAATTCCTAATTTAATAAAAGTTTATGCGGTGCATTTGTCTTGATAAACGGACATCATGACGAAATGCGAATATATTCGGATTTTCAAAAACACGTATTTCAACATCGTGATAAAATATCCGTAATTTACCAAAAGTTTATCAGGAAACCTGTCAATTCCTTTAAACTGGATTAATAATAATTTGATGAGATTTTTAATAAATTAGCAATACTCATTTTTCTCCGTGTATGTTTGTTTATCCTAATCTTGTGAAGGCGCTATTTTTTCATATTCCTGTTTTGTCCATAAGAAACAGCTAAACAATTGACACATTTTCCTTAAACTTTTTTTGTAGAAAACTACAAATATTATTTTAGCTGTTTTCTCCAACTATAACGAAATGTGTGTCATCTGATATTGTTTTAGGAGCATCCGTAATAAAGTAAATTCTGCAAAAAATATTAATGTAATAAAATTGGTAAAACAATTGAAAATTGTAAAAGTAGAGATAAACCTTATCCATATATCCTGTTATTCAGACAATGGAAATTGTTTGCTGCTTCCTCTTTTGGGTAATGCTCTTGATTTAAAAAAAATACATAAAACTGGCGGAAATCTTATCTAATACTTAAGATTTAAGGATAAAAAGAAGTTAATAAGTTGTGCAAATTGAAAAATTATTGATAAGTTATAATTATGTTTATCCGAGACACAATCTAGGTTACAAACCAATTCTTTATAAATATTTATTTTATTTTCTTGTAAACATTCAAAAAGATGCCAAAAATATGAGAAAAAATAACTGAAAGCTATTGTTAATTCTGAAATTGAAATATGCGATATCGTTCGGTTTGTATTCGGTCCTAATGGTCGAGTGGTTAAAGATGCTGTCCAGGTAAGACAAGAGATCTAGGGTTCGATTCCTAACTTACTGATTTAAAATATTGAAAATTTATTAAGAATCAAATTATTCGTACTCCGGTTATAAAAGGGACTGAAGGCCTTTAACGAATGAATTGACAAGTTTCCTAATAAACTACCAGTAAAACACGATATGGCGATGTCGAAACAAGTGTTCATAAAAATTCTAATGTTTTTGCATTTCGTCATTGTTTATTATCAGGCAAACGAAGGTATTTCTGATATATTATGAATGTACTAAAGTTTATTAGGAAAATGCATGATATCCCGTTTTTTAACAGGACTTCTAATAAATTAGCAATACTTATTTTTCTCCGTGTAGTTGAGTTTCATCTGTCGTTTATATTTACTAGTATTATCTTCTTCTTCAATGATAATTAAGTGATTAACTTCACTTGCTCAGCCATAAAAATATTTTAATGACTGGTAAATTTTAGTTTTAACAAATAAAAACTATGGACGACCCAAAAATCTCATTTTCATTTCACGTTCTCACAAAATCTATCGAAATTTGAACGCAGATAAAATATTTAAATTAACTGTAAAGTTGATCTGGTATTCAAATGAGCGTTTTTCGAGTAGAAGCAGTCACGATTAGTCTTCGAGTATGGCAAGGAATTTGTTTGTGAAATATTGACTCTTTCAACTATTTGAGTTATACAGCCTAAACGTTAAACAGTTGCGACAGCAAAACACACTTGGTAGGAATGCTTGCTGGGGAATTCATAATGTGTAAATGACAAACTCTTAAACAGATACATTCCTACTTGGTCATGTGTTTTGATCGATTTTGGGACAATGATAATTGAAACGTGTGTAAATATTAAACATTCCTACAAATAGCTGACATTATGAGCGTACGTGATGAAAAGCGGTGACGCAACGATTCTTCCATAACAAATTACTGAATTTTTTACTGAAATTTACTGAAGAAAATTAAAAATTCATAAGATTTGATATCTACTGTATGTTTATTAATGGATAATACCTACAATGAATATTTCCCAAAAGCTCAACACAAATATCTCAATTTAAGACGGGGTGTTAACATAATTTGAACAATTCATCAAATTTCAAAGTTAATATTCAAGTTCTATGAGAGTCCTAATCGAGTTCTGTTAGTATCCAAATAATATTCGGAGAATTTGGACAATTCATCAAATTTCAACGATAATTTTCGGGTTCTGTGAAAGATTTATTCAAGTTCTGTTATTATATCATTGTAGGCTAGTTGCTTGACAAAACTGAAATAAAAACAGAACTTGAAAAAATCTTTCACAGAACTTGAAAATGAACGTTGAAATTTGATGAATTGTTCAAATTCTCCGAAACAACCCGTCCTAAGAAAACTAACTAATCTTACTTCATCTCTTAAAATCATTCGTAATCCGATTAAAATGGGATTGCAGGACATTAACGAATGAATTGACAGGTATCCTAATATACTTTTAATAAAATACCAATTTTTTTGTCACTATGTCGGAACACGTTTTCATAAAAATCCTAACATTTCGCATTTCGTTATTATTGAGACAAATGCAGGTGCATAAATACGTGTTCCGATATTATTACGAATTTACTAAAAGTTTATCAGGAAGCGATCTGCAGTCCCGTTTTAACCGAATTACCAATAATTTGAAGAGATTTTTAATAAATCAGCGAAACTCGTTTTTCTCCTTGCACGATGAAATAATAACATAACGTGAATAGAACTTTCAAAGATCTTGAATATTAACTTTGAAATTTGACGAATTCTTCAAATTCTCTGAAACAACCCATCCTACGAGATAGTAGATAGTTTAATGTATAAATTAAGTTATAAAGCGCCCTTGAGGTTATTTTCTCACGAAAATAGCGTTATAGAAATGATCCAAACGTTATTATTAAATATTGCCTAAACACGCCAAAGAATTACGTGCGTCGGAACTCGGTATCTTGTCGCCATCGCGCTATGGACGTATGGACACACAAGGCACACCATCGAGGTGACATTCTTTAATGTTGGCCAACATTTTCAGAAACCTTTTTTAAAGTCTCGATTTTTTTTATAATGTGTCATATATTCAGTTCCACGTTCTTGTTCAAAATGAGAATTTATACGCGTAAATTTGACCGTAAATGTCATTGACGTTCATGATATATTTTTTGGTGACCGGATAACTCATCCAAATGACAATTCAACACACCTATAAAAAGTGATATAAAGTTATGAAAAGTGGTAAAACAAAAACTAGATTAAATAGGTGACATGTGTAACTATTTAACATAATTTTTTCAACATGTGTAACTATTAAACATAATCACTTTTCATAACTTTATAGCACTTTTTATAGGTGTGTTGAATAGTCATTTCGATGAGTTATCATGGAACCATGGATCATGGATTTTTGGACATGGCATCCCCAACTGGGGTATATTGTGAGGCTGAAGGTAGTGGGGAGGTGAAGGAGATGGAGAAGAGGAAGATGGGGATGTAACAAGGATGGTTATTCAGATCTGGTCACCAAACACCGCCAAAGCCATTTCAAGCAACGTTTTAATTTTTAACCGTGGTCTTACACCAGGGCTATAATGAGAGTATCCTCCATTCTGGAAGGTGCCGCAAATATACTATATGTTATTTTAAATGAGTAATTTGTGATAAAACACAAAATTAATCAAATAAAAATTACTTGCGCACTCCGGAATTTGAACCCGCGACAGCTTTACCCATCGACCACGGAGGTCGTCAATAATACCAAATTCATTATACTGTCTGTCCCCGGCGTTGCTCGGGCGTTACGCAGAGTTTTTAGAAATCAGATGACCACAGTGAACTTCCTCTTATGTTGAAGGTCAAGTGTATGGAATAAAACTATAGATTTGTATAAAATTCAAATAAGTCAACAGCCCGCAAGTCACAGATAATCTTCTTTAAAAAATAGTATTAGTCTTTTGAAAATATTTTGTTCTATTTCCATTTTAAACTTCCAATTTTGGCACCGTTCTTAATTAAATCACCCGGTTGGCCAAACCTTGCTATCGGTTTTGAAAGAACTATCAGTAATTATTTGTTTCTTACTATGTATAATCATGAGGAGCGTACAACAGAAATGGTACTTTTTTATTATTCCACGAAACTTGATCCGAAATCTTTACGCCACCCGCAAGAAGCTCAGGTATGTCGTATCGTGTTATGTGATGCTTGACTAAATGGTCGGTGATAAACCTTTTATTGCAAAATCGTTAAGATTCAGGCAATGGCGATAACCTTAAAGATTCATAAAACCTGCGCTCACGTTGCTCGGGATCGCAATCGTTGCATCACTAAATTCAGTGTTGCCAACGGATCTTGACCTAATATCGCCGTTTCTCATACATAAGGTAGCGTAAAGTAGCCGAATTTGCTGTTAGGTGGGACATGTTTAAAATTGATGTTTTTACGTGAAAATAAAAATTTCGTGGGGGGGGGGGGGTGGCTAGAGAATTTCAAAAAGATAAAATATGTCCCCAGAAAATAAAAATAAAATCCATGGGGAGGGTGGCTAGAGAATTTCAAGAAAATATAAAATTTGTCGCCAGAAAAATAAATTTCATGGGGCGGGGGGTGGCTAGAGAATTTCGGGACATGTTTAAAATTGATGTTTTTGAAGTAGCTTAATTGGCGACCAGTCGCCTTTTAGATGTTTTCGGCGCCGATTCTCGCTCTGAGTAGCCTAAATGGCGATATATCGCCCTTGTTGGCAACACTGGTACTGACGTTTATACATTCCGAATGAAGAAAAACGAACGTTTGCGCTAGTCTCACGGAATTCCGAATACGGAAAACGAATTCGGAAATCGAATACGGAAAACGTATATATGCGGCCAGCCTAAAGCGTATGCCAGATTTTGTTCATTTTAGTTAGGTATCGGAGAGTACTCTAAATTATCCCTTATTTGCAAGAACGTATGTCAACCGCTCTAGAAGGATGCCTTTCTAAAAATGTATGTCAAAAAATCTTTCGATATTATGTGCGCAGGTACAGACACTCTTCTTAATATAATACTATGTAGATAGATATATTCGACTGCATTTTTTAAATTGAAAATTAAATTTCCTTTAAAACAGCCATAATTACCCTAAGTTTGAATCTTATAAAAACGACAAAATCTAAATTTCAACGTAGTCAACCATTTTTTATGTCTCGGCGAATCATTCGGTTAATTAGATTATCCGGTATTTAGGAATCAATTATATCGCAGCAAAATACTCTTTTTACCAATATAAAAAGTTGTTACCTATTATAGCGCATAAAAAGTCAGTAGGGATTCAAAACCCAACCGCATAATACGTAATGCGGAACATGATAACTTATTTTAGACATCTCGCCGACATCCGCCTTGAGGAAAATCTAAAAGACGCAGAAGGTTTTCCAAGAACTAGATATTAGACAACCTATTACACAAATGTTTTTTTTTAAATATTATTGAAGAAGATAATCCTAATAAATCTAAAACACGATAACGGTCACAATTAGGAATCTAACCCAGGATCTCTTGTCTTACTGGGACAGCGTATTAATTACTCGAACATTAATTAAAAATATATGCTTTGAAATTGGAATAAAACACGTCATGTATTGTCATTTGTCATGATATCTTTTACATACGTAGATACATTACTTTATGTAACATTGAAGTCATGCCTTGATGAAAGCGTGCTGTGTTAATTCCAGTTATGCAATGCGGTGCAACAGGTAGAACAATATAACATTACATTGTTATTCGTATGGCGATGAGGGGACTCCAAAGTCACTGAGAGGAATTAGGCCGGCAGCCTTGGGCCCCGAAGGGGACATTGGCGAGTGCAAAGTAATTATTTGAAAAATTTATTAGTTTCGCGTACTGATGTACCGTTTTAGCGATGATTCGTGATCAATAGTAATTAGTCATCAATAATAATTACAAATACCGACAGAACAAATTTTTATTATTTATTTAATTGTTATTGTGTTTAATTCGTAAAACTCCATTTTTTATTTAAAGTATTCAAATTTAATAATGTTAACAAGTCAGCATAATTTGTTCGCTTTTGGTCTCGTAGAAATCTTTGTCTCCCTTTAGTGTCATGGTGAGAAAAATGATTTGATTGGTGTAAGATAAAGAAAACACCACGCTTTATATTCAAATTTAGAAGTTAACCAAGGAATACAAAACCAAAGGTTCCGACAGTGATTTAAAAAGTAAATTTGAAACTTGAAAATTATTTTTTAATGAAGCCACTACAAAGTGAGGTGATAGTAACATTTATAATGCATTTGTCGAATAAAATGAATGTGTTTTTTTTCGTTATCAGTAATTTTAGTTACATAAGGGGAGACATTAAAAACAATTTTTTTCATTCAATATTTATAATGATAAAACATGAAAGCGTATTTTGTCACCTTACTAAAATAGTTTTTAGTTTTAAGGTACGTTGAAAAATATCCCAATTTTTAACTGTGTGTGCCTCACATAATTTGTTTTCTAAGTACCTAAATCGGTAAATAAAAACATACAAAAAGTCGTCTCGATGTGGGATGACCACAGTTTAAGGGTGCGTACACATTTGCGAACCGAAACGCGAACCGTACCGCTAATTACGGGAAAGGAACGAATCAAGTGCAAGCGGCGTTTCGCGCCATTTGCGGTTGCTTCGTTTCTTTCCCATAAGTTGAGGTGTAGTTTGGCAGTTCGGCTCGCGGATGTATACGTAGCATAATAATGACCTTAACGCCAATACAGCTGGGACAATAATAAAAACTAAAATACTTACAGAACTTAACACTCCTTAAAATAATATTATTATTAAATATTTTAAAAAAAGCAACAAGTTGCGTTGACTAAAATTTATGAACGGAAAAACACCGTTCGAGAGTGTTTGAGGCTTCAGAAAAGAGATTTCAGTTTTATAGCTAAAATTTGAACACAGGAAACTTCGAAATTAGCGACTGTTCTAACTTTAAACTACTCCCAACATGTAGACAAACTGTGTTTGGCTAATACATAATATGGAAGTTATTTAATAAAACTGTGAAATGACAATATTTGTAAAAGACATACCCATGATAGCAGATTAGAAATATTGTTCCATTCAACAAATGGTTCTCGGTTAGGGATATTGTATAATACCATCCATATTCCATTATTAATTAATTGTGGCTTCCGTTTAATTACAGAAGAAAGGTGAAAATATCAGATTGCTTGTCATTTTGAAATATTCACTCTCATCTGAATAACTTTCTCGGCATACGAACCTGCAGCAAGTCGTTACTGTGACTGAAGTGTGATAAATTGAACACGAGCTTAATCGAACTTAAAGTCATGAAAATTACCAACCACTTTCTCACTTGCAATCTACATAAAATTATCTCCTTTATTACTTTGCTTTGATATGTGCATTTTTAATCTTGTTAATAGTATTGATCGATAGTTTGAGGTGAAATTATGCAAATTAAAGAACAGTGAAAGCCTCTGTAATTAAAGAAAAGAAGAAAAGTAAAAACATTGAACAAAGACCAAAATATATTATATGTGTACCTGCTCGAAGTATTTAGTCAAAAAAAATGTTACGCCACTGAATCGATTCCAAATGTGATGTGGACCAGTTATCCACTTGTACTACCAGTTTCCGGATACCGTATATATCATATATGAGTAGGTAAATAAAAAATTTGCGTATTTCCACCTAGTATGTTAATGTCATTTTTGGGCAGATCTAAAGTGCAAGGTTGTCTACGTAATTAAACCCATAGCTGGTTTTTCTGGTTGATGGTCCAAATAGCACCTACGCATTAAAAAAATATGTATTTTTTTTTTTTTTTTTTTTTTTTTTTTTTTTTATGTGACACCTCACAAGAGTGTCCCTGCCTGTGCAGTGCACAGACAGGGGAACTATGTCACCACCCGGTTGGGCGGCGTTGTGAGGCGGAGTAAGGTAGGGGCTGTAGGAAGGGATTTGTTAATGCGGGCCTTGAAGAGGCTCGGATTATAGGAGGGAGGAAAAACAGATGCCTGTAGCTCGTTCCACATACGAGCCGACTTACACAAAAACGAGTCGTAAAAACGGCCCGTTCTCATGAAGCCAACGTCAACCGTGAACGGGTGTTCAGTTCGTGTCCGTCGAGTTTCGCGCACGTGCACCGGTGCATCAGGAATCAATGCTGCTAGCTCCTTGGAGCAGGCTCCATTGAAATACCTGTAGAACAGACACAGCATGCCTACATTGCGTCTATGCATCAGAGAAGGCAATCGGTCTGTTAACAACGGATTGTCAATCAGACGGATCGCTCTCCTTTGCACAGACTCAAGCAGGTTTATCAAGTATTTTGGGGCACCAGCCCAAAGGTGGCTCCCAAATTCAATAGTTGGGCGGACTTGAGACTTGTACAGGGTCAGCAGCTGGTCACTGTTGAAGAATCTCCTAGCCCTGTACAAGACGCCCAACTTTTTGGAGGCCTGATTTACTCGGGCTTCTATGGATCCCCGATACTTGAGCTGGTCTGATATAGTAACTCCAAGCATTTCAATGGAGTCTTTATTGGGGAGAGTGCTCCCATCAAATTGCACCAGACAGTCATTGATCTCCCTCTTTGCCGAAATCAGACACGCTTGGGTTTTTGAGACGTTGAAACTGACCAAGTTGGCCTTACCCCAGGCACGAACCAACTCTAGGTGGTGGTCAATTTTTCGCTTCAAAACTTCCCGAGCTGTTCGGACATCATAGGTGGAAGGGGGCCTGTCAAAAAGATAACCCTCGTGAACGGTGCTGTCATCAGCGTAGCAGTGAATTGGTGCACATTCAACGAGATCGTTGATGTGCAATAAAAACAGCGTCGGAGACAGCACAGATCCTTGTGGCACCCCCGCATTGATTTGGTGCGGTGAGGAAGAAGAGCCGTCAACCACGGTTTGAATTGTTCTTCCCCTCAGAAAGTCCGCAATCCAACTATGCAGGGTTGGGTGGATCCCATACGATGGTAATTTCCCGATAAGCGCCCGGTGCCAGACTCTGTCAAAGGCTTTGGAGATATCTAACCCAACGGTTTGGGTTTCACCAAAACGTTCCATGTACCGCCCCCAAATATGCGTTACATATCCGAGTAGATCGCCACACGATCGGTTTCGACGAAATCCATATTGCCGATCGCTTAGGATATTGTTATTCTCGAGATATGTGAGCAATTTGTTGTTAACCACCCTTTCTAATACCTTCGAGAGTATGGAAGTGATGGCTATGGGGCGGTAGTTAGAAGGGTCGGAACGGTCCCCCTTTTTTGGGATTGGGTGGACGATTGCCTTTTTCCAAAGATCTGGCACCTTTCCACCTTTGAGAGAGAGCCTAAATAATTTCGCGAGCACTGGAGTCATTTCTGCAGAACACCTCTTGAGGACCAAGGCAGGTATTCCGTCCGGCCCACTGGCTTTGTCGACTTTCAGCTCGTTCAAGACTCGGAGAACCTCTCTGTTCCGGATCTTCGGTTCCTCCATTTGAAAACCGCAGTGCGGAATGGAAGGGGGAGTCTCTCCGTTATCTTGAAGAGTTGAGTTTTCCGCGAAAATTTTGCCTAATAATTCAGCTTTCTCGCGGGCCGAGTTAGCCAGCCGACCATCAGGCTTGGTCAGAGGTGGGAAAGTGGTTCTGCAGAAATTTCTTCCGATCGAGCTAGCGAGTGACCAGAAAGCACGGCTACCAGTGGGGCAGTCAGCCAGCTTTTTCGCAATTCTCTGGTCGTGATCGCTCTTAGCTCTATTTAGAACTCTCTTACAATCCCTTGCCCGTTTTCGGTATTCCGAAAGGTTATTCATGGAGCTAATCTTCCGGAGTGCATTAAAAGCCGTATTTTTGAGTCTGACAGCTTCAGCACAGCGATGGTCAAACCACGGTTTTGTGCCCGCTCCAGAGGATTTGACGGAGAAGGGAATGTAGCAATCCATTGCTGATGTGATTACTTCTTCTACCTCGCGTGCACAAATTGATGGGTCCTCGGAGCTAAAGCATACAGTACTCCAAGGAAAGGCGCCGAAGAAAGACCGCATGCCGTCCCATTTTGCTGCCCTGTAGTGCCATACCTTCCTCTTTACATGTTTGTCGGGTTGACGGTTCATGGAGGATGGGACAGAGGTGGTAATCAGGCAGTGGTCAGAGGATCCTAAGGGCGCTGTCACCTCCACTCTGTACCCGAGTGGCTCACTAGTGAGAAACAAATCGAGTAGGTTGGCTCGATGTGATGGGATGTCTGGTATTCTGGTCGGAGATTCTACGAGTTGGCTTAGTCCATGGATAAGGGCAAAGGATTCCGCTGATCTACCGGCAGAGTTTGTTGGGCCCGAGAACTTCAGCCATTGTTCATTATGAACATTGAAGTCCCCCAGGATTACAAACTCGGCCGATGGGTAACAAATTATTTTAATTATTAATTATTTTATGTACATAAAATGTTACTTCAAGACGAAGTATTCGTAGATGCGCAGAATGAGCAGTTAGCTCCTTGGCTCTGAATTCAAAATTCAAAATTCATCTATTCAAAACTCGCCGCGGCGCGCTTTTGCAAATATTTTTTCAATTCATAAGTTTTTCTTCAAATATTGAATTGATTTACTTTAGCACCTCCTTCAAGATTGGAGAATACGAGCTATCAATAAGCCCGGTGAAATACCATCATTCAATATTGAAGCGTTGTTTGAAATGGCTTTTGCTGGGCTTAAAGACTAGAACTGAATAGCTGGATATTTCCCATCTCCCATTATTCCCTTTCTCTCGAATTTTTTTCAACCTTAAATTAATATTTTTCATTTATATTCTTTTAATTAATAACAATGGTCAGGATAATTAAAATTAACAAATTTAAAAATAGATAAGTATAGACAAATAAGCACATATAGACAAAAATATTAAAATTAAAGGTGATTAATTAGTTATTAATATAAAAATAAATTATATAAAATAAATGGAATTATCATAAAATTAGTAAACATTTATGTGTAAATCGAAAACTATTATAATTTAAAGTGAAAGAAACAAAGAGTAACTAAGATGTATAAATAGCAAAACAAAACAAAATTTCTTTATTTTTACTTCTCATTTCCTTTAAGATATTAAAATTAGATTTAATTTCTGCAGCCAACTCGGAACAGGCTCAGTCTAGTGAGGTAGTTTAAACAAAAAATAATATATCTGTATGTAACTATGTGGAAGTGTGGAAGATACTCCCGGTGTCGCTCTCGTTCAAGACCACCATTTCGAATTGAAATAGCCGTGTTTGGTGACTAGATCTGCCAGGTAATTCTCCACCTTCCTCTTCCCCATCTCCTTCCTTTTCCCACTACTTTCACCCTCACAACATACCCCAATTGGGGAAGCCTTAGTCTCACTGGCTCTAGACGGGTGGGAGCAGTTGAAACTCTTGTGCGGATTCACATAATTTTTATATTTTTAAATTTGATTTTGGTTTATAAAAAATAAAAATAAAAATTCGTTTAATTTTTCAATGACTCTGGAACAATAATGCTTGTACGGCATTTATCTAATATTGAGTCAGAAGTCTGTGGACCTTTACAGAAATGAATCAAGTCAATAAGATGACGGAGTGCGATCTGAATGAACATCCGGGCGTGTGGGCAATCTGGGCGATACCGCTCTGTCCGATATAATACAAGCCAATTCCGCCGGATTATGAGCTGCCGTTGACCTTTGCGATTGCGTAAATCCCCGAGGCATTCCGGTCAGAGAGCTGAGAACTGAGAGGCTGCCCGGAATCTCAGCAGCTTGCTCTGGGACCGGGCGTGCTGTATTTGTATCATCTATTGTACGGTTGGTACAGCCATGAGTCACACGGAGCGTGAAGGCAAGATTCCTCATCCATTACCAAATATTGGCTAATTCTTGCAACACGAGTAGGTGCCCGCTACCCAGTGCCCAATGCCCATCTCATGTCATGCTTACCGGCTTTTCTGAATGATGCTAGCACCAATCAATTAACGCGTGTGTTTAAAAATAAGCACTGCACACTTACGTATTATTATCGTACAGGCATTACGATGTTTTAATAATTTGTAATTAATTATCAGTACAGTAATGGAATATGGGATACATAGTACCTACGCCGGAATTAGAAATAGCTCAAATAAGGAACTCATCAATTTTCCTAGAATATAAGTTTAAAAATCTTCTCTGTTTCGTCCTTCCTGATGTGATCAATGTATTGGAGTTTCTTATTTATATATCTTATTCGTAATTTTGTTTGAGTGAATACCCCATAAGAGTCGCAACTGCTCACAACCGTCTGGAGCCTGTGAGACTATGGCATCCCCAATTGGGGTTAGAAGGGGTATGTTGTGAAGCTAAAGTTAGTGGAGAAGGGAAGGAAATAGGAATGAATGTGAGGAAGAATCTGGCTATTGGTCGGGTCACTAAATTTGGCTAAAGCCATTTCAAGCACAGTTTCAATTCTGAATGCTGATCTTTCAAAGGGCGAAACCGAGAGAATCTTCCACTCTGGAAATTGCCGCAAATATTAAATGAATTGAGAATGGGCACTCCAGAATTTTAACCCTCGACCTACGGATTGCTAGTCGAGAGCCTTACCCCTAGATCACGGAGGCCTTCAGTGGATTCCATTCGTGCACGTTCCACCGGTTCATCATTAATTATAATTACTAAATTCACCTTGTGTGTAAGAAACAGATTCGTTACCTACTAATTTATTTTACTTAAACTTTAATGTCCAAAACAAGATTTTAAAAAGCAACTAACTTATTTACCAGCTATTGAAAAGCTTATAGAGTAGGTATTTTTGATGTTTTTTTTCCATGGCTGTTTGATTTACGTTTATGTCTACACAACGGGGATTTTTTTAAATCGTAATCACTCTTCTATAATAATTGCACAACTCTTCACATTCACAAATCTCATCCTACGAGGCATCTGGTTTGCGGGGAGCGACCTTGTTTCACAGATCGGCTATATTGTGATAAATGATTATATGCCCAACTAAGATCTACGAGCATTGATTTGTTCTAAGTAACGTTATTTCGACATCGAAATAATTAACGGTTCATATATGAACATAAGAAATATTTTAATTCTATCATTACGACAGCTTTATATTGACGCGATAAAACAAAAGGTACAAGCGAGGCCATGAGTCAAAATATTTTTTCCCGCCCATCATTATAAAATTATCAACGCCCAATGACTTGTTGAAAAGTGTTGTAATATGGATGACAAACCACGAAAATGTCTAGTATATAAATCTTAGATCATCTTTATTGCAAAATACAATTAATTATTAGGATGCTGTACGTAATGTGGGGCTTCTAATTGGAATTATATTAATCTTGTATCACTTGTTAGAACGATTTCATTAACATGTGATTTTTGACTCAAACCAATTCCGTAGATTCCTTTGCCAAGAGTATCGTCTTCTCCAAGCACTTCTTTTACCGTGTGTCTTTCCTGATGTTGAAGTTCTAACAGTCTTACTTATAAAGATTCCCTAATACCCCGCTGCAGCGTAGGTATAGTTAAGTTATATGAGGAAAAGGGCCGTATTCTACCGGGGTTAAAATCTCCACTAACAATAAAATTCATGCAATATTTTTTTAAACTGGCACCATTTTGTTCCAAACCTCAAAAACACGGTCATTTTCTCATTTTGCGTTTTGTTGCTAACTTAACCTTTCGTCAGAAACATTTGCAATGTCATTGTCCCGGTCTGTTTTGAATTGAATCTAAATCCGGTCCATTCTATTATGTGCTGCATAGTGTTTTCTGTTAGTGATGAAAATGGTTATTACTGCATTTAACATTTTCATTGCGCGACCGATCGATATTTGTCAAATCGACCAGATTGTTAACAAAGTCCTCAATCTCCGTCCTACTACCTTCCTGGGGGTTTAAAAGTGACGGCCAGTGCGTGATTATGAGTAACGTTTTATACTAACCCGTTCTTATCCCCCCGTATCATTTACTATGAGTAAGAAGGTATTAGTGTTTAAAAGTATAGGTGCTTGTACTTGCTTGCTTGTTTATCCTCCGTCTTATACATAAGGACATGGATGGGAAGAAATTAAAATATTTCTAAATCTAAATGTGGTCAGAAGTGACGAATTTTTCAACTCTTGATTTCTTCGACAATTTCCTAAGTAGATTCATACTGGCGAATAATTAATTAAAAACATTATATTTGTTTTAAGTTCTCGATAAAATTAATGTATTCATACGTATGTGGGCGAGTATTTTATCTTTCAGCAAGTATGACTAACAAAATGGTGGGGAATATTTTCTTATCGGCGGTAAACAATGACTTGGCTGACCGAGGAATTTTAAAACAGGTTTTGAAGGAGCTAATTTGTTCAAATTTATTTAGCACTGCGGAATTTTTACGCCTAAGGGAGAGTGTAATTTTTTGGTGACGTAGTGAAGATTTAAAGTTTACTGTAATTAATACCTCCGTATTTATATTATACAAAATCGAAGATAACATTAAAAAACAAAACGGAAAAAAGACAAAGAAAAAAAACTAAAATTTAGTTTAAAATCGTAAAAGTAATTAGTTATTCAAATTGTTACTTTACAACATAAACGAAAACTGGGAAGTACGTATTTATATATGTGGCAGAAATTAATAGTGTTTATATTAATTTGTTGAGAAATTGTCAAGAAAAAAAAGAGAAAGAGAGACAGACACAGACAGAAAAAAATTATAACTTATTGAAGTTTCATATAAAATCATTTTGAGCACAAATAGCATTTATTTTTTAGGAAAACGTTAGAAACAGAGCTGAAATTTTGTTAACTAATATTAGTGTCTCATCGTTATTTATGGAAGCATTGCATAATGCAATAATAAAAATGCACATTGAATAGAAAAAAAACACATTTTTCAATGAAGAGGCCTTCACACTTCACATCCAGCGTCCACCAAATGACTCATGTAAAAGATAAGCTTGCTAAAATAATAGAATAATAAATTATAATTTACCATCAAGCCATGGACGCGAACATACGTACAATACCAGATGACGTCACAGCCGCTGGTCCATCACCTCGGATCTCAAGGTAAGGACTTCATTCATAAACTACAATCGGTATTTATGTTATATTATACTTTGAATTTAATACGTAGAATAGTGGGACACTCATTCACAGTTGATGTTGGCTTCAAGAGAACGGGTCATTTTTTCGACTTTTCGAAGTGGAACGAGCTACCGGCATCTTTTTTCCACCTTCATATAATACGGGCCTCTTCGAGACCCACATTAATAATTCCCTTCCTTTTCTATTTAGTTTAATTTGATCCTGGCGCGTAGACCACTAAATATAAAATAGGTGTTATTCACTGTTCAATCAATGTTAAACAGTTTCCAAATGACGTCTTCGGGAAAAAAATAAATACGAAATTAACATAATAAAAATTTTATTATTATTATTGTAGTTAGTTTTTCTAATTAAAAAATAATCGGTGATCCAATTGTAATTTTATAATTCCGAGAATTACCCGTATTCTTGACTAAACGTAAATGTTTTCCCCAATAATTTCCAGTTCACGCAAATTCACTAAAAATTTCTTGTTATCTTGGCCTACGACCACTCTGTTAGACTAAATTTCTACTTATATTTACTAAAATTACAATCACATTTATCCAATTTTCTGCAGCTGACCTTTCATCCTTATAAACACGGTGTAATTTATAAGTAACATTATATTCCAATCTCTTTGACAATACCTGCCAAAGCAAAAAGATATTTCAATATACAAATGTTGGTATAATGAATATCGAATTGTATTCCAATATACGTATTTTCTTTCGGGCAGTTAATTTTATTAAAATAAATGTTAATTTTACAACAAACTTCACTAACATTGAGATGAAAACCATGAAAAATTCTGTTTTATGTTTACAATAAATTGCAAACATAAAATATAATTATAAACGGTTTTAAACCAGTGAAAATCATGTTTGCTTTTCAAAACTTATCTTATATTTTTATGTTTCATTATTTAATATATTTTTTTCTTAGATTTTTAATACAGACAAGCTGTCAAAAACTAAATAATATCCATGTAATTGTAATGTTTGTACAATATGCATGGATGGATTAAAACATTCATATTTAATTACGTAGGTGTACTTATGTTAGGTTGCCTACATTTTTTACTCCTACACTTATCTTATATTTTTATGTTTCATTATTTAATATATTTTTTTCTTAGATTTTTAATACAGACAAGCTGTCAAAAACTAAATAATATCCATGTAATTGTAATGTTTGTACAATATGCATGGATGGATTAAAACATTCATATTTAATTACGTAGGTGTACTTATGTTAGGTTGCCTACATTTTTTACTCCTACACTTATCTTATATTTTTATGTTTCATTATTTAATATATTTTTTTCTTAGATTTTTAATACAGACAAGCTGTCAAAAACTAAATAATATCCATGTAATTGTAATGTTTGTACAATATGCATGGATGGATTAAAACATTCATATTTAATTACGTAGGTGTACTTATGTTAGGTTGCCTACATTTTTTAATCCTACACATAACAGATGAAAAGTATTAGGCAAAATAATAATATATTTGTTAAATAACTATATTTAATCAATATTGAAGACAATATTAGCGGTTCCAAATCTGTTTCAAATTTTCATTTGAGAAAGGCTAATTGTCTTCAATGATAAAATATTACAATTTGAGGTTTTACACATTAAGTTACTCCAAAAATAAATAAAATATATTCTTCTTAGACTTGAAGAAAAGTCAATAGATGTCACACATTAAAATAAAAATGGATATATTTATCCAAGACACTATCCAGATTGTATTAAGTAATAGGTATTTACGATAATAATAAAATGTATTATTTCGCGGTTTGTAGATGTGCAATAAACAACCCGTTCTATCAAGTAAAAAACAATTCATTATGAACAAGTAACTCAGCTTACAGCTATGATGTTAATTATACCCTGCAGCTCGTATTAAAGATTTAAAAAAACGATAATTTACAAGAAGCAAAGGTACTGAATGTCACGAAGCAATACGATAGTCATAAATCATAGTATCCATAAACATTAGACAGAAAAACGTGTACCAATTCAATGTTTGAATTGCTCTTAGAGGTACTTACATTATTATTCAACTATAATTTAATAGATTAACCACGTTTCCCATCGTAAATACTTGAATTCTATGACTTCTTCTTTATTCAACGCCTAGCCATTATGCACAATCGTATGAACTAATGTGAAGAATTTTTCCCAGCGCACGAAATACTCGGGTATTGACAATGAGGTATATATATATATATATATATAGAGTCAACTTTGCCATTCGAAGTATGGGCCACGCATATCGGATCATTGTACGATGTGAGATATCTCGGGCATTAGTAGGTTACAGGAGGGCCTAGGACTCCGGCGATAACTTCAAAATGCTGACATGTACGCTGAGATATTGTACAAGTCGTACTGGAAAATATAGAGAAAGCAATGGTATACCTAACCTTTCATCGGTAAGTAGGGTTTTACCATAATCAGTAGTCATGTAAATCCGACTCGTTCGTTGAGTACGTTCGCGGTCGGAAGTATTCGGGCGACATCCACACCCGCCACACCCCTTTTCACACTGCAAGGAATGTAGACTGTATTTATATATAACTCAATGGGTAGTGCGGATAATTGAAATTTTTAAATATACGTGGTTCTAAATACAGGACCGGATACAGGACCAACAAACTGATGAAACTGAGGTTGTCACATTAAGCACAGGTAAAAAGTGTCACATTCATGCATTTATGAAAATTTACACGTTCATTCTTCTTGGCAGTATAAATGACTTTAAAAATGAATAAAATAAATGATAAATGACTTTTTTTCAATAACTTTTTCAATTGTAAAGTTATATAATATTAAAACAATACAGTGAAGTTAGTTACACAGAGAAACAATAAAAATTAAAATATAATTTGATTTTTCCATAGTTATAGCAAAAAAAAGTGTAATATAAAAAATTAAATATTATAAGGATTGTAGCCAGTCCAGTTCAATGAAGATCTGCAGAGTCCGCCCAAAACAATGTGACCAAAATTTCATGAATACACGGATTTTGTCATTTATCAAACCCTATTTTACCTGTAGTAATTTTAAAATGTTTCTAGTTAGGTTACTATCGTTATTTACAGATTCGTGTAATTACCTTGAATCCAGAGAAACTAAAGAAATTCCTTGGTCACACTACGCAGGGTTTCAAAGAAAATACGCTGCTGTCAAGTAGGTTCCAATATGAATTAAAAATAAACTGCCAGTATTTTTCGACTCTCGGTTACGACGCATAGGATACTTTAACACAACAAGAAGTAGTTAATTGTGGTATTCTTCGAAGAATATTTACATAAAGGAAAATCGAATAACATATAAAAGATTTTTTTTAAATGCTCAAATTCCATATTATACATTCAATTGATTTTACTTTGGCATTATCCGTACAAAAAACAGTTGTTTGTTTGTTGCAGTAAATAATGATGCAATTTCTCCAAGTAAACAATATAAAATTCCAATGATTCCATAGTACCTATACGAATCTTCGTCAAACAAAAAAAACACACAAGGCCTCATATGTTTAAGCTTTCAGCCGAATCATTGGTAAATCCGGCGCTGCACACATCAAGTAGTGTATACAACACTTATTTCTATTCAAAAATATATGCCATCATATTTCTATATCGTAAGTTGATGATATCTCTTCGTTTGTTATTTCAAACCTGTAGAAAAGCAACCAAGTTTCCTTCAATTCTGACTGCTAGTTGACTGCTAGTCCACGCACTAAAACGCAATGAATACAAAAAGGTATATCGGCCGAACGTAACAACCATGACGGACTTTAAAATATTTAGTCGTTGCAAAACTAGCTTTGCCTCCGAACAATGCTGCTAGCCGCTAGCCTTGCATGTATTTACTAACTTTCAGTTTTCCTTATCTCAAATGTAATTTTTTGCGGGAAGTAGTTTTGCGATTTTAATTGGAGATTTTATGTGAAGAGTGGAAGCGTTGATAATTAAGTATGTCATATGTTATCAATTTTGATTCATCATTTTTTATCACGAAGATAATCGCAATCATTAGCAATATTATGTTATCAAAATATATAATGTTATCAAAAAGGCATTCAATTAAACGTGCAGGTAATTTGAAAATGAATAATTTTATCCAAAACAATTATTAATTTACTAAAAATTCGCCTTAGAACAGGTCCGGAGTTACCTATATGCATACATACCTATCAATAAATGAATGAATTATGAAAAGAGCATAAAAATTGATTGAATTGATGTAGAAAAGAGTTTGGCATTCCACCCCTTCGGTTATTTAGTTAGTAACCATCATAGTCTTACAATCACGCCATTTCGGCAGGGGTAGGCAGAGACATTAGACCGCCACAAAAATCTGTCTCGGCACACACTCCATCTTTACAAAACAATATTAAACATTTTTTCTTATATGCCAAATAATATTCTGCTATTTTACCGCTAGGCAAAGTGCCTACCTGAACAGTGAACATTTCCATAAACAGAATTTCAGCGACATGCTTCAATAGTTTTTATAAACAATACTAAACAATGCAACGCACACACTTGTGTGGAAATTGTGCCCATATCGATAACAAAGGTTTGAATCGGAAACGGTAAAGTTTAACCTAAAATCCGAATGACATTTCACCCTCAATTACACCGAAAGAATGGAGCTGTATAAGGCAATAGAACCCCTTTATCAAAACATGTATTCATCCGAAACATAAGAGGGTCATATCGAAATCGACAGTTAAATAAATACTGTATTTGATACACATTCAGCAGCTACCCAATCTTTATCTCTAACTAGTATAAAACAAAGTTGCTATCCGCGTCTGTCTGTTTGTGCGGTTAGTTCTTCTAATATATACTAGCAGTGAAATATGTAGGATAAAAACAATGCAACGCCAACTCAATATTCTAAGTGTGTGGCAACGTTTGGTTTATAATACAAGTTCAAAAAATACAACGATTTTAGGCTTCCTAAGACCAATTTATCGGCAACACAAAACAATATTTATTATAAAGGTTTCAAAATGTTCAATGAACTCCCTTTAAATGTTAAGGAAGTCAAAAGTCTTGCAATATTTCGTGGGTTATGTCTCAATGTTGTGTACGTCCAAATATTAGTACGTAGGTAATGTAATATTTTTATAGTAGTTTTAAAATAGATGTACATTAATGAAGGTTTATATATATATACATAGAAAACACATCTTTAAAATTGATTCACTGTGTGTACGGATGCATCATAAGGATGCATCATTCCTGTATAAAGTAGTTAACAATAATATTCAATGCCCAGAGTTGCTAAATAAGATTCAATTCAATGTACCTGCGCGTCCAACACGCTCTTCTGTCCTGTTCAGAGTGGATCAATTCAAAACGAACTCTAAGCAAAATTCTTGCCTGAACAGACTATGCAATAATTAAAATAGTGTATTATCCAAGGTGGATATTTTCAGTTGCGAACATACCAAATACAAGAGGTCCATTAAATAATATTTCTCTGATGGTTTGTGAATAATGTTATGTCTCTATTGTTTATATTTCTATTATGATTTGATTTATATCTACAACCTCTCTCCATGGCTATAAATGTATTGATAAATGTTTTGTTTTGTAAATTTTTCGTTTTATATAATCTTTTTTTTTGTATAAATTTTTGAATTATTGTTCTTTTCTTACAAATTTAATTTACTTATTCCTTACTATGCTGTCTCAGGAGAGGTAAAGTCACAAGGAAGAAATTCATAATTGGTTTTATTTTGGCTATATAATACTTGATTTTGGCTATATGTACAAACTGAAATAAATGTAAAATGTCGATTTCCCGAAACTTAATAAATAAATCTTCTTTCTTATTACATCTCGACTTTTCTCTTCTTCAGAAGAAAAGTCGAGCAACGATGAGTACACGTCAGCTGGTCTATATATATTTCTAAAAATGAATATTTCTTTGTTTGTGCCCTATAGACTCAAAACTACTAGACTGATTTTGCTAAAAATTTCAAAATTTGTTCTTATTAGTGCTAGGAGTGTTTAGAGAGTGTTTCGAATGGTAAAAAAGTCGGGAAGAGTTGGCAATATTGAAATTAATCAAATACTTATGTGTGGTAAAATGTGGAGTAGGTGATGAACGGAGAAAGGGGTGTAAGGAGAATGTATGACGTGGAAGTTAGTGGTAGAAGAAGTTAAGGACGCCCGTAAACTATTAAAACATTTTAAGAATTCACAACCTCAAAACCTTCAACTAAAACCATTCACAACCCCGAGCAATGCAGTGTACACGTCAGCTAGTTGGATTATAAAAATTAATCAGCTTCGTTATGCCGATACCGTTTAAATTTGTTCCTGAAAAAAATTAAAAACTTTTAGTACAGGTTGTTTCTCAGAATTTGAACAATTCATCAAATTTCAAAGTTAATTTTCTAGTTCTGTGAAAGTTCTGTTATTATTTCAGTTCTGTGAAGCAACTGGCCTATATTGACATGTAACAGATTTTGAATATAAGTTGAAAATTAACCTTGAAATTTGATGAATTTTTCAAATTCTGTGAAACAACCCGTCCTTAGATTGTTATCAAAACTATTTTGTGACGACCCACTTTTGATAAACTTAATATAGAAATATTTTTTTCATCAGTGAACTACATCAAAAAATTGAAACATTCGGGAGAAGTAAAAAGTATCTACTTGATAAGTTCTGAATTTTTTTTGCAAGATTTCTCCACTAGCCAAAAAAATGTGTTTTTACGTTCTAAACAGAACGCTAAGAGAAATGCATTAATTTATTCGATCATTATTTGGTACATTTCCACAAACAATAAAATGTAGTATTTTGTATTTTTATGGTAAAAACAATAAATCATTCATAATTTTTTAGTTATTATTTTTGTAATAAGGTATTACCGTTTGCTTGGTTTTTTATTATTTTTTACGTTTATGACTTATTTATTTGTTGTTTTTTGCGCGTTTGCGTGTTGAAAAGTACCTACCTAATAATGATAAATCAAAGGGATAATATAAGTCATAAATAATAGCCACAATGCAACAATGAAGGGGAAATGTTTTATTAATAATGATAAAATTATTATACAGGTGTAAAGTGGGTTAAGGGTTTTTCAAAATTCCAATGTTTATTTTCCCATACTAAAACATATATCCATAGAAGAATATTTATGTTCCCGTACAAACAATTACTAAAAAACTATCCTAAAAAGTTGGAATTTCTAAAAAGTAATATATCATTTTACTTTTACTATCATGTAGAATCACACCCCAAAGTTAGCCCATTTTATCCCCGGACAACCTGTATTATGTATATGGTGATTCTACATGATGGTAGAAGTAAAAAAGATGAATATTTTTTTTCGAAATTCTAACTTTTTTTTCCCATAGTAAAATATTTTTCCATAGAAGAATATTTATTTTCCCATACAATCCTTCAACTTTTTTTACTTAAAAACTACCTTAAAACGTTGGAATTTTAAAATCATGTAGGATCACCCCCCGAAGTTGTGCCCTTTACCCCCGGACACCCTGTATATGTATGCAGTGAATGTTTCTTTGTTTGTCCCCTATAGACTCAAAACTACTGGACCGATTTCGCTGAAAATCTCAAAGTTTGTTCTTATTAGTGCCAGAAGTGTTTAGAGAGTTGTTTGGGTGGTATAAGAAGTCGGAGACGCCCAACGAAGACTTTAACATTATCTCTGCACGGGAATGAGATACGGAGTCAAATTTAAATCGATATAATGTAATTTTTTACTAAATTACAAAATGGTTTACGGTAGTAAACGGTAGAAAAAATCGGGGACGCTCTAGGAAGACATGAATCAAATAATTATTTGTGGTAAAATGAGGCGTACGATCGAAGAAAGAGGATGAAAAGAATGTAAGATGTGGAAGAGAATGGTAGAAGAAGTCGATGACACCCGAGGAAAGGATGGCACGATCAAGTGAAACAAATACTTATGTACTGTAAAATACTTATGTTTCGTCAAAACTTTACTTCAAACTATTCATAGCTCCGAGCAACGCCGGGTACGCGTCAACTAGTTGGATGTAAATATGAAGTTGAATAAATTATTTTCTTCAATATTCGTGAATTCACTTTGATTGAATGAAAATAAATCAATTTGTATAAACCACTACTTATTCACTTAGTAAATTTACTTTATTAGCCGGTACTACTTTATGAGCTTCGCATGAAATAATGTTTAAACCACTAATCTCGTCCAAGAAGAAGTGACATTTTTGCAATTAAATAAATCACCGATGGCTCTCATCCAATCCAGTTAGAATGGGATCCATGACCGAAGCTGGTTTTCTCTCGGTCAGTTCTCTCTGTATTCTATTTAATCTAACCTCACCACTCATACCTCTTGTGCACCATTCTTCTCCGTTTCGCTGCACTTCAGGTTCGAGAGCAAAGCTGAAATAGCCTTATGAATTTGTATACTTGTACGACCGGCCTTTGAGTTGGGTCACCTCCACGGTGTGCAAATCTAGTTTTATAATTACAATCAGCATACCAAACAAGGAGATACATGAAGTAAAGATAATTCTTCGTACAATTTCGCATGGCTGTTCGAAAATAAGCAGATAGTAGAGTTAATGAGATCTGATCTGATGAGTGTTATAAAAAAATCATGTTTATTTATTTATTTAAATACAAACGGCACATTTGCCATTAACATAAATAAATTTAAATGTTAAAAAGTTTTAAATATATACTAACTAAAAAAGCATAGTCGAATCCCAAAATGAAGGTAAATAAAGTTGTTAATAATTACTTATATGTAATAACAGGATGACTTAAATAGCGTAACTATTTATTGTCCGAATAAGCATTTATTTTGTAATATATAATTATGGTTACATGATAAATCAACACATCGACAATTCAACGCACTTTTAAAAAGTGATATAAATTCATTAGAAAAGATGAAAAAAAAATTAAACCTAACCAAACCTAACCTACTTAACCCAGTTAATAAGTTTTTGTTTCATCACTTTCCATGACTTTATATAACTTTTTAAAGATGTGATGAATTATCATTTTGATGATTTATCCGGTCACCATAATTATTTGTCTTAACTCTAACATTGACATTTTTTCGGATTCACTGTCCAAATTCAAACGTGGCATCATGTCAATAATTTAAACTGTTCAATGCGCATATATACAGACACATACATGCACACAAACACTCACACATACATTACATACGTCACAGACACACACACCCATATACTACACACGTCACCTGATAATTAAGGAATAAACATACCACCAAGCAGACATTACAAGGAAACATATCATAGGTACGCAACATGAAATATCTTATTCCTGTATATTGTTTCACCTCTATAAATCATGTACTGTTTGTTTCTATAATATAAAATAAAAATAAAAATAAAAAACAAAAAAATTATTTAAAAAATGACAAAAAAAAATTCTAAATCAATATTTTTTTTATTTTTTTTTTTTTATTATCAATATAAAGTTTTTTTACAGGTTTTTTTTTCGATGTCTGTCTCACTAGGATAAACCTGTGTCGAGACAGACGTATTTGATACATGAATTAATGTTTACATATTTTTTGATACATAAAATATTTCATTACATTAAATGACATTGTGAAAAAGATAAAAAATAATAATTAATAATAATAAATGATAAATTTGTTAATCAGCATCTAGTTGGAGTACATACTTATGTAGGGATTTTTATAAATTTTTTTATCATGGATCTGTCTTGGCTGATGATCCAAGACTTGATGTCTGTTTTATATTTCAAAAAAAATTCGTTCAGTCTAATGGCTAGTGGGAGAGCATTATATAGCCTTGTTGCAAAGTATCTAAAATTTCTCTGGCCAAAAGTTGTTTTACCGAAAGGGATTTGTAAGAAATTATGTCCTTTGGTTCTAGTATCACGAGCAGTTTGGATATTGTCAAAAGTAGTTTTGTGTTTGAAGAGGTATGTTAGTATGTTTTTGGCATAAAGTTACCTAATGTCCATAACACAGATTTTCCTAAAGATTTCATCCGAACTGCTTGTGATTGGTAGTTTGAGGATAATCTTTATTATAAGTTTCTGAGCTTTAGATATTGGATCAATGGCGGCAGCGTTTGCTCCTCCCCATGCTATGATACCATATTCTATTAAAGATTGACAAAGTGCATAGTAGATTGTTTTGAGCTGGCTTAGGTTGAGAAAGTTGCGAGTTTGTCTAAAAAAGTAAATGAATTTTCTAAGTTTGTTTGCTGTAGTGGTTATATGTTGTTTCAACTTTAAATTGCTGTCAAAAATAATACCGAAGTATTTAATTTTAGTTACCTGTTCTAAATAAGGGCAATCACATATTATCGTATTTGTCAGATTGCAAGCACATATTTTAATTTGATTTTCTGGGTTTCTTAAGGAAGGATTAATACTAAATTCAATGTATTTAGTTTTGGTCACATTTATTGTCAGTGTATTATTGTTTAACCATCTTTTAACTACAGTTATGCCCCTGTAAGCTTTTATGTATACATCATTCTAATTGCTTGATTTGAAGAGGAGAATCTTATCATCAGCGAAACTTACAACTTTGGCATCTATTTGAAGATTACATAATTCATTTATGTATATTAAGAACAAGGTAGGACCTAAAACATTTCCTTGAGGCACGCCGTAGCTAATTGGTAATTGATTGCTATTGCAGTTGTTGCTTTTCACACTTTGCTTTCAGTTTGACAAGTAATCGCTAATAATAGTAAGTTCATCACCATTTATAAGATAGTTTTTGTAAAAGTTTTGAGTGAGAGATAGTATCGAATGCTTTGCACAGGTCTAAGAATATTGATATGCATTTTGATCCCTTGTCTAAGTTTTCATTTAGAAAATCGGTAACTGTTGCCAGGGCTTCGGAGGTGCCTTTATTTTTCTTGAATCCAAACTGGTTGAGTGATAGTATGTTATTTTGTTCAAGGTATTCAATCAGTTGATTATTAATAGTTTTTTCAAAGACTTTAGATAGTGAATTTAGTAATGTAATTGGACGATAGTTAGTTATGTCCACTCTAGAGCCTCCTTTATGTATTGGGATTATGATTCCGTGTTTTAGTTTGTCGGGGAATCGGCCTTTTAGGATGCTTAGGTTAATAAGATATGTTAAGGGAGTGGTTATTTCTGATACAAGTTTTTTTAAGGCAATATTTGATATATCGTCCAAGCCAGTTGAAGACGAGTTTTTTAATGAGTTTATGATCAATCTAGTATCTTCATTTGAAATTTGTTTTAGACTAAAATGCAAGTTGTTGGGCAAATTTGTATTACAGCTTAGTGAACTGGAGTTGGTATGGTTTACATCGATATTGTTTGCGAGTTGTTCACCTATTTTTGAGAAGTATTTATTTGCATGATTAACAATAATATCGGGATTACTAGAAAGACTAAATAATTTATCATTTACTTTTAGTTGTTTTAAGTCATTCGTAGGATTAGGTTGAGAGTGGGTGGCTTCTTTAAGTGTTTTCCAAAGTTTTTTAGGATCATTATTACAGTTTTCTATTTTCTGTTTGTAATATATCTCTTTAGCCTTTCTTATTATTTGGGTACAAATGTTTCTATTAATTATCTGTTAAATGAAAACTATAATAAGTAACAATATAAATGTCACATTAATCAAATCACAAACAAAGCAGCTAAACTGCCTGAATATATAACAAGAAATAGAAAAGACTTCAGAAACATTATCATATCAGACAACTATACTTTGCATACGTACGACGTTGGCATTTAGGGTTTGCGTTGACTATGTTGTCGGAATAAGAAGAAACTATGGTAATCTTACCATCCTTGTCACAGATTAGAAGACTTAATTTCCATATATTTGGTATAATTCAGTTTCCGTATATTTTGTAATTATAGTTTGGTGCAATTCTTGCGACACAACACGTCTTAATACGGTTTACTTAAACTGTGAAAAAGTCGAACAAAATACTATGTTGTGGTAAACATTGCAAATCAAGCTTTACTTCGAGGTTAGTATATATTTACCCTCAGCCTCACAACATACCCCAATTGGGGATGCCATAGTCTCACTGGCTCCAGACGGGAGCAGTTGGGACTCTTGTGCGGTATTACTGTAAAAAAAAAAAAAAAAAAAAAAAGTATAACTTACACTTATTTGGAAACTGAAGGTTCGACAAAATAACAATGGATTGTAGAACGCACGTACAGGAAAACGATTTTTAAATCGAAGCAACTATGTAGTGAAGCAAAATCATATGTTTTTGGTTTGAAATCTGATTATATTAAATACTGCGCGTAGAACACACCTTGGCCTCTGAAATAATAGCGCTTATAGCCTTTTTATAAGCCCAGATTAAAATGAAGTATTGGGCCTATAAAAACTGCCTTTAAGGTCAAAATCTTCTACTTACGAACCCGTTTGAGATTATGGTTTTATTATATAATGTGGCAAATTAAGTTCTTTAAAAAATAATTAAAAAATATTTAAATATTTGTTTCTGAACTTCGCGAAATAAAATAATACACACTTTTGTGCGATGATTTTATCCATCATCCATCGAAACAGACGACTGCTGCTGAGCGGCAATTTAAACCGTATCGCCATCTTCATAAGGAGGAGTTATTTTTAGCGGCCCGATTCGAAATGTTAAATGATGTAGTGGATCCATTGACTTATACGTCAATGGGTGCATTGCTTTAAGAGACCCTTGCTTAGGTAGTGGTGTAGGTACAGAACGATGCAAATATCTTGTTTTGTTAGGAAGCTGAAGAATGAAACAAATAACATTTTCGATTTGAATTACATAAACGGAACTGATAAACGTCGTAGGAGGGTATTCACGGACGGGTATTTCAAATTAGTTCGATAAACTTTATTGAAACTGTCGATACTACCTGTGTTCACAAATGGTTCCATGATAACTCAACACAGTGACAATTCAACACACTTTTAAAAAATGATATAAAGTCATTAGAAACGATGAAAAAAATTTTTTTAACTTAACCTACTTAATCCAGTCAAAAAGGTTTTTCTTTCATCACTTTCCATGACTTTATGTAACTTTTTAAAGATGTGATGAATTATCATTGTGATGATTTATCCGGTCACCGTTCACAAATACATTGAAACGGGACCTCTCTAAAACGATTTGCCTGTCTACGTGTATACATACTCTGTACTATTGAATGGGTTGGTTTCTAAAAGCATCACATATAAACCGCATTATTATAAGTCTACTCTACTTGCATTATTAAATCTCTACTAATTCGTACTGAAACAGAGTTCCATGTGAGTAGGTTGGCTTGGCACACCACCATAAGTGAGTATAATACAAAACACTGAGCCACCTCGTCCAGACAGGAATTCCGGGTGACGTAATAGCCCGCCCGTTGGGAGCATCTGACCTTCGACATATAGGTTTTCGATGGCTCTTCTAAAAAACTCACTAAACACTTTTGTACTACTCACTACTCGTATTTTAACAACGATGTTGCAACAGTTACTCGGTTATTGGCATTGTATACAAGATGTCCCGGAGTGTGGTGTATTCACTTCATAAGATAATTATTAACTTTAAGGTGATTTCAATGGAAAACATTACCTTAAAGGTGATTTTAAAGGAAACATGCAAAATAACTGCTCTCTCGGTCTCAAAATCTTAGTTATTTTGCATAATAAATACTGAGTGGTGGGCAGGTAGGATGTACGTGTGTGAAGAAACGTCGCCTAAATAGTGTGGTAACTCACAAAAAATTTATTAAACCACAGGCTAACGAAATTGGTATCAACCGCGTTTAATTTTCAGTTATATTTTATAATGTTACCTTCACCTTATTTTATAATATTACTTCACGTAAATATTATAATAAAAGTAATTTAGATGCTAACAATTATTTTATAAGCAATAATTATTAGCCTGAAACACTCATCCACATTGAAAAATCTCATTAGCATATGTACCGCTAACAAGTATCAAGCAATAGTTGAAGGCTAATAGAAATGAACGATAACGTCGCAAATGATTTTACAGGTTCTAACCCTTCTGACGAAATCACTATTTACGAATAATCTTTACTACCTACACGTAGAAAAATGAGTGTGGCTGATTTATATAAATCCTGTTAAAAACGTGATTGCAACCCATTTTCTAATAAAACAAATTAGTCTATTGAGATTATATCGGAACACGTGTTCATGCAGGTGTCCTTTTCCTAATAAATATAATGACGAGATGTTATAATATGAGATTTTTTATGGATACGTGTTCCGACATCCTATTAACATATTCGTGTTTTACCGACAGTCTTTTAGGAAACCTGTCAATTCATTGTTTAAAGGCCTGTAGTCCCGTTTTTAACAGGAAGAAGAATAATATGACCAAAAATGTATAATAAATTATAAATATTAAAAACAAAAGCTAAAAACAATAAGCTTTGGATAAGATACTTTTCTTTCAGTATTGCTAGAGTAAAATTAAAAGAAAATTATTAATTACGTATACATGAAAATATAAGCATAAAGCTACTACATAATTTATTTGCAATTAAAATATCATGAACGCATGCAAGAAACATCTTTAAAAAATACAGTTATTGGCTAAGATTATTTGTGACAGTTTTCCTTCATAATTTTGTATCTTTCTTAGAAAATTATTCACAAAAAAAAAGAATTTTGCACTTGAATCAATCATTTATAGACTCCGCTTGCCAGGCGATGTTTATTCGTATTATTCATGTTCGTGGTGATACACAGTAAGACTAGGAATATTTTTGGCTTATATAATGTATCTGTTGATTATTTATTAATTTGCTGGTTGGGAGTGTGCGTTGTGTGGATCGTCTGAAAGAAACTTTTTTAACAAGTAATATAAATCTTGTAATGTATTCATATTGCACGTCGACATTTACTTCGTGTTTTAGGAGGAAGCAAACACAAAAGAACGACTCGACTGTTATGCACCTAAGGGTACGTATACATTTGCGAACCGAAACGCGAACCGTACCACGAATTACGGGAAAGGAACGAATCAACTGCAAGCGGCGTTTCGCGCCATCTGCGGTTGCTTCGTTTCTTTCCGCAGATGTATACGTAATAATGATGAGTAGTGCACCCGTAGTATAGTCTCAGAAACACGCATCACAAAACTAACCACGTATTATTTTATAGTATTTATCTTCCGATGTATTATGTATTTGTGTTCCAGTGTGAAATAAAGGAGCGCCTGAAATAGGACGGCGGTGGTGCAGTACCTCCCAGTGTGCCTGTGGGAGGTACCTAGGTATCGGGTGCCCGGTGCCTGGTGGCGGGTGCCCAGTACCGGGTAGTTCCCACCCGGGGCAATGAACTCCTGCACAGTGCAATGGCTCCCAGCGGAAGGACACCGAAGGCAGTGTATACTTCAAAAAGCAGAATGCTGCAGAACATGTCGCAATATCTGCCATTGTTATTTCAAGTTTTTTTAGATGGATTTTAAATTTCATTCCCCAATATTTTTTATAGTTTAAACCTGGTTTATTGTCAGAAAAATAAATAAGAAAAATACAAATTTCAGTTGTACATCTGTCTGTAACCCCGGTTTAATGAACTCTAGAACTTTTGATTTGAATTTGACTATCCCATTGATGTATTATATTTAGACGCGACACGAAGCGAAAACAGTGGTACCACTTTTGTTTCTCCAATTAGTTCCATTTTATCTCCAATGCTCTAACGCCGAACGACCGGAAACTACCGAACATTTTACAATTATTTGGAAATGTGCGCTTTTTACATGAACCTTAACATTGTTCAAGAAAATTATGAATGTATTTGTGCAGTTAAATAAAAGCTGAGTTTTAAATCTAAGCCTTTCTTTGTCAGCTAAATTATAATATTACATTGAATTTATGTGTCATTTTCCGATTCGCATATCTAAATATTTTCCCTTACAACATGATTTTACTTAAAATTTTCACAACGTTCTTGGTTAAAAGCACTATAAACCTAGCAGAGTACCAACTAACGATAACACTTCAATTAAAACCTAAAAAACATATTTTGGACATAATCTGTAGACCAACATAAGCTTTGGACACTATTCTAAATAAATATTATTGCTGCTTATTCAAAATCGATTCTAAAATATCGTTGCATTGCTTATAACATTGACCAATGTTGACTATATTACTTTTAACTTCTCCGTTCCAACCCATTTGTTCTTCAGCAGAGTTAGTTGATTGTTTCATTCTAAGACAGTGTCTGCCAAACTGTGTGCCGCATTAAGTGTGTGGCCACAGTGACGCGTGGCAGGGTACAGCTAGTTTAAATAAATACAATATCTAAATACACAAATTAATATTAATCCTGTTCGTTTATAGTGGTCGACGTGACACTGGTATATACGCAGCGTAGCGAGTGTGAGTGAGTGTGAGTGATATCGCTTTGAAGTACTCGATTGGCTACACCAGCAATTAAATCTCTGTTGCCATTTGGATCGTCTTATCTTTGAAAATTTGGCTTGTCAGCGCTCGTGGAAATGAAATCCAATAAACGAGAGCTGTTAGAGATTGGAGATGAGAAGTTACGTATTTGTTTATCTAATTTAGAGCCGCGTTTCGACAGAATTCTTTCTAAAAATCAATTTCATCCTTCTCACCAATAAAATTATTATTACCTATAGGTGTCTATAAAATGATAAAAAAGAAAACATTTTTACCTACAATATGATTCCCTTTATTCATATTAATAAAGTACATTTACTATTTAACGCGATCCACTAGTCAAAAATTATGTCGAAATCAGGAGGGGTCTTGCATTTTATGAAGGTTTTAAAGTACTTGAAAAGAATTAACGAGACTTAACCAATTTTTATTTTTTTATTTGGTACAATATTTTTTACATTTCAAAATTTTCCAGTAATGTTGGCCTCACTGGGTGGCTTGCCCGTGCTGAGGCCTTCATTTTATAATATGAAAATATAATCTACATAATACATTTAAAGAGAAAATAATACATATAAAATATAATCTTATGTGTTTGTGAGTGATGTGTGTTTACATTGGTTTTGTGTGTTACGTGTAGATTTTATTTTTATTTTATGCTATGACATTTTGGTAATATTGTCTTTTTTGTTATTTAATCCATTTTGCCATTTTTAGTGTGAATTTATTTTTATTTTCCTCAATTTTAATTTCAAGTTTTACGCTGTTGATTGCTTTTATAGCGTGGTATTGGTAGTTTCTTTGTCCAAAGCTTGAATTTACTGTCGGAGTTTTTATGTTTTCTTTGTACGCTTGTCTAACTGATCAGTTAGTGTTATTTTGTGTATGTTGAAATTTATTTTTTTGTCAAAAATGTAGTTTAGTAGTGTTTTAACATATAAATGGCGTATATCTAGTACGTCACAGCTGTTGAATATTTGGTCTGTATCAGTCAGTCTATGTTTAAAAAGAAAGCCCCCGTCAAACCGTTTTATTTGGTGTGCCACAGATCATATTCTATTCATCAGGTGTCGCGAAGTTAAGTTTGTCAGATACTGTTATAAGGTATTTACGTTTATTATTTCAAGAATAAAATAAAGATAAAGTTATTTTTATATATTTACATCTCGTCACGCGAGGAACGCTGATCCAAGCAGGATTTCTTTCACAAGTCAAATTACAATTATCTAGAGCGCATCTGAACTGATAAGCGTACCAGCGTTATAAAACAAGTACATCATACAAGTATTATCGAATTAGCATGAGGTATACTGAAAGGGTTCAATTAAAATCTCCCTGTTTCTGATTTTCCGCAATACTGTAGATAGGAGTAGGAATAATACACCGTCAGTAACTTCTTCATTGTATGTCGGTCTTTGGACATGCGTGTATGGCCAACCTAACAACCCAAGCCAATTAGCTACCAACCCATTAGCTCGAATTATCCAATTCATTATTACTTATTAATTACTCAACCTGCTAATGCATTGCGGAACCAACATTACATTAGCAATGGCCTACATCCCCTGCATCCAACAACGCCGAAATAACACCGTGCGAACTTTGTAAACTTCGAAGAAACCGTTGTCTCTTGTTGTAATTTAATGGCTCACTGAAATTTGATCTGACTGGGTATAGTCTAAGAGGTCACGGTCTTTTTCATAACGATCAGAGGAATGGGTAGTTTTAGTACATATTCAAAGTATGGCATCTCCGCATATGAAAAACGTTGGTCTGCCTGCTCTAAGTGGTTGCAACTATGAGTTATAGAGCTTACAAGAGGCTTTATTGTTTCGAAAAAAAAACGATCAGAGGAATGGGTAGTTTTAGTACATATTCAAAGTATGGCGTCTCCGCATATGAAAAAAGTTGGTCTGCCTGCTCTAAGTGGTTGCAACTATGAGTTATAGAGCTTACAAGAGGCTTCATTGTTTCGAAAAAAAAACGATCAGAGGAATGGGTAGTTTTAGTACATATTCAAAGTATGGCGTCTCCGCATATGAAAAAAGTTGGTCTGCCTGCTCTAAGTGGTTGCAACTATGAGTTATAGAGCTTACAAGATTAGGCTACATTGTTGCGAAAAAAAAAACGATCACAGAAATGGGTAGTTTTAGTACATATTCAAAGTATGGCGTCTCCGCATATGGAAAAAGTTGGTCTGCCTGCTCTAAGTGGTTGCAACTATGAGTTATAGAGCTTACAAGAGGCTTCATTGTTTCGAAAAAAAAACGATCAGAGGAATGGGTAGTTTTAGTACATATTCAAAGTATGGCGTCTCCGCATATGAAAAAAGTTGGTCTGCCTGCTCTAAGTGGTTGCAACTATGAGTTATAGAGCTTACAAGATTAGGCTACATTGTTGCTAAAAAAAAAAAGATCACAGAAATGGGTAGTTTTAGTACATATTCAAAGTACGGTTTCTCCGCATATGAAAAAAGTTGGTCTGCCTGCTCTAAGTGGTTGCAACTATGAGTTATAGAGCTTACAAGAGGCTTCATTGTTTCGAAAAAAAAACGATCAGAGGAATGGGTAATTTTAGTACATATTCAAAGTATGGCGTCTCCGCATATGAAACAAGTTGGTCTGCCTGCTCTAAGTGGTTGCAACTTCGAGTTATAAAGCTTACAAGATTAGGCTACATTGTTTCGAAAAAAAAAAACGATCAGAGAAATTGTCAGTTTTAGTATATATTCAAAGTATGGCCTCTCCGCAGATGAAACAAGTTGGTCTGGCGGCTCTCAGTGGTTGCATTTCAGAGTTATGATGCGCGCAAGTCATTGCATTGTTGCGAAAAAAACGATAACAGAAATGGTCAGTTTTAGTACCTATTCGAAGTATGGTGTCTCCACAGGTGAAACGAGTTGGTCTGCCTGCTCTCAGTGGTTGTATTTCAAAGAAAAAAAAATAACAGTAATCAATAAAATAAAAAAATTAAATCGAACAAATCCAATTTTTATTAATTCAACTTCCATAATCTAAACATCTTTGGGTAAAATCACAGATTAATCATTTTGTAGAATATTACTAAGGCTTAAAGAGTTAAATATTTACTTACTTCTAATATTCTTTTAATATTTTTATGAGCTTTTTCATTAGTCACATCAAAACATCATGGATTTTGGCGATAAAAGTAAAAAATAGCTTAAAAAAAGGGGTCTACGGTATCGTATACCGTTTACCTAATTCGAGTTTGAGGGATTTCTTAACGTACTTCGAAAAATGGTGTTCAGAAAACATAAAAAAAGACAACCTAATATTATAGTAGGAGATTTCAATATAAACATGAATAAAAATGCAGACATCTATACAAAAAACTTAAAAACTTAATCATTGAATTCAATGGGATGAAACAACTGGTAAAAGATCCCACTAGAGTAACTCTAACATCAAGTACATTAATTGATCTGGTGATAACAAATGTATTTGAACTACAGGTAAATCTATTAGATGCACCCAGAATCACAGATCACTCCATAATTCAAATTATAGAGCAAAATCGAAATACGAAAAAACATTTTATAAACACCAAAGCTTATCGGAACTATGCAAAATATGACGAAGAAGAACTAAGATTACAACTCAGAGCACAAAATTGGAATGGAATAATGGAATTAGATTTTGATATTAAGGTAGAAACATTCATAAAAAACTTAAAATATTCAATTTCAATATTCAAGATTTCTTTTTTAACTTGGATAGATTTAACTTAGATTTCGTCATCTTCGGAATCTTCTTCTTCGCTGCTTAGGCACGTAGACGAGGAGTCTGTAATGTGATAAAATAACTGTAAAGTTTGATAGAAAAAATGACGATTTTGATGATATGAAAATTATTATACATATGTATATATAAAAAACAGAAGGAAACGAACTCTTGTATGTATAGCTTAATGAGATTTATGGTTTAGATACGTAATATGCCATTAATAAGAAACAAATACATGCAAACTTTTCGTTTCCTAACGATTTTTACCTATACATCCGCAATCGTATAAAACTTACCACTGACATCACCAGAAATATTGTCATTTTCCGACTCCGTTACAGTAACATCAGATACTTTATCTGGTAGTCGGTTCCCTGCATACCAGATAGGGACATATTTGCCGTGTTCTTCTTTCCACCCATGTTCAATTGGCAATAGATAGCTTGGAGGATTTTTGGTTGAATTTATCCAGATATTTGATACGTATTTAGCTCTAAGTATCTGTTGAACTAGTTCGATTTCAGACGGTGGCAAAAAAGCAGCATCAAAATTCATAAGAGTTTTGTTAAATTTTTCATTCTCTTTATTGGGCTTAAATTTTTTGAGGAAAATCTTATGGCGGGCCTCGTTTACAGATTTACTCTTCACACCATATAACTCACATATGAATTGTTCAATTTTGCATTTGATTTCATTTGTCAATGGAGCATTAGAACTTAGCTCTATTAGAGCCTCTTGATAAACTGTGTTTTTACTTAGGATATTGTAAGGTTTTTGTTTGCCCTTTCTATAAAATGCAGGGGTATAATCACACCCTGTCAAAGCATGAAACGCTGGCAAACTCTTTGCCAATGTAGCACCAATACTGAGATAAATTTTGTTAACATTTACAATACGTCGTTTGGCAAGAGTGCCGGATTCAATAAATATTTCATGCTTTTCGAATTTGTCCAAATTTCCCAGTAAAATGACGATTACATCAGTGTCAGAAGTTTTAATCAAAATATTAGATGGTTCTTGAATACTGTATATGTGGTATATTATTTTTGTATCGGTTTCTTCGTGGTGCCCACACATCAAATTAGGGTTATCGTTTTGCACAGCCTTTTTGCCGTCGCTTTGATATTCATACGAATAACAATTATTTTCAAAATTGAGATTAACCGTGCTTCCAGAAATGACTAGACTAGCCTCCTCGGAACTCCAATGTTTTATGAAAAAATGCACGAGTTCTTCTTTGAATTGTGTAATTCTTAATTCTTTGACGAAATTTCTTGGTCTGATTTGTTTTGGCGATGTTATTTTATACTGTGTTTTGGGGGTAGCTTTGTACCCAGCTCTCATTTCACGTTCAAAATCTTTGATTGAGGGTGATAAATAAGAATCAAATATTACATCGATACGGTTTGCTTTGTAGCTCATACATTTTTTCAAAATGTATAGCGACATTTCACCAAATGTTTTCACATGCACTGGTATTAAATGGAGAATATAGAATCCATCTACAATCACAACATCAATTTTTTGTGGCGTATTGGCATTGGCTGTTTTTTCCAATATTTTCATGAGTGCAGCCTTGTTAGTCTTCATCAAGGAACCATCTAAATGACTCATTGAAGGTGACGATGAAGATAATGGATATTCCAAAACTTTTGGCAAATCTAGTTTCTGATTAAGGGAAATTCCTAAAAGACGACCGAAGACGTTTCGTTCTGCTTTTATAACTTGCAGTTTTTGTGCTGCTTTACATGGCTTTTTTGATTTATCTGAACAGAAATTCCTGATTTCATTGCGTTTTATTGGTTTCTCGAAACGGTCGGGATTTTCATTACATTGAGATATAAATTCTTTTCTCTGATTTTCTCCTGTAGCCTCTATATTGAGCAGAAAGTCTGCGGTTTCATTCGTTACTGAATTCCCAGTGACAATATTGTACAGTTCGTCTTTATCGTCTTGATAATCAAATGGATTGCCATAAGATTCTACAGTATCGACAAGTTTCTTCACTGCCTTTTTGTTTTTGGAAATGTTGGCTGTCTGCAGATCAGAGGTAACGTCTTGTACCCTGGTAATATTAGTTTCTTCTAAAACATGAGTTATAATGGTGGATCTCAGTGCATGGCTTTTTGCCCAACGCTGTCGGCTTGACAAGGAATTAGTAAAATGGCTAACACCAGACAATCGCTTAGCAGCATCGGCGTTTATGGTTTGTTCTAGTGTTAAATCAACGGGTTGTCTAGAAAACGCTTTGTCAGTGCGCTTGATACCCAAGCCATGACGTTTTAAATGAAGCTCGAGGCCTGGGTGAGTGTCTTGGACTTTTAATATGTCGTCATGGTGCTTTGTGAGCCATCGCGCATAATTTGGATGATTTAGTATGAAAAATATATTGTTAATTTTTGGAAGTACATATTTGTAAAGCTCAAAATTGTTTTCTCGTATCGATCGGCTCAAAAGAAAGTAATACTCGATCAGATTTATATATTGCATGTAAAATTGTGCCGTTTTGCCGTGTTCTCCGTTTTGAGTTTTTTCTCGAAAAATTCTGTATTTAGAGATGATTTCTGATAAAAAGAAATTGTCAACATCGACCAAGATGTTTCCAGAACTGTCCATTCGTCTATTTTTTATTTCTTGCAGTTCTTCTACCAAATCTGGTGACAATTGTAGATTTTCCTCTTTTAAAAAGAATTTAAAATGGATTAATTGTAAGGCCAGTGAAATAATAGGGTGAAGTCTCTTGCATCGATTGTAATGCGTACCAGACATGAATCCATTAAGAGACCCATTGGCTAGCAAATCAGCTTCGATTAGCATATGCGTCAAATCACAATCATCTATAAATTTTCCTATAGCTTTGAAATAGGCCAGGATGATATGAAATGTGCCAAGAAAAATAAAAAGATTGTCAAAATTTGGCCGTTCTGTGGATTGTATTTGTAATGCCACTTTTGCAATTGCAAGATCATATGTAACACATATATATTCCTGACCACACTCTTCGGCTATACTTTTTGCTTGTTGCATTGTTGTTTTAACAACGGAAGTGTTAGTGGGAGACATGTTTATTGGGTTCAAATAAGCTATTTTCTGTTTACTGGTTTGATCATTCATAGTGAGGTTATTAAATCCTACCCAGAGTTGGCCTCTCAGAAGCTGGGCGTACTGTACAGGGCCCGCAGATACTTTAATAGTACACAACTGCTCACCCTGTACAAATCGCAAGTGCGCCCTACTGTCGAATTTGGCAGCCATCTCTGGTCTGGAGCCCCAAAATACCTGAAAAAAACCCTTGACTCTGTGCAGAAACGGGCGGTCCGTTTGATAGATTCCCCAATCTTAACAAACGGACTGCAATCTTTAGAGCACAGGCGTCAGGTAGGTATGCTGTCCTTGTTCTATCGGTATTACAATGGAAGATGCTCTGAGGAACTAGCGTCATTGATCCCTTCGGCACCGGTGCGTAGTCGGGATACACGCCAAACGCGCGCCCAACATTTGTACACAGTTGACACTTGTCACATGAGAACGGGTCGCTTCTACGATTCGTTCTTAAGTTCAACAGCTCGGCTGTGGAACGAACTGCCGGCCTCTGTGTTTCCTCCCTCCTACAACATGGGACTCTTCAAGACCCATGTTCACTCCTTCCTCTCCACAAAAAGACCCTCCACACAGCATCCCCAAAGATGACATAGGCCCTGAGGGAAATTATTTTCTTCAGGGCCTCCTGTGTGGAGTAAATATAAAAAAAAAAAAAAAAAAAAACATAGGAGTATTCTCGATTTCAGCAGCATGACACAAAACCCATAATAAATCTCTATTCTTTGCATTTATTTTGACAGATTCAGTTGTTTTACGTAAGTCACTATCAAGTAAAATCATGCTGTCACTCATTCTTGGTTTTTTAATGGGATGATCTATATTAATGTCAATCACGTCGAATGCCCTTCTTCTTTTGCCTTTAGATGGTTTCATTGACAAGTCAATAGGTTGATTTCGTATGGAGTACTGTTCTTCATTTTGAAAAATAATTCCTACTGTGTCATGCAATGTATTTTTTCCAGAAGGTGTGTCTACGTAACGGTCAAAATTATCGAAAGCTATTCCAGTATTTAACTGAGGACATGGAATTATTCCAGACGGAATGAATGTTGTTATAGATTCATCGATGGAGGCATAGGTAATTTCAGTTTCTAATTCTTCTAATAAAGTGTAGCTAGGTATCTGACCATATTTGTTCAAAATGTTCACAACTTTTCTGCTGTTAGTTAGACTTTTAATAGCCATTCCCAGAGCTAATTGTTTAGAAGGCTTAACATGTCCATTTGTCACAGCGTAAATTTGATCCTGGCTTATCGATTCAGCTTTCTTTAAGCAAGTCTCAGACAACTTTTTTTTTGTGCGCGAACCGATGCCAAGGAGCTCCAAGTTGAATTTTTTAAGAGCATCGGGTATATTACACTCGCCTTGGAGTAATTCCTGCACTGAACAAGTGGTTGGTAGGGGAGTTTTAGGCAGGGAAAGAATCTCTTTTCTCAATATATTAGCAGCAGACGTGAGAATATCTCTTTTCACTAATTCCTTCTGTTTCGACATCACGAAATCAATTGGCAAACCCGTTCTGAAAACTAACTTACGTCCATTTATTTCTTCTATAGTTAAAACGCTTCGAACAAATGAGGCTCGAATTTTCTGTTCTAATCTCGAACATGTAATATTATTTTCAGTGCTATTTGACTGCAGAGAAGATTCATAATATTCGTGAAGATTGGACATTAAATGAATATTATTGCCATGAATTAGGAATATATTCGGTTTATGGGGGAAATTCCTAAAAATTAAAACTAGTTATTTTTATACTAACTTTGGGCCGGGGAATCCGAATCTGGAAGAATTAGGTGGCGGCAAGCAATATTAACTGAATTACACGACTTTAAAATTTCGACGCACAAACAATTTAACTGGCCATTTTGAACGCTTTCTGACAATAAAACTAGTTATCTTTATACTAACTTTGGGACGGGGAATCCGAATCCGAAAGAATTAGGTTGGGGCAAGCAATATAAACTGAAATATACGACTTAAAAATTTTAGATGCAAACAATATACAACGTCATTGCCGATGCGTTTTTTTGACAGTAAATCCATAGAAAAATAACCAAAGATATATAAAATTAAGTGTTGCTAGTAAGCAATAATATCAATAACGTAAAATAACATGTTTATAATTTCAGTAATATTTCATATTCAAACAGTTAGATTTAGGTTTATTATCACGAAAGGTGAGTTTTTATGTCGGGGGAGACGATAAAATATGCATTTTATATTTTACTCTCAAAAATATTTATCCCTAAAACTAAATTTAAAAACTAAAGAAACGAAAGTGCCCCCTTCGTAGCGCCTACTCGCGTCAAGGCAAGAAAACATCCCAGTTTTCAAGTAGTTTAGCGGCTACGCTAGGTTTGTGTAACATGGTTTGTGATAGAAAAGAAAGTGCCCCTGTCGTAGCGCCTACTCGCGTCAAGGCAAGAAAACATCCCAGTTTTCAAGTAGTTTAGCGGCTACGCTAGGTTTGTGTAACATGGTTTGTGATAGAAAAGAAAGTGCCCCCTTCGTAGCGCCTACTCGCGTCAAGGCAAGAAAACATCCCAGTTTTCAAATAGTTTAGCGGCTACGCTAGGTTTGTGTAACATGGTTTGTGATTGAAAAGAAAGTGCCCCCTTCGTAGCGCCTACTCGCGTCAAGGCAAGAAAACATCCCAGATTTCAAGTAGTTTAGCGGCTACGCTAGGTTTGTGTAACATGGTTTGTGATAGAAAAGAAAGTGCCCCCTTCGTAGCGCCTACTCGCGTCAAGGCAGGAAAACATCCCAGTTTTCAAGTAGTTTAGCGGCTACGCTAGGTTTGTGTAACATGGTTTGTGATAGAAAAGAAAGTGCCCCCTTCGTAGCGCCTACTCGCGTCAAGGCAAGAAAACATCCCAGTTTTCAAGTAGTTTAGCGGCTACGCTAGGTTTGTGTAACATGATTTGTGATACAAAAGTGAATAAAATGTATCTGAATACTTTACGTAAATGAAATAATGTTAGCAAAATTAAAATATAAAATGCATATTTTATCGTCTCCCCCGACATAAAAACTCACCTTTCGTGATAATAAACCTAAATCTAACTGTTTGAATATGAAATATTACTGAAATTATAAACATGTTATTTTACGTTATTGATATTATTGCTTACTAGCAACACTTAATTTTATATATCTTTGGTTATTTTTCTATGGATTTATTGTCAAAAAAAACACATCGACAATGGCATTGTATATTGTTTGCATCTAAAATTTTTAAGTCGTGTATTTCAGTTTATATTGCTTGCCCCAACCTAATTCTTTCGGATTCGGATTCCCCGGCCCAAAGTTAGTATAAAGATGTATAAAGATAACTAGTTTTATTGTCAGAAAGCGTTCAAAATGGCCAGTTAAATTGTTTGTGCGTCGAAATTTTAAAGTCGTGTAATTCAGTTAATATTGCTTGCCGCCACCTAATTCTTCCAGATTCGGATTCCCCGGCCCAAAGTTAGTATAAAAATAACTAGTTTTAATTTTTAGGAATTTCCCCCATAAACCGAAGGTTACCCGCTAACGATTTCATCAGTATCTTTTCGCGGGTTTCATTTGATTGCAAACAGTGCATCTTTTCAAATTTTTTATGTGATTGTTTACGCTGGTGATCGCAGAATAAGCATATAGCTTTGCAACTAGACGTACTTGGTGAAGGTGATGACAATGTCTCCGCTTGATTATCTGAAGTCTCGACTGGCAGAAGTGTTAAACTGTTGGTCTCAGGAGTAGATATTATTGTTTTTTTCACTGCGGTAAATTTTTTATAGCACGATAGATGATATACGGCAGTACTGTCACAATCATTTGGTATTTTGATATGAGCATGTTTCAAATTACGGTTAATACGAACTGTTAATATATCACGACACTTTTCTAAACTGTTTTTATTAAAAGGCAGCACTTTTTCGTCCATCTTACATTCACAAAACAGGCATGTAGTATTTATGTTCGACATTATTGTAAAAGTGGGAGTAACGGGTAATAGTATTAAAAAATGCACCAAAACAAGCGAAAGCACACCCTCTCACAACGATTGTACCATAAATAAACCACTCTCGATTGTACTGCGCACACTGACGCGCATAAATATACCACTCTCTAGATCGATATCTTCGGGCTTTTTGTATGTAACGGAATTATACAGTACTTAACCACAGATATACAAGCAGCATACAATCAGTACCTACCGTGCGGAGCAGAGCAGTAGACAAGGTAGAGGAAACTCAAAGCCATTTAAAAAAAGATGCGACCATAGACAACATAATTGCTCTCGGCCTACTCTATTCATTCACCGGCCCAAAAAAACTATTATAAAAATAAAAATGTCCTTGAAGCAGAAAAATGTCGAAATGTTTTCCAAGGGCAAGGTTCATCTGACTAAGAAAATAAACTTTTACAGTGCATTTCCTTAAGATGAAAATTGTTAATCTGAGAAGAAGAAACCCAAAATGACAAAAAATTTGCAAAAACACTGAAGAAAATTTCCAAAACATGATTGTCCGACAGTACGACGAAGAATTCTGACATTTTTCAGCCTCGTGAACTCATGGTTACATATGTTTAAAAATCTTTAATTTCACCAAAACAATAAGATAATACAGGATAACACTAATCAATAACATGAATAAGTTTATCGATATAATAAATAACATTTATACGTTGTGGAGGAAGACATATGCCAAGTATGAAGCATTGTTCAAAAAACCGAACGAATAACCTAAAAAATGTCAATTCACTTTAAACTTGAACTTACGTAGGTAGGTTGAATATATGTCTGTAACTCGCTAACACTATACTGGCTTATATTGTATTTTTATCACGAACAACTTTAACACGCAATATTTTCGACGGATATGATAGTATTTCGGCAGCAAATGACAACCCGCGTGTATAAATAAACCACACTCATTTTGTTAATTTTGTTTGAATGATTTGAAACTGTCAAACGGGAAAATTCCGTCATCTCTTTCTGTTACACGAGTCATGGTGGTAGAGAGCGAGAAATCAAACCAATCCTTCTTTTCTCACCAATGAGATCTGAGCTTTTAGCCATATTATTCGTTTTCTATTAGAATTTTGAGGTGGGCGTGGCGGTTTCAAATGAGTTTCAAGGCCAAAGCTTAGTTAAATGCCCCTGCTGACGCGGGACGCGGGCCGCCGGGCCGGACGCGGGCGGAGGAGGGGGCAATGTGTGTGTCAAGCAGGGTTCCCGATTTGCGGGAATTCCCCAAACTGCGAGGAATTTTTCAGATTTACTTAAAACTGACCATTTCTCTGATCGTTTTTTTTTCGCAACAATGTAGCCTAATTTTGTAAGCTTTATAACTCGAAGTTGCAACCACTTAGAGCAGGCAGACCAACTTTTTTCATATGCGGAGACGCCATACTTTGAATATGTACTAAAACTACCCATTTCTGTGATCGTTTTTTTTTTCGCAACAATGTAGCCTAATCTTGTAAGCTCTATAACTCATAGTTGCAACCACTTAGAGCAGGCAGACCAACTTGTTTCATATGCGGAGACGCCATACTTTGAATATGCACTAAAACTACCCATTTCTGTGATCGTTTTTTTTTTCCGCAACAATGTAGCCTAATCTTGTAAGCTCTATAACTCATAGTTGCAACCACTTAGAGCAGGCAGACCAACTTTTTTCATATGCGGAGACGCCATACTTTGAATATGTACTAAAACTACCCATTCCTCTGATCGTTTTTTTTTCGAAACAATGAAGCCTCTTGTAAGCTCTATAACTCATAGTTGCAACCACTTAGAGCAGGCAGACCAACTTTTTTCATATGCGGAGACGCCATTCTTTGAATATGCACTAAAACTACCCATTCCTCTGATCGTTTTTTTTTCGAAACAATGAAGCCTCTTGTGAGCTCTATAACTCATAGTTGCAACCACTTAGAGCAGGCAGACCAACTTGTTTCATATGCGGAGACGCCATACTTTGAATATGTACTAAAACTACCCATTCCTGTGATCGTTATGAAAAAGACTGTGACCTCTCTAGTATAATGTGACGCGTGAACTGCGAGAATTCTTCACTTCGCAATTTGCCGCCGCGGTCAACGGTGCCGACCTTTTTATTGACAAGGGATACGAATAAATGCCGGACTGTTTTTTACTCTCGTCTGAATGCGGCTTTAGGTACTTAATTCAATGTGTGCAAATAAAACCATTTTTTACATTAGCTCCACACAGAAGGCCCCGTGGAAAATAGTTTTCCTCAGGCCCCATTCCATCTTTGGGGATGCTGTGTGGAGGCTCTTTTTAAGGAAAGGAAGGAGAGGAAGTTCTGGGAAGGAAAAATGTGTGAGGGGTGAGTAAGAATCTGAGGATCAGTGTGTCTAGAAGAGACGGGAGCATGAATCCATCCCTCCAAATGCGGCGCGAGGGGATGGGTCGAGAGAATCCTGCTGGAAAAATCGAAATGTCTCCCTCAACCATTCTCTCCCGATCCGACCCGCCACGCAATAGGTGGACAGACGTATCCGCCGCCAAGAAATAGAACAACCTCATCCCATGAACCCAGGTACCCCTGCTAAATCACCAAATATAACTAACCACTTGGGGATTAATGGCAGAGGTGTTAGTTATCTAATAAAATGGTACCCTGGGCGGCGGTACCGGTATCCGGGTAGTACGAGTTCAAACGCTAAAAGCGATAAACATTTTGTCAACGCCAAAAAGAACATAGGTATGTATTTCTACATTTAAAGACATCCGCTAAGATCCGCAAACTAACCACAACTATGGACGGAAATACTAAAATATCTTTACTTGGCATTTGAAGGATTTTCCAAGAAAAATGTGACGATTGTTTTCGAATGCGACATTGAGGGTCAGAGAGACTCGTCATTTGGCCGCGGTGCTGGCGGTTGAATGCAATAATGATGACTGCGTGTCTAGCAGACCTACAAGTCCACAAGGTGCACGGGAGAGGTCAAAAACTGATGCAAAAGGCCACTGTTTTTGGGATCAATATAAAAAGACTCCCGTGGCCGGGGTCAATAATCAACGATTCGCGTGCGGTTCTTCGGATGTTTTACGGAGTTCCATAAATCATGATGGAAATGACACTTCGAACTGAACGCTGCGATGACTAACAAATTTCATATAAAAAATCGAGATTTTCATGCCGCCAGTGTCAGAATTCACCGGCCTACAGCTTTAGCTGATTGAGTCAACTAATTTCTGCATCTCAGATAAGAAAGAGAACATTTGAATTCATATTTTCCTAACTAAATAACTAATCATCACGCCGTTTCCCCGCAGGGGTAGGCAGAAAGGACGGACCGCTAAACAACACAGCTCAACTCTTCTATTATTCTAACTCTTGACATGGCTCGACTCAAATATCTGATTCACTTGATCGTGCCGTGTCTTCCTCGTGCGTCACCTATATACTCATTTCTTCGCTAATTCGCTCAACATGCCAAATCTATCTAAGCGTCCCTTTCTTAATGTTACTCATTACACTTACATCAGCCTGCACTCTTTGTGGATCTCCACATTTCTCACACGATCATATTTTCTTACTTTAGAAAATTTAGAGGGAACCTTTTCACGTCATAATGATAATTAGCTTACTTTCAATTCAATGAACTTTCTTAGGATTTCATTTTTGATTTTCTTCTCTATTTACCCAAAAATCAATAAAGGCATTGGTAATAAAAATAAAATAATCTGTTAAAAGATTTTCATCGTAATTTATTAAGAATCTCTTCAAATGATGAAATCCGGTGAAAAACGGAATTGCAAGCCCTTAACGAATGAATTCATAGGTTTCTGATAAACTTTTAGTAAAATACAAACACATTTCACGATATCGGAACGCGTGTTCATAAAAATCGTAATATTTTCGCATTTCGTCATTCGAGATTTTTTATAAATCGGCAATACTATTTTTTCTCCGTGTATATTAGGTATGGAAATAATATAATAAGATAGATCGTCGGTAAGTAGCTTCAACACAGCAGGCGAAACAGCTGTCACGCTTGATAATAATTATTAAACATAAAAAAAACTTTAAATTCAAATGGAGTAGTACAAATTAAATATACTCGACAAGAATAAATAATTTCTTTTTTTTTTAAATTTGCAAATTCACTTTGCGGCGTCATTTTAATTTAAAGAAAATAAATAACTTTGTATACACAACTATTTATTAAAAATGGTTTGGTCAGAATTATATATTATATTGTGTTTGTCCCTGACGAAGAAACCTTTGGTTTCGAAACATGTCAAATATTTTGATAGAATAGTGGTGTAGAAAGTTATTTATTTAATTTAAATTGAGTTGCGAATGCAATTTTGTCTGAAGCGTTTGCGATCATTATCCTAAAATAACTGCTGAACTTCGTAATATCTATAATTCATCAATAATGATATCTATCTTGGCACTAACCGATGGAATTCGCGTTCTTGTGTAACGAAGTGAGAATGTTTTAACATTGTACATTGCTGTCATTGTTAGCACAGTTGGGCTGGCTTTGCACACCTTACTCATTATGTGTAAGTATGTATTTATATAATTATCATACCATTAATAGTGGGATGAGTAACCGCATTCACTCAGCTGAGTTCACCCGGAGTGTGGATTCAATGAACAACTTAAATGGAATTTTAAGAATTTTCCCGCATAAATCATATTTGGCGACCGGTGTGCATTCATACAAAAAAGCAGCTGGAAAATGAGTATTACGGAGATTGCAAAATATTTGCGCATACCAACATACTTGCAGTATTTAAAACAACTTGCGTCATGACACATGGATTTTCTCACTCTATAAAAATATTCCTTAACATTCTTCTGCTCAGGAATAGGCAAATGCATAATGATTAATTTCTAGGAGATCTTTATGCAGTCAACAAAGCTGTACTCCCACCAGTGCCTATTTATCGAAATATATAACTAATAACTTAACGAAGTATGATGCCAGATCTCAAATAAGTTTGTACGCAATTGGAATCCGTGGTGCAGAATAGTAAATAATAATATCTCTCTGATGGTTTGTGAATAATTTTATGTGTCTATTGTTTATATTTCTATTATGATTTGATATATATCTACAACCTCTCTCCATGGCTATATATGTATTGATAAATGTTTTATTTTCTAAATTTTTCGTTTTAATTAATCTTTTGCTTTGTATAAATTTTTGATTTCATATTCCTTTCTTACAAATTTAAATGTATTATTCCTTATTATGCTGTCTCAGTAGAGGTAAAGTCACAAAGAGGAAATCCATAATTGGTTTTATTTTGGCTATGCATATAATACTTAGGTATGTATAAACTGAAATAAATATAAACTGTCGATTTCCCGAAAATTAATAAATAGTGTCGGGCATAATCGAAACCTTGTGACAATACGACTACTTCGATTAGAATGTGTAAAAATCAATAATCAAAGTAGTTACCATTTTCTACGAATGCCTTTGGATGTGAATACTAGAGTACCAGAAAATCGGAGCCAATTCCGTGGCCGTAATCTCCAAGATGAAAGCCTCGCGAAGAATAGCGAAAGGGTTTTGTATATTTTTGAGATGAAATCCTGAGAAGATTCTTTGAAGCTATATAAGAAATGGGTGTCTGTTGAATGAGTTACAACCACAACAACACCAGATAATTTTTTTTAATTAATGACTAATATCACCAAAGAGCCCTCTTTAAAATAAGCGTGCAGAACGAAGGAGTGTTGGAAGAATATTAAAAAATAATATTAGATAGGTGAATACAGTGTCAAGGAACGCCGCAACCTCAGGCATTAGAAACTGAAGGGAAACAGACGGAAACCGGCAGAAGTGGAAGCATTTTCCTTTGGCCATACTCTTCAACGATGATTAATTTGAATGATTATGATTATGAATCTACTTCTGTTGACTTTGAATGTGGAACCATTTTGCACATTGTCCTCTGTCTTAATTCAACGTGAAATAATATCAGCCTGTACCTCTATCAAAGAGGAGGAAGCGAGATTAGATTTGAGTTTTAGATTGTTTATCAGCGAAATACTACGACACGTTAGTATTGAACATTTGCTATAAAGAAATTCGAATAAACTTTAATCGATTTGTTCGAAGTGATTCAGTTTTTAAAACACCCGATCGATATTTTCGGAACGATGCCCATCGCTACTGTGAACTTGACAGTTAATTTGTATTTACGAGCAGATAATTCGTACGATAGAGGTAGGTACTTAACATCTGTTCTGTACAATATTCCGCGATAACGGGACAGTACCGGAGAACCTACCTACGTACTCGGTGAGAATTCGCTTTTTATGTGAATATAAATTATTTTCATGATAGTTTTTTTTTATATTCGCAAGAGTATTAACGACTTAATAAGTATTTTTGTTTTATGATGTAGAAATCAATGGAAAGAAACTTACCGTTTTAACGATTTAGAAAATAAACTCGTAAATCTAATATGCGGGTCACACAAAAATATCTATGACTGCGTAAGTATGACTACGCTCTGTAAATCAGTATATTTTTTTACAATACCAACAAAGGCGGGCTGGAAAAATTAGTAGTATACACCTAATGGAGAAAAATTATTCTGTTAAAAAAGTGATAACATGCCAATTTCCTGATAAAATATTAGTCATTCATAATATATGGAGAACACGGGTTCTTTTGCTAATAAATATGATGACGGAATGCAACAACATCAGTATGTCAATATCAGCATTTGTATGAACACGTGTTCCGCCGTCCTCATAAAACACTCGCTATTTTATTAGGAACTCTGTCAATTCATTCGTTAAAGGCCTGCAGTCCCGTTTTTAACAGAAAAAATGAATAATTTGTCCAGATTTATAATAAAAGAAACAATTGAAATAATTTATTTTTTTGAAAACGAGTAAATAAAAATGTAGAAAATAATAGATTTCTTGTGTATTATAACACCACAGAAGTCAACAAACATAAGAATATTGACCGTGAAAATCTTATAATTACATATTAGCAACGATTGCCTGCTCGTGTGCATAAGCGAAAGAAGTTATTTGTGATAATTTGTATGTTCCTTAACCAGGACAACACTGAAAGCATAATCGCTCAACACCCAAGTATTGACATGCCGTTATATTATCTCAACTATTTAATTTATTTAGATTACTGGTACATGAATTTGAATTTGGGTCGTGAGTTCGGGGTTCGATTACCGTAAAACGCAAATACATTATTTATTTAATACCAACGGTATATATAAATATACTAAAAACAGTATTTGGAAGCTACTAAAATGAGAAAAAAAAATTAAAAAAATAGAATTGATTGAAAAGATATGATAGCCTTCTTGTACTTATCTTCCGTGTGGTTAAATAGATCCACCACTTCTGTGTATCCATTACTAACTTCATGTAATCTACAATCGAGTCTTTGAAATGCGCAGTCCTGGTATTGTTACATTCAAACAGAGTTTTAGACCGAGTAGCTCTCGTGGGTACATGAAGTTCAGTGAGGTTAAGTAAATCAGGGCTGTCTATTATCCTCTGGTCCTGTTGCATAATTCTTATGAACCGTACAAAATGATTCTTCAGCTAATCAGCCGTCATAAGGGTTTTGAACACATGATTCTTAGAGAAATTAATCTTACAGCTCTGCCATGAAGGTCATCGAGATACTTAAAAGGACTTATTGATTCATTCTGTTTATACGCTTGAAATGAATGGCGATCAAAGATTTACTTAAATAAACGGCTAAAGGCGAATTCTACTTTTGAAACTTGTTTTTGGAACAAATCTGAAAAATCTGTCATGAAAGTTTTAGTTGGTCTAATAAGATTTCAACGAGCAGTCAAAAGGAAACCTAACCCTTTTGATGTCGTGAAGACCGATGATCTCAAATAGAAATTAAGTAGTAACCCAATAAATTACCTTTTTTTCTATGGGTTACATTACCCATGAATCAAAAATTCTTTAAAAAATCAAAATTATTCGATTTTTAAACTATTTCAATGTAATGCTGTTCCGTATCCGAACATAATTTGTACCACTTTCTTCATAATTTAGATAAATCCCTGATACTTCGTTTCACATTGCATTTTTTCAAATAAGTATCTACTACGAGATATAATGGAACTTAAATTGAATTTTTTCAATACATAATATTAAATATTATCATACATGGATCGATGGACCGCTGCCTTCATTCACACTCTGGGGGCGACGTCAGTTCTAGCATATAAAAAAGTCACTAATAAATCAATACTAAGGAGTTCCAGACAACTTTATATTGTACCAGTAAATATTATATTATTGATGCGGACAAATGTTCAATTTTGCATAAATATTTCTTTGTAGGCAAATTTGAAACTGGAAACTGGAATTGTGAATCCTTTTAAATAGGTAGGCACCTCCGACATTTTATATTATTAGTTGTGTCCGACTTTTTCTTTTAAATGCCAGTAAATAAATAATCACATAAAAGCATATAAAAGTCGTGTCCACGATACAATCAAAAAAATTGTAAGTTTAATACCGAATTTATTATTTCAACATTTACCCTTCCAGCTCTTGATTTTATCATGATTAAAAGTAATAAAAACAAAAACAAAAATTTTATGAAATCGGTATATATTTATGTAGTTATAAAATATAATATCCTTTATGAATTGTCATTACTGCAGTTTACAATGACATTTAAATATACTTGTGCAACACTGATGATAATCAATTGAAGGATATGGGTAAATGACCTCAGAAAAACTGTAATAAATGTATAATATAGAATGGGAATAAATGAGAAGGAATACTTACACGAGTGGGCCCACATAACATGACACTGTTCACAACAAATCACAGAACAACACAACCGCAAAGTTGAACTCTCGGTGTTTTACGATATTTCCAAGAAAATGCGCAAACTGAACACTGGTTCAAATTCTTCACTTAAAAACATTCGGCAATAGATCACTCTTTGACTGTAAAGAGTGTTATTTTCACTTCGATTTGTCTACTTTTCGTTTACAATAGACTTGCGGTTATTCGGCTGACAGCAGAAATATTATGTGAGAGCGCGGGCTTCACTGTGAAACAGTCGGCCTCTTCTCTGCGCATACTTTAACCGGCCTCGACAAACTGTTGAACATACCGTCAGAGCTTGGGGAATACACGTGCCTAGCTATTTATGTCTCCCTCCGACACGTGCAAGAGAATGAAACACATTGTTCCTCGGTTCCGCGTTGTAACGCAACCCGCGAATGCCTGGGGAATGCAGTTATCTCTCTCTGACTTGCAGCACCCAGAGGCAGTGGACAGAGACATAGAATCTTGGTTGTTTGGAATGTGATGTATGTAGGTGTAAAATTCAGGAGTTGGACTTTTTTGAGAAACGAAGTAATTTTTATTGTTCTGAACAATTTATTTGTTTTTGAATTTACTTTCAATTCACATGGTATGGAAGAGCCTCATTTTAATTGGGCTAATCTGTTTTGTATTTTTCATACCGATAACCGACTTATGGATGGCGTGAAATTTGGGTATCTAAAAAAATCTTCCACGAAAAGATCTTCTAAATCTTACAAAATAAGATAGAATCGTTTGATATAGTAAAAACTTAAAATAAGAATTCGTTTATATCTAGTTGAATGTCCCTTTTTTCATTTTTCGATATTTTCCAAAGTACGAGTAGGTTTTCTTAAAATTCCTCCCCCTCAAAATCTAATTTTAATTCCTCACAAACTTTTATTTTCTTTATGTAAATCCTGACCTCAAGACTTCTTCTGTTATGTATTTTGTATTAATTTAAAAAAATATTGTAATCTCACTTAAAAATATATATTATGTTGTAACTTTGTAGTTTTGATAACGCAATTTAATCGTAATATGATAGTGAAACTAACCAAGAGATCCTAGCTACTTGCAATAATCACAAATCTGGAAAACACATGCTGCGGTAATAAATTATCTCGTTTTTCTAAAAAAAATAACATGAACAAATGAGACGCGTAGTAATAAGTAAATATTGCTCTTGATGAATATTAAGTGATAAGCATTTATTTCTGTGTCTCATAGTTATATTACAAAAAATATTTTTTCACAATGATTAAAGTTCCGGACTTTCGCGTGGAAAAACTTCATTAAAAGGTGAGGCGTGCGACGTCTGTCGGTTCGCACTCCGTGAAACAGAGTTACGGCAAATCATTTACAGTTGGAGGAGGTGGAGGTGGCCACTCAGTACCTAGTGCTTCCCAGCCATTGTTTGCCCTCGGCTCCGATGAGCTATACGGCAGTACGGCTGTTGGGTGTGTTCACCGCTTCAGTCGGTCGTGTGCACGTCGCTTTACCTATCGAGAAACTCGTCTAAGCTGTCGAAGAGTGGTATATTTATGGTTTGACTCAACTATTGTTGTGATCGAGATTGAGAAACTGTGTTTACCTACACCCAGTAAGAAATCACGCAGCGAGAAATATTAAACAGTCAGCGATATTTTCGCAGTTTTGTAAACAATGATCGGAAGCGATTATACACTTGAATTGTGCAACATTTTCCACTCTGGGCAGGTACGTTAACTATTTTCAAGTTCGTTTACCTTATAATATTGTTTTTACTTAGAGAAAGAGACGTTTCTACGACATTATGTACGGCATTGGTGTGTGAACTGTCAGTTGTTTTTGTGTTGCTCCCTTCTTACAACATGGAAATTTTCAACTCTCTCAGTTCACTCCTTTTTCTCCTTAGGCTAGCATTACACTTGTAAGTTTTTTCGTAAATTTACGACTTCTAGCCAATGGGCGCATTGGATTTTCAAAATGCAAGATGCCCATTGGCTAGAAGTCGTAAATTTACGAAAAAACTTACAAGTGTAATGCTAGCCTTAGAGACCCTCCGCTCAGAATCCTGAGAGATTACATGGGGAAGAAAGCTTCAAGTTATCATTCGTGTAGTTTACATCGAACAATTAATAATAAAAGTTTTTTTGGTCTACAATAAACGTTGTTGAATTGCAACGATTCTGATTTAAACTGGAATATTAAGTTACCCATTGGAAAGGTTTCGATGAACCGCGCGTTGGAATAATTTACCCTTCCCGTTTTCGGATTCGGGAAAATTTCTAATACGAATTGCAGAGGGCGTCCCCAGGATTCCTTTAGTGAGATATCATTATGAACATTATGATTTTGCATAGAAGATAGAATCGGACAAGTGTATTCACGCGGAATTAGATTACCCATTTTCCAAGCATATTATTTATTTTTGCATCTACTTAGCGATTTAATTGGATATAAAAAGAACTACCGTGAATAGAGCATAAAAGTGGCAAGTTTTGAGGCGCAAGGACGGAATTTTTTTAATGTGAAATATTTTCGATTCTACAGTCCTTTCCCCCAAACACCCTGCAAAAGATCCCAAGGAATATTACATTCTAATAGCAACTAGTTTGGAAAAGGGTGATCAGTAGGCTTGGTACAACACTGATAATATTGAAATCAATGAAAAACACTGATTAAAGATACTAATTTCGGTTGTTGGTGCATCGGTAAGTTAAAAATATTTCTGCATAATGCACAACATTTAAAATTCAGTAAAGTAGATACCAACATTATTTTATGTATTTATTTTATTCAAATGCTTAGAATAATCAAATACCCTATAATGCTGCGTACGAAATGGGAGCCGAGCCTCGAATTATGGGAAAGGAACAGCAAATGGCGCAAAACGCCACTTGCGGTTGCTTCTAACATTTCCCATACATTCTGACATGCTACACTAGCGCCTCCTAGCGGCGCGAGTTGTGTTGTTTGGTTTTCTTTCAAACATTTTTTGGGTAAACTTAAAATTATTAATGCTCGTACGTAGATGGCGCTAATTTAATTATTCAAGTAATTAAATTTTTTCAGGTTACGATGTTTGTTTGCGCATTTGCATGCAGAAAATAAATATGATTAAGTAACAGTTTTTTCTAACTAAAACTTAATTCTTTAGAAAAACAACATTGTACCCATCTAGATAATATTTGTGTAAACTTACCACTGACTGAACAATTTTTAATTTCAAAATGGTCAGAACTTGAATATAACATAATATGTGTTATATAAATAATCAGCACCTTTCATATTTACTAGATTGTGTAAATTATTTATTTTGCAAACCAGGTTTTATATCTGTAACAATTGCAAAAAGTGTATTTTGGTTTTGAAATTCAACATTGATGATAATTTTTTATAAATACTTTCAGCTCCACAAATCTTACAATTATAAAATCCTGTGATTTTTTTCAAGGGTCTGCGCTGGTTAGAATATAATACTTAAAGTGTTATCGATCAAAAACAGTTTTCTTAATCGTCACAATGTTTTGTACCATCAGGTGGAGCCAGGAAGTTGCACTCAGCGCCTGACAGGCAACATCAAGACCGGGGTTATCCTGAAGGATGTGTCCCTCACGGTGCACAGTGGGGAGGTGGTGGCCATATTGGGCTCCAAAGGTCAGTTCCAGTTCAACAATTTGGGAGGCGGGTTTGAGTACCGATGCCCATTTATTGGATAACCAACACCTCTGCCACACACCCCAAGATTTAGTAGAAGTGCCCGGGTTCGTCGGGAGAGGTGTATTCAGGATACACCTGCCGTGGCGTGCTAGATCGGGAGTGGCTGGTTTGGGGAGACCCTTTGACCTCTCCAACTAGTATCTCGACCCATTGCCTTGCGCCGCAGCGGGAAGGATGCATTCATATATCACTCCTGGACACACTGATCCCTAGATTCCTACCCAACCCTCATATCTTTTACTTTCTCATATTTTTTTCCCTTTCTTTCCTTAAAAAAGACTCTCCGAACAGCATCCCTAAAAGATTACATAAACCCTGAGAGAAATAATTTTTATTATTGGGATTAATATTAAAAAATAAATAAACAAACAAACTGCCGAAGCAAAGAATTAACTTGATATATTCTTCATTCAATGCTTGTTCTTCTTCGCTATGGAGTAGATGATCCATTCTTAATCATAGAGTATCTAGACAATATTCAGTGTCTGGTTTACATTGGTGAGCTTTATTAATTTTAATATGATATCTCATTACAGTTTCGTTTGCCCGAAGCCATTGGAACTACGACATTCCATTTAGGAGAGTTGTGAGGTTGTAGGAAGGAGGAAAGGTGAAGAGAAAGATGAAAGTACCTGACTATTTGGCCACTAAATATAGCAGTCTTTAGATTCTGAATGTTGGTCTCTCACTAGGGCGATGCTTATACATAATATTTTCCACCATGGAATGAGGTGCAAAAAGTCGATTTATATATAAATCTACCGTTTTATTCCGAGACTGATGGAATTTTGCACACTTGACCTTCAAAGCATTAGGAAGGTCACTGTCCGAGTGAGATTTCGAAAAACCACCCTCATCCCCTTTTCCCACACATTAAAGCAGAATTTTGCACAGTTGACCTTCAAAATAAGAGAAAAATTACTATCTACATCTGATTTCTAAATACTGGGCAACGCCAGGGACTTCAGCTAGTGTTCACATAACATTAATGAATTTAAATTCTATGCATGAAAAATAACCCATGCCTACTCTTTCTACTCATTTTTACTCATGCCGAGTTTCGAAGCTAAGAGGCTTATCTGTGAGCCACGGAGCATCATGGTATGACTATAAAATTAATTGGCCTCAATCAAATGCTAACGACATGATGAAGAAAAATAAAAGAAGTGCTCACTCCTGCAAATTGTGAAAACTTGCTTTATTATCGTTACAGTGATATTTAATAATTTCCAGGCAGCGGCAAGAGAGCTCTGCTGGATGTGATAGCCCGCCGCGTGTCTGCGCGGGGCCAGGTGCTGCTCAATGGCTCCCCACTGAGCCTGTCGCAGTTCCGCAGCTCCTGTGGCTACGTGCAGCACACATGCGACTTCATTCCTGGCCTCACCGTGCAGCAAACACTCAACTATACTGTCATCAATGTAAGTCACTACCCCCTTCGTCATCCTCTCATGCTTTCACACATAAATAATAGTGAATATTTTTTTAATTTGTCACCCTTTGCACTTCTAATTTTTTGTCTAATTTTAGATAAGCGGATATTTGAAGTCGTCAAAAGTTAAACAAGTCATGGCGGATCTGGCTTTATCTCAGGTCAGTGAAGAAAAATTATTTTTATACCAAACTAGCTGACGTGTACGGTTGTAGTTTTAAGCACCAGACAACTGGATGCATTTTTTTTCGACCTTCGTGTAGTATTACGAAATTCACATTGTTACTGTTTAAAAAAACTGCTTTATGTGGACTTTAATTTGACTGCGAATATAATTCCAGTGCAGGGATAACACGTTAAGTCTTTTTCGAGCGTCCCCGACTTCTTATACCATTCAAACCACTCTTTAAATACTCTTCGGGGCCTACTCTGTATCTTTCAGGTTAAGAAACCAGTAATTTCGTAGTTTAACCTTTCCTTGCCGGTGCTGTCAACTGAGTGAACATCGTCTCTAATTAATAAAATATCTCTGTAAATATATTAAACACAGAGTTAAAATTTTAGATATTCCTCCGCAATACATTTATGTATTGCATTAAGTAATTACAATATATAAATACAAGATACAGTGTAGGCCCCCTGGCACTAATAAGAACAAACTTTGAATATGAAATTTTCAGTGAAATAGGATGTATGGTATAGGAACGCACATGTAACAAACAAATATACATTTATTTTTATAGTATGTTTACATACACTCGTAGACGATTGGAGTAAAGAAGAAAACCAAGTCAATAACAATAAATAAAAAATTTCAGGTATCCAGCAAGTGTGTGGAAAACTTGACCAAAAGTGAATACAGACGTTTGATGATTGGTGTACAGCTAGTCAAAGATCCTGGTGAGAATATTTTTACTAGTAGTTTCCATAAATATATAAAGACATATTAAAAGTTCTGTAATAATAATGTATATTTACAGTTATTCTGCTTCTGGATGAACCGACTTGGGACCTGGATCCATTAAACACTTATTTGGTTGTGTCCATTCTTTCAAATGCTGCCAAGAAGTATGGAGCTGCTATTATACTGACTATGGAGAAACCACGATCAGGTGAAACTAATATTCTGATTAAATTACTCATAAAAACTAAGAGAAATAATGTTTGTCTAAATTTTGATCTCGCTTATTTGAGTCCTGTTATATTCTGGTCTACTTTTTGAAGCCATGTTTAACATAATATTTCATTGTACATCATCAGGAAATAGATATGTGAACCTTTTTTTGTGAATCAGTAATTCCTTTCAGACTTGGTTGCATAACAGGGCTAAGCACCCAAAATATAAAGAATATTATTTTATTTTTATTGTAACAACTTTTCTTTAACTTTTGGTCAATGTAATATTTTTGAATATTCATTTAGACTTTTAGAAAAAGTCAATAGATATCCTATATAAATAAAAATCAGATATGTTTATCCGAGACACTATCTAGGTTATAAACCAATTTTAAACTTTGTGATCATTCATAAAGATATCTGCCCAAAATATGGGAAAAATTGCAAGTTAATATTGTTAATTCTGAATTTGAAATATGAAATCGATAAATATGAGGTATAATAATTAGGTCCCAATGGTCGAGTGGATAAAGACGTTGTCCCGGTTAGACAGGGTTCGATTCCCAGTTGAGACTGTTATCTTTTTCTTCAATTATATGATTTTAAACTAATATCAATAATTATTACGTTTGTAATGAATTCATTCTTTCAGATGTGTTTCCATTCCTGGACAGAGTGGCTTATCTTTGCCTCGGAGATGTTGTCTACGCCGGACCAACGAGAACTCTCTTGGATTACTTTGGGAGCATCGGCTTTCCCTGTCCTCAACTGGAAAACCCACTGATGTATTATTGTAAGTTCTATGACAAAATTATGAGTTCGTCCACATGTGTCGTGAACCCAGTACTCTCTCACTAATCCGCCATTCCAAAAACCGGACAAGTATCCAATTATTGAAAGCGGCAAATTATAGATAACTTTAAAATATACTAATATATATATATAACTCCATACAAAATATGCTCAAAGTTAATGCAGGTATTTTTTAAAAACAAACGAACAACTCTATCGATTTTTCATCAAAATTTTATTTTTCGGTTTAAAATGTTTTTACGCTTGCTAGAATACTCCATTTTCTAAACTCATTAAAAAAAATGTTGCAGAACAGACGCACAAGCTACAGTTGCTAGAATACAAAGAGTGCTAACGGAAATGTCCTAAAACAAAAATCATGAACCCTGGTAAGTGGTTAAATGGTCAGCTCTAGGAAGCTAGACAAACTAACCCATCCCGTCGGTGTACAAAGCTTGGCGCTCGAGTCTAAATATGCTGCGGACTACTTAATTTGACCTACAAATACCGGCAATTTATAAAGCTTGATTTTGTGCTGTCAACTAATAAAAATAAGTGCGGATTATAGTAGTTGGCGGATAATCGTGTTGCGGATTATTGAGAGTAGGTACTGTAGTTGAACATCTTGGACTAACTATAGAACTACACTGCCGTGGTAAATATAAACACGGTGTCTTCCTTGAGAAGACAGATTTAGGTTAGTTTAGGCAGTACAGCTGTTTGTTGAAATAAAAATATCATAATAATTTTTTCAGTATGCTTGTCCACCGTGGACCGGAGATCACGCGAAAGGTTCATAGAATCAAACCACCAAATAGCGGCTCTAGTGGAGAAATTCAAAATTGAAGGCCACGCCATCATGCAGAGCGGAGGGAATGACCCACACAGAATTATTAACCCTAACAAAATGCAACTGGCTTATGGGAAACCAAGTGAACTAAAAGTCGTGTGGCTACTATATGTGTAAGTGTTTTGTAATGTGAAATAATTTATTTTATAATTAAAACTACTTTTGTTTAAAAGATAAAACTTTACTCACATTGCAAAAAGCTGTATTGTTCTTCTAACGATAAATACGCTTTAGTCTGAATATTAAAAAATAAAAATAAATTAATTATTCTAGAACAGACCTGCGAAAAAACAACGGGATATTGTAATTGTAGGATTTGTGAAGCTAAAAGTGTTATTAAAAAAATATGAAATCTTTCCACTGACATTATGAAAATAAAAGAGACGTTATATCCACACTAATCTAAAAAAAAACTGTGGCACCGCTTGTGGTAAGGATAGCCATTCACAGAATGTGTGTCTAAGAATGAAATATGAGGTATATGATTAAGAATGAGCTATATAAACTGCCCTCTAAAGTATGTCCACTGGACCTAGTTCAGTGAAACCATGCGCACTGTTTCAATAATGTATCTTCACTATTAATAATTCACCTAAGTATCTGTCAAACATTTAAACCAAATAAGTACACATTTCAAACTAAAAATTATTAATTAATAAAACAATTTTGGTACCTACTTTATCGTTTGCCTGACCTTACATTTTTTTTGAAAATTAGAAGTTCTTTGAAATTGAATAATTTTACACATTACTCAGGATGCAATTCCAAATTCAAGGGCAAAAAAGCTTCTTATATTATGGTACTTAACTCTAAAATAAAATCCCACTCTCATTCAAAACTCACAATGATATTTTAACATTTAAATCTCAAATAATAAGCTCGATACAAAACATAGGGAGATCAGAAATAGATAATATACTGACACCAAATACAAACTGAAACTGAAACTCTCAACTGAACAAAAAATATTTATAATTATTTCAGAAAAAAACACTAGGAAAATATAAAATAATTATAATATAGGTATTTATAATTATTTTATATTTTCCATACTACTAAATTTTAATAATATGTAAATGAAATCCTCAGCACGGGAGATCCCAGTGAGGATGTCATTATATCTATTTGTTACAAAAAAGAAGATTTTAAAACACTTATTATTATTATTATAAATCATGCATCGGTGCACCGATAACCGAAATTAGTATGTTTAATTAATTTTACAGGAGGATGCTGGCGTCAATATTTAGCTTCAAGGTTGCGGGGATAAAACAATTAGTTTTGAGATTACTATCATTACCAGCGTACTTCTTCATTCTCTGGCTGTTCTATAATGATATGGAGGTAATTCTTTTTTATCGATTGTGCACTCAAATGAACTAGGTCCTCATTGGCGTTCGGTATTTATTAATAAAAAATGTATAAATTTCAGAATTTACAAAGAACATTCATATCTAGAGGTGGACTCCTGTTCAACTGCATGGTTGGAGTTTATTTCATCAGTATCGTCAACACAGTGCTGACATGTGAGTTCCTTAACCCCATAGTGAGGCTGACTATATTTGCAAATTATAACTACCTTGCGGTGCACTGCAGTGTGCTAAGAACTGTGCTAGAACTAAGCCTGTCGCCCCACGGGTCAGTAAACAATCGACATAAACCAAATGCTGCTAGACCCTGTGCAGAAAATTTCCACACTGAACTGCACTACAGACCGTTACCTTGCTTAATTTAACTTAATTTTCTGCACAGGGACTTGCAGCATTCGGTTTATGTCGATTGCTTTCCGACCCGTGGGACGATGGGCTAAGTTTTAGATGTTTTGACCGTATTTAGTTACTGTCAATGAAAATTCCAAACTAAAAAGTTGTTGTAGAAGTGTGTCTATTATTATAATTTTCAATATTTTGTTTGGCTTTGAGATATGTACTAAATTTTACCCACCTCGTAGAGGTTAAATACAAAGGTAAATTTTATTTTCTGTAGAAGCAAAAACTCTCTTGAACTTGCAATTAATTCTCCATCGTAAGCTATGGAACAATGACATATCCATTTAACTGTAGAATATAAGACTGTAAGACAAGACACCATACTGTTTGTTCCATATTTTTCAAATTAATGACTAATAAGGTGGAATAAGTGAGGAAACTAACAACAGCAGGTTAGTAAAGAACATAATTGCTTTCAGATATCCCGTATCGAACCAGATATTATCAAGAAGCTCAGGAAGGGGTGTATAGTGGAGCATCTTTGCTCCTCTCTTGCAACCTCGTCTCTCTTCCTTTCTCCTTCCTATCTGTCCTGGCAGCCACGGCTATTATCTATCCGTGAGTATTGATTTAAGTACTATAATAAAGTACGTACGTAATCAATCTAGTGTAAAACTATCTTAACCCTTCAGTACATTCATTACTTTTCTAGAGTTTGCAATGTTTTCTGTATATTTCAAATGTGCTATTTAATCATATTTTTAAATTTTTCGTAAAAACAAATACTCTTTTAGAAACAAGGAAAAAATTATCTTTCTGGTGTAAATATTCAAAATAAACATTACTATTTGTAAATAATAAAATTTTAATATCAAATCTGAAAAATTTTGTCAAAAACACTAACCACATTTTTACTTAAATTTTTACTAAAATCACAGAAAAATTGAGAGAACTCGATATTTCGAAAAGACATTCATTCGTTTTGTTTGGGGAATTTGTGAGGAAACTGTACCTTCACTTTTATCTCGTTGATATAATAAAAAAATAAGAAATAATTTTTAAAGTTACAATAGCGGCGCGAAATATGAATTATTAATTTTGGCTATTTTTAAGATTTTATTAATGGATTCCAATGTAAATATTTGAGGCAAACTGGGAAGAATTATTATTTCTCTTTCTAAAATTAAAAAAATGAAGTATTTCCGCAAGATAGAAAATAAAATAAAAATACTTTTACAAAATATGGACGCTCGGTCAATATTTCCCTCAAACGCTGGGGGGGTTAAACGACAAACAGTAAATTGTCCGGGAGAGCCAATGACTAAATAAAATACCTAAGAGATTCACTAAGGAGGGCACACCTAAAAGTATGACTAGAGGGAGAGGTTACAAGTAATTAAACATTTTTACACTTACAATAATTACTTGGGACAGTTTTACACTAGATAGACAATTGATTTAAGTGTATAAAAATATTGGTTCGATGATAACACAACGCACCTTTAAGAAGTGATATAAAGTCATTAAAAGCGAAAAAAACTAACCTATAAAACTAACCTATTTAACCTAGTTTATGTTTCATAACTTTATATCACTTTTTAAAGGTGTGTTGAACTGTCATTTTGATGAGTTATCCGGTCACTAACAATATTAAACATTTATTCAAAATGTATTTGAAACAGTGGACATCACTTTAACATCGCTCTGTAGTTGTTTGAACTTGCCCACATCCATATAATGCAGTTAAATGTGTGCCACGTTTTCCGAGGAAGACGGAATCATGACAGTTTAATGTCTGATTCTCAATAAGATACATATGCTTCAAGTAGGAAGTCTGATACTGGGTGTCTTATGAATATTCTGTTTGAAGTAGTCTCACACATTCAGTTCAAAAGAGCATCTCGGTTGTAAGACGGCAAGCCTCAGTACTAACTTAATGCACATTGCATTTTCAGACTACTGGGTGAGATCTCGGAGATAGAAGACTTTGTGTTTGTAGCATTGGGCCTGTGGGCGTGTTATATCTTCGCTGAACAGCAGACCATGGCTATCCTCATGGTGGTCAAGTGTCCCCTATCTGCTGCCACCATGAGTGTTTACATTACCTGTGTTTATATCATGCTCGGAAGCGGATTCTTAAGGTAACTACTTAGTGCTTATAATTATAATATTATTGTCAATAGTGAAAAGGCAGAAAGAAATAACCCTCACGTTTTAAAAAAAAATCCTAAGAATTTTACATCACTATAATAAAAAAAGGTGTTATTTCATCATGTTTCTACACCGACAACACAAATGATACATTGAAACAATTTATACTTCTTTATTTCGACCGTTACCTGTTTCAGCGTGTTTTGTCACGGTCATCTCCAGACTAGTACAATTTTTTCTTAAACTATTATATATATTCACAACTTTAAAAAGTTATGTTGACCGAAACTGAGCACAGCAACGGAATTACTTTTTTTAAATTCATTCATCAATTTTTAATTTTAACTGTCCTGAATTTGTTGATGTAGTAAAAATGCTATTTTTTTAATGATAAACTAATGTTTATAAGACAAGGTTTTTTTATGCAAAAGCTCAAAGGATAGCAAATTAAAATATGCAATAATTAGTCGTCAAATAATTCAATATGTACTAGTATGTACCTCAACCAACAATTACTGCTTATTATATTTTTTCACCTGTAAAAACACAAGTAAAAATAATAATATTTGACAAGTCAAAATATTTCACCAACAAATGTAGATATAATATGTCTCGACGCCATCTAGTGGTAAATTTAGCACTAACAAAGCCTTTCCTACAAAAATAAAGTTGGTTGTTTACAGGTGAAAGAATATAATGAGCAGTAATTGTTGATTGAGGTACTTGTACATATTGAATTATTTGGCATGTTGGAAATAAGCCGACGTAGCTCAGTGGTCCAGAGCACCTCACCAGACATCAGAAGGTGCGGGTTCAATTCCCATCGGCAGCATTTATTTTTACTCGGGAGATATTTTCAATTTTTATGGATATTTCAAGCTACTAATTATTGCTTATAATAATTTAGTAAAAATGCCATAACTTTTTGTTAAAATTTAATACAAATAGGTCACAATGGTTGAGTGGTTTAAGAAACCTGTCCCGGTAAGACAAGAGATCCTGGGTTCGATTCCTAGTTGTGACCGTTATCTTTTTATTTCTCTGTGTCTCGTTCTATTTCATGTTTCCTTTAGATTTATTAGTACATAATATCTTCTTCTTCAATGATATAATACAAATTTATTTAAAAAAATATGTACATGTACTATAAGATTAGAAAACATTTTGTTGAGGCATAAATTATGACGGCCCGAGGGAAGGCCTTCTAAAATAGCGGCTATTTCCTCCAAGTCCTAAATTGTGGGGACTTGGAGGAAATGAGATGGGTTAAAGACAACACAAATTCCTTTACAAATAATTCTTTTACAAACAATAACTGAACTTTTCCAAGTAGAAATTAAATTTGTATAACCATTTTAAATAATTTAATTTTCAGGTCTTATCGTGGACTAGAGGACTGGTTGTATTATCTGAGTTACGCTACGCAGACCAGATACGCATCATCTTTCCTCTACAGGAAGGTCTTTAGCCAAAGCGTCTACAATGGTTTACCTTTTAGCAAAACCCAGAACTGTTCGGATATGAACAACCTCATACAGACGTCGGCTTCCCTGTATGATCCCAAACTGTCAGTAATGACAAACTGCCAGTTCAGAACGGGAAAGGCGTATCTGATAGAAAGATTTAGCTATCAGTACTCTGCAGTGGATTTGTATTCTATGGGAGAGTTCAATTTAGAGTTTAATCTTGGAATTGCCTTTGCTTTTGCAGTGGGGAGTATTGTTGTAAATAAGCTGTTTTATCTGATGCCCCTTCCATCATTTATCAAAGGGAAATTCAGGGAGTAATATGTCTTACTCCCAGCAGGCTATAAGACAGTCAGAGCACAGATGTAGTAAAAAACACAGAAATATATATGTTCACCTATTTAAATATTATTTAGTCTAGGTCTATTTTTATTAAAAGTTTGTTATTTAATGTATGTTATGATTTATTTTAAATGGCATGTGATGTACACCTTCATTTTTTTATGATTGAAATTAATTTTTTAGCTTAGCAAAAAAACATACATAATGTCAAGGTCTAGTTTTATTAAAAGTTTGCTATTTAATGTGTGTTTCGATTTATTGGAAATAGCATGTGATGTAGACCTTCGTTTTTTTGAGTGAAATTAATTTTTTAGCTTTGCAAAAAAAACATTCATAATTGACCGTCCTACTATAACGTGTCAAAAGCAAAACTAAGATGCAAAATGATGCACACGTCATATTCAAATGTCAACTGTATTCTACGCAAAAAAATGTGCATGTGCACGCAATGCATATGTCAAGTATTCACTTATTTGTGTTAAGGGTAAATGTCACGTACATTATAACCTACGCGTTCATAGTTGGCATATATTCAATTATTTTATGGAAATACACTTTTTGCAAGTTATGCTTTGAAATATTAAGACAAATTATTTGTTTGCACCCGTAGATACATAATATGAATAAATATTTTTGTCCATACCAAAACGCAATTCTTTCAAGAAAGGCATACAAATACAATATTGTATCTGTGATTCAATCCAATTTTTTTTCAATCGACTTTCTTTCCAGAAAGAATTGGGTTTTTATATGGACAAAACTATTTTTTCATATTGCATATGTATATGCGCAAACTAAATTTTAAAGCATAACTTACAAAAATGTATTTTCATAAAATAATTAAATTTACGCCATCTATGAACGTGTGGATTATAACGTTAGTTACTTTTACCTATAAGAGGCGAAAAAGGCAATGCCTTTCAGTACAAATCACAAATGTAGCCATCAGTGCCATCTGTTGGTATCTTTATCATATGTTGGCATTAATTGAAATATAGAAATTTTATATATCATTCAGTAATTAGCTTATAGGTAATACGCAGAAATGAAGCAGCTATTTGGATATTTGATGTGGATGTAACCCCAATCAAACATTGGATAAGGCCAGCGCCTTAGGCATTCTTAGCAAAAACTTACCAAGTATTTGGTAAGTTTTTTAATGTCAATTGATTTTCTGTTTTTCCTACTGTCTACCCTGATTAAAAACTCTATGTACGCCACCGGTTGTAGTATTTTGCCATGGAGCCATAAAGTGAGGGTTATCCCATTGCCTCTTCACGGTTTATAGGGTTTCCGAATCGGCGCCTTTATGATGCAACCAATGATTCATAAAATGCAAAAAAAATTTACAAGATGAATTATAAATTACTGGAATGTTTTGGATGACTTAAAATGACATTGTTTTACAAAAGAAACACAACTGAAGCTTTTATCTTTTATGTTTTATTGTAATAATAAGTAAGGTATAAAAACTATGAGACTTGCTTCTTGTGAATGACAACAATAAAGATAAAAATAAATACAAATAATTATATACAAGAAATGGTTTTGTCTAAGGAGAAACGAAAAGTGAAAAAACAATCATAGATTAGTTGAGTCAAGATAACTGGTATTCTCCGTTGGCGGGGTAAGCAGTATAGATCACAGTCTCATTCTGTTGCTGCTCTTCTGACATCATCTGGGCTTGGCCGTCTGCAAAATAAATTATTACACATTTCAAGCCACAAACTGGGAATATTCAACTTAAAACTAACTGACAGTAAGCAGAGAGGACGGACCGCCACACAACTCGGTCTTGGCACACACTCCATGCCTCATTCACATTCATACATCGTCTCATACATACTCATCTATTATTCTGATTGTTGACATGGCCCGACTCAAGTATCTGATAAGTCACTATCTGCAAATGATTCACGTCTCCGGAGCTACGTACATGTAAGTGCACAATCTTTCCAGGTGATATTTTCATACAAAAAACTTAATATTACTGCAAACAAAATGACATGTTTTTCAATTTCAACGGAACTTAGAGAATAAAAGCAGCATTCGGAATAATATATTTGTTAATATTAATATTGTGAAAAGATTCAGAAAGGCAGACTTACTTTTGTACGCTTCCTCAGAAATTTCTTCATATATAATGGTATTTGACAAATGCTTCTCCAATCTGGCAGTAGCCTGTAAATAAAAAAAATCATTTACTGTCGGGAACCAATATTTAAAAAAAAAAACTTTTAATACACTGTTTGAAATATTTTGTTCTTAGTACCTATTCTAGAAAAACAAAACAATTACTAAGTGGGACGGCCTCCGTGGTCGAGTGGGTAAGATCCTCAAATACGAATCCAGAAGCCGCGGGTTCAAATCCCGGTGTTACAATTGAATTAATTTGTGTTATTTCACAATTATTAATAATTGATTTAAAAATAATACATATAATATTTGGGAGCACTTTCCATAGTGGTAGATATTATGTTCAGTATCATCATGGTGAAAGACCACCATTCAAATGACTTAAACTGTGTTTGGGGACCAGATCTAAATAGCCAGATACTCTTCCTCTTCTCCATCTTCTTTCCCTCCTCACCACTTTCGGCCTCACAAGATACCCCAATTGGAATGCTGTAGTCCCCCACTGGCACCAGGCAGTTGGGAGCAGTTAGGTTATGTTATACAAAATTCACATTTAAAAAAGTGTCTTTGTCCACTAGAGCAGTGCTCCGCAACTGGTGTGCCGTGGCACAGTGGCGTGCCGTAAGCCGGATACAAGTGTGCCATGGTCAAATTCAATGTATTTGACACTTTACAATATTTAATTATGTATTTAATACAATGACAAATTATTTTTCATCAATATTGTCTATTTTTCAAAATGTAGTATAGAATTTTTGGAATATTCTGTGGTGAAATGGGAGCCGAATATGAATCCCCATTGTTTTATACTGAAATTCATTGTCTATCCCGAGGCAAAGTTTTGGCTAGATTGTTTGAGCTTCGTCACGAGGCGCGTGAGTTTCTTTTAAATCAAAATATGCACGAACTATATCAGCGCCTCGATGATGATTACTGATTGATTAAACTTGCAATCATGGCTTTTTTTTTTTTTTTTTTTTATAGTGAATACCTCACAAGAGTCCCAACTGCTCCCGTCTGGAGCCAGTGAGACTATGGCATCCCCAATTGGGGGATGTTGTGAGGCTGAAGGTAAGTGGGGAAGGGAAAGAGGAAGGTGGGGAAGTATGGCTGATATATTCCAGCATTTGAATGAACTTAGACCAAAGGACCAACCATAGTACAATTGAAAACAAACAATTAACTGTGGATCTGACCCAACAACATTTAATTATGCTTCAGCACAAATTTGATCTGTATTTTTGTTCCATTAATACGGAACAATAAGATTGGATTCGAAATCCTTTTGCAACCAATCCAATAAATTTTACGGTAGCACTGCCTCTATATAATTCGAGAGGAATTTACAGATTTATATAATGACATGACTTTAAAACTTCACTTCTCCCGAATATCCTAGCATTTTCGACAAAGCAATCTTAACACTACTTCCATTTTCAACGACATATTTATGTGAGCAAAGTTTTTCAACGTTTGTTTTAATTAAAAATGATAAGCGGTCATTACTATGTATGTATCGAAAAAAATTCCAAATAAAAGTTATATTAAATGTTGTTACTGAGAACCTCCTACATGTATCAAGCTATCTTTATATTGCATTACATTCTAAAATATATTTTAACATAATTTTCATAATCACAATATCTTTAATTAATAATAATTTGTTTTGGTCTGTGCGTGTCTTGATTTTGAATGGAATGCACCTGCCAGCTGCTGGTGCAGCGAGTTAGATATTCGAATTCGAACTAGAAACATTTAATAGAGAGGGCCGTTAAAAGTGGTGCTGTCAAAAATCGAGCTGAATATAAAACTTTTGTGTTCATTGAAACAAGCGCAGGTATCACATTAATTTATTATTATTTTATAATAATTATTAGATAATTAATAAATACGTATAAGTTACATGTATGTATACTTTTCAAATAAAAAAACAAGAAAATTGTGTATCAATTTAATACCTATATATTTTAGCTTTTGGTGTGCCGCGGAATTCTAGGAAGAATTTTAGTGTGTCTTAAGTGAGAAAAGGTTGCGGAGCACTGCACTAGAGCAAGGGTCGGCAGACAGCGGCTAGCGGCGTTTGGGGCTCTTCAGACATTAACTCCAATTTCACCTCCAGTCTTAAGAGATGGAGCCGCCTAATGAACTTTTATTCAAATAGCATCTGTGTTGCCAATTCAGCTCTTTTGGAGCTCCAAAACACGCCCAATACTTCTTCAGACAGCAGTTTATAGTAACCAGGTCTGACATAATTCTCCGGCCAGATAGTATTATTAGATGCAATTGATTCATCTAACTGACATAATTAATGTATTCAATTGGAATTTTGATATAAATTTTACGTACCTAAGAAATTTGTATGTTTAGTTTCTATTATTGTGTATGTTTAGTTATATCATTAATGTGTGCAATAAATGTCAAGTTTTCATTGAATACTACACCCAAGTAACCAATTTGTGACACTGGTATTAATTTAATATTATGTAACTAGCTGACGTGTACCCGGCGTTGCTGGACTTTTCTCTATTTTCAATAAATATATTATACATGTATTATATGTATATATACCTTGCAGAAGAAATTCTCTAAATGATAATGAAAACCCTATCAAACTCCGAGTGCATAGTTTAGAAGATTTATTTAGAGATGTATATTCACGGAAGATATTATTATTATAATGAGTTTAGAAAACCGTATTACTTGACATTTCTGAATGTAAAAAAAAAGCATTTTGTACACACCACTGATGAAGTTGATCTAAGTTAGTGTGTAAAATTTGGCAATTGTATTCTTTTATATATATGTAGTATACCTCTACGTACTGTGTTTCAGGTTGAGATGGAGGCCATCTTAGCCTGCGCACAGGAGAATGTACATATCGGGTACAAGAATAAGAACATAGGCTTTGCTCTGAAAGCCAGGCAGCCCTAATGCTACTGGAAAATAACTGATAGGACTCCAGACTGATGACGAAACACAGGACCATTCTTGAACCATACCATCAATAAAATAACCCTGATCTGGGTACCAGCACATAAAGGAATTGAGGGCAAAGATCGGGATGATGGACTAGCAAGGAAGGGGTGAAAGCACTACTTGCGAGAACGAAGTTGGCCGTAGGAGTAGCAGCTTGTCACACCAAAATGCATATTGAAAGGCGAGTCAAATCCCAGCATTGGGAGAAATGGGAAACGGCACCCGGAATGACGCAATCCAAATTACTCGTAAACGGACGAGACCCTAGGGTCTTGATTAGGATCTTATCTTATCTAGGATCTTCATCTAGATGAACCAGGCAACTACTCAATATGGACAGAAACGCACTGAGGGAACTGTTAGGACTACCAATGGGACACTGCCATCTCAGGAGACACATGCAGTTGTTGGGAGTGGAAAACACCAATAAATGCAGAAAATGTGAAGAGGATGTAGAGACTTCAATTCACCCATGGTGCCAATGTCCCGCTCTGTTGGGAACAAGGCTCAGATACCTGGGAAGACACATTGTAGAACCAGAAGATATAGTCACATATCAGATAACAACCCTGGTGAACTTGATAAAAGGGACCGGGTTACTGTTAAAGAACTGAGGTAAAATGGAAGATGTACAATGGGTCTACGGCCTTAGTGCTCTCGGGAACTTTACGCAAACTCTTTAAAAAAAAAAATGGTTTAGCTTCTTAGCAGTCTCACTTGTCTGCCGACCCCTGAACTAGAGCATAACTAATTTTGATCATCGACATAAAAAAACTCCATTATAATTTTTAAGACTAATAATCTTTAAAACAATGATAAAATGCATTAAAATTGAATAATATCTCTGATTTGTCTACTCACATTAATAGCCATTTCTCTATATTTCTGTAGGTATAATTTGAGGGGTTCCACATAGTTGTCAAAACCAAGTGTTGTCATCGCAAACAAGATATCTTCTCCGTTAATTGTTTTTCTTTTCTCCACATGGCATCGGTCGCTCGCCTCACTTGTGATGAAGGAGATAAACTCTGAGACGCATTCCTGCACGCACTCTCGCGCATCTTTAGCAATCTGCAAAATAAAATCAGATATTATAATATGTAAAATTATCAAACTACCCAACACAATATCTAAATAGCATAAAGCCACATTACGCTATATTAAGTGCGCATAATTTGGGCATGGCACATACGTATTATATGTTAGAGTGACACACTACGCTATAATCTTCCTCAGGAGAGGAGGTCAGATCAATTGGGGAACTGCTGCCGAATATCATTTCTTTGTTGGGATCTGTCACTTTGACTGATGACAGCTGCGTAATTACGGCGCTCCGTAAATTGTACCGACCCCCTTTCCTGAGGAAGATTATAGCGTAGTGTGTCACCCCAACATATAATTTTCAAATATGGCCTGGCTAGTAGATCACAGTGCATATCGTCGCAATTCTCACACTTATAACACATCATCATTTTAGGTATGACAGGTCTGTATTGGATTGTATGGCGAGCAATACAGAGTTACATAAAACTAGCTGATGTGTACCTGGCGTGGCTAGGGGTTGTGTATGATGTGTAGTAAAGTTTTAATTCTGGGATAAACATCGGCTTATTTGTACTTTCTATTAATATAATATGGATACATAAATCTTCCGGAAGAATTTGCATGTATTTTCGATTGAAATATTATTCCTTGGCTTTTCTAATGATTGCCGTGTAATGAAAACACACACAAGGGTATTTCGAAACTCATTTACCTAATTTGGTTAGAGATAGCACACACCATCTATAGTTTAGTATTAAAACTACTAAACTGAAAGTACGACAATTACCGTATCTTCAGCTTACCACTTTGAGATCTTTACAATGTGTCTAGATGTTTTATAATGTCACTAGATAAATATTAACCTTTACCTTTCCATTTTCTGGAATAGCCCTCTTCATGATCTTAGCCACATTGGCAATGGGAAGAAACCTGTCTTGTTCTCTCAATGGCAAGCTTTTGCTATACTGATCATCGGACTGCTCATCAGACTGCTCTCCGGTTTCTAAAATTATTCAAACTCGTAACAAAATATATATATCAATGCGCCCTAAATCTATACTTTTAAATTGTAGAAGGTGCTACAATAAAATCAAAAACAAATTATTTTCAGTAGAATGATTCTAATAAATTATTGTAATATAATCGCCTGTAATATCAATACAAATTAAAAATTTGAAAAACCCTTGCCTTCTGATGTCCGGTCCGAAGTCGCAAGTTCAATTCCCGTCGGCGGCATTTATACTCAGAAGATATTTTCAATTGGTATTGATATTACAGGCGACTAATTATTGCTTATAATAATTTATTATCCTTTATACTATGCATAAAAACCTTGTCTTATAAACATTAGTTTATCATAAAAAAAATTTTTAAAAAAGAATGATTCCAAGTTGGATGCGCTGAGAGAAGTTTTATAAATAAAGGAAAGTATAAAAAATTGTAAGTAGGTGAGAAGAACTTACCAAGTAAATCATCTGTAGTCACCATGTAAGGCTGATCATCAGTCAGGAACCCGTGGGATAGTTCATCTCCGCTTTCGCTGTTCTCCATTTTATTTCATAAACAGACCACAAATTATTACTGAAGTAATATAGGAAATAAACCTGCAATAAAGCAATAAAAAGGTTTTAGTTGTCGGAGATGGAAATAGTGTAATTTAATAGCTATTTCGTTCAAATCAAATTAATATTTTACGTCTTTAGTATGGCGTAAAATGATTCTTGGTTCGGGTTTCTAAGCTCAATTACCTTCAATACGCTTTCCTTTAGATTTCATTTAGGTCTCCCGCAAAAGGCTTAAAGGACCATGGAGGCCGTCCAAAAGCAAAGTTTAAATTAAGAAACATTGTTTTTGGTAATTATGCGTATTATGTGTAGTAGTCATAAGTAAAACTTTACCAAAAATATTATGACGCGAAAATTACTACTGGAAGTGCTACAAACTCAGCCTTCACACAGAAATTAGAAGTAAACACCTCACAGAAACTAGAAACTTGGTTATAGAAATTATATTCGCATATAAGTCATTGTTCGGATTTATTCAAATGTAACATCGAACTATGATTTATACCTATATAGCATGTAACTGAAAAACAGTAAAAAAATGTGGGGGTTCAATAAAGCTTGTACACAACAACTAAAAACCGCATACAAATCAGGAATTGCTCATAAGGATCATGAATTTATGAGAAGGATAATTAATGATACTACAATAAGTCGTACCTTTTCTTATGAATAATAAAAATCTTAAAACGGTGTATTATTGCAGCAAAAACGAATCACACGAAACCAAACGTCAAATATTTGTATCTAAATATCTAATCTAGGCTTAATCCATGCTTGATCCTTGATCGATTTGTGCATAGATACACGATGTTTTTCTTGTTTATGGTCTACCAAAGCATCATGGACCTAAAAGGCCCTGGACCAGCATTCGAGAATAATTTGAAGCCGAGGGGTGAGAGGGAAGATGAATGATAAATGCCAAACCTACCTAATTTTTTAAATGACTTAACCCATCACTCGTCTCACTAAATACCCCAAAAAATCATTAGCCAATATAACCGAATTTACAACACAAACAAAATAATAATAGTTCATTTTGCACCACTTGCATACAAATCAGTTAAAGGTAGTCATACAAGATGGCTGCCAGTCAATTTCCCCTCACCATAGATTTGGCTTCAATGCCATTCCTATGAAATCGCACTAATGCTCTGTCCAGGGCTGTTTAGGTCCATGGTGTAAAGCAAGCATTGGGACATGGACCTAAAAAGCCCTGGACGGAGCAATTCGAGAACATTTTGAAGCCGTCGCGGGGTGCCCTTGAGACGATTAAGGAAGTTAGGGGAGCTTTACAGATGTGGTCACCAAACACGGCTAAAGCTATTTCAATCAACGTTATGTATGAATTCATATTTCGCTTCCTTCTCCCATAACACGTCGGTACCTCAATTGGGAATAACATCTAAAAAATGTGTCATTGTAAATGTTACAACAAAATATTTTCCACTCAATTCGCTCTCGTCACTTACCTAATCTACAAGATTTTCCAATAAGAGGTGTTATTTTGAATAGCCCGCTATTTCGGTAGATGTTACTTTTGAAGCTGTCATTTTTGACATTTGACAAGTAGAAACTACGCCATTAATAAAAATGGAACGATACACGCTTCAACAACGCATTGAAATTATTAAAATTCACTTGAGTGAATCAAATGCAAATCATCTTGAGTGATGAGGTTCATTTCCACCTCGGTGGCTTCGTCAACAAGCAAAATTGTCGCATCTGGGGCTCGGAAAACCCAAGAGTTATTGTTGAAAGCCTCTCTATCCTCAATGTGTGACTGTTTGGTGCGGTTTATGGTCCAGCGGAGTCATTGGACCTTACTTTTTCGAAAATGAGGCTGGAGCAACAGTTACGGTAAATGGATTGCGCTATCGAGAGAGGATTAATGATTTTTTATGGCCGGAATTAGATGGTATTGATCTGGACAACGTTTACTTTCAACAAGACGGCGTTACGTGCCACACAAGCAACGAAACCATTGATCTTTTACGATTGAATATCAAAATAACACCTCTTATTGGAAAACCCTGTAGTTAGGAATGCCATAGTTCTACAGGCTCCGAGATTATTGAGGAGCTGGAACTAATATCTTTTTATATCTCTGTAGGTAATCACTTACAAATATGAAATATTGAAGTTTATATCTAATTTTTATTTGACTTTTTCAAATGCAAAATATATTTTCATACCACAATTCAAAATAATAAAACTATAATAATAAACATTGATTGGGCTTTTCTTAAATTGAAAATTACGTTTTTGTATAAAAATGGACGTGCTACCGTTTCTCTTGAGAGTTTTAAAAAAATAGGTTTTGGCATTTTTCATACACCTTCCCCCCAACCCGCGGCTTTAAATTTTTCTCGAATATTTCAGTGGTCCCATGGTCTAGGTACTTACTATATATTATAAATACTGTTCATTTTTAATAATATATTGCAATGTATGTAAAAATAACTCATCGTATCCAATTTCTTTTACTAAAACTATGGGAAAATAATGAAAAAATAATATCTACATTTTTTTACGTTGGTTAGGAAATAATTTTCCTCAGAGCCTAATGTTATTTTTGGCGATGCTGTGTGGATAGTCAAAAACGAAGGAGAGGAAGTTGTGGGAAGGAAAAATATAATGGGGGCGGGTAAGCATAAAAATAGATATGATATATCAAATACATCTGTTGAATTATATTTATATATAAATAAGTTTTAGATTTCCATCGGAAAGAAAAATATTAGGAAAAGTGATAAGTAAATATGAATAGGAATCGAGGTGGTTGTGCGGTGTATAATTTTCGATATAATTTTTAATATCGAAACTCAAAACACAGCTGTTTTACATAGATATTAACATTTTCATCTGTGGTTTTGACCACCATAGACCACAGAATATTTTCCACAATTTTCCATCTGTTCAATGGCGTTTCGGTGTCTTGTTGTACATTTTTGGCGGATTTGCGCAGTAGTGCACTTATTTTTTTAAATTAAAGTTGTATTGCAAAATATTCTTTGATTTTTGCTGTAATCCATATTACCTAGATTAAAAGGCACAATTAAAAATGGGGGTCCCCAAATTCTTTCGTTACATCAGTGAGCGGTATCCCTGTTTGAGCGAGTTGATAAAGGGAGATCAGGTAATTTATTTGCACAAATATACCGGCCAAGTATTGTTATGTGGATAGTTCATTTTTAAGTTAAATTTGTGTGTTTCTGAACATACGTATCTTTACAAAAACACTTTAACGATATCATAAGCCGATAAAATAATTGTTGTACTAAGGTATAATATATTTTTTAATCTTATTGCACAAGCTTGAACTGTAATGTTTATGGCGTTTTAAATTAGATATAATATTATTGGTAATTATTTACCTACGACTACCGTTTGAGAAAATATTCCGTACATGTTAGGTTAGGTTGGATTAGGTAGAATTAAATCACAAACCAGTCTATACAAACCTAGCGTAGCCCACAAACTACTTGAAAACTGGGATATAACTCTAAAGGGGACGCGAGCAGGCGTTATTAAAGGGGCAATTTTTTGTAGTAGTAAAAACGGTAGTCGTAGGTAAATATTTACCATACTTTTTAATAAATTGTGACAGCAGGTAAGTTGTGGAAAATGGAAGCCCATTTCCAATATTTTTGTCTCACATTCAGACATCATTTTTAAAATTGTGGTGAAATAATACTAAACACAATAAGATAAAACTCTTGATAGGATAAGTTAACCTCTTGTTTGCCATTAATAAATACCTGCGGTCAATCGACGACAATAAGTGATTCATTTTGAAAAAATAATTATACACTTAGGCGTTCAATCTTTGTACATGCATTTTTTTTATTTATTTACTTTTTAACAATGGACGAACTTTGAACTTCAATACTGATTAAGAGAGAGGCAAATAGCTGACGTATTGTCGTGAAACGTCGGGCATTTATTGAACCGCCGAGCACTACCGAAATATCCTGAATGGATAACGCGTCTGATATTTAAGAATGTGTGCCCGGGCTTTAGACACAATTTTTCGAAATCTGTAAACAGTGACCATCCTCTTGTTTTGAAGATCAAGTGTGCAAAATTTCAACGCTAGGCTAGGTTAGGTTAGGTTAGGTTAGGAATGTTTTTAAAAAAAATAAAGTTATTTTACCCTAGAGTGTGGTACTGGTTTCGCCCTAGCTTTGCTGTGTCAATATTATCGATATTAGAATCCCATTTGTTATTTGTTTAAAATTATCAATACTAACTTTTGGTTTGCCTTACTTACTTTCTAAATATTCGCCTTCCGCCAGCTGATTTTATTTTCTTAATAGCAAATTATGTTTTTGTAAATTGTACTGTCTTACTTGTGATAATGTGTTTATATATTTATAAAAAAAATTAAATAAGCTACCGTGAGTAGTTTCCCCAAAATAGCTCAGAGAAATGAATTTTTTGATTGTGCCAATTGTACAGGGTTTTCCAATAAGAGGTGTTATTTTGATATTCAATCGTAAAAGATCAATGGTTTCTTTGCTTGTGTGGCACATAGCGCCGTCTTGTTGAAAGTAAACGTTGTCCATATCAATACCATCCAATTCTGGCCATAAAAAATCATTAATCATCTCTCGATAGCGATCCATTCACCGTAACTGTTGCTCCAGCCTCATTTTCGAAAAAGTAAGGTCCAATGACTCCGCCGGACCATAAACCGCACCAAACAGTCACACGTTGAGGATAGAGAGGCTTTTCAACAATAACTCTTGGGTTTTCCGAGCCCCAGATGCGACAATTGTGCTTGTTGACGAAGCCACCGAGGTGGAAATGGGCCTCATCACTCAAGATGATTTGCATTTGATTCACTCAAGTGAATTTTAACAATTTCAATGCGTTGTTGAAGCGTGTATCGTTCCATTTTTATTAATGGCGTAGTTTCTACTTGTCAAATGTCAAAAATGATAGCTTCAAAAGTAACATCTACCGAAATAGCGGGCTATTCAAAATAACACCTCTTATTGGAAAACCATAAGGAAAAAAAAAGAAAAAAAAAAAAGAAAACCAAAACCATAAGGCGGCACTCGAGAGGAAACTAAGGTTTGTGTTCTTTTCAGGTTTCAGATTTTGACAACCTGTATCTGGACATGAATGGCATCATCCACACGTGCTCACATCCCGACGATAACAATCCACACTTCCGCATCACCGAGGAGAAGATATTTGCGGAGATCTTCCACTACATCGCCTACCTATTCCAGCTCATCGGCCCCAAGAAAGTCTTCTTCATGGCTGTGGATGGAGTGGCTCCCAGGGCTAAGATGAACCAGCAGAGAGGAAGGAGGTACATGTTCATACAATCTCCACATTTCTTTAATATTACCTTGTGATGTGTTGGTTCTTACTTTGATGATAACCATTATTAAATCAATAAGATTAAGATTAATGCTTACGATTAAGAAATCAATAAACAAACAATGCTATAATGTTAGAGTGATATTTTTGGGGGGTGTTTATTGTTTATTTATTTAGCCAACGTTTCGGACAGCATTACAAGTAGTTATTACATCTAAGTAAAAACATTACACATCTACCCTGATGATGGATAGATGGATTGACCCCGATCGTAATGCTGTCCGAAACGTTGGCTAAACGAGGTAGCGTATCACTGCACAGTGCACAGTACCCCAAAAATAAATTACTACAATATGTACTTTTGACCATGCAAATCATAAATGCCAAAATGATTTATGGTATTTTATATGATAAAAACATTTGACAAGTAAAAAAATTATTATTTTATTTAATGAGCAGGCAGCTGTTGATGCTCTCATATCTGATTTCTCAGTAAGTTTAACAGTAATTGAGTTGTTTTTAATTTTTTTTGTTTTGTTTATCGAAAAAAATTGAATACCTTATATTATCTTAAGCGGTATTATAGTTTGAAATATAAATATTAATCAGATAAATGAATATCATATGTTTTTTTTAATTGCATCATTTATCATTGTCATTGGTAATCAAATGCTTTCAAATATATTTTGTTTGGAAAACATTTGAAATTAAAATTATGAATTACCTGTTCACTACATTCCTGACGTTTATGGGATTAACCCTTTCACACCCGCATTATTGTTTCCACATATATAAAAAATATGTAATGCTTGATAAATATACCTCAGAAAATTATTTGAAAATTTTTGGTATTTAATTTATTTTAGAAGTTATTCTACGTTAATTTGGCTTAAAATTGGACGTCAGAGGGTATTTTTTTAAATAGTAAGATAAAATAAACAACACAAAAGTAATACAAATAACTGTTTCATGTCGAAAATGCACATTTACAATGTAGTGATAATCTCTAAGGTTTGAAACAAATAATATGTTAACTAAAATTCATTCAGAAATAAAGAAATAATTTAGGATAATAATCTTTAAAAATTCGCCATACTAGTCGAAAATATGTGCGTCACTACCAGTATTAATTTGAATGAATATTGAAATTCATTTACGATATTCTGGCAAATGACTGCGAACATTGAATTGAACTGATGTTATTATTATAGAAAATATTGATATCTCACCTTAATTAAATGAAGTAATCAATGACGGCAGAAATTCTATGAAACTCACAATCAGCAGATGTCAAAATATTTTGGTTTTGGTGGTGAGAATAAGGATTTCAACAAGTTATAAGAAAACCAAAACATGGCTTTTCCAAATCGCTACCATTACGGTAAAAAAATCACAAAGCGGCTGGGGCTGAAGGTGTTAAGGCTCAAAATACACTAAGTGTATCTTGCGCTGCTTACTGGCTGTAACCAATCAAATTATGCAACCCTTTCATCTGGAGTACCCCAGGGGTCCGTTCTGGGCCCACTACTCTTCATCCTCTTCACAAATGATGTCGCTAAAATAATCGAATCATTTGGCCTTCTATCTCACTGCTACGCTGATGACCAGCAAGTTTATTTTTACTGCTTACCAGAAGAAATAAACAGTCTAAAAATTCATATAACTGAGTGTATAGAAGCAATTACTCGCTGGATGACCTCAAATAGATTGAAACTGAATCCCACAAAGACTGAGTTTCTGTGGACTGCTACAAGCAGACGTCAGCATAACATTGAAAACTCCCCAATAACCATTTCAGGAAGTGACATCACTCCAAAAACGTGCATCAAATTACTGGGTGTCAATCTGGACGCTAATTTTTCCCTTAAAACTCAGGTGAACAGAACTGTAAGCACGGAGTTCTTTCAATTAAGGCAAATTAAATTGCTAGTCAATTCCTATGTTGTTTCACGTCTAGATTATTGCAACGGAATATATGCAAGTCTCCCCAAATGTCAAATCAACAAATTACAATCGTTTTCAACGCCGCGGCAAGGCTTATCACCGGAGTATCTAAATACTCCCACATTTCAGAGCATCTCAAAAATCTACACTGGCTCAAATGTTCTGAAAGAATCCAGTTCAAGGTATGCTGGATGGTATTTAAGTCACTTAACGGAATGGCTCCGGCTTACTTATCAGAATTGTGTATTCCAGAAGATTCAAATTCCCGACAGTCAACCCTTAGGTCAGCAACGTCATCAGCTATCGGAAGGTTGAAGGAACCAAAGCGCACACCAGATACTAAGTTCGGTGAGCGTGCTTTCGCCGTGTCAGGACCTAAAGCCTGGAATGGACTGCCACATGATTTGAGAATGATCGCAGACCCGACAGAATTTAGGTCTAAACTTAAAACACACCTTTTCAGACAGTCGTATCCATAATTTCGGAAAACCTCCACTTTCACAGTCGACGGCAATTTAAATTAACAAAATGCAAAAAAAATAAAATATATATATATATATTAAAAATAAAATAAATAATAATTCAAAATAAATAAATAAAAATGATAACAACTAACAATTTGCAGGCTTTTTAAGACTGTTAAAATACAGTAAAATTAAAATAATAAAAAAAAACTATAGCAAGTCAAGCGATGACCAGTGTTTATTGATATAGTGTCCTCTGCGTCCAGCTTTATCTTTTATAAGCATAAACTTTTTAAATAAGTGTGTTTGTCGGAAGTGACTTGCCAGGTAAGTATGTTTTGGTATCTTTTCTAAATAACAAATGTAGATCCTAGGAAATAAATTGTACAGCGCCCTTGAGGTGATTTTTCACAAAAACGGCGCTCTACAAATTATCCAATTATTATTATTATTAGTTGCTGAAAATACGTCGAATATATATTAAGTTATGTAAAATAGCAGCGAAAAGGTTTAAAATGCTTAAATGAATTAATATGGGTTGGGTGGTCCAGATTAAGGTGTTCACCAATAAGCATTCAAATCAGGAACAACTTTTTCTTCTTCATGAACCTTCTGGTAATCATCAAGGCATCCATCAGGCCTACAGCCAGCCTCCCTCAAATTTCTCAATGTCGTCGGACCATTACGTCTGTTGTTGGCCTCTGCTCTTCTTTCCCAACCAAAGACGACATCCAATAATATTATAATCCCAACCATTCCACATTGTGTTATATCGAAGACCAAACGGAATTTCAGTTAAAACTAATGTAGGGATGTAATACTATCACCTTTCTGAAGTCAATGATCTATTTGGCTTCAAAATAACATAAAAACAATCTTGTGTTGTTTGGTTAGATTCCGGACGGCCAAGGACATGCAGCAGCAGGAGGAGAAGGCGCGGCAGGCCGGGGAGAAGCTGCCCGAAGGGAAGAGGTTCGACAGCAACTGCATCACGCCGGGGACCGTGTTCATGGCGCGCCTGCAGGACCAACTGCGCTACTTCGTCAAGCAGAAGATTTCCACTGACAGCGCCTGGGCCAAGTGCCGGGTGGTGCTTTCTGGACATGAGGTACAAAAACAGTGCTAGCAAAACTACATATTTCTACATACATACATATTTTATTCCCTTCAAATATAATATAATAATAATAATAAGCCTTTTATTCTGAACTTCTGTTAGGTATATTATATTAGAAATTTTTTGTTTGTTATAGTGTATCTAGAAGCTCAGTTTGCCTCTTGGCATAGGCCTCCTCTAACAATTTCGCCTTTGTGGAATACATAGTATATAGTCAATGCGTTCCTCAATCTTTTCTCCTAGTCTTCGCATCTCACTAATGCCCAGGATATCCCATTTTATTTCTTCGAGAGCTATTTCTAGCTCGTGTACGCTTTCTTCGGTTCCAAGGGTTCTCGTATTTAAAGTTGCAATATTGAGTATTTTGTTTCTTCTTGTTGTTAGAGGGTTGTGGTCTATAACTCCCACGGGGACCAGCCGAATTGGGAGACTTTTTGTTGGTTGGTTTTGGTTGTTAATTTTTGTTGGTGTTAATATTCCTTGTTTCCGATCTTCCGAGACAGTAGTTAGTTTTTTGGAGCATTTAGTTGTGGGTCAGAACTTGCCTGGTTGACATAGTTCAGTATGTTAGGTCTGTTGGTCTCTTTCATGCTAGTTTTGGGTAGAGGTTGTGAAGGATTACTTGATATTTTGTTTGTATTTACTTTCTTCTGTGCTGATGACTTAGAAGAATCCGAAGTTCCTCTTTTTCGCTTTTCGCTAATGTTGTCCTTCGGTTTTAACACTATCAGTTTGTCATATTTTATGTAAGCAATTTTTCCTTTCTTTTTCTCTTCTTCTAGTTGAGGTTGTAGCTGTTTTCGTTTTTCGAGGATTTCCTTCGAGTAGTCTTCTTTCACATTAATACCTGGCGGAAGGTTTGTCTTGTTCTTGAGTATAAGGTGTTTTTTCCATTGGGTCGTGATAGAGGCTATGACTGGACGATTCGTGTTTTTGCTTTGTTTCCCTATTCTGTACACGTTGCTAATTTCTTGGCTGTCCAAATGTACTCCCGTGTTTACTATGAGGTCTTTAATGTAGTCTACTAGGTTTCCTTCAGATTTTCCCTTCTCTAATATAATATGTTTGAGCAGGATTAAGAGAATGGATTGAATTAAATAATAATATCTATTTTAAATGAAAAGTGTTATTTTATTTAGTCTTTACATGAGCTTAATTTAATGCTGTTCGCGAGCGCGCGATTCGATCCAGAATGACTCACATCAATGCACGAGCATTGCCGAGGATTACCGAATCGCGCTCGACCCTCACACCTGCACAGTTTCTACCTAACCGTTCATCCACACATTCGCCTACAGAAACATGCAGAACTCAGTTCGCCTTAATATAATATATTGCAAATCCAAAATCTGGAAATAGTTTCCGGTCACAATTTTCAAATCCGGTATTGGATTTTTTTTTTTTTTAAAGAAAGACAAACATTCCCAGGTTACGAATAACCTGACGAGGAATTGAATACACTTTGTGTTACCCAAACGCGATGTCAACTCAGCCACCGACCGTTAGAATATTACATATATGTAATTGGAAAGCAGCTAAAAAGTCACCACAAAGTCTGTAATCTTGTTTAATAAAACACCATATTTGTATATAAATATTACCAACTGAAAAACTCAGACGTCATAACCAAAATTTACAGATATAATAATTTACTATCTTTTTTTATATTTAAAAATATATAAAAAAAGTTGCGCATCATTTTCCTCATACAAATTGGACATTAATTTATTTAATGTTTTATATTTATTTGCTACTTTCTGAAGCCCCCACAGGTCTTTACACAGACTTTTTCGAAATCTAATGTAGACAGTGACCTTCCTCTTGTTTTGAATGTCAGGTCTGCAAAATGCCATCGGTCTCTGAATAAAACTGTAGATTTGTATAAAAATCTAATCCATGCCGCCCGCCCGACACTGACACTCTTCTTTATATAAATTTTCCATGACTTGTTCTCTAATTCCAAATTATTTTGATATTATTTCAGACTCCAGGAGAAGGCGAGCATAAAATCATGGAGTACATCCGCTACTTGAAGGCCCAGCCCGACCACGACCCCAACACGAGACATTGTCTGTATGGGTTGGACGCGGATCTCATCATGCTGGGACTCTGCTCACACGAACCAAACTTCTCACTGCTCAGGGAAGAGGTAATTATCTTATTCTAATGTTGCAGTTAAATCAGTACAAAAGGTCATTAACTTTTAGAAATTTAGTGTTTTGAATGAACTTAACTAATTTAGCCTATCCTTATCGTGTCGGACTCACATGCACCAAACTTCTTAACCCGCACCATACGAAAAATACCTTCGTCTTGTAACACGGCGTTACTGTATGGGTTTTGGAAATAATTACTTTTTTTCATTGGTTTGTATTAATTTATTGTAAGAATTGATTAAGTGCATTAAACCTGAAATATTTTTAAAATAATCATTGCTTGCAAGTGCTGGCCGCCTCACGCCAAGTTGGCCACGTGTTTGTGGAATGCGCTGGTGGCAGCGAGGGGTGAAAACGACCAACAGAGGCCATATTTTTTTTTTTTAAATTTATTTTACATAGGTTCCAAAAGTGAGTAAAAATCTTTCGTTTTACATATTAATTCGTTTGTCCGAAAGGTATTACCAGTAAGTTTTATTTCTAATACTTATCTTTAAAGTATTACTTGATTTGATACGTATGATATTGAAAATAGGGTTTATTCCTTACAACTATAAGTATTATATATATTAAAACTAGGTTTTATTTCCAACTATTTTCTACGGTACCTACCTACATATGTAGTTATGCGATTGCATAATATTGTATCGCTTTCATGTATTTGTTTTAATGGTTAACGGAGGTAGAAAGACCTGAGTCGTCTAATTTTCGAAATGTTATTAAATTCACGAGGTAAATTTCGATTGAAAAATCATAGGTTAGTATGTCAAAAATAAACTCGTCTTTTTTCCTAAAACAAGAAGCTCAATTCACAATATGACATTATGAAACTGACAAAAAGTAACACAAAAAATATTAAATATGTTGAATAATACCCATGTAATAGTGAATTGGACAATAGAATAGAAATTATGAACAAAAACATGATTTGAATCGCACATCACAAATCAAAATTTATTTGGTTCGTGGCACTTTTTGACCACCAATCACAAACAGTTTCATGTACTTTGGCATACGTTTTAACATTTATACATGGAACATCGATGATAAACATAAACTCCTGATAGTCCATAGTTGATTCTTTTCACTGGAAATTAAACAACAGAAAATTATCGCTAAATGTTATTAAAAATATATGCGTATTCTGACTGATTCGTTCAAACGACCCTGTAGCATATAAGTATGTACAATGTACACGGATAATGAAATATCACTAACCCTTGTTTTTTCTGAAAATATATCTCCCACGTATGTTTTTGATGTCGTAATTTGTGTTTTCTAATAAAACTTTTTTCCAAGGGCATTTTCCTCCCCTTTTTTAAGCGAGGAATTTCTTTAAAATGTTATTAACTAGACCGGCGTGGACCTAACGTCCGTTCGCCGCCCTGTCGCAGCGGAGAATGGCAAAATTTCGGCTTGCGCCGGGGTAATCACAAACAATGAACAAACAACAAACGCGAATCGAAATCAATTACTATTATATACTTTAAGAATATATATTTCTAATGGTTCAATAATGTCTTTGTAAATTATTTAAAAAAAAAAATCTGAACTATACCAATTTGTAAGACCATTAATAAATAGTCAAATTGAGGGATTTTCGTCACAAAACGCGTGCTCGGATTTATTTATTAGTAATTTTATTTGAAATAAAAACAAAATTCTTATACATACTTTTGTTGGATAATTTATCGATTGTTTATACTGTATAATTATATGATTTGAAATATTTGTTGTTTAATACAAATTCACCTTTGAAAATGCAACAAATCTGCTCATCGACCAACGGTAACACTTTATTATGATATGAAAATAACATTATTTTTCAAAATTTAACATCTTGCTTTGGTAGATAAAATAACGATCTTTCGAAATCAATTTGTGTTTTTTTGAAGAAAAGTGTCCATATGTCTAAAATTGGCCTAAAAAATGACAAATTTCAGGTCAAGTCTACCCATTTCGCCTTAAAGTGCGAAATCTCCCACTTACGAACCCATTTACGCAAATGGTTTTATTGTGCAGTGTGGCAAATTAAGTTATTTAGAAAGTGGTTGGAAAACATTTTAACATTAGTGCTTGAACTTCACAAAATATATATGTATATATATTTTTTTTTACGTAAATTCAAGGAGGTGGGAATTTCAACCTTATCACCATTTACATAAGGACTGTGTGATTTCGCCCGATTCCGATTGTTCCACGCCGTTGTGCATCTCCTTAAAGCAAGTGCCCAAGTGGATTGTATGAATATGGACGAATGCAAACTTCAGAATAATATCTCCTCACCAGTTTTCCAGAGCCACATCTGTGCTGAATCAAGTGACTCTCGATGCCACTGACTGGCTGAATATCCCTAGCATTCTACTTTAACTTCCACCAACTCTCACCATACCAATTAGAAGAATAGCTCAATTTTGCAGAAGGGCTGTTATGCAAACTGGTCATTATCAAAGTGCTGGCATTTAAAAAAAAAATCTTTTCTTGATGCTATATTTAATTTGCAGGTGAAATTTGGAAAAAACATCCAAAAAGCCAGTTCCCCAGACGAGAACAACTTCTTCCTCCTGCACTTGTCCCTGCTGCGGGACTACCTGGAGCAGGAGTTCCTCGCGCTAAAGGAGGACCTGGAATTTGAGTACGACATGGAGAAGATCATCGATGACTGGGTGCTAATGGGTTTTCTGGTCGGCAATGATTTCATACCCCCGCTGCCGCACTTGCACATTCACAATGACGCCCTGCCCCTTTTGTTTGATATCTATAAGACTGTTATTAAAAAATTGGATGGTGAGTTATAATTTTTGAATTTATTTAAAAAATATTATAGTAAGATTGAATACCGTAAGCCACTGAGGAGATACACTAAAAGAAGTGTATTGTGGGTGTGTCTGTGTGGCCGAAGTAAAGTAATTATTTTTGAATTCGGGTGAGATTTGCTTAGCAAAAGAGGGCTTGTGTGAGTTGGCATCATAAGTAATCTTTTGTAAATCGTTGTAGAATATGCATAATATGAAAATATAAAATCGTTATATAATATGCATTATTGTCCTTTTTTTCAGGATATATAAATGAAGGAGGAATTTTAAATTTAAAAAGGTTTGAAGTCTTTATGAAAGAATTAGCCAACTTAGATAAGGAGAATTTCCAAGAAACGTACGCTGACTTAAAGTTTTTTGAGGAGAAGACTGGTAGGAAACCCAATGAAATGGAAAGAAAAAGCGTAAGCATGATGGCTCTGTAAATATTTCATCCGCTACTGTATCACTATATAAAAATATTCTAAAGGCTCATATGATATAAGGCAGATATGAAGGAGGAAAAACAGGTGCCATTTAAAAAAATAAATTACATGTGCTGTTAGTTGATTATGATAATTTAATATATTTTTGTTGCAGTATAAAAATGTTCCTGACAATAATGACACTTTTGGAATGAGTGTTGAGGAAATCAAAGCAGAAGGAGACAAACCCATATCGGCTTTCCAGTCTGACTTGCAAGCTCTGATTAAATCTACTAATGACATGGTTTGTACTATTTAATCATTTTTTCTGCTTTTCTACTTGCTCGACACAGGTGAGAAAAAAAATCCCTCAGGCCTACGTCATCTACGGGGATGCAGTGTGAAGAATCTTTTAAGGGAAAGGAAGGAGAGGAAGTTCTGGGAAGAAAAAAAGCATGAGGGGTGGGTAGGAATCTGGGGGTTGATGTGTCCAGGACTGACGGATGTACGAATCCATCCCTCCCACTGCGGTGCAAGGCGATAGGTCGAGAGAATCCAGCTGGAGAAGTCAAAAGGTCTCTTTCAAAAGACCTAGACGTACCTCACTCCATGAAACCAGGCACCCCTGCTAAGTCACCAAACATAGCGAATAATTGGGGTGACCTATGGCAGGGGTGTTGGTTACCTATTAAATATTTCCCGGGGCGGCGATACCCATACCCGCCTCCCAAATTGTATGCTTTGTATCAATGTAAACAAGCACTGTACGCAACCACATACATAAATAATTCCATACAAAATATTGTTTCCGTGCTTGAATTTAATTATTTATTTGTTTGTTTTTTCTAGGCTGTGGATGATGATGATAAAGAATGGGATGATTTTAACACTGATGATGAAGAAGCAGAGGACTCTGGCGATGGTATAATTTTTTTTTAATTACATCATCTTAAGAGTAAAATATTTATAAAGTTAATCTGCATTGAATTGTGTAGATTTTTAATAACGTATAAATTGTTTTGTCCTCTCTCTTAGATAGTGAAGACAGACAATTCAATGCGGAGTTCATCCTACACAAGCGAGATTATTATCTAAATAAGTTGGAGTACAAAAAGGTGACGGGGTAAGTTGTCGGTAATTTATTATTATTCATAAATAATAGACAATCTTGATTTTTTTGTTGAAATCAAATGTCTTCAAATCATCCATTGCTACAGAAACAAAATTCACATAAAAATATGTACAACTTCATATTTCATCAGTTACATATTTTTAGAAACAACCTTCATCGAAATCATTACCTCCGTGGTCGTGGGGAAGGCTGTCGACAAGCAAGGATCTGAGGGTCGCGGGTTCTTATCTCAGCAATTGCCTTCAAATTTTATTTGTGTTATTTCAAAACTTATTCATTTAAAATAATATATAGTATATTTGCAACACATTCTAGAGTGGAAGATACTCTCAGTATCGCCCTGGTGTAAGACCACCATTCAGAATTGAAATTTTTGGTGACCAGATCTGAATAGCCAGGTATTTCCCCACCTCCCTGTTCCCCATCTCCTGCCCCTCCACACTACATACTTACTGGCTCCAAAAAGTTGGGAATTAGTCAAATTTAGTAAATATCTCAGTCAAATATAATTATGTTTGCAATTATTTATTTATTAATCTTCTACATATAAATAAATTAATACATATAAATGCTTCTAAAATATCAACCTATTTACATTTGTCTAAAATAACAAATTGCATTAAATTTTTTTAAAACCTTGCTTTACACACTGCATTGTGCAGTGCACCTCAAGGTAGTCTTAATTTCACTGGACTGCAAAAGTAGCCAGCCGTACAATAGGGGTATATAAATTGCATGTTTCTTTCTGTGTTTGTTAGTGACGTGCTCCGCGAGCAGGCTGAGTGCTATGTGCGCGCTGTGCAGTGGGTGCTCCACTACTATTACCAGGGCTGCGCCAGTTGGTCATGGTACTACCCGCACCACTACGCGCCCTACATCTCCGACGTGGTCAACTTCAAGGACATGGACCTGACCTACGAGAAGGCAAAGCCTTTTAAGCCATTCGAGCAGGTACATGATCAGATTCCATTCAAAAACATTTTCAATCTTGCCGTGAAGAGGTCTTACATTCTATGGACTATCATCGTGATAGACATTCTATTATAGCATTCTGAATCGTGCCTAGAAACAGGTAATTCCGAATCTTGTATAGAAAGAGGTCCTATATTCTGAATCTTGTTGTGAAAGAGATTTGACATTCTTAATCTTGCATAGAAAGTGGTCCTATATTCTGAATCTTGTTGTGAAAGAGATTTGACATTCTTAATCTTGCATAGAAAGTGGTCCTATATTCTGAATCTGTTGTGAAAGAGATTTGACGTTCTTAATCTTGCATAGAAAGAGGTCCTATATTCTGAATCTTGTTGTAAAAGAGATTTTACACTCTTACTTAATCTTGTCTAGAAAGAGGTCCTATATTCTGAATCTTGTTGTGAAAGAGATTTGACATTCTTAATTTTTGCCTAGAAAGGTATTAAATTCTGAATCTTGCTGTGAAAGTGGTTTGATGTTCTGGACCTTGCCTAGTAATATGTTCGATATTCTTTCTGAAAGACTTCTGACATTCTAAACCATGTCTATTAAGCAGTTTGATGAGTGTTTTTAAATGATTAATTCCAGTTGTTAGCCGTTCTGCCCGCGGCCAGCAAGGATCTGCTGCCTGTGCCCTTCCACTTCCTGATGACCAATGATAATTCTCCCATTCTCACCTACTATCCACTGGAGTTTGAGACTGACCTCAACGGGAAGAAGAATGATTGGGAGGCTGTGGTGGTCATTCCTTTCATCAACGAGGTAAGCAAACTTTGCAAGCCTGTGGTAAAACTGTATATCAATATGGAAAAAAATAGTGGAAAATTTTGCAGTTGGGACTCTTGTGCGGTATTTGTGTAAAAAAAAATGGTTCTCTTCTCTTGATCACAAACTGAAACGAACTTAGAATCAGGAAACGGGGACCTTTCAACTGTCAAAAAAACAAAATGGCGTTTTATGTGCAATTTGATGACAATGTTACATTGAATTTCTATGAAACAACCCCCTTAGTAACTCAAATCCTTTTGTAAAGCACAAAAGCACTTCATACCTTTTTAAAATCAACTATAGATTCCATATCTATAGTTACCATGTTCTGGTGCAATATGCAAGTTGTGCTGTATAAAATTCTAACCTAAAAGAGAAGTATTGCAGTTCTGCCGCGGTAACTAAAAAACGGTGTTTTGAGACTCTCAAGGAAGTTTTTTTATTTACCATGTTTACCTACTGTTTTTTTTTTCTACCATGGCAATGTTGTACAACACAAGTTTTTAATAATTAAACTTTTTTCTAAAGCAATTGATGTAATAATCAAATGTTATTTATTTATGCACTAACAAAAGTAATTATTGTATTTGGTGCAGACTAACTTACTGGAGGCCATGCATCCGTTCTACGAGCAGCTTTCCGAGGATGAGACCAAGAGAAACACTCATGGACCGATGCACATCTATGATTTTACTCCGCAAGACTTAGGTTTGATATTTATTTATTTTACAGATAAATTAAATTATAATATTAAACAATGTTTCATTTAATATTCGTAATATTAAATGACTAAATAAAATACACTAAAGGCGAGTTGTTTCTGAAAAAATCACATGTGACAAAGTCATCATATCATTAATCGACTCAATTTTCCATAAATTGGGTTGTTTCGTGAAAATGTGATCAGCCGAAATTGGCTGATTTGCGCGAATAATCCAATTGTTTTAGAATGACGCGTGCCCAAACGTCACAATTGCGATCTAACAGGCTGTATGCACTACAGACTACCGATTACTGGTGATCACGACTGGACTATTTATTACTAAAACAACGATTAAAATTTCAAAAGTTAACGGTTTTGTGGGAAGAAGTTTAGATACCTTTTCTACATTAAATATTGTCAATATTCGTTTTTATTTCATTGGTTTCAGTCATTGAAAATGATGTAAAACCTGGTAAAAACATAAAAAAATACAAAGCACAAGTTTGTTTCTCTTGTCAACTTATGTATTTTAAACTATTGTCAACTGTAAAAAATGTATATTTTACGACATTTTAACAAACTTTCTTCATGTGGTTGACATTTTCCCATCAAATTACTTCACTAATTTACATTGAACATCAGGATTTGTTGTTTGTAGGTACATATATTGTGGAGAGAAAATTAATGCTAAGCATACACCAAAACCGATTTTGTCATCCGATGGCGGACAGAACTACCCGAACGAGTAACTCGGACGTGTACATAAATAAACCAATCCGACGTGTATGTGCCGATTATTGTAATTTCTTGAATGTTTATCCGACAGGGTTGGTCTATTATAAAGACAACTAATTAATTTTTCAATATCCATAGTCGTTTAGGTAGATAAAAACAAAATTTTACTATAAATACACTCAATTTGCACTGTAAACCCCGGAAGACTGGCGAGAAATCCCAACAAGTTCGGACTCGACGGTTGATCGGTCGTTTTTGGGCGTCATCGGACGATGACGGTCGTGTTTGTGTACGCGCTCTCTTTTACAAGTGTTTGATTTAATCGTCCGAGTTCGGCCGTCGTCGCCCGAGCAATCTTCGGCCGATGACGAATTAGGTGTTCGCGAGCCATAATGACTTTCTGTCAACTCCCGATTTCATACAAGACATGAAAGAAGTCAAGCTTGTGAACAAATTGCAATTAAAGATAACTGTATAATGAACTCGTTTTACATACCTGTATTAACTTGGCAGTTCATACTATAAAAACAATTCATAAAAAATGTCTTCAACAATATTCTGATAAAACTGTAGTCTGCATACCATTACCTAGTGCAATTATAGTTGTGAGTTAGCCTGCCCAATAAACATTTGAATACATAATATATATTCTGTGCAAGGGGTGTTCGGGATATGCGGTACCACTAGAGTCACAGAAAGAGTTCAGGTTATAAATACGGGATAAAGCACTGGTTAAACCCTCACGTATTAATTAATTTTTATTGTTTAATTACCTACTAGTCATAGTTGTATAAAATTTTCAAACACATAATATGTATTCATAATATTTTATAATTAAAAGCCCATTGTTCTCAATGTTACAACAATTATTACATATACATATATAAATTTTATTAAAATTTCTAAATAGTATAAAACAAAGTCACTATCCGCGTCTGTCCGTTTGAGCGCTTAGTTCTTCTAAACTATGCAACGGAGTTTGATAGGGTTTTCACATGATATTTCAGCAAAATGACAATTAAACACACATTTAAAAAGTGATATAGAGTCATCAAAAGTGATGAAACAAAAAATAGGTTAAATAGTTACCTATGTAACCTATTTAACCTAGTTTTTGTTTCATCACTTTTTGTAGGTGTGTTGAACTGTCATTTTGATGAGATACCCGCTCACCATTAACAATAATTATGACAGGTCCCAAAGGAAATCATTTTCTTCAGGCCCTCCTGTGTGTGATTAATTTAAAAAAAAAAAGGTTTTATTGTAGTGTTTGGGTATTCTGACTGGGTTGTTTCAATGAGTCACATGATTATAAAGTATTGGTTTGATAATACATATTTATGAACACAATATAATATTTATAACATCTTTTAATTTGTCGTATTTCAACAAAAAATCATACCTATTAACTTATTTAGAGAATGAATGCAATAAACTTATATGATTATTGTCGTTTTTGAACAGGTGAATGCCGAGCACCCGAGTACTTCCCTCTGGTGAGGTCATGTCACGCGCGTGAGACTCCCGTGTGGCTGCAAGATATCGCGGTGGCCCCAGAGCAGGTGGTGCGCGGCCCGCTGCCCAACCCCACGCGCGGCCTGCTCTACCCCGGCATCCCCACCCTGCGACACCTTGACTTTAAGGTGAGGTTTAGTTGAACATGCATCCTTATCAATTGTTCAGTTCGGTTAGTAACAGCCACACTGAATGAGCAGAAATATATTTTTGATTTTTTGGATTCTTTCGTAATCCTCTAATTAGCTAGGGCTTGTAGCAAAACATGAACCAAATGAGCCGCAGTATTATTACTACTACGCAGTATTATTATTACTAAATTACGTAATTTGTATTTGTTGGTATAACGAGGTACATTTTGTTTAATATCTCTGTACTAGACGTGTCTATACGAGACTGTAGATTTAGGCACCGGTCAATGGTAGATGTGGCAAAGAGAGGCAGCTGATGATCAAAAGTTACTTTGTAGGTAAGTAAAAAACTTGTTGAGTGGTAAAGTTGAAATCATATTTTTTTCGCAAAAATCGTGGGTTTTATTCATTATTGTTTACGTGATAGCGACATTTGCATATCGGCCTGGAAGAGGGTGGGAAAATCTGCCCACACTGGGAGACACTTTATAAGTGGTGCCGAAATGTTACTTTGTCAATTTGTCCAAATGCTCTGCGAAAGCGGTCGTTTAGTAATGCTTAACAAAAATAATTATACAGATTCACCTGTATAATACACAGTGTAATATGAGTTAAGAAATATGACTTGATAAGTATATTTTTAGATATAAAGAAAATAATAACATTTAAGAAAATTTGTAAAAAATAATATGAAATTTGATCCCCAGGCGATCAAACATACGAAATCTGTGCTAGATATATTTTTACGAGGGTCCCCATAGGGTAGCGCTCTGAAATCCCCGGCGCACGGCCAAACTGTAATTTCCTGAAAATCTTCATACAAAAATCAAATTTTCGAAAAAAAAAAAAATTGTTTTCAGCTACAACAACATCAATAATATGTAATATTAGCACTCTAGTACACCCAGAGGTCACGAGCCGCCACTGAAAACAAGCACAATCAAATAGTAGAAATAATTTCAACAAACATAACAATTAACTGTTGCATTTGATTGTGAAATGACAGCAGGAAGTATAAAATTATAAAGGAAGAATATGAAAGTAGGAGATAAAAGTACATACAAACATAATAAACAAGTATAAGTAGACTTAAGTTCAATTAATATTGATTGAATAGATATGATAGTATAGACTTCTTGTACCTACGAAACCGTGTAGTTAAATATGTAGTTAAATCCGCCACATCTGCATAATATCTATTACTTCATGTAATCTATGTACAAGTGAGTGTTTGAAATGTTCAGTCCTGGTATTGTTACATTTAAACAGGGTTTTGGAAAGAATAGCTCCCTTAGGTGTATGAAATTCAATGAGGTTAATTAAATCAGGGCTGTCTATACTACCATTTACAATTTCGGACATAAATATTAAGTTGGATATAATTATTAAATGTAAGAGTTAATAAATTTAATATATTTATCAATTAGTTATAGTTTATGCTTTCAAATTAATGTGTCTTAGGAGTTGTTGAATTTTTTTCAATTGAATTTGAATGTATGTTAAAATGGGGGGACCATATCGAGGAGATGTGTTCAACTCGACTTCGAACTAAAGATGTGTACAAAATTTTCAAGGTTAAAATATTCCTAAAGCCGAATTTAGAAGAATGAAGCCAAGCATTTTCATTCCATTATTATTAATTGCGTTTATGTAGGATATAAATTTTAATTTAAAATCTTCTGGTTGGATTACTAATTGATTATCTGTCCAAACAGTCTCATTTCACAAAGGCCCGAGTGAAGGTATTTGACTTTCCCTCAAGGAATGAAAACTGCATCCTGGAGTTAAAGCACGATAATTCCAAGGAGCCCGACATTAAGACAGTGGCGGGCAACCTGCTGGGGAAAATCATCTGGGCGGGATGGCCACACCTGTCTCAGGCCAAGTAAGTAACCACTTGTTCAATATCCCTGAAATGTGTTGTATACCAAGTAGAACCGTTCTCCACAAAATACCAAACACTTCAAAAATATATTAATTTATGCTGAATTTTTTGTTTTTTACGCTATTTTGCTGCACCATATCAAGGAAAACTTTTTTTTCTTTTATAATCACTGATAATTAATTATTTTTTTATGATAAGCTAATGTTTACAAGACAAGGTTTTATGCATAGCACAAAGGATAACAAATTATTATAAGCATTAATTACTCGCCTGAAATATCCATACAAATTGAAAATATCTCCCAAGCAAAAATAAATGCCGCCAACGGGAATTGAACCCGCACCTTCTGATGTCCGGTCAGGTGCTCTGGATTACTGAGCTTCGTCAGCATATTTTACTCGGGAGATATTTTCAATTTGTATGGATATTTCAGGTGAGTAATTAATGCTTATAATAATTTGTTATCCTTTGTGCTATGCATAAAACCTTGTCTTATAAACATTAGTTTATCATTAAAAAATAATTGATTAAGAGTGATTATAAAAGAAAAAAAAATTACAATAGCCTATGGGGGATGTGATGGTTGGAAGGAGAAGGGGATGGATCTAGTTTATGTAGAGTTAATTAATAGTTAATAATAGTTAATCAACAAATAACATTCACACAATTGTGTGAATGTTATTTAATGATTTTTGGTTTGAAGTTGCGTGGTGCCAAGTTGAATAAATCGAATTCACTGAATGAAGCGCGGTGAATTAGGACGGGTTGTTTCGGAGAATTTGAACAATTCATCAAATTTCAACGTTCATTTTCAAGTTCTGTGAAAGATTTTTTCAAGTTCTGCTTTTATTTCAGTTCTGTCAAGCAACTAGCCTATAATGATATAATAACAGAACTTGAATAGAACTTTCACAGAACCCGAAAATGAACTTTGAAATTTGATGAATTGTTCAAATTCTCCGAAGCAACCCGTCCATAATGTGCTTTGGTTTGTGTTAGTGTTGGATGAAGGGATGTTTAATATGTGGTATTGTATAGTTTGTCTGATGGGCACTCTTAATTGAATTCTTTCAAAAAATTTAGCGTACACGTTACACAGTCAATTGTAAATTTCTGTGTTAATAGTTTAATTTAATTATTTTTATCCTCAGGGTAGTAGAGGTGTCAAATGCAGATACCCGCTTCAAATATGTATCAGTCGAAAAGGAGTTCTCCTTGATAGAGGATGATGAAATATTTTCAATGTCTGAAGATAAAAACCCCAACCTAAGACAGTGGGATATGCAAAAGAGGACCATCATTGAGCAGTAAGTTATATTATGAAATCATCAGTGTTTACTTGAAATATTAATAAATATTACACTGACGAAATCTTCAACAAACTTAACATCATTTCAATGAAACAACTTTATTCTAAATCAATACTCCTTTCCATTCATAAATACAAAACACAAGAAATAACAGCTAACACAAATATTAGAAACACTGAATCTCAGGGTCAAAAACATATCCAACAAGCAACAACAAACACAACATTTGGGCAAAAAAACTTCCGATCCTATACCACTAAACTCTACACAAAATCTCACTCTCATTCAAAACTCACCACAATATTATAACATTTAAATCTCAAATAAAAAGCTGGATTAAAAACATACAGAGTTTCAAAATAGATAATATGCTGACTCCAAATACAGATTGAAACCGAATATATTTATTGTTATTTAAAAAATAAAACCCTATTTATAATTCCTTTATGTTAACCTTACTATATAATTTTAATATATGTAAATGATATCCTCAGCACGGGAGACCCCAGTGAGGATATCATTATCTCTATTTGTTACAAAAAAAGAAGATAATAAAACACTCATTATATTATATATGTGTGTACGCATGCATATATGTGTATTTATGTATGCATGGGTGTATGTATATATGTGTATATATACCTGTACCCGAGAAGCATACGAATGCAAGTCCAAAATTTGAAGAAATGAGTTTTTGATGAAGACATGAAGTAAATTATCATGTTCATTAGTGGCAGAAAGATGCAAGCCCTATCTTGAATATTTATGGTATTTTCAAAAATATATAAGGATGCAAGAACCATTATATCGTAGAAGCATAAAGATGTACATTGGACTTGTATCTTTCTGCCTCTAACATTACTACGCTTTCCATGGAAGTAAACATTTGAATGTAGACTCAAGTCCATTTTGCGTCCTTCTGCCTCTAATTTCTATGTTTTCCGTGGAACTAAACACAACAATCCCAGTGCTCAGAGCTGTCATACATTAGTATGGAATGCAATAAATAATGATGAAAAAGAGTATTTCCGTGTATGAATGGATGACGAGGCTCAAGAAACAGAATTCTTCTGAAGAGACTGATGGAAAAATAGGTGGTGATATTATTACATATTGAAAACCTGACCATGTCACTTATTTATTTACTTACATTTACCTTACCTCATCATTATACTACTGAATGGATTATATAGGGATGGAAAACAGGGGGCAAATGAAGTAGCTTCTTGCCTCTTATTTATTTTATTTAATACATGTTACATTATTTTGAAATTTACATAAAGTAGATATAATGAATCACCATACTAGGCGGCTGAAGCTTAAAGTCGATATACAGCGATATGGGGGATAATGTTGAAGAAATAACCGTATGGTCTGACAACTGTGCAGGTCAAAATAGAAATATAACAATAGCCATATCCTACATATGGCTGGTTTTACAAAAAATTAAAAACCTCAAGATCATTCATCATAAATTTGTATTACGTGGTCACACCCACTCTGTCCATTCAGCGATTGAAAGAGCAAAAACAAAAAAAACTAACCAATTCCAAATATTTTTACCGCACGACTGGGAACAATTCATCAGATATTGCAAAACTAATAATCAGTACATTGTACACTCAATGAACTTAGAAAATTTCAAATATTTAAATTTCCCTTAAAATGGTTCACAATCACCTTTTGTATATCGAAAGAAGAATATGAATGGTGAGGGTTTCCTAATATCAATGGTATTATGGCTACGAGCTGACGTAAATGTGTCGGGGACGCTACTGTATAAAAATGGTTTTCAGGAAACTGAATTTAAAATATTAGAAGAAAAAGGAGAGGTGTTTTGAGCGGTGACCGAACAAATCATCAAAATGATAATTCATCACATTTTTAAAAAGTTTTATAAAGTCATGAAAAGTGATGAAACAAAAACTTTATTAACTGGGTTAGGTAGGTTCTTAGGTTAGGTTTAATTATTTTTTCTTCATCGTTTCTAATGACTTTATATCACTTTTTAAAGGTGTGTTGAATTGTCGATGTGTTGATTTATCATGGAACCGTTTTGAGCCCCCCGGAGGTATTGCCTCAGGTAAATACAAATCCAATCGCATTAAATACACCAAATTTTGGTGATCTACAAAAGATGTTACAGTGGGTACCAGAGCCACTGCACTTTTTTTACAAAAACTTAAGTCATAAGGCCAGTATGCCAAAGTATCCTCTGTCAGATGACGAAGATATGGAAAATACCAATAATTTGTAATAATAATTATAATAAAAAAAAATATATATATATATTTATATTTACCTGTTACATAGTTATTATTTTACTTCCAAATGAAGTTTTCAACATTGATCCTTTTATAATATAGCATGTGTCGTCCCAAAATATTCAATTTCATTTTGAAGCAGAAGGACTCAAGTCCATAATGCTTTTTTCATATTTTTTAGGCTTTGCATATAAAATATTTAATTTTTTTTTCTCATTTTCAATATTATAAAAAATAAAAATCAATTATCATGAATATCAGCAGAAGTTATGAGACCAAACGTACAGAAAAAAAAGTATTTTGGCTCTCCTGAACATTTAGCTTTTTGGACTTGTATTTTTATATTTAATTTTTATAATAATATTTTTTTCCTTATCTTTAAATAACAATGTACCATAACCATTAAAAAAATTTTAAAAACCCAACTTACATTTATATAAGAAAATTAAACCAATACACATAAATACGTGTACCATTTAATCATAACCACGTAAACACCTCAGCACAGGTTCTCCTAGTGAGGTGTTCACGAAACATATAACATTACCCACCACAGTGTCACCTACTCAAACCTACCTCACACCCAGCATAAAAAAAACACCATATTAACAACCGTTCTAAATTTATGTATTATATACAAATGTAAATATTTGGTAGACACTGTAATGTATGTATAGAAATAATAAATAAATTATTAATCTTGTCACTATCGGATCAGATCTCCATCTGAGGTACGCTTTCTTTGCAACTTTGCTTCAAACTATTAATCACAATATTTATTTTTCAGCAACATGAGTCGTCTTGGGATTGACGTTGGAGACGTGAGCATTATAGTTCATGCAAAATCTATGAAAGGTAATTATATGTTCATTTAAAAAAATTATCTGTGACTTTCTAACATCAACCAGTCCGTCCAATCGGATGGACGATAATTATAATGTCCTGATAAGGTTGTCGATAGAGAACCCCCAGATTAAGCTATTTGCAGATAGTTATCTGCCTGATAACATAGCACTACAGGAAAGAACTATTGCCTGGAGGTGTAATTTTCAAGTAGGCAGCCAAAAGAGGTGTTTATATAAAAAAATTGTCACAATGGCGGATGTTTAGCTTAGTAATGATTCTGACCAAATCATCCCGACCAATAATCTCAAGGGGCACTCTTTTTTTGTTGTATATGCAGGGAACTATTATTTACATTTATCTACAACGATAATATAGTAAGAGACTTTCAAATATTGTCAGGTTATTCGTAACCGGGACAGTTTGTCTTTCTACAGTTTATACAAAAAAAATACTCACCTAGTTCAAATTTATGATTCAGTGCACTACTAGAATCGTAATATTATTTGTTTAACCCATAAAATAAAAATAATATGTGGACGTGTTTCGTGATCCAAAGTCTGACCATTCTTCGCTTAATTTTCAAATTAAAAAATTCTGTCTCGGTACAAATTCAAAATCAAATGAAATGGCAAATAGGATGTCATGCATTGTAAGAGAGACAGTACGAAATGTTGATGGGTCTTAATCTAATGGTCAGTGTTTACATATTATCTATTAAGTGTTGTAACCCATATGCTGGCAACCATTGGATGACGATTGTACCTTCCTACTCCAAGCTAACATAGTAAACGTGGGCTAGGCAGTTATGGTAAGGATTGGCAGCTTTGGTTATCGTGGGCTTGGCGGCCATTGGGCTAATTATGTTGCATTTCAGGTTACCAGTACATCTTTGGTCCCAACGGCAACATCATCACGGGGGCTGAGTGGTGTCAGGTGTCCAGCCCCTACCCCTACCAGGCGGTGATCCAAAATATGGCGGTGGCCCCCATGTACTCCACCCGCAGCCTCTCTGTAGAGGAGGCCCTGCCTAAGGGGGACAAGGTCTTCATCAAGACAGGGCCCTACTATGGCTGCATCGCTGAGGTTTATACTCATATCTTTTAATGTAACTGACTACTTAAATTCAAACGATCGTTTACGGGTGTGTGTTCACAACTTTTAGTATTGTGTAAAATAGGCACCTTAAAAAAATTATGTTCAGTTGAATATTTGTTAGAAATATACTAACCCTTCAGGTATTTTGAGATTTTGTCGTCAAGTCAGATTCAAGATTTATTATAAATATTCCTGGTTAACATTCAATTTCAAATAGATTAGCTGGTTTTAAATGTATATGGATACTGTTTTGGAAACAGATTGTTGTTTATTGTTTCTTTCCATTGTATCTTTTTTTAACGTTAGAATTCCTCACTAGGATAAGCCTGTGTTGAGGTTAATAATTTTGCGAAATAATAAAAATAACGCAAAGATTATATATTAAGAGAACAATATTGTTACATTAACGTTTCTACGAATTGGGTACCTACATGGTACCTATTAATCTAATTCCAGCCAGTTCATTACTGCATAATGTAGTAAACATGTAGGGTGACCATGATATACATTGATATTTGATTGCAAAAAAAAAAAAACTATTATTTTAAAAAGGAGAGAAGAAAAAAAAACATTATAAAAGGAACAGGATGAACTACTCCTTTAGATATTAATGTTACAAACAGACATACGCAATTAGATGGGAGACTTCAATTGCAGCGACAGTTGCAGCCATAAAAAATCCATTCTGTATGAATTTGGAATAGTTTCCTACAGTTACAACTAAAGTCTCTCGTCTGCGGGCGGCCTTAAAAATATTAAAATTTGAATTCAAAAATAGAGGAATAGTAGTTGCTTGAAGTGTCTATGGTAAACTTTTAATGAAAATACAAAGCGTGGTGTTGCCTCTTTCTAACACTGCTTAAATCAGGTAAGTTTTTTAGATTCTCACGGCCAAAAGCATTTTTGTTGTTTGTTTTTGGGGTGTTATGCCGTGTTGCGCTAACTCCTTCTTTAGCCGACGTTTCGGACAGCGTTGCAGTGTCCATCATCAGGGCAGATCCGGTAGATCCGAAGATGTGTAATTTTAGGTTGTCGAGTTTGTGCTTATTTATTTGTGGCCTGGGCCCGTCCAAGTGCGAAATGCAAACGGAAGTGGCGACATCTTGTGGCGAATTGTGAAAGCACAGTATTTATGTTAGCCTGGGGCCCATCCAAATGTGAAATGCCAACGGAAGTGGCGCCATCTTGTGGCGAATTCTAGAATTAGAAAACCGATTGACAGAGGTTAGAGTAGATGTACCCAGTATCAAGGTTTAAATGCAATGGTTTTATATTGTATTATTATATGGTATTGGAGTATACTTAGACATGTTATTTGCGTTTAGCTTTGGTGTAGCCGTCAATTACCGGATACCAAGAGCTGTTGAGCTTAGCTCCGTCGTCTCTATTGATATTAAATGGATTTTTGTAGATTTCAATTGCCTCCATAATCAGGCGTGATCTATAAGTTTTGGGTCTTCCCAGGACTTCGGGAGCAAATCCAAAGTAATGGCCGGTTTCAATTAAGTGTTCGGCGATTGCCGATTTATCAGGGTGGCCAAGTTTACAAGCACGAAAATGTTCTGCTATCCTTTTGGAAATCGTCCGCTCTGTCTGGCCTATATAAACCTTGTCACAACCAGAGCAGCTGAGTTTGTACACTCCATCTGCTTCCAGAGGAAACTTAGTTTTTGCAGACCTCAGTAGGTCTTGGATTTTGGTGGTGGTTCCGAAGACAGTTTTGATGTTTTCTTTTCTCAACAGCCTGGCAATTCTGTCTGTCACATTGTGAACGAAAGGCAGGAAAGCACAGCCTTTTGAGTCTTGTTCAACTCTGTCTTCGTTTGTTATAGATTTGGCTCTTAAAATTTGCCTTGTCTGACTTGCCGGGTAACCGTTGCGCTCCAGTGCATCGGTCAATTTTATAAGTTCTGCTCCAAGTTTTGTTTCTTCACATATTCTGGTCGCTCGGGTCACCAACGTACGGATAAGTCCTCTCTTCTGCGCTGGGTGGTGGTGCGAATCAGCGTGTAAGTATCGATTCGTATGAGTTGGTTTCCTACATACGGTATGTCCTAGGCTACCATCGTGTTTTCGCATCACCTCCACATCTAGAAAAGGCAGGATTTTATCTTGGTTTTCCAGCTCCATTGTGAACTTAATTTTGCTGTGGAGAGAATTAAGATGGTCCAGGAATTCGTTAAGTTTCTCCGTTCCATGAGGCCAAATGGCGAAGACATCGTCGACGTAGCGCCACCATACTTTAGGGACAGCTGAAGCTGTATCAAGTGCCGCTTCCTCAAACTTCTCCATAAAGAAGTTGGCTATTACTGGCGATAACGGACTGCCCATTGCAACTCCCTCCACTTGCTCAAAAAGTTCACCCTGAAACGCAAAGTATCCCGTTTTGAGGCAGTGTTCAAAAAGTTTGCAGATGTCTTCCTCATATATCTCACTGAGCATTGTCATTGAGTCTTCTAGAGGCACATTTGTGAAAAGAGACACGACGTCAAAGCTGACCAAAATATCTCCTTCCTCAGTCTTAACCTGCTTAAGCTTACTGATCAGATCTGTTGAATCCTTAATCCACGATTCGGTTTTTCCAGTTTGCATCTGCAGTAATCTCGAGAGGTGTTGGGACAGTTTGTATGTAGGTGCACCAATAGCGCTGACAATCGGTCTCATTGGGATTCCCTTTTTGTGTATTTTTGGGAGACCGTACAGGGCAGGAGTTCTAGAGGCCTTTACAAAAAGCTTAGACCAATCCTCTTTTCTGATGCTAGATGCTTTGACTAGTTCCCTTGTCTTTAAGTCAATCTTGTTAGTAGGATTGTTTTTGATCTTCTTGTAGGTGCCGGAATCGCACAAGAGGTCTTCCATCTTCTTTATGTAGTCTACCGTATTAATCACGACAGTGGCATTTCCTTTGTCGGCTGGCAGAACCAAGATTTCCTCATTGGCGCGTAATTCTTTTAGGGCCGCAAACTCTCCTTTTGTGATGTTTGGGCGGGGTATTTCAGCCCTTTTCAAAATATGGCTAGTCTCTTGTCGTATGTTCTCTGCTTGCGATTCTGACATTTTGTGGACTTTCATCATTGTATGTAGTGCTGTCTCCACACCACATATGATAGATTCTACAGGTATCTTTTTGGGGGCAACTGCATAGTTCATGCCCTTAGCAAACGTCGGCTAAAGAAGGAGTTAGCGCAACACGGCATAACACCCCAAAAACAAACAACAAAAACTGCTTAAATCATATTATATCTTACCGTAATACAAAAGGAGATGAAATGACTTTTATAATTCTGTCTCAGATTGTGCAATAAAGGCCACAAATAGACTACTACTATCGATATACTGAGTACTAAAAGACCCTAAAATACCCGAATACAGTAGAACCCCGTTAATTCGAACCCCGATAATTCGAAAAAACGCGTAATTCGAAATTTTCGTCAAAAAAATTTTGCGCTGAAAAATTTTTTCATACAAAATTTTTTTTAATTCGAAATTCGTTAATTCGTAATTCGAAATTTCTTTTTGTCCGCGCACGAAAATTTGTTTGTGTAATTCGAAAAAATTTGATTTTTGCGAAAATAAATCATAATATTTCGTAAATCTGAATATAAAAGACAGCCGTGGCGGTAAAACGCCGAAAAATTTATTTTTACGTGGTTATACATCGTCCTAATTAGTATTATTATTTTGTAAACCTGAATCGATTTACACTGGAATGTCGTACTTTTATAAATTTATTTCGAATATCCAAGTTTGAAGGGCCGAGAAAATACGTTTTACGAGGATATATGTCGTGGTTTTACGAGTTTACACCAAATATCTGAATTTAAAGGGTCGGCCGCGACGAATCTCGGCCGCGAAATTTCGATATACGCGTAAATGTATCGTATATTTACGAATTCATTTCGAATATTTGAATTTAAATGGCCCGCTGCGACGGAAATCGGCCGCGAAATCTCGATTTACGCGTAAATATATCGTATTGTTACGAATTTATTTCGAATATCTGAATTTTAAAGGGCCCGCCGCGAGGGAAATCGGACGCGAAATTTCAATTTACGCGTAAATATATCGTATTTTTACTAACTTTACTTCGAATATCCGAGTTAAAAAATACGGCGCTACGGAAATCGGCCGAAAAATTTCGATTCACTCCGAAATATGACATATTTTTACAAATTTACTTCAAATATCTGAACTTAAAAGGCCGGCCGCGACAAAAAACTGCCGATAAAATTCGATTTACGCGGAAATATATCATATTTTTACGAATTTACATCAAATATCTGAATATAAAGGGTCGGCCGCGACGGAAATCGGCCGCGCATTCTCGATTTACACGGAAATATATCGTATTTTTGCGAATTTATTTCGAATATCTGAATTTAAAGAGCCGGCCGCGACGGAATATGTTCGCGAATTCTCGTTTTACGCGGAAATGTATCGTATTTTTTCGAATTTAAATTCGGATATTTGAAATAAAGGGCCGGCCGCGACGAAAATACCGCGAAATCTCGATTTACGCGGAAATATATCGTATTTTTACGAATATCTCAATTTAAAGGGTAGGCCGCGACCGAAATCGGCAGCAAAATCTCGATTTACGAGTAAATATATAGCATTTTTACGAATTTATTGCGAATATCTGAATTTAAAGGGCCCGCCGCTACGGTAATCGGCCGCGAAAATAAAGAAATAATTGGTATTAATACGAATTTACAACTAATATTCCACCCAGATTTGAAGAGGCGGCCGAGAAAATCGATTTTCGGCGTATTTTTTTTTCATAAAATTTCGAATTACGTGGGAATTCGTTAATTCGAAATTTGATTTTTGATGTCCCTTGGATTTCGAATTAACGAGGTTCTACTGTAGTTGATTAATATTGCACAGCATTTTATTTATACTATTTTATTTTCATTACATTCACATTTCATCGTATTCACATTTCATCATATTCACATTTGATCGTATTCGCATTTCATTGCCCTTCACATTTCGTTTTAGTGTACTCATTACGAAATGGAAATATAAAATCATCTAGTTTTATACAGACATTTATCTGAGCTGAATGGTTTTTACCCAACAGATAGTGGATTCGAGTACTGTCCAGAAGTTAGGACGAGTGAAGATTTGTGTGTTCATGGAACCAGAGCCGGTGGTGCAACCTTCCAAGTATGCCCCCCCGCTCACCCAGTACCTCCCGCCTGTACCCGCTGCAGCCAAATGCGGTAAGAGTTCAACCATAGATAATAGAAATGAGAGATGGGTCTGGAACCATTATTAGTGCATAAAAATGTCAACACAGCAGCGCCCTTGTTTCTATACATCATTTGATGGTCTTAGGAAGGGGTAAGGCTCTTGACTTTGAATCTGGAGGTCGCGGGTTCAAATTCTACCGCGCTAGTAAATTTTATTTTATTTATTTAAGTTGTTTCTCAATAAATTAATTCAATAATTAATAAATAACACATAGTATATTTGCAGCATGTTCCAGAGTGGAAGATACTCTAAGTATCGCCCTGGTGAAAGGCCACCATTCAGAATTGAAACATTACTTGAAATGACTTTAACTGTGTTTGGTGACCAGATTTGAATAGACAGGTACTCCCCCACTTTCTTCTTTCCCATATCCTTCCCCCCACCACCTTTAGCCCCACAACTTGCCCCAATAGTTCATGCAGTGCTTCATCATAGCTCGTCAGTAACCAGTAAGCAAGCTTTCATGCATATCTCCTTTTTTTTCTATTATCTATGTGTCTAAATGTCTTTCTAAAATAAATTGGTTATATTTTGTTGTTGATCGACTTTATAATGTTGTCCATTTTATTCCAGGTGTGACTCCTTTGTTGCTATCCCGGTTGACTGGATGCATCTTTGTATCTACGGCTGAAAATCCTGACATTGGCGGTAGACAGCATAGAACCAACATTGGCCTCAATATCAAATTCACTAAAAAGGTAAAAACACAGTTCTTACTCTTTCAATTACTCAACAACTACCATAATCTCGGCCGATGTTGTTACTAGTCGAATGCACAAAAACGAGCTCTATAATTCGCTGGTATTCCTATGCTAAATTAAGTAGTCCGCAGTGTGCCTAGACTAGAGCGCCAAACTTTGTGAACAAAATGCTTTATTTTTGAACATTCAGAAATGTCAAGTAATACGATTTTTCAAAACTCGTTAGAATATCTTACATGAAATAATTTAAATTAATACCAGTGTCCCAAATTCGTGACTTGGGTGTAATATTTTATGAAAACTTGACATTCATTACACACATCAACTACATAACTAATAAGGCTTTAAAGATGCTTGGCTTCTTTTGCAGAACTTTAACTGATTTTAAGTCCTTAGATTATATGAGAGCCCTCCATATTTCATTAGCCAGAAGTCAAGTGGAATATAATTCACCTATTTGGTCTCCTTTATATAAAGTTCACTCTAACAATATAGAAAGAGTTCAGCACAAATTTCTCAGCAAAAATTTTAAGCTCAGAATTCCAATTGATTACATTAATTATGTCAGTTTGATGAATCAATTGTATCTAATAACACTGTCTGACAGGAGAATTATGTCAGATCTGGTTGTGTTACACAGAGTCATTAACAACTTAATTGACAGTCCTGCCATCGTTGCCGCTATTAATTTCCATGTGCGGACTAGGAATACAAGTCAAAATATAACATTCTTCTGCAATACATACACAACCAACCATCAGAGACCCTACCAATAGGATGATAGACATACTGACCAATAGGATGGATGATCTGGGCAACAAGTATGGGTGGTACTATTGATATATTTATTGACTCCATTTATAGAATTAAGCGTAATCTATACCAGCACTTTGTTGAATCCTACAAATTAGAGTAGCGTTGGTAATGTAGTTTTAGTGATTTGTCTTATATGTAATATTGTTCTGGTTTCTATAGTATTTTATATTCATCAGCTTTAATTTTTTTGTATAATTTTCGATAGCTTACTAGATATATTCAGTTTTAAAATACATGTAAATTTTCGATAGCTTACTAGATATATTCAGTTTTAAAATACATGTAAAAGCCCGTCTGGGCGTAAAATCAAATAAAATAAAATAAAATTAGTCCTCGGTGTATTCAAATTACTGTCTCATGTATTTCTGTTCTTTGGCGTTTTAATGAAATACCTGTTTTAATTTTTAGCATATTTTGTATGAATGCACTATAACCGCAGCTTTCATTAATTGGACACATGCCCTGTTTTTAGGGTAGCGGATTAATGAGAGAGTGATGTAATTCAACTTCAAAATAATTTTAATTATAGTTGGACATTAATGTGAATTTGGTGTGCCATCTTTAAAAAAATAGTTAAGTATTTAATGTATATTTGTTTTAGAATGAAGAAGTGAATGGCTACACCCGCCGAGTGGACAGTCGTTGGCTGTATTCGCAGAAGTGCATCGACCTGGTGAACGCCTACTCCAACAAATATCACGAAATGTTCCAGTGCTTAGCCGCCAAGATTGATCAAGATAATTTCACAGAAAAGGATCTGTTCCCCAATAATGTTGGGTGAGAATATATTTTTTTTGCAATCAAACTGACAATATCTGATTTTTCTTGTTTACAAAATTCTTTACTCTTTGGACAAATAATATGAATAAAGTCACCCAAATTTATTTCTTCTTTTGACAAATAAATTGAATTGAGTCACCCAAGGCTTAAGATTGTAGTATCAGCTACTGATATTGTGTATTCACTTTGCAAATGACTTGTTGCGCACAGTCCTTATAAGTCACTATTGAAATCACGAGACCCACCGCCACCATTTGTCGGAACATCAAATCTAACCTCTATCACAAAAGTTGTAGTTGTCGTCTATTTTTGCCAGTTTTGTTTGTAGCATTGATCTAAAGCAAAAGCATTGTTACAAGATTGACAATATTTATTAATTTGCTTTGACAAGTCTTGACATGAGTGGAAGCGAATTTGATCGGCTGTTGGCGGGAGACTGGCGTCACTGTTGAGTTTAACAATTGCAGATGTATGGCGGTAGTCACTAATCGGATTATTGGGAATCCTTGTGGAAGAAGGGTCTAAGGGGAATGGTGAAACTTGCTGTTGTTATTGTTATTATTTATCTTGTCAATATTGAATATGGTGTAATTGCAGCGATGGCAAGATTAAGGAAATAACGGAGTGGCTGAAGGCACAGCCCTACACCCGCTGCTCCGTGAGGAGTTGTGACTCCCTGGGGCTGGAGCCGGAGCAGATTGAGTACGTTATGAATACCATTGCCAGCCAACAGCCACAGTTGGAGAGTGAGAGGAAGAGACTGGCTCTGCAAGTTAAACCTCATGTTTTGTTCAAGGTACTTTATATAATAAAATCAAAACGAATATCTCGATAATGACCCTTAATGTAGCATTTGTGTTTAATCTTAATTTTATATTGCAGCCTGAATTGCATCTTGGAACTATTCCCCCTGATGCGACTGCCGCTACTTTCCGCCTCTATGACAGAGTTATCAATGTCAACCCGAGATCTACCGTAAGTGTAACACTATGTAAGCTACATTGCGTTTATATCACTTCTACAAAGTAAGATACTATTTAACATATTGTGTGTAATGTTTGGCAGGTGCCTCTGGGACTAAAGGGAACCGTGATAGCTATCAGTCAGATGCAGCCACGGGCCGACACGGTCAAGCTGTCTGACAAGCTCAACACGGAACCTGTCTACCAAATACTGTTTGACAAAACCTTCCTCGGAGGCATCAATACTGACGGCATCAATGAGAATAGAATGTTCAAGTATGTATCATTTTATTTTTTTAAATTGTGGACTGCAAAAACAGACAATCAATCTGATGGTTTATCCTATTATATTGTGGACATATTGCCATCTTTAAAACTGAGACAGTAGCTGAGAGTCCTGCGTCTGTTTCAATGTAAAATATTCTGAAAACTATAACTACAATAAAGACTCATCCTAATGCTCAATAGTGACCTACAAAAAAGTTTCTACAAAATGATCTCTTCAAGACCCATTATCACTTTGCTAGTTGGTAAACTACGGACAGCTCTTATTAAACATATTTTTAAACATTATTAAATTGTGATAACAATGTGCATTTATTTTTTAGAATGCAAGGATTCAATTTACTGAATATCACGCAGGGCCGCATATTGTATAATAAGGCTAATGACAAGGTATGCTAAAAATTGTAAATTAACACTTTAAATCTGTGAAATGATTTACTTTGATTGAACTATTAATAATTCTCATTGTTATTTGGTTTTCAGATCCAAGTGAATATGAAGTCCTCTCCTTCTAACACTACCTCGGACAGTTTTAAAATGCTGCGAACGAATGATGGACATAATTCTGCATTTGCCAACTACACAAGGTAATGCATAACTATTTTTTCATCTGAAATGTTCTTCAGTGTATGTTTCAGTTTATCAAATACTTGATTGTTTCTTAATTCATATTTTTTCAGTCCAACCAAAAATCAGATGATGACCAATGACGCAGGTACTTCGTACACCCAGCAGAGGGCTCCAGTCCTTCACTACCCCTCTCCCAAGGTAAGTCAAAATAAATATTACCTGTCTGCGAAAGGAACAACGGGAACTTATTCCTTAACAACTAGCACATCCACTCATTGAACTCATCCCGTTTTTCCTTTCACACACAGTTCATTTTTTGTAGTTTTCTAAATGTGTCTTTCGCTAACAATAATATTTATAACACGAATTTTGTTTTGGCGTGGTGTCAATTTTGTGGAACTTGTTAAATTGTGTTCTTTTGTAGATCAAACATTGAACTGGTTTTTCTCTCTACAATTATGTAATGTGTTCAATAATCTTAATTTTTAAAAGCATCCGATTGAATAATCATAATCGTCAAAGAAAGAATCGTTGCAGAGTAACTTTGATATCATGTTTTACACTTACCATAATACATGACCAATCTCACGTATTCTGTACAAATGCCCGTTATTTATAATATTTCTGTGCTTGGTTGAGGGTCGGTATTATAATGTCCATATATAAGGTGACCAATAGAGAAAATCCCTAAAATATGCTAATAAGAGTTATTGCTTGGAAGCCCATCCGAAAAGAAAGCGATAGCACTGACAGTTAAATAATTGTAATGATGAATAAAATTTCTAACGAACTTCTGTGCAACAATAATGCTATTTTCAAAGATGTATGCATAGTTTGTTGTGATAGTCTTCTAATTCAGAGAACATCAAATAAACTGAAGCTTAGTAATCTGAAGTACTAACTTACTGGTGTCAAATTAGTTTTGAAGATTACTAATTTTGTAAAATAAATTTGAAAAAAATATGTAGGGTAAGTATTTACCTAACTCTGTGACCTGATAATGTTTATTAGCTTATCCTGTACACAGGAACAATCATACAAACATCTATTATCTGTATATTATAGCACCAACCCCAAGAGTGAGGCATTTAAATATATCTACATGAGAAATATTACCAATTAATCAATATTTTTGCACTAACACCATTTAAAATATTTCAGATGCAAACAACTGTAGACGATTCATATACACAGATTCTTAAATCTTTACTTAGGATCAGTGATACAAAGAACACTGTGGTCCAAGTAAGTTTTATGTCCCTACAGATAGTTCTTGGTAAATTATCAGTTCTTCTCTTTTTCTTTATAATTTATAGCCTAGATTGTAACAAACCAATCAGTTAATTATTAGTATTATTATTATATTTACTAAATCTGTTTTGATTAATTTTACATTTCAAGTCGTCTTTTGAGTCTTCACATTTTTCTAAATTATTTCATCCACTTGAATCCAAACTTTGATGAATTACGGTTTGTTCTTTTAATGTTTTGAGAAACTTTACATTACATAGCAGAGGCTCTTTTAACAGATTTAAGAAAAAAAATCCTGATTACTCGTGTTTTAGTTCAAATCTCCAAACTCTGTTCAGCAACTTGACTTTATTTTACAGCTACTTATAACTTGATGTTGTATTTTGTAATACTAATGCATGTCATAACATTGGCTGAGAGTGAAAAGTTTTTGAGAAAATTGAGATTCTGTTACCAGGTAGTTTATTTTTGATTAAAATGTACTGAAAAAAAAAAAATTCAGCACCTCTGAAGTCTATGAACCGATTTAAAAAAAATTATAAGGTTCCTACTGTGTCTAAATTTAGATTGGGTTTGGATTGATAAAGGTTCAACCTTTATTTGGAATGTTTCAAATAGTCAACAGTTTAGTTTGATAAGTTTCCAACTAACTTCATTCAAAACTTAATTTTTGATTTGAGGCCAAAATACGCAATCAATATTAATGAGTTTTTTAAATCAAGAGGACATAGAATTTTCTATAAGTCTCACAACTACTTTGTTTATTTTAAATTATAAAATATACGCCATTAAAGAATTCGTTTTATCTTAATTTTATAGGCGTCCGTGGGAATTATTTGTGAGTTTGTACTATGTAAATATGATAAAATGTATAATAAAAAGGTGTTGAAAAGCATTTATATAGGCTTAAATTCAAATTACTAAAGACAATTTACGTTAAAAAAATTTTAATATAATGTTTCATTTTATATTTCATCATATTGACATACAGGGTCTCCGGGGGTAAAGTGCGTTAACTTCGGTAGTTGATTCTACATGATGGTAGAATTCATAAAGATAAATAACTTTTTTCGAAATTCCTTTATTTTTTTCCATACTATTATATTTTTCCATTGAAGAATATTTATTTTCCCATACAAACAATTCACCTTTTTTTTTACCTAAAAACAACCAAAACGTTGGAATTTCGAAAAATGTTATTTGTCTTTTCTACTTCTAAAATCATATAGAATCACCCCCGAAGTTAGCGCACTTTACCCCCGAACACCCTGCATATTATGCAGAATGTTGGCCAAGATTATTTTTTATTAATTACCTTTCTTTTATTATTCATGTTGTATGCCTAGTAACAACGCAACGCAATTCAGTAATGCATATTTTATTTGGAGATTTTGATAATTTATCAGTAGTAATCAGTTTAATAGTCAAAATAGTATATTGTTCTTTAATTGATCAGTGATTAGAAATTACTAAAAGGTTTATCTAAAATAAAACTTAATTGTAAAGAGGTTATTTATTAAGCAAAAAGTACATGGAACTTTTCGATCTGACTATATGTATTCTATTTTGCAGTAAAAAGGCTCCAACTGCTTTTTTAGATACAGCAAATAAGTTGTTATCTGCCATAATATTACATATGTGTTTTAGTTGCTTAATAGATTAAAAAATGCTAACTATTTGCAATAGAAATCTATACAGAAATTATAAAATAAACAAATTCAAAAGTTTGGGCTCTCATATCTCAGAACTTTGATAAGAGCTGTTAAAACCTTTTCACTCTCACCTATCGATAAGTCAAGTATGTATGCTGCGGCAAAATGTTTTCAAAATATCTGACAAAAACAAAAGCGTTGGGTCGGGGCCACAATGCTTTTTCTTTTCCATCAGCCACCGAAAACAAAAACAATGTCACTCCACCTCAATGTTTTTATTTTTGCCTAACGTTTTGAAAACATTTTGCTGCAGGAGATGCACCTTTATAACAATATTTCTGTATGTAATCAGAATAACCTTAAGAGTTTATTAAATTGGATGGCTAATTCTATGGCAATTATGCAACTTTTAAAATATGTATAAAGAAAAACTAAGCTTCGTGTCGTAGCGCTTTTATTGACTGAAATTATTATACATTAATGTGTACAGAAGTGCATGTATCCTGAAATAATATATACACATACAGTGGGGGCTCATGGTATCAGTAGAAAGTGATTGGTCCCCTTTCGATTTTTCAATATAAACCAAACGAAAAATGTACGCTTTCATATCAGATGAAGTAATATTTTTGTGCATATATTCAACAAATGATATTAATTATTTATTTTGAGTAAAAAAATTATCTGTGTAATTCCGTGATAGTATAGGTACTGTGTGTTTATGTAATTTACTTGCACAGATCTGTGAAAAATCACAGGTCATTCTAATTTCAAAAAGACAATTAAAATAATTTTTTGCTAAAATATTATATTATAATATTTGGCTAATTTATATAGCGCCGTTTTCGTGAGAAATCACCTCAAGGGCGCTATATAGGGCTCAAGGGCGCTATATATATAGTTATAGGCAGGTAACAACTTTATCGCTTGTCTGAATCCTTCACACATTGAGTTCCAATTTTGAAAATGACACTTAAATTCAAAGTAAATCTTAAAAAAAAGAGTTCATTGAACCATAGTTACAAACAGATACACAGCCGATATTAGTATTGTTGATAATTGATTTTGCTTTCAGCACCAGGGTCCCCCCCAGCTGGACAACTTCTTCCAGCCCAACTTTAGACAACAGATAGACAACAACCCCCCGCCCACGCAGGGTCCCCAGCCTCCCCACTTTCCCCCACAACCTGACAACCAGAACTACCTGCAGATGGTGCACCCCAATAACACAGGACACAACCCCAACTTCATTCCGCCAATGGCCTCTGTAAGTTGGATAAGTTATTCTATTGAATCTTCTCTTGTCACAAATTGCATTGACAGTAATACATTTATTTGTTCTTGATTTGAAGTTGATGACACAATTGTTTGCTATTCACTTATCTCAAGCACTGTTAATTTGTAAACTTCATTATCTTGAAGATAATGTTACGTAAGTCTAGACAAATTGACACAGATTCATTACTTGTTGAAACCTGTTGAACTTTTTGCCAAGCCATATTGGAATTGTGTTGTTTTTGATCTTATAACGATCCATCACAAACACTTATATGCAATATGTATCACTAGGGAGCATTTTGAGAGCCCAATAAATATCTAAATGAAATCCTCAGCACGGGAGATCCCAGTGAGGATGTCATTATCTTCACTTGTTACAAAAAGGAAGATGATAATTTTTTTTTATATTACTAGTAGTTCTGTGAACAGGAGAATCGACATAAATCGAAGAACCCGATCAGAAAACTTAAGTTCAAGTTAAATCTACGGTTTGCAGTGCAGCTATTGTAGAACTATTCGGCGCACGGTCTTCGGTTTATGTCGATTCCTTATGCTTACCGACCCAATGGGACAATGAGCCTAATCAAAGATGTATATAATCCTCATCTGAGAAGTTACGACAAGCTGTTGTTAGTTGAGCTCAAACAAGAAGTATTTTCAGGACCTGCCCGGCTTCAATAAAGGGAACATGCAGGATAACAATGGCGGCCGTGGGATTCCTTCCCTGCAGTTCTACAACACCAATGCCCGGGTTCCGCCCGTATTTCCGCCAACCAATCTTCAACTGCCTTTCCCGCAGAAGTTGATAGAACATGATAACAATCAAAATGTATGTACATTGACTGCTACCATTACAAATGAGAATCTCAACCTTTTACCAGGAGAACTTCTGACAAGATCTGTGGACACATTGGTATGAATGGCAAAAATGAAAAGATTCTTATAACCATTATGGTTATGAAAGGAATCATATTGTTTCTTCATTAATATAGAAGTACTTATAGTATCATCAAAGCAGTTGAGTGTTTGCGCATCGACAAGCCATAATATTCTCGTACAGAAGTGTTACTCTTCGCTAATCCTGCTCCGTGGTCATCCTGCTGTTTCGTCATTTAGGATTGATCTTCTTGTTCAAAGATTTAATGAAATATACACTGGGACACTAATTTAAATTGTGTAATCAGAAATGAGCATGAAACAGGTGCCGAACAATTCCATAGGAATTGTTATGTTTGTAAAAACGGTTTTACACAGAAGACGAGTTTTACCCCCGTGAAACAATCCATGGTGAAAAACTTTACAAGAACCAAGGTTTCGGGTGCCGCTTTCTGTACGCCACCTCCCCCGTCCAGTTCCCACGCAGGAGTGATATTAAAAGTGCAAAACTTATGGCGCACCCAATCCTTTTACAACCTGCTTCATAGGAGAGTGAGTTGTTTGTCTTTGAAAAAATCCTGACAAAAAAATAAATCTACTTTTGGGAACGGTATCGGTGTCGATCGTATGTGCGGGAGCTGCTTATATATGGTACCTTCACGCGCACATGTTTCAGGTGCTAGTCGCCCAGCCCTAGAGCTTTACTAGTGCGGTCCATCAGTATTTGGAAATTTTTTGCCGGTTGTAAAGGGCTATATCATGCAGGTTTTTGTTCCTACTGTTGGATTTCTTATTGATGAAAAAAAATTTCTTTTCAGGCCAAGTTTAATAATGGCACCCAGCAAAAGGTACTGTCCAATGTGCCTGCACCATTTATTCCCCTGCAGGCTGTGACAAGACAAGCTGTGACCAGGTAAAGTATTCATTTAATCTTCTAATATGTTCTTTTGGACTGGGAATACACGGATTGCTTTAAGCAGGCGGTATTGACAGCTTCAAGCAGTGTTAGCATAGCGTATCTGCCATTTTCATTGAAAAAATTCTTAATACACGGACTGCTCAAGCAGTCGCAACTACATCCGAGCAGTTAAATCTTCTATTCTGAGTACTGAGCATAAATAAACTTACAATTTTTTTTTGTTTTCAGGACCAGTGCACCGATTGGTAATAAAAACTATAAGAAAAATTTCCACGAAAACAAAGTCATCCCTTCGGCCACTGGACCTGATACTCAAAAGGAGTCGAGAGCTCACGTCGCACCAGCTGCCGTGCAGGTACTGATTGATGCCTTCATATTATTATTACTAACAAAATGTATAGGAGGTTTTATAAATCGAATAACTGCCTACTATAACCACTGGAGCGACAAGAGCATTTACGATAAAATGCGTTGAGCGCTGGAGATTTTCGTACATTTGGTTTTAAATTCGCCTGCGAGAGCAGGAAATAAAATTTTTATAATGAGAATTATAAAAATCATAACTCCGAATATTGATGCGAAAACAGATAAACTGTTAACTGTCGTTAAAGCCAATGAATTAACCTATATTTCATAATTTATCTTAAAATTGTAGGTTTTATAAAAACAAAAAATCATTCAATTTACAATGCGCGTGAAATTTGTTTGATTGTTATCAAAAATTGTTTAGAATGGTACTTATACGAAATTTTGCCAACATGCATTTAAAGTTCAATAGAACTAAAAACAAGGTTTAAAAATATATATTTACAATAACGCATTAGTATTTTAATTTTAAAACAAATTTAATGTTCTTACGTAAACCGGATTTTTTAATTTTTCTTTTAAAAAGAAAGACAAATATTCCCGGGTTACGAATAACCTGACAATATTTGAAATTCTCCTACTACCACCACAGTAAGCTGAAAATGTTGCTTGTGTTGTGATGGAGGACTTAGCCAGCCGAGGAATTGAACACACTACGCCTGAGTGGGACCCAAGCGCGATGTCAACTCGGCCACCTCACTTCGCCCCAATCACTTGTTCTTTTTTCACTTGACAAATAATTTTTCAATCTTATTTTATCAGAATAAAAAATATCCTAGAATTATAAAAATTGTATCTTTTTCTTTGTTATGAATCACTCTGACTGAATTAATAATAAAAAATACACATGTCGTGATATTACACCTCTCATATAACAATAATTCAGGAACGGCCTCTAAAAATAACACTTTTTTGACAGGTGTAAATTAAAATTCACTTTCATGTGTTATTTTTAATTTTAGAACTTTGTTACAATTTTAAATAAGCAGAGAATAAAATAACGAATTTGTTGATATACAATATGTAACAGAATTTATGTAAAATAAACATCCACGGGAATTTTTAACGTTACGGCAAAAAATTATGAAAAAAATTGCTCGCAGCTGACATTATTTTATTATTGAAGACAATATTAGCGATTCCTAAACGAAAATCTGAAACAGAAAAATCAGAAAAAGATACGGTCACATCTAGGATTCGAACCCAGGACCCTTGCCTTGCCGGGGCAGCGCTCTACCTGACATTATTTTGTTTATATTAATGCATTGTAGAAAGATGAGAGACATCTGTTGAAATCATTTGCTGTATTAGCTCTGTAAATACGCAATTATAAAGATGGGAATTTTTGAAATAATTTTGACATTTTTTCTAATACATCTCAAATTTTGAACAGCTGTAACATGTAAATTGGCTAAAATGTGGCCAAATTAGCTCCAGTGGTTAATGGCATTTACTAAGTATGACTTGAGTTTTTCTGTAGTAATTTGCTGGAAAAGAGTCGAATAATGGATATATCAATCATCCACACCTGTGTTATGATCCCAGCATATCCTAAAGTGCTTTGAAATTTAAGTGTACTAGAGTAGACACTTCAATTTGTTCTTAGCATAGATAAGGAAAATTAATTGACGTGCCACTAACCAGTGGAATTCTTCCCTCTACTCTACTATCGTGGCTTCCTGTCCTCTCGAATACCGCTGTAACTGTAACGAGAGACAACAACCCTCAGAGAATTTGAAAAGGCTGTGAATAGCAGTAACGTTTTATTTCAAAACGAAAACCTCCTAACCTACACCCAATAACATTATAATCAATATTGCAATACTTTATTTAACCTTTGTAGTTTATATGAAAAGTATTTAATACCCAAGCAATTCACTTTGATTTCAGAGCTGTTGTTGTGTGATCCCCGTGTTGGTGAAATTTCGTGTTACACGATTTTTTATCTATAAAAATTGCATCAACTCGGCTAAACAATGCAATAGATGGTGCTATTTCAGAAGGCTTCTTTCATTAATTCCGAGATGAAACATCGCGTTTGTGTTGTGTCCCCTCTCAGGTTTCTGTGTGATGCACAAATCATGTTTGGGCATGCTCTCCACCCCTCATTTCATTTATATTCTTATCTCATTATGTCATATGAGTTGTTTGGTATCAAAACTGGTCAGATCCAAAATTTAAAAAAAAATAAACTAAGTATTGAACTGTGTACATTATTAACAAAAGAACAGTTCTTATTTTTCAAAAGCAGTCATATCCGCATATTTTGTAAGAGAAACCGGTTTAAAAAGCGGCTGTGGTATGAAAAATAGTCAAATCCAGCACTTGTTTTGGTGTTTCCTGAAAATTCACCTAAAGTGGAGTTGACCAGTTTTGATACCAATTGACTCATATATGTATTCCCGATTTTGCAACCTACTGCAAACAATTTGCTTTTTTTTATCAATCTTCCAAATGGATCAAGAGCCGTTATTCAAATTTAAGATAAGCTACCAATATGTACAATATATATAAATAAAAAAATTATACATATTTCTAAATGATAATTTTTTTCCCAAATTACAAAATATGTACTATTGTATGACTTTTTGCCTAATATGTAACTAGTAGGCCCTTGATCTAGCAAATAGAGTACTAATGCAGTGGCATTATTACTCCATTAGAATTTTTTTCTTTTGAGTCAAAATTATTTAACCATACATCCACCAAGTTATGAGGCAAATACTATAATTAAGTATATAGATACCGCTATCTACAGAATAACAAAACTTAAAAGGGAGTTTTTCGCCATCGGCAACTTTCCTTGTCTGGACTTTATAAATACCAGCCATAAACCATAATAAAGCTAGATACGATTTGATGATGGAGAAATTATTATATTATCGTGATTCATTTTTGGGTTATTATGCCGTGTTGTGCTTCCTCCTTCTTGAGCCAACGTTTCGGACAGCATTTCATATCTGCCCCGATGATGGACACTATAACTTTGTCCGAAATGTTTATTAAAGAAGGAAGCTCAACACGGCGTAATAACAGAAATATTAATCACTTTTTAAGTAAAATTATTTTTTGTACTTGGAATGCCGTCCTCTTGGACTGCCCGTCAAGGGAGGAAGCTTATTAATCTGTGTGCAAAATTAATTCTTTAGCCAAGTGGATGGTGTTCATAAGACCTCAAAGCATATATAATATAATAATAATGGTGTCCTTGCTGGGATCTCCCGTGCTGAGGATTTCATTGACATATTATTAAAATTTAGTTAGTATGGATATCATCAACACTTTTGCTCGCCATCTATCGAATCATGCCCATTGTGAAATACTTTGAATGCTTTTTCCCACCATCGACCGGTACTATTCATCTAAACTGTATTGTAATTTTCTGTTTTTTTTTGTAGGGATCTAACGCAAAAGACAATCATGCCAAACCGGCACCGAAGAAGAAAAAGTCCCGCATAGCAGCAAACTTCACACTACCTCAGTAATTGTATTTAATATGACCTCAGTCGTAGTGACAATGTATTACTGTCCGCAATGTGATGTTTTAAATTTATCTAAAGACTTAATTAATATCCTCATCATTTGTTGTTTCTTTATTGTCAATTTTTTTTTTTTTCAGAGATTGTTTGTTTTATTCCTTGTTTTATATGATGACAAATATTAACAAATTATAAATGTGTACAAATGAATCGAGACTAAAATATATTTTTGAATTTGTAAATATATTTTATTTACATTTATCTTTTTAAGTTCTGTATTATAAGAATAACGATGCTTTATTTCTTAAATATTCTAATTTCATAATTATTTTTGTCTAAAACTTTAAACACAATAAAACTTTTCCTATATAAATATGATTTTTCTGTATTATTAATTATTTGTATTTTTTGTTTAAATTTATTAATAATATTCATTATTTAAAAACCACAATAAGTCTCAGCTTTTCATCATCACTTTAATCCTAAATTAGAACTTGCGTATGACCGTTAGGCATTTTAAAATTATTTTGCATTACGTCAAGCAAATTCTTCCAGGATGAAAGTAGTTCCCAAGATTGACACCCAAGGTGCTAGTTGTCACAACATGACATTTTATAATTTTTAATGCAATTCTGCTCATGCAGCCCATTATATTTACATACTTTATCAAATGTCAGGTTATAATAATATCAAACAACAAAACGACAAAATACAAACATCTTTCTGTTTAAAGAGTTTGTATCGGTTGAAATATGGAAGAAAAAATGAGCGACATATGTGTACAAGTTGTCTTTAATATTTAAATCAGGCAATTTAAAAAAAAAAATCATTTATGAAATCTGGCTGGTGTATTTTAAAATCATTTTTACATCATATTTAACATTGCATATTTTAAATATGATGCAATCGACATCTTATTTATATGTAATATATAAAGCCTTTCTTGACTTGAACACTAAGATCCTGAGGTACTTAAGTTCTAATGAATGAGAACATATTGTCCTGACATAAGATGTTACGTTTTCTGCTCATGTGATTGATTTTACTGTTGATTTTTTAGTTAAAATGAAATTTTATGTTAAAAATATTAATATCTGCATTTAAATTATCAGGGTTGTCCACTGGGTGTGAAAATTATGAAATGAACAAGAATTGACTTTGAATTTAATTGTACCAATATAAATATCTCAAGGTGCCTAACAAAAAGAAATGCTGCAATTATCAATGATTTAAAAAAAAAATTGCTACCCTGAATAAGGGCTTACATGCGCTGAAAACCGAGAAAATTTGAAAAATTATTACATATAAAGGTTATATGGTGAAAAAAATAAATTATTGTTCATTTAACTTTTTTTTATTAACTTTTCAACTAACAGAAAGAAATAAAAATATTTTCATATTACCTGAATCAAATATGAAAAGGGAAAATTATTTCAAATTCATTGCTGATCAAAATATTGTTTAGGTTTATTTTTCATGTACATGTTTTGTCATTCATTATGAATAGTTCAAAATCATTGATTTTACTATGATTAACAGTTTTCTTTGTTTGAGGAGACTTCACCATCAATGTTTCATCTTTTCAAGATCAAGACCACACAAGTAAATCATCTTTCTTAATTAAAATAAAATTGCTTTTTAATATAATATTTGGAAGTAGGCATGCTACAATTACGATTTTGAAGCATTGTGTTTGTGCCAATTCTTTTTACGATTAGCTATACGGCTATCTAAAATAATCCTCTGCTTTGCATCAGACGAATTCATTTATGAATGCCTTTTAATTATATTTTCTTTGAGCGAAAGCATGAGTGATGAGTGATTAAATTGAGTATTCAGTTAATAATGCAGTCACCCCTTACTTATATATTTTAAAGAGAAAATGCCGTAAGTAGAAATTGTAAATAATATGCAATTTTACTGGTAAAATGTTGTGTGTACCTAATCACTCCATGAAGGCTTATTTTGAATCACCCGTGTCTTCTTTCTTTCGCTCATAGTTTTGAAGTGAGCTAATCAAATCTAAAGCAAGTAAGTAAAGTGATGTTTGGAAGAAATTTATCAGCGAGTATAACAACGAGTACATATATGTTTTCAAAAACAATAAACTCAGTCTGTAAATATATTCTATGTACATACAGAAAAAATTAAACAGCATAAAATAACAATGCTTCAAATAAGAATGCATTGTAAAATATGTAATTACTTTCTCTGAAATATCTCTTGTAAAATTAATATTGTTTCTAGGTAAAAATTACAGGTAATTAAATTTTAAATTGCCATCCATAGAACCATTCAGATTTATTTTGAATTTTCTTTTCATGCAATCTCTGTAAAATAAATATTCAGTATCTATCTCATTAGAAAATATTATATTTTTCTTCCAGAACTCTTTTATAACCCTTTTTACCTCTGTGAAAAATGTTCATTTTGAATTCATGAACATACATAACATTAATGATATCTGAATGTAAAAAAATTTGCCTTATTTTATACTGTCCTCAAATTGAAACAAAAATGAAGCATGAATTATATTTTTTATTTAAAATATCTTGTTTTTATTTTTATTATTCAAACCTTTCAAACACACTTGAAGCAAATCCTTCATCACATTACGCAGACCTATTGTGAATTAAGTCCTTGCAAAGTATGTTTAGTAGAAAATGGCTGCAAGTATTATTTCAAGACTTGGCTTGCACACATTGGAGCATTGACAGAATAAGCGGTAGTATTGTTTCCCGAGCAATGAAAACAAATAGAATGGAATGAAAATAATATTCAACACGTAAATCGCAGCCTTATATAAAAAGAGGCGGTTGATAGCCTGGTGGGTAGGAAGATAAGGATATGCATTTGGAAGGACGGAGGTCAATACTCAATACATGTTGGGGACATCGCTCGAAGAGTACGTATTTTTCGATAGACGTGTTGATGATGGAGTGAAAACAATCAAGATTATCGTTAACATTTTTGTTATTGTCTAGAAAAGACCAATCTACTATTTCTAAGTATTTTATTAATACTGGATATTCTGCTTTGGCAAAATTATATGAGTAGTTTGGAACAGTGTTAGTGTTGAGGTAATTGTTCATAATGGCGATGTTTAAGTGAAGATGGTGGGAATCTATGGGGAGAAGGGGTTCTACATATTGATTTACATAATTTTACTGAAGGATCTCTACTAAATGCATGACCTAAGATGTGATGGTTAGAATTAAATACATTGTGAATTTGACTACTACCTAGGAAATTAAACATATTTTTAATTTGATGAGTATTAGCAGAAATATTAAAATGCATTTTTGGATTATTAGCATGGGTAATTCAGTGTATATTTGAAATATTATAGATTAGCAGCGTTCTAGCTTCTGTATATTTCAACTTGAGGACCTCAACATCATCTATGTGCTTTTCGTATATTTGTATAACTGATCCGGGTGGAATATAAACACATCCAAGAATAATTTTTCGTAAGTTCGTCTTGAGTAGAACGAAAAGTTTTTCGATGTTTTTGTGTTTGCTTTTTAGTCTAGACGAAGCTATAGGTTTGGTAACCGATATTATTACATCCCCTCTTCATTTGGTGCTGGTAGTGGTACTTCTATTGTAGCAGTATGTGTTATGAGAAGTGAATCCTAATTCCTCTGTAGACGGATCTAACCAAGTTTCAGATAATAATATATTGAAATATATTTGAAAGGGATGGATTGGAAGCGACGATCTTAGCTCATTAAGTTTGGTGTGGCAGACTCTAATATTCTGGTAGTAAATGGGTTCTATGGGTTCTAATTGTCGAGCATTACTTTTATAGGTCTGGGTTTGTCCGTTTTTTTTGGACCCCCATATGGGCAGGTTGTAATGTTGGCTTGTGTAATGGACCCAAATAGGACAAGAGGAAAACAATGCACAGAAGCAACAAATATTCTAGACTCGGAATAATATTATTGTTCGAAGAATGATCAATCGAAATTTCACTGTAAAAGTTTATTTTGTTTGTAATTCAAAGGAAGATTAATGATTCCTTCCAACATATATCTAGGTAGGCACCTCTCAATAATTAGCAATACATACATTCATATATCCAGGTAGGCACCTTTCAACTTAAAAAATATGTATGCAAGTAGTACTCAGAATGATTATGCTTTACAAGGTTTTCCTTATCAAATAATAAGCATCTTTAAGTGCAAATCTGTTTCGTCATAATAATAATTATTCCCTTCCGCCGATTACTTAACATCTCGAAAGCCCTCTTGTGGTGTTTTTTTTTTGTTTTGTACTGAGCTGATAAGGTCTCTATAAATGAGGATGTTCCGATACAAACCTCCAAAGTTCACCATGAGAGTGTTGTGGTGTCTGTTGGCCCTAGGTCTAGGAGCCGCTATCCCGCTGGTGTCCGCTGCCCCCAATTGGTGGCAGAAGACGGTTATCTATCAAATCTACCCCCGCTCTTTCAAAGACAGTAATGGCGATGGGGTCGGAGATCTAAACGGTGAGCATTTATTTTTCAAAGAGGTGGTAATATTTCCTCACTTATTTGCAAACATTTAGTGGCATATTATATTATGCATAATTTGTGGCATATATAGAAGAAATTTTAGAAAAAACAAATCTTATTTCTTATTATGATAATTACATTCTTACATTCTAGAAAAAAAAATCAAATTGTCTATTTTATTTTACCAAATAATTAGTGTATGCAAAAGGAAGAAGGAGATACATCCAATTTAGCTAATACGAAATGACAAGTGTGTGCAAAAGGAAGAAGGAGACACATTCAATTTAGCTAATATGAAATGACAAGTGTGTGCCAAAGGAAGTAGGAGATACATTCAATTTAGCTAATACGAAATGGCTAGTTTGTGCAAAAGGAAGAAGGAGATACATTCAATATAGCTAATACGAAATGACTACACTCAACCACTTCTCCTTGCTGTATTTTTCGGATACTGAATTGTATCATCACTATGTTCTTTGTTTTGAAATTTCATATTATTTAAATAAAATTATATCATCTAATGTTTTACGGATACTGAATTGTATCATAACTATGTTCTTTGTTTTGAAATTTCATATTATTTAAATAAAATTATATCATCTAATGTTTTACGGATACTGAATTGTATCATAACTATGTTCTTTGTTTTGAAATTTCATATTATTTAAATAAAATTATATCATCTAATGTTTTACGGATACTGAATTGTATCATAACTATGTTCTTTGTTTTGAAATTTCATATTATTTAAATAAAATTATATCATCTAATGTTTTACGGATACTGAATTGTATCATAACTATGTTCTTTGTTTTGAAATTTCATATTATTTAAATAAAATTATATCATCTAATGTTTTACGGATACTGAATTGTATCATAACTATGTTCTTTGTTTTGAAATAACAGATTATTTAAATAAAATTGTATCATCTAATATTTTCTAAGCTTGTAGTTTTCGCCGTTACACTAAGCATTAATAATTATTTATTTTACAAGCAATAATTGTTCGCCTGAAACACTCATCCACATTGAAAAATCTCCTGATAAAAGATACATGACGCCAACGGGACTTGAACCCGTGTCCCTTCGATTTCCGGTCGACAGCTCTGACCACTGAGCTATGGCGGCTTATCTCTTACCCGCGAAATTATTCAATATATACTAGTGTTTCATTCAACGATTACTGCTTGTTACATTTTTCACCTGAAAACAACCAACTTTATTTTATATGAGAAAGGCATTGTAAGTGCTAACTCTCTCACTAGATGGCGTCGAGACAAATTGTCTACATTTTTAGGCGAAATACTTGAACTTGTCAAATATTAATTATTATTTTTTTGGCAAACTAATGTTTTTAAGACAAGATTTTTTATGCATAGAGGGATACGAGAACTACTTTGTGTGGGCAAATGGAAAGGCTGATCCCAACAACCCTGGAAAAACTATCCCTCCAAGCAACTGGGTAACAAACTTATCAATATTATTAGTGATGCCGCCGGGTTTCATTTTCGGGAACCAGGTACCCGTTTAAGAAACCGGGCAGGTAGCCGGGTTTTTAAACATTCAAAAACCCCGCCGATTTCTGTAGCGTGTATTTGAATTTTCTCCATATCGGCTACTAGCTCCCTGAAACCAGGCCACTCCACCATTTATAATGGCAAGTGGTGCCGCGCAATCATCGAAGCAGTCAATTTAGTGATGTTTTCTTGTCTTTTGGCATCACAAGTCCTGCCACTTGTTACTCCAAAGGAAGTAAGTGTTGGCTGCTTCTTGCAGCCAACTTCGTTGTTCTCGTCTTTTTGCTGGATATTTTTTAGGTGTTTGCCCATAGCACTTGTTGATCTACTGTAAAGCATTTTCGAATTGCAAAGACTGCACAGCACTTTTTGTTCTTCTGGTAGCTCTTTAAAAAAATCACAAACAAATGACACCTTTCTTTTTACTGCACTCGTCATTGTAGCTGCTGTTTTAATAATCACTCGACAATTATAAAAAACACACTGATTAATTAGCACACGTTGGGCGAGCGTGTGGTAGACGAGTTTTGGTTTGTGCGCATGACTGGGTAGGGTGGGGGTAGTGGGAGACATGCAGCCCGTCGGTTCACGCGGCTAGCTCGCAGTCGACAGCAGTGAGCAGTCTAGTCACAACAAATGACAGTGACTCACAGCGCCGGATGCATAGTGTGGGATAACATATCGTGTTATTATACCGAGACACGACTGTTTCGACGAAATAAATACAAGACAGCTCGTTATACCATTGTTTTATTGTGTCTACAGTCAAAATAAATATCAAGAGGTCGTAAATAAATAGAACAGCATTCATCACGAAAACAATTAAAAAAAATTACACGTCTTAAAATTAGAGCCGGTTCTTGTTATCAGAACCTGGTCTCCTTTGGAGAACCGGGTTCTGTGGGAACCGGGTCGGAACCGGGTACTTGGGTACCCGGCGGCATCACTAAATATTATATGTACATATATACATCCTGACTACATTAAGACGGTAAGGTTGAATTTTGTGTATTATGAAACCTTCCTATATATGAACAACTTTTCTACCTCTTGGACAGGTTTTATAAAATTAATTTGATTGATTATACTATTTTGTTTGTTTAAAGATAAGCATTTTCCGTAAGAGTGCCTGGGAATGGAATGAAGTTAGAGGACAGTATTACCTTCACCAGTTCGTTATTGGTCAGCCCGATCTTAATTACAGAGAACCCCTTGTTGTGGAGGAGATGAAGGTAACATAAATTTAATTTTTTGACTATTAAACTTATATTAACCTCATTGTGAATATAGATTGCTAAAACAGTTTGCTTCAATAATTAATACGAGGATTTTTTGTGCTCACTGAATAAAAATGGTGGCATATTGTTTGTACAATTTATGCCACCATTTTTATCACAAATTTATTGTTTGCTGTTAGAAATTTTTTATATATTTTTATTAGCACACAATAAATTATTTTTCCCTCCAAAAATGAAGTTATAAAATTAAATAAAATTATGTTTGGTTAAGTTTTGTTTCTAAAATAAATATATTAACATTTATTATTTGTGCTTTTCCTCACTATATTAACTAAGTTTTATTGGAAAAAACATTGTTTTTGGTTGTTTGGGTGTTATTTTATGAAGCAATTTAAAGTTCTGTTGTTTTTGTAGAATGTTCTCCGTTTCTGGCTTAACAAAGGAGTAGCAGGATTCAGAATTGATGCTCTTCCCAGTTTGTTTGAGGTGGATCCTAAAGATTTTGGTGGCGTATATCCCGATGAACCAAGGACCAACATCCGAGACTTGGGCCCCGATGACTATGGTTACCTGAACCACATTTACACCTCAGATCTAGACCCCACATATGACATGGTTTACCAGTGGAGATCCGTCCTGGATGAGTTCGAACTAGCTGATGGGATCCCAAGAGCCATGCTTACAGAATCTTACTCCGATATCAAGCTGGTGATGAGATACTACGGGAACGGTACGCGCAACGGCTCGGTCCCATTCAACTTTGAATTCTTGAGAAACATTGACAAGAATTCCGATGCCCGAGATATTAAGTTCATCATTGACAAATGGGAGACCTATATGCCAGTTGGAAAGACAGCTAACTGGGTGGTACGTTGTAAACATGTTAGCTTCAACTATTGAACACTTTATTTCCATTTTATTTTGATGCCTAATTTTTTTGTTTTAGAATGGTAACCATGATAACAGCAGGATGGCTTCTAGACATGGAGTTGAGAGGGCTGATATTATGAACATGCTGGCACTTCTCCTACCCGGAGTGGCACTTACATACCAGGTTGGATAAATGTATTGTATTGTTTCATAGTGCTTTCACACAAACGAAGTATTGAATTCCGTAAGTCTAAACTTAAACTTTAGGGTGCACAGTTTACACCCGCGCTGTGCAAGCGGGTTCCCTACAGAGCATCGGACCATCCCATTATATATAAATAAATTTTAAAAGTCATTGACTGGCCTAAAACAGGATCCATTCCTAGTTGGCTAGTCAAAGTTTCCACATATGTTTTATTGTATAATTTTTTGTGAAATATATTATTATTATTAAATGAAACACCATGAAATATTTAAATTTTATGAGGGCGTCACATTATTCTCTAAGTAGTGGCAACACCAAGAGCTTTACCGCAGTCTGACAGCGCATTTCTCTCATCACATTTACAAAGGCATGACAAGATCAAGTGAAACAAATACTTGAGTCACGTCAGTCATGATGAAAGAAAAGAAAAAAGAATAATAAACATGTGGTGAAATTTATCTATGTATTTTCACAGCTGCCTTTTATAAAAAAATGATGACATTTTTTTTTAAAATTGGTTAAGTACAAATTAAAGAGATGTGTAACAAGTACCTAAATATCAATTTAATAGCTTCTTAAAATCAGTGTATAAAGTGAAAATACTATCCGGTAAAAGCGAATGAAAAAGTTGGATGATGATTGGCTCTTATTAGCCAGCAGCAGCTTTTGAAAGTTTATTTTTAACTAGTCAAATTGTTTTTATTCTCCAGGGTGAAGAGCTGGCCATGACAGACGGTGAGGTGAGCTGGGAGGAGACGCAGGATCCGCAGGCGTGCAACACCGACGACCCCATCAACTACTACAAGTCCTCGCGAGACCCGGCACGAACACCCTACCAGTGGGACAACACCAAGAATGCCGGCTTCTCCACTGCCAACAAGACCTGGCTCCCCGTCGCCAGCAACTACCAGACTGTTAATCTGAAGGCGCAGGAGGCTGCCACCAAGAGCCATTACAAGGTACTATAATATAATATGGCTTCTGATGTCAGGGTGTTTTAAATTCCATCGCATTTGATGGCCAACTAATCGATCTTGCCGTGTTGAATGATCCTTATTAAACGACGATTCTCGTCTCGTTTCAGCTATCCATAAAATTGTGATCAGGTAATAAGCATAACAACATAACCTAAGCTTCACAGCTGAGCCCGCTAAAACCTGTCAAACAAAACCTAACCCTTTGCCATGTCCATGCATTAAATCCATAAATAAACCACTCTCATATTGTTTGAATGATTTGAAAACAGTCAAACGACAACATTCCGTCCTCTCTTTCTGTTACACAAGTCACTATGGTAGAGAGCGAGAGATCAAACTAATCATTCTAACCAATGAGATCTGAGCTTTTAGCCATACTATTCTTTTAAATAAGAATACGGAGGTGGGCGTGGCGGTTTTAAATGGGTTTCAAGGCCAGAGCTGAGTTAAATGCCCCTGATTAAATCCATGCAGATAATTTAAAAATAGATCACATTTAAATATACTAGAAAGTACCTAACCGAATTTCGTTACAATATATTAATTGGTGGTAAATTCCAGTAAATAATAATGGCGTAAATATTATTTACTAGTAAGCTGTTGAAGAATATTTAATTTAAATCTTTATTTCAGTTCTACAAAGACATTGTCAAGCTAAGGAATACCACAACGCTGCAAGAAGGTGATTTAGATGTGAAAGCCATATCCACAACCATCCTGGCATTGATGCGGTATGTTCATAATATTACTATAATATGTATAATAATCCTTACATATTCTAAAATCACTTCTACAATAATTAGAAAATTACTTTGTGGTGTCATTTTAAATGAAATGAAAATAACCACATATCTATTTTTATACATCATTATTTACGTATTATTGTTACAGTTCTCTTCCGAATGAGGAAACTGTTGTTGGAGTGATCAACCTGGCCACCACCACCCAGACAGCCAGTCTTGATGCCTTCAGGACTCTGCCTGCTGAGATGACTGTCTACACTTCTAGCTTGAACTCCAAATTACAAAAGGGGTAAATCTTATAATTTATCCTAATTTTTTTAAATGATTTCCGGTGCTTACCTAAAAATTTATATTTTTCATAACGAAAATAATAGAATTTCTTATTATCTGTGGTAACTTCAAAAACTTTTTTAATGATTTTAAAATTCAATTCAATGGAATGGAGGGGTGATTTTATTAATACTATTTTAATAATTTCCAGAGAACGAGTGAAGACCGCTCAGCTAACACTTTCCCCCAATGATGCTGTGGTGCTGACAACATAAGTGCAATATACATATAGGTCTGAAAGAACAAAGATGAATTTGCGCTATAATACAACATATTGGAACAATAAAATTAGAATGCTATGTTTGATTTTGCTTTATTTTCATTACTTACACTTAGAAATATTTATCACGAAAAGAAAAATGAGATGGTGGATGCTGAAGTACATAAATATATAATGCATTTAGATTCTGTTTTGTCAGTTTCAATAGTAGGGTACCTTATGATTTGAATTTTTCTAAATGTTCGAAATAAATTACTCACCCCTGAAGAATATTTTTTTACATTGTTACTTAATAGAATTTCATTTAAATTTGTTTAGTTAATTTAATTTCAATACATTTTATTTACAAATAAAATTGTAAAATGGGCCTCAGCACAGGTAAGCACTCAGTGATGATGACATTACCAAGTAATGTTTTATAAAAAAAATACTGCTATGTATTAATAATAAATTGGGGGCCTCAGCACGGGAAAGCACCCAGTGAAGATCACATTACCAAGTATTGTTTTATAAAAAATATGCGGTTCCGTTGCAACGGCCAACAGCCAACGGCTGGGAATTCGAACTGCGCGATATAACCTTGCCGATTTTTTAATGTTATTGTTGTTATTTTATTTTTATTTTTTTATTATATTTTTTTATTTCATAAAAAAAAAACATTTAAATTAAACATGATGGTATGTTCCAGAACAAAAAATAAAACATAAACAAAAAAAAAAAAAAACGTTTTTTCTTAATTTGCCCAAATTCATTAAAACTCTATTCCCCGGCTCGGTTCTGACATCATAGCCCAGGAAAAAGTTGTGGTGAAGATTTCTTGGATGACAGAAAATCTTTATTTCTTTATAAACATTTACTTAGCATTTTATTATTGCTAACAATACATACATAATGTTTACAATACTGAAATTGCCACCAGGCAGATACCTCCTATGATATGAATTCCCTTGAATATGTAATAAAATAAATACTCTTCTTATTAAGTTGTTGCCTCATTGCTTAGAATCGTGACCCGACTCCTATTTCGAAGATGAACCAGGTTCCTCCAAGATGAAAACTCCCACACCCCATATAGATTAAAATCATTCTTCTCACATAACATCCACAGTCCTAGGGGAAATGATTTAGGGGTATAGGGCCTCCTGCGTGTAGTTATTATATAAACATTTTTTTAAAGTTACATATTTTGATATGGTTTTGAAAGCACAGGGGGCCTAATAGAACAGGTTCTTTGTATGCCAATTTTTTAAAAAGATTTTGAATCTGTTTACACAATCTAGAAATTTTATAAAATGGAACTAAAAACTTTACTACTTTCCCAAAGCTGATTTTATATCAAAAATTATTTTTGGTTAAAAAATCTGACAAAGTGGTTTCCCAAAGCTGATTTTTGGTTAAAAAATCTGACCTTGGAATATTTGACTTCCGCATCCGTATCTGTGCTTATTCCTCCAAGCATTTGACAAATTATCTGGATGGAAAAAAAATTACTTAACTCTGGTTTTATTTATTTTTTTAATGCACTATTCTTTCACATATATTTTTTTTACTTAACTTCTAATGAAATGCTAATTTGATATGTGTATTTAAAAAATACAAAAAAACTTTTCCTAGCTATTATCTGGGTAAATGTTAAAAAAAAACAACGAGTTCTAATATTTAGTTTATCCTTAGATGATGGAGAACCATCTCTTTTCAGGAATTACCAGTAAATTGATGTGAAAAATATTCACTTGAACTTAAGAGCTTTTTTTTAGTTTAATAAAAAAAATATAGCTTCTATAATTTATATTTATATTGGTGTTGCCATTTAACTCTTGGTGTGCCAATGCAAAATGTTGGCCATTCGCCAGCTGATTCTATTTTCGTAATAACTTATTTGTTTATGTTATTGTAAATTTTATAATTATATTTTTGTGAATCATACTGTCTTACTAATAGTGTGTTTATAGGGGTGACTTGATGGATTCTTCCAAAATTTTATCTAGATTAAGACCTTAATCACCCTTCACTATCATTCACACTCGAGTACATAACAAAAACCCAAGAAAAATCACACATATTGCCCCCGGACATAAACATGGGTTGGATTTTCAACGAAAACTCAGATCATACACTTAGAAATGCCTTAGAACAACATAACTGGAATCATTATGACTGCCTCGATGTAAACCTAGCTGCTGAAATGTTTTATAAGCAGCTCAATAATATTTTTGACTTATGCTTAAAGAAAAGATCCACACGTATGCTCGGAGATGATGAACAATATCCAAAATGGTTTACTGGAGAGATCATTCATCACATACGAGAGAAAAATAAAATGCACCATCTTTGGAAAAAAACTAAATCTGAACATTCCTTAACAAACTTTAAAACATCACGAAAATTAATCAAGCAGTTAATTGGTAAGGCCTACACTGACTTCACACGTGAAGCAGAGAATAGTATTATAACAGACTCCACTCGATTTTGGTCTTACACGAACGATAAACGCCGCGGCTGTGACAAACTTAATCACATGACCTTTGATGAAAATCAATACAATGGATATTCTGAAATCGCAGAAGGTTTCGCAGATTATTTTCAATCAGTATTCAGCGACAATATTCCCAAACTTGACATTTCCTCTATAGCTTCTTCGTCACACAATGCCTTACCTGTTCAAATTCACGAAATTAACGATGATGATATTGTTGCCGCTTTTCACAAGCTAAAACCTAAATACTCTGTCGGTCCAGATTTTATACCACCCATCATACTCAAAAGATACTCAAAACATTTAATTCAACCTCTTAAGCACATTTTTAACCTTTCACTTCGTAATAATACCTTCCCTGAAATGTGGAAACTAACAAAAGTCACGCCTATACACAAAAAAGGAAAAAAAGCGGCAATCGATAATTACAGACCTGTAGCTGTCTTATCAGCACCCGCAAAACTTTTAGAAACCATAATTTACTCACAAATATATAATCAAACAAAACATACAATCACCGAGAATCAGCATGGATTTCGCCCCACTCTATCACCCTCAACAAACCTTATGAACCTCACCACCTATATAAATAAATCGTTTGAAAATTTTTTACATGTCGATGTGATTTATACAGACTTCGAAAAAGCATTTGATAAAGTCGACCATGATATTTTACTAATAAAATTGAGTGACATCGGATTCTCTCAGGATTTTCTCGGTTTCGTAGCTAGCTACTTACACAATCGTCGTCAGTATGTCAGTTACGGACACCAGTTCTCTCACGAATACAAAACTAACTCCGGGATTCCCCAGGGATCGAATCTAGGACCCCTCCTCTTTCTTTTATTCATTAATGATATAGGCAAGACCATTAACCGCTCAAAATATCTACTCTTTGCTGACGATATCAAACTTTTCAGAGCTATCAAAAGTTGTATCGATTCCATTCTCCTGCAGAATGATCTTGATTCTCTTGTCAAATGGTCGGAATTAAATAAATTACCCTTCAGCATCCAGAAATGCAGTGTAGTTACATTTACAAGATCCAAAGATACATTTCTATTCCCTTATCACATTAATAAAAATATATTAACACGCAAAAACGAGATTCGTGACCTTGGGGTGATCTTCGAAGCAAATCTCTCTTTCAAATCCCACATATATGACATTGTATCCCGCGCCAACAAAATGCTTGGATTTGTTCTTCGTAATGCGAGATCATTTACTAATGGAATTGCAATACGGAGAACATATGAAGCACTTGTCCGCAGTATCCTGGAATACAGCTCCATTATTTGGGCCCCTTCTGAACAAAACCATATCTTAGAAATAGAAAAAGTACAAAAAAGGTTTATGCGTTACCTGTATATGAGGGAATATACATACTATCCATTCCTGTATCCATCCTTGTTCTTAACAGGAATGCTCGATTTCAATACATTAGAAGCCCGCAGAAAAATATTTTTAGGCAAACACTTTTTTAAGTTAATCTCTGGTACAATACATAATCCGCCTATGTTGAAAGAGGTAAACTTTTATGTCCCTAACAATTATACTCGAGGGAGATCCCATGCACTCTTATATGCTCCGAAAGCGAGGACTTCTGCCTATCAGAACGCGCCAATACACAGAGCGACTCAACTGCTTAACGATTCTGCATTAACCATCGACATTTTCAATGTCACCTACAGACAATTCAGTAACTATCTTATAACGCATGTGACAAAATAGTAAAACTGCCTGTGTAAACCTTTTAATTTGTAATCTTCTCCATGATATATTGGTGTATAACCGTTTCATGGAGAACATGAAAAAAAAAAAAATAAATAAATAATAGTTTTAGAAATAGATAAAAAAAATTACAGTACTTGGCAAACAATGGATCTTTAAATATTTGAATGTAAGTATATATTATATGTCACAAAAAAAAACATCAATATTTGAGGAAAATATGTTTTCTCAATTCCTCTTTAATCTTAACCATCTTCTCAATCTCAATAACTTCCTTCGGGATTTTGTTATACAGTTGGACAGCCTGGTACATGATTGTGTTTAGTGTAATATTATAACAATACAATCAGGCATTTATTTCACAGTAATAAACGTTTAGGTTTCATGACATACTCGGAAAACTATTATGTCATACATTATCATTACTAAGGAACTTGGAAAGATAATAATCTTTTAGATTATTTTGCATTAATTAACAAGAAGTCACATATTAGTACATTCTAGTTTTTAAATTATAGGTTGCTATTATTTAAAATATTTGTGATAATACATAATATTATTATGCTTTGCACTTTATCTTTTGGAGAACCTACATAAGTGGTGACTTTTAAGTGGAATGTCTTCGCCATTTTTACTGATGTTTAAGTGGTAGGAAAATTTCAGTGAGTTAACATTTAAATAATTTCATTTTTAATGGAATCTGCAGATAAGATTATGACAGGAAATATTATTGTTTTCAAATAAATTTTTAAAACTTGTAAAAATGTAGGGGCGCAGTAATGTAGGTTTACACAAATAAATGCTTAAAACATAAAGTTTAAAAAAATCCCCAGAAATGCGAAAGCAATCTGAATTGGTAAATTAAAAAACATAAGAGGGTGGAACACCAGGCTTGTTGGTTAAAACATTGCACTGTATAGGTACATGGCTACCTACTACGTATTTGGAGATTTCATTTATGAAAATACTTGGAAATTTGAACTATATTTAGGGGCACATTTGTACGGTCAAAGCATTTTCTCTCCATAAATCAATGTTACTCACACTAATCTAATAATTGAGCTGCTCGGATGTAGACCATGTTAACTAACAAACACAAGTTTTGCGATATAGCATTTTGAATGTTTGGATGCATAAAAATAACTTGATTCGTAAAAAGTTGTAATTTTTTTACTTTTATTATATGGTTATACAATGTTGTGTTCATTGCAAAATGATTTGAAACCATCCTTTACATCCTTCCAAAACCAATTTATGGTATATAACATATTTATCAGCGCCCTTCAGGTGATTTTTCACAAAACTATCCAAATATAACACACAAATTATCCAAATATTATTATTATATCTTTCAAATCTAATCAGTGCAAAAGAAGAAAAAAAATACTGGTGCAAAATATACGGTAAGTATATTCAAAATGAAATTAATGTTAGTTCAAATACGACCTCATTTTTTCATCCACGATTAATCATCTGGATCCTTGTGAATCACAAAAGATGTAATCAATTGATAACAAGACATGTCATGAAATAACAACTTTTTCAGGTAAACAATGGCATGTGCATGTAGATTCCATTGAAAAGCTTTTTAAATCTATCAAAGTTGTAGCGTGTAAAACATGTTAATTGAAAACACTAAATTTCTTCAAATCAAATTTCAAAGTTGATTGTTGAGTTCTGTGGAGGTTCTTTTCAAGTTCTGTCATTATATCAGTATTGGCCAGTTGTTTCACAAAACTGAAATTATAATTGAACTTGAATAGGAACTTCACAGAACTTGAAAATCAACTTTGAAAATTGATGAATTGTTCAGATTCTGTGAAACAACCCGCCCTTAACACGTTTTACATGAAACAGGTTAGAAATGCACCAAAATCTTATTGTGGTCATATTATCTTCTTTACTCGAAGAATTCGGGTTATTGTTTTCTCGGTACTCCTACATTGTTATCACTGTCAAAAGAATCCACAGAATTTACAATGTTTGCATCACTTACCATTCTTTACTTGAAACAGTATGTCGGAGACCATTGATTACATATCTCACATCGTCTGTTACAACAGTGCTACCAAAACGAGAGTGATCTCCAGCGAAAGATCAGAAAATAACTTTTACATGAAATAAAAACGATTTTTGCAAAAATGTCAGTTAACATGGTTTATACCCGAGCAGCTCAATTATTGTATGAATTAGATTTTTTTTCGTTCTCAACATTAAGTTATCAAATAAAAACCAAGTCATACACATTGACATATTACACATATTTAGATGAGACATGAAGCGAAAAAATAGGTTCCACTTTTTTACCTCCAACGCTCTAAATAAAACTACTGAATCCGGTCTATGCGCACCGCTTATCACATTCTAATAGTGGAACAAGTTTCAACGAGATAGTCAGCAGTAGCGCCTCTAATTGAAGCTCTATGGTCATACATTATAAAGGTGAGCTGACTTGTTTAAAAAACTGTAGGTATAATTTTGCTAGATAATTTTTTTGTTGTAACACTCCATTGGGGTTTAAAGATATGTATTTAAAAAAACAAAACACGAATGGGATGTTACACAGAAATGGAACAGTTTTTATTCATCAAATTTGAAAGTTAATATTCAAGTTCTGTGAAAGTCTTATTCAAGTTCCGCTATTATACAAGTATCTACTGTGAAACAACCGGTCAATGATGAAACAATAACATGACTTGAATTTTATCTTTGACGAATTGTTCAAATTCTGTCTAAAATCTTATAATAATTTAATCGCTGCACATTTCAGTTTTTTTTTGTGAAATGTGAGGCAGGATTTGATTTAGTGCATGTCTTCTTTGATCTGTGAATTCAATAGGAAGCAATGTAGAGTGAAGAATGTAGATCTTTTTAATAATTTATTTAAATAAAATTACAAATTTTGTGCTTCTGGAAAGATTTTTATTTGTCATTCCCATTTGTAAAAGGGCATTCTTCAGTTGGGAAAACAATAATTAATTTTCTTAGGAAATGTTTCTTATCAGGTTTTACCGACCTTTCAATAAACTCATACATAGAAAACAATTATAATAAATTCATAGTTGAACAGCATTGCTATAATAATGAGAGGAAGGATCCAATTATAATAGTACATACTTAGATTATTATCTTTTAAGCATTCTCAAGAAGATAATGAAAGAATATATAAATGCATATGTGTTGGGAGAAGTAAACCATTCGCCATGAAGCTTCTGTGGTGTCTGTTAGTTGTAGGAACGGTGGTGGCCGTCTCCGCTGAGGTCAAGTGGTGGCAGAAGACGGTGGTCTACCAGATCTACCCCAGGTCCTTCAAGGACACTAATGGAGATGGCATTGGAGATCTGAATGGTAAATATTATATTATTAATCAAATTTCTTAGTCAATTTCCAAGTTCTGTGAAAGTTTCTACTCAAGTTCTGATATTATTTCAGTTAATTGAAACAACTAACCCATAATGACATTTTTGAAAACTAATGCACATTGGATAATAAAGCAAAAAAAAATTTCAATGTCCTTGGAACAAGTTATTTCTTTTCATTCATAATACAAATACATATCGTTGTTGCGCCGACAATATCTGTTAAGTGACACCAATTTTTTTTGTTGTGGAATAAATTGCATTAAAAAAGCGACATCATATGTAGGCTTTGTTTAATAATTTCATCTTCCTTTTTATTGAATAAATATTTAAATTTAAAAAATTGAAAGTGACGCGCAATCTTCTGTATGATTTTTAATGTTCATAGATATTACTAGTGCAACAATTTTATATTAAAACTAGCTGTACCCAGCACCACGTTGCTGTGGCTCAGTTTGTCTGTGCAGATAGAGAATCAATAGCGCGATTTGCTTTTACGTCCAACATATGGCGCTGTTTTTAAAAATAAGCATGTTTTTTCGTAATCACAGGTGATATCTATATAACATAGGAATATAATAAACACAAGCGTATTCGAATGCAACGTTGTATCAAAATTTCAAAGCAATTGGTGAAGAACTTTCGGAGATTTAAGATTTTGAACAAATGAACATATACATTAAATATATAGGTAGATATAATCCCTGCTGAAAAGCAGGGATTATATCTAATTAATTTAATTTATTATTTTATTACAGTGAAACTCTCTTAAGAAGTTTTCCAAGGGACCGGGGAAAAAAAACTTCTTAAGTGGGAAAACTTCTTAAGTGGGATTCAATTTTAGCCATTTAATAACTCGAGTCCGGGGCATACGTCATTCCTATGTCTACCTACGTTAAATTGTATTGAAAACAAGCTCATATGATCCAAGCGGTCATAATAACTCGAAAAACAGTGGAAAAGCGGTGGGTCGGCGTTTGAGATAGGACAGTCAGTGGAAAATAGCGTTGGTCAGAGAGTTCAGTAGGTAAAAAATCGAAAAAGCGTAGGTCAGCGGGTGAAGAAATGGAGCGTTGGTGGTAAGGTGTAGATGGTGAAACGTTAAAATCGAGACTAAACATTACAAATCAAAACAAAACCATCCCATGGACAAAGTAAACACAATTTTAAAACTGTTAAAGTACATCCCTCGAAAAAGCCACTCGAATTCGGATAGTAAAAGTTGCAGCATTCCAAAAGGTTCATACTGTTGATCTTATTTTAAATTGGAGTAAAGGCAATGGATTATACATATTTACTTGTTAGTGATTACTCACTCTTATCTTGACAGTTGAAGACAGAGCTGTGGATATACGCCGTCTCTTTTTTACGCTTTCGTTTACTATATGAATTGAGGGAGAAAGAAAGACTTGTTGTGGTTAATTTCACCAAGCGGGTTGATAAAAGGACACCGCAAGTAATTTTGTTAACCGCAAACTAATGATAGCGGGTTCTTTGCCTCAGAACCGTTTGCGTACTGCAACCCTGCCATGGCACTGCACAGAAAAATCTCACAAAGTCTACGCGGCAAACTGCTTATTAGTTGGCGGACTTTAACTTTTTTGCACGCTTGCTGCTTGCTACAATGGCATTTGAGATTTGAGAGACTATTGTTATGATGTATTTTCGCCAGGCACAGTCGACTATCGTATATTTTTAAAGATATTTTAATCCTTTTCTAGAAATTCCTTATGAAAATAATATGCGCAGCTCAATATTATGTACCTGTAGGTTCATTTATGGTCCTACCTAACTAGCAGACATCGAATAGCTACGATTTCGCACATAAATAAATGGCTTGATGCTTGAATCAGAAAGTTATATCATACGAGCTGTTTGACGCTGGAATTATAATCTGTGAACGCATCCAAAAACTACAAAAATCATTTGCGAAGTTTCGTTTCAATCTACATTTTAAATTTATGCATATGCATTTCCTAACCTTCAAACTTTACGACAAATGTCAGATGAAACATGATGCACGGCAATTTTTGATGTTTGAATGAAAAAAACGTAATTATAATGCATATTTTACCATCTCCCCCGCCATATAATCATGTTGTTATGTATTTAAAGGTGAAATATTCCGTATTAACCGTGATCCGATAGATTATCAAAAGTTTTCCGTGTTTTACAAATTCGATGGAATAAAAATTTTATACAATAATATTACGAAATATCTCTGTTCATTATCAAAGGGAAGATTATTGAAGGAGGCGTCAAATGTATGCAAATGTAGATCTAGCCCACGTTGTCATTAAGGTTGAGTTTAATATAATCTTTCATGTTATTTCGGCCTTAAAGACGCTTGCATATTTGTTACATAATTCCGCATTGTTTATTCGTTCCATTGCTATTTTACCTAGTTAGGGGATTAGGAGACGGGGTATTTGGTTTATTTATTGGTTACGGCAAGTTACGGCTTACGGCCCGGCGGCCGACAAAGGGTTTTATGGTCTCAGGTACTAGGTATGGGTTTCAGTCAACGTCTTTCAATTTATGACTTGGAAAAAGGTTCATTTTAGATATTTTGCGACACAATATTTCGTTTGTGTTGATTTTACCGCCGGATTTCTAAAACCTCTTAAGCGGGAAGCAGTTTTAGCTCTAAAACTTCTTATGTGGGAAAAAATCGTGTTTTTTGTATGGAATTTTCAAGGGACCAAAAATCAAAACTTCTTAAGCGTGAAAACTTCTTAAGTGGGAACTTCTTAAGCGAGTTTTACTGTATATCTAATTAATTTAACATGAAAATGTTACATTTTTTATAGACAGAAAACAACAAGTTTTTTTCGCAACTTATTCAGAATTCGTTATGTATTAACTCATATTTATGTAATATGAATATGAGTATATATGGGTGCTACCAGATCTGGTATGATGTAAAATTTGATGGTCTTCAAAATATAAAAATGTATCTAAAAAAGTTCTTGCAAACATGTTTCACATCATTCCTTATTGTATTGTGAAGGAGATAATGACATTTGTTGAAGTAATAACAGGACACTTGTCACCTCAGGGGAGAGGGTTACTACCAAGGAAATAATTCTTCTCAGTTGTATGGAGAATCCTTCTAAGAACATTTATAGTTTAAACATGGGGGCATTTTCTTCTTTCATAGGCATCACCCAAGGACTGACGCACATTAAGGATGCAGGAGCCCAGGCCATTTGGCTGTCCCCCATCTTTAAGTCTCCGATGTATGATTTTGGATATGACATCGCTGACTTCAAGGAGATCCAGCCTGAATATGGAACCATGCAAGACTTTGATAACCTTCTGCTGGCTGCTAAGAATCTTGGTAAGTGGTAAAACCATGGAAGAAAGACACACACACAACTGCCTTTCTGTGTGGAAGAGGAAACCCTCGACCACGTTTTCTTTAACTGTAAAAACCATTCATCTTTCAAGAACATATACCGCCGGCTTATTAAAATCACACACCAGTCCCCCCTTAACATTTCATACCTTTTATCTCTTAACAATTCTCGTGTTCATACAGCTTTATGTAAGTTTATTAACCTGAATGAATTCAACATTTAATTTGTTTTAGTGATCTAAATGAGTCCAATATTTAATTTGTTTTATTATTCTCCCAATAAATTAACCGAATTTTTTTATCCATTTTAACTGTTACCGGCACAAAGCACTCTTTTCAGGGTGAAATGTCTAAAACCAAAAAAAAATAAAAAAACTGCCTTTCTGTATAACACTTCCAAATATAAGGTATCTGTGATATTTGATATATAAAATCAAAGCTCAACTATTTATAATAATGTGGTGGTAAGAATTCATAAACATATTTTTGTTTTTAATAATGTTTCACCATAAAGTTAAAATATTGAATGAAGGAAAAGATTTCCTAATACTCTGTATGAATATTATAATATAAGAGCGAGCTTGTCAATGTTGACAAATTTGAAAGGAAACTGATATATAACTAAAAGCAAGAATAATAATAATAAAGTGTCAATTCATAATCTGGTTAAGTTTGTACATGATTATGACTTGATAACCGACACAAAATTTTCGCCGTTCGCAAGCTGATTCTATATTTGTAATAACTTACTTGTATTTGCAAAATGATGTTTTTGTAAATTGTACTGTCTTGCCAGAAAATGTGTTTACACAAATTATATATAATCTACCATAAGTAGTTTCCCCAGAATAGCTAGTTCAATATATAGAAATGATTTTTTAAAAATATCCAAGAGGAACGGCGACGAATAGCACTTATCCGTACTAGATATATGCTATACCTATTGAATAAAAAATATTATTCAGTTTGAGAGGTTTTTTTTTAAGAGGTTAAGTGGTAATTACAGTAAGTTATATATTGTAAAGAATATTGTTGAAGCATGTATAAAAATGATGTTACAATTTTCACAGTTCTCCTCACTCGGGTTTCCTGTTCTGAGGCGGCCTATGATGGATATGTTATAAATAATTGTTTCCAAACATATAAATTAGTTTAATAGTTTAAATTATAATATAATTTCCACTGCAAAACGGTATTGTTTGTTTTGTAATGCGTTTATAATATATTTTACAGATATCAAAGTAATTCTGGACTTTGTACCAAACCACAGCAGTAATGAGAGTGACTGGTTCAATCTGTCTGCCAACAGAACCCAGGGATATGAAAACTACTTTGTGTGGGCTGATGGAAAACCTGACCCCAACAACCCGGGGAAAACACTGCCACCAAACAACTGGGTATAAAAACACTTTTTAAAATTTTGCATCAAATATATATCGACAATAAACTTCGATGGGAAGATCATGTAATTAATGCCACGAACCGTATAAGGAAACTGGCATATATTTTCAGAGCATTGCGAAATATACTAAACAAAAACACACTAAAAACAGTATACTTTTCCCTGTGTCAATCAATTTTATCGTACGGTATAATTGTCTGGGCAGGATGCTCTAAAACTATACTAGATCCACTAATAAAAGCCCAAAAATTGATAATACGGACTATCTACAAAGCACATTATATACAACCCACGAAAGACTTATTTAAAGACTTTAAAGTTCTTAATATAAAATCCTTATATGTAAAAAATGTTACCTCTTATTTTAAATTCAAATTTACAAAAAAAAAATATATCCGATTCAAATTATAACACAAGATACTCGAACCAATACAACTATATTATTCCGGCAACAAAAATATATATCCGATTCAAATTATAACACAAGATACTCGAACCAATACAACTATATTATTCCGGCAACAAAAATATATATCCGATTCAAATTATAACACAAGATACTCGAACCAATACAACTATATTATTCCGGCAACAAAAACTTCAATGGCACAGTCCCAGTTTAACTTTCTTGCCCCTAAAATATTCAACAATTTATCAATTGAAATAAAGTCAATAACCAAATATCTCACTTTCAAAAAGGCGCTTGATGACTTTTTGATTAATGATTGTGACAGTGTTAATCACTTGTTTCTCATTCTCAGATAGTGAATAAGCAACTATGTACAAGTAGGCATGTGTATATGTATGTATGCATACATATATATATATATATGTGTATGTATACATATATATTTGTATGAATATGTATGCATCTATAAATATGAATAAGTGTGTGTGGATGTATGCGTGTACACGCGTATTTACGCGCTCATACATGCATGTACACTTACACAACCAGAAAAGAGAGTTATGTATTTGATCTTTTCCCGCATAATAGCATGTCTTAGACTTCTAAATTTATTTATTTTTTTTGTATTTCTTTTATTTTTATTTCTTCTTTATTATTTTTATTTTTCTTTTTTTTTTTGTCTTCTGCTTTCTACTTTAACATTTTTATATTTTCTATTTCCATTATAATTCATTCTAATATAATCTTTCATACTTTAAACATGTATAAATATTTAATTCATATGTTAACACTAGACCTCACATACTAACTATATACCATTGGTTGCCACGAGACAGGCAGTCGCCTAGTGTGGTAATTTAATGTATCACATGTAAGAAAATGTATTATTGTATTATCATGTATTCTATAAATAAATAAAAATAAATATTAGATACGTGAAAAGATGAACTACATAATTTATTGTTCTTTGTCTAATTTACAGGTCAGTGTTTTCCGCAAGAGTGCTTGGGAGTGGAACGCAGTGAGGGGCCAATATTATCTTCACCAGTTTGTCATTGGTCAGCCTGACCTCAACTACAGGGAACCTCGTTTGGTAGAAGAGATGAAGGTAAGTTTATTAGATCTGAATTCTATGATTTAATTTGCTGAAATTAAATAGTTTCTCTGAATTGTTAATGTGACGTATTCACTTGTTTGCAGCAATAATGACACAATTCAAAATTAATTATTTTTACGGAAATGAGGTAGAATATTTTTGATTATTGTTACAATATTGTGAAGCAATGCTGACACTTACCACCTGCTCTCGTGGCAACTTTTGGTAGGTCATTTTACTAGTAAAAAGTTCATGTGGAAATGGTTAATTTGACCAAATAAGTCAAATACGGATATTTTTAATGTTTGATTCATGTCATTATTGTAGCAAACATTATCATTAAAAATGTTATAATAGTATTATTATGTAACCGCTTGCTTACTGGTCATATTTTTTCCAGAGTGTCTTACGTTTTTGGCTGGACAAGGGAGTTGGAGGCTTCAGAGTAGATGCTGTCCCTTTCCTGTTTGAAGTGGACCCAAAAGATTTTGGTGGTAAATTCCCTGATGAGCCTCTCAGCAACATCATTGGACCGAGCCCAGACGACAATGACTACACGGACCACATCTACACCCAGAACCAAGAGCCCACCTACGACATGATCTACCAGTGGAGGGCGGTGCTGGATGAGTTTGAGCAGAAAGACGGCATGCCTCGTGTGATGCTCGTCGAGGCATACACCGATGTCAAAAATGTGATGAGATATTACGGAAACGAAACGGTCCGCGGAGCGCACCTGCCATTCAATTTCGAATTCTTAAACGGAATCAACAACAACTCAGACGCCAGAGACATGAAGTTTGTCATCGACAAATGGCAAACTTACATGCCCGTTGGACAGACCGCTAACTGGGTGGTAAGTAGCTTATATTATTTATAAATAATTTAGTAGGCGAGACCTTAACGATATGTAATTATTAATCAACCTTTATTTCAGAACGGAAATCATGACAACCCCAGGATGGCAACAAAGCAAGGAATAGAGAGGGCAGACATCATGAATATGATTGCTTTAATGCTTCCAGGAGTAGCATTGACCTATCAGGTAAAATAACATACGTCAGTTATAACAGTAACAATTCAGCAAGACCGCAACATCATCATACAACTTGAAACATTGCAACCAGCTTAATCTGGGACTTCCTTCCCTTTCCCAGCTTAATCTAGGACTTCCTTCAAAATTACAATAAACCTATTTACATAACTTATCTTCCAGGGAGAAGAACTGGCCATGACCAATGGTGAAGTAAGCTGGGAAGAAACCAAGGATCCTCAGGGATGCAACACGGAAGACCCCATCAACTACAACAAAGTGTCTCGAGACCCCGCACGAACCCCCTTCCAGTGGGACGACTCTGCCAATGCCGGATTCTCTACGGCCAACACGACATGGCTGCCGGTGGCCAGCAACTACAAGACAGTCAACCTAAAAGCTCAGCAGGCTGCCCCTAAGAGTCACTTTAAGGTACATATTTATTTTCTTTACAATTAATGACGCACAACATTCATCATATCTAAAGCTGGAATCCCACCTTATCTATTTTATGAACAATTTCATAAAATCTATGAGATAGATCAGTGAAAACAGGCTTTTTATAAAATAGAAACCAAAAGTTGAATCAACTTCAACTTTAGTTAAATAGACTGTAGATTCTCGTATAATGAGGTGATGAGCTGGTGAGGTAGTGAGATGTTTGTGTATTGGCACTACAATTTCGTATTTTGTGTATGCCACATTTTTGTATTAGAGACATATACAGCATCAGACATGGGAGCAGGGCTGGCGCAATTGGAACAGTCCGCTCCGGGCGCCTAATTGCCAAGGTGCTAATAATACCTAAAATCTAACAGTCCTAACACATCCCCCTTGAGATTATTTTTCATAAAAACGGCACTACGCAAAAATACACATCATCCAAATATGATTGATTGCAATGATCACCTACCTAGGCGTCGACTAGTTTTCATAAGGAGTGCTAAAATTTTAATTGCACCAGGTGCTGTTTGACTCAGGGCTGACCCTGCATGAAAGTGGGTATATAATACAAAAGACAATGTCATGCATTGGTCGCAGTTATTCATTCACTTTACCTCATTACAGTATTTTAGTACATCACACAAACTCAATCCGAAATAGTGTCCTGTCCTACCAACACTAGCATAAATGAGAAATTGACTGGTAAATAAACATTGAAGTTAATTTTTTGTGTTCAGCTTTCTTGTATGCCCGTCAAGAATGAATATATTATTATTTGTTAAATTTCCCATCATGCTTGGCTGTGATACATATTATTATTAGTAAGAGATAGTTAGTAATAATATAATTATTTATTTCAGTTCTATAAAGATGTTGTCGCTTTGAGAAACACCACTGTACAAATTGAGGGAGATTTGACTACCAAAGCAATTACCGCAGATGTTCTTGCCATCATGAGGTTTGTTTCCTTAACATTTTGGTAATGATATGTTGATGCATAATACATTTATTCTTATAAACTTTTGATAATTATTTAATTTCAAAACTAACAAGGGATTATTTTTTATTATAGGTCTCTGCCAAACGAACCAACAACTGTAGCTATTGCTAATTTGGCTACAACTTCCAAAACTGTGGACTTGACTCCATTCTTCCGAGCACTTCCAGCAGAATTGGAGGTCTACTCTTCTGGTATCAGCTCCAAACTCGAAAAAGGGTAACTTCTTACAGTCAATTAATTAATTATAGTTGCCTGCTCACAGTACCCAGTCCTTTTGATAAAAATAATAATTCATAGATTTCACTAGTAACTCATCTGTCCGTCCTGGCTACTTTTCTTTAATTAAATTACTTATAAAACGCATTATGGGGATGACGGCGCATGTCGGGATAAGGAAGGCCACTTTCACGGTGCGCTCTCCTAACACCGAGGAGCGTAAATAGGAGGAATGACTTAAGGATTAGGCAGTAATGGCTAAAAACTTACAGTTCATTCAAATAAACTTGCACCGCAGTCCGGCAGCGACTGCAGTGCTTAGCAGTAGAGTCACTCGGGACAGTGTGGACGTCGCGCTGATCCAAGAACCCTGGACTTATAGGGGGAAGGTCAGAGGACTAAACATGAACCAAGGTCTAATCTATTATAACGAGTCGGGGGACAGACCCAGGGCCTGTATTCTCATCAGAGGGATACCTGGCACACTGCTACCCGAACACTGCAGTAGGGACTTAGTGGCTGTGAAGCTACAGGTCACGCTGGACCAAAGAAGCAGGGAAGTAGTTGTGGCATCAGCATACAGGCCCTATGACTCTGTGGAACCACCACCCTCAAGGGAAATAACGAGACTCGTCCAGGACTGCAGGGAGAAGGGTAGGGAACTGATACTCGGAGCAGATGCTAACTCGCACCACACTGTGTGGGGGAGTACGGACATCAACAAACGAGGACAGGACCTCCTGGAATACCTGATGACAGTGAACCTTGAGATTCTTAATAGAGGTAGGGAACCCACCTTCGTTATAAGTAACAGACAGGAGGTGATAGACCTGACCCTAGGAACATTAAGAGTCTCAGGATGGAGAGTATCGGACGAACCATCCCTGTCGGACCACCGACACATAGAATTTAAACTAGAGGGAGAAACAAGCAAAACGGGGACCGATACATATAGGAACCCAAAAGCAACTGACTGGACTAGATACTCGGAGGAACTAAATATAGGAATGACAAGATTCCCAGCTAAATACGGCTGCCCCGAAGAAATTGAGGACGCAGTAGAAGTACTGAGGGACTCAATGATAAGGGCATACTAAAATAGCTGCCCTCTGAAGACAAGTACCAGGGACAAAACACCGTGGTGGAGCAGAAGACTGCAGGAGCTACGGAAAATAGTAAGGCAAGCTTTCAACAAGGCCAAAAAGTCAGGAAACTGGGATGCCCACAAGCAATACCAGAAAGAGTACAAGGTGGCAATCCAGAAAGCCAAAACATGCTCCTGGGAGAAATACTGTGGGGAGGTGGAAACCATCCCACAGACTGCAAGAATCCAAAAAATTCTTGCAAAAGACCCAGGGGCAGCAAAAGGCCCATTCAAAAAAGCTGATGGAGGATATACCAACAGTTGGGAGGAGGAGTTGGAGGTACTGCTGGGGAAACATTTTCCCGGCTACAAAAAGTTAGAAGCAGATGATACCGGTCCACCACCAGCCCGAGTTACACGGGAAGGTAAGGACTGGGACACTGCGGCTAAAATAGTTACTCCCTCCAGAGTTAAATGGGCAATCAGAGGGTTTGACCCTTTTAAAAGCGCAGGAGAGGATGGAATCTTTCCGGCACTTCTACAGAGGGGCCTAGATACAATCCTACTTCCGGTGACGAAGATCCTGAGGGCATGCTGTGCCCTAGGATACATCCCCATACCATGGCGGAAGACAAGGGTAGTGTTCATACCCAAACCGGGGAGAGCTGACTACGACCAACCAGGTGCATTCCGCCCAATTAGCCTCACCTCATTTCTTTTGAAGACAATGGAGAGGCTAATGGACAGACACATAAGGGACGGGGCACTGAAAGAGAAGCCCCTCCACGAGTTACAGTTTGCTTACCAAGCAGGTAAGTCAGTCGACGCGGCACTGCACAGGTTGGTGTACAAACTAGAGCAGGCACAAGCGACTGGGGAACTGGCGGTAGGGCTATTCCTGGATATAGAGGGAGCATTTAACTGCACCACTATTAAATCCATTGATGAAGCGGCAGAAAGACATGGACTCGACAAAACCACCAGAAGGTGGCTGAGGAACATGCTCTCAGGCCGGATACTTACGGTGACAAGGGGTGAGGTAAGCATCAAAGTGCTGGTGACACGGGGGTGTCCACAGGGAGGGGTCTTATCACCCTTGCTGTGGAGCCTGGTGGTGGACAACCTCATCCGGAAACTCAACAACAGGGGCCTATATACGCAAGGGTATGCGGATGACATTGCAACCATAATAAGGTGTTGGGATGCAGACACAACCCGAGGCCTTATACAGTCAACACTGGCAACAGTGGAAGAATGGTGTGAAGAAACAGGAATGTCAGTCAACCCAGACAAGACAGAACTAGTAATCTTTACGCGTAAAAGGAAACTAGAAGGATGGAGCAATCCAACCTTCTATGGAAAGGAATTAGAACCCTCTGACACGGTTAAGTACCTCGGAGTCATCATAGATGCCAAACTGAGCTGGAAAAACCGGGTGGAAACTGTAGGCAGAAAGGCCTGTGCTCTGATGTGGGCAACTAGGCGAATCTGCGGCAGAACGTGGGGTCTGAAACCTAAAATGATGCAATGGCTTTACACAGCCGTTGTAAAACCAAGGATCATGCACGCAGCCCTGGTCTGGTGGAGGAGAACAACACTGAAAACAGTGATGGTCACACTCAATCACATACAGGGACTTACATGCAGAAGCATCACAGGAGCCATGAGAACCACTCCAATACTAGCCATGGGAGTGCTGCTGAACCTACCCCCACTAAACATAGAAATAGAGGGGGCGGCGATGGCGGCAGCCTACAGGTTACATTGCAATGGCCAATGGAGAGGAGAGTTGCCCTGAAACAGTCACACGGAGATAGGAATAAGACTGAGGGCAATTAGTCCGACGGCTGGGATGAAGCAGGACGGCAAGCAAGCCGAATACTTCTTCGGACAGCTGTTTAAAGTGACGTACCCCACAAGGGAGGAATGGGACTCGGTCCCAGGTCCAAACTCCAAACAGGAACTAATCTGGTTCACAGACGGGTCCAAGATGGAGGAAGGAACAGGGGCCGGGGTCTGTCTACAGGGATCTAAGAGGGAACTCAGTATACCTCTAGGAATGCACTGCACTGTGTTTCAAGCTGAGATGAAAGCCATCTTAGCCTGCGCACAGGAGAATATGAATATCGGGTACAGAAATAAGAACATAAACATATGTTCGGATAGCCAGGCGGCCTTAATGGCACTGGAAAGTAACCGATGCGACTCCAGACTGGTGATGGAATGCAGGACTATCCTAATAGAACTGGCGACCATCAATAAAGTAACCCTGCTCTGGGTACCAGGACATAAAGGTATTGAGGGCAACGAGCGGGCTGACGAACTAGCAAGGAAAGGGGCGAAAGCACCACTTGCGGGATCTGAGCCGGCCGTAGGAGTAGCAGCTTGCCACACCAAACTACATATCAAGAGGTGGGTCAAATCCCAACACTGGAAGGAATGGAAGAAGGCACCCGGAATGAGGCAATCTAAAGTACTCATAAACGGACCGGACCCTAACCGAACCAGGCAACTACTCGATATGGACAGAAACTCACTGAGGGAACTGGTAGGACTATTAACGGGACACTGCCATCTCAGGAGACACATGCAACTGTTGGGAGTGGAAAACACCAACATCTGTAGGAAATGTGAAGAGGAGGAAGAGACTCCAATTCACCTATGGTGCCAATGTCCCGCTCTGCTGGGAATAAGGCTCAGATACCTGGGAAGACACAGTGTGGAACCAGAAGACATCGCCACATATCCAATGACAGCCCTGGTGAACTTCATAAAAGGGACCGGGTTACTGGCAAGGGAATGAGGTAAAATGGGAGATAGTACAATGGGCCTATGGCCTAAGTGCTCGCGGGGAACGTAAGTAAACCGCCTCCGACTATAAAAAAAAAAAAAAAAATATATAAAACGCATCATTCTATCCCCACTTCTTCCTCCCTATGCCATATTTTCGCACAAATAATACTTCTTTCAAAACCAACTCTTTTTTTTAAAAACGAATTTTCATTTTGTTTATTAAAAAAGGAACATTCTTTCAAATTTCAAATAGATCTACTAAAGAACTATCTCCCAAATGTTGTTGTAAATAAATGTACATAAATGCTTATATAACTACAATAATAATTAACTTTTAAGCACTTTTGCATTTATCAGCCTTGTGGTGTAACATTACTACAGGAATAGGTACTTTAAATCAATTAAATTGGTTACATGCAAGAAAATTCGTATACACCACTATTTAATCAAAAACCAATGGTGTCTTCATCAAAGAAATCAAATTAAATTAAAATTAAACCAATTAAGCCCTGACAAGGCTGAGATCTATTTATGAGGCTGATGTTCTGGGTTCAATTCCCAGATGCGAGCGAATCATTTTCTAATTTGTCATTTGAGAGTTGTTTTCTTCAATGATCAATTAAATTGGATTCAATTATTGATAATTTAAATTTTGTCTTTTCCAGAACTCGTGTGAAGACAGCCAACTTGACTCTATCTCCTTACGATGCAGTCATTCTTGTTACGCCGTAGTGTCTGATGAAAAATGAATAATAATTTATTGTAAAAAAAAAAAATTAATAATAGAAAATAATATGAACATTTTACAAGAGTTTTTTTTATTGAGATTGCTTAATGTAGAGGTTTATTTAAAAATATACACTTAATAACACATTTAAATAAACATTAAAACTTATTAACTAGAAAAATGCATATAAAAGTAGTTAGGTATATAACTCCCATTATAATAATAAATTGTTAGATAACAATTGGTGCATAAACATAAGGCATTATGGATTCCTCAAAAACACAGGAAACAGGACTTTTATTGCTGCCATTTTGTGTTAGAAAAGTAATTTCAAATATCCATGGCTCCCTCCAGAAAACACAAACAGTCCACAGTGTCAATAACGGCATCCAAGTCTTTTTTGGTGATGATTTTTCTTTTGCCTTTAGCTGTGTAGCTATATGCTTCTTTGGCTATTGAGTCTATGAACAATTCCTGTAACAATAAAAATATTGGAGATTCAATGATTTATAATGAATTTAAGATAAGATTCAAGGCTACCAAGTCCAGATCAAGTGTTCAAAATATAATTCTGTTGTAAAGTAAAAACAATAATTATCTAGTCATAAATACAAAGCAGTACCTATATTCTTTTTTTTCTGAGCAGTAGAACAATTCTCTGTGCATATGCTCTAAATTTTGCATAAGCCTAGTGTTCACGGACGAGCGTGACCTCATAGGCCAAGCATTTCTATATAGAAGTGAATACGAGGGTAGTCTGAGAAGTACCGGACCCGTCTTATAAATGGTGGTCGTTGTTTGGTGATTGGTGAAGAAAATCCACAAAATGGTGTTGGATGACCGTCGACTGAAAGTGCGCGAGCTAGCAGATATGGTAGGCTTTTTAAAAAGTGCTGTGCATCGCATATTGACTGAAAATTTCGACATGAGAAAGCTGTGAGAAAGATGGGTTGCGCGTTTGCTCACAATGGAACAAAAACAGCGTCATAAGGATGTTTCAATGGAGTGTTATGCGATGTTTCACAGTAATAAAGCCGAGTTTTTGCTTCGATTCATAACCATGGATGAACAACCATAGGATGAAAGAACAGTCAAAACAATGGACGGAAAGGGGTGAATCGGCTCCAAAGAAGACGAAGACAGTTCCATCTGCTGGCAATGTCATGGCCTCAGTTTTTTGGGATAATTTTCATTGATTATCTTCAAAAAGGAAAAAAAATCAACAGCGAGTATTATGCAAACTTATTGCAGCATTTAAGTGACGAAACGAAGAAAAAACAGCTTTTAGCGAAACAGAAAGTGTTGTTTCATCATGACAATGCTTCGGTGCACACATCCGTTATCGTGATGACCAATATCAATAAGTTAAAGTTGCTTCCTCACCCACCCTATTTTCCAGATTTAGCCCCCTCGGATTATTTAGTTTTTCAAAACATGAAAAAATGGCTCGGTGGTACAATATTTGACAACAATGAAGAAGTGGAATCTACGGTGGATGGCTATTTTGAGGAGTTTGACGGTTGTCACTATAAACAGGGTATCGAAGCTATTGAACATTGCTGGGAAAAGTGTGTCGAGCAATGGAGACCATGTTGAAAAAGAAAGATAGTTTTTCGTAAATTTTTTGTGTTTTCTTTGTTAGGTCGGGTACTTCTGGAACAACCCTCATACTAGGCAATAATTTAAGACCTAGTGGTAGACACTTGAAGCTAATAATAACATAAGCTAGTAACATAAATGCCCACCACGTCTGGTACTTCTGGGACAACCCTTATACTAGGCTATAATTTCCAGACCTAGTGGTAGACACTTGAAGTTAATAATATAAGCCAGTAACTACAAATGCCCACCACGTCATGTACTTATGGGACAACCCTCATACTAGGCTATAATTTCCAGATCTATTGGTAGACACTTGAAGGTAATAATAACATAAGCCAGTAACTACAAATGCCCACCACACTGCTCTGATAATGGATACTGGTTTTGCACAATGTTGAAAGCAGTTCTACATAAGGTATATCTTACTAGTTTATATGAAAAAGGATAGGATTCGAATTACTAATTCTGGCAAAAGCCGTTTTAAAATGCTAGAGTTAAGTCATTTTTTTAGTAGATATCTTAATGTAGGTACTATTGAAATATCGGTGACAGCAATAGTTATTAGTGAGGGAAAGAATACCATAACTAATTTATCGTTACCGTAGCCTTCGTGACAGCAAAAACAGCGTCACTACTCGCGAGATTGACATCGGGGTCCATTTTCATTATAGTTTTTATTCTCGCTAAAGGAAGCTGTGTAAATTTCACTGTTTCAGGTTTATTTTTGTCAGTTTGATCATTTTTAGGGGGTTCACTTTCTTTTTCCGTCAATTCATCTGCAATGTCGGCAACGATCGGAGTTGTATTGACTGTATTGTCGATAATCTCCGGTGTAATTTCTATTTCTTCATCCATGAGACCCATATCTAGATAGTTCTCAGAGTTGACAATGTCGTCATCCATTTTAGTGATATTTTAAAACTGTTAATATATAACACGCAACGAAGTTATGTTTATGAACTTAGCATGAGGTTTGTAATGATTGATAACCATGCAATTCGTATTTTTGACAGAACTTTGTTTGAGTTTGACATAACATGTTCATTTGTCGTTCGCTTCGCGCGTTTAATCGAAAAGTTGTTGTCTATGGTTTCTTGAAATGGCTAGTGTGATATGTGATGCTCGTGAAAATATTTGTCGACTACGGATTTAGCAATTTTTGTTTTGTTTCCGATTTTTCCTCTTTGATTTAATTTTCAGAAATTTTACCATTTAAAATGCCTCGGCTCCTGGTGGTATCCGGAGCGCAGAAGTAAATTACAGGGAAAATAACGCTCGAGTTTAAAATAATAGTTTTGACTCAGGGCCGGCCTTACGTGGAGACAATTGGAGCGGTCGGCTCCGGGCGCGGAATTACATTGGCTCCAAAGCGCTGAAAATACCTAACAGTCCTAACACATCGCCCTTGAGATTATTTTTCATAAAAACGGCGGTACTCAAAAATAAAAATCATCCGTTAAATTTTACAGCTTTTGACAAGGAGCGCGCAAAATTTTACTCGCGCAAGGCGTCATTTGGCTCAGGGCCGGAGTTCTGTGATATTAAAAAAATTATTTTAAGAACTTTGGACCTCGCGATCAAATAACATGTTTCTAATTTTCTCATAACATAAATCAAAACCAAACTATTCTCCGGAATGATTTTAAAAATAACTTCATTATAAAATATTTAGAATTTAGGTAACATTTAAAAAAATTCAAATATGAAATTATTTGATTTGTATAAAGAAAAGTCACTATATCAATGACAATTCTTTTTTCAAACTTTATTCAGACAGGCAGGTATTGTAATGTTTACCAAATGCTAAGAAGAAAGCTAAATAAACAAGACGATTTCACATTTGAGTCGTGTAATTTCTATACCCGCTATATCAACTTTCATTGTATGGAGAAAACCGCAAAAAACTGTCACATATCTAGCGTACATAAGTAAATGCATTACAATTTTTTATATAATGAAATGGAGTAATAAAATTTCCAAAAGCATTTATTTTTCTATATATGTCTAGCAATAATTAAGTAATTTCTATAAATAAAATGGATAAAGCGGATTTTGATACTCACTTCGTGATATAGAGGCTTTTGAAAGTCAACTGAGCCGACATGGCGGGTTTAGAAACACACGCAAAGATCATTTTGACATACGAGCGTGGCGTCAGAGCGGCGGCCATATTGTATTTTGGCAAAATAACTGCTTGTGATTGGTTAAATCCGATATAGCGCGTTTTGATAGTAACTTTCTGTATGATATAGCGGATTTGGTCTCTCACTCGCAGTTTTAACATGGTTTTTGGTCGTGATAAGGAGGGTTTTGAAACTCAATTTTAGGCTCCTCTTGTTGCTCGCAAAAATGTGAACAAGATGTCATACTCAGATCATTTTGTCAAAAAATCGGATATAGCGGGTATATAAATTATAGGATTCATTTGATAAAAAAATATTCTTCCTGAACCACTGCCCGATGGCCACCATCTGGAAACGGAACGTGCAGGCTAATTTACAGACCGATGAAATACAAAACGGTCGAGCAGTCTTTTAATTAGAGACCAATACTTCAAATTGTAGAGTTAATTTTTAAAATTTAATTTGTAATTTTCCAGTCTCAACTGCCGGAATCTGTGAGACTATGGCACCCCCAATTGGGGTTTATTGTGTGGATTAATGGAAGGGGGAGGGGAATAATATGTACCTATTTTTAATACATAAAAAAGTAATATATAATAATCGTAATAAATCATATTTGTATTTTGAGTAGCGTCGTTTTTATGAAAGATAATCTCAGGGGCGAAAAGAAAAGGCGTGTTATGACAGTTAGGTGTCAAGTTGCGGTGCCCGGAGCGGACTGCTCCAATTGCGCCAGCATAGGGCCGGCCCTGCTTAGTACCCAATGAGAGATTCTTGCAAATATTTTTGCTGATAGAGGGAGAGGGCTTTATTATGTTCTCGAATACAGTATAGTTCCTGCTTGTCCAATGAATTAAATTTCGATTTGAATTTAAGTGATAAAGTACCTACCTAATAACTAATATTTTTAAATGAAAATAATTTTCTCATTTTTAAAATTGGAATTAATTTTTCAATAATTCAGACTATTCTGTGATTTTTCATGGGTCTGCGCTAGTTTAAAATAAATATGTATTTGCTATAGGTAAGATAATAAAACAAGTTATTTAAAAGTCACATTATTATATATTTATTGTTCATTGATATAAAGTAAAGGTAAATATTATCATAAAAATATCATAGGTTTTATTATCAGATAATTAATGTCGATCAATATACACAAAGTAATTTCTTCCAAAAAGGTGTTTTCTTTTTGGTAACGGGAAGAGCGGCGAGGATCGCCGAGTCAAAAACATCTTTTAAACGGCTTTTTGTTTTAGAAGACGTTTCGATGTAGGGGGCATTTAGTTTAGCGGCCAAAATCCTGGCTTCAGACTCTGTCACGGGAGATTCGCACTGCGCCTGAAACATAAAAATTAAATTATTAATGAATTTCAGCAAAAAAAACCTTCTAAGTCAAAAAACTTAACGGAAAGTGAGTCACGTATGTATCTATTTCATATGTATTTAAGAAACATTATAGTTTTCATTATCATACACATTAATAATCGTGCAAAAATTGACAATTTTCAGTGATTTATACGTTGTGACTAGCTAAAAAAAATTTTAAATTGTAATTTATCATATTCCTTTAATTAAAAACGTGATTTTTTCTAAGCCTATTAAAGATGATGCCAGAGGATCCTTGTATTTGGCTATCACCATTTAAGGGTGAGCTTAGCCATCGATTCATTGAGAGAAAAAATTAATTCAACACAGCATCCCCAAAGATGACATAGGCCCTGAAGGATTTTTTCCCTCAGAACGTCCCGTGTGGAGTTAAAAAATAATTAGAAATATTGTTTTAATGTTGTAAAAGTGAAATATACATTATCGAATTATTTTAACCAGACGTAATTATACTTAGAATTCTCAAACGGTTACAACAAACATATTGAAACCCTCATCTATAATTTACATCGAAACCCACTCTTCACTAGCTACGACAGTTATTATAATGACAACTGATTCGGATATACACGGTGTCCGGAAACTAGTGGTAAAAGCTGGAAACCGGTGAATCCGTTTAATTTAGAATAACAGTATTTTATTTCCACATTGGGTGAATCTACAGGGTTTTCCATAAGAGGTGTTATTTTGATATTCAATCGTAAAAGATCAATGGTTTCGTTGCTTGTGTGGCACGTAGCGCCGTCTCGTTGAAAGTAAACGTTGTCCAGATCAATACCGTCCAATTTCGGCCATAAAAAAATCATTAATCATCTCTCGATAGCGATCCATTCACCGTAACTGTTGCTCCAGCCTCATTTTCGAAAAAGTAAGGTCCAATAACTCCGCCGGACCATAAACCGCACCAAACAGTCACACGTTGAGGATAGAGAGGCTTTTCAACAATAACTCTTGGGTTTTCCGAGCCCCAGATGCGACAATTTTGCTTGTTGACGAAGCCACCGAGGTGGAAATGGGCCTCATCACTCAAGATGATTTGCATTTGATTCACTCGAGTGAATTTTAATAATTTCAATGCGTTGTTGAAGCGTGTATCGTTCCATTTTTATTAATGGCGTAGTATCTACTTGTCAAATGTCAAAAATGACAGTTTCAAAAGTAACATCAACCGAAATAGCGGGCTATTCAAAATATCACCTCTTATTGGAAAACCCTGTTTTTTTTTTTTTTTTTTTTTTTTTTTATTATTTATTCAGTGAGTTTTATGAATTACAATTTTTGTGTACTTAATAACTCCCACACTAGGCTAATGCCCGTGTTGTGGTAGTCATATATCATATATCTGTACATCAAATAGAATTAAAAAAAGACTTTTTTATGTATGAAACAAACGGCGCCTGGCGCTAGTAAAAATCTCAAGGGAGCTGTATTAAGTGTTAGGTATTATCAGATACTTGGCTCCTTGGATCCTTGGCAAGCGGACTTCTTCAATTGCGCCTACACAGAGATGCCCTGACCCACCCCGAATTCCTTTTTAAATCGTGCTGTTTTGATGGGTTGGCGAAAAAATATATGAAATGTATTTTTTAATACCGTATTTATACAAGTGATAATAAGGCATTATATAAATGTTATTTATAATATTACGTTATGATATTTTTAGTAAAAAAAAAATAGTATTCACCTTAAGTCCATAGGCGGTGTGTCCGCACTCCCTGAGGTCGGCCTGCGTGCCCACGAGCACGAGGGGCGCGCGGACGGATTGCACGGCGGGCGCCCAGCGGCTGGCAATGGCGCGGAAGGAATCTGGCTTCATCACGGAGAAGCACAGCATTATTACGTCCGTGCCGGGGTAGCACAGTTCCCTTAAACCCTTCAAGGAGTCTTGGTCCTGAAAACAATGAGAGAGATATTATCATTTATTTAAGATTTTAATTATCTTTAACTTTAAGCCACCGCATTCCGAATTTCTACCGATTTATAGTATAATTCTCTGAACACACAACAAGTTTTTAAGTTCCTAAAAACATGTTGTTTTTTAAGATAATATCTATAATTTTGTAGAAATTATATGAGATTCCCTCGAGAGAAAAAAATCGCAAAGTATGTTCTGAAATTTTGTTCCGTTATAAATTCACAGTGTATCTTTAAATGCAACATAGGTATTTGTTGATAGATTTTTGTCGTGTCGTGTTTTATTAAATATTTTCACAAATTTAATTTAGTAACATTCGTATTTACATTTTTAACGCTTACGTTAAAGATTTACATACGGATCCTTAAGGCTCTGGTTTGGTCGTTCCTCTTTTGGCCATGCGCACAGAAAACCTTGTGGATCTGTATGCATTTTATCCGCTGAAGAGGTTACCCCCGGGGGTTACCCCAGGGTTACCCCAGAGGTGTGTTGGACGTGTCCGTATACCCGAAGTATCTTATCTATTCTTATTTTTCCTTATTTCTGCTGAAGGAGATCAAACATTGTCATTATTGAAATTCTTTCTTGAACAGGTAATAAATTACACTGACCAGTCTTTGGCCTAGGAATTTAAAGGTCAACCTTGAAACTTCAGAAAAATATTTACAAAATTGTTGTCAAAATTCGTCCACCATAACACAGGGATACTCAGGAGGGAATAAACATACATTTTTAAATAAATAAAATCTGAGTTAATAAATATGAGCTATTCAGATGAGTTGCTATATATTTTGCAACACAGAGTAAAGAAACCCCTTCGGTATAATGAAACTTATCTGCATTTCCCACATTTTGAGAAAACAAATCCGAAGATTACCAACCTTCAAACATTTGTTAAAAATCAGACAACTGCAATATGCGGATGTTTTTGTACTTTATCACCGTACAAGAGTTATTTTGGTTAATTTCAATTATTTTTTTCAATAAAGATACGTTTTACATCAAAATAGGTATTCAAATTTTTTATACGTATTTACAAAAAAGTATATTAATATTTGGCTAATTTTTATAGCGCCGTTTTCGTGAGAAATCACCGCAAGGGCGCTGTACAAATATAATTCTTAAATAATTACATATAATTCTTATTTTAACATTGTAATCTAAAGAATTATGGCTACCATAGTACGGACATAAGCCCTAGTATGGTGGTTGTAGACAACAAAATAATTGTAATCATTTAAATTTTTATGAATAAAGAAACACCAAAAAAAAAACGCTGAAATTAGTACATTAATTTTAGTTTTTTGCACTACAAAGTTGAATATTCACGAATATATATGATATTTAACTCAAAATCGCGGTTTTCGAACTTGTGGTTCTTTTGTCGTGATGTTTTTAAAGCAACATAAAACTAAGGAACTTTGTTTAGAGGATTTTTATTTGTCACAAATATGTACATATTTATATAATGAATTGATTCTGTGCATGGTTATAGAAATCACCAAAATAAGTTAAGCTTTTTACAAATCGAATAACGACCGACTGTTGCTACGCCACACAGTGGGCTGAAAATCGCCTTTCATAGACATAGAGACTTGAATTTTCAAGGGTATTTTTTTTGGCTAGAAATGGATTCTGCTGATCATTACTATGCTATAAAATGTCGTACGAAGCAATTGCGTGTACAAATGAAGGAGTTATAATTTTTTTAAGAAAAATTTGTATGGCGCTGACATTAAAAATGAGGCTATCTCTGGAATCATAAGGTTGGCCGTTCTATCCTTACACACAGATAATACTATTATTTATTTGTATTTTTTTGACATACTTCATTTTGTGGCGCAAGGTGCGATTTTTTTTTTAAATCCTAAAGTGAAAAAAAAATCTTTTTTTTGATGATGATTCATTTTAATGCTTAAATGCTTTACATATGAGTATGCTTTGTCTAGTTTACAATATTTTATTTACACTGCAAGCCAAAACACTGTGCACAGTGGGCTGAAAATCGCCTTTCATAGACATAGAGACTTGAATTTTCAAGTGTATTATTTTTGGCTACAAATGGATTCTGCTGATCATTAATATGCTATAAAATTTTTTATGAAGCAATTGCGTGTACAAATGAAGGAGTCATAATTTTTTAAAGAAAAATTTGTATGGAACTGACATTAAAAATGAGGCTATCTCTGGAATCATAAGGTTGACCATTATTTCCTTACACACAAATATACTACTATTTATTTGTATTTTTTTGACATACTTCGTATTGTGGCGAAACTTGTGATTTTTTTTTTTTAAATCCTCAAAGATGAAAAAAAAACTTTTTTATGTTGAAGATTCATTTTAATGCTTAAATGCTTTACATATGAGTATGCTTTGTCTAGTTTACAATATTTTATTTACACTGCAAGCCTAAAAGCGTTTAAGCATTAAAATGAATCATCAACATTAAAAAGGGTTTTTTCAACTTTGAGGATTTTTAAAAAAAACATCGCACCTTGCGCCACAATATGAAGTATGTCAAAAAAATACAAATAAATAGTAGTATTATCTGTGTGTAAGGATAGAACGGCCAACCTTATGATTCCAGAGATAGCCTCATTTTTAATGTCAGCGCCATACAAATTTTTCTTAAAAAAATTATAACTCCTTCATTTGTACACGCAATTGCTTTGTACGACATTTTATAGCATAGTAATGATCAGCAGAATCCATTTCTAGCCAAAAAAAATACCCTTGAAAATTCAAGTCTCTATGTCTATGAAAGGCGATTTTCAGCCCACTGTGCGCCACTGAAGGTAAGTAGGGATTGTCTACCTGATGCAATCGATTGGTATCTATTAGGGTACGTATACATTTGCGAACCGAAACGCGAACCTTACCGTAAGGAACGAATATTTGCGGTTGCTTCGTTTCTTTCCCATAAGTTGAGGTTCAGTTCGGTAGTTTGGCTCGCGGATGTGTACGTAGCATTACGTTAATTGGGTGTCATAATATGGGTGCATTACTACGAGGTACCGTCAGAGGTAGGTACCTATCTGTATTTAATTCCACGACTGACACTTTTTTCAAACCGATATTTTGATATGATTCGAGGTGACGCACGAATTCGTGACGATGGTTTACTTATTGAGAGGTACACTGTAGATTAGTATTACGTGGTCAAAATATTAGAAGATCCCTTTTTATGATTTATTATTTACATATTATGTAACGAACGAAATAAAATATTATAAAAATGTAAATCATGAGATAACTGTTTACATTTTTTATTTATTTTACTGTCTTTTAGTGTCTATTTAAGCAAGGTTTGTTCACGATTATGAGGAATATGTAATTATATATCAGAAACATGTAGATTGAAGTAAGAACCATAAATCTAAAGATAACGGTCAACGACTTTTGTACAATGTTCGTATGGAGGCGTTAGTCCTAAGATTTAAGAAACAAAGGGTTTACTGCCTAAAACGAAAATGACACTGACTTCACTCAAATATAATATGCCTATCAATTTTCTTTCGAATTTACCTACAAATATTAATATAACGAAGCACACAAAGGTAGGCTGGTTTAGGCAGGAACATATTTTTGACTGAGCGTTTTGCATTTCGTCTGTCTGTAATTCATTTCGTATGTTATCATTGAGATAGTGACGTATCTTTGGACAAATTGTATAATTCCTAATTTGAAAAACAATGATACACAGAATATTTGGTTTACAATTAATTATACAAATTACATACATGATTTCGGAAGAAATTTTGGTATTGATTTATTAAACAAGAGAAAATTAGGAATGTACTTTTTTAGATCCGAGGTCTACATACTCTTTACCAAACTACTAATTAACGACAAAAAATTCAATATTCGTAAGCAATGGATACTCCAAACTCGAATGCATTTACAAACTGACCGACAAACTTATTTACGCAGTCGGGGGCTTCGCTACTATGCATATTATTTATATATTGTGAATACAAAAAATAAGAAAAGTAAACATAGGCAGCTCCTCGTTAGTTCCTCTTTTTACCGCCTTCCATCATTCTTGGAAGGACAATATCAATTTTCCTTACAATTTTCCTAAAAAAGAAAGCGTTTGACGCCAAGATGCGTTTTTTTCTTTTTAGGTATTATTAAATATATAAATATTTATACCTGTCCCGCTGTATCACAGAGTTCCACACCGATTGGCCTTCCATCCACTTCCACTACGACTGAAAAGAAAAACACATCTTAATTAGTATTTAGTTGGGTAAAATTGGGACATTTTGCTATAGAAAACATGTACATCTGCGAGCCGAACTGCCGAACTGAACCTCAACTTATGGGAAAGAAACGAAGCAAACGCAAATGGCGCGGAACGCTGCTTGCAGTTGATTCGTTCCTTTCCCGTAATTCGTGGTACGGTTCGCGTTTCGGTTCGCAAATGTATACGTACCCGTAGATGACGTGTACCCGACGTTGCTCGACTTTCTCTACTTTCTATAAATGTAATATGCATGTATAATATATATTAAAAAAGGATTACTGTGGGTTATTGTTAGGAGGTAGACATATACCACCGGGGACTTTTCTGTAGACCTTTTTAACCCCATATGGTAGGGCATTTTACCGCCAAATTGGGGGCGAAGCGCGGGTGTTTTTTTAAATTTTAGCGCCAAAATTAGACTTTCCGCAAAATATTCATATATTATGATCTATTTGATATTTTTCGATGAAGCTTTCAGTGTTTTACTTTAAAAAGATGTCTCTATTTATTTACTTAGCAATGTATGTGTAATTCTTTTTTTTATTAAAAAAAACTTTCTACTTGGGAATCATAGAAAAAACAGTATTTCACAATCGAAATAACATATCGAAATTTATTCATACAAAATTACAAGATTATTTAGAAATTTTCAATACATATAAAAAAAACTATAACCTAATAGTGCTTCAATGTGTGATAGCGTTCGAAACACTTTCCTTTATGCAGGGGCACATTGCAAATAGGGGGCATATGCATGTATTATTTACATATAATTTAATTTTTATTTTATACTATTCAGAGATTATAAGTAATAGAGAATATCATTAAAACCTATAATCTATTTTAATTTGTCACTCAAATCAATTGATAAGAGAGACAAAGAAGTTTTCCTTACAATAACACCTTTCCTTGCAATTTTTAACAAAGAAAATATCCATTTATATTCAGAAAATGAAAAATTTTATTGTTATTATTGGCTTATCTTAATCTAGATCTATAATATTTGAGAAACTGTATTATTCCGTGCAGTGGCCCCTATTACAAAAGTTTTTTTAGCACGATGCACTTTTCGCATCCCACTGATATAAAATGTTGCTAATTTATTAATCTTCAAATTATTTGTTTTCCTGTTAAATTCGGCCTTTAACTAATGAATTGAAAGATTTCTTAATAAACTAATCAGTAAAACCCGAATGTATAATGGCGATGTTGGAACATGTGTTGATAAAAATTCAAATATTTTTACATTTCGTCATTATATAATAATATTATTAATTTTTAATTATTATTTTGATGATTTGTGTAGCGCCGTTTTTGGCATTCTATCACCTCGGGATTGGAATAAATCAGCAATTCGCACGTGCACACACTGCGCACTCGTGTCAGATTCATTTAAAAGGATAATGAAAATTGCATCATGCTAAAATAAGCACGTGTGACTTCGGAAGGAAGGAATTCAAATTGCCAGTCTAAAACATTTGAATACACTAATGATGTTGACGATTTATTTGTGACAACATGATGATCAATGTGTATTATTTTGTGAAATATGGGGTGACTTACTTGTATACTCACATAATCATATCACAACAATAGACACAATATTATTGTGTCACTATCTTTTGCACCCGTTGATAGTCATTAGAAATTAGTCATTTTTCTCATTATCTTCACTCCGTCTACCATTTCTGTAAATACATTATTTATTTCATACGCCGTAGATAATGTCGACAGGTGCTAAGTGAAATTTCGTGTTCTTGAAAAGAGGTATGCTGTTTGAAGTTGCAATATGAACCTAAATTATTTTTATTTTCTCCAGATTTGTTTTATGTCTTCCATCCCTACAACAAATCACTGCCTGATTATAATTCTGAGTGTTAAATTTGCAAGTGGTGGGAGTAGCCATGGTCGCGTTCAAGAAGATATTTTCTCAGTAGAATGACACCGATGACAATAAACCCATGACAGCATGATCATGATCACTGATCCCTGATCAGCTCGATTGATCCCTGATCCCTGATCAGCCGACAACATGCGCCGCGTGCGTCGCAAAGAGGGACATCAATTTGATCAGACACTTGAAAGTAATAACACCGTGTTCGTAATATTATTATTATTGAATTTCATTACTTTGGTAACAATGTACATAATTTACTCGTAAGCATGCCAAATCTTTCTTTAAATACCCGAGTGCTAGTTTATAGGAGTAGGTACTGTAGGTAGGTACCTACAGTACATATTACGTATTTGTCGATGTTTAAAGCCTTAGACACATTACGCTATATTATATATGCGCGCATAATTGGGCGTGGCATGTACGTATTATATATTGGGCTGACATACTAAGCTGTGATCTTCCTCAAGAGAGGGGGTCAGATCAATTAGGGCACTGCCGCGGAATATCATTTCTTTGTATGGGAGCTGTCACTTTGACAGATGACAGCCGCGTAATTACGGCGCTCCGTAAATTGTTCTGACCCCTTCTCCTGCATAGGTATAATAAGGGGTCGCATAATTTTTAAATATAGCCTGGCTAGCAGATCTCATCTATCGTCGCCATTCCCACACTTATAGCACATCATATTTTTAGGTGTGACAGGTCAGTATGGGATTGTATGGCGAGCTATATTGAGTTACATAAAACGCTTTGAACTTATAGTGTAAACTGTTACCCCTTTTATACATTCGATGTGACGTAGGTACACTACTGTTTTATCATTTGAAGTATTTAGATAATCTTATACATTATGATGAGATTTAGCTTAATGATAACGCTCACAATGTAATTATAAATCTAATGATAATAATGCATTATATAATCCAGTTATATACTTTTAAGAAACCGACAAAATTAGCAACCCGTTTTATTATTTTAACTAAAGTACCTACCTACAAGGTGGGTACATTAGTACATAAAACTAAAAACTGAAATTAATTTTAGGAACTGCATTAAGCCCACGCGTTCCTAATTTCTACCGATTTATAATATATTTCTCTTCATCACTTAAGATTTTAGATACTAAAAAAATTTTTTTAAGAAAATATCTGTACATTTATGAAAATCCCTCGATAAAAAAAATCGCAAGTATGCTGCGAAATTTATTAAAAAACATATTTTTTCTGCGATTTAACATATTATAGGTAAGAAAAAATTCACAGTGTATCTTTAAAAGGAACTTTTGTAAAGAGATTTTGGCTCTATTTTAAGCGAGTCGTGTTTAAAAAAATGTTTTCTCAATTTTCGCTTCATTTTTATAGGTTTTTGATATAAGCGCGCTCCCTCTAACATTCGTATTAACGTATTTCCCGCTCAAACATTCTTCTTCTTCCTTTTGAGTGCTTACTATGGCGACTTAATGCATTATTTCAACAAAAAAACTTATGTGCACTAAATATGAATATGTCGTTCGCTGGGTGAATGCCCATATTTATGCTGGACAGTAGGTACCCAAGTACCTACACATGTGTTTTCTCGCGGATTTCGTTATCCAATTTAGAAGTGTGAAGCCAGTTCGGCGTGATTGACCTCTATTATGTTCAACTGATAGTGCGATCAAAGGTCTCGTTTGAAACTAGATACTGTAACTTGCATATTTATTTATGAAAACGCAGTCGAATGACTTCCACGAAAACAATCTATCCAGTTGTAAAGACACAGAGAGTGAACATATTATTATGTACAGTGGGAATGCCATTCTAGCCTAATTTCAACAATTTTGGAATAGAAAATCTGATATGGAGCATTTCTAGCATATTTAAGAAAATAAATATACATATTTTATAGAAATTGGTGGCGCCAGAGCTCACCAAAAGAAGCCTCCTCCGCGCGGAGAAAACTTACGGGTAAAAAATAATGCTGATTTATTAAAATTCATGAACACGTATTCCAATATATTCGGAAAGTACAAACATTTTATCGGAAGAGGGGTGTTGACCCGCTTCAACAGGATTTTAATAAATCAGCAAAACTCATATTTTCCTCCTTTAAACCTGGCACAAAAAATTAAAAAAATATATATTTTTCCATAAGATTATCTTAAGAAGTACGTAGTAAAAAACCATTTTTGTAAAGACGACGCATGTTTAAACAAGTTAATTTTTAGCACAAAAATTTTATGAATACTAATTTATAACTAAAAAAAGTTTACAACGAAACGTCAAATCCGCACATAGTACTTTAAAAACGAGTAGTAATTTCATCACTTTTCACGACTTTATATCGCTTTTTAAAGATGTGTTGAATTGTCATTGTGTTGAGTTGTCCGGTTACCAACAAAAATGACCTTTTAAGTTGGCGGTTTCCTACTCTTCTGCCCTTCTGACTTATTTTAAGATCATCCTAGCCTGTTTTGCAACGTCATGTTAGTCGGTGCTTGCTAGCTTCAGCACAGATATTGTAATCTCGTTCACACAATTAAGCACTCCAAACCTTTCGTCCCTAGTAAAACTTATTTTACCCCAGATTTAAGACTCTAAGGCGCCATTTAAGCAAAAAAATATTTAATTTCTCCGAAATCCTACGGTGGTATTACCACTAGACGACTTTAACCAGTCTACAGGGTGTTCAGATACAATGGACCTACGCTAAACGTGCGTATAAACACGCGAGCCGAACTGCCGAGCTAAACCACGACTTATGGAAAAGGAACAAAGCAACCGCAACTTTCTAGTAATTTGTGGCTCGGCTAACGCTTTTTTTCTCGTGTATATACGCAGCATATTACAAAATGAAGTGTTTAATTCAAACAAACGTACATGAGGATCTCAACTTAGGTAGCCCGTAATGTAATTTTTACGTTTACCGAGCGGTTTTAGTCTGTCAACTATACAAAACTCCATTGGCAGAATTGATCACTTAGCTAAATAGTGACACGCAGCCGACTTTTGTTTCAACGACTCATCGTCAGTATTCGTAATTTATCAACGGTTGATAAATTTAATTATTTACATTTGAAAGGAAACAAATACGGAATTTGATCACCTTGGCGAACCAACTCTTTGTCTGCTCGAAAATTTAACGATAAAAACGTTTGCATCGTACACTCATGTAATTTTTCATACTTAATAATAATAATGACGAGAAATTCATTGTTTCTCAACAATATTACGAAACTACAAAAAAGTGCAATTTAATAATATGTAAGTCGAGATTTATATTTAGGAACCATTGTATTTCGGTTTGAACAATCGTTCGAAGGTCAAACATTTGGACATATAGGAATTTAGGTTAATATGGTTAGGAACAATAAACTTCTGCAAAATAAAGACTAATTAATATGCAAAGCGCATTGCAACTTTAAAAAATATATATTTAAATATGTTTTCAGTGCAAAAACAGATGTTATCAACTTTCAACACAACACCAGACACTTCATGTTGAACAGGGCGTGTGTTAAAGCAATTAAATTTCTAAGCTGCATCGCCGACAATACTAAAAACAGGGTTGCCAAAAGTGAAAATAAAGTCTTAGTAGATCCTTTCCATTAATTTCTTTACGATATACATATTTGCGTTTTATTTTATTTTTTACGGTGATTGAAATTGGAAAAAAATAGTGGATTGTCAATTTGGTAATCGAGTGTTGTTTCTGTTTGAAGGTGTTAAAATAAAGTTACATATGTAATTATTTCAGTTATGTCGGTTTTAAGCTAAGCAGATAAAGTTATTTTTTTAATGATAAACTAATGTTTATAAGACAGAGTTTTTTATGCATAGCAGAAAGGATAACACATTATTATAGGCAATATATTGCTTATAATAATTTGTTATCTTTTGAGTAGATAAAGGTGTGTGAAGGAAACGGTATTCTGATTATAATTATATTGATCTGCAGTATTGTCATAAATCATTGTGCTGCCATAAACACGAAGGGGAACAAAAGAGGACATGTTTATATGATTCTAATTTTTCATGGGATGTGATTAATTTTTGGGTTATAATGCCGTGTTGCGCTTCTTCCTTCTTGACCTCCTTGTCCGAAACGTTTGCTAAAGGGGGAAGTGCAACATGGCATAATAATCTAAATATATACATCACGATAAAAGAGCACATTTCGATATTTAAAAAAAATGACCCTATCAGAAAAGGGAGGTAATTTATTTTTAAAAAGTAAACTGTTAAGGCATCTAACCACTTTTAAGTCATACGAATAAAATAAACATAAAATGAAAAATAATTATACACCTCAAGTTACAATAAAAATCGATAAATTAGAAATTAATGCAAATCTAAATACCATAATATATTCAAAGCAAAATATTTAATTTTATGCAAATCACATTTTGTTAGTTCCTTATATGAAATGTATCCATTTATTGGCAGAGATATAAAATTAGAGGTCAACGATCTGCAATATTATCAATGGCGAAACAATTTAATCGTAATTCAAGGTAAGAGTGACAAGACAGCTTGAATGGCGCAAGGTCGTTGTTTTATTATCTGGCCTTATGACATAAATATTAATTTCCACTATAAGACATGTCATTGCCACGTCCGTTTTCCTATGAACAGTTTGTAAGACGTTGAACCCCTTGGCATTTCCCCAAGGAACACACTTTTCAGCCGTGACATAAAAGGCAATGTGACCTAGTAATCTATTCGGAACTACCCACCGCCGACATAGAGACTCCGCGTGTTAGATCATCCTAACGATTTGACATTTGGAAGCTCAGCGGACGAACAATGAATTGGTTTGAGCCATATTATCCACATCCAAATTACATATTCCATAAAAAATCTAGAAAATTTCTTTCAAAGATTTGTATTTTTCATTGTGAACTCAATATTTTTTGGGTAGCATGGATGCAAATCTCGGAAGCCTAAACTAACCCACTTCTCAACATCCGATCGAGCTGAAACTCTTCAGATAGACTCGTTGTCAATGACAATGCATTCTATCATGGTGCTTGATTTGTTGAGTCGTGTTTTATTAAATATTTTCGAACAGTCGCTTACGCCTAGTAACTGCAGATAATTGTATTTTTTTAATATTAGCGTGCTCCCTTTATCATTCGTATTCACATATCTCCCTTTCAAACCATCTTCAGTAATCTTCTTCTTCTTTCTAAACACTTCTAACGGAGTCTCAAATGTTTAAAAACGTGTTTACACAAACTATCCACTCGTAGCAGAGGATTAAAATGATTCCTCTTAAATAATTCCTAAAAGGTAAATCTTCAATAAACTTCTAATTTACAAAGAATATTATAGGTTCCCATAATCTCGAAGAGCTACAAATGCTACTTCATAGAACTGTTGCTAGATTATAATAAATTAAACATTAACCAAAGGTAGAAAAATTAAGCTGCTCACTAAATGCCTACCGTTACCTGTGACCCTGTGAGAATTTTAAACTTTAAGCTATGTACCTTAATTTTTTATTAATGTAGAGATTCGAAAGATTTCCTAAAGACTTTCATAATTTACTGTCATCATAAAATAAATTTACATATATTCCTGGCTGTACACGGAAAGTGTACTCCATATTATAGGTATTCATTATGTCAATGTAGCTATGTCAACTCATCAACCATAGTGAACTCATCAAAAATACTAATTTCGGTTTTCTGTTCGTCAACTGTTAGTTATTGCTGCGTGAATTGAACGCGATAAATGTTTTAAAATTTTCTCTGGATTTGCACATTTTAATTCCTCTGTGGCTAATTTCTAGATTTGAACACAAAGCGTGGTATTTACTCTTTCTAACGCCGTTTATTTCATATTTCTATTCAAGACTGTAAGGGAGACACAAAGATTTCTGTGAGACCATAATATGAGCTGTTCCAAAAAGCGAAAAAAATAGTCCGAGTGGTTAAGTATCATTTTCTAAATTGGAACTTATTGTTTGAATAATTCGGACAAGAAAGAAAATAGGTACCTACCCATATTCAGAATCTTATATTATTTTAATTAATAAAAATTCTACATTTGAAATGTGTATTTTGCGATATTCTGTCAGAGAGAAGGTCGGAGTATTTCCTCTTTGCAATAAAATTCAATTAAATGTGTTTTTTTATATGTGAATTCGCACAAGAGTCCCAACAGCTCCCAACCATCTGGAGCCAGTGAGCCTGTGGTATCTCCAATTATTGTGAGGAGGGTAGTGGGGGGGGGGAGATGGGAAGAGGAAGGAGATGTGAAGAGGAAGGTTGGGAAGTAACTGGCTATTCAAAACACGGCCAGGGTAAAATTCGGTTTATGGGAGTCACTCGAATAACCGAAATTGAACTTGATTTAGACTAATTTAGGGCTGGGGAATCCGAATCTGTAATTGATAAATAAAACACGGTTTCTATGTATCGCGTACAAAATTTCAAAACCCTATAACTCAGTTAATAGTGCCGACCCCCACCTAATTCTTACAGATTCGGATTCCCCAGCCCTAAATTAGTCTAAGTTCAATTTCGGTTATTCGAGTGACTCCCATAAACCGAATTTTTTCCCACGGCCAAAGCCGTTTAAAGCAACGTTTGAATTCTGAACGATGGTCTTACACCAGGGCGATACTGAGAGTATCTTCCACTCTGGAACATGCAGCAAGTATACTATTTATTTTTTAATCAATAATATGTGAAATAATAAAATAAAATTTACTTGCTCACGCCGGGATCCGAACCCGCGACCTCCAGCTTGCTAGTCGAAAGCCTTACCCTTCGACCGCGGAGGCCGTCGAAATGAAATCATTCTAAACGCATCCAAAAACTATTTGAATATGTTTTGATGTGCGAAATGCAATGGAATTATATATCAATTAGAATTTTTATTATCGCTACTATGTTGCTGCATATTTTTCCTCTCTAAAATATCAAGTGTTTCCAAATCAATTAGCCCGATAATGACTTCACCTGGCAACCGGCGACGGCCTCCGCTAGCAGCTGCTAGCTTCACGGTTTCTACGGCCGACTCAGCGTTGGATTATTTCAAGTAATGTTATTATGAGTTATGAATCACTCTGCGGCAACAGGTAGTTAGCTCAGTTTACGTCTCGGAGAGCGTTTACCTCTGCATAGAGAGGAGAAGCGACCGGAATCCCACCAGACCCGTTTTTGTGACTGGGCGCTAGATCTAGTCACTGGCCAGTGGCCACGGGTCATATTGTCCCAACTCGCCACGAAAATACTACAGTGTGTCAAAATCAAGAAATTAAAATAAAGCGGTATATTTTTTCTATCATTATTATGGTAACAACGATGTCAACACGCGTTTTTGCCAAAGTAGACCTCAAAGTCGTCTAAAATATAGGGGAGAGTGGTCGATTTTTGCAAACAGGTTAAGTCTGAAAAAAAAAGATCAACGGCTATTAATCCTCTTAGGGGCGGGTTATATTTGATTTCCGAATATGACTAAATGTTGAATGAAAAATTGAACTAAGTCAATTTTATTAAATTCAAAAAATGTATTTTAAAATCCAGAATATGATGAATCATCTCATTTTAGTAACTGCCACTGATTTCTGAATAACGTTTGATATAAAAAATATTCACTTGATCCATAGTGCTTATTAGAAAATATATGTATATTTTTCCTTTCAATCATCTTGGTGTTGCATTTTAAAACCATCTACACTATCGCCTCTATTTTTGTCTACTTTCTTTTAACAGGACTATACATTTTTTTAGTTTGAATTTTTTTAAAGCACTTACTTTTGGTTTCATTTCAATTAAGTCATTGCTTGTTGGAATGCATTGGATTATAGAGCCAGAATTACAAAAGGCTAGTTGCCAAGTGCTGTGCGCCGTGTAGCTAATCGCCTGAAAGATTATTTGAGCGGGCATCTAAAAAATATAGGTATTGTGCCATTGTTCGCGAGTTTTGTTATCACGTTTTCTATGACGTTGGCGGTTGCATAGAGATTATATAAGTTGGCGAAAAAAACCTAACTCTAACTAACTAGCTAGTGATGGGCACACTCGAAAAACACATTGATTAAGAACTGTTACCAAACGAACTTCGAATAAGAACGATGAATTTAATAATAAATTGTGATACATCCATAAGAATATTAAACATGTTGGATAAAAGATATTCATCACATTATCATTATCACTCGAGTGATTTCTGTTGTTATTCATATAGCGGTAAATTCAAAAGATATTAATTCGTTATTCATGTTTGTATGTACGTGGATGATGCAGGTGCATGATGTACTACATAACGCGTTCTACCTCGCTGAATGTTGAATGCTTGTTTTTACCTGAGAAATGCAACCGGAACATATTTATGTGCATATTTAGGTATACCTTTTGTCTTGCCTATGTCTGCTTATTAGTATTAGCGAGAAAGGGAAACAAATATACGAGGTACAAGATCATCGAATTTGAATATTCGAAAAGTTTTACAATAGGAGCGCCCGCACACGAGAGACTTTAGTCGCGGCGACACCTGAATTCAAACGTCCATCACTCCTGGCACACTGATTCCAGATTCCTACCCATCACTCATACTTTTCCTTCCCAGTTCTTCCTCTCCTTCCTTTCCTTAAAAAACCCTACACAAAGCATCCCTAAAGATGACATACTGTGTGTAGCTAAAAAAATAAAAAAAAAGTTGCGGGCATAAAAAACTGTTACGGTATATGGAGGTGCGCATAAAAGCAACGCGACACTTGAGGAGACACGGAGACTTGAATTTTGGAATAGTTTTACCGTTGCGATTAAAATCTCTAGTGAGCGGGCGCCCTAAATATGCTCTTTTCATAATATTGAAAATAACTTTTCTTAAAGTTTCAGTAGAATCAAAACTCAAAAATGTAATAAAAAAGGTTAAAATTTATGAATGTAATTAATGTAATTTAATTAGACAAAGTATAATTAAAAAATGTATGAATGTAATTAATAACAAAAGTAAACTTCGATTTACAAATGGCTAAAACAAAGTAAATTATCATTACAATCTTAAATGTACAAAGTGCATTTGATCAATTACTGACTAGGATACGCCCCTCACCCTTCCCAGTTATACTTTTCACCGTAAGTACAGGGTTTTCCAATAAGAGGTGTTATTTTGATATTCAATCGTAAAATATCAATGGTTTCGTTGCTTGTGTGGCACGTAGCGCCGTCTTGTTGAAAGTAAACGTTGTCCAGATCAATACCATCCAATTCCGGTCATAAAAAATTATTAATCATCTCTCGATAGCGCAATCCATTCACCGTAACTGTTGCTCCAGCCTCATTTTCGAAAAAGTAAAGTCCAATGACTCCGCCGGACCATAAACCGCACCAAACAGTCACACGTTGAGGATAGAGAGGCTTTTCAACAATAACTCTTGGGTTTTCCGAGCCCCAGATGCGACAATTTTGCTTGTTGACGAAGCCACCGAGGTGGAAATGGGCCTCATCACTCAAGATGATTTGCATTTGATTCACTCAAGTGAATTTTAATAATTTCAATGCGTTGTTGAAGCGTGTATCGTTCCATTTTTATTAATGGCGTAGTTATTTAGAATAGCGGGCTATTTAAAATAACACCTCTTATTGGAAAACCCAGTACTAACTAAATTTATACACGGAGAAAATTTACTGATATAAAATATTGATAATGTATTAATTAATAGGAATGTATTATTGTGACGTCGGAACACGTGTTCATAAAAATTATTATATTTTCGCAATTCGTAATTTTACTGGGTGGTTCGGGCGTAAAGAGCGTTTATACATATATGGAGGTGATTCTACACTATGGTAGAAGTTAAAAATATAAGTAACGAAAATTTTTAATCCTTGGAATTTCGAAAAATTTTTCTAAATTCCAAGGTTTATTTTTTCACAGAAAAATATTTTTCCATAGAAGAATATTTATTTTCCCATAAAAACAATTCAAATTCTTAACCGAAAAACTACCTTAAATTCTTGGAATCACTATGGAAGTTAGCGCACTTTACCACCGGACACCTGTATATTAACAGGGAAAACGCAGGTGCATGAACATATGCATAAAGGTACTAAAATTTTATTAGGAAACAAGCTGCTAACCCGTTTCTAACAGCAATACTCAATTTTCTCTGTGTATTAATGTGAAAACTCTGACTTGATATTTTGAACATAATTTTATAATCGAAGTTGTGTAAAATCTGTCAACTGGTTGGAGGATATTCCTATTTCCCATGGGTGGTAAACCGGGAAACCATTGAAATCGTATTCCACAGGAAGTTCAACGGCACTTTTCCCACAAGTATCGTATTACGACTGTTTTCAATATACCTCATATATTATAATATGGGTGGGATGTACCTACATTCATCCAGGTGCACAGGTTGTGCACGCACAAAACCTACTGATATAAAATATTGCTTATTTAATAATAAAACATTTGGATGATTTTTATAGCGCCGTTTTTGTGCAAAATCACCCCAAGGGCGCTTATTAAAAATCTGGTCATATTATTCGTATTCCTGCTAAAAACGGGACTGCAGGCCTTTAGAGAATTAATTGACAAGTTTCCTAAAAAACTGTCGCATTCCTTCATAAAATTTATCAGGAAAAAGTGCACCTGGTTGAAACGTATTCCGATATATTCTGAATGGACTAATATTTTGTTAGGTAATGGATTGCAATCACGTTTTTAACAAAATTTTAATAAATCAGTCATAATCACTTTTGTCTGTGTAACTACATAATGTAAAGAGCAAATCAAAAGTAGAAGAGTTTTGTCAAGAAAAAGACGCAACAATTCTTGCTTTTACAACTTTACTTCTGGCTGCAAAAATTTGAGCAGTGAGCTCTAGCGTCACGAACATCATATCAACTTTTCTTCTATCATCACTACAAGAATATCCGGCCAATTATATATCCAACCAAACCTATTTAAAATCATCAACAACGCTGTTGACAAATGAGTAACTTCTAGAAAACCTGCTTTTCCACTGCCCAGTTCAAACCCACTACACCACATCCCACACCCAAAAAAATCATACTTCACACAACATTAATTTTTCAGAAGAACCAGCACAAAATACAATAACACCTTTTCAGACTCAACAATTTTATAATTTATAATTGTGACCAAGGTTTGTGAACAAGGTTTATAATTGTGACCCCTGCCACAGAATTTGAACGATTCATTAAATTTCAAAGAAAATTTTCAACGGAACAGAAGTCAACAGAATTCGAATAGAAATTTCACATAACTCAAATTTTTACTTTGAAATTTGAAGTACTGTTCAATTTCTGTGCAACAATATATGCTTAGTTTTTAAAAAATATTTATAAATATATATATATTAATGGATTTGTTTACATTATTTTATGATGAATTATTTTTATACATCGTATCGGTATATATATTTTTAATTAGAGTTTCTAAGAAAATAAATGATGATTTTCAATTTTAAACAAAACTATAATTTTTTATTTTTATTTTTTAAATGTTATTACCAAGTTGCTTTTCCATTTTATCATTTACGTTTTCCCATATTTTTGTAAAAAATATATATTATACGCGGAAACTGGTAAATGTAACCAAATAAACAATCAATATTATGTGAAAATATGTACCCAATTGTATGTTTTCATAAATTAAACAAAAAAATAATCAAAATCAAGTGCGAGTTAATAAGTAACGTCAACGCAAATATTAAAAGCTCCCAAAGTCTTTTCCACCAGGAGTTGTGGAGTTTTATGATATATTAATTTGATTGACAATTAATATGACAATAGTCATTTGATAAAAAAAATCATTTCGAAAAATTAGTTGTGAACGTCTATTAGAAACAGGATAGACATGAGATAAAATATTTACCTTTATAAAATTAACAGATCACAAACAAAACATAGAAAGAAACAGAAATGATCTCATTTTAATTAAATTAAACTGCCTAGCTGACCACATCTTCTAGGTACCTGCCTGTTCGTTTCTTTGTCTTACAGAATGTTTTCAATATCCGATTTAAGCCCCGACGAACTTGTTTGTGACACTCATTTGGTCTCTCCAAAATAATGACGTAAGTATCTGACTCATTGTTGCCGGTTTCAGCAAACTTTTTTTGCTTGAAAATGTGCATCAGGTTTTGGCCCAGTATCAAAATACAAATTAGCAATATTTATATCAGTCAGTAAATTTGCAAATTCTAAACTCAATTTACGATAGTCGGAAATAACTATTTTTTACCGGCATTACTATAGCATAATAATTATTAGTTCCACAGGCAGGAAAATAAAATAATCATTGTTATCGATGCCGAAGGTCATTTTGAATGTTAAAACGAAAGCTTTCTCGCTCAGAATGAATCTGAAAAATATGTAATTATGTACATCTCTACTGACTTGAAGACGGTTCATTTCGAGAACCAAGAGAAGGTAATCGACTGGTAGTAACAATAATATTATATAAATCTCATACATCTATTTCGGTGAAATCATCGGCTTCATCCTCGAGGTTAGGACCACCACTGGCGATGTTGCTGACGGCAAACTTCCAAACGCGAGATAACAGCAGACTTTCGATTCAAAACCCTGCGAGCTATACTCCTTCACTGATCGAGAACTGTTTCTTGGATCCAAAAACTGTAAAACTTCTTATACTTGATGCAAGAAGCAGAATCCTTTTTTAACAATCCTTTTTTGTCACTGTAAATGTTTTCTAGGACATGGAAATTACCGCTGGAATCCTGGATGGATTGTGTGGGAAGAAAAGTAATAATAATAATAGAACGTTTATTTGCCAATAGATAAATTTTACATATTTTTTAACATAAATTCTACTAACAAAAGGTCACTGCTCAGCTATGCATTCCGGATCTCTCCGGGATTGCAGCTGGTTTTCAGCAGTGCCTCCAAAAGCAACCCCCCCAAAAAGCGATAAAGGCGTAGCGCAACAACGCAGACATAGCGAGCTGATCGAGAAGTATACTGCCGAACTGTACACACTGTACTACACGTGTCTCCAATGGCTCACATTTGAACTTTACAAACGATATTTTAATTTTATGTCTCTCAATAGGCTAAAAAGTGTACTTTACAAAAGATATTTATTTTTTTGTAGCAGACACTACCGCAAGATGTCTGTATTTGAAAGCGAATTCTCATAAGAACAGCTGTGTACCAGTTTTTTTTTAATATTGATATAACTATATGTCATTCGTACTTACCAAAAAACTACACCCAACGAACCGTTAATCTATCCGAACAATCCTGTCTCCCTTGCTAAACTGCGCCTTAATCCAATTGACCTCACTTTTTTTCAGAACATGCACCTGAACACACATCGTAACAATTAACAAAGCAAACTGATAAACATAAAAACAAAACGAATTAAATGCAAATTCGTCGGTGAATAATACATTTCCATATAAGCTAATTTATTATATCCACTGAATATAAGATAACAAGATTACCTATATAAGAAATGCAGTCAATTTTATATTTGTAAAAAGAAAGCAGAGTTCAGAAGTCCGTCATCTATAGAATCAAAGTCTGACTTACCGAGAGATATAGAGTTCGGAAGTTCGTTAATCACAGAGTTTGATCTTAGCTTTGGGAGGTAAATAAAATACGTCATACTTCCACTTAACTTACCCTTTCAATCAACGTTCAGTCCAGAATAATTACTGCTTTAAATCTTTTAAAAATACTCTCCCTAATGAGTGTCCCGAATCATGACTTACCAAAAAAAACACTACCAGAAGTGTTACCAAGAAGAAATTATTTGTCACACCATTCTACAAAGACACATGGAAATTATAGTTAAAACGGTTGCTCATAAGAACAGATTTGGATCTTCTATTATGTATTACCATTGACATAAAAAATGATAAGTTGGTGCAACCAGCAACATCTGAATAATTCAAAAGTGAGTCGTATTTGCAAGCTTATTTAAAAACAAACGACTAAAACATCATAGGTGATAAAATCGTGTGGTAGGTACGAGTACATCATACAGAAAGATCATTCGATTTTTAGTACAAATATTACACTTTATAAATCTATTGCGGAATTCGAAGGATTTGAAAGATTCGCGTAAAATCAGTAGATTGGTATTGGCGAATGGTGTGCAGGTTACCAAATCTTTATATATAAAAAAAATAGGCCTGCTTATGTTTGTGCTCGCAAAACTCGAAAAGTGGTCGACCGATATCACTGAAAATTTCGAAGTTGTTCTTATTAGTGCCAGGAGTTCCGAGGAATACAAAGTATGAAATACGGAGTCGAATTTAAGTACATGTAATGTAGTGTTTTAACATTGCGGTCTATAAACCAGTGAATGGTGGAAGAAGTCGGAAACGCCTGAGAAAGACGACTAGTTTCCAATAAAATATTAGTGCACCAGTTTGTGAAAACTAAAGACCTACGCGTAGTTTTTCCTCAAGTATTAATGATTTTATAAAAAGACTGATATATCATTAATAAATTAGAAAAAAATACTGAGACTTTAAATAATATAGGTTCACCGTTGATAACTTCATCAAGACTTTTCCCTCTTTATCTTTAACGATGCACAATATTACAGTGAGAGAGCTTACAAGCGAACCTCTGAACGGTAAACAGCTAAATTTGAAACTGGGTACAGGCAAATCATTTTAAATAGGACACGTAAGAATGTCTTTATGCACACCGATAATATTGAAAGTTTAAAAAAAGTTTTTAGAACTAGATAGTTTGGAATCGCCGCCCGCAGTCCCCTCTTACCCAGCAAATGCCCTAAGATACTGTGTGCGTAGCGACGTTTATCAATTCCGTTTAATTTTAGATTGGCGAAGTTATTTTTATGTTTTTGTTTCATTCTTCAACTTCCTGACAAAAACAAAATCATTAAACTATTTTATCCAACCAGTACAACACTAAACATTCAAAAGCAAGAGTCTCTTGCCGTTTTTGTTGCTTTTTTCAGTGTTTTCGTGACTTTCAAATGGTTTACTTGGACCTGAAGGCACGTACTAGAATTTCTCAATCTTTACTCACTATTCAATTAACTTAAATTTTGTGTAGGGTTCACCTAGTCTCTGCTATATCGGTATGGGCTTGATCCGTGGACCATGACCGTGACGCATAACTGCACTCAGCTGAAGATGCTTCATCCGTCCGATGCATTTATATTTACAGCTGCATCATAATGCACCCAGAGACGTGCAGAGTGTCGTACTCAGTGCTCAGTACTTCAGCGGAACACGCTTTAATGGTCAGCCGCCCGATACTAATATTGCGATTTTGTAGAAAGTACGAGGTCACTGTCCTTCATTCTGACACAACTGCACAGATAATAGCAAATAGATTTGTAAAAATCACCGGACATTATATTGTACTACTAGCGCAGACCCGTTTTTGAAAACGACAAATTGTATAATTTTCTGTGTACCTGTATTAAGTATAACCAGTCTCTTCCACATCACAATTTCTTCTTAAACCCCTTTTTCGTTCACCATATGCCTCATTTTACCTTACACAAGTATTTGTTTCAAATGATCGTGAAAAAAATATGTTTCCTCCTCGATATCTTCCTCGGAGCGTCCTCGATTTCTTCTACCATTCTCTTCTACATCATCCACTCTCCTCACACCCCTGTCTACGTTCATCGCGTATGCGTCATTTTATCACACATAGGTATTTGATTTACTTGGTCTCAACTTTTTCTACTATTCACTTCTGTACACCACATTGTTTCGATTAAAAACTACACTATACCTAATTTAATTCGACTTCGTAACTCACGGTAATGCGTTAACTATGCCTTTGGCATCCCCGACTTCTTCTACCATTAAAATTACTCTCTAAATATTCCTGGCAGAAAGAACAAATTTTCAAAATTTCAGCCAATTCAGTCCACTAGTTTTTTAATCTATAAGTCACAAACATATACACATTGCCTTTTATTTATATAGAGGTATACCTAGGTACTTTATCGCTTGTCTGAATTCTTCACATACAAAATCAGTTCCAATTTTGAAAATGATACTCAAATTCAAAGCAAACCGAACTTCCATAGTTCCACTAGACGTCATGTCAATAAGACAACTTTACGCCAAAACTGCTCTCCTACATCTCATCCATAATAATCTTCATATTACAAATCAACCAAAAGCCATAATAAAAACCAGGTCATCAACAAATAAAACACTGAACATTCCGATAACACACACCACACACGGATAAAGACACTTTCAATACTACGCAACCAAACTTTTTAACAGTATGCACATAATTTTGAAACAATTAATGACTACAAATACATCTACAAACTTTCTCAAAAAACATATCGTAGCCTGGATAAAAAATCAAGATATTCACTTTATTCAAAAGATTATAACTCCTAACCAAACATAACCAAAATATAATAAGTAAAATAAATATTATATACGTTCTTCAAGAATTATCCAAAAATACATACACTCACATATAAATGTGTGTTTTCATGTTTCAATATATGTCTGTGGAAAAAAAAAAAACTTTCTACTACAACACATAAATACCTGTCACACTTAATCACAAACACGTTAACACCGCAGCACAGGTTCTCCTAGTGAGGTGTTCACGTAACATACAATATCACCCACACACAGTTTTACCTATATCAACCTATGTTATTTATTTTTTAAACCTTTTTTCTCTGTACTACAATATAAACCACTGTAATCATTTGTAAAATGTGTTTTCAAGAATAGACATAAATAAATAAATAAAATCAATAAATAGTTCATTAGTTAGTTCAGAGTTACGCAGGATACGCACAGCCGAAATAAGGGTATTACTTATTAATAAACTGATTTTAGATGGAAAATGAGATTGCTTTTGTTTTTGCTTTGGTACCCGGCTTTGCCAGTGTATTGTTAACCAGTTATCGAAATATTATTCATATGTCTATGGTCGGTACACATTAGTGTTTTTGATGTTTTGCTCGTAATATGGGTGCATGTTACGCTAGCTTAGCTAGTATTCAAGTTCACCCCAATGTTCACATTTATTTCGATGTGTCATAATGTTTAATAAATGCAAATATGATCATAATTATTGTACCTGCATCGTAATACTTGCATTAAATTAAATTCGACGTCCTCAGAAAGCCTAGAAATGTATTGCCTTTGGTGTCGGAATCATCGACCAAAAAAATCTAGACAGGGCGCGTGGATGTTAAAATGACACCGAAAACAAATTTATTGGTTCGAAAAATTGGATTACGAAAACATCTATCAGGAGAAAGTGAATTAAGTCGCAGTCAAAAGATCGAAATAAGCACTGCTTTTTACCCATTATTGGTCTGCAAGGCCAACAACCAGGCTTTCAAAGCGAGGCGACAAAATCAAATGGGGAGTTTGTTTATGAAATTACTCATTGGTAATATAATGAGGTGATATATCGATGGTTGATATCTCTTCATTTTTAAAATAATGCTTGTGACGAACTTTCAGTACCAATCATTGAGGCGGATGTTTAGAATATAGAAAGTTGTATGTCTAATAGTGCACATATTTTATAATATTATATATAGGTACACGAAACGATGAATGAAGGAACCTACAGCAACAGAAATTTAATAATAGTTTATTTTAATTTTATTTATTATCTATTCACTTATACATACAGTTTATAGGTATACATATTGACATTGGGTGCAAGTAATACAGATAGATGTTCCATATATAAAACGTGGTAGTATAATGAAATGTGATACGCAACTGTATATGCATGATTGAAGCTTAGGTAGTAATATTCTGTGAACACCTCACTAGGAGAACCTGTGCCGAGGTGTTCGCATGGGTGTTATTCTGCCGTCATAGGTGGAAACACAATATCCTCCTTGGGAGTCTCCGCCGTAGTTCCACCCATGTTGGCAGTATTTTACATTATTAGGAGTTAGAAGCTGTGTTGACATGTTCATCATAATATTATATAGACACAATTTAGTAATTAGAGGTAAGTTACATATCAAAATATTCTGTAGACACACTGTAGTACAAGAGTACAGATACATTGTACGAATGTAGAACATGATTTATCTCGGTATATAGATGAACCATTTGACAAAATATGTGTTTTAATGTTCCAATGTATGACTTAAACAACACAACGTGCGATGTTTTGATAAGGGTGGCTGAGTAGGAGAAATCCGATAACCAGAGCTAATTTTATGATAAGGAAAATATCGTAAAATAATCAACAAATAAAACGCATTTCTTAGAATTAAGTTGTTCCACAAATCAATCAGAAATTCAAAGAATTAACTGTTTTCAGTTAGCACTATGATATTTATTTGTAAAAAAATTATACTACAGAACAATAATGTCTACGTATACGTAGCATAAAAGGACGTGCAATGCATTCTTAAAATACGTTTAAAGTTCAAAGTAGGGTTGCCAAAATATGAACACTAGAAATCGAAACATTTCGCAAAATAATTAGCAAAAAACAGGACGAACACATTTTATTTTTACGACTACGACAATAAGAGTAGAACGGTGATAAAAGCCTTGATAGAATAAATTACACAAATATTATGTCTGTTAATGTTTATTACTTCATCGTCTGTTGTTCTCTATTAGGTTTGAAAAAATATAAATTTTCGCATAATTTCTTGGTACTATTCCAAGTAGTGCATGCACAGATATAAATAGCCATCATGTGTATGGTGCTTATTACCTGTAATTCTACGTATACATACGCGAGCCGAACTGCCGAATTGAACCTCAACTTATGGGATAAGCAACCGCAAATGGCGCGAAACGGCGATTGCAGTTGCTTAGTTCTTTTCCCGTAATTCGTGGCTCGGCTCGTGATTTGGTTCGCAAATGTATACGTACCATTAGCCGGTAACCTTTCACAACCTGAATGAATACTGTAATATCGGTTGTATGCTAGACCTATGTAGGAAACATAATCATGAATCTGGTTGTCCCTTGACCTGCAGTGTAGCCATTCTTCGACGTTCTTCCTGAGTTTTTCAACATTGGTAACAAGTTTCATAAATTTATTTAAATAGAAAAAAAAACATGTAAAATTTTAAAGCGAATTCTCACAACCATATGTGAATATAAACCTTAATAAACCATGTTGAATAATCGGCAACGCCAAGTAAATATATATATATATATATAATATATAAAATATATAAAATATATATATATATATATATTTTATTTATTTATTTTCCCCAACGTTTTTTACAAAAGAAGTAGACAAAATATGTTATTTTTACAATTATTTGCACGATAGTTTACAAGGTAATTTAATGAAATAGGAACCCACACAGGCAGCACCCGTGTGTGGGTAATATGAGCAATATAAGTGATGAATATAAATTATACTAAGCAATGACTTTGAAAATCAATAGAAATCAAAAATAATAATATTTTGAGTTTTGAAAAATAAGCTGCAGATACTGAATAGATTACACGCTAGAATGCCTTCCAGGTAGATTTGAATAGAAACGCTTTTGCACGCTCACTGTCTCTCTTACTCTTGCCTGACATGGTATATCGTCATCCCGTATGAATTTCATAAAGATGAAAAAATACATTTCTGCAATTTGAAATTTAAGGCTCAATTAGCCAGACTTTTTTGGATTACGAACACGCCCACATTTGTTCGTCTTTATGATAAGGCTAAAGATGATCCAAGGTTGTCAATTGTACAATATTACAACTGTGCCCACTTGAAAGATAATCAAAGAAGCAAACATAAGCAAATAAATTAAATTAATTATGCCATAGGAAATAGAATAATAACAATATTAGATTTTGTAAAAAAATAGTATTATTACATTCAAGTTGGTAAGCTTCCTTCCTCATAATAAATATACAGACTTGTGAGCAAATTTAGGTAGGCATCTACTTATCATGTACCTTGTAAGCAAACTTAGGTAATTTATTTGCAGTCATATTGAAAGTTATTATATACTCGCATCATTTTTTACTAAAAATCTGATGGTAATCTTTTAAGATCGCTCGCAACGCAACACGAATATTTTTTTCAAATAACACTGTGATTACTATAAAAGACAACTATTTACATCCGGGGAATGGAAAATACTGCATTAAAATTCCATTTTTTTGCAAACTAAAGTTCCAAAACTACTGCGATTTGACAGTTCGGCTACATTTTTTTCTTGTATGACATATTCGTCTAAAGGTTTACCAATTTAATTTCCTTTGAAAGTAACTTATATTATAATGACGGCCGGCATAGTCCAGTGGTAACGCATTGGACTGCCATTCCGAAGGTCGCGGGTTCGAACCCGGCGTGCGCAAATAAATTTTATTTGATTAATTTGTGTTATTTCACAATTAATTAATTAAAATAATATATAGTATATTTGCGGCACGTTCCAGAGTGGAAGATACTACCAGTATCGCCCTGGTGTAAGACCACCATTCAGAATTGAAACGTTGCTCCAAATGGCTTTAGCCGTGTTTAGTGACTAGATCTGAATAGCCAGGTACTTCCCCACCTTCCTCTTTCCCCTCCCCACTTACCTTCAGCCTCACAACATCCCCCAATTGGGGATGCCATAGTCTCACTGGCTCTAGACGGGAGCAGTTGGGACTCTTGTGAGGTATTCACTATAAAAAAAAAAATTTAAAAAAAGTAGCCATATACCCACAGATTTATAGAACAGAACATTTTAATCAATTACTAATAATTCTGCGAACGCGAAATGTTGTTTATTTCGATTTGATCGAAGAGCGCGCTCTAGCGGAATAAAAAGGTACTATCAAACACGACTACCATCTTGACAGGATTGACCTACCTGGAACAAATGTGCAGGTAGACGTATTGCAAAGTGGTCGGGTTGAAACAGGACTTAAAATAACTTGTTCGGAAGTAAGTAAGTCAGTAACAGTTGCCAATTTATTAATTTATTAGTAAAGTTTTACTTGCCGAAAACCAACCGCCTCTTATCGGTATGTAACATTTTAGTAACATACGATAGAATTTATTTAATTTACTTACATTAATTCCCAGAAAACGCCATTAGATACTAATGCTTTCTTCGAAGTCAAATTTAAAAGGAAACCGATATATTATTACTCTTGGGTGAATTTTTTTTCCGAAAAATATATTCAATTAGTATTATATGACCATTCGGTTCTGACAACACCTTACTTACCAAGTAATAAGTGTAGTGTTGAAATGAATTTATACTATACTTACGTTTCTATTTATATGAAGCATGCAATATTATTATCAAGGGTCACCTAATTCAATGACGTTTAGCGTAGATACATACATAACATAAAATAATATACTTACGTAGATTATATACCTGCAAGATAAGAAATGCTAATTTATAGAGTCACAGGAGAAGTCCATATAAATTAGAATGTGATTAAACACGAGGAAGATACGGAGTCAAGACGATGAAAAACTGTATAAGATTATCTTCCGAAAATAATTACTCCCTTCGGTAAATTTGACCCTTTTCTGTTATTTCTGACTGACACCGTTACCCCGTTCTTTTCACCTTCATGTTTTTGTCAAATTTCCAGATACTGTTTTTAGTAGGTACACCTACCTAATAACGAGAATAAAAAACCTGTTATTGATATTTATGACTTTCCCTTTAAACTGTTAATGCACTTTACCCGAGCAACTAGTGTTATCACCATCATAGAGGTTTGTCATACGAATTGTATAAATGAATTCGCATAAGAAACACAAAATACATCAGAATAAAAAACATGTTGTTTTCAATAAGGAATGCCGGTTTGGGTACCGCCGCCCCGGCAACCATTTATTGGATAACCAACACCTCTGCCATAGGTCAACCCAAGTGGTTTATCGGTTGGTGAATTAGCAGGGGTGACCAGGTTCATCGGGTGAGGTGTGTTCATGATGCGCTTGCCCACCATCTGCAGAGGCTGATTTGGGAAGACCCTTTGAACTATCCAACTGGTCTCTCGACCCACCGCTTTGAGCTACAGAGAGAGGGATATATTTATACGTCACTCCTGGACACACTGATTCCCAGTTCCTACCCACCCCTCATACCTTTTTACTTCCCCGAACTTTCATTCTTTCCTCTCATTAAAAAGACACTACACAGCATCCCCAAAGATGACATCCCTACATCCCCAGGAAAATCATTTCCCCTTTGGGTTTACTGTGTGGGGTTATCGTAAAAAGTAATTCTAACTAACTAACTAACCATAACGATGTTTCCCCGAAGGGTTAGGCAGTGAGGACAGACCGCCAAACAACTCGGTTTTGGCAGACAATTTTTGCCTCATTCACATTCTTACATCGTCTCATAAATACTCTTCTATTATTCTGACTCTTGACATGGCCCGACTCAAGTATCTGATTCACTTGATAGTGCCATGTCTTCCTCGGGCGTCCCCGACTTCTGCTACCATTCGCATTACTGTGTTCTCGATCTCGATCTTTATTATTTATACAAATAGTGATTCAATATTATTCAACTGATAACACTGATAATGATGTATCTATTAGCATTTAGGAATTGATAAGAATGTCTACGTATTATTATATTTTATTATTCACCTCGATAAACGTAAAGCTAGGTAATGTATTTCACCTTGCCAAATTGCATAGAAAACCGACCCATTTAATTTGCTATCAGGCGAATTATTGAGTTACTCGTATAAACAGCTGTTGGCATCAACGTCAACAGAACTGGCGGACAAACAAGAAAAAACCCAGGTAGGGGTACTTGTTGTTTGCAAAGATAATATAACAAGTACATGTACGTTATACTTTAGTAGGTACAGGTAGTACGAAGAAAGCATTTGAAAACAGCTGAGCCGCGTCAAGGTTAGAAACGTTATCATTATATTTAAGCTTTCACCATTTTAAAGTACTTACACAGATACTTACTTGAGTAAATATTGGAACTAAGGAATAAATGCTTGTAAAGGCGCGCCGTCACATTAATCCAGATGTTAGATTAAAGATTGCACATTTACAGGAAAAAAAACTATTACACAATATTTATGTTATCCCAGCTGTTTAAAAATCACAATATCTCCGGGAGAGAATATAGAATATGTCGAAACAGCGTTGTTTGTTTTGCACTCCAAACAAACATTATTTACTGCACGAAGGCAGAGGTGGTGTGGGAGTCAAGTTGAAGGTTGTTGTGGGTTGATTGTAGTAGTTGCTACCTGCCCCAATAAGGCCTTCCGCGCAACACTGACCAAACAATAACAGCCGTTGCGTAAAGGTCCTGATGAATGAAAATTCATTATTATCAGGCAGCAACAGAGCTTTAAAGCACGCCTCGTAGCCCGTACGTAGAGAGCTCATCTTAACAGTGCTATTGAGAAATGAAATATTTCATAAAGATACTCGTAGGCGATTAAATATTTATGTAAGTCGTGACTTGTGATAACGAAATGACTTTAGGCGGGTGATAAAATAAGCTTGTTATCCATACGACCAGCAAATGTTAATAAAAGTATCCTTAAATAAGTAAAATTTGTAAGGCACCTGCACTTCGTATTTGATTTTTACGATCATTAAAAATATTTTTGAACGCTAAAAAACTGTGATCAGGATCAGAAATAGTTTTGTTCACGGATAGAATTCTTAATAATGTAATCTGTTACTTACATATTTACACAATTAAAAAGAAAGAATATAGCCGTCACGGGACGTCTGTCATGTGAAACTTCGAAAGTGATTTTTATTGAAAATGAAAGCAAACAAGTCTTGTTATGTTTGATATTGACATTTAAATAATTATTTTATTATTATTAAAATATATTACAAAATGAAAATAAGTCATCAAATTAAATTAAAATGAATATATTCTAAAACAGAAGCATTGCCAATTTTAGTGAGAATAAAAGCAATTATACATTAGTTTTGGCCGAATGAAACGTCGTTCCGTATGAGAGAATCATCCCGTTTCCATGCAAGAGCGTCGCGCGTCGTCCCGACGTTTGCTAGGAAAGAGTCCGATTTATCCCTCTAGGCGCGCCAAAATATGTTTCACATCAAAAAATCTAAGCGAACGTTAAAGACTTTAAGCAACAATTTGTATATTCACCCGACGAAGCTTGTAGATAAGCATACTGCAATTGTATCTAGTATTTAAATTGATAAAAATACTCGCATTGCTAGGGGTCGGTTATAGAGAACGAAATTCCAAGTGATAAGAGTATTTATTATCGGTTAACAATATTAACATTTAATTGATAAAATCAAAGCAGAGAAAGTCATGGGTCCGGAGCAGAGAGGACTACCAAACTCAATAAATAACACACACGAGCATGGAGAGAACAAAGGTGTTTTTTTCAATATATTTAAAGATAGTCTTACAGATAATTGGCGATTGCGATAACCTTTGAGATACCTACATCTCGCGCTAATGAGGCATCGGAATCACAACCATTACGTCACTAAAAATAGCAAACGATTTAAAGGCAGTCGCTATTATTACTTGCTTATCTAACTAACTATCATTTAATCAGGGGAAAACGCTCAGTGTACCTATTTAGGTGCCACGATGGCAATAGAGGATAAAAAGCAAAGCAGCTGCAATGGCAGAACTTTTTTTGCTTTACGTTTTAGGATTGAGGATTTCATTATTATTTATTTTCAAGAACACGAATGGCGAAAAGGTGAATGATGCCCCATACAGAAGATCCCACGAGAAGAATAGGATGATATTATGTTTTTAGGACAGGTAAAAAATGTCAGCTGTTCGGCTTTGGAAGGCTGCAAATAGCAGTGCAGGAAATTATTCGTGAAGCAAGTCATTAAAGGGAAATAGTAGGAAGGTCAATATCGGGATAAGTTTGTAGTAATCCAATATTTAAAAGTTCCAAACATTTCGAAGTAAAGGAGATTGCGAGCAAAAATAGTTGATTTGGTGAAAAAACTGTGCCAATTTCATGACGCTAAAGAGTTTTTGCAGGCATTATGTATAAACAGATTTTCTCACGTTTTATAATATATGAGCTTTAAAGGTTTATTTTCCAAAGCGTGGTTAACGGATTGCGTAATTCAAATTCAGTCGTTTAGTCGTGAAAATGATTTCGGTAAACGAAGTAGAGATTTACTATTTTCGTTATTTATCGCATTCACAACACTTGTTGCATTATCTATGTATAGCTGAAATTAATGATTGCGCGCACATACTGCTTCTTATCCTTGTACAGAACAGGAAGTTGGAGATCACGACCTTGGAAGCACCTGATGGCGATGAATGCTGATGAGAAGTGATGCTATGGAGTGCGGAAACGGCTGAGGATGTGGCAACTATGAATATTTAAGAGATTCACTAAATAAATCCGCGTAGGACGGTACTGGCTTCAATATTTATTTTTATTTTGCTTGTGTTATTATCAACCTACGCTGATTGAAGTTTATATTGGGAAATATAACAGAAATAGGATATTCATTTGCAAACAGAATTCTGAAATCCCTTCCCCGCCCAGTGTGCCGCGTCTTTAAAATAATTTAATTTTTATGGAAATTCATTTGTTTTTATAAGTAAGCTTTCCTAGGTGGCAATGCGTTTTCAAATAATTTTGTATTTTTTGTTACTTTAACGTTCACTAAGGACGGGTTGTTTCGGAGAATTTGAACAATTCATCAAATTTCAACGTTCATTTTGGGGTTCTGTGAAAGACTTATTCAAGTTCTGTTATTATATATATCATTGTAAACTGAAAAAAACTGAAATAAAAATAGAATTTGAAAAAATCTTTTACAGAACTTGAAAATGAACGTTGAAATTTGATGAATTGTTCAAATTCTCCGAAACAACCCGTCCTAAGACTTTATTAATTAATTACCCTCTAAACTTTATAATATAATGCTAAATTTATAGACTGTCTGCTTTGCTCAATGATGCATTATGTAACATTAGCTACGTGGTTGAATACATGAATTTTTAACTGCAGTACGTGTACTTACGTAGGTACTGCAAGAACTTTATGTTGGAAACCAGTTTTTACGGTAATTGGATGACACAACTGCACACGCCCACCCGACTACGTCGATTAACATTGACTTCTAGACAATCGCAACTCACTTTTTCACTACCACTGTAGTAGTGATTTTTATACCATTTAATTACTAATTTATACATTGAATTTCGAACATTTTAACGAAAACGATGACGATGATATCTCATTCGAAAAAAAGTAAAAAAAATCAAATTGATCAAATGGTATTTACTACCAATAATAATGTCGGCATGACATCATTCGAAATTAAACCCCGAATATAACAATAAGTATTAAACCCGAAGATAATCATCAATAAATTACTTGCAAAGATGGCGTTGGATCACAGTTAACATTGTCTTTTGAGTTATGTTAAAGGAGAGAATGAATATGCAAACATATTGTGTGGATTTATGTAATGATGGCTTTATTCCTGCTTATAAATCACGCTTAATGTTTTCGATTACGTGTTGGAAATACTGATTGCCGGCGAACTCCTCTGAAGTGCCCAAAGCAGACAATCGAACGAAGATCATTATTGTAAGGCGATAAGTACTTATTGGATCCAATCATGATCCCAAGAACACACTTGCATATATTAGTACATACATACCCGGATTGAGCCGTGAGAGGACCGAGGGGTGTGCCGGAGATTAGAGAAAGGTAACATGTAAAATATTTAAGATGAGTACTGACACAAAAACAGTGCTCAGAATGAAACGGAACAAGCCGGAACGATATTCCTGTTAGAGAAATATACAAAATACCCCCCATGTATGAACTATGGACGGAAAAGATCTCGCTCTTACGTTTTGGAAATAAAATATTTTGTTGTCCAATGACAATTCGATAGATTATATCTATATCCTTTGTCTGTTTAATCGTTTTTACCTTACAACTTGAACAATTAAAATAGAAATTCGATAGAAAATATAAAATCTAACTATACAATAAAAAATAAAAAAATATATATTTATATGTAAATATACCTATTAGGTATATGTAGTAATTTGAAAATAGTTTACATATCATCTACTAAACTCTTTTCTATAATGTTTATAATACTACTCCCATAACCACGAGCTATGGAGCTTAACTCATGGAGAGTAGAAGAGATTAAGAAGAAAACATTTTATCTATTTCAACATTCTTAATTAATACAATTTGAATTCCGTTATATTTTCTGTAGTGAATATCTAATAAATAAATTAAAAAATAACATAAGATAAAAAAAGAAAAAAACACTACAAATTGTAATATTATAACGCAGGTTAAAAGTAGAAATAACTTCTAAAGCATTGAAAAAAAACTACAAGTATTTTTTTTTCTAATGCTTCTATAAGGTGTTGTCAAACACTAAATATGTATTATCACTGTCAGCTTTGAATCTTGGTAAATATAAATGAAATTCTAAATATTTTTTCTCGGGTGAGATGATTATTGACTAATAATTTTTGTTTTCGCTTTTCCATAGTTAAGAAGCGTTCCGGTTGATAAAGTTATTGATTTCAAGCACTGTTTAAATACATTGTAGTATAATCATAAGTTTGTTGAAAGGCTGCAGAGAGAGGCGATATGAATGATTGCAGGTACAAGCGCAGGTATATCAGCACCGAAGTGTTTATTTAATAATATGGACGGAGAAACCTCAGACCTTGAATATCCGCACATTCGAATCGTCGAAATGTTAACATCAATGAAGTGAATGGAAAAGTTGACCATTGTTCGGGTCTATTCAGCCAAAACTGACAATGTGGAGCTATGCTTTGATTTGTTATTGTCTGTTGTTGTGCAGAGCGCGACTGTGAAACCTGTATGGTCCTGCCGCTGGGTGCTCCGCTGTAACCTCTCTTTCTGATACATACGTAGGATATTGGGGATGAGAGAAAGGTTGCAACTGACCTATCGGGAGTGGATATATCAGGTACGCCGGCGTGACTTCTTTCATTATTTGTTTTTTTTTTTTTAATTTATTTTAGAGCAGTGTTTCAGGTTTGGCTTCACAAAGCAGGAGAACAGTCTGTTTTGAAAGAGCTGCAGCATCCCTTCTTCTAAATTATTCTAAAACTCGCCGCACGCTGGAAGTATATTTACCGTTACACCTACGAGTTTTTTGTAAGCTTCGTTCAAATATCCATTTACTTCGGTGTATGATGATCAAGCTTATATGAATTAAATGGTAGGAGAAATGTATCAAAAGTTTCTACCTGGTTTGGTGGTTTAAGATAAATAAATAAGATAAATTTTACTCTTATCTAAGGACGGTTTTTTCACAGAATTTGAACAATTCATCGAATTTCAAAGTTGATTTTCAAGTTCTGTGAAGGTTCTATCATCATTATTTCAGTTTTGTGAAACAACTGGCCAATAACGATCTTATAACGGAACTTGAATAGACCCTTCCGAGAACTTGAAAATCAACTTACCAAATAATAAATCAAACTCTTTGGGTTCGATTTTCGCCGGCTTCATCACGATGTATTCGGAATCTTCGAAATTAAACATTTGCAGTTTTATTTTTGTAGGGGGATATAAAATGAGCGATTAGTCAAATGATTCATTTATGTCCATAACTAATAAATTACAAATGCGACAACACGTGAGATTATTTGTGAAATTGATTTAAGAAATTAGAACACGTATTTGTGTTCTATTTTCTTTTCCTGACAATAAACGTAAGTATCTACATACTAATCACAATAATGATCAGAGTAATTAAAATACATTATACAATTGTTTTCTCATTTATCTAGGTGACAAAAAATAGCAATCTTTTACAATGGATTTTAAGGATACCTACAGTTGATGATTAGATTTGCGCTGCATCCTGTGAAATCTGAAGCAAATAAATAGCCATTATTCACGGGACGATAGTAAGTAAATTCATTAAAACTGTCCTCGCTTGCGATTTATCATATTTATGAAGAGTAATTAATCACTTAGGGAGAACCGCAAGGTTTATTTCTTCACTCACCTCCCCGGAGACCAATATTTGTACGTGACTTGGGTTCGTGCACGTCGTTTGGAGAAACACAGTTGTCTCGTTGTCTGTGTACCTAGGTACCCCATTTCAGCCCAGGGAAGGGCCGGTACACGATTAGGACAACCAGGGTATTGACCCTAGGCGAAATCAAGGGTAAACCATCAAGTTTTAAAACTTTTCGTTGAAAGTCTTAAAACATACATAGATTTTCGTATAAGAACACTTATCCCACGTCGCGTTGAACACCTTCCTTCATGTTTATAAATTTAAAAAAATATATCTTCAAATAAATAATGGGTATTTTTATAAAACTTAAAATTTACCACAACTTCTAAAAAAACGTAATTTTAATATTTTTATTCAAAATTATTGATTTTGAAACGATCTAAACCCTAACATTTAGAAACAGTTCCAACTGGCTACAACGTCATTATGACAGACAAAACGCCACTGGCTGGTAGGACGGCTGTCACCAATCTTGCCTGGCGTGATGTCAACGCCACCATATTCACGAATAAACATGAACGTGTCGTTTTGGTGGCAAATCTAAAATGAAACATTTAAATCCTTATAGAAAATGTATTCGTTAACATAAAAATAAAATAAAAAGACGTTCTTCATCAATATTTTTTTGATAATTATAAAGCTTTAATTCGGACTACTCGAACGTTTTACAATTCGTATTTTGCATTTCTATAAATTTTTTTGGTTGCGTTCCAGTTCCAGTTAAAGATGGTGGCCGTTTGAATGTTTCAGTAAATATTATTTACACATGGATAGTAGACAGTAAATTAGAAACATACTTTTTAGACGCGAGGTCTACTGTTCACAGAACTACTAGTTATAATAATATGCAACAGTGAGATATCACATCACTCTCGTTGAAATGGCCCCAACTGCAAAGCTATACAAGTATTCACACTGAGAATTGTATTCTCATCTGAAAGGAGCTTTACCGGTGGACTTGTTCAAATGAGTATGTTATATAAATAACATCTCATGTATCATTAGGCCGGCCATACACTTAATAAACTAAATACATTTAAAGTATTTTTGTACACTCGGAGGTGTATGGCCGGTCTTAGATATCCATATAAAGCAATACACAGCGTATTGTGATTCATCTGTCCGCCACCATGACGAATTTACGTTTCCCAATAATCTAGATAGTCATTAGATGTATTTTTCTGCCATCTTACATTTTTCTTAGAAATATAAACATCGCGCGAGATTTCAAAAAGGAATCGGCAATAAAGGATCTGTACAGGAAATGATTGATATCCGGCCATTAAAATGCCATTATCAGGGGCAGGGGGCTAAACGGATCATTGTCGTGTTATGTTGTATCCTCGAACGAACGTATTCAATTTTAATATTTTTTTACAATACATGATCAATTTGTAGCGGAGCCGTAATCTCCTTGGATTTGGCACAGAGGTCGCGGTTTCTAAACCAGGCGTGGGAAATTATTAAATTAGATTGGGTTTTTTCACATATAGGTACATACCAAAAAAAAAAAACAATAAAAATAATGTAGTATCTACGCCTTCTTTTAGAGTGGAGCTTATTGTCAGTAGTTAATTTAATTGTAGTTTTTGAATAGATTTTGGTATGTTTAGTAAACACCCCATCTCCTTCCCATCACTACTTCCTTCAGTTGCACATTTCGGGTAACACTGATGAGATTAAACAAACTAAGAGTGATATGGGCGCGTTCGTGTGAACATTGCTTTGAGCAGATAAACAATTTCATTGGCCTGTCTGAGGCCTAAAATTGGTGACTTCAGTTTTCATACAAATCGGTACCTACATAAATATATCAAATTGGTTTATTTTTTCAGCGGTAGTTTGAAACTCTTTTTCGATATAAAATTTACAAAAAAAGGTTTATCGTAACCGGATAAACAATAATATGGTATTCGAACCAATTTAACTTTATGATTTTTAGACAATATTGACTATACTTATATCACCTATCATGACTTTATAAAGGTTATTGTCATTGTCATTTGTTGACCAAATTGTTATTGTATTTATTCACCCAGTTACCAATTTGGGGTTTCATGATAACTCAACACAGCGACAATTCAACTCACTTTCAAAAGGTGATATAAAATAAAACCTATAAACCTATTTATCCAAGTTTTTGTTACATCACTTTTCACGACTTTATATCAGTTTTTAAAGGTGTGTTGAATTGTCATTGTGTTTAGATATTCACTTACATTAATTATAATAGGTACCTACTTAAAGTATAAGAAAGATTATTTTTAAAATTTTAGAATGTTACAGACTAACAATAGATACGGGATAATTCCAATTTTGAAAAAGGTCAATTCAAATATTATATTATAGGCAGGTACTTATTTTATTGCTTGTCTGAATTATAGTTCACTCAATCAGTTCGAAGTTTGAAAATGCTAAATTTGAGTTTCTTCGAACGTGAATAATTTGACGCAGTAATAACACATATCATAGACAACCGAGATTTGTATGTTTAGTAGATAACTTTATCACGTTGAGTTTGCAATAAAATATTATTGTATGTACAGTCATACTACTTATAAGTCTACTATAATCTCGACATTAGTGATAAAAATTAATAGGTAAGTAACTGCATTCGAACATATTTAATGATTTGATTGCAATAAAGGAATTATGCATTTATTTGGTGCACGCACTGTAGTACTTCTTGGACCAATTTAATGAAATTAACTGTAAACAGAATGCTGAAGGTTGCACGTGTAATATCTAATAATCCGCAAATAATTTTAAAACGCTTGTAAAAACATAAATATTTTTTCTAATTAAAACCATTATAAAATATTGTCAATTAATTTGAACATTATTAACGATATGTAATGAAACATTAATTTAAATAGATTTCATATACATTATAAGGATGTGGAAAAAAGGATCCCCAGAAAAAAAAGCTATGTCTTAAAAGTATAAATTTTGTTTTCAACGGTCTGTAGCAAGAAACTATGGCATCCCCAATTGGGGTATGTTGAGAGAATGAAGGTAGCAGGGAGCGTAAGAAGATGGGGAAAGGGAAGGTGGGGAAGTACCTGGCAATTCAGATCTGGTAAGTAAACACGGATAATGCCGTTTCAAGCAACTTTTCGATTCTGAATGGTGGTTTTAAACAAGGGCGATACTGAGAGTATCTACCACTGAACGTGCCGCAACCTATTATTATATATGATCATAAGTTTTTTTTACACGAAGAATTAATAAATGTTTGTTTGACAATGAGTAAAACACCCTGTTTTTTTGGCATCCTTGGATCGGAGACTTCTGACGTCACAATAAACAAAATGACAAGATTCATTTTGGCGTTGCAGTGAAAAATTTTACTTGTCAACTGTGTTTTTATATTAAGTACTTTTTTTTAGGTTTTCACGTATTGAAATTTAATTTGGGCAGCTTTAGGCTACATAAATGTTGTTAAATTAAAACCAAAATTAAGAATGGGCAAATCAATAACCAATTTATGATAAGATATAGTTTCTAAATAGGCGTATAATTTTATTACTTGTTAAGATATGGTTTACTATGAACGTATTTACAACATTATATATGCCTACAGTAAAGCATTGAAATCATAACCTCCAAAAATGGGACAATCTATTACACGGAGTGATTGAATCGAGTGCGGAAGGATGTATTTTAACATTTTGATATAATGCAGTAACAATAATTTTATAAATTCAAAGCGTTCTTCAATTAAAAGAGGTTAAAATTAAGAATAGAAAACATCTAGATTCTACCATACAAAATTCAGTGTTGTACTGACTAATGGCCCGTCGAACGACAGCATTCATTCGCTGTGACGTCACTCCCGACACGCCATAGATTTGGTGTATTTATAAGGGTCATAAAATATAATGCAATTTAACTTAAAAACTAACCTAAAACATTGGAATGAAGAAAAAAGTTATCATCTTTTTTAATTTTAAAATCATTAGAATCACCCCGCGAAGTTGGCGGACTTTACCACACCTCGTACCTATACGTCTTCGTTATTTTAGTGGAATGACAAAGAGGCGGATTAATTCAATAGCAAGATTAGTTCCCCGGATGGCATCTACAAAGTTCCGGGTACAAGTCCTGATTACGACACATGCTTTTCCAAAGATAACCAAATTAAAAACAAAACCATTTTAACATTATTGTTTGAATGTTCAAATTTTCATGATGCATCTGAAACGTTTTATTGTTTAAATAAAATGAATGGAAATATTTGAACCAGAACAGAGTGGGGAATGGCGTGTGAGAATTTAGTTAATTGCCAAACCGTGGGACTAATTCAACTGCAGCTGGACCAGTGGACACTGTCAGTCAGGATGCTGTAATTATCATGTGGTGGAATGAGATCCGGTGAGATGACTTCATTATTGACTCGATATTTCTCACCTTGTGTAGTTTGGTGAGCAGATAATGTTTTCTGGTGACTTTTACCATTAATTATTATTTGTGCTCTCAGGGACAAACTTTTCAGTCGAATAATTTTATTTTTTTATTAATCTGCCAAAGCAGATTGTCAGCAGAATATTTTTTCAGAATATATATTCTCATTTATTCTCATGGTATTATATTCTCAATTTAATTCAGAATATATATTCTCATCGTTATTCTACATTTAAATTTCTGCATTAAATACACACATCGTGAGATTATAATTTATCAATGCATACATTTTTTTCTAGTTTTATTTTTAAATAATGTGCTACATCATGCCAGTGACGTGCATGACGATTTAGCCAAGGGCAATTTGTTTTTTTTTTCAGGTGCTGATTTGTATGAAGAATTTAGCATTGAGGTAAGTTTTTAGATTCTCACGGCCAAAAGCATTTTTGTTGTTTGTTTTTGGGGTGTTATGCCGTGTTGCGCTAACTCCTTCTTTAGCCGACGTTTCGGACAGCGTTGCAGTGTCCATCATCAGGGCAGATCCGGTAGATCCGAAGATGTGTGACACATCTTCGGATCTACCGGATCTGCCCTGATGATGGACACTGCAACGCTGTCCGAAACGTCGGCTAAAGAAGGAGTTAGCGCAACACGGCATAACACCCCAAAAACAAACAACAAAAATTTAGCATTGAGTTTTTGTTGGTGGCCTTGAAATTTTTTGTTGAATGTTGACCGTACTTCTATAAAATACATGTTTCGTTTCGAAGTTTTGTTGTTCCATATTCATAATTATAATATAATATAGTAATTATAATATTAATGAATTAATCATAATATCCATAATTCAACAGATATTTTAATGAACGAACATTCTACATTTACAAGTGTGTATCCCTTTTTTATTGATTTCTCTAAAGTTATATTAATATTTTACGATATTGGTAGTTTGACGAGTATATGATTTTTTTAAATAACGTTTTCTGTGTAAATTGCATACTATTCACAGATGTTATATTTATTTGTTTCAGCGGAAACTACCTAATTATTGTGTAAATTGCATATTATACACACATGTTATATTTATCTGATTCAGAGGAAACTACCTAACTATTGTGTAAATTGCATATTATATTTATCTGTCTCAGCGTAAACTGCCTAATTATTGTGTAAATTGCATATTATATTTATCTGTTTCAGCGTAAACTGCCTAATTATTGTGTAAGTTGCATATTATATTTATCCGTTTAATCGGAATCTTCCTAACTATTGTGTAAATTGTATATTATATTTACCTGTTTCAGCGGAAACTATCTAATTTTTGTGTAAATTGCATATTACACACACATGTTATATTTATCAGTTTCAGCGGAAATTACCTAATTCTTTTTAAGACTAAATTAAGTTTAATTTTATATTATAATATAAAATTATTATTACCTAACTCTTATAATTCTAAAATACCACAAGTTATCTTTGCAGCATTCCATAACTCTAGAGTCTAAACACAATCAAACGCAGGCCCTTTTAAACTTAGTTTACCCAAATACATTTAATTAATGTTATATATAAATTCCGTTAGTTCACGTAATACATTGCAGTGTACTTATCACGCTTGGTTTACGCAATGCCTGTGAGGAAATTTGATTAAATTAATGTTAATTCATAACTCGTTTCGAAATAAAAAGGTTACCTTTCTTGTAATAGATTATAAAATTATTTTACCAAAGCATTACTGCGAGTGTTATGTACTATCTATTTTTCCTATGAATACGAAAAGATAAAATATCTCGAATCAAATCACGATATCGGAATTTTCAAAAGAACTGATTGCTTTACCTGGACATGATTAATGTTTTGCTGTTTCCCATTTTATTTTTACTTCCGCCCCGTTGAATCTATAAATTCATCTCGTCATTCTCATCGTTTTTAAAATTAATACATTTTTCCCCCCAAAAAAAACTTTATCTAAAAGTAATCATCAAAGTATCAAAGGTCGATGACAATCATCAATTAAGTGATTATTTATATAAACACTGAAGAAGAACAAGACAGAAAAAAGATAATGGTCACAGCTGGGAATTGAACCCAAGATCTTTGTCTTACCGGGTTCGATTACCAGTTGAGACCGTTAGCTTTTTTTTATTTTTCTGTGTCTTGTTCTAGTTCATATTTCGTTAAGATTTATTGGTATTATCTTCTCCTTCAATGATATACATATTGCATTCGGGTATAACCTTCAAAGGTTATTAAAAGAAAAGTTATTCTAAAAAAAGTTAATAAACATCAATTATTCCATTGATTCGAGCGACTACCATGATTTCTAGAGAAACCATTCGAAAGTCGTAGTAAGCGTTCGAAGATGGTCTGAAAGGAAGAAATATAAATACGATTGTTAGTATTGAAAAAACGAAAATAAGTTAGCGAAAATACCTAATGAAACACGACTCGTTAGAAATAGTTAATGTGTTGGTTGCATTTAAAGATACACTGTGAATTTTTCATGCCTGTAACATATTAACAGAACGTGTTTTTATTAATTTTTGGAGCTTACTTTGCGATTTTTTCTATCGAGGGAATTTCATATAATTAAAGTTTCGGTATAACATATATATATATTTTTTGGAACTCAAAAACTTAAAGAGTTAATAAAAAACATTTAATAAATCGATAGAAATCGGGTATGAGCGGGCTTAAAGTGGATTTAATTGTGTCTACTAACTAGACCTGATTAGCCAGGTACTTTTCAAGTCCTTCCATTTTTTTCATGTTTTCCTCTTCTCTTACAACACTAAATCAATTGGGTAATTAAAAAGTTATGAAAATACCCAATAAAATGATTATTTTTGTCGGGAATATGATTTTTGTACTGAAGGTAATATCATATTATAAAATCTTATCATTAAAATCGAATTAGCACTAAAGAAGTTAGTCGCGTATCTAGTGAAATCTTTTCATATCTGTTATCATCACAAGACTACGATAAAGGCAGTACCTGTATTAATCATCACACCACTAACCTATTACAAAAACTATGTTCACACTTCAATCTTGTGTTTCGCACATATTATTTTGATTTTTCAACACTTTTTTTTCTATTTATTGTTATAAGGATTAGTTTGTTTACCCCCTTTTCAATGTAATTTTTAAAATAAATTCAATTTACTATTATTATTCCATTTAGAAAAATGGTTTATTTATATTATTCGAGGTGTAATTATTGTAATTCCCGAAGGAATTATACCGGATGGTAAGGTAAACAAACACTACGTTTTATACCCAAATAATCTCATGAACTAGGATAGAAACAGGAAAAGGGAAATTATAAGTTATAAATATGTACCTACGTACATCAATATTAATAAATGGATAATTTGTATAGCACCGTTTTTTTTACTATATTAAGCCCCGCATACCGAATTTCTACCGAGTATAAACAAGTTTAACGTTAATTGTGTGTAATTCCCTTGTTATAAAAAAAATCGCAAAGTAGGCTTCGTAAATTATTTAAAACACATTTTGTTCTGTTATTTAATATGTTATATGCATGAAAAAATTCACAGTGCCTCTTTAAATGCAACTAAATCATTTTTAAAGAGATTTTTGCACTATTTCAAACGAGTCGTGTTTTATTGAATATTTTCACCATTTTCGCTTAATTATGATCGCTTTTTTAATATTAGCGCGCTCCCTCTAACATTCCTGCTTACTACGGGGCCTTAAGAGTATGAAAAGCTGACAAATTGGTTTAATATATACATATATGTTTTTAAAATTTACTGCTCTTTCCAGCTTTGTACAGCTCTCGCGATTATAATTTATTATATTATAATGCATTGGGAGCATCTCCTCCTTTAACACAAAATTAATTTTAAGATAGTAGAACTTCATTTCCAATGAACTTTAGCATAAGAATCTTCTGTGGCTTGACTTCAGTTAACTTGTATATTTATATGTATCATTGTATATTATGTAAAAGCTGTTTGTTTCTTACAAATAAATTAATAAATTATGAGTTCCTAGGCTCTCTCTAATTTTATTATTATTTATCTGTTCACTATAGTTTTTACGAAACATACAATTGTCGCTGTCGTAAGTCGAATAAGACGTACCTAGATAATAATAGTGGCGCTTTGATAATAATTAATTCCGATGCATCGTAATTGCAAGTCTCTGATCCTGATACAACTCCATTCTTCGCATGCGAATGATTCAGATAGACAATGAACTAGACATCAGTACCATTCCATTTTTCCAAGTCATAGCTTACCAGCGTACCAGTTCTGATGAATCTCGTGCGACGGAAATAACTCTGTGGTTGAGGAGTACGGCTCTCGACTAGCAAGCCGAAGGCAGCGGGTTCAAATACCAGCGTACGCAAGTAAATTTTAATATAATTTTTGTTATTTTACAATTTGTATACTTGCGGCACGTTCTAGAGTGGAAGATACTGTCAATATCGCCATGGTGATCAGCATCCAGTAGTGAGACGTTGAAATGGCTTTAGCCGTATTTGGTGACCAGATCTGAATAGCCAGGTACTTCCCCATCTTTCATTTCTCCATATCCTTCCCCTCCCCACTAGGATCAGCCTCACAACATTCCCCAGATGGGAATGCCATAGTCTCACTGGCTCCAAAAGGTTGGAAGCAGTTGGGACTCTAGTGCGGTATTCATATAAAAAAAACTAAGCAATCAAAATTCGTTGGAAAACATGCATAGCAACATATATATTTTTGTCAATAAATGAACTAAATACATATTTCCTAAAGTCTGTAAATAAATCGTTAATTGTTGATGATTAATCATAGTTAATCTTAATAAGTCTTAGGACGGGTTGTTTTACAGAATTTGAACAATTCGTCAATTTCAACCTTAATTTTCAGGTTCCTTGAATGTTTTATTTAATTTCTATTATTTTATCATTGTAGGCCAGTTGCTTCACAGTACTGAAATAATAAAATAACTTGAATAAAACTTTCGCAGAACTTGAAAATTAACTTTTAAATTTGATGAATAGTTCAAATTCTGTGAAACAACCCGTCCTAAATCTTCACGAAGATTAATCCGTCTTATCTGTTATTTTTCAAAGACAATAAAATTCATTAGAAAACATTTATACTCGTATATTTTCCGGGAGGGAGGATTCATCATATATATACATACATCCGTCACTCCTGGACACATTGACCCCCAGATTCCTAACCACCCGTGATACCTTTTTCCATCCCAGAACTTCCGCTCCTTCATTTCCCTAAAAAGACCCTCCACATAACATCCCACGGATGCGAATGCATAATGTGCATACTATAACCAAGCGCCATATAATATTACCGATAATCGATTTTATCAGAATATCGTCACCTTGTAGAAATTTCTCCGATAAAAGAAACGATTGCGATTTAGTATTGGAACATTACAAATTGAGGATAAAGTTTTAAAAAATGTATTTGTAATGTGTGAGTATTTACAATACTTACATGCTTATTTTTAGATTCTTTGGGTGAAAATCGTTTTTTAATCCTTTTTCTATTCACTCCAAAAAAATACTCATGCAATAAATATTAAAAACAAAACACCTAATCGCAATTCATAGGAAGTTAACATTTCACTACAGTTGACTTTTATCAATAACAAATAAAGCGTTACTTACGATAGCCCGTAATATATTATATTATATCATGCGTATTTTTGAAAATTTAAAGTTTGTTCTTATTAATAATTTATTATTATTATTAACGGGAAACTTTCCTAGTTGGACAGGCAAAGCTATCTTATGTGTAAATTGTACTTTCTTTTATATCTATCTATAAATAAAATAAATAAATTAGTGCGAGGAGTGTTAAGTTCCGAGGAATACTTAAAGTATGAGATACAGAGTCGAATTAAAGTCGATGTAATAAAGTTTTTCAAGAGTAACATTGTGGTTAACAGTAGTGAAGGTGGAAGAAGTCGGACACCCCTGAGAATGACATTAGCAATAGCGAAGCATTGCGGGTTCCACTAGTATTATATAGATGTCACCTGTGACAGGTAGATACATGTTTTTTATATAGATGTCACTTGTGACAGGTAGAAACATGTTTTTATATAGATGTCACCTGTGACAGGTAGAAACATGTTTTTTTTATATAGATGTCACCTGTGACAGGTAGAAACATGTTTTTTATAATGATGTCACCTGTGACAGGTAGCAACATGTTTTTTTTTATATAGATGTCACCTGTGACAGGTAGAAACATGTTTTTAATAAAGATGTCACCTGTGACAGGTAGAAACATGTTTTTTTATATAGATGTCACCTGTGACAGGTAGAAACATGTTTCTTATATAGATGTCACCTGTGACAGATAGAAACATGTTTTTTATAATGATGTCACCTGTGACAGGTAGCAACATGTTTTTTTTATATAGATGTCACCTGTGACAGGTAGAAACATGTTTTTAATAAAGATGTCACCTGTGACAGGTAGAAACATGTTTTTTTATATAGATGTCACCTGTGACAGGTAGACATGTTTCTTATATAGATGTCACCTGTGACAGATAGAAACATGTTTTTTTTTAAACTGCGCAATCTGATGTAAAAGCAACTATTGTTTCCCTATCTGAACAGACAGACTGAGTCACAGCAACGCGTGGCGGGGTACAGCTAGTTACTAATATTTCTTAAACAGAAGATCAATTTCATCGGCTTTATTTATTTATTTATTTGTAAGAATCAAACAGCTTTTACATAATATACAATGAGAGATATAAATATACAAGTTAACTGAAGTCAAGCCACAGAAGTTTCTTATGCTAAAGTTCATTGGAAATGAAGTTTTAATATCTTAAAATTAATTTGGTGTTAAAGGAAGGGGAGAGGAAGAGGAAAATAGGAAGAGGATAGGAGATGCTCCCGATACTTCCCATACTCTCATATTAATAATCGATCGTACGCATTACTTCATATCGATATTTCTTTAGGTTATTACCAAAAATGTCAATGCTGTAAAATTTTGTATTATATTTGCACATATACGAGGAATTGGGGAATTTTTTCAAATGTTTGTTTTACACGAGGGTAGATAAAATAAATCAGATTGTCGGGTTGATCTAGAGTCTAGACGGAATATAAAGATTTATTAAATTGGTAAGTTCTGGTGAGTCCAGACCATTATTTAGGATTTTAAACAATAATATTTAATCAAAAATTAGACGTCGTGTTTGGAGGGAGTTAAAATTATGAAATTAAATGGATTCGGTATAATTTGAGAAGTGTAAGTTTAGTTTATAATTTATGTGTTTAATTTTTTTTTTTTTGAATTCTTTCTATTCTTTCGATATGGGCTTGGTATAAAGGAGTCCAGATCTCAGAATATATGAGGTGTAATCAGAATATATGAGGTGTAATCAGAATATATGAGGTGTAATCAGAATATATGAGGTGTAAAGGGCATAATAGAGTGTTTATGTTGTGGAAGGGTTTTGCTATGCGAATTATAAATCCCAGCATTTTATTGGCTTTGTTAATGATGTCATCAGTGTGTTGGATAAAGTTTAATTTAACATCCAGTGTTACCCCAAGGTCCTTGATATATTTTATGTATAGGTCTTATTATTGGGCCCATCAGTTTTCTTTAAATTTGGATTTGATAACAATTCTAGGTACTCCCTACCCGTTCAGTGTAAGAAACGGATATTATGGTACTTAGATTTGCGAACCGAAACACCAACCGAGCCACTAATTACAGGAAAGGAACGAAGCAACTGCATGAGGCGTTGCGCGCCATTTGAGGTTGCTTCGTTCCTTTTCCATAAGTATGAGGTTCAGTTGGACAGTTCGGCTCGCGTATTATACGTAGTATTAGGTACCTAATTAATGAAAAAATATACGTAGACGTTTATCTATTTTTAATAAAGCGATTAAATGAAAAACAATTCATTGTTTTTATTATCTTCGAGAGAATAAACAATTTTCCATGACTATCTTGCAAAATGCAGTTATGGGCAATCTTTAAATAATCAGTGATTCAATTTCATATCATTACAAGCCGTTAACCATGATCCATATTATAGCGACGCAGAGAATCGTAGCAAAACATGTTAAGTGGAAAAAATTGCAAATGATTGAATACAGAATACGTATTACACATTAGCATTTAAAAAATATATAAAATTTGTGGCGACATTCTAAATATATGCCTAGCATTAATAGTTTTAAGTTTCTTGCAAGGTCGATTTTCAAACTGATTTTTGCAATCGAAACATCTGATTCTGATTCTGAAAAACAATGTAGTCAGTCTATGTCGTCGACCTTTTTTGCTTCAAATTGCTTTGACGAATTAATTTCGGTTCGATTTTTGAGTCGTGAATGAATTATGAATGAAATATAGAAATTTAAAAGAAAAAACATATTTTTTATGGCTGTTGGCGTCGTTGTTCATAGTCGCTATCATTGTTTAGTAATATTCCCACCGCGTACGTCGTTAACACTACAGTACACTGAGTACAATGTTGTAAAATAAGTTTCCCCAAAGCGCCAATTCATAAAACAAACTGACAGAATTTGCATGCTTATCAGTATTTAAACACGCGCCATATAAACGCAAGGCACGCCGAGGTGTATCCAAACAAAGGGGGATTACATTCATGTTTCTTGCGTTGGTTTTGGTGTTCGAATATTTTGGCAGTTAGAAGGGGCTGAACCTGAAGCTATAAGGTGAGGTGAAAAATAATCCGGTTTACTCACCGTTGTAATTATCAAAAGTGGTCGGTTTGTAGTCACTCTGGAACATGTTTTGGGCGTAAGACTTGATCAGGGACGTTTTCCCTACGGCCCCGTCTCCAACCAGCACGCACTTGATCTTCTCCTTTCTCACGGTGGAACTATGATTCCTGGCTTTCTTTCGTTCGCTCGTGGTTCGTTTATTCTTGTTTCTCGTTCGGTGGTCGTCTATTCTAAACATGCTGCGCTTCGCTTCCCCGGAGTCAGTTCTCGCGCTAGGTACGATATTAATCTTTTTATCACAATATAAACTCTCTGATTCGTCGTCTATCACAGTTTTGTCTTCGGCTACGTCGGCGTAGTCGTACGTGTCGTCATTTTGGAAACGGCTACCAATTTGAAACTGACTGGGAGTGTCTACTCCGAAGACGAATGGTCCTTCGTCCCCGTACTTGTCCCTCAGTTCTCTGATCTCCCTGAAGTCGGGAGGTACATCTCCGATGGACTGAGGCTGCGGAGCAGGGTACTGCGGGGGCTGGCGGAGTTCCCTATCGTCTGGACGGTAGCGGTAATTATCTTCTGGTTCGAAATGAGGTTGGCGGTAATTAGGCTTGTGCATGTCTGGTATTTGGCTTTCCGGCAGATGCGTGCCGCCGTTGCAGAATTGTCCGAATTCATTGGAGTGAGGTTGATGTTGATAGAACTGGTTCACGCCATACGGGCCCGGGCCGAGGCTCGCACCTGCCCGACCTGCCCCCAGGTGGCTGCGGCTGTTGCTGTTGGCATTCTTGGATGAATCGCTATTGTTGTTCCTCCCCCCTTGCACCACCCCCTGCACCTGCCCACCCCACAGCATGTCCTGCAGTAGGGGCTGGCAGTGGAACCCGTACGACTCCTCTACCATCATCCTTTCTTTTGTCATATGAACAATCAATCAATAACAATTAGCAGGTAACTAAAAATTTACATTCTTTGTCAAAACATCACCATCTCAGACGTGCATTTATAAAAAAACTATTTTATCAAATATGTACTAAATACGTTTAAAACGTATAATTTGAGCACGTGGGATTATTTATAAAACTGTGACAGATTTAACACTGTAAATATTTACTACAGTTCACTTCGTTTGCTACGTAAAAAAACAACACGTGAAATTGTAGAGATCACTTTAAAACTGCAAGTAGAAACAATAAATAAATTTAAAACTTTCCTAATAAAGGAAAAAGTAAAACTTTATGATATGTGGGTAGTATACAAAATAGTTGCACAAAGAAGAAATAAATAAACTGATTAAGTTTGAGTTTGAAGAGATCAAGCGTGTAAATATTATTCCAAACACCGTTAGGAACAAGCGCAGAGCCGCGTGTCGCTACGTTCAGTTTGCCGCAGGAAACTGAGACTGACTGAAAAATGAGTGAACTCAGAACTGATTCAGTTCTACACAATCAAACGAACTGAGTCACTAGCACTGCAAGTGAAAGACTAGCGGCTGGCGGCTGGCGGCTGCGCCGGGAGAGGGGCACTGTGCGGAGGGAGGTAGGGGAGAAGGGACACGACCTGTTGTGACTGTACCCACCTGCACAGCCAGGTAAACTGAAGCGGGACAGAGTTGAATTAGGCGACATTCGCCGTTTTCAGCCGAATTTAGACGCAGGTAAAAAAATCGGTACGGATTGTTTTTGGTTCGGGTTCCTATTTTGATTGACTTGTCAATTTTGTTGTGCTTTGTCGCGTTTATATTTTGATTTCAATGGGAATTTACAAACAGACAAACAAAGTTTTTCCAAGACTGAATTTAATAGTGATATCTGTTGTTATTCAACAGAAACTTGGCGAAGAGCGATGCTATTGGATATTTATCGTCTTCCAAAATGTGGTGATATTGGATTTCTAATTAATTTATAACTTTGCCCGTATATTTTATGAGGCTTGTTGGATATTGGCAATGGCTCAATCTCGGATAACGAATATCCAAGAACACTTGATTTTCAGAGATGTATTTCATATTAACCATATGCGACCGGGAGATCTCTCGATATTCGGTCCTTTACGGTGGAATTCATTGAAAAACCTCGATCCTTCTCATGCATAATTTCGTTAAAAACAAATTAGCAAGAACTAAGCAATTGAACAAAAACATATTTTTGTTGTTTGTTTTTGGGGTGTTATGCCGTGTTGCGCTAAATCCTTCTTTAGCCGACGTTTCGGACAGCGTTGTAGTGTCCATCAGATGATGGACACTGCAACGCTGTCCGAAACGTCGGCTAAAGAAGGAGTTAGCGCAACACGGCATAACACCCCAAAAACAAACAACAAAAATGCTTTTGGCCGTGAGAATCTAAAAAAAAAACATATTTGCTTATTTTTTTGTTGAATATCCAATAATAATATAGCATAGGTAGGTATTAAAATTTAACTTTTGTAATCTTTTAAGATCGCTCGCCACGCTTAATACGTTTTTTTTTATAAATAACCTAAAAAACACTCAACTTAATTACTATAAAACACTAGTACTTACATACGGGGAATGGAACAACAATAAAGTTTGCACATTAAATACAGTTTTTAGAATTATTGTTTGATTGTTTTATTGTTAGGCGAGTATGGGTGAGGTTTGACTAGGACTAGCACCTACTGCGTGGCAGGCCGGATCGGGAGACACTGGTTTAGGGAGACCCTTTGACCTATCCAATATGACTACATCGACCCATCGCCCTGCACCGCAGTGGGAAAAATGATTTCATACGTCCGTCACTCCTCACCCACCCACCCCTCATACCCGTTTCCTTCCCAGAACTTCCTCTCGTTTATTTCATGAAAAAAACCCCCAACACAGCATCCCCAAAGATAATATAGGCCATAAGGGAAATTATTTTCCTCAAGTATTTTTATAGGATGTAAATAAATTAAACATCTATTTACACCTTTACAGTCTTACTCATGAAAATAAATGTACACATAAATGAACGGATTATTCCAAATTCTTACTCACGGCCGCGCGCATGCGCGGGTGGGTAATACAGCAGATTATCGACCTGTCAGATTTTAGATCGCGGGTCCCCTAGGTTTATAGACTAAACTCGCGTCAACTTGCGTACCAAACTCTCTCGAAATGGAAAACTTTTTTGATAATCTCGACATTTTGCGGTCGGGTTTGGAAAACATCGATCGTATACGAATTGTACGTCAACCGCGCGTACGTAAAACCTACAATAAGCGATACGATCCGTTTGAAGCTCTCTCAGAATTAGATTTTCGATGCAAATATAGATTCACCAAAATCAATATGAGACGAATAATTGATCTAGTACGGCCAGACTTGCATGTCAGCGACAACAGACGTGGAAGTAGAATCTCCTTTCCTTTCCAGAAATTAGGGTATTTGTATTAGAATTTTTATTCTCCACCACTTTAATGTGATCAGCCATGCAATCCTTTAATAACGCCTACACGGAAAACAATCATTAAACACTAATTTCAAATAAATAAAACATTACAGCCAAGATAAGAGGTTAAAAACAAACCTTTTCAACATCACCCCAATTTTTATTCCGCTTCCTTCTAATTTTCAATTCGGTTTTAATCATATTGCCCGGCATTCGATGACAGAATCTGACATATAAATAAACGTGAAGTTGGTTGCACGCCGCGGAATGCGAAATAAATCAGAGTGTTGCCACTCTAAAAAAACCATAACAAATAATCCATCTAATCTCTCTATGGGTATAATATATTAAATCAGCGGTTTAGGCCCCAACTCCAGTATAGCTAGTACAACGCTGGAACGGCGATTTAGCGATTTTTCATGAGTAAGACAGTTAGAGTAAGGTGACGGTACTGGTCGTTACACTGCTCCACGAAATATTTCTCCCAAGAAAACAGGGCCTGCACTCGGAATACCTTGCCGTCTATTATCGTAGTTTTACGATTAATTACATGACTTTAGCTAAATTTAGTATTAAAGTAAAATATTAGTATTTAGTAATCCTTATTTACTTAATGCGCATGTACTTATTTACTTCTAAAATAACTTTATGTTATTATTATTTTCTAATTGTTATTGTTATTTACTTATTATTATTATTATATACTTATTAATATCTACTTATTATTATTGTTATGTACTTATTACTATCTACTTAATTCTCGTATTATTATTTACTTTAATTATTATCTAGCTAATTTATTTACTTACTTACTTTTTATTATATTATTATTAATATTATTTATTTACCTATCGGTTATTATTTACCTATTTTTATTTAGTTATTTTATTTTTTCTTATAATTTATTATTCATACTATCCATGTTGTAATTGTTAGTATGGTTACCCTATGCTTGTGTCTGATAATCCAGCACAGGTACCTTGTACTTTAGTTAACAGAAGAATATTATTGTTGCCAACTTACTTACCAATGCTTCTTTTGTTGACATTTTTGTTTTTTTTTTTCGTACATTTGTTTCTAAAATTTTGGTTATTTTTGTCTACCGGTCTCGAAACGACCGTGTCATAAACTTTTCTTTTTTGGGTTTAAATTTAATGTTATTGTATCGAACGTCATCAGCATCATCAATATAACATGTACTTACATCAAAAAAAAAAAAAAAAAAAAAAAAAAAAAAAAAAAAAAAAAAAAAAAAAAAAAGGGATCTGCCATTGCATACTGAATCAGCCAGCCTCGGAGAGGGGATTTGCAGTAGCCGAGAGACCTAGGGCCCCTTGTGCTCGCCGCCAGCCAGCGCCCCGCAAAGCCGTTGCCGACTGAGCCTGGAGGGATACAAGGAGTTTTACCCGCAATAAAAACAACCGCCTTTATAAAGGCGTTCTTTTCAAAAGCAAATTACAAATGTCGAATATATCGTCTTTCTCAAGACGCATTCATTGAGGCAAACATATTACAATAGTGGATATTCCCTGCATTTTTATGATATTTTAAATAACTCTGAAATGGTTCAAATGAAATACCTCAAGTGCTTTATTTGAATCATTACACAGGACAAAGGTAAATGTGTGCCGGTGCTTATATTTTACAGTTTTTTCTTGTGCAGGCGAACACGTCCCGTACAAAGTGGTCCTTTCGAGCCGGAACCAAACATCACGCCTTCAGTCCTGCCCCGGTGGAGATGTCATCACCTTGCAGTGGCTGAGAGACCCGGAAGTCATCTAAGATGCCGGTTTCCCGCCCTGGAAGCAGACACACGTCGGCTCCCAACCGCCTTCCCGCCAGCATGCGGTTCTGCTCGCTGGATCAGTCCAGGGGCACCCCGCTCCCACCGAGCCCTGAGCCCTCACGGCTCGGGCTCCATCATGCCCTGAGCCCTCTTGGCTCGGGCTCCACCGACAGGCCAACATCCCGACGTCGCGGCGCCTCTGCGGGATCTGCCATTGCATACTGAACCAGCCAGCCTCGGAGAGGGGATTTGCAGTAGCCGAGAGACCTAGGGCCCCTTGTGCTCGCCGCCAGCCAGCGCCCCGCAAAGCCGTTGCCGACTGAGCCTGGAGGGATACAAGGAGTTTTACCCGCAATAAAAACAACCGCCTTTATAAAGGCGTTCTTTTCAAAAGCAAATTACAAATGTCGAATATATCGTCTTTCTCAAGACGCATTCATTGAGGCAAACATATTACAATAGTCGATATTCCCTGCATTTTTATGATATTTTAAATAACTCTGAAATGGTTCAAATGAAATACCTCAAGTGCTTTATTTGAATCATTACACAGGACAAAGGTAAATGTGTGCCGGTGCTTATATTTTACAGTTTTTTCTTGTGCAGGCGAACACGTCCCGTACAGTTATTATTATATTAAGTTTACATATATGTATTTTTTTAAATGATATAATTGTAAAGCTGCACATCTTGATACAGAAATGCCCTAGTGAGATGTGCAGAGTATGTTTTTTATGTTTTTTTTTTTTTTTGGTTTTAGGCATTTCACCCTGAAAAGAGTGCTTTGTGCCGGTAACAGTTAAAGTGGATAAAAAAATTCGGTTAATCTATTGGGAGAATAATAAAACAAATTAATCATTGGACTCATTTAGATCGCTAAAACAAATTAAATGTTGAATTCATTCAGGTTAATAAACTTACATAAAGCTGTATGAACACGAGAATTGTTAAGAGATAAAAGGTATGAAATGTTAAGGGGGGACTGGTGTGTGATTTTAATAAGACGGCGGTATATGTTCTTGAAAGATGAATGATTTTTACAGTTAAAGAAAACGTGGTCGAGGGTTTCCTCTTCCACACCGCACTGGCAGACCGGATCATCCAAAACTCTAATTCTAGCCAAGTGGGATGCAATTGAACAGTGACCAATTCTCATTCTCGAAATACATGAAATGAATCGCTTTGACAGTTTTTTACCGTGAAACCATGGCTTAGCAGGGATATGGTTTTGAATTCCAGCATAGAAAGATCCAGTTCTTATTTTGGAGCCTGCCCAATTTTCTTCCCAGGCACGAGTCATGTTGGATTTAAGAATCGGGAAGACATCGGAGATAGGGATTCTAAAATTTAGTGGGATAGTTCCGGAATCTGAACCAGATTTGGCGAGAGAATCGGCCATCTCATTACCCTCTATACCCAAATGGGCAGGGACCCAGGCCAATATCGTCTCAAACCCAGATTCACTTAGAGAATTGAGAAGATTTTTTATTTTACATATAATATTGTCTTCCGGATAACATAGAATATTTGACATAATTTTAGTTAGAGCACTTAGCGAATCAGTACATAGTAAGGCTCGATGAATGTTGAGAACCTGGATTTGATTTAGCGCTTGTTCAATTGCAAAGCATTCAGCTGTAAATATGGAAACTTCTTTCGGTAATTTATAAGTGAGATTGATGTTGAATTCTGGACTATATATCGATGCTCCACATCTTTTATTTTCAAATTTGGAACCATCAGTGTAAAGGATGGAAAATCCAGGGAATTTTGAAGCCACAATGCTTTTAAAACAGTCATCCACATTATGAAATTTATTTGGGGAAGATAAAATATTCTTCCGAAAGTCTGATGTTATTGTGTTCGGCATAAAAGTGATTGCCTTAAATGGAATATTGTATATAGGAAGATTGGGAACTTCTTGAAGATATCGGAGGGAAGATGACAGAGAATTATAGAGATGAAAACTTTTAATTAGGAGAGGAAAACATTTTTTTTCACTCAATCTTTTGTTAGACTTCAAATTAACACTTAGCAGATTAAGATTTTGTTTAATAGGATGATATGATAACGATAAAGCCTTGAAAATATATTTATTGGCAAGGAATTGCCTTCTGAAATATAATGGAGGCTCCCCACATTCCACCTGAAGCGCATTAATTGGAGAAGACTTCATAGCTCCAATAATCATTCTGAGGGCTTTTGATTGAATTCTTTCCATTTTCTTATCTAAATATTTAGGGAGGGGATCAAAAAGGAATGTGCCGTAATCCAAGTGGCTCCGAACTAGGGAATTATACATTAATTTAAGAGTGGTAGGATGAGATCCCCACCATACTCTGGAAACTGCTCGCATCATATTAAGTCCCTTTTCACACTTTGTAGAAATTATCTGAATGTGTGGAAGCCAGGAAAGTTTATGGTTCAAAAGAAGACCAAGGAATTTGATTTGAGTAGCGGTTTGTAGAGGCACATTATCAAAAGAGATTGAGAAGTGGGGAATTTTTCTTTTGCGCGTGAAAGCTACGACCCTTGTTTTAGATGCCGCCAGATTCATCCCATTTATTGACAACCAGCTTTTAATATATTGTAAAGCCAAATTCATTTCCTTAGCTGCAAGAATAATATTTTTATGTAACAAATATATAAGGATATCATCCGCAAAGTAAAGTCGCTTGATAGAAAAAGGAATTACTGAGTCTAGGTCGCTTATATAAATATTAAACAACAGAGGACTGATAACAGAACCCTGGGGTAAACCTCTCCATAGTTTGCGCCTTAAGCATTTAGAGGAAGACTCAATAATAATGGACCTATCTGTGAGCAAATTAATAATAAATTGGACTAGTTTCGGGGGGATTTGTTTTTTAATTAGCTTTTCTTTCAAAACATTCAGTAAAACATCATCGTAAGCTGATGAAAGGTCAAGGAATGTGGCCAATGTATAAGAATTTAGGGATTGAGAAACTCGGATATCAGTTGTGAACAAACTTAAATTATCCATTGTAGATTTCTTTTTCCGAAAACCATACTGATTTGGTGAGATAATATCTTGACTTTCAACAAACCACTCTAGTCTGTTTTTTATCAAACGCTCCGCTACTTTCATCAAACACGATGAAAGAGCAATAGGCCGATAAGACGAAATTTCAGATGGATTTTTTCCAGGTTTTAAAATGGGAATGATTTTTTGAGTTTTCCAAACATCCGGAATTAGTCCTGTTTCAAACATATTATTAATAAGAGATAAGAAATATTCAACCGCCATATCAGAAAATGATTTAATGAAACTATAAAATATTCCATCGGGACCCGGAGCAGAGTCAGAAAGGGCTCTTATCACTCGTTTCATCTCATCCATGGAGAAAGGAGCATCTAGCCAGTTAGAGTGAGATGGATACGGCTTAATAGAAGGCATTTCTTCACATCCGGCAACTGATGGGGGGGCTATTTTATCCGCAAATCCTATAAGAATTTCTTCTGATATATGTTTGATTCTTGGCGGAGAATACGATGATCCAAATTTTTTTAAGCTAGACCAAACTGAAGACTGGGGAGTTTCCGGAGACAGGTTCTCACAGAACTTCCGCCATCCAGCGCGCTTCTTATTTTTCAAAATTCGTTTGGTTGCTGCCTGGGCTTTTTTAACTGATAAAAAATTTTCTAGTGACATACACTTACGAAAAGAGGAAATTGCTATTTTTCGAGAGTTGACGGAGCGAGTGCATTCCTCGTTCCACCACGGAGTAGAGTGTTTTATTTTAATGTTCGCCTTGCGTTTCGGGATGGATTTTTCTGCTGCATTTATAACCATAGAAGGAAACGTCTCACATTGCATTCTGATGTCTCCCGGGGACGATTTTGTTAAATTAATAAGCTTATCTAGTTCAGAAGAGAAAGTGCTCCAATTCGCATCTTTCGTTCTAAATTTGAGATTATTTTTAACTGGGGGGGAATAAGTGTTAAATTGATGGTGAAAGCGGATTATAATTGGGAAATGATCACTAGAGAGGGGATCGTTTAGGATGTCCCAAGAGCATTTAGATGCTAACGAATACGAACAAAGAGATATATCAACAGCACTTTTCCGTTGATGAGGGGGGGTGAATCTGGTTGGAGATCCGTCATTTAAAAAACATAGGTTATGGGTATCAATAAAATTTAAAAGATTGCGGCCAGAACGATTTGTTATTTCGCTACCCCAAGAAGGGGAATGTGCATTAAAATCTCCAAGGATCATATAAGGGGAACAAATCTGGCTTAAGATTGGTGCCCATTCAATTTCAATAAAAGTCGTAGAGGGAGGAATATATATTGACAATATTGTGATATCAGATAAGACAGCTGCTATTATCTGGATATCGTCGGAGGGAGTATGAATATTAATTTCTTTAAAAGGGATAGAATTTTGGATTATCAGAGCCGAGCCGCCTTTACCATCCGGTCTGTCGTGTCTGAGACAATAATAACCTGGAATTCTTAAGTGAAAGGAGGGTTTTAACCACGTTTCAGAAATGGCGGCTACTGAAACGTCGTGTTCGTAGAGTAATTGAATTAGGTCAGATTTGTTAGCGAAGAGGCTTCTACTGTTCCACTGAAGGATTTTGTTCAGTTTCGAAGCCATTGGGGAGGCAGGATAATAAAGATTTAATGTAATCGGCAGCGTTGGACGGTACAGTATTGTTGTTTGTAAGGATAGAAATTAAAACGGTAATTAAAGTGTGTATAAAAGAATTATTATTCATTATTTCGGGGAGAGCAGGAGGGGAAGAATTACCATTAATGGCACACCCATTGGGCGTCTGGGATTTGGCATTCCCATTCGGGCTGGCCAAAATATTATTCAATTGTTTTTTATCAAGGTAAGGTGTATATTTTGGGTTGGGTTTGACTGGCTTGAGAATGGTTTCTCTGTGAGAAGATGATGTTGAATTTAAAAAGGTGGTTGTTTGGAAAGGAGCTGAGGACGATGTCATCTCTGCGAATGATTTTTTCGCAGGAGAGATTAACTTTGAGGCCTGGAAGTACGAAATGTTGTCGGTAGCCATTTTATGTTTTATGTTCTTCTGTCTTGTTAATTCCGGACAGGCTAGACTGACCGCGGTATGTGCACCCGAACAGTTAATGCAAATGGGATCATTGGAAGATTTCGGACATTGATCAAATGGGTGAGCTTCTCCGCAATAGTAACAACGTGGGGGGGAGCGGCATACAGATTTCGAATGTCCGAACCGGCAGCAGTTGAAACATTGAATTGTTGGAAATTTATAAACTTCGACGGGAAGCGAGGTATAGTAAATTAACACACGAGACGGTAGGGATTGTCCCTCAAATGTAACAACAACAGACTGGGAAGGTTTCCAGATCGTGTTTCCGTCAGTAGAATCCTTGTAGTTCAGTCGACGTACTTTTAATACTTTTGGGGTTCCGTGAGAATTATTCAAAGCATCAAAAATTTCAGCCTCTGGGATCTCCGCGGGAATTCCTCGCACAAGACCCATTCTCGAAAGGTTAAATGTAGGGATGAACGATTTATATTTATGATTTGAGAGCGAGTCAATTTTTTTTACAAATCCATTTGCGGAAGCGGCAGTGTTGAACTCGATAGATAATTTATATCGCCCTTCCGGTTTAATTGAACCGTTAACAATACCAAGGTTATTATTTTTTGAGTCAAATACGAATTTTCCAAAATCTAAAGGATGAATAAGTTTTCCCTGTTCAGTTCTCTGAACATTAACGGTAAATGGACCGGAAGCTAAAGCAGGATAAAGTAATTCAGTACTTTTTGCATTATCGCTAGTTAAAGTACTTGGCTGGATGTTACTATTGGTGTTAAGGTCGTTAGGGGTCGAGGTTTGTTGAACCGGCGGTATAGATTTAACTTTCGATGGAATGTGAAGGCTTTGCGATGGTCGTCGTTTACGAGATGGGAGCGTAATAGAAACCTGGCTCGTATTAGATTCCGAATCAGAAAAATCCAATATCGACCCTGGGTCGGGAGGTCTATCTTCGTCTTCCTCCATTATATAAAAAAAACTTAACTTTTAAAAATTAAACTGAAAAAATAATACGCAGTCTATTTCATTGACTGTACAAACAAAAACGGATTAGCCGTAAGCAGGAATGAAAACAAATAGGTAAACGATAAACAATATTAAATAAAATGTAACAATAATCTCTTATCTGTACGCAGCGCAGGAACGGGCGAACGGCACTCAGCAATAGTAAGGTACACACAACCACTGTTGACCGCGGCTCGAATCGGACTCCGTTTTTTATGTTAAAAACCTTTTTTTTTTAAATAAATAAATAAAGAGTCGCCAACAAAGAATCCTCTTTTTCTTCTGTCGTATGGTGGTAGGACTGGTAGGTAGTTACTTGTTGTCACGAGGTTTACCTTTCTCAGGTTAATATGAGTTACAAACGGGCGTTCAGAAACAAATGCTTGCAAAGCAAATAAATAATACAGTCTGATACATACAGTAATAAACAAGACAATAACAAAACATTGATTGGAGAAATCGCATCCTAATTATTTCTTTCAGATATACATTGCAGACATTAATAAACAAATATTTATTATAAGAAAAATATCTTATACGAAAAAATGGAAGAAATGGCACAATATCTATTAATAAATGTTAACAAATAATTTTTAGAGAATGTAATTCGAAAATGTTGTTAAACAGAAAAATGAGAAAGTACATCTTAATTTATGAAAATTCTGCCTGGTTTGCTTTCGCAAAACTCGAAAAGTAGTCGACCGAAATTGCTGAAAATTTAAATGTTTGTTCTTATTAGTGCCAGGAGTGTTTATAGAATAGTTTGGTAGAAGAAGTCTGGGACGCCCGAGGAATACTTAACGCAATATATCTGCACTGGAATGAGATACGGAGACGAATTAAAGTCAATTTAATGTAGTTTTTTACGGTTACATTGTGGTATACAGTAGTGAATGGTGGAAGAAGTCAGAGACGCCAGAGAAAGACATTAGCAACAGCTTTCAATTTTCTACTAAAAGTAATGCATTTACCATGTATATGTCAGAATCCTTCAGGTTTTGATTCTGGTTAAATAATTCAACATTCAATTAAAACCTTCTTCTAATCGGATTCCTTACACTAGCATTTGTGCGCGACCCATTAATGTGGAATACAATATTTCTCTTGGCGAGGAAAGAGCAACTGCAATTTCGGGCCTATGTTCCAAGAAAAATGAGATTCTCACATGTTTTTGCCAACCCTGCGTTACGTTATCACCAATTACGCCAGCATTGCAAATATTTCCGCGTGCAACTAAAAGTGTCTTTCTGTATCTAGTTCGAGGGTTTTAAAGGAATGTATCAAAAATAGTTCTTTTGCGGTGGTTCACGTATTTTATCTACTTCTGATCCTCGTGTTCATGATTCAACAGCAGCTGCTGTCGAATGACGGACATCACCCAAGACGCCGACCGCAATAACGTAAAAAACAAAATTTTACATGTTTTTTTCGCATTTCAAAACTGCCAACTACAAATACTGAAGTATTTGGAATGTATTACATATATGTAATTTAGAATAGTTTGAAGTATTTCTTATCATTAATGAAATCAACCAAAAAAATCCGAAGGACGATATTTTTTTATTCTTCACTCGCTGTACTCCGCCACGATGCTCTGGCTCAGTCAGTCCATGCAGATAGAGAAACAATAGCGCGAGTTGGGTTTCCGTCCAACAGATGGCGCCGTTTTTCTAAAAACGTTGATAAAAAGCATGTTTTTACCTGTCACAGGTGACATCTATAAAATATTGGTAGGTATGTATAAACACACGCGTATTCGAATGCAATGTTGTGTCAAAATTTCAAAGCAATCGGTGAGGAATTTTCGGAGATTTAAGATTTTGAACTGACGAACATTTACATTTTTTATATATATATTTATTAAATTTTTATTGAAACATATAAACAATGTTACAATATTATAACAATATAAACACCACTATTTCAATCACTCTCCTAATAAAGCAGCTGCTTGTGTTTAGGAGAGGACAACAAAATATTTTTACATTTGTTTAAATTAAACAAAAAATATTAGTAATTTAACAAATAATAACAATAAAAGTAATAAAAATATAGGTTAGTTAATAAATGATTCAAAGAATTGAAGAGGCAAAAACATATTTCTAAACAATAAGTAAAGTTATGAGGTGGTACAAGAGTATTTTAATTTAATTTTTTTTTAAATATTTTTCGTAGTTTTCTTCCGATCGTATATCAAGGGGTAGTTTATTAAATAATTTTACACCCTTGAATATATAGTGATGCTGTGCTGTTGTGGTTCGTGCTAGTGATATATAGATAGAAGAAGATTACAAGCACCCGCTAAATTGCCAAAGCAGTTTCGAAAAACAGAAAAAATATTTAGTATAGTATTTTAGAATCAATCACTTGGATCAACGCCATCTACGCATATAATGTGCATATTGAGTATCCTATATACCTAAATCGGTGACTCTTGATAGCGGATGATGACAGTGTTTTATTTCCCAAAACAATAAGCAGAAATTGATTCTTTTAAAATTACAGAAATAAAATAAGGCATCCAAAATAACACTCGGATAATAACAAATGACACTCGGATATTTCGATTAAAAGAAATTGATTACTAATTATTATAAATAATTTTAAATCATAAAAGAATCGAAACGCTCGAAAGAGATTTAATCGATTATTGATAATTTTGAAATGATTATCTCGATACGCCCATCACTAAATCAAAACCAATTTTAGAAGTTCGTTCGTTATCTATTGGTAATTTGCACATTTATGTCAATAATAATGAAGTCAGAGAGTAGGTACCTACAAGGCTGGATTTATCTTTGATAAGCCTAGAAGTTATTAAAACATGAGACGATACTAACCTAATCTTATATATGAACAATATTTTACACATTTTTTATAATTGCAGCGAGGAAAGTCGTTAATTATTTAAAAAAAATCTTTTTGCCGAACATAATTCGGGAGGCGGGTTTGGTGATTTAGCGGGGGTGCTTTCAGTGTATTCAGGATGCGTCTGCCCACGTGATCGGGAGAGGCTGGTTTGGGGAGACCTTTTGACCTATCCAACTGGTTTCTCGACCCATCGCCTTACGCCGCAGTGGCAGGGATTCAATTAGTTATTTTATAACTTTCTCATAGTGGTGTTTTAACCTTCTCATCACCTCACCGCTTCACCACCTCATCACCTCACCACTTCACCACCTCATCACCTCACCGCTTCACCACCTCATCACGTCACCACTTCACCACCTTATCACCTCACCACTTCAAAACATTTGTAGTGATACAAAATATTCGCAATAATACAAAACCTTCTGTACGATTTTTTTTAATAATACAAAAACTTTTGTTGTAGTATCAAAGATAATAGAATATATCTTGGAGTAATACATAGAAAGAGGGGTGGGATGAATATATTTTGTGAGGTGGCGGTACATTTAGCGTTTTTGTGTAGGACATTTGTATTTGGTACTCAACATTACACTTGTGACCTTTTGTGAACTCCTAGATTTTCCCATGAACTTATTTAGAGAGATTATGATTGACAACAGACTTTGGATTCACGCTATTGCAAGTTGGAAAGGAGGAAGTTTAACGAATCGGATCCGGTAGGTAATAATAACAAACAACATCGAAATCGGATTTTTTATATATTTTATTATAAAATGACAAAGAATAATCTAAAATGTCATGAGTCATAGAAGGTGAAAACACACGTGGACCGATTAAAATATATACAGTGAAAGGTGCTTAAGTTCATACTTCACGGGGTATGTTGGATCTTCTGGGAGCCAAGCTGGGAGACAAGAGCTGTGTGTTCTGTTCTAAGGTGTTCAGATCAGCGCCTCACTTCGCCCAACTTGGCCATGCAGGCTGTGTACATGCAAACAGTTCAGTTCCCACCCAAAGTCCTGTAAATATTTCCAACCAAACTGCTCACTCGCGGAGCTCAGTGGGGAGAGACTAGAGACTAGAGACGTAAGAAACTTTGATAGAGTTAACACATACTAAACATACATGCTCTTCCTTTGTAAAGAAGCGTTAACCAAATACGAATAGCTTAAAATGAAAGTGAGATTTTACATATTATTTAAAACAATAAAAAAATCACATCGATATTTTAAGTACCCTTTCACAAATACATATAAAATATATATGATCCTCAATCGACAATTTTATTTATTTTATTCTAGTGAAGACTAAATTCATTTATTGAAAACATAATGCATTCCTCAACCTAAATTCAAGTATTTAATATCAGACAAAGTATCATAACAATTTTTCAGTAGATTTAAGTGAAATGTTATCAGTAAATTTAATAATATTTTATTATAATAAAACACACATTCAATCTATATTTTAATGTATAATACTGTGGTTGGCACCCAACATTTATAAAATATTTTTACAGGAAAATAAGAGCTTGTAAAAGTGTTTTTTAGGTTACAGATTATATATGTGAAATAGTTGTGCAATGTTAATAATAGATAAAACCGTACTATTTATAAAACAATCACAAGACTACACAATGATACAAGCTACACCGTTCCTTCTTCCTTACTGGTACACGCATCAATCACGCACGAGAGACTCTTGCTTTGAGCATTCCATCCAAAATAATATACATAGTAGACATTTAGACGCAGAGTGAAGAGATTGAATGAAACATGATTTAATAAATGATTATACGATTCCAATGGTTCTTCTATCGCATGGTTCATTCAGTCTCCCAAGTATTCAAAATAATACTTATCATGTTATACAATACAGTTAATTATACCTAGACTTATATCCCAAACAAAGTCATGTAGTGCCCACACATAGAAATCCACAGTGGTGTTTTTGAATTCCATTTATAGTTATAGATATAGATATTTAGTGTGGAATGATCTTGTTTTAAGTGCAGTCATCATCAAGTCATCTCGTGCTGTATTCAGCGAGAGAACAATGCTCCTCCAACAGGGTCAGTTGACTCTAAGACCAAAGGAAAGAACAGGAGAATGTTCTCACGCATTACATATTCATATCCAACAGCAACAACATGTGCTGCAGTCAACAAGCCATTTTATACACCAAGTCACCGAGTGAGAGAACAATGATATTTGAATAGAGTTTGAAAATGAACAAGGTAATTTACTCTTAGGAATATGCTTTACATTTAAAATTCACATCAAACGACAAGTATATTGGCAGCAATATTTTAACTTAAGTTTGCAAGTAATGTTGTGGGTTAAATAACATAGGCATTGGGCATATTCCTATAAATTACGTGTCATATTCACACAAAACATCAGCAAGCTTGTTGCAAGTTATAATTGCATTATTCATGTCTAGATCTTAGATGAGATACCATTGGTTCTCCAACAGGGTCAGTTGACTCAATCCCCAAAAGAAAGAACATGGGAATATTCATACACTTTACATATTCACATCAAACAGCAGCAAGTGTAGGCGGCGTGATACCTTTTGCATGAAAAGGCTTAAGGTAAAGTTTAGATTAAAGATTGTCAAGTTTTAAAGATTACATTTTGAAGATTTATTGATAACAGTCATTCATATATTGATGTGAAGGCATTTCTTTTAGAAAATATATCAATATCCTTACTAAGATATTTCAAAACACTAGAAAACACGATGGCAGTTGTTTATTTAAAAATCAATACAAATCGAAGTTAACACGTCATGCAGTTGGTCTTTACACAAATGCACTATTTATTATTTTTGATTATTAGAAAATAACCAGTTGATTAAAATAAACAAGCCACCCGGTTCCCGGAAAAAAATACACCTGCACCTTTCACTCTCCAATGATGTCTTCACTTCATACAATATATTCAATAAATTAAGTTTTATTCAACAAGAATTTTGGTACAATATTTATCATGAGTTAATGTGACTGAAAAAATATAATAAAGTAAATAAAGTTTGAATGAAGAATGGAAAACCTGATTTGCCACTGATTTCAGAAAATCTTACTGTATGTATGAACAATCACGAGATTTTGCTTCCCTCCAAGATCCAAGATCCCATAATGCATCGAACTGAAAACTAAGCCATTAAAGGGATCATTTCCATATAAAAGATTGCAAAGTGATGAGAGTTGACTGCGTTTCATCCAAGGAGGTGGGGTATGAACTTGTGGCAAATCAAGGGTTTTGATGAGAAAAGTTAGCCTACTCTAGAAGAAGATGTGTTTGTGCCCAAGATTCCACTAATGATAATTTGTAATAATAGATTTAGATTTCTCTTAGACTAAAGTGAAACTACTTCTCATGATTATTATATATTTTTCTAAGCTAATATTTATTTAAATAAAACAAGTATATTTAGATATTTCCATAAATTAGACTACTGCAATTTTTTTGAAAATGTATAGCAAATATGACATTTGCATTAAGTATCTAAAATATTTTATTTCAATAAAAATCATGTTCTCAATCACCTGAAATTTGGGTACAAATTTGAAGAAAGGATCTGGCGGATGATTCAGCAATGTATAAACCATCCACAGACAAAAGATAGATTCAAAGTGTTTCCTCAAACAAATAAATACATAATACAAAAGTCTTGTCACCGTATGACACTCGGAAATAATCAGGAACAGAAGAAGGTACCACCGGCGAGAGAGAAATACTTAGACAGCTATTTCCTAAGACCTAAATAAGAGTATAATATTATGTACTATAATGAAGGGGATATGGATAGACATGTTAACATATTGAAGCATATTATTTACCATCATTTTCAATACACTTTCAATGGGCTTATATTTCACAATAGATTTTAACATGGAATGTTCAACACACGAAAAAGATTATTTAAATAAAGATTTTTCAACACCGTAAAATAGAAATATATATATATAAACCACTGTTTAAAAGGGAGTATTCAAAATAAGTTAATTTAATTTAATAGAATTGTTCCCTGAGAATATGTATGTGTAATTTTATAAACTGGTTCATGTTTACAGAATGCCAACAGGAAAAGATTAATCAATAATATGAATTCTTTTACAAGAAAGCGCGCAACAAATGAAGAAAACAGCTTAATAAATATATGATATGATTGACTATAATTAAAATGAAACACTATTTCCGAAACAACAATATATAAAAATATTTAAACTTAAATATAATATATACTTAAAGTATTCAAAAACATATAGTGATTCCAGCACTGATTTAAATCACATCCTTTAATCGTACTCACTAAAATAACAAACATATTATGTGGAATTGTAGTATTAAGGTTCATGGAATTAGATTATTCTAATAATTCACACAACTGTACTCTGTTAACCAACAAGAAATCATTTTCAAAGACAAACAAATAAATTACGCACAATGCTTCAAGCACTCCAAGAATATTATTGGCAAACCATATATTGATAGGTACTTATTAGTCTGCAAGTATTCATTTTAGCCCGTTGTTCTACGGGTCAGTAAGCTATCGATATAAACTGATTGCTGATTGTTGAGACCATGTGCACAAAATTAAGTTCATTATAGTAAGGTAACGATCTGCAGCGCAGTTCAGTGTGGAACTTTGCTGCGCAGGGTCTTGCAGCATTTGGTTTATGTCGATTGCTTACTGACCCATGGGACGACGAGCTTAGGTTACTAAGATTCTGGAAACATTAATGAACAATAAATATAAATTTACTGTAAGCTCCAATGACCGATTAATATCAAAATAAATAGACCAGTGTATTACAACTAAGTGTTATTTTATGAAATGATTCCTTTTAGATGAACAGAGTACAAGAGAAAGTTTGCCTTCACAGGTAACAGTACGCAGAGTGTTTACAGCAGGTAAGATATTTAAATAAAGCAAAGCAAAATAAACGGAAAGTAAGGAAAGGAAATGGATAAAAAATAAAACAAAAGAAAAAAAGTTTATAATGTAATTATAATTGAAAATTAAAAATAATGTTAGCTAGAAAAAAAGAGAGTACAAAAATGATGTAATAAAAAAATATTGAAATATGCAAATAGGTTTTGTAATTAAAAGCTGCCGTAATACAAAGAGAATGATATAACCAGGGTTAAAATATCAGAAGTTGGAAGTATGTGCTAACTTTTGCCCATGGCATAAAGCCAGTCATTTAGTAGCTGCTTTTATTTAATTTAAGTATTTGTCCGAAGTGGACTCAACTTGAAGCGCTGTGATAACCCTAATTATCAGTACCCCAGGAGCGTAAGACTGCATTGCATATCCCAATATGTCGCACCGAATAGAGAATATAGTAAAAGCCTTAAAAGTAGAATCCATACATCGAACAACATAAAATAAGGAATATTTAATGTAATGTGCGTAGCTTGAGGTACACAATCATTATTCATACATTTGATTAAATACTAGGACATTTAAAATATGTTAAACTTAAGAATGAAAACTTTAAAAAGAAAGTAGATTTGAAGAAAAAATATTAGTTGAAATAACAATTGATCTGAATTGAACTATTCTAGTTAACTTTTTGGTTAAAAAGAAATTATATCCCTAGCTAATTTAGTTAATTAGACATATGGTCAACTTTTATCCATCGTTTTGATTCAAGATTACAAATATACATAGATCAACAAAACGTATGTACCAACCGTGTCTTCAATCAGATTTCTTGAACAATTTGGAAAGCGCTCACAGGATATAGAATAGTTCAGTTCGGAGCAGTTGACAATTGCTTGGAAATTACATTACCATAGGATGGAATGTTTTACCAAAATGTGTAAAGATAATATAATATTACAATAATATCAAATTAAAATCAGCATGAAAAAATATTGAAAATTTAATTATATTTTGGATATTAAATATTGACTTGTGTTATTATTAGGCAAAATATTTAAATTATAGAAAATTATAATTTTTAATAAACCCTTGGAATCCTAACATCAGCAGCCTTGAATTTATTCTAAACATTTTCAGCGTACTTAAAAACATCTGATTGTTTACTAACTTTATGTTAAATAATGCTTTTTTTATGTATTTTGGATATTAAATATTGATTTGCGTTATTGTTAGGCATAATAAATATGTACAGTAAAAAAAAAAATTATCATTTTTATTAACATCTGTAATGCAAACAACAGCATTCTTGCATTTATCAAAAACATTTTCAGCAAACTTTAAAAATCCCGATTGTTTATTATCCTTTTGTCAAATAATGCTCATCATTCTAAGGGTTTATATTAAAATTTGTGATCTTGATAACTTTAAATGAAATTAAAATGGTTTTACAAAAAAACGACCAGTGATTATAAGATGAGAAAGAAACGCGGAGATCGTTAACATTAAACGATACAAAATTGTGTAAAAGGTGAATTTTATCATAATATAAATAAACTGAATCAAATATATTTAAGCACATATTGGAACCTACTCTAGAATTTATTCAAAGCAACACTTTACTCACTAATTTGGCAATTAAAAAAATCATTTACTCCACTGGATGAAAAATATTTTATATCTAAATATGAATGCTTTTGGATATCATTATGCACATTAAGCGAAATGGGTAGTTTTTATAATGATCGTTCTACAAACAATAATTTATTTAAGTTTGAAGGAATACTAATATTGATATGTAATTTTGTTTACTCAAAAAATCAGTAAGCTACGCTATCTTCCTAGAGTAACCAATGTAACAGGAGTACAGGAGTTGAAGGATCTATGTTACAAAATTTTGAGAGAAATGAGAGAATAATTTAGAAAAAAGAATTGAACAAAGTTAAACGCATTTTGATAATATGTATTTCCTTAATCATTACGAATTATTCACTAGTACCACTTTATACATGTTGATATTGATGACAGTCACTAGATGCTAAACAATCAATATCTCTGAGATTAGTTATAGTGACCGGACACCGGACACCGGAAACCGGACACCGGACACCGGACACCGGACACCAGACATCGGACACCAGACACCGGATGCCACACTCTGAGCGCTCTCAGTGTGTCAAGTAAAACCAATCAAAAGGGCAACGATTCACACCCTGTTACCTAGTTTTTTAAATTCAGCTCTACCCGAATAAAACAAATCAATATTCAATAACTCCACTCGTAACATTATGTACTTTCTAAATTTTTTAATGGATCATTCTAAGCTCTATTAATTATTTTAATATATTTTCAATATCTTATCGTTAAAAATATAACTGTCTAATAGTTTTTTTCAAAAAAAAAAATCATTATGCAGGTGAGACAATTTGTCGACCAACCTTTCAATAATGATTGTAATATTGTATAATTTTTACCATAGTCTTTTAAAGCAAAGCACTCAATTGAAGGATTACTTTACAGTTTGGCATTTGAGACTCAGAACTGATTTTTATGCTGATTGACGCCATTTAAAGGACGTTAAAAAGAAATACAAAATGAAAGAACCAATTATTTACTCGACAAAAATAAAATATTGACAAAGACAGAAATTAAATAAAGATTATTTAGATTAGCGAAATGATTGTTGAATAATTAATACATAAACAAAAACAACATTGGCGATAAATACAAATAACCCTAAATAAATATTTAACTTCTCAGTGAACATGGGAATTACAATATGTATGAATATTAAAACTAAGCCATGTTTCATACTAATAAAATAGCTACCATTATCAGCAAAAACTAATTAATAAAATGATTTCTGCAAATTATTATCGAAATAGTATTAAAGTAACATTATGATAACAAAAGAACCAAATTTCTCATTACCTAATTATAAAAAATATTACTGGAAAAAAACTGATGGTTAAAAAGACGATATTATAAAAATTCAACCTTTTGATAAAATTGGTATAATTTAATTGTCATAACGTGTACCGTGTACCATGTACCGACGCTAGCTGAACAAAACATATACATAGAATACTTTAAATTAATAAAATACTTATTTATCTTAAATAATATAACAGACAAAAATACTGAATGCTTTTCTCACAATGTCCATACTATAGTAATGTAGGTAGCGCAGGTGGTTGCAGTAGCTACCAGCACAACGTCATCAGAATCAGATCTGGAATCGGCTCATTCCTCGGTCCTTCACAAGAACTGGGAGCCAGAACCCCTCTTAAAGTATAACTATTCAACTAAAGTTTGTTACAACGCTGGCCAAACTTTTATTATTAAATGCATTCATTTACTGAAACCTTTTATATTTACCTAATTTTGTTTAACTTATAATATAATCTATATTAATATATTTAATAAAATAAAATCTCAACAGAAATCTGTATATTGCACACACATACACACATTTGCAAAGTACGTATCATTTAAATTTATGTATTATGTTTGTATGTGTTTAATAAAATATATAAAATTTACACTTTGCACATTTTGATATATTGTTTGAGAATAAATTTTAACGTTTAGAAGTCAGTTGATATCATTTCTTAAATCCAATGAGTGCAAGTATAAAAGATGTGATCAACTAACAGAAAGGAAAGACAGCTCTCTCGAAGCTTGTAAATTTTGTACCTATGTTTCTTCGAGAACTCAATTAATCCCTGGGAAATGTTAAACATAGATTTAGTAATTAAAACTTACACTGGCATCATGTCAATCGGAGATTTCTCTTCCCGTAAGGAGAATAGGACAGTCCAATGAAAGAACAATTTGGTCTCAGAACAGAAAATCTATAAGATTAAGATATCTGATCTCATATATATGTATGTATATATTTTTGGCATTTAAAGACCTAAAAATACGACGAATAATGTTTTATCAATCACCAAATACTGCAGACGATTTCAAGAGCCAATAAGGCTAAAACCAAACCTGTCCCTTCGTCATCGTGGCCTGCCTCACCAAACAAACTTAATTGTGACTTCATTGAGCATGTGTCTTATCATTTATGTTTAATGCAACTAATATGACATCATTTACTTTACCGCCTCTACTTCAATTCACATTTCTTAACTAACCGTTGCATAATAATATCTTGTCAGAATCAGACTAACCGTGTGCGTCGCTTTCACAATGTACAATTGTTAGAGTACAAGAACTGAACTGAACTGAACTGACACAGTTTGGTGGAATGAAGCGAGGGGGCAGCACGGTAAAGACGCGAGATTGGTCCACTTTAAATGTTGGACTTGGAGAAGGAGACTCGGAGGTGGTTGGACTCGGACAGCTGGTGGTTGTGCATTTTGATGAGAGCAGCTACGGCGTCGTCGATGGAGGTCAGCTGGACAAGGGCCATCTTACGGTCCTTACTGGAAACGTTAATTCAACATTAATGTTTCAACAAGTAATAATTCAACATTAATGCTTCAACAAGCAATCCATAGAAAAAAAATATTTTAAAACTAAAAACAAAGTACCTAAGCAGTCAAATCTTTTATACTAGCTCCAAACAGGAGGCTCTGAGGAAAAAATGTTCCCTGAGGCCCTATGTCATCTTCTGGTTAGCTGTGTGGAGGGTCTTTTTATGGAAAGGAAGGAGATGAAGTTCTGGGAAGGAAAAGGGAATGAGGGGTGGGTAGGAATCTGGGGTCGATGTGTCCAGGAATGTAGGAGGTATGAATCCATCCCTCTCACTGAGGTACAAGGCGATGGGTCGAGAGAGTCCGGCTGGAGAGGTCGAAAGGTCTCCCTCAACGAGTCAATTTGGACATGTAATATTATGTAGATTATTTTCTTAAATGTGATAGGGGCAACACTTTGAAGACAACAATGTTTTTCTAGGAGGTCTATCACGGACGATTGATAAAGCGCTATGTCACTACGAAATTGACGAAATCAGCCCTCTATGGTCAGTTAGCAGTATTTGCGAGCATGGTCAGAATATGACTCAATCGGTTGAAAAAAGCCGTTACTTTGAGCGCGGTCTTCAAGGTGTGTTGGATAATCTGTCAAAATGCATGAATTTTTGGACAATGTTGTTCGTTATGCAATATAACTGGCTTATTAATGAATGGGGGTGAACTAACTAAGCTCTCAGAACTGAAAGAAATCTTATACACTATCCATATACTTAATTAATTCACCTACGACGAGATCAATTGATTCCGTTCCAGCTTCGAGAAACAAAAGATGTTAGTTATGGCAAAAGATCTCATGAACTAATTAACTAACTCCCGTTTCACTGTCGAAAATGCGGATTGCCAATGTATTTAAAAGTTAATATTGAATCAAAGTTCAACATGATGAAGTAATTCAAGTAATAAAAAATAAATTTATGCATACATTTTTTGGAAATTTCTCAACCCTCAAATCTCTCATAATTATATACAGAATTACAATATTTTACAAGAAAATTTTGAAAAAACAAATTATTGTATTCCTTCCAAAATATCAAATTGACAAACTTCAATCAGTGTTTAATGCAGCAGCACGGCTCATAACCGGGGTTTCAAAATATTCGCACATTTCAGAACACCTTCGTAACCTTCACTGGCTCAAGTGCCCTGAAAGAATCCAGTACAAACTGTGCTGGATGGTGTTTAAATCCATCAATGAAATGGCCCCACCCTACATCTCTGAACTATGCTTCCCGGAAAACACTGGTCTGAGGCAGTCAACGCTTAGATCAGCAACATCAGCAGCTGTAGGCAGACTGATAGAACCTATGCGCAAGCCAAATACTAAGTTTGGTGATCGCGCTTTCGGAGTATCTGGGCCGAAGGCTTGGAATAAACTCCCTCCGGAACTAAGATCCATAACAAGTCCAACAGAATTCAGGTCTAAATTAAAAACTTACCTTTTTAAGCTGTCGTATCCTTAAATTAAATATACCAACCCTAAGAGAAAGTCCAGTTATATTCAATTTTTCAATTAAGTCCTAAATCCTGTATCTAAATTTCGCCAATAAACAATTAGATAATGTTAATTAAGTGTTAATCTCAAGTGACCTATCAGGTAAGTATTGAACTGTATATTTTCTCCATAAATAGTTAAGTAATAACATAGACCACTGTACAAATGTATTATAAGTTTGTACAGCGCCCTTGAGGTGTTTTTGCACAAAAACGGCGCTATACAAGTCATCCAAGTATTATTATTATTATTATGCAAAATTAAAATTTTTTGATTTGTTTTACGAATCTGTAAATATTCATTTTTATAGTCTCCTGTAATGTTTTCATTTGGTGGCTTGAAGGGTTTTACCAAACCACAGTCGATAAGTAAGTTAGAAGTTTTGGTTTGCAATTTTTGTACATTTACTGTCGACAAAAACAATGGAAAGAAAAAACATTATGATTTATTTAATAAACAAGAGAAACTTACGGGAAAAACTTGAAGGCTTTGACATTGAATCCTTTCTTTGTAAATGCTTCCTTGATTTCATCCTCTGAAACTGTAGCTCTGTAAGAAAAAATATAATTGTCATATATGTTGTAATCAAATAATGAATTAAATTAGTGAAAATCGTTTTGATATTTTACCACTACAATAACCTTAAAGATTCACCCTAAAGTTATGATCAATTAGAATCATAATTATTATTTTTTTGGTAAACTAATGTTTAAGACAAGATTTTTTTATGCATAGCACAAAGGGTAACAATTATTTTATAAGCAATAATTATTAGCCTGAAACACTCATCCAAATTGAAAAATCTCCTGATTCGAATCGAAATTCAAATCGAAAGGACACGGGTTCAAGTCCCGTTGGCGTCATGTATCTTTTATCAGGAGATTTTTCAATGTGTATGAGTGTTTCAGGCTAATAATTATTGCTTATAAAATAAGAATCATAATTGTTGCAACCCTAAATAAAATTAAAAAGAGAAAATTAATGTAGTAAACATTTGATATTGGACAAGTGCAGAGTAGCACTAGTAGGATAAATGATTTGATAATTAATGTAATAAACTTACGGGATATTGGACAAGTGCAGAATAGCACTAGGAGGATAAATGATTTGATAATTAATGTAATAAACTTACGGGATATTGGACAAGTGCAGAATAGCACTAGGAGGATAAATGATTTGATAATTAATGTAGTAAACTTACGGGATATTGGACAAGTGCAGAATAGCACTAGGAGGATAAATGTTTTGATAATTAATGTAGTAAACTTACGGGATATTGGACAAGTGCAGAATAGCACTAGGAGGATAAATGTTTTGATAATTAATGTAGTAAACTTACGGGATATTGGACAAGTGCAGAATAGCACTAGGAGGATAAATGTTTTGATAATTAATGTAGTAAACTTACGGGATATTGGACAAGTGCAGAATAGCACTAGGAGGATAAATGTTTTGATAATTAATGTAGTAAACTTACGGGATATTGGACAAGTGCAGAATAGCACTAGGAGGATAAATGTTTTGATAATTAATGTAGTAAACTTACGGGATATTGGACAAGTGCAGAGTAGCACTAGGAGGATAAATGTTTTGATAATTAATGTAGTAAACTTACGGGATATTGGACAAGTGCAGAATAGCACTAGGAGGATAAATGTTTTGATAATTAATGTAGTAAACTTACGGGATATTGGACAAGTGCAGAATAGCACTAGGAGGATAAATGTTTTGATAATTAATGTAGTAAACTTACGGGATATTGGACAAGTGCAGAATAGCACTAGGAGGATAAATGTTTTGATAATTAATGTAGTAAACTTACGGGATATTGGACAAGTGCAGAATAGCACTAGGAGGATAAATGTTTTGATAATTAATGTAGTAAACTTACGGGATATTGGACAAGTGCAGAGTAGCACTAGGAGGATAAATGTTTTGATAATTAATGTAGTAAACTTACGGGATATTGGACAAGTGCAGAATAGCACTAGGAGGATAAATGTTTTGATAATTAATGTAGTAAACTTACGGGATATTGGACAAGTGCAGAATAGCACTAGGAGGATAAATGTTTTGATAATTAATGTAGTAAACTTACGGGATATTGGACAAGTGCAGAATAGCACTAGGAGGATAAATGTTTTGATAATTAATGTAGTAAACTTACGGGATATTGGACAAGTGCAGAATAGCACTAGGAGGATAAATGTTTTGATAATTAATGTAGTAAACTTACGGGATATTGGACAAGTGCAGAGTAGCACTAGGAGGATAAATGTTTTGATAATTAATGTAGTAAACTTACGGGATATTGGACAAGTGCAGAGTAGCACTAGGAGGATAAATGTTTTGTTAATTAATGTAGTAAACTTACGGGATATTGGACAAGTGCAGAGTAGCACTAGGAGGATAAATGTTTTGATAATTTTTGCTGCCTGGTTTCTTGAACCGGTGGAGTGGGCTTTGGGAGTAGTCTCTGTAAACAAACATAAATGGTTAGTGAAAACTGCCCCAATAGCATGTTAACAACTATTTTGAATTGGTCAATCAAGGGAAAATTGGATGTTGACTACCTTTTTCTGGACGCAGATAATGTGAAATAATAATAGATGAACACTGACCAAAAAAGATCATTCTTAATCTAAATCAAATATAAAATAAATATTTTTTTTCGAAGGGAGCAAATACTTTGGGGTGTGACCAGTGGCGGCCAGCTCTAAGGAGCGTTGAAGCAACGAACTCCCAAAATTTCGGTCAATCTCAAAATAATAATTGTCAACGGATAATAATATCACCAAAAATCAAAGCAAATAACAGTAATAATAGTAATATTATATTTTAAGCTTAAAAATTGGCAATATTTTTAGAGCAGCACCCATTTTTGCGAGTATAAGTAGCCACTTTTTATTTTTTTATTTAGTTATAAAAAAATTAACATTTTTTTATCTAGTATAAATGTTTTAACTTATTTCTATTACATTAAGAACACTTTACAATATGTACATCTAAAACTTATTCGTTATCGTATTTAGGAATAACCCACGAAAAGACACAGGTTTTGACTATCTCAAGCTTCGTCAGGGCTATTATATCAGTTAATGTAATAGCCCTAACGAAGGTTGAGATAAGTAAAACCTGGTTGGCTGTCCTTTATTAATTCAATAAAAGTGGTGTATTACAAAGTATGTTTTTTTATAATACAAATATTTTTGTCTCTTTTATATATTACGTAATGTATTAAAAATCTATAAAAGATGTAAGCCTGTGACAAACCACGCTATAAGCGCACTGTATTTGCGTGGCTTGGCCTATTTCATTTATATCGCTTGCCATACATTCCAATGGATAGTGTATGGCGAGCGATATGCTGAAATAGGCCAAGCCATGATGCTTGTAGCGTAATGTGTCGCCTACCTTATTCCCTTGAACACCAACTAAACCAATTTAAATAAAATGTGGTGGTACATTATGTAATGACATATATTATGGAGTATCTCTTGTTTTAATTATATGTTTTATACATGATATCTGTTAATTTATTAACAATAGTAACTGTTTAATTATTCAATACTTAATGTATATTTTTAATGAGGAAATCTATTTTTGGTATCTGAGTTAAGTAAATTACACATGTATAAACTAAACATATTGTAACTGATGATTTCCCTAAAATAAAATAATAATTAAATAACGTGTGACATTTCACCTTGTGAGACCAGCATCGGGTTGGCCTTCCTTAGGCAGCTGAACGGTTTGATGTTTGCTGATCATTACTCTCATGGCCTTTCCGAATACTCGCAGCTTATCCATGTGGGTCATAGCTGGAAGAATAATAACACATGTTACTTGGTTGTTTGCCGCTCTACAGGAAATTAAACATAATATCCCAAATATGTAGAATGTATGCCTTTTGATAGTGTTTGGCAGACGTCCTCTTGTTTTACCAATGTTTTATCTAGGCATTCTGCTCGAAAAGTAGGATAACCTAAACATAAGGAAACTTACCAAGATGTGCCTGGTGTGGCTCAGCCAGTTGTATGAGAGCAGAATCCTTCTTGTTGTAAAGGATCTTCACTCTCTGTACATCTCCATATACACCTACAAATATAAATAAATAAGTTATTATACGAGTACCTACACCAAGGGAAATTATTCTAAAAAAAAATACAATTATCGATAAAGACATATAACAAAACAGTTAAGACCTGTAACAAGTTAGAAGAGTGAAAACGAACAAAAATGCTAAAAAATACCTAAAAAGCATAAAGTGACTATTAAAACATTAAAAAAGTTTAAAAATAAATATTGTAAGAATGTTATTACTTTATACTCTTTAAAGTAATTTTTAAGAAAGAAAAATCTAGAATAATAATTGAAATTCAGAAAAGGGTTACCAACTTTAAAAATTAATTTGGAAAAATATAAACAGAAAAGGTCACTACAAAGAATATTACTTTAAGAATTGTTAAAACACAACTACATTGAAAAACAAAATATTTTACCAAGCGTAGAATAGAAAATAAAATAATTTTGAATGTTTTTTTTTAAAGGAACAACACAGATGAACGGAATGAAGAAAGTAATATTAAAGTTCTATAAAAGATTGGTAAAATGATTGTTTATTATGTAAGGAATAATATGAATTAAATATAAATAATGGTATTGTGCACACGTACCAAAGAGGGTAAAGAGAGCGTCAGGCGTGACCATCTAAAACAATAGGACAGACAAGAGACAGCATATTATTAGGTGTATTTCTGTAGTCAAATAATCAAACTGTAGAATTACAGACTCTATATCAATCATAACATAGTATTGACCAGTGTCTGGTACATCAAGCAAGAACAGATGGTATTAGATATGGGAGTTGCAGGGGAATTACAACACTTCAACACTTTGTAGCCATGAGATCAGGTCAGTATGATTTAAGTCTTTCATGACCAAAAGTCTTAAATATGTTGGTTGTGTTTTAGGGAGTTGAGATATCTTGCGGTTTGAGATATCTTTCTACTTTAACCTACGTTTGGGACAGTCTATCAGTAAAGATGTATAATGTGTGGAATTGTTTGCGTGTAGGATAGGATTTGGCTGTCTAAATGATGCTTTCTTTCCTAAAAGCCTTACCGATTGCAAAGGTTACATTATGGTAAAATGTTACATGAGTGCACTTAAAAAGAAGGTGCAGCATTTGGATTTTGGCTCAATGTTGTCTTTTGGTGATATTTTGAGAACGTGGGTTCTTTTTAAGAACAGGAAGAAGTGAACACAGAACACAGGTTCATGACCTGTGGACTCAACAGAGACACATCATGTTGTAGAAAAGAAGAAATACAAAAGCTAGCAGGCCTTAGAGCTGAGCTGTAAAGCATAAGAATGAGTCATAAAAATGATCTATTTTCATGTGGAAGTTGTTAAATAAGTAAAAGTGCTTGTGACTGCATCAGTGTCGAAGATATGGAAAATAAAAAAATACAGGTTATACAGATATAGCAATCACAATCTGTTCGACATATTGGCTCAAGAGGGAGGTGAACGCATAACACAGCTCAACATCCCAAAAATCAATCAACCCAAAAACGAGATAAGGCGGTCAAGAAAAAGGAGAGATAATGTGGGAAAACCGATAGCTATAACCACTGATAACCAAAAGGTAAAGTATTCAATTAAAATAACAACCATTCTTGGTTGATGTGAGAAGTTGTTGAATCTAATTGAAAGGCTCATGACGTATAGTGTTAAAGCTCATTTTGATTAATGTGAAGATGAGTAGTTGCCCCAATTGTGGGAGTATTGTAAAAAGCTAATTGAAAATAAAACCGATTTTGTATTACTCGTAAATGAGAGTGAAATTAATTATTTTTCTTTGTCACTAGCAGTTTAACACTATTTTGCCGCGAAGATTTCAATTTTCATGGCAATAAATCAAATCCAGTAAGTTGTTAATGTATCTGAAATGTTAGAATAACAGCGATTAGATTGAAACCCGTTAAATGTTGACATTTTTAAGCTTTTTACCAGGATTGGACACAACCGAAAAATCCTTATCAATTTAAATATAAAAAATACATCAACATGAATAATTGGTAGTTTAATGATTTATTTAGTTCCAAAATTTCTAAAATGATGTTTCCACACCTCCTTCTTGACAAGAAAAGCCTTCTCACAGCCTTAAGAGGAAGATGCTAATTTCATTTTGGTTTGGTGGAACCTACCACCAGGTATTATATATATATGTGTAATCTGATATAGGAAATGACAGTGTTATCCTTTTCATCAAGTGAATTGCGGCTTAAACAAGTCCCTTTCTTGCGTGTTTTAATGAATAAGTAATGAAAACTCCAGTGGCTGTAGCGATCTTTAACTACGGCGCTAAGCATTAAAACAGTATCACTCAGATAAAGGCATACCGCTGATAGCTCCGTCGTAACCTCTCCTTCTCATAAAATGTCTGTTAAAAGCGTCGTTTACGAGATTGATACAGATAGAGAGGTAACAACCTATAAGTCAAAATGAGGAATTCCAGTAATTTATTAATTATTTTGAAATATTCACAGTAAATTTAAATGTAAAAGTTGAGCTCATTTTCAAGGTAAAATAAGAAATTATAGTTAGATAGTTTAAAACTAAATAAAACTAAGGGAAAATGGCATCAGATGACGTCACATAGTTGGTTGTCAATTTGTATGCGATAGCATCCCGGGTAATCCCCAAATACAATAAAACTTGTATTTTCAGAATCTACGTTCTTCGTTACAATATATAATATTTATCTACCAAACGAATATTTTAACTGGAATTCCTCATTGTGAAAAAGGACCTTATTGACTAAGTTGTGTGCCAATTTATCAAAAAAATAAATAGATTAGTTGTGGTTACAAAGAGCTATCAGCGGCATCATATTGAGATTGGGATTGATAAACATACCTCCTCATTTAGATTGGAGACGAGTAGGACTGTGGCGAGCGGCAGCGGCTGCGGTAGTGCGCGCAGGGCGGGTGCGGCGCCCCCCAGGGCCCCCTGTAGCGCCAGGGCTCCAAAGCCCGGCAGGCCCCCGGACAAGCCGGCGTAGCCCCCGCCCCCCAGCCCGAGACCGAACGGCGGCGCCAACACGCCTGGGCCTCCTAGAAAGCCAATGTACGGCAGACCTTTTTATGTTTATGACCATTCATTTCGGGATTAGCCGAATTAGGAATTAAGTTACGTGTTAGTAAATTCCACGAGACCTTCATGGAATTAGAGTTAGTTTTCATTTTAAGATTAGTAGTTCAGAATAATAAGCAAAGGGAAACAAAATAATGAGTACTCACACGTGCATTATTTGATGGGATATTACGTCAAGGTATTTTACTGATTTGCTTTGCTTTTATATTTTTATTACAGTTTGTCAACCATGAATAGATATAGGACATTTCTCAGATGCAAGGGAGAGCTCCTCGAAAGAAGAAATATCTTGGATAAGCTGCAACGGGACAATCTCTGTTGGGCGTTGAGCTATTGGATAAAAACAGCTCGGCAAGCTATTCAAAGAATAGCTCGACCAGCTGTAGTGGAATAATATTTGCCGAGCCATTGCCAGAATAGCTCTGTTCTATTCAAATTAGTGCAAACTGTAGCTTAAGCTGTTGGAAAAAATAGCTCAGAATATTACAGAAAAAGCAGTAGGGGATCAATCCCTGTGAAGCAATTGTAATAATAGTTCGGACAAGCTGCAGTGAATATTAAATGAATAACTCAGCAAAGCTAGGCTAAGCTGTTGCTAAGGATAAATCTTTGCAAAGCTATTCTAAGAAGAGTCCAGCCGAACTTGGGCAAGCTGTTGTTGCGGGACAATCTTAATGAGTGGGCAGAAAAGCTAGGAAAGCTGTAGAGGGCACACAGGTGATGCAAGAGGGAGCTACCTGAGAGACGGTCCCTGGCGAGCCCGGGCCTCGCGGCCAGCAGCAGCGAGGGCAGCAGGTCGGCGGCACCAAGCGACATGTGCTCACCGTCCCCGCTAGGCAGGCCGGGGTTGGTGTAGTCGCGCGACTTGTCGTTGTTGTACTTCACGTTCAGCAGAGACATCTTGGAGTAGTCGATGCGCAGCGTGCAGCAGCCGTTGTAGATGTTCTGGCCGTCCAGCGCCTGGAAAAGTTGAAAATACAACTAATTAGTTAGCAATTTACTACGCCGTGTGTAATTCTCTACTAGAATATGCTTCTTTGGGATAGGACGGATGTGACAAAACAATATTGGATCCACTAAAGCATTCACTAATTCTATTTTTAGCACATTTTTAATCGTCATCACCCGAGGTTGTCTCAAATGGTTCATATAGGTAACAACTGAAACATAAATGAAAAACCGAGTAAAGTGTGTAAATATGTATGTGCAAATGATTAAACATTTTCTATTTATTTTCAGATCAAATACTTACCTACTTCGAAAATAATTAAATGTAAAGTCGGGGTCCCTTATAAAACAAGTGCCTGTTTTAAAAACAAATATGAAAATGCGGAATTCCCCTTTTATGAAGCGAGTTAGTGTTTCCCCCGGTATTTGTCTGCACTGAAATATTTTATAATTGTTTGTTTTGAAAATGAGATTTTCAGTTGCTGAAATTTCAAAAATGTACAAAATGTACTCGGGCTCACTCGTAACTGGAATTTCATTCAGAGCAGGCAGGATAAATATTCTGGCGTTAAAATAACGATTACCTACAATAAAACATTACTGTTAAAGTTATTTTAACAATACTGTTAAAGTAATTTTAACACTAAATACACATGATATGTATTTTATAATGAAGCATTCATTGAGCAATGCAATTACATAATTAAAGGTTTTCATTATATTATTACAGGTACGATTTACAAAGCCTTTGTTTTAACTCGGCATATTATGCCAGAAGGTAGGAGTATTTCCGCTTCTGAATAAAATCCAAATAAATGGAATATTTCTGAACGAATCCGAAAAATGAAAACTGTTTTTGAAAGGTGATAAAATATGTTTCCTAATTTTATTATTAGAGTTAAACATGTATTTTCTGAAATTTTAAAAAAATTGAATGCAAACATATAAAAAATAAAAATTCTTCACTTTACGTATTTTCCAACTAAAATTACCGATAGCGAAAAAATATAAAAACACACCTATTTTATTAGAAACGTGTATTACAAACGTTAATATCACCTCACTTTTTTGTAGTTTCACATGAAAATAATTAATAAAAAATTCACGAAGTCTCATAAGTTTTTTTCGAATTGCGGTCGGAACCTTTGGTGTAATAAAGGTACACAATTTATTTTTTCTGTGGTTTACTTCTGAGATTTGAATAAAAAGCGTGGTGTTTTCTCTGTCTTTCGTTAAGATCATATTACTCACCACAACTGTAAGGGTGAAACAACGATTTTTGTGAGAAAGTATGAGCTATTCCCAAAAGCGAACAAATTAGACTGGATGGGTAATAATTATAATACTCACGGGTAACTTAACTAATAAAACGAAAGGAAAAAAGTAGCAAAAAAAAAAAGATTATTTTTCTTCAACATCGTTTTTAAAACATGTACCTACAGATTTGATCTGCAATATTAGCAAAACAAAATATCGGGTTAGGTACTGTGGAAAAATTTGAAGTAATTTTGTACTTAAAACCAAAAGTTAACGAAATAAATCAATTTATTTAAAAAATATATATTTTCAGGGTAGTTCTTTTGAAAAACGTATTCAATTGCAATCTCCGATTGTGCAACTACAAATCACCAAACACCGCAGATATTTTATCTAAGGAGATTGACAATTGGAATCCTGTGACATTTTTGATGTTTTTAAAACAAACAAAAAAAACAGCAGGTATTGGACAGTTAGGATCGGGGTAAGGGGTTGGTCGGTTACTAGACTGAGTGAATAGTGACATCACTTGGAAAAAAAATCTAAAGTAAGTCAAGTACGTCCCTTGACACCCTGAATATATCTATGTCTTAGTCAGATACGAAATACGACACAACGGACAGCGAAATCAAGTTTTGTACTATAGTAGTATGTAGAAAGTTCATTTGTGTAAAAACGCGAACACTTCTATACATGATATTATCACCCAAAGATTAAAATTAAATTAAAACCAAAGGTTAAAAAATTTTATCACAAATTTTCACCCACTTTACAAAATACATGTCACATCATATACACTGAGAAAACTTGCTGACATAAAATATTGATAATTTATTGAAAATCTGGTCTAATTATTCGTATTCCTGTTAAAAACAGGACAAATTAATTGATGGGTTTCCCAAAAAACTGTCGGTAGAACATGAATATGATATTAGGATGGTTCTACACGTGTTCATAAAAATTCTAATATTGTAACATTTTCATTATATTTATCATGACAAAGGACACCTGTGTGTTCCAATATATTCCGAATGGATTAATTTTTTTATTAGGAAACGGATTGCAATCACGTTTTTAACAGAATTTCAATAAATCAGCCATACGCATTTTTCTCCGTGTACGGTATCACGAACCTGTGTTTTCGCAAATTTTCCAACAAGTACTGTCCGTCAATGTGAGTTTATTTTTACAATAAAACATGTTTGAAAAATGCTTTTAAAGTGGTAATCGTTTGCTACGAACAGCACGATCCGAATAAGACAGCATTTGCAAAAAAATATAATCTTAGGTGTATTTTAAATCGTTATGAGTTGTTTATTGTCGTGGAAAATTCAGAAAATCGAATAAAAAGGCGTTAAATTTCGATAGCAGCAATATCAAGAGTGTTATTAAAAGCAACACGATTATAACGCCTGGCGTTCGCTTTAAGCTCCATAAAGGAAAGTTCCCGGGCCAAACAAGTGTGCCTTATTAATTGGTTTCACTGGCGATGGCTTCACTTTTTATTTTTCCTAATAACTGCGATTAGGGGATCGACAGGTAACGAGAAAGGGAGGAAATTTAATTCCATACACGGAAAAAGCGATCATAATCGAGTGAAATGTACACGGAAAATTAAGATGGATAATGTAAATATGCACAGAGAAAAATGAGCAACGCTGATTTATTAAAAATAACTTTAAATTATTGGTAATTAATTGGTGATAAAGTGTTAGAAAATTCGTAATAATGTCATAACGCGTGTTCATACACCTGCGTTTGTCTTAATAATATATCATGAAGAAATGCAAAAATGTGTTTTATGAAGACGTGTTATGCTACGTATACATTCGCAAGCCGAACTGAACCTCAACTTATGTGAAAGAAACGAAGCAACCGCAAATGGCGCGAAACGCCGCTTGCAGTTGATTCGTTCCTTTCCCGTAATTCGTGGTACGGTTCGCGTTTCGGTTCGCAAATGTATACGTACCCTTAGGACATCGCGACAGAACAATGGTATTTTGCTTACTTTAATTTATCTAGTTTATCAGGATACCTATTGATTCATTAGTCAATGGCCTACAATTCCGTTTTTAAACGGAATACGAATAATATGAAGAGATTCTTATTAAATTAACAATATATTTTATCAGGAAGTTTTCTCTGTGCGTAATAACTAGCCCATTATTGATAGCCCATTCCTCTTGGAAAAAAATACAAATCATTCGAATATTATTGATAACAGTGATCACCTACCTAGGCGTCTATTGGTTTTGACAAGGGACGCAGAAAGTTCGGCTCAAGACCGGCCTTACAAACGGGCCTGAAAACTTCAGCCGTAGTCGTCGCCACGACTTGTTCAAGATACCGCACGGCATAACCGATGTTCTAGCACAGAATAGCATGACAAGAAGAATGGTGCATTTGAATGCAATTTCTAAAACAGTAGATACATTCAATTACTCTTTAAAAAAACTTTAAAACTTTTTTGTGCACATAACCACCTATCTTTCCCAATGTTAAGAATGTCAAAATAAGAAATCTTGTACTGTAAGGGCTCTCGTTGACGAGAGACCTTAGGAGCGGCGACAGTTGGAAACTTTTCCAAGGTTCATACAATTTTAAAAAAGTCTTCCAGTGCAGTGATGTGATGTCCTGCGAAATTTTCCTAAATTTATGGAGGAAAAAGACAAAAATCTAGAGAAATTCCGAAATATTGACTACAAAATGTTGAAATTCAGGCTAAATTTCAAAATTTTTAGAGAACATGATTCTCTGAAAATCTCTAGCCACCCCAACCGAAAACGAAAATATTCTAAAGAAATTAGATACCTATTACAAACTCTTTCTGAAAACTGAAATCTAGAGAAACAACTGTTGCAACGTAACTGTCGCCGCGACTAAAGTCTCTAGTCTGTGGGCGCTCTAAATGGATGGTTAAACTGTCACACAATAATTCAAAAATAAATAAGAATCTACGCCAGCCTAGTTGCATAAATTTATTTAAAAATAAACTGTATAAAACTGAAATAACATATCATATCATAATAACAATCGTATCGTATCTTTACAGCTGTCTGCAATAAATAAAAAAAAAACAAGGTTAAATACGTAAAACATATACTGTTTCACTAATTTCATTCTTACGCCCGCGTTCAACATTGGTGTGTAAAAGCTGCATATATATTTTATACTACATAACCATATATTAGAATCAGTAGCCACGAGGTGAAAAGTAAATAAATATACGAGATAAAAGCAGTTCCTGAAAGTTCGTATTATATACAGGTAAATGAAGCTAAGTAAATAGCATAAAAAGTAAGTACAGAATATTTTTCACTATCAAAATATGATTTTTCATTAATGGTATCACATCCATCTAGCAGTAACATCTTCCATCCCTCTGCGGAGAAAATAAAAATAGCATTCCCGAGTGAAATATTCACGAAGCCACGCAGTACGGAGTAAGAAGATATGGATTAGGTAGCTGCTAGCTATTTGGCTACACCGCTATATGCTACCTGGTACTCCCTACATCGGGGCCACCATTAGGCTGCTTATTTTACAGCGTATTCGGGAGTAGCTGCTGTTACTTAGCGGCGGGTTATCCCGAGGTTTGGATATGAAGATGTAAAATTGTTAAACACAATCCCAACTCCTCGGGCGCGGAATCACAACGCAGCGGACAAGAGATGGGAACCACTAGACAAAGGAAGCCTCTGTAATACAAATGAGTTGTTATGTATCGGTGAGATATGTTTGTGGATGTTGAAACTATTTACACGTTGTGTACGGCTCAAAACCGTGTTTGTGTTGTATAAGAAGATGTTTTTAAATATTTTTACATTTCATATCAGTTAGTTAACGGGAGTCGATTTCGTTAGATAACTTTCTTGATTTGCGCTCTAGTTTTCGAGTAAATTGAGTCCAAAGTTGGAATTTTTTTTAAATCGGTCGCTAGGAGTATCAACTGTTTTGTCTTTTAAAATGCGTCGAAGATAAGATCCGGCATCCAAAAGTCTTGCCGAAAGATGGCTTTAGAAAGTTCCTTTAGTTGCTGAAAAGAAGTGAAAAAAACTAAATGCTCAGATCAAAAAAAAAGAAGTTTCTTTGAGTTCTCTGTGTAATGTCGAATCACTAGTTTCCCGGAATTTCGGGGTGTATCCAATCACAAGGAATTTATAATTACATATTATACACTTTTGTTAGGGTATTATGAGAAAAAATGAGAATTGGGAAAAACTGAAAAAATTTAAAAAAAGTGAAGTAATTATATGCAATCATGTTAATTTTCAAGGGAATGCTTTTAAATTAGCGAGAGTGGGGTAAGATTTTTCATCACGAAGTCTAACTAAAACCAACCAAACACTAATTAGTGCTAATGTTCACAAAATGACGACGGTTGAAACTATTTTCATATACTTAAATAATATTAAATTACTCGGTGTTAACCACTATTTTAATAGAAAAAAATATAACATTCTTCTGCTTTATGGTACATAATATTACAGATTTCTAGTTATGATGATGATTATATATATTGTTTTGATCATCAGTAATTTAGCAAAAATGTTTCCTGCGAGCGATTTGTTGATAGATAGCTGATAAGTACCTATAATATTAAAAGTTCAGCTGCTATATTCGCATAAGGTGAAGAAAGGGGAGTAAAGGCTAAGCCAGATGTGTTGGAGCTGAAATAGAAATGTTAAACTTGGCGCGTTGCTCCACAGTTATCTGGTGCAACACCTGATGGTAGAATGTTAACATACAGTTCTAATAAAAACATTGATTACTAAAATTATCTCAAATATAAAGGTAATTGAAATACGCGTCACAATGATGAGCTTAGCTTGAGCGATTCATTTTGAGAAACCGGGCATAAACAAATTAGCTATGCGCGCCATTAGCTACAAGCTATAAATATAAACACACACAGTAGCAAGATAAGTTTCAGCAGTCGACTCTCGACGCCATAGATTCACCTAGGGGAAGTTTGTACATCTTTAAGCAATGTTTCCTACCTGAGAGAGAAGTTTGTAGCAAATGTCAAAGAGATGGGATCGCAGCGGGGTGGAAAAGCAACAAGAAAAGTAAAAGTCTTTCGGGCAATCAACTAATGAGTCTTCTAAGTAATTAAAATTATACAATTAGCGTTTTAACATTATTAGATGAGGGCAGTGGGAGCATTATCACTAGTGGTGCTCCGGCCAGATGGATTTCGATTCGTTATTTATTAAATGGGTGCTTTTATGTGGGTTCGTTCCCTTTTTTGCCCGAGTCAATTGAATGTGCCCATAAAACGGGACCGTGTGTGGCGCTCTCATTATCCGCTTTTACGGGACGTGACTTTGCGAGTCTTTTAAATTTCACTGAGCGGAAAAATCTAGTCCAGTTCAGCACAGAACCGATTATTATCCCAATGAAAGTCTACACGGATTGTTTCCGAAGTTAGGTCCAAATTATTATGGAGATAAACGAGGGTTTATTCCTAACATGTAAAGCAACAAGAAAACAAACAAGGTCGTTACTGGGAACTATCCGAGTAATGAACAACGTATTGTTTCCTATCATCGCCATTGTGTATCGGGCCAGCGGGCAGCGAACATCCAGCAGAGAGTAGTAGGCATGCAATGTTCCCTGGCTTGTAGCTTGTAGCTTGTAGCGGATAGCAGGCCAGTAGCAAGTAGCCAGTAGCTAGTAGCCAGTAGCTGTTGAGTGTAGATACAGTGACTAGTTCTAGATGTGCTAGTATACACTGTACTGTACAGTGTACACTTGTAGTAGGGAGCTGTGCTGTAACACGGCAGGCGAGGCCTGGCGGGACGCATGGGACATGGATTCGCACTTTGCGCTAATTGGGGAGAGTTATTAATTTCTCCTCATCAAAATTTCCTCCAATTAGGGTGATTATCTGCGAGAACTTCGGAGAACCGGCGCAAGGGTCACGCAACAAACTCTATCAGATACAATAATTCTACAGAACTTTGGATAAAGCTTTCATCCCCTAAATATTAAATAATCACAATACGTGTATTGAATATGCTATATTCTTCTTCGGCCTTAGTTCAAATCTTCACTAATTAAATGAGAGGTCACGTTCGACATTAACTCCGCTATCAACATTAAATTGGAATACACCAACAATGTTAAAACTTTCATGCAGTTAAACCAGTTTGTATAATAAGCGACAATAGAGACGGGTTTTACAACTCAGAAAGGCGAAGGTAAAAATGAAATTTATGGTCGCAATTACTCTGAAAGGACAGTGTTTCATTTGTGTTACTAAACCGTGTATTTATGGTTTGTGTGGTGTCACAAATTTCATTTCTCTGTCTCAAACAGGAGACAACTACAAAATGGCCATGTGCACGTCACAACTTCTCAAACATTCAAATGCAACGAGATAATAAAAAGTTCGTTTACGAAAAGTGTAGGTACAGGTGAATCGTAGCAAATCGATGGTTTTCAATAGCCAGCGTTATAAACAATTTTAAATAATATGTATATTTATTCCTGATATATTAAAGATTAATTTTTAATTAAAGTTTTTCTTTTATATATTTTATTCAGTTTATAAAAACAGTTTATTCATAAAAAACTTTTGCTGTGTAATTAGTATTACGGGTGACAGCTGTTCAATCTTCAGAAGGCTTTATCAAACAGTTTTATAAGCTCAGATGACTTCAGAAGGCGAATAATAATATTACTGAATACATAAAAGAACAGCGTACATACATATATATTATATACACAGAAAGCATATAAAGAATGTTCAATCAGTATATTTCAGGAACACATAAAAACTCTCATATTATAACAATATAAACGAAGGCGATATAATTATAATAAAATTCAAATAAAGCCAACCGATTTTTTTTTAAATAAAAAATAATTAAATCAAATTTAATAATGTTACTATTTAGTTCTGCAAATATTTTAGTTTTTTATTATTGTGACAGCTGTTTCGGCGTTTAAGGTCATTTTCAAACTGTGGTTAGGCCACTTTAAGACGACTTATTCATATTCATATTAAGTACATAAATTAAATGGAGTTCTACGAATTAAAAACAAAAACAATCAATGCGACAGGAGTTATATTGCCGTGTAGTAAATTAACGATGCTTTTCAAAGGAAAAACAGTTAACTCACAAGTCAGCCAGAACTGTAATAGTTTATTTTCTAAATATCTAAATATATAAAATATATAATGAAAACAACAACAAAATAAACTAATTCGTGTAAGTGTATTTTCAAGTAGTAAGATAAAGTGGTTTAATTTCTCCCAACCTGGGAGCTGCAAGTGATGTATTGAGTATTGAGAATCAATGACTGCATAATTGAGCAAAGTGAAGGAACCTAGTTTTTTTGTCGAGATAATCAGTTTACAGCCATTTAAAGTGCGATAGGTAATCCACTAGAGTCACTTAAGCACACCAATAGAATTTCTAAATAAAGCTCCAGAGTCTACGCCACACAGAAAGCTCTAATTAAATTGAAATCCGATTTCTAACTTCGTCAAAAAAAACACAACAAAAATAAATATGACCATCTTGGTAAACACGAAATTAAACCTACACTAGTCCGAAGATGACCATTATAGGCTGAAACCAGTAACGGTAAAAAAATAAAATAATTGAAAAAAGTTTGAAATTGTTTCAATATTATCAGGAATATTTTAGAGTGTTGAAAGAAGAGAAAATATTGTGATTAATAAATTGATAAGTTTTGTGAAAACATTTTGGCAAATGGATGGAACTAATTTTTGGTTTCAAGAGACCCGAAGATAGAGTATCGCTTGACGACCGACATGGCCGCGTCAGGTGTTCGGTAAGCACGCGCTGTGGGGCTGCTCAGGTCGCGATAAAGGATTTTATCCCCTACTGACGTTTTCCATTTTCATATACAAAGTTGTAACGGTAAACACGCAGACGTGAAAGTTTGATGGTGACACGAGAGCATAATGCGCTTTAGGTGATATTCATTTTCGCGAAATTCACAAAACAAACGTTCTCGTCGTTAAACTTTCAAAGACAATATGGCTACCTGATATATTTTGTGGGTAAATATATTACTTAAGTGTGACGTGTTTTTGATTACTGCTGAATTACCACAGCTTTTGTAATGCAACAACGCGAAGAACGTATAAATTCCCTACTTCAATAATACTCATTGAGAATGCATTCTAACCATTGAAAGAATTTTTTTTACCAAGGTCCTGAGAAAATCGAAAAAAAATTTCCGGTATCTGCACAATTTTCTAAGGGCCAATCAACACTCATAAAATATTAGTGCTAGGATCGTACGAAGATTACCTAATCTCAATGATATGTTTGAAAATATGCCTAAAAATCATTGTACACGTAGAAAACTAACTGATTTAAAATATTGCTAATTTATAATAAGAATATTATTATTATTAATTATTCGTAATCTAGTTAAAAACGGAATTGAAGGCTTTTAATGAATGAAATTATTGGTTTCCTAATAAATTTTCAGTAAAACGTGAATTTGTTATCGCGATGCCCGAAAACGTGCTCATAAAAAATATTTTTTTTCACATTTCGTCAGTGTTTATTATCAGGAAAAATGCAGTTGCAAGAACACGCGTTTCGATATATTAGGAACGTGCTAAAAGTTTAATATGAAACGGCCTGCAATCCCGTTTTTAAACCGGTTTTTTAATACTCATTTTTCTCCGTGTAGCTGTAAGCAAAATATATTTTTCATTAACCTCTAGCGTGCTAAGAAATCTACCATGGGTTTCTTACTTTTACACGCATCGTGTGTCGGCGAATTCGCACTTGCCTCGATTTTATGGTATTTTGAACCTTAAAAAATGCTCCTAGCACACTAAAATATATTTTGTTTGCTTGGCAAGATAAAATGTACCTTAATGATATTCTTGCTTATCGTTTAGTCATTTGCAAATATATTTATTTTATCTGTGAAAAAGCGCGTCGCTAAATTCCGGGTCAAGTGTCATAATTACGATTTTCAAGCTGGAAAATAAAATAAAACTCAATAAAATTTTTGTATGTCTTTATTAGACTAAATATAAGTAGCTTTCTCTGAATATAAGTAGCCATCCTGGGAAAACTACACAGGATACACATATTTTGCCTACATTTTTTATAAATTCATAAAAAAATAATCTGGAAAGACGATATAATTTACTAAAACATCATTTTGCAAAACAGTTATTAGTTATAACGATAATAAGATCAGTCGACGACCGACGGCCGATTGGCATTCTACCCCTGAAACGCTAAGGTATGGCATATTGGCAAGGGAGGATGGCATTCTAAGGGCAGAAGATTTATAAAGTACCATTAAATATTACTAATGCTAATAAGTTCTGCTCTTCCTCTCTTTTATATGGATTTCTGTCAAAATATGACTGAAAATATATGAGAATTCCAAGTGGTTATACGAACTGAAAACTTCTCATCGAACCTTTGAGGAAACGCTCGAAGTCTATTGAGAATTAGTATTGAAATACATAATTATCGTAAGTGGACTTCTCGGTGCTCGGTACTAATAGATAAATCGAGAAAGGAGTGGTTTCAAAAAGTATACATCAGCATAAAAGGAGCAATACAATAGAAAGAAAATCGGTCGGACGTTTTTGTAAATTTAGCCAATTATGACCGGCCGCGGCCTATGAAGAGATTCGGGATTCTCAATTAAAATACGCCATTAACGACTGGAAAACATTTTCGGAGGTAAAACTCCGCCGGAGTATATTACCAAGATTTAATTAATGATATAAGAAAAGGAGCCTTAAAATAAGATAAATAATAACAAAGGAGCATTCCCCTTTCAAGCGGGAAAGCCCATGGCAAAGAAAGGTTTTCTTGGAAAATTTAAAATAAATCGGATATTGAGGTTATATGGCGGCGAGGGAGTCAGCGACGAAATAAGATATAAATTGTAAAGAAATAATGTGTACGCTGAAGTGAGTATTCCACACAAAGCACAAATAGATTTCTGGAAGATTAATTTAATTAAGAACCGTACGAGACGAAAAAAATTGCGGCTTTATTGGGGACGAGCTTCGGAAAATAACTGCTGAATTATGAAAATATGAATTGTGTCTCACTTTTCTTCGGGCTAGGTTTTTAGTTTCCAAACAAAACTCAAATTCAATTTGTTAATGGAATTAAAACAAGACAAGGTCGCAACTGGGAATTGAACCCAGGATCTCTGTCTTATTCTATTTCTATGTTTTGTTTAGATTTATTATTATTTACTAAAGTTATTAAAAAAGTAATTCCAATAAAATGAATTATTCAAATCGGTGAAACTGAAGATATCGGAGGACATATGTAAAGTTGAACAAAGCTTTTGAAAAAATGGTAACCAGAAACTTACAAAATCAATACACTTTCGAAAACAGATATAAAGTCATGAAAAGTAATGAAAAAATAGGTTAGACCGGTTACGTTAGGTTGGATTACTTTAGGTGTGTTGATTTGCCACTGTATTGAGATGTCACGAAACCGAAAAATATGTCTAAACCAAACCAAAATGTTACAGTACTACTACAACTACAGTACAGCAACATACATACTTGTTACTTACTTAGTGGTAAATATGTCGAAATCACTCAATGCGAATGAGATTCCTGAGGCGTGTGTGGTAAAACCATTTATGGTCGTGTGAGAAATGTGGAGATCCGCAAAGAGTACAAGGGTTTGGACATTGGTTGATGGTAGAGCGAATGAGCGAAGAAAGGTGTAAGGAGAATATATGACGCAAATGCGAATGGTGAAGTCGGGGACGCCCGTGGAAGACATGGCACGATTAAATGAATCAGATACTTGAGTCGGGCCGTGTCAAGAGTCAGAATAATAGAAGAGTATGTATGAATGTGAATGAGGCAAGAAGTGTGTGCCAAGACCGAGTTGTTTGGAGGTCCGTCCTCTCTGCCTACCCCTAAACATAATATATGTACATACCTACATAGTTTGCTATTCTTCCATTAAGATGAGAAAATCTATCTTTTCCGGAGTTCTTCACGTATCACGGGCTACGAAGGGTACAATTATTTATTTGCGGTCGCCAAGCTTTAGTACAGAAATATAAAATAGTTATTTTCCCCGCCATTGTTGATATTATTTCAACAATCAGTATATTAATATTGGCGGTATCCTGCATTAATTAATAAAAACTATTACTTTCTGTTTTTGTGCGGCAAGCAAACATTCTGCATGTTTATATATTCAGCTTAAAACAACAACGATCAACGCAGGTAATATTCGATGGTTCGCATAATAAGTCGGAAAAAGCTGAAAAATGTTTATTCATTTAAACTGTTTTTTGATTGAGCAGTTTGTATTATTTTAAAAATCATTACCACGAACCAATAACAAGTTTTTAATAAATTCGAAATGCCGCGTCCTATAAAGCAAACAAACATCCATATCGCGATATGCTTCATATTGTAAACCGCTGATTCAATTATTTACATCATCGCGTTACAATGGCCGCTGAATTAACGCTAACTGGACATTCAACCGATACAATGGGGGCTGTTTGGAAACACGAGCCGTTCGCAAACAGTTGCCATTCTCAAATTTATTCTGTATGAAAAAGTAAACATTCCACTCTCCCTTGGCCGGGTCGGGAGCGGCCGGACACGGGCATAGATTAACCAAACATAAAAACAAATCGATATCGGTAATTAAAATCACTGCCAAATACGAATAATCGTAGCAATTTGGTAAAAAGCGTACACAAGGCTGGTCGCTGGTCCAGACCGGTGGATGTATTACACGGAGGCTCACGGGGAACTGGATGACTCATACGAGGGTCATTTTATGATTTAAATTGCAGCTTTTTAAAACAGAACGAGTTTATTGACAATTTCGTGTGCCCCTAAGTTTGTGTGTTGTTCGAAAATCTGCTGCATCCACTTGTTTATTCAAGCAAAACTACTTTGACTGGATGGCTAACTTTGGCTATGGTTCAGTAAAGATTCAAATTCTTTTTCAATTTTCATGTTTAGTTTGGACTTTCTTATTCACATTTTTCAATATTGTGGTTCCTACCTGCCCGAAGAAAAGTTGAAGAAAGAATTGTCATTATAGTGACGTTTTTTTGGATAAATTGTATAATTCCTTATTTAAAAAAAAGCATTATAATTAAGTAGCTAGGTACTTATGTACCTACTTAAGAAACTCATGATTTTAGAGGAAATTTAAGTTTTGATTTATTAAAAAAGAAAATTCTATTTTGCACGCAAGTTCTACTGTTCACTATTAGTTCGTAGAGAGAATGGGTGAGACATAATATTTTTTAATCTAGGTAAAGCGAACAAGAGAAGTTAGTAAGACATTTTTGTTATGTATTTTGTTTTGTTTATCATTTTGAGTTCTAACTGCTCGGAGTCTGTGAATCTCTGGCATCGCAATTTTTATGGAGATTGTTGTTAGGTTAAAGAAAGTGATGTAGGGTAACTAAAAATTACTACGGATTACCTCTTCAGGATATTTCAAAACAGTGGCAATTTCAATATTTTTTGAAGACATCTTAATTATATACACTGGTACATAATAATAAATATATTAATTTTTTGACGGCTTCCGTGGTTGAGTGGTTAAGATATTTGACTACAAATCCGGAGGACGCGGGTTCAAATCCCGGCGTGCGCAAGAAAATTTAATTTGATTTATTTGTGTAATTTCACAATATATTCATAAAATAATAAACATTGTACTTGCGGCACATTCCAGAGTGGATGGTACTCTCAGTATCGTCCCGGTGAAAGACCTCAATTCAGATTCGAAAAGTTGATTGAAGTGGTTTTAGACATATTTGGTGACAAGATCCGGATATCAATAGGTATTTCCCCACCTTCAGTCTCACAACATACCCCAATTTTGGCTGCCATAGACTCGAAAACGATTTTTTTTTCTGAAATACGATTTTTCATACGAAGATTTTTAGGACATCGGCGCAGCGAATTGCCAAATTGAAATTTACTGAAAATCTTCACAAAAAACTGATTTTTCGAAAAAACGGTACTTGTGCGTTCATCACATAAAACATGTATATTTGAGATAACCCATTGCTACAAACGTTACGAATCCATAAAATATTTTTGTATTAGGTTAATGGGAATCACCCTATTCCCGAAGATCATATAAAGAAACACTCAATCAACTGTACTTTTTGCAAACCTAACCGAAAATACAAAAAGGAGGAAGATAAGAAACGCAAAAAGAAAATATCATATTTTATAGCTTGATAGGATGTGAGTGAAAAGATAATACTATGCCGGGGGCTACATCTATTGGTATGCGCGGATGTATGTGTTTGTGTATGCGTATGGGTGGGTGTGTGTACTTTATACATAATACACCATGTATGTATGTATATGTATATCCACTCGTATTGGCTCACATTGGCTCCGGGGAAATTATTCGTGAATTCTCCCATTTCCGAAATTGAGCTATTAAATACCCGCGAGTTAACCTTAATAGTGTAAATCGTATGTAAAGCATACACACTTACGCCGGTTTAAAGGAGTGATTCCAATATCAAGACGAACTAAGACGAACATTTTTGATTTCATTGTGACAGTTAAAGAAAAATTAAATAGAAATACTACTGAATTGTGAACCACCCCGACTAACTATATTTCTAGCACCTACATATTATTAGAAATACTAATTTCGGTTAAAACTCTGTCAGTACTTCCGCTTCAATGAATTCTAGAAATTTTGCGTTGAATTTAAGTGTCATTTTCAAAATTGGAAGTGTTTATCTGGAGAAATTAGATAAGCGATAAAGTACCTACCTAGAACATTAAATTTATAAAATAAAATTATTTTAATTGCAATTTCTAAATTTGGTACCAATTTGTCGCCAATTTGTGGCGAAGGGCAAAGTTTTTTATAAATAAAAAAAACGAACAGGAAACAACATACCAGGAGCAGAGAAATGTCATAGGGTAATGTGGCGCTAATGTTTAAACTATAGATAGCATACAAAATAAATTAAGGTCAGAACGTGAACCTGTCGACAAGAACAAAATACCAAGAGCACAGAAATATGATTGGGTTAGTTATTATATATTTATTGTTCAATGCCAGTAAGTTGGTAAAAAATCTTTTAACGGGGAAACATTTTTTTCTACCAAAGCCTCACTCTCGAGGACGTCACCATAACCTCCTTTACTGTAGATTCAACCGCACCAATATGTTCATGAACTCACCCGTGGGGAGAGCCATGTATTTCCTAAATGCAGTTGATCAAAAGATCGTAATGTTTTTCATGTTTTGTAGCACGCTTTTGGCGCTGCAAATACATTGCTTAAACGATACAAATATAACGACTTAGATGCCAAATCCGTAATGTTAAAACAACAATTGTGCAAAATTAACAATACATTTATTATAACAAAATACATTTTGTTTTAAATTTTGCCGTGACGCGTCTGCGCTTATGTTATACTATTTTAATAGCCATGAATAAATGACAATTTTTTTAATGGTCACTAACAAAATTTCAAGATTACTGAATTTTAGTATAGATTACTGAACGTAAATGGAGATGGACGCTAAAATCCATCGTACTAAAAACCACCCCACACGATTGGTTCGCCCAATATTAACTGAAGCCACCGCGTGGAAAGGCTTGGCCGACCTACCGGAATTTCCTAAAGTCAAGCCTATTGTTCGATCCCTTCCTACAAGAAAACGGAGGGCAAGTCGGATGTGCGTGTGACGAGGACACATTTTTGATACTTGATAACATTTGGTAGAGTTATTTGGCATTTCTTCGTGTACTTTTATATGTTTATTAATTTATAGTCTCTTACCTACATCACCAGTATAGTAAGTACCAAATGTACAAAACATGTTAAAAATCAGTAACTTTATGGGTTAGTAGTAGTGTTTTGTGAATACCTCTCTGGAGAACATTGGCTGAGGTGTTCACATGTTTTAGGTAGTATTATTATGCCGTCATAAGTAAAAACACAGCATAATTCTTGGGATTTTCAAGGGTAATATCGTGGTTCCACCAATGGCACGTGCTGTTGTATTTATTTCAATAGAGGTTATTACTATTTTATTTTGAAAGAACACTAGGTCTCAGAGGGCGTGTTGACTTAAAATGACAAATCGTACACTTATTGTATTCCAGAAATTTTTAAAATACAACACTCTTTTAAATAAAATTAATATGATTAAATTGTCTGACAGAAGGATTTTCACTGACTAATTTCTATATAAAATTCTAAATGATACATTTGATAGTCCAGAATTGCTTGCATTGATAAGCTTTCGGATTCCACTATTTCAGTGTGGAAATTCTGATACTAACTACCATATGCATTCCTCATTGCCTAGAATACTTATGGAAATAATTATACCAAGTCAGTGGAAAGCATTGATTTATCACTTAACAAATACAAGAGATTGTTACTGAGACAGTTTAGTTATGAATAGCAAATATTTAGTGTATTAATATATAATTTTTACTATTTACATGTAAAAGATCCCTAAAAAGGGCGTTAATAAAGTAATAAATAAATAAATATATACAGAATATATAAATTTAAATAAATTAAAAATTACATTCAAAAACTTAGATTAAAAACTAATTAGAGATTAGAGATTGAAAACAAAAAATCTAAGGACGGGTTGTTTCGGAGAATTTGAACAATTCATCAAATTTCAATGTTCATTTTCGGGTTCTGTGAAAGACTTATTCAAGTTCTGTTTTTATATCATTGTAGGCTAGTTGCTTGACAAAACTGAAATAAAAACAGAACTTGAAAAAATCTTTCACAGAACTTGAAAATGAACGTTGAAATTTGATGAATTGTTCAGATTTTCCGAAACAACCCGTCCTTAGTATTTTAAAATACGCCTAAATGCATACGGTTCGCAAGGGCGATACTTGATACGAAAAAATAGTGCACCTTTAAGTAAGAAAATATTTACAATAAAGCGACTCTACCGGCTCGATTTGTAAGCTATATTTCGACCAAAATATCATATAGGTACCGTAAATTAAACTAAAGGTAAATTAACAAATTTATGTAATTTTTTACTACATTATTACAAATCGTTGATAAAAAAAAATAATTAATCAAAATACCGAGCGACTCTACCGGCTCGATTTGTAAGCTATATTTCGACCAAAATATCATATAGGTATCGAAAATTAAAGTAAAATTAAATTTAAATTGACAAATTTATCTAATTTTTTACTACATTATTACAAATCGTATATAAAAAAATTAAAAGTTATAAAAATATGGGATTCGAACCCGGGTCCTGCATAACGAGTGTCGAACGCTCTGCCTCTAGACAGCGGTTATTACGTATTCGACCAAAATATCATATAGTCAAAATATCTAAAAGTCGCAGCACGAGAGCATTTTATCACTTTAAAAAAAATTATTATTAAAAAAATCACAAAAAGAAAAAAAAAATAGTTAAAGCGGGGATCGAACCTCGGTTCTTCACGACGACAATCGGGCTCTGTGCCTCTAGACCGAGAAGCTGAGTTTGGAGAGTGACCTAAAGTAGGTATATAATAGTGGCTAGGCTCCTATAGCGAAATGATCACGGTTTTTCATGACGGTCATGAGTTGGTTTTACTCCTGTTCTCGAAATTGCATAACGCGCGTAAAGAAGTTTCACTTCAAAAATACAAGGACAATGTCAGATTTTGAATTCAGAGAAATAACAGTTTTTTCAATAAAACAAAAATTTGCTGGCAAGTAGAAATAATTTAACATTAAATAAATTGTCTTTGTTCAAATGCAAAGGATACAGTTCGACTGGGAACAAAGCATTTGCGAGGCGGTAGTTTTTAAAATTATTTTATAGTTGAGTAAACATATATAAAATCGATACAATTCCACAGGCATTCGTCGGCATATTTGATAATGTAGACCCCTGTTATGTGCATTCTGTTCCACAATGGTAACACAGCAGACAAACAATTACGGGCAAGCTAATTTTCAGAATGTTTTTTCTAGCTTATTGTATCGGAAGTGCATTCGACGGGTGATTGGATTGGCTGAATGATGTAAAATATGCATATTATGATTGGGCAGGTGAGGTATGAATGCATCTGATTGGCGAAATAAAATATTGGTTACGTTTTTTAATTAAGCTGAACGCCATAGTCCAGAGAAAAGCGCAATTAATGACGGAATCGGAAATAAATATACTTAATTAAAATTGAATGCATTCGGAAATGAATTGATAACAACATTTTTATCCGTAATTATACCAGATGGGAATAATTTTACCCAATACGAGTAACTTTACCCGATACGAATTGAATAGTATATATAATATTTGTACTCAAAGTTGGGAATCCAAAAATAAATAAAAAATTAAAGTACCAATTTTTTAATACGTTTCGCAAAGTAATTATCGCTAAGTACAAACATCAAAGTACCCAAACTGGCAGCGCACATATTACATGGAAATAAAAAAAGCATATCGAGGTATTTAATCACATTATTATGTGGAGACATATTATTGTAAAATTGTTCAATTGAAGATTGTATCAATTTTTAAAAATGTAGACAAAAAAAACGAAAAATCTGCTAGATAACGGAATAATCGTATTGCTGTGGAAAACCCGATGTTAGGTTGTTAACAATAGTTAGGGAGTGTTTTTCATGTTTAATAATACAATTTTTTTTGTGTAAGTGTAAAGGCAAGATCTGAATAGTCAGGTACTTCCCCACCTTCGTCTTCCGTACCTTTTTCCCCTCCCCACTACATTCATACTCACAACATACTCCAATTAGGGATGTCATAGTCTCATTAAGGGACGCTTAGATGGTTTGGGAATGTAGAGCGAATAAACGAAGAAAGGAGTGTAAGGAGAATATGTGACGCGAATGTGAAGAAGTCATGGCAGGATCAAATGAACCAAATACTTGAGTCGGGGAAAGTAAAGAATGGATTGTGCGCAAAGACAGAGTTGTTTGGCGTCTTTCCTCTCTGCCTACCCCTGTGGAGAAACGGCGTGATGGTTAGTTAGTAATTTGTCTCTGTATAATGTGACGAAGAAAAAGACTGTTCTAATCACTTATATTACTTCCTTTTATATTTGGCGTCAAGTAATAAACACCACGTACATTTTTATCTAATTATTGTAGCTTGAATCACACCTGCAACTTTCAGAATGAAAGTCAAATGCGCACACCATTAAAAAACACACACACGGACAACCCACAGAAAATATGGATAAGTTATATAAAATCTGTTAACAATACCAAAAACTCTGCTTTACGAATTTGCCTCGCTTTTCCATTCGCTAAATTAATTATTCATAATTTTCAGTACGGCAGGTAAATAAAAAAAATCGTGGCTCATATTCTCGCTTCTGAATTCAAATCCCTAAGCTCGAGTCATTTATTTATTAAAAATTGCAGGGGTGGTGAAAAGCGGGTGGTTGGTGGGGTGGGTGGTTAGGTGGGTGGTGAGGTGGGTGGTTGCGGAGTGGTAGCTAAAAGCCACGTGCATATTTGATGAACATCCGTCGAGGATTATGGCGGAGAGAAACCGTGATGAAGCGGCCCAGCCACCGCGGCCGGAGATGGATGTGGCTGGCGGCCCCGTGCGGGTTGACTGTTGCCTGGGAGCATTTCCCGTACTGCCTGTACCGTGGTCCGTGGTCCGTGGTCCGTGCCCGTGGCCGATGGACGAGCACTGAGGTGGCCGTGAGTGGGGTATTCCCTTGCCACTGCATGTGCTGTGCGTTTAAACTTCTTGTGTGCTGATTATTTTATATTTACGCACGACACAGTATTAACCCTTTAATGGCTGGTGATGGTGATCTATATGTTATTAGGTCGAAAGGAAAGCCAAATTTATCAAATTTCAAAGCTAAAATTCAAGTTCCACGAAAATCCTATAAAAGAACTGTCATTTAAAAAGTACTGTGTAATAACTGTCCAATTATGATATAATAATAGAACTTTCTCCGAATTTTAAATACGAAATTTTATGAATTGTTTTTAAAAAAATTAAATTGATGATTAAAAGCCTCGTACCCAACGATTATAATTTTAAATTTAAACACAATTTTAACTTCATACAAGTCGACAGTTCGCAAACAAAGCGGAAAATATATTACCTGACACAATCCAGCAGCGATTTAATTTGAAACGGTATTACTTGCAATTAAATAATGTACGTATTGGCTAATCACTTTTTAATGATTATTTCCTTCACAGATATTGCCATCGAGTAGTTACTTAATAAAAATCTATTGATTGACTGCGTTTTTCACGTTTCCGAATGGTGGAGGGGAAACGAAATCTTGTGGCTAATCGTAGTCGATTATTTTTCCGGCTTTTCCGGAACTCTCAGGATCGGGGGTCGTATCTCAAAATACTTGATACTTAGTACCTACCCGATGACGGTTATTTCCTATAAAGGTGGAAATGCAATTATTATAAATGCCAATTTAATCTCCGCCGCAAAGAAATAAGAAGTTTATTCCCGAAATAAGCCCGGGAAACTCAAATTAAACACAATTTTAAACAAAAGTTTTTGAAAAATGATTTTCTTTAATTGATTACCTAATTTCACACCCCAATAATTAAACTGTGCCAAAATTATGCCTCAATATTTAATTCCTAACCAAAAAACTTTTTTAATGAAAATTTCAATAATAAAATACGTATATTCACCGATCCATGGAAACCGGGCCCTAAAGGAACCTTTTTTTAAAAATAAATATTATTACAGAGTAAAACAACGTACGAACAAAAAAACTAGCCACCATAAATTTTACATCAGTGGTAAGTTATATTAAATTTCAGGATTTGAATGTGAACTAAACATGTATTACAAATATTGTAAAAACTAAGCTTGCTTTTTGACTGATAAAATTATATGGCTCCAGTTGAAAAGGTGTGCTTGAATCTATAATGCCTAAATCCTTCTTCGGGGAAATTATCGAAGCTGTTAACACTGGCCAAATATGAAAATCATGAAATAATATTTCAAGCGGTAAAACCTAGATTGTTATCGCAAAAATGAAGAAGTCTTCGTAAATATCTGATGGCACCGTAGAACGGCACTGAATAATGAAAAACCCATTAAACAGTATTTCAATATACAAAGCAGAGTTGGGAATTATCACCAAAAAACGCCCGGGGCTGTTATTTTAATTTGGCAAATCGCAAACCGAGAAAAGCGTTTCCCTATTTCAGAAAAGTATTATTATTGAATTATAATTTACCGATTTTCCAACAGCTGAGAGGCTCTTCACTCATCTCTATCTGTGAAGGGGATGAAGGAAATTGTAAGCTCATTACCCCTAAGCGAAATCCTTGTAAGGGTCGGTCGTTTTCTTAAGATGCTTTTACTAAATATGCCTCCTAATAGGATAAGGTTCAGCTGAGAGTAGATCAACTTATAAACTTGAATGATTGATGCGTAAGCCAACAATCATTTATACTGCATTAACCTTAATATGCATTAAAGGAGTATATACCTATGTGTTATATCCTTTTAAAAGCTTCAGCTAAAAATCACAAAAAATAATTTGCTTACAAATTTACGCCAATCACAAGGGAATAAAGTTTAATACCACATCCGGGATTTTAACTTTTGAGAACTTTTGCTAACAGGATGACTAAATTATAGAGCTATCGAGGCAACATATAAACATGTTGAAATCAACAAATATACAATTTATCAAAAATTGGGAAATTGAATAAGACGTTAAAAAAATCCAAAAAATTGCAATATCTTAAAGAACATCGTAATAATATGGCATTTATATAGCGCGGTTTGGTGTCATTTCTCTTCAACTGCGCTTTACTATTACAAACTTAAAGATGGTAATTTTGTATCAGAGGTCATATTCTAAAAATATTCTTACAGTGTGCCTTACCCAATGCAGATTTAATATTATAACACTAAATATACTGTTTGTACAAAGTGATGACAAATCTTAGAATAACAATAACAGTAGAACAGGATAAAACACGAATATTAAAACTAAAAAATATATAAAACAGGAGGCAGTTTGTGCTCATAATCAGAAATCTTCTGAGCAGATATTTTAAAAAGGTACAATAAGGAGGCAACCGAAATCAAACAATTACCGGAAGTTTTAGAATATGGCTTATTATAAAATATTGAAAAGAAGTCATGATTGATATAACTTGATATTACTTGCGTCCTTGTGTGACTGGTACAAGTGAAGTTTGTAGGTTAAAATTGTATTGATGATACCCACTTTTGAGAGGAGAGGTATCGAAAATAAGGACCTGTGTGCCACCAAGTATTTTTTTTTTTTTTTCAATTTACTATTTTCATCAAACAAGCATAATTCATATTTTTCTAAACCTTGAGCACGCTAGGTTATGTAGACTAATAATATTTCAGTCCAACACAGCATCGCACCGAGATAATAATAAAAAAAAAACAAATGAAATTATGTAGAAAGGTACTGCAAATACATTTTTAAGATTAAATGTTGAATTTTACGCTATTATTTTGACTGGAATTACATTTCAAAGGGTAGGTATGGATATTATATTTGTCTTCAGGGATATGAATTTGGAAGGCCTTTTTACTAATAAATTGAGAAAAAAGGTTTATATAGAGGTGTTAATGGCACAAAAAGAGTGATAGAAAATGAAAATTTCACAACTGGAAACTTGATATGGAACTTTTTCAATGAATAGTTAGTTAGATTTATCGAAGATTTTCTTCTCCTGTTAATTATTTTCTTCTTCATTGCTCATACTTAGCAGTACTCACTTTTTAAATAAATAATATTTTTTGTACATTTTATAAGTTTAGATATTTTATTATTTTAACATTTTATACTTGTTACTTTATACCTTTCTTTGAGTTGTTGAACTTTTACATTTTATACTTTTCTTCTAGTTGTTGTACATTTACATTTTATACTTTGACGGCCGGCGTGGTCTAGTGGTATACGCTTTTGACTACAGATCCGAAGGTCGCGGGTTCGAACCCGGCGTGCGCAAATAAATTTTATTTGATTAATTTGTGTTATTATTTCACAATTAATTAATTTAAAATAATATATATAGTATATTTGCGGCACGTTCCAGAGTGGAAGATACTCTCAGTATCGCCCTGGTGTAAGACCACCATTCAAAATTGAAACGTTGCTTGAAATGGCTTTAGCCGTGTTTGGTGACCAGATCTGAATAGCCAGGTACTTCCCCACCTTCCTCTTCCCCATCTCCCTCCCCTCCCCAATACCCTCAGCCTCACAACATACCCCAATTGGGGATGCCATAGTCTCACTGGCTCCAGACGGGAGCAGTTGGGACTCTTGTGCGGTATTACTGTAAAAAAAAAAAAAAAAAAGTTGTTGTATATTTACACTACATACTTTTCTTTGAGTTGTTGTACCTTTACATTTTATACTTTTCTTCTAGTTGTTGTACATTTACATTTTATAATTTTCTTTGAGTTGTTGTACATTTACATTTTATAATTTTCTTTGAGTTGTTGTACATTTACATTTTATACTTTTCTTCTAGTTGTTGTACATTTACATTTTATACTTTTCTTCTAGTTGTTGTACATATACATTTTATACTTTTCTTTCAATTGTTGTACTTTTACATTTTATACTTGTTACTTTATACTTTTCTTTGAGTTGTTGTACTTTTAAATTTTATACTTTTACTTTTATTTGAGTTGTTGTACTTTTCCATTTTATACTTGTTACTTTATACCTTTCTTTGAGTTGTTGAACTTTTACATTTTATGCTTGTTACTTAATACTTTTGTTTGAGTTTTTGTACTTTCACTATTCTTACTTTTGTTGATGACAACGTTATGCCGTATATATGAAAAAAAAATAATATTCTCAAAAGAAAAAAACACGAATCATATATGATTCTAGAAAATGCTTTTAATCATGCAATGCTTCGGAAAATCATTTGTGAGAATATAACGATGCTCTCAAAACATGATGTTTTTTGTTACAAACATTCTTGTAATGAACATTTAAACTTTTTGTTAGTCTGCGTCATACTCTTTGCCAGAAGGCGTTACCGGGTAGCGGGTAGCAGGTAGCAGGTAGTAGGTACCAGATAGCCGGAATCCACCAACGGACAGGACGCATCATTATTATTCGGCTGGTGGGTTAATGTAAGAGCACCCAGCAAACATCAAACGCAGCAAAGCGGTGGGAAGCACTTTGCTAAAGATCGCTTTCATCTTACGTGTGAATGATTGGACGAGTTAAAGTTTTAAGGCCGTTATTTCACGCAGTGAGCTTAGTGCTGCCTACTCAGCCGATGCTACAAATAACCTTTGGCCTCTGCGCGGGGAGGGGTCGGGGAGGGTTTCAATCTACCCCCGGGCTCCGAGAGAGGTGGGCAGATTTACAAGTAATACCAAATATATAAAGTACTATTACAGTGGTACGCGGAAACTATCGACTTTATCGGAAATTTAAGGAACTAACGATTTATTGAATTTGACTTTCCCAAACCCTGATTTAGGGTCGTCATAGTTATGATATGCATGTTACCTGTGGGTAAGCAATGAACAAAACATAGTTATAAATATTATTCTACAAGAGTTCGTTTTGGCTAACAATAATTTGGGAACACTTTAATCCCTGGATATAAATTGATATTGACAAACAAATGACCGGTCTGTGCTAGAGTTGGCATCGAGTTTGGGTTCCACCCAGGCGTCATGTGTTTACTTCATCGGCTGAATAAGTCAACATTTTCCGCTTACTGTGGTTGTAGTAGGAGATTTTCAAATATGGTCGGGTCATTCATAAATTTTTTAACAACAATTTTTTTACACAAAAAACCACGCAGGAGAAAATAATTTCACTTAGGGCCTATGTCACCTCTGGGGATGCTGTGCGGAGGGTTTTTTTGTTTGTCATAGAAACAAGGGTATGTCAATTATCGGATACCGATAAAGCAATTGGCTAACTAATAGCGTCGAGGGGGAGAGGAAAGGACGCCAGGGCAGACGCAAGCAGACCCAAGCAGCCAGGAGGCCAGGCTAGACAAGTCCAACCGGGGGCCGGGGCCCAGGAAACCATCATAAGAACAAAGCCAAAGCGGGAGAAAACAAACCAAGACAAGAGGAAAGGTATCGGTTTAAATTGATAAACGAAGTTAATAAATTATCCCACCGTTCACCTTTCTAGCGAGATAGATTCGCAATCCGAGATATAAAGCGGAGTCTGTCTCCGAGCGGTTTTTATTAATTAATAATATCAGTTAAGTCAGGATGTCTCTACGTTTTATCGGGAAACTTACGCGAAATAAATGGAGGTGAATCTAATTTAGCGGATAATGTCTAAAGAGGTTATTTCATTGATGGTTCGGAACCGTGGCTTTCCAGGCGGAAAATTTAAATGAATACTTGAGGTGGAGTAATTCGGCGATATTTTCACATCAATTTATCAAATCAATCGTGAAAAGGCAAGAGTTACACTTTTGGCGGGAACGAATAGCTTTTGTAAATAATAAACACTTAGGTTTATAAGATTTTGCGTTAACCACCATCAAAGTTTCCTTGTATGTATTATTGTGACAATTATACTACGGTTTCAGGCTACAATTGTGTTATAAATAGAATAAACACCATTGGTAACTCTTATGCTATGTTAGCTAATGTTTTTAATATTTTTATGTATAAAGCAATACTAATTAAAGATTTGAGCAGCGCACATTTTAACTAGGTCACTAACACGTTTTTTTGTTTTTGTTTCTTCTTCTTCAATTCTTTCATTTACTTTGTACTGATATTTATTATTTTTTCTTGTTTATTTATTTATTCTCATAATTTTATTATTGTTCTTCTTTTCGATCTACGACTGTAAATAACTATCATGCACATAAATTGCACTTGTGCCGTCAATTCTAAATAAATTAATAATAATTATAATATTCATCCGATTCTCTCCGACGGGTTTGTGAACCATTGCATTGACAAATCGCCTAAGATGTATTGGTCTTTTTCAAAAAACCATTTATTAAAAACCAACGGTTCCTTCACCTGGTTCCTGAACACCATTCAAAATTGAAACGTTGCTTGAAATGACCAGATGACCAGATCTGGAAAGCCAGGTATTTCCCCACCTTCTTCTTCTTTCCCATCTCCTTCTCCTCCCCACAATCTTAAGCCTCACAATATACCCCAATTGGGGGTGCCATAGTCTCACTGGTTCTAGACAGTTAGTTGGGACATTATAAGCATTAAAAAAAATATGCATATGTGGATAATTTTAATAAAAAATAGTGGTGTAAATAATGTTTATTTCATAGTTAATTGGTTTTATTAACATAATAAGTGACTTCACTGACAGATGACAGAATGTAAAAGACAAAAATTATATCACGTGAATCACTTAACTCTATAAGCAATAGTCATCTGCTTGCACACTTCTACCTTCAATGACAGGAATGTAATTATACGACATAATTAATATCAAAGCAGTAAAAAATGTAAAATAAAACTGCAACTATGTTTGTGGTTCATTCGTAACAGAATAGACTGTTTCATAGACGCCAGAAACAGACTTATGGAAAACTTTAGATGAAACGTTTTATTTGAGATGGTATTGCATTACGTAATTAATGGGAACAGAAGATCAAAGGATGTCGGAGAAGTTGTAGCTTACTTCAGCACGGAGCCTGAGGGTATATAAGAGTGCTCAAGGGCCGAGACACGGAAGAGGTACAGGTAGGAATAAGGAAGAGAACATTTTTTTTTAAGAAGGGGACCTACTAACGTTTAAATAAGATTAACCTGAATTCATGTAATTAACGGATTTTTCTCGGCGTTGCGCAGTGAAAAATACAAAGGATTGACTCAAAAATTTTTTATAAAGACAATACATTATCAATTAGATTCTGACAACAATGATTAAATTTATTCAAAGATTTCTCGAGAACAAAACAGTGGCGCAACCAACATGACCGCACGATATTTTATTTTCAATGTACCACCCTATAAATTAATTGGCCTATTATCAATAAAAACAAACATAATATTGATTCTTAAAAAATGTGCAGTAGGTTTGAGTCATTAACTTCATTAATTAGTTTAAAGCTATAAGCCATTATTTGTAAGTCACTAGTCTTAAGTTCTTAGTTAAATGCAGTAACATGTCAGATAAATTATGTTTGAATTTAATTTATTACTTTTCAAGTTTCTTTGGGCCATTTGACTAATTGCAAAGCACCCTTGAAATGAGTTTCACAAAAACGGCGGTATACAAAAATTCCTTGCATTACGATTATATTACATTCGGTAGAATGCATTTGGTTGGATGTATTGAATCAATTGGTAAAGCAGTAACCTGGATACAAAAAAGGTTCATGGTTTAAGTCCAGTCACCACTGAAAGGGATGATAGAAATTTAAATATCAGCATGCTTGCAGTATTTCGCTACTTGTTAGAGGTCCAAACCTCATAACTGTGATTGAGTACATTATTAAGGTATATTATATTTCTTTCTTTGTAATATGCTGACCGGAAAGGAGAAGAAATAAATATTAGATCATAAAGAAGATTGCGAGGATTCCACATTTAAAATTCCTTCTTTATTTTGAAGAACCCTCTACCCCATTACTTTCCTAATCACTAACTAACTCTACGGAAAATCTCCACAAATCACTTGAATGCACATTGGGACTTGTACCGATCTACGGTAATTTACGATCGGCTGCTTACAGTGGTTAGTCAGCGAGTGTATTATATCCGCAAAGAGATTCTTCACATAAAAATCAATAAAATACTACCTCCATTAAACGGAAATAGAGCTACACATTCTAAACTATCAGGATTCAGTTAATTTTTATGTAGTTTGTGAACGAACACATGGAAATAAAGCAAAACAAAAACTTGGGATGGTTAGTCATATCGTTTTGTGAATTTCTATTAATGATTTATATGAAAACTAAGTAAAATTGGCGAATTAGGGGATCGATTACTTTAAAAATTAAATTATCCGAATTAAGTTGACATGTAATGACATGTTTGCAGTTAATATGAATGCCTTGATTTTATATATATGATAACGAGTATCAGTATTTCAACGGATATTAAAACTGTAAGCTATTAATAGACTATACTGCCGCACTGATAATAGCTTAGTACATTTGTAGAATAAAACAGTAAACTATTAATAGACTATACTGCCGTACTGATAATAGCTTAGTACATTTGTAGAATAAAACTGTAAACTATTAATAGACTATACTGCCGTACTGATAATAGCTTAGTACATTTGTAGAACAAAAAAGAACACAAGAAATTCGATGTGGGCGTGTTTTGTGATCGAAAAGTCTGAAAATCGGGCCTTAAATTTCGAACAAATACTATGTTTTATAATCATTATGAAATTGAAACGGGCCCATTCAAATAATATATATGATTTTTATCAATACATTTAACAATACTGTTCGTCCTAGGACGGGTTTTTATGCTATAATTGATCGTAGGTTATATATTATATAAGTATAAATATTTTTTAAAGAAGACGTCTGTGGCGGCGAGCTATGTTTTTTTACATAAATCTACAGTTTTATTCCAAGATTGATGAAATTACTTGATTTGTTGCTGTTTACAATTGATTTCGAAAAGCCACCCCCCCAAACCTCCTTTTCCCCTTAAATCAGAATTTCGATACTCTCGAAGAAATTTTGCACACCTGGCCTTTAAAATCAGTGAAAGGTTACTGTTTACAATTGATTTCGAAAAACCACCCCAATCCCCCTTTCCCACACCCTTAAAGCTGCATTTTTATACTGCTTGACGAAATTTAACGCACTTGACGTTCAAAATAAGAGAAAAGTTACTATATATATATATATTTATTTCTAATTTCGAAAAATTCGGCGTAAATCAGTAGTTCAGCTAGTAGAGATGAAAAATAAAAATTTTGGTGTTCAATTTATTTTTGATTGTAGTTTTACTCACAGAAAACCAAACGGAATATAAAACAGTGGGATTTAATAACATTAACAGTTACGACCACATCTGTAAATAGTATCAAAAAAGTCGCTATCCGCTTCTGTCTGTGCGCTTAGTTCTTTTAAAGTATGCAACGGGTTTTAATAGGGTTTTCACTGTCATTTAGAAAATTTATTTCGGAAGGTTTATATATATAAAATATGCATATAATATTTAAAGAAAGTAGAAAAAAGTCGAGCAACGCCCGGTACACGTTAGCTAGTTAAATTGTAATCATCAATATCTTATTTCATTAAACAATGGCAAACGCTTTACAAAACCGCTAACAAAAAGCAAATTTTCTTTACAATGTACACACCGGGCGATCAGACCTGATAACACGTTTTCAATTATTTAGTTACTTCAGAGCGATAAGCTTTATGGCGTTTCATCATCGGCTAAATTGAGAATTGTTATTACGGTTGATCGGAGCAGGCGGGAGGCAGATTTCCCCGGGTATACCTGGATACAGGGTACACATTAATGGATCCAACATCCCTTAGCTAGGACTAATTCTCGAATACCATATAGCGACTGACTCGTAACAAATTATTAAGCTCGGTACTAATAGCTTTAAAAGTAAAAAAAACGTCGGTCGATTTTAAAAATGTAATAGTTAGTAGAACTGATTGGGCAATCAAATTTTATAAAATAGTTGATGGTAAGTCATTGGTCTAATTACCATTTATTAAATCAAGCAAAAATGCAAAATTCCCAAAAAAACATTTTCATGGTTAAAATATAGTAACTTTTATGTTTGTCAAATAATTATGAAAAATATAATTTCGTCTGGAGTAAGGAGGCTTCACCAATATTAAATATTACTATAAATGATAAGTTAAGTAATGATAATAAGAAGGAAGAAAGTTCGTGGAGAGAAGATGTAAAGAAGTGTAGAGAAGTGTAGATCATAAAATAAAGAATTTTGTGCTCGCGAATGACTATAAACAAAAATTTAATTAAAAATAAATTGTATTTTTACATTTTTTATTTACATCAATTTTTTTTTGTATGTCGTAAAGTACTAGCACAGACCTGTGAAAAATCACGGGGTATTATGAATTCTTCACAAATCAGTTCCAATTTTGTTTTACAATTAAAATAATTATTTGTTTTAGATATTAAATTATAGGTAGGTATTTTTAGTTAGTAGAACTCCTTTTTATTTTAAGTTATTTTTCATATAATCAAAAATATTGTTATTTAATTTACTAAAAAAAACAGTTTACTTATGAGCTTTGCTTAAAAGTTTGATAATGCCTTCAGAAGGCGAAACTTAATTATTATGTAGCTTGTTCATAAATAAACTTATTTTTGGTAAATTAATTAATAATAATATTGAATATATAAAATAACTACTTAAAATTATAAATAGGTACCCTCTTTATATCATGACTGAATTCTTCACACAATCAGTTCCAATTTAAAAATCAGATTTCACACAGGATTAACGCACAGATAACCGAAGTGAATATTTTTGATTTTGTAAAGTTAAATTATTATTTGAGGTATTTGATTGGTAAAGTGGGTATTTCAACGTTATTTTTTGTATACTTTCACATAAATCTATGGAAAGCTTATATATTGAGTATTTTGTACTGTGAAAGCGTATTTTAGTGGACTTCTGTTTAATTAATAAAACAACATTTCTAAAGTCTTGGCACTTCAAAACATTATAATACAACGTAAGAAAGGGTTAATATTCAGTGTTTATTTTTCTCATTGAACACAATACATGGCTCGATTTCCTTGGATTGTTTTTTCTTTCATGATTACGTTCGAGGAGACTTTAGCGAGGGTTGTTATAATTTCCCTGCTGAGCAAGGGGGTATTAACTTCCCTACATTATTACCTTTGGGATCGAAAAACCCTTCCCTCGGATGTTAAATCTTACCAGCCTTTACGTGCCCTCGCCCTGCACTCACAAATGTCTCCTTTTTATTCGACTCTACGTTTCCTTTCCACTGTCATATCACGGACCAAATAAAGAAATTGAACAAAGACTCGCAAAATAAGCTAGTGTCAAGTAGGTTCCAATCCGTGCATACAAATAATACATTATACAAATAATGGCGGCCAGGATTATTTACACTCCAATTAGATTGTTTTAAAATGTTTTGCAGCATAGTTTCAGTTGATATAAAAAAAGAGAGACCTTAGCGTAATGTGTTTTCAATTCCAAAGAAGTCACAATATCCTAGAAATTAAAACAAAATATATGTGCATCTGTTAATTGTGCGACAACTGTTACGAAAGTGACGGTTGGAAAAATCAGTCAAACAGTTATTATGACAATAATTAACGTGTAGTCACGCAAGGCACATGCAGCAGATAACCCTATCGGCTGCGTGTCTGACAGTTACGCCTCCAGAGCGTAATTCTTCGTAATAGCATCATGTTATCTGACAGATATCAGCGGGGCAGATTGCAGATATCGGTATTCACCGATTTTATACTACATATATACTTATTCGGAACTTACAATACCGACCCTTATTAAAGATCCGCACGCTTCAATAAATCCGATTCACACATTTTGTTAGATATCTTTAAACGTTTAAAATAAATTATGATATAAAATATGATTTGGAATTAATTAATTAGTCAGTGATGGCGCAATGAGTTGAACTTTCTAACTGAGTTTTGGGTTGGTTTTTTAACTTATCGGCAGCCCTTAGATTGATTTTGATTTGAACGGTGGAGAGAGTCGATGCCTACAAGTTAGTGGAACGTATTTAAAACGTTGACTTCATAATGTTTGCCCAAGATAACGATCTGGGAATCAACCCGTGCCTTTCCTACTGTTCAAATAGAGGGAGGGGAATTTTCTCAAAGGAAAAACCTCGGTAACGCTAGGATGTCTGTCATGTTTTGTCAAGTTATTTAAGTGTTCCAGTAAACGCTTGTTAACTACATATTGTAAAGGTAATACCCCTACACCATTATTTATTCTCTAAATTAAATTTGTATCAATTAACGAGAAGGACTTTAAATCTTTTGTACAAATAAGTTAACGTCAAAAGAATTAGCATCTACGAGGCTACTCAAAAAAACTTCCAACACTAAATATGCATCAATGTAAAGCATTGTTATTAAAGGCAAGTGCAGACCCTTGAAAAATCACCGGTGATTATGATTGTAGGATTTGTGAATCTCATTGCCTTTCAAAAACAAATATCGTCAGTTTTCTGTATAATATAATAACATTTTTGTTGTTGACAAATTAGAGAAATCTCATAAATGTAATAATATCAATAGTAATGGAAGTCAAAGGAGCAACCGTAAATCATCCAAGATACAGGCATAATATTTGGCTGATTTATATAGCGCCGTTATTGTGAAAAATCACCGCAAGGGAGCTGCGTTTTTAATAAAGTGTCATCTGTGTACAGTCATATCATCTCAACTTCATCAACTTTCTAATAAAAGCGTGTTTATCTGTATTAACCTGCCAGGTAAATATGTAAAAAAAATATAGTCAAAATCCACACTTTAAATAAAAAAGTATTGATGAATAAAACAATTTTGGTTCTTACTTTTTAGCTACTCTGATTGATTTAAACCAGTTTCAATTTTTAAAATTAAGAGTTCATTACAATTTCAAATCACGGATTCATCTATGTATCGACAACAGAAATTAGCATGTTTAGTAATTTGAAACGTAAGGCAAATATTAAACCGTGGAAAAGTTACTAAAAAGATAAATAAAAGGTTTGAAATCGAAGTACCCCTTTTAAATTTTTACCTTACTTCAAATCATAAAGTTCGCTTATTTAATATTAACAGATAAAAACCCGCTGCCGTGGTTTGAAAACTTCAGTGGTTCTTTTTGAAAATAACAGAGGGCGCCACTTCCGTTTACAACGATCCTAAACTGTACAGTCATTAATATAATAATACTATCAGATTGAACACCCTATACACTGTGAAATTCAAGCAGAAAATAATGATAAGCTAACAGTGTAATACGCAATTGTCCATAAGCAATATAACATCAAATAATTAGATACAGAACGTATAATAACGAGTGAGTGCAGAGTTTAGGCTGGTAGACACGTATCGTAAGAGATATAGGGATACTCGGTGTGTTTGATGTGGCATATTGTTTGATTAAATATATGTGTTCTTCCAAGCGTTCACACAATGTTATCTCAAAAGAAATCTCCGCTCCATTTTTCAATCATTAAAGTAAATAAAAAGGAAATCAGAACCGGGCTAAAAGAGTAACATACGTCATGGAAAGTAATTTGAAGAAGATAATAAAACTAATACGCTAAATGATAATATTTATTAAGGATGTTTGTAGATCTTACCGCTTTGGCCGTCTGCGCCGACAGTGTGTCAGGATATTGGATGAGAGCTTGGAAAGAATCTGGAACAAAACAACAATATTATTAGATAAAGTTATGGACTGCAAGTTTCTTCAACATAGAGCCATTTTTCAATGAGAACTCTCTCATAAAGTACCACACGGAAGCGTACAACAATACGTAAGTAAAAAATTATGAAAAAAATCAACCCGCAAAAAACAAAGATTTTTTAATCTGTAATATCTTCTTTAACATGTCTTTTAACCTTCCATAAACTTGGATTGAACCCTACCCAGGAACTGGAGTAACAACTCAACCAACTTCGCCAAATGCCGATCGGGTGGGACCGAAATTTCTTTCTTAAGATTTCAGAGAAATGCATATATGTTCACGTTTGATATAATAATGAGAATAAATTTTCGTCAACAAAGAGTCCATATGTTGAGTTTCAGCTCGATCGGGTGTCGGGAAGGGGGATAATTTCCACTTCAAATATTTGAATTCACTTACGCACGAAAACAAAATCTAAATTTAAATAGATATTTGATAAGTTATTATTTAGTTAGTCATCACGGTTAATGTGCCAGAGGCCTGAAAGGTTAATCATAATAAAAACAAATAGTATTAAGAAGAAATTACGACGAGGAAAGGGACACTAACAACCCAATAGAAGTTAATGTTTTCAGATTACTGCAATTCGTTTAACTGATGGATTCTAAAATAATTACATAGAATTACATTATTAAAACCTAAGTGATTGTTAGTCAATCAAATAAACTTTAAAATACCGTTTGTAAAAATGAATATATCAGTCTGAATGTGGTATACTAGGTTCTGTAAAAACTGTGGAAAATGGTTAAACAGAGTTTTTAGTCGTATTATAACATTAAGATATAATTATTCAGTCGAATGAATAATAATTTGTCAGCAAACGACGAATAAAGACTTAAGAAACCCATTTATTAATAATACTACCCTAGAAAATTTAATATTTGATTCAAACAAATTTACATAAGCTCTTGGTCCTTGATATAACTTGAACAACACATTTAAGAGAAAAGTCTCAGTAAAAACCCTACAGGGAATATTAAATGATAATATCACAGAAGTTAAAGTTCTGTTTAAAGCAGCCGAGGGGAAACTCGCAGAATTAACCGCATTTTAGATCTCAATAAAGACAAAACACCACATTTTTCTCAAATTATGCCCTTTTTTCACAAAAGGTTAACGTCCAATGTAATATTTTCAACGTGTAATTCAGAAATAATAAAACCGCGCACTGGAAAAGTGTATTAGATTAAATGGAATTATTTTATAATGAAACGAAACATGTCATAACCGAAATATTTGAAAAATATCTACTTATTAAAAATACTTGCTAACGGACAGACAAAATACAAAATTCTTTCTGAGAATTGTGAGGTAATTCTAAACTCTCTTAATCGAGACCGTACAATTAATAATTTAATGTAATCTTAACTCCTCAGGCTAATTTCTTCGGATTTGCGAATAAACAGCTATTACCCACGGAGTCAATGTGTTCGCTTTTTGGAACAGCTCATATGATCTTATAGAAATCGTTGTCTCCCTTACCGGTATAGTTAGAAATATGAACTAAATGGTGTTGGAAAGAAAAACATCAAGATTAAAGTATAGAAGGTAATCACCGAATAATTAAAATTTACACCTCTATGAATTCAAAGGTTCCGACCACAATTTGAGAAAAAATTATGAAACTTGCCAACTTGAATTTTTAACTAATTATTTTTATATGAAACCACAAAAAAGAGATGTGGCAATAGTGATTATAGTACATTAGTGTATACTATACATTTTTTAATCAGTAAGTTTGGTTCAGTGTTTGGACGAATAAACGTAAGGTGAGCCATTTAAAAAAAAAATAAGTTTGGTTTTAAAAAATTTAATTAAAAAAAAATTAAATGTTCATATTTAATAGTGAAATCGTAAATCACAAAATTTCAAAAAAGTTTTTAGTTTTCGGATACGATCAGAAATATTCTATTTATATGGATTTAATTGAGATATAATAAGAATTATAACGGTTAATGTGCCAGAGGCCTGAAAGGTTAATCATAATAAAAAAAAACAAAAAGTATTAATAAGAAATCACGATGAGACAGGGACAATAACAACCCAACGGAAGTTAATATTTTGAGATTACTGCAATTCGTATGACTGATGGATTGTAAAATAATTACATTGAATTACAGCGCCCTTGAGGTGATTTAAAAAAGGGCCTTATGCAAATTATTCACTTACTAGCTGACTTGTAATTGAATACAATTACCCTTAACTTGTACAATTACCCTAAGCAGATAGACATATATAGCATTGCAAACTTTTCCGTAGGCCATTTCAAGATATACAATTCCCAGTACATCATTTTAAAGTAACTAATAAGGTTTTTCCAGTGTTAGCAATGTGAGCTCATAAAAATATTGTTTTACGACTTGATTACAAAACATCGACTTTTCTCTACTTTCTGTAAATATAATATAAAATCCTCTAAATGCTAGTGAAAACCTTATCAAAATCTGTCTCATAATTAAGAACTAAGCGCACAAACAGACAGACGCCGATAGCAACTTTATTTTATACTATTTACAGATGTATTATTGTTAAATGAAATGTACTAGACACAGAAGCTTGGAAAGAAATGTGGATATGACATTTCATTATCTCCTTTTATAAAATGTATTCATTATTAAAAAAAACAATTCTTCTCGGTGAACAAAGTCTTTCAGAAAACTTTAAGAAGATTTAAGTACCTTTATCTCGGAGGAAATATTTAAAAATATACAAATGGGTAGTGTCTACCGTCTTTTTGCAGAAATGAAGTTTTGCGTCGAGACAATTTTATACGTCTGATGCCTACTTTAAGTAGTAGGTACTATGAAAGATTTTCTGCAATCTGCGTATCTGCAATTAGTTTAATTTAATCATTAACGGATGACAGCAACCCGTACTCACTGATCAGATACACATAAGGAGAAAGCCTAAATTAAATTTCATACTCAAAGCCTCACTAGTTTGCAAACGTGAGTGAATTATTACTAAATCTATATTCATACATACTAAACTATATGTTAGGTTTAGTTAGAAATTAATAAAATGATGCATGGCATTTGTAATCAAAATTGGATTCATGTATTGGGAAAATTGATAAAATTATTTAATCATTGAAGACAGCGACTCTCAAACTAAAATTAGAAACAGAAAAATTTTGGCCGCATCTGGGAATTGAACCCATGACCTAAGCCTTCCCGGGGCAAATAGCTGCTACCTTTATGCACGATTGCAAGATTAAACTAAACTCCAGAACTAAATGCAAACTAGATAGTGTCTATGATTTTTTAAATTTCCATTTTTATTTCATGTGTCACTTCTATTGATTTTTCTACAAGTCTAGGATGAATAAAAATATACGTTACGAAACTGAAGATAATGTTTGTAGTTCTTAATCGAAGTATGATATAGTCAAATATGACTGAAGAGGATAGGGTCGGATAAGTTCAGTAGTAGAGTAAACCCCCGGCGAGGCTGAGGTACTGGGTTCAATTCCGAGATGCGACCAAATCTTTATCTGATTTTTCTGTTCCATATGGAGAGTCGCTAATATTGTCTTCAATGATTAAATATTACAATTATAGGTTATACTAAATACGATATTACAAAAATAAATGATTAAAAAGATAAAATTATTAAAATCTACGTATTGCTAAGTTTGCACTTTGTCAGTCATGACTGAAAATAAATAGAGAGTATTTAAACAAAGGAAATTGAAACTCTTCAAAGCTGCTAGTTGGGCGGATCTTCGGCTGGCTATTAATGACAGGAAACAGCTATAAACAGGAATATTGCTTTGTTGCCTCACCCCCAGAGAGTTCATAAAATTAACAAATGCCAAAAATAAATATTAATGGCATTTGCAATGTGTGCACTGGGCACACTTTGACATTGTTAGCAATCCAGCAGACCGATTTTATGTTATAAGTAACTGAGAACTCAATGCCGTGAAATCCAACATGCCTGATCTTAGTTAAATTTGAAGATGCTGTGCGGAGTATATTTTTAAAGAGAGGAAAATGTGAAATATATACCAACTTGGTAGGATGGAGGATACAAAGAAGCTGGAATTTAATTGCAGTACTGAGGTAGTGATTAAAACAATAGATCGTAGACAGTCTCATGCACAGTATTTCCATCTATCGTTTCTGCTCCAACAACTTTAAATTTGTATTTTGGATATATCGGAAGGATTGCCGTTTTTCCACGATGTTGACGGTTTTCATGATTTTTTCAGCTCGTATTTCTTTAGGGAGTTTGTTAAATGGGCCGAGAGATTTTTCCTATATTTAAAATAAGTCATGCTTTATTAACATTTTCGCTTACGCCCATCAATTATGATAGTTTTTTTTAAATATTAGCGCGCCCCCCCCACAACATTTGTATTTACATCTATCTTTCTTTCAAACCATCTTCTTCTTCTTTTCAAACTTTTAATAGAGAGCCTTAAACGAGGAATTTATAAAAAAATATATTAAGTATTTAGGATTTTCCATTTCCCAAAGTTTATAAGGCAAACATGTTTTTTATACGACGATAAACAACAGATGTGAAAACGGACCTGGCGCGGGAATATTTTCTTAGAACTAAACTAATAAAACAGTCCACGTATTTTACCACCGACCACGTTCTGGTATTTATTTCCCGAAAAGGGTTTATGCTCTTATTTGACCAAATTCAAACAATCAAATAAATATAGTAAATGAAGTAAAACACTTTATTAAATTTCAAATGTCTAAAATAGTATTTCTTCCTGCGGTACGATGGGTCATATTGAATCCTCCTTTAACCAGAAGTAAGCTCGCCCTAAAACTTTGTTGAAATCAAAAGGTTTTATACATAGACTAAAGAAAAACACAAGAAATGCTTCGTGGGCGTGATTCGTGAATCAAATATTTGCCCAATCGAGGCTAAAATTTCCAATACAAAACTGTGTTTACGAATTTCAAATGGGATAGAGAATGGAGATATACGATATCAGGCGAGTGTAAGTGAGACAAAGCGCTGGGAAATTGGGCTAGATAGAATATTTATTTCAATTAAAATTTGAAAGGAAGGCACTATCTTTATTATTTCATAGTCGTATACATCATATATTTACAAATAATCATCTTGATAAATATGATTTGTAAATATACTTCACACCAAAGTAGTGTAGTAATTTTATTATCTTTCACATTTCCCACGTCCAACCAACTTGGAACTAAAAAATAATCTCGACAATAATCGGTTTTACGATACTAATAACTTTTTGAGTGTGGTTTTTGTATTTTTTTGCTCATTTGACGAATTCTGTTATATGTATTTCAACAGAATGCTCACTCTATAATGTGAGTAGGATGTGAAGATTTTCAGTTAGCTTAAAAGTCCATGGTTCACGGACGATTGAAAATATGGCACCTCGTAAACTAACTCTCCGGAAGCCCTCCGTATCTCAAAACAGTGCCAGCGGGTACCTACTTCCTGTCACATGTCTTGGAACTTGGAAAAATTAAACTGCGGAAAAGATAATCAAATAACTCGTTAAATTTTCAAGATCAAATGAAAGCTCCAGAATTGATATTGTTTATTATTCACCAAAGTTCGGTATGAGTTGGAAAGATATTTAACAGGATTAAGCATTTTAAAAATGAACCCATACATTACAATTACTTTAATATTATTAAAATTTTGGCATAATAATAATAATAAATGATTCTCTATTTCAGTTAGCAATCCGATGGACGGGTACAAACTCCACACGGTTGCAGAATTAAGCATGCTTTACACCATACTTATTTCATAAACGATCTCTACATGGAAACCATATCGGGAGAGTATAGATAATCTTTACTACTAAATGTAACCCCTTTAACACAACCATATATCATAATGAAGTATTTGTTCCGAAATTTCGGAAAATAATAATAAAATATGAGCAAAATTTACAATACCGAAATCGGGTTCACAATCAATAATAAACATAGAAACTCGGGTTCACAATCAATAATTGTTATATCTGCCTTTACTATGCAGACTTCGGTGTTGGGAACTCCTTGAAATTAGTAAAAGGTTCTTATTATAATGATGTTTATTTACGTTACAATTAAAAGGTCTGGAATAAGCTACACTGTTCATTACCCGAGGGTAGGTAATTCTCTGGCTCCCGAGGAGATTTATTTTTTATTTTTTTTTTTATAGTGAATACCTCACAAGAGTCCCAACTGCTCCCGTCTGGAGCCAGTGAGACTATGGCATCCCCAATTGGGGGATGTTGTGAGGCTGAAGGTAAGTGGGGAAGGGAAAGAGGAAGGTGGGGAAGTACCTGGCTATTCAGATCTAGTCACTAAACACGGCTAAAGCCATTTGGAGCAACGTTTCAATTCTGAATGGTGGTCTTACACCAGGGCGATACTGGTAGTATCTTCCACTCTGGAACGTGCCGCAAATATACTATATATTATTTTAATTTTATTTTAATTAATTAATTGTGAAATAACACAAATTAATCAAATAAAATTTATTTGCGCACGCCGGGTTCGAACCCGCGACCTTCGGAATGGCAGTCCAATGCGTTACCACTGGACTATGCCGGCCGTCAAATTGAGAGATTGCTCTCTAGAGATTGCTCTCTGACAATATATCTCACAAGTACCTGTTACACCCTAGCGACATCTGATTGACTCTGGAGTAAGCTTTATGACTAACGCCATCTATCGATTAAATACTCAATCTTATTACCATACATCACAATAATAAACATAGTTTAGTCTAACTGTAATCATTTGATCAATATTAAAATCGTTTACAGTTTGTATTAAAATTAATTGGATGGGGAAGTGCAAATGATGCCATTTTAAATACCCTAATTATAAAGATGAACGAAGTATGAATCGAATCCACAACATGAAAGGACAACCTGTATATACTGACAGCCTCCTTGGTCGAGGGGTAAGTCTCTCTTCTAGCAAGCTGGAGGTTGCGGGTTCAAATCACGGAGCGCGAGTAAATTTTATTTCATTAATTTGTGTTTTTTTTAACATACCCTAAACCTCCAGACGGTTGGGAGGAGTTGGGACTCTTGTGCGGTTTGCATAAGAAATTTCTATGATAAAAGTATGGTGTAAAGCGCTCATTTCTCTCCCTTTCCTAAGAACAGTCTGCACTTACAATGCCTACCTACAACCGCTTATGGCTTCAGATTTTAAATCATATCTACAATAGCTGCATAAAATACCGGTACAGGCCATGCACATACACTATGCAATTCATCTCTCTGGTGTGCTCAGATGTATTATTTTAACGAAACAAACAAGACGTTCTTGCTCAGTGCGGTATTCCGAACGCTGTACACACTACGTATATCTCAAATCGCGGTAGACCGTCTACAATTCTGAGAACTATATCATTCCTTTGCAGGGAACATTACCCCCGAGCCGAGAGCTAACCTAACCTAACCGGCAGCTAACCGAGTAAAGCCGGGGCCGGTTTAACTACTGGCTGCAAAAAATGAATGGATTCGTATAACTTACAGCATTGCTTTTTTGTATTAACTTATTGAATTACGCCCAGTCGAGTCGGGCGTAGCGCAAGACTGCCCGTAATTTTGTATGACATCCACAGAGTTCGTTCCAATTAGGAATCTGCATGGGATATTTTATCGTTATCATTCAAAAATTAAAAATTTGTTCCTAGACAAAAAAATTGTTACAAAAATTATAAAAAATCATCCCATAAAAATAATTGTTTTTTCACTATTTAAGTGTCAATAATTTTTTTTTTGTTTTTCTGAGGAAAATCTTCTTCCTAACCAGGAATTGGAGTCGACAAATGTACCAACCGACATTTATTGCGTATGTTAATTGGTGTAATATCATCGAATTTCAGAGTAATGCGTATATGTCCGTGCGTATGTGCGTGATTGCCACCAACTATAATAATCCATTTTTATTATGTAGTGAAACAGTCGACTTTCTACCACGGTCCTGCGCACCGAACGGCACGACCTAGTTGCGCTATCATTTCATCCAATTTAAGACAAATACATATGTCAGTTGTTATATCTGCCTTTACTTATGCAGACTTCGGGTGTTGGGAACTCTTTAAAACAGTAAAAGATTCTTAATGTGATTGCGTTTATTTACGTTACAATAAACTGTCTGGTCAACTACATTGTTCGTTACTCAAGGGTAGGTAAATCTCTGAGCCTCCAGACGCTTGCACTGTCCGGTGATATCTCTCGCAGGTATCTGCTATACTAGCGTCATCTGGCTGGGCCTTGGCGTAAGCTTTATGTCTACCGCCATCTATCGATTAACTACTCAGCCTAATTAACATACATTACAGTGCTTGTATGCCAACAAAAAATGATATAACGCATTGTCAATACGACAATTCTATCGGCCGAGTTTCATCTCGATCTTATGTCGGGAAGTGGGTTAATTTCCACTACCAAGATTTGAATTTATTCCCGAAAAGAAGATGTATTTTTGGTGTATAAAATATACATACATGCCTTTTATAATTATTTAGCCCCAATTATAAAATGCAATGCTTAAAATTATCGAATAACCGAATAAACACGACACGTACATAAATAATTTAATAGCTAAACAAATTTCGTGTTTTAAATATAAAGCTAATTATGCATTTACATAAAGATCAACATCGTAAAAAGCTTTTAATATTGAACATCAATGGTATACGATTATCGTATTTAAGTTGTTCTTCCACCTGGGTCTTTTAATTATGCCTCATTCATCGTTGATTTTGCCAGCATTTAGTAAGAGAGAGTGATTGCTCCAAAATGTAGGTAATTTTTTATCGTCCTTTTAATGCTTTCCCTAAGATCATACTCGGCGTAAGTGAAAAGTTGAGATGGTCATAAAAAATACTTCTCCCGACATTTAGTATTTATTGAGATAAGCCCGGCCCGGGGGGCGAGACGGGTGTGCGTACTACGTTAATGCAGATAATCCCGGAGAAAATCGATATATCAAAAGCCGAATACTACGATAAATTATTCGTAAAGGTTCACCTTCTGTTAGCCCTTGTGAGCAAGTTAGTACGGAGCAGTTTCGAATTAAGCACGTCATTGTTTAACTTTCTTGAGTATAAAGCAGCACGGTACCTCCCGAAAAGTATAATAATTATATCGCAGTTGGAAAGTACAATATTCCACTCAAGCAGATATTTTAACAATCTAGATTTTAACGACCAATAAACGATGTCGATGTTTAAAGTAACGCGGTCACAAACCTTGTTTACATAATTTAAAACTATTGTTAAATTTTGCATAAATTTAATTGTGAAAAATTAAATTATATAAATAAATATTTATATAATTTAAAAAAAAAATTAAATTACAATAATAATTTCTCATGCCAATTCATTTAAATCGATACATCCAAGAAATATTTTGTTCGATACATTTATCAAAATGCCCACAACAGCACTATTTATTTCAGGTAGGTATAATAAAGATGAATTAATGAAGTTGGTAATATTTTTTGAATAATTAATAATATGTTTGGATATTATTTGTAGAACTCATAATTTTTTTTCTTCTAATTAAATAAAAATTAAACATTTTGTTATTTTACAACTGATATGCGTATATCGTATTATCAAAAATTATTAAAAAAAACACAACATACCGTTTCCACATTTAATTTTGTGTAATTTTCAACAGAATCAATGCCTAGTGAAACTTGAAATATCCCATTCTGGATACTTTTGATGAGTCCAATTTAAAAGAGAAAGTCGGGTACCTCGGTAATAAATTGATACTATGTGAAAGCCGCAGTTAAAAATTCCTTCTCCCGAGGTGAATTGACTAGGAGCCACATAAAGATATAAAGGTAAGGGTGGGGGCCGCAGGGGAAGAAAAGTTGGCGAATCGAAAAATGAATATATTTAGTTCCACATATTTCAGGATTTGGCTTCAGCTAGCTCCTCTCGTCTGATGAGGATAAATGCCGTGAAATTGAGTTTTACGGGACGTCTTATACTCCTCCCTCTACTCTAACAGTTTCTCTACATCTCTACCCGCTGAGTCTGACGCGGGACTCGTGTTGTTCTTCGCCTGGGATTTGGAGGAAACAATTATTTGTATTGGTACAAAGATTCAATTTCAAAGACAAATAACGTAAATGGAAAATAAATTAATGTACTTATTATAAAAAGCTTCATCCGCGATACAATAAAAAATAACTATTTTAAAATGTCTTTTAAATATATATTCTTATGGTTTTATTGAAGATTGAACCTTTCTACCCAGGAACTGGAGTCGAAAATTCTACGAACCGAGCCAAATCCAGATTGGATAAGACCGGCATTTATTGCGTATATTAATTGCTGTAATATTATTAATATTATTCGACCGGTCGGTGGCCGAGTTGACATTGCGTATGGGTCCCACCCAGGCGTAGTGTGTTCAATTCCTAGGCTGGCCAAGTCCTCCATCACAACACAAGCAACATTTTCAGCTTACTATGGTGGTAGTAGGAGATTTTCAAATATTGTCAGGTTATTCGTAACCCGGGAATGTTTGTCTTTCTTTTTTAAAAAAAAAAAAAATTATCGAATTTAAATTATCGAATTTTAGAAAAACTTTTATTTATTTATTTATTAATGCCCTTTTTCGGGGCTTTTACATGTGAATATTAAGAAATATACATTATTTATTTTACATAACTGAATTGCTTCATTAACAACAATTTATATTTGTTTAAAGATAAATTGAAGATGTCCACTGACTTAGTATAATTGTTTCCCTCCATTAGTATTCTGGGCAAAGTCGAATACATATGGTAGTTAGTCCCAGAATTTCTGCAGCGAAATAAATCCTGACTTCTAGTTTTACGTTGTGGAATGTTATCAATTCTAGTAATACCGGACTATCAACTCAATCATTTAGAATTTTATATATTATCTAATATTGCACTTGGGTAGGTAAGTAATAGGTACAATGTTTGTGTTTAAGAAGATACCGTGTTAGTACTGAAATAAGGGAAATGTAAAATTTTATCGGGATGCGAAAGGATAGGTGTGTTAACGTTAGAATATGTGAGCGTGTGGTCTTATAAGGCTGGCTTAGTCCTCTATCACGGCACTAGCAACATTTTTCGTTTACTATGATGGTAGTAGGACCTTTTAAAATATCGTCATGATTAACGATTACATAACTTGGGAATGTTTATATTTTTTTAACAGTTTCAAATCGTACCTTTACGTTGTTAAGCGCGGAAAAATATTATTTCATCACACGAAAAGAACCAATTTATGTTACCAATAATTGTCGTTATATGAAAAAATTTAACATTTGTTTTGCGAAGAGGATCCAAACCTTAAATGAGGTTAAGAATAGGAAGGCAGATTAAGGAAAGCCGCCAAATCACGCCGATCCCATTTTATTTAAGCAAATTCCAATCGAGAAGCTGCCGCGATTTATCTCCCGGAGAATGCAATCCCTCACAAATCCCAAGGGAGGGATCTTAAACGGCGGAGACAATACATTACCGCTCGCACCGGAGAGACCAGAATCTTCAAACACTCGCCAAATATAATATTATAATCACGGGAAATATCACTGAGGTCACCTTTAAAAAAATATGCAACAATATGGAATATTCGTTATTTGTATAAATTCATAAATGTTTGCGATGTTTTGGAGCACAAAACTGTAATACAACAACTCCAACAGATCAAAGACGATGGCGAACAAGTGCCTACACAATAAAATGTCCAACAAACCCTTGACTACAACTTGTTACTAACACGTTCCTACACAATTTAATGTCCAACAAACAATTGACAACAAAGATGATGGGGAACACGTTCCTACACAATTCAATGTCAAATAAACCATGGACTACAAAGATTATGAGTAACACGTGTCTACACAATTTAATGTCCAACAAACCTTTGACTACAATGATTACGAGTAACAAGTTCCTACACAATTAAATGTCCAACAAGCCATTGACAACAAAGATGATGCGAAACACGTTCCTACACTATTCAATGTCAAACAAACCCTTGACTAAGATTATGAGTAACACGTTTCTACACAATTTAATATCCAACAAACCCTTGATTAAAAAGATTATGAGTAACACGTTCCTACACAGTTAAATGTCTAACAAACCATTGACAACAAAGATGATGGGGAACACGTTCCTATACAATTCAATGTCCAACACACCATTGACTACAAAAATTATGAGTAAAACATTCCTACACAATTCAATGTCCAATAAACCGTTGAATTCCTTTACAATTCAATTTCCAATAAGCCCTTGACTAAAACATACGAATTTGCAGTGTGACTTGAAAAATGTTTATCGTCTAGCGTATTGTAAATATTGAGAGTAGGTATATTTTATTAAAAAATGTACAAACAAGATCTGAAAACAAAGAATATTACTTTTGCTAAAATCAGATGTCGCAAAGACGAGGAATGACGCGCGATTTTGCCAAACTACCATGACATGAGAGTGAACCAATTTGTAAGAAGGATTGTTGATTTACACCTATTTACGTGAAGTCGAAAATCACGTGAATGTTTTATTTGTTACTCGTAAATGTATAGTTATGAAATATGTTGGAAAACATCTCGTGTCTAGTAGAACAACCATCATTAATTCAATAACCCTCACTACATAAAAATTGAAACAAACCGAAATTACTCGTATCATAATTTAAGTTCATGTAGTGTTTATGAAAGTATTAGTAACGTAACGTTTGGGCCGGAAATATGCACAAAAGCGGTTTTAATCTCTGAATTGGAGAACATTTATTAAAACTGTCTCAGAAAAATAATCCAGAGTGAAAAGTTTTATGAAAACTCGCTAAAAATGAAAACACGGAATGTTCGTTGAGGGAGATCCTCACTACTTGGAGCGATCTGCATTACAGAACTGGAATGTTATTACATTTCCGCCGGAGTGCAGTTATTCAACACGCTTTTTTCAGTTGGCAGCGAGTCGTTACTCAAACGGGATGTTTTGCCGTTTATCCGGTTGGGTGGCCACAGCCCACAGCCCCCAGAAGTAATCCTTCCATCCTCCGTCCTCGTGCTCCATCTTCTACCTTCCACTTTCTACTTCCACCTTCCCTCTTTCCTACGTCCCGCTTCCTTCTTCCTGCTCCCGAAGCGAGCCTTCGCCCTTCGAAGCACAAAGTGAAATAAAAAATGCATTAAACAAATTATGCGCCGTTTCGGCGAAGTCGGTCGTTCATTACTCCTTCGGGATCTGCGGCAGTGTCTAGTGTACATTTGAATATTCAAAATGTTTGTATCTTTTAAGCTGGGATTAATATTCTTCGCATTAATCCCTCAGAAGGAAGTTCGGCTGCGGGCACTCCAGCTCTAGCTCTAGCAGTAGAGCTGCCAACTTCGGTAAGTAAAGATGCCTTCAATGGAGAGACGTGTTCTACCACTTCTACACTACTTGCCTATGCTCTTAGTTCACCTCATCACTCGCGCCTCTCTCTACGCTCGACGCGAGTAAAGAAACCCCAAAGAACTACAAACTAAGGTATAAGAAATCTTCTTAAGATGAACGGCTGCGTTGCATTTTTCATACAAAACTTAAATTAAGATTTGAGAACAAAATACCCAATCGAACTGAAAAAAAAAAAATTTTTTTTAATCAAAAGGTATAGCAAATACCTAGTTCGGATAAGAGCTATTTTATTTGTTTTCAAAATTATGATATAAAAGGTCATTAGATAATTTAATTTTTCATGATTTTAGAGGCGTATTAGCTTTTTTTAGTCGGTTAATAAAAAAACGATCTTGTCCTATCTACTACTACTGTTAGTATAATAAATAAAAAAAACATAGTAAACAAGCGTTTTTTTTTATAGAAAACTTAATTTTTTTTGGAAAAAAATTGTGTTCCAAAGTAAATCGGTAGTCTGTAATTTAAATTAACGCTCATCAAAATTCTTTTTTTTTTAATAAATTATTTTTATTTAATTTTAGCTAAATTATTTTCTAAAATAATTTCCTTAAATGTCTATATTTTATAACTCAAAATACAAATGAGTACAGTAGTACATATCCGGCTGAGAACTACCAACATTGTCTTATTTTCTTAACGCATCTTTTTCGCCTGCTATCTTTATAAGTGATTGCAAGATTCTACCAGAATTTAATTAAAATGTGTTGGATAAATTTATCCATGTTAAATTATGTAAATTTATTTATTTTTTTAACAACAAGTAAAATTTAAATAAAAATTATGGAAGAACAAACAAAATAACCTAAGCGTAAAAAATCTCACCCTAATGGAATTCAATAGAAAATCGAAATTCCCTTAAATCACAGCTCCACACATAAGCAAGAGTAGGAAATGTTGCCCATCTCCATCACCTGTCTGAGCCTCTTGTCTCGGGATTTCTTTAGCTTTTATTCAAAATAAATAATATCTGATACCACTCAACTCACATTGTCTTTTTTGGTAAAAAGTGATTTTATGTTTAAAAACCTTTAGTAAAAATATTTACGAATTCGTTGTTCGGCATTCAACGAATTATTGAAAGGCCAACAATTAAATGGTTGTGTGCCTCAATACACGAAACACAATTTTGATTTATTAATTCAAACTTAAATAATAGAGGGTGTAAATGATCAAATATTGATACCTTTCATAGTTATGCGCCTAATAAATTTTCTCACAGGCAACAAATAACGACGTTTGAAAACATTAATATGTATGATATGCTCGTGGGGTTTGTAAGCGTCCAATAATATAAATTAGAATGATTTAGCGTAAATACCTTCTCTTCAGTTACAGACAGAAAGGTATATAAAATGCACATCTAAAATATTAATGGGGTTGCCTTTCGGAGCACACGCAAGCGGTCGGAGGTATCACCATTCAATTAAAATGTATCAAACCGTTAATGGGTATTTGGGCATAAATTGAACCCTTTGGGAGGGGCGGGTGGAGGGCGGGATACTTCACACATACTAAGTTCTAGGTTCCCAGCAGCTGGAGGAATTAAGGAACACCTCCGGCCCCCGCCTTCTGCCAACCGCCCCCTCGCACGAACAGAGGGGTAGGCAAACTTTCTCATATAGGACAAGTTAAGTGGAAAACTAATGCTTTTATTGAAAACTTTAATATGCATTTACTTTGGAGAACACTCATCGTCAGTACAAGAGACGCAGAGTGGACCGTGTGGGTGATATAGATGAAAGGAGAATGAGATCGACAGAGAAAAACATCGAATTCCTATGAAGATTGGTTATAAAGAATACTATTACCACAGAGTAGCTTTGAACGATATTTAAAAAGTTATCAACTTAAAGGCAACATATAAATTTAATTCGCATTTCAACGGATGACTGTCAGTTAATAAATCAGTTTTGTCGAAAATATCTAATACAGAAAAGACACTACTTCAACATACGAATAGTGGAAAAAATCTGTAAAAAGAGAGAAGGTATCTAAAAGAAGAACAAAATAAATCTGTTTCATGTTGCAGGGATTTAGTTGCCGGGAAAGCGTGTATGTAACCAAATAATCCAACTCTATTTGAAAGTGTTGTGTGGTTAAGTGGATTTTCCGGCGCCGGATTGAGCACCGCTGGTTCAGAGCTTTTCGTGTCGGAAGTAAATTTAACCCGATACGTTTATAATATATGTTTATGGAGTACCCCTCTACCTGCCAAACTTCGGTTCGCGGTGCTGCGAGATACATCTTTAGGGTGAAACTTGGCCGGGCGGGTTGATCCCCCTCCGAGGGGAGGCATGCTGAGACTTCATCTAGCGAGCAAATAATGCGGCGGACATTACACCAGAGTACGTGTCAGTTGTTTTTATTTGTGCATCATGCAAGGAAATGTATGATGCATTCAATGGCTCATGTTATGAGAAACGAGGTTAAGGTGGGAATTGCACCAGAGTTTAACTATTCGGAGGATGTGGAACTATGATACCCTTTTTCCAGTAAGCGACCGGCATCCCGTTCACTCTCAGACAAAGTGACATGAAATCCCCCTCGGATGCGAACAAAGGATCACTTGTGATCAGTCCCATTCATATATTTGTATTAGAAATATGCATTGAATTGTTGCTGAGCCAATCAAGCTTGTCGGTATTTATACACCATAGGGTCTAGTATAAAAAAGTATTTTAGCTATCAGTTGATGCATCTGACTTAACTAAGCTAGTGACGTTCCGAGTTCCAAATCGTAATAGGATTTAGTTCGTAATTTCCCGAGTTGTTCTTTGTTTATTAATGCAAAATAAACTATTTAATTAATTCTTCAACTTGGAAATAAAGTCAGTTCTGTTGATATTTTCATTTATTCGATACAAAATTTAAATCATAAATTTTACTATTTGTTTCGCTAACATTATGTATAGTATGTAACTTACTTTTAACGTTACGTTTAACGTTTTTTACGTTAATATTATCCATATTACTTTATTTTTTCTTGTCATGTTAATTTTCTTGTTTAATTCAGGTATTTTTTTTCTACTCTCTTATTTTTATTTGTTGTACTTACGTGTGTTACCTTGATTCATTTTAAAGCCGGAAGGGCGTAAATAAGTAGATAAATATTTTTTTAATCTCTAATGTAATCTTGAAAAAATTCTAATACATTTCCTCTTATCCTTATACTTTGTAAAGTTCCTAGCGGTGTGCTCTTAATTGTTACAACATAGTTTTAATTCCCATTATAGTAAAGGCAAACTACCAACATTATCCATAACAACTATCTTGGGAAATATCATTAGAACTTTCTCGGAAAAGAGAATGAAAGAAGAAGGTTGGGAAGTCCCTGACAATTCAGATCTTAACACTATATCAACTGACGGCAGGTATATTATCATGAAGTAAAACTTAAATAATACTGCAATATAAATTAAATATATCACTCACAAATTGGGCCAGGATGTCAGATGGGACCAAATACGAAGGCATAGTTTTGGCTACAGAAAACAATTTATTAAGGACCCAACTAACGTTAAAATTATCACATTTAAGATTTATATTTTCGTTCTCTTTCCTGAGTTAGTTATATTATAAGGATATATCAAATGAAGCATTCAAAATATTGGAGTACATAATAATAATAATCATTCAAAAATGTAACTTCCAAAATACGTTACAATGTAATATTATTAATCCTGAATTTTAAATGACATGACGTATTATAATTAGGTACCAATGGTGGAATGGTTAAAGAATTTGCCCGGTAAGACAGAGATTCTGGGTTCAATTCCCAATTGAGACCGTTATCTTTTTATTTTTCTGTGTCTTGTCCTGTTTCATGTTTCGTTTATATGTATTCGTACGATCTCTTTCTTGAATGATATATTACATCGATGGGTATAACCTTCCAAAGTTTTTAAATGAACATTGTTCTAATTGAAAAAAATTGAATATTCATTTAGACTTTTGGAAAAAAGGCAATAGGTATCCTATATAAATAAAAAATCGAATATGTTTATCCGAGATAATATCTAGGTTACAAACCAATTATTTAGAATTTTGTGATTATTCAACAAGGTAGCTTCCAAAAATAGGGCAAAAATTAGTTGCAATATAAATTTGAAATATGAGATCGACAATAATGACGTATAATATTTAGGTCCCATTGGTCGTTGTCCCAAAAAGACGTTGTCCAGGTAAGACAGAGATTAGATTACTATTTGAGACTAGTTGAGAACGTTATCTTTTAATTTTTCTGTGTCTAATATGATTTAAGATTTTCACGGCCAAAAGTATTTTTGTTATTTGTTTTTGGGGTGTTATGCCGTGTTGCGCTAACTCCTTCTTTAGCCAACGTTTCGGACAGCATTGCAGTGTCCATCATCGCAACACGGCATAACACCCCAAAAACAAATAACAAAAATTTCTGTGTCTTGTTCTGTTCCGGGTTTCATTTAGATTTATTAGTATTATCTTATTCTTCAAAGATAATATAATTTTAATCTTAATATTATTATGCCTAGTGGGCACTAAGAAAAACATTATAAATCATAATATAAGCAGTTCTAGTTCTCGCTAACGTGCGAAGTACCAAGGATAGTTCTCACTAAGCTTTATCGCTTGTTGTCTGTCTTCCTGAAAGTTTGCGGCGGTAAAGTAGTCTGAAGACTTTGCCGGGAAGATGGTGGCGGGTGGTAAGTGCGGTTGGATTGTGTCTTGTGTCATTAGCCAAATAGATCCTAAGCCTTCAGCTGAGGAATCCTTCAACGCATACACTGTACATACACGAGAAGCGCTTGTGCTTGTTCAACAAACTTAAAGTTGAATAAATGTTGCTCTAGGAAGCGCGGTTTCATCGCAACTTCCGTTGTGTTTGGTATATACAGTTCTATTACTATATAAGTAAAAAAAATGTGTAAGCCTTTAGCTCACTTCATCGGTAATTTAATATAATTTCATCATAAAATAACTCAAAAAAGGATCTTCGCTATCTTTGCGGATGCTATGTGGATGGACTTTTTGAGGAAAGCAAGAAGTGCACCTGGGTCTTGAAGAGGTCAGTGTTGGTCTTGAAGAGACGTTGGTCCTGAAGAGACCCGTTCTGATGTGGCGAATATCCTGGCTATGCGGCTTCAATTGAAATACCAGTACAACAAGGAAAGTCAGCCCATCTGACGCCTGTATTCCAAAGACTGCAAAACATTCATTATGACAGGGCCATTCGGGGAGTCAATCAAAATAACAATCCGTTTCTGCTCGTTCAATGTGTAGATAGTAATGCCACGGAGGCATTCAGTCGGTCTGTCAATATATTTAAGGGCCAAATATGGTCGAAGTAATGACTGATGTTACGAAGATAAAGGTAATTAATTTCAAACGTACAACCATAGATAATAGTGATGCCCTAATACGTTAACCGGTCGTCTCATCTACTGACCTGTGGTCGTGAATTAAGGTTTTCACCCTAAATCTTGTATCAAATATATTTATCTAGAAACGTATTACGAAATAGCCCTCTTCCATGGATTGATGATGGGAAATAGAATACGGACCTTAGACGATTCGATATCACTTATCCCAGTCCGTGTTCTTAATACATTGAAGGACACATCTCTATAAAAGAGCTACTCGTATTTTATATTTAGAATTTTTTTAGAGGTGAACGTGTCATCGGGATGGAAGCAGGTAAGTTGGGTTTGATATCTGTTCTTGACATGAGTGCGGCATTTGACACAGTAGATCATAGTATTTTACTAAATGTGCTTGAAACCGAATTTGGCGTTCGAGGTGATGCACTCCAATGGATGACATCGTACCTGTCTGGACGAGTAGCCTCAGTAACTTTCAATAAACGTACATCACCTGAAACTCCCATAGAATTTGGAGTTCCCCAGGGTTCTGTCCTAGGCCCCATTCTCTTCATTCTCTATACGAATCGTCTTGAACGACTAATTCACTCAGATGGCTTTGAATCACAAGGCTACGCAGATGATCGTTTGATTTTCAAGTTTTGTTCTCCGGACGAAAAAGACGTCCTTAAAAACGAGGTGGTTAGCCTCATTAACACAATCTCAAGTTGGATGTCTGTCAATAAACTTAAACTAAATCCAACAAAGACAGAATTTATGTGGATAGCTTCCCCTGGAAGGCAAGCTCTCCTTGACTTCAGTCCAATCCGTATTCAGGATACGGATATAATCCCTTCTGCAGAAATCAAATTTCTAGGTTTCACTATGGACAATATTCTTTCTCTTGAATCGCAAATTTCAAAAGCTGTGAGTTCTGGTTTTTTCCATTTAAGGCAGATAAAATCAATCAGGAGATGCCTTCCCTCTGATGCAGCAAAGTCACTCATAAATTCGTTCGTCGTCTCACGTATGGACTATTGCAATAGTGCATATGCCGGCCTACCTCAGAAACAAATCAATAGAATCCAGTCAGTTTTTAATGCTGCGGCAAGAATGATTTTTGGTGAATCTAAGTATTGCCGTATAACCCCACTTCTAAGGGATCGCCTTCACTGGCTTCGATGCCCTGAAAGAATAGAGTTTAAGATCTGCTTAATGACCTTCAAAGCATTGCAAGGAATGGCGCCAGCATATATATCGGAACTATGTATCCGACAAAACTTAAGCAATAGACAGCTTACTCTAAGGTCAGCAGATTTAGATGTTAGTAATCGTCTAATCGAACTTTCTAGGTCAAATCGAGCTGTTTACTATGATCGTTCTTTTAGTGTAACAGGCCCTCTCATCTGGAATAGACTTCCCTCAGCTCTTACTAATCTCCAGAATTTGGCTGAATTTAAACGAGCTTTAAAAACAAAATTATTTAAAAAATCTTACCATTTATAAATTTTAACTTCTTTTCAAGTTAAAATTTATAAATGAGTTCGCTGAGTCTAAATGGCCAAAAATCCTACTCGGCAAAAAACACTCGCTGAAGAATAACATCCGCATGTACCCTGATCAATCAGTTGCTCAAAGGAACTATCTAAATAATTTACGAATCGAACTAAAAAAGAGGCAATCATTGGGTGAGCAAGACATTACAATCAAGTACATTAATAATCACCCAACAATTGTAAAATTAAATCCAAAAAACTGACCCACAAACTAATAATATATTATCAAAATGTAAGAGGACTGAGAACGAAACTTCAAGAACTAAAATGTACATTACCAACGATGAATTACGAAATTTATGCCCTTACTGAAACATGGCTAAATGCTGGCATAAACGATCAAGAACTGGGGTTATTAGATCATTTCATTTACAGAAACGACAGATGTCAAAGTTCCAGCAATAAAACAAGAGGTGGCGGCGTACTATTGTCAGTATCTACCAAACTGAATTCGAAGAAACTGAAATGCCTTCACAAACATCTTGAACAAGTGTTTGTAATGGTTTCCTTAAAAAATGAAAAACTTATAATCGGTTGCACATATATACCACCATCCTCCAGCCTGCAAACATATAAGGAGCACCACCTTGAAGTTGAAACTATGCGAAGAAAATTTCCTGATGCTACATTTATTCTGATGGGTGACTACAACCTCCCAAATATTGTATGGGACATTGAGAACATCGCGTCCTCGAGTCCGGACAACATCAATCATGGCTCCCATGAAATTATAGAAATGTCGAACTTTTTAAATCTGCATCAGAAAAACCATGTGTACAACATCAATTCTCGTCTTCTCGATCTTGTCTTTACAAATTCTTCTAGTGTTAATGTGTATGCCTCTGATGAAATGATTCTTCCATTCGATAAATACCACCCCCCTCTTCAATTACATCAATACTTATGTTAAGGTAATTGACCCCACGATTGTCAAGCGTAATTTTGAAAAAGCAGATTACCCAAAGATAATAGAATTTTTATCTACTTATAATTGGGCTTATGATCTCACTTGTAAAAGCTCAAGTTTAAATGAGGCCTTAGAATACTTTTACAATGTAATTTATCAAGCAATCGATAGATTTGTACCCCTACAAAAATATTACACTTCTAAATTCCCTAAATGGTTCGATTCTGAACTAATTAATCTAACGTACGATAAAAAAATTGCCCACAAACGTTATAAAATAAATAGAACGCTAGATAATTATATCGCATTCTCCATTCTGCGTAAAGATTGTACTAGGAAATCGAAAGTATGTTTCAAGAAATACACCAACAATGTTGAAAATTCTATTTTAACAAACATTAATAAATTTTGGAATTACGCTAACTCCTTTCGGAAAAATAACTCTAACTTTCCCGGTACAATGTTTTACGGGAAAAAAGTGGGTCATGACAAAAACGATATTGTAAACTTATTTGCAGATTTCTTCAAGAGTGTATATGTTGAAGACAATGACAACATATTATCTGATAAACCCCAATTTATCGAAAGCTCACTCAACTTGCGTAACATCCATGTGGTAGTAAATGATGTTGTGACTTTTATCAAACAGCTGGATACCAGGTCGAATTCGGGGCCAGATATGATTCCCTCAATATTACTTAAAAACTGTATTCATGTTCTAGCTCTTCCTATTACTATAATTTTCAATTTATCCTTATCTACAGGTTGTTTTCCTGAAATTTGGAAAAGTAGCTTTATAACACCTATTTTTAAAAAAGGAGATAAATGCCAAATTGAAAATTATAGACCCATATGTATTATGTCATCACTACCTAAACTTTTAGAAAAGATTATATTAAGTAAAATCATGCATCAAATTAAACCAATTATATCAACATTTCAACATGGTTTTATGCCAGACAGATCTACGTCATCTAACTTATTGCTTTACGAAAATTTTATTTCTAATGCACTGTCCAAGGGTTTTCAAGTTGATACAATTTATACTGACTTTAGCAAAGCCTTTGATACTGTTTCTCATCGCATTTTAATGGAAAAATTAGAACACTTGGGAATAGGCGGCAACTTTCTTGAATGGCTTAGAAGTTACTTATCATACAGAAAATTATCTGTAAAAATTACATCCACAACTTCTTACACTTTTTTTGCCTCAAGTGGGGTCCCCCAAGGTTCCCACCTAGGACCAATTCTGTTCCTACTATTTATTAATGATATTTCACTAATTTTCGATAATATTCACTTTCTTCTATTCGCCGACGATCTAAAGATGTTTAAATCGATCGGTAATTCTTCTGATTGTTTAACTCTACAAATTAACTTAAATAAACTTTATGAATGGTGCATCGTAAACAAATTACATCTTAATATCAACAAATGCCAAACGATCAGTTTCCATAGATCTAAAACCCCTTTATTATTCGACTACTCAATTAACAATGCCAATCTAAAAAGAGTTTTTGAATTCAATGACCTTGGATTTATCTTTGACTCCAAATTACGCTTCTTGAATCACATTAATAGCATTACCAGTAAGGGATTACAAATGCTTGGATTTATTCTCAGAATTGCTAAAGACTTTAATAACATAAAAACTATAAAATTATTATACACGTCTCTGGTTAGAAGTCAGGTTGAATACAATGCAACCATTTGGTGTCCTCATTTCAACTCTCATTGTTTACAAATTGAAAAAATTCAAAATAAATTTTTACGTTTTATTAATTTCAAAATTGGTATTCCTATTATTGAAATCAATTATGTTAATTTACGCAGTAAACTTAACTTATCGAAATTATCTGAAAGGTGAAAAATATTTGATCTCCTTTTATTATATAAAATTGTTCATTCAAGGTTAGACTGCCCTGACACTATAAACTTGCTATCTTTACATATACCTCCAAAATATACTAGACGGAATATTTTATTCTACAACAATAACTTCGCTACGAATTCTGTGTTAGAAAGAATACATAGGTTGGGCAATGAACTTAGTGATGTCGCTGACATATTTAATTTAAATTTCATTAAAGCCAAATTAGTCCACCACTTTTTAAATGTAAATAATGTATGAGAAATCATTATATTTTATTTCGATTTTCTATTGTTTGTTTTATACTGTTGTAATTTAAAATTTGTAATTTTTTATGTACTTAAAAGCCCAATAGGGCGTCAATAAATAAATAAATAAATAAATATTTTATAATAAGCCATATTCTAAAACTTCCGGTAATTGTTTGGTTTCGGTTGTCTCCTTATTGTACCTTTTTAAAGTGTCTGCTCAAAAAATTCTCATTTCTGAGCACAAACTGCCTCCTGTTTTATGTTATGTTTTAGTTTTAATATTCGTGTTTTGTCCTGTCCTACTGTTATTGTTATTCTAAGTTTTGTCATCACTTTGTATAAACAGTGTATTAAGTGTTATAATATTAGATCTGTATTGGATAAGGCACACTGTAGGAATAAGTTTGTTAAACGAGTTTGATAAGCGCACTTGAAGTGAAATGACACTAAACTGCGCTATATAAATTCCATGTTATTATTATTATTATCTTTGGAGGTGGTTTGTAAAATTCATGCAATTTTTAGGGATGACATATTTCTATTAGTCCAATGTTCGGAAAGAAAAGAGTGAAACCATATCTTGACGAGACCTACGTGGTAGGAGAGAGGAATACACAGAGCGTCATGATCGCGGCTCTACAAAGGTGCATAAAGGATTACAACTCTCGACGATAGTTATTCGAATAACTTTCCATTACTACCGTAACAAAAAAATCTTTCCCAACAAACGTCAAAACCACTACTAAATGTTTTTAAAAAGTTGAAAAGAGGCTCACTGTTTTTGGTGAAGGTGACGATCTTGAGCACCTTCCCGTAGCGCTGGAAGATGGTGTGCAGCACGTCCAGCACAATGGGGTAGAGCATGTGCTCGACGATGACGCGCAGCACGGTGTTGGGCCCGCCCTGGATGTCTGCGGGGACGGCGCCGTTGGTTGGGGGCGCCCCGGCGGCCCCGGGCGTCGCGACGCCTGCTCCCAGCGCCTGGGCGGCCTGCAGTGCCGCCTGCGCCGAAGCAGACTGCAACAGTAATGCGTTATTCTTATTGGGATAATGATATCTAAAGATATCGAGACGGTACACAACACACAACGTTACACAATTATGTTGAGATTTGGAAAAACATCAAATATGTGCAGCTATTATAAATTTAGTTTTATTTAAGTTAACCGGTAGGATAGTGCAATCACAGTCTGCCATATTACATGAAATATATACAACTATTACATTTTAGGTGAAAAATAAATAAAAAAATTCAAAAAACAAAAATAGAATGTAAATCATAATATCCTAAAGATAACAAAAATAAAAACATCATACGAAAAAAAAAAACAATAGAAATAATAAAAGTATCAATAGCTGAAGGAAATGAATGTGAAGATGAAGAAATACTGATTGACCCATAGTGCCAACATTTCGAAAGAAAGCTGAGATGCCTGTGAAGCCACTTTTGGAACCAGGAGACATTGCCAATTATCCAATGATACTATGATTACTAAGCGAATTTGATGAAAGATTACTATCAAAGCATAAAAAAAAATTACCACCAATTTTAAAAAATATATTAAAGGGTTTATAATAAGACACAAAGCTTCTTTTGAGCAGATTAGGTAGTTGTCATAAAATCTTATTTTAAGTTCTTGGTTAACTGGCTTGTCGAATGAGAAGGTTTAGAAAGCCGACAAAGTAAATAAGCTTGCGCACGAATCAAAATTAACCGCATTTCTGGAAAAATATTAACAAAAATACTTAAATAAGATGCTAAAGCCAGCAGGCCTTAGTGGAAAGATGAAAAAATAGAATTAAAAAAACGTCCCCCGGAAAGCACAAACGATAAGACAATTTAATTAATCCAGGCAAAACGAACCGAATTCTAAAAAAAGATTTTTTCCGCAGAGCGTCTACAGAACTTGCTTTATAATAATGTGGGCACAAAGGATAAATACTACGAACAATGTTTTGCTTTAATTATCTCTTCTTGAAATCTGAACTGGAATAATAGACGGCGGTGCAAAAATATGAGGAATTCATTTAAACTGCTTGCGTGTAATAAATAATACGCCATTATTTTAGTTGCAGTCGACCACCGGGCAATTTGTGTTTAAAATCACTACGCTACTGACTTTTACGTAAGAACAAAATGGAACATTGTTTTAAATCCGCAGGTACTTCGAATTATATTTGAATTAAATTAATTGCTCTATTAACCCCTCAGGCTAATTTGTTCGGTTTTGCGAACAAACAGATATTGCCCGTAGAGTCAACTTGTTCGCTTTTGAGAACAGCTCATATGGTTCCATAGAAATCGTTGTGCCTCTCTTAAGTATAAATTGAATATAAAGAAAAAAAAACGCTTTATATTCAAATCTCGAAGTTAACTACAGAATAATTAAAATGTTCACCTCTATGAAACCATAGTTTCCGACCGTAGTTTGAGGAAAAAATTGTGAATTTTTTATAAGTTATTTTTTTATGAAACAACGAATAAAGTGATTTGACAATAATCTCACCTAAGAAAATGTGTATTTTTCAATACCAGTAATTTTAGTTCAATGTTTTTAGACGTTTTTATGTTTAAATTAAAAATTTACATCACCTTCAAAAAACAGTTTTTAGTTTTCGGATACGTTCAGAAATGTTCTATTTATTTTTGTTTTCAACATATTCTACACACATATTTTTCTCTCTTCTAACACGGTATTTAAGAAACATAACTGTGAATATGCAAGAAGGTCGAGTGGTAAAACCAATGGCTAAATAAGATACCTAAGAGTATTAAATATTAACATTTTAAGTGACCTAATTCGTTCAAGTATAATGTGGGTTAATTATACTTTTAATCTGTTGGATAGATTTCTAATAAAATTTGTTTAATCCTAACCCCTTTGATGGTCAACCATAATAAAAAAATGCAGGAACAAATCAAAACAAAAAAAGATATTTGGTCGCTAGACTAGATATGGAGAAAAAAATGTATGAAGCCTTATTCAAATGGGTTGATGTTTGATGCATATCATTCACATAAAGAAGATATGTTGTTGGAAGTTGAATTTAAGAGTGAAATTTTGTCGAGTATCGGGAGTCGGTTTTGAAGGGTATCGGAAAGATGTTGAAGGAAATGAAAATATTTACGAATTTCCGACGAAAAAAAAAGAAAAAACGTTTACCACTGTATCCAAAAACATATAAATGTATTTTTATAGACATTTAAATCGTTTTTATATTATACCAGCGCAGCCCCGCGAAAAATCACGGGATATTATCAAATTTCAAAACACGATTTCTGATGATTTTTGTGACGCAATTAATATTTTATATTATGTGGCAAAAGTCCAAACTTCATCAAAACCTTGTTCTTGTCTTGACTTGACGTTATTTGTATTGTTTATGTGTCCTATTTTAGTCATAGCAGTAATTTTTTAATTATCCTAGATTGTAACCTTTCTCCTTATATTAAGTTCGTGTAACGTGTAATGTGTTGAAATTGGACACGGTCAGTTAGTAAATAAATAAAAGTAATAAACTAGTTGATGTCCAGTTTATAGCAAATGAAATCCAGTCGCAAGCTCAGATAACATAATGATTTGAAAACTCGGTGGTAGTTATGTTTAGTTAATGTAAAGTTTTCTTACTTAAATCTATGTTATTTGATAATCTGTGTGATTTAAAAGTTCCCGAGGGTAAAAAACGCCGCGGTAAAATGATTACTGTGTATTAAATTATAATCAATGCAATATATCCCACAAAGAAAACTTTTATAAACTCGTATTACCTATACGATCAATGTTATTTTATCACGCTAATGGTACTGATAAAAAACGTGTTTCTAATGTCTTTGCATCAATTTTCATATGTATAATGCATTGATTATAGATTCAATGTGGAATATCATAATATTAGATAACGAACAAATACAATGATCAAAATATTTTATAATTATTCTCCACACGACAAGTCGCAGTAATGATAGCATTAATGATTATGATTACAGAAGGAGCGGAAGGAATTTAATTTATTTCAGTAAAAATTCCAATGAAACTCGTATCTTTATTTGTAAAAATACTGAAATCAAAGGTAGGGGACGGTGTAGGGCGACTGACACTAGAATTAAGTTAATATCCGTATACGGGCAATCATTCATATATTATTTTTGTACGGTGAACTATATGACACCTGACACTTGACGCAAATCAATAACGAACAATGGAAAGAGTAAAATACAGAGAAGCAATCGGATTGATTGCGATCCAGGCTGCGTTACTGTTAGATTGTTAGAGTTCCAGTTCCGACTGGACGAGGGGGTAGGTATCAGGGGAACTGTCTGTGCAGAACAAAACGTTATTAGGGCCCATTAAATAACAATGGCCTAATGGGCCCACTCCGACCCGCTCAGGCCCACCGGGAGGAACTTTACTATGATAATGCCAGGGGATGTTTTATCTTTTGTTTGAATATGTTCTTCGCGGGTAATTAAGCGGGTGACAAATATAATTCATACCGTGGCATCCCCTCCGACAATCCTGACACATAATTAGAGAGACGAGTGGGACATGAACCCGAGTTCACTACTTCCTATTGCTACTATTCACATTGGACACACCGTGTACTACATTTTGCGTAATGGTAGAAGTTTATCATGGTGTTACATAAATTACTCATAATTATGTATTTTATTAAAAAAACATTATTAAATTATACAATCTGTGATACACTCATTAATTTGAACATTTTCAATAATAAAATACGTGTAACGGTGTCATTCGGTCTTCAATATTAGGGGTTTGGGATCACAGGGGCCTATCTACAAAAATACAGTTTGAGATAAACGCAAATAAATATTGGAATGCTCATATGCCCAACTGAATCTCTAAAACGGATGTATGCTTGAGATAGAGCTTCGTGTCACTAATAAATATGATTTAGGCTTTATTGAAACCAAGCTTAACTCAAAACACCAGTTTTTGTAATTAGATCCCTGTGATTCTTATCCCCCGATATGGTAGCGTATATTTATTTACTGTATCTCAGGGGATACACATAAGAGGAGAGGAGAAAGCACAAAAGCTGACAATTGTTCCCAAACCTAGAAAATTGTTTTATTTTTCTTAAATTAGTGACATTGGTTACTTTTTTTTTTTTTATAGTGAATACCTCACAAGAGTCCCAACTGCTCCCGTCTGGAGCCAGTGAGACTATGGCATCCCCAATTGGGGGATGTTGTGAGGCTGAAGGTAAGTGGGGAAGGGAAAGAGGAAGGTGGGGAAGTACCTGGCTATTCAGATCTAGTCACTAAACACGGCTAAAGCCATTTGGAGCAACGTTTCAATTCTGAATTGTGGTCTTACACCAGGGCGATACTGGTAGTATCTTCCACTCTGGAACGTGCCGCAAATATACTATATATTATTTTAATTAATTAATTGTGAAATAACACAAATTAATCAAATAAAATTTATTTGCGCACGCCGGGTTCGAACCCGCGACCTTCGGAATGGCAGTCCAATGCGTTACCACTGGACTATGCCGGCCGTGAATATGGCCGGCCTGATACTAGTTTTAAGACATTGGCAGTAGGACAACGCAATCAGCGTCAGATTTTTTTTTAAATTTGTGAACATTCCAAAAATGAAAGTAACACTTATGTCAACCTCTTCGAAAAAGTGAGTTGATTGTACTTCTAAATAAAATTCGAAAATGTTATAAAGAAATAAAAATCCGTGTACAGGAATAATTTCAGAGAAATATTAATTTTCAACGTTGCGTTTGTAAGTGGGAAGAAATGAAGACCACTTACGTTAAATTACAGGTTAGGACTGCGGCATGGTAAGGTAAGAGGGGGTGGCAGGGGGCGGGGGGTGGAGGGCGGAATACCCTCCAGGACACTCGAGACACGTGGTAAGAGAATAAAATGACGTCTTTGGGGCAATTCTCACTGTTGCAAGGCGAGGCTTTCAAAGTACCAAGCACAGAGAATTGACAGAGCATTTATAGAGCATTTTATATTCACGTAGGGAAATTGCGCAAAATGAACATTAAATTCAATGCCAGTGCATGTATTGTGTTCAATGATTACAGAATTCAACGTGTCGGGCACGAGTTATAAATCGAGCATAGTAACAGTAACACGTTGAAAAAATCGAGGGCCAAGGGACTTCCATCCGTTATGTCCTTTCAGAGAAAATTAACTATGGGTAGGTACTCTGAACTATACGTAGATATCCTGATTAATTTTTGGGTTATTACTTGACGGTTACATCAAAATTAAACGCCGAAAACCACAAAAATTTTCTATTATCATACTGAAATACCGACCCGAAGAGGATTAACGATTATGACCACTTCTACATACATAAACACACACTTAATCACAACACTGTAACGCTGTCCGAAACGTACTCTAAAGAACTGAAAACTCTATTCGCTTCACGTTCTAGAACGGAATATCTTCTCACTATCGACCTGGTAGCATACCACCAATCAGAAACAAAAATTGATTAACATGGCCTTAGCTGTGTTTGGTGCCTAGGTACCTTCATACCTGCTCTTCCATATTCTTCCTCTAACCCACTTCCCTCACCACCATGCGGTAAGGACTCTTATGCGGTATAAGGTATAATACAAAGAAAATTAGCCCAGCTTTCAAAATGTACATTAGGTAATATTTTTATGCATTTGAATTCCAGTACGGGTTATTTTCAGCCACGTCTCCCTGGGGTTACGCCACTGCACAGTCTACGTAAAAACAATACATAATAATGTGTCCTCCTTCCGTAGGTGGGTGGCGGCAGGTACCTACTCAGTGGAGTCTTAATAAGCGGTAAAGCTTCCAAACGCAAATTATTTTTGTTGGTCTATTAAAATACCGAAATGAAAATGAATGGTTCCCAAGAAGAGCTTATGATTAAATCTCAAGGCGGAGGGGGAGCATACTTAACTACATGTTCAATTTATGCACGCAAAAAGTATGAAAAGCCAACCGACTTGAGGTTATAGGTTATAGGGGCGCCGTACAATGTTACATTTTATGTAGTCATCTAGAACAGTTTTTTTAATTTAATCATCGTGTTGACGCGACTTTATGAATATCCCTTAAACACATGTTCCTGCATTTCTCCACCCAATTACCTGTCCCTGTCTGACAGTGTGGAGTACCTACATCAGAGACATTTACAACAATTTACTATACATAACCAGTCTGTTAAGAAAATTACGATGAACATGTCTTTTCAGTGTGCTCAATTCGAGTCTGTTTTGGAAGCTTGTACAGCGATGACCAAGCTGTGTCCCTTAAGTCAATAATATCGATCGAAAAGACCAAGGGAAAGTTAGAAACTTTTCTAATTCTAACTGTTAACCACAGCTACTCCAATAGTTGTGTCAAGTACAGTCCAGTTGAATACAGTCATAATTGAATTGAATACGTGAAATAATTGCGATTCCACATCAAAAATACTAATTTAGGTTATGGGCCTGTTTGTGATGCAACTCTGATTCAATGAGCTCGGATTTGTTATGAATTTAAGTGTCATTTTAAAAATTGTGTCAAAAATTTATACAAGCGATAAAGTATCTAACAATTAGTATTTTGATTCTGTTCGATATTTGAAGGGTTTTTTTCTTTTGTTTAAATTTCTTAGCGTTAATCTTGACAACTAATGGCGGCTTGCGTAATTTCTCAATAGTCTTTGCTTTTTCTATTTTCATGAAAGCGTAATTAACTAACTAAGCAGATTTACTAAAGGTGTGCATTTGAAAGATACATTTCTGATTGTTTCTCCAATTCGACAACAGTAAAATATACAAATTTTATAAAGAAAATTGGCTATTTGTTTTGAAGAGTATTGATTCAGAGGCAAATATTTTATAAATATTTTTAGGGATCAATGGTGAGGCATGAAATAAAAGTCGGTGTCGTGAAGTTCACTGTGTTTATTGAGTCAGTTGCCGTGACGAGGAGATGATGTAGGACAGATGTTTAATACTCCGGTTGCTGCGATGATGTGGTACAGGCGGTAGTTGGCGACGGCGCGCTGAGACCGGACTCGATGACTGTCAGGCACTGGCGATCTGGGGAATCAATACTCCAGTGCTGACGGAAGGCCGAAGGTGCGGCGGACCTTGTAGGCGGTTGAGCGGGAACGGCGTAGACCAGTGAGGATGCTGCGTGTCCTCGTGGTGGTCATGGTGGCGTGGAAGAAGCGCTGGTCAGAGACACTGGAACCAGGGCGCTTGTAATCCGAGTAGCGCTTGCCAGGGACGGCGATCTGGACAAGGCGCTAAGATGATAGAGTCCATGATGGTACGGGCGAAGCCGGGAAAATTGTCCTTGGCGCTAGTAAGAGGAGCGCGGGTATTCACTCGTTGATTCTCGGCGGACTGATGACTGACTGGCTGTGTCGGGCTTATTTATACTGTTTGGCCGATGGCAACAGCAGGTAGTTAAATGGCAACTAAATCGAGGCCACTCGCTCTGTCTGGCCCTTTCGCGAAGTTTCGACGGCGCGGCAATTATGCCTAGGCGGTGTACTCGAACCTTCTGGCGAGTTCTCGTAATGTGAAAGACGGCCTGTGACGTATTGTCACCTGGTAGACAATTAGGTGCTTGTAGTAAGTAGATTGCTTTGTTTACGATGCGATTTCGACTGCAGGTACATAATTCGGGAGTAGGTACTAAGTAGGTCGAGCGGTTTATTATTAATTAGTTAATCTAGATTTTTCTCGACGCCACATATTTTTAGCTTCACAAATCCTACAATTATAAAATCCCGGGTTTTTTTCGTGATGGGTCTACGGTAGTTGAAAAAAAATACAAAATGCTTTTTGAATGCACCTTCATAAATTTTGTCACAAAATTTTATAAATAGAAACATAATAAAAAAAATACTTTTATGACTCAAGAAATATAATACCACATATTTAATATATTGTCAATAGGAGATCGTTGCATTTCTCTTAAGGCGATGCACCACGACGTGAAACATTTGGAATCGGTCTGCTAATAATAACACTCCTTATGCAGATGGCGATAAGGTTTAAATTCTGACTGTTTTGATTTATGATGGTAAAAAACATCACCAAAATGTGTGCTTTATTTTATTTTGCGAAGATAAGGCACGAATATTTAAACGTGTTAAGATCATTTTCTAAAGAACTTAATTTTCCACATTACACAATAATACCACAACCGATAATAGCTTCTTGAGTAGGAGATTTCGCACTTTAAGGCAGTTTATATAGGTCAGATACTTATTTTTTTCTAGGGTCATTAAAAAACACTTGATTATTTAAAAAAAAATTTTTTTCAATTTGCAGTATTTAATCAAAGCATTCAAAATATTTTTTTAAGTGGTCAAATTTTCAAACCAAAAACACATGATTTTGCATTACTACGTAGTGCTTCGCCGAAAGCAGTTAACTCCAATAAACATACACGGAGAAAAAAATAGTATTGCTGATTTATTAAAATCCTGTTAAAAACGGGACAGCAGGCCATTACCTAATAAAATGATAGTAATTTTCGAATATATTGAAATACTTGTTTATGTACCTGCGTTTGCCCTGTTAATATATAATGACGAAATGCGAAAATATAATGATCGTGTTCAAACGTCGTGTTAATACATTCCCTTATTACTAAAATTTTAACGTGACATCTATCAATTTATTCGTTAAGGTCCTGAAGTCCCATGTTTAGCAGGATTACGAATAATTTGAAAAGTTTTTCAATAAATTAGCAATATTTTATTTCAATTAGTTTTCTCCGTGTTAGAAGGAAAACGGTTCTATTCTAAGTAAAAAATGTGCAATTGTGCCGAAAACGAATGAATTAATTCCAATTTTTTTTTATTGCACGTGGGAATATGTTAAATCACTGTTGATGAAACTGCAAGAGAGAGTTGTAGAAAATATAAATTGTTTTTGACATGCACGAAGGTAATAGATAAGGAATTGAATCGCTAACAGTAAAAAAAACAACAATGACTTAATTCCTTTTCCAGAATATTTGCTCTGGTACCAGTTCGGTCCTCCAGCCCCACGTCAGCCACCAGTCAGGTGCATATTTCGGAGGCTGCGTACGGAGAACGTAATTAAGTACATTTACCAAATGCTCTCCGCTTTGTTATCATACACGGAGACCAATTTACTAGAAATAATTTTTCGGGGAGGCTTAGGTGTGAGAAAACTTGGGAAGAGCAAAGGAAAAGATTATACTTGGCTGGCAGCTCCCAGTAAGTGGGACAATTTAATTAAAACAGAACAAACCGAGTGTTCTTGGGGAATTCATTAAATTCCACGTGGCACCGCTGAGACGCGTCGCTGTGCAGAAATAATCAAAGGATGCTTTTAATATATGCATCGGAAGGTAAATACGCGAAGAACAATATCAAATTTAAAGCTGTGCGGTACACGACACTTTCTCAAAGGGGAAAAACAGCAAAGAACACACGAAAAATGGTATCCACAAACCGCCCAAAACTGTTTATTCATTTAAGTAATAATTACTAATTCCGCATTCCGAAAACGACCGATTTACCTGTAATTATTGTAAAAAATACATCGTGTCAAATAAAAACATTGTAAGCAAACATGAACCATCTATTTTTTTTAAATTCATGTTTGTAAACTGAAATAGCGAGCGTAATCTATGGATTATCCCAGAATTAGGTTGTAACCGAACGCTGACGTATTAAATGTACAGCGGGGGTATAGAAAACTGCAGGGTAGGGAAACGCTCCATAAACAAAGGTGTCAGGGGCAGGGGAGGGGGGGGGGGGGAAGAGAAGGCTTTTGCGCTTATCAAAACATATCCCGGCAGGTTTAGCGAAGTGTGCACTTTACAAGGTAGTACAGTTTGATCCTTTGATGTCACGTTTTTGCAGGATGAGCTCGTAAAGGGATATTTAAGAGGAATCGCAAAGTCGATCTGGACAATAATTGTGAACAGCTGACAGGCAATGAGGCTTTCGACTGCCTTAGTATGTACCCCTTATTTCATAGCGTTTGAGAAAGGTTAAAACGTTGGGTGAAGGTAGAGATTATTACATGGTTTACGTATTACTGAAACCTGAAACAAAATTACTTAAATAACTATGCACTTTTTAGCAATTAATTTTTTCGTAGATACTAAATATTAGAGAGGTATATATTTTTAAAGCAAAACCAAGTTGTTCCCAAAATAATTATCATAATAAGTGATAAGCGTTGCAAGTGTCTTGCAACTTTGTGTCAAAACGTAGAAAGCAGTGACTAAGTAACTGCATGGTTCTCGCCCTAAAATAGTAGATTTAGGTTTTTAAAAAGAAACCGTTAGTATTCTTTCATCAGATATCTGTCACAGCCTTACTCTAATTCTGAATCAAAATAAATACCACGGAAAACATAATTTTCTTACAATTGCCAAGAAAACTCAACTAATCTGTTTCTATCCCGACCAAAATAAACATCATTCATCCCAAACAGAAGAGATATAATCGACCATTGAATTCGGTGTTGAAGGTCGGCTATACTTTCCAAAGGGTTGTAATTTTGTGAATTTTCGCCAGCGCCACTACCTGTTGTGCCCGGGATAAAGGCCCTGAAAGCTAAGGGAAGAAAGCGGCCATTGTGCGTCCGGGGCACAAAAGCCCGGCGAACGAAATGTGCTCAAAATTGTATCACTATGCAGCTTTGTAAGAAGAAATATTTATTGTTTAAGCCGCTGAATGAGCGAAAAACACATTACGGAAATAATTGTTTAAGAGGTTTTCATCGGAAGGATAAAATAAAATTTCAACACTTTAAAAAGCAAACCAAATTGTTGATTGGTTTAAAAAAAGTATGTTTAATTGAGTCTTAAGACAAGATGGAAAAATAAATTCTGGAAAACATTCAAATTTAATTTTACAGGACCTGAGTGAAGTTAAATCATTTAAAAATAATGAATTTCCGAAAAAAACACAATTAATTGGGTTGGCATTTAATTTTTTTTTAAATTGAAAAGGGAAACGACCAGTGTATTAGGTACGTACGTTATACCAGCAGTTTCACCAGATTTGGCAAAGGGTGAGGGCCAAAGCATTCATGTTAAGGAGAAGCACTACGAAGTAATGCAAAATTAGGTGCTTTTAGTTTGAAAATTTGATCTCTTAGAAATATTTTAGATGCTGTAATTAAATACTGCGAATAGAACAGTACTTTTTTTAATAAATTGTTTTGTAAACCCGGAAAAAAATGTATCAGGCCTATAAAAACTGCGTAAAAGTTCAAAATCTCCCACTTAAAAACCTATTTTCGTTTATGGTTTTTGTTGTAAAAAATTAAGTTATTTAGAAAATGATAGAAATCATTTAAATATTTGTATCTGCCCAAAATAAAATAAAACTCTCTCTGACGATGTTTTTTTTCTTGCATACATCAGGCGGCAGAGTTTAAGCGGGAATTTAAATCTTATCGCCATCTACATAAGGAGTGTTATTGTTAGCGGTCTGATTCCAAATGTTACACGACGCGGTGCATCGCCTTAACAGAGTAGAAAGGAATACCAATAATAATATAAAACTAAAAGTTTTGCAACCACTAAAGGGAATTTAATCAATAAATTTTTTAATTTAATCGATTAAAATAAACCATCGTTAACAGTTAGATAAATTACACATATCTACCTAATTATACGTTATTATGTTTCATGCAAAAACAGTCAGATTATGCACACTTTGTACATTGTCAACAGATTCTAAAATTTTGTGGAGATTTTTTTCATTAGGTTCTGCAAATAAATTTGAATGATTTATTACAATCCATAGAATAACACTAGTAGAAAGGCCATCCATATAAATTAGAATGGAAACAAATGTTCAATTTAGCCAATAGCCCAGCGCCATATCTTACTTACACTCGCTTGATATCGTAAAGACAGGTTTGAATTGGAAATTTAAGCCTTGATTAGGCAAATAATTGTTTAAAAAAAAATATGCGAAACCGTACACAAGAGTCCCAACTACTCCCAACCGTCTGGAGCCAATGAAACTATTGCATCCCTAATTGGGGTGTGTTGTGAGGCTGAAGGTAGTAGGGAGAGGAAGGAGACGGGGAAACGAATAGAGGAGAAGTACCTGGCTATTCAGATCTGGTCACCAAAGACGGCCAAAGCCATTTCAAGTGAATGGTGGTCTTACACCAGGGACGAACGAGCCGCAAATATATGAGTAAAGTGAACGAGACAAATTAATCAAATAAAGTTTACTTGTGCATGCCTGGATTTGAACCTGCGACCTCTGGCTTGCTAGTGGAGAGAATTATCCCTTGACCACGCAGGCCGTTTTGGCATCCATCTAAATATTCCGAATAACTGTTTAATTTATTGACGGAAAAAACATTAATTTCAAAACCATTGCTCCTTGTTCCGTATTTATAAATTACCAAAATGTTTCGAATTTAGAACAAACTTGGAGTACGACAGACAAACGTGCGATACGCGATACATTATTTAGCGTTATTCTCGAACACGTATAATTTACGAAACAGTGCGCTCCCCTAAGACGCGGAATGACATTTGTCTAAAATACGGCCTATGATTATAATAATGAGCCGCGGTAGAGTGGTGTGCCTGGATCGGCCCGAATAACCAAGCCATTGCGGGCCACTTCGTGGGAGGTATACGCCACCCTAATTAGATGAAACAAAGGGAGACTTCTATTTCCTAGAACCGACGATACCCACCCCATTTAAGAGAAATTTTCATTAATACTAATTTAATTAATAGAGACACTGCATTTAAAATATATTTCGAATACAATTTTCGTAGCGTTTGTTTCAATCCCGTATGGCGTGACAATGATTGTTTTAATTGAATTATTTTCATAAAAAATAAAATTGTCTGTTTTAATAGGAGACAAATAAAATAAACTCCAGTGAAAATAAGTTTCCAGTTTTTTTTCTTTGTAAACCAAGATAACAATAATGACCTAATTATTACCTTACATTCTTATTTTTATAATATCTAAATTTCATACGAAATTAAAAAAAATAAAATAATCGAAATACATCACGGAAATAGACCAGAATGGATGTTTTTTTTCTCCATAGTACCGAAAACCACGCATTTTTAAAAATGGTTGACCCCAATAAAAAAAATTATTTTTATCATTGATGTGTATAACCGCCAAAACAAGTTAAAGAAAAGGTTCATGCTGAATATGTATAATTCACAATTTGATGAAGATCGCTCGCACCACAGGAAACAGTTGAAATAATCATGAAATACTAGCAGTTAAAAACCCGCTCCGCGGGTTTTTTTGTATGAGCATGAAATTGTATGAGCAGAAACGATATTTTTGAAGAAATATCGCATTACATGTGGCGATTCTATTTCAATATGAAATCGTGTCTTAATCTTTAAAGTCTTATTTAAACACAATTTGAATTTGACCAATCACAGGGCCTACATCGTCCAGACGCTGGAGTATTAATACTATCAGATTGTTAATTAGCAGTCATTCAATAAATTCAGTAAATCAATGATCTCTGAACGTATTTTAAACTAAATATATAACATTAATATAGCACGAGGAAAACACACATAAAAATTAAAGATCTCTTTCAATTTAATCTTTCAGCATTCCGAATTCCGGGTATACCTATAAATTGTAAACACATTGATATAACGTATTGCAAAGCCGGGAATATCATGTAGCTATATTTTACACGGCTGGAAACACGAAGGTAACCACAAGGTATCCTTGCGAAGGTGGGAACGTTGTATAAGTATCTTCATGTATGTAAAACAGATTTCCAATAAATATACACGAAGACGCGAGGAGTGTTTAAGTTTAGTCGGCTGATAGGTGGAGGGAGCGGAGCGGAGAGAAAGGGGGACCTGGAGGAAGGGGGGGAGGGCTGATAAATATTTAGATTTAGAATTCTCGAGAGTGACTCTTGGATGCATAACACGCACATGATCGAAATGTTGCTGTCGATGGAAAAATCTTTTTGAAGTTTTATTTTGATAGCTACATACTATATACATACATATATTGTTTATATAATGATGTAAGATCACTTTAAAGTATTTGTTTAACCTTTACGTACTTGAAAGTAAAAATGACATACGATCCGAAGGGGGCATACATTAGGTCCCTCTATTTGATCGTAACTCTTAATGTTCGTTTTTCTCTTTAGCGGTCAATAATTTGGTAATACAAAACGGTAAAAGATACGTAATAAATCGAACGTAACTCAAACACAAAATAATATTCTTGTTGCCCTTTCCAGTAGAATGTAAGTTTTACGACAGCATTCGCCGCTTGCTTTCGGCCTAAAATTAAAAAGAAAGTGTTTAACTCCTTTCGGAGCGAGAGTGTCAATCAAGGTGGTCACAGAAAACAAATATCGTTTACGACCTTTTTAACTGGTGATAAAAAAAATACTTGAATAATAAGCCACAACGGTAACGAGATTCGTAACAGGTGGAGTCCGTGGAATTATTGCATTACAAAATCTCGGATGGTTTAGATGCTCAAGGAAGTGCGAGAGAGAAATAATAATGAAAAGTGTGTGTTTTGGAAGTATCTGGTTATCCAGATCTGGTCGGCGGCCTTTCACTAGGGTACTGGAACTGAGGGTTTATCCCACCCTTAAATATAATATTTATTTAAAATCCAAACGTGGAAAGGCCAACGTGTATTTCAGCTGCTAAGTATACCTAAGTACAGGTAAGAAAATAACTTATTGTGAAATATAGATTCTGATATGTAAATTAAAAATTCTTACAATTGATTCCACAGTAAGAGGGAATAACCCAACACGGAGAACAGAAAACGTAAGGTGAAAATTTTACGAGTGTGTTCGTATGCAAATTTGTAAGAATACGTTCGATACACCCGGACCCGGCTAGAGAATGGAGTGGTTGCGCCGCCATAAAAACGTAGAACGCGATCCTGCAAATTGAACCTTTATGGAAGTGAATATATCAGCCTTAAAGCTGTCATCGCGGCCTGTCATTTGTATCTATTTTATGTCCTAAATTATTACCGGCGCGGTATTTCGTACACATAAAATATTTTTCGTGAAATACACGGGGGAAATTAGAGTCAATAAAATACCAGATTGCTTCGAAAAGTTTAATGAAAATACTGACACGGCAATAAGGTGAATTAATGCCGCCAATCTCGGTAATTGGCATTTAAAAAAATGCGGCTAAGTTCTGCTAACCAGTCATGTTTTTATCGTTAAAGTACACAACTCGGGAGAGTGGTTAAATATGACAGGAGGTTAAAGTAGAGCATAACGATAGGAATTAAATATTAAATGGGTGCCGCTTGCGCGAAGGAAGGGACTTAGAGCGATATTGTTTACGACCGTTTGCAAAATACTGACTGGCTTTTAAAGGGAAACGCGATATTAAAAGTGGAAAAGATTTCAGGAAGCCAGGTTAAATATTCAGCAGAAACATTTTCACGATGGTTTTGTAACACTGAAAATTTATTTGCAACAATTTACTGATGAGAATTGACTCTTTTTACAAAGTGGATTAGGTTTGCACCATAAGAACACCAATTACACAATGTAGACAATCACATAAATCCATTTTCTTCGTTACAAAGCTTTCCGTTGAATAGAAAACAAACATACATGTATAGTATGAACCGACAACCTGGGACAGTTTTAGTGAAACGATTATTTCGTAGTATGTATTTCTAATCGACGGCCTCCGTGATCGAGAGGTAAGGCTCTCGACTAGCGATCCGTAGGTCACGGGTTCAAATCCCGGCAGGCGCGAGGAAATTTAAATTGATGGATTTGTGGACTCTCAGTATCTCCCTGGTGTAAGACCACCATTCAGAATCGAGGCGTTGCTTGAAATGGCTTAAGCCGTAGTTGGTGATCAGATGTGAAGAGCCAGGTACTTCCCCACCATCCTCTACCCCATCTTTTACCCCTCCCCACTACCGTCAGCCTCACAACATAATTACATTTAATTGTTCATTGAAAGTAGCTTTCCGTTAAATAAATGGAACACTAGTGAAACTGTGTAAATTTTAAATGGATTTTGAAATTATTCCCGTTTCAATGATTCTGCTTTCTGATCGTTTTGGAGTTTGAAACATGTGAAGTTAAGCTCGTTTCGTGATATTCGCGTGAGAATCAATTAATTCGTAGATTGTTTTAGAGCTTGAAACAAGTGAAGGTTAACCTCGTTTCGTGAGATTCGTGTAGGAATCAATTAATTCGTGAATCGTTATAGAGCTTGAAACAAGTGAAGGTTAAGCTCGTTTGGTAATATTCGTGTGAGGGTTAATTAATTGGTGGATCGTTTTCTATTTAACGCCTTTTCCTAGCGAAGCTTTCATGAAACATAACGCAATTACAGTAATTCATTCAACATTCACAGCAAACAATAACGCACGCCATTTATTGAAGGTGTTATAATAGTAGTTGAGGTCAGTAAAGAAAACAATTTTATTTTTTGTTACGTTGGATAGATATGCTACATAACTGAATCACCGCGATGATCTGTAATGAACCCGCTTTTAACTATTTGAAGCAATTAATTTAATAATTATATGACCCAAGATCACAGAATAAATTACATATAATAATTCTGAGGTACAAATAATTAGACGTAAAAGGAATATACGAAGAAGGTGGGGGACATCCAAAAAAGACACGACATATCGATTGAATTAAATTCTTGAGTGGGGTCATGTCAAATAACATGATAACAGGAGAGTATTAATGCATGGGAATGCAGCAAGAAATGCGTGCCAGACAGAGCTGAGTAGCTGTTAGTTAGTGAGGTAGGTATTATGAGTTGATGAGGGGGGTGGTTTGTATAACAGAAGATTATATTTGAATATGACCCTTGGGCCAGGATGCAAGGATATTATTAAGAGGGAGATCTGAAACCGCGCATTCACTGCCGTTAGGTATTTTTGGTACCATTTCGCTTTGCTTATCTCTTGTACAATTGCAGAAACGATATTGAAATCAAAACATGCATTCCACCTCGAATAACTGATTAATTTCGCAGAATAAATAAATGCTAAAGTATTTATCAAAAGATCGCGCGGCGAATAACATTACGTACATTTTTAGTATGGCGAACGAGAATTGAAATATTTAGAAAGTTTGAGCGAATTGCAATACAAATCAAGACACTCAAGTGTTTTTAATTCATTAAGGCGATGCACTACGTCGTGTAATATTTTAAATTGAGCCGCTATCAATAACAACCCTTACGTAGATGGCGATAAGGTTTAAAATCCCGCTTAACACCATCCGCCTGTTTTGATTTATGCAAGAAAAAAACATGGCCAAAAAGTGCCTTTTATTTTATTTTGTGGATGTTCAGGCATAAATATTTAATTTTTTTCGATCATTTTATAAATAACTTAATTTGCCACATTATACAATAAAATCATAACCGAAAATGGGTTCGTAAGTAGGAGATTTTGAACTTTAAAGCAGTTTTCATAGGCCTTTACATTATTTTTTTCTGGGCACATAAAAAGACTTATCTAAAAAATACTCGATTATTTCAAAGGCCAAGATGTATTCTACTCGCAGTATTTAATTAAAGCATCTGAAACATTTCTAGGCGACCAAATTTTCAAACCAAAAAAACATGATTTTGAATTACTACGTATGGCATCGCCTTAATGTGTTTCTTTATCTCATTTATACTGAGATTACGGAAGCAGTGAAGGCATTTTCGAAATTTTTACCTAAAGTTGCAGAAAGAATATATTACATAAATAATTAGATACATTTCAGTTAAATGGTACCAATGTATGAATGGGTAATGAAACAGTGGGTAGTTAGAAAAGTGATGATGGGGGGGGTTCAGTATAACAAACAGCAGAGTATGTGTGAATGTATTTGAGGCAAGGATTGTGTCGAGTTAGGAAGGTGACTGAATCAAGAAGTATGTGCCAAGACAGAGTTGTGTGTTGGTTACTTGTGGTTAGGTTAGTTAGTTAGGTAGGTGGTCAGTGTAACAGAACATTATGCGTGAATGTGAATGAAGCGGGTGATGGGGTGGAAGTGTGTGGCAGGCGACTCACCGCGTTACTGTGCGTCTGGTCTGTCTTAAGCTCGCGGTGGTTGCTGAACTGCACGTAGACGGCTCGGCCGCGTAACTGCGCCATGCAGCCGCTGAAGTAGCTCACCATTGCCACGGCTGACGCCTCCTCGCCCATCTCCAGGAAGGCCTGCAAAAATAAAACACACTATTAACATGGGAAAGAAAAATTAACAAACAAAAAAATACTCGTGTAACACTGTTAGACAGTAATTAATTTACGAAGAATACGTGAAAATCAAAAAAAATCCAAAATTTGTTTCAACCGTACGTAAAATTCGCAAGTACCGTATATGATATAACCGAGGTAATTTTATCTGCATTGATGATATTAGTCTAAATTAGATTAAAACGCCTATAAGCCGCTTCCTAGTAAAGTGTAAATTCGTAATAAAATCGATTAAAAACACGTTTTTATCCACCTACGTCGGTCTTAATAATATATCAGGATGAAATGCAAAAACGTTAGGACTTCTATGAACACGTGTTCGGACATCGTGACAAAACATTGGTATTTTTTTTAAGTTTTTTTAGAATGCCTATCAATTCATTCTTTAATAGTCTACAATCCCGTTTTTAACAGGAATCGAATAATTTGAAGAGATTTTTAATAAATTAGCAATAATTTTTATCGAGAAGTTTTCTCCGTGCACTTGACTTCGAGTCACAAAAACCCTATCATTGTTTCAGGGGATATTTTACACTAGTAGAATAGCATTGTTAATTTATCGCTTAATTGTGTCCTGAAATTCAATAATAATAACTGGATGATTTGTACATCACGGCTTTTGTGAAGAATCAATTCAAGGGCGCTGTATTAATTAAATTTTTGATAAATCAATTACTAACAATCTAAAAACAAACAACAATTATTTCTAACATAACTAACCTGTGAACCCGCACGAGTTTGTTAGGTTATCTAAAAAAACCACGTTCGACATTGATAAAGTTTGTTATCGACTAGAAAGCAAATATTTAATGCAAGCGCTTCCAGAGCCCGGAGATAAAGCCGTTGTTTAACTAAATACTTGGTTAGTCTTTACGGCATTTTTATACGAACACGTTAAAACATTTTATACACCGCTAAACTCAAGTACCGCCATATTGTCCCGGGACCCGTGGTGTCCTTAGAGGGGAGAAAGGATTAAAACGGCGTTTATAAAATTCATACTTTTCGTCCTTATTTTGGAAAACACCTGATCACAAAACTTTGGCATTTAAAAATATTAGCGACGGAAAAGACACTTAATTTTTAATTATTAGAAACGAGAACAAAATATACGTATACATTTTTTCACAAAAAATGACGCCATACCAATTAAGAAAATATTACAACGCGTACAACGAATAGTTTTAACATTAATTAGAGACGTGCTGCACTACACATTGCACTGCGAGGGACACATTTATTTTAATAAAGCTGGATAGAACTTTCTGAATGTATACGTCATCCTATTTTATTTCTTCTTCCACTGTCTCAATTGTAATTAATATTGATAATCGTAACAACAAGCAAACGTGATTTAAACAATGATTTAATATTTATCTGAAAATTAAAGAAACTAACCGATTCGAGAAATATTTCGGTTGTAAGCTTTTGAGAAGAAACAACAAAAGTACATTAAAATTTTTGAAAAAATTTGTATAAGTCATCATTGTTATAAAGTACCAGAGAAATGCGGCAATGGTGGCAAACGTGCTTCCAAGAAACGTGGGAAGAAGCCGAAGTCAATAATGTAATTTGAGAGATAATTGAGTGATGGGCCGCTGCATCTTCCGAGTTCTGACAGTTCTCCAGTGCTTCACACCTGCACACTTTTTAACTTTAAATTGATCTATTAAAAAAAAAACTTTTTACAGAATCCATACTAAATCAATAAATAAAACTTTTCTACATCGGGAACGAGACAATATCGCACGGGGCGATCGGTGCACTAACCTCAAGCCTGATCTACATCGGGAGCCGGGACAATGTCGCATGTCGAGTCGATCGATGCACTAACCTCAAGCCTGATCTACATCGGGAGCCGGGACAATGTTGCATGTCGAGGCGATCGGTGCACTAACCTCAAGCCTAATCTACATCGGGAGCCGGGACAATGTCGCATGTCGAGTCGATCGGTGCACTAACCTCAAGCCCAATCTACATCGGGAGCCGGGACAATATTGCATGTCGAGGCGATCGGTGCACTAACCTCAAGCCTGATACCTCATTGAGGTATTGGTTCATTAGAGATCTAATCTCTTCTAGTACAGCATCTAAAACATGTATTTTCAAGACCACTACTCAAAAGTCTTCCCTTTGGAATTTTCCATAGAATTTTGCCCGGTAGTCATTCTGGTGATATTCTTAGCACACATCCAAGCCACCTCATCTGAGATTTTTCTATTAGGAGTAACATGAATTCAAAGCCGCACGTTACTTGGATGGTGGAACATCCAACTCGACCTCAAGCTACTAATTAGAGTAATGAATCTTTTGAATATGTGAAAAATGGAACGAAAAACTAAAGCAACTTAAAAAAACCCACAATATCTGATGATGACTAAAAGTCCAATGTCAGATGCCACAAAGGTAGAAAAATAACGTAGGTTAGCGAAAATGTATTTTCGTGTAAACCTTTGTTGGTGGAATTTTATTTACAGGCAAAAATGGCAAAAGCGTCCGTAAAAGCAACGATACAAATTACTGGAAATATGTCTTTACTGGCGATAAACTCTGTGCAGCGACAGCCGAGGAGAATGCACTGAAAAACCTCGGGTTTATGAAACTATAAAACCTCCCATGAAATGTATTTTACTACCCATTTCGAAAGTTTTACTTTTAACAAAAATATTATGCTGCTTTGTGACGGGTGAAGCGGATGAACATATTTTGATATATATAATTTTACGAAATAATATTAACATTACGCGTAGCCAATAATGAATATCCCAAAAATAAAAAGCAATTATCGTTGAAGTAGTATTAACCATGATATTCTATATTTCATTTAAGTTATAAATAGTGTGGCAAGCTCTCATCGATGGATACTTAAGGCAACATAAGACTCTAATAACAGGGGTTTGCTCGACGCTCACATTTTTATTATTTTTGACGAACGGATTACCAAAATCTCAAATGTTTCTAAAGGGTTCCCTGCGGATGCAAGTTATTTATATTTAATGTTAATAAAACTAGAACCATACCATTAAAATATTTTTTTGTATATGGTTTTTCAACTATAAAAGGCAACAGAAGCATTTTTTTTAACGATCAATTAACTTTCCGAGGGATTCCTCTAGAAACATTTGAGATTTTGGTAATACGTTCATCAAAAATAATTAAAATAAACCCCACAAAACGATCGATTTTCTATGCCTTCTAGGGCAAAGTCGATCGTAGGTCTATCTATTGCGCCGGGCCGCGCGCCGAATATTGTTTTAACACGAGTTCATCACTCATGTCCTTAAGATTCCCAGTTTATTTTAGAGATTTGATAGGGCAAATTCAACAGCAGGTCTGTCCAATACACACTATACACAGGGCCGCGCATCGCAATTTTTTGTGCACGGCTGCTTCACTTGCGTCGTTAAGGTTCTAAGTTTATTTTAGGGTATTGTCTCGCCTTAAGAGTAGTTTAATATAGCAATGGTTTATTCATAGTCTAGGCCTCCTCGGAGAAAGCATCTTTATGGCATTTAAAATTGCGTTTATAAAGTCATGGTGTTTTAATAATAATAAAAGTTCATCTTTTGATTTAATGCTTCTTAGTGAGCATTTAAAACGAATAGAAGATTTTTTATGCATTAGAATGGAGTGTGCAATTCTTTTGACTTAGGTATGGGTTAAAACGGTAAGTACGTTGTAAATTGTTACATTTTTGCTCTGTCAAATCTCAAGACAAATAACTAACCCCCTTATTTTATGTAAATACTCCACCACGGTGACATAAAATTAAAAAAAATAAAATATATTAAGTCAGTAAGCAAAATGTTAATTATTAAAAGACATCGCTTGTTTGTCTTATTTTTCCTGATGAAATAAAAATACTGAGTGACAATAAGATAGAAGTTTTAATAAATAAAAAAACACCCCATTTTGCGTTGTGATTTTCTTGGAAATATTTCATTGGAATTTAAAAAAAAAACAGCTCTTTGTCCAGCAGATAACCGAGAAGTCTCTATTTTCTCGGCGGATAAAAGAATTCTGTTCTGAATTTGTGGATTTCTCACTGGAAATACTTGGACGAGTGGCGCATTCTTCTGTATCCAAGAAAGGGCTCAGACAGAATTGAAGGGATATTTTTATTATCAAAAGTTTGGTATTACAGATATTATTTGTTACGATTGTTTTCAATTTGATAGACAGTCGGGGAAATTACGCACAACTTATATTTCTACTTTAAGCTCTTAATACTGAAAACGCATTCCTTATCAAACCCCTTCCAATTTTTTTTATTTTTATGTTAGGTGGATCACAAAACAAAGTTTATGAGTAAATAAATATCGAAAGGGGTTTCATTTGATTTTTTAATGTGGTATTACAATATAATATAATGTTCGTTATTCTAAAGTTTAAGCAATAAATATGTAAGCACAAAAATGTTAATGTTAATAGTAAATCTTTATAAATAAAAATGTTGATGTTTGTTTGTTCAAAATCTTAAATCTTAAAAAAATAGTGACCGATTGTTTTGGTGTTAAAGTATATCATAGCATTAGGTAAAGTACATCGTTACCAGTAGGTGGTTTGATAACGAAGGGCTTTTTATTAGAGATCATGGGTGTTTATTAACCATTGTTTTAATTTCATAGCTATGGGAAAATTAGATGTGCCAAGAAAAAAAAACACCCCATAAAATAAAACAAACCCTAATTTTGGTTTTCACGATAACTAAACAAAATGACAATTACCAGTGCCAAAACTATGGTGACCGGATAACTCATCAAAATGACGATTCAACACACCTTTAAAAAGTCATTTCGTAACCTATTTAATGTAGTTAGTTTCATCACTTTTCATGAATTGATATAACTTTTTAATGGTGTAATTTTAATTTCGATGAGTTATTCGGTCACCATAATTATGGTGCCATCATCAGCTGCAAAGCGATTCAGGTAAATATCTAGAATTACTAGAAATGGTTAAAAGGCAAAAATTATTTTAACACTTGGAATTTGGGTCAGTGTAATAATAGTTAGAAATTGTTGAACTTGTACTACGAGTTTCCGGACACCGGAGTATAACTATTTGTATAAAATAATTTGTTATCTACCTATACCACAAAAACAATTTGTTATCTACCTATACCACAAAAAAAAGTGGGTGTGTCAAGCCTACGCAAGACAGAAGTGAAACTTCTAGTTTCAGCTGATGCTTGGCGTGGCGCAGTTCGCTGGTGTCTGAGAGAGAGGAAAGAAGAGAAGAGAGAGAACGTTCGTGAGCGGCTCCCCCACCTCAACAAGGTTTCACTTCAAAAATGCCACAGCCGAGAATCGAACCTCGCTTAACTGATTGAAAGCCAACCACGCTGAGCACCAACTGTAAGCAAAGCCGCATAAATTGATTATATTATGTAGGTTCTGAAAATATGAGAGCTTGTTATGTTTTATAATGTTACCTACATCACACCCAAAATATAATATATTTTTAAAAATAATGTACAATGTACAGAAATAGAATCCCACACAAGATCGCGTAGTGCGCTCTAGCGAACGGATATTTTATCAGAGGGAGATAGTTTTAATTTTTTTTTCTGTAAATTATTACATATTATCAAAATAAATAAATTAATTAAATAAATGTAATACAATTATCATAATATACGGATTAGATAATAATTTTAATCCAACACAATAACGCAAAGCGCGCTCTAGCGGAGTAATGTTTTATCACAGTGAGATAAGTGTTTTTATTATTTTGCAATATTATTTTCTTTTAAAAAATGTTCTGACCTACTAAAAAATAAGATATTGAATGAAAAAGGCGTTAAAAACAAAAAAATAATGTGCGATGGCCGAGAATCGAACTCGGATCAACTGCTTGGAAGGCAACTATGCTGACCATTACACCACCAACGCCAGTTGTCGGGATGAGCTAAGAAGCATTTATATGTTACTTCAAAACTTTGACTAGATCAAATGAACTTTAATCGGTGGTCCCGCATTTTCGTTTCGGTCATGAGTCGGTTTTACTCCGGTCCTCGAAATTGCATGACGCGCGTAAAGAAGTTTCACTTCAATAATTTGTTATCTACCTGTACCACAAAAATAATTTGTTATCTACCTATACCACAAAAATAATTTGTTATCTACCTATACCACAAAAATAATTTGTTATCTACCTATACCACAAAAATAATTTGTTATCTACCTATACCACAAAAATAATTTGTTATCTACCTATATCACAAAAATAATTTGTTATCTACCTATACCAAAAATATGTATAAATGTCATAAATTTACGCAAAAATGTACCGCCCAAAATGTATTATCGGAAAAAGGCCTTCATGTATTTTTAGTACAATAATTAGAATAAAAAACTTAGAATTTAATTTTAAAATACCTATATATACACTGTGATGAGAAAAATCTATCAAACGTTTTGTGTTGACATTGCAGTAAACCACAAAACTAATAACCAAATATTACCAACTAGTGAACGACAAAATGACGATCGTGTGGTTCATTATCTACCAAAAAGGGTCCTCGGTGGGAGAAGCTCTCGCACCACTGGTTTACACCATATTATTTGCTTACCGAAAACGACGAGCAGTAATGGGAGGTTCCCGATCGAACAATACAACACATAACGGTAAGGAGGACTCTAACAATATTTATTTACGCGCGTTTAAACCCAAGTAGGGTCTCGAGGACATTCAGAAGGGATAAGGGCCTCCCTTAGTAATTTTATGATGGGAGGTCTCAACAAAAGGGACAAAAACTGGTCAAAAACTTATTTCATATAAATTGGGATTGCAGTAACCATTCATACATAATACATTACCAGCTGAAAGACCGTCAATAATAACGCTGAAAATAAGAACTTTATTCACGTAGCATCTTTAGGCAACCTTAAAAGAGTACTTGGAACAGATAATGATAATAATAATATTTGGATGATTTATATAGCGCCAACGCCTCACCTCAAGGGCGGTGTACAAATATATAATACACTTCTTTAATGATCTACTAACTATATATGGAGATAATATACATACAGTAACATACTTACTTGGTAGGTCACTGAGATTAACACTTAATTAACATTAACTAATTGTTTATTAGCGAAATTTAGACACAGGATTTAGGACATAATTGGAAAATTTCTAAAAATATTTAATTTAAGGGTATGACAGTTAAAAAGGAAAGTTTTTAGTTTAGACCGGATATATATATTCCTAATGAGGTCGATAAACCGGAGGGCGATGTTCATTAATATTTCGATACCTACAGCGGGTATTGACTTGGTCCCTTTTTAGAGAAATGAATAGCTCTGTACCGTCATTGTACGTATTACTTCATCGGTTTGGTCGCAATTGGTCGCCTGTTCAGAGAAATTTCTGACGAGCTTTGGCGATATGCGTAAAGGCGTGAAAATTATATGTAGCGGGTACTTTTGATTTTTTTGTTTTACATTAACCTCACACAAGAGGCCCTGAGGAAAATAATTTCCCTCTGGCCTATATAATACCGAATACCGCGTGGAGGGATTTTTTAAGAAAAGGGAAGTTCTGGAAAGGAATTGGTATGAGGAGTGGGACCAGATCCAGTCCAGATCCAGTGTCCAGGAGTGACGGACGTATGAATCTATTCATTCCGCTGCAAATTAGCCTCTCCCGATCTGGCCCGCCACGGAGCTGGTGGTCAGCGAAACCGCCGCCAAGGCCTGAAAACACCTCACCCAATGAATTCGGGACCCCTGCTACATCACGAAACGTAGCGAACCACTTGTGGTGATCTATGGCAGATGTGTTGGTTATTCAATAAACGGTTCCCGAGGCGGCGGTGCCAAAACCGTAAAATGTAAAAAAGAAGAATTATTTTCACGAAATGTGTATTCCCAACGGCTTGTACAGTATTTTTTCTTGATTCACTAATTTATTTCCAAAAGCGATAACGTAGTAAGCACTAATTACAGTTCACAGCCGTTCGCCGCCATTGAAAAAGTTAACTGTTGACTGTGGCGCTAATACAAAGTGTAAATAAACATGCGAATACACGTGTGAAAGGAACTACCTTCGTCCAGGGTTTCTAATGAATTAAAAAAGGACCGGTACATTATCCCGTGTATGTAGATCCTCCGGCGGAACAGGGTGTTTAAGATAAATAAACATTCAGAAGTGAGTAATTTTATTTAGGACCCTCCTTTTGATCCGCTACAGGCTACAGGGTGGCTAATACTGTAACAGTCGGCTGAATTAATCCCCAGTGAAAGCAATATTAAATTTTCAGATTTATTTCGGATATACTTTATGGTGATTTGAAGAACCGGGGGAATATTCTGAAATAAAAAAATTGAATTTTACAAAATTTCACGAGACAGAAATAAATTTCAATGCATAATTGTTTTATTTAATTTAACCCTTAAAAAACTATGATGTCAAAAGTACGTCAAATATTGACGGGGAAAATATGAATTTGCTCTCGTACTTGATCTCGCGATATTTTTCGCGTCTTTTAATATCCACTAATAAAAAATCAAATCTTTAATTTAACTTTGAAATACAAAAATTAAATAGGTTTACAATTCACAAAATAGTAAAAACGTTTATTCACACTACCGCAAAAAACACAATGTAACAATATTTTAATTAATTAAATTATAATGTAGCACAACAAAGTGTTTATTTTTAACGAAATATTATAAATATTCATCAGGTAGTGGTAAACAAAGCATTATGCAAACATCTTGTGTAAATTTGGATTTAAAAAAATCATTTTCAGTTTAGTGACAAACATTATTTTTGCCAGACGAGCTTTTTGTCGAATTTTTTTTTGCGTGTATTAATTTCCTTTTAAAATTAAGGAAATTAAAGTTTATTTATTTCTTCATATGAAGCGGTTACTTTGTGATGTGACATTATAATTTAAAATTAAACAATAACTTTGTAAACATCACTTATAGGTAAATACTTAATGCCGACCGGGTTTCGCTACAACACGTAGCCTCATCAGGGCAGTATAATACTAACAATCTAAAAATTTTAAAATTAACATGTGTGGATTTCACAGTAAGTGGACAGTCTGAGCTACAGTGGAAGAGGTAGGGATATGTGGGAGATTGAGGGGCGAGTGTTCTTTGTCAATAGGGAACAATCTGAGTATAGGGCTTTTATTAAGGTTTATTTGGTTGTTGATGAGGACCAAATTAATTACTTCATTGACGATTTCAAATTCAGAATCAACAATATTATTTTTCCATATTTTTGACTCTTATATTTTTTCATGATTACAAAGTTCTAAAGAATTGATTTGTAAACTAGATAGTGTCTCGGATTAACACGTACGATTTTTATTTGTATGGGATACCTATAATTTTTTTCAGTCTTATTCTGTTTCATGTTTCGTTAAGATTTACAAGTATTATCCTTTTCTTCAATGACATATTACGTTGATGGCCAAAACCCTCTAAAGTAATTATAATAAGTTATCCGAGTAAAATTATAATGGAATCATTTAAAATATGAAAACAAAGTGTTTTCCATTTAAAATAATTGATAGCAGATTGTATTTAACCTATTTTGCAGATTATTATATCACATTACTTTATGTAATTTAACACCCTACGAGAGATTTCTGTAATATTGACTTGAATAATTAATAGCAGATTGTATTTAACATATTCTGTAGGTTGTTATTTCAAATAACTTTATATAATTTATTACCCTACGAGAGAGTTATATTATATTGACTGGAATAATTAATAGCAGATTGTATTTAACATATTTTGAGGATTATTATATCACATTACTTCATGTAATTTATTACTCTACGAGAGAGTTCTGTAATATTGACTTGAACAAATTCATGCTTTTGTCTAAGGTTGCTAATCTGATTTCGGCGTTAGAATCTACGTGCACCGTTACATCTGCTTTCAGTAATTAAATAACCACATAATTATTAAATTTATGAATTATAAAACGCGCTATTTAAATGAAAATATTCACAAAGCTCTCCTGATCTAGCCGATTTTCTACCTACGCAAGGAATCGGTTACATTTGTAGAATGAACAATGAATAAAGAATTTAATTATTTAGTCACAAATTAATTCTCCCACTGTAACAATGGCGACACTCATTCATTAAGCTGATAACAACCGTTAACAAATTTATTTAATACTCCATAAACTTATCTATTATTTGGAAACCGGATTACCAAACGTACGAGAGGCTTTGTTTATTTTTTAATCGGGCTTTACCAAATTCGCATAATCTCTCATTTTATCTGTCATGTAAAATGCCAATATTTTGACAACCAAACTTGTTCCACGAAAATAATGGATGCGTTTATAATCACCTTGATAGCATATTCAATTCAATTGATTCCGGGAAAAGTAAGCGAACCAACATTAAAATGGCATTTACGGTGGAAAAAGTGTGTAAATATAACACATGATTTTTCCAACTCCAATATTTATAAATTCGGATTGCAAATATTAAAAATATGTTAACATTAAAAAAAGTAGAGTAGGTAGGTACATTTGCCAGGAAGAAAAAAATAAGTGGGTATTTTAAAGTTCAAATGTAAAGGCTTACCTGCACGTTAGCCAAATTGGTAATAATACAAATTAACATTAATCTCTAACCAATTTATCAATATTAATTTTAATTTGTCCATAAAGAAAGCACAAGTTGAGATGTAGCAATAGTTCTGTAACATATAAATATAGGTATTAATTTTGTACTTGCGATCAACCATTTTTTCTGTGGCATTACTATAACAAAATTAAACAGAAGATAACACGTCAAAAATATTAGGTGTATCGATTCACCACTGCTTTCTTCATTTGAATTTGAATTGAAAAATGTTATATTCACTGTCACTGTCTTTAGTACACCAATATTCACTATCATATGTCATTAATTCAAAAGGTTAATTACGAACTCCCTACCCCCCATGTCGATTGTGCCATCTCCTGTTCAACCTCATTTCTTTAACAGTAACGAGGTTGAACAGGAGATAGCACAATCGACATGGGGGGTGGGGAGTTCGTAATTAACCTTTTGAATTAATGACATATGATAGTGAATATTGGTGTTATATTCACTGTCACTGTCTTTATTACACCAATATTCACTATCATATGTCATTAATTCAAAAGGTTAATTACGAACTCCTTACCCCCCATAAGATGTTCAAGTTATTTTACTAATTTTAATTTTCATTGTGTTTTTTTTTTGTACAAATTTATTTATGCAAAAGCTTCACTGGTTTATGCATGTTGAAATGTAATATTATATAAAATGTATGCATAAAACTGGATTTCCTAAATAAAGTCGAATAAATAAAAATTAAAAATACTTGTACGAACTAACGAGTCGAATACTATTTACTTTTTTATTATCATTATAGAGCGAAGATGGTTTACGTACAGTTCCCGTGAGCACAAAGGCCATAGGTCGAATGTGCCATCTCCTGTTCAACCTCATTTAGTTGACTACAGTAACCCAGTCCCTTTTATAAAGTTCACTAGGGTTGTCATTGGATATGAGGAAATATCTTTCTGGTTCCACAATGTATCTTCCCAGGTCTCATCTCTCCTCTCCACTCCCCTTGGTTCCCTGAGAGCCTCACGAGGGAAGAGGGCCTCAAGTCTCCTTACAATCCTCCATGGTTCCCTTAAGGCCCCACGACGGAAGAGTCGAAGTTAAAAAAAAAATTACACGATAATATGATATAATCAAGTACAATAATCTGCAATTACACAATTATGCATTGAAATAACATGGAAAATCTAGATAAAACAAAGAGTCGATACTCCCACGCGGCCAATAAACCGAGTTACCTGTGTGCCTAGGTACGCTTCATAACCAATAATACATCGATGATGTTTACTAACCAATAAATGATCATTTAGTGCTTTATCCTAACCACCCTGTAGCGGGGAACTGACTACTGACTGGGTGTACTGGGTGGGGAGCCCATCACTGATTAACGGGGATTTATTTTTACAAATACTAGCGGTGGGTTTTGTTAGCACGGCGACTACTCTCGGGGAGCTTTAGTATTGAAAGCCCCGCACATTAAAGGGATGTTTACAGGAACATACACTACAGATGCGGATGTGGTAAATATTTAGGTGTTAGGTAAACGTATGATACTTTGTTAATGAATAAATTGATTAGGTGTATTATTGTCTATTCTTAAAATATTAAAATATTTTTGAAATACTTTCTAAAAAGACCTTAAAAAAATAGAATCGAATCATTCTGCTTTCACAGTTATATGAAAAAAAAAATCAATAGAGTGAATTAATATTCTGAACCGCCACAAAGAGGCGACCTTTAAAGTAAGGTCAAACAAAGATTTATTTTATATTTGAATTTATTTTTTTAACGGCCTCCGTGGTCGAGTGCTCTCGACTCGCAAGCGGGAGTTTGCGGGCTCAAATCCCGGCGTGCGCAAGTCAACTATACTTAATAATTCGTGTTATTTCAAACTTTACTCATATAAAATAACACATAGTACATTAGCGGTACGTTCCAGAGTTGAAGATACTCTAAGCATCGCCCTGGTATAAGACCACCATTCAGAATTGAAACGTTGTTTGAAATAGCTTTGGCTGTGTTTGGTGACCAGATCTGAATAGCCAGGTACTTCCCCACCTTTCTCTTCTCCAACTCATTTCCCCTCCACACTACCTTCAGCCTCACGACATATCCCAATTGGAGATGCCGTAGTCTTACTGGATCCAAGCGGTTAGGAGCAGTTGGGAATCTTCTTCGGTTTCACATAAAAAAATTTTAAAAGCATAAAACTATCAACTGAAACACTGTTTTTATAAGATCTTTCACAGACAAAAACTTGGAATGGTGATGTAAAAATAAATTAAATGAACGTTATGAGAGTCAAAATAGAAGGGAAGATTTAGATTCGACGAGGTTTTAAAGTCAATTACAGGAGTCCGGAGTGGAAAGCTAAAAGATTTTTTGTGGGACGACGATACGATTTTAAAGTCCAAAGGAGTAATATAAAATAAAAATAAAACAAATGTGTCTACGTTGTCTGCGTTATAGTCTACGTTCGAACGTAATCTCATTAGTAGTCACTAAATAATATAAAATGAAGTCGCTTTCCGCGTCTGTCTGTTTGTGCGCTTATTTCTTCTAAACTATGCAACGGATTTTTATCACTCAGAAAATTTCTTCCGAAAGGTAAATATATATAAAACATGAATTTGATATTAATAAAAAATAGAGAAAAGTCAATGTTTTGTGATCAAATCGTGAAAAAATATTTTCGGGTGCTTACATTGCTAACGCTGGCTAAACCTTGTGAGATTCATAAAAATAATGTAGGACGGAAAAATATATATTAAAAAGACCTACAGAAAAGTTAACGATGGTATATATCTCTTAAGGATTAATCCCACAACAAACCACAGAAGTAACAAAAGGAGTGGTTAATAAACAGAGAGATGTACATATATAATATGCAAATCAAGAAAATAAATTTAAAAATGCACCTCATGTACGGTAAAGTGCAGAATTGAGATCAAGTTGGAACTCTATTATTTGCCGCTAACATTCCGAATTGCGCACTCGAAGTAAAGCAAAGCGCGCAATTAGTGTATAAGGAGTGTGTACTCCACACTTCCACAGCTGAATACGTCTAACTAAACCTGACGAATCCATCAAGCAAAACGCCGAGCGTGTCTACAACTAGTCTGCACTGGCTGCAGTCTTCTACTCTGTCTGCATACAATATGCACATTGCACATGAACATTTAACACGTGCATCCCTTTAACGTACACAAAGTTGTTTATGTGCACGAAACGCACGTGTTAACAAATAAAACGGAGCAGGGCTTTTATAGAATAAGAATAACAAGCATTTAACAAGAAAGATCTCAACATAAAATGCTTTTGACTGTTTAAAATTACTAAATATCAATGGCACGTTAATTAACCAAACCTAATGTCACTTTAATTAACGGCGAGGAAAACCATCCAAATATTGTTATTAATTTAGTAATTTTAAACAGTCAAAAAAATAAAATGCTTTTGACTGTTTAAAATTACAAAATATCAATGGCACGTTAATTAACCAAACCTAATGTCACTTTAATTAACGGCGAGGAAAACCATCGAAATATTGTTATTAATTTAGTAATTTTAAACAGTCAAAAACATAAAATGCTTTTGACTGTTTAAAATTACTAAATATCAATGGCTCGTTAATTAACCAAACCTAATGTCACTTTAATTAACAGCGACGAAAACCATCCAAATATTATTATTAATTTTGAATGAAAAATATACATGTCTTTATTGTTACACAATTTCTATTGGAAGTTAAGAACCAATCATCAGATGTAAATATCGGAACAAGAATCCCTAGTGAGGAGAACTGACATAAAAATATTCTAATATAATATAAATATATTTTCTGACGCAACTATACATGGATCTCCCTTTAACATATGTTCACTCATACCCGCTCCTAACCTATTACCAAAATTACCTATCCCATTCTGACAGTGTTGGAATGCATACCTGAGTGACCTTGCAACAATTGTCCCGGTCAGTATATTACGGGAACTTATGCAGTGATCAAACCAGTGATCCCTCAGTACCATAATATCGATTCTCACCAAAACGTGCATTATAAAACATAAGGTGTAATCCTGCCTAATTTTACTGTTCACAATGCTATTCCTGCAGTTGTAACGATTTTTGATTACAGTCCACCTTATGTATAAAAAATACAAATAAAAATGGAAGAAAAATATTGTGACTACAATACTTTGTGTTTACAATGACTTCACAATAATTTAACACACGATAAATGTACCTTAAATAATAGTCATTAATTAGAAATATTGGACGAAGAAATACATATTTTTCAAACACAGGCAACTTGTACTATTTCAGCAACTTTCAACAACTCAATAGTACAGGGAATATTTTTTTTTCTCCAAATGCGATAGAAACCAAGAGTTCCACTGCATAGGATTCGTGCTACTTTTTATAGAAAAATCAGAGATGTCGTGGATTTGATATGTGTTTAGGATCGAGACCACCGATATAGCATAAGATAAAGATTCCTGGGTATTTAGCACGGTCGATAAATATAGGATTTATCTATAATGTCGATAACTTATCATCGTTCCCGAGCACGACTGCAAATCGCTAACGTAAAAACAATAGTTCACGTCGAATAAATTAAGAATACTAAATCCTTTAAAACTATCGTTTGTTCGAAGGGAATCAGCAGTAATGCTCGGGGACGATGAGAAGTTTACTGCTTATCGATAACATCTTTATCGATCGACCGTGTTAGATACCTAGGAGGCAATGTGTCAAACGGGGAACGAAAATATTATCATTAAATAATTATGATAATCCCTACACTTGAAAATACAAGATATTACAAATTTTTAATGGTAAATTAAATCGGAAAAATATCAAGAATATATTTAGAATATTTTAGCATTGCGTATTACGAACGAAACTGTTTCTGTTAACGACAATGTCTCTAAATCCGGAACAAGTGTTAACACGCGCAAGACGGGAGAAGCCGAGCCTGTCACAGGTAATGTCTAACGCTCGGTTACAAGTTCACATAAATATGTTTATAGTTCTATCTCGGCGCAAAAATAGGGGTGACTGGTTACACGATACACAGAATCTGTAGTCTGTTTGCTGTTAATTATCGAGGAAAATAACAATTATTGGGGAGCAACACATTAAGACTTCAGGAAAGTAATGTGGAGTGGGAAAAGTAAATCGAACAAATGATGTTTGACGTTGTCCTAACTGTTTTTGCTCCAAAAAAATACTAGTTTTTTCTTTGTCAGTAATTCTGGTTGCAGTTTATAAGAGCACGTCAGCAAAAATAAATTAATATTGTGTGCGTAAAAAACTTCCCGATATTGCTAATTTATCAAGAATCTCTTAGAATTATTCGTAAACCTGTTAAAAGCGGGATTACAGGCCTTGATGGAATGAATTGACAGGTTTCCTAATAAGCTTTCAGTAAAACACGAATGTGTTATCGCAACGTCCGAACATAAAAATTCTAAAATTTTTGAATTTCATAGTTGTATATTATCAGAACAAACGCAAGTGCATGAACACGTGTTCTAATATATTATGAATGTACTAAAAGTTTATTAGGAAACGGCTTGCAATCCAGAATTAAGCAGGATTTAAAAAAATCAGCAATACTCATGTTTCTCAGTGTAAAAAACTTCATAACAGTACCTTATAAACTCCTACGTAACATTCCCCAAAAGAGATTTTTAAATATGAAATTTATGAAAGTAATGAATAAAAATATAACCATCACCAAATGTTTTTGTTTTAATTGATTAATTCAAAGGGTCATATGTCAGAACAGGATATTAATAAAATTTTGAGTACAAAATAGTTTCAATGGCCTAGATTTTATTGATGTATTATATTTAGATGTGACATGAAACGAAAAAATAGGTTCCGTTTTTTTACCTCCAACTCTCCCAAAGCTCTAACTGAAACTACCTAATCTGGTCTACGCACACCGCTTATCGCGTTCTAATAGTGGAACAAGTTGCGACGAGATATTAGTATGCAGTAGCGCCTTTAATTGTAGCTCTATGCTAGAATTCAGCAGCGTAACTTTCCGTAAAAAAGATTGTTTCGCGAGTTTTAAATGTAGGAGATTTTTTTAAAAGTACTCGTAAGTTTACATTTTTTTGTTGACTAATGAATCCGTCATAAAAAAGGAAATTATTCACATAAGTATACCATTTTACAGCAGCATACCTTAACTTATTAACACTAACGGTAAATTTACACAAATACCTGTAGGAATTTTTTAAAGAGGGTTACGTATTACATCGTATATTTGGATCCATGGATATTGAACTATTAGACCCTTTTCGGTAATAAGGTTTATCGAGGTGGGTACCGGAGAAGCGACGCAGGCTGTCGTAGCCGCAAGGAGAAGCTGCGAGAAGGTTAGGCTGACAAGTGCTGTTGGGAAACGCAGGGAATGCTACGCGCTACTTATGTCACAACAACTATCGAGAAGTTAAGATTAGGGGTCGGGGTTGGGTGGTGGGGCGTTAATGAATCATCAGAACCTTCAACAAGTTCGCGCGTTGATAGTAATCGCTGGAAGGAAGAACTAGGGGATGAAACTAATAATTCAAAATGATCGTGAGATTATGCAAATATTGTCGTCCCGTTCAGATAAACCTTAAAAATACGGTGTTGAGATAACGAAAATTATGGGAGATTTTTCTATTAAATTTGTCAAAATTACAAATCATAATATTCGAGACGGAAGGGCCTCATTATGAGCCTATAAATGATTTTAGGACGAGTTGATCGACATTTCGATTCTGAACATCTGATTCTGGGAAATAAATTGAATGACTGCTAACTAAATTCTTTGTTTTATATTTACGGAAGAAACTGTACCTACCTCTTATCTTAATATAACGATCACACACCTTCCGGAATATTTTAATTTGTTAATTGTTTTCTGATTATAATACTAATACAAATGATAATTTTTTGATCGCCGTTTTTTGAAAGAACAGCTGAAGGGAGTCGTTTGATTCATCAATTTTGCTAGCTGGAAACTGTCATTGTAATAATAATAATGTTGATAATTCAGTTAATCTATACAATGCTTAGGTAGGTGGATACCTACGTATCTACGGTCTATCATTCAGAATGCTGGCACTTATGCTCAAACAATAAATAAAATAATATAGATAATCGACATAATGCGACCGATCAATCGGTTTATTTCAATGGTATTGTAAGGTTTTTCATTACGATCGCGGGTAGGTGCCCAATACCAACCCTTAATAGAATATTGGCATCCATATTCAAATGCGCACCCTTCAGTGGACGGCCGCAGGAGCACCCAGGATCTAGCAGCGAGCAGCGCCAAACGGGTCCGTATTAATCTGCGAAGTTGTCCGTACCGTCGAAGTTGGCCTCTCGCTCATTTGCGTGGCAATTTATGAATAGTAAATTAAATCAGATTTTCCGCCAGGATTTAATTGTGTCAGGGGATTAACAGACACAGAGCCAGGATATATTCCGCTGAATTATGCTTGTAGGTGATTAGGGCAGCATTTATAATCCGCTCGCTTTAATTATAGTTATTAGTTTTGGGGAGATATTATGTCATTCCGTGCACTTTTATGGCTACTGATATACCCTTTAATGGGCCTCGCTTGGTTAACGTGGACTTTACGAGTTGAGAATGCAACAAAGTTTAAATTCTGGTTTATGAAGTTTCACTTGAATATTTTTGTAGACCTTTGTTAATTATTCATTAACCGTAAATACTAATTTTAGTTGTTGGTGCATTGGTAATGTGAAAAATTTCTACGTAACTTTATTCAAGGTATTTGAACTTTTAAAATTTTACATTATTATTTTACAAAATTTACTCAGACAAGCGATAAAATAGGTACCAAAATAATTTTATTAGTAATTATTTATTCGAAAAGTGTATTTGTTTTCTTTAAATGTTTGATAGTTGCTTATTTGAAATAATATAGTGAAGGTATGTTACTGAGGGTTCCATGATTAACTCAACACGGTGACAATTCAACACACTTTTAAAAAGTGATATCCATTAGAAACATTATAAGTCATTAGAAACGATGGAATTTTTTTTTAACCTAACTTAACCTAACCTACTTAACCCAGTTAATAAAGTTTTTGTTTCATCACTTTCCATGACTATATATAACTTTTTAGAGATGTGAATTATCATTGTGATGATTTATCCGGTCACCGTTACTGAGAAAACACGCTTAGTTTCACTGAACTAGGTCCAGTGGACATACTTCAGCGGGCCGTTTGCATAGTTATTTCAATCGTAAACAGATATTATTTGATTGGCTATCTTTTTCTTAAGTAATGCTATATATTCGTTGATAATTTATGTCTTACAATGTCATTGGATAGATTTCTTAATTTTTCAATTTTAAACCATTCGAAATGTAAATTTCTTTCTTTGAGAAGCAATAATGCCCATTTTTTAAATAAACTCTGTCAGCTTCACAAATCTCACAATTATAATATTCCGCGATTTTTCACGGATCTGCGCTAGTAATCTATAATTACTCAAAGGAAAAGCTTGAAAAGAAAAATCGTATTAGCATTTCATAAAGCAGGTGAAAATAATATTTTGAAGGGCAGTATTATTGCGACTCCTTTCGAGCTTGAAGGTTGAAGGTTTAAAGATCTTCTTATTTACAATGTGAGGTCATGTTGAGTTTTATTTCACTGCATCATAAAATGTGTTTTATTTTCTCTGTGGCATAGAAATTCTACGTTAGCCGCTGGAGGTAGGTCTTTTAAATTATTTTGACAATCTTTTAAAAATTTGTCTGTATTTCGAGGGTTTGATAAGATTTAGCACCGTTGCACAGTAAAAAAATTAAAATAGAAAAATACATCTAAAAAATTTTTTTTTTTTAAGTTAACAGTTTTTTAATCAGAAGCTTTGAGAACTGCTTGTGTTCAGTCAATTATTTTATCGTCAATTCGCCACTCCAGCGAGGCAAATAAACCAGTTCTCCCCAAAGTGTCTCGCCGCCCCCGCTGCCCGTACCGCCCCTTTACCGCCTCCTTACCGCCCCCGCCCGCAGCACGCGACATTCATGCGATTTTATCGCTGCACTCCTAATGAAGTATTCAGAGTATTGTTTTAAAACATTAGCCAACTTTCCCCGTCCTCCGGCTCCTTCTCTTCTCTTCTCCACTCCTTCCCCCCTGTGCCGAACTTTGTTACTTCATCTGAACGGGTTTTAATAGCCAGCAGATTTAAATCCATTATTATTTCTCGAATAAACATTGCTTTGGTTTATTCGACTTCAACGCCGGTGTCTGTTTGGTATGATTGAAAAAATTAACCCATACAAATAAATGTCTTTTATTACATTATTAATAGATGAATACATTTGTACATACATTTTTCATAGTTTAACTGAAGATTGAATCTTCCTCTCCATTTAACTGCTGTGAAATTTTAAAACCTCTTTTACGGAGGATTGAACCTCCCATCCGAGGGATCGGAGTCAACCACGCTGACATATGAGCCAAATAGGTAGGACCGACATTAATGTCGTATATTAACTGCTGTAATGTCATACAATGTTAGAGAAATGTCGGGAAGAGGGTTAATTTCCTCTTCTAAATTTTGCATTCATTCACCGATAGATGTGTTTGAAAAGCATTCAATCATATTTACTCTTCCAACGACCAGTCTTTGTAGGCATGGTCTACGAACTTATCTTCGAGTTAGAAAGTTGCAAATATTGACAAAACTTTCATAATTTAATAAATACATATTTGTAAATACAAGTTAAAAAAAATGTAGTCAAGCGCGGTCTAGACTATCATAACATTTAGTTTCAATCCGCGTGTAGACAATTATTGGTGAAATAACTCGAGTTTATAAAGAGTTCAAATAAAAAGTTCAATTTATAGACACTATTTTACATTTTACTCTTACTAGTCACTTTGCGTTTCTAGTTCAACGTAACTATTACACAATTTTCATCGTCAGCGATGAACCCTTAATATCCGTGCTTAAAGTTAGTATAGAACTAAAAAATGGGGTTGAGAGTGTTGATATTACCTGTATTTCAAAAAAAAATCGTTTTAAAAGTTCGTTATCTTTTTTTTCCGCCTGCATAAGATACGTTTGTAAAACTGTACCGAATAAGGTGTTGAATATCGAGAATACTTCCCTCCAGAGCACAAAACAAACAGCTCTTACAGCTCGAAGAAATTTATAAAAAGTGTAATGTTTGTAAAGCAATGTTCAAGCAAATACGGTAAATAGTAAATAGTAATGTACAAGTACAAAGTATGAGTATTGTCTAGAAGGAACGGGATGCAATCAGGCGATACGGAGAAGAAGCAGATGAGTCAGCATGCGCCCGGCATGCGCAAGCTCCCTCGCTTTCCGTTTTCCGACGCTGAAACTTTTAATGAATTATATAGTTGGGCCATTTTACGCGGAACATAGGCGAGCATCGGAATATTGAAATTTCTTTGTTCAGTTTATGCAAAGCCGAAATGGAAACGGACGATAAAAAGTCGCGAACGGCTGAGCGCGGTAAGTATCGGCTTTTTACTGCGACTAAATGTCTACGTCGCTGGTAAACACTAATTTACAAACATTGTTCGTGCAAAATGCTGGATTGGAGATTTTAACCTAGGAAAAGTAAGTTCTGCAGTATCAATACAAATTGTTTAAATTGAATCTTTGGAGCAATTGAACTCTCGTAGAAGAACACCCAACTTTTTAGTAAAAGATTTAGAACTGAAACATGGTTCAGTGAAATTTTATTTGTTTAGTAAAGTTGAGGTGTTTCACACATTATTAAATTAAATGAAGTTTGACCGTTATAAAACTAGACAGCTGATCACAAAATGATCAAATGCTGACACGGGCCGAGAATAGGGAGAGTACAAATGATAAAAATACAGGGGTCAGTTTACTAAATAAAAAAAAAACGGAATAGGTATCAGACTGAATAACTTGGAGGCAATAGTTACGGAAAACCAAAAAAATTAATAGAAAAGTCATCAACAACCAAATCAACCTAAATGATATTCGATACTTAGGTTGTTCCCTATTGACAAATAGCACTTTTTTCCCAAACCTTCTCTTACTACTTCCTCCACTGGAGCTCAGTCCAATTTTTTGCAATCCTAAGTGAAAGCTTAATATTTTGTTTACAGATGTTATTTGTAGATTTTAGAATTAAGTATTTTACTGCCATGAAGAAGCTATGGTTGTGGCGAAAGTACAAAAAATAAAAGATTTTGACTAAGTTATTGTTTTATTTTCAATTAAAAAGATTAAAAAAATCAAATACGAGATCGTCTATTGATAGTTATCAAATGCGATAGAGTTTCAAACACCCCGAGCTAAATCTGCTTTGTTTGAGATCTGAACCAAACATCCTATTACCCATTCTCCTTCCCGTTCCATGTCCTTCCGCCTCACATTCCCCGATTGCGGGTGGCATTGTTTCAACGTGGTATTAAAGCATTTTTGGGTGGTATTCACATTTAAAAACGTAATGTGAATAATAGTCTGTCTTCGGATGCAAATGGCACATTTCTTCTTGAAGGCAAATTTGAAAGGAAACGGAATTAGATCAATTAGTTAGATATATTGTAGCTTTTTGGAACAATTTACAAATCGAATACACAAATATTTCATTCAAAAACTTCTTTGACTATTTTAACTACGGTAAAAGAATGGATAATTGTAAGTGCCACTATTAAAATAATATAATTCTCGAAAAGTTAAAAAGTTAGGAAAGCCAGTAATATAACTTCACCACTTGCAATCAAATTTGAAGTGAGTCATATCTCTCTCCCACTAGGGAGGTGTAACGTGTACCAACGATCGCTACTTCATGGTAATTTGATCGAACTTGAGTAATAATAATCGAGTAACTGACCTGGTTCTTGCCCTTGAGCACCAGCACGTTGGTGACCCTACCGAAGGGGATACCCAGCTGGATGACCTCTGCCTCGGTCGTCTCGTTAGGGATGTTTCTGATGTGTATCACACGAGACGGCTTGCCTACGTTCGGCTCCAGCTTCACCTGCGGGGAAAAGGCCAAATATTAGGCAAGTGCAACACTAGCTTAGAATGCAATATCATAGGCCAATTCAATCAGCGAAAAAATATACAAATAATACCAGTTTAAAAATTGCATAAAAAGATCAGTTTTTGTTATTGTTTCAATTTCTGGGACAAAATCTTCGTGTACTATCAAGTTGACAGTTTTTAAATACGTATTTTATTATTAAATTAAAGACACATTTTGAAATACACCACCTTTAATGCCTCAATACATATTAAGCTTAGTCAGGGCATATGTCATCTCAAAGTGTGTTTTTCATAATATTTAATGTCACACCCCCAAGTATTTCCTTCCTTGAAAAAATACGCGTTAATACATTTATAACACAAAATCAAAAGTCAAGTATCTACATTATGTATTACAGAGTGTGTTTTTCATAGTATATAAAGTCAAACCTCGAGTATTTCCTTCCTTGAAAAAACACGCGTTAATACATTTATAACACAATAGAAAAATTCTAGTGTTATAAAGGATATTTTATCGATATCAGAAGGACACGTCTAGAACAAGATAAGTTGTTGTTTGGAAATGCACTCTTTTTTTATTTCTAGCAATGCTAGGCCAGTGTCCTTAATAATTCGTACGTAAATTCAAATTGTCTTTACAATTAGAATTTACCTGAAAAATACATTAATTAGTATATTGACCGGTCGGTGGCCGAGTTGACATCGCGTTTGGGTCCCACCCAGGCGTAGTGTGTTCAATTCCTCGACTGGCTAAATCCTCCATCACAACACAAGAAACATTTTCAGCTTACTGTGGTGGAAGTAGGAGATTTTCAAATATTGTCATGTTATTCGTAAACCGGGATTTGTCTTTCTTAAAAAAAAATAAAATATATATATATATATAATCTGATAATTACATCGTTACCCTGTGGAGTGGGTAGAACAGATACACACATCTCCGGCATATCGCAACTTTAGCAAAGTATTGCTGTCCAAGGGATATGTACTTGAATTACCACACAGTACAATTAAAATGCACGTATTTCCACGAAATACACTTAATTTTACATGCATAATATGTGAAAGGCAAAACCAAAGCACGAGATTGAGCCCAGATAAAGTTTTCATCTCCACCAGTTAATAATTCGGCAGCAAAATGTTTCGAATAACAACAATTGGTCCGTTTAGACATGAAAACTAAATTCAGCGTGGATGTAAGTACCTCCTTGCGGAAGCTGGCTGCTTCTGGGGCGCATGTTAACCTACCCGGGGAGGGGGCTATTTGCTAGTCGCTACTTGCCATGAAGTAGTATGGTACGGTACCGAACGGGGAGCACAGGAGTCGCAGGAGGTGGTGGGATTTTGCGGGAGGCATCAGGCAGAGGGAGATCGGCTCCCCCGGGACCAGGGGATGGTGGAAACATACACCTGCTTGTTACACCGCATCGAGCAAATCGGAGGTTCGGATTCCGTGTTTAGTCAGCCTGTACCTATATTTACAACCTACAACCGCGTAATATTAACTCGTTTTCATACGAGTAACTACGACTCTCGCCGGTTTTCGTGGAGGTAATGAATACACGTTTAAAACATTAGGTACAGCGGGGAATACTAGTATTAGGTTACAGTATTTTTTTCTAAGTTTATTTATAAAACGTCTTATTGATTCTCTATGGATCTATGGTAACCGGTGTCTTTTACAACCGCTCTTTTAAAATGTCAACTAAATGCGCATGTCGCGTAATAATTAACGAATTACAATTTATTTCCCAATTTACATAATTTATATTATATTATTTTCCTCAAGCCACCGTGGTCGTAGTACAAGTGGTAAGTATGTTTTATTTTATTTTCAACTAAATATCGTGTAATTTATTTATTTATTTAGATGTACGCTTTTATATGGCAGAGTATTGCACTCACTGCTCTGTTCAGCTGAAATAAACAAACTTTATTATTATTGTTGAAATCGTGAGGGAAAATTTTAGAACTTCACTAAAATGAACTAAATAACCAATATGACGCAGTTTAAACGTAGGGATAGGAAGGTAGGATGAAACGACTCACACCTTTGTCCAGATATACATTTCTTGCTTCGACGAAATACATACATCTTAACATTTTTTTTTCGATTCTCGATAGTATGGCTAATCTCAGACATATTGATTGTGTCACATCCCTTTTCCATCCACTTGCACATCACATTATTTGTCCCGGACACCGTTTCTTCCGTTCGCAAGTGTCCCTTCGTCCATAAATCGATCATACATGGTTTAAGTCCATATTGTACGCCTCACTTTTAGTATCTTTTTTGTTTGTACCTTTTAAGTACCCAAATACATCATCGTGCTCCAAAGAATGATTAACCGCTAGTAACTTTATTGCGCAGCATCTTTGTATCGTTTCTTTAAAATACCTAACTAGCATAAATTCATCATTAAATCACTATACAAACTTCGTCCAACAAACGTCTAATAGATAAAAGAGACTACAGATCTTCCATTAAAATGGGTACCCCACCAACAGCGTCCAATAAATAATTAAACGGTGGTCATTCAAAATAAGTAATTAAAAAACGTTTTATAATGCCATCTCAAGTATTAATTTATTACACGATTATCTGCCAACTTCTGAGCAAGTAAAAATAATTCTTAAAAAAAACTAACCAATTTCTGAATCCCCTGAAAGAGGAGGGAGTTGATGAGAAAAGGCAATTTCCAACTAGGCCAATTTTTTATGAATAATATTTTTAAAATAAAAAGAAACGAAAAGGGTACACAGACGCTGCACGGCTTTATAATTGCAAACTTTAATTACAAGAGACCTGCGAGAGATGATCTGCGTTAGAAGGGAAGCAGCAGATAAAAGCGCCAAGGATGGGAAGAAGGGAGATGGGAGATGAGAGGGGAAGGAGGGGACTGATTTAATAGAAACAATACTGTAATTATTCCACGGCGTTTTCTAAGCACAAACAAAAAGAAAAAGATTTTTAATTACTTCTAAGTACCAAAGCACGCGCTAAACCTTCCCGCGGTAACTCCACCAATGTATGGTTTGTAATGCGCCATCACCAGTTCACCAAAATACTACATGAAATGTTTTCAAAGAGGCTCTGTAAAGGCAAAATTAACGATGGTAGTTTATGTCAACCAAAATACAAAAGTAAAAGGAATTAGCAAAATATTTATGATGAAATACACAATAATTTCGATTTAATTAAAAAATGTTCGATACATTTTACCATTTAACTTGTGGTATTTAGATAATTTTTATTTATTCAATATTAAAAAAAAAAATAAAGTTAAAAGAAATATACATATTATACTTTCATAACCTAATTACGCAATCAAAATTATTCTTAACATTATTTTTTACTGCCTAAGCAACATATTATTTTCATACAAGTCAGTACATTTTAATTTTGTCACTAATATTATGAGTAAACAGTTTTTGTCTTAAATATATTCATTCTATTTAGTGTTGTCTGGCTATCGGGAAGGATATTTTATAAGTGTACAACCTCTCATGGTAAATGTTTCTTTTACCACTTTCAGTCTTTACCGAATTTTGTGTATAATTAATTATGTTGCCTTTTGTTGTGTTCATACTTGTAATGTTTTATAAATGCTGTATTCGTGGGTATAAATACGTCTTGGATTTTGTAGATTAAGAGGCTTATGTTATATTCGTACAGATTTCTAATTTTTATAATCTTTTTCCGATCTTGGTATAATTTTAGTGGGATCAAATAATAATAAAAAAAACAAAAAAAAAAAAACTTTATTCAGTATTATTTTTAAGCCATTTAAATAAGAGTTATGTATGCGTTTCCCCGTATTTCTATTAGATAATTTAGATGGGACGGTATCAAAATACAGTATAATCGCTTCTTTACTTCTGGTATATTATAATAAATCATTGAGAATAAGTATTTTGGAATATTAAAGTAATTGAACTGCAAATAATTTATCAAGGGCTCAGGTTATTACAAGTTTAATAGTTGTTTATCATATTAATAGTGCCCACAAGCCTAGATGAATAGAAGTTGCTGTTTTTGACTTGTTCTGTTTATTCCTCACACGATAGATTCAAATCCTTCCTAGCAAAACAGTGATTGAGGAGTGTTCAGTTTCGATTAATTAATTGACAAATGGTGTGGGCAAATCCTTTCACGCTCGAATAACCTATTTAAAATTAAATTAATTCACCCTTACACGATGATTGCGTCAAAACACTTGAAACTCGACAACGTGGTTCAATTGGCCAGACGAAGCCCACGTATGTCTGGGGTATTACTCCAAGCGTATGTAATAAAATGATCATAACCCTTCTCCAGCGAACTATCACCTGGCATGGACAACCGGGTAGGTGACACCCTCTCCGCCTCTCGAGGGGTGTTTGACCGTGATACGGATGAGCGTTATATAAACTATAAACGGGTATCTTAGCTTTTCAACAAACCACCGAAGTAGATTTATTCATTAGATTCATTTTCCAAAGGTTTTAGGGTTCATTATGGAGAGGGGGTTTTAACGAACTTACACATAAAGGTGGCCGCGTATAATCATTCAGAGGGCTGGGCGTAATTCCGTCACGTTAATATTTTATTACATTTACTTAAACTAAGGGGATATTCATTACTTGGGGATGTTGTTACCAATATTGATGGAAATGAAAACAAAATTTTGTATGATTAATTTTAAAGTTTATGTACAGTAAATAATTAATTAGACTAGAAAATTACACTGGGATTTCAGGAAATTCAGAGAACACAGTTAAAAATTCTTCAATATAAATAATATGCAACACTATTGATGTTGGCTTACTTTTAAAATACTTATTTTGTAAAACCATATTACATATTTAATTGGAAATTAAAAGTCGATTGAACGATATTATGGTTCTAATCAATAAAACCTGTGTCCTTCTATAATTTTACCGGCATGTAGCAGATTGGTATAATGCATCGAAATAACATCCAAACGTTGGAGATTTATCCCCCAACAAGCTAAGTACACCATTAAAGAACAATTTCCCACTATACAACTTTATGAATAAAGTGAGTAGAGATCAAGAATATACCGTTCCTTTATAGGTAACAGAAATTTTTTTATCAATTTTCTTCAAGATAATCAAGACACATCAAACAAAAAGTTTAAAATCATACCCAGACCTAACAGGTATCTTATATTATATTAAATGAAAAAAAATCATATTAAAATATTTCTTCGGTGTGCGGGAATCGAACCAAGAACCTTTCCGACTTAAATAGATATTCTTAGAGGACTACCGTTTACTACCATACTCTTAGACCATTAAATATTTGAAAGAGATGAGCTTTTTTATAAGATTACACGAATTAAAAATTATGCATTAAATATTTCGCCACATCTTTTAATATTTTAATACACTTTATTAATTTTAATTCACCTTCTTTTATATTGGTCGGAATTTCTTGAAAAATCTTCACTGCTCTATAAAGTAATGAGTTCTGTGATTTTGACTTCTTTCAAAAGGGAAGTCTTATAAAAATTGCTTTTGCATCTTAACTTTTTAAAAATTACTTTTTAATTTAATTAAATTACTTAACTTTATTTTAAATACTTTTGCATCTTAACTTTTTAATATAATCTAATTTCTGTTTTCTTCAAAATACCTTTTTTATTATTCAGCTTAATTTTTATTTACATCGTGGATTGTGTGCATTTTAGTTATTTAAAAAAAGGTTCTATATAATATTATTATTACTTTATAACATTACATTACAATATTATAATTTACGTACGAGTACCATGATACGCGCATGAGCCTAGTATGGTAGTACCACGATACACGGGCATGAGCCTAGTATGGTAGTACCATGATACGGGCATGAGCCTAGTATGGTAGTACCATGATACGGTCATGAGCCTAGTATCGTATAGGTTTTCGAGAGAATGCAAAAACATTGAAGTATGAAAAAATAAAATAAAATAAAAAAAAAACTACCCCTGAAGTACTTCTGATATGCTTTTCAATAAAAATGATATCGGTAGTATTTTAGAGTTTCGATTTCGAGTTTAGATTTACAGGGTGTCGGTTTTTAGCGCCAAAAAATGGTAAAGTGTTTCCAGGAAAGGGTTGTATATTTTTTTTTACAAAAACACCGCAACTAAATAGAAAGAGTAAGTATTTCTGAAATTTATTTGAAAGTTTTTGAGATTTACATCGAATCCGGCTGAGAGAGGGTTAAACATGAAAGGTTCCCCTTGAGAAGAAAACATTGAAGTTATACACAAAGCAACACTGAAAATTCTTTACTGAAATAACGTAATAAGTCTTGAGTGGATAGTAGCCAGCAGTCAGTAGCTAGTAGCCAGTAGAGCCAGCAGCGGTGCCAGTTTGAGTGTAACAATAGGACGGTGTGGAAGTTACAACAATATAAAGGGTGCTCAGCCACTGCTCAGTGGAGCGAAAGGGGCGGCCCACTGTTATCATCGCCAGAAACAATCACGCAGATAAACAGGATAAGGCCTCCTCCAGAAGACAAAGGAAAGCGCTAGTATAAAGGTCTTAGGGTTAGTTTACTAAATGGTTACGTCTGGGAGACTCCTCCGGGCTGCTGAAATATCCGGGTGAAACAAACTTAGTTTCCATATCCGCAGGATATATCACGCCCCACCCTCATTCGCTTGCCCGTTAAGTCATTATATCTCCAAATTAGTACCAGGGGAATTTGGTTTAATAAATGTTATTGTAATTTTATTAGGTACCTACCTACAAACCCCAAACCTGGTAAGGATATATATAAGTACTACGGTACACTCTACTATTAGCAACTAGATACTCGCAGACAGTGGTATTTCAGTAATAATTACAGTTCTATTAAATACATTGACTTGTTAACTGACTAGTGAAGTCTGTTATCTGAATATTTCATTAATGAGGTATTATTTTTTAAAGGAATATGGCACGTGATAAAAATATTAACACTTTAAATAAAAAAAATAATGTGAAAGTTAGCAAAATACAAAACGAAAAAAAAATCGGAGCATAAGAAAACTAAAAATACTTGAGAGAAGTAACTAAAATTTAACGGCAAATATTAAGATAATAAGAGTTTATTGTAAAATAATCATTATTGACAATTGTATAAATTAGACAAACAATATTACTGGAGTTCGTCTGCCAGATTAAAATAAATTATGTATTTATTATCTGTGAAATCCTATCTTTAATGAATTTTAAAAAAATCATTGGGATTTATTACATTTGAACGGACAATGCACAAAACGGTTTCATAGAATTCCATTTGCTTATTAAAGGTATATTCAACCACCATAATATTAATTGCATGAGATAAATAATAAATAGATAATATCGTGCACAATTGCACACAAACACTGTAACCTACCCGTAGATGTACGTGCAGTGCTGTACAGTGTAATATAATATACTTACGTGAAATTCACCCCTGTGATTCTTTATAGCGCGCTAACACGCCATGCTATTTATATCAATAACCGTCCGGGAACAAAAGAAATAAGAAAATAATTTTACTCCGTTAAACGAACTAAACAATTTGTGGAAAACAGTGTTTAGCCGTTAAACTTTAATGATTTATGATTGATGATACGATACAAATTCTTCGAACAAAGGATTAAATAATCATTAATTAACAATACGGTACCAACAGTAAGTTTCCAAGTGGTGACAATTTGTAGAAATATATTTAAGAGATTCAAAAGTCGTATAAGAAGATTAAGTCAATTTGACCACGACTTTTTTTAGATTCATAAAATCCTTCATACAAAAAAATGTGTTCTATATAGAAAAAATCATTAAATATATCGAGAATAGTTAGTGGAGCGACTGGAATTTGAGCTCGCGACCAGACCTTTAACCAAATGATCTCTCGCGCTAACTTTAAAAAAATCCACAATTCTCTACTACACAAAATAAGGTTTATTTTATCGTTTTAGGTGTTTTCAATAAGAATTGCCTAATATAGGTACTATCGTACTAATACTGTCGTAATAAGAAAATAAAGTCCTATAATGGCGGAAGCGTTGTAAAGAAATCACTCTGCCCCAAAAAAAACATTTTTATTTGATTGATTGTCCAGAAAGCGGAGGAAAGTGGTAAAAGATTTAAAGTAAGCCGTGTTATTTGTTGTGACGCTGCTAATGGTTTGAGTGCTAATCCAATAAAGACCGGAGATCCGGATTGGAGGCCCGGCGTGCTTTTTGTTGCCAAAAAAAGGTTCAATCCTCTCCGATTCAGTTTACAAGCCAACCCTCGCCGCGTTGTGAATGTCGACAGGACACGGGGATTGGGGAGGTATCGTTAGTTTAGTGAATTAAAAAGTGTTGTGATAAATAGTTTTTATACAAAATTGTAATAAAAAGTTTCTATGGTGATCGTTTCACACGTAAGTATATTTTATTTATTGATGCGTTTTGCCCGAAAAGTTTTATGTTCTTCTTTGTAACTTTTCTTTTTCAATCTCCTTCCCTTCAGACTCCCTCCAGTCTCCCAACACACTGGCTACGGGTAGTTGGGTCACTTGTGCAGTATTTATATAAAGTGCTGTCCTACTGTCAGAAATATGAAAATATACTTAATGTAGGTAGTTAGGTATTTAAATTACTTTCAAAAATCATATGACGGCCTCCGTAGTCGAGGAGCAAAGCTCTCGACTAGCAAGCTAACCAACTAGGGTTCAAATGCCGGCGTGCGCAAGCAAATTTTACTTAATTAATTTGTGTTATTTGACAATTTATAACCATTTAAAATAATAATAATAAAAATATTTTACACCATATAAAATAATACATATAGTATATTTACGGCACGTTTCAGAGTGAAAGATTCTCTCAGTATCGCCCTGGTGTAAGACCACCATTCAGAATTAAAACATTGCTTGAAACGGCTTTGGTGATCAGATCTGATTAGCCAGGTACTTCTTCACCTTCCTCTTTCCCATCTCCTTTCCCTCCCCACTACCTTCAGTCTCACAATATACCCCAATTGGGGATACTATGCTCTCATTGACTGCAGACGGTTGAGAGCCGTTGGGACTCTTGTGCGGTTTCACATTATTTATTTTTTTAAATATATTTACGTTGTAGACCAGTTGTATAATTTGACAATAGCGCTGAAGAAATTTCTTGTCATAAGGCTTTAAGATTTATGGGAAAATGAGATATTAAATTCTACTCGTCTTCATAGAAATCAAGACATCCGCAGGGTTTGTTAAATAAACAGGTTAATATTATAAAACAAGGTTATCCTCACAGATTTTTAATTGGATTTTTTCGTTATTTCGTAAAACACTAACTCGCCGTGTAAAGTTCCATTCCAGGGGCTGTATTTTGGGACTTTAATGGCTCGTTTTACGTTCCGGTTTATAAGAAACTGCGCTGAATAAATTCAACAAGTATACGTAGCTACGCAACAAGTCGCAGGCTCCATCAACAAGTCGACACTAACAGGCAACCAGTTCTTCGCATGACTAAGGCCTATTTGTATGCCGAAAAAAGCTGACCTAAAAAAAGTTACCGGAAAGAAAAATACCTTAACTTTCTCCAAAATGTCACTTATATTCCCGGTGGTAAAGGAAATTGATAAAGATTAGGCGTTAAACTGTAATCGTGCTGTATTTTTGTAAATTTTTGGTGCAGAACTAGACACAACTGTTTATTAAATTAGATATCGTCGTAGGTATAAAACAATCTTTGAATAGTATAAAACAGGGTCGCTATCCGCGTCTGTCTGTTTGTGCGCTTAGTTCTTCTAAACTACACATCAGATTTTGATAGGGTTTTCAATATCATTTAGAGAATTTATATATATATAAAACATGCATATTATATGTGTAGAAAGTAAAGAAGAGTAGATGTTTTATAATCGAGTCGTAAAAAAAATATTTTCGGGCGCTTACATTGCTGACGCTGGCTAAAACTTATGAGATAAATCAATAATATAGGTACTACGGAATTCCATATCTTAGAAAAGGTCTACAGAAAAGTCTGCGCTGGTATATGTCTATCTCCTAAAGGACCAATAACCCCGGCAAGTCAACAAAAATTGTATTTTTAATTAAAAAATATGTCAAAATTTTTTTGAAAACAAAAAAACGATTAACAAATGGAATAGGGAGCTAAACGGTAAATGCTTAAACATGTACTGGTATCATCAGATACTCTTATTTACTATGGAATGATGTTCTCTCAAAGCTCTACAGAGAATAATAGTGATAAAGCAGTGGGTTAATGCACCTGCATGACGTTGATTCTACGGTCTCTTTGACATTTTCGATTAAACCTTATTACAAAAATAAAATACCTCCGTTTCTTATGTATGTCTCCGGCAACAATTATACTTATTATCTTTTTTGAATGGGAATTACATAGAAAAATATTAAAATGCAGTATTATTAGCCTTCATTAACTTAATGATAATAAGTAGGTTTGACGGCCTCTGTGGTTCAAAGGTAAGGCGTTCGAATCCCGGCGAGAGTAAATTTTATTTAATTAATCTGTGTAACATATAATTAATATAATTTTACTATATATTTTTTATGAGATTGATAAAATAAAATTTTCTTGCACACACCGGGATTTGAACCCACGACCTCCGGTTTTCCAGTCGAGAGTCTTACTCCTCAACCACGGAGTTGTTACTCTTGAGCGGAATTCGCGTAAAATCATAGTAACGAAGTTTTATAAAACCCTTTTTAACAACGTACTTTGAATTATGAAAAAAATATGTATTTAAAAAATGTTGTGCAAAATTTCTGTGATAAATATTTTTACCATGCCATCCGTTAATAATTAATTTTTCCCCGGTTCACTAAAGCAGTCTCACTAATGAAAACACAAGGTAAGTATAAAAATGTAATAAGGTTTCCAATTTACGCTGACCGAGAGCGCAATAAAGCGTCATGAATTTCATATGAAGCCAGCCCCATCATTATTTAAACTGAAAAATGGCCGCAATATAAAAGCATCCTTATCTTATAAAGTAAGGGATTATGTGAAGCGGGCCTATTACTATTACCTGGAGTAATGAATTTCCTTTACAATGACAGGCGTTTACCGCGTAAGGACCAAAGCCTGTTATGTTCATGGCAGGCGTAGGCACTGTGCACTATGCACCGGCACTGGGCGGGTAGACGAGCGGCATTGCAGGCGGCGAGCGTCCTTACGGCAAATGAGATTTTTAAAAGCCTACGGTCAGTGGTGCACTTTATAGGGCGCACGCGTCTCAAAGAGATAAAGGTTAAAGTGCATCTTTGGTAATTGAATCTGTAGTTTTGGAATGTTGCGGAATTAATTAAGTATTTACTTACTGTGGTACACCAATATTATCCAAGTTCACAGAACACAGAAGGTATTTGTGATGTTTAAATATTTTTGTGGGATAAAAAAAAAGCAACCATGCCAGCCGTTCCGTACACAGAGAAAAATGAACATAGCTCACACAAGACCACGCCCTGCATAGTTGTTAATTTATTCTTCGTCATATATTTTTTCAACTTCACATATCTACTGTACAAAAACTAGTATTGGGACGTGTGGGATTGCACTAACCTCCCCACATACTTTTTTAATATTGAATTTCTGTTTTTTTAATATAAATAAATCAACACCAGAACAATAAACATTGACACACAAATGACCCACAAGATTGTCGTTGTTGAAACATTAGAATTAACGAAAAATATTGAAACCAATTCGAACGAAGTAAAAATAATATTAAGAAAAATTAGAAAAATTCACAGCTACCCATTTTTAAAAAGACGTCGGTTCTATAAAATTTTCTGATATTCCACGTAATATCCATACTAATTAGTAATTCTTTGAACAGCGTCTAAAAACTGTGTTTCTACTTTCCTCTTATTTAATAAATCAAAATCAACTTTTAAATTATAAGATTTGTTTGTAGGCACTTCAAAACCCAACTACTTAATTATAAACTACATATTTCACGTAAATATAAAAAAACTCAAATATATAATTAATCCAATCACTATCGCAATGACAATTCTTTTTTAAAACTTTCTTCAGGCAGGTAAGCACCATAATATTTGAAAAAAATAACAAAATTCAAATAGAGACTACAATTTCACACATGACAAAATCGTACTTAGCGAACTATCAAAACGGCCACCATTTTGAAACGGACGTAGGTACAACAAATTTAAATAGAGACAAAATGGAAAACGGTCGATTTAAAATCGGACTTTGCTAGGCTCAAGTCAATAAAGTGTTCCACCATAAAAAAGTAATGGAATATCATTAATGGATTACCTGCACGGTAGATAAAAAAAACCATGATAGACAAAGCCACTCGTATAAAAATGTGCTTCATTTCAAATGTCCGGTAAGAGCTGGTATTATAATGCGATCAGGCGGAAGGTGATTGTGCACGTCCCATCGTCTAGTATTACGCCCTCAACGTAAAACAGTCACAGTCCTGGTGGAGTATAATAAGCTATCAGTGAAAAGCCTCTGGAAACGGTTTGGATATTGTAAGGTTTTGTACTGTGCTTTTTGTAATGCAATACAGACAATCAGAGAGTGAGATTTCTACCAGTTTACACGCCAATATAATATGCTGAAACTTTCAGACGTTCATGAAAAGTAGGTATTGAATTAACTAACTGACACTTTAATGTTTTCTGGAAATGGTTCGGATGTTTGTATGGTTTTTGCATGGTACTCTTTGTAATGTAATTTTCACTAGTTAATACGCCAATACATTACGTCAAAACTTTAAAATTTTGACGAAAATAACAGAATTAACTGACACTTGAATAATATTACGTTTTCCGGAAATGGGTCGGATATTGTAAGGTTTCGTATGGCGCTTTTTGTAATGTAATAGGCCAATCAAGGGGTGAGCTTTTCAACAATTTACACACTAATGTAATCAAAAACTTTGGAAAATTCATGAAAAGTAGTGAATTAACACATGATACTGTTAATATTATGTATTGCCTGCTGTCCAATTATTTAGATTAATGTTAGAAACATTCAGCGGTCTTAAACGAGAAATTTTAATGCTATAATTTTTTATAATGCGGCACACAGAACTAATTTTAATGGAAAACTATTTTATGTTTCAAGTCTGAAAATAACCCAAATCAGTCATCAACTAGCCATCAGAAACTAGTTTGTACACGTTAAAAATTGAAACATTTTATTATTACATGCACTGTCAGAATACAAAACATTATTAAACAGAATTACTATAAATGCAATATGCTTTTCATGCATAAGGCGTATACTGTTTCCCGTTGAAACTGATCTATTTTCTTTTGAGAGCAAATTCCCTCTCGGTAAACGGAGAATACATAATTGTTTTATTTAACCTTTGCATGGAAGAAACTTAGCAAGGGTTGTGAGTTAAATATAATGGTACATAAATACCTTGTCTAATAATAACTGCATAAATAATTATTTCAGAGGCGTTTCAGCAGATTCTGACTATTACAAATGCACAGGGTAGTGAACTCCGTAAATGTTTAGAACGACCGTCACAACCCAAGTAGTTGTCCCTTTGTGAATACATCCAACAACATTCCTTTATAATCCTTATTATAGGATCCCACGACGAAACAGAAAACTTTTGAAAAGTGATATAAATCCATTAAATGTGATAAAAAATACATTACGATATAAAAACCTAACGCACATAACCCAACCGAGTTTTTTTTTCACTTTTACGATTTTATATAACTTATTGACACTCCGGTTGTCTATTAAAGTACGCATTGCATTCATGACATTTCTCAAACGAGGACGAGATTAATTTCATGAGTCAGTATTGCCCAGAATACTTATGGAGGGAAATTATGGAGACAGAGAACATCTTTAATTTATCACTTAAAAATACAAAAGATTGTTACTGATACAGTTTAGTTATGTATACTAAATATGTACTGTATTGATATATAATTTTAACTATTCATATGTAAAAGCCCATAAAAGGGGCGTCAAAAAAGAAATAAAGTAATTTATTAAGTACCAGAAATTTGGGGATCTTAATAGCTTTACGTAAAATGCTTTATAATTTGATAATTTATTTTAATTTTATAATTTTTAATTTTATAATTTTTAATTTTTAGGTTTGTAAACAGTGATTCATTATCAAAGCTCTCGCAAAAACAATTACATTCATTTAATATGGTCGATACTATCACTAATTACAGACAAATACATATTGATGACAAAATGGATAATATGCTTCACAGTATATTACAACAAGAACACTGTTACTTTTGACTGCGATTTATTAATTGTTTTGCGGAGCTAAGTACGTAAAATGATCGCCTATAAATAATTGTCGGTGATTTTCTTTTTGCAATTGTTATAAATGCGATTTCGAATCTACCGGTATTGAAATAATTCGTAATTTGTAGGTTACGATCATTAGGTGCGCAATACATTGACTAAGTAAGCCGATTGAAGTGTTAGCAATACAAATTGAATAAATGGGAAACTATCACAATGGACGAATTATTAATTGACCATTAGTAATTAGCTTATATTTTGTTTATACTTGTCTTCTGCAAAAAGCTATTACTTAGGCTTTCCAGAATTAGTATCAGAACTCCGTTGTGGACTGCTGCTGATCTGGCTGCTTTAAAAAGTCTTATTCGTATTTGAACTGCATTTATCTGTTTTTTTCAAATTCATTCACCAGATCAAATCATTATTCATTTTGTCTCTTGTAAATAATTACATTCGTCGTGAAATCATTAAGCCAACCAAATTTTATCATCCTAAAAAGAGAGTCCGCGAAACTTTTATACTGTTGGAAATAAATATAACATCATCATACAATAGGCAAAATACTTCCAGATTAATCATTTCCGCGCAAAGACCTATTAAAAATAACTTAGAAACATTATTTGAAATTCTTGGATTCCTCTGTAAAATTCCATCCTTTGTACAGATTGTTAAAGCGACTTAATATCTTCAAGGGTGATTTGAACGATTGATACAATAATTTATGAACGCAATTTCATACAATTCAATTTATTAAACAGCTTACAAAGGTGGTTCGAGTAAACTTATTTACGGAGGATTTTCTTTGTGGCACGGTCTCCCCTTCGAAAGCTTTCGGAATAAAAGCCATCAATTTATATATTTTTTATTTATATTTTGAAGAAGAGATTGTATGCAACACTTTTTTCATAAAGCGGACGATTTCCTAAAATAAAATCCGTCGAGATATTTTTGCATTACGAACGAATCCTGTAGTTCTGCTAGAAAAAAAACAAAGGGCTTTTAACATGTACCGAGCAGCGCTTTCCTCCATAAAGCAAACGTTTTTTCGCACTTTGCCAGATTTGAAAATCGTTTTGTCGCGCGTTCTGTCGATTGTTCCGAGGACGCGATAACCCTCTGGATATAATTAAGGAACGGGGACCCGAAGTGTACGGACCCAATAAAAGTTTCACGATAGGGGAACGACTCGAGCAAATCAGGAGTTAATCTTCAACGTTCGCCGCTGAAATATTAAACACTGGGGTCGACGAGATCGGGCTGAGTACAATCCGAATATTCCGCCAGCAAATGGCAACTCGACAGAAGGTCAAGACTTCTAAGCCAGATTAAATCCATTAACAGTATCAATATTCATTATTTGCTAAGCAGTGCTATGTTGAAATAACACATTTTGTTTGCCGCTCGACTGATCTGTTTGGTTTAATTCCAGCCAGACGGCACTCGATTGAGAGAATATTCGGTAAATGGTTGTTGCCAAACTAAGCCCTAAGCGGGAACATTCCGTATTTCACACTTTTTGAGTTAATGTAATTTTAGTTAATGTAGTACTAGCAGAAAACGGGGCAAAGTTAAAAGTGCTGGTCAAATGCTTATGAGGGTAAAAATCGTCGGAAATTTTTACTAAATATTCTAGATCTCGACAACAGCGCGAGTTCTATGTTTCATGCTGGAACCAACCATACACAATTCCAAAATTTAAATGAAATCGGTTTGGCGGTTTCGGAGATTAGCGTATACAAACACAGTGACAAGGGATTTTTATATATTAAGAAGAGAAGATATTCTCTGTACATTTGCAAAGTGAAAAAGTAATTATACAAAAACCCCCCAACACAAAAAAAAATTGCAAAGTATGCTCCGAAAATTATAAAAAAACACATCTGGTTATGTGATTTAACAATGCTAGTTAAGACATTTATTGAGAATTTTTTCCTGTTTTTTAAATAAATTATGCTTATTTTTAAATATTTAGGCTTACGCCTATAAATTTGAACTGCTTGATTTTTTTTTAATATTAGCACATTTCTCTTAACTTTCCATTTTACACATCTTCCTTTAAAATTATCTTCTTTTTTTTTAAAAGCTTACTAGGAACCTAAAAAACAAGGAATGTAATACCTTCTACCGTACATTTACCAGATTGTTACAAAAAAACTATCACGGGTTGAGATTTAGTTTAGTTTATTAATGGACCGATGTAGATGTAATCCACTTCTTCAAATCCTCGGAGAGATAAATAAGATCGTTAGACGTGAGTAAAACAAAAGGATGGACAAACTAAGATATAAACTTTTATTGAGACGGAAATAAAGGAGTTGATGCGTGGATAATCTAATGGAAACAAAAGGCCGCCCTGTACTTGTGATAGGGAGGTTCTGGTCGCTTTGTAGCCTAATGATACGGTACACGGTGAGTCAGAAAAAACAATATTGAGTTTAATCGCGAGGCGCTGATTCAAGTGCTGCGAAAGGCGTGTTTGCGGTTTGGGAGGGAATATTGAATATTAAAAAAAATACTACAGTGGTTTTACAAAATTTGTAGGGGCATTTTTGCCAAACTATAAAATAAAATAAAAATATTACAAATGGAAACTTTTGTACCGTTTTTATATCGAAAAGAGTGAGTTTTGCGGGAAATGTGCTCTAAGGGACACATTATGTTTTTTTCGTACTCAATCTGCTTAAAATAGGAATGATTTCATAAAATCCTCTTATTTAATGTTTTTATTGATAGTAAGAACGTTTTTTTACTGTGACAGCTGTTCGCCCTGTAAGGACCGCAGTTCAGAATACAAAAGTTTGAAATGCGTGAAAATAAACAGTATTAAGCTTTTAAGACCGTATTGCACGTAAAATACTTAAAACACATTATTTTCTGAAATATTTTAGGATATCTAAAACCAAATTATGGTAGCATTTAACCAATCACTACTAGACACTTCTGAAAAATATTTTTGGAGAGTAAAAAAACATAAATATCAACTACCCGTACCTACCTATATTTTTGTAGGAACATGTGCTCAAAATGCAAAGGTACAGAAACAACAACAAAAAGGAACAGAAATGATTATTTTAAAACCAGCGTCTTTTTTTATTGTTCGACGATAGTGATGAGCATAATCGAGATATTAATTGACCGGTAATTATTGACCGGTCGGTGGCCGAGTTGACATCGCGTTTGGGTCCCACCCAGGCGTAGTGTATTCAATTCCTCGGCTGGCTAAGTCCTCAATCACAACACAAGCAACATTTTTCAGCTTACTGTGGTGGTAGTAGGAGACTTTCAAATATTGTCAGGTTATTCGTAACCCGGTAATGTTTGTCTTTCTTTAAAAAAAAAAACTTAAATAAATTAATATATTTCGAAACATTATTTTAATATCGTATAAATAATTCAAAAGAATACAACTTTATGAAATTAAAGAAATGATTTTAATTAATAAGATGGAAAGACTTAGCAGAAGAAAAAGCCACAACTCATGGGTTCGTATTATAATACAAGCACAAGTGCAATTCCACAGGGTTGTTTCAGGCTGCAGCCAGCAATGTGAGAATGGCGATGGCCAATGTAAAGAATTAATAAGTTTCTAAATAATATTTCATCATAATTTTTTTGGGAAATATATTCGACTAGATAAAAACCCGCTCCCGCGGTTGAAAACTTCAACAGTTATTTTTTTTAAATAACAGATGGCGCCACTTCCGCTTACAGTTTTTACTTCATAAACCGTAGACATTAAGATAATAATAGTATCAGATTAAAATATATTACGTAATTGTAAAAAGCATTCACTTTGTGGCTCATCACAATTTACAATAAAAAACACATAAATTTGTTTTCGACCACTATAGTTTTATTTTCACTCTACCGGTTTCGGAAGAACCCTTCCTTCGTCAGGAGAATATTAAAAACTGATCTACTACACAAAATATTGACATATGTATACAAAAATGTTAAGTGTTTGAGGGAGGGGTGGACAAAGTGGAAGGGGTAATTACGGGAATTCCAGGAAGAACAGAGCGGTTAACTGGAAATATGTCTAGAATAGGACTATAAGACAGATTAATTTGGTTATTTATTATACTGGAGTTATTATTGGTCTCGTTTGTTCAATATGTGCCTTAATCAAAATTATTTCCAGTATAACAACTGCGTCTTCCAACAGAGCCAAGGGCGGCTACCCATGGGAGCTCCTACTAGCCCACTGTTGGCAGATATTTTTATGAATAACTTAGAAAATAACATTTTTAATTGTAAGTCATCACTTTTAAATAATGTTCTCAATTGGAAACGATATGTAGACGATGTTTTTTGTATCTGGACGGGAACAGAGCGGCAACTAACTAAATTCCTTTTATTATTTTCACTCTTCCGAAACCGGTAGAGTGAAAATAAAACTATAGTGGTCGAAAACAAATTTATGTGTTTTTTATTGTAAAATATATTAATTGAAGATTATTTTTATGTAGATAAAAATTACACTACCGTTCATATCTCCAAATCAACATAGTCGTTTACGTTAGAGTGATTCGAAATATAAGTATATTGTCAAAGAGTTTCGATTGTGGCCATTACTAATTGATGGTCGTTATTTTTCAAATCTTAAATGTAGCCCAGCGGGTGGCAGTGTCAGCTCCTCGCAAAGGCAGCGGACAGGTACCATCCAATCCTCCAATACATTAAAGGCGCTGTCGGTATATTTATCCCCTGCAGTAGGGAGGAGGCAGTATCAAAGAGACGTAGTACCTACGCCATCCATGCCCAACGCCTCCTGTCAAAACTAATGACATTTAAACACACTCATTTATCCCGAGACGTCAAACGGGATTATCAAAAGGAACAAGTGTACATCTTATGAGCGAGATATAAAAGAGGAGGCTGCCTGTGGAGAATCTGAGATTTGAAATAAATAATAAACTCCCGAAAATAAACAGGACGGGAAATCCCGTTTATAGGGCCTCACGGTTGAGCTGTACTAGGCTTTAGACAGCCAAGCTCTATGAATAACAATAATAGAAGCTTTTAGAATTGCTTGACCCATCACAAGCACACAGTATATGAGCAAAGCAGCCCACAGACGTCAAATGGACGTTCAACTGCAGGACTTATCTTACAGATCGGATGGATGTAATATTACATTCATATTGTAGCAGTAGAGGAAAATACTTTAAAAAGAGAAAGAAGCGCAGTGGCGTTACTGAGATTTTAGTTGACGTTCAGTGTACAATGTAAAGCTTTAATGTTACTTGAAACCATGACTTAAAATAACAGTTTTATTTGGAGATTATAAATAATGTATCTGAAAATCAAAAATACGTTTTCAATCTTATTCCAAATGGTGTTTGGGTTATTAAGGTTTCAATCGGCTTTGCACGAGTGTCAACACTCATAATAAAAAAAGTGTAAAACGGGAAACAAACAATGACATCTTATCTTTTACCAGATTTTGGATATTTTAAAGCTTCTTAGGTGATGATGGAAATCAAATAAAAAATTGAATTGGCTAAGAAATCGCGGTTAGATTTCCCGCCATGCTTCACCGCTTAATAGTTAACAATTATTACATCATAGAACACATACGAGACAACACTACGTGATTGCAATTTCAATAGTGCCTGTTGCCAGTACGGAATCAGCTTAAACTTAATACATAGATCTGTTTGCGTTCTCTAAAGCCGCGAATCCTTAGCCCTTCTGTGAAGGCACGTGAGAGGGATACTCATGCGCACTGCCTGACGCCTATTTCATACTGCCTAGAACTACTGCCACCTATTGCTTCAATTTCAGTGAAACATTTGTATCGGCTTTAGGGGTTCAGTCGCCGTTCATGGCCCCTGCTAGCCCGTAGGACAAACTTCCTGTAGGCTTTATTCTTAAGAGTGCGTCCTGTTTTACCAGCGCAGCGTAAGACTATGCATTTATTAAACAAAATCGCAAGAAAAGCTGGTGAAATAGAGCCTGGCAGTTTTGTGAGCGTGAAATAATTTCAATAACGAAATTCAAAATGACCTTTGTTCGTGTTTTAACTAAAAACGATAAATTCACGACATTTATCTCTGTGTGTTTGTTAAAGCCAAATTCGAAAATCGCCGTTTCCTCTTGGGGGTAGTATTTTAATTAAAATTGAGATGATGATAGTGATATTCGATCCTGTGCAGTTCAAAATTTAAAAAAATAAATTCTGGTGTTGAAATCGGAAGGGATACAAATAAAAAAAATCTCAGGAATATCGACGGCTTATTAATACTAATACATATATTATATCTATATACATTGCATCTGCACCTTTTGACGAAAATGAATTATGTACCAGTACAAATTTGTATGTGTAGTGTATGTAATATATGGCAAGACCTGACTCACACAATTCCAAAGAGATTAATATATTCCAACGCGTTAAAATTAATTTTTAGTTTTTATTTTTACGATAGGAAGGATTTTTTTAACCTGGAGATACGATATGTGAATTAACTTCTAGTATACTGAGACATCCGCAGTGAATTTATAACGTTTGTAGCCATAGTGTGCCGGTGTGCTACTAGCTCACAGCACTAGATTTAACGGAATTTTGAACCTTTAAAAATGATCCTAACATACTCAAATATATTAGGTTCGCTTGGCAAGGAAGTAATGTATCTTAATATTTGTCATTTTTCGTTTGTTTCGAAACTTGCATATATAATAATTGTATCTGTAAAAAAGCGCGTCTTTTTCATTATCCCGATTTTCAAAAGTCATAGTACTGTTTTTTTATATGTAGGAAAGCATGATGTTACTGAGAATGCTGATTTGAGAGAAATATTAGCAACATTTTTTTACGTTAACCCCACACAGGAGGCCCTGAGGAAAATGATTTCCCTCAGGGCCTATGTCATATTTTGGGATGCTGTGTGGATGGTCTTTTTTAAGGAATGGAAGGAGCGAAAGTTCTGCGAAGGCAAAAGTTCTGAGGGTTGGGTAGGAATCTAGGGATCAGTGTGTCAAGAAGTGACGGACATGCATATATCACTGCGGCGCAATGCGATGGGTCGAGAGACCAGTTGGAGAGGTTAAAGGGTCTATTCAAATCGGTCTTTCGCGATCTGGCACTCCACCCAGCTTGTGGGCAAGCTGACCACAACTCACTCGATGAACGCGAGCACCACGGTGACCTTTGGCAAAGGTATTGGTTATCAAATAAATGGTTGGTTGGTTTTTGCGAAGAACCCTTATTTAGCTGGAAAATATAATAAAACTCAAGAACATTTTCCAATGTCTTAATTATATACTATTTTTAAAACATTACAGATATATATATTTTTTAATATAGGTCATCCAGGGGAAACTACATATATATTGTACATTATCTGATAAGATGGTATATGTTACAAAAACGCAAAATTTTGAAAGTAAGTTATTACCAAAAAAGTGTCAGTCGGCACGGTGGGCCGCGGGAGCTTGGCATTGCAAGGGTTAAGGATGATTGTTACCTTTTTGGTGGCGGAGTCCTGGTTGTTGTTGTCCGGGTGGTGGGGGGCTGCGGGCGCCATTACGGTCACTCCGCTCTGCGAGAGCAGCTCGTCAGATCCTCTCTGAAACAACAAAAAATTATACTTTAATAACCAACTCATAACTTCATTACCAAAAACTACATCAAACATCCTGAAAATATATTAAATATATTCTGAGAGTGAGTATATTTTTTTTTCCGAAAAATTTATAGAAATCTATAACTGTGTACATAATGCAATTATACAATATATAATGAAAAAGTAAAATATATAAAGATTAAAGACACCGAAGTGTCGCATAATAATGCAACTATTGTCAGGAGTAACGACGAAACGCTATGAAAAAAACGGAGTATCATTTACTGAAGAAAAATGAGTAAATACATTGTATGGAGTTAACAGATTTCTAGCTACGTGACGTCTTTCTGCGAGAAGTCGTTGGATGAATACAAATTAATAATATTTTTTTTGTAAAAACTCTCAAGAAACATCCACGCAAAGATGGTTTTGACAAAATCAGAAATAAAATACCGAAAATGTGATCGAAAAATTGTTTTTCATCTCTCCTCTTTAAATTCTATAAGCAGGGTAAGAAGATTGCGGGTATCAGAATGTTATTTGGCTCTTGTACAATAACCAGAAAGATATTCTTCCCCCGTCATAAATGTGAATACAATTTGGGGCTAATCCATTGCAAATCACGTGTCCCCAGCGGAGGTGTGTGAAGGAAATAATAAATGTGGCGGTAGACGGCACCTGATGCGAGCACATCCGTCTTCCAGCCTAATGTGAAGCCAACAACAGGTAACTGTAGCTACTTGCCTTGCAACAGATGTGGCGTCGTAGCGTCGTAGCGTCGTAGCGTCGTAGCGTTGGCGTCACAGCACCTTGGAGCCAGGAGGTAACGCCCGCCGCGCGGGGAGCAAGTCGTTAGCGGCGCCAATAATGGCCAGCCGGCCGCGTCCGTTAAGTCCGAACGAATGTTTTGTTGAATATTTTTTTCACGTTAGTCATAATAGCAAATGAAAGAAAATTATTTAGTGAGTTAACTTTTAGGCTGAAAATAAGGTTGTCTTTTGTAGTGTTTTAGAAAATAAAAAAAAGCTTTGTTTGAAGGTTTGCGTGTATTTGATGTAGGTAGGTGCTGTATTTATATATTCCTTGAAAATGCTATGATAACGGCTAAAACTATTTAAGTTTTTCAATATATCATAGGATCCTTTACCAAAAATTTCGAGATAGGATTTAGAATATTTTGCCTATGTATTTATAATCACAGAAATAGATAAAGCCAACAACGTAGGTTTATTTCGTATAGAGAGCAGTCAAAAAGTCCGTAAAGAGGAAAATAAACGTTTTTTCCCTTATTCTTTAGACAAACATAAATAGAGACACGTCCTAAATAAAGGTTAGCGATTCGCAACAAGTCTAAAGCGTAAGGAGACAACTCCATTATGTAACCCTTGTAAATGTAAATACACCCTCACCCGGCCCTGCCCGGCCGCCCGCCCGCCCAGCGCCCGGGCGCGGGAAAAGACGTAAAACACATCCTCTGCGTCGTGGCTGAGGACACTACACACATCAAATTCCTATTACACTTTTATGAAAAATAAATTGAAATAAAAAAGGGTCCTTGGTGAGGAAACGAAGGAAGGAAAAGGATATATGTGGGCATGACAAACACAACGCGCTCACCGGGAGGAGAAAACGTTTATTCAGATTGACAATGTAATAAGCGAATAGGGAACAATTATTATCCTTTCTTGTATTTTATAACAAGATTTATAAACACTTATTTTTAGAAACCAAAATAGGCAATTTGTATCAGTTTATGAAGCTTACATTAAAATTAAATTTAAGAGCGATTAATTTACAGTTTTAAGGCGCGCAAGAAATCTGAAAGTATGTTGCCTGATGGATGCTGATGATGCAGTGCTTATTTCTAATAGTGTTGAAGATGAGCCACCTTTATTATAAACTTAATACACCGGGTTAATTAAATGATTGAAAGAGAGGACACAAAGACATAACAATGGCGTTTTAAAAGGTGAATCCATAAAAGCGAGCAATTTAATACATTTCTGACGAAAGGATTCTACAGAATTAGTTTTTTATGACGTTTTTGGTTTATTTTGAATACAATCTATCACAAATTATAAGGTCAATTTGCTCTGTAAAGTTTAATTTTATGCTCATGTAATCCTAGTTGTAATGCTTCACACAATATAAAAAAGGTTAGATTCAATAACGAAAGAAAATAAAAGACACTTTTCCTTTTTTTAATGCATTAGTGCAGCGTTTTTTATCGTTACATACAGGAAAAGAAAATAAGGCTTAAAAGGTAATAAAGATAATGGAATAATTCCTTGTAAGAGAAAATTCAAGAAAGAGGGGAGCAAATGTTAATAAGTTATTTTAAAGAAGCTGACGGGATTACCGGTCCCCTATGGCAGTTTTTTTATATACTCGTTAAGAGATTATAATAAACGGGGAAAGGTAATAAAAAAATTATACAATTCACCTAAATTGATAAAAATTCTGATAAATTGAAAACCGGAATATATTTAAAGAATACTCTTTTTAACAAGGCGCAGGAAAGCTTTATTTAGATGGAATTTATAAGCATTGTTGCATTATTTCATAGATAGTACTTAAAATTAAAATGTATTTAATTTGTAAAGACAACATAGAACATTCAACAAAACAATTAGATACCTAAATCTTTTCTAGTGTTGAGCAAAACATTCAACATGCTTGAAAATGTTTTTTTAATGTTTGTAATACTACAGTATTTGAGAGCACACTTTTTGAGTGAAATGTTGGTATTTTATCAGTTTTATTAATAACATGTTTAGTTCGCATTAACTTGGTCAATTACATCTCACTTCAATCAAATGCATTTAGAATTGACATGTACATTTTACTTGTCAATTATAAAGAGTCATAGTACAATGGGATGGATAAAGACCTACCTTACTAATACTAAGAAATAGTTCTAACCTGTAATACAAATTCATGGCCACAAGTGGTGTACCTCAAGGGTCGTATTTAGGTCCAATATTTTTTTACTCTTTGTAATGATATTGTTACTTCATTTCATAATAATGTTAAAGTGTTGCTTTTCGCCGACGATCTAAAGCTCTTTAAACTAATAAAAACTATAGATGATTGTATTCACATTCAAATAAATTACAAGATTTGTGCGAACTTTATCTAAACATTGGTAAATGCTACTGAATAAGATTATTTAGAATTAATCAACCTTTCAATATAAAATGACAAATGTTTTTCTCACCTCTGTTAATGAAATTATTGATCTTGGCATATTTTTTGATTCCTAATGTAATTTTTTTTTCTCACATCAATCCAATCATAAATAAAGGATTAAAAATCCTTCCGTAACAGAAGGCAATTTAAAAACTTAATATTAAGTTCTTCTTTAGTATGAAGTCATGTCAAATATATTTTTTCTATCTGGCGCCGTCACTTTAAAATCCACTGATTCCATTGAAAAAAATCAACATCAATTTGTAAGATATATTAACTTTAAACTCGGTCCACCAATATAAACTATAAATTAAAAACAATCAAAGAGGATTAAAATTATTAAATCTCTTTGACTGAAGACTTGTTTCCAACATGACTTTTATTTTGAAAATGGTTAGTGGAATTATAGACAGCCCTGATTTATTGAGCCTAATCACCTTCAACATACCAACTGGAATTACTCGATCTATACGAGAAGGCTAAGGCTAAACACAAACACCTCAAAATATTAATAACTACGCTAATGATAATGCTATTCTACTGCATTGAATTTCTATATAACTAATAAAAAAAAATATTTCTTTAATCTTAAGTTTTTGTAAAAGCCAGTATGGGCATGGAATATATAAATAAATAAATACAGAAAGAAGAGAGAAAAGATAGATTATATGACTACATAATATAAGTAAAAAAATAAAAGAATACATATTATTATAAAGTTAACGAAAGTAGTGGAGAAGAAACAAAAAGGAATATTAAGAGAATACAGGAAGTAACGTATGAATAATTGCTTGCGCAAGTGAGAGATGAACGGTAATTTGATTCGTGCATTGGAGAAAATGAAATAAAATTGCTGTAACGTAGAAAAACAGTATTATTATGCGTAGTTAATTGCATACAGATTACGTGAAAACGACATTACTCGAATCACCCGAATCACTCAACTTTCGGACGACATTAAAATAACGCATTTTATGGTCCAAATTTAAAAATATTATTCCGTACAGGTTAGTGCATATTGCGTGATAATTTATATTAAAAAAAACGTTTAAAAAGACGTGTTTCATTGAAGGGGAGATACGCTCAAATTTAACAATCATTAAAAGCAAGCCTAAAATTTGCGTAAAACGAGCAGCATTAAATATTCAATTTTGAAAAAAAAAAAATTGTCTTCGATGTAAAACGAAAACGAGGTAATAAAACTTGACGTTAAGTATCGCAATTAACTAGAAATTTGACGGTTAATTTCCTCTCTACATTCCATTTAGTCACGGAAATGCTCGGCAGAATCACAACGTTCGGTCTGGGGTGGGCTGGGAAAGGGGTGAGTTTTAGTACCCGACTGACAAAGTCTAAAGGCGCTAACATCTTCACTCAGATGGATTTTTACGATATCGTCGAGGACCCGCAATATTTTTATGTGGCAATAAAATTCTCGTTTTGGTTTAGGCCTGCCTCCCCCACGGCGGCACAATGCCGCACAATCGCACAGTGGGACATTCCGGGGATATTCCGGAGTCAAGAGATATGGATGGTGTTTTGATACAATAAGGAAAATTTAGTGTTATTTATAAGCATAGCAGCGGGACGTGCAACTGAATGACGACGTATGTGTATACATGTAGTAGAAATATGTGCTGGAATTATGTAGCTATTACTGAGTAACTATTAAGAATATCCACGAAGAAAACAAGGCCAATATGACCACAATTAATAAGCTTAAGAAAGACGCTTAGTTGATTTGGATATGAAGAGCAATTTGACATAAAAATGGCATGCCAAAAAACATACATAAGACCTAAGTAAAAATAAGTCCCTAATTCAAGTAAATATAACACTCAAGACAAATTTTGATGAATGCCGATGAAACAAATAACGTTTGCCGGGGCAAAATAACGTATCTATCGTTCTAAATCTCTTTCTATTACTGCGATTAGTGAAAAAACTAGTTAAGTGGTAGGTAAATATAAACGAACCTTGTAGTGGAAGTAAATTTTATGGTGTTTCTTGAAGAGTTTAGTTTGTAACACAAATATTATCAAAATAACACAATAATCCATTATTTAATCCTGAAAACATAATAAAATTTAAATGTTCAAATAAACACCCAAAATAAAGCATGGTGCGTTAAGCCGCTGCCGGCATCTTAATGTCTGTAACGAAAACGAAAACACCTGTTCGCTCCAGACAACAGGACACCCCCGGGATGGCGACAGGAATAGTAATATTATATTCGTCATTTGCGGCGGAGGGAACAGCCAGGGTACCTGGCGACAGTGCCTGTTGTGGCCTGCAACAGTGCCTGGCTGCAGCGCAAGAACTACAGACCCACACAGTCTTCTAGACCCCAGGACTTTTACCACCCCTGATAAGATCCCCAACTCCGTAGAGGCTTTTATATTTAATGCCAAAGCAATGTCGACACACTTCCAGGGTGGAAAAATTAAAAATTAAAAAGTAATTGAAGAGGGTGATTTCGAGGTGGCGCTTAACACGATTTTAAATAAGGAGATACTGACGACTGTAATTAAGAAGTCGAAAGACGGGAGCGTAAGATATTAATGCCTTTACAAATTATTTGCCGTGATCATAAAATTTTGTGATAATACTAAAATTTTTAGATCATTTTACAGAGTGAAAACTCAAAAATATGATCATCCTAAAATCTGCACAAGCTTTTTGAATGTAATGATTTGTTTTCTAAATGTAAACGAAAAATAAAGCTTAGAAACATGAATTCTAAAATGTTGAAAAACCACAGATTTTATAACATCCGCTTGGTAGATTTATTTTGCAGAAAATTGCAGTTTTGATTATGTCTAATTTCACTTGGACCAAAATGAAAATTATGTATTTTGAGGTGAGAAAATATTACTGTATAAAATATTATTGTATATTATCATATCTACTCATTAAGAGAACTTTTGTTACATACAATAGAATTAATAATTTTATATATAAATTTAATTCAACAACACTTTTAGAGGATGTTTTCATTTTACAGGTTGTAAATTATTCGTACTGAAGAAAGTGAAGTTATATTCTCTTTTTAGTATTTTAAGCAAATTTGACAGAGCGAAAACCATAATTCACGCTTAAATTCAATATTCAATATGATATAGGTACTAACTAATTCACCTCAACATCTATAGTTGTCACAGGATTTGGAAGAAGTTAAATCCGACTTCGCAAAGCCGCAAGAAGTGTTGCTACTACTGATGTTGGCCTCTGCGAGTGTATGTGCTAGTAATGATTATTTGATACGATACCTGATTCTAGGAGGGATGGGAATTATCCTAAACCTTCCAATAATCGAATGATTAATGATAAAAAATTGCTAATCAAACGTGCTCTTCATAACTTCGATAATATTTGACACAAGCTATAAATTGTACATTTTTCTATCACTTTTTACCGACGCGCATACCTATCGTTATACTTCTATAAACTACACATTTTACTTAAAACTTGTCACCTGGTAACTACTGATTGCAAGTCACTGGATATCAAACATAGTTATATATATAAATACAATAATAAATATATATAAGTGTTAGGAAAAGATTAAATGCATAAATTAAGTTGTTAAGCGCCCTTGAAGTGAATTTCTCACGAAAACGGCGCTATACAAATAATCTAATCATTATTATTAATATTTATTACCTCCCAAAAATAATAAATGCTACAAATGATACATGCTATTGATACCAACTGTGATATCTTCTTCTTCTTTATGTGCCGTATCAGGTCCCCCCGACGTTGGCGATCACTCTGGAAAATGTCTCTTTGTCTTGCGCTGCCCGGAATAGCTCCTCCACACTTCTAATGCCGGTCCACTCTCGTATATTTCGCAGCCAAGACATTTGTCTCCTACCAGGCCCTCTGCGACCCTCTATCTTGCCTTTCAATATTAACTGGAGCAAGTGATACTTCTCCCCTCGAAGTACATGACCCAGATATGAAATTTTCCTGATTTTTATTAATCTAAGCAGTTCTCTCTCTGCTCTAGCCCGCAAATGATAAATGATGATGATGGTAATGAGAGATGATAATCGCAGTTATCATTTGATGACAATGATAACTGTGATATATTTCATTATTATTATTTATTCACTCTTTTATGTAATATGATTTATTTTGTGTAATTGTTTTTTTTATAATATCTGATTAATCACCCCTTATTGTAATATATTTGTCTACAGGTACCTACTATTTTTTCTAATCTTTTCACTATATGTTTATCTAGACGAAGAAAATATTGATTTCATATGGTATACAAAGTTAATTATTTAATTTAATTTTGATAATGTGTAATATACATTGTATCACTTGCATTGTAACTTATTTGTTTCTATAATATAATTTTTTAAACATGACGCATACGGATGATAATCATGAGGATTCCGAGAAAAAAATTATAAAAATAAAATTGTGGGTTACATTTTGAAATACATTAATGTATTATTATGAATGTATATTATTATAATAAATATATTATATTATTATAATAAATGTATTATTATGAATCTAAAAAACTGTTATCTGATTAATAAACAAATACCTGTATGATCCACTAACGCGTTCAATTTGTCAATCTAAAGTGATTCAAGAAAATATTTACTTTCCACATGGTATGCTAATTTATAAAGTACATATTTAAAAACAAATTTAATGTAAGTAAATAAAAAAACAAGTATTTACTCGATAATAACTCGACAGAAAGAAGAGACACACAGTTTTGTTGTAAAGAAAGAAGTATTGAAATCATCATACTTAGTTTTAGACATCATACTTTATCTCTAATCAAATGTTTATAGCATAAAAAACCAAATTATTTGTTGTAAAATATTTTTTGCATCCATTCAAATGTCTTTGTATTTTCTATATTACTTAGATTTTGTATAGTTGTAGTTTTGTTTATTAGTTATTAATCAATCGAAAGATTTTGTTGTTGGTTAAATCGAAATACACAGTCTAGCTCGACTCCAAGTTTACCTGTTTCTAACCGAAACAAATGCTAAGATTACGAACAAACTTGGGGTAGGGGAAAACTGCACGTGTAGTTAATCTCCCACGTGAAACAAATGATATATAAAGTACACGTGACAAAAAACCAGGAAAGCTTAACACTAAAATGCTCTTTTGTACTAAGGGAAACGTTGCAAAACGTTGCTAGAAACTGAAAAAAAACAGAGTGTACCAATTTGTTGAGAGTAAAGAAAAAAACCCACAAAAATTTACGTCAACACTGATATTTTGAAACTAATAGATGAATTTTATAGTAAAGATGGGAAGTTGTAGAAAATAATAATATTACTCAAGCATGTTCAAATTCGTAGAATGTATGCAAGACGAATATTTAAAATAAATATTATTTGAAACAGAAAAAGAGACATAATATACAAAAAAAATATAAATCTAACTCAAACTTAGGCATACGGCTCGCATATATATCGAAATAAAAATACTATGAATATAAAACAGAAAATAGCAACAAAGCCCCGAAAAAGCATTTAAAACAAATATCCTAACAATACTAAATAAAATCGATTCCGTAAGTGAGACTAAAATAGATAACGAGTTTGTTAAAAACGTCAGAACATACACTAATAGCAAATATTTTTGTAATTAATTATTACGTTAAAGGAAAGAATTGCGCAAATAAAATCACTGCAAGCAATGATATCCCGAATCCTTAAACCACAATTAAACACGATGGTTTCTTCCTTTAAAATATCATACATATTACATAACCCAATCAGAAACATTAAAACTTATAAACGGATAAATAGATAAATTCTGATAAAATATTAAAGTTCAATTCACATCAATCCAAACTCATAAATCGGTGCATTGTGGAAGGCACTTTTTTGAGGCATTGATTCTAATCGCCTAAAACAGAAACAAGGACGAAATAAATAAGTACAATTAATTCGTGCCATGAGTTTTGTTCCAAATTTGCCTTGAAGACACAAAGCGTGGCTTTTCTTCGTACATATTTGATGAATGTCTAAATATGTTTTCTATCAGGTTTACAAATTAAACAAATGTAGCATTATGTATGAACAACGTATGTAGATTATCGAGATAATATATATATCCACCATCATAATGTAGTCGAGAGCATAATTAATATTTCAATGGTATACGTCGTATATTTACACGTACGTATGTTCGCGTAATCCGTGTGTACGGTGAATTAAATATGAGAAGCTTACTGTAGCTGCTATATTATTCTGGTTCATTATTAATATGCCTACACCATTATTTTGGGAGAGGCTAAATTAACACGTTGTATACCTGAAGGTACAAAAAACTCGCCTTCCTCGGGTTTGAGGGTTGTAATCTTCGAAGCTTTCTATTACATGGATCTGAAGTACACTGCCTTATGTAGAGTCATACACTAAGTTTCACGCACATACAGCGAAACTTCGGGTAGTGAATGTTTTCGAGAATCTAAGAAAAAACATGAAGTTTTTCAAACACATCAGGTATTTTTTAAAAGCTCCCTTAATTAAATTTATAAATAAACATATAATTATATTATATTTTTTTTTTATTGTTTTTGTGTTTAATTCGTAGAACTCCATTTAATTTTTTTTTAAATTTAATTAAAATCAAATTCAATAATATTATTATCAAGTTCTTCAATTATTTTTTGGTTTTTGTTATTTTTACAGCTGTTTCGGCTTTCAAGGCCATTTTCAAACTGTCACCTTGAAAGCCGAAGCAGCTGTAACAATAACAAAAACCAAAAAATACTTGCAGAACTTAATAATTAAATTATTAAATTTGATTTTAATTAAATTAAAAATATATATATATATATATATATATATAATTATAAGTTTTAGAAATTTACTTATTTTTTAAATACGATACTACGATATTTTGTCAACCAGATGCAACAAAATAAGTAATAATTTAAAATAAAACATTAACATTGCTTGGGTAACTTTTATTTGTATACTCATTACCGACCGGGTTTCGCTACCGCTGTAGCGTTGACAGGGCAGTATTATCCTGTTTTGTTTAAAATTTTAATATCACATCACAAGTATCTGTTTCGTGTCAAAATATAAAGCAATAATTCTTTATGCTATTGAAATGTCATTTTAGTTTTATGCATTTCTGTCACATCCAGTTTTATTTTGCACTTTACAGCTTAATTAGCTCCCTAAAAGCCCAACAGAGCTCACTGATGGTGATTTTTTGCAGAGACAAACAAATAGAATTTGTGCTTTATTTATGTAAGATAATTATTTGTAGTTCGGGGAAAACACATCCATCTTATTTCGCAGAGCAGTCGGCTGTGCGAAGTCTGCTTCATTAATATTGTGTACCTAATCGCGAGTGAGAATAGGCATATCAGTGACAGACGTCAAACTTCTAACAAAAACTATAACAGACAAAAACCGGCGCAAAAATGGAAGATAAAAAGTACACAACGACTTGGGAAAGAAGCGGCTGGCGAGAAAATAGTACGGGTCGAAACAATCACTCATTGTTAAGAAAACTGGGAGCTTTGCGTCCGGCTCCATGACGAATGGCCGCGGCTCGTAGCTCACCTCTGCCTGGATCTGGCGACGGTGTCACATGGGATTACCGTGTCCCTGTCTAGCGACACGGCACGTGACACGTGTCATACGTCTCACACGCATTCAGACTGTGGAACATGGACAACTGCAGTGATGCGATGGAGTGTGCGATTTTATAGGAAAGGGATTCAAAACTCAAAATATTAAGCAATTATATTTTTATAAATTGATAAAGCTAGGCTCGCTTACATTATAGGTATCCAGAATTGCTTTGTTTTTACTTTTCCTATAGATTACACTTATTATTAATATCATTGTGATTATCATCCTGGTGAGAAGTTCAGCGCGAAAAATTGTTAGTGAAATATATAATTATTTTTCTTCCTCCGGTGGTGGTGGAAAAAAAAATTATATTTACAGTTATAACAATATTTTTAGTTGCCAAAAACTTTAGCAGGATTGAAACAATATTTCCCTTGACATCACATAGCAGCAGCAGGTACTCTTGGCTACAACAGCCTCCGCATTATAATATTCAAGTTAGTGCACGATTCCGCCGAAAGTACTGAGACAAGTAGGAGCAATCAAGCATTAGCTCCATAACAGGCATTTGCATCAGTCCCAGGTCTGCAATGATGAAACACGAGCCGTAACAACGCTACTGTATTGTGCCGACTAGACAAAAACTGAGCACACTACTTAATTATTTACCTGACAGTCAACACTCTCCATCCCCAACCCAACTCCCCCTCCTCATACCGCAACCCCTGCCTGCCCTTTCGACGGGTTTTGTGGCTTTTCAAGGGTAAATGCAAATTATGCACACTTAATAATTCACAATCTTGGAACACAGTTTGTTCAGAAACACGTTCAAACCTTTTTAGCCATAACGATAATTATTATCGCCGGTAAAATTGTTATTTTAAGTGCTTTCCTGTTTAATAGAATAATAATATTTTGCGCTTTGAAAACGAGCCCTTTTTATAAATAGATAATGTAAGAATTAACAAAAAAAGCAAACTTGACTCCGAAAAATTTACAAAATACCAGTAATTGCGCTTTTGCGATTAAACGCCATTTAAATACTTTTTGCCGATGTTGAATAATCAAAAAATCACATTAATCAAATACAATCAATTTATAATTCAGTGAAATGATAAAAATTTTTCCTATACACTAATCTTATTTTTACATTACTAGAGGACGAAAACTTTATTTTTTCAATAGCCTTCTCTCATGGACATTGTACAACGTACCAACAAATCATAAATAATCCATTTGATGCAAGGTAAGTTCCCTCCTTTAAGTGATAAATATATCGTATTATATTATGCAGAATGTCCAGTGTAAAGTCCGCTAACTTCAGGGGTGATTCTACACGATAGTAAAAGTAAAAAGGACACATAATTTTTTTCGAAATTCCAACTTTTTAAGTAAAAACTGTTCGTATGGGAAAATAAATATTCTCCTATGGAAAAATATTTTTACATGGGAGAATCAACATTGGAATTTCGAAAAAGGTTATTTATCATTTTTACTTCAAACATTATGAAGAATCACATCCCGAAGTTAGCGCACTTTACCCCCGGATACCCTGTATACTCTAGATCAAACATTTTAAAATTCTTTGTACACAATATTTACAAAAATTACAAAATATTTTCAGTACAAAAGTTTACTATTTACTATATAAATAACAAAGGAAGTCGTGGAAACATGGGCTTATAATAGTGAAACAAGATGAATAAGGTATTTAATTCGATAGATTTATACGTATTTGAAAAGTTAAATACTTTGCCATTGCTATTGGCAATACCAGGGTAGCCCTTGTTGCCTAAACAAATGTTTATTTTGATTGATAAAATAGAGTTTCTCGTTAATTTCGGAGAACTTAGCAAATAAACATCACTGAAAAACAGAATCCATTAATTTACGTTTTCCTTTTAAGCAAAATCACGAACACAATAAAAAAGTAAACATAGAATTGCTGGATTTTTCGTACTAAAACAAAATAATTCCCTAGTAGCGAAACAGTAAACAATGGGTTTTTACTTTGCGGGTTTTCACTCCGATGTATTGGAACGCAAGTTTCTTACTAATGATTATAGCTCATAAGTCCTGGCGAGGATATTACTTTAGTAAACTTTTATTACTTTTATTCGTCCTTTATTACACTGGGCTCTAACAATGTCTGTGTCATAAAGTTTGTAAACTCTAATGATGTAAGGCTGATGATTTCTCACGGAAAAACCTTTATAGAGATCTTTGGGGGAAATAATTATGTCTATCGATTTGTGAAAGGGTGAAGTTAAATACAATATTTAGGCGGTAGTGGGACTAATTAAATACGTCGAAGAACATATTAAAATCGTTAACTGATTGCGAAAAAATATAAGTACCTACCTACTAATGTGGTTATTAATTTTGAAAAAGGGATGCAAATGCCTACATTTGGTGGATTAATTAAAACCAATATTATACACAAAACCTTGTGTGCGTTTTCAGATGCCGGTATTATCATTTCATGACATTAAATATTTTTTACCTACAAGTCCCAAATACACTTCCGAGGTATTTAAATGTGCTATATATTTCAAATATAGTAGTTACCGTAAAAAGAAATAATATTTTTGAAACCAGGTGAAATTATCGTCAAGATATCATGTGTATATGAAATAAACATTAATATTTCTAAATAATAACATTTTTACATCACACATGAAAATGTCCACAAAAAAACTAATCGAAAAATTTTGACTCGAAACGTCAATAAATTTGAAAGAAATCGATATTTGGGAAACATATTCCTTTTGCGTAGGGAATTAGTAAGAAAATTGTCACTTTACCTTTTATGCCGTTCATACAAAAAACATATACAAATAATCTTTTAACTTTCAAATAAGTCTTTAAGCGAAAAATTCCGGCGATTTGCAACATACATTTTTTGGATTTTATCCGTGGAATCAATTTTAAATATTTGAGACATACTGAGAATAATAATTGTTTCTCTTTCCGACGAAGAACAAATCACACATCTCCGCGATATAAAAAAAAATTAATGTGTGAACGCCATGGTCAGATCTTTCCTTCAGAATTTCTAATGATATATGATATTTGTTGCAAGTAACTACTTGAAACTAATGGCCTTGCGAAACTTGAGGTGTTAAGAAAAAAATGAGATTGTTATTTGTTGAAACCTAATCAAGTCTGATCGCGATTCATTTTTTTAGTTTTATGCCTTGTTGTGCTATCTCTTTCTGTAGTCAACGTTTCGGACAGCGGTAAGAATGAAAAGATAATAAACGTAGGCGTTCGTTTCTAAAAACCTTATAACAGATCTACAACTCAACCTACAAATTTTACAACAATTCTAGGCAACACAAATCATAAGATAAATGAGACATTTTTTTATTGATTTGTTTGAATGAAAGATTAAAAGCTCTAAACGAAAATCTGCGAAGAACATTGGTATTGATTGTTTGCTTATGTTTTGACAGAAAAATGTGATCATAAATGGAAATTGTTATTTTGTTCAATCCCTTTTTGTCACTTCGACGAAAAAATTCTATAGAATTCGTGTTTATCAATCACTGTCAAACTCCATTGACGGAATTTCTTTCTTGAAAAGAAATACTGTATTTACAAAAAGTGGAATATTAATTTAATATAATTAATGAAAAAATAAAAGCATTTCGGTAATAATAATTGATATTTCCGTGATTCATATAAAAAAAATACATATTATGATTTTCAAAAAACTACGTTATTTTAAAATCAAGTGTTATAATACCGTTTTTATTATAACTAATATCATATAATATTAATATCATAACAGAAAGTGACACCTAATACTTGCGGAGATGTAAGAGGGGGGTCCGTTTATTATAGTTAAAAGTATTGCAGTAAATCAGAAAATTATGACAAATCGGGCAAAACAGATGAATAATCCATAAAAGTATGACTTCTCTACACCAGCGACGGGGAAGAGGTGGTTCGCGGACACATTTGAAGATTTCAAATCTTGAGTAATTTCTCTTTGTAAAACAGCCTCGCTCAATTACAGTGATTCATTTTTGGGGTATTACGCCGTGTTGTCGAAAAATTGGCTAGAAAAGATTATAGCGCAACACGGCATAATATCCCAAAAATAAATCACTATAATACTTTGGCCGTGAAAATCTCAAATAAAACCACGTGATATATTATATTTATTTTATATATTTCATATCTGGGTCATGTACTTCGAGGGGAGAAGTATCACTTGCTCCAGTTAATATTGAAAGGCAAGATAGAGGGTCGCAGAGGGCCGGGTAGGAGACAAATGTCTTGGCTGCGAAATATACGAGAGTGGACCGGCATTAGAAGTGTGGAGGAACTATTCCGGGCAGCGCAAGACAAAGAGACATTTTCTAGAGTGATCGCCAACGTCGGGGGGACCTGATACGGCACATAAAGAAGAAGAAGATTTTTTTTTAAAGAAAGACAAACATCCCGGGTTACGAATAACTTGAAAATATTTTAAAATCTCCTACTACTACCACAGTAAGCGAAAAATGTTGCTTGTGTCCTGATGGGGGACTTATTCAGCTGAGGAATTGAACACACTACGCCTGGGTGGGACACAAACGCTATGTTAACTCAGCCACCGAATGACCTAATGTTATAAGGGTTTCTGTATAGAAACCATAATAAACGTTTTATTATCTTCGTTTTTTGTGACGAATAGAGATAATGAGATATAGGATAAGAGATATTCCCACTGGGATCTCCCTTGCTGAGGATTTCATTTTATATTATTAAAATTTTGTAGTATGGATAATACGAGAAATATTTAAATATATTACGTAGTGTTTTTCTAAAATAATTATAAATATATTATAAACACGGTGTTTTTAGCGCTGTAGAGTAGTTTCGCTTTCAGTCTGTGATGTCAGTATATTTTCCATATCTGATCTCCTTATGTTTTCTATGCAGCTTTTTATTGTGATTTAAATGCTTTAATATATTGTGAGTTAATTTAATTATTGAGTGGGTTGTCAGTTGTGAGTTATATATAACGAGAGTTTTTTAAACCGGAGATGGCTACCAAATTCAATAAAAAAGCAATTACAATTTTTGAGTGATAAAGTGCGCAGGGTCAGCAGTTGTGTTCTATTTATTTATTTACGCCCGTTAAAAGCTTTGTACACATACTTAAATTTTTATATGTACTTATAAATAGTGCAACAAGTAAGTGTGACTGATATAAACATAAATTATTTAAATTGTTGTAGAAGAAAGAAAAAATAAAAATGATTGGGTGCATAATATAAAAACATAAATAATTTGACACTTTCAGCTACCGAAATAAGTTCGTTTACCCATCCATTTTGAAGTATCTACGGACCCTTTATATGTACTGTACAGTGAACGGTACGCCCAGCTTTTGAGTGCTTGACAATTTATAATTTTTTTAAATTTGTTTTAATTAGTGTTTCTTAGAAAACAGAAAATTAATTTTATTATTTTAATTTTTCAACTTCACCGTTAGCATGTCTTTTTTACCATCGTATCATTTAGATTTTCAATATATTTACAAATATATATTATTAGCGGAAACTTTTCTGGCTATCCATATAAACAAAATAAATATATAAATCAATACGTCAACATGTGTGAGCAACTAACTGTACGTTGTCCCAAATAAAATTCAAAAAAGGTTTTTAAGAAGAAAGATATTCCCGAATTACGACGAGCCTGCAGATATCTGAAAAACTCACAGCACAGCAATTATTATAAGCGGAAAATTTTCCTTATGCAATGATGGAGGCAATAAAATTGAACCCACAACGACGGTCTTTTATAGGTACGTACTTTTTGATAAAGATAAAGAGTAACACTATTATTTGTTACAATTTTAAATCAGCAATCACTCTGGTTCCTTTTTGATTTTTCACTATTTTGTAAAACTTATTAGATAAAAATAATGTCTATTGAATGTGTTGGCCACTACTGGTTTATACTATATTCCCTTTCCCAGACGCCTAGGCGCTACAGGCGTACACCGAACAGGCGCTACAGGATACAGGCAAAGGCAAAGGCACAGGCGTACAGACGCTCATCTCTCGCAATGTAACGGGGACAAGAGAATTATAATACCAAATTGTTACAAAACTTTGCTTTCAGGCGGCCTGAAACGCCTAGTGAGCCGTGCTGAAACCGTTATGTAAATCTGCCTTCTAACACTTTTGTTTCTCGATTTTTCGTGTGCGTCGTCGATCGTTATAAGAAGAGATCCTCAGCCGAACTCTCCGAGCACTCTCAGAGACGCCTGTCAAGACGCGATACTACCAGAGACTAGAGACTCTCTACTTCTCTAGTCTACACTCCGAGACACTTGTAATATTCGATACTATTCACGAAAGCTATTAGCCGGGGGAGGAAGAAGGCTCTGAAAGAGAAGAGAGCCTTATCTATTTAAGGGCAGACGAAAAGTTTGAGCCACTCTAAACTTGCACAACACCCTGTTCAAATTTCGATCCATAAATTAATATTAAAAAGTTGCCTATGAAGGTTTACTTTTCTAACAGATTTTTATCGATAATGGAATTCCCATTATTTTCCATTAACCAGATTGAATATATTCCGTAATAGAAATAACCTGAATATTTTTTTGTAAAAAATGATTTTTGACAGTTTTTCCTTAGCGCCAGTAAATCATCGTGATTTATGCGGAACACGATAGTTGCGGAGCAAAATTGGTCTGTTCATAACCAGCAAAAGTAACCAGTCGTGTGAGGTATTGTGGTGCTATTGTGGTGATGGACCCATCAAAAACATGCCCCAACAAAAGTACAATTTTTAATCTAATAGATCACGACTGTACTATGTCTACCTGTGCTTAAAAAATCGTTTGATATTTCAAATTAATTTTGATAGGTTTAATTTATTACTGCGTTATGATCTCTCTATGTTTAAAAAACTTTATATAATAATTCTGAATTCCAATAAATCAAGTGAATTTTGAGAGGTTCTCCAGTAAAAAGTAACATTGTTTAAACAAAAACTAGACCAAATTCAAATAAAACTTTATTTTTTTGATAAGGTAAGTATTATATTATAACTAACGAATAAATCAAGTTGGGGTCTAAACACAATAAGCGTATCTTGCGCCGCGCACTTTGTAAGATACGCCTAAATATGGCTGTAGCCGCTGAAAATACGCCGAGTATATATTAAGTCGCCTAAGAGTGTGCAATCTGAGCCGCCTCTGCGTGGTTGTGAATATGTGTGTGAAGTGAATATGGATCCGCTAGAAGTCATAGCAATATTTGAAGAAAGAAGCGCGCAAGTCTTCTAGGCTCTATTACGCTCGGCGTAACGACGAATAAAGCCTGTTACAGACCACGCTACAAGCGCACTATGCTTGGCCTATTTCAGCATATCGCTCGCCATATATTCCCATTGGGATTATATGGCGAGCGATATTCTGAAATAGGTCGAGCCATGATGCGTAAAGCGTAATTTGTCAGCCCCATAACACGCATGGTGAGGCCGTGCAGGAGAATTTGTATGTAGCGCGATGTATACGCGTAACGTGTCGTAAAATGAGCTGCGCAAGATAAACTCACTAAGTGAGTTTCAGCCCTAACTCATTTTTATTAATTTATAATGTTTCCATGTTCATAAGTGTTGTTGTTTTTTATAAAACTAACGTAGACCCGTCAAAAATTACAAGATATTATAATTACTGTAGGGTTGGTAATTGAATGTTAGCTAAAAGCGCAGACCCTTGAAATCACGTAATCTGACTTTACTTGTCAAGAGATTGTCTAAGAACTTGTCTAAGCAATTTAAACAAAATTATTTTAAATATGGAATTAAAAATAATTTTCTGGATAAAAAATATAACATGACTGGTAGGCCTTCTTTCTCGCTTGTCTATTCTTGACACATCATTTCCAAATTTTGAAACGACAATTAAAATAATTAAAATATTATGTTACAGGTAGGTATTTTATCGCTTGTCTGAATTCTTGTCACAATCAGTTCAAATTTTGAAAATGACATTTAAATTCAAAACAAATTCGAGTTCATTAAACCAGAGTTACAATCACCGACAGAAACCCGAAATTATTATTATTATTTTTTTACTTTATGTTCGTCCGGGGTAAATCTTTCCCATAGGAAAAAATTATGATTTTTTATTACTGTTATTATATAATTACAATACTATGATAATACTCTTCGTAGATTTAAATCATTTTATATTGCAGTCAATTTATAGCTTAGTTCACAGTAAAATAAAAAAAATAGCAGCATTAAGCGCAGTTGAAAAAATGTTAAAAAATTGTATGTAATTAAGTAGGTACATTTTTTTAATATGGTACAAGTGCCCCACTGTCTGTACAGTGTGAGGGCAGGGGAAATATGTCGCCACCCGATTGGGAAGCGTTGTGAGGCAAGTTAAAGTGGGGGCTGTAGGAAGGGATTTATTGATGCGGGTCTTTAAGAGGCCCGGATTATATGAAGGAGGAAAAACAGATGCCGTTCCCCATATGAGCCGTCTTACACAAAAAGTCGAAGATACGGCCAGTTCTCATAAAACTAACATCAACCGTGAACGGGTGTTCTGCTCGTGTTCTGCTCGTGTTCTGCTCGTGTATGTATTCATTTCACGAACGTGCACTCTGATCCATCGCTGATTAATTCTGCTAACTGATAAGAGCAGGTTCCATTAAAATATCTGGGTAACAGACTCAGCATGCTCACATTGCATCTGTGCATTAGAGATGACAATGGGTATGTTAATAATGGAATTGTAAATCAGGCGTACTACCCTCCTTTACACAGAATCGAGTAGGTTTGTAAGTTTTTTTAAAGTATTGTGGTACTCCAGCCCAGAGGTGGCTCCAAAATTCAATTGCAGGGTTAGAGCTGGTTGCTATTGTAGAATATGCTAGCCCGATACAATAAAAACGTAAAATATAAATAAAAAAGTATGTTCACATTAGATTTGAAGTGGAAGTATTTTAAGTTTCATAAATAAACCGATTTTTATGTAAAATAAAACACTCCTCTTCTTTTTCTTTCCTGTCGTGGCGTTGAGTGTGTTTACACCCTCTGAAATGATTGTAGGTATAAACGACTCCAACTGCGGGTGCGTCCACCCGAGCAAATGATAATGTATGTTAAAAGAAATTCGGTGTAAAGTAGTAAAAGAAGTTGGTCGGAGCCGAATTGCGCAGTTGCCCCTCGCGGGAAGCGAGAAGTGAGAAGCGAGAAGCGAGAAGCGAGAAGCAGGGAGCGGGACGCAGCCTCCCTCGGCTGAACAAACATCGCGGAATAAAGGCAGATAAAACACGACCACTTGACAATTTGCGGGAGATTTTATTCACTCGTTATCGAGCACATTGTCTTGCCAACTTTACCGGGCGGCAAGCACCGGGACTCGGGGATGAGGAGATGAGGGGAGGGGGAGACAAAAGAATGATGTGAAAAGGAAAAGTTTTCGGCAAATATTCCGGCTTGTTTCGCGCACTCTTTTCCCTCCTTCCTTGACAAAAGGGCGCGAATCATTCCGCCACTCGTTATTGTTTCTTTCGTTTTTATCTTTTATTGGTCTCCCTCCCCAGAAAGTGGAAGAGATGTTTCTGAAGGAGTTCTACTACCAGGCTATTCTGCATTCATGTCTTACTGCAAGTTGAGGCTGGTAACTAAGAAGAATACCAAAACACTAGCCCCCTTTGACACAAATTAATCAAATAAAATTGAACAATTCATCAAAAGCCAAAGTAAATTTCATGTTATGTAAAAGTTACATTAAATTTATTTATTTATTCGTTTATTGAACTCCCGTACGGCTTTACAGATAATGTAAGTTAAATAATACAGAATACAGATGTAATAATGCTAAAATAATATACAAGTACACGTAATAAGTATCGATACAATAAATTAATTTTCATAAAACTTTGTAGTTACCTTATCGAAGAATTTGCATAAAGGAGACAGTACGGTTACAATTTTGTTAATTTATCTTTTTACTCCCGTTAAATAGACATTAATTTTATAGACTTTATTTTTATACAATATGTTCACAAAGTTCAACGAGAAAAAAAGAGATTTTTAAATTTTATCGTAGTTAAACCATTTCACTAAATAAATCAGCCCACGCATACCTAATTTATTTCGATTAATAACGAGTATCTCGTCAACTCTTCAAGTTTTTAAGTTCCAAAAAAATATGTATTATTTTTATATATTTTACTTGATAGAAAAAAAACCTACCTTGATAGAAAAACCTACCTCGATAGAAAAAAAATCGTAAAATAAGGTCCGAAAATTATTAAAAACACGTTTGGTTCTCGTATTTAATAATTATAGACATGACGAAATTTACAATGTATCCTTAAATGCAACTAAATAATTTGTCGAGAAGTTTTTGCTCTGTTTCAAACAAGTCGTGTTTTATTAAATATTTTCACCATTTTTGATTTGATATATTGTTTTTTAATTTAGCGCCCTCCTTCTAACATTCGTATTTACATATCTCCCTTTGAAACCTTTTATGAACGCTTACTACGGGGCCTTAAAGCCAACTTATAATGTAACATTGTTGAACTATATATATCTACAACATCGGAGTAGATGCTTCCCAAACTTTGGATTCGTCTCATCGGCGCGTAATACTGCGACTTTGAAGAAAAATATGGTAGGTACTGCCTTGTAACTGTCCTGCCAGGAACACGACAAAAAATAAAATATAGCAACTCAGGGGTATTCAACTTCGAATTAATTATTTTAAACAAACACATAAAATCGAAAATACTTATTCATTCCAATAATTTGAATAAATTCAATGAGTAAAGTGAGTAACCGTAATCCAGAGAATTTATTTTTGATTCTTTCAATAATAAACAATTAGTATTATTTAGTAACAACATACATACTAATACATATTGAAGCTTACTCAGTAACGTTACGATATTGTAGGAATACCTAAAAGCACTCTCGTAGTAAAAGTTTATTGAACAAATCTAAATAATTGTTACAACATCAATTGTTATTAATACAAAGCCTTTAAAAAAACTTCCAAAACATAAAATAATATACACTGGATAAATCGAAAAATAATATCCAAATGAAACCTGATCTCTTTAAATATTATGCAAATTAGATTTTCTTGTCAAACCAGGAATGTAATTTTATTTAATGGCCTAAAAAGCTTTTCTTTCATGGAATTTTTGGATGCGCCCGGATCTAATATCATTCTGAGGAAGATATTTCGTTTGCTTTCAATGATAAATATATTCAATGCAAATAATTGAAGACAACATATCTATTCAAATACGAAATTTAATAACTAATAATGCCTTCTTCTAAATATTAGAGCAAAATAACGAATTATTTGGAAATTTATAAAATAAAATAAAATGCGATAATAACTAGATTTATTTAGATGTCTTAACAATAACTTTTATTAGTTCAAACAGTAGTCGTACAGGGTATCTGGGGGTAAAGTGCGCTAACTTCGAGAGGTGATTCTACATGATGGTAGAAGTAAAAAGATAGATAATATTTTTATAAATGTTTATTTTTCCATACAAAAATATTTTTCCATAGAAAAATTATATTCTCATCAAAACAATTCAACTCGTTTACCTAAAAAATATCTTAAAACATTAAAATTTCGAAAATAAATTATGTGTCTTTTTTCTAAAATCATGTAAAATCACACCCCTCCGAAATTAGTGCACTTTGCCCCCAGAAACTTGTATAATTAAGATGGCACCCGACCACCAAATAATAATCTGGAATATTATTTATTTATTTATTTTAATTTAGGAAAACCAACAGTCAACATGTGCAATTTACTTAACTGACAAACCGATTACAGATTTTCTCATTATACTAATTGTGCATTTAACAAAAAACAGTATACATAGGTATAAACATTTGACATAACAGCAAGAGATACTCCATAAAATTATATTTTTACATTTTATGAAGTTTTTTGTTGGGACAAGAATACATATTTGATGGAGACTTTATATTTATTTACAATATGTTGAAAACAATCTTACACGGCAAGCATTTTGATTTGAATTTGATTTACAGTGTTTTTCAATAAAATGCTCGAGCGCATGTGCCGCGCAGGAACTTTCAATTCATTTCCCTTTAATAATTCAGTAATGTTGTTTACGATTTCATACAGCGATATCGCATTTGCCAATTTTCTATGTACACTCAATGAATCAAATTTAAAAATGAAAGTTGTACGATACAATTATAGTTAAACACAAAACACATATAGGTATTGTTAACAAAACTGATACACAATAAACCCCTTTTATTTATTTATTTTTTTACTTTATTTATTTTCATTTCTTTACATATATTATACATATTAATAGATAGTATATAATAACATAATATACAGGGTGTCCGGTGGTAAAGTGCAGTAACTTCGGGAGGTGATTCTACGTGATCGTAGGAGTAAAAAAGATAAATAACTTTTTCTGAAATTCCAACTTTTAGATGTACTTTTAAGCTAATAACGAAAAATTTCTCCGACGTACCTAGACGGCATTATTTTTTTCGTCGTTGCCAAATCTACATCCCGCGCCCCCCCGGTAACTAATCCCCGCTACCCCCGGCACCCGAATTCAGTCGGTCAGCTGGTAAACTGTCCCCCGCACCCCCTCCTGCACCCCCCGCTATTAGTAAATTGTGCTTTAAATGTAATGTGTCACAAAATTTGACGGGCGGAGTAAACAACTTTGAAAATTTAATTTATCTAAGAATTTTTGAATTCGTTCACTAGATTTATTGTTTGTTCTCTGCGAACTTTTCATTTGGTTTGAATTTTTGACAGATGTGAAGAGAACCCCGTACAATTTAGATGTCGGTACGTGTTTTAGAGGTATAATGGTTATGGTGCTGATTTTATCAAAATCAAATTTTATAATATTCTTATTATTACTATAATTTACAAGTACAAGTATATTACATTGGATTTATTAATATAGACGTTGTACATTATAATGATTTATGATCAATAAGATGGATCAAGGAAAAAAATATTTATGAGATGTAATATTTTTGGTATGCCTCGTTATTCTGCTGTGTCATTCGTGTGGAAAACGTTCTTTTTTTTTAAATGATTTTCGGCTATGTAATCATTGTTTTTTCTCACCTATAAAATTATGTCCCGTCTTTCCGGTTTATAAAAAAAGGTCTGATTTTTCGGATTGAAATTTTCAAAAAATCCCCAGGGTTTCAAAAATATGATTAAAAAAATAATAATAATAGAGAATGTCTTAGAATATTTTCCTTAACCGAAAAAAAAATTAAAAAATATGATGCAAGTGGCCTATTAGTAAAAAGCGATGAAATTAGTTAAGTGTTCAATGAGTTATTAATATTTTTTATAATAAAAAGTGTAACGTGATTTTAGTGCAGTTCTCTTTTTGAATTTGGTAAAATATCAAAACATACGGCGAACTCTGTGTTGTTATTGTTTACAATTCACATGCGGTTTCCATGGATACGCGCCACTCACAAATATGCAACGTTGCCACGTTCACACTTGCGAATTTATCGGGTAAGTTTGCACCTACACTATGCCTTTTTAGCAGGTATGTCTTTTTGTAAGAAAAATAAAAAATTGGAATTTCGGAAAAAGTTATTTATCTTTTTTACTCCTACGATCATGTAGAATCCCCCCACGAAGTTACTGCACTTTACCCCCGGACACCCTGTATAATACCAAATAGTATACACAAGAAATGAAAACCCACGAAGGCACTGCCTGAGTGTGGGTAATATAAAACGATTACTATATTTCAAGTACCTAAAGTATAATATACATTAGTAGAAAAAGTTTTTTTTTTGTTTATAGTTATTATACAAAGTAAAGAGAAAACATTATTTACAATAGTTTATAAAGTTTCAGCATGTGAGTTGTAAAAAGGATCAATAAATTTATAGTAAAAGCGTTTCAATATCTGCGTCATTCAGCCATAATTTTACCTCTTTAATATATTCTATCTTTTTAGTTATCATTTGAGTTTGTAGTGGTAGAAGGTTAAATGTACGAGGACCAATGAAACTGCTATGTGTCTGCATTAATTTAGTATTGATTATAAACTCGGTGTAAATATTACGCGATACGTGAGGTCTTGACTTATTTCCATGGCGTTTATTTGGTTAAAACGGTCTTAAACCAGGCTCGAGGCCGGTTTACCACACCATTGTTGAAATGGCGTGTAAATATCTAATTGCAAATGTATAAGGAAATAAATTTGTGAAATTTACAGTTTGATTATAAAATACGCGCATATTGTAAAATATGCGCAAAATGTTTATTTCCGAAAAAGGCGACATCATTTCCTCTAAAAAGATGCAATTATTTGTATTTATTTATTGTTATTAAGTTTAATTTGTAGAACTCCATTTTATTTTTTATTTTTTTATATATTCAATAATATTATTATTGGGTTTATAAAAACAGTTTATTTTTAAACAAGTTCTGCTGTGTAATTATTATTACGCGTGACAGCTGTTTCGCCCTCTGAAGGCATTATCAAACTGTAATTATTTGCAATGCAATTAAATCAAATGCAATTATTTGTTTTCATGTAAAATATTTAGTGCCTTATTAAATACAACCCCCAAAAACTATGGGTCTCGGGCCCCACCTACACTCGGCCAGTATTATAATAGCCACTTTATTGGAATAGGAGGACACTGTCAGTTCACAAAGTAGGTACTGTTCGTGCGTGCGATGATAATTGTCGCGTAAACACAAGCATTGCAAAAAGCGGGCCATGAGCTATCAAGCCTGCATTTATGCTGACATTCGGTGCAACCTTTCTACATCGGCGGCAGTTTGCTGAAGCAACCAAAAATATCATTGTAATTTTTTCGAATAGATAATTTAAGCGATCGAAGCGATTTTAAATCTGCATGATGTACGAATAAAAACACAGCACTGGTAATCGAGTGAAATAATTAGCGGGAATCCAAAAGTATCATTTTTCGAATATATATTTAGTTCACCGATAGGAGAAAACTTCGTGATAAAAAAATATTGCTAATTCATTAAAAATCTCTTTAAATTAATCGTATTTGATTTTAGGCCACTAACGAATGAATTGATAGGTATCCTAAAAAACTTTAAGAAAAACACCAATGTTTTGTCAAGATGTCCGAACACGTGTTCGTAAAAGTCCTCACACTTTTTGATTTCGTCATGATATATTATTAAGACCAACGCACGTGGATGAACACGTGTTACGATATAATTACGAATTTACCAACACTTAATGAGGAAGCGGCTTACAGTCCCGTTTTTAATAGGATAACTAATAGGATTGATTTTCAATAAATCAACATCACTCACTTTTCTCCGTGTACTTACTACCCGATTTCGTTCGAATTTCATGATTTTTTTTTCACATTGAATAATGGGAAAATTTGACGTAGTGTCTTATTTTAAATTATATCGAGTATTGTATTGTTCTGTTTTTCACTGATAAAAATTATGTTGCGAGCTTAAAATAGTTACGTATAAAAAAATTAAACGGTGTACTTTTTATGAGGCGAGAGTTTCTGCTGAATCGGATTACACAAAAAAAAAATTGTCAGTTAAAAAAATATGTTGTGTTCAACTTTTTTACCATATCATTATAATAATAATTTATTGTGAAGCGTCACTTAGTAAATGTTGTACAAGAGGTTCTATAATAATAATGTTGCTATGGAATTGTTGTACATTTGACTGAAAGGAAAGTTTAGAAACACACGTTGCCCGAAATTCTCCTGAAAGGTATGGAAAATTATGGAATCGAAATTCATCGGGGACCCGAGAAAAAGCGAAAATGGAAATATACCTTTTGTTTGATTTATCACATAAAATACTGCGGGGAAATTCTTTCTCATCATCTCGTGTATCGCGGGAACATTGGGTATTCTCCTTCAGAATATGAACATTTCTTCCACCGCATAAGAAATGTTCTACTTTCGTTTCCTAAAATTTATTGATATTGTTCAAATGCCTACTACTGACGTTGTTTATGAGACACACGAAGGGATATCATAATAAATAAGCATTTCAAATTTGTTTAAAATCGTTTCTTCTGTTTCTCACACACCGACACCCACCCCTCAGGAGAATGGTCATAATCCTATATTTTGATTAACAATAAAACATATCTCAAACTTCTTAAATAAAAAATTTACCATTTTGGAATTGCAAAATGATGTGTCGTCTCACAATATAACAGTTTTTAAGGTAAATCAAAATAGATAAATAAATTATACTGTTTTAAACAACACCTGGCATGAGAGCGCTGAAAATGTAAAAGAAATTGATTAGTTGAATAAAATCAATGGTCACATGGTTTTTACTACGCAATATATTCAGAGCCTGTAATAATAATAACATAGCATTTATAAAGCGCAGCTTAGTGTCATTTCACTTCAAGTGCACTTAACTATAACAAACTTAAGAACCGTAATTTAATATAAGTGGTCATGTTCTTAAAATTATTCCTACAGTGTGCGTTACCCAATACAGATCTAATATTATAACACTAAATATACTGTTTATACAAAGTGATGACAAAACTGTAAGTGTACCTTATATAATAAGAATTTTAATTATATGGACATATTTTCGTGTAGTTTAGGAACATTTAAAAAAAATATATAAAAAAATTATTAATAACATACTGCAAGTTATCATGTAGTTGTTATGAAACTTGTCCAGTTGCATGTGATTCATTTTATTAACATTTGTTCAGTTTAGTTGTAGGTATATACATATATCAGTGATTATTGGTGTTGTCAGTGAGGATAAAATTGATATATTGTCATTTATTTGTGTTCTGATATCCGATGTTATTTTATTTAATATTGACATATTTGTATTTTTTGTAAATATTTTTTGCCCACGGGTACTGGACCCTTAGTTTGTTGTTATAATTTTAGGTAAAGGTTAAAATCTGTCATTAGATATTATTTGTATTGTTTAAAATTTATTATTTAAAGTTGTAAAAATCTGTTGGTTTTCTTAAATAAATAAAATAAAAATAAAAAAAATAAAATATTTCAGGAAAAAATAAAGTATTCATGCTAAAAGCAAATTAAGTTCCTCTTTTCGCAGAATGATTTCGGGGAAGAAAAATAAAACTTTGAAAATAGTGAACGCCTCAGGAGTTTCTGCTCAAATAAATATATGCAAATCTGTGGCATGTGAAAATGTGTGAAAGGAAAAAGTTGCCAAGTGGAGGGTGTCTTCAGCCAATGTATGCGGTTTTCAAAATCTCTCTTCAACTCCAAGTGGGAGAGGATTGAGGGAAAATATAATACCCCGATGACGCGGGAAAGATCGGCAAGTCAGAATTGACATATGGAAATAGAAAGTCCTAAATTGTGATAACTTGTAAAAACACTAACCGCGATGTGTTATGAATCCACAGAAGCCTAAGAAAGCACTGTTTGGAATTCATTGATTCTTAAAGTTCATGATGTTTTTTTACATACTTCTATATTTTCACGTTAAAAGTGTTGCAAAAAAAATGCATAGACAATCATCTAATATAAATAGCGTTAAATATTATGGTCTTGAATATTGCGTGCCTGTACGTGTACGTAAAATAAATAATCTTCACATTTTTAAACGCTCCTTGATTGTACATTGGACGTATAATTTTATGTTAATGACTGATAACCTGGGTATCTGGCACGGTAGATCGACAGTGATTTTATCATTAACGTTGGTAGACTGTCACCGAGCATGACTTCAGAACGCCAACGAACAAACACCCAAAGACTAAAAGTGTTCTAAATTTATTCGACGTGAACTGTTCTTTCGATCTGCAAACGTGCTCGGGAACGATGAAAATTTTACGATATTATCGAAAAAAATCTAGATCAACCGACTGTGCTAGATATGCAAGTAGATGCGATCTCTAAGCATTACGTTATAGGTATTTATAAAATATTACCTATAGTGAAAAGTAGGATGGGGCCATGGAAAAAATGTACAGCGGCCTTTAAAAAAAGGGCGCTTTATAGAGAATCGAAATATTATTATTAAAACTTGTATTTACTGGGTTTGTCGTGGGTTTATTAACAATTTATTTGTATTGATGAATCTTTTCAAATCGAAAAATTGACGAAAAAACATATAAAAATATACATTACAGACGAAATAAACAACGGGAGGCATAAATAATTTTTTAACCAACGTAATATCAACACCAAGGTGTTGTAGAATAGTGAAAACCTTCACATATTACCATTGCGTTTGTTTGGTTAAAGCGGTCTTAAACCAGGCTCAAGGCCGGCTTTACCGTACCAAGGTTAAACGGGCGTGTGAAGATCTAATTAGTAGGATGGCAAGGGTATAAGAATTACGTATAATATGTACAACAGGGTGTCCGCAGAAGACATTTCACTGAAAATTCCTATACATTGAAAAGGTTGAAACGGATTGAAATTATATTCAAATAATTTTTTGTTCAAATTTCCCGGATAGGTAGAATTTCGCCGTGGTTTACGGCCACTCAATCTTTCTTTATTTCATTACTCATTCAACCTACCCTATTCTTAACTTTCTAACGTGAAACACAAACAAAAAAAAAGAGTTTCAATAACACGAGGAAATATACGGTAAGCTAACAACAACTCAAATATTCAAATCTCAATTTAATTTGCTGCGGAGCGTGAGTATAAGTTAATACAAAATATCAAGAAAGGAACTCGTCCAAGTTTACACGGTAACAATAACGCAAGTAAATCGGTTGACTAAGTACAGTTCATTTTACATCATTGTTGCCCCATTGTAGGGCGCTTCAAAGTTTCCCTCACTGCAAATACGGAGAGTTTTTCTCATTCATTCCGCATATAAAACAGGAAAGCCGAGGTATTAACTTTTTGCAGATACTAAAATGAAACAGCGCGGCGTGTGTACAAAACGAGAACAATATTATTCTACAGCGACACTGGCATATATAGCCGAGTGGGAGTGGGGAGTGAGAGACTTCTGGAAGAGATGCTTTTGTCGTACACATTATTACGCGATGTGCTCGATGTTCTTTCCGCCGGTCTGTTAGACACTTTATTGGTAGTTCTGTCGGTTAAACACTGGAACTCTGGAACAGGAGTCTGCTCGGCGCCCAGAGGAGAAGCCCACTAGACACACAACACATCATGGCAGACTCGAGGGAAGGTGGGAATTGATTTTCTGATTGCACCTCGGGTCAAGTCTTCGTACCTTAGTAATAAAGCAAACTCAACAAGGTGTTGAGGTGTTTCAAGAAACACCTCACTTCAAATTTGCTGTAATTTTCTATTCTTTATTTCATTTTTTAACCTTAAATTTTTGACAAAATGAAATAAACTTCACGTCTTGAATCGATTGTCTCTGATCGATTCTCGAGATTTTAAACTTTTAACTTTGACTTCCAACATTTCTCCAAATACTAATATTTTGAAAGACATTTCTCTAATTTAAAAAATTTAGCAGTCACTCACAAAAGTCATCAATGTCCCCTAGAAACCTAATAACTATTACGGGTTTAGGTTTAGGTACAGCGAAAAGATTTCCAAATTTGAAAAAGAAAAACATTTACATGGCAATCTTCTAAATGTTGAACTATGATTACATTAGCTAATCAGCTCGTGTATGCTATAGTTCGTGTAAAAAGTTTTGCTGTGATCTCACAGAATATATTCAATCCTGCGTCATAGATCTCTGTAACCACTCTAAATTAATAACATACGCATTCAAGTACAAAGCACGCGTAAAAAAGTTAACGAATCAATGTTATTTAATATCCTTACCTAAAAATAAGTGAAAGTGAAATTCCGTAAAGGCATTTTAATAACAAGTAAACGGAAAGAGGGAGGTAATGTTTTAAAGCTCTTACGTGGCTTTTGAAGAACAAAAAAAGTTTAAAGAGTAGAGACAACGGCAGGTGTTTCGCTTTGTTTAAGCGTCCCGCTCTTAAGTTGGACTTTAAAGTTGAAAGCCGCCGGAAGTTGTACCCTCGTCGCGGCGCCGCCATCGACCATCGGATGTGACGTCACTAATATTTTTCTGATGAAAAGTTGAAAATGGAGTTGCTTCGCCAACTTTGTAAGATAAATTATTTTAAAAGGAGGCACAGCATACCTTTACTGTAAGCGATGTTAACTCTTAACGCCCGGTGGGTACAGGTAAAAAGAACGCTCCGATATGGTGGGATGCTGTAGAATCTGTTGGTTAGTTGGCGAATTTTTATGAAAATTAATAAAAATAATGAAATTTCATTTTGGATTTTCCTAAGGGTAAAGTCTTGTAACTATAATAAATAATCAAGTGAGAAACTTTCAGAAAAAATATCTTTGAAACTTTGTTAGTTTTCTATATTATATAAAATTTGCGATCACCCGATTCATAGCTAAACATTTACCGGAGGGAATGGAGTAAGCGTTCCCAAGATTTTTTGTAAAAACCACTATTTAATAACTAAGATTTGTAAGCACATAAAGCAAATATTTTTCTACCCAAAAACCACCGTTTTAAAAGAGATCATCTTAAAATACCTTTCTTCGGTTTCTATTTAGGCTCTTTAATTTTAAATGCCTTCTTAGCACACTCATCAAAGTCTCAAATTGTGTAAGCAGGATCATATAATAAAGGATAAAAGGCTCACTGGTCTATGGGACGGTACCGACTGCCGAGTGCATGTATTTCTTCCTTGTAGAGGTGGAAGGTGGAAACATCCCCTTTCCAGATAACAAGCTTTTATATTATGATTAAGTACAATATGGGACTAGAACTAGTAACAGGTAAAACCTGGCGTTTTGCCGGTAGTATTTACGGTTCGATAAATATCCATTCTTGGTAACTTCATGAACAGGTATTTTACTAAAGGGGTTTAGAAAAGAACGATATTCTGGTATATAGCCGCCTATTTAAATGTGTAAAGAAAAATGTTGGCCTAGTGGATTTATTTTTACAGTTTAATGCAACTGCATTGGCTGACTTTGGTGTGAATGTGCGTGCATCTCAATAATTACGGCAGAATCGAGTAATTCAAATTTAAATTAAGTCGAGATAAATTCATTATTAATGAATGTTGTAAGAAGTTATCAGAATAAAAACGTTGCCTATATAATATTTAATTGACATCTTAACGGAAAAACTAACAGTTTCAAATGGTTTCTTAGAAATACGGATCATGCAACTGGTAACAAACTTTTAGAAATCAAAAAAATCTGAATATTACACTGTTATTTCGCCTTATTTTGAGAATTCTAATAAAACCGTAAGCCGAAATAATCGAATGCATAGTAAAAATAGCGACTCGTCGGGTACAAAATTCGATCACTTCATTTCGAGTTTAAAATAGTACAGGTGCAAAAATAAGAAAGTTCATCCATTTATTACAAAAAAATGTTGGTGCACTTCTCCTCGGTAGATACCTACTCTATTTGCAGTGGTGATGAAGTACAGCATCCGTCTGGGAATGAACTTCCTCTGGAAAATAACTCTCCTATTTTCCAACTAGAGCTGTGAATTGTGTTGTAATCTCCGAAGCGTCTTGTTATAAGATAATTTTGAAAAGGAAAATTGAAATGAGCCATGGGTGAATCAGAAAAAGTAATGTAAATAGTTGCACCAATTTCATAATCACAAAATTTAATACGTCTTTTGGCCAGAAAAAACAATAATTATATGCTACTAAATCATACCCTTAATAATGCCCTTACAAATGAAATTAAAAATTTATAGAGATCAAAAGTTAAAATAAAATAAAAAATTTTAAAAACCATATCAAAATATGGCTAAGTAAACATGAAGATTAGGAATCTTAAAAATTATGAAGTAAAACCAACACAACCTACAGTCAACAAAATATGTAGATGAGGAAATCATGAAGTAGTACCAACACAACCTACAGTCAACAAAACATGTAGATGAGGAAATCATGATATCATCTATTTACAGTCTTTACGTCAGCTTCGGAATAGGAATCCCTAATAAGGTGGATTGCGAATAAATTACGATACTTATGTATTTTAATAATCAGTAATATTTTTTTAATACAATGTACAGTATTCTTTAAGTTAACCATCAAATCAAGTACGAAAGAATGAGGATTTCCAAAAAATACATAGATTCAAAAGAATGAGGATTTCCTATAAGACCGATGAAGAGAAATGAATAAGACTCACAAAGTTACACTTGGATAATTTGGACATGTGCAAGTGGATGGAAGAAGAGTTATAAACATTCCCAGAACGGAAAGACATAGCACGATCAAAAGGAGTGCCAATACAGTGCTAAAGAAAAGCGGCTTAAAAATAACCAAATATGTGTAGCATGTGGCCATCACAAAGCAAACATTTCTTCTGAAGCTAATGCATTAAAATCAAATCAAGCATTTCAAGCACTAAAACTCATTCAAAATGATTTTAAATAATGTTGCAATTATAAGAAAAAAAAATACATTTATCATCCTTAATGGACTTTATTTTTTATTTTTACGAGGTTTTATTTTCCTTTTGTCAGCATGATTATTTAACAACAGAGAAGGTAATAAACCAAAAAAGTGATTTCCTCCAAAAAAGTACGGGTTATTCCCTTCTGCCTTTTTAAAGTGGATATATTTGTTTGGGCGAATTTCGTTGTCAACTTTCCACGTAAGAATTCCTGGGGAACCGTTTTGAGTACGAAATATTGGAATGAGGAAATGAAAATTCCTGTGTTCAGCTCTCTGGGAAAGCTCAAACGTACACACACGATCATCAATATTTAATGATAACTTTCTTGCCCCACCCCCGACCCTCGCCTTCCCTATTCCTTTCCCGCGCACGCAGAATGTGTTCAGTGTTCTATGCCCGCGGAATGTTCAAACCCAAATGAAAAACTTGAATATTTTATGTTACCTGTGCTTGTATTATATACACGGGGGTAATAATTGTTTCCAAAATTTGAGCATTGTCGAACGAATGCTAGAAATGTTTTTCTACGGTATCAAGTCAATTGTTTTCCCTGAAAAAAAAACATTAAATATATTTTTTTATGTGAGTACCACATACGAGTCCCAACTGCTCCCAACCATCTGGAGCCAGTGAGTCCATGGCATATGTTTAGAGGTAGAAGCTAGCGGAGATGGGAAGGAGTTGGGTAAAAGAAAGGTGGGGAAAGGTATCTGACTAATCCAATCTGGTCATATATATATATATATATATATATATATATATATATATATATATATATATATATATATATATATCGAAGTGAAATATTTATAGTCGTTCCAACCAGTATAAAGTAAACTTAATATGCAAAAAATGTAAAATTAATTTCGATATATACAGTAAAATTGACTGTAAAAACGAAATGTATTTGGATTGTTGTTATTTGGTTAGTTATTATTATCCAGTTAAAGCGGTACTTGCACAATCTTACAGAGATAGCATGTTGGTTGTACCCGAATGGTTCTGAGTGCAGCCGATTTCTAGGCAGGGAACTCAATTAGAGTTGCGGTTATAACTATTATTGCGAATAACTCATAGCGACTGATAGAACAGACTTATGTCCTGCTAGAAATTTATTGCAATTGTCTACGATAATAAAACACCAATTAATTATTATAATATGACCATAGAAAGCTAATCATTTTTAGCTCATCCTCATCAACAAATACCAACGACCAAGGAATTGATTGAGATAATCTCAAAAACCCTCTGTATTACGGATGTTCAAACATTATTTCGATAAAAAATAAACTTTTATATAGCAGTGAATGGGCTAATAGGACTGTAATTTCATAAATAAAAAAACATTATTAGATTTTCACAGTATTAACTGATTTAAATGAAATATTATAAAAATTATAAAACACTATCTCATGAAAAATCACTAGGTATTATAATTGTAGGATTTGTGAAGTTGTAAGTATTAAAGAAAAATCATGTCCTTTCAAAAACAAATACTGTTAATTTTCTTTAAAATATAATTTTTTTTGGGTCACCGTCACCGACAACCGAAATTAGAACATTTGATTACATTACGTATAAGGTTTGACGTGAATACTTTTGAGGTTATCTTGTAGTTAGTGGATTTATAGACGAACTGTAGTCAGAGAGGGGTGATAAAGTGATGAGAGAAGAATGCCCGAGTGGGAAGGAGGTAAGGCAGCGGGAAGAGGGGCAAGGACAGCTATTGTATCCGCAGGGAATATTACGGGGATATCTTTTAATAACGAGAAAAATGCCACCAATTCTCGTGTTACCATTAATTGATGTCTGTATACGCAAGTTCGGGGATTACTTTCACCGGAACTACGATCAATATAGGAATTAGTAACGATACTTTGTAAAACTTTCTTCTTCTGCGAAAAGTTTTTTTTCTTATTGATGTTTTCCACGAAGATATAAAAATATTATAAAAGTTTTCTTGTTTTTGATTAATTTTCAGAAATGCACATTACTATTATTCACAGAAACTATATTATGACCAGAAAAAAAATTTTAGCCCTTTTACCTGAGAGAACATAAAAATCAATTTTATTGGAATAGCTTTTTTTAATTATTTGGTTATACCCATCAATGAAGAAGAAGATAATACTAATAAATTTAAACGATACATGGAACAAAACTAGACATAGAAAATTAACAAGGTTACATTTTACTCAATTGGGAATCGAAACCAGGATCTTTGTCTTACCGCGACAACGCCTCAAACCACTCGGCTATATAGGAAAAAAAACAGTTTAATTAATTTTGAATTTGAAATATGTGATAGACAATAATGACGAAAAAAATTAGGTTCAAATGGTTGAGTGGTTAGAGGTGTTGTCTCGGCAAGACAGAGATCCTGGGTTCGATTCCCCGTTGAAACCGTCAACATTTTATTTTTCAATGTCTTGTTCTCTTTCGGTTTCTTTAAGATTTATTAATATTATCTTCATCTTCAATAAAATAAAAATCAAGTTAAGAACAATGTTTCCAGCATTTTTTGTTGTTTTACAAACTCACTAGTCAAGCAATGTGGATTTTATATACTAAATAATGGAGTGCGTAGGTACCCTTATTTATAAAATTCTAGATTTTCGCATCATTATAAGAGAACAATGGTTAAGTATGTATAGTTTATATCTCACAATTACGTACTGAAACCATTCTACCGGCTTCCCGATTACACATCTTTCGATTGGCATTTTTCCAAAAGAAAACTGGGGTTGGTTGCTGCTTGTTGGGAGTTGTTCACTCTAGACACATCCGAGAATACAGATAAAAAGGCTTGGCGAGAAGTGATAAAGCCTGCAATGGACCGAGGAAACTGAAATAGCGCAAGCCAGGGAAAAAACATCGCTGAAATCGATTGATGGTTATTAAGCGGCTAATTTTATATATTTTTAGACTCTAACGTTGACTGAGAAATTGTTAAAAATGTGTAAAATACGAATCACCATTTAATGTGTGTTTGTGTGTGTGTGCGTATGTGTGTGTGCGTGTGTGTGTGTGCTTCGCACGCCCTTTGGTGGAACTCCATCAAAATAACTTATCACCAGCGAGACTTGGGAGAGGATTAGTGAAATGAGCTTGTTTTATAAACAAACATCAGAATTTGGTAAGAAACGAATATTCCCAACACTGAGATAATCTCCTTGCGACCGGGATGCCAACTACTCTTAACTTAATCCTACATTTACATACCAACATAATGAATAATAATTATTCTCATACATTAGGTCGATTGCAATTTCCATTTAAGTAAAGCAAAAGAAACAAAATCACATAAAAAACAAGAAAAACTTGTAGAAAATATATCAGATTTTAGAACGTATACCTCTTGCTTCATTAGTTTTTTATTTACTGTTTAATAACAAAATCAATAAAAAAAATTATAAAGGATTGCAAAAAACGTACCTGAATTAATTTAACCAGTTATCTTCGAATTATTTCGAGTGATAAATGTAAATGATATTTTGGTCTCCATTGACATTTTCAAAAACAAAAACATTAAAAAAAATCAGATGTAGTCAGTCACTGGTTATTTAGCCGAGTCACCGCCCAATACCCCACCCCGACCCTAATTGTCTAATATCATACTGATTACGAAAACCAAAATGCCATCCAATTAACCTCAAGTATCACCGGTTAAAGTAACAACATAATAACATCTCTTAACATCTTTATTATCATAAACTCTATGATGCTTAAAATAGACGTCCAATCGACCTATAAATAATAGGGGTATCCATTTAAGATTTCCTTTAGAATCAATAGATTATGAGTTTTTATTACATTCATTGAAATTGTTGAAGAAGTGACAGTAGAAATTTTTTTGATATTATTTTTTTAATATAAAATTTTAAATTATCAGTTGGATACCCCAGGGATATAAATACAAATTCACTTTTATGTTCCTACCATTAGATTCATATTCCTAGTATCTATTATTGTAACAATCATACTACGGTTTCAGGCTACAATTCTGTTATAAATAGATTATACACCACTAGTTTGCAATGTTAACCGACGTTTTTTAATAGGATATCGCAATATAAATCTATACTGAATAAACATATAAGCAGTGCATACTTTAATGAGATCACTGCATAACAAGTTTTTTTGTTGTTTTTTAACTTTTTTGTGAATTATTTTCAACTGTATTTTGTGAATTATTTTTTTTGATATCTGATATAATATTTTAATTTTTCCTTTTTTTACATATGGTAATATTATTGTCAATAATGGCTCATGTGTGTAAATGGCATGTGCCATTAATTATAAATATAAATAATAAAAAAAAAACTCGAACAAAACGTGGAGAGTTCTGTCGTCTACTGAGTTTAAGATGTTGAAAATCGGGTTTTGTAAGTGTATAGGTGCTTTGCGCCTTTGTTTGTCAATTTCCATTTGATAATCCTATGACCTGTATAGAGTAGAGAGAATTAGAACAAATTGGTCCGACGGCGGTTGGCGCTAACTGGGACTGAGAACTGGGAGCACGTCGAACCTCATCTTGTTAATTAACGCTGGGACGGTCAACTTCGTTAAACTTTCTTAATTTGAACAATGTTCCAAGAAAGTTGTAAACTATCGCTATCGCTGCTAAATGACGCAAGTTTTCAACAGTGTTATGACGCAATTGAATCAAATAGATTCAAATAATGAGCCTCGAAATAATAAATACAAAAAATAAAACCATTAGAAAACCCATCAATAAAATGACGCATATATAAATAATAAGAAAAAAAAAGTGATCGGTTCATAATAAGAATTGAAAAAGACTTTAATAATACCTATATCTTCTATATAAATAGTATAAAACAAAGTAGCTATCCGCGTCTGTCTGTTTGTGTACTTAATTCTTCTAAACTACGAATTCTATTCTGCTCCAGACGGGAGCAGTTGGGACTCTTGTGAGGTATTCACTATAAAAAAAATAAAAAAAAACTGATAGGGTAACTTTTGATAGGGTTTTCACTATATTTAAAAAATTTCTTGCGAAAGGTTTATATATATATAATACATGCATATCATATTCGTAGAAAGTTTAAAAAAGACGTACACGTAACGCACTGTGTTTCGTTTCATACAGCTAGACGGAAAAAAGTCACTTTGGAATTCTTGAAAAATGACGTCGTGGGGGTATCAACAGGTAGTTAGTGTGACAAATGCTTTTGTAATTGGGGTAATTAATGCACGGGTTGACTCATACCAGAGCCCCAAAGTCAGGTAAATTAATTAATGAATTATCAGTTGCTTTTATTCGCATCTTGTCGCGTGAGCTGTAAGGTAGTTTATGTGCTTAAAATAATGTGTTTTGGTTCTAAAAAAAATGTAAACTACTTTGGAAGGTATGTAGTATTTAATAATTGTAAAATTTTAATATAAAACGTCACAGTTTAAAAAAAAAAAAATGTTTAACTTGTGTATTTTTTTGTGGTTTAAAAATATTCAATTCCTAACTTCTCGAGAATTTTTTTCGGATAAAGTATCAATAAGGTTCCGTGATTTTTTTTTTGTAGATTGAACAATTAATTTTCTATTCAAATCAGTTTCGATATTTTTGCTCATTAATGCTCACCAGTCATAATTTGTCATTTCACAGGCACCACATACCAGATTTCCAGGCAGGAATTGTTCGAGACGTGGAGAAGTTTACCCAAGAAAGAAAGGTTTCAGGGAATATATAATCATATTTTAAGTAAATTTGAACGTCAAAATCTCAGCGCAAGCAGTGAAAAAATTTTGAAAAGCCAAGTACAGTTAATATCTTTGAATATAACCAAAAAGTGGATCGCAGCTTTTCGGATTTGATAAATTTTAGAATTAACATTAAAGATGTAGATTTGAATGTAAAATTTAAAATGTTATTAACTATGGTAGATGGCAAAATTTGCAATGTAATGACTGGAAACAAGTCGACTATGTCGTGTTATATTTGTGGTGCCAAACCCAGTGAAATGAATACTACGGTTATCAATAGAGTTCCACCACAAGAATTTTATTCCTTCGGCTTATCTACATTGCATGCCTGGATAAAAACTTTTGAATGTTTTTTGCATATCGCTTACCGAATACAACTCTGGCAAGTCAGAAGGGATGCAAATAAACTAATTTTAAGTACTAGAAAAAAAGAATTACAGGAACGGTTTAAAAGTGAAATGGGATTAATTGTAGATAAGCCAAAACCTGGGTTTGGCAACACAAACACTGGTTTTTTCGAGAGCACGAAAAGAGTGCCGAGATAACGGGTGTAGATGCGGGGCTCATCAAGAGGTTTTGCATAATTTTGAGTACAATAGCTTCTGGGTATAGCATTAACATCGAACATTTTGAACAGTATGTGCATGACACTAAGGAGTTATATCTTAACCTATATGATTGGTATACCATGCCAACAACTGTTCATAAACTATTATACCATTCATTTGACGTGATTAGTTCGTGCATTGTACCTATTGGGCAGCTGTCAGAAGAGTCGCGAAATAAAGACTGTAGAAGATTTAGGTAATTGCACACCAGAAAAATCGACCGAACATCAACAAACAGAGATATGTTAACCATGCTATTAATTACATCAGATCCAATAATAAATAGTTTTAGAGAGGTTCCAAGAAAAAAATCGAGCTCACTTCCCCCTGAAGTGTTAAATTTACTTGTTCCACCCAATTCCGAGTCAAGAACACAATGTTTGCGATCTGATGACTCCTCTGAACATTATTCTGATGATTCCTCTGAACATAACTCAGATAGCATCTAGTTTCAATAAGCATTATGTTTAAGCACTTTCTCACAAATCTATTGGTTCTGTACTGTCTTAAAAAAATTAAAGATGTTTATGTGCAGTTAATTTCTCTCGCCGCAAATGACTCAGATAGTACTTTATTGTAATAATTTTTTTGTTTCGTTACTGTTCTTGCATAACTTTTGATATTATTATTTTATTTTCTGACTGTACTTTCTGCAACTAATGCTTGTTTTTATTAAGTTCTGTTGCTAAATATGACTAAAATTGTTTTCCTAGATTAGTAATAATGATTGTTTTGATTATTTTTTATCATTTATTTATACTTTCGCAATTGTTTCGTGATTTGTATTATATTTTTTGAAAGTGCTTTTACATATTTATTATTCTCAAAATAGACATATTTTTAACTTTTTAAATTTGTTTTCTTTAAAAACCTCAAATACGGTATTAATACTGTTATTAATTATTTAAAAGATTTTTTTCCGATTTTTTTTTTTTTAAGAAAAAAATTAAATTAATCACTTTCAACCCAAATTTTCAATACATTCAGATTAAATAGTCCCCACAAGAGGGTTCCAAACACTTTATAATTATAAAAGAGTTTTTTCCGTCTAGCTTGTATGAAACGAAACACTGTGTAACGTCGGGTACACGTCAGGTAGTCTACTATAAAATTTTGAATTCTTCATTAGTCAATACAATAAAATAAATACGGGAAAGTCCAATTATGTCCCGTGCGTGCGAAGCGTATCTAAATTCCTCTAATAAACAATAAAGAGTGTTAATCTCAAGTGACTGTATATTAGTTGCCTACACGACATATAAATGAATAAGAATAATAACATAAGTACATTCTAGCATCACGTTCATAAATCAAATGTATTGTACATATAGCTTTGTATTAGTGATCGACAAACCGGTAGATGCAATCTTTTAAGTGATACATTAGATCATTGTAGATATGTATTATGTATTTGTACAGCGCCCTTGATGCGTTTTTGGCCATCTACATAAAATTCAAGGCATAATAATCCACAAATGAATAAGGCTAATTCTTTTGGTCATGAAAATCTAAAATTATATCAGACCAATATATGTTCTTGTACTGTAGAATGTGAATATTTGGCACGGCAAATATTTAACTAAGCTAAACCAAGTGGCTTCGTTCAAAAAGTGTTCCTCGCGATTGATTATTTGGTGTCGTTCGCTTTGCTGCATAGTGGTATTTTAGTATACGCCTCTAACGGAATACGTTATGAACACAGCGCGAGATCATATTCCAAACTAAAATTCAAACAGATCCGAACGCGTGTGTAAACATTCCGCGACCGTAGAGCGCAGGGAAAGCCAAAACAGGGAGAGTCATTGATGATCAATTCTGAACTGGCAGCCGTTGTTACAGCCCTTGCGGCAGCCCTTGTTCCAGGCCTTGCTGGGGGGAGTACTGGCTGGGGGTGGGTGGGAGCTTTGTTCCCCAAGTCAGGCAGAAATTGGATAATCCCACCGCAAAGTGACTGTTATTGTAATGTCAATAACAGTGATTCAATCATTGAATTAATAATTGTAGGAGCGTCATTAATAATTATTATTGAAGATGAGAGGAATTAGATGCTTTACAAATCATTTCAACGAATTTCTGCAAAAAGAGAACGATCAGCGGGCAAGTATGAATGGTACATGGTGTCGGTTAGGATGGGACATTTTATTCTTCCAATATATCTATTTTAATGATTTAATTAAAAATCTGCTATACTCGTACGAGTGCAGTTATGAACGAGAGTTGTTCCGGGCTGCATCCTGGCGGATGAAGTGAAGATGACCCTGATGATAATAAAACTCTGATATGAGAAGCAACCAGATTAAGAAAATGTTAAATGACGTAACAGATACAGATCGTTCTAACTGAGCTGATGAAGTCAGGCTAGAACGGGTCATTCCGCGGTTTGAAACACAAGACCTCTCTTTTATCTATCTTCAGATTCTTTTGGTTCTTTCGCAGAACTGATATTTTCATATATTATTATTGAATGTCAAATATTATTATGTTAAATATTGTGGTAAAAAAGCGATGCTCACCTTCATCTAGTGTCCAACCTTCAAGGTAATTGGAGTAGGTAAAACTGGCCGATAAAACAGATTCCATGTTCATATGTAAATATTATTGTGTTTGACATTTCGGTTGATGGCATTGGTTTTAAATTATAAAAAGAAAAACACTCGTCATTCTTTCTCCCTTTTCTTCATAAACTAGTAACAGTAAAACAGGTCTTTGTACCTGAGTCGGTCGTCAAAGTGGTCGGGCCGGGAAAAAATATTTACAGTATTTGATTAGTGCAATAAAAGTTAACCTTAGTTCCGAATATATAATGCGTTTTTTGACTGAAGATCCCGATACCTTACAACATTTAACATATTGACTTGACAAATATTATTATCTTTAAAGATAAACTAACGTTTAAAGACAAGTTTTTTTATGTATAGTTACAAAGGATAACAAATTATTATAAGTAATATTTATTAGTCTGAAACAGTAGAATTTAATTTGAAAAAATTTTTCGTGAAAAAATAAATGCCGCCGACGGCATTTAAAACAGCAGCCTTCTGATTGCCAAGCGGCTGCTCTACCAATTAAGCTACGTCGGCTTATTTTGAAACCGCCAAATAATTCAACGTTTTATTTTTACTATTCAAATTTTTGATATAACAGTCTGCATCAATTTACTATTTACATGAACAGTAACTAAAATACAATAATGAGTTAATTCAACATTAAAGTTAACATGGGTGATGACTAATATATAAAAAAAGTGAGTAATTTATTTATTTATTGACGCCCTATTGGGCTTTTAAGTACATACAAATTACAAATTTCATTTTAACAACAGTATAAAATCAAACAATAGAAAATCGAAATAAAATATAATGATTTCTCATACATTATTTACATTTAAAAAGTGGTGGACTAATTTGGCTTTAAATGTATTGAAGTTTAAATTAAATATGTCAGCGACATCACTTAGTTCATTGCCCAACCTATGTATTCTTTCTAACACAGAATTCGTAGCGAAGTTATGGTTGTAGAATAAAATATTCCGTCTAGTATATTTTGGAGGTATATGTAAAGATATCAGGTTTATAGTGTCAGGGCAGTCTAACCTTGAATGAACAATTTTATATAATAAAAGGAGATCAAATATTTTTCGCCTTGCAGAAAATTTCGATAAGTTAAGTTTACTGCGTAAATTGACATAATTGATTTCAATAATAGGAATACCAATTTTGAAATTAATAAAACGTAAAAATTTATTTTGAATTTTTTCAATTTGTAAACAATGAGAGTTGAAATGAGGACACCAAATGGTTGCATTGTATTCAACCTGACTTCTAACCAGAGACGTGTATAGTAATTTTATAGTTTTTATGTTATTAAGAGATATTTCTTGCATGTCTCTTGAAACCTCCAAGGTTTGTGTTGAAGTTATCAAGAGACATGTTTTTTAGCAGCACCATATCAATGTGGTACAGTAAAAAACTATAACTGTCAGGAAGTTATATCTTTAATGTCATGCAAAAGATGAAAATTCCCTTTGGGCATTATTTGCTGGTATGTTTTTTTTTAAATGGTTTCTTCTCTGCGAACAGAGGCAAATATGCATTTACTCAAGCCTATACATATTTTTTCAGCAACATCCGTAAAGTCTGACAGACTCTCAGATGTTAATATTGAAGTAAACACGAAAGCGGAAAATCCGCCAAAAAATCATTGCGGGAATAACTCCACGCGACTTTATTGGCAAGGATTCTGCAGCTTGTATCCGCCTGTCAGAGAGGCGAGAAGTGGGAGAAGTGAGGGAAGTTTGAGATGTTTGCAGCGGCGCCGGGGGAGTCCTGGGACAGGTTTATCTCTCGCTCGCACTATTATCGGCGCAAAACCGTCAGGTGGAGACTAAAAACACCTAACAGGTAGCACAAAATGATTTAAGATTTAATAATTCACAAAGTTATTGACATAATAATCTCGAACGTCAGATCTGTCGATGAATAAAGGTTGTCAATTTTTAAAGTTCTTAGTTTTATAGTTTTGAATCGTATGTACCTAAATAGTCCAAAGAGTGTTAGGATATTCGTAATCCGGGAATGTTCGTAAACATATTTTTAATTTATATACCTATTTATGGACTTGGTGATATTTACATTTTACAGGTGATTGCAAGATCCGGAGAAAAAGATTTTAAATTGAAATTTTTTTTTTAATATTTTACATCAACATAGTTATTTAAACGTAGAAAAACGATTTTTGCTATTTTATTAAGAATCGCCATAAATTATTGGTAATCCGGTTAAGAACGTGATTGCAGGCTATTTCTTGATAAACTTTTAGTATATTCGTAATACATATGAACTCGTGTTCATGCACCTCCATTTCCCTTAATAATATATAATGACGAAATGCTAAAATATTAGGATTTTTATGAAAACTTGTTCCAACATTGTAATAATATATTCTTATGAATACTTGTTCCAAAATCGTGATAATATATTCTCATGAAAAGTTGTTCCAAAATCGTGATAGTATATTCTCATGAAAAGTTGTTCAAACATCTTGATAATATATTTTTTTGAACACTTGTTCCAACATCGTGATAATATATTCTTATGAACACTTGTTCCAACATCGTGATGATATATTCTTATGAACATTTGTTCCAACATCGTGATAATATATTCTTATGAACACTTGTTCCAACATCGTGATAATATATTCTCATGAACACTTGTTCCAACATCGTGATAATATATTCTTATGAACACTTATTCCAACATCGTGATACTATCAAAAATGGAACTGAATTGTCGAAAATTCAGACTACCCCATGATTTTTCACGGGTCTGCGCTTGTATATTTAAAACTATTAAGTGCATGACACAGACAAAAAACAAACAGTTTTTTAATAGAACCAATGATGAACAATTAGCACAATTTTCTGTTGTTTTAAATCGATAACGGTTGTGTTATTTAAATAAAGATAAGAAATCTAGGCAGTAAATTTATTAATGAGTTGACAGTTAAAAAGGGATTAAAAGTTAGCAATAACTATCTGCTCGCACTGAAATGACAGCAGTAAAACAATATGATCGATGTCCTGTTCAACATTCTAAGCTGATGTTTATTAGTATTTTTTTCTCAAAATAAAAATACGATAGTCTCAAAACCGCAAATAAGATATGATAAAAATATATAAGGCGGTTCATTTTAAATCGGTCAAACAGCCGAAACTACAACCGCATTGTATTCCCGTATGAAATAGAGTCCGGATACGATTTAGGGCTGGCTCCTAATTTGATTTGATCTGCAGACATAATAAATCCATTTCGCAATCCTCAGAGACCTTTGTCCAGGCGGAAGGGTTCGGGGGTGGATTGTAGGAAGAGGAGGTGGGAAGGGGGTCGGAACAATTTCCTTATCACAGAGCGGAATATTTCAAATGAAATATTAGCTTGTGACCATTAGACCTTTTCTAAAAGCATCTGCGTGTGAAATAAATCTTTGAAAATATCTTGCGATATTTAAAAAAATAAAAAAAAGGTTTTTGTACGTTTTTTTAATGTTGAGTCCGGAAAAATTTATGTTGAAAGTGAGTTATTATTTAAACTTTGGAGAGAAGATCGTTAAAAATAAACATAACAAATATATTAATTTCATCGAGCTCTATTATACAAGGAGCGTGATTCTTACGTGCATAATTGTTTTATTGATGCGTTAAAAAAAGGTTTTTAAGATACTTCAAGAAAATGAAGGCTGTGTAGGATTACGGACCAGTTATTTCACAGAATATGAAAAAAACTTAAAGTTTCAAATTTAATTTTCAAGTTCTGTAAACGTTCTATTCAAGTGCTGTTATTGTTTCAGTTTTGTGGCCAACAATGATATAAAAATAGAAATTGAAGAAAACCTTTGCAGAGCTTGAAAATTAACTTTTAAATTTGAAGTATTTTTCAAATTCTGTGAAACAACCCGCCTTCATAAATAGAAAAAGAACATACATATTGAAATAAATTTGTTTTTGGTATTTCGAGGTTGCCCAGCTTTGTTTTGTGGATTACATTATCTAACATGTTAATGTTCCACAGCAAAGTTATCATTTTTTGAATCTTACAAATTGTATTTTTTATATATTTATATATTTTAGTGAGTGGTTTTCTGTTCGTTTAAAATGATGCCCTCACAAATCTAGTATTTGGATTTCAAAACAAAATGAATAATCCAAATCACGTTCGATTTTTAAATTGCAAAAAGTCAATCAAATAAAACGCGCATTTAACGGGGCTGCAAATAGTGCAAATGCTTACAAGATGGGCAATTCCACCCAGGCCCGGTTGGTATTAGTATTCAGGAGCGACGTGACCCCAGCACACCTATCACGGGGCGTAGAATCAACAAGCGAGCGCTGCCTTTTCCGGCGCAAGCAAGCCTCCGTCCCGACCACCACCACTCAGCAGTAACCAACCAACCACCCTACCGGTTCCAGCCCGCATCTAGCCGGCCGGGGCCCACACGACGGGGAAATGCTAAACAAACGGAACAACGGGTTGGCTGAGAAGTGATTGTAGAAGCGACGTAGAATTCACTGACACAAATTGAGATAAGATTGTAACACTTCACATATTGTGACATAAAGGGGCGGCAAATAGATAACTCAATTGATAATCTATGAAAATAATGACGAAAGACGTAGTATAATTAGTCACACCTTATAACCTCTAAATCCACATGAAAATGGTACGAATGTTTCGGACATCAGTCTGTAAGGGTTCGTATAAAACTCACGATAGCTAATCGCCCCATAAGGAGATGGCATAAGCTATCAATCTAAAGCTTTCTCTTTTCTCCGGTGTGGTTTCCTAGCAGTAAGGAGGCTGTCAAAATGTGGAACGGTGCATCCTCAAAACAATACGTGCAGATAATGGCTGCCGATGTAACGCATTGATAAACCATTGAGCACATAACATTTAATATTTTATATATTTATATAATTTATATATAATTATGTAATAAAATTTAAATGTGATATATTTTTAACAGTTTTTTTAAATTAACAGCTACCTGCTAAATCTGAATTGTAGAGGTTCAAATTATTTACAAAAGTACTAAAAACGAACAGAGTTTGTTAGAATTAACAGCACTTGAGCGGAAAGTTTGACTAGTTATTAAACACAATTTCCAAGAACCTTTTCACACAAGAAGTGGCCGTGTTTCATAGATCATAGTTTGGCAGCACCAAAACCATGAGCAAACAGATTATATTAATATTGTAGAGGACACGACGAAGCTGTGTGTGGAAAAGGGCCACTTCCTGTACGGGCAGGTCCAGCTGGGGGTGGTGGGAGATGAGGTGGCTGAATCAGACAGTGTACAGGGAGGGAGGGAAGGGGAGGCTGTATAAAGTAACTTCCGGGAACATACCTATGGGAGTGTGTTTTTTGCACCCACAGACAATGTAGGTAAGAGTATACGCGCGGCCACGAGAGATACCTAAAAGGCCCGTTTAATAGCGTTTTATTTATTACTGCCGAGTTCACTTTCAACGGAATTTGTTATTTTCACACTGTGACCCTGCTGAAAATTTAATAACAAGGGAATTTTATACGCCGGTGGGAACCTTAATTGAATAGATTATAACACTCTTACTTATCTAGTTGTTTACGTAACATATAAGGGAGTCACCACATAATTAGTAGTCGGCTATCCCTATTTGGGGAATGTTGTGAGGTCGAATGAAGTAAGGATGGCTAAGAGAGAGGTTGGGAATTACCTGGTAATTCAGATCTTCAGTCATTAATACACTTGAAGCATTTTAATTTTGGCATTTGGAGGGGACCCCACCATTTTCCCAACTAATATATAATTTTGGTCTATTGAGCATCTTTGGCTCTGATTTTTTTATTGTACTTATTCGTTCTTGCTTTGAGTGTTGATTCAGATCTAATCCTAGGCACAGCTCTGCATCGGAATTAGTATGTTTTGTATCTACGGGGTTTCTCACAAACTCTCTGATCAAATAACACTCCAGCTTCAACAAAACACTTGACTTTCAATTGAATTGACAGTGGGCTCCTAATAATCTTCCCTCTGTCTCTAAAATACTCGATAGCTAACGCCATCCATGGGCAACTTAATAGACTAACTATTGCCATCTCATTATTGAAGATAATATAAAAAAATAATGAATTGATATATTGTGTACACAGTGAAAATAAGTTCGAAATGTTTTTCTAATATCCTTGATATTAGTATATGAGCTCATCCACAGATGAAACTAGATTATTCTATCAGGTCACCCAACGATGGCGTTAGCTGTTGAGAATAAAAGGTCAAAAAATAAGGTGAGAACCTCAAAGTCGGGGTCCAGATTATTCCAACCGCCTGCTAATTAAAAAATTAGAGCCCATTGTCAATCTAACGCAGTAAATTCCAAAGTGTTTGGTGGAATCCGGAGTTTTAATTATTTATTTAATACTTTATTAACGCCCTTTTGGGAGCAGCTTTTACATATGAATAGTAAAATTTATTGAGTAAATATTTATTATACATAATTAAACTGCATCTTATGTTTTTATTAAGAGATAAAATAAAAATGTCCGATTATTTCTATCCGTAATTATTCTGGGCACTGAGGAATACATATGGTAGTTAGTACCAGAATTTCTGCACTGCAATAAATCCCGACTTCTAGTATATGTGGTGGAAACCAAAAGCTTATCAATGCACGCAATTCTGGACTATAAAATGTATCATTTAGTCAGTGAATATAATTTTGTCAAAGACAATTTAAGCATATTAATTTAATTTAAAAGAGTGTTGTAGATAATCAAAATTGCTGTCTAAATTTGAAAATTTAGAAAACGTAAGAATTTATTTTGTATTCTTTCAATAGCTTGTACATGAATATTGTAATAGGGGTTCCAGATGGGAGAGTTGTACTTAAGTTGACTTCTAACAAAGGCAAAATACAACAGTTTAATACACTTAGTATTGATGAAATTTCTAGTTAACCTAGTTATAAATCTCGAAATTTGTAAACCCTTGTTAGAGATATCCGTTACGTGGTTAACAATAGAAAGATTTTATTGAAAAGTGATGCCTGAGTCCTTAATTTGTATTAATATCTAAAGAGTATTGTTATCAATGTTGTAATTAAAGATCACTAGATTATTTTATACAAAATCTGACGATTTCATGTTTTGAGATATTTTAGTAAAGTCTGTTTTCATTACACAAAATTAAAAATCATTTCATCAGCAAAAAGTTAGATAAATAATTCATCATGAAATATTTTTGTAATATCATTTATAAACAAGATAAAAATTATTGGACCAAGGTGTGAACTAACTATGTGTTTTTATTAAGGGCGGGTTGTTTCGGAGAATCTGAACAATTCATCAAATTTCAACGTTCATTTTCGGGTTCTGTGAAAGACTTATTCAAGTTCTGTTTTTATATCATTGTAGGCTAGTTGCTCGACAAAACTGAAATAAAAACAGAACTTGAAAAAATCTTTCACAGAACTTGAAAATGAACGTTGAAATTTGATGAAATGTTCAGATTCTCCGAAACAACCCGTCCTAAGAGTTTGAAAAAAACCCGGAGTCAGGACAGTTATACATGATACTTACCGTCAAATGCGAACAGAACTATCTATGTGGTGTAACATAAACCTGGTCCTTCTTGAACCTGTGACAGTAGAAAAGCAGAGTTGTTTTTAATCATTAAAAGGCTCTTGAAAGCTGAAAATGAAGTAACGCATTGCGGCTGCTTGAAAGGGAAAACGGCGGCGGATAATTGAAAATGGTGAAATTCGCAGGAAAGGTTAAGGGAGGCGGATAAAGGGGCGGGCGGTCGCGTTCCTCAGATTCCTGTATCCTGTAATGGGGAGATAGGAGGTAATGTGGCCGCCCCCCGTAAGGGCTAATTTCACTGATGCTGGAGATAAACCATTAGAGCCGTGTCATAACAGACAAAAGGTTAATCCTGGCCTATTTAATAGAGTCCCGCCGCAAAATGGAGGGTTGATTACTTATCGTGTTAATTATGTATAAAACGTTATTTCGATTGTAGCTTGTCATTGAGAATTTAAACATTTAAGTTCGCAGTTTTCCGAATGTTAATACAAAAGTTAACATGAAACAACCACTCATATATAACACCTTGAATCCTTCCTAAACTCAAGTATAATGTAGGTACCTACACCACAAAGCGTAAATGACTTCACAATGATAGAAAAAATGCAATATTATTGTGAATATTTTAGCATTGAATCCATTGTGTGCTTCCAGATTTAGTTTTTTAATTAATTTTTAAAAATATGTATATATAAAAAAAAAAAATTACAGACAATATGTAACAATTTCACATATTGTTAAGAATAATATGTACCACTTCAATAAAGCATGGCTTTTGGAGGATGTGTTATTTTGTTTGTCAATTATATGTTTTAATTTCCAGTTTATATTATCACTTTGTTTTTTAAGATGAAATTTTAGAATCTTTATTTCTGATACTTTTTGCATTGAAAACTTTACTGCAAGATATTTAAAAGTTGAATTCATCTATTTTTTTTAAACATTTTTGGAGTTTTTATATTTGTAATGTTGCATAGTAGAAGTGTAATGCATATAATTTTTTGGCTTATTTCTTTGAACAGAAGTTCTGGTGAATATGTATATGGTTTATACAAGTAGAATTAATTAAGTAAACTTTTAATACTAATTTTTTTGCTATGTAGAGCGATTGTGTGTGTTTCTTAAAAGTTCCTCCCCATCCTTTAATGCCACATTCAATTATTTATTGGCAGATGGAAAAGTAAGTCATTCTGCGCAAATCTTTATTAAGGATATGTCTTAGATATCTAAACTTAGTTTAATCCTGTCTTTGAGTATATTTGTGAGTGAGATATTAAAATACGTATATTTTTTCAAATTTATTCCATTATTATCTGAAACTAATTCACCATCATTCCGTTTCACTGCAGGGATAGTCAATATAGATAGACAACCATATTATTCTGTCTTGGCATACACTCCTTGCTTCATTTACATACATACATCGTCTCATGCATGCTCTTCTGCTATTCTGACTCTACATATGGCGTGACTCAAGTATTTGATTCACTTGATCGTGCCATGACTTCCTAGATAAAAAATGGCAGTGTTACTTTATACTCAAATTATGCGATACCTAAATAGAATTTTATTTTTTAAAAAGGTATATTTTTTTTTCTTTTTAGTAACACGTTTTAAGTTAGGAATTTTACTGATTACATCGTATCAATTTATTCGCAAAATTTATTTCAGAAAATGGCGTTGAAATTTTATAATCATTAGGGGTTAAAATCGCATATGTTAGATTTATCCTGTTATTTTTCAAATATGGCCAGTATCGTCTTTAATGGGAAAGATAAAAAATAATTAAAACGAAAAAAAACAATCGACCTAGTTTTAATATCGTATTCCAACTGCCCACGACCCTTGTTAGACATTACCAAATCTTAGCAGAATTATTAATGTCAACCGAGTACACTAAGTCCAAAGTAGGGACTAAAAGCTTCCTCGCTAAAATAAGTAAGCACAATGGTGGATTCGCGGAAGAAAAGTCAGTTGTTTGTATCGACATTTCATATCGAGATTATGAATATCGGAAAAAAACTTAATCTAGAGTAAAACCCCCGTGCTTATTCTTCCAAGCGGCCTCACAAACTGAAGGAGAAAATTGGAGCCCCTTATTGGCAGAAATATATTTGCTAATCCAATTTCCGAAAACAGAAAAAGGTTCAGGGATGACAGGTCGACAGAAAGTCTGATTTGGAAACAGAGTTTACCCCAAACCCGAGATTGACAATACTGAAGAACCACTGATGCGCAAAAACAACTCGAGCGAAAGGTCTTAGAAGGCATCACGAATAATAACACCTGAACATGCTCAGATAAAGCTCAGTTCTCTGCAAAGTCGGGGCCCGGAATATTGAGTACACAACGATCATGTTTTTTGTTCTTAAAAGGATGGTTATGTTGAATCTCGTGGAAATATCGCGGTGGCTAGAAGTAGCTCAAATGCTTTTTGATGGTGGTTTATGGTTGTATGAGGGAATTCACGAAGGTCCAACATGATAGTCTTTCATGGTAATAAGAACAAAGTTAATAAATTGGAGAATATAATATTGAGAAATTTCAATGAAACACGAAACAGAATTAAAAGTAACAGTTATAAATATTACGTTGAGAACTTTTGAATTTAGTCATACTCTATATGATCCGAAGACACTGAAGGATTATGAAGTGTAAGTAGTAAAGTGATTGAATTATTATTATTTTTTATATATTTCTTTTATGTACTCAATAATATTATTATTCAATTTAAAAAAACAGTTTATAAACAAGTTCTGCTATGTAATTATTATTACGTGTGACAGCTGTTTCGCCCATTGAAGACATTATCACACCGTGGTATTACCACTTACAGTCGACGTATTTATATTACTAGATACATAGGTGTTTGCAATAAAAAGATTTTTTTTGCTTTAAATTATCTACTGATTTCCCTTACTAATTTCTGAGTAAAATGACTGCAATTGATAATGGTATTACCCTTTAAAAAGTTTCCATAATAAGTGTGTTGTTTAAGTTTGACTAAAGGTCATTATGTGATTCCCAAATGATAACTCATGGGTTTGATTTCGGAATCGGCTTAAAAATATGTAAAAGCGGGGAGCGAATTATATTTTTATTTATTTATCGTTTCTTTACATTGTATCTTTTTTAAAGTTAGAATTTTTAACCTCACTAGGACAAGCATGTGTTGAGGTTAATAATTTTACAAAATAATAAAAAAAATATTCGTTTGTTCATTTTTCAAGATAGCTTTTGGATTGTTAGAATTTTTAACAATTTCCAACTGCTCTAAAAGAATTAGTATGCGCCCTTTATTTTGTTTATGTGAAGGTGTTGGATTATTATTATCACAGAGCAAATGATTATTATCTAGGAGATGTTTGTTGAATTGTGACTGTATAACAGTCACATGTCGTGGCCGTGTTTAAGCAAAACATAAATTTGCAAAAATATAAATAAAGAATAATATGGATAAATGAAGTGCTCTAGGTTATAATATATTTCCGCATATCACAACGCACCAATCAACAACGACTGGACCGAACGATTCTGCATTGATCACAGACATTTTCAACGACACTCACAGACAGTTCAGCAATTATCTTTTGATCCATGTCACAAAATAGTAAAACTGCCCCCATGACTTTTTATACTAACATGTACCTTATTTTGTAATCTTCTCCGTAACATATTGGTATATAACTGTTTTACGGAGAACATGGATAAATAAATAAATAAATTCATTCTATACAATATGTGTAAATTGTATCGAAATTATGAAAGTCCAACCGCAGAATTCAGTTTGCAGAGGAGCACAAAAGCTTATTTTTATTTTGAAGTATTAGCATGACTGACATATGTAAGCGTAATATGGTTCGTATTAAAATTGAATCATAAACAACAAATCAAACATAACGCCCGATTCCTATTCCCATGAACAATAGACGTACTTGGTACCCGTCAAAGTTGATGTTTAGAAGTGTACAGTCCCTCTATAGTTAGTTAGCAATGAGGTTTGTCCTAAGATCTAACTTAATTGGCTCCATGATACAAACATGCTCTGCGCCAAGCAGAGAGGGCGGAACGACTAATGACTGCAAGTCTACTATGACTGTCAAAGGGTAGAAGGAAAAAACCAATGTGAAAAAAATCAGATGGTTAAAATCCTCCACAATTGAAATCTAAGTTAAAAAACTGATATGCTTGGTTTACATGTATTATAAAACATAACAAGATTGCGGTAGTTAAGAGAGATTTCGTTGAAATTCGTATCTTACATTTGAAAAAAATAGACATAACATCGAGGTTTGTTATGTCTTTCATGCGATATTATTGAAGCAGTTCACAATCTTGGGGGATGAGAAGCAAATAATTCTGATGGGAAATTAACCAAAAGTGAGGTCGCTGGGTCCCCGAGAAGGACATTGTTATGAACTGCGTCCAACAAAACGGATTGTTTGGAAACAAATACAACCCCCCTTGCAACAAGGAACCCAATGCAAGCATAATGAGATCACAAATTTTAATAGACCAGCCCAAGGTATTTACGATGATGTATTCAGATTATGGAAGCAAGCCGAGATAAGCCCCGAACTGAAATAATACCGCTTTATTTATGTTAATAAAATAAACACGATTTACCGCCCAGAGTTAAAAGGTGGAGTTTATGTAAATCCGCGGATTTCAACCGAATCAAATAATGAAGCTGGATTATTCTAATGTTAAAATTCAACATTTTAAATTGAATTAAACATTTTAAAACCGTTTCACGTCAAACTTTCACGTTTAAGGTGTTCATATTTGCCATCGAACGGTTCGTAAAAGCCATGGGATTATCGGTATTTCAGTGTCGGCGGGTGGTATGCCTCATGGAGCTTATCCAAGCGGATTTAATTAAGGCAATTAAAGGAGACATTAGTGTCAAATGTTTACCCAATTAATCAACTCACCTGACAATCAGCCGCTACGCGAGTATACCATGACAAGCGAATTTAAACTGTTCATTGAGCCTTTGATATCGTGCTGAAATTGTCTTTCAATGATCCTGTTGACAAATATTATTTACGTGAATAATACACGTTCAGAATTATATTCAATTATTAAAGGTAACTTTATATAATAGTAACATGTAATCGTTGAATTCAAAGGTGTTAAAAAAACTGAAAGCAAAGCAACGTAGGATGAAAAGACGCATGCTAGGCATTACCCGATGATATGATGATGAAAAAGGAAAAACGAATTATTTAGGAAAGAACCAAAGTAACCGACATAATTGAAATGGCAATGGGAAGTATAATAATAATAATACATATTTTTATACAAATTAAATTGATGATTTATGCAGAAAATTTTGGTTTTTCCGGAAACTATAGAACATATTATACCGGGATTTTCTGTATTACCGCCGTCCGAGTATACATTTAGGCACAATCACTTGAGATTAACATTTAAAATATTAACTATATGTATATGAGAGAAAAAAGAGTAATAAATCTCATAACCCAGCTTATCAACTAGGGAAAATCAATAAAATGTAACAAAAACCGAATAAATGTAAATAAAACTTAAGTATAAATACCTGAAAAAAAGTATACAAACCCAGTGAGGTACATTAATCTATGCAGCAAATTATATAAGATATCGTTGTATTGTATGAAACAATATTTAAATAAACTGAAACTGCAAATTGTAACCATAATCACCACCAAAGAGTAACGGGGATAAATTAGGGATAAACCTGTGAGATCGACGAGAGCGAAGAATGAAACCGAAATAGTGGAAACAGCTGAGGACACCTTCATCGAATTGTAACCATAATCACCGCCAAAGAGGAACGGGGATAATTTAGGGCTAAACCTGTGAAATTGACGAGAGCAAAGAATGAAACCAAAAGAGTGGAAACAACTGAGGACACCTTCATCAAATAATGTAAACGAAAATAAAAAAAATTCTAAATAAAAAGCGTTTAGTTATGATTTCCCAAGAAATTCATACAAAAGAATCGTATTGCGCGTGTTATTAAAATTTCACAGAAAAAGCTACATTTTTGAGAAATGATTATGAAATACCTGAAATACTTGCAGTCACAAACAAACATTTGATTAAATTTGATTCTCATTCCGGCCCTAACATGCGCTCACAGGGACTTCGCTCGTTAATTCGATAATTCTATTCCGACAAACAAATTACGGGATTCCACAACGAGAATTATTCTCAATCAAAAACTGAAACACAAACGTCGGCGGGAGGAAAGTTTAGCACCTTATCTCATCAACGCACCGCAAATGAATTTACATTAATGCAATCCACAGGCGTTGTAGGCTGTTGCCAGTCGGCTGTTCTGTTGGCTGATGGTAGATGAGAGATGTGAGATGAGAAAGGCTGTGTGGATGAAGATGGAGATGAAGGGGTGGTTCGAAGGGAGTTTGGGTCTCGAGGTACTATAATTTCTCAACTGGGACATTAAAAAATGTGAGTGCAAAAATAATAGCAAGTGTCTAGAAATCTCATATAATATCATCCTTTACATACAATTTAAAATGAGTTTCAAGGATAGACGGAGAAAAATCATGTTAAAAAAGTGATACCATGCCAATTTCCTGATAAAATATTAGTAATTCAGAATATATCGAGATGTGTTATTTACCTAATAAATACCACGACGGAATGCGACAATATTAATATGTTAATATCTTTGTTTGATTTGTCTTATATGTAGTGTTGTTGTAATTTCTTTTTTACTTTATGTTACTCTTACATTTTACTAATATCGCTTCATATTTAGTTTTTTTTTCTTTATTTAGTGTTTCTTTTAATTATTTCTTAATATTTTCTCAATATACTTGCAATCACAATTATATAATTGTGTATTTTGTACCTACTTTACAATGGATTACATCTATTTACTGTCAGTATCTCCTGTATAATACAGATATTCTCCTATGTACACTGCATCATGTATCACTTCTATGTAAAAGCCTTTTTAGGCGTATATATAAATAAATAAAAAATAAATAAATATTTGTTTGAACACGTGTTCCGCCGTCCTCATAAAACATTGGCTTTAAAGAGATAGAAATTTTGTCAGGAATTCTGTCAATTCAATCGTTAAGGGCCTGAAGTCCTGTTTTTAACTTGAAAACGAATAACTTGACTAGATTTTTAATAAATTAACAGTATTTCATGACAGCATCAACTTTGTTATCGAAATAATTGTTTTGAATTATTGAAAATTAAAAAAAGCTCTGCGTGTGAGAAATATTTAGAAAATATTATTCACTATCACCCAGCAATGCTACCGTGTATGTAGGAAACTATTTTTGGCTTTTCCCAACTCAACAAATATTGCTTTGAAAATTAAACAGTGATATAATAATGTGCAAAACTTAACCTCACTACGTGTGTAACTGTAGGAAGAAACGATGTCGTATAATAAGAAAACGAAATAGGAATAAAACAATTAAAACAGGAGATAATAAAGTTTAAAGATAAACAGTTTGCAACTACAATAATCTGCATATTGAAGCAGGGAAACGCCCGAGATAGGTGTTTCGGATTAAAATTGAAATTCCTCGGGGTGCGGTTTAGTCCTGCACACATAAACAGAGCTCGAGCCGCCAATTTGCTTATAAAGTGGATCCATCTACTCATTTTCCCGGCAATTAGAAAGCTTTCGCATGCAGTTTGATAATAGCCACGGGTCTGAAAGGCTACACTAACAGAGAACAGTAGAAGTACGTTCATTTAATGAGGACAGAAGTGGGAAACGACTGTAAATAAGATGACCATAGAACAACTAATTTAGGCTAATGATGACTCTGTGGTTGGACATCATCTACTGCAATGTACAATGGTATAAATGTACAAATGGCCGCTTCTAATTTTGACTCTCGGTGAAATTAACAATTGAGAGGTTGTATGCCTTTGTTTCAATTTTCAGAATGAATACTGAATTCTGCTTTAAGCCGTTAGATTATTTGTTTTCGTATTATAAAAGTGAGTATTTTTTATTTTATTTTTTTTTTATTTATTGCACAACAGATAGATTATCCAATTACTGTAAAATTCTCAATTTGACAATCTTAACACCTATGAAGATAATTATTATACAAAAAAAACTTTAGGCTATTTAAAGAAGAATTATATATATCTAGTGCTTCTGAGATTTCATTCAATAGCACCATTCCTCTTGTCATGCTATGTTGTGCTAGAATAAGTAGTAAAAATGTACAAAATAAATACAAACATTTGTTTTAAACCACTTTATTTTAAGACATTTCTCTATCGGTTTGAGAAGGGCCCTATCTTCATCAAGAGAATATTAAAACTATATCCAGTTTTAGTGATCTCCTGATGAAGGAAGGGTACTTCAGAAACTGAAAGTGGTCTGTGAAAATAAAGTGGTGTAAAACAAATGTTTATGTTTATATTGTAATTATGGCAAGCCACAAAGGTAAATGCTTTTTGGGAATAAGTAATAATGTAATAAAAGTTTATCCTTCTGTTAGCATATTTATCCACCTCAATAAACATATATCGTTTCAAAGCTTCACTGAAAACGACAACCAGATGAGTAGGTTAATGAACAAAATTGTTTAATGAGACAAATTCAATAATAATTTAACCAACCGTTTATGTCACAAATCTCTTCATATAACAAAGTAGGTTCAATTTAAGTAAGGTAGGTTCAGTAAAAAAGTAAAAACAGTAACCTAATCAAAGAAATAGGTTTTTTGTATGCAAAAAAGCATGACGAAAAAGTTTTTAAGTAAATATAAAATATAATATTTTAACAACTAATTTGCACGAATGGATTTTGAACAAATCGATTCTATTTTGAACATGTCGATTTTAAAATAGAATACCTATGAACTTAAATTATTTAAGGACGGATCTCAATTGTGCCCGCCGCCACTGCAGATGCAGACAGGGATTCTTTTGTTTCCCCGGTGCAGTCAGTTTTCATCTGTAATTTGAGTCCGTAATATTAAGAGCAACGCTGCAGATTCCGTTCTTAATGGTACACTCTGTGAGTCACTAATGATATGCACCTTGAACCGAGCTCACGTGAGACACTGGAGACCGCAGACATAAAGATGTGACATCAGAGAATCTAACTCATCGTGAACTTTGATCCGCCGGGAGAAAAACAACAAAACGTGCTTGAGCTTCTTTGCCGTAAGAGACATAGGCGGAATAAAAAGGTGCAAGTATTACTTCATTCATTTAAGCGTGAAATACTATAGAAAAATCTTTACTTAACACATCTTTACCAAGGTGATTCACAGTAACAAAGCTTTCACAAGATTGAATAAACACCCCAAAAATGATAAAAAGATAGACATCGAATATTGATCTTGCAGTGGATTTTGCCAATCAAATCATGTAAAAGCACATTATTGGCGTCGCTATGTGACTAGCACAATGTTCGATCAGAACACGTAAGTTTCCGTTACGTACATCAAACATATAAATTTAAAAAACGCATGGCTGAAAACATTGAAATCACACTAAATTACGAACAACTAAATCAAAAATTGACGAAGTGCGGAGCCATGAAATTATAACAAAACTATTTAGAAAAAAAGTGTAATCATACTAAAAATTAAGTATTATCTTTCAATTTTCCGCACAGTAGAAACAATCCAAAATTGAACGTTCATATATCGTTCAGAGGAAAATTACTTCGGCAACGAAACTAGAGAACACGAGTCGAAATGGTGTATTTACAAACAAAAGATAAACCGAGAAAAGCTATTAACAGTTTTTATAGCCATTTCAATTACGTTCAAATTGGCATGATTTCAATCTCGTGCTATAATTTTGGCCTCTCGCAGCAAAGCGAACAGAAGTTAGCAGTCTATCAGAGTCAAGAGTAAAATCACATTGGTGTAAATGAAAATTTAGAACAAATCATTGGAATTTCGCATATACCTTTTTAATATATTTTTAGTACGCTATATTTTTGTTGTTGTTACATTTTAATCAGTTCGGTAAATAGTAAAAAAAGAAGCATTTTTATGATTGATTGGTTATTTAGTATATACACCCTCTGAACTAAAATACTGAAGGACGTAAAAATGCTTAAGTAAAGACAAATATCCTTCTAAGTATTTCTGAGTAAGCACAAACAGAATATAAATCGCATGTTTGCGAAATAATAATCATCGGTGAGAAGAAAGTGAACATAGATATACCTGGAACCTACATCCTCTAAATGAAAGTAGATCACAAAATCTAAAAAAGGTTTAATTAAAAGCGAATACTACCCTGCGAACGCAAGTACGAACAAAGTTCAATGTGTATTTTTATATTTTCACCAAGCACGAAACCGTTAAAAATTTGAGGAATGTTTAACATTTATTTTTTCAAATTCTGATCATCGTTCTGAAAATGTCTAATTTTAATATTTTCAATGATAATTATTGATTTAAAAAACGACCTAAAACACCATTCCGAAAGGGTTCCAACTGGCTACAACATAATACGCCACGACTGCTAAGACGGTTATCACCGACGATGGTCGGTATGCCGTTTTGGAAAATGTATTCGTCAACATAAAAAAATAATAAAAATGCCTTCATTACCTATCGTAATTTTTTTCGACGGTAAAAAAAACAAGTGAAAATACCTTATTGTGGGGAACGTATCAATTCGGACAAATAGTAAATACGTTTTATGTTTAGCCGAGAGTACGGATCGGGTAGTGGGTGGGTAGTGGTGGGTAGGTACTGTACGGGAGGGAAGATAAATAGTATCGTGTCCCCTCACACGGCAGAAATGGCAAATGGGAATCCAGCGAAGTGTGCGGAAGGAATAAAAGCTGTTTGCTCCGTTCACCGGACCTTAAGCGATTCCTTTTGTTGGGATGGCTCGGGGAACGCCATAAAGGCGGCCGAATTTCCCGACTTGAAATATATCCCGATATGGTGACAAAATGTCATTTCTGTAATAAACGGACAATATTCGCTCCGGAGTTAGCTGTACAGATGTTCGGGAAATTCAACAATTAGATTTCGACAAATAATATTCAATCTGGTAAAAGCATGGTGGTATTTTTTAAAGATTAATAACAACTAGCACATAATGGCCCGCTGCCGTGGTTTGAAAGCTTCGACGCTTCTTTTTGAAAATGACAGAGGGCGCCACTTTCGTTTACAACAATCCTAAACTGTGCAGTCATTATGATACAAATACTATCAGAGAATCGAATGTCTCTTGCGAAATAATAATTACCTCCTATCAAGTGAAAAGGCATTTAAAAAATATATTTTGTTAAGGTAAATACGTAGGTATTGACAATCAAAGGTTAATGAATGAATGAATGAATGAAGAAATTGTTTTTAAGCTATAAAATTATACAACAAACTCCCACCTAGTATCAAACACATTAAAATAATTAATAACTATATTCAAATCAAGCAGGGACTAGAATTTAAAAAAAAACAACTTATTGAACTAGAATTTACCAAAACCTTGAAGTTAAACCATCGAGGAATATAGTCGCTGAAAACCCCTTTACTAAAAAACCTAGTTCAACTCAGCACAGGATCTCCTGGCGAGAAGGACGAATAAAATATTCTATTTTATATTTATACAAAATAATATCCTCTTAAAATATCAAAAAACATATATCGTAAAACCGTACTATGCTTCTTTTGCCTCCAAGCTCTTGGAAAACCTTGTCAAGAAAACAGTTTTAAAATAGTGATGTCACACTATAACCCACCCCTATGAGACGGATGAAATTTAGCAAATTTCTCAAATCCAAATATAATATTGAATATTTCAATAGAAAGAATAGACATATTTTAAATGTATTTTTTTTTAGTTTGGAATATGCATTGACAGTAACGAAATGCATCAAAAACAATAAAAAAACTAGCTGTACACATTGCAAACTGCAGTTCACCTCAAGGTAGTTATAATTTCACTGGACTGTAAATGTAGCCAGTCGCACTGAAGGGGATAAACTGTTTTTAATAAAACAAAGGTAGGTAAAATAATTGCAATGATTATTTAGATGACATTAGTGTAGGACTACCGGGTGTAGAATGCGGGTGTGTGAAATGGGGGTGTGGGAGGGTTTAAACAACCTAACCTAACCCATACGCAGGAAATATTCCCACAATACCCAACAGAGCGGATCCAACGGGAGCGGCTTAAACTTCGCAGCGGGTTTGGACCCTTTTAATATTTGATGGAAACAGTGTGCCTCAAAAGTCACTTCCTTTCAATAAACCCAAATCTTCCACGGCCTACAAGACTCATCTGAAATACGTTTCCGATGATAGTTGCAGATTCGCGATTTCACGTGTACAATGTATATTATATAGGCACTCGCTTCAAACGATAAATATTTAATTTAGAATATCGCTTTGGGTATTCAACGAAAGAAAATCTCTCAAATACACAGAGATGCAAAAAAATATTTCTATATTATGTAAAACTTGAAAGGTTTCAATATACAAAATTCAAAAGGTAGCGAAGTGGAAATATTAGGATGAAAAGGAGTATTCCATCCGTCGGGACATTTTGGAAAACGCTGACAACGTATTCCGGGAAAGCGGGGTAAATAAAATATTACATTTGTGAACAAAGCATCCATGTAACAATAACAAATATTGTTTAAAGCCAAGGCTTACAAAGGATGTCAAAATAGCTGAATGCAGAGTGTTTATTATGTATCAATTATTTAATGACTCCTTCGAGCGAAAAATAGGGGTTGGGTTGCGAAATTTTAAACGAGTAATTTAAATACATGTACATTAAATACAACGAACTTAAGTTGTTCATAAAGGTTTGATTAATATGTACATGAGCCGCTCATCAAGAAGACATGAGCAAGTGACTATCGACAAAGGAATGATTTAATTAGATAGAGAAAATATTTCTCTAGTAAGTCGTAGTGAGCAAAATGTACATATTTTTCATATTAAACACCGAATTAAGTATAAGGGAAATAGCATCTCAAAATCTACAATTTTACCACTTACTAAAAGTCCGACACCGCATAACCATTTTCTAATGAGATAAGAGAGCAGTGGCAAGCCGCTGAAATTCTTAACGTCATGTTATAGGTTTTTAAAATATGTCTATTCACTTTCGATTTTGTTTTCGTGAATGAATGCAAATCTTGGAAGTGGACATTAACCCCCTTCCCGACATCCGGTCGAGCTGACATTCGGAAGTTAGACTCGTTGTCGTTGACAATGCATTCAATCAACTTTTGGTGGCACTCAGGCACACACAGACGAACATACACGCATTTCTCTGAAATTGGCTACTAGCCGATCCAAGAGATGGATTGAAAATAGATGTATAATAGTAAAAAAAACTTTGTTTTTAATACGGGTTGATGTACTAGCTGTAAAATAGCATGTTTGTCTAACAGATGGCTGTGTTTTTCAAAAATAGCAAGTTTGTCCAACACAGATGGCGCTGTTTTTTTTTAAGCTTGTCACATCTATATAATATAGGTAGGTATATTCAAACACACGCGTATTCGAGTGCAACGGTGTGTCAAAGTTGCAAAGCGATCGGTGAAGAACTTTTAATTGATTTAAGCTTTTGAACAAACGAATATTAACATTTTTATTTATATAGATATATAGAAAAAGATTGATGCCGTGTTTTCATCGCTTAAAATGAAGTGGGCAAATAAAATCACCTTTGTTATTAGATCATTTTGAGTAACCGAATACTATAGCGGTATTTAGAGCAACACGAAAAATGCAGATATTAATCCTTCCTGCGATCGAAGCGGGATGCATGTGCATGTAAATACCACGCGAGTGTTAGGTACCTGTATTGTTACGGGAGTGCTCGGCTCGGGTATTTTAATCCCGAATATCTGGAATTATTCGGCGGGATACACCGATATTGGATCTATCAAATTCTCTCTCCGGTGAAAACATCACCTCATCTCACCTCACCACACCTCACCTCACCTCACCTTACCAAACATCACCTCATACCAAAGCGCGGTGCCACGTGACCCCACAAGCCACTAGCCCTTCAGAACTTAATTTTGTCACAGGAAACCAGTAAAAATCCTTTGACGATTTTAGTTCAATCGCCTTACTAACTTTACCATAGTATAGTAGTAGGCAATAGTCGAAACTATATTACAATACTATTAAAAATAATGGAGGTCTATAAGCCACGAAAACACAGGTAAAATATTAAATGATTAGGATTTAAATAAATTATTATGTATATGCATCAAACCAAGTTCTGGAAGTCTTCCGTCCGTGTTTCTTCGTGTAAAGTATCACTAAAATAGTACTCGATCATTTCATACCTGAAACAAAGAGAAGACAAAACGTTAAAATCTGTTCACAATAAATGAGTTTGTTTGAATACCTACAGTGGGTCGACGGTGAAAGGATGGCCACGATAATGTATTATAACGCGGATGAAATAAAAACCCAGGAGCATTTCAGAGAGACATGGCACAATTAATGGATGCAAATACTCGTAAAAAAATACATGAAATTTTAGTAATGACAAAACTCTTCGCAGGAGTTAGAAATATATCGCGTTTACGTTTGTTAAAAATAAGAACAAGATTGTGCTAATCATTGTAAGAGTACCTGTCCCGTATGTAACCGGCGCTTAAAATAGGGGAATATCTAAATCTGTTATATTAATTACAACGTATGCAATCATACGATAAACCGATTCATTTTAATAATCTTGATTGTGGTGAAAAAAATGTCAAATGTTCCAATTATTACGGTGCAAAGTTTTATCTTTTATTTTCCGCTTCATCACCTTTATGACAAAAATGAAGGCAGATTTTCACACCATCGAATATTAAATATTCACCGGTAAATTAAAAAAGCCTCCGTAACCTGCGCCAGTCGTTGCTCTTTAAAATAAAAGGAATACATTAAAGCCTAATCAATCTTCCCCTTTGTCGCTTTTCAACCCCTTTCTTTTATTCATCGCCCACCTAAGGGGTTTGTTTTCATAATAATTAATTATTATGCAGAAAATAACGAAAAACAAACTTGGCAATTCAGTGATCTGTACCCAAATCTCGATGACAAGGTATTTTCGATAGTAAAGTACAAAATAAAAATTAAAAAACCCAAATTTAAAATGATAATTTACCAAATGAGGAAGATTGATTTCATTTACCTCTTCAATTATGAAGCGAAATTAAGGTAGTAAAAATTCCTAAACCTATTTTAGTTTGTTTGTTCTTTTATACACACAGGCTAAGCAGCGAGTTGGAAAAATAGAGATATGAGGTAAAGTTAATAAAAAGTGTATATTTTCGCTTCGTTAGAGTATAAAGCAGTACAAGCAGCAGTACTGTCTTAGTAAAAGTCCAGAAAACTATTACGAAAGTAAAAGATCCTTGAAAAAGATATAGCAGATAACTATATCTTATAAGCTCGGTAGGTCCCAATTTCCTTTATTGGTCCTCTAGCGCAGGGGTCTCCAAACTTTTCAGCCGGAGGGCCACATTGACTACTCCAGTGAGTTCGGAGGGCCAAAACTGTTTTAATTTCTAGACACCCATATTTTCGTCCACGGGGGGGGGGGGGAGCCACGATTCTTAATTAGGTTACATTTTATAATATATTTTGTGTAAAATATTTATTTTTTAATGTAAGTTTTTTTTGAAAAATTGTTTAATTTTATTTATTTGTTCTGATTAGTTGAAAATACAGCGCAATTCAGAAGGAAAGTTATCATAGTTTTTTATAGCTTGGTAAATATAACGGTTGTGCATTTGTGTTGTTTTAAAATTTGGTGTAATAAATTGATTTCCATTTCTCATTAGTGTGTAAAATTATTCATATTCTTTATTATTTTTTTCTTTACACATTTTAATAATAGAAGCTTGCTTAAATATGTCATCGAAATTTGGTACTGGAAATAATTTAAAAATAGTGATTCTGTTGAGAAGGTAGATTTTTTTAAGGATTACTTTAATTGTGGTTCTTTGTGAAACTTTTACTGAGTTTAGATTGTTTTTGTAAGAACCTCCCCAACCTAAAATTCCGTAGATAAGCAAGGAGTGAACAGTCGTATTCTGCGTATTATACTTATCACTAAACTTTGCCTAGCATGTAAATAAAACCAAGATACTATCATTCTGAGTTTTTTATCCACCTTATCACAATCACAATTAAAACAATAAGACCAGGGGGCGATTTTGCCACGTATCGTTTCGCGCGTATATTGCATCCAGAAGGAGCGTGAAACTCGCGAGCATTTGGAACCATTCCTTGATTACTCCATTTCCCTTGATACGTGTACTCGCTCTGCAGTTCCCGCGTAAACTGGACGTAAGTCTGGCGAAATACACACGATTTGCGCCCGTATTTTTCGCGCGATACTTGTGGACGCAATGTATTGGTGCCCAGTACCTCGCCAATGAGCATATATATTCGCACGAAAAAATTCGCGGTAAATTCGCCCCTTCTGAGTAAGGTCTTAGCTATTAGTTGTCGCGGGCCTGATTGATGAAAATGGTCATAAGATGTCGCGGGCCGGATGGATGACACTGGCGGGCCGGACACGGCCCGCGGGCCGTAGTTTGGAGACCCCTGCTCTAGCGATTAGAGGGATTATGAATTTTAACAGTGGGACTTTTGTGATGAACTTACTTAAAAATGATTTAGGTTTTTAGGTTTTCATACATTTAGTCACTTCGACATATTGAAATTTTTTCATCAGATTCGGGCTCGCATCGCGTACCGGTAGGTAATCTGTTTATTGAAAAAACCTGTATTCCCGCAGGCCGTAGGTGCTAGGGGTGGGCACATAGATGAGTTTGCCGTCCTCGCACTGCACCCAATACATCCATTACCCGATAAAGGAAGCCGCGCGTGCTCAGTGAATGCACATTACATTCGCTGGTTCCCATTCGTTCGATTTATCTCCAAATCTGTTAGTAAACACATTAATATGGCAGGTCTTTTGGAAAAATTTCCGGTCATTCACGCCGGGTAGGCGGGAAGCGAAATAAAAGCGCGAACACATGGGGATGAATACATTTACTTATCATGTAAATTTTCATAAGGGGTCCGCGCGAGGCTTTCGCGGATAACGGAAACCCGCTGAAATCTGCCGTATCAAAGGCCTGTGTTCCCAGTTCCCTGTCTCGAGGGGGGTTTTTTGGATACATTAGTCAAAACTGTGACGTATTTTTGGCGGAACATACGGAACAATTCCCGGGGAACATTGAATAATATGAACGAATACATTTATTAGCCGATATTTGTATTGGAACGTGCAAACATAAACATTGTTAATATTCAATACGAATTTCACATCATAAATAAATAATCCATCTTGAATGCCCATTTCTCTTCGAAATAAAGTGCAATTTAACAATTGTAACTGAAAAAAATATGTACAGAGCAGGCAAGGAAGACGATATGAATAAAAAAGTTATAGCTAACGTGCAATACAATCTAAAGCGTGCAGTAAACATTTTTATTAGAATTTTCTAAAACATATTATGAGCCTACGAGGAAAACGAAATAGTAGCTTAGAGGTATGTGTTTTAATAAATTGTATCTATTTACACATAATGTCTAGTACTGGTTACAAAGCCGATATTCATATGGAAAAATATCAAGATTCTCAAAGAATGCAAGGCTGATGTACGCAAAATGAGTAAGAATGATTAAGTTAATGGAGAAGATATGACGTGAACGTGAACGACAGAAGAAGTCCGGGATGCCCAAGGAAGACACGGCACGATCAAGTCAACCATATACTTGAGTCTGGCCATGTCGAGAGTCAGAAAAACAGAAGAGTATATATGAGACCATACACGAATGTGAATGAGGCAAGGAGTGTGTGCCAAGACCGAGATGTTTGGCGGTCGGTCCTCTCTCATACCGCTGCAGCTAAACGGCGTGATGGTTAGCTTGTTAGTTGGTTAGAGCGAATATGAAATATAATATAATGAGTTAAGTTGAAAATCTAATACAAATGTTTTTTTTTATCTGTGAGTCAGATATTTTATAAACTGTGGTTGCTAGTAAGCAAAAAATGTATATTATTAATCTCTGAATACACTCAAAAGTTAATGTAAATTCCTACAATAGATTGGGCTATTAGAGCAAAACGTCATATTGTGATTTAGTAGAAAATCTGAGTAGAAATATGGTTGAAACGAAATTTAATGAATCCTTACAATCATTCAATATATGTACAAAATTCAGTATGAAACTACATGCTAATAAGATAAACATTATTTTATAAATAAATATACAGCACATACGTCTAAATAGCTATTGGATATAAAATAAATACTAATTTGCCGACTCAAACGATCCGTTTTTTAATCTGAAAATCAAATATTATGTTAATTCTATTAGCTGGAATGAGGCAATTACGACTTGTGGGAGTTAAACCTAAAAGCCGTAGATAGTTTCCGTCATGTGGTGAGGTTACTCTGACGGAGTACTAACCAAATATTACCCACTGCCACTGGCTAAACTGCTTGTACGGTTTGATGTTTGAATAAACATTGGAAATTCAATTCGAAAGTGAGCACTGCGTACCTACTGAAGGTTAATAATATAACTTTGTGAAAAGTATTCAAGCGAACCGTTTTTCATGAACCCTACGAGACCCGAATTAATTAACACGTGGGAGACATAAGAAGAAAAAAAAGTAAATACTATGAATTCTGCTTGAAAGTATTTTTTTGAGTCATAATTGAGACAACACCAGTAACACGTAATTTTTACATCCAGATAAATCATTCAGACTCGTAAAACTACGTAAAAACCACCCCCGGTAATAAAATGAATAGTCAAAAATGTCGTGATGTTTTTTATTGAAGAAAGACATCGCAGGATGCGAAAATATGAGAAAAATGCATTAATTTTAGAAAGCCGAGCTATTGAACGCATATTAAATTATGTTACATTACACGTTTGAGCTGACGAAGAAACCATTGGTTTTGAAAAATTAATCGATCCTTTTTATAGTGGTTTATACAATATTATTTTTTTTTTAATTAAAATGACGACACAAAGTGAATTTGCACTTATTGAAGGAGTTTCATAAAATCACTATAGATATTTTAAATACAACTTTTATACCATCCAGGAGTAAAATATTCAATTTTATTAAACAAACCCGAGAGATCAGATAAATTAACTAAACATGTCCATCGCGGGGAAAATCATCTCCCAGCTAAGTCCTCCATCATTGCACCAGAAACATTTTACACTTATAAAGCAGTTGTAGAAGGACTAAGAATATTGCCAGGGTATTCGTAACTTCAAATTGTTTTCATTTATTTTTTACGTATTGCTTATGATCAAAGCAGGTCTTAAAGTTACATCGAAAGCTCAGAACGGAACGACCATAACATGTTTCCTAGCGTAGTTATTAAAGGCATGTAATACTATAATCATGAAAAAATATTCTGGAAATTGACATTGTTCCAAAACCCTCACAGATTAACTAATAGCGATTAAAAACGATGGGTATGTACAAAAGATTTCATGTGAATATGTAAATATATAATATGCAAGTAATCAACTTCATAGAAGCAAAAACAACATCACATTCAACACGTAGATGATTTCGTAGTAAATGTTAATAAGATTTCAAGGGGTTAGGTAGGAATAAGTTATGTTAACGTTGTTGTTTACTATCGATTAATATTATTATAAAAATGTCAATCTCTTCTTACGGATACTACTTGTATTCCGCCAAAACGGTCGTATGTAAGGCATTTTAGATGAAAAATCCGCGAATACTGATTTAACTGAATTTTAGTACCTGTTTGCAAAGGATAATCCGATACCTCGGTAAAATGTTAGCCCGATAGGATTATGTTGTTTTCGCGCGAAGTTGGCGGAATTATTAACACAAAGGGAATATATATTGAATTTTTACTCGTTAGTTGGCGCCTTAAAGCTTTCAAGATAACGCCAATTAAATTACACTTTTATGGCTAACTAAAACTCACACCATAGAGATGAAAATCAATATTTGTCTCTACACAAATCTCTCGACTGGTGAGCAGTGAGGTCATGATTTGCTCAATTATTATATTGTTACTTCAACGCACGTTGTTTGCAAATTTATTTATAGAGTTGAAAAGAGATGATCTTAAATAAGCATGATGCAGAAAAAATATCGAACGATGAATTCAGAGTTATGAAATTTGCCTAGCTCCTTTTAGGCTTGGACTATCGCAACTACGTTCAGCTAAAAAAAATTAATCATTAGTCATGGAGCTTTGAAACAAGCCTTTTTGTTTGTTTCTCATGATAAAAGATTTCTAAAAAAGTAAACCCACTTCTCGACATCCGAACGAGCTGAAAATCGACAAATAAACTCGTTTTCAATGACAATGAATAATCACGTGCGGACATAAACGCATTTTCCTGAAATCGGATGACATTACAGCAGTTAATGTTTCAAAGACCCAACCCTGTCTGATTACGTCTAAAAGGGATCCAAATGATAATCTTGTCTCCTTCAACGGAAGCAATCTTCCGAACAGGCCTTCCATTGATTGCTTGGTGTAACTATAAGTGACCAGCTCAGGTACGGGGACTCCATCGAAGCCAGAGTAAAGTTGGCCTCTCAGAAGCTAGGCGAACTGTACAGGGCCCGCAGATACTTTAATAGTACACAACTGCTGACCCTGTACAAATCGCAAGTGCGCCCTACTGTCGAATTTGGCAGCCATCTCTGGTCCGGAGTCCCAAAATACCTGAAAAAAACCGTTGACTATATGCAGAAACGGGCCGTCCGTTTGATAGATTCCCCAATCTTAACAAACGGACTGCAATCTTTAGAGCACAGGCGTCAGGTAGGTATGCTGTCCTTTTTCTATCGGTATTACAATGGAAGATGCTCTGAGGAACTAGCGTCAATGATCCCTTCGGCACCGGTGCGTAGTCGGGATACACGCCAAACGCGCGCCCAACATTTGTACACGGTTGACATTTGTCACATGAGAACGGGTCGCTTCTACGATTCGTTCTTAAGTTCAACAGCTCGGCTGTGGAACGAGCTGCCGGCTTCTATGTTTCCTCCCTCCTACAACATGGGACTCTTCAAGACCCATGATCACTCCTTCCTCTCCACAAAAAGACCCTCCACACAGCATCCCCAAAGATGACATAGGCCCTGAGGGAAATTATTTTCTTCAGGGCCTCCTGTGTGGAGTTAATATAAAAAAAAGTTAAAATACGAAATAAATGTCGATCCTACCCGATCGGCATTTGGCGAGGTTGGTAGATTTGTTGGTATACTCCGGTTCCTGGGGAGGAAGATTCAATCCTCATTTGGATATACTCGTATTTTAGTAGAAAAACTTTTTACGGGATGTTTTTTAATCATTAAACTGCAACGCAAGGTGATTTTTCAACATATTTATTTATATCGGTTAATCTAGTACTTACATTAGATAATTTATTAATATGATTACATAATGATGGGGTTCCGTAATGTTCCTACAACTGTTGGTTAGCACGGACTAAAGGGAATACACTCTCCCGGCCGAACTAACCTAGCCCGCTTCCATTAAGCGTCCCGTGTTTGCTCTCGAATTTCCAACCATTTATGCACGGATTAATTTTAATGAATAATCAATACACGATTGCGCCGACACCGTGCAATATTCCTTCTTAAAAGCTCGCAGCAAAGCAGACTGTATGTTTAATGGAACAGCTGCGGAATTTTCTCGTTACCAGATCATTTTAATCCGTTTATCCAAGCGAGGAATAATGGGCGGTTTTCGAATGCATATTGATCTAATTGATAAATTTACAAAAAAAACAAATTTATTAAAGTTTTTTTCGAAGTACGTACATCAATGATGATTGTTACAAAGCGGCAAAATCTTCATAGTAGATCATAATTATTTAATTATAAATAATTATTGAACGCCTTAGTGGTAGACGGGTTCAAATCACAAAATTTTATTTGATTAATTTGTGTAACGTACTGAATAAAAATAAGATACAGTATATTTGCGGCAAGTTTCAGAGTAGAAGATACTTTTAGTATCGTCTTGGTGTAAGACCAATATTCTGAATGGAAACGTTGCATGAAATGGGGTTGGCCATATTTGGTGACTATATCTGAAGAGCCAGGTACTTACCCATCTTCCTCTCCCCCATTTCCTTCCCCTCCCCACTCCTTTCAGCCTCACAACATACCCCAATTGGAGATGCCATATTCAAACTAGCTCCAGACGGTTGGGAGCAGTTGGGACTCGCTTTTACTAATTAACGGTTTTCTAATTTATATCCTAAAAAATAAATCAATTACACAAAATTGAAATGTTCAGGAACCAGATTTGAAAATCCAGGTTACCATCTACTATTTTACCTCCCTCATTCCTTCAGCCTTAAAAAATTCCCCTAGTGAGATCCCATGGTCTCACTGGGACCGGACAGTTGGGACTTTGTGTTTATAATAAAATTTAAAAAATGGAATTAATTATTTGTTAAATGTATTTTGACTTTTCTGATTCTTCAAAAGGAGATTTTAAAAGGCGTCCCATAGCATGATCCCATTAGGGCGTCGCTGCGTCTGTTTCAGTAGAAAAGGCGTCTATCTGTGGCGGCGTTTCCGGTTCAGAGTGTCTGCTTCCCGGAAGTGGAGGCTCTGGGCTCTTGGCCGATACTCGGGTAGAAAGGAGGCTCTCCGAGGATGAAAGATTTGCAGGTCCGATTCTATTCAACAAATCAATATTCACAAAAAAACTTTTTACCTATCGTCGCATATATTGATAACAGAAATTATCAGTTATTAAGAATGCATAAGGATAAGATTTCCCCACGAGAGATAACGAGTTCAACTTCTTTTAAATGCACACTGTTGTTAGCGTAGAATATGTTAAATATAATATATGTTCTCTATAAATAACAGTAGTTGCGCAATGGAAATAAAAAGCTGGACTAAAAACGCCAGAGACATACCGCAAAGTTACGACCCGGCTCGAAACTTGAGACAAAACCCATTGAACAAATAATTTATTTTCTTCCAGAATTCTAAAATTGACGCTGCGTTACGCTCTCCAACAAAGGGACTGAATTTTCTTTCAGAGGTTACGCTGTTTTTAAATGTTAAAACTATGCAAAATGCGTAACAACTCAGTTTAAAGGCTTTAGTTGTAATTTATTTAACGCAGAAATTTCGTGTGAGTTTTTTATATTGAATTTGAGGCGTATAAGAAAAAAGTATAAGCAATGAAATTTGAAAATTAAAAGAAAAAAATAATTTTAATATACCAACACAAGTATCTAATGACACTAACATCAACCAAACTAGAAAAAAGTTTGAAATAAAATTCGGTTCATGTGCGTCTAAATATTTATTATTAAGTTATCAGTGTCACCGTTAGAATTGAGAATTATTTTTCATCATCTATTATAATCTTTTAATAAGATTTTATTTTTTCCCCATTCATAATTTTGTCGTAAAGAGCCCACAGTCCAACATTAGTATAGGAGTGTAAAAACGGACATAATTCAGCATTTGATGTATTGTAGGAGGTAAGTTTTTAATCAATCCCTACATATTAATTAAAATAAATTTTGAAGTAACACATGGACGCGAAAAATGGACACTTAAGGCGAAGCTTAATGCTAAATCACTATTTTGATTAATCTTTATAACGAATTGGTGTACATTATGAATACCAAAAAATATGCTTTAGATAAATTGAAGGTTTTTCCATCGTTTCGTTGGAGTAGAATACAAATAAAAAAATTACTCAATAGAAAATATAAATGTAAGCTACTAAAAAAAACATTTTTTTAATAGAAATGTATGAACGCGTAAAGGAAACAACTTTAAAAAAATACAGTATTATAACTAAGATTATCTGTGACAGTTTAACTTGATTTACTTTTTTACTTTCATGTAAAACTATTTACAAAATAAATATAAAACAGTTTTTTGCTTGAAATCGAACGTTTCTAGACTCCGTTTGTCAAGCGATTTTAATGCCTATTACCTACGATGTAAGGTATACCAAGAATATACACATTTTTGGCTTGTAGCTTCCTCTTAATAAATTCAGTCTTCATCACTCCAAGAAGTTCAATATTTGAAAGGATTATAAAGTGGAATGCAAATACTTATTCTAGGTATCACACCCGAAAAATCTGTAAGTGAAACAAATGGATTACGGTGCAAACACAAATAGGATGCCATACCGAGTACATAAGCTATTTATTTTAACAAGACTGATGCACGTGGCAGCACGGATTAGTAGAATAACGACGTAATTTATGAAAAAATTTCTATCGTTAACTATGTGAAAAGGGAATAATAGGAGAAAGACGCACAATTTAAGATTTAAACGTCAGGTGGGAAATGGAACTAAATCATTTGTTGATAATAAGATAATTACACCTCATAGATTTTAGTATAGATGAGAACTTTGGCCCGAATCCAAATCTTATGACGTCACTTAAAAGCTAAACGTAGATAATAATAATTCCTGTCGATTTCCGTTTTACCAGATTCGTGGAACAAATTTAGATTTATTATATTTTTATTTAATTATAGACTAACACACAATCCATTTTATTTGTACATTCCATTCCATAACTCATTCCAAGATTAAACAATTTTAAGAATAAAATGTAATGAAAATTATTCTAAAAATCTTCCATAAACTTGTTAAAAGTAAAACTTCGACGAAGATTGAAGAAGCAAAATTGTATTTGGCCATCACCCCTCAAGGCTGCACTCAGTCATTAAAATTTTGGAGTTGAAAGAAACCCGATAATTAAAATAATAACATTTAAAGGGAAAATATTTTTTAATTGATCTAGGGTTGATTTGATACCAAGAAGAGATGAGATGCTGAAAAGGGGAAAGCAATTTTATAAAAGCTTGCGAAAAATAGGTATTTCATTTAAGTAGCACAACTGAAAAGTGTCCTAACTTCTGGACCAGAGAAATCATAATTTGAAGATTGGCAAAGGTATCAAAAGCATTGAGACCAAGGACAAGCAAATGAAGATTTACAGTCGATAGATGAGTAATACAGTATAAATCATATGCTGCTACTTATAAACGAAGCACACACCATTTTAAGCCACATTATTCTATAGGAACGTGATTTCCCAAGGATGATACTCAATTTTCAAGACACTAGCATACATACTCGAGGTTACCTAATATTAATTACATAGAAAACCATTAAAGAAAGAGGTTTGTTTCACGCGTTGCTAAAAATAACCGCTATCACTGTTTGAAAACTATTCGAATTCCAGCGAAATAAATAATATCTTTCGTTCGCATTCCCGCGCTCATCGAATATAATACCGCGCGCGAGCAGGAGTAAATCTGAAAAGAAGAGTGAGACAAACATTCCATGGAAACATAAGACCATCTGATGAAAGCCAGGAATGGCGGATGAAAGAAATATAGAATGAAAGAAAGAAAGGAACGGGGTCGCGAAGGGCTCTCTTTGGCCGCAATACGCGGCGGGAAGGGACGCAGGGGTGGCTCGAGCCATTTCCTGATTTATGTGCCGATTTTTTGTACAGATATCGAAATACATATTTAATAATAACTCTACTTTGAGTTTTGTACAGTTTCTGGCAATAAACGTGAGCCTCGGGATAATTCACCTTGCCTTTGGAAACGAATGGTCAAGGTGTAACATAGAATACATGCACACAAATTTGGCTATGCCATTGAAAGCTTCTCTGCAACCTTTATAAACGATGTAACTAATGTTGCAGAAATAGGGCTTACATTGAAGACTGCCGTCTCCTTTCTGTTATGTGCGGTATATATGTTTTGTAAAAACTCCACAAAGTCTTTGAAATTACCTAATTGTTAGGTATTTACCCAACTGAATACACTCAAAGAATTTGCGAGAAATCAAACGATGAAAATCAATATGAACATCAGATGAGGAAGGAGTTTGGATCAGTCATAGCTATACGAGATTAAATTTATACCGTTGGGAATCCTTACAAGAAGAGCACCATTGTTATAACTTGCGCAACATATGTGAGAACTATAAACAATAAAAGCCAGATATATTTATTTCCCTTCTATTTTGTTTCCCTCAACACCATCCGACCCTGATAGAAGGCAGTGGCTTCGTTGTGAGCTGCTACTATTGCCTTTGCACTGTATCCTGTACGAGTAGAATGAGACCGGGGGACGACAAGAGATAGTGTGAACAGTATTGGCACTTGAGACTACATTTGAGACGCTGATCTGGATATTCAGGTAACTTGGTTACATATAACTTTGAATTGATCTTATGTGGGAACTAATCAATGCATGGGGAGACATCAACGGGATAAGTGGGACTTAAGATGCAAGGTTCAAATATACCTTCAACTTACCTAATTACGAATACATGCTTACATCAAAGAGGTGTGAGAATAGTGTTGTTGAAATAGATTCGCGAACATTCCTACGCGTCATTGAAAATGGTTTAGTTTCGCAAAAAAAAAATAGCATCGAAGTTAAATTGACAGGATTTTCGAATTTTAGTATTCGATATTTATGTCCCGCGTAAAAGTAGTAAAATGTGATTTTGCACAGAAAATTTTATTGCATATTTTGAGGGTCAGTGAAACATTTTTCAGTTCAATATCTTGATTCCACGCAGAGACACGATCATTACGAGGTACGTTAATTTTATAAATATTTTATCATAGAATTGATTTATATTGTATGTATGGTAATATTACTTGTAGTGTTCATTTGAAAGCGAATTTTTTTCCACCGAAAAAAGCCAAATAAATAAAAAAAAACAAATAACGATTTTTTTAAATGTCGAATGAAGCGACACAAAGCCCTAGGACTAACGCAATAACTAGGTACATGGCCATAATCAGAAACTCATTAACAACAGCAGCGCGATATGAGAGTGGAGAAGTAGCCATATTTCGCTGAATGTCTCGCTGAATTTCACGTTCAATGTCTCGACGAATGTCTGATTGAATGTCTCGTTGAATGTCTCGTTGAATGTCTAGTTGAATTTTTTGACAAAACGTCTATCCGAGAGTGTAAAGCAGTCATTGGATACAGAATCGGGGCTGAGCGCTTTACGTAAATACACACAGTTCCGTGCCCGTGGCGCACCAGACGCTCCCGACTATACGAGCATTAACAGTCCAGACCGAAATACCTTTCTCCGATACTGAGTTAATATCAACAGTGGATAGGTTAACGATAAAAAGTCAACATTTGCATGTACATTCCAGAATAATTTTCTCTATCTGGAGCAAGCAGATTGGCTGACCGAATTGATTAAACAGCCAATAAAAATTTTTTTTAAAGTTAACATTTTAAAGCGTTCCCTTCAAAATATTTTTGAAGTTCTTTAATATGTTATATTTTCTATATAAATGGCACGCGCGTGTCTGTATCCTTGCAATAAAAAAAATATTACAAAAGTTTGAAATCTCAAATACAAAAATTACCCTTAAGCGCTAGTTTTCTTTTCCTGAAAAGTAACAGATTTGCAGGTAACTTAATAACGAGGGCACGTGGACACAGGAAATACGAAATAAGGGAGGGATGGCATTAGAGATATAGGAATGATGGATATAAACTATTTTAATTAATCTCGTATGGTGCAAGATTAAGTGAGGAATAAGAAGAATTCATATAAATATATTAATGCACTCATGCGAGTTGTGACACTATTAAGGCCAGAACAAAAGATCATACCGCCCTGCCACAGAGGACTTAACGTGAGTTCATGATCCAAGAGGTAAAAATCACAGTAAAGGCATTTATTACCAGGTATCTTACAAGTTAAGGCGATTTCCTACGTCGTGTAATATTTTAAATTGAGCCGCTATCAATAACGACCCTTACGTAGATGGCGATAAGGTTTAAATTCCAGCTTAACACCATCCGCCTGTTTTGATTTATGCAAGAAAAAAACAGGCCAAAAAGTGGCTTTTATTTTATTTTGTGGATGTTCAGGCATAAATATTTAATTTTTTTTCGATCATTTTATAAATAACTTAATTTGCCACATTATACAATAAAATAATAACCGAAAATGGGTTCGTAAGTAGGAGATTTTGAACTTTAAAGCAGTTTTCATAGGCCTTTACATTATTTTTTTCTGGGTTATAAAAAGACTTTTCTAAAAAATACTCGATTATTTCAAAGGCCAAGATGTATTCTACTCGCAGTATTTAATTCAAGCATCTGAAACATTTCTAGGCGACCAAATTTTCAAACCAAAAACACATGATTTTGCATTACTACGCATGGCATCGCCTTAATAGCAAAATACCACGAATTCATATTGCCAAAATTTTTTTTACTAATTTTCGAAAATAAACTCACATTAAAATGGATTTTTAACAACTATCTGACGTGCACCCGGTGTTGCTCGGGAACTTATAAATGGTTTGTAGTAATTTTTTTTTAGTTGGCCTATTTAAGATGTATGTTCGTCAAATATGATTTAAGATTTTCACGGAAAAAAGTATTTTTGTTATTTGTTTTTGGGGTGTTATGCCGTGTTGCGCTAACTCCTTCTTTAGCCAACGTTTCGGACAGCATTGCAGTATCATAACACATCTTCCCTGATGATGGACACTACAATGCTGTCCGAAACGTTGGCTAAAGAAGGAGTTAGCGCAACACGGCATAACACCCCAAAAACAAATAACAAAAAAGATGTATGTTGTTATATCTCATGTATCTCATAAAATTTAGACATTTTTCGCTCTTTTTAATGACTCGAATAGAAAACATCTACTTTCTACAAATATAATATGTATTATTTTATATATACATTATTTTTAAAGAACAAAATTATCTAAATGATAGTGAAAACCCTATCAAAATCCGTTGCTTAGTTTAAAAGAACTAAGCGCACAAACACACAAGACTCGAATAGCGACGTGCATTCGACTATGACTAAGTACGACTCATCCATGTAAAAAAATAGACAGCAGATACTATTTGGGCGAGCTTTAAAAAACGGGTTACATTATAAATATAATTTCATATTTTATTGGATAAGCAAAATTTGCCCCCAAAAGCGCACTGGCTTCGATTTGGTATGAATAATTTGCGGGGAAATCGATTCCATTTCGGAAACTTGAAGCGGAGATTGGCGAGTAAAGTTTTGCGATAATTGAGTCGAGAACGAAATGGTGATAATGATGATATGAGCCCCGAGTTACAAGTTACAAACAAAAGTTAACGATTCAATTACTGTCTTTTGTAACGAAATATTTCAGGATACAGCAGAGTTTGTGTGCGTGAACGTTACGTATATGTGTATGTGTATGTGTATCTAATATGACTAATAATGTCAAGATTGATAGAATAATCGATTAGAAGTCATTCGAATTATCTTTATTAACAGAAAAATCATTGTTTTGTGTTTTGTTTTAATAGATATAAAAAATTACCATTTTTCAATAAAGGCTTTTTTATTAATATTTTATTTAAATAAGGTCGAAGGTTTTGGATGTGATTTAGTTGTTCTAAAGATCGTTCTAAAGTTGATTTATTTACACAGCGCAATTTTTTTCTTTTTTAAAAGAAAGACAAACATTCCCGGGTTACGAAGAACCTGACAATGTTTGAATATCTTCTACTACCACCACAATAAGCGGAAAATGTTGCTTGTGTTGTGATGGAGAACTTAGCCAGCCGAGGAATTGAACACAATACGCCAGGGTGGGACCCAAACGCTATGTCTACTCAGCCACCGACCGGCCAATTATCAATTGTCCGATTATAACCAATGACATTGTAAAAATACAAGACACGTCATATTCACACTAATCAAACAAAAAATATAGAACCGCTTATGAAAGGGATAGCTATTCAAAGGATGTGTGTAAGAATGAAATAGTTATATGAAAAAAATAAAAATGTTACTTTTATTTAGCTCAACCGCCCACCGTTCCATCTCACTTACACTTGCCTGAAATAGTGGATCTCCGTGCCATTTGAATTTCGAAAACAAAGTTTTATATGGAAACATAGACCTAATTTGGGTAAATAGTTGGATCACTAAACACGCCCACAAGGCACTTATTGGGATCTTTATTATATGCGTTTTGCCCTATCACAAATAGGCGAGTAAATGTAAACAAAACTTAATACTGTGGATTGAACCACGTGCAACGGGCATTTTTTACTATGTATTACTAATCATCAAAGATTGAAAATACTGTTAATTTATTAACTATATTAAAAATATGTAAGAGAATATTAAATTCGTTTCAGAAACATCTGGTTTGTATTCCACGCAGGTACCGGGTTATTTTTAGTTGGCTGTTTCCTTGATATGAATAACGAATGGTTTTCTAAAATGATTCCGATTTAATTTGGGTGAAGTTACAACATCGAATACTTTACGGTCAGTAAAACTTAAGGATCGATTCGGATTGCGGATTCGAACAATTTATTTGTAACGTCGGTCACCATAAAGCACTTGGCTCGATTCCCGGAGAGGGCATTTGTCTGGACGATTAATATTAAGGAGGAGTGGCGGTAGACAGACAGGAGTGAAGGAGGGGGAGGAAGAAAGAGAGGGGACACGTCACTTGGGACATGTCAAATGCCTGACATTTATAATATAACCACGTGCACGCGTGTTTCAGATTTGCTGACTTGCAAAGAGATGACACACATTTAACGAAGCGTATGTTAATTATGATAATTAATTATTGTAACTTCTGTCATTTTACAACACATTTTGTTAATTGTTTGAGAAAGTCTTAAATGCAACTAAAAACGTTATTCTGTATTATAAGTTGTTTTAAGGTTAGTTAAGGTAATTTCAGACTTTTTTATATGCCAACCATGATTTCCAAATGGTGATGGAACATTCATGTAAGACAAGGCTCCCTGCCACAATCTTCCAAGATATGAAAAATTCTAACGTTCACATGGGCTGCATATGAAATCTATCGAAAATCTGTGGTCATTGTGAAGAAATAATTGAAGAAAGAAAAAGATCATCACTCATCAAGGAACTCAAGTATAGCATCACAACCAAGAAATAAATTTAAAAAAACTCTCCGACTCTCTTTCGCCTCCTCTTTCACCGTTCTTCTAAGATGACACCATGAGAGGTTGTATTGACTTGGGTTTTAAAGTCCAATACAAAAATTGCGTTTATAAGAATGACAGAGCTTTAGTAACACTTAATTTAGTCAAACACGCCGAGTAGACGTTGACTTAAGAATAATTACTCACTTACACTTACGAAAATATAAAGTAATATTTTACCTTTTCACGAAATTGAACAAATTCAAATAAAACACTTTCAGAAAATAATATTATTAGCACATAAGTCACACACTCGCATAAGACACTCAACGCTAGTTTCACTTGTTCACTGAAATGTAATATTTTGTTAAAGATTTGAAAGAGATCTCAATTTGTCAAAGTATGTAAGGAGAGCTTTGAAGGAAGAAAGTTTAAAGAAGTTGGTAGATACACTAGTAGCGGATCCTGTGGATAGAGTCGCCGGTCGCGGGCGGGCCGGGCCGCCTACTACTCCGCATTCAGAAGATTCGGTAGAAAGCTCGCGGTTTATTGCATGTCGAAGCGAGCGGAGCGGACGGAATGGAACGGAAGTGCCGAGATATTCTCATATTGTGTGCTAGAATTACGAATGCATAAATTATGTGTGCATTTCTTCGACTTTGCGTATCGGCGCTCGTAATAAACGATATTTTTTTTCAGACTTTTTATTTCTTGCTAGAGCAATCCCTATAAGTTACGAAACTCATTGTAGGACGAGAGGAACTTACAATACATTGATGGGAGTTAATATGTACAATTCATCATTGGTATTTTGATATCAACATAACAAGTTTCACATAAGAAACAGTGCAACAATAAAAATTATCATAATTACAAGTTTAACAGAAAAACAGTACAAAAATAGAAAAATATCAAGATTATAAGTTTCACATACGAAACAGTACAAAAATAGAAAAAGGGAGGTTAAGTAGAACAAACAAGAAGACACAAAAAATGAAACAGACAGCGATATAACTTATATATTATACAACGGTGATTCCACGAACGACGTTCTGAGAGATTTAAATAGTATCACTTATAGATATTTTCAACATAATCACGTTATAGGTCTATAAAATATAGTAACACATATTTTTAAATTCAGTTTACATGTTTGGTATATTTCCATTTTCGGGTTACGATAATTGGAACTGTGAATGAAAAAATATATTAAAAAAAATAATAATTTTAAACACTTATTTTGAATTCTTGTGTATTAGAGAATTTAAAAAATCTAAACGGAATAACAGAAAAAACACGTGCTGCCGTGATATTTTAGGTCTCCCCCATTTGATAGTTTGAAAGCTGGTTGAAAAATACGAAAAAGGGAGAATTTTCTGCATGTCAATAAAGAAAATAAAGTTTGAGAACAAAATTCCACAGAATATTATGGAATTTTCACATTAGATTAGCACGTTTTACTTAATGGTAAATGCACGTAAAGATATATATTTGTATTGGCTAAATGCCTTCTATTTTTCTGCGATTTTTAAATGAGGAAAAACTCCAATTACCTAATAAAATTTTAAAAAATTACCTTGCCAAATACTTATACTTAAAATGATAGCAATAAAGCTAATAAACAATGGTTATTCCCCATCTTTAAAAAGACCATATACTTCAACTGAGTTTCCATTCGATCGAAAGTCAATAATGAAAAAAAATGATTATACCGATTAGCCATGCAAGATACGAAGAAAGAATGGCGCTCCCCATGCTGTAAGGTGAATAAATAAAGGTGGCAAACTAGCTCGGTAATCAATCATGTCTGAATTCCGCAGGTATATTAGACGTGTTTTCTAAAATTGCCCGTGTTTACGGCGCGGAGCATTTCCATAGCGAATTCATTCCGACCGACAGTTTGTTTTTCCATATGGCTGGACTCGATTTAGACCCGCGCACAAAACACGACTATGACGTCTATCCGCAGGTTGTGCAAACCAGGGCTGCTCAAATTATAATTAAATTATTATTTAATCATAACAGGTTGCCTTTTGGGTTGTTGTGATTCTCCCTATTCTTGAGTCAACGTTTCTGACAGCCAACCCAAAATCCCCTTCACCCATACCAAGCGACTAATAGCGCCCCTAGCGTTAGATGCATTTGCATCTAGTTCGAATTTCGTAAGCAGCTACTAAAATATACACAGAGTTCTAACTGCATACAAATTAGAATTTTGTTTTGCCAGAGCTTATCAGCTTTCTATAAAAAAAATACCTCAATACAATCACATAAATTTCAGCAAAAGCTTTTATATTTTTCAGAAATGTTTGCATCTTTTGTGTGCCGGATTTTGACGTAAATTTTTTAGCTAGAATACTTTTATTTGGCTAATTTGTTATGATATTACGTGAGTATTTGAATAATGTAAGTAGATAAATCAACGTGCACTTATAAGACATACGAATAAGCTCGAGGCCACCTTGGCTCTGAGTGTTTTGGCTTAAACAGACGGTGTTTAGATAGTTTTTAGCATTAGAGTAACAAATGATTTAAACAGTTCACTTCTTAGAGAAGCCCTTTAAAGTCTGATACCAAGAAGCGTCGAGTGTCAGTCCTATTAATAATTATCCCGTGCTAATAGATTTCAATCGCTCGAATAATTCGGCAAGCTTGATTCATTCGTCTAACAGTCCAAAACGTTAACTCATGAACAAAAATACAAATTACAAACAAAAAATATATATTAACGAAAACCCCGGGAAAAATCACCGGCTCTTATATTGTAGGATTTGTGAAGCTAAAAGTATTTTTATTTGCTAAGAAAGAAATTTAGCATTCGAATGAAAATTGATTGAAGTAAACATTTCAAATATAATAATTATTATTAATTAATAGAATTTAATAATTTCGTTACCTACATTATCGCTTGTCTGATGTCAAAATACTTATCAGTTCCAATTATGAAAATAAAAATAGCATTGAACTAGAATAATTTTACGCAATTTTACAGTAATTTTATAATTTATAACACAACTCCAAAAATCAGGTAAGTTTTCAGATTGAATAACGTAAGTATTTTATTAATTAAACTTCACCAGGATAATATGTAATCTATAATTATTTAATTAATCTATTAATCATCATGGACGGTATAGTTTCAAAGCGAATTCAAGTACGGATATACGTGTAATTATTCATATGTACCGCGTTTATGTTAGCCTAATCGGGTCACCGGTATATAATTTTGCAATTGAAGGTTTGCAGTAATGGTACCAATTGCACTTCGCCTATATTATCCATCAGTCAGAGTGTTCAGAGTGCATGATTAATTTGAATGGAAAACATAAGCCACAACATTTTGGTTAGGACACTTCTAACGGTAAATGAAATGTTTGCAATAATTTGGTAACGAATGAGGCCAATCGCGATAGTCAACAACGCGGTGACCACTTCAGTAGCATTTTGTTTAATAATAATAGACTGATCAAATATTAACTACAGCAGAAAATATGTTTGGGAATTCCAACAAATATGTACTCTCGATACATGAAATGTGTACAGGTCTGTCAGCGTTAATTTTTCGGGTTCTAGTTTGTATCGTCTCGCAAAGTCATAATAATAATAGCGCTTTAAGATTGTTTCCAATATAATTTCGGTTGCGATGTACTTAACTGTACATATATACTCAAATATTTTCAGTAGACATAATGAATGAATGCCGCCGTTATTACAATAGTTGGTGGTGTAATGGTCAGTATAGTTGCCTTTCAAGTAGTTGATCGGGGTTCGATTTTCGGTGGTAGCAATTTAAAAAAATATATTTTTACTTGATTTTTTTACGGGACGTTTATATTTTTAAAAGTTAATATCGCTCGTTTTTTCTCGGGTTGGCGCTAGTGTCATAAAAATAAAGACAATACAACATATTGCTTATTCCAGAAATATCGAAAAAGCGTGTTGATCTAAAATTAAACGGAGTTTAATCTATCTAAAGCGCGATAACTTGATTTTCTTCAGCTTTTTTTATTTAACAAAGCATTTTTTGTGTTTTAGTGAAATACAAGAGAATACGGAATATATAAAAATCCAAATCAAATAAGTCGGGTAGTAAAAATTTGATTTCATGATACTTTAGGATAGGTGGAGAACATTTGGAGTTCCAGCTTGAAACGCAGGTGGGGTTGTCTGAAGTGCATGAGTGGCAATGATAAAAATGAGTCCGTTACTATTTCCTGTACGAGAGAGCAGTGGACTGAATAACGTCCATTTTTAGTTCGGCCATTCCAAGTGAACGCGCCCGTGGAGCCGGAATGGGCGCCACACGGTTCCCGTCCCCTATCCCGCCTCTGTTCCGGCTCTAGCCCGGGATCCCGGCAAGTGCCGGCCGGGGGCAGGGGCCACGTGTTACTGCAGAGGACAATAGACGCACGCTGAATCAATAGGAATCCAAACCCAAAGCCCGACACACTATACCTACATATAAATAGGTAGTGTATAATGTTCGGCACAGAGACTTTCCACTCAGGGATGCTGTTATAAGGAATTTTTCAGGATATAAAGGAATTATCCCTTTCACGAGGAAATCCACGTTGTAGGTTGTATGAAACAGAATCAAATCTACTTTGATGCATTCCTGAACGTTATCAATTAAAATTATAAAGATTAGAGGCCGTAGGTTTGACCCCTGTGGTACTCCAGAGAATGCAGAGAATTCCTTAGACCTGTTTCCTTTTCCTTAGATATGTGATAAAAATTTAAAAGAGACTTGTCGAAACCTATTCTACGTAATTTTCCTAATAGTGCATCGTAATCAACTCAGTCGAATGCCTTTGCGAAGTCCGTGTAGATCACATCGGTTTGATTTTGCGCATCTAATCCTCTTGCCACTAACCGTAAGAGTTCGAGAAGATTAGAGACGGTGGAATAATTTGCAAAAAATACATGTTGATTTAATATTACACAAAAATATCGGACTAAAGAAAGAACGTTCCCGAACGATCGCTTAATTTGAATGAAGATGACCGATTAAGTGATATACACCCATGCATTTCATTGGAAACAGAGCTCGTATCACGTGATCTATTAAGTCGTGTATCAGTGGCGACATGTGGTAGATTTTTTTAATTGACATAATATCAGACAACAAAATGAGTTACGTCTGTTTCACTCCAAATCTGCTCAGTAATATCCGGAAAAAAATTCAGGTACCTACGCCCTACATATAGGTACTCACATTAGATATTGTAATTGATTGGTAATCGCATATCAACTGTTCCGAGAAATGCTCCGGGCTCTTCTCCCTAGTATGATAATATTGGTACCTAATCATAATAATTATGTAAATCAATATTGCAATTTCCTATATCTACATCAACAACTCGCTGAAGTGAGGTATCTCGTGATTGGTAGTCATTAAAATGTTTATAAATGGTAAATTCGCATGTAGGTAACACGGTTGCCTAGTTTTATCTCCAAAGTAATAATTATTTAACTTGATGAAATGCGAAGTTGCGGAGAGTGTAAGCGCGAGATGTGAAACGGGAGAAGTGATACGATTTTCTCATGTTTACCAGAGTGATAACTTTCCTTCACACGCGCGCTGGGGGAACTGTTGATCTTGTTAATCAATCGTTTGCTCAGACTCCGGTGAAATAGATAAACACCAAAGCGTTTACAATTGAAACGTTCTCGGGATAGTGGATAGCGGCCAGAAAGACAAGCTACCAACGGAAACTATATCCAGACGTTTGATCTTCTTAGGACTTCTCCAGCCATTCTGGCCTTATCCAAACACGGTGCACTAGTGACTAGCGCCTGCTACCGCTACCTGCTAGTAGTGACTGTGACTGCAATACAAAGGACGCCGCGACGCCATAGTTTGGGCGGAGTTGAAACAAAGCGGGCGCTAACCGCTGCCTGCTACTGCTCCCGTGTGCTTATCTTTACGTACTAACTACTCCTACCCGCTGCCGCCATATCAACAGGTGTAGGGGTTTTTAAATACCCTTAGAAAGTTCACGGTTTAACGTTACACGTCTTGTTAACATTCCGCGACTGTTCAAAGGGGCCGGGTGAGACTTTCCCGTTTAAATTGTTACGAACTTTCCGTGAGAAGTGAAAATGTTCGGATTACGGGTTGTTAAATGAATGAAATGGCTGTGTTTAACGCCAAAAGCCTTTAAAAGGCCCGCTCTGTTAGGAAGGGATAAGACGATTTTATTACAGGCGTTTAAATGTTACGATTTCTTTTCATAAAAAGGCCGTTTTTATTTCTCTTTTGATGTCAAAAAACGGGTGTGCGTGATTAAATATACGAAATGTTTGCCGTAGAAGTTAGTATTTCCGTAATTGACGTGACTTTTCTTAAGCTGTTCCAGACACATTTGCAAGGGTTCTCAATTCTCGGTACGACTCAATGATTCTTCCAAAATACAGAAGTGAAATTAATTACATATACCCGGGATAAATACAAAACACTTGGAACTGTACGAAAAAAATTTCAAAGTATCCTTGCTGTGATTTACATATACAACCTTGCTTTCTTGAAGGTTCAAACATAAATCATGAACCAGATTATTTATGGCATTTAATAGGTATTTATATAAATTCTTCCAAGAATTTCAGCCATTTCGAGAATGAAACCGTGCACACTAACAACTAACTATGGCACAAACTTTATAATGATACGAATACGATTTAAATGGCAGTTATACTTTTAAAAAGCTGTGTTCAATCTAAGCAATGCTTTCCATTTAGTTACAAGTCGAAGTTTTTTGCAAGTCTCGAGCTTGGAAAGTTTCGAGCACCGCCACAATCATTTGTGTGAATCGGCATTTTACCTGAGATTTGTACAGTTCACTCATTAGTGCTCTACGCTACGAATGGCGATAGCTTAATTTGCGAGTTTACACTATCAACTTTACCGGCGGCTCCAACCAACTTCACCACTCTTGCCACCGTCTTATTTCCAAAGGGGCGAATTCAACTATGTACTTCCGTTTCAAATGCGTACTTAAAAGTTAACGTAAACGATTAAATCCCTTTGAAATCATTAGCAACCCATTGATTTTATAATAATGACATTATGAGGACACGGAATAATTGAGCCCAGACGTGAAGCCAAATGAGGCAACTCAAACTCCCTAATATTGACGAAGGGTTAGCCAAATCTCAAACTAGCAGCGAGCCTACCTCTTCCCACGGCGCTCACCCTCCTTCCACCTTTCACTAATTGCTTCACCGTGTAATTATATCAAGACTTCGGGGAATGAATTCCTCGAGGTGTAATGGTTGTTTGTTCGCAATAATGAATTCCTTAGATACCGATCCTTTGCCCGTCCCGTTGTTCTAGTTCCTTCCTTCCTCCCGCCGCGACCGCCGCTACCTCCACCGCTATCTCCACCGCCACCACCACCGCTACCACCACCGCGAGAGCTGTCCCCCGACTCTAAACGGATAGACTTATCTACTTCCGGAAGCCTCGCGTGAGTCCTTACGGCCATGGGTGAGTGGATACATTTAAGGGCTTAAATTTCAATACCATCCGATGTGGCCCGGAGCTTTGTCACATAAAAGTTAGGTTATGTTTAAAAAACGTAAATCTATAGAAAACACAACAGACATCAATACAGTAAAAATACAAAATCAAAATTGATAAAAATACGTTTTGTATTGATGAGCCTGTTACTTATCCATCAATACATACATACTCGTAGCACAATGGAAAATATCTAATATTGTCTGACCTTTAAGGTTAAACGTAAGACAATTAGTAACGATCGTGTTCATAGATGGCGCTAATTAAAATAATTTATAAATTTGACAAAGAATATCAATCCGTTCATACAAAGGGTGTCAGAATTGAATAAGGATTAAAAACGCAGAACTTTCAATAAAGTAAATGACGACCAGTAACGTGATTATTCCCTCAATGAGCCCGTTCCTTATTTTTCGTCCTAACTGCTCTAATAGAGAATGTAAATGCAAAAGCCTAAAGAATAGCTCTTCGCCAATATTGGTCACCTTTATTAAAAACTGAATCTTTTAAACTGTATAAGAGACGGAGATTCGTTTAATAGTATAAATCAACATATTTTTTCATAATAGTGTAAACATTTATAATAATAATAATAATAATAATATTTGGATGATTTTTATAGCGCCGTTTTTGTGTAAAATCACCTCAAGGGCGCTGTACAAGTATATAATACATTTCTACTATGTTATTACTAGCTATATAATATGGAGATAATATACAGTACAATACTTACCGGGTAGGTCACTTGAGATTAACACTTAATTAACATTAACTAATTATTTATTAGCGAAATTTAGATACAGGATTTAGGACATTATTACCTTACTTATTAATGGGGTGTAAATATAATACGGCGTATGGTCGGAACGGAAAAAAAACTTATTGCCACGGCGTTCGTATGATTAAAACGGCCATAAACCAGGTTTAAGGCGAAGCTTAATGCCAAATCACTATTTTGATTAATCCTTATAACGAATTGGTATATATTATAAAAACCAAATAATTTACTTTAGTTTAATTTAATTTAATGGGTTAAATTGAAGGTTTTCCTATCGCTCCGCTTGAGTAGAATACAAATAAAAAAATAAGTTACTTAATAAAAAATATAAATGCAAACTACTTAAAAAAATATTTTTTCAATACAATTGACCGGTCGGTGGCCGAGTTGAATCGCGTTTGGGTCCCACCCAGGCGTAGTGTGTTCAATTCCTCGGCTGACTAAGTCCTCCATCACAACACAAGCAACATTTTTCAGCTTACTGTGGTGGTAGTAGGAGACTTTCAAATATTGTCAGGTTATTCGTAACCCGGGAATGTTTGTCTTTCTTTAAAAAAAAAAAATGTATGAACGCATAAACGAAACAACTTTTAAAAAATACAGTTTTATAGCTAAGATTATCTGTGACAGTTTCACTTGATTAACTTTTTTGCTTTCTTATAACAATATTTACAAAATAAGTAAAAAACACTCCGAAAAAAGACTCCGTTTTTGTCAAGCGATTTTAATGCCTATTACCTACGATATAAGGTATACCGAGAATATACACATTTTTGGCTTGTAGCTTCATCTTAATGCCGGCTTTACCATACCAATGCTGAACCAGCGTACCTATACGAATCTAACTAGTAAGGGTCTTTCTAATAAACATGTTTTTTAAACTGATCAACAATCATCAATGTCGGGTAAATGGTTGTTTATCAGTTGTGTACAATTGAAATCACGTTTATTAGTAAAGAAGTAAAAGTTCAACAAGAAACAGGAATATTTTTTTATTTACACAATTTGATAAAATTTAAATAACTAACACTCATACCATGTATGTATTGTTTATCACCAGATGTCGGCATTGTATAAAATAATATGATAAATGTAAATATATATGGCACCAATCGCTCGAGTTCATATATCTACCACAGGTAAGGATTACGATATTATAATTTAGAAAATCAATGGTGATCTTAACAAAGTGTCCCAATGGTTGAAAATAATCAACTTAAAAGCAACATAACGAAAGTACGGTGAAAGTAATCATAAGAATGGATGGAGTAAATTTGGAAAAGGTTACAATACCCTAAAATAAATACGTTGACAATGCAGTAGTATGCGCCCCAGGAAGACATAGCACGATCAAGTAAACTTGAGTCTTGATACATGAGTTGGATTATGTCAAGAGTCAGAATAATAGAATTATGAGACGATGTATGAACGTGAATGTACGAGACGATATATGAACGGGACAAGGGGTGTCTTCCAATACAGCGTTGTTTGGCGATCCGTCCTCTCTGGCAACCCCTACGGGGAAACGGCGTGATGGTTAGTTAGATAGCATTAATGATAAAATAAATAAATAAAGCGCATGAAAAGGCATTAAAGAAAAGAAAAACATTTAAAAAAAGCTTTCCAGTATGTATATAGAAGTATGGAAAAACTAGGAACACATCGGACAAAAAATATATTTTGACTTTATTAATCCAGGCGACATTAGACATGGTTGTTAGACAGATCACGGACGATAATAATATCTTCGCTACCTACAGTACGAATGTGACATATTTGACAAGAGTAATGTGACATTTTTAACTACATTCATTAGAAATAAGTGCAAACTGTGTATATTCACAAAGCGTCCAATCACAAAAGTCTTGCCAGCATGAAATGGAGCCTTACAAAATCCACGCGATCCGCAAAACCCTTTACTACACCGTCCTTTACGCAAAACGTCTGCGGCCATTCGGATTTTAATACCAGAAGTTTTTAATACCTCGATGACAGATGGATATTATCCTTAGATCTGTTCTAGGCCCTTGCTCCCCTTTGCTGACAGGAGCGGAGTCAGGACATACAGGTACCATGCTGATAATGTTGACTTCACACTCTGACATACTCTGACAGAATTACTCTCAACGAATTGATAGAATAAACTCTTATTTCAAAATAAATATTTGAAGCAAGTATGACATCCTAATTACGGGTTTGATATCTAAATTTGCACGAGAGTTGGCACGAGTAGTATAATGTTAAAAGTTAACAATACCAAGTGTCTGCGTAGAGTAGATGGATAAATGTTTTTTTAATCATGAATTATTTATGCAGTTAAGTTCATGATTCCGAAGGCCGAAATCCCGAAAGCCGAAGTTCAGAATGGAAAAAAACAATAAAGCTCATTAATCACTCATTTGTTGGAGAATTACAATTAAAATTACAAAAATGTACATATGTGTCAAAACCAGAAAACCATGTTTATGGTGTTAACCATTTGTTGGTGTTTTTATTTTAAACGTGTAAATCCCAGCCTAAAAGTTTAAAAGTTTTTTACCCAATTTTAGATTGCGATTTAATGGCTTAATTACCCATTTACAGACGATTATACAAAATTTTACTCTATCGGGATGTTAGTCTTTTGGGAATTTGGTTTTTTGGAAAGTTGGTAATTCAAAAATTCGCCTTTTGGATTACAGTTGTCGGGAAATTGGAAAGAAAGTTCGAGAACATTTGAATAAAGGATGTTAAGGAATGTACGGAGACATAAGGCACCACATTTCGATAAGATCGGGGACATTTAGTGAGCCGTAGAGCCCCAGCTCGGACCTGTCGACTGCCCATTAAAAGAAGATTACTGGGGTAGGGGCCGACTTGGAGTTTAATATGTGTCTCTCTCGAGTGTATTTTTTCCTTTTTCCGAATAATTTTCAGAAAATACGAAAACTGCCACATAAGCGGCTTACTCCCACCCACTTGCTAGAGCGGTGTGCCCACAGCGCGGTACACCCGGATCAAATCCCCATTCGTGTTATTTACTCCTACTGGTCCGAGACGCGAACAGGAAAATACTTTTGACGATCCTTTTGGGAATGTGGATGCCTGGAATTTTTCCGGTTTTGAAAGAATTCGTCGTAAATACAACCATTTCTGTACTAGTCTGTTTAGCAGAGCTATTTTATAGGCGATATACCTGAACTCAAAATATTACATAAATCTATGGAGTTTAATTTATATTTATTTATCAGCATTACTCAATACTGGATTAAGGCCTACCTAGAGTTCATCGACAAGAATTATAGTAATGGAGACTGAAAAAGTAGGGGGAAAGCGGAAAATAGAGAACAAATAAATGTGACTCGATAGGTACATCACTATAATATCTTAAAGTTCCAATGAAAATACAATTTTTTAAATTTGGTTTCTTCGGTAAACAAACCCGAGGCAATCGGTTCAGAATCAAAGCTCTTGAAACAGTTCCACGGCGGTGGTCGAAGAAGTATGCTCTAAATAATGAAACCATTAATTATTCAAGTTGGAAAAGCTAGCTTCGCTTCGATTAGTTAAAAGTTCCCGGCGAAGAATTGATGTTAACGTTAATGAGGTATTTCACTAGCGGTATCTTCAAAACCTTGAAATTTAAAGTGTGTTTAAGTGTGTTTCTGGTAGGAACAAGCGGTTTAATTTCCCCAAGTAACGAAGGGACGCCCTTAAAAGATTTACAGTTTCCAGCGTATCCTGCAGGCCGCTGGGTCCCCTGGGAGCAAAGTTTACCGCTCGCTGATCAACTGTTTTACCAAGTCGTAATGTGTTTTTGTTGGCCATTTTATATCATTTATGGCCTCCTTCACACTCCGCGATGAACTCCTTTTGCATATAAATGGCCGAGTGTAATTTGTGCCACGCTTCATATAAAAAATCCCCGAGGAATAAACGGCAAGATTACTTTTTTAGAAGATAAACGAGAGAAATTAATGAAAGCGATTTTTTAAATAACGTTCTTTATCAGGTTTGAAGGCGAAATATAAAATATGATGTTCTTTAGAGCAGAGGTGCTCAAATATATTCAACCGAGGAAACCACTTCACGATACAAAATTCATACAATGACACTCAGCAGTGAATATGTATTTTCACAGAATTTTTATTCTAACAATTCGACGAAATATTAATATAATCCTGTGCAACAGAAAAATTATTACTATAACCGGGATTTGAATGCAAGATTTGCGCACTTGAAGTGAAATAACACAAAACTGTGCTATTAAAATGTAAATATTTTTTCTGGGGAACTGTTTTAAACACTCGTTTTAGAATATTTTTATGTGAAACCGCACAAGAGTTCAAACTGCTCCCAGCCGGGACAGTGAGACTACGGCATCCCCAATGAGGGTACGTTGTGAGGCTGAAGTGGGGAGGGGAAGGAGATGGAAAAGATAAATGTAGGGAAGTACCTGGCTATTCAGATCTGGTCACTAAACACGGCTAAAGCCATTTTAAGCAACGCTTCAATTTTTTATTCTGAACGGTGGTCTTACACCGGGGCGATACCATTTTGTTTTAATACTTGAAAATAAATACAGTTTCAAGTTTGACCGAGTTGTTTTTCATACTATTTATTTTTCATACACACGGCGTGTGCAAAATATTATGTTTAATGGTTAAGACACAAACTATATACATTGCAAAAAAAATCACTTCGTGCGTTCAATCAGTTAGGGCAGCGTCTAACCGTTCAAGAAAGGCCGATTGGGGAGGATTGTTTACATCACAGCGTTAGGGCTGTTTCCAGGTATAACCCCATCCTCCCGCTCGCTCCATTCTAGATCTGTTTTAAATCTGGCGGGTCGTCACTCTGCGCGGGAGGGTTCGACCACATGTGAGATATACTATTGTATGCTGTAGGACTGCCATATAGTGCCAGCATACCTACATTGTTCATGTCACCGGCGGCATCTGTTTACTGCGGGTATAAACAATGCGTCCGCCGACGGATGTGATTTCATCACGCTATAACTAGGAACAAGCTGCCAACTGACAGCAGCAGAACTAACAACACATTACTAGAGTATTTTTGGATCAAATTCAATATTTAACGGTAAAAAATAATCGTCTTTGAATTATTACATAATATTTATTTTTTACTATGTTTTGAAGTAGGGAGTAATGCAAATGGTGGATTTTTTGAAAAGTCTAAATAATTTAATTATTTATAACAAAAACCATTCGAATTGATGTGTGGATATATTTATTTATTTATATATACGCCTAAAAAGGCTTTTACATAGAAGTGATACATGATGCAGTGTACATAGGAGAAAATCTGTATTATACAGGAGATACTGACAGTAAATAAATGTTATCCATTGTAAATAATTTAAAAAATACACAATTGTAAAATTGTGATTACAAGTATAATGAGAAAATATTAAGAAATAATTTAAAAAGAAACTAAATAAAAAAAAAAAACTAAATATGAAGCAATATTAGTAAAACGTAAGAGTAACATAAAGTAAAAAAGAAATTACAACAACACTACATATAAGACAAATAATAAAAACAAATTTACCAACGCTACTCTAATTTGTAGGATTCGACAAAGTGTTGGTATAGATTATGCTTAATTCTATTAATGGAGTCAATAAATAAATCAATAGCACCCCCATACTTGTTGCCCAAATCATGCATCCTATTGGTCAGTGAGTGTGTCTGATAGTTGGTTGTGTATGTATTGCAGAAGAATGTTATATTTTGTCTTGTATTTCTAGTCGGTACGCGGAGTTTAATAGTGGCAAGGATGGCAGGACTATAACACATAATAGGACTATAACATATGATCAAAAAACATAATAAAAATCTAAAATTTTAGAATAAATCGCGTGGATATGATACGAAAAGTCAAGCTGTATTCAGACGAATGTAAAAACGTGGTTCAGACTGTTTTTCTATCCAAAGATTCACAATGATAAGTTGCTATTGTCAGTCCTATTACCATGGTGAGAGTTAGTATTGACCTATTTAGCGAATGTCATTGGCCTTGGGTTGTGCTATTATCATTTAGGAGACACAGCTGTTGACGATTCGAAGTGAATGTTTTTCGGAAATTTAAATCGACGTCTTAATTATTTATACTTTTTTCCTTATTATTTTTACGTATATACCTACGAAATGATTTAGCCCATCGTTTATATAAACATAGATTATTTATCTACATTAATATCGCTGTTAATTGAAAACATGATTGGATTATTCAAAACGTTTCAAAAACGGATATTTCGATTTGACCCTCGGTCTGCAGCGTGGAGGAATGCAATATTATTTTCCACGAGATTGCGATACCAAATGCTGGCGTAACTTTTTTATGGGAGTTATTAAATAAAAGTACAAATGTATTCCATCATTTGGGCAAATAAAAAGCCACGCCGTATTGTGGCGGAGTTAGCTCGAAAGGGGAACTCGGAGTGGGGCGCATTCACACGGCCGTGAGTCTGCAGTATTATTGAGAGTAATGGAAAAAAGTCCCGACAAAAAGGGAAATAAAGCAGGAATATGAAAAAAAAAAGTATTTTCCACCGACGACCGGAGTATTTCGATTTATTTGCCTGAAAAATGTATGGCTGCGTAAACAATACTTTACATATCACTATCCATAGGGCATAGAAAATTCAAACGAACGTATTCATCGGACTTATCAGATAAAATGATTGGATATGCGTTTAAATATTTTTATTATGGGTAGTAACGAGTAACGAGCGAGTACACAACTGTGAGTTTCCCTGTAATTCAGTTGTCCGCAAACCCGTTGCAGACGTGATACGATATTGCCTGACAACTAGGCGCACCTGCCGTCGTAAAAAACATTGGATTTCAAAATGCATTTTATGTAACGTGTATCGCCTACTAATAAAAGCACTCTCGTTAATGGAAGTTTGGGTACTGGAATTTACAGCGATGTCAAGTTCGGAGGCTTTTGAAATGTGGAACTATGTGAAATTTGTGTCCAGGGACATATTATAACTAAATCAATCACTATAAGAAATACTCGATATCTAACAATTCACAAAATTACAAATATTGTTTCTCTTAACTCATTATGAAGGGAAAGAAAGAGGAAAAAATTGGAATCGGAAGTTAGCAATCAATTTTTATGATACTTCAGGAATTGGGCCGCAATGGTAACTTCTTCTCTCCAACTCGAACGTGCTGCAGACGACCGCAATAGGTACTTCCATCAATCATAAGTAAAAAAGCAGCCGAAAATTTTCAATGGGTCACATTCTGACGAATTTTAATAATAATAGGTTGACAAGCATGTCTTTTACAAGAGAATGTGACAATTGAAAATTTCCGGGTGCCTTTATGACAGCAGAATATCTTCAAAATCATTGTCACCGATAGATTGGTACTCGGTGATAAGATTCATAAAGCGGAAAATTAAAATTCCGATCGTAACAATAATATTATTCCTACGAAATAATAACGGAATCATTGAAAAATAAAACGAAATAACATGAAATCTTGAAACTCCAACTTTTCTTTACCTTAAGAGCCTTACGTTCGTAGCTTCGCATGAATAAAGCGAATCGAAGGCAGACGTTTTATTGTGTGGTTTCTATTTAGTTATTTGATCACGTGCTATAGAGGAAAGCGTGAGAATGCTCACTTTTTATTGCTCACATATCCGATAATATCCCCGATACGGGAAAAAGCCCGGCCACATAGCCACATTGCCTTAGAACCCCTTCGCAATAGCTTCGTGCTATCTTTCCACAGCTCAAAGCCTAGTGCCTAGTGCTACATCCGACCTGTTGCCCTGAGCCGGAGGAATACTCTCCTGCGCGGGTTTATCGACGAGTTATCGGCGGTCATCGTGGAATCCTAACATGATTATTGTCTCTTTAGGATTATGGCCTCCTGGTTGCTAGCATCTTAAATATAATATACTAAAAACTTCGAGAAAATATTTTTGTAAATTTTTTCAATGACTACTTTTCTTTAACGTCAGATTACTACTAGATGTTTGACTCAAATATAATAATGTCCGGTCGAGGAAGCTTGAGAGTGATAATGGAATTCTAATATGAAAATTGGAAAATCGATAAAACCCAATGTCAATACGATTTTTCAGTTTGCGATATTTGCGAACACGGTCAGAATATGATTCAGACAGTCGGAAGACAAAAACCGCTGTTTTCAACGCGGCCTCCAAATTGTCGGATAAATTGTCGATATCCACTTTTGGATTATGTCGTTCAATATGCAAAATAACTGCCAAATTAATGAATGAGGGTGAACTAACTAAGCTCTTAAAATTGAAAGAAATCGTTAACACGATCCATAGGCTTAGTTAAATCATCTAAGACGCGATCAATTGATTTCTTTCTAGCCTGGAGAAACAAAAGTTGATTGTCATAACTAAAGACTTCATGAACTGCCTTTTTTATTGTCAAAAAGTAAATGCGCACTGCCAATGTATATTAAAGGTACTATTTCAATTAGTATTTTTATTTTTTACGTAGCCTTCTAACGTTTAGGAATGTTAATTAATACTCAGATGCGTCAGTGTTGCCAGCGTACGTCGATTTGCATTTACAATATCGGTCTGGGTATAAGCAGCGCGACCGTGGTCGGGAAAAAGGTATAATATGTAAGATGTTTACGTGAAAAAGTTTATGATTATTTAATTTCTCGATATCTTAGTGCACACTTTATATAAATATTGTGTTGGTATGTCGGAAAGCCTCAACGGATTTCATGAAGAAATTCAAATGAATTTTTTTTAAATTAATAATACGAGAAAATTGCTTATGTTCGTTACATGAGCCTTTATATACATACATAGACCAACAATTAAACTTTCGGTAAAACTCTGCACATTATATAATAGACTTTTATACACTATTTGATTACCATTATCACTTGGCGTGATTATGTCTAGCATAAGGGAACAGTTAAACATCTTCCCAGACAAACATGGCATTTAGAGGGGTGTTTCGTCTCCCACCCCTGTCACAGTTCCACAGCCCCCCTCGACCGCACCCCGCCCTCTAGTTGAGGGATGGTGGGAGATGTTAGACTCACGTGACTGACGGGGGTAAATGTGACAATACTGACATCAGACTGACTGCGGGGGTTTTACAAATCAACTTTTGCGACGTTTTATTTTTTGCAACACCATGAATTGTGACTGTTTTTAGAAATGAAAGAATGAAATGGTGATAAAACTAGATTAACAAAGAAGTGGGGAACTGTTGCAGGGTCTGGCCGTCCGGACAATAAAAAAGAAAATAAGCTACCCTAAAACACAAATAAGAAGTTTAATATATTAAAAGGATAAAAATACAATAATGCAAGTAAACTGATTGAAATGAATTGGGGAATACGTAAGCCGATTGTGCAATTCAAAAGTGCAAATTATATTTTTTTTACGAAAGAGATTTTGTAAATTGTATATTTCTTACTTTATTGATTATAACCGAAAAAAATTACAACAGAAAACAGAAGTTTTTTTTCAGATAGCGGATATCATAAAATTTGTATTCCACTCTGGGTGGCTCTGCTGATAACCAGGGCCGGCCCTATGCGGGCGCAATTGGAGCAGTTCCAGGTGCCGAATTGTCAAGGCGCTGATAATACTAACACCTAACAGTCCAAACACATAGCCCTTAAGATTATTTTTCACAAAAATGGCGGTACATAAAAATACAAATCATCCGAATATTATTGATTACAGTGATCAACTACCGAGGCGTCTACTGGTTTCGACAAGGGGCGTCAAAATTTTACTCGCGCCAGGCGCCGTCTTAGCTCTGGACCGAACTTGCTATGAACTGTAGTTTGTGGTTACGCTATTGAATGAAAGCCAAATAAAATTGTTTCCGTGTGTCGCAAAAACATTATTCGAATATCTATAATTTATTCGTGGCTGGAAAAAGTAAAAACGATGGAAAAGTAACAGAATCAATAACGTCTGAAACAATAATAATTAGAAAGAAAAGAATAAGTTGAAAGGCAAGTGTGGTAAGATAATCCCTGGTGCGGAGTGGTCGGGCGGGGCGATATCAATACAACGTTTGACTCCTATTGTCGCCAGCTGATTGGTTCAATATTGCGAAGAGCGCGCGAGGAACGTGCGGAATAGAAATATAGTTATTCAATTCAATAACGATCTACTGCTTCGCCCGGTGTATCGGATCACTTTTCTCCTTCAGCTTTAGGGGAAGAGCGTAGCAGTCAGGAGGGTTGCTGAAGTAATGTATTTTTTAAAAAATATTGATAAATTTCTTATCTGCAAAATATTAATTTGAACATCTATAATTATTTTTAATAATACCCGCAAAACTACCAAAGCAGTTTGTCAGACCAAAGAAATTTCTTGAACTGTTTTAAAGCAAGTTACTCGTTACTTTAGCACAGTTACTGGCTAAATTAATGGGTAGGTATCATTAGACTAAAAAATGTATTGATAATTAATATGCCATGTCATGCATACACACAATATCTAATTATTAAAATAATGAATGAACCTTGACATTAATGAAATGGAAAATATAGTGCAAGCTGTTTCCAAGCACGCCGACATGATCTGGAGATGATCCATAATGGTACTGTAATAAATAACCAATCAAATATTTTTGCTTCAAACTAATTGAAATATTTGTTAATTAGGAGGTCTAGACACAGGACATCCCTAGCGAGACATAAACGTACACAATTGTAAACCTTACTAACGTAGATGTACGAAATAAATACAATAAGTTTCTAACACCTTTCTCACGAACTGATGTATTACACGAAGAGCGATTAAAAAAGCCTTATTACTATCATCCTATTACGTTATTGACTTAATATTACGTTAACGCGAGTGAATCGATACCCTTATCAGTGCCAGAGAAATAATAATACGCTTTTGGATACGGAACAGTTATTTATACTGGGCGCATATTTCCACTTTATTAATGATAGATAACGCGCCAATTTCAATTTACATCCGGCCCGAACCAGTCACACGTACGTACGCTCAAATGTACACATAATAATGTGTATGTGAGGAGCGTACGTGTGTAGCAATCTACTCGGCTCATATGTAGCTTCGAGATTATACGATAACTCGGATACGCGCGGGACGCCCGCGCAGTGACGCCGGGACGCAGAAACGGAGAGCAGGGGTGCCATTAAACTGCCAACTTTATTTGTATGTAATTTATAAGTTAGTAAAAATTACATCAGATATTCATCGATAAGCAGAAAACTTTCAGCTTAACCGGCAAGATATATACAAATACACTGTCATTATGTGCTTTTCCAATATCAAAACAGATCTCTAGAATTTATGTTAAACCCTTCAAAATAATTAAGATCAAATCTTTTTTTTTTTAAGTCTGTGAAAAAAACCACTGCAATATGAAAAAAAACATATCGTAGCTTTTCAAAATTAGATTCAATGCAACAGGAAGAGGAAAAAATTAAAATCAATTTGTGCTTTAGGTAAATAAATTGTTACACTCCAGTAAAAAAATACAATTTTTGCTTCCCGGCCAATGCGTGCAGGTATGTGTAAATCAATAACCCTTTTTACACATTGATACACTCCCATTTCTTTGATGTTTGGCAACACCGCGAGTCATTCGCTAATTTTATTATTGTTAGAACTTATGGGTGAACGAACTTCACGGATAAATATACCATTCATTATAAACACGTCAAAAATGCGAACTAAAAGGCAACAAATGAATTTTATAAACATATTTTATATAACTACTTTTTGTGGTTATGTTTTGTTCACGACAAAATATTATTTGTACGATAGTATAAATAATATTTCGATGATTTTTACCGCGTTTTTTTTAAATAACCCATAGATAATTTTTTTTAGGTTGAATCCTACCACTATCTAAGGTAATCTATTATTATAATTTTTAACTTAAGACAGAGAGATTGTATCTACCAGCTCATTGGTCAGTAATATATGTACCATGTACCAAAGAGCGTGATGCAACGTGAAATGTAAACATTATTTACATTATGTACATGCAGAAAAAATGGTAACCGGATAAATCATCACAATGATAATTCATCACATCTTTAAAAAGTTATATAAAATCATGGTAAGTGATGAAACAAAAACTTTGTTAACTCGGTTATGTAGGTTAGGTTAAAAAAAAATTTTTCATCGTTTCTAATGACTTTATATCACTTTTTAATAGTGTGTTGAAATGTCACTGTGTTAAGTTATCATGGAACCGAAAAAATATAATATAATGTTACAATATTTATTAGTATATAAAATGTGTATTACTGTCGTAGAAAAATGGATTTAAAGCTGGCCAAATAATTAGATATTTAATGTCTAAGAAGTGTGACCACAATGCAGAATCAAACCAGATATCTGCTCTCCAGTTAATGTTAGACTTTAAACTTATCATAAGAAATTTTATCATGTGTACTAGGATGAAAAAAATATGGTAAAAAGACGATATTTTAATATCAAAACAAAAAATAGTAAGATTAGGAAAATGATGAAGATGTAAAATTAAAAAGAAATATTCAATATTAAAAATGATTCAGAAAGTAGCTCAATTTAATAAAATACACTGCGTTTTTCGCAAGCTCTGATGACAAACGAAACAAAGATTGTAACGTTAAGGTTCGATACACGTCGAAGTACGGCTTTTGATACAATGGGTGAGGTATTAATTGTGCAACTCACGCTTGATGAGTTGAGCCCATCAGCCCACCAGCCCACCCCAGCGGTGGCGGTGGTACGAACTCTACGTGGAACCAGCAGTACCAGCACGGACGTGCAAAAAGGTAAACCGCCGCTCGTGCCAATATGACGTTAGGGAGGAAAATTGGAAAAGCGTGGAGGGATTTATGCGGGCTGTCAGATACCAGACTCCTTTGTTGTTTATATCGAATAGTGCATTTATCATGGTAAAACAACGTATCATTTTGATATCATAATTGTCAGCCACAGTCTACCCACTTCTAACAAACACCGTGACAGATATTTTGTTCGAGAATGGGACTATCGCATTCTGAAATGAAAATTTTCTTGAAAGGGCTTTAACCAAATACTATATTTATTTTATTATTTTTAATAGTAAAACATTGATAGATTGATTTTGTGTTGTTATTTTAGATTATGTATACCAATAATAGTTATCTAAATGTTTTGAAGTAGTAACAATATCATGTTTATTTATAATTAGTAATAATATTATGTATACATATTTAAATTGCAAGTGTACATTGAACATGTTCATCGTGTTGACAAACTGCTTAATTGTAGATCAGAGAAAAATAAATAAAAAAATATAAAAAACACTCTTCTCAACTATTTCCCAACGTTTTTTTTATTTCAATACTTTCTAAAATAAGGTTGCACTAGTTCCACTAATGTCATTTGACAGATGATATAATAAAATAATCTTTAATGAACATTTCGTTTAACAAAGATGTGCAGGCACGAAAAACCACATTTCAAAAATAACTTTCGAAACTGTCTCGAATAATTTTTTCTTTGAGAAAAGTAGAGTTGAGGGTTGAGATGCAAAAGCCGCGTTCGTACGTCAAGAATTTCCATTATAAAGTTTTAGGTTTGTTAATAAAATGCAAGAAATAAAATCACACACAACTGCTTATAAATTAGATGGAAACTTCTCAGTGAAGAGGGCCCCCTTGAGGGGTGTAAATAATTTATTTCTAAAACCCGGAAAATACGATTATGTATAAAACAAAATCTTCAGTGAATTTTGTAAGGGAAACATTGTCATGTTTTCTCTTTTAACAGAAAAACTTTCCCGTGGAGAATGCTTTAGTGAAAAATATGTGTTTTTCAGAGATACGATAATTATTTGCACTTGAGGGGATTTAAGATTAAGAGGTAAGAAATTGTATATAAATTAAATACTTTGTTTACACCACTTTTTAATCAATAATAATCTACATGTTTTAAAGCCAATTGCTTGTTCGTCAGGATAATGCAAATATATATATAACCAAAATGAAGAATGAAGAAGGGTAAGAATTTATTTACTATATATATTTTAACAGAGCACGACTTTTTTACGCAACACTAACTGTTTCTACATCTTCATGGGCGTAACAACAATGCATAGCATAGAAGCCCTACATTAAGACCTTTTCGCACGTTTACCCATCCTGCTGTCTTATTAAGGGTAGGCTTCCAAAGGCTACCTTCATTCATCGTAATTTACTTTGTCCACCAGATACCATTTTCTTTAATTACCTCTAAAGATTATTCTAAGGATCATCTTCTTAAAAATATCCAGAATACGGAATTTTCAGCGCTAGCGCTGGCCTAATTAGAGCTTCACAGAAAGCTTTTCGAGAGGAGTCTTGATTTGAAGTATCTTTGAAGACCGTTGTAAATGCTAATAATTTAAAACTTGAAGATCGAGTCTCAATCCATCTTATTCCGTAAAGTAGGGAGACAATCAGGCAAATGCAAGCATTGCGACTGTCGTGAAAAAACATTAATAAAGTGTTGAAAACTCTGTATATTTTAGAGCATGTAATCAACACTCAGCTCGAACGTGTTTCCGGCATGATGTGCTCTATAATTATGATTAATTTTGATTAAAAGCGCACACATATCATAAAATTGCCTTTGACTTTGAAAGTATACATGAATATTAGCGCGCCGCCTTTACAGCTTACGGAGTAGGTTTAGTAGGTGGTGGTACGTAGAGTGTGGGGTAGATGTACCGTGATGTACACGTGTAGGTATATGCTCGCTGTATGCTGTAGGACGAGAGGCGGCTGAGTGTGCGTATTGCGTACACGCCGTGCTTGTGTAAATCTCAAATTAATTTCCGCGCTGAAAGCAAAACCATATTATTTCGAGAGTAATGTCGAAACAAATTTACAAGCCTCCAGGTAATAATGAATTATTAACACGCAATTTGCCCGAGTACGTAAACCGCGCGTGAGACATCCAGCTTAGTCTGAGAGGGGACGGGGAAGGAGCTGAAGACCCGATACTGGGGGTTGGTGTAGGACAACTTCCTTCCTCTCGATCTGCTACCCTAGCACCATTGCCTGCAGGTTACAATCTACGCCCTACAACCTCTGCCATTAGCGGCTAGCTGCCAGCCAAGGAAGTCATTAATCCAACATATTGTTGATCAGGAGTTATTCGGAAAATAACTTCCTTGAACTTATCGCATCAAATGTCAATGTTAATGTTAAAAAAGTCAATACTGTTGAGATTTCGAATATCTTGACACGAAATTAGGATTTCCACATGAGGAGTAACTTTGTAGAAGCAAACTGAAGCTCACGTATGAAAATTGACGTTTTTGGTACCATAACAAGCCACGAAAAGAGATCTTAAAAAAATAGAAGTCTTTTATTGGGGGCCCCGTCAACATACACATAATAGAATACGAGTCATAATAAAACAATACGACGAAACAAGACCGAAAGTGTTTCAATAGTCCCCACAGACTCCACAGGAGGTGCTTGCTTGGGTGATTTACCCTTTTATCTAGTTGGTTGCATCTGTACCAATTAATGTAATATTTTTTATTGACAAAAGGTGCAACCACAGGGGCGAACAGGAACTTGTCCGGTATACATGTATATAGTACAATTCGGCATCGAAGTGGGGGCCGAAAATCTTTGACTCAATTGCGGAGGCGGATATGGATACCGCCGCCCCGGGAACCATTTATTGGATAACCAACACCCCTGCCATAGGTCACCCCAAGTGGTTTGCTACGTTTGGTAACTTATCAGGGGTGCTCGGGTTCACGGGGTGAGGTTTGTCTAGGTCTTGGCGACGAATGCGTTTGCCTACCTACTGCATGGCGGGTTGTTTCGGGAGAGATTGGATGTGGGAGACCTTTCAACCTTTCTAGTCGTACTCTTTCTTGACCCATCGCCTTGCACCGCAATGGGAGGGATGGATTCATACGTCCGTGACTCTTGGACGCATTGACCCCTTGATTCCTACCCACTCCTCATTCCTTTTTTTCTTCCCAGAACTTCGTATTTTCTAAAAAGACAGCATTCTCAAAGATGCTGTATGAAGGGATTTTAGGCCCTGAAGGATTTTTTTCCCTCAGGGCCTCCTTTGTGAAGCTAATGTAAAAAAACCTTTTTAATATTATTTCACGAGTTAGAATCATCAGAATCCAATTTCTGGATGATTGCATTTAAAATGTAAAGGATTCAAATGAAATAATAGAAAGCAAATTACAAACTGTTTACAAGCAGTAGAACATGTGTACATTTGAGTCGATAAAGCCCTTCATAAGCGTGGTGCTTTATTTCAATAAAGGTAAACCGCTCTTGTATTCCACATAACACACAGCAAACCTCCCTAACCGCTCCTTCCCGGCACAGCCTTATTCCTTATTTTATGGGAGGCATTTAAACCATTGTAATTTAAGAGTAATCTGATACTGACACAAATATATATCTCGAATAACACCATTATTTATCTAATGTGTTTTGGGAGGTTATCTATCTTTTTGTTTATATACTATCCAACACCTCTCGGGATGTCGTTAATAAGACTTCATTATACCTCCCGAGATTTAGGGTATTTCTCTTCCATTCATTTCAATAATACTCAGTGCGAAGTACGAACCGTTACTAAATTAGAAATATGTCGACATTAGAAACATAATGAATGATACAACAGAATACCACCTTATTTAAAATTTAACTCTATTTAAGTGTACGTTTACGCTTTCTGATTTGGCATCAAAGAGTTTATGATTTGGTTATCCGTCACAGGTTTTTATTTTATATTTTTAGCGAATTAAATTACAAAAATCTAAAAGTATATCCTGTCAACTTTTTCGTTCCAGAAATTAAAAAAAAATAGATGTGCAAGTAACTACAATAACAACGATCAACAATCTGCTTCAGAATGTTATGTGTTTGCATATTAAGGAATAACATATTCACAAGTTCTTAAAGCAAGTAAGTAAGTTAATAGTTCCGAAATTTAATAATAAATACGGACAGAGAACGTTTGAATACAACATACCGAAGATATTTAATTTATTACCTGACACTATAAAGCAATGTAAGTCTATGAATAAGGTTAAATATGTGGTGATAAATTGGCTATCGGAAAAAAAATATTTACTTTAATATGTATGAAAAATTGTATGAAAAAATTGTTGATTCTGTAGATATAAGATGTAAATTATAACTTATAAAAATGTATATGTAACTAAACTTTAAGCACCTGTTGACAAGCCAATTCAATTGGCTTAGCAGGACTTGTTTGTTGATATGTATTAACTATTTATTCAATAAAAAAAGCGATCATAGTTTTTGACTAAATGGAAGAATAAAGAAATGTATGGATGTAGATGAAGTAAAACGAGTGTGACAAAACATATTCGGTACATTCCATCATCTGAGAATGGATATTTTTTAATCATTACTAAATTCAACTTTACACTACGGATTAGAAAACCGTTGGTAAGAGAATTTATGTACATACGAATATTGAAGAAAAGAGATGAATTTAGAGCAAAGGCGAGATATTTGATGAGCCTTTACTTGGCTTTAAGGCTTTATAATATAAAAGTTCAAAAAGTGAACAGCTAGTTAGTAGCGCGCTCGGCCGCAGTTTAAAAGAAACTCATTTTACAGGGATTAAGGGAATTCTAAATAGGATTTTATTATTCACGGACTAAAACTCGGGCTTAGCATTAGGTACATCTAATACGCGCTTATCATATTTCGAAACCTTAATACAATTTGAAGCAGATAAAAAAATAAGACCCTCTGTTAAGGAACACACAAAATTATTAAGTATTTAATTCAATTTAAACGGGCCTTATTTTCTAAATATTAAGATTAAGTTATAATTTACGACATAAAAATTTCACTAGAGAAATATCTCTCACAATCAAAGGCCGTAATAATTGAACCTTTTTACATCGAGTAGTTCATTATTTAGATGATTTAAAAAAAAATTATGAATTGATTTTGGATTGTTTTTAACTGAAAGATATTTTCTCTCGAAAGGTATATAGACTCGTCGTGTTGTATTGAAGCATTTTTACCAGGAAAACATCTCTGGTGGAATGCTTTCTTTGTGTACTTGTATCGTAAAAGCGAAAGTTTAGAGTTAAGATAAATGTTTCTCATTTATTCATTCATAAAAATGAAAAGATACGCAAATGGTTTTTTCAAATATCCTCCTCATAGGAGGCCTTCAAGCCGCAATACTTAAGCTATTGCGGAGGATCTTTCTGATGGGAGGAAAATGAGAGAATCTAGTTCTTTAAGAGACCCAGCATCTCTTGAAAAAAAAACTTTAATACTATTTCCAAATTATAATAAATATATGACGTTGTAGTAATAATGATTATAATATTTGGCTGATTTACATGGCACTGTTTTTGTGAATCACCTCAAGAGCGCTGTACAGATAAATATTATAGCTAGTGACTTACGACTAAGGCTTCTACAACAAATATGCAAATTAGTGAATTTCACACGTTACCTCGTGATATACATTATCAGGGCCTATGACATCTTTAGGAATGCTGTGTGGGGGTCTTTTTTAAGGAAGGAAGGAGAAGAAGTTCTGGGAAGGAGAAAGGTATGAGGGGTGGGTAGGAATCTAGGGATCAGTGTGTCCAGGAGTGACGGACATATGATTATATTCCTCCCGCTGTGGCGTAAGAGGATGGGTCGAGAGATCAGTTGGAGTGGTCGAAGGGTCTCTTCAAACCAGCCTCTCCCAATCTGGCTCGCCACGCAGCTGGTGGGCAGGAGCATCCTGAACAGACCTCACCCGATGAACCCGGGTACCCCTGCTAATTCACCAAACTTAGCGAACAACTTGGGGTTACCTATGGCAAAGGTGTTGGTTATCCAATAAATGGTCCCCGGGCGGCGGTACCCAAAGCTACCTCCTAAATTACAAATTTAAACTATTAATGCAGTCGTCAAAGGTTTCTGGTCGATTTTTATATTGCATTATAAAAAAAACAAGAAAAGCATTTCAGTTACCATGTAAATGGGAAAAATTATTGTCAGTGCATTTGCACAACTATTTGATAAAGTTTCAGTTGGGTTATGCTAGGTTCACAGCAGGTTTCATAATAGCTTTTTTTTTTTTTTTTTATAGTGAATACCTCACAAGAGTCCCAACTGCTCCCGTCTGGAGCCAGTGAGTCTATGGCATCCCCAATTGGGGGATGTTGTGAGGCTGAAGGTAAGTGGGGAAGGGAAAGAGGAAGGTGGGGAAGTACCTGGCTATTCAGATCTAGTCACTAAACACGGCTAAAGCCATTTGGAGCAACGTTTCATTTCTGAATGGTGGTCTTACACCAGGGCGATACTGGTAGTATCTTCCACTCTGGAACGTGCCGCAAATATAATATATATTATTTTTAATTAATTAATTGTGAAATAACACAAATTAATCAAATAAAATTTATTTGCGCACGCCGGGTTCGAACCCGCGACCTTCGGAATGGCAGTCCAATGCGTTACCACTGGACTATGCCGGCCGTCAGCTAAATTTAATTCTATCCAATATAAAGCAATAGGTACTTATAATGTATTTATTTGTTGACGTCCGTAGGGCTTTTACAAAAACAAGCCTTAATAAATTACTTTAGTGCATCAAAGTTAACATTAAATAAAATAATTTAAAAAAAGTTTAATTCTTAGCTCTCATAATACGAAATGCGATTCAATTTATCAGATAGGTGCCCACTGTAAATAACAAAGATCCAACAATAAAAGAAAAAATAAGAATAAATAAAGTTACAGATTGTACCTAATATTGATGAAACAAAATGTTAGAAAAATGTATCTGTATCAAAATTTTTTGTAAGAAACACATGAAAATATTAACGGAAATGAATTTATTTCCAAGCCTATGAAACCTTTGAACTGGAGAATAAGTGAAATAGTTTTCGAATAATAATAAAAGTAAAGTGTAATGTAAGCGTATGGTATAAAATATTTGTTCAACAACCAACAAATAAACACAACATAGAATTTAGAATGAGTAGAATGGACAGTGAGAATTTCCGAGGGAAATTTACCTGTACTGAGAACGTCAGTGATGTGCAAGCCCTAATATGTATGTACATGACATATTAAACATAAATGAGGTCATGGTAGTACATTAGTACAAAGTGCCTTAATTCTGAGGCAGTGATATACAGTACGCAGTACGCAGGTGTCGCCCCTCCGAGTAATGAACGACATTTGTCTAGGGCTGGGCCTACACAGGGCGTCGCGGCGCGGCTCGGCGTCTCGGCGTCGAACGAATGAAATTTAAATTTGACGCACGCGGCATCTTGAGCCATTGAGCAAAGTGAATTAAACCGTTACGGATAAAGTAATGTTTACCGGGATGAAAAATAAACAGCGAAGGATCGCGCACAAGGAGAAGGAAAAATATCACGGGATTTATAATCGGGATTTCAAAGAGATTTATGGAGCTTTTCCCTGCAAAATATGACGGTTATGTTTTGTATGAACATTCAAAAAACTGGCATAGAATTTTAACGATAGGTTTTTTATGTTTTCTCGTATGTGGTCGGAGGAATCAACGGAGGGTAAGGAGAACAAAATAGACGAAGGTCCGAAGAATTTGACTATTAAGATCTGTCAATAAAGTATCTTGATATATCAGTAGGATGACTGTAATTATATTCATTCACCATAAAATATACAAACACATTCTTGGAGTATTAAATTAATTAAGGTTATATCAGTATATTGTTTTATTCCAATTTGTTATGGCTTTCGCAATTATAATGTAACTTTAATCTGGTCAAATTGTCTCAGAGTCTCTTTGTTATTATTTTGATCTAATGATTATTTAGCACTACCGCCTAGTTCTCTTTTTCACAAAATTACGTAATCCCATCTTAGTTACACCTTTAATCATATCTTAAATATTCGATCAATCTATCGAGAACTTGTTAGACTAATACTTCTCTCTATCGATCTTGAAGCAATACTACATTCTTCCTCAAATATGATTTAAGATAACACATCTGCCCTGATGATGGACACTGTAATGCTGTCCGAAATGTTGGCTAAAGAAGGAGTTAGCGCCACACGGCATAATACCCCAAAAACAAATAACAAAAATTCTTTCTTCCTTTTGAGAAAACCCAAGTTCATGTATGATAGGATGGATTGGTTTAAAACGCGGACGAAGTATAACTTCTGTAGTACGGAGAGGTTAAATTATACCGAGTTCTTGGAATATTAACAATTTGTACATTTATTACTCCTATATTATTAAATTTTCAGCAAGCCATTCAACAATCATCGCTCTCCTCAAGAAACTTCACTGTGGTTTTTCGTAGAATCAGAAACCTGAGAGGTTAAACCTAAATACCTACCCATACATAACTATTGTGCCGTGTTTTATATGAATGTCAGAAAAAATAGTACAGGAAAATGAATACGTATGGTAAAAAATACCATCACATTAATAAATCAGAATTTACAGAGAGTTTTAAAAAAGTTTATTTATCCAAAAAAATATGGCTCACTTCTTTGGAAGATAGGGATATAATAAACTCGAATATTAGCTGATGGGGCGAGTTTTGAAGAATTAATAAAAAAAAGCATTCATTAGGATTATCTTTTTAACACTTCGTAAGCAAACACGCGAAATCGTCCGTCCATCCCGGTAAATACATTAATACGACCCTCGCACGTGCAAATTCGGGCGCAGGAAGGGTGGAAGGGGTGCGGTACCAACCCGATAGGGGGTGGGGCAGGAGGAGGGTTCGGGATCCTTCAGACCGTTAACATATCGGGTCCATGGATTATTTTATGACGAACGAGTCTTTTGGGTATAATCGGGAATTACACAGGTAATGCCCGCAAACAGCAGATCGATACTTTGCGACCACACGGACCCGCGGGCAGGGGAAATTCAAGGACGAAATATTCTAAAGTAGTATAAATACACATTCTACGTTCTACACGCAAGGGATTAATACTTAGGAATAGATTCCTCCCTCCGTTTCAAACTCGGATGTTGTATGCTATTCTGCTAAGTGAATTTATGAAGAAGATAGACGAAGAACTTAAAAATTACAAATTATGTTTATAATTTTTTTAAATATTAGTTTTTCGTATTTTCTATCACAAGCCATAGACTTTTGAGATATGTCAATTAACTGTACATTATTTAACACCTATTCCATATAAAAAGTAACAGTAGCAAAAATTACTTTAAAATACTTTTATTTTTATGTGAATACCGTACAAGAGTTCCAACTGCTCCCAACCATCTGGAAACTGGATGTGAGACTATAACATCCCCAACTTGGGTGTGTTGTGAGGCTGAAGGTAGAGGGGAGGGGAAGGAGACGAAAAATAGGAAGATGGGAGAGTACCTGGCTATTCAGTTCAGGTCACCAAACACAGCTAAAGCCATTTCAAGCAACGTTTCAATTCTGAATGGTGGTCTTACACCAGGCCGATACTAAGAGTATCTTCCACTCTGGAATGTGCCGGAAGTATACAAGATATTATTTTATGTAAATAAATTGTGAAATAAGACAGATTCATCAAATAAAATTTAACAAATTAATATAAGCCTGGAATATCAATACAAATTGAAAATATCTTCCGAGTAAAAATAAATGCCGCCGACGGGAATTGAACCCCCACCTTCTGATGTCCGGTCAGGTGCTCTGGACCATTGAGTCGGCTTATTTCCTACACGCCAAATAATTCTATATGTACTAGTAGTTCAATCAACAATTACTGCTAATTATTTTTATCCTTTGTGCTATGAATAAAACCTTGTCTTAAAAATTAGTTTGTCATTAAAAAAAAAAAAAAAAAAATTACTTGCGCAGACCGGTATTTGCAGCCGCGACCTCCGTTTTGCTAGTCGGGAGCCATTCCCCTAGACAGACCATGGAGGACTTCGAATGTGCAAACAGGCCGATAGTGATTGGACTCGATGAAATAAAAATTTAATAACACCGAGTATTTTCTAGATGCATCCACTGTATTCGTACGGTATTTTTTTCTGTAGAAAAACAATGAATACCGGTATAGAATTACCCGGGGACGAGATTTCGTGTGTCCACTCGCTCTCCGCTCTGCGGGCGGCTCTATATGGGTTTATCAATCAATTTTATGGGTGTAAAGTACGGCTGGGCGCTACCTAATGGGATATCAATACAGCGTTCCAGTCAGGGATATCGGGGGTGGGTGGGAGAAATAACTCGGACACATCTGCGTGAGAAACTTAGGTGCGAGCATTTAACTTCCCCTGCGAAAATCTCTTAGAGCGGACAAGTTCGGTCGTGAACATAAGTTAGGGTCCTTAACTTTAGCACGTGAACACGAGTTTGAGGTTTTAATTTCGAAGAAACATATTACCAAATATTAAACTAACCGATCTGCGTCTTGAGATATTAACGCCGAATATCAACGCCATGCAAATGATGGAACAAAAAATAAAAGTAATTTTTTTTTAAATTATTTTAGTGAAAACTTCTCTTGTTATTTGAAAGCATCAGGAGGTCCAAGCATGCATGGACGATTGATAAAGCCCTGTGTCGCTTCAATATTGACGAAATCTGTCATCAATGTTCGGTTAAAGATATTTGCGAGCACGGTCAGAATATGATTCCGAAAGTAGGTTGACAAAAGCCGCTACTTTAAGTGCGGCCTCCAAGGTGTCTAAGGTGATCATAATAATGTCAAGACAGATTCATCTAAAACGCGATCAATTGATTCCAACTTCGAGAAACAAAAGTTGTTAGTTTTGAGTGCTATAACTAACGACCTCATGAACTAATTAACTCCATTTTATTGTCAAAAAGTACACGTGGACTGACAACGTATATAAAAGTTTAATTCGAAATTGTCAAATTATTAGTATGTTTAACTTAGTATGTAGCCGTCAAAGTTCAAGAATATCGATTCATAGAGAGATGTGTCAGGGTTTATCGAGTCTGATTTATTGCGTTATACGGTGCTCGGAAAATCAGTATAAAATCATCGGTTGTTACGCCTATCGATCCGATATTGTAAAATAATCGACTTCACTGTGCTATAAACCCACAGGTAAAAAATGAGAATCAACTTGTTGTACAGAAAGCTATATTTGAACGGACTTAATTGAGCGCACAAAGGACGTCTTTCAATCCTACGAGCTTCGTTAATCTGCCTCCGTTCATTAATAAATCAGTAATTTTGAAACAAATTCTTTCACCTTTTTAATTTTATTAGTTTAGCAATATGGTCCGTGCAGACTACGGACAACTAGTGACGCATTGTCGTAAAGTGGGGATAAAACAAACGTGCGAGAAAAAATCCTCTGACACTTGGTGGAGTTTGGTTACCTAACCCTATGCGATAAAAACAATATATATCGTTCGCTTTCAACAAAAATCACAGTAAAATTGTTATTTATTTTACATTATAGAAACAAACAGTATATTGGTTACAGTGAAGAAACAATTTTACAGATATTAAATATTTCAGGGTTCCTACGATATGTTTTCTTGTAATGTCGTATACGTGGTATGTATATTCAATAATAACCGGGTGACCTGTCTAGTGTATAGGTGCGTGTGTGTATGTGTATACGTATTTTCATTGAACAGTTTATATTATTGACATGATGCTACTTTTGAATTTGGGCAGTGAATGCGAAAACAAGTCGATGTTATAAATAAGACAATTATTATTGAACGTATGAAGAGCACAGTTAATTGGGGAATTAGCGCTGTATGTCGTGAATGTATCAAAAGGCATGTTAAATTTAATTAAGGACAGAAGTTTTGTAAGGTCGATAGTAATTTTTAAAATTTTACGTCCCTACGTTAAATCAGTTACTATTCGCGTTTGCTACAAATATTGAAATGTAAGTTATTGATGAATTTGAAGGTAATATATTTTATAATTTTTTTTGATTATGCTGGAAGTTATAAAAGTAAATTCTTTATGTCAAAGACTTAGCAAAAGATTTTTGTAGAATCTCTGAAGCTTACCAATGTAAGATATCTATATATTTATACCATATTTCCATCTTAAAGTATTCGAAAAGAAACAAAGTAATATTGAAAAATATCGACATATTTAATATAAGTTTGCCTGTGTTCAAGAGATACCTGAATGACATTTTTATGTAGCATATTTAAAGAGCGATTGCGTATATTTGTTGTTTGCTTGTAGATATGTTGTGAACTTAAACTTGTGAATTGTTATTTTTGTGTTGATGTTTTAAAAATAAAAACCTTTTGTTGTCATTGTATTATGAAGTAAATTATGTAAAATATGTAAAATGTAAAAGCCCATCAAGGCGTTTAAATACATAAATAAATAAAATAAAATAAAATTATTACGAGAAAGATTCAATTTTTAACAGGAAAACATGTCAGATTTTTTATTAAAAAAACTTTATGAAATTTGGTTTTCTATTTGCTACAACTGCGTTATTATTTTCTTTTGTCCGCAATTATTTTCTTTGGTTTGCATTTTTATAACAGGAAAATTAGTTTAACCCGTGCACAAAGCAAACAATACAATCTGCAAATCAGATTAAAAGTCTCGTGGCCGAAGAAAACCGGTGACGTAAATGGAGGGACAGTTTTTTTTTAAATGGCAATGGAGAATGAATTCAATTAGGCAAATTTCTGAGTGGCGAGAATAGAAAAGTTCGGCGGGGACTAAGTTCTGGAGGATACATTATGAGATTTCCACCTCGGGGGAGAGAGCGCGGTGGGGCGCGAGCGGCCAAAAAACTCACCAGAACACGGCATTCAAAAACGCAAAACAAAAAATAAACAAAGCAAAATTACGAGGGTTATGTTGATTTAAAAATATGTGCAACAAAAACGGATGGTTCATTTTACTTTGTACATGCATAAAATGTTCACCTTATATGTAGGTGCAGCACGATTATTTACGAGGAAAGTCGTGTCAGTCATTAACAACCCTAATCTATCTACATAGTGTCCCGGTGCGGGTTTTTGGAATCGTTGTTTGAAAAAATATGTTATTACGAGATTGGTGAAATTTTGCCCACTTGGCCTTCAGAACAGGAGAGGTCACTGACTACATGTGAATTCAGAAAATCACCCCAACCCCCATACTTTCTTATTTTCCCATACCTTACTTGACATTCAAAATAAGACGAAAATTATTATCTACATCCGATTTCGAAAAATTCTGCATAAAGCTTTGGTAACACCGGAGACTTCAGCGAGTACTGAAATAATATGGTCATGAAGTAAGTCAAGAAATTCAAAATTTCTTAGGACTGCCATGGGCGTGTTTTTCTAATTGAGATCTTTCATTAATTTAACTCAATTTCTGAAACCCTTGTATCTAAATGAAAATTTTTGAAACAGATAAAATAAAAACAAAAAAAACATGTTTCAAAATGAGTTCGTTATTTTCGAAGCTAACTTCATTATACAAAACATTTTACCAACATTTTTAAACTTAACCTTTTTTAAACTTCAACTGGTATTTGACAGTAATTCTAACGATTTTCATTATTTGCTCAAATGTAACTGGTCGAAAGAATGTAGGCGATTTCAATGTAAGACAATGACTTGCTCCTTGCAGGCAGGAAGTATGTTTGCTATGCAGTACAGAGTACTAGCTCTTGCGAGACCCAAGGACCTAATCTTCACGGATCGAAGACGAAGCATGATCCCTGGCAAACAAACCACTAAGTCAGAAACTGGGAAATGCACGACGCATTCCACAGGAATATCAGAGATATTTCTCCAATAAACCGCTTTATCTCACGTGTTGAGACTGTGAGAGTATAAGGACTGGACTGTGGGTGTGTACGTGTTGGGGCGCAGTCGAGGATTAAGCTCAAGTCAACGAGGTCATGAGACGGAAAGTATCTTGGAAAGGGGTAGAAACGTGGAGCATTTGTTTTCATTATTGCAAGAAGTTTGGTTTGAAAACTGTTTATGTCAATAATTGGTGTCAAAAACATTCTTGTGGCAGTTTCATTATAAAAAATAACATTCTTTGTCAATTTCATAATTTTGTTTTCCTGTTAAATATTTTTCTTTTTATTTTTACGCGAATATCCGATATTCGCTGCTCCCAATCATCTGGAGCCAGTGAGACTGTGGAATCCCTAATTGGGGTATGTTGTAAACCTGAAGGTAGTAAGGAGGGGCAGAAAGGGGAAAAAAATCTGGTGGAATTACCTGGTTATTCAGATCTGATCACTAAATAAGTTTAAAGTAATTTCAAGCAACGTCTCAATTCTGAATGGTGGTATTTTACCGGGGCGATATCGAGTGTTTCTTCCACGGAGGCTGTCCATGCTTTTTTTATTGAAACATTTTTCAAGTTTTCGAAACACGACCTGTGTGTTTATTAGTGATAACATAAATGGCTTCAGAAATAAGAACAATAAACAAATTCTAACTTATTCTACTAAAGAGAAAGCTACAAGCCAAAAATGTGTATGTTCTTGGTATACCTTATATTGTAAGTAATAGGCATTAAAATCGCTTGACAAACGGAGTCTACAAACGTTCGATTTCAAGTACAAAACTAGTTTTTATTTATTTTGTAAATAATTTTATAAGAAATCAAAAAAGTTAATCAGATGAAACAGTCACACATAATCTTAGCTATAATATTGTATTTTTTAAAGTTGTTTCCTTGTTGCGTTCATACATTTCTATTGGAAAAATATTTTATTTAGTATGTTACATTTATATTTTTTTATTGAGTAATTTTTTTTTGTGTTCTACTAAAGTGAAACGATAGGAAAACCTTCGATTTATCTAAAGCATATTTTTTGTCATTCATAATGTACACCAATTTGCTATAAAGATTAATCAAAATAGTGATTGAGCATTAAGCTTCGCCTTAATAAATGTTTAATACTTAATGTTAATAAAAAAATTGTCAGTGTTTTCACCGCAAATTAAAAAAAAATATCTGGAGGGATCTGTTATAAAAACTGAAATCATTAAATACGTTTTAAATTTAAGACATTTTCGTCCAAGTGCCCCCTCCACTTTACTTGAAATCATTCATACGGTTCATCAAGAACACAAAAGTTAACTCGTCACAAAAGGGTAAGCAATGCTGGCATAATTACCGTTGAATGGTAAGAAGATCGAGGATCCTTTTTCCTCGCAACCGCGAACTGTTTAAGGTTAGTCACGAGGACTTAGGGTGAAGGTGCAGGGAGAGGGAGAGGGTGTGCGAGCATTCCATCGCACAATGAGCAATTTAAAAATTCAAAAACTCGTTCCGAGAGCGCTCAACCTCCCTGTCCTCCCGACCCGCTCAGGTGTGCGCCGGGGAACATTACATACGCTGATACGCTGCATTCGGTACCTTCACTGCTCACTCCTCATGTTCACTGTTCACTGTTCGCCGGTATACAAAGTGTAAGACAAAACATTACATTCAATAATTCAATCCCACGTACAAACACGATTCTTTGATTCAATTCATATATCTTTTCTATACTGCATGCTATTCTGGAATTGGAGTCAATTTTGCAGAGCTACGGTAAAAGCCTTTCCGTAGCCATAAGAGATGTCTATGTTTTTTATGACAAAAATAAGATTTAAAGTCAGTCAGCGCAGGATAAGAACAGGTATATAAAAAAATACAGAAGCAAATGAATTATTTCGACTTTTAAGGTGAGTTGCGCCGACTTCACTATCGATTATTATTTTTATAAATGACTATTTAAAAAAAAAAAGTAAATTAGTTTATTCACAATCCTCCTCGACAAATATTCCTGTTCCAAGGCGGACTGAAAGTAGTTGTATAGAAGAGGAACATTAAAAAATCAAAAGCAGTGAAAACTAATTGTATGAATTATTTTAGTTGATTATACTCTGTAATACTATTGTACTGTAAATTGATTAATTATTTAATAAATAAATATTTTAAAAAGTGGTATGTGTGTTACATCATGATTGATTTCCACAAAATAAAATATAAAATATTCATGTTTGTTGACTGTTAGTTGTGTTGATGTTACTTCATACTTTTAATTATTTCCGCATCTTCGTATTTAGCCATATTATGTGGTTGTTAAACTTTTTTTATCTTCATGGTGTTTTCAATTTCATATGGAAGCGCGTTATCTAATTTTGTAGAATGGAAATTTTGGTTTCTTTTGATGGAGTTAATATGGAAGCAAAGTTTTCGACAGCCTTGCAGGGATCATCATCGGGAAAGAATATTGGTGTAGACAATTAGAACAACTTTTATAGTATCGTAATCAGTAAATGATCTCCTATGAACCACATAAAAGCACCTTACAGGTGTGATTAATTTCAGCATACGAAAAATAAGTGTAATGACTTATAGTGATTTATTTATGGGGTATTATGCCGTATTGCGCTATCGCAACGCGGCATAATACCACAAAAATAAATCACTATAATACTTTTGGCCGTCAATATCTAAAATCATAACTGTAAGGCCAGTAAAAATTAAGTGTTGAATGGGAGTGTCTATGAGTAACAGCAATTTATTAGAACGTCGGCGATTGATTATTTCATGGTTAGTAACAGTATAAAATTATGTCAGACCTGGTTGTGTTACACAGAGTCATTAAAAACTAAATTGACAGTCCTTTCATCATTGCCATTATTAAATTCAATGTGCCGACTTGGAACACAAGACAAAATGTAACATTATTCTGCGATACATAGACAACCAACTATCAGACACACTGGGCAACAAGTTTGGGGGTACTATTGATATATTTACCGACTTCATTTATATAGAATTAAGCGTAATCTATACCAGCACTTTGTTGAATCCTACAAATTATAGTAGCGTTGGTAATGTAGTTTTAGTGATTTGTCTTATATGTAGTATTGTCCTAGTTTCTATATTATTTTATGTTAACTCTTATGTGTTTCGATAATATTGTTTCATATTTAGTTTATCAATTTACTGTTATATCATGCTTTACAATTTTCTTTGTATAATTTTCGATAGCTCACCAGGTATATTCTGTTATTAAAATCCAATATAAAGTAAAAGACTAGTTGGTCGTAAAACCAAATAAAATAAAAATGTAGAAAAAGTTGACAAAGCTTTAAAAACGAAAAACGCCAGCACGCAATATGTTAATCAAATAAACCATCGCACTTAAAAAAAATACGTACAATATAATAAGAAAGAACAACGTAAAAGTGATATGCATAATGACAGAGAACAAAATGTGACCTTTGTAGGAAAACGTTTTGTAAAATTGAGAAGTGCTTTATAAATTGGTCGGTTATTCAAGCATCGCACATTGGCTCAGCCTCAGCCGGGCGTGCTGCATGAATAGATGTTTAATTTGGACTCGTAAAACAGATTTGCTTTATTTGGCTGGCCTACCCCTAATAACACATTCCTACCCGAGAGGGCGGCAGAGTACCTACCAGTACCAGTGAGCAGTGAGGGAACACGGAACACGGGAACAATATAATACATTGTTACGCCGAAAGGGCTTCAACCCGCGACTCGGTGAACAAAGCCCGCCGTAAAAACATTTAAATTTAGAACCTATCGGTATTTACAATTATTAATATCACCACTTGGGTCGGCTAACTCCATTTGTCACGGCGGCATTTAGTATTCGTTGGGGTTCATTACGCGAAGGGTTTATTAGAGCGTCTATCAACATAAGATTCAACATTTAACTAAAATACATACTCTGAATATAACTGCTAAAGAACAATACTTTGAGGCTTCTCCCCACGACCTTTGTGGCAAAAATGGCCACTACAAAATGAGTCGTATAAATAGTGTTGAGCAAGGTGTCTTCGTGCGAGGACAAAATCAACCCGTAAAAAAGTTTTTTTCTGTAATACTTTTAATTTATATGTATATATTTGAAAATGTTTATATATTTTTGTTTGCGTGAGGATTGAACATTCCTCCCCAGGTACTGGAGTTAATCGCGCTAACAACTAAGCGAAATCCTGATTGGGGAGGACCGACATTTATTTCGTATGTGTCATGTGCTGCTGTAATGTCTTCGAATTTCAGACATGCGTATATGGTATCTGCGGGTGTATGCGTGATTGTCAACACAAATGGTAGAATGCATTGTTTACAACAACGAGTCTATCTGCCGAATTAAAGCTCGATTGGAGGTCAGCAAGTGGGTTAATTTCCACTTCTAAAATTTGCATTAATCATGCATGAAAACAAAAGTCAAATTCAAAGAGATGTATTTAAAAATACTAATTACTAAAACAATAAAATCACTATCATTTCAATTTTTATGTATATTTCTTAATCACTATTCTTTTATCACTAAATTCAAATGTGACAATGTGACTGTAAATATCTGCAATAACTTCTAGAGAGGTATGTACCATTATTAACATGTGTTAAAAAAGGATTTAAGGGGAACGGCTGCGCGGACCATTTTTCATAAAAAATTTAACTTTGGATTTTAGTCCAAAATACTCGACCAAACTGAATAATTATATTTTAAATGAAAAGATGTAGTAAATATCTAGTACGAATATGTACTACTTAATTGATTTATGGTTAAAATTATAAAATATGTGATATAAAATAATTCCATTTTTTATAATTTTAGCAATTATTTTTGAGTTTATGATAATTATTGAGAAAAATAATATTGCTATATTTACAAATTCCTGTAATATTCAAAAATCTGTTTCTGAAAAAATAAGAAAATACACAGATTTGGGAAATGAAATTAAAAGAATTTGGTATTCTCAGACTATAAAAATATTACCATTTGTTATTTCGGCTACTGGTATTATACCTAGCTCTCTCATTCAAAATTTAGGCGTATTAGATCTGTCAAAGAATTTATACATAAAAATGCAAAAATCAGTCATACATGTAGGATTACGAAAGATTTATTAAAAATATTTATATTGAGAGATCGGTAAGATTTATAAGTCCAATTTGAAGTTCTACCGAGCCGAAACCTCTGACATGAAAATATCTGGAGTCGGTGAATTATTTTCCCATTTGATCTCTGGTGATTTGACGTGTTGTTTTTGTATTATTTCGTATTAATTATGCTTATATAATGTGTGCACTTGCATAATGTGGATTGATTAAATGATCATTTGTGGAAAAATGTGTGGAAGGGTTTAGTTTTTTCCTGTGGGGGAGATTTAACCCGGACATAAAGTCGGAAAAAAAACAAAAACTATAAAAATATATTGAATAATAAATCTTAAAAAATATTTCAAAATGCATATTAATAGGCGTTTATTTTAAAATATTAACGATCGACTTTATATCGGAACACAAATTTTCAAATTTCATAAAATAAAAAATCAAATTACATAAATCATGCATACCATAATACGGGCACGAGCCTAGTATGATTGTTTATAAAATCAATAAAATTGTATATATTTTTTTTAAATTTAATAATTTTTTAAGATAGCCGGTATTGCCGAAAAAGTCTTCATATTCAAATGGGAGAATGCTAATGCTGGGCACGTAGCACGACTAACAAGAAATCGTTGGAATTCTAATCTCACCATTGGTGGTATCCAAAAAATAAAAAGACATCTAAGGGAGACATATTTAAACTGAACGCCAGGAGGCTTAAGAAGAAGTCATGTTAATGTCTATAATCAAATTGTGTACATACATTCACGTCCAGTTGATTTTCATTTAAGAACTTGCGATATATTGTTAAAACAATGGGTGTGTGGAAGATTTTCTTAAAATAGGTCGTATTTGAACAGCGCGGAAACGAAAAACAACGAGCAAAATGTTTCAGCACTGCGATTTAGAGTTGATGAAATAGTTCATTTTGAGTTGAGCTTAGTTTTAATTGTTACATATTTGATCCCGTAGTCCCTTTGAATGGGAGTAAGTCGTACAAGTGTTAAAGGGAAATTAATTTAATATTTAAAAGAATTTTGTATCGAAATTTCGGAGCATTACATCACTCGATTTAAAATTCCTTTTGAGGAATTACTACCCGTCCTCACAATGCTCGGCTTTTGTTAAATAAGTCAGCATTCACTTGTGGAATTAAATAATAGGTATTATTTGCATATATTTACCGAGAATTTCTCTATAAAAGGAAAATAATGTAACTTATTAGACCTGGAATAATATAAATACGATTCTAATTAATATGAGTCCAAAGAGGATAAGGCCCGAAAAATTTCAGTCAGTGTTAATGCGTTTTTGGCGATGCTAATGTTGCGGAGAGCATGTTTAAATAAGAAGAGTGATTCAGGTTCTTCAAATTACCCTTATTAAAGGAGGGATGAAACCTAAAAACCAGAACTTGATTCCAAGGTCCAGCTATTGAGCATAATAAAGAACAATTGCTACAAATCATTGAAATACTGATAAGTCAAGGGTTTTTTTTTTCAAGGATTTAGCTACGTACTCTGAATGACTACCAATCTCAACCATAGGGAGCCCTTAAAGGTTTTTAATCCAACGTTATGCTGTATATTATCAGAAAACATACAATGGTATAGAACTTGTACAGAATCGTAATTTGATGTCCCGAAATGTCATTTTTCATAACTTTTCTTTTCCCCCACCACACCTGGTGAGGAATAATAAAATTGACAAAATATAGCAGCATGCAAGATATATATAAAAATGGTCCATTCAGGAATATTCCATTAAAGAAATAAGCCACACACGCGCGATTGAAGGAGTCGGCAAGATTAATATCACGTCAGAGTCTTCTTTTGTACTCTCGGCGGGCGTTACTCGGCATTTTCCTCATCCCGGGTCTCCTGCTGCCCGACCCGACCGGCGCGGCGCGGCGCACGGGCTAAATTCTTTATTAAATCCGACTAGACATCAAAACACTCACACCGTTTTAATTAAATGCTATTATTATTATTGAAAATCTTTTAACATTATGAAGCTACGTTGCCAAGGCTTCAATGTAGATTAAAATAAAGAATGATATCTCACGCACATACTCATAAGAAAATCACACGACATAATAGATTATTACTGCAACCGGGATTTGAAACAACAGCTAACTAAGGTAGAGCTTTCAGAGAGTCACTGAGACTTTGAGGTAGTCCATAAACTGTAAATCAAACCTAACCGAGTTAGAGCTTTCAAAGCATCACTGAGACTTTGAGGCAGTCCATAGACTGTTGATTATTTATGTTTCCTTTTTACTGTAATTTTCACTCAGTTTCCCCACCCTTTTACGGAAATATGATGTTTAATATATTGTTAAATAGAAACATTTCCTTAGTTTAAAATACTAATAACGTCACATACTTATTTACCGAGAAAAATCATTCAGACAAAGCTGTGCAAATTGATTCACTCTAACCTTTGATCTTTGAGAGTTTTGTGCTCAGATTGCATATTAATATAATTAAAACAAAAAGATCTTCAATTTTTAATAACGATTCAGCGCTTTTCAAGTAAAGACAACTGAATATCGGCTGCGTATTTAAGAAATGACAAGTCTAGTTTGTAAGGCCTGGCTTGCATGCCAGGGGTGCTTCTCACTGCTCATCCCTCACAATTGAGCTCCCCATCCCCGGGCCTGCCTGATTTATAAGCGGGAAGGCTTCCCCGACGCGACTGCAATTGTTTGTGTGACATTCTAAATCACCCGCAAGGCGAGATAGTTTTGTGCAGGTAACGAGGGCGGACCACGCCATGCCCGTCGCCGCCCGTCTCCGTCGCCCGTCGAAAGGACTGTGGAATATTTCCACGTCGCGGGTGCATTCTTCAGGCGCTGGACGCAAATTACACAAGGGAAAGTAATTTCCTGGAATTTTACAGGGGAAATGTAACGAGAGAGCTTGCAAACAACTTGAGAGTGCACACGTTGCTTGTGCAGCATGTAACGCAAGTAACGGGAGCTTTTTCTTTACTCATATTAATATCTTGCTTAAGAAGAGCTATTTAAACAGTATTTATAATTCAATACCTTGAGAAGAAGTGGCGGGCGAGGAAATCTTATAACTATCCAATTAACCGCTTACATACTAAACAGCACTAACTAGTTAAGTACTAACTAGTCAATTGCCCTACCAAATAAAAATAAAAATACAACAGAAACTAATATATTAAAAACTAAAGTAAAAATACGACACAGAGAAATCTTACTGCTAAAAATATTACAAATTTATAAAAATCTGGTCAAATAATTCGTATTGCCGTTCAAAACGGTATTTCAACGATTTAATGAGGATGTCGGAACACGTGTTCATAAAAATTCTAATATTTTCGCGTTTCGTCATTATATTTACCAGAAAAAGCGCAGCTAATATTTTATTAGGAAACGGCTTGCCATCACATTTAAACAGGATTTTAATAAATCAGCCTTACTCATTTTTCTCCGTGGAGAACTGAATGATAATCAATTTGCAAACATTATTTTGACTTATTAGATACATACATATAAAAAGAGTTTTTCACATTTTTTTTAAAGAAGACAATTTTTTTTTTTATATTAAATCCACACAGGATGCCCTGAAGAAAATAATTTCCCTCAGGGCCTAAGTCATCTTTGGGGATGCTGTGTGGAGGGTCTTTTTGTGGAGAGGAAGGAGTGAACATGGGTCTTGAAGAGTCCCATGTTGTAGGAGGGAGGAAACACAGAGGCCGGCAGTTCGTTCCACAGCCGAGCTGTTGAACTTAAGAACGAATCGTAGAAGCGACCCGTTCTCATGTGACAAATGTCAACCGTGTACAAATGTTGGGCGTGCGTTTGGCGTGTATCCCGACTACGCACCGGTGCCGAAGGGATCAATGACGCTAGTTCCTAAGAGCATCTTCCATTGTAATACCGATAGAACAAGGGCAGCATACCTACCTGACGCCTGTGCTCTAAAGATTGCAGTCCGTTTGTTAAGATTGGGGAATCTATCAAACGGACCGCCCGTTTCTGCACAGAGTCAAGGGTTTTTTTCAGGTATTTAGGGGCTCCGGACCAGAGATGGCTGCCAAATTCGACAGTAGGGCGCACTTGTCTAATGAAAAAAGTCAACTAGGAACGCAATACAAAAAATTAAAAACTAAAGATGCCTCACAAAAGGAAACCATAGTGAGGAGGACTGTGAACACGGTGACATTATTCTTATACGTACAGATTCCTTAATACGCTTTATAAACATGTAACTTGCTGTAATTATGACGTACAAACTTTTCTTAATGAGAAACTAAGGTTAAATAAGAAAAAAATAGGTCTCGAAAAAAAGAAGCAGTAGTTATTTTGCCATTAGTTAACATAATTTTCGTCCCGACTAAGAAAAGATTCTTTTGTAACCCACCGATTACATATACAATTTTTATCATTGTTTATCAAATCACCAAATTTTCAATAAATCTAAATGTCGCAAGCCACAAAATAATTGCTTTTATTGAACTTGTTTCATTTATTAATTAACCTACTCAAAGCAATATCACTTCATGATAAAATTTACTTAATTTATTTAATGATAATGATTTTAAAAGGTGTTCAAATTTTATTTAAAAAAAAATTATATCGCCAATGGTAAGAAGCATAAAATGCACAACAACCAGACACGCTTCGCGAAAGATTAGTCCATTCATATTATTCTACATAGTAGCTTGCGATATACAACGCTGTCGCCATCTTCTAAATATGAACTTGTTGCTAACATAAATGTGAAATGAGGGACCCTTATAAAAGGCCAAAGAATCACACGAAACTGTTTGATTCTAACTTGTTGCTGACTTAAATGAGAAATAGGTGCATTGTGTAGGGGTAGACAGTATGGGCACTTGCACAACAGGGTGAGAGAAAAACACGACACCATTGCTTTATTCTAAGTTCTAACTTGTTGCTAACGTAAAAGGAAAACGAGTGCATTGTGTTCTGAAAGGATCACACTGGAGCCTGAGAGAAACACACGACACTTCTAACTTGTTGCCAATTTCCTTTGTAAACTGCGCAAGTGCAAGTACACATTTATCGACGACTAAAGAGACACACAACATGGTTGCTTTATTCTTACTTGTTGCTAACTTAAATGGAAAACTAGTATATTGTGTTATGCATTTACTGGGAGCTAAAGCAACACAAGACTGTTGCTTTATTCCAACTTCAAACGTGTTGCTAACTTGCCTAAATGGGAAAATGGCATTGCGCACTAAGAGTTTTTACCGAAGGCTAAAGAGATACACTATATTGTTGATTTATTATAACTTCTAACTTGTTGCAACTTAAATAAAAAAAAACGAGTGCATTGTGAGAAAAACAATGATATTATATTCTAACCAATAACTTGTTGCACGTACGAAGAAGACATTTCACGATTGCTGAAGGAGAAACAGGGCTGTAAAGGAAGAGAGCAAATTCTCTAAAAATAAAAATCTATTAAAATTAATTCATAAATACACGCCCATGTTGGCTGAAACTGTGATGAAGGCAAGTATTTTTTTAAATATTGGACCAAATAAACTTGTTCAGAAGTGAGTGGAATGATGGACGTATCAAATTGATTCCCCAGCAATATTTACGAAATAAATTTAAGATATGCGTCACAGGCACATTTCCATTACGGTCAGTCGAATGGAAGCCACCAATTGAAATTTTTGGATGATGTATTGATTAATCCTAACGCGATATTCCACATTTTGACGTAACGCGATGCTTTAATTTCAATAGGGAGGTTCAAAATATTAGTTTGGCATATACCCACCTACCTACCTAAATAAATTGAATTTTATTCTAGATTTAAGAAGTAAATACATCATTTATTAACAGAAAACACATTATTTTAAAGCACTGTACACAGCACTCGAAATCACCGAGAACAAACTGAAACAATTTCAAATTCCACGTGAAAATCGGCTTGCGGTATTCACGGCAGAATAACATGGGAGAATATAAATTCTTACCGAAATGCCCGTTCATCATCCAAAGCAGTATAAGCCTCGTATACTAATAACAGTACGTATGTAAAATATGTTAAAGTTTCGGCAAATACTTCGAAACAGTCCGCAAAACGAAACACTACACTTTTTAATCTCACTAAGCTGCCGCGGGGACTCGGAACTTTCGTAGGCGCGGAAAGCGTCTAGGGAAAACACGCCACTGGATTATGGACACAATGGATAAACTGAAACTTTGTTAATTGGAATAGGTAAAAGTGCGTTCAGTGGTAGATTTGATTTCAGAGAAGTTTGGAATGTCTTGCAAGGGAAGAGACGGCACTAGAGATGCAGTAAAGAGCGACTGGTGGGGAGGAAAGTGAAGAACGAAATGCAGGATGCAATTGCAGGTAATAAAAGCGCAAGTGAAACGGGTTTTTGGGGTCTGCGGGGCTCGGGACCTCGGCTGCATGGAGGGAGAGGGGGGCGAAGGCCGACTAGTCTGGCCCCTTGGCCGAGGGGAAACAAGCGTTGCCCAGAATGCCGAGTACTTGCATCCAACTACTGCGAGTACCCAAGTACTGGGGTTCAAGCGAGACCACCGAGCGGAACATTTCTGCGGCTGGTCAGTGGTCACGCTTCAAACAAACCGATTTTTTCTTTTCGATTTCTTGGAATCGATGTTAAAGGATTTACACGGTTACTCAGTGCCACTTTTACATATCATGTTTGCTAGTTTTTAAACAACCGAAGACGGTGCATATACAGGTGCGATGGTGGGTATATACAATGTATGCCTTTTCACTGAAATAATTAATTCAGAAGAAAAATGGTCCAGCAGATGCTTTTAAGATACTCCGTTCAAGGAGAATGATCCCCTTTAAAAAAGTACAAAATTAAGAAATATTTATTTTACACACTGTCCCTCAATGGCAAAACTATATTATATTAAAGGAATCTCATAACTGCAATAAGAAATCGATGGAGGTAAAAGAAATATTAATACTGACGGATAAATAACACAGAAATAGCATTAAAACAAAATACATGCACAAGATAAAAAAGATTTCAACGTTAGAAAGTTTTTGCAAAGAACTTTGTATCAATTTTTTTGTACGTTTGTTTTATCTGTGAACGGAATTTAGATCAAAGGTGCATTACTGGAAATCAAAAAAATCTCCGTAAAATCTCTTAAAACGCTTTTATACAATACAGTAGTGCTGTCGTAAAGAGCGAATTCTTTCCAATGAATGATTTTTGTCTTCAGTTTCAGTGAATACAATACCTCCAGTTTCGGTGAATATAATACTTCCATTGATAGAAGCGGTGATAAAACATTCTGGTTTTATGGAATAATCGGTAGTGCTTATCGGAAGTTCCCCTTAGTGAGACGAGCCGAGACAAAGTTTGTCCGCGCCGCGCGTTTCACTAATCTGATTGCTGGTGGCTGCGGTGGCTACGACCATCAGAGCTCCACTGGGCACTTTAAAAGAGGCATTATTTCAATTTGGGGAATATTAATGTTTGAAAAAATCTTTTATTGAAAACGATTTTACATATACCCATAAATATATTATACCCATAAATATTATTACACCCATAAATTATTGCATAAACAGTAAAATGTTGTCATCCGAAACAGGTGAACTGAATTATTACATATTTTTCGAATCTTAATGAATGAAAGTCTTTGGAAACGAAATAAACATTCTTTATCGATTAAAGTTAAACCATTCATTCGAATGGAAATTTTAAAAGTTCATTCAAATGAAAATGGGATCGAGTGGGAATTTTAAAAGTTCATTCAAATTGTTTTATGTCTTTATTTCCCTAACTTTTAACGAAAACTTTACTGCTTTGCCTCTAAGAATTAGGTATTGGAACGGAACATGTTACTTTGAGAAAACGTAACCAATAGGAACTTTATTCAACAGCATGAATTCATGGCCTTTGACAAGCTCTACAACTAAAAAATATGCTGGGTATGAAATAAACATATACTGAAAAACAGGAGGAATCTTACAAACGGAAAGAATTACGATATAAAATACTTCTTCCATTGCAGTTCTACAGTACCATGTGCAGTAATATCACACATTTTTCGGCCGGCCGCAAATATCAACATTTTCACGGCTTATCTTCGGTATTTCACAAGTGTTCAAAAAGTTGTGTACTCGGCATGCGCTAATTAATATGATAAAATTTAAAAGAATGTAAAATTTAATAATATTGGATCGATTTTAATAATATTGGATCGAAAATTTAAGGATATTATGAAATGATAATTATTGCATTATGAGAAACGTTAGTGCGGCACTGGAGCATTGTGGGGTGGGAGGCAGGGGCGGCACGGGCGAAGCGGAGAGGAGACGGGGCGAGAAATTGATGGCTATAGCTCAACATCCTGGATGGACTGCTAATATCGAATCAATGGTGGTAATCTCACAAAGCCAAGAGTATCGGCAGATCAGCATCGCCCGCCACTACCACCGCCTGTAATAGCCCCTTCACTTCAATTAAGTGAGATACCGATCAACTATTTACCTACCACAAATATTGTGAATGCTATTCACGTTGTCTACGAGCTTTGTGACTACAGTAGCTCCTGCGTGCGAGATTTTTGATTGCTTTGAGTCTTCGGAATGTCAAAGAAAATACGAAATTGCAACGATAAATCGATAATTTTGAGATAATATCAACCTGAAATTGGAATATAAGAACTGAAAACTTCACTGTCACTACGACTTTTTTAAGATACCGTATGGCAGAACAGGTGTTCTAGCACAACACAGCTTAACAAGAAGAATAGTGATATTTAATAAAATTTATTAAACAATAGATAATAATATTTAATTATTCTTCAAATATTATGTAACATTAATTATTATTCCTATCTTCCCAAATATTTAGGATGTTAACATAATAATCAATCTTGTACTTTCGATGGATGACTGATCTGTCGTACAATAATTTAAATAAATAAATAATAAAGTTGGAAAATGTGTAAAGCTACGCAAAAAAAACAAACGTATAAATAAAGCACCGATTTTCATACAGATGAGACAATTTTTGAAAAAGATGAGGATTTTTAACCGCTTTTACTTGTGATATATATTTTTAACAATACATGGGTACTTAAATAGAAAATTTAATTTTTGATAAAAATTTACAATTTATATTTAGCGAATGCTTAAAGACTATAAAAAAATTAAATGAAATAGTTAAATCAACGTCTAAATTTACATCAAACGTCGAACACAAATTTAATAAAACCGCAACAACATGCTTCAACATCAGAATCTTTGTCTTCTATTTCTTCTGAGGTATAAAATCACAGAAACTCGGAGGTTTGCGGAAAAGCTTCTAGGAAAGGTGACTGGATTGTGTTGATAAATATAAATGAAATAATTAAACAGGAGTCAAGAGATCTTATGGGAAGATAAATCAGCCACAGTTCTTAATGTTGATTCTAAGCTTTTGTTGCCTTCGAAATAATTCCACATTCATTCCCGCTATTAATATCAGGGAAATTCGTAGAAAATACTCAGTAAAACAAATAAATTATGAATAAGGATCTTGATAATTTATGTTCAGAATTCACTCTGAAGTAGGAAGACACTCAATCATAATTAACTAGTTATATCCACAACTTTACTATTAAATCTTTTGGCGAAATTATAATGCAAATGGCAAGGACGAAAAGCTATTTCCAGGAAAACAATTCTAGAGAACTCGTTCACGAATTTAGCAAACACAGTAAAAAAAGGAAAAAAAACATTTTTATTAACCATAATGAATATTTCATGTAATTTTATAAATAAAAACGATTCGATATTGTGGATTTTTGAAAGAGAATTCACAGAAATCATTATTATTGTGGATGATCGTTATTTGATTCTCGTATTAAAATTCCGAGATTTTTTCAACCAAAAAAAGTACAAATATCACTTCCATTTACAAAAACATATTTGATTTAAATCTTTTCTTTAAGTAATATATTTAAAAATCATAAATATTAATGAACTTGCAATAATTCTACTAGTAAAGAAATTCATTATCAGAAGTTTTTAGTTGTACTTGAAACCAGAAGACAATTAAATAAAGATATGTATTAACAGGAAAATATAGTATAATTATAAAAATTACATTTTTGTCTGAAGCAGCTTGCACCAATGGACTATCCAATTGTTTCATGATCTCTAGCGTTAAGAAATTTAAGTGTCAGCTTCCATATATCTATGCATTTATTAGTGAAAAATAAACAAAACACCAAATAGTTTTAATTTTTTTTGCTAACTTATTTTTGAAACAAAAATGTTGAAACTTGGGCACAACCGGGTAGTAAAACAGGTACATTTATAAATAATATAACCATGTTGCAGACATCATAAATGCGCCTAAAAATACTAAGAATACAGTGAAAAGAAACTGAGTTAAAAACCTCCAACGCTCGAGAAGAACACATACATTATTATTTGAAATAATTCCAGTTTGCTCGGCTGGGCGTTGCTGGCTTGTTCGCAATGAGGAGATATGGGAAGTGGTAGGTGGAAGGAGTCGCCGCAGACTCCGCGGAGCGTGACGTAAACAACAATAATTAAAAAATGTAATAATCACACGTAATTGCTTCAATTAAAATGGGAAAATGCTAGCACCAGCACTCACGTTATGGGAGAGGGACCCGCCGTACTTTAACCCACAACGGACGAAGTTAAGAATAATCCAGGGTATTTCTTGTTTCTTCAAAGAATAATATTATTTTATTTTATTAATAATTTATTATATTAATAATTAATATTATTTTAGAGAGTAGGACGAAACACTAATAACGGAATGTTTCACATTTTTTTTTCTCTAATATCAAGGTTGATTACCAAGTTCTGTGAAAGTTACATTCATCTTATTAAGTATCTTCTATTATTATATCACTATTGACCAGGTGATTTACAAAACTTAAATAGTAACAGAACTTGGACAGAATTTGAAAATCAACTTTGAAATTTGATGAATTGTTCAAATTCTATGAAACAACCCGTCCTAAGCTTGAATCAAATGATTTAATTAAACATTTCAGAGCTGCGATTTTGGATTATTCAAATACAAAACGTTTGGGAAAAAGCTTTATTATTTGAAATGTTGTGAATCTTAGTAAATTACCTAAAAAATATTTATGTTTTTTTTTGTATTCTTGCTTTGTAACTCTTCTATTCATTTAATGAGAGCAAAAATAATATTTTAAAGCTCCAAAGCTCACAATGGATGTAAATTTTGGAGGTAAATAGATCCGTTTACCTAAAAATTTTAGACAGGAAAATGTGACAATGTCACCACTCCAGTTCGAGAGTTGCTGCTTTAGAAAAAATATTAATATTTTCTTCAGTAATTGCAGATTCACCTTGTGACTTCATTTTAATTAAATCAATGAAAAGTATATTGCTTTTTTTAAAAAATATATTATAACTAATTAATCACCGCTCATTGTAACATATTTGTCTATTGGTACTTAGTTGTATATACCTGTCGCGTAAATGGTGGTGCATACAAAGTAAATTATTTGATTTAAAATATTAATATATTTACATTATTTATGGTAAAAATAAAGTAATGTAGGATTTGCAAGCCATTCCATCAATTTTCAGAAGTGAGGAAATCTTTAGAGAGATCGATTTGTAAGAATGGCATAAAAACAGGCACCGTAAAACCTTTCTTCGAGGGTCATTTACGTAATGTATTGTCATTTTTCTTCTGCCGGCTGTTAAATTTATTATCTATCGCCGTTTTTTTCCCGAAGAATAAAATAAAATGTTAAATTTTACTGAAAAAAATACAAACTGTTAAATATTTACAAAATTTGCCTACAAAAAACCAATAACTACTGTCCCACTTGTCTTAATAAATCTTACCGTTAAATTATTTATTAATGTTAAATAAAAATTGGGGTAACCGGATAAATCATCACAATGATAATTCATACAATCTTTAAAAAGTTATATAAAGTCATGGAAAGTGATGAAACAAAAACTTTTTTAACTGGGTTATGTAGGTTAGGTTAAAAAAAAAATTCATCGTTTCTAATGACTTTATATCACTTTTTAAAAGTGTGTTGAATTGTCACTGTGTTGAGTTATCATGGAACCGAAAATTGGATAACATTTTGCTTCAATCATCAACATACAAATATTTGTTAAATCATCATAAAGGCTTGATGATTGATTGAATAATCTTAATCGTTAAATTAGAAACTATCATTGAAAAATCGTAATCCTTAAATTAAGAACCATCATATCGCTGTGAAAAATCATAATAGTTTGATGATTGATTGAATAATCGTAATCCTTAAATTAGTAACCATCATTGACTTTTCGTAATCCTAAAATAAGTAACCATCATTGAATAATCGTAATCGTTAAATTAGGAACCATCATATCGCTGAAAAATCATATTTTTTTTAATTTAATTTTATAAATTTTAAATGATTTCAATTTTAGTGATTTTCTCAACTACCATATTATTAGGCTCATGCCTTGATTATGGTAGTTGTACACGATTTATGTAAGAATAACAAAATAATATTTTGTAGAACGAATAATAAAACATAAGGGAAAAAGACATGTCATGGTAAAAAAAAAAAATAATATTAGAAATAAAAATTAAAATTAAACAGATTGATAAAAAGATATTTTAAAGAAAATATTAAAAGTGAGATTAAAATACATTCAAAATTATACCAAATTAGTTGTTATCATTGTTTTTTTTCTTCATTAAAACGGGTTAATATTGGTGCGTACATATAGAAATGTACACACTAAAAACATAAATTGCAGAATTGAACATTAATTAACTTGATATCGGGGTTCAATGCATTGCATATTTTTGGAGCGATGAACCCCAGAATTGTCGTTGAGCGAACGTGGTTCTAGTTTTAGGGACTACGCATCCCAGGGCTGATGAAAATAGTTTATAATAGTTTAATGATTGATTGAATAATCGTAATCGTTAAATTAGTAACAATCAAATCGATGTGAAAAACCACATCCGAAATTATGACGAATCCCGAAATCGTCACAAATTTAATTATCATTGTTCAAACAAATCTACTCAGCCGCAAATCTATTCAATTCAAGTGCTTTTTTTTCAATAATAGAAGCGAGTTGAAGGACACGATTGGATATTTCATGGAGAATAATAATTGACTGTGGAAAGTTAACTTTGAGTTTATTATTGGTTGCCACAAAACAACTTCATTTTAACGATTTCTGAAAACTCAGATTATACCTAACATAAAGTATGAATTTGCAAAATAAAAATATCCAACTACTTACTGATGTTTTAATCTATTTATTTGTTCCTACACCATTCATCCGATTTCACTGAAAATTTCAAAAGTTTGTTCTTATTAGTGCCAGAAGTGTTTAGAGAGTGGTTTGAATGGTAGAAGAAGTCAGGGACGTTTGAGAAAGATTTAACGCATTACTTCTGCATTGGAATACGGAGTCGAATTAAAGTCGACATAATGTAGATTTATAACAATAACTACGTGTATTTCATTAAACTACATGATTAAACTAGTGACGGGTAAAAAATGTCGGGGGTGCCCGAGTGGTACAATGATACGTAAGTGATGAACAAAGAAAAAGGTGTAAGGAGATCTTATGGTTTGGAAGTGAATGTTTGAAGAGGTCGAGGACGCCCTTGAAGAAGACATGGCACGATCAAGTGAAATAAATACTTCTTAAATGTAATATAAATATTAAATTAAATAAAGTACAATAATATTATTTACACCCTAAAAATTTACCAGTTACTGTATCATGTACTGTAGATTTCACAACCTCAAAAATTTACCCCAAACCATTTTTAAGTCCCCGAGCTAAGTGGGGTACACGTCAGCTAATAATATAATAAAATAAAACAATTTTTTTAATCGTATTCTATTATTATTTCTCTCAAAATAGACCGGTTTCAAACAATACTTCAGAAAAGTATATTTTTATTTAAAACTATGGTGTTTGTACTACTTTACTTTGTGAAGATACACCTTATGCAATTATGTATGCATATTGCAATTAAAATAAAACATAATTATTTGTAATAATTTTGGTCACTATGTACAACCGTGTGTAATTAAATGTTTAACTAAGTTACCGTACTATACAATGAAATTATAAACGGCAATCGGAATGGACAAAATGTATTGAAGTAAGTTTTAAATACCAGGAAAATATCTAAAACAACTACCTTAATTGTTGAAAAGCACTCGGTTGTTTTATAAAAGCGATGAGTTATGAAACGAGTGTTTTACTTCCCAATGAAAAAATTAATTGCAATAAAATATTTCTATTTCTTAAATTCCTTTCAGAAGATATTATCTTCAACACTTCCTATCATAAAAATAAGACAAAAAATACCCTACGAACCCATTCGTAACGCCTGAAGTCACATACACAGACGTATTGAAGTTGTTTAATATGACTACGTAACACCCTTCATTTAAAAGAAACGTTACAAGACTTTGCTTCATATCAAAGGTTCCCAAACCGGCTGGCCGCGAAAAGTTTTAGATAAATCAAATTTAATATCCTCAAATTGATTATTTATTATGTATTTATTTTTGAATACCACTGGAATAAAAAACATTTGCACTTATTTAAGAAAAATAAGAGATTTCGTATAAAAAAAGTTTCAAAATAATAACAAAGTATAAAGAAGCAAAACATTTTAAATTATCGTATACAAATTTAATATCATCAAAATGAGGTTAAAATAAGAATGCAAAAACAAATCTGATGATTAAATGACTTCTCGGAAAATGAACGGCGTTTACATACACAATAATGGTAGTTTAACGAAGAATTATTAACCGTACTAAAATACCTTTATATGATCGTCCCTTTCTGGCTTGCAAAACTACTTAAATCAAATCCAGAATGCATACAAGAGATGTATCTAAGACAATGCCAAAGATTTTCGCCTGCGGTGTTCTTCAGATAGTTTAGTCTTCCGACCATGATGGTGGGTTTCTAAAGTTTATCTCTCTAATAAGTGGGTCGAGGCACTTCCAAGTTTGGAAGCCCCTACTATAGAAGCACAACATGCTGTATAATAACCGAACCATGAAAGAATAATGACAGATAAATACCTTGAACATTGTTTGATCGAAGTTCATCAGACTATAGTTTTTGTCGTTAATACCGTTCCATCGAGCAAATAGAAAGCCTATTATTATCCATGCAATTACATGGATACGTTTACCTCGAACATTCAGATGCAGTTACAATGGAAAAGTATTTGTAAAGGTGATTAGCGTATGATATTTTTTTCATTTTCCACCGTAAAAATGGCAGTAAAATAATTATTAGAGAGAAATAATTCAGGCGATATAAAATCGATAGGCAACGACCGTCAAGCAGCAACATTTGTAGAAGTCAGTGCTTGACTAATAGACCAGAATAAAGAATGCATTTATAGCCCAACCAAGCGATCCTACAACTTTTATTAGCGACTGATACATTCAGTCACAGATTAATTGAATTCCCTGCATTCACCTTCCTTCTGCAAGTATTTTAATCATCTCTCACTTCTTGCAAATACACTTATACAGTACCCAAATGAATCCACCTGCCTCTAGGATTCACCGTCCACAGATGCGAAAAGGTGTTTTCATATCGTCTTTTTCAATTACCAAGATTTTAGACTGACTTAAAACCGTCATTAAAACATTCCGCATACATATTTCGTTTTTCCCCAAGAACAATATCTAAAGGTTTGTCTTTTAAATGAAATGTAGTGCTTCCTCCTTGTTATAACAATGATTTTTTGTTCTGTAGAGGGAACGCAAGACGGTGAGGGGCGAGTTTTCCCCAAGACCGGCCCGAACGAAGGGACCGTGAATTTTTATTATCTCGCTAACATTTCATAATTATTTCTTACATAACTAAGCGAGATTTATTCCACTAACCGTCACGGAGTGCGGCGGTCACCCAAGACACTGTCTTCATTATACGCTGTTATTGTGAGTTAATAAGATATAACTATGAGCGAGCACTCGTATAAATCTCAGGAAAGAAACCACACAGCACATGAGCTAAATAATAGAACATGGGTTTAACCAGGCACTGGTCTATCAATCTTTGCAGGTTCTTCGCTTGGATCAGTTTAGATCGCTCTTTTCTATGTTTGTCTTATTCACAGACCACAGAAAGGAAAGGTTAGAAGTAAAACAAACCCTTCCTTTCATAGCAAACGGATGGCTTTAAACGAGTTGGTGTCAAATAAGATTCGATAAAATTAAAAACCAAAGACTGTCGGAAAATAAGCAATTTTCGATTTTATAAATTTGAGAAAAATAGATGCACTAATAGTATCACCTGCAATAAATAAATGTGAACATAGATACAAAGTGAAAATTGACACAAACATAGTAATCATTAAAACTAAAAATAAATTTATAATTAAAATTTTACCTGTAGCAAACACGTTCTAGATTTATATCAACAAAATACGTAGAATAAAGTAACTTAAATTGAAAACCACTTTATTGTATATATATATTTAGTATAAAAACCAACCGGTTTCGGTTCAATCTGAACTATCCTCGGGGTTATATAAAACATATTAAATTGAGTCACTGTACATTCAGAGATAAGGTAAACCTAGAAAAGAATGAAAGAGAGAGAACATCAACATTGGTTGGAGAGTAGGAGGGGAGAGGTAGGTAAGAGAGAAAAAAGTAGGTCTAGGCAAAGGGAATATGTTTAAAATGGGGACATTTGATTAATTTAATTGTATATTTGATTAATCGTTTTAATTTATTTTTTGGATTTTTTTTTAAATTTAAAGGGCTTCTAGATTGTTCAGACGTAAACCTATTAATTTCTATGTATTACCTACATCTATATATACCCACCCGACAAAACTAATAATTCATAAATGAGTGACTACTATTTTGACTCTGTCCACAAAAAAAACACCATTTACTGTTGAATATCAATTAACATCTTTGCAATGATTGTAAATAAATTTTAATTTAATTTAATGAAAAAAAGGCGATTTTATTAGTATGAAAATATACCTAATTATTAAACATTTATTGTAAGAGAGTAAAAATTAATTATCTTCAAACATTAATAACTAGTTGAACTACCGCATAAAAAAAGTAAAACAAAAAAAGTTAAATTTAAAAAAAGTTTAATTTAAAGCTAAAGTTTAAGTTTTAAGTCTAACTTAATTATCTGTAAGGGATTCCTTAGTAGATACATGGAAATAAAGACAAATAACAATTCGCACAACATTGTAAAAAGTACCTACATCTTTCTATGAGTTTTCAGGGTAAAAGTGTAAATACTTTTACCGCTATACAAATGTGCCTTCAGACTCGAATACATGTTTCCGCCAAAGATCGGCATTAAAACGCCCCTCTACGGTATCACGTTATCCTCCCCCATCTCCTCAATTCGTCCTTATTTGCTCCTCGAGGATATTCTTTATTCTGCGGTCTCATTAAATGTCTTGTTTTAAGGTCTTTAAAGGGGACCGTACGAAAGGATTCCCAAATAGTTACGCAGTTAATCTAATGAAAGTACCGATTCATTGAAATTCCACAATACAAGTCGAAATTAAATTCGCAGAATTAAATCTGAATCAATTAAATGTTTCAAAAGTCAAATAATCATCGTTAAATCGATAACTCATTTACACATCACCACATTTATTTATTAATAATATTATACGATCTTAAGGGTTTTTACGTGCAAGTGGTAATTATGACGAGATTTTATGAAAAAATAAAATAAAATAAAAATTACCAGGTATATAGAAAAATAATATTATATCAACATTAGTAACTATTTAAGAGGTATGCTAATATAGCCTTCTCGTAACTATATCCCGGCAGTTGAATACATCTATTATAACAACAAAGAATAAGATTCTTCAACAACCTACATGAATATATAAAAATAATAAAGATACCAACGGACTTTCAAATGAAATTAAAAAAAAAACTACAAACAAAGGTTAAAAAGACAATTCCATTATAATGAAAGCATCATGTAACTACAACCATTGTTTATTATCTATATAAATGAAAATGAAAATGTTCGTTTGTTCAAAATTTTAAATCTCCGAAACTTTTCCTCCGATTGCTTTGGAATTTTGACACAACGTTGCATTCGAATACGCTTGTGTTTTTATATACCTATATTAAATAGAATAGATGTCTGTTTGACGAAAAAGCAACACGCGCTCTTGTTTCTCTGTATTTACAGGCATACTGAGCCACAGCAATGCGTGGCTGGGTCCACCTAGTATATAATATAATGATGTAAATATTTCCAAATATTATGTAATGCATGTAATAAATTTGAGAATAATAATACCTGATACTTTGTATACACTACTTTCAAATTAATAATTTACATGTTTCAAAGCCAATGGCTTCTCCGTCAGGATAACGAAAATTAAGAATAATTAATTATATTAAATTAAATTAAGCTCATCAACAGAGAGGCAACAACTTTCCGATATTTTGCTTATACAAAAACTATGTTTTCATTAGTTGCTGTTTCTAACATTGTATCACTAATATGCATAACCACAACAATGTGATCATTAACAAGGAAGATAATAACACATTTTATATCAAATTCTATACAGCGAGCTCTGGATACCACTCTCCTTTACCGCGATCATTAAAACTTTACAACGTATTACGTAAACTACTCATCAAATAATTAAGTCGACGTATAAAACGATGCAATATTCCAATTAAAATATAAAACTAAATGATAATACAGCATGAACAATTTTTACAATGGCTACTGCAATGGCGCCCTCATAAGGTCGTTAAGTCTTACTTAATAATACAAAAAATATATATAAAGTCGCTAAAACGCATAAATTATAATGATGCCTCATCAGATTTTTATTACTTGAAATTAGAATTAAAAACAATACTGAGTTAATTAGTAACATAATTACCAAACATAATTGAATTGTGCATATCGCAGTTAGTATAAAACCTAAATATGAAAGCGTTTGTTTTATTAAAATATTATTATGATAAGCCAAGGGAAGGCTGAAATTCCAATTACAAATTGTTAAATATTCAGAAAACTGAAGTACTTTACAAATAAAAATAGGTAAATGAATTTCATGCAGGCATTTGCATTGCAGGTAAATAATTACTGACTTGAGGACGATTAAAAGAAGCATGTAACGGGTGACTGTAATCTGATTGATGGACAGAGATGATTTTTGTGAAACCTACAATCATTAAAGAATGTAAAAATATCTTAGCGTCTCCGCTTTCGAGACATTGACAGAGATTATGTGTAACGATGAAAAAAACGCGAGCATTCCCTTTTTCTGAATTCCCTTTTTGGGTGTCAGGTAACAGTTACATCTCTCGGGCTATGAATTACCAGCCACACGATTTGCTAAAGGATACAAACATGTTGGAATCCCTATTGGATTTCCGTAATAAGATTGCGGTAGGAGGTGGGAGGGACAGGAGTGAAGGAGGTGTAAGAAGGTAGAATGGGGAGGCCAGGAGTTCACACGCCGCGGCTGGAGGCAGAAACGAGACAAAAAGGTAATTCATCACTTCTGCATAAAAAATCCGACAGGTGGAGGAAGGATAATGGACGGTGTACAGCGGATCACTCAGAATGAGGGATGTTGCCACACAGATTCGCTACCAACGGAGGAGGTGTTCGGGTGTTTCCTCTATTACACACACAGGATCAAAGGAAGCGATTATTTGGAGACTACTAAGTCGCAATGTTCATGTTCAAGCAGGTGGAAAAATAATATCTAAAATAAATATAATATGTGATGAAGCATTTTTGTAAATTCTCGATGACGAAAAATAAACAGTATGCAAATAAAGCGCTGCCAACTGCTTCCAACCGTGTGGAGCCAGTGAGATAATGGCATCCCCAATTGGGGTATGGTGTGAGGCTGAAAGTAATGGAGGTGGGAAGGAGATGGGGAGGATGAAGTACCAGGTTATTCAGATCTGGTGACTAAACACGGCCAAAGCTAACGTTTCTTCAAGAAATTTCAAGAAACTTCAAGAAACGTTTCAATTCTGAATGGTGGTCTTATACCAGGGCGATACTGAAAGTATCTTCCACTTTGGAACGTGCCGCAAATACAATATATTATTATTTTAAATGAGTAAAATGTGAAATAACACAAATTAATAAAATTGACTTGCGCACGGAGCGATTTGAACCAGCGACCTCCGGCTTTCGAGTCGAGAGCATTTCCGTTGAGCCATTTTTTTCATTACAAATAATATTTTTAACGTGAGTTTTCCAATCTGTCTTTTCATAGCCGACAGGTATGTTCGAACAATCTCAATGACAAATTATGAATATAAGAGGGCTCTCTCAGGCGTAGTGTAATTATTGAGAAAAAAAATTGTACACGGAAGGAAGAGACTGCAAACAGAAATTTATGAGAAGAGTAAACTCCGCGCGGGACGGCGGAATTGCGTATTTACATAGTGCTGTAGGATGTTTTACTGGTCCATTCTACGTAAAGATTGCGCTGTAGAAGCTTATCTGATAAATCCACGGTTATAATGATACTGGACGAAGGTCAATGCGGGATATTCGGAAGCGAAACAATTTGTAGTAGTTTCACACGTTGAATAAAGCGTGTGACAACAGTGGGATATCTAACATATCTACGTGATGTAATAACGCGCTGGCGTGATGTGACCAGACAGCAGACATCGGTTAAGCTGATAGCCAGTAGCTAGTAGCTGGCAATGAAAACAAGTGTGCACCGGGCCCTGTGCAGTTCCTATCTAGGTTCGAGGTAGTTCTACTGGTACTGGGATAGCGAGGACGATGGCCGGACCGAGAACTTGAACCGGCGCGACTCGGCGTGCTCGCTTGCTATGAGCGTGATGGCGGGCGAGGCTCTGTTCGTGACAGCAATGAGCTGTGAGCAATGAGTGGTTAGCGGACCGGCGCAATGCACGTTCAACTGTTGCGACCGAGAACTATTAGCATTCACAGGAAAATTGCCGATTAATTCCACTATATTCTAGTCATGCATCGGCGCACCGAGCGGCGTGGATTGTGTTATTACACGTCCCAAATTACTAAATCCCTCTCCGGTTAATTTTCGGATAAAAATGTTACTTTTATTCCACGGAAAATGGGAATGCGAGGGACTGTCAATTTCGTCATAATCCTTATTCGCTTTCCGACATAATGGACTATAAGCCCCATTGTGGTTCTATTAGGGGAGGGATTACCGGACGTTATTTCGTGGTTTCGTAATTCAAAATGACCATGATATAATCGCATTTAATAATGGCTGTACGGAGGACTCGGCAAATTGTGTTCCTCTGACGAGGGACGGCAGGATCTGAACACTGGACAGGGATACTGGAGAAGGACACTGGACAGGGAATGTCCAAGTGGCAGAGTGGCTAAATGCTGAGAGCTTGTGGTCATGCTCCGACCGCCCATTTTTTCCACCTAATCTTTGAAAGGGTCGTACTTTCAAGTGGCTCCATTAATATTTAACCGTAATGCTTGCATGAAAGGGTTCCAAGAATTCGTTTTAAATATCTTTTAAGGTTCTCGACATAAGTTGAGTGCTATAGTATATTCATTGCCAGTTGCCAGTCGTTTCACGGTGTCCTTCTTACACGAATGAAAGTCACTACTTTAGACAAATGTTCAGCGTTCGTGACGAATCTACTAGCAAGCCGAATAAATAAACAATTAATTGATGCAGTGAGAAGAGTGGTGACAAATTCAGTAAAAGTAAATTCGCTGCGGTAATATTTTTAAAAAGTGCCCGGAATAAATCTAATTAAATAAATAAATATTCTAACGTTAACTAGGTCGTTGATAAGATGAAGAAAAATATATGCAAAACGTTATCAAGTGCGTGCCGTGGCACCCTGTCACTAAAATTAACATGCAGCAAAGAAAATTGTGTATTCAAATTTGACGTTTTTCGCATTAGATTAAAAATAGTGAGGGAAGTTTTATAAAAAATTGAAATTAACTGATTCATCACATTATATATTCCTCCACGTTTTATTAACTTGGATTGTTTGTTAGTTTCACTAGAAACTCAATATTGTAAACATTTCTCTGACAGGCAATAATTTTAAAAATTGTAAAGCGTGTTACCACATTTCACCGATGCATTCATTAATGGACTATTGTGAATAAGTGATTACAAACATAATATGGTTACCTTTCTTGGAGAAACGGGCAGACGGATTGTAACCCCTGACGCACTCACCTGGGAAAAAGAAGAAAAGAACATTCGTTAGATATCATGGATTTCATTAGGAACCAGTCTGAAAAGATAACATAAAAAACCAGCAAAAGAAATTTTAATTGAAATATCGTACAACGATATACATATACACAATAACAGTAATTATACCTACTTCAAAGAGCCAACGTTTTTTTAATGATATCCACTTGTGTTTTAGATTCTATTTTTGCCAATATAAGGTAAAATTTGCAATAAACTTACCAATTAATTTTAAAACGGTCAAAAATTTTCAATTTAAAACACAATCGTCTTGTTAAAATATATTTTATAATATGGCATTTATTTTTATTTTGCAGATGTTCCTCACAAAAGCTGAAACTCATTTAAAAAAATCCGTTTTTTGAATACTAAGAATAAGATAAAAACACAGAAAAAATTTAAAGATTGATGGAAAACCAAATTTAAATTAATTAAATAATTAAAAATTAAATATTAGCCTTGGGTTAAAAACAGGGCGCATGTGTAGGGTGTAGGTAACGTGATAATAGGGCCCATTGTTTCATAAATTAGAATGGCGAGATTTACGATTTACCCAAACCTAAGCAAATTCATTTCGACGACCACGAGCATGTGTAGATCTTCCCACCGCCAAACAAAACTCCGCTAAACATCGAGTTATTAAAATTTGAACTACCTAACTTCAAATATAATATCCGCGTAATCTGCCATAGAATTTACATCTCATAGGACGAGAGTATGGAAATGGGGTTTCCAACCAGTTTTGTTTGGCGACAAATAATTAAATATACATTTTAAATAAGGGTTAAGATTCAGAGCCCTATCTAGAACGCGCAGTAACTTTTCTTTCAGTTTACGTGATCTTCCAGCACAAAAGTTTTTGGTGGGCATTGACAAAAACTCTCAACTTTTGTCATGTACCTACAAAATGTTTGCAGATTGCTCTTATCCCATTATTTTTGTTGAGCAACGAACGATGGCATCGTACCTATGGTATTATTAAAGAAGAAAAAAAAACTTAATAATCTATCATAATCATTGATATGAGATGAACAGTAGGTACTTACAAAATGAATATAAATAGGTTGTTTACAAGTGAAAAAATTTACCAAGCAATAATTGTTCAATGAAATATTGGTACGAATTGAATTATTTGGCGGGTTGGGAATAAGCCGACGTAGCTTACGGGTCTAGAGCACCTGACCAGCAATCAGAAGGGTGCGGGTTCAATTCCCGTCGGTGACATTTATTTTTACTCGGGAGATATTTTCAATGTGCATTTCAAGGCTAATAATTATTGCTCATAATATTTTTTTGATAATAAATCAATTATAAAACAGAATTCCCATGTCAAAAAGTATTCGTTTGTATTAAATGGGTCACACGGGAGGACTTATTCCATTTTCTAAGATTTTCTATTAACAAAGAAAAGATGGAAAAAGCAGACAAGGGAAGCCTCCAATTAGAACACGCGAAAGAATCTGTCTGTTTTTGTCGGATTTATCGGATTCTTTCGGACATTTAGTCCGGAGTGTTATCGGACGGGTGAGAAGGGGGGAAGAGACGGGAGGGAGTTGGGATACCACTAACAATATCTTCCACGGGAATGTTTTATCGATTGCTTTGAGTGCTTTTATGCTCAAAGGGGTATTTTTTTTTAAATTTTCAATGAGTAAAAAATATACGAAAGGATTTATTTAAGCTAGTTGACTTGTTTTAGATATAGGAAACCTATTTAAAAACGTAAAGCATAAAAAAATTGACAGTTAAGTAAATACACAAACACAAACGAACAGCATTAACATATTAAGAAAATAAATTAAAGCCCTCACTTGTAAAACGACCTTATATTTCTTCAGAATGCTACCACAAAATTTCACATGATCAACAATATTGTAGAAATTGGGTAACAAACGGTATTTTTTTGGTATAAATAGCTCGTATATTCTTAATACAATGAATTGTGCAATGCACGCTATTTTTTAATCAATGGAAATTGTAATAAATCTCCCATTTTTAAATAAAAACCCAACAGCACCCAAGTTGTTATTGTTATGTAGTAAAAGATTATAAAGAAGGTGAATGATTGAAATTTAAGAAAAGTGCCACAAGAAGAAACCACAAGTTTAACTGATGATTGCCTAAGTTACATTGGGTTACTAGTTTACTATGGTGAACTATGGTATATTATGGTTAACTTTAGTTTACTACATTTAACTATGGCTAACTATGGCTAACTATGGCTAACTACGGCTATCTTTGGCTAACTTTGGTTAAATATGGCTAAAATATTCTAGATTTTGTTAAAATATTCGTGAAATTGTAGAGATGGACACAATTTATTCCAAATGGACAAATTAATTCGTCAAGTGGACGTATGTCCAAATAAAATACAAATTTAGAAAACTAGCATTCAAATGAATAAAACAAATTCAAATGGACTTAGTCTAAATGGAAAAATAAAATCTTCGAACGTTAAAAATAATTAGCCAAAAGAAAGAAATAGAGGAAATAATTTTGTTTTAGTTAAATTATTTGTCATATAATTTACTATCCAAAAGAGACAATAAAATGTTGTCCAAATGGAATGGACAAATAATTTCTTAAAAATGATAATGCAAAATAAATGTACAAACCGACAAAAGATTTGTCCGAACCATCGAAAATGTTACGATTTGTTAATATTATTAATGGTGGATAGGAATTTTTATAGATTTTTTTCTCCTTACCATTAAAAATAACGAGAAAACACATAATAATAGTAACAGACATAAGGGAAGTTCCAATGAGTATTCCACGCAACACGTGGATTAATATATTTTTAAAACTGTAAATTTTTCTGAAAGTATTGTTTTTACCCGCGAGAGACGGATTTTTGTGACTACGGGACCTATTCATTTAATCACTTCCGCCACGCCGCGGTCCGCCATTTTGCATTCATTTTCCGGTTGCGCGTTCTTGGCGAATCTTAAAAACTAAGTTTGTATTGGACGGCTCGGCGCGGGAATGCTTAAAAAATGCACGCGGACCCGATACCCGCGCGCAAAGAACTCGATAAATGCTCGCAAACAGGTCACGCCCCTGGAACACGTGGCACGCGATACTTCCCGGGCAGAACGGTGCGACATGCACTGGAAGGAATCAGGCCACTGGCGCGCTGGTGTGAAGTGGCGTGATAAACGCTTAGAGGCCAAAAAAACACAAACTAACCTAACCTAACCTAACCTATCACGAGAATTCTCCAGAGGCAGAAAGCATGGAAAACGACAAGTCTAGTGTAGTGGGGGTCAGAGGGGAGCGTAAAGGTCAGTGAGCCAGTCTAGGCCATCAGGCCATCGCCCTGTGGACCTCATCAATCCCGCCGGGGAATGAATGCAGCGGGAGTTCTTTGACCACATTTTCGGTGGTCTGAACTTTAAGGCCATATCTGTGCACCTTGTGGGAAGATCATCACCCGAAGACAGTGGGACCACGGCATTACCATTTGGGGTATGTTGTGAGGCTTAATAGATCAGGGAGGTGAATAATAAGAAGAATAATAATGATCGGTCGGTGGCTGAGTTGACATCGCGTTTGGGTTCCAGCCAGGCGTAGTGTGTTCAATTTATCAACTGGCTAAGTTCTACATCACAACACAAGCAACATTTTCCGCTCACTGTCGTGGTAGTAGGAGATTTTCAAATATTGTCAGGTTATTCGTAACCCGAGAATGTTTGTCATTTTTTAAAATTAAAAATTTTAAAAATAAAATAAAAAAATGTTGCAAAGTGCCTGGGTACTCAGACCTGGTCACCAAACATAGATACTGCTAGGAAAATCCACCACTCTAAGTCATTGATGCATTGTAGAGCTTTACGTTCAATATTTATGAATTTAAAAAATATCCAAAGCGTATAAAATACTTTACACGTCTTAGTAGCGTTGCACACCAACATTAATAGGTTTAGCCTGGCAGGTGCAATTTCATTTAATTGCAAAGCTAATAATATTGTTCAAGGGCCTATTCACTTGACCGTTGCGTGATCGTTGAACTATGCATAAGTTTCTATCCAGCAAACATCATATTTCACCCTTTCATTGATATACAGATCAATTTTAAAACTTGGTTCCGGCACGAGGGGCTTACATGTGACCATCATTTACGTAAATAATCTGTCAAAACTAACTCAAACTTTCCTGTGCATAACTTCAAAAATGAACGAATGAATAAACATTGCCAACGCTTTTGTCATTCGCAACTTTTACTTATTACCTACTTTTTGTGTGATGTGAACTCCCCTTTTAATAACATGTAAATAAGATTTTCGAACGAGTTTTGCAGAATTATTTACAGCGATTGTATAAATACCTTATTGCATTACATTACATGCTTTGTATTGGAAAGCTTATTATAAGTATTCTAGACAAAGACTTTCTTAATGGCTAAATAAAAGTTAACAGGGTGATTTGAAATAACGTATAAAACAAATATTTTAAATACATACTTTGGAACTATAAATATCTTCTATAAACAGAATTTGAGGGTTAAGGTGATGATTCTGTTATAATCTTTTGTTTCCGTTTCGTTCTGCTCGATTTCTGACGGCAAGCTGTAAATCCTAGTCCACCCCACTCACAGTGGGGTATTGGCGAGGTGGGGTAATACGACACCCCAGCGTTGCGGGTGAAGGGGTACAGACCCACCCCATCCATTCTGGCTTTCGGGGTTAAACACCACCTCAAATCCGATTTCATTAAATCCTATTTCCCGCCAAACTCGTCCAGCGAAATTCACGAAGATACAGAGAGAGGGAAAGAGCTCCGCGGGGAGACTTTTAAACAATTTTAAATTATAGCGTCCATATATAATAATATCTTGGGCCAGATTCGTAACCGAGGTAATTTAATATTTCAGATATTTAAAATGGTAAAACAGAGATGGGCACACTCGAGAATAATGTACGAGTATAATGTCCAATTTGGTCCATATTTGAATCATAAATTACTCTTTTACAGCCGATGATGAGAATATTATTCATTAGTAGAATCCACCTATCTGGAATCTGAAATAATATTCTTCAGGGGGTTGACCTACTAGTGAGGTGGGGTAAGACAAAGGGGTTGGTGAAGGAAGGTTTAAACAATGTGAAACCTGTAAATATTATTGTAGGCATTCGAAATTAATCTCCGCCAACAAATGGGTGGGCAATGAGATATGCTGGAGATTATCTTCTGCTGATCTCGATTATCCATGCCATTCAGGTAAATTGCCGTCACATTTCCTTTATTCGGGTTAAGGAATCGATAAATTTGATTTATTGTGGTGTTGAGATTTTGTCGTTTTAAATTAGAAGTAGAAAATCATCCGTCTCGAAGGACCAACATAATAAAAATATAGTTTTTCTTCAAGTGTGAAGATTTTAAAAGACTGCAAGTTTTCAGAATTCAAAAAATATCTTAGAGCCAATCTATATTAATAATAATATATTTAATTCGAAATGTGGGCAGATTGGTGCTACACCACACTGACCATAGAGAATGTAAATACATAATATCGATTTCATAAAACCCTACAAGCCACAAAATTAAAATTTTACAGGAGACAATAAAAACGAATATTTTCCAATTCGTAGAACTAATCAAAAGTTTTAATGAAAATGTGTACTTGTTTTTCATAATTTTGATGTTGAATAATGCAATTTTCTATTTATAATTTACTGTACATACTATAAACTTAACCTGTCTAAAAAATATGTCAGTACTAAATACCGATTCACAAAGCCTGTTTAATTTAAGTACAGCAGATACGCAATTTAAGGGAATTTTCAAAAATATTTGCAATTAATGAAAACAGCCCTTAAAGTTTCTTATAAATTAAATAACTTTATAAATTAGCCAAAAAATCAGCTGCAGTAATGGTGCAATGCAATAACAGATTTAAGGAATTAGTATTCGTAGAATCACAAGATCTAGGAGGTCAGAGCAATCGAAAATTGATACTCAATTGTAATATCACAATCGTAAAGCTCAATTAAATGCAGCTTAGATGGAATTATCCATGAATACATGAACAGTGTGAAGTTGTGAAGCCAGCAGCTAGTATGTAAATCCTCGCGTCCTGTCTCACATACACGTACGAGTAGATACCTATGTGAGCCACGTGACCCGCTGCAGCATTATTGTCCACTTCCTGGCTGTAAATTCGCGGGGCGGATGCTGATTGGTGTGACTGGAGAGTGGAGACTGGGCCCGACTGACTAGATAGCGGAGGGTCCGCCGCAGTGTTGCCATATTGCAAAAATAAAAAAAAACCAAGAGGAAAACAAAACTTTAAATACCCTGTTTAGAAGATTATAAAAACCATGTTTAACAAAAGATTTTCATTGAGAAGAATATGTAAGAAAAAACGTTACCTAAGTAAATTATGTATAATGTATAAACAAACATTTTATAATTTTTTTTGAGTAAACAAAATAAATAGTAATACAAAAAAAAACATAAAAGTATGTTTTTTACTGAACAATCCATGAGAGGAGCCAGAAAAAGTTTTAACATAATTCTAATAATTTTGCTTTTTCTATAAATTTTACAATAGGCAGAGCAGGTTTGCTATTTATCAATTTAATTTAAAACATGTTTACTGACAAAGATAGTAAATAATTCGATAACAAGACATTGTGAACCTGAAATTTCATGAAGTTCAAGAACTCAGGATTTCTGAATTTGGGATTCCCGCAATGTTTCGTATTATTTCACTCAAAAGTACTTACAATTTATTTGAAAAAACTATTGAGGTATTAATGACAAAAAAATGGGAAAACGTGTTAAAAACCATGCTTCTGGCGACACTGGTCCCCCGTATAAATGCGCGGTAAATGAAGACCGCACATCTCGGATGGCAACTGAATAAAAACAATTGACAAATGCGTTCAAAATAAACAACGGAGACGAGTACCATATAGGGAATGGGTGTGCATTCAGCAAATTACGTGGCTGTATATGTGAATACGGTAGATATTCATTAACCATTTCTTTGTCATCTTTTAGTCAAATATATTTATTTAATGAACCCCACATAGAAGGCCCTAAGGTAAATAATTATTCTCTGGGCCTATGTCATCTTTGGAGATTGGTGTGTTGAGGTTCATTTTGTGGAAAGACGGAGGCCGGGGAATGATTCCACAGCCGAGCTATACAACACAAGAACGAGTCGTAGAAACGACCCGTTCTCGTGTGACAAATTTTAACTGAGAAAAAATGTTGGGCGCACGTTTAGCGTGTTTCCCGACTGTGCACCGGTGTCGAAGGAATCAATGATGCCGGTACCTCTGAACATCTTCTATTGAAATACCGGTAGAACAAGGACATCATTCCCACCTGGCGCCAATTCTGTAAAGCTAGCAATCCGTTTATTAAGATAGAAGAATCAATCAAACAGAGAGCCCGTTTTCGAGAGTTTTCTTCAGGTATTTTGGGGCTCCCGACCAAAGGTGTAGGTGACTTTATATTATCTACTGTCGGACTAGGAATGCTTCTGAAGGCGACAAAATAATTTCGGTATAATCCAAATATATTTTGATAAATAATTACCGGCCTTATCAATAAAACATCAATTTTAGAATGTTTTATCGATTTGCCTTAATAATATCATGATGATACGAAGAATTTTCGTTGTAATGCAAAAATATTCGGATTTTCATGAACACGTGTTTGGACATCATAATAATACGTAATTTACAAAAAGTTTACCAGGAAACCTGTTAATTCATTCGTAAGGCCTGCAATCCCGAGATTAGAAAACGTAAATGGCGCTACAAAATGATCCGATTTACAATAATCTCAAAGAGCGTGAAATGATTTATTTGGCATTGGAAGATATTCTTTATAAAATGCCATCGTTTGCTTATATTATAAAGTTGGAAGATTATACTTGTACCTCTGAAATATATTTCTAATTTGTCCTTTGTAGTTCTAGCGATATCCATATCAATTTACCATATATCAATACCATAATATCAAATAGCCAATTTGTATACCACAGAGCAAGGAGAGAAAATAAAATGAATTGAATAATGGTTCATGAATGAATTTTACTGTAATGATTGATTGTCTGTGTAAATTTCGGACTAAGAATGCTTTTGATGACGACAAAATAATTTCGGTATAATCCAAATACATTTTGATATGAAAAATTAACAGGCCGTTTTAATAAAACATCAACTAAATAATGTTTTATAGATTTGCATTGATAATATAACATGACGATACGAAGAATTTTCGTTGTAATGAACACGTGTTCCGACATCATACTAATAGGCCGGCATAGTCCAGTGGTAACGCATTGGACTGCCATTCCGAAGGTCGCGGGTTCGAACCCGGCGTGCGCAAATAAATTTTATTTGATTAATTTGTGTTATTTCACAATTAATTAATTAAAATAATATATAGTATATTTGCGGCACGTTCCAGAGTGGAAGATACTACCAGTATCGCCCTGGTGTAAGACCACCATTCAGAATTGAAACGTTGCTCCAAATGGCTTTAGCCGTGTTTAGTGACTAGATCTGAATAGCCAGGTACTTCCCCACCTTCCTCTTTCCCTTCCCCACTTACCTTCAGCCTCACAACATCCCCCAATTGGGGATGCCATAGTCTCACTGGCTCCAGACGGGAGCAGTTGGGACTCTTGTGAGGTATTCACTATAAAAAAAAAAAAAAAATGTGATTTACAAAAAGTTTATTAGGAAACCAGTTAATTCATTCGTAAGGCTTGGAAACCCGTTTTTAACGGAATTACCAATAATTTGAAGAGATTCTTAATAAATTGGCAATAGTGATTTTTCTCCATGTTGGTACACAGGTAACTTGAGTCGAAAAACAGACTAAATAATGATATATCGGCAGTATCGTAAATAATTAGTATATCGGGTTGTTTAAATTACCTTAGGTAGGGATTTCTGTATCGAGTCTGGGTCGCTTTCGAGCAATTCGATCTTAAAATAACAAAAACGTTATTTTGATACCATGAATGAGGCATTCACTTATAAATAACGTTAATGTTCTCAATCAACATCTGGATTTAATCGTATTTTATATAGTAAACGTCTCTTTGAGTACGATATCTATTTAGATTCCTTAGTAGTAAAAGATTTGCCCTGGAATAGCAGGTACGCTTTCATGTTACGTTGTATGTTCATAGAAAATGAATCAACTGGAATTTAAATTAATTATAAGAAAGCTTTTAAGTAAATAAGTAATCTTCACACAATTTATCTGCTGGGTTAAGTAGAGATAATATAATGTTGACTGATAAATCTGTTCTATTACATACACGGAGAAAAAATATTAATATTGAATATTGATAATTTATTAAGAATCTCTTCAAATTATTCGTATCGTAATCCTGTTAAAAACGGGATTGGAGGCCTTTAACGAATGAATTGATAGGTTTCCTGTTGAACTTTAGTAAAAGAGGAATGTATTATCAGGACGTCGGAACACGTGTGCATAAAAATCACAATATTTTCGCATTTCATCATCATCCTCCCTATTTTTTAAAAAACTGTAGATAGTATCGCTTATCTACTATACCTACTCTTTTATCAATCACTTTCAACAGGTAGGTTCACGCAAATATGGAAAAACAGCTTTATTACTCCGATATTTAAATGTGGAGACAAGTCTTTTGTTGAAAATTACGACCAATATGCATACAACTTTCAATACCGAAAGTTTTCGAAGAGATAATGCTTCAAAAAGTATGCCCTTGTGTATAATTTAATATTTCATCTTTACAACATGGTTTTGTCTTTGGTTGGTCTATTTTTAACTATCCTTACACCCTATGAAAACTCATTTAAATAAATAAATCAATAATATGTTATCAAAGCAAATGCAGGTACATGAACACGTGATCCGATATATGAGAAACTTACTAAATGTTTATCAGGAAACGGCCTGCAATCCCGTTTTTAACCGTATTACAAATATTTTTTTAAAGCAACAATACCTATTTTTATCCGTTGGCTATGAATCTGGAAGTCACGGGTTCAAATTACGGCACGCAAAAGTAAATTTTATCTGGATTAATTCACAATTAATTAATTAAAAATAATATGTTTGTGGTAGATACTTCCAGCATCAACCTGGTGAAAAACAGTAAAAAAATCGAAACATTGCTTGAAATGGCTTCAGATCTGAATAGTCCAGGTACACCCCCTTCCTCTTCCCCATCTCCCTCACCTCCCTCATCTCTATCTTATACCCCATCATAATATATTCGATTATGCCTAATCTTTTTCGTTCATCGTCGTACAGATCGAATCCATCTAACATCAACTAGGCCTATTTTCGTTCAAATCTAGATCTGACATATAATCATATATTAACGGGGCTTCAAAAACTAAAAAAAAAAAAAAATTTAAAAATTGCACTTTTGGGAGCAGTGAACTTATTGTCGAGGATCTTCGTAAGAGAATGGCCAGGTAAAACATGTAATACGTTCCTCAAATTATGTAAACCAGGTCAGATATAAGAAGCTTATTTATTGAACATAGATAGAAATATCGATAGGCCGGCTCCAGAAGGGAGGGAGAGGGGTACAGGCTACACGTATTAATGAAAAGCTAATCAAGAGGGAAGGTCTAATTTTCCCTGGGCCTAGTAGGGATTCCAGGTAGATTATACGGTTTGTTTGGGAGGAACGGAGCAACGAGATCCCAAGGGAAAGATCCCTTCCTTACCAGAAAATGTTACATTTTGGGCGATTACGCGTAACTTTGAACTGAATTTATAACAAAAAAATCGAGTTTAAAAATATTCAAGTCAGTCATCTTAGTCTGTTCATATTGGATTATTTAAAAATAATTCACTGGGGAAACCATTTTGAACGCTAACAATACAGGTAAAAGCCTTGTTCGGAGGAAAATAAATGCTATTTAATTTATGAACTTGTATGTAAAAATAATATTGCTACATAATGGCCTATTTAAACATGTAAATTTTTATATTATTAACTTATTATTTTTATTTCACAACAGATTAGTGATACATTTACAGTACAAGACATATTTTAATATTATTAACATTTTGGAAAAGAGGTATATAAATAAATTTTAACGTTATCTAAAAAGTAATTAAATACATCTATTATTTTAGAAATTTCATTCAACAGCAACATTCGTCTTATCACACTATCCTGTGCTTGATCATCTGTTCTGACGTGTGGTATCTTGAACATGAACATGTGTGAAATGTCTTAGGTCAAAGGTGTGGGACGTTCAGTATTCTCCGACCACTCCTGCGTTAAAATAGCAAGATACTAGTAGTTTGTTAGTCAACCCCTCACGCTAATTTGTTCGCTTTAGGGAACAGCTCATTTGGTCTCATAGAAATCGTTGGTCTTCCTTGCTGTCATGGTGAGTAATATGATGTAAACGGTAGTAGAAAGACAAGTTAACCGCTGAAAAATTAAAATATGGACCTCCTTGAATTCAATGATTTCAACTTTTTTTAAATAAGAAACGATCAAAAGTGAGGTGACAATAACGTTTAAAATAAATTTGCGTAATAAAATATGTGTGCGTTTTTATTTTTTTTTCGTTGCCAGTAATTTTAAAAGAAAACAGCGTAAGGTGAGTCATTTTTTATATTTGCACTCAAAATTTTATTGTAAAATAATATATTTATTTCTAACAATAAAATTTGAAAGAATATTTAATCATCTTTCAAAAATAGTTTTTAATTTTAGGATACGTTTTAAAATATTCCCTTTTTTATTTTTTTAATGCTGAAAAATCCTGGCCTTCTGAAAGAATATGCCAGAGGCCGGAGTGGGTAAATTAAATACATAAACAGAGATCTTTTAATATTACTCCACCACTTACAGAACATCCAGATTAAAAAAATTTATTTGAACATACATATGATTTTATTGCAAATATTTACGAGAATTTTAAGCGCACTGTGGATACATAAATAAATGATTTATTTTATTTGTGTGTTTTAATATCGCAAAGAAAGATATCAAACGGGCACTTAACCATATGCGGTATAATTTTTGAGCCGAGGCGACGCACCGTGGCGGCCAGGCTAGGGCGGAGTAAAGTGTATGGTTTATGGGGCGAATCGCCGCAAGAACGACTGGTGTAAATCAGGGTAGTGGATCGGCAGCGGGAAGGGGGAGATTAAGAAAGGAAGGGTGTAACTAAAAGCCTCCCTCGCCGAGAAACTTTCGCGCGATCAACAGGAAAATTAAGACAATTATGCACATTTATTTCTTGGGTTTAAATTATTGCTCTAGATAAATCGCGGAAATAGTAGTTGGAATATGAAAATATTTCCAATTTTCTTCTCTGGCATGGAATGGAATCTAAGACAGATTTCAAAATGAAAAAAAAACGTGGGACAACTTTGCGTAACTAATATAAAATCTGGATATGAAAAAGAGTTCCAATAAATACGTTCCAAGTTTTCAAGCCATAATTTGAGGTATTTATTTAAACATATTATAGAAACAAACAGTACATTGGGTGTAGGTATGAAACAATTTACAGAAATTAAACATATCGAGGAATATGTGTAAATTTGGTATGTATATTTAGTAATTACCGGGTGCGTGTGTAATGTTCAGGTGTATGTGTGTGTTTGTGTGAGTGTGTATGCGCATTAGTTTATATCATTGTCATGATGCTCCTTGTAAATTTGAGCAGTGAATCGGAATAAATGTCGATGTCAGAGTTTAGAAAAATATAATTGAATTATTAATTATTAGTGAATTAGATGCTGCATTTGTTTTGTCCTTAAGCATGTGGAATAGCGATGTATGTCGTATACGTCTCAAAGGTATGTTAACAATATTTAAGGACAGAAGTTTGGTACAGTCGCGGTTATTGCTTAAAATTCTATGCATAAATGTTAAATCAGCTACTGCTTGCCATTGTTGCAAAGATTAAAATGTAAATCCAAAGTTGATTGGAATAAATTGGATACCTTTACAACCATTGGCCAAGTTTCGAACAAGGCATGTTGATGAGGTTTCTCTGTGACAAGCTTGCTGGACGAATGCGTGTGGCTAAATTAGAATAGCTTGAAGGGACTGGATTGAGACAGCAAGATAAGACAGGAGTGGAGAAGTTTTTAATGATGATGTTAATATGGTGTCATATGACATCCATCACAAAATGTTAACTCGGACATGTAGTAGGGGTTGATCAAGATAAGATTGAAAATGGACCTGGAGGAGAAGGTCTCTTGGAAGAGGAGAACAGAATTAAAAATCAAATTCATAAAAACTTGTATATTATAAATTACTGCGACTGATGTGCGACGCTTGGGATTTGTTTAATCCGATGGCTCACAGCAGCGTCAAGCGGGCCCCCCAAAGGCCGCACTCGAGAGAGGCAATTAGCGAGTTGCGACACGCGGTAGCGAGCCCCGTTACACTCGTATTATGGGCGCATTTGTTGGTGTCGTCAAAGGAACGGTGGATACTGGATGAAGGTTAGAAGTTCAACACAGTTTTTTTTTCAAAAAACTGAAAAGTTTATAGTGATTGGAATGTGGGATGATAGCATAACTGCGGTTTCATTTTCTAGGAATAAAAACAATGAAATCATGGAATAATATATAATACTAGAAACTATTATAAAAAAACAACAACGAGATGATAATAGCAAAAATAGAACTAACTATTTTCACTGCCATTGAAAGGGCAGGTAAGGAAGGCCCACAATTCTGTTTTGGCACACGTTCCTTGCTTCATTCACATTCATGCACTGTCTAATACTAATTCTTCTGTTATTCTGACTATTGAAATGAGTCGACTTAAGTACTTGAATAGTAAAAAATAAAACATTCAGCAGGTAATTAAATGGGAGTTGTTCTTTCGAGCAACTTCCAATAAAACGACAAAATCAGTATCAAAGAATTTAAGATTTGTGTTTGAAATTATATCCAAGATAATCGGAAAAAACAAGGTTGAAAAAATCTTCAGAATTCAAATACAAATAATTTTCAATTCCTCGGTTGGTTAAGTCCACCATCACAACACAAGCAACATTCGAAAATGACTAGATAATAAAAAAACCAATGCTAATTTCAATAGAATTTTGTTTCATTTTGGAGGTAAAGGAACTTTTGAGGAATTTGAAAATCTCTTCACCTCCTGTGGGTATTTTAGGACATATGCATTGGCAATCCTGGTCCACATTCACATTTGAACCGATGACATTATTTGAATGCAGGATTTTAAACACTGGTAAATTGTTTATCAGGTGCGATCATGCTTTAATTTTTGCGCTTTGATTCAGTACGATAACATTAATTACGAGGTGCTCAAATTTTACCTAGTGCTTTTCGGTGTAAAAAGCGGGTAATCTTAAGAATAAAAAAACGTATCGACTCCCATACAAAGTTGAGCGCTGGTTCGAAAAAAAAACGTAAGGTTTTTGAGACTGGTCATCGGTGATTTTACGGGTCATGTCCATATATTTGATCCGTTTTTTTGGAGAAACAAAAATTAAAACTAACTATAACAATAAAAAAATATACAGGTATTTAATTAAGAAGGTTAAAATATTGATAAAAATAGTGGACAGCAGTTCCTCATTGAATAAAAGTCGGTTGATAGATAAAGGAAAATATAATATCATTGGGTTCTTGTTAAAGATTATTCAAGCCTTGGCGCAGAAGGAAGCCACGGTAGTCAGAATTGTTTGATAAGTGTTATCATTTCATTTAATATGGATCAGCCAGATAAGGCTTTATTATTTCTATTTTAGGAGATAATATGGCAGTGTAAATACGGCTGGTATTGGGGTCAAGTGTTTGAGGATTAATTGTTTTCGTATTAGTCGGTTGATGATTTAAATGGTATAATTAAATAAATAAAAACACATTTAGGTGCCTTGGTTGCCCTTTCATGCTGTGTGAATTTAAAAACGTTATTGTAATGCAAATATAATAATTATTTAAAAATAATTTTATTTTTACGTAATATCTAATTGATAACCTTGTGACTTATTGTTAAAATTGTATCTGCTTATAAAATGTATGAAATTCTAATATTTATGTATGCTTTGTATCCCGATGAACGAACCAATGGTTTCCAAACATGTTGACATTTATTTAACATTAAATTATGATTATAACCGAATCCGCACAAGAGTCCCAACTGCTCCCAACTGTCAGGAGCCAGTGATACAATAGCATCCCCAATGTTGTGAGGCTGAAAGTAGTGAGGAGGAATAGTGCCATTTCAAGCAACGTTTGAATTCTGAATGGCGGTCTTAAAATGAAAATATCTTTCACTATGAAACGTGCGGCAAATATACAGTATATTATTTTATGTGAGTAATTTGTGAAAAAAGTAATTAATCAAATAAAATTTACTCGCGCACGACCTCCAGCTTGCTGGTCTCGTTCCTTACTCCTCGACCACTAATATATACTTGTGTTGTACCTTGTACAACTTATCTACACATGGATGCGAAATATACAATGTAACGCGGCATAGAAAGATGTAAGCTAGGCATTCCTTGAAAAGATCGTAACTCAACGAGCAATGATGCAAAAATAATCAAGATAAAAGAGGTCGGGGAAAAACGCGGCGGTGCAAAATATGGAATCGAAGAGCACCTCTAGGAGGTCTTTATCTAGCAGCGACTGAAAATGATGATCAAGGCATACGTCAGTGGCAGCTCAAGAACTGCCTTTATCAGCAACAAAGAAGTTAATATTGGACAATTTAATATCCAATTGGGACATGTTATGAGGTTAGAGAGTGGGAAGGGAAGGCGATGGAAAGAGGAATCGGGAACTACCTCGCTATGCAGATCTGGTTACTGAACACAGCTAAAGCTGTTTAAAATTTCAAGCACCGTTTCACTTCTGAAAAGTGGTCTTTCACCGAGGGATTTCGAGTGTCTGCCAAAGTCGTTTTAACAAGTAAAGCTTTGATATTTTCACGACCAAAATATTCGCGTTTTTTGGTTATTTATCATTTGAACATCGTTACAGTGTATATACCCTGACGATGGTCATTGTAACGTCATCCGAAATGTTGGCTGCAGAAGAAGAAAACGCAATAAGGCATAAAACCAAAATATATATCACCATAAGAGTAAAGCTGTGTTTGAGCTTAAACGCAGGTGAGTGGGCCACTGAATAGAGGACATGGTACAGCGACGACCTTTCAGGACCAGAATAATGAGGTTAAGTTCTTCGGCGGCCGCTCGGCTGAATGGCGCTGGCATAAAACTATGGAGGGTATTTAGCAATTATGGCCGCTGTAATTAGTGCACGTGTTGTGTTGCTTGTGTAGCGGTGATTGAAGTGCGTGCAATAACCCGGCCCCGTCCCGCACAACGGGCTGGTAGCGAGAGAGCCCTCGACCGGCGGAGTTACGGCGGGGATACAAACACTCCAGTCGGTGATGGTTTGGTGGGAAACTGCATTACCGACATATCTGCTCTGCCCCCCCCCTCCTCTGCCGCCAACCAGCAGGCCCGGTAACTGCGTTATCTGTACACTCGCTATACTGGATCTCTCAAACTAGTGGTCGTGGCATTGATCTTTCAGACATAACATACTTGCCCATAGCGCTCTGCACGTAATAATATTGTGCAATAATAATTTAGATAGCGCCGTTTTTCTGAAAAATTACCTCAATTGCGTTTTTTCTAATATTACTTGCTAGGATTTATCTTAATATGTACAAGAAGATATAAAATATAAAACAATTATCAATAATTCAATACATTTAATATATTTACACCTTAATAATAAAATTGCTATTAATTTTATACAATTGACAAACAACCGTGTAGGTAAAAACTTTACTAATAGAAACTGATAATGAAAAGCGATAAAACGGTTCATGAAAAGATATATCATAATTATTATTAACTACCTACCACAAATTGGTATTTTGATGTAGCTTTCAACTTACGGTGGTCCGTGCTTTAAAAAAGTTGAAGGAGCACTGCGCTAACCACTCAGCTCTAGCGGTAATAAAAACATTCACTTACCACTGGGATGATACACGCTGAAGAGTAGACACATAATCCTACTTAGACATATAACAACTTATTACGAATAAGTCATGTCTACCAGTTCACCGGAAAATACCCTTCATGCTTACTCGATATACATCCAATGGCGTTTTACAAGTGAAAATCTTTTATTGAAAGGGCCTTAAAGGGAACAGAAATAAAAGTCAAAGGTCTGCTCAAGTGGTCCAATAATAGTAAAGGCAGACGAAAACAAACGAAGTCTGCAAGAAAAACAGCAGAAAACATTTCCCGGCGAATAGAGTGAATTTCCGATACACTCGTAAAACAATCACTTTATTGATTGCGTTAGACTGGCCTCTCATGGTTCCGTATTAGACAATAATGGGGTACTTAACTGGAGGCCCTAGGCCCTAACCAAACATAGCCTGAGTGGCCGTTCAAGAGCAGGCTGAGAAAGGTTTCGGTATAGCGAGGGATGTCCCAGATCTGTGGAATACATATGAAACCGAAAGAACTCCACCGTGATGTGTATTAACTTGAGCCTTCGGATATCCCATCCATTTCCGTTTAAACATACGGTGGGTAAGCACGATAAAAAGGCCTTTTTAATGATATCGATTCTTACTTTAAAAAATCAGAGTATGTCAAAACAGAAGATCTAGTAACTAGCAACCTCTTTAAAGGATCTTTTACGGTAAGAAAAACGGTTATAAGTATTTAGACAGAGAGATTTATTCCAGCTTTAATTTTTTAATGTGAAACCGCACAAGAGTCTAAACTGTTCACAATCATCTGGAGCCAGTGAGAATAAGGCTAAAGGCAGTGAGAAGGAGATGGGGAAGAGGAAGGTGAAAATTAACCTGGCTATTCAGATCTGGTCAGCAAACACGGCTATTAAGCCATTTCAAGCAACGTTTCAATTCTGAATAGTGGTCTTACACCAGGGCGATACTGAGAGTATCTTTCACTATGGAACATATTGCAAATATGTATTAATATTATTACAAATAATTATAATTATTAACGGGAATTCAACCCGTGCCTTCTGATGTCCGGTCAGGTGCTCTAAAACCACTGAGCTATGTCAGCTTATTTCCAACCCGCCAAATGATTCAATATGTACTAGTAACTAAATCAACAATTACTGCTAAATATATTTTTTCCACCTGTAAACAACCAACTTTATTTTTGTAGGAAAGGCTTTGTTAGTGCTAAATTTCTCACTAGATGGCGTCAAGACATATAATATCTTCATTTATTGGTGAAATATTTTTGACTTATCAAATATTATTATTTGACGTTGGCGGCATTTATTTTTACTCGTGAGATTTTTTCAATTTGTATTGATATTTCAGACGACTAATTATCGCTTATAATTATTTGTTATCCTTTTTGCTATGCATAAAACTTTGTCTGATAAACATTAGTTTATCATTAAAAAATAAAATTTACTTGCGCATGTGGATGGGATTTGAACCGGCGACCCACTGCTTGCTAGTCTAGAGCCTTACCCCTCGACCACGGATGCTGTTAGGCTTTGTTTACCATTTTAATATTGTTTAATATATTTTTTGTGTTTTTTACAATAAATATACAATGTTTACAAGTCATACTGTTTTAATTTATACTACACTTCCATTAAAAGCATTTGCTTGTGGATGGAAGAGGAGTGTACATTTGCGAAAAAATAACATAACTAGGTTACAAAGTAAAAAAATAATTACTAAATTAAAATCCATACAAATTGTTGTATTTGTAAAGAAGAAAAAAATATTATGGAGGATAAATAGAGTATTGTATTGTACGATAATTTGTGAAATTTTCAAGTGAAACTAGGGGAATCAGTCTTTTTGTTAATGATTTCCCTAAAATATTTTTTTCTATGGTTCAATATTAGTTTTTTTTTATCATTAATGCTTCTGATTTCTTCTGGTAATTTATTAAATAAATGTTTTCCTTGGTGAGTATAATGGTGCTAGGCAAAATAAGTGTGTAGTTTAGGGCATGCAAATATATATTTAAGTCGGGTTCGATTTTCAGTTTTGAAAGAGTATTTATTTATCTTTTTCTTTTATAATTTGAATAAATGAATTTTTCGTAAATGAGTTTTTAAATGTAGGAATTTTGAATTCTTCGAATATGCGTTCAGTGGGGAAGTCTGAGGGTTTTTTTATTATTATTTTTATTATGAGTTTTTGAACAACTTTTATGGGGGTCAGGCTAGTTTTGTAAGCTGCTCCCAACTAATAATGGCATATTGTAGAACAGACTGTACTAATGCATAATATATTGAGTATATATTTTTCACTGATAAGAAATTTCTGATTCGTAAGAATATATAAATTAATTTCCCAATTTTTTTTGTTGTATGGCAGATGTGATCTTTCCATTTTAGGTTTTTATCAATGATTATTCCTAGGTATGTAATTTTATCAGCTTATTATTATCATTTACTTTTACTTAGTTCATTATTGGTGTTAAATATAATTACATACAATTTAAGATAATTTATCTTAATATAATTATAATTTTATTTACTCTCAATTTGGGAGACGGATTTGGGTACCGCCGCCCCGGTAATCATTTATTGGATTACCAACACCTCTGTTATAGGTCACACCAAGTGGATCACTACGTTTGGTGAATTAGCAGGGGTGCCCGGGTGAGGTTAGTCCGGGTCTTGGCGACAGATGTGACGGCCCACCAACTGTGTGGTAGAGGAGATCGGGAGAGACTGGGTGATGGAGAACTTATGACCTCTCCAGCAGGACCCTCAGAACATCGCCTTGCACCGCAGTGGGAGGGATGAATTCATACATCCATCACTCCTGGACACACTGACATCCAGATTTCTACCCAACTATCATACCTTTTTCCTTTCCAGAACTTCTTCCCCTTCATTTCCTAAAAAGACCCTCCACAATCCCCAAAGATGACATCTGTCCTGAGGGGAAATATTTTCCTTAGGACTTCCTCTGTGGAGCTAATAAGTTGTACAAATCATCAAATTAAAGAATATGGGCTTTAAAATCTTAAAAGCTTAATGAAATAACTCATTTAACAGAACATAGCAAAGCTCTCATTTAGAAATCTTTTGATAAAACAGATAATAGTGATATCACTTTTTTATGAATTTCATTGAGTACGTTTGTAGTATTGACAATTAAACCACACAGTTTAAAATATAAAAGGAAATAAGTGAATTTGTAGAGAGCATTGATGAGTAGGTTGGTTTCGTTAAAACGTTGTTTTAATGAGAAGTAATATCTCGGGCACACCACTTCAATACGTTAGTTGGTAGCGGGAATAAGCAGAAAAAGCAAAAATACGCATTTACCAAATGCCCTCCGATTTGTCGCCAGCCCCTCGGCAACCCCTTCCGCCCTCCCTTCCCCGCCACACAGCCGCCCTACGCTTCTCTTGTAACATTTTAATTTGGCAAAGTGTTCTCGTAAGTACAAAATTGCTAACTTTATTGCTCCTAGTGATGGCACTCTAGAAGCTCTCGGAGCATGCCGTGATGATGATGATGTACAGAAACTGAAATTTCCATGAAATATATATTATCCGCTTTTTAATGCCGGATATAAATTGTTTGACGATACTCGTATTTTAATGGGCGCATTCGGCAAGCTTGGAATTTATTGAACAAATAAAAATCGTCGTATTATGTGGTAGAATCAAAACCTAATTCACTTAGGTGTTCGTGAAACACCTGTTTAGCTAAAATATCACCGGCGGAAATTTATTATCACCGTGAATGCGTAACATAAAGAGCAGCTACTTGCTGAATTCCACCGAGAGAAAGACTATAAAACCAGCATCCAACTAACTCTTATCTACTTCTTGAAAGTTATCAACGTTGTGTGAATTTTATGAAGAAGATAAATCCAAAGAAACTCGACTCTTTTTTGAGGAAAAAGAACTTGCGTTTTCTCTTCTTTCTAATTGAGAAAAATATACGAAGTTGGGAGGGAGTCCCCCTAATGGGGACATGATTCATACATTTCTCGGGTTGTCTCCCGGCCTAACTTGGCGAGGAAGTCACGATTAAAAAACGGGTCACAACATACGGGGATGGTGTACGTCCAAATACAGTAAATCTTAAAAAGAATAAACATTTATCAACTAAATAATGTGAGAATTTTCATGCTTTTCTTCTTGATGTCTCGTCAGATTTCGGTTATTATTTTACTTCAATGCGATGTAATACTTTGTAGTTACGTTATAAACAGTGCGTAATGCAATAGTGAAATTATCAATTGTTGAAAATCATGCAATGAAAGCCACGATGTAAGGATGTATTGTCCGCACAAGAGCCGGGACGAGAAATTTTGTGTCATTCAAAATGCGCACAAAAACAAGATGACAAAATACTGCTCAAGAAAAGGTGTTATATATGAAATGCAGTTATCTTTTGTTCATACTTTAAAGTTCTAGTAGCTCTTCTCCGAATCTAGTTGGTCAACTTATTTAAGAGAACCGCATTGGAATTAACTTAATTTATAGGTTCTCGATAAACGCCTTAATGACTAAGCTTAAAACTCCTCAAAGTTACACGTTCAAATTTGTACGATTAAGGCTCATATTTTAATTTACTGACGTTGGGCGGAACATTTTATTTAAGTTACTAACGTTACCGTAAGTTGCTAACAACAAGTTATCAACTTACGGTAACAAAGTACCGCGAGAAAGTTTACCTAATTAACAATGAACGACGTGCGTTATCCGAGCCTTTGATAAACAACACTATCTCACGCATGGGAGTTGTTTCTTTCTGTTCGGTGACGTCCCTGGGGCTAGAGGTGGGCAGGACGCCCCATCACCCCAGCCACTAATAAGGGTAGGTCCCGCGTCCTGTGGATACTTAAGGGTGGTAGGTACCGCACACAGCTTAAATCCTTCAAAGCACAGACTGCTGCAAAGCTCTGTAAGCGGTTAGTTCGGTATTTACGAGCGGGGAAAATGTGAGAACATTCGACTGACTTCAGCGGGGTCGGCCATAAAATATTTCAAACAATAATTCCATGTAGAAAATTAGTCTCGTACAGTAAGCTTTGACTAGCCCTGTGTACCGGCCAGTGCTCGAGTCGTAACTCTTGTTATTTCTGTCGTTAAATATCGACTAACCTCACTGTCCCCAGGTGCAGTGAACGGATAAAATATATCCCTTGTCAAGGCCACAATTACGTGGAGAACAGATACTAGTAACCTAAAATGATTTGAATATTGTTTAGCAAATAAATTTCAAGTGAGTCCGATAAGTTGACCTAAATTATAAAGGACAGTTATAACATGATTTGATGGATGATAAACTTGATTTCACAAATTCAACAAATTGTTAGTAAAGGTATGAAAAAATGAGGATTTATGTTAAGAATAATTAAAAGCTTTGAATTGTTACAAATCATAAAACTGTTGCAAATATCCCTAGTAAGAATCCTAACAGAACATAACTTCATAGTTTGGTCGTCCGTCTACAAAATTCATATTCATAATGTAGAAATATTCCAAAGAAAATTTTCACGCTTCGTAAATTTTAAACTTTGCATCCCTTTGGAGCACATAAATTACCTATCGTTAATGAATATTTTAAATATTCCAACTGGGAGATCCGCCGGGAAAAATAAACGACCTAATCGTTTTATTAAAATTGTTAAACTCTAAATTGTTGTGAATTCTTGCATTCAATAAATCTACATGTACCTACACGGCAACTAAACAAAAATTAACATTTCACATTACATCTCATTCCAACTATAGTTTGCATTCCCCAATACAACGTTTACATAGACTTGGTAACAAATGTTATGATGTGGATGTATTTGAAAATAATTTGAACATTGCAAACTTCAAACGCCGTATGTGTGAACTATTTCTGTCTTATAGAATTAAAAATTTATTATTGATGACAACAATTTTACGCATTTTCAAAAATTAATATTATCGTTGATTTGAAGGGTATTGGCATCTTGATATCTATTTTACTGACAATTATTTATAATATAGTTATTACCTGTATTTTGTTAAATCTTTTTTAGTAATATTTTTACAAACACAGGAGGCCCTGATGAAATTCAGCGCTTACGTTAACTTTGTGGATGTTGCATTGAGAATATTTTTAAGGAAAGGGAGGAGAGGAATTTCTGATAGGAATAGGAATGGAATGGATAGGAATCTGGGGATCAGTATGTTCAGGAGTGACGGACGTATAAACCCAACCCTCTCACTGCGGTGTAAGACGATGGGTCAAGAAATACCAGTTGGAGAGGTCAAAGGGTCTCCCCAAACCGGTTTCTCTCAATCCAGCCGACACGCAGCTGGTGGTCAGGTGCATCCGCCGCCAAGATCTGAACAGACCACACCCAATAAACCCGGGCACCCCTGCTAAGTAAACAAACGTAGCAAACCACTTGGGTGACCTATGGCAGAGATGTTGGTTACCCAATAAAGGGTTCCAGAGGCGGCGGTACCTATACTCACCTCCCAAATTACAGATTCACGGCTTTGTATGTAAAAGCTCTCTGGAAATTTAAATAAAATATTTAAATTTATCTCCACCTTCGAAAAACCCGTGTTTATTTATTAACTGAAAGATTTACGTAAGCTTATCGAAATCTTCCTGGAGAATTCGTTATTTGAGTGATAATGGGGATGCAAAACTTAATAAGAAAAGGTGAAACAAAACTGTAATTAACGGTGGGATGGAAATATGCATTATTGGCATCACCCGAAGTGGGAAAACAAAGGAACTACGTAAGTAGATGACATGTTTTAGAAAACGTATGATGTGGGTAGTTGAGAGCTAGATCGCAATGGAAAGCATGAATGAGATGGATACATCGTGTCAGCGAGAAAGAAGCCAAGGAAGACTTTCGTCCACGGCAACGGTTGATGAGAAGATGAAGGTAGGTAATAGCAACATGCACTGCCATGTTAAAATATCAGGCACACGAGAAATCCACGGCTACGAAGATAACTAAAGCCATCAATCATCATGATGATTTCATTATAACCGTTGAGTGATAATCATGACGATGATTACAAGACACACGGTAAAAAATGCACGCAACTCGCGAAATCAGTCAGCATAAGAATAAGTACAACGAACTTGTATGTATGCTGCCAATGTACCAATTAGTAACTGGAGCGTCAAATCTGCAAGAGATTGTCAGTATGTTGTTGGGAGAGCGTGGAGGATACTAAATGGATGCATTATGCGATGCGGGACGGGCCACTCCCAACGGGCCGGATCGTGCAATGTGCATCCGAACCACTGCACCCTGCACGCCTTGCACTGCAACTGCACGCCGCATTGTAGGCGGCGAGCTTCTGCCGTGCTAAGTGATTATTGCACGTGTGAATAGCAACTAATGGCACACGTGGTCTTGGGAGATCCGCCGGGAGGTTGTTAATAATACACCCAGGGACACGGCATTACGTGGCTTATATTAGATCTTGCGGGACTGCAGACTTAGGCCAGAGGGTAGGTTCAATATAATCATCATTATTCCGATAGCATTCATCCAGGTATTAATTCTAAGTGGGAAGAGGAAATCAAAACATTTGATGGATAACGTGCAAGACTAGAAAACAATTATTAAAACAAGAGTTAAATTACACAAAAAGTACGCCCTTGATATAAACGCACAATAAAATAAAAATAATGATGTTTACATATTTTCACGGACTGCGAAAGGCTTCAGATTTGTGAGTTGAATACTGTCAGTAATGAAGAATAAATAAAAGTAAAGATTTAATACGCACAATATAATTTTTTTAAATAAACCCACCGGCAAGCTCTGAAATGATGGTTTCAACTTTATTATTCTTGGTAGCAACATAATTAATAATGAATAACTTTACTTTTCAGTAAAGCATAATATCTACACGTAGATTAAACGAGGCGAACATATCTTTGAATTGAAAAATTTGAACTGATTTTTAAATAGCTATCGGGAATGAGGACATATATAAATAAACATTTTCACGTTTATTTAAAGCTAACACTAAGAGCTACAGTGAAATGTGTCACGCTTGCAATTTTCACGTCAATATTGTCCGTAAAAAGGGTGAACAAACAACTTACTATAAAAATTATTTATATTTACAAGACACAAAAAAACCATCCGAATAGAAGAGAAATCGGCAATACGCTACAATAAGATTAGAAGATCTACGCAAAATTATTCTGGCACAGTGTTCCCAAGAAATGTGCACAGTTTACATATAACAGAGAACAGAGAGCAGAGAACAAGGGGCATTACGTTCCCGCGTGAATACATTACCCAGTTCAAAATACACCATGGAAATACATGCGCCATTATAGTTCAGGCACTTGCGCCAATCATAATGCCCGTTCACACAGGCCGAGGCACAATCGACCTGGTGCAACAACGTGCAGTGTGCAACGTGCATTACAATGTGCGAATGTGATAAGACATTACTTCGACACTAAATGGAGGCGATAGATAATGATGAGGAAAAAGTGATGATGTAATAAAATAAACGCATTTATATTGCCTGTGAAAAGGTACATTTAGATGTAGCGTAGGCTACTGGGTTACTTCAAAAATCTTAGGATTTCAACGAAATCGTACTCCCGCAACCAGATTGAAATTATTTTGAAATGTTTTGAGTTACTACGTAACCTACCTATCAGGTTTGAAAACATATCCAGTAAAATTCCACATCACCAACTTATATATAAACATACTACAATAATTAGTGTTTTTTTCTACTTTTGAAAACTGTCACAGTTGTGTGTTAAGTTTACAAGGCTTTTCAATATAAATCACTCCTTTTAACTTTATAATTTGCAAAGGAGCAATCACATGATAAATTCAGATATCTACTCTAAAAGGAGGCCCGGTGCCTCTAGTCGAAAGGATCTTGATTGCTCACCGGTTAGTAATGGAAGAAGGCAGATTTTAGCAATACTATCTGTTTTATTAAAAAAGATTTTCAAATATAGCCAAAATGATTTTACCTAGTGAGTTTGATAGAATTCTACCTTATCAACTGAAAAATTACCCGATTCAGTAAGGTCTAAAACAATAAGAAACGAAGTACATCTACAGAGGGCAGTAGCAGCTAGTGTAATTTAGAATTTTAAACACTGGAGAATATGATTATAATTCACAGTTTAAATGTTTTTGTGCAGAGAAATATCTTGAACAAAAATGCAAAAGATGAAAGTTCGTCATGTCAGTTTGATATATTTTTACACAACACTTATATATGCAACTTATCGTATTTTACTTTGAACATCAGTTCTGTTTATCGTACCCATATGTGGAAGAAGACGCTCTAATGGATGAAATGAAAATATTCAACAACTAAAATGATTTCGGGTGCATAAATAATTGTGGTTTTCTTATAACAAAATAAACATCTTGGTATAAAGTCCATAAACGCCTTGAAACTTAAATAAATTTCTACGAACATAGCAAAAATATTACGAATGCTCCTAATAATATTTATTTTTATTTATTCATTTTCGGGAAATCGACAGTTTACATTCAGTTTGTACATAGGTATTATATAGTAAAATAAAACCAATTATGATTTAAAGCATCTTTTAAATGTTTTAATTTTTGCCTTGAAATAATAAAAAAACTGAAATTCATCACTACTAAAATCATCTGTATTCAAAATACAGCAAGCATATGGATATTTGTATAAACTGGAACCTATGTTATAACAAAGAAAATGGCTCTCGAAAAACCTTTTGTTTACATTATAATATGGCAAGCGGAGCAAGCAAAGAAACTGACATATTACAACTGCTAAGCGGATTTATAAAAAAAATAACACACCAATTAGCACAACGACAAAATACCAACAATTAAGAGAAATTAAATTATATTTATAACAGTTTTGCACATAATATTATGAATACTTAAAACAGTATTAAAAGCAGTTTTTTACAAGTCGTGTTAAATTGAAGCGCAATGTAAATGCGGATTAATCCCTTTACCTTTTCAGTCAATGTGCAACAGAGAGCACATTTCTTGAATACACAACTTTTAAAAAAGGAAAATTGAATAGAAGCCAAATCACCATTGAATCTTTACTCTTCCAAACGTTCATTCCACCATTATAAGCTACTGAAATTCAATTATTAGGTACATTTAAACCCATAAATTGCCGAGACAAGCCGTAATGTCGTATAAAATGGTCGTAAACACAGATTTATATTTTGCTTCTCAATATGAGGTGAATACAGAAACGCTTTTTATTGATGGCGGATATTTTATTTAGTTTTATTATGTAATTCACCGCCAGAGAGGATGGATCAGGAGATCATGGAATTTTTACAGGTAAGCGGTAGTTCCCCTATCTAATGATACCTATTATAGAGTACCAATTATTTTCACACAGCCTCCACACTTAAAAAATAACATATTCTAATGAAAATACCTCATTAAAGAACTACCTACGGCAGGAGAAGGGGTCAGAACAATTTACGGAGCGCCGTAACTAGGCGGCTGTCATCTGTCAAAGTGACAGCTCCCTTACAAAGAAATGATAATCCGCGGCAGTCCCCCAATCGATCTGACCCCCTCTCCTGAGGAAAATTATAGCGTAGCGTGTCAGCCCAACAAATAATGCGTACATGCCACGCGCATTTAACAATGCGTACATGCCACGCGCATTTAATAATGCGTACATTCCACGCGCATTTAATAATGCGTACATGCCACGCGCATTTAATGCGCCCATAATATAGCGTAAAGTGGACTCAACTTGACGTTTATTTAGATTTTTCAAAGTTAATTTCACAACCAAAATAAAAATGAACGCCTATGTATTCCAAAAAAAAATATTCCAGATTTAAAAATGAGTTTTGAGTAAATAAATAATCGATTCGATAATGATCCTTCACGATAGAGACAGAATCCATATAGTATTTATTATATGAGTATTTATTGTAAAATATCACCTCAAAGACGCTTTACAAAGCTGCAAAATGACATAAAATGTAAGTTAATTACGATAACAATACAAAGATTAAACGTTGCGCCATAAAATGAACGAAAAATTATATTTATATATTTGCAATGTCGCGGACTGCGAAAAGGTTCAGATCTGTAAAATAAACCGTCAAAAATTCAACATGAACAAAATATTAAGCGTACGTAAGGAGATTTTGCAACAGGAATAAAAATATATTTAAGGAGAATATGATATTGATAAATAATAATTGGTCCAGTTTTTAGAGAGTACTTGAGAAAAAACAAGGACTCCTGTAAGGACGCTTTACAATGAAAATAATTCAATTGAAATTTCATTTTCACGAATATGATTTGAAAATACCAATATCTTAAAAAAGAATATTAATAACCATATTAAAAACAAAATCATGTGAAAACTAATATCGTAGATATTAGATAGCTTTTTTTAGTTTTATGGAATCTATTGTTACATTTTCCCAGTCCCCGATAGTGACATAAAATCTAACGGGCCAGCATAAAGCGTAGAGCGCGTGTCTGTCTATTCAGTTTCTCTAGCGCGCGGCTCTCGGCAAGTGCGATGCCACATACGCAAAAGGCGGCACCTACACCTACCAACATCAGCATAAAATCACTCCAATATAGTCTTATTAAATATTCACATCACGTGTGAATGTTGTTGCCTTCCTAACACTGCCCAGTTCCGGAGGCCCAGGGTTGCTGACCTTCCGGGAGGGTCAGCCGGGCACTTGATCCGAAGGATCCGTCCCATCACGTCAGAGTTTATCGGACCGGTTGGCATTTTCCGCGAAGTGTCCGAGCTCGCCTAATGCCACAGTTGAAAAGCTTCCCGTTTCAGGATGAGCAGAGGTACCTGTCACCTACCCAACCCTCGTTTGCGTCGATTACAAACTTTTCTCTGCCTACTTGTTATGAAATATGGAAGAACTTGTATTTCATTGTATTATTATGATTTATTATTTCAAAGAATTATTCAGGATCGAAAATGTAAATGATACTTTATAATACTCATTTTGTTTGCCGAGAGACTTTGTCCCGTAATTTTCTTTATCCTTTTGATTGGTTCGTATTGAAAAAAAGTTGAACGAGTTAATATTAAAGCCGACAAAATGTTGTCGTTCTTTACTGGGTATGAATTCAGCGATGCGATTTCTTATGACTTAAGAATATTCTGACCAGGAGTTAATCTCCCTTTGACGTATGTCATGGAGTCATGTCCCGAGCGGTCGATGTTACCAGGAGGCGAGAAGATGTGAGAGTAAGAGGTATAGTGTAGTCGGTGTACAGCTCAGTGCAAGTCCTGGCTGGGGAGGAGTGGACTCACTCGGCGCTGGAATGCGGTCAGTCATGTTTCTTGCCCCCTGCCTCGATCCTCACCCTTCCTCAATCCTGTCCCCCTGGTCCTCAGGGGTGAGCAAAGAGTGCGCGTGTGCTTAGATAACAGGCGTTCGCATTATTCTCCGATTCTATTAATGAAGCACAAACAAATAATAAAAGCCTTCTCCCCAAGACTGGGAAACCAGTTTCGTATAGCCAACAGTAAGCAAAGATAACATTGTCTTTCTATATTATGAGAGTATGTGGCTTAGTTCGCAGTGTAGATATCGTTTTTATGTACATTAGGAAGAAAAAGCAGGCATAAATAAATACACATATCTTACACATAAAGAAAAAAATCGATACGCCTATCCCGATTCTACACGACCAACGGTGGGATTTGTCATCATTCTATCTGGATTTTTAAGGCGATACCAATATTTTCAGCTCACAAAATTATTTAAAATATGTGCCATGAAGTTAAGAAAAAAATAATAGGATAATAAAATAAGCTAGAGCTTTTTATTCACATTATTTTGATTTTTAAGCTCGGGCTAATCGTGTAAAAACAACATAGGTACTCAATAAGATATTTGGCAAATAAATATTGAATGTTACGCAAAATTTTCCGAGAAAACATGCGTGCTTTCAAAGAGGAAACATTTGCAAAAATAATAGAGTTATCGATAAATAATTGGCTCGATTAATAAGCACTAAGTTTAAGGATATGACGTGGAGGAGTTGAGATCTCAAAGTTATTCCTCAGAGGGTTCGTACGATTCATCGCCCAACTTCACGCAGGCAACAGTAATCGAATCACTCATTGATAACTTGCCAACAGCAACTAATTATATTGTGGATCTCGAGCTTTGAGAGCAGAATCTATTTGGTAAACGATCTCAGACAATATTGTGCCCGAACGCTGGTTAACTTGGTATCGCGATCACAGATCTGGGAACTCGGAGCGCAGATTTCAGAAACAGATGACATCTCTCAACAGACAACAGACAGATATAAACAGTCAATTATTAATAACTTGACTCGACGATTGAACAAGTGTAAATAATAAACCACCGAATATAAAATATAGTAATTAAAACTTTGATTGAATATATTTAAGATCTCCAAACAAAGCACGGTACATATACAACATCGTATCATGAACATTTTGCTGGCATTAAAATAAAAGGTACACAAATTTGCTTTGGTGTGACCGGGAATACCATTATTTGATTGTTAATCACGAAACCAATACAAAGCATACATTACTGTGCGTTTCATTATGCTCGTTTTTAGGTCAGGACACAAACATGAGCACTGTTTTAATGGAAATTAGAACAAAGAAACAAAGTGAAACTAAAAGGACATTGTGATGGTGATGAACATATGGGGAAATTACATGGGGAGAGTTATATATTACATATTACGTGGGGTATTATATCGGTATGTTGTGTTATTTTAATGATTTGTAGCTATGCTTTCACATAATCATATACTAGCCCAGTAGTGTGCGTTTTTATTGTAGGTAATGGAGTAATTATGACTGATTCTCTTTCATGGAAAGTATTAAATCTATATAATAAGATAGTTATCTGAAGCTATTAAGTTATTTTTATGACAGTACACGGTCTGATGTTACCGTTTAAACAAAATCTACAACAAAAAATGGAGGTTAAGTTTTATTTTCAAATTTTCACAAAGATAACTCTCAAAATAAAGCTGGGTTCAGATAGTGAAAACAAGACCAAATTCAATGTTTTCATAGTAAATAATCAGTGTTCATTATGAAATTTTCGAAACTATAATTATTTTTTTATGACACCTCAAGAGCGCCCTTGTCTTTACAGTGATAAGGCAGGGGAGCTATGGCGCCTCCCGGATGGGTAGCGTTGTGAGGCGGGTTAAGGTAGGGGCTGTAGAGGAGGCGATATTAAAACGGGTCTTCAAGATGCGCGCATTATATAAAGCAGGAAAAACAGATGCTGGTAGCTCGATTTGCATTAACACAATGATAACAACAAAGATTTATGTCAATCAGATGATATAATAGTAATCTGTGTATTGCTCAATCTCAAATCTGCCAAAGCATATGTTTTAATGTCCAATTTGATGAAAAAATAAATACTGTGGGTATTAAATTGATGAAATTATACCAAGCTTGCCAAACTACCAGTGATTTTATTGAAACAGTAGCCTGGAGCTTATCACAGACAATTGAAAAGTCGGTATCTATCGATTTTCTGTAACTTTTTTCTGCCTACCCATCAACCGGTGACCGTGCCGGAACAGTGACACGGTGCGATATGCACTCGCTCAGATAACAGGCTTCAGCGGGGATAAAGAATTGAGTGAATTAATTCATCGATAAAGCTAGTCGCTTATGCTCTTCAAACAAAACACGCTGAACTATGCGATAACCCGATATTACAGAATAAACTGCCTGTTTGAATACCAATGTTTGATTTAATTTGAAAAGAATTGACTTACGGCCAATTAACAACAGAACTGTTTGATGAATAAAGTCAAAGTACATTTTCTACGTAGTTTTTGTCTTAGTTTAGAAATACGTTTTAAAATCCTGAACTCAACACAATGTCAATTCAACACACCTCTAAAAAGTTATATAAGGTCAGTAAAATACATGAAAAAATCTAGCATATAAACATATCCAATGCAACATATCTAATCTAGTTTTTGTTTCATCACTTTTCACGAATTTAAATCACTTTTTAAAGGTGTGCAGTTGTCATTTTGATAAGTTATCCGGCCACCAATATTTTTCATAGCTCACGATGGAAATGTAGTTGCGAGCTAAACGTGGTTGTATTGACCTACTCCTTCCATATAGAAAAAATAGCTGAGAAAACTTCTCAACGTTTAAAAGTTCGAAAGTTTTTAATGTTTTAAAAAAAAAAAATTCTGTTTTATAGCTAAAATTGTCGTACCCGTTTTTATTATATGATTAGGTCACTCACGTTACCGGGTAAAAATTCAAATTCGTTTCAATGCACTAAACAATTTTGTATATGTAGTAATTGTACCCTACCACGCGTTGCTGTGGCTCAGTCTACCTGTGCAGATAGAGAAACAACAGGGCGTTTTACTTTTACGTCAACAGATGGCGCTGTTTTTTCAAAAAAGCATGGTTTTACCTGTCACAGGTGACATTTATATGATATATAAAAACACATCGAATGCAACGTTCTGTCAAAATATCAAAGCAATCGGTGAAGAACTTTCAGAGATTTAAGACTTTGAACAAACGAACATTTACATTTTTATTTATATAGAAGATAGAACACTTTATTTAAGATGAGTAAACAGCAATAAACATATTTGAAGAAAACCTGAAAAATCTTCGATTAGTAGAAAATCGGTCTTAAGATGAACATTAGCATAACAAAAGATATTAAAGCTAAGAAAATAATCTTCATCGACTTCTTATCTACAGAGAAGAGATTGAAAGAGTTCAAGAGTATGTTTATCTTCGCCGCACGGTTTACGGTTACTGGTAATTGAAAATACGGGTGAACTAAAATGAAAGCGAGGGTTTGTCTGAGCTGCATTCAACAAGCTGGGAAAATTTTTAAAAGAAGAAAATCTGCAACAGACAAAGAAATCTGCAAAAAACAAACTTTTTGACGCTTGTGTTCACTTATAGTTTTTACTGCACAATTTAATACAAATAGCACGACAGAAACTGGTTGTGATGCCGGTTGCTGATGAAAATAAGGACGTGAAATAATATATCACTTCGAAACCATGGAACAAAAGCAATATATTATTTATTCTTAAAAATATGGCCCATTCAAGAAGAAAATGTTACAGGACAATAATACTATCTTATTTTTATTATCTTCCTTTTTTGTTATCTTCACTGAAATTTCTCGTGCTGAGGATATCATTTGAGAATTAAAATTTAATTATTTGGATAATATGAAGTTACTGAAAGAATTATAAAGAGATTGTGTAGTGTTTTTAGTGCAGACGTGAGGTTTCTGTTGAGCCTGTATTAATTTGGTGAAATAATGTTTTCTATTTTATCTGATCTACTTATGCTTGATATCCAGCATTCAATTTGAGTTCTAAATCTTTTAATGTTGTTGTGATTTTATAATGAGAGTGGGATTTTGTTGTTGGGTTTATTACTAAAGTATACTAAGCTTCTCGTCAAAATGTTGTACTCGTTGTAGTTACATGTTGGATATTTTTTGGCCCTGAGATCTAGAGTTTCTAAGACGTTTATTTGTTGTTATTTGTTCGAGTGAATAAATAATACAGTTTTCTTACAGTAATTGCTAAAGAACCATGTAGAAATTAGTCTTTTTTTTTCTGAGGACATTCCTGACAATTTTGATTAGATAGGTAGATTGTTAGTCTCAAGGACAACAGGTAAACAAGAAGGAAGCTCGAGTAGACCAAATAAACTCTAGTCTAGTCTCTATTCTCATAAACATACAACGTAGATTAAGACTACTGCTGTTGAAAACCTAATGCATCATAAAGATTATCTTATTTAAATATGTGCCAGAAATAAAATGTACTAACCATAAAAATTAAGAGTTTGAATACACAGGAGTATAAATAATATATATGTTATATTTGTGATTATCTCTGTTACAATAATAATATAACACATTATTAAATTAGAAGTAGCTAAGATCAATACCCATTGAATGTCGCCGAGTAAACACTCCAATCTTGAGTTTATTATTAAATAACCAATTAGGAAACGAATCACGAACTGAATTCGAGTTGATGGTGGCCATTGCTGTTAATTTATAAGCAACCAAGAAAACGCTTTCATCTGTACGGAGCGGAAAGAACTTTATAATGTTTAATTTGGTGGACAATTGAAAAACTATTCTATTCAATAGTATCATTTGGGTAGTCTGCGGTGCAAACAAAATTAGTTACTATTTGGGAAAATTGAGATAGATTTAGCATTTACATTAAAAAATACAATTAAGTAGATAAAAATAGTGGTCTTAAACGTGATTTTTTTTCTCTAGGGGTTGAAAAGTAAGACTCTTGACTCTGGGAGAAAGACACTCGTAAATAATACAGCCTTGGTGAGAGAACATCAAATTATTCACTATGCATGTGTACCTTAAATAGCTTTTTCGCATTTATTGTTTGACTTTCTCTACTAATGCCTTTAAATTTGTTCATTAAGTATAATTGGCATTTATCAACCCTTCTTTGCACATCGAGCCGGTTTAGATATTCACAAAAATAAAATAAAATAATTTTTCTTATTCCTAAAAAGCATTTAATCCGTGGCATAATTTTCTTGTGTGTTAAAATAAAATGGTTTAAAGCAAATGTTTATATTGTATGATTTTTTTTTTATCAACACGATATTTTTGATTCAATATTTCAAAATAATGCAAATGGCTCCGGATCATAAAAAACATGAAACAACGGTGACATTGCAATTATCTAACATTCTATACATTTTGGCAAGCGGGTACCATTTAAACCATTTATTGGATAACCAACACCCCTGCCATTGGTCACCCCGAGTAGTTAGTTACTTTTGGTGACTTGACTTGAGCAGATGTGACGGGGTTCATGGATTTAGATTTCTGGAGGAGGCCCACCACTTCCCCGCCCTGTTTTAGGTACTGATGGTACCCCTTCAGAGCTCTCGCAAGGACGCTAATTTTTTTTGATACAACGAGTCTACATTTAAAATTTCAAAACAAGACCTCCAAAATGTCCATGCATACAATGTTATTTGCAGTATGCAAGGGCTGCGTATTAGTAACTTGTTAATAAGATCTATTCTATTTTGTTAGTTTAAACAAATCATATGTACAAAGTATCAACAAATCAAATAATAATTCACAGCCACCTGCAACATTGGTAAAGTGTGCGCCTCTTTGTGTGGTGGGGGGGTGTCGTCGCCCGCTCACAGGCAGACCTAGGGAGAGAAAACAGGGCATTGGATAGGTTTCACGGGGACCAGGTTCCGCGCCCTTGAGCCAAGAAACCGGTTGTGCCTCGACGAAAAATGTGAGTTGGGGTTGGGAAAAAAAAAATCCCGAGGACCATGAGGAGAAAGCGTCGGAGTACCTGGAGGCAGGGCGGAAGGTCACCAATCGACGTTCAGCCCATCCTCAGTCCAGTTCCTGACCCCAGGGGAGGCGCAGCGGGCAGACGACGACACTAGTCCCTCATCGTGATTTGGTCATCCAAGATGTGTATACACAGACGAGGTCTTATGCCACCCCAGAGTTGGGGTAAACCGGGACAGAACAAAAAGAAAACAGTTCAGTACTGCTACCAGCAAGCACGTCACTCTGTGAAACATAGAAACAGAAAAAGAAAAGAAAGAAAATTGCAAAGAAATTAGATTTGTAAAAGGATTTAGATTTGTTTAAATCGGATGCTTTAGCCTACCTACTGCTTGGTAGGGCGAATCGGGAAAGAATGGTCGAGGGAGACCTTTTTACCTCTCCAGCCATAGTCTCTTGTCCCATCGTCTTGCACCGCAATGTGAGGGATGGATTCATACGTCCGTCACTCCTGGACATAATGAACCTTAGATTCCTACTCTTCTACCTTCCCAAAACTTCCTATCTTTATTTTCCAAAAAATACCCTCTACACAGCACCCCCAAATACGACATAGGCCTGTGTGGAGCTAAGGTAAAAAAAAAATCAAATAAAGTTCTTGAGGATGTATGTGGGTAATGTATCTTTGGCACAAATCGCAAATACAAATATTTCAGCACTTGCGCTTGCTTTTATTTGATCGATGTCATCCAACGTCAATATTCATTAGTCCCCTCTTCGATCCCATCTTCACAATTCCTCGCCGACACGCCCAACACAGGTAGCTAAAGAAAACCTCTCAGCCGGCCAAACTAAGGGGGAATATTCCGACAATCACATTGACGGGAATACATTATTAATACACCATGAACTCCGCTGCGAGAGGTGAATCAGTTAATGCTGAAAGTCAAATGCTTCGCTAAAATAATTGATTTCAAATCATCTACCTAATCGTGCGATCTAGGCAAAATGGCAAAGAGTTAAATTTGATAAATAACACACGGAGAAAAATGAGTATTGCTAATTTATTAAGAATATCTTACCTTACTTTAATATTTTACCGGTTACAAACGGGATTGCACGTCGTTTCTTGATATTTTGAAAACGGGTTCATAGGAGTATGAACCTATAATGTAGGTATAATGACAAAATGCAAAAATATTTGAATTTTTATGTACACGTGTTCCGACATCGTGATAATACATACGTATTATAAAAAAAATTTATCAGGAAACCTTTCAATTCATTCGTTAAAGGCCTGCAATCCCGTTTTTAATTCACTTCATTCATCAATAATTTGATGAATGAATGAGATTCTTAATAAATACGCAGTACACATTTTCCTCCGTGTATGAACAACTATAACGAGTTGAGACAAAAAAACGGAATAGTTGTTTTAGGACATGTAAACACACTATAAATTGATGGTACCAAAATAAAAAAAATTGATCTGGCAGCGTTTTGTAGTTTTTCAATTGTTGTAATTAAACTATCTTGTTTATTATATTATCTGCCTGTACACGGAGAAAAATAAATATTGTTAATTTATTAAAAATCTGGTCGAATTTTTCGTTATTCAGTAAAAAACGGTAAAGAACGAATATGTTATGAGGAAGTCAGAACACGTGTTTTAACAAACAATAATATTATCGCATCATGACCATTATATTTATTCGAACAAGGCTATCTGCGTAAACAAGCGTTCAAATATATTCTGAATGACTAATATTTTAATAGGAAATTATCATGCAGCCACATTTTTTTAACAATATCTTGATAAAAAGCCGTACTCATTTTTCTCATTGTACCCGTTTGTATCATTTGAATGTCATAATTAATATTTTTCTTAGAAGGTACAGAATGAAGGTGGAGAGCTATACGATATGGAATCCAGAGATAACCGTTATGATGTTTCAGTCGAAAACCCTCTGGCAACCCGAAATTCCCATCCCGATAAAAATGACAGACGGAAAAGACCAAGCCAGAAACATAAGCAATAAACAGTAATTCAACCCTGACACCTCTGTCACGTGGAAGTAGATCACGTGACTTCCCGTCACAGCACTACCGGAAGCCACCGGAGCCATCAGCCAAACAAACTAAACTTGCGCGGCGATACATTCAACCAAGCAACCAACCAACCAATGGACTGTCTGCTCGCTTCCCGACGTGCTCTCCTGATCGGTGGATGTACACGTTGCATTTTTTATTTACCAGCTCTTGTACCCTGTTTCGCTCGCGTTCCAATCCCAGGAAGTCTCTATCGCATTTAAAAAGTATATTTCTTCACATAAGTCTAACAAAACAGAATGTATTCATATAAAATGAAAAAACACAGTTTGCAATACACCACTTTTATTGAATTAATAGGTGACAGCCAACCAAGTTACGCTTATCTCAAGCTTCATCAGAGCTTACATGTATAGTAACTAATTGATTGTATATATAGTTAATATACAAGCCCATGAAGCTTGAGATAAGCGAAACGTAGTTGGCTGGCATTTATTCATTTAATAAACGTGATGTATTATAAAGTGTGTTTTTGCACTTAATGTTTAATGTTATTTCCCAAAGTTTTTGATTCCTTGGAAGAAAAAAAACAAATGTATTCCATTTGATTGTACAAACAGTTTCATTGTTCTATACGGCAGAATCGTTTTAAATAGATACTTGCTTGTGTAGTGGTGTCCTGTATCGCGGGGTAAAAGGAGAATGCGGGCGGGTGTTCCAAAGTATTTCGAATCAATTTGAACCACTATATGAGTGAAATAAGATTCCTGTAGCGTATGTGTACGAACACAAAGAACGCGTGTTTCGGCTTTCAGATTACCAGCACTCAGTGCCTGAGTCCGCCGAAGAAGATAGGCGCCGAGATGTGGACACATAGAATGCCGGTAAAATCCGCTCCATTTGCGCGGTAGCCTGATGCAGCTGTCAGTTTTAACAAAATGTCAAGCTCGTCGGAAGAAGATTTTTTACTTTTGTAGAATTCTTTCTTGAAATTAAGAAATAAAACAATTGGTATTCATCCAATTAATAGTAGTAGAAAAAGTAATGGTGAATATCATCACTTGTTTAGTGAGCTTAAGGCGGACGAAGAAAGATTTTTTAAATATACCTTTTTTCACTCGTGACATTTGAGGTTATTATAAAATTTTCTCAGTTCGTACTTTTGTTCGTACCGTTTTCATTCATATCCTTACTGATTTCTTTCCAGCACTTGTCGACAACATTTCTGTTGCTATGTAAACTGTTTCTTTTATCCCAGATCGGCGATTTGTTAAAAACAGCAGCAATTAGTAAGTCACTCATTTTGACAGGACTTGTTTATGTTTTGACACTAGCTTCCAAAACAAGCCTCACTAACCGGCCGCACCGGCGAGCCGGAATTAAGAATTCATTCCGGTAAAGCTTCTCGGCGGGCCAGCGCGCGGACACAAATCTGAACCTGCCTTCACTATGTGCGTTCTCACACGTTTAGATACAAACATTCTTGTCGGCGCGCCTGCGCCAATCGGCCGCTTACTCGCCGGCTAATCTGAAAGCCGAAACACGCGTTCTTTGTGTTCGTACACATAGTGTGTAAAACCATGTACGATCGTGTGAGAAATGTGGAGATCCGTAAAGAATGCAAGGCTGATGTACGCGTAATGAGTAAGATTAAGAAAGCGACGCTTAGATGGTTTGGACATGTATAGCAAATGAGCGAAGAAAGGAGTATAAAGAGAATATATGACGCAAATGTGAATAATCTGGGACGCCCGAGGAAGACATGGCACGATCAAGTGAATCAAAAACTTGAGTGGGGCCATATCGAGAGTCAGAATAATAAAAGAAAGGGATAAAATGTATGAATATGAATTAAGCAAGGAGTGTGTGCCAAAACCGAGTTGTTTGGCGGTTCGTCCTATCTGCCAGGAAACGGCGTGGTGGTTAGTTAGTTAGTTAGGTGAGCAAAAAAACTAAAAGTGCACCCTTTAAAATGATTTGCCGGTGCAGGCAACCGATTTGAAACCACCATTGGTGTGACAAATACATTCAAACGTGCGCTGTTTAGTATTTTTGCAAATTGACAGTGATACAAAATGGTTAGAAATAGTTGCTGCTATTTATTAAAACTGCTCGCAGTTCTCCTGGGCTACAATACACGTAGTGAGAATCTTTTCAAAATGATTGTACTGTAAATAGCTACTAAATGTTTCAATTTTTTGGTTTCGGTATTAAATTTCAGAATTTATAAGAAAAATTAAGGAAAAATATATTTTTCATTACATTTCCAACTATGTTTTCAGCAGGTAGACTTTGCAATATTCAAATCAATAGTAAATAAATATAACTTCGACTAGATTATTGCTGATTTTTAGTCAAAACTTCAAAGGATCACAGCTCTGGTTGGTATTTAGTGTCATTTCCAAAATTATAAGAAACAGTTATGTTTTTTTTAATTTTTTTTTTATATTAACTCCACACAGGAGGCCTTGAAGAAAATAAACTCATTCCATGAATTATTATAAAAAAAATATAGGTACTTAGTACACTAGAATACGTAATTAACTAACACACTAAGTATATTTATGATAAATAATTTTTTTTTTTTCCTTAGAAAGATTTTTGCAATTACGGTAAAACAGAAATCAAACATGCTTCTGCCAATACTATTACAGATGTGTTAAAAATTATATTTAATACTAATTTATCAAATATTTTGCTACCTTCATGATAATAATTAAGGTTGAATTCTTGACATACGCCACGAGTTCGTGGCATTATCATTATTTAATAATTAAGATATGAAAATGAAACTACGTAAGAACAAAATGAAACGCTTGTATTCCTCTTTGGCTACATCTACTACTAAAAACAGTATTAAACTCGTCAAATTTGATATCCCCCGCAATGTCCTTGTGATACCAAAATTTAATTATTAATTAATTGTGATATTTAATAATTTAACCGGTAATTAGGACTGCCAATCAAATTTCTAACCTCAACAATGGCAAAGATTCAAGTAGATAAAAGGTTTAAGGTAAAAGTTAGTCAGTAAGTAACTACCTTCCTTACCGGGTTACTGGGCTAAGGGCCGGTTAAGCGTTTAAGGTAAGTTTGCCTCAGTAATACGCATGTGGTAGCTATTAATCTAACATTAAAAAATAAAAATAAATAATAATTTTACAAAAAAAAACTTATTTTTAACATCTTTTGAATGTTATACCCATTATTGCATTAAAAAATCAGATATGTTTATCCGAGACACTACCTAAGTTACAAATAAATTCATTAGAACTTTATAAAAAGTATCGTACAAAGCAGACAAAATATGGGAAAAATTATATGAAGATAATATTGCAAATTATTAATTTGAAATACAAGATCGACAATAATGAAGTAAAATAATTAGGTCCCAGTGGCAGAGTGGTTACAGGCGGTGTCCCGGTAAGGTATAGATCCCGGGTTCGGTTACCGATTGAGACTGATACCTTTATATTTTTCTGTTTCATATTTCATTTAGATTTATTAATATTATTATCTTCTTCTTTAATGTTACTAAAAAACCTATTAAATTGTTTCCGCCAAATTTATTTAACTAAAGCAATATGTTACGATGCCATCAATCAAAATAATTTTAAGTCAGATACTTAATAATCAATTAGACATATCAAGTAGTCCAATATTAGGTCTGTTTCCAAAAAACCCATAATAAAAAAAAATTCCCAGTTCTCCTTACCTCCTTACTACCATGCCAGTTGATGCTTTGTTTCTCCCGATTTATTGATATAACCCATTAGTCTACATAATTATCTAGCGGTTTTTCCATTACTTGTGCACTTATGTTAATGTATTTTATGACCGTCTTTATGTTGCTTATATTTGTATCATGTTGTCTCCCTCTATATTTTGTTATATATATACACACATTATGTACTTCTTGTTTAGTATTAATTTGTACCCTGATGATGCTTAAGTAAAGCGAAACCGGTCGGTTCTTAAATTAATAAATATCGTGGTTTTAAAACAAAAAAATATTTTATTTTATCAAAATAATTTTATAATGATTTGAAAGTGAACAATTTAAAAAATATATTTATATCATTCTGCGATGTTAGCCGTCACTTTAACGGCGATTTTCGTTTGACTAAACCATCAATGATGATTTTGAAAAAAACGTTAAAATTAGCAAATCAACGAAAAAAAAATTTTTTGCTTTTTTTATTAAGTTGTGAAAAGCATGATATTCACGAGTATAGTATGAAAAATGGGAAGTAAAGTTTCATGCAAACACTAACCTGAGCCCTGATATTACCAACTCAGCCATGAACACAGTTTTTGCATTTCACAATTTTCTTTGAAAATATTTTTCATATAGTTTTATCGGGTGTATGAAAATATTCCGGAAAAAAACCACGCTCGTGAGTAGCACTTTATGATATTTTGTAGAAAAAGCTTGGGCATCACAGAAGTTGGCTGGACTGAGTTAGTTAAATTCTTCTCGATATATAACTTCTAAAAACGTAGGCAAACGTATGCATTTTTTATACTACGTAACCCTTAAGCATGTATCTACTTTTATAAAGTTGTATCTTTTTGAGTTCAATAAAGAGATTCATGACTTTGATACAATCAAGAAATATATTTATTTATCTAATACAAAATACAAATAACTTTTTTATATCACTTTATTTTGATACGCACTAACATTACAAGAATTCATAATATGCTCTTTCATAGATTGCGCTAATTTAATTATTCCACTTAAATACATGTTTTGTAAGTTATTCTTTAAAATATTAAAAATAATTATTTGTATGCACCGTACATACGCAATATGAGAATATGAATAAATAGTTCTGACCGTATAAAAACTCAATTCTTTCAAGAGATGCATACAAATACAATTTTATCACCGGTAAAATCTTGTATTTGTATGCCTCTCGTACGGGCGCAAACGAATAATTGGTATTAATACTGTAAAGCATATCTGCAAACAGCGTATTTTAATCAAATAATTTAAGTAACACCATCTATGAACGCGTAGATTATAAGAAACTTTGCGTTTAACCTTCACCCTTTTACGGATTTACTAGGAATAGTAACATCAGTACAAACAAGGAAACAATACGTAAAATAAATTATATATAAAAAATTAAATGTTAAATAGTAAAAACAAAATAAATATGTGAATTGGTACAGTAAAAAAGTCATAATATATTATGACTTAAATGTACGTACGACATGTGGCGTGTTCATTTTTCCATGGAGTTATAATATTTATTGATTAAAATACCCATCAAGACCTAATTAATCTATCGGCTTATTTTTTTTTCACATGACTTCACGTTTCATCTATGTTCTTTTAACTATGTAACTTCTCACTCCTCTCGGTTACACAAATATTAAGTAGAATACTGCCTCGTGAGAGGCACACATAGCCAAGGCCATAAATAATATGCGGTAATGACAGAAAAACAGCGTGTTGTCGTCATTATACACAAAACGAAAACATGAAAAAAATACCTACGAGTAAATGTGAGAACAAAATAATAGAAAATTTTGTTATTCTTTCCAAAAACATCGTATATATAAATTGAATAAAGGCCTCCTTGATCGAGGGTAAGGTTCTCGACTAGCAATCGCAGGTTCAAATCCCGGCTTACGCAATAAATTTTATTTGTTGTATTTCACAATATTTTAATTAAAAATAACATTTATGCATATAGCTAATAGATTTGCGGAATGTTCTGGAGTGGAAGATACTTTCAATATCGCACTGGTGTAAGACTAACATTCAGAAATGAAACGTTGTTTGAAATGGCTTAAGCCGTGTTTGAGATCTGAATTCCATCTTCCCCATCTCCTTCCCTTCCCTGCGACCTTCAGACTCATAACATACCGCAATTGAGGATGCCAGTTTCTCACTTGCTCCAGATGGTTGGGAGCAAACAATTAGCGCAGTAAATCGCCTGTAGGAAGATATTTCACAAACGCTAGCCGACGTTTTGATTGTAAGCAGAAAGATCGTATTTAAAAAATATCATCATTTGATCGTAAGCGAATTTGATCGTAAATTACCATTTGATCGTTAACTGTGCATTATCTCATAAAATAAATGATTACAAGTAAATTAGATTAAATCTTTTTACTTTAAAATGATACACACACTATTATTTGCTAACAAATACTTGCCTAAGATAATTTACCTTACGATTATTTGAGAATTACGATCATATCATTCCCATCGTTTTGTATACGATCATTTTGTTTACGATCATCTTACCTATAACATTCACAAATATGCCGCTGTAGAAGTGAAAAAATATTATTATGAAGCAAAAAAAAATATATAAAACCAGCTTAAAAAAACATTCGCGTGTAAACATGTTCAACTCTATCATGTGAAAGTAAATCTGCTGAAGCCATTAGCCAAAAAAATATGTCATGTTATAGGCATTTGACATGCCAAAGGTTTTGCAGGTATTTCGATCTTGTGTGCGAATTCAGAGTAGATATGTATCGCAAAAGGGATCAATTTCCCAAATAAAGGAGCCGTTGTTTGGCGACAGACATTTTGGTTCCGTGTGCCCAGCAAAGCGCTTTGACTTTATCAAAAATTACCGTCGGTTAATACCTAATCCTTTACCGGCAAACAGCCTTTGACGGCGGCAATCGGCCGATATTCTGCGCTGGAGAGGTTTATGCAACAATTTTTCCGTCGATTTTCATAAAAAAAAGATAAAATGAATGCAGTTTAAAATTTGTACATAGGTTTAAAAATAAAATCATGATACCTACCTGAGTGTGTGCGATTAATCTTTAAGTGACGTAATAGGTATTGTAGTAATTCTGTGTTGGTTTTCATGATTACGTTAAACTTTGAGATTTAATTAACTTGATCGAAATACGTTCAATTTTGTTCATGCAATAATGCATATTGATATTCATTTCTTGTCTCTCACATGCAATGGTTAAATAAAAGACTTCAACAAAAAATAAAACAAACTAAATATTAAAAACCCTTTTTTACATTATGCGAAGGGCAAAACAGATGTTACAGGGAAAACCATATAAACCAAAAGGATATGAAAATTTTATAAACTGATAAATAAATTTGAGTTCTGCAAAATAAATACGAACAAAAAGCAAAAAAAATATATTCAGAGCCTTTCTCTCAAAACAGTCAAGTTCTTGATAATAAAACTTAGACCATTCTCAGAGCATTATATAAGTTTCGCAGTAGTTGGATTCATAATTATCACTCTGCTGTGGAGTAAACAGAATCTTCATCCAAGATTGCGAATCATGCGGTCGGCGGAACTAAACGCTGGCATTTGATATCCGAGAGGATCTATCGCGAACCCGATCTCGTCGCGAGCCAGGACTGTTCACCGGTCTAGCAATGTTCTTGTTCAATAGCATGAGGGCGCGACAAGTACTATTGCCGCAGCCAGCGTCACCAAATCACACCACTTGACACTTCAGCCGATGCAAATAGCGCGGAAACGTACATGATACATTTATCAACAATATCGGATTTCCTGGATGATGTAGTCGCGCTGTGCGCCTGTCGACACTTCATTGGAAATTTCAAGCGATTTGGAACAAAAGGAATTTGCAAACTTTCAGATTTTTTCAGTATATTTTTTGGCTTATGCTTACCAAATGGAAAAAAATAGGTAAATATTCACCAAAATTTGACATTCTATTTTATACTAAAACTTACTTATTACCTACAATTAAGTATCTTACACCAAAAATAATACCGTTTTCTCACAAGTATTAAATGTTTATGAAAATTTGAACCCCAACTTATTCTCAATTGTTATCTAAATATGACCTTTTTGTTACTATCATAAAATATTTGCTTCTAAAAAAGTTTGGTTTCCTCAAAGAAAGTTATGTTTGCCTACATTTTGAATAGCATTTTATTATTTAATAGACTAAATTAAATTGCGAAAACTGGGTGTGATAAATTTGATGAACATTTACTCAATTTGGTTTCAGTATACATTTTAAAGATCAATCTTCACTTTATCAGTTATAAATACTTATTTCTTTGCGATGCGGATTTACTATTTTATACAATCGCTTTTTTGGGTTTTCTTTGTCGTTCTAAGGGTAAAGTGTTTAAGGAATCAAAACTAATTTTGTAAAAAATATGTCTGTTACCATATTTTAAAATATTTCTTTGGTCTTGGGACAAAATGTGTGAAGTGCACACAAAATATTTTTCAACAGACAAGTTTAAAGCCTTCGTTGTAGATACTTTATTGAGAAATCGAGAGTGAAAAACCGAATCAAACCAATTTTCAATTTTTTTAAAATATTTAAAGTTTTATTTTTTTATATTTATTTTAATGGTTTTAGGTCAAAGTACGATAAAATAGGTTCTTGGTACCCTTCACAATATTATCGTTTTCGTAATTATCATACTAAAAAACTTTTTTTTTTGGGTTATCTGTTATGATGTGCGTTAGTTATTTCTGCGGGAATTATTCCTGTGTGAATTATATCTACGTGTAATTTTTTCAAGTTAAATTTGCTTTTAAATTTAAGAATCACTTTCAAAATTGGAACCTTTTTTATGAAGAATGGTTCAGATTAGCGATACTTTAGATAAGTACCTGCCTATAGTATAATAATTTAACAGGACATTATTTTCGTTTGTTTTATTTTATTTAATTTTAATATTGCTGATTTTTCACGGAGAAAACTTACTGATTTAAAATATTGCTAATTTATAAAAGATCTCTTCAAATTATTCGTTATCTCGTCAAAAACGGGACTGCAGGCCCTTAACGAATGAATTGATATGTTTCATGTAAAACTTTTAGTATAAAAGGAATGTATTAACGTGACGTCGGACCACGTGTTTGAGATATTCGGAAAGTACTAAAATTTTATCAGGAAACGTCCTGCTGTCCCATTTTTAATAGTTTAATAAATCAGTAATACTCATTTGTCTCCGTGTCCGCGAGTATATTACTAAAGGTAAATGATTTAAGTACTTCTACTCAGTTATCTTAGGGGTACTTGCAGAAGGTGTTTTTTATGAAGAGACAGGAGTGAGAATGGATCATGAAAGGATCTACTGAATTTACGTACTATTTTAACGAAGTTTTCAAGAAAAAACATTTGAAAATAACAGAACTGTCAAAAGTTTCGATAATTTGTAAAGGGAATGATTGTTACATTAGACTAGAATATATCGAATCGAGCTGTTAAGCAGACGAATAAGTAAGACGTAACTTCGACTATTGAGAGATAATGGGCAAACGTTTGCCATCTCTCTTGAATGTGCAGTGATGCAACTTACAATGGTACGCATAAAATAGACACAGCATTCCGATCTGTCGTCAGTGCTTCAGCGAATGGAATCCACATGTCAAGATAGGGTAATATATCAGGCATATTGTCCCATTATTTAGCACATCTTTACTAGAAATAAGAAGGTATTTTAAATACTTAATTTTTTCACAAATTAAAAATATATATTTTTGGTCTTCTTTTCATGGTTATAAGATACAACTTAGCTCCATAAAGGGATTATGGTTTACTTTTAAAAGTTTATTATTGTTATCTTTGTGCGAAATAGACTCCAATTTTGGAAATGTTTTTGCAAATAAAAGAAAAAATATTTGACAAAACTGTAAAAAATATCACATAAAACGAAGATAACGACCTTTTTATACTGAATTATACCAACTCAAGTCCGACATAGTGAGTTACCTGCGTTGGCATGGTTCATTCCAAAGATATTAGAAGAAGTTCATTCGGAGCTGTGGATTTGAATGACATAATTATTATGGCCTCAAAAACATTTCTGAAATTCATTTAATTTTATTTTCAAATTAATTAATCTTGATGTATAATGTGATGATGATTATACGATTGAAACCATTTGTTGACTTGTAATAAGTTTGAGTTCATCGCGGATTTTGATCAGCAGCTTTTGGGGTAAACATGATGTAGTAGTGTAATAAATAATAGCATACTGTCGTTACTTGTTTCAGTATTAATTGTTCGGGCTGATTCATTCTAACCTTTGCGTTGGCATCCTTGAAGCATGATTGAGCTGCTGTAGTCTGGTGATAAAACACAATGCAAAGAACAGCTGATCCTGGTATGTATGCTGAAGAGAAGTGAGTGCGTGAGTGTGTTGCGAACTTACCATGCTAGGCGCGAGGAAGTGAGCAGCCTTGGGAGCGTGGAAGTCACACACCTGCAGGCGGTGCAGTACGGGAAGCTGCTGCAGCGGGGGCGGCTCGTAGAGCGGCGGGGGCGGCGCGGGGGGCGCAGGGCCGCTCAGGGCCGAGCACTGCGCGCAGCGGCAGCCGGGCCCGCTGGCCCCCACGGGGCAGTACGCGAGGTACGATTGAAAATACGTCGTGGACGGGGTGACCCGCCCTGGGGGCTCGGCGGGTGGAGGGGGCTGATCAGATGGGCTGCTGTGAGGGCTAGGACCGGGAGAGGGTATCGTTCCTCCGACACTATCGCGAATACTAACTCTTGCTCGACTACCTGTCTACAAGTTACACGCAAAGCTCGAGATTGTCCAACTACTTTTTTACCCGACTTACAAAATTCAGTTCTTATGACAGTATAGAAAATTTGGCAACTTTACAGAATAAATTTCACCTAACTTTTAATATAATTTATGGATAATAATTGACTATAATTTATTACGATAGTACAAAGTGAATTATCTTAGACTTAGTTAGTTATACGACGATATGAAAAATAGGCCGAATGAATCGATAGTTTTCAATTGGCACCGAAGCGGTTAATTTGTTATGAAGATGAAGAATAGTTGTTAATACAAAGTTAAGCACGAAACACCGAAAGCGTTTCACAATGATATTCTTAACACTTTGTAGGAGTTGAAGGCTCGATTAAGATAATCTTATAGTAAGAACAGCTAGATTAGAGATACTTAGGGTTAGCACAGCGTGGGCCAAAAGGTCGTGCACGAAGTGTGAGGGGATTGTCACAAGGTTAACTTACTTCATTTAGAATAGACGATATCAAAGTTAGAATAAGTATAGTGATTGTCGAAAGATTGTCAAGTGGTAAGAGTAAGAGAGATTTTATATTTTCTAAGCTACTGTTTTGATTATCTCCACGCACTCTTGTTTCATTAATTCAATAATGAAAACTAAACCTAGGCTTATTGTTTATTGATATTTAATCTAGTTATTTTATTTAATACACTACTGAAACAAACAATACGATGGGTTGTTTACTAAAAGGTACCTGCTAAGGGAAGTGGAATGTTTATTCCACGGGTGATATGTTCTGGGGATATCCGGCGTTTGTGGGGGAGGACTAACTTCTACTCTTATATTGCACTAAAATACACACAACTTTAGTCTCACGGATATGTCTTGTCGCGTTTCTTCGAAACGGTGACAAAATTAAATTCGGTCTATCTGATAGTCTTTGGTTTAATAAAAAATGATCCGTCCTTTGATAATTAATTACAAAATATCATACCTTTACGACAAACTTAATAGTTGCTGTTTCTCCGCTCTATGATTTCTTACACTTGTAACTTTGAGGACGGTGATCTTTGCGATAGCTAGCTCAGGCGAAGTGGCCGGCCTGGTGAACTGGCAAGTTTGACGGAACTTTGGCGGGAAACTGCTATCGAGAGTTCGGAGAGGAACGGCGCGGGACCTGACACCTGGCACAGGAGGACAGGACAGGACAGGACAGGACAAGACACAGCGACAGCAGACAGGAGACGAGACGAGATGAGATGAGACGAGTCGAGACGAGACGAGACACGAGAGGCTGGAGCTCTGGCTGTCGATTACGGACACGGGGGCGCCGCAACGTGTTCACTGAAGAGTTTCTGCTTGGGAAAATATCCACTTTTAGAATATATTCCACTTGGAAAAGTTTTAAATTGAAAAGTTTCAAGTGATAAGAAAAGTTAATTTAATAAAAAATTATAATGTATTTTAGTTTTAAATTTGATACGTAAAAGCTTTTCAAAACATGTAATGTTGTCAAATTTTCAGCTGTATTGTACAGCAGTGACAATTACTTAAATATTTGAATGATGATAATTGAAAAATAAAATGGTTACAGCAGAAACGGGACGACAGAGGAGGAAATCCTTCACCAGAGGAGGCAGTAGGGGCACAAGTCACGGTCGGTCCGGTGATACCGTATTTAGTATTTAATGTTTAATAAAAAAAGCAGAGAGAATATGAATACAACAGGGCTCGCGGAGAGCGCGCGTCTAGCCACGGCGGCCGCTCGCGTCAAACTGAGAAGAACACAGGAGGCTCCTTCGGCAGACTCCCCCCAGAGAATACCCGTCTCGCTTGCTCGCCGCGCGTGGATCATACCTGCCCTGTCCGCGCACAGAAAGCACCACCCGCCTGAGGGCCGCAAGTGGAAACGCACTATTCCCGGCACTCTACAATGCGGAGGCTACGGAGTATTCCGTCCCTTTCGATTTAGTGGCCTTGTTTTCCCGGCAGTACCCACCTGAGCTTTACTCCCTCAGTGTTTATTTCAGAAAATTATTATCGTGGTCTCGCTTTCTCCCATCTGACGTAACAGGTACGATTTAAATGTGTCTGTTGCCTTACTCGCTGTCTCCCTCTGGCTCGCCTAATAACCTCAATTCCCATCTCAAGCGAAGAGTCGACGACTGACGTAACAGGTAAGCGACTGCTTGAATTTGACGCCAGTTTCTCCCTCTGGCGTGGAGTCAGTACGTGCGGCGCCCCTCTTCCCTCCTTGTGACGTAAGAGAAGAGAGGAGGTCTACTTACCTGTACGCAAGCGCAATGGGACGCAAGGAGTCTTAGCATATTACCAAGTCCTGGAAACTTAACTAATTTTTCTAATTTAAAAGATTTTTTTAATTTAAGTTCACTTTTAATAATAACTTGCAAAGATGTGCCACATACGAACTCATTTCTAAATCTAGCTACATAATTATATATTATCACTATACTTGACCGATACGTATATGAAAATAAAAAAAAAATCGTGTTTGATACACACGTCGAATAGGTAAAGAAAAACTGTATAATTTATCAATTGAACACAAGATGGAAAGGTCCGAATTTCAACCATAATAATTATAAGATATGGAAGGTTATTGAAGTTTCTGAAGATTTATTACATTAATTTTAATTCACAAATAGAGTGAAACCAAATCTATATTTAATTCGTGGTTATATACAAAGTTTTTATAGTTTTATTGCATAATTTTATAGGTGCGTGAACGCGTATAAGCTAAAATTGTAGATTATTTTAAAATTAGTATTTCAATTTTTACAGAAAAAAATATTGGAAAAGATCATTTTTTAATTCATTCTTCAAAAGACATCAAATAATGTAAAAAATTCTGTTCCACAGATGTAAAGGCTAAGAGGATGTAAGTAACAAAAAGATATCGGAAAGGAAAACCCCCATTTATTAAATATTATTTGAAAAAATAAATAAAAAGGCGATGCATATCGTACTAAACGCAATAGAGCTTGGATTATAAAATAGTTTGAATATCATGGAATTTGAATCACAAAGGTTCTACAGGTGATATACAACATTAAAACAAGTTGCATGGAATCCCCATAAAAATATTGAGGATGGCTAAAACCTTAGAGGACTTATTCCTCCATCGCTATAATCAAATGTATCTCCTTCAAATTAGATTACTACAATAAATAACCCATTTAATTTATGTATTTATGCGCTTATAATGTTTTAGAGGAAGCACACGGAGAATAATGAGTATTGTGGATTTATTAAAATCCGGTTAAAAACGGGATTGCTGGTCGTTTCCTGTTAAACTTTTTGTACATTCCGAATATATCGGAACACGTGTTCATGTACCTGCATTTGTCTTGATAATATATAATGACGAAATGCGAAAAAATGAAGATTTTTATGAACACGTGTTCCAACATCGCGATAATAAATTTAACAGGAATCCTATTAATTTATTTGTTAAGGGCCTGCAGTCCAATTTTTAACCGCGTGAATAAAAATATTCTTAATAAATTCGCAATATTTTATATCAGTAAGTTTTCTCCGTTTACAATGCATCTAAAATGTTGAACACACTACGCCTGGGTGGGACCCAAACGCGATGTCTACTCAGCCACTCACCGGTCATTCTTTTGATAGTGTTGATAACAAGTGTTAATTTTCAAAATAATTTAGTTTCCAGGTTCGCATTTTGATTTTATTCGAATGTGACCTCAAAATGCTTACAACATTATATGTAATCAGGCTTACTTTGATTAATTAAATTACGTATTTACATCAAGTGTGATTTATTGACTGTGTAAATTGACATCAAAAGAGAAGTCCCGAACAGATTATCTAAAAATATTATGTTATTTTTAATGATAAACTAATTTATACAGTACAAGGTTTTTTATGCATAGCACAAAGGATAATACATATAACAAGTAATAATAAATAATAAGCGTAAAATAAACGACTTAACTATTTTATTCAAGATTCTAAACTCTAAATTCGACTGTTGCGAACTTCTGCAACTCATAAACTTACGAATACCTACAATAACAACACGACAAAATACACTATTCCACAGCAACACACTTAAGCGCAATTAAATTGCGAACTCCCCAATACAACGGTTTCACACTATGGGAAAACAATACTTAGGTGATGTCAATATATTTAATATTAACTTTGCGAATTTTGTGGATCACGTAAAAGACTTATTTCAACACTATTACTAAATGGAAGTTATATGTTTGTAAACCAGTCAAATCGCTGTATTTTTTAATTTATGTTCTTGTAATTTTTAATTTTGTTTCTTGCATATATTATTTTGTAATGTAATTTGATTTTTTTTCTCATGTTTCAAAACTGTCTGCCACTAAAATTATACCACCTTCATGTAAAAGCCCTCTGGGCGTTAAATAAATAATAATAAAAAATAAAAAAATCAAATAAATAATAATAAAAAAATCAAATAAATAATAATAAAAAAATCAAATAAATAATTTGTTGAAATATTATGTATTTATAATATAGGAATAAAGCGAAATTGACATAAAATATCGCAAATTTGAAAAAAAATATTTTTAATATTCTTCATCAATTTGAAGACAGAAATTCCTCCAAAAAATCGATCATTTTGATAAAAAAATATATGAAATTACTCGGCAACATCAAATTATCTTATTTAAAAGATAAACATTACATTAACACATTTTTCATAATTAATTGTAAGTTCAATCTATCTATCTATATAAATAAAAATGTAAATGTTCGTTTGTTAAAAATCTTAAATCTTCGAAAGTTCTTAACCGATTAATTTGAAATTTTGACACAACGTTGAATTCAAATACGCGTGTGTTTTTTATATACAAATATAGATGTCATAGGTGGCAGGTAAAAACATGCTTTTTTACCAGTGACAGGTAAAAAAATATTTTTTTGATAAACATCGCCATCTGTTGGACAAATAGGTTTTTTTTAAAACAGCGCCTTTGTTGGACGTAAAAGCAACACGCGATTTTTTCTCAATCTGCAAAGACAGGCTGAGCTACAGCAACGCGTAGCGGGGTAAAGCTATCTCTGCACACATCAATCTTATTCAAATCACCAGTTGCACCACGTTTTTATTCTTCATTGAGTCACTTACAATTTACTGAGTAATTTAACTGCTGCTTTTCAATTATAACCAATGTCAATATAATTAAAAATGTCGTTCAGTGTAGCAGAGTTATCAGAATACTTGGACTGCACCGCGCGGTTTGCAAATTACACAAGTCTTACTGCAATGGTGCAAAATCAGTTTAATTGTTCGCAAGGCGAAGAGGAAACAGGTCGCGACGGGCAATGAGGCAGGCTTGTGCAGAGTGCGTACCTAACAATGTAACGTGTACGTACATACGGAGAGCATACCGCGTGGTCTGCGAGATGCCTTGGCCTTGAACCGCGGTGGAACGGGTGGCTGCCGCCATCTTGCGTGAAAAAACCAGCAGCGTGCGGAAAAAAACGCCAAATGACACAGTGTGTGTGCTGCGGTGCGGCGATCTCGCCAAGTCAATAATAATTCACGGCGGTAAGCAGGATTGTTGATTTACAGCCGATGGTAAATGAGATATCAATTATATCATATACCTAACTCAATATTGTCATTAGTCACTCATATGTTGCAGGTGAAATCTACGACATTCTATGGAAATTGTTAAATGGGAAAACTATTTCTATAGTTAATGAATATGGTTGCCGGGTTAAGTAAAACATTCCGCGAGCTGAGAGAGCTATAGTAAAACACCGAATAAATAATATGCCAGTTGTCTGCAAAACATTGCAAGAAAAGTCTAGAACAACCCAGTAAGAGTGTATGTGGCGTTTAATCAGCTCTATCTACCCTGCAGTAAAACGGGGTGATGGTAAGAAAAAACGTGAAAAAACAAAATTATATTTATAAACTCGAAGAATTAGCTGGCTTTCAAGAATTAGCTTTACGGGATTTTGATTTCCGAGAGGTTGACCTTCGAGATTTCAACCCAAACTAGATAGGTTATTATAGTTTGTCCTCGGGAGTTCTGTAAGACCTAAAATCTAAGGACAGGTTGTTTCACAGAAGTTGAATAATTCATCAAATTTCAAAGTTAATATTAAGTTCTGTGAAAGTCTTATTAAATTTAAGTTATTATCCAAGTACTGTAAAGCAACCGGTTCATGATGAAATAATAACAGAATTTAAATTTTAACTTAGAAATTCGACGAAATGTTCAAAGAATATGAAACAACCCGTCTTAAGGGTTTCAGCACATTTTTTAAATTTATTATTAGTATTCAACATTTACATTGTATAGTAATTATTGGATTAGAAATCACCGATGTAAATTCTAAAATTAAGCGATTATATTATAATAGAGGACACTTTACTAATTCACGCAAACGTGTAAGTAAAATGTAATTATTTAAATGAAATAAATTTAAGCGCTTGTTTCTCCAGTAAACTAAAACAAAAAAAAAACATCGCTATTTAATATTATTGAAAACTACACAAGGGTGACTTCAATTAAAGCAATAAAAAATATAATATACAAAAGAGACTATCCATAACGAATGAACTGGTTTTACTAAATTGCAGTTGCGCCTCTTTCAAATATTATTCCCATAATTTGAATCTGTTCTGCTGCCGACACCCCCTTGCCGCGAGCCACGGAGCCTCGGAGTCCACCCTTACAAAACACCCCAGACGTTTTCCATTGTTGTTTGATGGATGCCGCCTTATTGTTGATGTTTCATAATGTTTCAATGTACAATCTCAAGTTTACGGACAACAAAAGAGAGCAGCCATTCCTATTACCCCCGCGTTTTAAAAGTTGCCCGCCACCTCCCGCGCTCACATTATTTCCGTGGCATCTTCTATCTTCCGCCCTCCCTGTCTTAACACCTAAAGAATAAAGAGTAACTTTCAAAACCGAGTTCAGCACCTTTGATTTAATTATTTATTGGTAAATAAGTTGTACAATGTATAGGATTCCTTAAAGTCTGTGTCGCAGGGGTGATTTGAATACAAGATAAGGTATCCCAAAGTTAATATGTTTTCCTAAATAAAAAAAAAAACGCTTTGACATAGCAAACAAAGATTTGAATGATACTTCAAAAATTAAAATAATAGTATGTCCATACCAGCTAAAGAAACCGGCGATGTCCAGTTTTTATTCTTCTTTGAGAGGTGGGACAACGGGATAGAGGTAGTTTTTAGAAATCTCGTAGTCGAGTACAGTGCGTGCAGTAACCTTTCTATCGAAAGCCAGGTGTGTGAAATTTCATCAATCTCTGAATAAAACTGTGGATTTTTCTTTAAAAAAACCACATCTTTATACAGGATGTGGGATAAAAGGCGCTAACTTCGGGAGGTGATTCTAAATGATGGTAGAAGTGAAAAAGAAAAATAACCTTTTTGGTAATTCCGACTCTTTTTTTCCCATGCAAAAATATTTTTTCATTAAAGAATATTTATTTTCTCATACAAACAATTCATCTATTTTTACCTAAAAACATATCAATATTCACACACACATATATACTTTTATAACAATAACTTTGTGTGGTTTTTTTGATATGGTAAGGATTTGACAATGAATTAATAGATGTGGCTGATATAATTTTGATAAATTAAAACCAAAATAATTTATTACTTTTTAGCTAACGTCACTAACGACATATCATAATCTTTGCACATGCTTAAGTATTTTCGTATATTTTTAATTCAATCAAGGGTAATTTTAATCAAGGGTTTTTCAGTTAGCGTGCGTGTTATTAACTTAAAAGTATATTGTATTTCATGCTTCATTTTTTATTGTTTTTATTTATTTATGTTATATTGTAGTTACGGTTTTTATATTTATCTTAATTTACTGTTTTTAAGTTTACGTTACTGTTGTTTTTAATATAATTTACAAAATTATTGTAAAAGCCCGATAAGGCGTTAATAAATAAATTTTAAAAACAATCGATTTGATATTTAATAGTTTTCGGCTTGCACAAACGCAACACAATGTTCAATGATATGTCTCAATAATAACATGTTATCCAACTTTGTCAAAAAGTTTTGGTCTTCATATTTTCGTTTAATACGATTTAAAAGAAAAGGTGTTACGGACGCGAGGCCGCGCAGCATTGGCAGTCACTGTCTGCCGTGATCAGCCGGGATAAATAGCCTCCTGCCGCAAGAATGAAAACATAAAAGGGCAAGTGTCCCAAATACCCGCACCAATCAAAAGGAAATGACAATGTGGATGCTTCACCGTTTTTAATGTCTACAATTTCGGGCAATCAGTATTCGAAACGGGAATTATTTGTAATATACTACAGGGTTTTCCAATAAGAGGTGTTATTTTGATATTTAATCGTAAAAGATCAATGGTTTTGTTGCATGTGTGGCACGTAGCGCCGTTTTGTTGAAAGTAAACGTTGTCCAAATCAATACCATCCAATTCTGGCCATAAAAAATCATTAATCATCTCTCGATAGCGCAATCTATTCACCGTAACTGTTGCTCTAGCCTCATTTTCGAAAAAGTAAGGTCCAATGACTCCGCCGGACCATAAACCACACCAAACAGTCACGCGTTGAGGATAGAGAGGCTTTTCAACAATAACTTTTGGGTTTTCCGAGCCCCAGATGCGACAATTTTGCTTGTTGACGAAGCCACCGAGGTGGAAATGAGCCTCATCACTCAAGATGAATTGCATTTGATTCACTCAAGTGAATTTTAATAATTTCAATGCGTTGTTGAAGCATGTATCGTTCCATTTTTATTAATAACGTAGTTTCAACTTGTCAAATGTCAAAAAATGACAGCTTCAAAAGTAACATCTACCGAAATAGCGGGCTATTCAAAATAACACCTCTTATTGGAAAAATCCTGTATAATGTAATTCGTGACCGGAGAAATTTTAAAATAGAAGAAAAGGCTGTATAATAATAGATTTTACATAATATTAATACCTGTATTATCAATTTCCTTTAACATAAAAAAAATTTAGACACAAAGCCTAATAAATAAAAATAAAAACAAATCTCTAGGATGAATAGTTTACTTTACAATAAACTCTAATGCTTGACACTGCACTCCTTTGTAACAAATTTTTTTTTTAAACTATTGTTAGATAAAGTATACATCAATCAAATGAATCACAATACGGAAATATTTATATTTCAAAAGCGTTAGACACAAAGTTCGGATTTCACGAAAGTAAATAATATAAATCTAAACCAGTGTCCTGTATACAAACTTTTAAGAATAAATAGTTTCTTTTTCCTGGTTTATTTAAAAAAATTATATCTAATGTTGGTATTTTTGGAATCTCTTTAATTATATCTCGAAAGAAAAGCCTCTCACCCCTGCGTAGGTACATTATTTCAAAATATATCAAGATGAGAGTAAATAACCTGTTATAATTCAATAAGTGGACCGAAAACATGTTTACCTGTTCAAAATGACAAAACAAGTAAACAGTTGGGTGAAGTCATCGAACACAGTTCATTACGCCTGGCGAATAAATTGAAAGGAATATGATTGTTTAGATTCATGACGCCAAGAGGAGCATTGGTGGAGGCCATTGACCACGAAACACGAAGTGGACGCATCTAACTGTGTCACTAAACTACCTCCGTGATGGTATTTAGAACTCAGGTAGGTGGCGTAAATAATCGGTCATATTGATTCATTACAAATATGTTAAGTATCAAGGACGAGAAATGGTATAGGAAATTAGGAAGATCTCACATATTTAATATATTATAACTTTGAAATTTTGAGAATACATAGTGTGGAAACTAACGATGGCCATTTGAGACATGTATAAAAAAAGCATTTGAATCCGGCTCGAAGGACCAAAAACATATGTTGATCCAAGCACTTCCTAGAATAAAGTATTGATTTATTAAATGACTTAAAACTAAATGAATATAATTCAATTTTTTTTTCAAGCTACGTATTTAAATTATTTTTTCAAGATATGGTTTCCAGATTAATATTTCTTTAAGAACTGAAAGAACCAAACGGTCTTATGAACACTATTTTATTTAAATTCCCATGTACAAAACACGTGAAAATCACGCTAGGCGGTATCCAACTATCTGTGACCAGACAAAGTTTACAAGGCCGCCATTAGTTTATCTTACAGATGTGGGAGGTACATCCTTCGCTTGCATTTTTCATCACACTATAATACCTGCCCTTATTTGATTAGTTGCAACCAGCAGACGGAGAGCAATCGAGGAGCGTTGTTCATATTGCGCTACGAAACCTTCATAAATTTATAAGGTTCCCCACACATCATAATTCCTCCTAGTTCATTTAAAATTCAATTACCACCGGCCAGCGCCAACAATTGCTATCGTCTTACTTCTCGTTGTAGATTTTTTTCTAATCATTTCGCGTTCTTTCCTCACCTCACTCGGCCATTAATCTTGTTTCTTCTTCACAGTGGCGACCATTGTTTGTATTTATTAAAACCTCGCCAGTGTCTCGTGCCCAGCCAGTGCTATAAGAGAACACAGCTTTTAAGAGAAATATAAATATTTAAACAATGAAGGGTGAGTTAGCCGAATTCATATTTTTTTTACATCTGCGCGTAGTATTAGGGTGCAGGCAAACGTACCGGTTTTGCCGGGCGGCAACCGGACAATTAATTCAAAAAGATACATGCACCGGATGACGGACGGTTTTCGCCATGTATATCATATTTCCATGGTTAGTCGGTTATGCGTTCGCGCCCAAATTCGAATACATAAAATACAACAGAATTAAATAAAAAATACGTGCTCGAGAATATCGATCCCCCGATGAGAAAATAGTTACAAATAAATTAATGTAAGACTCCAAAGGAGATCATATTAAATTGACTTCACATATTAATTCTTTGTGGTGAACAGATATTTTTTAACATTCTTATTGATAAAAATACTACCACTAATTTCGAATAATAATTAATTTATATTTTTATGAAAGTCTTTGCAAATTAATTGCCATTTTGTCAGCGCAACAGTTGATTTTTGAAAGCAACACGTCAAAAGCGGGCTATGCTCCTGGTTTGCATATTGCCGGGACTGTACCGTTGGACGTGAGATATCTTAAGAATGGCATACCTGAAAATCAAAAGGTACCTAACTCCAAAAACATAATATTCGGCAAAAGTGAGAAAACTGTATAAAGGCTTAAATGGCGTTAGAACGTTTTGAATTTAAAGCTGATTTTTAACAATGAATAACTTTATAATTAATAAATAATAATAAAAAAAATAAAAATTGTCAAAGATGTTATCATTACAAACGTAATAAGAAAATCAAAATGTATCTAATACCAAAAACTAATATTCAGGAAGTATGAAAAAACTGTAGGCTCAAATATCATTGGTATATTTTGAAATTAAAATTGATTTTTAACAAGCAATAACTTTGGAATTAATAATTTATAAAAATGAAATTATCGTAGCAAACGTAGTTTCATTCAAAGTTAAAAAAAGTGAATATGGTAGTTAAGTAACATTTAATTTTCATGTACTCATATACTGCCATATAAATTAGCACCGGCAGAAGAAAACCGGCCTGTAAAGCCGACGTGTCTGTCAGCACCTTTAGTTTGCTGATTTTTATTACCTCTGGATACCATTGTTATAGTTATTAAAAAATATTTATATTTCCAGTTTTAACACAGCATGGAAAGCTCAAAAATGTAAGAAATATAATAAGATTTGACTTGTGTGCCGGGAGAAAAATGCATTATTTCGGTCACTGGACAAAAACATTATGATGGGGAGATTACTGTTAATTTTAATTTTAATAAAACTTTAAAAAACGTGTTTACAGATATCGCAAAAGCATTCATAAAAAATAATCAGATTATTCATTTTGCATGACGTATATAGGAATGTCGTCTTTGCAATTCAGCAACTGTATATATTATTATGTGTGGTTATTTTTAACAAATAACTATAGTACAATTTTCTCGTAGGGATTGAAAGAGAAGATGCAATGCCACACAATCCTTTCTTGGTAAATGTTCTTTACTTAATTTCACGAATCAATTTACTTAACTGACAGAAAACTTCGTTATATAGTCTTCAGGCAATGACATTACATGTACAATTATTGTACAATTACTAGGTATAATAAAGTGCTTTTGAGGTGAAAGAAAAATTTCGAAGGGCAGATATGTTAGGATATCTCTGACGAGTTAGTAATTCGAGTGGAACGGTTTTGAGGGAGTAAGTACCTGCTCTACTAAAACACGAATAATTCCAAAATCACCCCTTATCGCGGGTTCAAAGGTGCGCAATTAATTTAATTAGCACAAATGTAGGAGTTGAAACGTTTCTAATGAAACCTTTTCAAATATGCGCAATCTCATATTTGCCAGACTGGGCAAGTGTAAATCAAGTTGCTTTTAAATTATGTACGGGACGCTTGTTTGCTGAATACATTTTGCTAGTTAAAAAAAATACATGCTTCCTCCAAGAGATTATGTTTCAGAACCAAACACGTGTTTGGTATTTGTACTTCGGTACAAACTTTCCGAAAAGTAAAAAGAAAGAAATTGACTACCTGGGAAGTGCTTAATATAGTTTTAAGTACTCATTCGTTTTGTTGTTGCGATAATTACCCCATAGTCTCGCGATGAATACAAAACCTCCTAGATCACAAGGCCGGGACACTCATTCAAAGCAGCCCACTAACTAAGATCACGGAAAAAATGTGGCCTTGCCCCAATGTATCATGTTTGTGGTAATTTTGTCGCTGGAGACACGGCTTTTGGTAAGTAAAATGTGTTGTTAAGTTAAAAGGAACGGCTACGCGGCCTTTTTTCATACTAAACATAAATTTGGATTTGAAGCCAAAATATCCAACCAAACCGAGTAATAATTTTTTAATCGAAAGTAATAGCAAATATAAAAAACAGGTATGTGTATATATGTTTTAAATTATTATTATTTTTTTTTATTAATCTTAAGTTAGCTCACATCTTCGTGTGTGCTAATAGTTTTATAAACATATAAACATGTACAATGTTTGGCAAACATAATCTTTCTCTAAATATTTCAATAAAGTCACAAAAAAAGAAACATTAATAATTGAGATAGACATATTTTCTTAATTCATTTTTGAACTTATTAATATTTTCTATCACAGCAATTTCCTTCGGGACTTTGTTATAGAGTTGAACGGCCTGGTACATCAAAGATTTTTGGGTGCTTATGGGTGCTTATTAAATTATGGTATATAGGCCATTAATTAGATTAGTTGCATTGGTTTAGAGGTAAACTTGGCATTTTTTTGCGAAAATGCAAAAATTGCGAAAAAATAAAATTACATTATAAAAAATAAAAAATAAATTATAATGTAATTATAAAAAAATATCTTTTGCTCTTTCTGTGTAGAACCTTTTTGGGTAGAAATTTAATTTACATACGACGTATTTGTGTTCCAAAAGTAAATCAATCATTCTTAATTTAAATTTACGCCCCTTAAAATACTTTTTTATCATTTGATTAAATATTTTTTACATTTAAACATATTTGCATAGTAAATAAAATATATTTATATATAATTTTTTAAAACCTATAATTGAAAATATGATATCTTTAATAGCCAATATTTTATAATTTAAATAATAAATAAATGAAGATGAACATATCCGTTCCATATTTGCCAAAACTTTTGAATAAACAAATGATCAGTTTGGCGGGGTATTTTGGCCTCAAATCCAAATTTAAGTTTTGAATGAAAAAAGCCTCGCAACCATTCCTCTGATAAAAACATTATTACTCCTGGTCATTCCGAGGATTCGTCATGCATATGTTTATCCTTGAATAATTAAGGGATCTTATGAATCAGTGAGTTTAATCAAAACCTCCTGTGATCTATGACGTGATCAAATATATCTAATCGTTCATACTCATAATATCAAAACTTCAAATCACTTCGGTTGTTTGAACTCTAAAAGGATGGATCATTGATGGAAAACAACAGAGTTTAAAGGATACCTTAGTAAATGGCGGACATCGATCAAACTTTTGATGCAAGGTAAATTTAAAAGCATTGGTTATTTCATCTACATATTTTATATAGATCCTATTACAACCTCCACAAGGTCAGACATTAGACAACAAATTCAAATGAAACATTCTCATTATTATTGCAAAATTCAATATTATTATATTATTATATGAGGTAAGTTACCAATTTTATATTAATAACGCATTATTATTTTCTCCGAATAACAAGTGGACAGAAAATGTGATATTCAAACTGAGCAACACAACAATAGTTTTTTAACTATTGTGTTTTTAATTATGACTGCAGAATAACTATTTATCTAAAACATGCACACATATGCAAACATCTCAGCACGGGTTCTCATAGTAAGGTGTTCACAAAACACTACAACTAACCCATTTATATACATTAACTAATTATTAACATTTCTGTATTACAGGTGCTTATGTAAACTGTATACATCTGTAAACTCTATGTAAGGGAATATAAATGAAATTATTTGAATTAGGAATGAATCAATTGGTTTTAAGATTCAAATTTTTAATGAAGGATATACCTAACCTAAATGCCAACATATACCAACTAATATTTTCGTCCCTCACAAACAATTATTCTATACATCACTATATTTTTCAGGTTAAGATTTCACATTCGATTACAATTTGAATTTTTTTTAATATGAATCAATGCATTTATATTATTATCGTTAATAATACTAAAGCGACCCGATTTGGTCAGTTTTAAAAAAGGAAACACAAAATTTTATTTATTTAACCAAAATATTTTTCGTTTATCACCCCGACGAAAAATTATATTTGTAACGTCTATAAACAAGAGGATTAGGTCTAGAGAAAATTAGTTATGTTAAAAAATCTTAAAAGCTGATAAAAACTCATGTAAAAAAATATTACTGACGGTTTATACAAAAATACCTAATACATTTAATAGCAAGTTTATAGGGCGCACTGCGCAGTAATTGAGCGTCCACTCCAATCTCCTCAATGCAATTCATCAAATTGAAAGCAACCCAGAAATAAAAAAAAATCTTCTAAACAATCGAATGACAAGAGTGATTACCAAGTGAAATGTATCCAATCGAAGTAACTGCCGGTATCGAGTTCAGCGCCCGACACACGATTGAACGATGAAAAGCTGACCGACAATTTCATTACTATCGCCACGCTCAATATACAGCGCGCAAACGACCGAGTTCAATTATGAATAAAACAAAACGAATTCGGTGAGCTCTTCGACGTTGAAATAGCCCCTAAAAATCCACCGAGAAGGGCTCGTTTCCGAGTGCAGAAGGCTGTATTTCACGATCCACCCATTCGGTGTTTAAAAACTGGGAATGCATTAGCTGAAACGTTTATTTTGAGAAAAAAAACTATTGGAACAATCTTGGGAAAAGATCATATTTGGGAAAAAGCTTTCAGCTTACCGCAAATACTAATAAAAATACTGTAACGATAGTTAAAATTCTCTTCTACAAATCTGACAAGCACTTTTTGAATGAACGCTAAGTTTATGTTGACAGCATGCTCTTGGGTTGAGGTTAATACATTCTCCTAGTGTTTAGTGGACCGTTTAACACTGAGAGAAAATTAATGATTTGTGGCGTTATTGAGACAGATATGTGGTGCAATCAATGAAAATTTTTACGGCTGTAGATTGAACCAATGGATTTTCACGATTTTTTTAATATTTCGCAACATAATTTAGTGATATTTATTGTCTAAGATACCGCCTATGTGCATTGGCTTATAGGAATATTATATAAGTAGAAGTTATGTGTTCAAAAGTACGTAAGTATGAACAAAACGGAAGTAATAACAAAAAAACATCATATTTTTAAATGCATCTATTTGAATTTCACTTTTGTTTTCGGTAATGAATGCGGAAATTAACCCACTTCCCGACAGCTGATCTAGTAGAAACTCGACGGATATGCTCGCTATAGACGACAACGCACTTTATCAACTTTTGGTGGCAATCACGTACACTCATGCGTACTGCGGACATATATGCATTTCTCCGAAATCGGATGACATTTCAGCAGTAAATATACAAAATAATTCTCGGTACTACCCAATTGCAATTTGGCAAGGTTGTTAGATTTGTAGACTCCAGATCCTGGGAAGGTTCAATCCTTGATCAAATTATTATTTTTTTTTAAGTTTTAAAATAGATAGCAGGTTTTTATTAAGTTAAAAGAACTCAAGGGAGAAACACAGCACACATCTGTAGTCAAATTTGCTTGATAACCGCGGGTTAGCGAGATTATAACGGGACTATAGCGATGCCTTTCGGAGTTGGAAATTAAATAATTTTAAACTACAGTTCAATGGAGTTTTTTTAGAAAACTTGCCAAAAATTTGTTGAAAAGTAAAAAAAAACATTATACCTATATTTTTTAACACAAAATAATTTGATTTACTGAACTTCAAAAACAATTATCGATCATCTGAAATTCGTGGGGAAGCATTACGTTCAAGCACGCATTTGTTTAGTAGTTATTTATTTATTTATTTAACACCAATATAAAAAAAATGAATAATCCGTAACAACGTTTTCCAGTTCTGCAAAGACAAAATTAATAATTTGATTAAATATCAAATGTAAACTTTTTAAATTGAGAAATTCCTAAATGTTTATTCAAAAACTTTTTTATTTATTTTTTAAAGAAAGACAAACATCCCCGGGTTACGAATAACATGACAATATTTAAAAATCTTCTACTACCACCACAGAAAGCGGAAAAATGTTGATTATGTTGTGATGGAGGACTTAGCCAGCAGAGGAATTAAACATACTACGCCTGGGTGGGACCCAAATGCGATGTCAACTCAGCTAACGACCGGTCAAGGTCTAGACTTGATAATCGTTCATAGAGGGAATTTTGGAAATAACATCAAATGAAAAAATGTAATGTGTTTATTTGTTGCAGACTTTAAATCTGTCGGCTAAAAAAAAACGGACTTCAATCGCAATGGAACATCAAAAAGTTAATAATAATGCAAACTGTTCACACAAAATAAGACTGACAAAAATTAACTCTTAGATAAGTACCTACCTAGGGGTGTTAAGTAAATAAAAATATAACGAGGAATATATTGTAAATTTCGGTGACTTACTAAGAAGATATGCCACGATTATCTTTTGATCTTCTTTAGACGGGTCGTGTTGGGAAAATATTGAAGAGTTTGTATAAATGTGGATAAAGCAAGGTCTATTCTATATGCCTATTTTGGGAAATGGCTTGTCTGTATGTTACGTATTAATAAATACACAGGTAGAATTAATTATTTAAACCAGTCATTATTTATTGAGTAATTGTAAAATGATTATGTACCACAATTTAGTAAAATAAATTACTTTGTTATAAACCACAATTTTAATAATAATTGAACACATATTTTAGAACCAATGGTTCCTTCATCAGGATTTAAAGTATAGGTACTTATAGTGAAATAACTTAATGAGTAAAATTTCAGATTGTAATATTTAATCACTGAAAACAATATAAACTCTAAAATGAAAAAATTTGAAACAGAAAACACAGTAAAAAAAATATCGGTATCATCTATGAATTGAACCCAGGACCTCTTTCTTAGCGGGGAAGTGCTCTGACTACTAACCTGATTCGACTATATCAACTTACAACATTTTAAACTATATAATACTTCGACTAAGAGTTACCAACCTTATCTTCATTTTCGTAAAACGATTACAAGATTTTACCCGAACTAAATAAAATCTAGAAAGTGTCTTGGATAAACATTTTTATTTTAGTGTGCGACATCTCTTGACTTTTTTACAAGTCTAGGATAAATATTTTTTTTTTATAATGGAATGACTTAATGAGTAATGAACGACACATTATAACATTTAATTATTGAAGACAACATTAACGATTATCAAACGAGAGATGTGAAACAGAAAAAGATTCAGTCGCATCCAGGAGTTGAACCCGACTTAGGTACATATTTATTATTAAAACAGTGGTTAAAAAAACCAATATATTATCATTTAATTAACATCATAATATTAATTTCTACAAATGAAACAAAATAATCAATAAATTAAATTATTCATATTAACACTGGTACACAAATTGCTACATTTAAAATTCACAAACAATTGATAAACATTTATAATTCCGGCTTTGAACCAAAAACGTCAATGTTTCGAGTAAGTAATCCCAATTGTTGCGCAAACGAATAATAATATTCACATGAATCGTATTAGCAGGTCGGGCCGGTTCAGAGCGGATCAAACGCATCTTTGTACCGTTTGACAAAGGCTCTTTGTTTTGCCATCTCGGATGCTGTGTGTAATTTTAATTATTTTACCGGTTTAACAGCGGCGCCCGCGGCGGGGGTATCATCCCATCAAAGGCCCAAAAGAGAACAGGTGGGATAAATAAATAAATAAACCAGCCGACCACTCGCCTACGTCACTGGCTTGCTCAATATTTTCGTGATGGATAAATAGACAAAGGTAACTCTAATACTCAAATTCAGGGGATGAAGGAAACTCCTTTTATTTTTTTCAAATTCCGACCATTCAATTCGTTTTTTTGCAACAGTCACAAAAATCTACGCCTTTAAATATCGTGTTTTTGCCCGGGGCTATACCCTTCGTTCAATGTTTTTTTTTTCAGTAAAGGATGCTATTGTGAAAAAAGGTTTTTTAATTCGGAACAAAGCAGCTTTGTAAGCTTTGGAACGTGTGCGGGGTGAAAAAACACAGTTCTCGTTTCCATCATGATGTTCATTGGGAGAATATTATCTACATTTAGTAAGTATTAGTAATTATCGTGGGACACGTAGGAAATTGCAACGAAGGTTACGGACAAGCTTAGGGTAAATAATTTCTGATAATAGATTTACCACATTAAGTCCCCTGATATTTAATGTGGTAAATCTTTTGCAAGCAAAGACGGTACTACCACTGTGGAACGATTTGTTGGCCTCTGTGTTTCCCCCCTCTAACAACTTTGGTCTCTTTAATACCTAAGATCCTAAGAAATTATTTTCCTCAGGTCTTTTGGGTGTGGAATCAACGTAAAAAAGTTTAATAATTTCATTTAAATGATTTTTCTACTCTTCCGACATTATATTTCAAACAAACCTAAATAAGTAGGGACTATATGTTTTTTCCACTATGATTTTATATTCCTTTTTAGTAATTGCATTAAAAACCAAGGGCGCGTTATTATCTATAAATCTGACATTTGTATTACTGAAGCAGCAAACAAATTCAAGCGATGAACTGCGGAGACCTGCAATTATCACAATATTTTGTCTGGAATTAATAGGTCAACGCAACAAATTGATCGCAAATACATTTCAAAGACGGCTTCCGTGGTCAAGGGGTAATGTTCTCGACTATAAATCCAAAGATTGCGGGTTCAAACTCGGGCATTAAAAATAATATATAGTATACTTGCGGCACGTTCCAGAGTGGAAGATAATCTAAGTATTGAAATGGCTTTAGCTGTGTTTAGTGGGCAGATCTGAATAGCCAGGTACACCTCCGCCTTCAGGCTCACAATATACCCCTATTGGGGTTGCCATAGTCTCACTGGCTCCAGACCGTTGGGAGCAATTGGAACTTTTGGTGGAATTCACACAAAAAATAAATCAAGAGATGTGAAGGTTTAAAAACTATAAAATTGTAAAAAAATGTCACTTTGCTTAATATTTGGAAAAAGGCCCAGGTGAAAATGGAAAATATTTTTCAAGTCATATAAAAACTACCTTCAACATTTTTTGTTTATTTTAAAACTGTAATTAATCAAACAATACATAGGCCGGTAAAGAATTTAGGTGTACAGAAACGGGAGAGATGACCGATTACCCGTTGGAATCTGCATAAATATCGCGCTAAAGTTTTACACGTACGAAATACGAGTATGTTAAAATATGTTAACCAAAACACTAGCCTTAATTATTTCAAAACACGCGGCAATACATCCCAACCAGAGCACGGTCTACCGGCCCGCGACTCTGCTGCCCACCAGTACCCACCAAAGGGTTCAAATATAAATCTTTATTTATGTAGGTACTCGAATTAGGTATCGCAATTTCGGGAAGAAACACTCTCAAACTGTACAATTTAAAAGTTGGAAAATATATAAAATACGTACTTTAACTAAGAATTGAATTGCCTAATCTCTAAATACAATAAAATAAAGTCGCTATACGCGTCCGTCTGTTTGTGCGCTTAGTTCTTCTAAACTCCGCAACGAATTTTGATAGAGTTTTTAAAAATCATTTAGAAAATTTATTCCGGAGGGTTTTCATATACGCTACATGTTTATTATATTTATCATTTCTTTATTTATTTATTGCATCTCACTATACATAAAAAACTTTTTTTTTCAAATAAAAATCAACTTCACTAGGACTGAGCCTGTATCGAGGTTAACAATTTACATTTGACTGAAGCAAACATAAGAGTAATCACAAACATAAAGTAATTCTACATACAAACACAAAATATTTCAAAATTAAAGAAAAAATAAGTATTAGATGTGTTACCAGATGGGTAATTTGACAGTATATTGTAACAATATTTGAACCATAACAAATCATTAATCATTATTCAAAAGAAGAAGCAAAGTAGATAATAAAGACAGATAGGGTAACATTCAGTTTTTAGTAAATGGGACTTATATAAAATCTTATTATTTCAGAAAGGACAAGGATGAAAAAATATTAAGAAAATCGTCTGTCAATACAAAAATCTTAATTAACTTTTTAAATTTAACTAAGGAATTGGTAGACTTAATATGATTTGGAAGAATATTAAACATAAGTGGTGCCTGATATAAATAATTTCTTTATTTAACGAAAGTAGAGAAAAGTCAATGTTTTAAAATCAAGTCTTAAAAATATATTTCCCGGCACTACATTGCTAACGATGGCTACGCCTTACGAAATACATCAAAATAATGTACTACGTAATTTTATATTTTAATTTATTTTACTACCGCCGGGTTCACGTCAGCTAGTAATTTATAAGATTTTCAATAAGCATTATTAACCCATGAGAACCAGGTTTAATGCAATTGCCTTGAAAAAAGTTAATACCAAAAAATATCTTTTTATTAATTAAATTAAAAAACACACTTTGTAATACACCTCTTGAATTAATAAATGACAGCCAAACAGGTTTCGCTCATCTCAAGCTTCCTCGGGCTTATTATATTAACTGTTAGCTGTCATTTATTAATTCAATAAAAGAGGTGTATTACAAGGTGTTTTTTTTTAATTTAATACACAATGTCACACCGCAAAGTATTTGCTTCCTTAAAAAAACATTTGTTTATTTATGAGACAAGTGATAAGGTACATTAAATTATTCGACGTTAAAGTAGCTAATACGTAGGTCTATACAGTATCGTAATTTTGCTTGGGATGAGAACGGTTTATAATCTTAACCAATTAATATATGAGTAATAATAATAATTAAAGGAAGAAATTATATGGAGAGATAAATCAATAAAAAATTGTAATTGACTATTTAGTGGTAATTAAGTGTAAGTAGTTTTGAAATAACTTAAAACACGATAAAAAAAATTATAAATAAGTTTTCTAGATTAACAAGAAATAATGAAAAATATTAGTAATTTTTCGTAGTTGGTATATGTTGTGATTGCGCGAGAAATTTTTGAGTTATTTGTTACATTAGTGTTTGTTGTTGGCTTCTACTCGAAGAAGCGTTGTGTGCCGGTACGCCTTGTTGGAACATTTGAACCAATGATGGACAGCAATTCGGGACTATCCTACTACATTCAAAACTCACAACAATAGTTTGACATTAAAATCTCAAATAAAAAGCTGGATACAAAACATAGGGAGATCAGAAATATACAATATACTGACACCAAATACAAACTGAAACCGAAACCACTTAACTGACAAAAAAACACCTTGTAATATAGTTATAATTATTTCAGAAAAAACACTATTGAAAGTATCTTTAATTACTTTATATTATCCATACTACTAAATTTTAAGCAAATGTAACTGAAATCCTAAGCACGAGAGATCCCAGTGAGGATATAATTATATCCATTTGTTATAAAAAAAAAACTTTAATATTATTATTATCTATAATAGATAATAATAATAATAATAGACCTGACAAAGTGCATTATTTTTGTAACGTTAACATAATATTAGTTGCAGCGTTGTTTTATCTCTAACGGACATTTATAAAAAAATTACGTTAAAGGTAATTGTTTACTATTTGTAGTTACTATTCAAATGATGGATAGTATAAACAGATTGAATTAAACAAATTCCTCGGGCGATTTTATAAGAATCCTTCCTTCGTCGGGGAAAAAGTAAACCAATAACAAAAACCCAAATTAATATCTGATGAAAGTCTTAATTAAGTTAGTGTTAGAGTAGTATTAATAACAATAGTATATTAATGGTAAGGGATTTGCTATTTTCGTAAATTTTGTGATGGAAAAAGCAAGCCACAATGAAACTGCCTTTAACGAAATATTTTTAAAGAAGTGCAAAAAACTTATAATGCTCCTTAGTAAGCGTTCAAAAAGAAAAAGAAGATGTTTTGAAAGGAAAAGAACATTTAAATATAAATGACGGAACCTAATATATTTTTTATAATTTTCGGAGTATATTTTGCGATTTTTTTCGAGCGCTAAAATTTGATTTTTTTTATTTTAACTACGCCAATGTATAGAGAATATTTTTAAAATAACGTACATTTTTTAAGATCTAAAAAACTTAAAGTGCTCAAGGGAACTATGTTATTTTATGTAGGTAGAATTTCGGAATGCGGGGTCATGAAGTACGAGCTGGCGAAATACATTAGAAACGAGATTTAGCAGAAAGCATCATTAAATGAAACATTGTACCTATATGTAACACTGGAAACATAAAAGTAAAGGATGTTTCACCGAGTCGACAGTTTGACAACCCCAGCATCCCTTAATGACGTGGGAGGTGGCGGCGGGGGGTTACTTAAATAATTTAGATTAAAATTCCGTCCTCTGAAGGTGCATTAAGGGCCCGCGCGAGGAAAAACACTAACGTGAAGAGAAAATCATGTAAAATTCATGTCACCAGGACGTGAAGCGTTAAGAGGAGCGGGGATAGTGGGGAGGGATACGGGCAGAGGGTTCATGCGGGACACTGAGTACAGAGGGGACATAGGGTCTGGTCTGAGTCTGGGTCTGGAATCATACTTCTCACTCATGCTCTCTAGACCCATCGAGGTCATTTAATGTAAATAAACGACTTTCATTTCTTTGGTCAGAGGTACAAAAAAAGGAAAAAATACAAAATAATCAGAGAAACTTGCAAAGAAGTCAAATTGAAAATTTATACTCTAAGGACGGGTTGTTTCGGAGAATTTGAACAATTCATCAAATTTCAACGTTCATTTTCAAGTTCTGTGAAAGATTTTTTCAAGTTCTGTTTTTATTTCAGCTTTGTCAAGCAACTAGCCTACAATGATATAATAAAAGAACTTGAATAGGACTTTCACAGAACCCGAAAATGAACGTTGAAATTTGTTGAATTGTTCAAATTCTCCGAAACAGCCCGTCCTAAGAGACTGAGCTATCGAGGCAATCAACTAGAACAGCAGTGGTTAATATATTAGTTTTTTTGGCGGGTTTTAAAAGGATGTTTTCTCATAAATATTTTATTGCTATCACGGAGCTGTTTGCATGATAAATCTTGTATTGAGATTATTTATCGTGGGTATCATATATCTACGAATTAAATTTAGTAACTTGTTAGATAATATAATTTATATTTATGACGTAGAAAGAGTGAAATTAAGCGACAAGGAAGATCGGGATATAAAAAACAAAATTACTCACAAAATAAAAATATATATTTTAAATCAACACGCTTATGCAATAGGTAGATCAATAAATGTGTAATATCTGAAGGTATTGGAGATTGTATTATAAACATGGACTCTTACTGGGAACCTTGGAACGAAATGGTAATCGCAAAACAAAATAAAAACGCATGTGTCCCATCGTGGGAAAAAAATGGTTTGGATGCAATCGAGAAGTCAAAAATAGACGTTTCTATTAATACTCACACTCTAATGTTACTATGATAGGCATAACAACAGAGAACAGATGATAGATGGAATTCAAATGTCACGCCATTCTATCCATCATTATGTCCTTGATCGGGGAAGAGAAACAGAGCTCAAAAACAAATAAAATGCATACGGAAAATTGCTTGCTTTGAATGGGTAGGAAAAACCAAAGCTGAACGCCAGAAAGTCGATGAAGAAGTATGTTAGGAGTGTATGCTAAAATAAATCGAAAAATACAAAGCATTTTTTTAATATTCTTGACTGAAATAATAAGAAGTAGAACACTGAGCTTTTGAAACGGATGCTATGCATTTGAATGCAAAATTGCACTTCGACTCGACTCTCATAGTACGTTACTCTATCTTTATGACTAAGAAAGCGTGCATTTTACCGTGGATATCTGCTTAGTGAGCTATACTGAAAAATTAAATACGTCGTTGACAAATTAAGAGTTCATAAATTATGTTTCAAGGTGATTTTCCGTCTGCACGGGAAGATACAGATACCTATAATAAAATAATAAAAGCAAAATTGTTCGTTCCCTTTTAAGGCCACAACACAAGTCAGGTTAGTAAGAAGGGTGTTGCTTTATTTCCACATTATCCCGAAGCCGTCTTAACTGAAAGGCTGTTTTCTCAGAAAATAGCTAGAAATATTAAAAGATCCGTCAATGTAATATTTTTTTAGAAATTCTATGTTTAAATAATAAATAAAAGTAAGTTTTTTTTGATAAAACATTATTATTGATTCCTTGAAAAAACTGTGAAAAAAATATTAAGGCGAGAATATAAGACGACCACCATGCAGAGGCAAAAATACTCTCAGCATAGTACTCGAGTGAGAGGCGAACACTGATATAAACACTTAAACCTAAATTAACATGGCTATGGATAGTAGTTATAATTGAATAGCCATATACTATAATATTTTCAAATAATAATTCTCTATTCTATCCCAATATTTTCAGATTAACAAAATTCGCTAATTATTGTGTAATGGAAGTATTCTGAATTCTGAGTATCATCATGATGAAAGTTGTAAAACTTTTGTCAGTTCAATCATTGTCAGTTCACAATTTTAATCACGAGCTATATTTGAAATATTAGTTTTAAAAATAAAGGCTCGATGTTTTTGATCTAAGAATTGTCAAATGAAAACACCAAAAAAATAATGCTAACACTCGGAAAACTACGTCGTAATTACATACAATATAATAATTTTGAATAAGTTGTTCGGGGCCTTAGTTTTCGTCGACTTTGGCACAGGACCTACCCTTAGCTCGAGGATAACGTATATTGCCTCTTTTCCCCGCTAAGCCTTCCACTTTAAGTGGGCTTGACCGCTTTGCGCTGCCAACCAGAGACACTAAATGCGCCCGGCGCGGGACACCCCCCCAATCCCATCTGCCACCCCTCTACCTTTACCTTACGTGACATCAAAACTGTAAAACCTTAAAGTGAAATCTTAGAGTGCGAGGAACGTACCGCGGTTGCTGCAGTTTGTTGCCAATAAAGTGAAAACTCATTTAGCTAGAGACGTCGAAGCCAGAAAAGACGAAGAAACAGAATTCTGTGCAAAGCACAATAAAAAAAATGAAAAGCTCCGTTAGGTATTCACTCTGTTGAAAGTTAAGTTCATAAAAAAAAAGTAGTGAGCAAAATAATAACACACATATCTGTGGATACTAATTTAAAATTATGGTATTTTTTTTCTTATGCTAACAAATAAAAATATCTGTTTGATAAGAGAAAAAAAATTAAACCCGTAAAACAACAAATATCATATTTAAATATGAATAAAAAGACATGCTTCCATATTTTTTAATTCCATTGATTTTTCAGTTTGCAAATGTTGTATGTCTTTCTGCAGGTAATTCATTTCTATTAATCTATGATCGGTCGGTGGCTGAGTTGACATCGCGTTTGGGTCCCGCCCAGGCGTAGTGTGTTCAATTCCTCGGCTGGCTAGTCCTCCATCACAACATAAGCAACATTTTTTGTTCAATGTGGTGCTAGTAATAGATTTTTAAATATTTTCAGGTAATTCATAACCCGGGAATGTTTATCTTTCTTTAAAAAAAAAAAATAAAGATAACTTAAAGCTTAACAATCTTCCCATCGAGTATTTATCTATAGTAGATAAAATAAATACTTATTTCGTAAGCCATAAAAATATAATATATCACCTGTAGGAGTAATTATGATATAAAAATTAACACTCCGATATTAATTTCATCACGTGTTTGCTTTGCCCCATTTTCGCTAAAAGCAATACACAGGCGTAAGCAAAACAAAAGGTCTAATTTTTACATAAGTTAAAAAATATATATTTTAACTGGTGTACGGTTCTTCCATTAACTTTAGCCTCGGCAATTATTTGTGTCTCGCGATCCAAAGTAATGATCATTTAATTATTATTAGCCTTCACCAAAACACAGATAAACGTGATGCCTTTTTTCATTGAAAAGAGCCCGGTATGGCGGCATGGCGCGGCGAGGGTATTGTGGCATTATTAAGGCTGTCACGTTTAAGTTTACTTTACTCGAAAGCAAAGTGTGTACACTCCGGGCCAATGGTCGCGCGCTTGCGGAACTTGATGTCCTTGAAAGAGACAGGGTTCCGCAACCGGCATAAGATATTCATAATATTGTATATATAAATATATTTATTACACTTTAAAATATTTACCCTGTGATTTTTTGGTGACTTTTTCTTCGGACTTCAAAATTAATTTATTAACTGTCATTCTGTTTGATTCACCCATCTAGTATTTTTTTAAATTTAATAATGTTCCACAAGTTATTTAAGTTTTTTTTTCTTTTAATATTGTGACAGCGTTTTTGGTGTGCAAAGCCATTATCAAACTGTCCTTACGCCACATTGAGACAACTAAGATTTAATTATACGATTTTATGTATCTTAGTGTATGTTACTTAGTACCATATTTTCATTAGTATGATGTTTGAAGTGCTTTATTAATATTTTAGGTACAAACCGATCCACTTGCAAAATCATTTGGGTGAGGTATTTACCGTACAAATTGGTTTTCCCCTCTTTTTAACGATGGCAGGTTTATTTTAATCGTTTTGTAATGACGTGAATACTATTTAAGCTGATATTATTACTAATACTATTTATTCGATATTATCCAGTTATGAAAATTAATTAAAAATGTTTGGAAAATCGTTGAATTATTAAGATAACAATGAGCGGAGACGATAGTATTTTTCTTTTATTATTTATTAGAATTTCACATATTTGAATCAAATGTTCTTTTGATTATCTCTAATATTAATAATTTAAAAAAATATGTCTTTTACAATTCGGTCATAAAAGGTTTTACAAAAAAAGGATCTCGTTTTTTCAAATCGTTTACATTCGTCCATCTTCCGTTAATTTTGGGATTTATAAAAACACTGTCTAATGTACTGCTAGCCCCGCTTCCCCTGACACATTCTTATTTGCGACTACGGCATTCAGTACCAAGTAGGGCAATAATACAAAACTTGTTTCACATTTAAATATTAGCACAGCCGTAGTACGAAAAAAATAAAAACAAATTCAAGTTTATAACTGGAGTCATATTTGAGCAAGCATCACGAAGAGCTTTTTCAGTAAAATTTAAAGTTAGGAAAATCCGTTCGCAAACCGAGAACTGGTTACCCAGGAAGTATGGCACACGGGGTATGAAACGAAGTAAGGTCTCTACAAGATTACCATTTTATCCCCTTAGTATATATTCATATCTACTTCCACAGTGAATTCCTATCCCATTGAGGCAAATAAATTCGAAATATGCGCTATGTGAAGTTACACAGTTCTGTAAGGGCATCAAGACGCAGATATGACTTACAAATAAAGAATATGAACCCAAAATTTGCACGAGAAACGAGTCAATGTTACTAGAATAAATAGCATTTAAAAAAGTTTAAATTGACCCAGAATTTACCGATGATTGAGGTATTTTCAAAAACTACGAAAGCCGTTAAAAATGTATCGAAGATTTAATATTGATTTTTCTGATTCTGATCATTGTACTAAAAACATGTGTTTTTAATATTTCATTCACAACGATTGATATAAAAAAGATCTAACCGCACAATCCGAAGCAGTTCTAACTGGCTACAACGTCATTAGCAAATAGAAAACGATTCATCGTAATTATTTTCGAGAATAAGAACAAACAATGAATATACCCCATTAGTGCCGAAACAAAATTATTTTTTTGAGCACCCCAACTGCTACCAACTGTCCGGAGACCGTGGGATTACTGCATCCCTAATTGGGTAATTTTGCCAAGCTGAAAGAAGAGGCGAAGGAAAGGAGATTGAGATGAGGAAGGTTGGAAAGTACCTGGCTATTCTTTTTTGTCACTAAATTCATTGACGGCTTCGGTGGTCGAGGGATAAGGTTCTTGACTGGCAAGCTGAAGGTCGCGGGTTAAAATCTTTGCGTGCGCAAGTAAATTTTATTCGTTTGTGTTATTTGAGAATTTAATCATTTAAATAATGTAAGATGTATTTGCGGCACGTTCCAGAGTGGAAGATACTCTAAGTTCCGCCCTGGTGTAAGACCACCATTCAGAATTGAAACTTTGCTTGAAATGGCTTTAGCCGTGTTTGGTGACCAGATCTGAATAGCTAGGCACTTCCCCACCGTCCTCTTTCCCATCTTCTCCCCCTCTCTACTACCTCCAGCCTCACAACATACCCCAATTGATGATATCATAGTCTCACTGGTTCCAGATAGTCGGGGGCAGTTGAGACTCTTGTGCGGTAATCACATAAAAAATAAATTTTTAAAAAAATCACTTCAAGTCACGTTTTGATTCTGAAAGACCACCACCAGGGCCATGCGGAGATCTACAATTATTTGAAACTGGTAGAGTACACAAATAATAACGCAATGATTTATTTAATTTCTGTCCCGTGAACATTGAATGCCAAAATTATTATTATTTCCACAATTGATCGCAAACAAAATCGACGCTTAAATCTGTATCCTCGGGTTTATTCCTTAATTAACACTAACGTATAACACAATTCTATTGTGTGATCAATTCTAATGAATAATACCAATTTTAATAAAACAGCTATCATTAAACATTATCGAGCAATATCAATGAAAGTAAAATGATAAAATTAACGATTCACCAGCGCTTATTTCAAATTTAAACCGATTTACGGTAATTGAAAAAGTCACATAATTTTAAAACAATTAAACAAACTAGATACATTTTCCCATTACGGTCAGTGAAATTATTGTAAAAAAATGGTAATGGTATAATACATCCAGAATTTCTAATAAATGAATTTGATGACGTAGACGAGAACACGAAGACAATGAGAGAGATGGAAAAAATACTGAGGTCAATAAAATGAAATTTCATAAATTATGAAATAAGATTTCTAATGGTTGCCCAGTTTTGATACACGATTAAAATTATATTTTTCCATTTCATTTCTTCCACGAACGATGAATTGCATTTTGTATTTTATTCCTATTTGAAACAGAATTACCAACTATTCTTTTACTGATATTGAATACGGTTCGTATTTTGATATTATTATTACTTTTTCTTTAGTGAAAGTAATCATATAAACAAATTCTAGGAATTATAATAGATAGTAATAATATCAAATGGAAATTTCAAATAAATCCAACTACAGGTAGAATGAGAAAATCAATTTTACACAGATACTATTCAATGTACTTTTTGAAGCAACTATATGTATCTCCCTTCAACAACATTATGTTCCTGTATTCCTGCACATTATCTGTTACCCAATTACCTGTCCCTGTTTGATAGTCTGAAGTACCTACATAGCTACATGAATGACATTGCAACAATTTATTATATATGCTCAGTCTGTTAAGAAAACCGGTGAATTGAGCAAGTCCTTTTAGTGCGTTTTAATTCGAGTCTATTACGGAAGCTTGTGCAGTGATAACCAGCAGTGTCCCTCAAGGCCATAATATCGATTGAATAGACCAAGGATAAGTCAGAAATCTTTTTCAATTCCTTAACAACCCAAACAGTTGTGTCAAATATTGATCAGAGTCCACAATAAAACCACAAACAGATTCGTACACAATATTTTCGACCCTTCCGACTATCACAGTAAACTAATTAAAAAGCATATAATATGCATTAGCTTATTCAGCGTTATAATATCAATAGGATTCTTAAAAATCATCATTAATCCCACTTAAAACGTAACAGGTAATTAATTTATTGCTTGTTTGAATTGCTCACATAATCTTAATAATGACACTTGAATTGAAAGCAAATTAAGTTCATTGAACAAGATTTCACATTTCACGCAGGAATAACTAACGCATATCACTGACAACAGAAATTAGTATGTTTGATAATGGTTTACATCTGCTAGAATTGCCTATATCGCATTTTGGCGATCTGAATTAGATATCGAAAGAATCTATAGAGACTTTCACAATATCCACCATACAAATAAGAATAAGTGGATATTTTTTTTCGTAATCAACAATAAACGTTTTAGGATTTCTGAAGCTTACATTACCCGTAGACATCTCGAATAAAGTCGATACACCTAGGTAAAATTATTAAAGGAAAGGTACCTGCCAACAAATATCGAATAAAATAAAGGCTGCCGGTTTTAAACAAACAGACGGTAGAAGTGAAGTGCTTGCGGATAGACCCTTTCAAAGTACTACACAGACCAACTTCAATCTGGTTCATTGAATAGTGGACTACATTCAGTTGGTCGAGCCGTGGTACTACTGTACTTAGGTACTGGGAACCATTGATGGTTTGTCCGGCTTTCAATCGACTAATTGGTCCGCTCCATTCCAGGTCCCCATTTCATATTCTTTATACCAATTGGACCAATTAAAGGCGAATGGTAATAATTATTACTGCAAATGGACAAACTAATTCAAATGGACATTCGTGGGAGAAATTGAAAATTTCAATAAATTTATTTTTTTAAATAAGTTATGCTTTTTTATTTTTGAATTAATTTTTTATGTGGTAACGCTGTCAGTGGAGTAAGAGCAGGAGAGCTATGTCGCGGCTCGGTTGGGCAGCGTTGTGAGGCGGGTTAAGGTAGGCGCTGTAGGAAGGGATTTATTAATGTGGTCTTGAAGAGGCCCGGATTATATGAGGGAGGAAAAACAAATGCGAGTCGTCTTTCACGACCCGTTATCACGAAGCCAACATCAACTGTGAACGGGTGTTCCGCTATGTGCGGCAGTTACTCTACTGGGTGCTCAAATACGCAATTATTTAAGATAATATATTATTGATGGCCTAACGCACAAATGTATTGAGTTGATAATATATTGAATATAAATATTTCTTATATATTGAATTTTCAATATATAAGAATACTCCAGATTAATTATAAAACGTAAAGCAACAAAATTAATGTTAATATAAGTTTTTTATCCATTCTAGATGAAATAAGTAATGCAAATTTTTCACGACACATCTATTTACAAAGTAAGTAATTTAGAAAAATGCTTTTCAGAATATATTTTTTTCTTTGTGCGCAAGGCCATCGTTATGTAGAATGTAGAAAAATTTTTCTTAAATTTTTTAAATGTTATTATTTACTTGTCGAATTTTGACTATACTATTGTAAAGATAAATTGAATATGAAAATCTTATACATTTTGCATTAATTATTCCGTGTTCGTGTATCACATAGTAAAAGTCAATGTCATAGTATTATTATCTTAATGACTTCACGGTTTAGGATTGTTGTAAACGGAAGTGGCGCCCTCTGTTATTTTCAGAAAGAACCGTTGAAGTTTTCAAACCGTGGCAGAGGGTTTTTATCTGCTAAGGTGTATATCATTTTCATAACATAACACTCGCGGATTGTCAATTTGCCCCGAAAACGAATTAAATTGATGCATAAAATTTTAGATTCAGAACTTATAAAATTAATTATATTCTTTCCGAGGAAACCCAGCTTGGTGGTCAAAGTTTTCTTTGAAAGGAAATTTGAAAGGAAACTGATATACATTACATTTAAGAGAAGATTCATTTTCCTTTGAAATACGAATTAAATTGATACGATGTCACCTTTTGCTTCTGACTACGAACAATGTTTCAGACAGGATGAAGTTTTATGATTAACATAATAAATAGTAACTAAAAGAATTTGCTTAGTAAAATAATTACTTTCATCTGAATTTCGTGTTAATTAAAGACATTAAATTTTAATGGCCCTGAAAAATGTAGATAAAAGAAGTAGCAAACCTTTCAGGATCTTGCCGATGTCGGGATGGCGTTTGTAAAAAACCGCTTACATACCTGTAAAAAAGTAACACGATTAATAAGAGAATTATTCACAGATGTAATTTTTTATAAAACAACCCTAATTCACGATATGATTTGCTGGGATATTATGTTGTGTTGCGCTACCTACTTCTTCAGCCAAAGTTTTGGATTTACAGCGTCCACCATCAGGACACACGTCTGGCAAATAATATCAATAAAATAAATCGCTATAACCCCAATACACATTTCCAGATATACCATGTCAACCGATTATGATACAAGTGTCAATATTACCCGCACTTGGTGCAAGGGCTCTTAGATTCAATTTTTCGACGACGCGCAAAAGACTGCGAACAAGAACCATTTACAGAAATATGATATTGTTTTGGTAAATGAGAAATGACCAAAAAAGGTCAGAATAAAGTGAGGCTTAAAAACAGAGCTAGAACAAGGAGTACTAAAACAATACTTTTCTACAGATTGTCATTGAATTTCAGAGTACTTTCAAAGAACCAAATGTTTTCCGATATTTTCGGTGAAGCACGTTATTTTTAAATTTGTTTGGTAACTTTTCCCCATAGGAAAGGAAATAAAATATTTTGCCAGTTACGTAAGAGAAATTAATGGGTAACCTAAAATAGCAAACAAAAATGAGAGCTACTCGCGTTGTGGTGGGTATGGTAATGAAAGGAGAGGGTAGGCACCGGCTAAAACTACAGCTCTTGTGCAAGTGATTGAGGCCGGGCCTAGGGCTCCCGAAACCAAATGAACTTCAAAGGTGCGTCAAAGCCTCCCTATCCCTTTCCAGCGCTCCCTTGCAAATCCCCAGCAGTCTCCCGCTCATCCCTTTCCCGGTTCCATCCCCCGCCGGCCCGCCCAGCTAAGGCTTCTTGTAATGGAAATGCATAGATGGAAATGCTTCCTTCGTACAGATTTCCAGAAAAGTCTAAATTTAATAACATATTTCGATATGTCAGTTGGCCTTTGAAAGTGAAGCCGTAAATGTGCAAAGTTATAGAGACATTGTGTACGGGCCAGGTATCCCCGTGTATAGGTACAAAGAAGCTAAGCCTATTTCGGGATTAGACGATTAAACATGTCTATAAAGATGGTAAAAAGTACAATGTAACACACATTTACAAGTACCTATAAAAAAATTAGGTCATTTTAAAGAAATATGAACTCGGATAGGATATAAAGCAAACAATAAATTTTGAATACATGTATTTTTTAACATATTAATTTTAAAATGAGTAAAGTGTTAGTGGTAGTACACGGGCGCTGCATTTGGAGGTTGAAATTAGGTAATTAGAATAAAAAAACTTTTTTTTAAATTACCACTTTATTGTATATATATTTTTTTAAATATAAGACTAACCGGTTTCAGTTCACCCTCAACCTTCATCAGGGTTGTATAAAAACACAGAATATCCACATTGTTTGGTACATGTGAAAATTTAAAATTAGGGTCATGTTTGGCAATTGGAAAAGTGTTCTCACTTGACTAGGTAACGCTAAAAAATAAGTTAATATTAGATGAATTCCATGACAGAACGATAAGATTCCTATTTCGAAGATGTCAGTTACTCTTCCACTGTTTACAGGAATTAAAAAAAATTAAGTCTGAAATAGTTACGCGAGCTTGCTAGCGTGACGAAAAACCAATTACTTGTACTACAAATAAACCAGTATCAATGCCATCAATCAAGTAACTGATTAATACATTGCAGTGATTAGGTTTCAGTGTTCCAGAAAGCTGATTTGATGTGAGATTTGTAAACGTGCCAACAGAGATTTAAGATTGCAATTTTAAGCGACCTATTCAATTAACAGTAAAGAGTAAAATTCACTGATTAATAATTTATTTGTTGACATTATTAGTGTTCAATGTACACAACTAAAAATATTTTATAAATTAAATAGGCATATTGTGAAGTGAGGGTTGTTTTTTTTAATCCTTTGCTTGAATGACAAGCGATTTTAAATAGAAGTATTATTGTATTCAATTTATTGGAATATTTTGATGGTTATACAGTAATACACATCAGTATTCAATGTAATATTTGATAATTGAATAATAATATAAACAATGATTATATACATCTAAACGAAACATGAAACAAAAAAGACACATAAAATAAAATAAAAGATTGGGGAATTGCAATCGAACTCAGGACCTCTGTTGTACCAGGGCAACACTATACCATCGAGCCCAGATTATTTTCTCTCAGTTTTATCGATCTCAAATTTCAATTTAAGAATAACCAATATTTTCCTCAATTAATTCTTTTACACCGTTTATTTAATTAAGCCTATGGTAACAGTAAGGAAGACGTCACGTGTTCGAACCCACATTGAGAAAAATGATCCTGTTAAAAATTGACAGCATGCGAACTTCCTGATAAAATAATATTCAGAATATATCAAGAGTACGTGTTATTTTTCTAATTCATAAAATATAAGTATGTAAGAATCAATATCAGCATTTGAAAGAACACGTGTTCCGCTGTCCTCACAAAACATGTGCTTTTGACTGATACTTAGTTAAAACTTGAAACTCTTTCAATTCATTCATTATAGGCCTGCAGTCCCGGAGAGGTGCCCTGATGATGGACACTGTAATGCTGTAGTAAACGTTGGCTAAAGAAGGAGCTAGTGCAACACGGCAAAATACTCCAAAATAAATCATTTCTAATGCTCTTGGAGTAAAAAATGTTAATGAAATTTTGTCTTCAGTTCTTTAAATCATTCTTCTACATTCCACGCTACTGGTCGGTTACTCGAGCCGAGTAACCGCTCAACCCCTCACATCGTCTCTAGCTGTCCAATACCAACTGATTTTCTATGTTTTTATTTGCAAAAAACATTAAAAAGTCACCAGATACCAAGATCCTATTTACATTTTTGAACGTGCAGTAAGTATATGACCATAGCTGTCCAATACCTACTGTTTTTCTATGTTTTTAGTTGAAAAAACAAACATAAAATAGTCACCGGAGACCAAATTTATTTTTTTTTCTCTAATCAATGTCAGAAATATACAAAATAATCATAATGTCTGTATATATGAACATCAATAAAGTGCAAAATTCGATATACTGAGAGAGGTGCCGGTAAAAAATCGGTTTTGTTTCGATTACCGGTTACGTTTATAATAAATAATTATATATAACAGTCGTAATATATGAAGATAATGGTGAATTTTATTCAAATATAATATAATAAATGTTTTCGATAACATTGACAACAAAAGTCGTACTGAATTGAATGCGAAACAAAGCTCAAATTAAAAATTACGGCGTTGCAATTAGTCTAATAACTTGCGATTGCATCAATGGATGCTGTATAGATCGGTTGTATATACAGAATAGGATATAAACCAAAGGCGCACAAGCTTTTTCAACTAATTACTATTTTATCAACAGATGAATCCCACACTGTTACAATAAACTGCAAAAAAAATGTTGGTTCCCATTAATTATAAAATATATATACTCGTACTATTATGTCAGTAATTGCATCTTGTTCGTGAGTTAGCGTGTATATTTGATAGTTGATATTTATATATACGAGGATATACAAGCTGACGGTGTACCCGGTGTTGCTGGGGTTATCCTTAGGAGATAGACATATGCCATCGCGGACTTTTATGTAGACCTTTTTAGAATTGTGTAGTACATTTTGTTGATGCATGTATGTATGTTTTGACGTATCTCTACATTCTACAAATATAATATGCGTAAACGTAAACCTTCCGGGAGAAATTCTCTAAATGATAGTGAAAACTCTATCAAAATCTGTTGTGTTGTTTAGAAGAACCAAGCGCACAAACAGACAAACGCGGATAGCGACTTTGTTTTATACTTTTAAGATATATAACTCGTATATTTGTATATCTATTTTCTATAAAGAAGAGTGTCTGGAGCGAGTCCGCGGGCGGCATGGATGTTATTACAAATATACAGTTTTATTCCGAGTTTGATGAAATTTTGCACACTTTACTTACAATACAAGAAGAAGGTCACTGTTCACACAACATTTCGAAAAATTCAGTGTAAAGCCCGGACAACGCCAGGGACTTCAGCTAGTAAATATATAAAAATGAATTCTTCCACGTTTCTTGCAGTTTTTAAGTTAGTAGGAAGAAAATAACCTTTATCCATGCTTCAATACATTTTACGACTGTAAAAACCTTTTAATTCTCCAAATAAAGTAATTATTAATGTCAACATTAATAAGGAAATGATCACTGGTTGAAGTTGTCACATAAAATAACAAAAAAATTATAAGCAATTTGATCAATCAAAAAATACAATACAGAAACCCATCGAAGTTTCTGCTGAATGGAACGATAATATTTGTGCTTGTCTATTATTGAAAAAAATACGGATATTTAAAATGAGATGGAACATCTAAAGTCAGTGAAAATGGCAGTCCCAATGATCAATTAAAAAAGATTAATATTTTAAATATATTTTAATAATAAATAAATATTACTGTTTGTAGGACTACCACTTACACACCACTGCTATAGTCAATACGAGGGAAACTGTATAGAGGAGGGTGCAGGTAGAGGTAAGTTCAGGAATCGACTGCGGTGCAGATACAAATAGTACAGATTTCGAAGTGATCCGGAAGGAGCGACACAATCTGATGAAAAGCCAGCCGAAGTCTGGGGGGACAAAGGTAGCAGGTAATCAGGGGTAAATTCAACAGACAGACTCTTTATTCACAGAGACGTCAAGAGATTATCACCAGGATTTTTACATTCTATCTATACAGTGTTTTAAGGTGATCTAACAACATTTGATTATGTTGTAAAAATTCATGGTGATCTACAATTTTTAATTTCTTGTTAGAGCAATCCCGATGAGTTACAAAACTCTTTGTATGATGTGAGGAACTTACAATACAAAGGTGGGAGTTAATAGGTACAATTTTACATTGGTATTTTGATATCAATGTTATAAGTTTCAAATACGAAAGAGTAAAAAAATCGAAATAAGGGAGGTTAAGTAGAACAAACAAGAAAAAACAAAAAAGGAAAGAGACAAGGATATACAGCACAAAGCCAAGGTAGGAATTTACAAAAGGGTACTTACCCACTAATACATTGGTAAAAATAGATTATGCTTGATTGCAAATACTAAATAGGTTCGAACCCGGCGTGCGCAAATAAATTTTATTTGATTACTTTGTGTTATTTCACAATTAATTAATTAAAATAATATATAGTATATTTGCGGCACGTTCCAGAGTGGAAGATACTACCAGTATCGCCCTGGTGTAAGACCACCATTCAGAATTGAAACGTTGCTCCAAATGGCTTTAGCCGTGTTTAGTGACTAGATATGAATAGCCAGGTACTTCCCCACCTTCCTATTTCCCTTCCCCACTTACCTTCAGCCTCACAACATCCCCCAATTGGGGATGCCATAGTCTCACTGGCTCCAGACGGGAGCAGTTGGGACTCTTGTGAGGTATTCACTATAAAAATAAAAAAAAACCGGGATAGGAAAGGAGAGAGAAAGAAACAAGACAAAATACAACACGAGAAAAATTACGTACTTTCGTTTTTAAATGTTTTAAAAAATATTCTTTTAAAGCATTACTTTGATTTTTTATATGCTGGCAGTTTTAATACATCTTGAAGATAGTTATAGAGTGTGTAGGCAATATAGTTTAGCGATTTTATCCCATATTTTGTAGTGTGTTTTAAGGAATGCAAATTTCATTGTTATTCCGAGTATTGTGGCTGTGGATGTCTTGAGTGTAAAGTAGCTTGATGTTAGTGTGGGTTGATTTTTTGGTAATTTGCAGGATGGTGCTCGTAATTTAAAGTTTGGGAAGGACTGTGATTTGAAGGATACTGGAAATTGAATAGATTTCCTTGACATGAAGACCAAGAACATTTCTGAGAGCTCGGTTTTGGACCACCTGCAGGTCAGCTATCAGTTTCTTTGAGGTAAAGCCCCAGATACAGAAGAGATAGGATAGGTGTGAATGTACCATGGCAAAATAAACCGAAGTTAGTAAATGGATGGGTAGTAATCCTTGAAGCCTATATACTACACCAGTTATGTTGGTAATTTTCTTCTTCACGTGATTAATGTGAAGATCCCGCGATAGTTGGGAATCTACAATCAGGCCAAAATATGTTGTGTTCGAATACAGACAGTTATTATTATTTTCGAGACAGTTGTCATCAATTCTGATAATGCGGCTGCAATTTTTCTCGTTGCCATAACAATTTGTAATGCGTTTTTTACGTTGGGGGTCAGTTTTTTAATTCTCAACTAGCTTATAAGATGGGAAACATCAACATTCATTTCCGTTCAATGCCAATATTCAATGTCAACATTAACCCAAAATGTGGCAAGTAGTAACAAAAGTTCCAGTAAAATCTTCAATCAAACATTGTTCATGTATGACAAAGATAGACATTCAAACAATATATGAGAATGAAGGAAATTGATATGGGACTGGTCAACGTTTATTACGTACTTAAAAGTTGCGGCAAATTACTACATTCTACGTCACGGGTGTGACTGAGATGACAAAACAGCTTACTCGCTTACACTAAGACAAATAGGGAAAGCTGTATGCGATGTCTTTGCCAGTAGGTTGTTCTCCCTATACTTATGTATTGCTACGTTCGCTATCTCACTATATGGGCTAGCGTGCATGTTTGATATATACCTACTTATTGTCAATCATCCCTTCTATCGAAAGTCACGAACCGTCACTGTTATGGTATATATGTATAAATACTAAAATAACATAATAGTAAATATATATTTATATATATTGTTTCACGATAATTAAAATCGGGAATCTATTTCTGACTAATGACATATCTAAACACCCGAGAGCGGTAACCCAGAAGAATCTACAGATGTTCTGTTACAGACAATAAACCAGTCGATAATTTTGTATGATATAGATAAAGACTACTAAAACTACGTGCAAATGTAAGAAAATATTGCAAAGGAAAACTTTTTCAAACTTTATGAAGGATAACGGTATCATAGTACAGCATATTTCAAAGAGATATTTCACGTAATAATGTACAACCAGAAGCCACGGTACCACGTCACTGCAATCAGATACTGCAACGCCAACGGTGTTATTATAGAAGTTAGTGAAAGTTTAATTAGCAAGGATATCTCCTTTCGGAAACAACGCCTAACGAAAACAAGTGAAGTTAAACATTTAGCTTGGAAATTATGATCAAATTACCTTCTGCAAAATGTCTTTCGTCGATTGCGTATTATTCAAATATAAACACCATTCAAATACACTCACGCTGAAGTCAATCAGTACTCGTATCTTCACTATAATGGTTTGGATATGGGGCAGTTTGGTAAAATCCTTGGATAAGGGAACTGGGGTCGCGGTTCAAAACTCGGGTTGATGGTTGGTGATGCAGATAAGAGTGGATACAACCACATCGGCACGCTGATTGCAGAAGCATTCATAAAACTCTCACCTAATGCATTTAAATTTGTACCAGAAAAGACTCGCCCTCCAAAAGACAATTCCAGTTAGTTTTTAAAAAAATAGGTAATTTATAGGTTAAAACGTATAAACGGTACATGTTACTAAATAAAGATTTTTTAAATGTACTAAAGTCAAACCCATGTGGTACAAATTAAACGAGGATTAACGTCATCAAAGTAGGTCTCACCTTATAATTTCTGTGTTTATTTATTAAACAGAAATATAGATCACGATATTTTAAACAACCCTTATTCTCTTTCTCATTACATGTTTTCAGGAAAATATTATGTATTTTCTGATCCAAGTTCTCCGCAGTTTGTTTGCAGTAATAGCAGCATCGATCCGCTTATAATAATTTAAGAGACCTTGCTACTGTCTACGACAAGCTCTTAACCCCTATGTATCAACATAATTAATTCAAGACGTGACAGTTACAAGGAGCACCGAGGGAGCAGGGAGTAGGCAGCCAGATGACACTTGAGATACGTGAAGACTGGAGATCGCCGTTGGGAAGTCTGTCACCGTTTGAACCTGTCACCGTCTGTAGGTGAAAATATCATCAGTGTCAGTCCTGCCCGCGATACTGTTTGTAGATAGTGTAATTTCTGAGTGAAGATGAAAAGATGGGGTACCTACTCAGGCCATTGTGTACCGGAGTAAGGTCAAACTCCCAAACAAACTAAGAGGCTAATGCGGGTTGTAAATGGGACAAGTATTATCATCGGATCTACGTCGTAAGATCACATTCTATTCAAAGGCATTAGAAGTTTGTCGAAACCATAGATAAATATGAAATCTCAAATTTACTTACAAGCGTCTTCATTTTATTAACCTATTCAAGGGTAAAGATTATATGTCGTAATATTTCATTATAATCATATCACGGTATGTCAAACAGAAGTTATAAAACAAACTTTTAATTAGAAAAATTGAAATTTAAAGTAGAATTTTTGTATTGTTTGTCTGGATAAATTTACAAATGTGAATATATTCACAAATAAATAACGACATTAATGTTTTCAGGTTATTATTGTACTTTGTATCATTCACAAATAAATAACGACATTTTATTATTCAAGCCAAAAATCCTGAGGCTGGTTTCCAAAATGTCAGTTTATCTTTATATTTTTTTGCGATTTCGCCGCAAAATTATGAGAAAGGATTTTTCGATTTTCGGAGGCGAATGCCACACTGAAAAAATCGCCTTTCTTACAATTAAAACTTGCTAATTCTACATTAACAGGTCTCATGAAATTTAAAAAAAAATACACTGGCCCTTTAGAAGCAAACCACAGAATTATAGCAATAGATGTTATGATGGTAAAATCATTGCATCATTGAATTTGTTTTGAAATGAAACGCCCAGTTCTGTGAAACTAAAATACATTATGTCATGCTTTAAATAGGGGTATCATTATCAAATAAGATTGATCTGAGACTGATGGATAGAAAGCAGAAATTTTAAGGTACAAGAACAGAGTAAAACGATGGATATGGAATAATCTTACTAACTATTTTTTAAAATAGCGTAAATAATAGCGTATTGGAATAATTCTTCTAACTAATATTTCAAATCGCTAATCCAATGCGCTCTACGGAGAACACTGACCGAAATAAAACGCTGTTAATTTATTTAAACTTGATCAAATTATTCGATTTCTGTCCTGTTTGTGTCTCAAATAAATGTATAAACCAATGAGAATTCAATAGACAAAAGAAAGCACAATACACAAACTTTTTCCGCCTTGTTTAGCTGCTGGATGTAAATTAAACATTGGACTAAGGTAACACACAAGGGCGGTGTTTGTAAAAGAACCGAAAAACAACGGAGTGGGGCGGATGATGGGGGGAGGTAGGGGTGGAGGGTGGATAGGTGAAGAAGGCGGCAGAGAGATGTTTCCGGTTCCAAAGGATCAGTAATTACTCCCCTGAATTAGTGACTGCTGATAATTATCATCGGGATGAAAAACCTTTGAAGCAACGTTCCGTTGCAGGTTTGAATCTGAGTAATACTTTTATCATCATCGGCATTTCGTTAAAATGATATTTCCTTTTGCAAAAACTTTATACCACGAAAACGAATAATTCCGTGAAAATAACTATCCACCCATATTTTACGTATTTAACCACTAACCGGATTACCGAAAAGTATCGCAAATTGAAAAAAAAAAGTTACATTTTATCCAAAACCAACTGATTGATATTTTACCGATATATTATTTTGATATGCTGTTAATATTTTGTGTATTTTCACTTTAATAACACAATAATATGTATTTATCTAAATTTGTATGTAATGGTAATAGACCAGCTCCCCAGTTCATTCAGTTCGCCCAAAACATTTCTCTGCTAACGAGGAAATTAAATCAGTTAATTAAGAATGCTAAGTAATATATTATTAATTTGTACCTTTACATTATAATTTCAATAAAAAATAGATATAGCTGGACGTTAACAATTTCTACTTTACGACTTTGGAGATAGTGCAATTAAATTGGTTGCCTGCATAGTGATATTGAAATTACCGTTAGCTGTTGTATTAAAAGACGCGGGTTCGGTAGACGTTAAACAAACACTACGTGAAATATTATAAAACAATTATGGACTAAATCAAATAATATTTCAAAGAGTCACTGTAATTGGACAATAAGGGTTAGTATAAAAGTTTTTATTTGTAATTACTATAATAGAATCTAGAGACTGTACTCGGTGGAGATGATCAACCTAGAGCAGGAGAGGTTGGTTTCTGAGAAAATAAGACGTCCGCGAGTCAACTGAAGTGAGGCATTATTTTTGAGTCGGCTCACTGAACGCAGAGAAGATCCACTTATGTACATGAAATAACCACTTGATCATTGGTGAGCACAGTCACAGTCAATATGCATTTTCCAAAGAGTGTTGAAATGTAAAGGGTACAATTCAATTATTAAAAAATGAAGCACCATAAATTAGAAAACAAACAAAGCAGAAATTTTAATTAAAGAAATAAAGTCATGAAATAATGACCACATGTTTATTTATATTTTTTAGAAAAAATAATATTTATCTACAAAATCTCTTCAAATTATTCGTAATCCGGTTAAAAACGGGACTGCAGACCTAAACGAATGAATTGATAGGTTTCCTGTTAAACTTTTAGTATAAAAGAAAATTATTATTAAGATGTCGGAACACGTGATCATACACATCATAATATTTTCTCATAATATATTATTAGATCAAATGAAGGTGCACGAACACGTGTTCCGATATATTAGGAATGTACTAAAAGATAAATAGGAAACAGCCTGCAATATAATTTTTAACTGGTACTTAGTAAATCAGTAATACTCATTTTTCTCTGCGTTTCCCCAGAATAGCTACTTACTAGTAAATTCGGAGAAACGGTTTTTTTAATAAATATGATTTAAGATTTTCACGGCCAAAAGTATTTTTGTTATTTGTTTTTGGGGTGTTATGCCGTGTTGCGCTAACTCCTTCTTTAGCCAACGTTTCGGACAGCATTGCAGTGTCCATCATCAGGGCAGATGTGTTAATAACACATCTGCCCTGATGATGGACACTGCAATGCTGTCCGAAACGTTGGCTAAAGAAGGAGTTAGGTTTTTTTAATATATATTAAGGATACGTTGGCACACAAGAGGTTAAAGGAGTCAATCAACAGATTTATGCAAAAAATTCTTGCAAAGCAAGACACAAGGTAGAAAATTAGAAGTATTGCAAAACAGAATTTAAAGATATAGGTTCATTCTATGCATCATCCAAAAAAGAAACCGGAATCCGGAAAAGAAACTAACGAATGGGGAAGAAAATAAAAAGAGGAAATAAAATATGTGGTTGAATATGCCAAAAAAAGCAAAGACATTTCGGACGGAAGACAAACACCCGGTGGATAAATTTCCTCATTCAACGATGTCCAAAAAATAAGATGGCTCCAAACCTGATGATTGAACGATAAAAACAGTTAGGCGGAAACACGCAACATGTGGCATCGAACTGTAAGTAGCCTGGGAACAAATCATCGAGCGGGGAATGAACATAACTAATAAAGATATTCTTTAAATTCATTCCATCAACCGCATTTTTAGCATCGAAAATTGCAATAAGTCTCGTTTAAAGGAAATTCTTTCGGTGAAAGCAACACGCAACAGACTGCAATTTAAATTATTAGCCCCTTTTAAAAACAACATCTCAACCGTAACTGACTGATATGATTCAAAGATGACGACTAATAAGAGAAGTTTCTATAAAATCAAACATATAAATTATGCCGAGGGAAGTAACTTAATATCTATCTTATTTTACAATCGTATCTTTTTCTGATTATTCTGTTTAAAATTTTCGTTTAGAATGGCTAGTATTATCTTCAATAATTAAATATTACAATTTGAGGTTTTACTCATTAAGTTATTAAAAATACATAAGTTATTAAAACTATATGGGACAATCCAAGCTGATCCCATAATATGACCCCCGGCTAAAAATAATTTTACTGTAAAACCAGGTTCATCCACTCCTGATGGTCCAGTTATAGATAACGATATAAGTTAATCATTCTAGCTTGAGGAGTTAAAAAACTAATATCTGGCTCCTTTCAACATACTCTGTTGTATTCTTGCTCCTCATGAGTGAAGGTCAAGTATGGCACGATTTTTCAATCTACATAATGATGCGAGAAGACAGTTGTGTGTTATAATTTGTACTGCGTTCAAGTAGGTACCATAATCAGCCTTATATTAATTATTTATAACCAGGCGGTTAAAATTGATGTTATTATCTGTTTAGGTACAGCGTCTTGCCTGATGATCTATAATAAACATAGTCTCGCCAATCTAACCAATAGCAATTTTACCAACATACAGATTTAATAGGTTTTAATTAATTTACGGTATTACCGACTACGAAGCATTTCAAAATAATTTTCTTTCATTCTTATACACCAAAGGAGTAAGATCTCTTAAAAAGATTCCCCTCCGAAGAACATCTCAGTTCGTGTCGGTGTAACTATAAAACTCCATCAAGATTAGAAAGTATTAATGCACAAAGTGAATAAAAAAACAGGATCTGATACTATAGTGTTTTGTATTACATACATGCGAGTAACCCAGAAAATCTCCATCTGCTGATAAAATATAAAGAGCCCTAAAAGCATCACCAGGATAATGCTGATTTGAGAGAAAAATTAGATATTTTTAAAAATTAGACTAGCCCCACAAGGAGGCCACGAGGAAAATAATTTCCCCCGGGGTCTATGTCATCTTTGGGGATGCTGTGTGGAGGGTCATTTTAAGGAAAGGAAAGAGTACTACATTTGTAATCAAAAGGTAATAAACTGGAGTTTCCAGTGCTCATATTAATGTAACGGGGATAAACCGGAACGCTGTTTGGTTTATTTAAAAATTAACATTTTTCTCAGTTCCATTAAAAAAACATCGTGTTCGGTAGGAGAAATACCTATTCCCACTTATTAATAATTAATGATACAATTTTTTTTCATTCGAGTTCTGTAAAAGTCTGTTCCAATAATCTTTTCGTGTATTCTTCAAGGGAACGATTCCAGCAATCCTAAAAGCAATACGCTCGATCCTCGATGATCACTATCGTTATTTCAAGTTGTCTTCGTTTAAAGTGGCCAATTAATTTTACCTCCAGCAGCATTCAGTAGTCTACTATTGCCATATTGGGTATTATGTTGCTTTTTTAGGCAAAATAAAATGTTTCAAATTGGTATTTAAAATGGTTTCGTTTTTGATTTACCAATTTTAGTAAAGTAGCTACGAATTTTTGACTAATTATGAACTAAAAAATGTTTAAAAGGATTTTAGAAAATGTTAATTACTATTATAGTTTTGTGTTAATGATCGATGAACCGGTGGATGCAAGCTGTTAGTAATAAAAGCTTTACAAACCATCCAAATATATATTTTTATTATAGTATGGAAAATATAAATATGCTTTTGAAATGAACATTCATTTGAACCATTTTGTAATTAAAACAATAAAAAAACATTATGACGACTAGGAGCTGCTAAAATGTGCAGTCTGCCATGGAAGATATTCCGGTAAACTGCAAGCTATTTTCAAAACTATCTTGGTCGACAGCAGACTTGGTATAAATATCACAATCACGCCTTTGAGGTGATTTTTCACAAAAACGGCGCTACACAAAATATTACTTTTAATAGGCCAAATTACATCGTGAAAACGTGCCGGGATAACATCACTTGTAGACCAAACGCTTCAGGATAAACGGCCCAGGAAACACCACGCTTCAGTGCCACTTACACAGTGTGTTTAATGAGACTGTTTATTTTAAGAAACTGGACAAATGTGTACGTTCATCAAAGCTATTAGCTACCTGCTAAAAACGCGAAGGTGATACAAAAAAACACGCGTATTCTTGGATGTAGGTAGCTACAAGTATCTACCTATAATATGTAGGTATAGCACGCCTTGTGTGTCTGAAACACGTCACACATCAAACGGTGTTGCAATAATTAAAACCCACATTAAATAATCATTCGAGTGCGGCTTTAATTAAAATTAAATAATGGTAATAGTATTTAAAAGTGTTGGATGGGTGCATCGCGCGGAATGGATATTCCCGCCGAGCGAGCGGGGTCTTTGTACTGCAGTGAACTTGGCTAAATCATCATTAATAAATAGCCAGCCCACCTACCTCACTTCTATTTTGCAATTCTTCACCTGTATAGTCTACAGCAGGGGCGTGCAGTGACATTTTTACATGGAAATCTTAAACTAATTTAACTCAAAATTTATAAAGGGAACGATTTCATAATAAGGTTTGAGTAAGTCTTAATACGTATTAATTGTGTAAAAAATATTGTCGCGGATTTATGTTTATTTGTAAGCTCCGCCTTCGCCGCTTTCTAGGTGTCTGATCATAGAAAACTTTCCAGAGATATTCGTGCACGTAAGGGTCGTTTTTTCACACATAGTGCCGAGCTTTTTTTATTTTGTATAATTAAAGTAAATACAGGATAATTTTTATTATTCATGATATTCATTGAACATTTCAATTACCCAGAAAGTAAAGAAATCTCGGGTCTAACTGGGGAGATAGTCTGTTTACTAATTAAATACATAATATTTATAAATATTTAAGGTGGTCTTAAATAGTAGGAATCGTTATTACAACAAAAATACAGTGTCTAAGTATTAAAAGGAAAAAAGTAAAAAATAACAATACACAAATAAATTGCAACAGTGTATATCTGAAAATCATCGATCATTGTGTAGTTTTTCTGTACTTTTGTGCTTTACTTTGTTGCAAAGTAAATAAATACAAAATAAATAAAGTACGTATCCGCGTACTAACTTTATATATTATTACTAGCTGACGTATACCCGGCGTTGCTCGTGGACTATATGGCTTGGGGAAAAGTTTGGAAATTATTTCATTGTATTTGTTTCACTCGATCGTGCCATGTCTTCCTCGACCTCTTCAACCATTCCTTTGCAAGTCATACCTTATCCTTACACTTCTTTCTCCGTTCATCACAAATTGTTTGATTCATGTCTTCATCGGGCATCCCCAACTATTTTTACCTTTCACTTTATGTAGTATCACGAAACCCACATTGTTACTGTTTAAAAAATAAATTGTGTCGACTAATTTGAATACGAATCTCATTCCAGTGCAGAGTGCGTTTTTCTCGAGTCAAGTCTTTCTCGAGCGTACCACGATTCAAACCAATCTCTAAACAATCCTGGCACTAATAAGAAAAGGCTTTGAAATTTTCATCGAAATCGGATAAATGGTGGGTATAAAAAATACATTACAGAAACATTATTTTTTAATGTATTTTTTATAATGTATTATAAATAATATACTTCAGTTCTTCCAATTTAGGAGGTGGGTTTGGGTACCGCAGCCCCGCATTTATTGGATAGCCAACACCTCTTCCATAGGTCACCCCAAGTGATTCGCTACGTTTGGTGACTTGGTAGGGGTACCCGGGTTCATCAGCTGCGTGGCGTTACAGATCCTGAGAGGCTGGATTGGGGAGATCTTTTGACCTGTCCAACTGGTCTTTAGACCCGTAGCCTTGCGTCGCAGTGCGAGGGATATATTCACATGTCCGTCACTCCTGGACACACTGATCCCTAGATTCCTACCCAACCCTCATACCTTTTACCTTCCCAGAACTTCCTTTCCTTCCTTTCCTTAAAAAGGACCCTCAACACAGCATCCCAAAAGATGACATACGCCCTGAGTGAAATTATTTTCCTCAGGGCCTCCTGTGAGGGTTTAATGTAAAAAAAAAGTTATACGAAGTGTAAGAGGCTAGTATATGTTCTTAGTAATGTAAGTGGTCTCTTCTTTTAATTTATTTAAAGTTGTGTTTGTAATGCGCCATTGAATTATTTTTCATAAACGACGATGGTATATTTTTGGTTTGTTTTGTATCTTCTGTTAATGTCTTTTGAATTTAACGATTACAACATTAACGCTCCCTATAATAATGATTGTTTTTTTATTCCAGAAGTTATGCAGTAGTAGCGCAATGCAACAGTGCCAATAATGACAATAAAAGAGTACCGAAAAAAGAAATAACAATTCTTAATAAAAGAAGCAATATAAATAAAATGAAAGAAAAGTATATTGCAATATGCACGGCACGCTACTGGACCGCAGTTAGCGTGTCTTCTGCGCTCAGTTGGTGCCTCGCACTCATCTTTATAGCGAGGTATTCTCTAATGCAATTGCATGTAATTACAGGGACAGGTAATTCTTTTCTACCTTTCCCAGATGACTGCACATTAAGACGAGAAGAAAACTTAACAGACAATACTCATTACTTGCCCGTGAATACAATGTTAACACAAAACATGCAACCCGACTTCAACATTACAACACGATTCTGAAGGGCGAATATTTCGAATACATTATGTGATGATGAATAGAATAAAAATAATTATTTGATTAATTCGACACTCTGTGATAATCTATAAAATCCTGGCAAAGGTAAAAAAAAGTTACAAAGAAACTTGATAAAAACTTATAGTGATTAATTTTTGGGTTATTATCGCGTATTGTGCCTCCTCCTTCTTTGACCAACTTTGTTTTAGCATTCTTTAGACAATACCCTGATGATGGACACTGCAATGCTGTTAGAAAGGTTTGCTTAAAAGAAAGAACTGGTAGGATAGTTCAATCCCAGTCTGCCATATTAAATGGGATCTGCCATATTAAATACCCGTACAATTATTAAATTTAAACACAAAAATAAATTTAACAAAAAAAATATATGAAAATCATGACAGGTAATGATAATATAGCATAAAACATCATAGAAAAACAGTAAAATTTAATTTAAAAAATCAAATTTTAAAAAATAAATCTTTTTAAGGATAAAATAAATTATGCTTTTGGCCCTGAAAATCTCAAATCATATCAGGATGAAAAACTGTTTTTCTTTTTTGTTTCTGCAGAAACGAAACATTAAACAGCTCTACTGCAAAACTAAAAATTTTCACATCTGACATTGTTCTTCGGGACCGTCGAATAACCTCAGAAACAGAAATATCGGATTAGGTGACTTGGCCACGTAATCGGGACGTTAGAAAAATGCCTAGCTTAGTGAAATCTAACGCAATTTTAGAGCAAATACGTCCAGTTGGTGTCCCAGATAAATCTGAGAAAAAAATGTAGAAACTGTGCGATTAGAGATCCAGGCCTGCAATGGACCAAGGCCACGAAAGTAGAGCAACATAGATCGCCTGAAGGCGCCATGAACGACCAAGGAGTTCCCAAACCGAGTAGGAAAACGGTACGAAAATTTTATGTTATTTTCCAAATCCGCATTTTTTTTCTAATTTCGTGTAACACCCTTCGAAGGCAATATTAAATTGTTTGATAATGTCTTCAAAGAGCGAAGTCTGTCACGCGAAATGATTAAAACGCTAGAAAATATAACTGATTTAAACATATGATTAATACGATAGGAGCCATTAATTAAATTGGTAAACGTACTTTGCAATTTAATTCATTAAACAACTAAAAGTTTTATAGCAAAATAAATAGAAAAATTAAATATTTTAAAATTATTTTGCTTGCTTCATTCATTGTGTTTAGGAAAAAATAAAACCAACTAAGGATTTACTCCGGCGACTTTACCTATAATAAGACAACGTATTAAAATATCATATAAAACAAACAGTCGCTCATGATAAGTACCAAAAGTACGTTTATTTTTTATGGAGCTTATTCTGGTGGTAGTTTAATGTGAGTGATGTCACATATATATAAAGAAAGACAATCATTTTTGTGTAACGAATAACCTGATAATATTTGAAAATCTCCCACTACCGCCACAGTAACCTGAAAATGTTGTCGTGATGGAAGATTATATATGAAATTACGTGATTATGTGATTATTCATAAAGCTTATATTATTTTTTTATTTTTAAACTAATGTTTTTAATATACACGCATTTGATGCATAGCACAAAGAATAACGAAAATTTTGAAGCAATAATAATCGAGAAAAAATCTATTAAATAATTGTTGAATGTAAAATACCAGTCCATATTGAATAATTTAGAGCACCTTACCAACCATCCAATTCCTGTCGGCGGCAGTAATTTATTTTTCGGAAGATTTTCTCAGTTTATATAGGTGTTTCATGCAAATAATAATTGCTTAAAATAATTATTATTCTTTATTATATAATATGATTACATCATTTTATAATTATATCCAAAACTATATAACTACATTGTTTTCATAAAAAAAAATTGCCTAACTTAGAACAGCTAGTTTAAAAAAAACCGTAGACATTTTGGCAATTCACCTGAAAAAATTTAATGCATTTTAAAATCGTTCAAAATGAAGATTACAAAGGAGTATTTTTGACATTGAATTTTCTGAGCGAATTAACAAGAGCATCAAGTCAAGGCCTTTGTTGTTCCTTTAATTAAACGTTAAATTCATACGATGAATCTGGTCTTTGTAATATCTGGGCACAGGAGCGGAGTTCACTCTGATTCATCCCGAGCAAGTATTAATCCCGTAGAGGAGCTTCTTATTCTCTTTAAGGATTTACCCGCTGCTCGGTGCCCGTGGCGTCAGCGCTTTCAAAAACAAGCTAAGGAAGGCAACAAAGGACGATAAATTGAAAATGCGAAATTAACGAAACTTTCACATTTAAAACATAGAATATGCTATTTTTCATTATAAACGGGCTCTTTATGATTAGAACATACTCGTATGTTCTACCTTCAAAGGAGAAACACAGTATTGTTCCTCTCTCTGAGATGATTATAATAGAGATAGAGTAAAATATGGAATATAAGATTTATAATCTTTACCAACGTGTAGTCCCCAATAATTAGATATTTCTGATGAGTTTAAACGTTTCATAGGTGCAAGTAATATGAATATGTATTAGATTTTTCTGAAGAATTAAATTTTTATTTTTTTATTTAAATTTTTTTTAATTTTTAAAATTTTTTTTTTAATAAAAATGAAGACAAACAATTTGATAGAAAAGAACATTATTTATCCCCGCAAAGCACACACGGTTCCTGAATTTTTGATTTGATCCTGGCAAGGTGCAATCCATTTGTTTTTTCTTTACATTATTTTTGGGGATATCGTGTAGAGGGATTTTTAAAGAAAGGAAGGAGAGGAATATCTGGGAAGGAAAAAGGTATGAGGGGTGGGTAGGAATCTGAGGGTCGGTGTGTCCAGGAGTGACAGACATTGGAATCTATACCTCCCATTACGATGCAATGCGATGAGTTGAGATAGTTCTGCTGGAGAGGTAAAAAGATTTCCCGCAACCTGTTTCTTCAAATCTGGCCCGCCACACAGTATGTAGGCAGACGAACTCGCCGCTAAAACCTAGGCAATCCTCACCCCATAAACCCGGGTACCGACCGGGTAAGTCCAAACCGCAAACATTACGCACGCATAAAAAGGTACACTTGTCTTTGAAAAAAACTTCTGCATAATTTTTTTAGGGACAAGGCAGGGCAGCCTTTGCCCTGTCCACTCCCCCCGGATGCGTCAAGTATTGTCCTGCTCTCCAATGATAAATAAATTTTAGTCCGCCTCACCATAGGACAACCAGTGAGGAGGACTAAAAAAATCCATATCTATACTTCAATTCACTATAATATTTTATTTATAGAATGTTTTATCTAGTCGGTAAAATAAAATAAGAGACTAAAAGAAGGCGAAAGTTGTTGAAAGTATTTTTTTTTTACGAAAGTAAGACATATAAAGAAATTGAGCGATCCTCAGACTAAGTCTACCACTAATAGAAAAAGGAGAATACAAAAATATAGGGAGAATTGTTTCAAACATGCAGCAGAAGAGACGTAATATTCAAGGTAATCCATTGTTTTTATATAATGCACTCCAAAGAGGGGCGCGTTGTTTCAACATGGAAAATGTTTACTTTTCTGGTGTATGGTTTGGGAAGTTTCCACTGTCAGCATCCACTCCATCCAAAACTAATCCTAAAGTTTATATCCTACACGTCGTTTTCACAAACTCCATCAGATGGAGCTTTTAGCTACAGGTATCTCGCTATGTGGTGAATCTGGAACTAGTATAGCTGGAACTCGAATGAGCCGAAACTGGTTTTAACTGCAACTGGGGTTGGCCGATACATACCTAAAAAACGACAATCAATTCTGGAAGTAATCGAAAATCGGGCGCATTGAAAAATAAATCAAAGGATATAGACCGCAGATTAAAGAATAACGACAGGGCAGGAGATAGCTGTGAATTAGGATGAAGGGAATGGCTTATGAGAGGAGGAACGAATGAAGAAAGAAAAAAGGAAGAAATCTCCTAAACAAGCCCTAGGTACCAACTCTTTTAAGCGTAATACAGGGTTTTCCAATAAGAGGTGTTATTTTGAATAGCCCGCTATTTCGGTAGATGTTACTTTTGAAGCTGTCATTTTTGACATTTGACAAGTAAAAACTACGCCATTAATAAAAATGGAACGATACACGCTTCAACTACGCATTGAAATTATTAAAATTCACTTGAGTGAATCAAATGCAAATCATCTTGGGTGATGAGGCCCATTTCCACCTCGGTGGCTTCGTCAACAAGCAAAATTGTCGCATTTGAGGCTCGGAAAACCCAAGAGTTATTGTTGAAAAGCATCTCTATCCTCAACGTGTGACTGTTTGGTGCGGTTTATGGTCCGGCGGAGTCTTTGGACCTTACTTTTTCGAAAATGAGGCTGGAGCAACAGTTACGGTGAATGGATTGCGCTATCGTGAGATGATTAATGACTTTTTATGGCCGAAATTGGATGGTATTGATCTGGACAACGTTTACTTTCAACAAGACGGCGCTACGTGCCACACAAGCAACGAAACCACTGATCTTTTACGATTGAATATCAAAATAACACCTCTTATTGGAAAATCCTGTATAATAAAAAATCAAATACGTAAATGGTAAAAAAAAACCTAATTGTTATTATTTGTATGTATGTCCATATAATTTCACAGCTCAACATTATTACGTTAGATAGTGAATAATAACGGTACCCGATGCAATATTCGTATATATTTTCAATCGTGGGAAATGGGACGATGGATTGGTTTGCTTTTGGATTTCTGAAGCAGCGTCAACAAAAGGGGACCTATGTTTCTTTAGTTTAGTTTATCGAAAAATAAAGACATTTCCTCCCTTTGGACATTACATGCCGACCCTGGCTGTCCCAACTCCGCGAGTACCAACCAAGTACCCACCTCAATACTCAAAACAATATCAGTTTCACTAATCACCGTAGTGAAGCACGATGAAACGTGAAGTGTGTAATTAGTGGGTAATTGCATTCAAACATTTAATTAAACATTAAACATAAATATTGTTCCGGTTAACAATCTAGTAAAAAAATTTTATAGGAAATTTTATTTTTTGTTTACCCAAATATTATTAATGAACTTTTATTTGATGTGAAAACGTATTTAAAATCGAAATGGGAGGATATCGCGCCCAAATGAGCGTCAATTTTTAGCAAGGTAATCTAAAAATTCAATAAATAACTCGACTTAAATGACACAGCGCAGTCATCTTGGTCTCGGTTTGAAAAGGAAGGATGGAAGTTTGTGCCAGTACCGCTCTAATTTTCGTGACGGCTGGACGAATCGAATTGCGCATGCGCAAAATGAACCCAGGATTTAAAATTTCCGGACGAAAATTTAAAACTCTTATAATTTATAACTTAATTCTAAACATGAATAAATAAAAAGTTGGGACAAAACTGAAATTTGCAAGAGTTATATAAAAACAATAGTTTCGAAGCCATAACGTGTATTTTCCATCTCACACCACTACCATTGATGTATTCACGAAAATATCTAACATTTTTTTCTGTAAAATGATTTTTTGTTACTTTTTTATGCATCAGCGTTGCTTATGATGCGATTCAATTTTTATAAAGGATCATCAAATTTAACAATAATAATAACAAAACCAGGATAGGCAGCGATATACCGACTTGTTACAGAAAACAGAGGCTTTTAGAAAAAAAAAACAAAAACCAGTATTGGCTATAATTGGCAGTGACTAAAAGCATCAGCAACCGGTTAACGGAGATCGGAAATCTCACTTGTGGCAATAAATCATTTAATCTTATCTAATATATAAAAAATTCAGCCTGCGTATGTTTGCGCTCAATAAACTCGAAAAGTAGTCAACTGATATCGCAGAAAATTTTCGTGTTTGTTCCTATTAGTGGGAGAAGTGATTAAATAATGGTTTGAATGGTAGAAAAAGTCGGAGACGCTCAAGAAATACTTAACGCATTATCTTTGCACAGGAATGAGATACGAAGTCGAATTTAAGTCAATGTAATATAGTTTTTTAGAGTAACATTGCGGGGTCCACTAGTTTAATTTATATTTAAATTGAAATTGATGATCAATGCATTTATTTTGATAGCAAATATTGCGTAGACATTAAAATTTTCCCCTTAGTTAAGATTGCGGGAGTCGGCTTGACGTTGAGAGGGTTAAGATAAGCATTTTACAAGGTGCCTTCAGCACCGATTCTCTCCTGTTAGGCGGCAGGAGCAGGAGAGGGCGGCTGCTTCGGCGGCTATGGCGGCTAGGGCCTCCCGCCTTACCTCGGCAAAAAGGGCTGAGGTCAGATCCCGAGGGCAACATTAGTTCTCTTCCGGACCAATTAGAATGACTGCATAAAATATCGCCTAACAATTGAAAGGGAATCCCTCCCCGCGGGCCCCGCATAAAAAGGAAACGGTTGCTGCCGTAGATGTTATCCCGCCTTAGGCGAACCCAGATAAGTCAAGGGTTGGCGAAATGTTTTGACACCTAAAAAAGGCATTTTCCTAACAATCTTATAAAGTATGGCTCCGATTAGGGTTGCCAACAACCTTATTTAAAAATATTACTAAATACGTGTAACGTGGATCATCTATGTAAACATGTATTGTCTATAGATAGAAGAAGGTCTATAGGAAGGAGATTGGTGAAATCTTGCTTTATCTTCAAACTAAAGGAGGGTTACTGTATAGATGAAATTTCAAAAACCACCTCATCCCAAATTTTCACTCTTTAAAGCAGAATTTTAATACTTGGTGAGATTTACCCACTTGACTTTTAAAATAAGAGGAACATAAAAAATTAGCTACTGTCTACTTCGATTTCGGAAAACTCTACGTAAAGCTCCTGCAATGCCAGGGTTTTAGATAAATTCATACAATTTAATCAACGGCCACGTATCAAACAGTGAGATTCCGACACAAATCACAGTCTCACACTTGGGGAAGTTGCCACAACTTGTATTGTCGAGCGAGTCGTTCGAATCTGTATTTGAATTGAATGAAAACGGTAGTTTGACAAATTCGACATGTTTTTTGAAACCTACAGAGAGTTAACAAGGTTTTTGACACTTCATGTTAAATGTATTCAACGGTACTTTAACAACAAATTAAGTAGTGTTATATAATCTGTATTTTTGTGAGATTACGTATATATACATAAAACTTATATGGCAAATTTCTACTTATTTTCTTTAATTCGCTTAGGTTTTCAATCACGTGTCCATCCCACTCGTCTCTGCAGGCTCGGAGTTCATCTCATCTTCACAGAAAGTTCGGAAAAAATACGAAAAAAGCTTATCCGCTTTCTCTACACAATAACTCTCAATTACTTACCCCAATCGTTGCACCCCCATTTGTATACGTTCTTCGGTAAGGCAATTTTTTAAAGTGTAAATTGTTTCGTATTTATTGAAAGCTGGGGCCTAGTTCATGCTTCACACGAGGGTTAAGGGAAATCAATTTCCTTTAATGCTCGATGTGTTTTTTCCCGGCGATACAATATATTTTTATTAGTCCCTATATTATCCCAATTACTGCCAGGCTGCGAATGAGCGGCGGTAGAAACTTTTAACAAGTTTTCGAATCTGGGGCTTGGAAACTCATGTGTATTTCGATTAGTAGATACAAATATTTTTTTTTCAAATCATTTTTATTTTTTAGACACAAAAGCAATGTGTATAATAAAGAGGGAAGTTAAACAAAAACATTTGTACCTAACATGTTAATTGTATAAATTTATCGTTAGTTATGTACAAATTTTTTACTTGTTTTACATTGTCCCCACAGAAGAGGCTTTGAGGAACATAATTTCCCTCAAGGCCTAAGCCATATTTGGGGATGCTGTGTGGGGGATCTTTTTAAGGAAACGAAGGAGAAGACGATCTGGGAAGGTAAAAGGAATGATGGGTGGGTAGGAATCTAGGGATCAGTGTGTCCAGGTGTGACGGAAGTATGAATATATCCCGCAAGGCGATGGATCGAGAGACCAGTTGGAGAAGACAAAGAGTCGCCCCTAACCAGCCTCACCCGATCTGGCATGCCACGAAGCTGGTGGGTAGGTGCATCCCGAACACACCGATGACAGAGTTGTTGGTTATCCAATAAATATTTTTCGGGGCAGCGGTACCCAAACCCTCTTCCCAAATTTAAAAAAAATATTACATGCTTATCTTAAGTGATAAGTTGGTAATTCTGAGTAATATAAAAAAAGACCAGTGTTTTATTCCTGCAAAGAAATATGATAACGTTATTTAAATAACGGAGTAATAGCGTAAGACGGTTCATAAAAGATTTCTTTTCCAAACTTCAGAAACTAAAACAAACATAATTTTGCTGCCGTCAAATAGCTTAGTTTAAAATCGTTTATGAAAATGAGATAATCGGTTTTGAAAGTTTGAGAGGATAGTTTCCACTTTGCTATTTAAAGCTGAACTATGAAAATAATATTATAATTAGCCTCAATTATCTACCAAAAATATAATTTATTAACTTCTTAACTTAAATTTGTTAATTTATCAACTTTTAACATCAATAAATTATAATTACATTGAAAAATAATAGATACACAAAGCAACATTATGAATAATATAACAAAAAAATGAGCCATAAAACGTAGAGCAACTGAAATAACATTAATTAAAAAACATTGATTGAAAAACGATATGTTAACAATTGCACAGATATATGATATGATAAAGTGATTTTGGAGGTTAAGTCAATACGGCGATGATTTATTTAATCGCCACTGATCGTCATAATTATACGATGACAAACGAGTAATAATAGTTATATTCTGCTGAAATATAACTATTGTGGCGAGAGACACTATCGGGGTTGAAATAGAAATTCCACAAATCGAAGAAGCGCTCGGCATCAAACCATTGATAGTAATCTTCTTAGAAGAGGCGGCTTTGTAATGGGGTTAGGTTTGCGAGCAGAAAGACTCCCGTACTGATGGCTATCATAATTCCAGCAATGGACCAAGTACACCGAAGTACCGCAAGATAGGGATGCCTGGATGCGCCTTATCGCTTCTGCATTGTTGTAACAACGGGACCGATTCAAGGAACAGGGGTGAAATGATTGTTAATAATTATATATATATATATAAAGCTTTTCTAGAAATTTTCTAAAACAGTGCTTTACAAACCACAAAAAAGGTGTGAAGACGTTTATTTATGTTATGTAGATTTCTTTGGTGTTTAACGTTTAAAAAAATCCCTCTAGTGTTTATAATACAATAACGAAGATCTTTATAATGCTCACAATTAGGTATCACTTCTTAGTTGTAGATTTCGTGTTAGATAAGAGAACATCGTTTACGTTGGTCATAGCTTATGCACCTAGATTCATGATGAATACTAACTCGGTGTGACAACGTATGGTTACAGTAATAGAAGTTATATGGGCTTTCCAATAAGAGGTGTTATTTTAAATAGCCCGCTATTTCGGTAGATGTTAATTTTGAAGCTGTCATTTTTTGACATTTGTCAAGTAGCAACTACGCCATTAATAAAAATGGAACGATACACGCTTCAACTACGCATTGAAATTTTTAAAATTCATTTGAGTGAATCAAATTCAAATCATCTTGAGTGATGAGGCCCATTTATTTCCCCTCGGTGGCTTTGTCCAAAACCCAAGAGTTATTGTTGAAAAGACTCTCTATCCTCAACGTGTGACTGTTTAGTGCAGTTTATGGTCCGGCGGAGTCTTTGGACCTTACTTTTTCGAAAATGAGGCTGGAGCAACAGTTACGGTGAATGGATTGCGCTATCGAGAGATGATTAATGACTTTTTATGGCCGAAGTTGGATGGTATTGATCTGGACAACGTTTACATTCAACAAGACGGCGCTACGTGCCACACAAGCAACGAAACCATTGATCTTTTACGATTGAATATCAAAATAACACCTCTTATTGGAAAATCTTGTACATATTAAAGGAAGGTAATATGGTAACTGTAAAATATCATATTGTGTTATCTGCGTGCAAAATCGAATCTACTCCAAGCATAAACATAAAAATAAAACAATGTTTATCTGATGTAACCTACAAAGAAAGTATATTTTCTACATCTGTTTGTACATAATTATTTAGAGCCAAGAAATATATATTTTTGCACGGTGAAAACTAACCGATATGAAATATTGTTAACTCATTTTTTTTTTTTTTTTTTTTTATATTTACTCCACACAGGAGGCCCTGAAGAAAATAATTTCCCTCAGGGCCTATGTCATCTTTGGGGATGCTGTGTGGAGGGTCTTTTTGTGGAGAGGAAGGAGTGAACATGGGTCTTGAAGAGTCCCATGTTGTAGGAGGGAGGAAACACAGAGGCCGGCAGTTCGTTCCACAGCCGAGCTGTTGAACTTAAGAACGAATCGTAGAAGCGACCCGTTCTCATGTGACAAGTGTCAACTGTGTACAAATGTTGGGCGCGCGTTTGGCGTGTATCCCGACTACGCACCGGCGCCGAAGGGATCAATGACGCTAGTTCCTCAGAGCATCTTCCATTGTAATACCGATAGAACAAGGACAGCATACCTACCCGACGTCTGTGCTCTAAAGATTGCAGTCCGTTTGTTAAGATTGGGGAATCTATCAAACGGACCGCCCGTTTCTGCACAGAGTCAAGGGTTTTTTTCAGGTATTTTGGGGCTCCAGACCAGAGATGGCTGCCAAATTCGACAGTAGGGCGCACTTGCGATTTGTACAGGGTGAGCAGTTGTGTACTATTAAAGTATCTGCGGGCCCTGTACAGTACTCATTAATAATGTGGTCAAATTTTTCGTTTTTCTGTTAAAAACGAGACTGGAGGCCTATAACAAATGATTTGACAAATGACATACCAAACTATGAGTAATGAACGAATACATTATGAGGAAGTTGGAACACGTGTTTTTAAAAATTATTATTGTGCATCTCGTCCTGTATGTTTATTCGGACAACGCCACCTGCACGAACACGTGTTCAGATATATTCTAATAAGTTCTAATATTTAACTAGAAAATGGTCATGCAGTCACATGTTTGACAGAATCTTGATAAAAAAGTCGTACTTATTTTTCTCCGTGTATACAGCGACTTGAGGTGGTTTTTCACGAAATGGCGCTACACAAATTTTCTAATTTTTATTATTATTAAGGTAAAAGAGGGAAGCAAATTCAGCAGTAACACCATTACTTTTACATTCACGGCAACGATCCGAGCAAATTTAGGTCTTGAAGTAAGATTGACCGAATGGCGCAAGTTGTAATCGAGCCATGACAATTAAAAAGTTGTTCGACTGTGTCGTGCGGCGGCAGGTAGCAGAGCTGGGGGCGAGTCGTTCTGCCACAGAGCGGGTACGGACCGTTGTTATTAGTACGCCATTAGTTACGCGGTGGAAAACTTAAATACCCCAACCAACCAAGCAACCCACCTGCAGGTAGGAACGTAGGAAGCAGGGGTTAAGAAAGGCGAAAGGTCTTCCACTAATGGTACCAATTACAGCCAGCCATTCGATATTCAATGTCTTACATATTAAAAACTCGAGCCCCGTACCGTGCGTTGCCCGGGATTCCGGAATTTTAGAAGAACGTTTAATATTATACCAGCAGAAGTAGGGTGAGATTAACCAATGTGTTTGTAACCAAATAAATATTAATGTTTTTATAATGGAGCTTGCAAAATAAACTATTTTTTTTAATTATTGAAGACAATATTAGCGATTTTTAAACGAAAATTTGGCACGGAAAAATCAGAAAAAGATACGGATAACAACATAAGACTGAAACCAGAATCATCGTCTTGCCGGGATGCCATATAATTTAAATAAGAACTACCAACATTATCTTCATTTTCCACCGCACATTTTTATTGGCTGCTATCTTTATTAATGATCGCAAGATTCAACTCGAACTAAATGCAATCTAGACAATGTCTTGGATAAATATATCCTATTTTAATTTTAATGTACGACATCTATTGACTTTTCTGCAAGTCTAGTATGAATATTTATTTTTAACTTATAGTTAATATTTTATTGGCTCGCCATAGTCGCTTTGCCCTTTGAATATTGACGGATAAAACGGTAATCGAACAACAACTATTTGTTATTTAGTGAAGTTGGCATTAAGTAGTATAGAAATTTAGTGATTGTACTAACGCACAGCCGTGAAAAATCACGGAATAGTCTGAATTTTTTAGAAATCAGTTCCAATTTTGAAAATGGCACTAAAATACTTTTCTGTTAAAATATTCCGTACGTAGGTGGGTACTTTATCATATAAATACTCTTTAGTAAAAAACCAAGTATAAATTTCATATTTTGGGTTAATCAAATTTTATAATATAATACTAATAACTTTACAAACCTGATTTATTGATGTGATATTAATTAAAGTCTTGTAAGTTTTTGCATATAATTGTTAAATATTATTTAATTAATTGAAAGAGTAAATACAATGTAGTAGAATAAGTAAAGAATGAATATGTTAATTTATTTATTTACACCGTTGGGAGGAACGGCTTTGCGGCCTTATTCATACATAACTTAAATTTGGATTTTAGACCAAAATTGAATAATTTTTTTTTGGGCAATAGGTAAAGCAAATATCTATTACGGATATGTACTACTCCATTTATTTGTGTTTTAAATTATAAAATAAATTACATAAAATAATTCAAAATTTTGCGATTTTAGAGGTAACTATGACAATTTTTGTGACATAACGGTAATTATTAAAAACAAATAATTATTCGTAACCTACTATATAAATATGATTTAAGATTTTCACGGCCAAAAGTATTTTTGTTATTTGTTTTTGGGGTGTTATGCCTTGTTGCGCTAACTCCTTCTTTAGCCATCAGGGCAGATGTATGATGATGATGGACGCTGTAACGTTGTCCGAAACGTTGGCTAAAGAAGGAGTTAGCGCAACACGGCATAACACCCCAAAAACAAATAGCGAAAATGATGAAATTTAAATTTAAAAATAAAGCATTATAAAAAGTGGTTTTTTGGGTTGAAATTTTAGATTTATTTACGATAAATTTGTGTTCCAACGAAAAACGGTACTTTGTAATTGGAATTTTAGCCCATCAAATATATATTTTTTTTATTTTTTGTTACTTTATTTAAATAGTAGGTAAGGTAAGATTATTTTTTTTATAATTAACATTAATTCACAAATAATTGCCAGACTTGCCTCTAAAATCGTGAAATGTCGATTTCTTTGACGGCTCTAATTTGAAACAAAAATAAATAAAATAACCCTTATAGGTACGTACTAGATTTTTTATACACATTTGATTAAAATAAATAATAATTCAGTTTGGTGCGGTATTTTGGTCTCAATTCCAAATTTAAGTTTTATGTGAAAAAGGCCGCGCAACCGAACCCTTAAGGCTTTTACATAAAACAAGTCGTAAATTACATTAGTGCAAAAAAATTATGTACCAACGAGGTAATTAGCTCTTGAACAGGACAAAAACGCATTCCAAAATTCTTAACAACTCACCAAAAGCTACTAAATTCTTAACAACCCACCAAAATCTACAATATTCTTAACAACCCACCAAAAGCTATAAAATTCTTAACAACCCAACAAAAGCTACAAAATTCTTAACAACCCACCAAAATCTACAAAATTCTTAACAACCCACCAAAATCTACAAAATTCTTAACAACCCACCAAAAGCTACAAAATTCTTAACAACCCAACAAAAGCTACAAAATTCTTAACAACCCACCAAAAGCTACATCACTTTTAGTATATTTGTAATATTGTAACGCAAAAGATAAGACAGTGAAGTCTACTGACTGATGCATTATGCGACTGCAAGAGAACAAACAATTTGAAGATCAAGGAATCACAGACGACTCCAAGAGTTAACTTCTATTTTCTTCGGACACTAGTCGTGTGCACCATGGTAAGAAAGAAACATAATATGATGTTTATAAGTATAGCCTAACTGCAGGAACAGAATCCTAAATGATGCATTGTTCCCGAGATTATAGGATGATAGACGAGGAAATCTTTTAAATTGTATTCGCTCTATCTAATAACGTGAAAGATGCCACTAGTACTCGGAAATATATGTATATCTATTTAAAGCTTACGTTTATTGTCTGCATATCTATTCAACACATAAATTATAAATTCTTTCTAAATATAATTAAAATGCATTCCCTCAAAAATTGAAGAAAAATAAATAACTAAACTTTTTTGTTTTAATTTATTCACTCAGGGTTAGACTATTGTGAACTTCTGCAACTTATTGACTTTAAAGTACCAAATTGAGCAACCAGGCAGAATATATTATTCTAGAACAATAATTTCGGGAGTATCTACCATATACACGCACTTATTTCTAGCTTTTATACACCAAATACCAACATATTTAATTTAAGTTTACCAGTGTTTAAGAGATACCAGAATGATATTTTTATGTAGCAAAATATTATTATTTAGGAGCATCGCGTAGGAGCGATTGAATATATGTTTACATAATTCTTATTGTTCACTTGTCATTGTCAATCATGCATTATGAATCTACATTATTATTTTTATGCCATCTGCAATTTAAAAACTTGTTTCAGATTTTTTTTTAATTTAATATGTCTTCAAGGATTAAAAAAACTATTCTTGTCTCGGTATCATGCAGCAATCGTATAAAATACAAAACCTTGTAACAGCCTATAAGGGCGTTTATAAAAATTGAATAAATAAATAAGTCATTTATTAATTATCAACGAAACTATCGGCCATAAATTTTCTGATTTTATTTTCAAGAACTTGAAAACGACAAAGCTGGCATACAAATAAATAAGTTTTGATATATTGAAATAGATATAGGTACTGTATCCTTGTCCATAAGGAATAGAAGATGAGTATGCATAAATGTAAAAATAGAAAGGATTGTGTGCCACGAAAGAGGTACGTGACATTATGTTCTGGGTCCCTTCACCCTTAAATCCAATTTATTATAATTTTTTTTTTATGTGACACCTCACAAGAGTGTCCCTGCCTGTGGAGTGCACAGACAGGGGAACTATGTCACCACCCGGTTGGGCGGCGTTGTGAGGCGGAGTAAGGTAGGGGCTGTGGGAAGGGATTTGTTAATGCGGGCCTTGAAGAGGCTCGGATTATAGGAGGGAGGAAAAACAGATGCCGGTAGCTCGTTCCACATACGAGCCGACTTACACAAAAACGAATCGTAAAAACGGCCCGTTCTCATGAAGCCAACGTCAACCGTGAACGGGTGTTCAGTTCGTGTCCGTCGAGTTTCGCGCACGTGCACCGGTGCATCAGGAATCAATGCTGCTAGCTCCTTGGAGCAGGCTCCATTGAAATACCTGTAGAACAGACACAGCATGCCTACATTGCGTCTATGCATTAGAGAAGGCAATCGGTCTGTTAACAACGGATTGTCAATCAGACGGATCGCTCTCCTTTGCACAGATTCAAGCAGGTTTATCAAGTATTTTGGGGCACCAGCCCAAAGGTGGCTCCCAAATTCAATAGTTGGGCGGACTTGAGACTTGTACAGGGTCAGCAGCTGGTCACTGTTGAAGAATCTCCTAGCCCTGTACAAGACGCCCAACTTTTTGGAGGCCTGATTTACTCGGGCTTCTATGGATCCCCGATACTTGAGCCGGTCTCACATAGTAACTCCAAGCATTTCAATGGAGTCTTTATTGGGGAGAGTGCTCCCATCAAATTGCACCAGACAGTCATTGATCTCCCTCTTTGCCGAAATCAGACACGCTTGGGTTTTTGAAACGTTGAAACTGACCAAGTTGGCCTTACCCCAGGCACGAACCATCTCTAGGTGGTGGTCAATTTTTTGCTTCAAAACTTCCCGAGCTGTTCGGACATCATAGGTGGAAGGGGGCTTGTCAAAAAGATAACCCTCGTGAACGGTGCTGTCATCAGCGTAGCAGTGAATTGGTGCACATTCAACGAGATCGTTGATGTGCAATAAAAACAGCGTCGGAGACAGCACAGATCCTTGTGGCACCCCCGCATTGATTGACATAAATGTAATGAAAACAGTAATAATAGTTATTTTTTCCTTCTCTTTCGACATTATCGTGCGTTTTTATCTTATGTATGGTAAAATAGTGTGTTTCATTCCATTTTATTTTTTTTTAATTACTGAATCAATTTTTTAGTTTAGCTGCAAGAAACAGGCAACCATTAGAGTTAAACCATGTATACATAATTGTATGTGTGCGTACCATAAACTATGTATTTTAAATATTTTATGATTTCTCTTGCAGATAAATGACGTGATTGTTAACCCTAGATAACTAATTGCTCGTCGAGGCGACGACGCGCTACTCGGCGAAATTCGAAATCACCTACTTAACGTTGACACCACATAATGTTGACATGTGTGGTCACTGTGTAGACTGATATTTTGATATTAATTTGTACTTAATTTGTTCATTGTAAACCTTACTTTTGTACCATGTATAAAGTTCCTATCTTAATTAAATATTTTAGATTTATTTATGGTGTTTTATTGCGTAGTCCACTCGACGAAAGTGTAGTTAAAATGAAAACAGTTTAGTTATCTAGGGTTAAAATTAAACAGCTATAATTCAATGTCTCTATTAAACCTTAAAAAAATTTCAGCATTATATTACAATGAGGCTCAAAGAGTACCTGCGTAACTATATTACGTAAAAGTAAGAATCTACCTGCGCAGTATATAGGTACGGGACGGTCCATGTTCAGAATCTGTTGTGGATAATAAGGCAGATAAGCTTGCTTGCTTACATCTTGAAAGGAGCATTCTCTTGTTGATTGGCGGCAGCGTTCAACGTTCAGCGTTCCCCTGCAGTTTGTTTAAAGTTCACGAGGCTGAGTCTTATACGGGGTAGGTATATACAATACAGTACGGGGTACAGTGTACCGTTACCAACCCCCGCTCCCCGTAGTGCCCGCATCAGACTTGCCCCCGGCGCGGCGTACGAGGGTAATCTTTAATAATCCTGGCTTTAAGGGTAGCTTCGGACTACCAAGGATAATAATAATCCCCCCGCGTCATTCACCGAAATCTTTCAGCTATTTAAATTAGCAAATATCAGAAAATTGCGAAAGCTGTGTAAACCTCACGTAGATTTTCCAGTTATTAAAATGTACCAATTTATGATATTTTCTTTGTACGATTCCCTATAGAATTTATGTTAATCTAAAAAAAATAAGAATATTTAATATAACGTAAGAAAAGGGAAAGTACGACTTTTTATTAATTTTTGAAACTACATTGATATTTTTTTTAATATGTTATTCTTTCGCTTTGTTGCTTTTTTATCGTTACCGGTTTTAGCTTGTTATATATAGCCATTTTTAAAGTGGTGCAATTATTGATAACCAAAAAAAATTAATTCAGCTATGAATTCACACAGCAACGAAGACGGGAAAATCCATATAATTGCAATAAAACCATTTTATACCATCCCTATTTACCCTCACCTTCTCTCCCAAATGTTGTAAGTATAACACATAGTTTGAGGAATAATTTTACCAGTCTGAAGACGGCTATAATAAACTGAAACCGGTAACTGTAAAATTATAAAACAAGTAGATTTTTTTTTAAATTTTTTAAATGGACAGTTATAACGATTATAAAACCACTGATTTCCATATGAAATTTACTAAATCCAAATCCCGAAGATTTTTTACTTGACGAGAAAGGTTATATATGACTGTTTTAGTTTGATTAGTATTCGTACACTCATTAAAATATCTGAAGTATAATTATTTGTTGCGTTACGTTGACATGACATTTTGAATATGAAGATATAAAGTAAAAGGTATTACTTATACTCAAACAAATAACCAACTTTGCTTTTACAAATTTTGGTGAAAAATTGTTTGCCCCAATTTTTCTTACCCAAATTTTCATATAGAATAAAAATAAAAATAACGAGAAAGTGACCAAAAATTGCTGTAAGGTGGTAACATATTTTATTTACTACCCAACACCATCAAACTTAAGACTTTGACACTAGAAATTCGCATTTCTGAAAAACTTTAACACCTCGCTACATGTTCGAAAATTTAAATATTTATTTATTATGGATATATATAAATATCTATATTTATTTATTTTAATATCCTTGTTGGTATTTGAAGAACGTCCTCGCCAATTCGGTAAATACGAAACATTCATTTTTAGTACTCAAAACATTCCGAGTTTATTTAACATTCTACAGCACATTTGTGTAAATAAAAAATATTTTTCCATAAAAAAGCACACCTTTAGGAAAAAAGGGTACGAATGTGGCCTTCGACCGCGTACATAGTCGAAGTGCTGCAATAACGCAGGAGCCCAAATAGTACCACTCTACATGCGTTATTGCAGTGTCCGCGATGTATCTGTCTATGTCAGTATCCATCGATGGCTTTGTACTTATTTTCAAAAAGTAAGATAAGTTTTTTGGTTTAACGAACAAAACATCTCACAGTCCTGGCAGTAAAAGGAAATAAACATCCAAAAAGGTTTTTCCCAGACATTGAGCCTCAAATAAAGTCAAGTATTTTCACTCACCTAGATTTGGCGCGCGTTACATTATAATGATTTAGCAAAATATTGATTTGTTGGTAAGTGAAGGTTTGGTTGTATGGTAGTGAGGGATAAATGGGAAAGGGGTAGAATCATTGCGAGATTCCCGGCAGGTGGCATCAGTCGCAGGTGAGAATTATCCGAGGGTAATTGGATGGCGATGGTGTGGGGTCCCGGAGGAGAAGTCGAGGAATATGTATGGAAGGAATAAAAAATAATATCAGGAAAACCGGCGGGTTGCGGATTGCGGAGCTGCGCTAAAGGGGTCCAATGGAAACAGGATTACGTAATATGACTTGTGTCTGTCTGTCCTAACAAGGGGTTATAACAAATAAATATTTTAATAAAAACCATTTTTATTATTAAGATACCCTTCGGTGGTCATTTATTATTCGGCGGATTTTAAAAGAGGTCTTTTCAATATTTGAATTCCACCATTGTTCCGCTTCAGGTCTTTTGATAAAAACAACTCTGTCAGACTTGAATTCTATTACTTCACGTAAAGGGTACGAGATATTGCGTTAACCCTCAGAGACTTTAAAAGGCTATTTCGCTACTTTATATTTAAAAAAAAAAACACTGTCTGGAATCTAGGTATTCCTCAAAAACTATGTATTTACGAAATTAATGTTTAATAGCTGTAATAAACATCGTTTGTGCTATGAAAAAAATATTTTAAATCTACACCCCGTGGATTTGTTTAATGATAGGCATCAGTATTTTTTAGATTGTAATGATCGTTAACCAATGTTTCTCTAAATCTAAATGGTAATTGACTTTTTTTTAATTATACAAACCTTACAAAAACAAAAGCATTCTTTGGTTTTCAGTGCAGGGATTACACAAAATTTAGGAGGGTTAATTTTTTTAACATTGAATCGGATTTTCGAGATTAAAGAATTTAATTTTTAAAATTATAATTTACAACAATTTTTTAAAATTTAACTACATACTTAGAGATAATCTATATAAATTTAACATAAACATATAATACAGTCAGTATTTTTTTTAAACAGGAAAACATTTACTAAAAAAATATAATAATACAAGTTTTGGAATAATGAAAAATTCTATATACGTATAAATATAGCTACTTAAAGATGATCTTTATATTTTTAAATAAAAAAAATACTTGTCAGTATTTTTTGTATAGGAAAATACTTATAATAAAGTAAAAAAAAATAAAATAATGAAAAATATAACAAATATCATCTTTGGAGATGTGGAGGATATAATTAAGGAACAGGAGGAGAGGAAGTTCTGGAAAGGATAAAGATATGAGGGGAGGGTAGGAATCTGGAAATCAGCGTGTCCAGGAGTGACAGACTTATGTATCCATCCCTCCCTCTGGGCTAAAGGGTCCCCCTCAACCAGCCTCTCCCGATCCCGACCGCCAGGCAGTTGGTGGGCAAATGCATCCGCCGTCAAGACACTGACAAACTTCACTCTATTAACACGGACACCCTTGCTAAGTAACCAAACGTAACGAATTATTTGGGGTGACCTAGGTGATGGTTATCTAATAAATGGTTCCCGGGGTGGGCGGTACCCAAACCCGCTTTTCAAATGGTAACGGAGTTAAAGCTAAATAAATGTATTTACAATCTACTGAAAGCATTAATATTTACACCCATAGTTAAACAACAAAAGTGGAAAACAAAACCATTTGCTTAAGAATGTTATGAAAGCCTACAAATGAATGAGTGATTATGAGCAAAGCTTGGGACGTACACAATAGCTATGGGTACAATTAGTGAGGTTTATGGGAGGCCATTTATAGTGCGGTGACTTTACCTTGACCATGTTTCCACAGTAAAAGGCTGTCCGGTAAGAAAAGGTCGCTGAAAGCGAAGCAGTGACTTGTCTGGTCGACTTTCAGCGCTTTAGAGCAACTTTCCACTGGCCAGACCCTGTAAAAACAACGAATTGGTTTTGACAAACAATTACTTCATTAGTTACGTTGAAATATTTAGACTGATGACATGGGTGAGTAATCATCTTTAAAGTAATGACAGTATTGATGATATAATTTATTCGGATATTATTATTTCAGATGGTCAATATTTGATTAAACAAACTGTAAACATAAACCACGTGAACACGTAGTGTAGCGCAATACCCCGCTCAGAATAAATGGAAAGACCATAGGAGAGAAGGGATCATGATCTCAAGAGAGTTTGGGGGTTAAAATGGAAGATCTTGTCCCAAAACTGGGAGGACAGGGTAAGGAACTAATATCTTATCATCGGTAATTGCAAATAAAGTGTAAACAAATAATCGTGACGAGAAGAAACATATTCATCGCAAGGAAGAAAATTATGTACAGTTTACATAATTCCGAAAATTGAGCGAAATAACACCACCGCAAAAAGTCACTATAAGCAGAGGGGGAAATTAAAGCAAATGAAAAATTTTTGGTATTTGAACCTTCACTTTTTTCAGTGAAAGATAATAATCATGTTTTTTTATTTAATCCTTCAGGCAAATTTGGGAACAACCAATGGTCTCACATAGATCGTTGTATCTCCCTTATAGTCATGGTGAGAAATATGATCTAAACGGTGTCAGAAAGAGAAAATACCACAATTTATTTTAGAAAAATTAACAACATATCTATGAATTTAAATGTGCATTTTCACTATACCAAAGGTTTCGAACGAAATTTGAAAAAAAAAAATTGAAACTTCGTCAATTTTTTATTAATTATTTTTATATGAAATAAAAAAGTGAGATGACAATAACGTTAGTAATACATTTGTCTAAAAAAACGAGTATGTTTTAATATATTTTTTTGTAATCAGTAGTTTGAGTTAAAAAAACGTAAGACGAGCCATTTTTTATATATTCGCTTTAAAAATTATAATATGTAAGAAAATATATTTTTGTTTATAACAATAAAGCTTAAAAGCGTATTTTATCACCTTTCAAAGGCAGTTTTTTAATTTTCGGAAACGTTCAGAAATATTCCACTTATTTAAATTTTTTGCAAAGAGGAAATACTCCGACCTTCTGCCATAATACTTGTATTGCTGACGCCTGAGGAGTTAAAATAAATTTGGTTTTCTTTAAATTAAAATAAAAAAAACTGTATTATGCAAATTTAATTCAATAACAATACGTAATCAAATTAATCAAATCAAGTTATAAGTGATTTTTTAATGCAAGCTCATTATATAACACGTATGTTCGACAGAGTGTGATAACGAAAATGATTACGTGTACTTTGGTAAATGGCGTGTAACAGGCAAAAGTTGATTCGTAACAACACACTGTAGCGTGAGTGTTTCAGAATTGGAAATGTCACAAAGTACCTATCGACAGTATAAATAATACATCAACTGGGAAAAGGCAAAAACGAATAAACTTTACTTTCTGCCTAAATAACTTTTGTTTTATATACTTCCCCAAAAACATTCACATATTGTAAAGAGAAAAGTTATGATACATGGGATTAAAAATCTTTTTTTAATTTTCATCCACTCAAAATATCACATTTAACTAGCATTTCATATAAATGTGAAGTTTTTTTCTGTGGGGCACCTTTAAATAACTCTGTGATTAATTAATAAAAAGCAATTTAAAAACTAAGTATAAAACGTGCACATATCATATCTTAACCGACAATTAAGCGTTAAGCATTTCGGATTTTACATTTTAAATGCACTCTATACCCTTCTGCACTTCCAGAATATAAAATAAATATTTTTAAAGTCAGAAAATACTAAGATTAATTACTTTATTCAGGAAAGCATATTTCCTAAGCATAATTTTAATTTCCAATATCTAAGAGTAGTCCTGTATTTTTGATATCCGTCTACAACCACTTGAGATCAATTATAACGGTAAACTCCCGCCGGAGTCAGGGAGACTGATACGCCGATGTGCCGCCCCGTCTCAGGCTTTGAGGTGATCTCACCGACCGCCGCAGCAAATTAGTTCCTGGAAGCCGCCTTTACGAGATGCTTTACTCGAGAAATTGACTGATTTCCTGGTTGCACTGATATTCAATATTTATTTATTTTAGTTGCGGGTATACGCTTATCAAGGATTTCCGAAGGGCTGCAGGTGGGAATCTAATCATTTTCTTAGATCCGATAAAAAAATCTTGAATTTACAGAAAATGCATAAATATATAATTAATGCAATTTGGTATAATAAAGAAATAATACAAGGAGAACGATCAGTGCAAGAATCATGCGTACCTCGAGACAAGAAGATATGGTCATGTGGTACTATATTTGTCTTAAATGACACGTCTTACTAAAACTCACTTTATCTCATTTTCTATTATGGTTGGAGATATAATATAAACAGATTTAGAAGGAGAGAACACTAACCTTTCTACTTTCAGTGAAAAGTTTGTGATGTTTTGAATATCCACATAAATAAACGATAAATAATAAACGAACGTGCTCCAAAAAATTTTTTTTATGGCAGCTAACAGATAAGATTTATTGACAGGCGGGCTTGAAGTGCATATGTTTCCACGGGAAGGAAGAAAGAGATCGCATGGCAGTCGGTCTTTGAACTTGAGTACATTGACAGCTCCGTGAAATCGATACAAATCAGAAGTGAAGTTGAGATTACAGTGAATTAGTGAATTCAGATGGTGTTAAGAGTATTGTGGAATATTGAATTAAAGTGAAAGATTATTGATCCGATGTTTGTGTGAAGTGAAAGTGTGTTAGACTAAACGTGATTTCGTAAATATGTAGTTCAAACTAAGTGAATTGTCTTAAAAACATGGAAATGATAAAAATAATGATTGCGTTTTTAAAACAGAGTGAACGTATTTAAAAGGCGGGAAGTGTTTAATCGGGCTAGGTTATTGATTTGGCGAGATGGCATTTTATCCACGGAGACCGAAAACCAGAGAAACAAATATATCATTAACTGTGGGTTCGAATCCTGACAGATTAGGGAGGTACAATTTTATTTACAGGAATATTTAATTACCCTTTTAAAGTCGTAGGGAGGGGACCAAAATTGAACAAATTACAAGGATTTCGCAAAAAGGAGAAAATGATTAATGTAATGGAATGCCGGTAGGGAGGGGACCGAAAAACTAAACTGATTTAGCTATGTAGAGTGTAACCAGGCAAGCTTCACGCTGAGAAGGAGAGATGATTAACTGGGTGAGTTTTTATATTATTTATTAAATTTCAGAGGACCCTTTTAAAAGACGGATACAACCGAGGTACAGGAACTAAGTTTACGACACCTGCCGCCCAAATAATGTTATCATTAAAAGGGATGTGCTAGGCGAACTGTCAATCAGCTGTGAGCGAGAGACGAGTCAACGACCTTTTCATATGTAGGCCGATAACTTTTGTTTTAGGGGAACGCCTTGGACCGAGGGTCATAATATCGAGAATTTACCTACCTGCCGATCTGTTATTCTTTTAAAACATTACGAATCAAATCATGACGTTGTCCCTGCGGTAGGTATTGAATCGCCGACGAAATATAAAATACCTATTACAAATTAGGCCAACCAATATAAATTTGCAGTATAAAAATACCTATCTACAGGGTACCTACCACAACACTAGCGTACAATTGAAACAGCGAACACTATGAGGCCGAGAGGCGCGGTGTACAGTCAGTCAAAGGGGAAGTTTTGCTAGCGTATGACCTCCCGAATTGAAAGCGATCGGATGCAACCAGACGGAACAAAATGAAAACTTTTCTTCTGTTATTTGACTTTCTAATTTAATACTTTTCATCTATTGTTTGACTTTCTAAGTTACGAATTGGGATGCACAAAAACAAATCTAGGATCAAAAGAGGGAGATGGTAACCTCCGAAATAAAACTACCATCCGAACAACTTCTATCAACAGGTACCTTTCGAGAGGTAGGCAGCCTCTTTAAATTAAATGCAAAAATCAAACCAATTATCCGTTTATACCTACCTGAGAGGATAGGTATTCAATAGAAGTTACCCATACCTAATACACGAGGATGCTAGTAACCTCATAAAATAATTACTAGAACCAAATATTAAAGTACAGACAGTCCCCATCCTAAATTTGGCATTTCGAGTAGACCTTACATATATCTCACATGATAATTGGCTGAATGGGTAGGCACACAACCTATCGTTAAAAAGCAGGCTAAATGTCGACAAGATCGTCGTGTGTTATCTATGTTATTGACCTAGAAAGGGATGTAAATCCCCGACGACGAGGGAGTTACAACGTTTTCTAGAGGTGGCACGTAACTTAGGACCTTACGTGTCACATTTTCGCGACTAGATTCGTGACAAGGGATGTCATGGTTTTCCCCTTCTACACTCAGTAAAGTAGTTTTTCCTGGAGGTGTATGAGATTGGGGCAATTCTGAAATTGGTGATGAGACCTGGTTTTCTTTATTCTGGCGTGACGGTTGCCGATTCGGAACAAGGGGAGACCCGGCCGGTTGTGATATCCAGACACGCAGATATCGATCGCCTTGCTCAAATTATCATCCATCGGTTTTGTTTGGTAAAGAGGAGGAGCCAATCTTAACTTGAAAAAAATTTCATTTCCTTTCCTCTCCTTCCCCTCCCAAAATATATACATGGATGGCGCCGACAACTAACACCATAAATTTATCGTATGTATATCACATATATAAAACCTAACACTTTATTATATTCACATTACCCTACGATAGATAGAATCGCGTAGCTAGTTGGGGGAGCAGGCGACTTAGAAGATAAGGTTTATAAAATGGCTTTTAAACACAGCGGTAATGGATTCAACTCACTCTATCTCAAAAGAACCAAGGGATACCACACATACATAGATAACTAGGTTTCTAAACCGAGAAACAAAAAACCAACACAACGTTCGGTGAAGCCTTTTTATACTGAACCGTCACGTGAAATGAGTACGTTCAAGGTCGTACGTCACGTGGACAAACTAGGATGTACACACTTGAAGGGGTGTGTAATAAAGAGAGGAGCAAAGGCTCGTAGAGACGGCAGGGGAGGAATTTTCCATCCCTGCGAACACATATGCAAAGCCTTATGGAAAAGCTACCTATGGGACTTTAAAGAAAAATTATCGTAGAAAGACGAAGGAAAAGTTTGAAGTAGAAAGGGCAGATCATTACAAGTTTACCATAGACTCTCCTGTCTAATTTTAAATAATTCTTCAAAACAGAAAACCGCCGAACAGTTTTCACCCTAACAGCGTTTGCCATTTGCTTAGTAATAATTATCAAACAAACAAAAAAATTAAGTGACAATAACCTATGTAATAGGTTTATTTAACTAAATGTATTTTTTTGAGTTTCGTATAAAGCGCTTAATAATGTTTACTAGAAAAAACATCTGTAAGCGATTTTATAAATTGATTAGCCATGTTCGTGTATTTAAAAAAAAATGGATATATCGTTGGTTGAGGCTTTCATTTGATTTCCAAATCATTACTGAATTTGGAATAACTTTAAAAACGGCGAATCTATTTGAAATTGAATGTCAAGCGGAAATATTTGATGACACGATTTTGTTTTGTAAATAAAAAAAATTTGGATGGCGATCCTAGGTACTTGTTACAGTGAGAAAATGGCTAGTCAGAGAGTTAATACCAATGTTTAAAGAATCAGTACGGAAATGTAGTTAAATGAAAGGGATCGAGACAAAAGACGTAGAAATAAAATAAAATATACAGAATAATAATAAATAAAAAAATCAAAATCATTAAAAAAAAAGAACTTTTACAATCATACATCTCTTCTTTTTAATAAATGTGTATTTTAATATTTGATTTTATTGGTTTCACTGATGATTGAACCGTTTTCCCCACAGGGACTGGCTTGTAACTACTTTGAACTTTTAAGACATAAAATAAATTTGTATATTTTGGTTTGACCAAGGATTGCACTTTTCTCTACAGGGACTGGAGTCAGCCGCGCTAACAACTGAGCCAAATGCCGATTGGGTAGGACCGACATTTCGCATATTAACTGCTGTCTCTTCTTCTTCCTAGCACTATCCCAACTCATGGCCTAGGTGGGCTGTTGGGGTCGGCTCTTCTCGTTCTTAGGTTATAGCTTCTTCGGTTCTGAGTGTCGCTTTCATCTAGGCCGTTTCTTTGTAGGATTTTGGAGCATTGGGTCATCCAGGAGTTCTTTGGTCTACCTCTGGATGACTGTCTTTGAAGCTCTATAGACATTGCCTGCTTCACTGTGTGGTCTGGTGGTCTCCGTCTTATGTGCCCATACCATCTTAACTGTCGTTCCTCTAGCTTACTGTTTATGTCAGTGACACCCAGGCTACCACGAATGCGTGAGCTTATAATTTTATCTTTTAATGATACTCCTGCCGTCCATCTAAGCATTCGCATATTAACTGCTGTAATATCACACAATTTCAGATAAATGCGTATATGTCCATGTGTATGCGTGATTGCCACCAAAGTTGATAAAACGCATTTTCATCGACAATGAGTCGAGTTTCAACTCGATCTGATGTCGGGAAGTAGGTTAATTTCCAAGATTAAGATTTATAAAATTTGCATTCATTCATTCACGAAAAAAATCGCAATTCGAATAGTTGTATTTAAAAATACATTGCTTAGGGATATTACTTCAGATTGATTTTATCTTTTCCGAAAGCATCGGAGAGGTACCGGGTAAAAGTTCATGCTCATAAAAATAAAACAGAAAGAAATAAAGATCGGTCCGAAGGGTACGAGAAAGAAAGATTCAACGATAGGTTGTATACATATAGATCTGTATTTGTATCCTCGGTACGTAACTGGAGAACCAATTCGCTGGAGAGTATTGAGTAAAGCCTTCCGCTACCCTTGCCAACTGTTCTTTCGATATTCCTAGGTTCTTTCAGGGGAATCAATTATTTACATGTTTACGGTCGTTTTACCTCACTCGGTGTTTCCGCGCGTCCTCCACTTCTCATTCCGGCCCCATTTATCCGGGCGCAGGGGGAGGGATATGAACGCACCTATCGTGAATATTGCACGGGTTTTCGATAACGGTTAAATTCTAAACTAAAATTCTTTGTGAGCGCCTTCACACTGAAAATGCAAGATAAACCACGAAGAGCAAATTCGATTAATTTATTAATTTATGGTGGTTCTTGCACATTTCGCTGAACTAAAATTCATTTTAGACTCGTGGGGCGCGTGTAACATCAAAGGTAAATATGTATTTTATTACACAGTAGTAAGTAGTGGTGTGTTAGTGTCTAATAATATTTTAAACAAACTTTTCCAAATCCATTACTTTCATATTATATTTATGAATAAATAATTATTCATCACACAATTGATCAGGTAACAAATCTAATATTTTTCTCCCCAACTTCAATAATAGGCTGCGTGGCCTTTTTTACACAAAACTTATATTTATTTTTGAGGTCAAAATACCCAATCAAACTGAATAATTATTTCTATAATCAAACGGTATAGCAAATATCTAATACGGATGTGTGTTAATTAATTTATTTTATTTTAAATTATAAAATATAGGCCATAAAATAATTCAATTTTTGTTATTTAAGAGGCAACTTTGACAATTATTTATTTTAGTTCATAACAATTATTTAAACAATATATATTTTGCTTTATTCACTACACTAATTTTAAGAAATATAAATTAAAAATGATGACAACAGCATTTTAACGGGCGTACACTTAAATTACAAATGACCGATTTACGTAGAAACAAATTTGTTGTACGACCTATATCAATGTATACTTATATATTATAATTTTAAACCAAATAAATAGTATAGCATATATCCATGCTAGATAATTGCTGTTCCTTTTGATTAAAAAAATAATTTAGCTTCAAAGCCAAATTTTAGTTTTGTATGAACAAGACGCGCACTTGTTTCTCTTAGGAGGACCAATGATCAATCAAAGGATATTACAAAGTAGACTGATAAAAAGAAATGTCAAATTGTTAGTCATAAGCTTTTGTACGCAAATTTGAAAGGGAAATTGAAATTATCATTTTATTATTTTTTAATCAATGAAGAACGAATATATTATTTATAACTTACATTTTATTATATTATTGAAGAAAGGTAAAACTTCTTTTACCTTAAACATGCCAGTCATAAGCTATTCAAATAATGAAAAGAATATTTTTGATAATAAATTTTGTTTGCAGGCAAATAAAAAAGTAACTAGTAAAGTATCTCGTGTAATACGCTAATAAAATTGATAGGATATCTTTTGATTAGAGCAGCTAGTGACAAAATTAACCTAGTAAGTTTTGAAGGAAAAATGAAGAAAAAAAAATTTAAATTAAACAGTTTCGAGTGGGGACGTTAATCGGAGACGAAGTCGGTAAATATCCGCGGAAGTAATGTAATTTCTGGTCAAGACGCTGAGAAAATGTTTAGCCGTCGGTTTTAGCTCTGAACTGGCACGGCCGGAGTGGGTGGTGCAGCAGACGCCAGCAGCATCTTCCCTTGTTTGCCGAGAAGATGAGGGCGACGCTGGTACCGGGTGGCTGCAAATGTTTGCTCACGGAATTGGCGTCGGGCGGGGGGCGGGGGGAGGTTAAGTTGGGGCTGGGGCAAATAACGACACGGGGTCGCAGATCTCAGGGAACGTTCGAGTGACCCGATACTCCCTGCAGGTGAGATAAAAATCCGAATGGCAAATATGGGTAACAATGTGTACTGAAATAGATAAATGGAACGGTGTGGACATGATATTTTTATCATGTTTGAAGGCCTGAAAGCTTTGATTTATAAGGAAAATACTAAAAAAATCCCTATTCAACTCGGAGATAAAAATAGCTCGCAGTCTTTCGGTCAATAATTTCCACTAAAATGGTCACCATTGTTGTCATTATGAGCTATAAACAGAAAACAAAATTGTGATACGTTATTTCGCAGTTTAAATCTCAGCCGCGCAAACATATTTTTTCCCTTAATAATAATGATTTATATATCGCCGTTTTCGTGCAAAATCACCTCCATCACCTTCCATGTATTTTGATAACGCCTACATACGTTTTATGATTAATAATAATTATTATTTCAATATTTAAGATCAACATAATTGCTTTGTCCTAAAAATCAAGCCCGTAAAAGAATGAATGAATGAATGGAGAATACATTTTTATTAATTATTAATAAACAAAAAAATATATTGTTGTTCACCACGACAAGAAATCACAAATCACGATGCCTTAGTCACTTCGGGTGAAAATAAGTCGAACAAATCTGAAATTTAGAAATAATTTCTTGAACGGATATTCAATTTAATTTTCCTATCTGTAGCCTCGGTTTCGAAAAGTCTTAAGTAAATATGTTGAGTTATTTTAACTTAAATCATACTCATAGATCACACATATTTTTGTATGGAAAAGTTCCGAATTCCTGCAAATTAAACATACCCTCTAGAACAACAATACAAATACTTTATTCCATACATTGACACACTATTCACTACATTGTTGATTCTCCGATACAGAGGTTCAACACTATGGGAAATCAATACTCAGGTGATATTGATATGTTAAATTTGATTTTTTTGGATCGTATTAAAACTCTATTCCAACCTTATTCTTGAAACTTTAGCTATCTCTTTGTTAATCTACATATCTGAATGTTTTATATCTTGTATTTTTATTTCATGTATGTATGTATTTTTGTTTATTGTAATCTTATATTTATTATTTCTTTCATTGGTTCTAAATTATGCATTATATCAAAATTTTAACACTTATGAAAAATGAATAAAATAAATAAATATACAGTTAAAATATATACATTGCTTTTACATTCGAGGGATGTTGCTTGTCTGTTGTTCAAACTTAAATTTTTTATCGAATTTTTTTAAACGTGCTATATATTTCTAACACGCACAAATATTTAAGTCATAAAAACGGCAATTTCATAGAATTTCAGATGTCAGTCTGCTGAAATACAACGTTGCCAGTTCTTTCGGAGCATAGTTTAAGATTTTTTTATCAGTACGAAATCAAATCTGAGCTTGTACAGCTTTTATTCAATGTGAAACCCCGTTTAACGGTTAAGAAGTGTTTTTTTTACTAGTAAGGCTGTCAATAGATAAAAATGTACTGTTTCATTAATTTCATTAAATAGATCATTCCTCTTGCAGTGCTCTATGGTAGAACACTTGTTCTGAGGAGCGATACCTTGAACGAATTGCGGTGACGACTACGGCTATACCAATGTGCCAGACTAAAGAAACCCGATAAAAAAATACACAACTAGAAAAAATCAAGATTTGAACAAAGAAAAGCGTTTTTATAAAGCTTAATATCAAATTTATATTTCCTTAACAAAGGAGCATCAGAACTCAATAGAAATAAACTTAAGATGACGATAGAATTTAAAAATAAAACTATTTTTTACAGAAGCGCATCCTGTAACTCACAGATGATACTGTATCGTTTCAGTTTTCAATATCGTTGTTTCAATAGTGCCAATAATGGCGCCACCAGCACGGCGGAATAACAATATGGAGATGCGTATTGTCAAGTTGACAAGAGAATTCCTGTGCTACGCGCTACGTGTCGTCGATTTAACCTGAAAAATTGCAAAGAAGGATTCAGGTTCCCCACGAAAAATGTTCAGCAGTGGTATTCGAGTATAAAAAATAGGTATATTTAAACGAATCTTTATAAAATACAATGACAAATATTTAGACGAATCGAGTTCAAACGACATTTTACTACTCGATAAATTTCATGTGTCAGACACTTTTATGTATAAGAAAATCTGCGTAGCAAAAAACCTAACAATATTTGAATTTTCTCTACTCTCATCGTAAGTGATAAGACTGATTAACCTCCACAAAATTAAGCTGAACAAATTAAATGTTATTAAAAGCGAAGTTGTTTATGTAAACTTAGGAAACTTAGCTTGCAGATGAATGTTGAATGAAAACTCCACCCTTTGGACCATCTTGTATATAAATCGGAATCACCGAGAGCTATGAATCAATCATACCGATTAAGAAGAATCTGTCTCTGATGGAATTCCTTAATTTAAAATTTTAATATTTTAATAAATTTTAATTTTTTTAAATTTAAACGGTTGAATAATATACCGTTTCATTGACGTTATCGTCGTAAAGAGCACACAGTTTTAGGCAACTCCGAAGACTAGGCACAGTGGTGCCTATTCTAGAGAGATAAAGAAGACTTCATTCCCATACGTACGCTTTTGAAATTTTCCTGCCGGAGATCAAAATAATTTGATTCGAAGTTGACTGTAAGATCAAATGAATCGATTCACATTGAAGTATCGAATTTCACACCACTGCCATACACTGTACAGTCTGGTTTCCACACGTATAATAGTTCGACATGTTATGCATAGGTACCAGCCCGAAGAGAACTGCAATACAAAGCCTAAACAATGCGCATTCATGGGCTATGGAACAAAGGGAATTGGAAGCGGAGTGGTTTGCTTGATTTGCATTATTACCGACATATGTGGGGGGTTTGCGCGGAGGGATTTCTCCACAGAATGTATATTTGGACTTGCGCCGTGAAATTGCGGTAAATAAGTATGGGCTGAAAGTAAACGGATGATCGTAAACGTTTATAAACAGAATTATGATTATCAATTGAGAGTTTCGAACGGCAGGGTAAAAACTGCTGATATATCCATACTACTAGCATCGTAATGTGGCCTCTTTGTGTTGGGTCAAGACCGTAGAGGAAAGATTTTTTATAGGGTTTATATGAATAGGAAGAGGTGCGAATTACGGCGAGGGAAATGGGAATCTAACGAAATTACAGGGCAGAAGGGTGTGTAGACAGACGATGATTTAATTATCGAAATACGATGATTTTTGCAAAAACCTAAAAAAAATATTTTTTAACAACACTTTAATTTATTCAGCTAATTTTAGTAGGTATTATCTAATCACGCAAATCTTTGAAAACGTTCAACAAAATTTCATAAATACAGTATTTTGTTGTACCATTTTACCAATCTCTACCATAATTTATGTAGACCACGGATGAAATGTGAAATGAACAGTTGGGATGTTTAGCTATGAAAATCGAGTTAAATGTTACTACTGGACTGTAGTAGGCGATGAGACATTAGGTGAATTCTCATTTCAATTCCATTTACACGTTTTGACTGTAAACGATAATTTACTTTATATTTCGTCAAAAATCAAAATACTCACATGTTTAGTTTATTAAGCGGTGATTTTGTAGCTCGCATCAGAATTTGATTTGCTTTAGTTCATACTTTCGAAGTAAAGTCATAAAATAAACTTGAAAGAGATCGAAGACATGATAAAATGTGGATAACGAAATCCTGAATCGCGCACTTGAACCATGATATGCTTGAGTTAATGAGGCGGAGACATCAAGGAGCCAGGAATGCATAAAATCCTTTGCGTCTTTGCGAGTCACATCCTGTAGTGAGGAATTCACCAAAAAGAATTAGTTATGGTAGATTTCACCCGATACTAATATTCATACTTTATAAAGTGATCTAAAAATCGTTAAAAAATTCTACTTAATCATATCAAAATTATTTAGATTGCAATAAATGTTTTGCTAGTATAACGACTTCATTCAAATCGTAGAGAAATTTGATCTTTATTTATAAATAACGCGTAAAAATATAAGTTGTTTTAAAAAGTAATTTTCAAATTTATAAACAAACAATAAAATTATTTTTTAAAACCGTCAACAATCTTAAGCACTTTTGATTTTCACTAAAATAACATTTTTAAAACGAAATTTATTGTATTGTTATTTTTTTTAACTATTTTAAAAGCAGCTGATCAAAAACCTTTGTATGTTAATTATCTTAAAATAACTAAGAAAGGAAAGGTTGGGTTAGGATAGGATAATATTGTGAAGGCTAAAGAAAGTGGGAACGCGAAGAGATGGGGAAAGGAAAGGTTGGGTTAGGTTAGAATAGAATAATATTGTGAAGGCTAAAGAAATTGTGAATGTGAAGAGATGGGGAAAGGAAAGGTTGGGTTAGGTTAGTTAAGGTTAGGAAAGAATAATATTGTGAAGGCTAAAGAAAGTGGGAATGTGAACAGATGGGGAAAGGAAAGGTTGGGTTAGGTTAGGTTAGGATAGGATAATATTATGAAGAGATGGGGAAAGGAAAGGTTGGGTTAGGTTAGGTTAGAATAGGATAATATTGTGAAGGCTAAATAAATTGGGAATGTAAACAGATGGGGAAAGGAAAGGTTGGGTTAGGTTAGGTTAGGTTAGGAAAGGATAATATTGTGAAGGCTAAAGAAAGTGGGAATGTGAAGAGATGGGGAAAGGAAAGGTTGGGTTAGGTTAGGTTAGGATAGGATAATATTATGAAGAGATTGGGAAAGGAAAGGTAGGAAAAAATTTGCTATTCAAATCTGGTTACTAAGCATAAAGGTTTATTTATAACGACGCTTTTCAGAAGGTCGACTTTGAGATGAATATTATTTGTGTTTGATCCTTGACCTTACGCTTTTCACAGCGAACAGATTAGTTTTATTATTATACTACACCGGTTTAGTAAGGGATGTATTAATTGACACATAATTAGGCAACAAGCTTCCGTTATCATTATTATTAAACAGATTAATGGAGCAGGTAAAATACAGGGTAAGCTGGGGTAGGTTTGAGGGGAATGGGTAGATAGGGTTAATCCCGCCATGGAGACAAACTAGATTGATGACTTGAGGTTTCTAATTATTTCTAATATTATAACAGTGTGGCACAATAAACATCGTACACGGAAATGAATGATTATAAAATCCTGTTAAAAACGTGACGGCAAGCCATTTCTAAATTACATAAATATTAGCCCATTCGAATACATCGGAACACGTGTTTACGCAGCTGCTTTTCCTGATAAATTTAATGACGAAATACTACAATATTGAAAAAATTACGAACACGTGTTCCGACATCCTGATAACACATTCGTGTTTTACTGACAGTTTGTTGGGGAATATGTCAATTCATTCGTTAAAGGTTGCAGTCCCGTTTTTAACAGGAATACGTATAATTTGAATATTGGTTATTAATAAACTAGCAATATTTTTTTATTTTTATTTATTTATTTATTTATTTATTACTTGTAAATTATTCAACATTATAAATGATAACAATATGCAGACAGATATATAATTTTTTCGTTTTTTATTCTACTACTCCATAAGTTGAGCTCAAGGAGCTCGTGTTTATGGGAGGAGTATTTACATTTAGTTCTAATGATTTTTTAAACAATAATCCATAACTTTTGATATAAATACAAACATAATATTAACATAGGTATACAAATTAGAAAAGTGTCTTTTTAAGGATAATTAAAATAATATATCTTCTTACAGATTAAGAAAGCGTGAGGAAATTAAGGGTACAATATATCAGGTAAACAAATTAGAAAAATAGTTTTTTAACAACAATTAAATTAATATATATTTTTGTACAAATTGAGTAAGTGTAAGAAAATTAGGGGTACAATATATCAGTATCCAATTTTAGGGACTTAATTAACTTTTTGAATTGTTCATAATTCACAGTTTCGGTTGCACTAATTTTATTTTTGGACAATAATATATTGTACCATCTTACACCTAAATATGAATAGTGGTGCTGAGCCGTGGTCGTTCTAAGCATAGGAATGGCTATTAAGCCATTAGTTTTGAATCTATTGCTTATGCTATCTGAGGGGTGAATTTTATAAATAAAATATTCTTTATAAATTTGATATAAGGCGATTCTTTTATACAATTCTGTGATAGATGGTACATTAAATTCCCGAAATATCTCTAAAGTAGGGGAGTCATATGGTTTCCTAAGGATGATTTTTATAATTATTCTTTGAATTGTAATTATGGGCTGTAAAGAAGCCTTAAAAGCCCCTCCCCACCCGATAATCCCGTACTGCAATATGGACTGAATTAATGCATAATAGACAATTTTGATAGTTTTCTTATTTAAAATATTTCGTATATTATAGAAAATATAGATAAGTTTTCTTATTCTTTCAACAGTGAGATTAATGTGGTCTTTCCATTTAACATTTTTATCTATTAAGATACCAAGATATTTTATATTAGATTTATGATTTAGTTTCGCGCAGTCCGTATTACATGTACCGTTATTTACACAATTTTTAGAATGAATTGTTATGTTAATTTGGTTATTTGGCGCATCTTCTTGTAGAGTGAAAGGAATACAATATGTTTTTTCTGTGTTGAGTGATAATAAATTGCCATCGAACCATTTTTTTATAACCTTCATATCTTGATTGGCTGCATTGGTAATTTCGTTCCATGTCTTTTTTTCGATAATTATTGCAGTGTCGTCAGCAAAGGATATAAGTTTACCATTAAGTGATAATTTAAACATATGGTTAACGTAAATTATAAATAAAATTGGTCCAATAACAGTCCCCTGGGGAATTCCAAATTCTAAAGTTTCATCCACGCTTAGTGAGTTATTTAATTTTACTTTTTGGTTTCTTTGAGTTAGATAGCTTTTCAGCCAATACCTTACCTTACCAATAATACCGATATCATTTAATTTATTTATTAGTTTTGTATGGGAGATACTATCAAAAGCCTTACGTAAATCAATGAAAATGCCAAGGCATTTATTTTTTTTATCTAATGCACGGTATATAGTTGAAGTTAGTTCTGCAATGGCATCATGAGTGCCTAGTTTCTCTTTAAATCCAAATTGGCTAGGACTAATTATTTTATTATTTTCAATATAGTACAAAAGTTGCTTTTTTACGATCTTTTCGAAAATTTTTGCAATGTTTGAGACAAGAGATATTGGTCGATAATTTGATATTTCTTCAGGGTTGCCAGATTTAAAAACAGGTGTTACAATAGATTTTTTATAAACTGAGGGGAATATTCCACTATTTAAACTAATATTTACAATGTGTGTAATTGGAATGCTTAATAATTCATTATAATTTTTCAATATTTCTACTGTGACTCCATCAAACCCTGGTGCAGATGCACCTTTTAATTCACTAATAATATTTTTTATGTCATCTGTTGTTACCGGTTTGAAAACTGACAGATTATTTTGTTTAAGGCAGTCCTTTTCGAAATTATCTATTTTATAATTTTCATCGATCCGTGTAGCTAAATTTTGACCGACGTTAGCGAAATATTTATTGAAGGCATTAGCACATTTTGTCGGTTCCTTTAAGGCATTAATAGATTTTTTTCCGATATTAATTTTTTTAATTTGAGTTTTTTTGTTTTTTCTACTATTTATTTCATTTATTGTTTTCCATATATGTTTTACATTTTGTTTAGCCACATCAATTTCATTTTTGTAAAAGTTTTCTTTAGTGGTTTTTAGTAAACAGGTTAATTTGTTCCTAAATTTTTTATAATATGTGTATATTTTTTATCTAAGGGAAATTTCTTTGTCAAGCGATATAGCTCTTCTTTTTTTCTAATAGACACGATTAAGCCATGTGAAATCAATGGTTTTATTTTTTTGAATTTTGATTTAATTTTTATAGTTTTAACATCTGTTGATGCTGTAATATAATTGCATAGAATATTATCAAAAATATTTGCGCATGTTTCAGCACAGGTTGATTCTAATACGGAACGCCATGTTTCTGTTTTTATTTTTAGGCTTAATTTATGATGGTTTAGTGACTTTTTTGTAAAAGTATTGCAATTTGAATCAATATGATTATTAATATTAAGTTTTTGTATATAGATGCAAGTGTGATGATCAGTAATATTATTTTTTAATATTATCGTATGTAATTTGTCGGTATCTTTAGTGTTACTCCATATGTGATCGATACAAGATGGACGTTGACCCGTAATTTCTCTAGTATATTTTTTTATACATAATATAAAATTCATTTCCGACATAAAATTGATAAATTCAGTTTTTATTTTGTTACTATTTTCATTTGAAACATCTATGTTGAAATCGACGATTATTGTTATGTTCTGTTTATTTTTTTTTGATAATATAATGCTTCTTAATTCATCCATAAATGTATACTCGTTTGATCCGTGTGTTCGGTAAATTGCAATAATATTAAAACATATTTTATTTACATTTAGATTAATATCTAAGCAATTAACTCGCTGCATAGGTACTTCTTCCACTGCGATGTTTGAATAACAAGATTTAACAAATACAACAATACCACTATTTCTATTAATAGCACAAGATGTTACGAAGTAGCTATATTCTGGAATGCAAAATTTATTGTATTCGTTGGTGAATGCTTCAGTTAACACTATGACGTCCGGTTTATGATTTAGTAAATTAATTGAGAGTAAAAATTCATTGAAATTTTGTTTCATCGATCTGATATTCAAATGGAGTACTGAGAATGAATTTGATATTTTATCCACGACTTTATTACAATCATTTAAAGTGTGACAAATATATTCCGAAATATTAAGAGTTTTATCTAATTCCTCAGTGAAGAAATCATTCATTTTTAAAGAAATAAATATACGAAATACAACTCACTCATATTCAATTCGCATTTGGGCATTTTGTATCATTTTTTTGCGGAATTCACATAAGTGACTGTTGGCAGCGTGATCATTTTGATACCCCTTTCTGTTAGTGCAGTTGTGGCATTTGGCAGAATCTTGTTTTTTGGTGCAGTTTTGTATTTTGTGCTCTTCTGCACAGTGGAGGCATCTGGGATTCTTCATGTTGTCGAGGCATCTCAGTGAGGTGTGTCCGTATCCAAGGCAATGATAGCATTGCATCAGTGGATCACAGTCTTCTACGTGTGCTCTTGTATATCCAATATTAATTCTTTCTTTATATATTATTATTTTTCTCAGTTTTGCAGTTGTTTGGATGATGAAATTTGCTAATTTTTCCGATTTTTTATTCTTCAGCTTTTTTTTAACAACGATTGGTTCATTGTCTGTTTCCGAGGTCATGGCATTTTTTAGGTCTTCATTTTGATTTATCAAATCTGTTAGGAGTTCTTCTTCTTTGTAGCCAGCATCAACACCCTTAATGATAATGCATGGTTTTTTTTTCTTTATTTCATTAGCGTGTATTCCAATATCCGGGTTTTTGTTGATTTCGTTTATTATTTTTTCGGTGTCATTTTGTTTCTCACATGTTAGTATTATTTTGTTTTGATATGTTTTTTTTAGTCCAGAAATTCCTATTCCTAGTTTGGATAGTTTTATTTTGTCTTTTAATATTTTTTCGATTTCATCTGCAGGTTTGTCTTCTTTTGATGTAATTAGTAAAGCAAAATTTGCTTTCGGTATTGGGTGAAATTTTTCCCTTACCACCATTGCATAGCTTTTAACTTCATTTTTATTTTCTTCATTTGTTCCTTTTTTTATTAATTTTTCTAATTTTTTGATATAATCATCTTGATCTTGAATCACTTTATTTTGTAGACAAATTATTGTGTTTTGTAGTGACTTTATCTCAAGCTTCCATGAATCTTCGATGTTGATTAATATAGCTTCAATTTCAGTTTTAGCTTCTTTGGCAGCTTTTGTACTGCCAATTTTGTTGAGTTCTGACAGTATTTTTTCAATATGAATTTTGAGTTCCATGTTGGAACATGGTCCCGAAGGTGTTAATTTTATATTTGTAGACAGTTTTACAGAGTCCGTCTCGTTAGGCGACCGCTCGCCGCAAGACATGCGACAATACATTTTTTGTATCAGTAACTTTTCCCGGTGCACTATATTTGCAAAGATGTAACGTTTGATGGTAAAAAGACAAAATTATTCCCAAACATGCATCAAAAGTACTAAAATTATAAATCAAATAATGGTAGAAGAGGAGGGAGTGTATTTTTTTAAATTGAGACACAAGTTATGAGGCATATTAAATTATGCATGATTTAAGTACCCAATACATAGGTCTATAAATATCAGTTATTTCGCCTGGAATGAGAAAGGTTCTTAATCCTGACTAATGAATAAAAGAAATTATGTGGAATAAAAGAGAAGTTTTAAAATCAAGAATTATATGCTAACTGTTAGAAAAGTTTCATTAATTAAGCAGTTCAGATAATTTAATTCACGAAAAAAAATAGGTTTGTATGTTAGCAAGTTTTTAAGAAGTTTAAGGAATCATGAAGTGTAGTAATTTTTCGTGGTGGGTATATGGTATATGTTGTGCGCGAGTATTTGTTGAGTTATTTGCTGCATTAGTATTGTTGGCTTCTATATGAAGATGCGTAATGTGCCTGGTACGCCGGATAGCAATTCGGGACTGTAAATTGTATTATTTAGCAGATTATGTAGAAACAACAGATCTGACAATGTGCATTCTTTTCCATAAAGTTAACATATTATTTGTAACTTTGTTGTATTTCTTAAGTTAATGTGTTGTATTAAACGCAGAAGTAGAATAAGGCTTTAAAGTAACATGTGTTCGTTGTTACCCCAGTACGTAAGACACTTGGCTAGGAGTCTAACGGATCGAGTTCGATACTCTATCTGGTATCGACTCATATTTCGGAACAAACAGGAAATGTAATGATAATATCAGTGGCGGCCCGTGGGCTCGTATTTGGATGGAGCCAATATTATTCACATTTTCATTAAAAAAAAACTTAATAAAAGTTAAAACTTTTAGTACCTATAGTAGTATAAAGCAAATTCAAATACCTTATCATTAATAAAGTTTTCGTTAATATTCCATTTATATTGACATCGTTGAAAGTGCAGCGAGCCTTTCCTGAGACATTGAGTTATATAGAAATGTCTTGATACGTTTCAGACTAGAAAAACATCTATCGGCTTCGGCAGTAGTCACGGGTTTTGTCACTAAGTAATTTTGGATTTTGAATAGTTACTTAGGTAGAAAAAATAATTTCTCGTGGGCTCAATCCCACGTGTCTCTCATAGGTTCATAATAGTTCAATGGAACTTTAATGCAGAATACCAACTAGATATCCTGGCGTAACATTAAATGTGCCCGGCCAAACAGAAATAATCACTCCATTTGCAAAAGGAGTCAATAGATAGATAGCAGTAAATAATTATATATCAAACAACTTTACCGCTAAAATATGAACTAGTTAACTGACATGAATTTAAAGTTCTCATTTGAAGATATAATTGGTCTAAAAAATAAGTGGGGCACACGCCCAAGTGCCCCAGTTTGAGTATCAGCTCCTGGATAATGTGATATCCATGACACTATGGGAAAAAATATATATGTCTTCATGGAATGTCAAGCATAAAATGATCATTTTAAGAACAAAAAAATAAAGGATAATTTTATGCAAGGAGGTCTATGATAGGCTACATACTAAACATAAAACAATTTAAAAAATACTACGAAAAAATCTGTTTTTCTTTTTCTTTAGGTAATATTACGATTATAACAGATACAATTATTTCTGCAACCTCGGTATAGAAACGCATATTAAAAAGAAAGTAATGCTTACATAATCTTAACATACCAAAAACTATCTCACTTATAGGGTCGTATTTATTTGTACGACTGTATTAAAATATAAACATACTTATACATTAGGTAGTAAGCTATTCATTAACAGCAGTGATCTTGGGATAATTGGCTATTACAGCTGACATTACCGATTGATGTGTTAAACTGTTAATTAAGAGAATAGATATGGATGGTGGTGGTAAGCCACTGGTGAACCATGTCAGGAATCCCAATATCAAATTTACTTTGAGCCACTAAGCCAAGACGATCTGCATGCCATTGTCTAAGAGCTTTTGATTACCGCGTGATCACGAAACGGCACTTAGCAGACATCAGGCATGTCGATTGTATTATTAGATCTCCTTAGATAGGTACGAGTCCTAGATGCAAACACTTTATAATTAATATACTGGCATATTTATTTATTTTCGCCCTTTCTAGGGGCTTTTACATATGTATAGTAAAAATTTAACAGTATTAAACATAACTGTACTGCTCTTTGTATTTTTTTGGCTATATATTAAAGATATCCACTGACTCGGTATTATAATTTATATTTATTATTTATATTATTATTTATTTATATGATATTTTCATACAAAATTTGTAAAATATTAGTTGGATGTTTTTATTTTATTGGATACTCAAGTGATTTTTGGCATATTGTGCCGATTTACAAAAACGTTTTGGACGATTGCATGCCATAATGTGCCAAATTTATAGAAACTAAAAAATATGGAATGAGCGGTGAAATCTACGCGGATTAATTGGGTTGAAACTGCAGTAAGCAGTTTTATATGTTCCCATATTAATATTTTGAGGAATGAAAATAATTAATTAATATGGTAAATGTATATAAATTACACTAATCCCACAATTAGATCAATGATATCTAGTACCTATGCATTATTGCGACTGTTATACTACGGTATCAAGCTACGATTCTGTTAAATGGAGGCCTCAGCACGGATAAGCCACCCAGTAAGGTCAAAATTACTAAATTGTACTAATTAATATAAAATATTGTACCAAAAAAAAGATTACACATCATCGGTAATTCTTATGCCATATTAGCTGATGTTTTTAATATACCTCTATTCAAGAACAAAGCTGAACTAATTAAGAAAAAAAAACAGTAGTGCATATTTTAACGAGGTCAATGCATACGGGTAAAAGGTTTTTGGTTTTTGTTTCTTCTTCATTTCTTTAACTAACCTTTTATATATATTCATTTTTCTTTTATCTTGTTTACTTGTACAAATTTGTAATTTTTCTTTTCGTTCTTCTTTATATATTTTAAATGTGATATGGAAATTCTAAATAATTATTTTCCTCTATTATTATTCTGATAAATAAGGAATACATTCCATAATGGTAGTAAGTCTCAGAATTCCTGGTACTACTGGAATAAATGCCGACTTTTTGTATTACATAGTGCAATTCGAATTGCAAGCAATTCTGGATTATCAAATGCAAAATTATGAACTTTAAATAGTAATATCAAGTCAGTGAAAATTCTTCTGTCCGAAAATTTAAGAATTTCTCATATCATTTAAAATAGTGTTCTAATTCAACCAAATTGCAGGAATACCCTTTTTAAAACCTAGATAACGTAAGAATTTTTCTTTGTATTATTTTAAGAGCTTGTACATGAATATTGTGTATTCCATATGGGAGAATTGTACTCAAGATGACTTCTTAAAAGGCAAAATATAGCAGTTTAATACATAATTTTGCTGGAAAAATCATAAACAAATATTCTACTTTAATAATTGTTCACTTTGTGGCATCATTATAATTAAATGAAAATAATAAACAGTGTTACCACTATTTCAAAGGAATTGACGTACCCAAACAGATAAACTGATGACATTATGGATATGTACCTATCGTTATGTTTGAAATATAGATGATCCTATCGTGACGAAAAAATGATGGCGTAATTACTAAGGACGGGTTATTTCACAGAACTTCAAATATAACATCACAATCAAATGGCCATTCAGCGCCATAGTATTCGTTACAGCTTTTGAAAAAAATGTGATCAGCAGAAGAGAACAACAAAAAATGCTGTTAAGCTTGTCATTACAATGTTTTAGAAAGCTGAAACACGCCTAGAATCGGTGTTTAAATCTTATCTTTCAAATGTAAAAAAAAAACCAAATGCACCTGAATGACCATTTGATGACAATATACTCTTAACTATCGCCACATAGGTTTCTTTCGTGCTATTTTATTTATTTTGAAAAAAGGTTTGGGCGTTCAACGGTAATTTGCAGCTATTGCATATTAATAATTATGTACATGGAACTGTTGCAGTGGTGATTATAAACCGTGAGTTGAAGCATCACCAAATGAGCTGAAGCGTTGTTTGTTGTGCAAACTGTTTAGGACGTGAGTTGACAAACACGGATGGTCTGCGGACTGTGCATGATAGTGTAAAGCATTCCGCTCGGCGTAGACGAACCAAACCGTAGCGTATTATCCGCCGATTTACAATAAACCATGAAAATAGCGTAATGGAGCTACGAGCTACGGGCGATGATTTGAAAAGTTCCTTTTTAGTGAAAAATCCCTCAAAGGCGCCATAGAAATATATAATACTGGATATAGAGACAAACTAACTTGAAAACTTATGTCTACCGGATTACAGCACCGGTTTGTCGATACCTATTATAAGAACAAGATTTATTTTTATTTATTACATTATTAAATTGTTACATTATTACGTAATAACATTTTATTTATTAGCCGGTCGGTGGCTGAATTGACATCGCGTTAGTCCAGCCGTAATGCCGAATTTATTTTTAAAATACGCAACATTTAGTGAAATAAATAGCGAGTTCAAACCGGAAGAAGTAAAAATTTACAGGCTTGGTAGTAAAATTTCAAACAAAATCAGGCCCATTAAAGTCGAATTTGAAGACCCTAAGCTGGCAAAACTTATTCTCTTTAATAAAAATACTTTGCCTAATGGAATAAAAATGAAACCGGATAGGACCCTCCAACAAAGAGAACATTTGACTGACCTCTGGAAGGAAATGGAGGAGAGAAAAGAAAAGGGTGAAATTGATTTGCAAATCAAACATTTTAATGGAATTCCTAAAATTATCAAAAGCCACGCAAAAAACTGATAAACAAACATAACACACTCTTAAGAATCAATGGATATTATCAAAATGTTCGAGGAATCCGTACGAAATTGCAACAACTTAAAAGGAATTCACCCACCTTCTCATATGACATTTTATTATTAACTGAAACATGGTTAAATGCAGATATCGGCTCGTCAGAATTAGGCCTAAATCAATATACTATCTATCGCCTTGATCGAAGTCCTAATTCGAGCAAAAAGTCTAACGGAGGAGGCGTGATGTTATGTGTGTCTAAAAATATCTCATCCTGTAGACTACCGGTCAAGCACACAAATGTTGAACACACTTTTGTAATGCTCAACATACCTTATAGTAAAATTATTATAGGTTGTGTCTACATCCCACCTGCATCGGATTTGCAAATATATAAAAACCACAATGAGGACATAGAAATGCTGAAATTCAAATATCCGAAAGCAAAATTCATAATTGCTGGTGATTATAATCTGCCGAACTGGACCAGCCAAGATGACATCGGATCTGCCACAAACGAAGTTGAATTACAGTGCGCTAAATCCAGTGAAATTCGTGATATGTCCATATTCCTAGGACTAACTCAATCAAACAATGTGTCTAATTCTAATAATCGAATGTTAGATTTAGTGTTTTCAAGTGATTCAAAAATAGTGGTTGAGAAATCTGACGAATTATTATTGCCTCTAGATAAACACCATCCACCATTAGATATTATCATAACAAATATGTCTGGAAGATCTCCAAACCTAACTACCACATCGTATAATTTCTCCAAAGCCGAATACCATAATATTAATGAGTACCTTACCTCGGTAGATTGGTCATTTTTAGACAACGAAAATAATTTAAATAATCAATTAGAACAATTTTACTCAATTTTAAATACCTCGATAGAGCGCTTCGTTCCTAGGGTCAACTTCACACCATCTAACTATCCCAAATGGTTTACGAGGGAATTAAAAAAACATATTAATTATAAAAAACATATCCATAGAATATATAAACATACCAGAAATCCTAATGATTACATAACTTTTACTAAATTACGTAAGCAGTGTAAAGAATTATCAATAAAATGCTATAGTGATTATGTAAGCCTAATTGAAAAAGAGGTACACCAAAATGTTAAAAAATTATGGAGTTTTTCTAAAAGTCAACAAAAAAATGATTGTGGATTTCCCAATAACATGTACTTAAAAGAAAAATGTGCCGACAGTATCGAAGGCATAGTTAATCTATTTGCTGATTCATTTACGACACAGATATTCGTGTCAATACGATTCCCGATATTTCAGTGGAAGAGGTATTAAATCTAAGCCAATGTTTCATCAAAAAAGAATCTATAGAAAAAGTCATAAAAGAATTAGATAGCAATAAATCTGCTGGACCGGATGGTATTCCTCCAATATTTTTCAAAACCTGTGTTAGTAGTCTGATATATCCTCTTTATAAACTCTTTAACAATTCTTTAAGTTCTGGTTCTTTTCCAGCTCAGTGGAAAAAGAGTTATTTAACCCCTATTCATAAAAAAGGAGACAAAAGCGATATATCAAACTATAGACCAATTTGTATAATGTCTGCTTTACCGAAAGTTTTTGAGAAATTAGTCCTAGATATCATTGTAAAACCTATCAACAACATTATTGTTCCTAACCAACATGGCTTCATCACAGGTCGCTCTACCTTAAGTAATTTAATGATTTATGAAAATTACATATCTGAATCTCTGGGTCTCAAACAACAAGTGGACAGTATATACACTGACTTTAGTAAAGCTTTTGATAAGGTTCGACATCACATACTTATTTATAAACTTCGATCGTTGGGCATCAAAGGTAAATTATTGAGTTGGATTGTTAGTTATCTTAGCCATAGGGTGCTTAGTGTTAAGATTAATTCTGTACAATCTTATATATTCGAGGCCACAAGTGGGGTTCCTCAAGGGTCCCACCTCGGCCCAATATTTTTCTTATTATTCATCAATGACATTGTTGACCAATTTAATGATGTAGAAGTTCTGATATTTGCTGACGACTTAAAAATATATAAAAGAATACGAAATGTATCCGATTGTCAAATTTTACAGAGTAATTTAGAACAACTTCATCAATGGTGTGAACAAAATGCTTTATTTTTGAACATTCAGAAATGTCAAGTAATACGATTTTCCAAAACTCGTTATAATATATTACATGAATATACATTAAATAATATTAAATTAATACCAGTATCACATATTCGTGACTTGGGTGTAATATTCGTTGAAAACTTGTCATTCATTGAACACATCAACTATATAACTAATAAGGCTTTAAAGATGCTTGGCTTCCTTTGCAGAACTTTAACCGATTTTAAGTCCATAGATTGTATGAGAACCCTCTATACTTCATTAGTCAGAAGTCAATTGGAGTATAATTCACCTATTTGGTCCCCTTTATATAAAGTTCACTCCAATAATATAGAAAGAGTTCAGCACAAATTTCTTAAGTACGTAAATTTTAAGCTCGGAATTCCTATTGATTACATTAATTATGTCAGTTTGATGAATCAATTGCATCTAATAACACTGTCTGACAGGAGAATTATTTCAGACCTGGTTGTGTTACACAGAGTCATTAACAACTTAATTGATAGTCCTGCCATCCTTGCCACTATTAAACTACATGTGCCGACTAGGAATACAAGGCAAAATATAACATTCTTCTGTAATACATACTCGACCAACTATCAGACACACTCACTGACCAATAGGATGCATGATCTGGGCAACAAGTATGGGGGTGTTATTGATTTATTTATTGACTCCATATATAGAATTAAGCATAATCTACATCAACACTTTGTTGAATCCTACAAATTGGAGTAGCTTTGGTAAATTAGTTTTAATGATTTGTTTTATATCTAATGTTGTTGTAATTTCTTTTTTACTTTATGTTATTTTTTTTTCCATTACATTACATCTATTTACTGTCAATATCTCCTGTATAATACATATTCTCTTATTGTACTGCATCATGTATCACTTCTATGTAAAAGCCTTTTTAGGCGTAAATATATATAAATAAATAAATAAATAAATAAATAAATAAACATAGTTTTATTCTCACTGTAAATCTGGGTCGGTCACGGGGAATTGCCACCAAGATGTAATCCTTCGTTTTTTGACATTTGCTGTTTAATAAGCTCAAAGATATCAAAAAGTGCTGAATCTCTTTAATCCTATATATTTTTTATTCAAAATACGTAAGATTATTGCTTGGTGGCAATTCCCCGCGACCGACCCAGATTTACAGTGAGAATAAAATTATGTAGCGTATTTTAAAAATAAATTGTCTTCAAGTGGAGAAGGGTTTGGGTTGGGAAAAGTAAGGAGGTAAATTAAGGTGGGTTGGGAGCACTAAGCCGGTGGGTACAGAAAGTGCCTCTTTAGGTTTTCCTTGAAGGTGGCATTTGAGAGGGCACCCATTTATTAAAGTGGTGGTTGGAAATTTTAAGAGTTCTCTCATCACCTGAGCCTGAGTCCTTCATGAACGAGCCGCACAATTGAGCTAGTTCTTTTTTATGAGTCGTATTCAAACGACTCCAGGAAAACCGTACCACGGCTCATTTGAATGGTTACTCCTTTTTATCAAGAGATATTTCAGAAAAATAGCGCCGTTAAAATTATCCAAGCATTAATTGTTATTACTCACTCAGAGAAATGAAAGGCGTCTGACAGTCCTATATCTGGACTGTAGCCATATGCACCTACTAACTACCTAGCATCTAATTTTTCTGGTACGATCATTCATACTCTTACGCTGGCAACCCTATCGGAAGAGCCGTATCGGGGGAGCTCTAATATGGGAGACATACCGGGGGAGCACAGTATTCTCATTGCTCACATGGTCTGAGATCACGGCTCCCGTTTAATTGAGCCGTCGTTCAACTGCATCGACTTTTTGAGCCGTACGAAAATATTGATCTGGTACCGTGGCTCCCGTATATACAATTACCTGTCCTTGTCTGACAGTGTGGAATATCTACATCAGTGACAATTGCAACAATTTATTTACACCTGAAAAGTCTGTTAAGAAAACCGGTAAAGGGAACATATTATCTGAATGCGTATATTATCGAATCTATTACGGAAACCATATGCAGTGACTCAGTTCCTCAGGGCCAGAATATAGATTCGCAACAAGACGTGCTTCAGAAGACCAATGCCTTTCGAATTCTAACTAACTGTTAACCAGCTGTCCCAAGTAGTTTTGTCAATTTAAAAGGTTAAAAATATTGATTATAGTCCACACTATTGCGACCACGGTTCATAATAAGCTGGTAGAGTGATAAACTTGGATTTTTTTAGGATTGTGCCTAAGTTAAGCAACATTTAGACAATCATGAGAGAATGACACTGATGAAATACATAGATATTATACTTGAAAATATATGTTTGAAGAGAAAAAAGAAACGGAAGCACTTGATTATGTTGTAGACCAAATTAAGTTACGTGAAATAGTCAACAAAAAGGTGAAAAAATAGTAATTAACGGGCAAAGGGTGCATCGGCTTAGCAATCAAAGTGAAATCCAATAAATTCGGTCAAAGTTACTCGTGAGGTGAACCGCCTACAGCTCTCGGCCCTCAGTCCTCAGCTCTCAGCCTACAGGAAGAATTTCATTCCCCGTGTTAATGAAAATGCCGGGTGTAGGGGTCAAACTAGTGATGTTCAAGATGTCCAATTCGAAAACATCGATTTAAATTTTATCGAATGGCAAAAAATTAAATGAAAAAATTCATAGGAAACAGCGGCATCTTTTGTATTTTTTAAATATGTTTATTCAGTTGTTTTTCTTCACAATATTGTATTTTACGTCAATCTAACAAAAATCAGTAAATTAGTTTGATTGCAAAATATGTCTCATTTTTCATATTTATTTGTTTGTAATAATAATACTAAGGACGAGTTGTTTCGGAGAATTTGAACAATTCATCAAATTTCAACGTTCATTTTCAAGTTCTGTGAAAGATTTTTTCAAGTTCTGTTTTTATTTCAGTTTTGTCAAGCAACTAGCCTATAATGATATAATAACAGAACTTGAATTGAACTTTCACAGAACCCAAAAATTAACGTTGAAATTTGATGAATTATTCAAATTCTCCGAAACAACTCGTCCTTAGTGTAACGTAGCGCTGACGAGCTCGACCGATGATCCTTGTACGGTGAATTGCGTAGCACTACAGTTCTTCATTCGTTCACAAACATATTGCCGTACGCGACCGACCGCAAGGTACGCGTGGGCGTTCTTCCAACCTTATATACTTATTAAAATTTGACTTCATAAGTATTGAAAGTTGTTTTTTTGTGGATTACAGACATTGTTATATCTTGCGGTATATGTAGATTAAAAGTAAAAATGGAAAACACATATTTGTGAACTTTTTATAAGAAAATGTATTTATATTTTTACAACACTTAGAAATAATATTCTTACACTAGAAAACCTAAAAAGAGTGTACTATGCAATCGTTCAATCTACACTACAATATGGCATTATTGGCTGGGGAGGAACATATGAAAATATTTTATATGCATTTGAAATAGTTCAATGATTGAAAATTAAGGTAATCTTGAAAAAACATCTACATTGTCTACCGAAATTCTTTTTCAATATTCAACGTACTCAGAAAAAAACAAAATGTATGAAAAATATTCCATACAACATTTTTTTAGGGAAAAACATTAAATAACTTACAATTCAATGTCAGAATAATGTTAAAATACTAAATTTAAATACCAAATGCATTCAATATACCTATCTCTATCTAGGTATAACTTACTTTAACAATCTTTTGAATATAAAAATTTCTAAAATATTCTTGAATATCATAAGAGTCCACATATCTTTTATTATTATTTTTTAAATTTTGTATTGATAAATCGTGCGTTTTCTTTAATTTTCTTTTCCTATTTTATGTCAGGGGTTAAATCTTCCCCATAGGAAAAACTAAACCCTTCCACACACTTTTCCACAAATGATCATCTAGTCAATCAACATTATGTAAGTGCATTATATAAGCAAAATAAATACAAAACAATACAAGTACAACGCGTCAACTCACCAGAGATCAAATGGGAAAATAATTCACCAACTCCAGATATTTTCATATCAGAGGGTTCGGCTCGGTAGAACTCCTAACAAGGCCTATAAATCCTACTGATCCCTCAGCATAAATATTTAAAAATCTTTCGTTATCCTACATCTATTAAAAATGAATGATTTTTGCATTTAAATATAAATTTTTATTTTTATTATTATTTACAATATTTCTATTAATTATTTATATGATTTTGTATAATTGAGCTAGAATTCCCTCACCAAAACCAAGAGCCTTGTCTCTTTATGGTGAGGAAAGGCTATTTTTTGTTTTACATTATAATACTGTATGACAATGTACATTTATTGTAAAAAAATATATTAATAATAGAAAAAAAAAACAAAAAAAAGTACTAGTTTTCATGTTCTACGGATGTACCTGGCTTTTGTTTATGTTTTCGAAATGGTTTTTTTTATACATCTGTGTTCTATTTTCGTATACATTTTGTAATAATGTATTCGAAATAATGAACATTAAATTTGTACTTCTCTATGTCTAGCGGGGTTGTTGTGATTAACAGGTGTTTTGAATTATGTGTTCCAGAATTCATCCAGCGTTAATTGTTACATCTCCTTTTGAGGAATATTAAAGGATTGAAGGAAGTTGGGGAGGAGCAGGAAACCCTGTGAAAAGAATGATGGAAAGTGCCTGGCCGTTACATTTAGTCAATAAACATAGAAAAGGTTATAAAAAAATGTTTTAGTATAAAAACTAAAAATTTTGGACCCTGTCAGGAGGGAGGAAGGGATGTGAATGCCACGAATGGGGAGGAGATTAAATCGTTTGTTTTTGGATCCATTCCGTGGAGAGACGACAGTTTTTAGTCTTCATCGCGAGGAATTATTGTTGTGAGGAAATATATTTTAGCGGTATGTTCGATTATCATTAGTGTTTCGAAGTATTTTTTTCGATTATGACCATCGCTGGACCGCACTACGGTCCAGAGGGGACTACACGAGAATACTGCCGGATAAAACTAAAATCAGAGTATCGGTAAAGTAGGAATGATTCGGGTTCAGAGCAGACGATTGTCAGTGATTGATGGATCCTAAGGCGGGGGAATCCGGTGGTGATTTTGTATTTATTTAATGGCAATAGAAAAAACAGGAACTATAGACCTCTCGAAGGCCCACACCGTATATTATTGATGTTGAAAGGATTATGAAAGATCAAGTTTGCAAGGCTACCTATCCTATTAAATATTATTTCATTTTCCATAGTGCAAATTTAATAATAAAAATATTAACGAAAAAAAAAATGTTAAAAGGTTATGGCTTAGTGGTCCCTATACCAGTGGGTAAAACGACTGTCTACCAGTAAAACTCGATCATGAACCTCAAAAACCCCGGACATTAGTGAGAGTTTGTATGAATGATACTGAAGCCAAATCTAGGTTGAGGGAAAATCGCTTACCAGCCATCTTCAATGACAAATTTTTGGAATGGGTTGTATGTAAAGTCGTTTAAATGAACTATTTTATATCGTTAATGCAACTATATCGGGGAATGTTTTTTTAGGTATTTATGAAACAGGGAATGGGACATGTCATTAAAAAAAATAAGAGATTTTTCATACAACTCCCTACTCACCCCGCAGCTTCAAATTATCATCGAATAGCTTTGTACAGAGCCCTTTAGGTTCAAGAGTTCGATAGTGAAAAAGTTTGTATTATAAATTTTACAGTTTATCTTCTTTATAACATAAAAAATACGTATAGATAGGTACACTACAATAATTTTGAAATTATTTGCCATTCGACAAATAAACGTCACAGGCCCAAGTGAAAACAAGAAAAATTAGTTTATTAAACATTTTTCCGAGAGTCAATCAAACTTCAAATTCACACGATGATTTTAACATTTGCAAAATCTGAGCAATGGATGAATAGTTCACTTTATATCATCCGGAAAGAGCATTAATCACGTAGAGGGGTTTCATTAGAGGGGTCTCACATACTCATAAAACCAGAGCCAAACAAACAGAGATACTAACTATACCAAAGTGTAACTCTACCTTTGGACAAAGAAGCTCTGAATTTTTAGCAGTAAAGGTATATAACAAACTCCCACTTAGTATCAAACAAATCAAAACAAAAAACAACTGCATTAAGAACATTAAATCTTGGCTTAAGGAATTACCGGAAAAAGAACTTACTAGCATATTTAAAACATCGTCGTTTCTGGAAACCCTTACCCAAAACATGGAGTTATACCATAGAAGTCGCTGAATAACTTATCCAAAACCTAGTCCCCCTCAGCACAGGATCTCCTAGTGAGGAGGACTATGAATATAATCAACATCTATTTTTTATATATATATTCTTATAAAAATGTAAAAAAATGTATAATATAGCTACTAATAAAAAAAAAAAATTGCAAATGTTGACCAATAGATGAAGAACCTCTACATTGGTTATTCAATATTCAATTTATTAAAAAACCAATAATAATTCACAATTTTAAAAGGGAACGGGGGCCTGATTGGTCCGGTACTCTAATACAATCATATCGACAAGTCAAAAAGTCTACTTTGTTACTCTGAATCTGTCGAGGGTTTTTGCAAATGCTCCTATAGATTTAATTTTCAAAAGCTCATATGTCGCTATTAATCATCATCATATGCGTCTCGTATCATCAGTATCGACAGTTTGATGAATCAATTGCATCTAAACACACTGTCTAACAGGAGAATTATTTCAGACCTGGTTGTGTTACACGAAGTCATTAACAACTTAATGACTTTGTGTAACACAATTATTATTATTATTAGTCATTGCCACTATTAAATTACATGTGCCGACTAGGAATACAAGACAAAATATAACATTCTTCTGCAATACATACACGATCAACTATAAGACACACTCACTGACCAATAGGATGCATGATCTAGGCAACAAGTATGGGGGTGCTATCGATTTATTTATTGACTCCATTTAAAGAACTAAGCATAATCTATACCAACACTGTCGAATCCTACAAATTAGAGTAGCGTTGGTAAATTAGTTTTAATGTTTTGTCTTACATGTAGTGTTGTTGTCTTTTTTACCTTATGTTACTCTTACGTTATACTAATATTGCGTTATATTTAGTTTTGTTTGTTTTATTATTGTTTCTTAATATTTTCTCATTATACTTGTATCACAATTTTACAATAGTGTATTTTGTACTTACTTTACAATGGATTACATCTATTTACTGTCAGTATCTCCTGTATAATACAGATATTCTCCTATATACACTGCATCATGTATCACTTTTATGTAAAAGCCTTTTTAAGCGTAAATTTATAAGTAAATATATAAATACATAAGAGTGAAGGTATACATTTTTTATGCGAATTCCGCACATGACCGCCAACTGCTCCCAACCGTCTGTTGTAAGTGAGACTACAGCATCTACAATGTTGTGAGTCTGAAGACAGTGGAGAGGGGAACGAGATTAGGCAAAAACAGGTGGGAGAATACTTGGCTCTTCAGATCTGGACACCAAACACAGCTAAAGCCTTTTCAAGGAATGTTTTAAGGCGATGCCATACGTAGTAATGCAAAATCATGTGTTTTTGGTTTGAAAATTTGGTCGCCTGGAATATTTCAGATGCTTTAATTAAATACTGCGAGTAGAATACATCTTGTCCTTTGAAATAATCGAGTAATTTTTAGATAAGTCTTTTTATAAGCCCAGAAAAAAATAATGTAACGGCCTATGAAAACAGCTTTAAAGATCGAAATCTCCTACTTACGAACCCATTTTCGGTTATGATTTTATTGTATAATGTGGCAAATTAAGTTATTTATAAAATGATCGAAAAAAAAATTAAATATTTATGCCTGAACATCCACAAAATAAAATAAAAGGCACTTTTTGGCCATGTTTTTTTCTTCCATAAATCAAAACAGGCGGATGGTGTTAAGCGGGAATTTAAACCTTATCGCCATCTACGTACGGGTTGTTATTGATAGCAGCTCAATTTAAAATATTACACGACGTAGTGCATCGCCTTCATTCTGAATTGTGGTCTCACACCAGGGCGATACTGGGAGTATCTTCCACTCTGGAACGTATCGCAAACATACTATATATTATTTTTAATTAATAAATGGTTAAATAACACAAATTATCAAATAAAATTTACTTACGAACGACGGGATTGAACCCGCGACCTTGGATTTCTAGTCGAGAGCCTAACACCTGGACCACGGAGGCAGTCATTTGTAGAAATCGATATAATTATGAAAAACTGCGCGAGCAATAATACCGAACATGGGTCATACCGGTGCAGAAGCGGAAGAATTGAAAGGTATAGGGTAGAGAGTGGTAAATTCAGAGTACAGTGGTATAGCGGTGGCAGCCGCAGCTTGGCGGCAGGGGTAACTGCGTTAGCGGGTCACAATGCCGAACATTAAAGCCGTAATTGACGGAGGGCCGGCGCGCGGGCCAGCGACCACGGCGGTCAATTTGCCGCCGATTGTCCGGCTATCGGCGAAATATGTAACTGCAAATAGGTAAAGAAATTTAATTTACGCCAATCAACGGTCGGTGGGCCGTGATTCGGGCTCGTTACCCGCGTGGGCCGGGCGGCCGGGCGGCTGGGTGCGGGTGTTCGGCATGTAAACGGCGTAATTGAAAAGAATGTTAAATTATCATTTCATATCGACTGTAAAAAGGCAGAGGGGAGAAACTCACATTTATGAATTAAAAACGTTTTAAAACTATTTTCTTTTAATAATGTAGGCTTACTATCATAATATTATTATTTAATGTTAAACAGTGACTTTTGACTGGGCATAGCGACGCGACGTCCTCTTTTAATTCGACCGTTTTTCATTTCGTTTCTCTGTAAATTTCATTATTTGTACCGTTTCAATTTCAAGATGGCGGCCGTGTTGGATACTGCCTTTTGATCCGCCAGTTCGCACGATTGTGGATCATTTTACGAGCTTCCAAATCGGAGTAATCAATATTATTGTACCTACCAAGTTACACTCAGTCAAAACAATGTTTTAAAAATTCACTAATATGAGTTAATTTTACACTTCTACCTGATTTGTGGAGGGTTAATAATTAAAGATACGAGCTTTTGGCAATGTATTGGCATACTCTTGATACCTACATAGATAAAAAAAAAACAATTGAATGAAAAGTACAATCAAAAAGGTTTTAGATGGTTTTTATTCGGAAATTAAATTCAGATGGGGGTGTTTTTTTAAATCATTCAATAAATATTTTATCCTTACTCCATGGAATGGAAGGCGTTTTTTCTTTTTGCTAAGGACATGTATTTACAACGAATGTAATACAGAAGTCAGGTTTATTCGCTTCTGTCTTTTCAGACGATATAAACCTTTAAGATTCAGTATTATGTAGGTGTACATTCGACGTATGCTGTTGCTAAAATGTCCGTAATAAAATAGGAAAGGACAAAATTTTACTTTTTATCTATATTTATTGATATAAGGAACATAAACAGTATTAGTATTAATATACACAGAAGAGGATAAATTTTATAAATATTCATAGATAGGCTGATTAAGAAATAAAAAACAACTAACTACCTAATGAATGTAAACTAAAATATTAAAAAGCATAACTAAGTAACACAAAAAAAAATATATTAAAATTGAAGTACAACAAATGTAATAAGCCTATATAAATTATATAATGCATTATACAAAAATACATGTGAATGTACTTATACCGGATCGATTGGGAAACGGGTTTTGGGGTTGTGATGAATTAGGGGAGGAGAAAGAGGGGGGGATGTTACCGCGGAAGTGAAAGTGTTTTATTCGATTCGAATAAAATCAAAAAGGTTCCTAGATTAAAATATTACAAAACAACAAAATTTTAAGATATATATTTGTACTTTAAAATACACACTTTTCATAGGAATTAGGCAAGCTTTTTTCCAGTCGAATGTTTCTACTAATCAACCCATATGGATAACGGGTTAATTTTAACAGCTCTATTTTTTACCGATCATTTTACTTTCCGCGCATTGAATAGCTTTTTCACCGTCTGAAGCCAGGGAGACTATGGCATCCCCAATTGAGTATGTTTGAGGCAATTGGGGCTTAGGGTAATATGGAGGAGAAATATATGGAAAGTGGAATGTGGTTGAAGTACCTGGCTAGTCATCAAACACGGCAAAAGCTTTTTTATGAATTGTTTCGATTCTGAATGGTCTTATTTCACCAGGGTGACACTGAAAGTATATACCACCCTGGAAAGTGCCGTAAATATATATTATACGATATCTTTTTGAAATAATAAATTATGTGATAACAAAGCAAAGTTCAGATTTGTGTGACAAAATGTCATGAATAAAAAATTAACCTTTAACAATAAAATTGAAACACTATAATTTCAACAGAAACATCTTATAGCAACGAAAACTTTACGAGCAGCCAACAAATAATGAGCAATTGTTTAATAGAAGGTAGTGCGTGCATGAACGTTACTTAAAATAATACGATATGGGGAACTGTTTTAGTCGTAGGTCGTAGCAGTTACGTCGCCGGTTACGAGCCCCGTTGGCATTAGCGTCTCAACGTCAAGTTAAATCCCGCGTTCTCCTCAGGACTTGGATGTGATCTGACTTGAGATCGGGAACCGCTTACCGTGTACCTTAAGTGGGCTTTTGTACGATGCTAAATTTCGATTCTAGCGATGTTTCGCGTATATTTCTAACTTCGGGTACAGGGAGTGTGCGACAGGGATAGTGGAAACTGCCCGAAGGAGATTGTACGACTCTACTAGTGACTGCTTAACATGATTTAATAAAAATTTAATTTTAAAACACAACACGAAACATTCATAATTTTCAAATTATTTCATCGATTTTCAGATAGAGGAACTCCAAGAAAGAACTACATATAACATATTTACATTATAATGTAAAACTTTTTGTTGAAAATTCTTTTCAGAAGTTGTGTTACGAGCATAAGATACACACTATCAACCCACACAATCAAATAAATAAAAATGGAAAAAAATCGCTCGTAGATTAAATAACAATCATCGTCATCATCAAAATATCACAATACTGATTTCGGTTATCTACGCATCCTGGCTAATTCTGGTTCAGTTAACTCAAATTTGCTTTGAATTTGGGAGTCTTTTTCAAAATTTATTTATTTATCTGGGAATCTTTTTCGTGTTTATTATTTATTTAAAATAAAGAACATCTGAATAAGTATAACATCACGAAATATTCCAAGATGGAAAAATAAATGAAATAGGTCGAAGAAAGCTGCCAGATTGTTGAATTAGATTTGTTAATATACTTTCCGATATGAATTCGGCTAAGTCCTGTTTATATTTATTGATTGATAGGTTAAATATGTCAACAACATCCTTATAATTACTATCCAAAATGCGTGTGCGGCGAACGGAAATATACAATTGTGATGACGTGTTGGAGTCGCCACAATAATACGGTAGGGTTTTCCACGATGTTGGTTTGCAACAAATTGAAACTGAGTGTGTAAAAAATTCGGATAAGCGATAGTGTACCTGACTTATAATATAATATTTTGAACAGAAAATTTTAATTATCATTTGAAAAATTGTAAATGGTTTGTAAAGAATTCCGACTTTTCCGCGATTTTTCAAGGGTATGCTCTAGTAAACTTATAAAGAGAAAAATAGTCCTGCGTGCTACCGCTGAACGACTTTACTTTGCTAGGTTGTTTAAATCGAATTTCCAGAGAGTTTTTAGGCGACCGTAAGCCTTCTTGTACATTACTGAATGACAAGGTATATCAAGCTTTTTTTTAAATTTGAGGTTTTATCAAATTTTCCCCTAAGTTTGAGCTTTGGTTTTGTATAGTTTTTATGGAGACCTGGGCGGCCAAATATCTAAAAGTTCCAATTTTTTTAAATTAAAGAGATTAAAATAAACTACAGAAGTAACGCAATCATGGAAATGTATTTAAAATAGCACAACTATTAAAAAAATAATATTATTCAGATGCTTTACTTAAATACTGCGAGTAAAATACATCTTGGCCTTTAAAATAATCGAGAATTTTTTAGATAAGTCTTTAAAGCTCACAAAAAATAATGTATAAGGCCTATGAAAACTGCTTTAAAGTTCAGAATCTCCTACTTACGAACCCATTTTCGGTTATGATTTTATTGTATAATGTGGAAAATTATGTTATTTATAAAATGATAGAAAAAAAATAATATTTATACCTGAACATCCACAAAATAAAATAAAAGACACTTTTTGGCCATGTTTTTTTTTCATAAATCAAAACAGGCGGATGGTGTTAAGCGGGAATTTAAACCTTATCGCCATCTACATAATGGTTATTATTGATAATGGCTCAATTTAAAATATTACACGACGTAGTGCATCGCCTTAAATTGATATTTTGATCGTAGGAATCTCATTTATTTTTATGTCTTTCCTTTTTATGTCTTTAATTTCTTTTCTTTTCTAACATTTATTTCACTGTTTTATTTTTTCTTCTGATTTCCTTTAAAATATTAAAATAAGATAAAATTTCTGCCACCTCGGAAAATTATCTGTATCTCTCTATCTATGACTTGGTTAGTAAATATTTTTTTGAGAGACCTGTACATAAGATATTTGTAAAAACCAAAACAAAAAAAGAATCAGAATCACAAAAATCTCTCAATCAACTGATGATGTGTTGTTGTTCTAATACTTTAATATTTATTTAGATGATTGAGTGGAGCATACATTATATATATTAAAAATAGTGTTCCTTTTATTAAACTTTTGATGACAATGATGATGCAGCATAATAAAATAAAAATACGAGGTATTTTTCAACGTTTATTTCCGCACACAAGATTGGTTTCTTTAAAAGTACCTGTATTCAAACGATACAATAAATAAATAATGAAAGGTAAACAGCGGCATGCACGGATTGTGCAAGAGAAATATCAATCGGAAGCTCCGCGAGTCGCTCAAAGCAAATACTGGAAATATAAATAGCTTTTCCCTCGAGTATTATAACGCGCACAAATATTATGATATTTTTATAGTGAAATAACTTATCGAGTAAAACGTAAAATTGTAATATATAAACATTGAAGATAATATTAAAAACTCTTAAATGAGAAAAAGGGACCAAGCCAAAAAATATAAGTTAAGAAAATGAAGATAATGCTAGTTCTTAATAGAAGTATGATTCAGTTAAAAAATTACCGTTGGGGATAGGGTCGGATTAGCTCTGTGTTAGAGAGAAGCACCGGCAAGCCTGACGTCCTGGGATCAATTACTAGATTTTTTCGTCCGAAAATTTTGAACTGAAACTTCTTTACGCGCGTCATGCAATTTCGAGGACCGGAGTAAAACCGACTCATGACCGTCACGAAAAACCGTGATCATTTCGCTATAGGAGCCTAGCTAATATTATATACCTAGTTTAGGTCACCCTCCAAACTCAGCTTCGCGGTCTAGAGGCAGAGCGCCCGACTCTCGTCGTGAAGAACCGAGGTTCGATCCCCGCTTAAACTAATTTTTTTTTTCTTTTTGTGATTTTTTTTAATACGAGGAAAAGTGATAAAATGCACTCGTGCTGCGACTTTTAGATATTTTGACTATATGATATTTTGGTCGAATACGTAATAACCGCGGTCTAGAGGCAGAGCGTTCGACACTCGTTATGCAGGACCCGGGATCGAATCCCATATTTTTGTAACTTTTAATTTTTTTTTATCAACGATTTGTAATAATGTAGTAAAAAATTACAAAAATTTGTTAATTTACCTTTACTTTACTTTACGGTACCTATATGATATTTTGTTCGAAATATAGATTACAAATCGAGCCGGTGAGTCGCTCGGTATTTTGATTAATTATTTTTATTTATCAACGATTTGTGATAATGTAGTAAAAAAATAAATAAATTTGTTAATTTACCTTTACTTTAATTTGCGCGAGATACCACTCCTCGCGGTCTAGAGGCAGAGCGTTCGACACTCGTTATGCAGGACCCGGGTTCGAATCCCATATTTTTATAACTTTTAATTTTTTTTTATCACATGCTACTTATAAATATGTCAATAGACAGAAAAAAAGAGAGAATGAAATGAAAAGAGAGAGAGAAGAAGACTTAAAGTTTCACATCCGTCGTGCGTAGGCTTGCCACACACTGTATTTTTTTCTGTTTCAGATTTTCATTTAAAAGTAATTAATACTATCTTCAATGATTAAATATTACAATTAGAGGTTTTAATCAAAAAGTTATTCCACTATATAAAATATTCAATACTCAAACTAGAATTGTGACAAAGTCAATAGATGACGTATAAAAGAAAAAAAAAATGTATGTTTGTTCTAAATCATAAATTTCCAAAAGTTATTTGGATTATTAATTACCTGTGACGGGTAAAAACATGCTTTTAAAAAAATTGTGCCATCTGTAGGACTTAAAGGAAACACGCGCTATTGTTTTTTTCTATCTGCACAGACAGACTGAGCCTCCGCAAAGCGTGGCAGGGTACAGCTAGTTAAAAATAAAAATGCACAAAACTTCATCAAACTCCGAATAAAACTAGATGTAAATTTCTATAAAAATCTGGCAGGCACATACACACTTCTTTATACACATAGATATAAAATTTAAAATGGTATTAATTTAACAACCGAAGAAGGATTATAAGCTTAATGCATTGATAAATATCATCGATTAGGTGGACAACCCCGTGAAATAAGCTCGAGGGTCGTTTAGTACGAATTAAGTAATAATAATAATAGCTAAGGGCGTGCGCGAATAAATTCCAATGGAGGAGAATTTTGTCAACAACAATAATTAAAACCTCCCCGTCTCGGGCTCAGGTAACCGTGTTATAAATCACGGTCTAACAAGATAATTTGCAGGAGATATTTGTGTTAGGCTAACAAGTTTGGGCCCATTAAAACGTCGAACAAAGTAAGAAGTCAAACACACTCTACATAAGTTACGAGTAAGTAAGTTGGGAATTAGCGGATAGTTAGGAATTAATGTCGGCACTAAGCAGTGGGTAGGTAATAGACCCCGGTGAAAAGTACACCTGCTTATAGATGAACCGAAGCGTACTAGGTAATACTAAAAATCTACATAACACACACCAATTCCAATATGTAATCTAAAACTACAAGCAAATGTGAGTGAAATATTTAAACGACTAATAAATAACGTTGATTACTTTTTCTAAACTGATTTCGCAATTGCACTTAAATAAAAATTAAATTAAATATCAACATGAAATTTTAAATTTATCTTATAATACCTTTTCAAACCAAAAGATCAGGATCAGGATACTAATTATTTGTGTTTTTTTTTATAATTGACTAGCTGATGAGTACCCGGCGTTGTTCGGGGTTATCCTTAAGAGATTGATTAATACTATTGTCGACATTTCTGTAGGCCTTTTTAATACGTACAATTCCTTAGTAAATTATTTTGATGTATCTCGTAAGGTTTAGCCAGCATTTGCAATTTGCCCGAAAATATTTTTTTACTACTTGATTGCAAAACACCGACTTTTCTCTACTTTCTATAAAAAAAATATGCATTTATTATATATATAAACCTTTCGAGAGAAATTCTCTAAATGATATTGAAAACCCTATCCAAATCCGTTGCGTAGTTTAGAAGAACTAAGCGCACAAACAGACAGACGCGGATAGCGACTTTATTTTATACTACTTAGAGATCACTTTGCGGCATTATTGTAAAATGAAAACAACTAATAAAATAATTACCAGTCTTATTTTACTTATTTTCAGTACCCATACATATTAGTTACTATTTTCATAATTAATAAAAGTTTTTGACATAAAGGGCGTCCGGGGGTAAAGTGAGCTAACGTCGGGAGGTAATTCTACATGATGGTAGAAGTAAAAAAGATAAATAAATTGGTCGAAAATTCAACGATTATTTTCCGATACAGAAATATTTTTCGAAAGAAGAATACTTATTTTTCCATACAAACGATTCAATTTTTTTTACCTAAAAACTACCTTAAAACGTTGGAATTTCGAAAAAAATAATTATCTTTTTTACTTGTAGAATCACCCCCATTTAGAATACTTTACCACGGTCACCCGTGTTATGTAATAATTACTGTTTTATCATAATTTTATGTTTTTCATTTTTTCTTTATAAAAATAATTCATTAATGACCGCTTATTTTTTCAATTTAAATAAACATTTTGGTATTCTGTAGTAACTAATTCACTTAATCGTACCATTTTCTCCTTGTAAATCTAATTCAAAATTGTTCAATTTAACTATGTAATGTGCTAATATGTATATTTAAATCAAAAGCACACACAGGACCAATATAAAATATGTACGGCATAAAAAACCTCAAAAGAGAAAGCACACATACAATATAAGAGTAAGAATGCATCCACTTTGCGACTTGATATTATCTATTTATATAAAACAGTCCGTGCGGGCGGCCTTGCTTTCAATTTATACAAATCTACACTTTTATTCCGTATTGATGAAATTTTGCACACTTGACCTTTAAAACAAGAATAAGGTCACTGTCTGCACTAGATTTTTGCCGGGGACTTTATTCAGTAATTATACGAAAATTTACTCTGTTTTTAACCACTTTATTATAATTTTTTAGAGTTTCTCTTTTATCCTAACTTTCTTCAGAACAGTATTATTATAAATTAACCTATAAGTTCTAAGTACAGACATACATTATAAGATTGTAGTGATGATTATATACTCATTACAGGCGTGATATTTATTTAGTATAAGTTATTTTTTTCAAAAAGGAATCATTTATGAGCTTGATCTTTTGTGAAAGATTAAGGTGTTTATGTAATGTGATAATTTTTGATAGATATTTTTGTTCGCTTTGAGGAAGCTAGCAATGTACAACCAGTAAAAAATATTTAACGTAGTCCGGGGCAGTTCATGAAACAGGTTTCATAGGGTGCACGCAATCATTTATTTTTAAAATATAAAATCCAATTGAATGCATACGCAGAAATAGGTACAGTATCAAAGGGGATGACATATTTCAAAGGTAAACTGCGCTGAAAATATCAGATTTTGTAATTACATTTCTCTCTGGCAGTAATTAAACGAGCCGATTGAAAATATCGAACTGAATTGATCTGCAAAGGCCCAAAAGCGATACGTACGGTGTTTTAGTTTATTTGGACAGAGTTTTGTCAGGAGGCTTTCTAGGGATCGGATAATATTAAATCGGTATGTATTTTATGCGTACCTTCAATCAAAATGTATGAAGAGTTGTTATTTAGAGGATTATATAATATGTGAGTTCTACATTCTGATATACACGATTTAAGTAATTTTATTGTATTTAGAACGTTGTAAGGAGGTACTAAATCTCTAATTTTATAAAACACAGTCGCTATCCACGTCTGTCTGTTTGTGCGCTTAGTTCTTCCAAACTGCGCAGCGGATATTGATATGGGTTTCACAATCATTTCTTATATATAATACATGCATTTTATGAAAAGTAGAGAAAAGTTTCCGAGCAACGCCGGGTACATGTCAGCTAGTATATTAATTATATGACCGAGTTTCGATTAAGATAAAATTATCTAATATAATGGAACACTTGCGTAAAGTGTAGTCAATGAAATTAATAAAAACCCACTTAACTTGTTTGAACCAAGATAATACAATAGGATGGGCAAACGAATGGAAAAGTTAGTCGGGGAAACATGGCACGCTCAAGTGAATCAAATTCTTGAGTCAGATAATGCAAAAAACTGAAAAAAATTCTGAAGAAAATGCGTTATATGATGTACGTATAGCAATTCTGAATAGTAGACGGGACTCGTCTGAGCTTATCAATTTAATAAATAAAATCATACACCGTCAAGATCAACCCGACAAAACGATTATTTTTCCATTTGCCCACATGCGAAACTAAGGTTAGAAAAAAATCCTAAATTCCCCGTGTATGTGCGCAGTATAACACAAAATTTCACAATGTAGACATACTTAGCAACCTTCAGATATATTGAACAGAAGTAACGCGTACCATTATAAATCAATACATGAGTACGGAATGTATCGGTATATAGTCCTCTTCCTCACCCCTTTACCTAGTAATATGTTTTAAGACATAATAAAACCCCTACACGGATATTGCTGCCACGATAAATTAACTGACCTTATTTTAAAACAATTCAATTTAAAAAACAATTTATCGATTTGCCTTGATAACATATAACGACGATACAAAGATTTTTTTGTTGTAATGCAAAATATTTCAGATTTTCGTGAAAACATGTTCCGACATCATAGTAATTTACTGAAAGTTTATCAGGAAACCTGTTAAATCATTCGTTAGGCCTGCAATCCCATTTTTAACCGGAATTACCAATGAAGAGATTCTTAATAAAGTAGCAATAGTCATTTTTCTCGGTGTATCTCTAAGCAACATTAGCATAAGAACCTTTTTTGGTTCAACCTTAATTTACCTATTATGTCCAGATAAAAATCTTTGTTTTATATAAGCTGTTTGTTTTTTACAAATAAATAAATGAAATGGTTGAAGCAAAGATGTATGGCGTTATATCTTCATTGGTTACCCCCGGGGGAGTATTTCCTTTTCCGTGTTCAATAGGAGGCAATACTAGAGTTTATGAAGAGAATTAGCGTAACAAACCCGTGCGTGTTTCAAGGCAGTGCTGCCGTACTGCCTCCTATTGAACACCGAAAGGGAAACACGCCCCCGGGGCGCAATTGAAGCAGTCCACTTTGGGCGCCGAATTGTCAAAGCGCTGATAATACCTACAACCTAACAGTCCTAACACATCGCCCTTACACAAATATACAAATTATCCGAATATTATTGATACAGTGATCACCTACCTAGACAGGGCCGGCCCTGTATGTGAATGGTACAAGAAGATAAGGCACAAGTGAAACACATACTTTAAAAAGAAAGCTTTTCAAGGGTGCAAAATAATATTTATTTCCATCCTAAAAATGCACCCAGATTTTCTCATCCTCAAACCTTTATTCATAACCCTGAGAAACGCCGGGTTCACGTCATCCAGTATTATTATAAAAATCAAGTGGTGTAACCTTTTGGACTACTTTGACCACTTGATAAAACCATGCGAGTAGGTGAGCAAGTAACACGATAATAGAAATATTCAGAAAAAGCCTAGAAGGCAAATAACGTAAAACTAAGAGTGTCGACAACGACGGAGCCGAGTGAAATAAAATCGAAGCGAAGAATATTTACTAAGGAGCAAATCCGTAACATCTGCTTGAGATAAAAGTATTGGAGCTTTAAAGCGCCCTTTTCCACCTTTCCATTTATTTACCTCTGGAAGTATCGCCCGTTCAGCCGGATCGTTCCGCCAGTCCGTTCATTGTCTAACTTGCCCGGTCCGTGTGTCCCTAGTCTTAGACGATATACCCAGTGGGACAAATAAAAACGGACAATTATAGAATTTAAATCCAATTTCACTGCAATAATTCAAGACTTAAATGTGCTAAAAATGCGAGCCGTTTAAAAGATTGCTCATCACGGACGGCAAGAGAGACAGTGGCGGCTCATGACTTTTGATTGTTAGGTTTGAAATTCGACATTATAGATGTTGTATAGATAAAAAAGTTTTTTTTTTTTTTTCGAATTTTCGAAAAAAAAAACGTTTTCGGCTACAAATATCAATAATGCTATTTCTTTTAATATTAGCACTCCAGTACAATTAAAAATCACCAGCTGCCATTGCTGAGTAGAGCGTCTATTTTCAGGTCCATTACGTACCTCACTGTGTGTAACCGGTTCTGAGGTAGATGAAAGGAATGCACGGTAAATATTTCAGTGCAATGTTATTGACAGATGAGGTAATGTTAAATTTGAACTAATGAGAAGAATTATTATAAGAGATCCATCAGATTTGAAGGTAGGTACTTAAATAGCTACCTACTCAGCTATATAGTTTCAAGCTACATTTTTAATTTCAATTAAGAAATTATACAATTTATCCAAATATATGTTATTAAAAGAGATCCATCAGATTTGAAGGTAGGTACTTAAATAGCTACCTACTCAGTTATATACTTTCAAGCTACATTTTTAATTTCAATTAAGAAATTATACAATTTATCCAAACATATGTCATCATTTCGATGACAATTCTTTTTTCAAACTATTTTTAGGGCGGTAGGTACCATAATATTGATTTATCCATTTAGCGATCACGAAGCAGGTACCACGATCATGCGAACTCCGGTGGGATAAAAAGGCAGAATTCAACAAGGCCACCAACTTGAACCGGAAGGTAACAAACAAATTTACAGATAGATGAAATGCCAAACGATCGAGTTTATACAGAACTTCACAATGCTCAGTCAATACAATTAAATGAAAGAGAAAATTAAGGAAGTACAATTAGCAATGAGTAAATAAAAAAGTTCTTTTTCATAAGGTCTCTTCAATGTACAAGAAAACCTTACAAAAATTAATTAATTAAGAAGGCATCTAAAACAAATTAAATTACAAAATGCTATTTTTATCAGCCCACCGTGTATTCCACGTACGTCTGAGGGTTGTTTGGTTGTGAGGGAGAGAATAGAGGGGACGCTAGAAGTGTAAGAAGGTCCACAAATATTGGACCTGGCGCTATGGCCACTTTTATTGGGAAACTTTCGCACTAGCCGCTGAGATCTAATGCGATTAATGCCACGGTAAAAAACGCCCTCAAAACATAAACGTAACAACTTCTGCGGCGTAGAGAGGAAATAAAAGGAGAGAATTATTTCGACCAAGTGCCGTAGAAAAGTCATATATAATCAATTGATTGTTATTACTACTCATAAAAAAGTTACTTGTTTGTTTTACGTCCAGGTGTGAGAGGGTCATTGAGGTTGTCAGGATTTTGCAATAACCTAACCTAAATAGAGTAACCTAACGCGATTGTAGTCCAATGTATACAGTACCGACGCCCATGACTGTATGGAAAATTAGTTAGAGCTACGATATTGTAACTCAAATTTTTGGTGATAATGAGTAAAGAAGAAGATCTTACTAAGGTGAACAATACATAAAGTGTTAAATAATATCTACATCACATTTTTATAAAAATATGAACACATAATTTCAATAGGTTAAAATAAAAATGTTAAAAAATTCACACTATTGCTATCAGAAAATAATAAATTGAACACGAAGATACAAATTCTGTGCTATTGAGGAAGAATACAATATGCAGGTAAGTAAGTACTCGTATTTTATAGATATTCAAAAAATTTAAAACGATTGTAAACTGTCACTGTTCTCAATCTCATCTTAATTTGTATCGTGAGAAGGTCAGAGGGTATATCTAGGTCTGCGAGCCAGTCTAGGGCATCAGGAGTCGTCCTGTGAACTTCTGTAATCCCGTCGGGGATTTTTTTACATCAACCCAAAACAGGAGGCTCTGAAGAAAATAATTTCTCTCAGGGCCTATTTCATCTTTTGGGATGTTGTGTGGAGAGTCCTTTTAAGGAAAGGAAGGAGAGGAAGTTCTGGGAAGGTAAAAGGTATAAGGGTTGGGTAGGAATCTAGGGATCAGTGTATCCGGGAATGATTAATAAATGAATATATCCCTCACACTGTAGCGAAAGGCGAATGGGCGAGAGACCAGTTGCAGATGTCAAAGAGTCTCCCCAAACCAGCCGATCCCAATCTAGCACGCCAAGCGGCGCATCCCTTTCACACCACATCCGATGAACCCAGGCACTCCTGCTAAATCACCAATCATAGCGAATCACTTGGGGTGACCTTTGGCAGAGGTGTTGGTTATCCAATAAATAGTTCCCGGGGCGACGGTACCCAAATCCGATTCCCAATAGAGTATGTATTTGTTGAGCATGCAAATATCGCCGACTCTTTAAAGCCTATATCAATGCATCTTGTGAAAGCAGCGGCTGTGGGAGTACATTACCCTATTGAGGGGGTACCAGAGTTTACGAGGCAGTGAGAATCCAGGCTGGCTCTTTGTAGGTTCGTGTACGAGATGGGCATTTACCACGTCAGCCGATTGCCACTCAAGTTTCCACCTATTCTGGAGGAAGAGGTAATCTGAGTAGCTTCAGGCGTTATGTAGGATGAGAGACGATATCATCGTGCCAAGATATTGCGCTATTTTGCAGACCTCAGAAAGCCACTACACTAATCGCCATGAATTTTCTTCACTAGCATCTCACTCCATTGCACTTGCCGTAGGTGCTCCAACTAAATGAACCGCAGTTACCATACGTGTACATAACGGCTATAACCGGAACCCCGCAGAAATTGTGCCATAACAAAACGCATTCGTTATGACACTACGGCTACAACCGTCTACAAACTTACGAAAGAAAGGTTCACAAAATATTGCAACGGAATAAATGCTATAGTATCCCGTTTATAATAAATTATTTAATGCACATTCACCTATAAACAAGTTTTTCATAAAGAATAGTACCATTCAATCTAAGTACTCAAACTTTACATATACTTCCATCATCTCTCATCGTCCCTGTGGTCCTCTCGACCCTCCTTCAATTTTTTTTTGGAAGAATATCTCTATTGCAGAAAAACGCATTACAATATCGCTTTAAAATTCAGTCAAAGTCAATATATTTTTTTAGTGAATTTATTATTTTATTTGTAACAATTGCAGTATTGAACATTTGTGGTGATTTGTGCAGATATTGATACATTTCATTATTATAATTACGTACTTTTGTATCTACAGTTAAATTTAAAGCTTTGCTTGCGTCGATGTGGAGTGTTATTAAGAAGTTTTTTTTACTGTTATTATTTTTTTTCTCTTCATTTTGAAAGTATTTTTATATATATTCTTTTTAAATTTTCACTGTAAATTTTTGGATGTGATCTGAATTCTTAGAAGTTATTATTAATGAATCGTATCTTTACTGGAAATAAAATAAGTACAATAAAAATAAGTCATCAATAGCAAACGTTACATTTTAGAGACGCGTACCGACCCACGCGCGACGATTATGTCGACCGCCACGAGATGGTATGTTCGGTTATGTATGGTTGGCACGTTATATTCTAGGGAAGGTAAATCCTTGGTCTACCGGAGATGTACCCGGAATCCATTTGAGAGTGGTTGGATTAGCGAAAGCTCCCTATAATGTAGCTTAAAGCTCGGCCGCGCGACCTGTTGGAGCAACAACAGCCAGCCGCAGCCCTCGGAATAAAGGCGCTCCAAGACGTGGGGTATAAAAACACAGCCTTTCAATAATCTGCCGCCACCAAGAGGGTACAAAAACCAGCTATTTTTGAAGACCGTGCAATAATATTATGATCGAAGAAAAACTACTTTTGTTCCTTACTATTTCAGTAGGTGACAACGGTAAATATAATATTTCATTGAATCTTTAACGTTAATTTCAATAAATGAAATACTCACTTTAATCTCTAATGCAAAAATGCTATAGAATAATAATTTTACAAGCAATAATTATTCGCCTGAAACACTCATCCACATTGAAAAATCTCCTGATAAAAGATACATGACGCCAACGGGACTCGAACCTGTGTCCCTTCGATTTCCGGTCGACAGCTCTGACCACTGAGCTATGGCGGCTTATCTCTTATCCGCGAAATAATTCAATATATACTAGTGTTTCATTCAACAATTACTGCTTGTTACATTTTTTCACCTGAAAACAACCAACTTTATTTTATATGAGAAAGGCATTGTAAGTGCTAACTCTCTCACTAGATGGCGTCGAGACAAATTGTCTACATTTTTAGGTGAAATACTTGAACTTGTCAAATATAATTATTTTTTTTTTTTGGTAAACTAACGTTTAAAACAAGATTTTTTATGCATAGCACAAAGGGTAACAATTATTTTACAAGCAATAATTATTCGCCTGAAACACTCATCCACATTGAAAAATCTCCTGATAAAAGATACATGACGCCAACGGGACTCGAACCCGTGTCCCTTCGATTTCCGGTCGACAGCTCTGACTGTAAAATAATTGTTACCCTTTGTGCTATGCATAAAAAATCTTGTCTTAAACGTTAGTTTACCAAAAAAATAATATATAGAATAATAGTTTATTTAACATTTCCGAAACAAAAATTAAACTTTGTCGAAGAAACAGGTAGGTAAGGTAGGCACCGTAGGTACCGTCATAAAAATGTGCCACGCAGAGAAAGGCCGAAGATGTTACCAACTCAAGTGGACCACTAATAATGCTAATAGAATGACCATTTTTTTAGATGTTGTCTTCAACAAAATGAGAATTTGGGAAAAGATGTGTGGAAAAATCCAATAGTTGTGGGATGTAGTAGCAGGGATGAAAGAAATGAAGTAGCTGGGCTCTCGATCGAACCTTAAAAACGACCCGTTCCCATACGAAGGATAACGACCATGTACACATGTTGAATAGGTTCTTGACGTGTCCCCTCGTTATTGACCACTTGACCAGTGCCGAAGGAAAAAAAATTCGCTAGTTTATCGGGGAAATATCGGTAGTGGTAACACAGTATTATACCTGTCTGTTTTCCAAAGATTTCAATTTTTGCAGTAACGGACAGAAAAAACACAAAAATTCAGAATTTCTATCAAATTTTTTTCACACTTATTAGCATTTCCATTTTGAACAGCAAACTTGAAAGATTTTTGCTTATTAAAAGCATTTCTATAATGAATTATTCTTCCCAAAGAATCCTTATATTTTTAATTTGGTAATAATGCAGCACGGGAATTTATGTACTTGATTCTCGGGAAACTCCAGCATAATGTATAAGAGATTTGAATAAAGTGAAATCTCGTCTAGCGGTGTTTCTTTGTGAAATTATAATAATTCTTGATCTGAATTTCTGTTTGATGTCAAAACAAATCGCGGAATAAATTTAATCAAATAAATTATTTAGTCCATTACGAAATAATACCAACATACAATTATTATAACGCAAAGGAAATGGACAGGAATAATTAAATTTGTTCTGGAAAGGCTGGCATAAAGCGTTGGCAGAACCAAAAGGTAACATATCAATTTAATACGTGTTTCAAAGGAAATTAACACAAATCAGTTTTACTTTTAGAATTTGCCTACAAAGAAAGCGTCAAACACAACGGCAATGAAATAAATTTGTTGTACTTAATATGTTTTCAAAATCAAACGATTACATATTAATTTCTAGAACATATAAAGGTAATTTGTCAGTCTATTATTATAGGTATGTTTATTTACATGCATTTACATTGTATACAGAGAACGAAATTCAAAATATGTGTATTTCTTTAGTTATTTTTAACGATAAACTAATGTTTAAGATACAAGGTTTTATATGCATAGCACAAAGGATAACATATTATTTTTAAGCAATAATTATTGGCATGAAACACCTATAAATGGAAAAATCTTTGTAGCACCTGATCGGCAATCGGCTGCGGGTTCAATTCCCGTCAGCGGCATGTATTTTTTCATTCAAGATTTAAAAAAAATATAGAGGCGTTTCAGGCTAATAATTAAAGCTTAAAAATGATAAATTATCAGTTATTTAATGTAATTATTATAAATAATTGCATATTTCGTAAATATCCATGGAATTTATTTTTCATCACATACAAATTTTATCCATTATGTCACCATTAAAAGTGAAAAATAAATTGCTAATTTCTCTCACGTATTTACAAATTTAAGTATATTGGTGTATGAAAAATAAATATCGCCTTAAAGAAAATTCATGTTAAAAGCAAAAAACATGGGATTCAGTGATGTCAAAGGTTTTTTTGGTTATTTGAATAAATAATTTATTTCGTGTTAAGTTAATTTACTTTGGCAAAAAATGTATGTCTCTAGCCATAATACAGCGAATCGTAAAACAAGAAACAAGAAGGTAATCTAAAACTGCGTGCTGTTATTAAGATTAATAATTGAAAAGCTTTGTGGCCGACATAATTTATGGGTCAGTTTTAGAAATATATGAAGCCATTCTGGACTATAATGGCAACGGCAACGTATTAGTTTTCTTTGTACTAGATCTTTGCGATTTTAGACCATGCGTTTAGCCATTGTGATGAACCAAGGCTCCTGCACTCTCCTGATAAGAATGGTGGTAATCGAAGTTTGTGGATCAATAAGTATCTGGGTTCAACTCCTGGCTCCATTATGTCACCTTTCTCTGGATGAATCGAATGAAATCTGGATGAATCGAATATGGGTACCGCCGCCCCTGTAACCATTTATTGGATAACTAAAACCTCTGCCATAGGTCACCCCAAGTGATTCGCTACGTTTGATTTAGTAGGGGTGCCCGGGTTCGTGGGGGTTGAGGTTTGTCTAGATCTGGGCGGCGGATGCGGTTGGATGTAAGCCAGATCGAGAGAAACTGGTTGAATAAGCCATTATAACCACATCGGTCGGACTCTCTCGACCGATCGCCGTGCACCACAGTTGAAGGGATGGATTCATAGGTCAGGCACTCCTGGACATACTGAAGCCCAGATTCCTATCCTCCCTCATACCTTTTTTCTTCCCGCCTCCTTCCTTTCCTTAAAAAGACCTTTCACACAGCGTCCTTTAAGATGATATAGGCCCCGGGGGATATTATTTATAAGGACCTTCTATGTAAAGCTAATGTAAAAAATAAACTTATAAACATTCACACATTTAAATCAAATACAATCAACACTTTTTTTTTTTTAATGCATGATAAAGGTGTTAAATTATATTGAAATTTGAAACGCTAAAAGATAGTCGTATAAATAATACTGAATATTTGTTTCCTTTATAGAGTTGAGAAAGGTTCCATCTTCAGGCAAAACTTGCGTAATAACTATAGATTAATCACAATAAAGCATTATCGTTACAAGGAATTAAGGTCAGTAGTTATTAGAAAGGAAGTGAAAAGACAGATTCTGTTTTCTTGCAACCCCCTCGAGGGAAAATGGTAGCTGGTAGCTCTCAGTCATGTAATCAAAGGGAGGTGTATTGTTCGGGCTTTAGATGGCCGGCGGGAGGTCGTTCTAATGAGGCGCCCGATAGTCAAATATACCAGTCTACAGACTACAGACGGTATAGTCTTAACACCTCAGTGGCTTAAGAAAGGCGAAAATTCGTAACACCTTGGGTCTAATTGTGACTTTTATTAGTACATGCACATACAGTACATCGACGACAGAAAAGTATTCATGTGTTTTGCATTAATTATTAAAAATGGTTTGACACCGCTGATACGTTTCATGTACTTTAGGATCGCTTCAGTATTTTTCCAGAACATTATTGTGACAGTAATTTGTTCACTCTAGTATTATTAGCCGGAGTTAAAAGAAGAATCAATACTTAAAATGCTGAAGAATAATGTATCCACATATGTCAATGTAACTCGCACATACTTAACAGTTTACCATATTTTTACATTTGCTTACCTAGTAATAGTTCCTCTCTTTGATGCTATATGTATATAATTTTAATAACTTCATATATATATTTGTTTTCTTTAAATTCTTTACTTTTTACTGTCTTATATTCTATACTTTTTGTTATTCTTTTTTAATTCTATTATATCTCAATCTTTTCATATTTTCTTTCAAATTAATAAAAATTATTTTAATAACTTCTTATATTTATTCTTTTTTCTTTCTTTAAATTCTTTACTTTTTACTATGTCTTACATTGTATACTTTTAAATTCTCTTATATTTCAACACTAACTCGCACATATAAAATATCAACATTTTTTTTTGTTTCTTATACACTGATTTTTTAATTTAAATTCATGTGTGTATTTAATTGTGTATTACAAATATTATCTTAACTTATATACTACTTATTTTCTTTTAAATTATATACTAACTGTATACTAATTTTAATTTCTTCTATATTTCATACTTGATTTACTATTTTAATGTACTGTATATATATAATCGACAACCACATCACGGGCATGTGTCTAGTTTGGTGGTCTTAACACACCAAAAAATTGCAAAATAATTTTAAAAAACACCAAATAAAAGAAAAAAAAAACTTTACTGCACCATAGACACTTCCAAATAATAATTATAATATATGTATATTTTTAATTTTTTATTAAAAAGAAATGATGTAACATAATTTACAGAAAATCATTTCACCTAATTTTATACATAAGATGAACCACCATAATAAAGCTAGGCTTGTATGTGTGGTAGATGTGTCATTTTGTTCGTTATTTTTTATATTGATATGTTCAAGTATTTAATTTATATTTTCAGTGTGTTTTTTAACATGAAGTATAAAATTTTAATTTAAAAGTAATTCAAACGGTCATTGACCTCCATTGCTTGCATGTTTGCGAAAGATTTGTAAGAGTTTGTGATTTTTTTAATTAATTATTTTTATATGTGACATGTAATAATAACCTTTATGATAATGGTAGCTGCGACTAATTAATTATTTTTATATGTGACATGTAATAATAACCTTTATGATAATGGTAGCTGCGACTAATTAATTATTTTTATATGTGACATGTAATAATAACCTTTATGATAATGGTAGCTGCGACTAATTAAATATTTTTTTGGTTTGGTGGTTTAAGTAGTATATTTACATTTTCTACTATCCGTAAGCGAAAACGTATTCGAACAAATTTTTCACTGTTTATGGAATGCAATTTTAATATTTTAAATGCATTTGTCCTTTTGTAATATTAGCCTTTGAAGAGTCTTTCATCTGCTTTTAAAAACAGTGTATCATTTTGGGATAAGTTCAAAACAGATAATCTATTTAAAAATTAATGTCAACCGGGAATATTTGTAAATAAATCATGGATCTGACAGATCTTATAAAATAACTTGACGACAAATGTTCAAAAGACCACAAGGGTTAAATAAATATGTATGTAGTATTTCGCTTGGAGTCGAGAAAGGAATCTTATTACATCACAATTTTCCAAAAATATGTATGATTGTACAAGGACTAAGAAAATAAGTTATTGTGAATGATATAATAAGAAGGCAGCACATCAAAAAATCGAAAATAGACGAAACACGAACCTTTTTTAAAACATTAACCCTACACAGGAAGTCCTAAAGAAAATAATTTCCTTCACAGCCTAAAGTCATCTTTTGGGATGCTGTGTGGTGGTTTTTTTTTAAGGAAAAGAAAGATAGGAAGTTCTGGGGAGGTAAAATGTATGAGGGGTGGGTAGGAATCTAGGGATCAGTATTTCATCATCATTATCAGTGGTAAGTTTGATTACGAGTAGGTAACTAAATATAATTAACGAATAGTGATGAAAAACAACTTTAAATTGAAGATTCTAGCATAAGACATTTATACAAAATACTGGAGGAACACCGCTATGTGTTTTTGTCAGATAAAGTGTTAAAGAGAAAAAAAAACAATTACAAGGTATCTTGAGATATCTAGTGTTTAATTACAGGGGTGAATGTTTTAGAAGGCGCCGGCGTCCGCGGTGTCTCCGCGCGCCACGGGGCTTTGAGGAGACGGGAGGAGACGGGAGGATACGGAGGCAACCGGGAGGCGCCTGCGGAGACAAAAGCGATGCTTAACGACACCCGCCGAGGCGCCGCGATGCGATACCTTTCACTGACACTCACCGGCCAATATTGCTACCGAACTCACTAAACTACGACACAATACAACTACATATATATCTGCAAACTATATATAGTCATTAGATACATCCAAATTGTGTCGTGTTTTATATACGTTTCAAGTAAAATGGTATAATCTTATTTATCAGCCCAGACACGGGAGCTCCATCGAAGCTCGGGTCAAGTTAGCCTCTCAGAAGACGGCGGATAATGTTTGACGTTGTACAAATCACAAGTGCGCCCAACAGTTGAATTTGGCTGCCATATCTCCGAGTTCTTCAGTTCAATAGCTTGGCTGTGAAATGATTTGCCGGCGTCTATGTTTCGTCCCTCGAGTCTCACCAAGACCGTATACACTTTAACCTCTCCCCCAAAATACCCTCCACACAACATACAACATCCTCAAAGATGACACAGACCCTGAGAAAATTATTTTATTTAAGTGAGGGTTAATGTAAAAAAAAAACAAAATTTGCGCTTGAATCTTTGTTTGAATCAAAAGATTATGCATGAATTCAGGGTATGTTACAGAAACCAAATTATATAAATTTTACTCTGCAATACCACAAACTGTTTGTTTCTATAAATATGTATTTGATATAACCTTATATAAGATTTGTAAAAATAAATCTGTTGTTTACGTCGATATGTATATTTTGCAGGAGAACACAAATTAAGTTAAAACAGAAATTAAAAAGAGTAATCGTAAAATTTACAAACGAGGACACAAAACTCAATAAAAAATATTAGTAACACAACACTGAAATGTTTGCAAAATCGTTTGTTTATCAAAAGTAGATCTTCCGTAATATTCAGGTAAGCCGAGTCGTTTCTGTAATATTCAGGTGAGCTGTAATAAACGTGAAACATTTACTCAATATTTACAATAAGCTGCATTTGAACTTTGCAGTGTAAACTTATACGGGGATCATTGTTTCAACAAAATAATGGAACACGAGACCTGATGAGGCGGACGGAAAGTTCTGACGCGAACCGGCACAGTATCGGGGGCGCAGAGCCACCAGGAGTAACCAAGCGCGGCGGTAACAACTTGGGTCTCGCCGCAATCTCAATATCAAACAAAAAGCCTAACTTTTAACTAGTCCCACCGCTGCAACTACATTCAATCTCCATAAATCTGGAACTCCTGGTGTACAGTACTGACCGCAATTAGATTTTTGAAAAGGTCGACACAACTAGGGCAACTACTAAAAATGTACCCAAATGTAATGTAAATACAAAATAAATATATTAACTTTTTTCCATGCCCGACGTAATTTGATAATTATCAAGAATTTACTTTGTATGAGATACTTATACAGGGTGTTCGGAGGTAAAGTACGCTAACTTCAGGAGGTGATTCTACCTGAAGAAGTAAAAAAAGATTAATAACTTATGCATACAGAAATATTTTTCAATTTAAGAATATTTATTTTTTCATACAAACAATTTAACTTGTTTACCAAAAAATTTCATTAAAACGTTAGAATTTCGAAAAAGTAGAGTTTATTTTTACTTTTAAAACCATGTAGAACCAACCCCCCCCCCCCCCCAGCGCACTTTACCCCGTGACACCCTGTGTGTAATTATCGTAGACGGTAGAAATAAATGACATCGGTATTTTTAACATTAGCATTAGCTCCACACAGAGCTAGCCTGTGTCATCTTCGGGGATACTGTGTGGAGGGATGGGTAGGAATCTGGGGGTCAGTATGTCCAGGAGTGACGGACGTTTGAATTCAACCCTCTCACTGCGGTGCAAGGCAATGAGACAACACCAATCTTACGTAGAACAACGCATATTCTATATCTTCCTAACACAAACAAAGTTTACATCATCCCAAATAATCTGAATTGGCTATTTAAAAGATTTGTAATGTGGTTGACAGAAAAAAACCGAACAGCGGTTCAAAATATTCTAAATAACTAGCACTACATATCATGGTCACACTTCATTCAATTTCTACATAAGAGGAAACGCTGCGCGAACTTCTTCATATGTAACTTAAAATTGGATTTGAGGCGAAAATACTTTTTAATTTTCACGACTTTAGAAGCAATTTCGAAAGTTTTTGTAAGTTAATAATAATTATTAAAAAAAAATTTTGGTAAATATAAATTTAAAAAAATTAAAAATCGTAAAAAAGGCGTTTTTTAGTAGGAATTTAAAATTTATATGCGACAAATTTGTGTTAAAATAAATCGGTCGTTTGAAAATTAAATTTGAGCCCATCAAAATAGATTTTTTTAATTTCATATTTCGTTATATTTTCATGGTAGGAGAGGTTATTTTTAGTACTAATTACCATCAAGTCACAAATATTTGCCAAACTTGCCTCTTAAATCGTGAAAAATCTATTTGTTTATTGGTCCATATTTTATAATTAGAAATTCAAATAAATAAAGTACCGTACAAGATATATGCTATACCTTGTGATTAAAAAAATAATTATTCAGTTTGGTTGGGTATTTTGGCCTCAAATCCAAATTTAAGTTTTGTATGAAAAAGGTCGCGCAAACGTTTCCCATAATGTTACAGCATAGTACAGTATACTACCTATTTGTAATGCTCATTATTATGTACGTACTATATTTAAACCTTTATATGTGTATTTTTATATTTCATAGATATAGTATGTAAACTTGGTAGGCAATTGTATTAAATAATAAAACATAATATACGGACATGTATTAATATTTAATTTATGCACATACATATTAAATATTAATATTAATTAATTAATATTATAATTTTTTTTTTTTTTTTTTTTTTTTAATATTTTTTTTTGTTACATACATGGTTTTAAAATACAAATTATGTTTTTTACATACATATTAAAAAAAGAAAGAAACAATGCGAATTACAGAAAAGTATATGTACACATGCACATATGTATACATATATAGTGTATTACACATCATACATAACATACACACACAATACACGTACACACATACGAGTTCATAAACAGCATATACATAAAAATAATAATATGCATAAATGTATGATAGCAAAAAAATCCCACATAGGCATCGCCAGTTCGTGGGTATACTTGTGTTTCTTTAAGGCAGTTCAGTTAAAATTACTCTAAATATACATATTTTATCTTTGTAGAAAATTGAAAAGAAAAGAATGAAAATATTTATAGTAAAATCATTATTTACTGTATTTACGGAATTAAATATGAAAAATAAAAGTTAATAAGGATTTGTTAAAAGTTAATAGAGATTAATATCAGATGTTACAGCAGGTAAATATTAATATCTATGGTATTTATCCAAGACTTTATTACATTTTTATGTTTCCTGTAGGATGATATATTTTCACATTTGATTTCTGTATTGGTATAGAGTGCATTATAAATTTTTGGTGTAATAAAATAAGCATGTCTTTGCGCAAGCCTTGTTTTGCACAGTGGAACTTTAAATACATTATTTACCCTATTACTAGACCGATTTTCATTTTTTATAAAAAGAAAATTTCGAGCAAATATATATTTTAAACATTGTGTACAGTAAATTTTTCTTATCTCTAACAATTTAGCCTCTTCGAATAATTGCAAGGAGGGGTAGGTCATATCTTTATGCAACATTATTTTTAGTATTAGTTTTTGTGTTATTTCTAGTGGCTTAATATGGGTGTTATAAATCCCCCCCCATGCAATTATTCCATAAGATACTGATGATTGCACCAATGCATGATACACCAATTTGATTCTTTTGATATCTACTATGTTATTTAAACGTTTAAAAATATAAGTTAAATATCTAAGTTTATTTACAAGCTTTTCTACTTGATTTGTCCATTTGAGTTGGCTGTCTATTATAATTCCTAAATATTTAACTGTATTCCCCGATTTCATTTCTGTACAGTTAGTGCATAAGACAGGATTGCAAGTATTTTTGTGAAACCTAATACTTAGATGAGTTAAGGGTGCCGCTTTTTTGGTATTATAAAAAGGAATATATATAGTTTTTTCACAGTTCAGAGTTAGAAGGTTTTGATTGAGCCATTCATTGACAATAATTGTGCACTTATTTGCATTTTTAGAGACCTCGTCCCAGGATTTACCATGAACTGTGATTGCAGTATCGTCAGCATACGAGAAAAGTTTTCCCGGAATACTAATATTACATAGGTCATTAATATAAATTAGAAACAAAAGCGGACCTATAACTGTTCCTTGTGGAACCCCATGTCTCATAGATGCTGGTTTACTAATATTTACGCCAATTTTTGTGGATTGTCTGCGATCAAGTAAATAATTTGTTAAAAGTGACAGACAATTATTTTTGATTCCCATATTATTAAGTTTTCCAAGCAGTTTATTATGATTGACGGTATCAAAAGCCTTTTTTAGGTCTAATGTATACATATATTTATAAATGTAATATGTTAATTACCTACCTAAGAATAGACTTTGTCTAGTGAGGCGGGTAAAGAATATTAATATATATATTAAATATTAATACAGCAACATATATATATTTTATAATATATACATATATTTATTAATATAATATGTTAATTACCTACCTAAGAACAGACTTTGTCTAGTGAGGCGGGTAAAGAAAACTTGTACTATAAAAAATAAATAAAAAACGCCCGGATTGCCGGCACTGGAAGCGTTTTACTAAAAAGGTCGTAGTCAGATATTATATTCTTAGTTCACAATGATATATAAATCTAGTAGGTTTCATTGTGCTAAAGAACCTCTGTGAAAATTTTATTTTGTGAAATAAAAAATGGTGCGTTTTTAATACAAGTAGAAGAATACTTAAAATGGATATCTTACAAAAATTGAATTAGTGGGGTTGTTGAATAATTAAAATTATGAAGACTGTGATTTGAATGAAAAGAGATGGGCCTTTTTGAAACGCGAAGGAACAAAATTGTTTTAAATACCAATTAATTTTTATTCCTCGGTCGGGAATAAAAGTTTTTCGTCTAAAATTTTACAACGAAAAAAACAACAAAAAAACTTCATTAAAATTTCAGCGAGGAATAAAACAAACTGGAGATATGAGACAATAATCAAATGATGGAATTCCTCGACGGAAGATATTTTCAGGGAAGAATTCTTGTTAACGCCAGGGGTGTGTATTATGCACGTAAACTGGCAATTTAAAAAAATATATTAATGGGAGACACAGGCGTAACTAAGGAATGTGTCTCTTGACCAGTCATCCTAATATTATGTAGCTCCAGGAGCGTGATAACGGGTTGACTTGATAGTCATGTACTGGCCTGGTCATATATGCCAAGCGGAAGACAAAGCCAATAAGACCAAGTAAAATCCCCCGGCAGACGAAGACGATTAACCTGTCTAGCGGGACTCCCTCGACCCATCGCCGGGAGTGGGAGGGATGAATTCAAACTTCCGAAACTCCAGGACAAATTGACCTCAGATTACTACTCATCTCTCATACGCCTTTCCTTTCCAGATCTTCCTCTCCTTCCTTTCCTTAAACAAATCCCCACAAGCATCCCAAAAATGACAGGCCCTGAAGGAAATTATTTTCCTCAGGGCCTCCTGTTTGGACCTAATTTAAAAAATGTGACCGACAGATAAGAGAGTAAAAATGAACTTTTAAATAAAATTGTATTTAAAATGAAAACAACGTAAAACAAAACAAACAAGGCTTTGTTGCAAACATGATAAAATAACATATTGTCAGTCACGAGAATAGAAGTAAAGAAGTAGTAAATAATATTGAAAAAAACTACCAGTAGCCATTTGGTCGTCTATGAAAAGAGTTAATTTCAGTATTTCCCTGATTTATTTATTTCAAGTAGAAGAAGCATAATTAGGAGTTAATGCAATTCACCCCAGGACATTTTGATATTATATACCTCTAAAAAGCGTCGTTCCAACGGATTTCTCGAAATACTAGAGATGTAAATGGAATACGGCGCCATTAAATATTTAAAAAGCAGGGCTAAAATGTAGTAAAATCAGAGCAATTTGGTTGGCCCTGCCCCAGGACTTGATTTGGCAAAACAGATAATGAAGGCGCAAACATGATACAATTACGTAATTGGGGAAAGTCGTTAAATTGCGGCAACAATTTTCTCAGGGTATAAATTTTATAATTGAAAACCTAATTCTGGAAGCGGCGACGGTACAGGTGAAGAAAGTACTAGGTGAGCCCGGTATTTGGAAGTGTGTACATCTATTTAGGGGAGCGTTTTCATTTATATTTTCTATAATCTACCTGCGAAGATAACGTAAAATGTATTTGCTGAAAACCATTAATGGTTATCAATAATTTAACAATCGAAAGAATAATTTATATCATAATCAAATTTTATACACGGAGAAATATTACTGATAAAAAATATTGCTTATTTGTATACCGTTTTAAAACGGGATTGAATGCCCTTAATTAATTAATTGATAGGACATCTGATAAACTTTTAGCTGAATTAAACATAAAATCTTGTAATATTTCCTACATAGGCCCAATAATAACTAAATGGTTGATTGGACAGGGTAGAGGAGAATCTTAAAAAAATGTTAAAAAACGTCACATAATAAATAGACATAGTATACACATAGACTAATCACACACTATATGTATCTTCCACTATTCTAATTATTGCTCATACACAATTGAAACATACACAACAGCTCAAGTTCGATTCTATCATAAGATTGTAACGATTAAACATCACAAATTAAAACATTAATGAGATATATTATAGACATAGACAAATCACACACTTACTTTCACATATTTTGGTTCCTTGGAATGGGCAATTTGCCTAGTTAGGAACCAATAATTTCGACCTGGTACAATAATCTATAAACACTAAAAATATTTTAATTATATCTTGTATCATATTGTACTGTGAGTAAATCTAAAGGAATAAAATAAATAAATAAGGAATAAGCTAAATATCAAATTATTATCACGTTGTCGAAACATGTGTTCATAATTATATATTATCCAGAGAAACGTAGGTGCATGAACACGTGTTATGAATTTACTTAAATTTTATCAGAAAACGGTCTGCAATCCCGGTTTTAACCGGATTCCCAAAAAATTTAAGATATTCTTAATATTTTTTTACATATACTCATTTTTTGTCCTAACACTTATAAAAATGCGGTGGTCATCATGCGGGGGGGGAATCAGTCTAACTAACAAAGGGTAAAGATTTTAAAACAAGCAGAATATTGTAATACTAAAATAACTAAAAGAAAAATTTATATTACATAATAGATTAATTTTGCTTATGTAACGGCCAATCTTATGAATCTTCAATCAATGGGATGAGGCGGTGAATATCAAAGCTGTTTCTTCCAGAGCTTATCAAATACCTTGTCAATATTTGGAGGGCTAGGAAAAGTTGAAAAAGCAGGTATTGGTTTTAATGACGAGTAATATTCCCAAAGATTTTTTCTCCAATCTAAATCAACGCAAATATGTCTGGATGTTGCCTAGCGCTATCAACTCGGGAAACTTTTAAATTAGTTGGAGGTAGGAAGATCTTTTTATTTTACTTTCAGACTTTTACAAATACTTTAAATTTTATACGCTTCTCAGCGAAAATACTAAGTATAGTTTTGACGCACATACGAATACTAACGTAATAACTAATAACTTTTACACATGAAAACCTAGAGAGAATCTTCGAAGAAGAAAAAATGTGCGTAATAAAGTGTCAAAAATGAGTCAATAAAGGTGTCGAGACGAAATTACACGGACTTGACTTTCGTGTAGCTATCAATACTAATAAAGCCTCGTAACGAAACTTGTTAAGTCATAAATCTTATTTGAATATATTAGATCTACCTATATATAAATGAATATGTGTTTGTTGGTCTCACATAGACTCAAACACTACTAGAACAATTTTGCTGAAAATTTCAAAGTTTGTTCTCATTATTTCCAGGAGTGTTTAGAGAGTGGTTTGCATTGTAGAAGAAGTCGAGGACGCCCGAGGAAGACTTCGCATTATCTCTGCACTGGAATGAGATACGAAGTCGAATAAATGTAGTTTTTCAATAGGAACAAAGTGGTATTCAGTAGTGAATGGTGAAATTCGGACACCGCCGAGGAAGGCGTGTCACGATCAAGTGAAACAAAAAATTATAAAAAATAAACTTTTCATTTCTTAAGAATAATATTATTTCCACCTTAAAAATGTTTTCAGGTACACTAGAATTAACAAACTCAAAACATAACTTCTAACCATTCATTACCCTGAGAAACGCTGGGTACATATCAGCTAGTCTAAGATAAATTCCATAACGTCGAGACGTCGCAGTCGCTGCTTTTCTTATCAAAATGTAATTTATTTAATTGACGCACACAAGCATTTGTTCCAGTCCAATACATATTTTTTTTTATTTTTACAACATACATAATTTTTCATAAGATTTCTTTCCATATACCTCGCAAAAAAACATCCAAGCAATATATCTACCGTTTTCTTGTGACAACTCCAACACGGCATCACAATTGTAAACTCACTTTAGGCGAACACAGAATTTGGTTAATTAATTATTAATTAATTTATTAACGCCATTTTTCGGGGCTTTTACCTATGAATTTTAAGAAAAATGCATTATTTATTTTACATAACTGAATTGCTTCATTAACAATATTTTTTATTTGTTTAAAGATAAATTGAAGATGTTCACTGACTTGGTATAATTGTTTCCCTTCATTAGTATTCTGGGTAAAGGGGAATAATAATAATGTGGTAGTTAATTCCAGAATTTCTGCACTGAAATAAATCCTAACTTCTTGTATCACATTATGTAATCAAAAAATAATAATGATTATTATTAGGGTGTTGTTATAAATTTAACGTATCAATCAATAAATAAAAACAGGTAAAAAGAATTTATATCGGAAAGCAAATCTAATTTCACAAATGCCAGCTTTGTTTAAACTTTTTATTGTACTATGTGTTCCTAATCCACTATTTCTCCATCGTGCATGGTGGAGTGTTTTGATTTTGTTTTTGTAATATAATACTTATTTAGATCTTCTTTGTGTTAAAAAAATAATAAACATGTAATAGCACAGCTGGGCGCGGAATTTAAAATATATAATTAATTTTGAAAAAAAATGTTTGTTTGATTTTTTTAACATGAATATCGGCGACAAGGAGATGAGCATCACATTTCGTCACATTGTCGTATTCTGTAGTGAGCAGAATCGATGACGACAGAGGCGAGCCGGAGTGTTTAGATTACTCAATCATTATTCAAGATTAATTTAATAAAAGTACAAATAACCAGTTATTACATAAAATAATTGTCGGTCTCCGTGGGTTCTCGACTAGCAAGCCAGAGGTCGCGCGTTCAAATATCGGTATGCGAAAACAAATTTTATTTGATTAATTTGTGTAATTTCACAATTTACTCATTAAAAATAATATAAGGTATATTTGCGGCAAATTCCAGAGTGGGAGATACTCTCAGTATCGCCCCGGTGTAAGAACACCAATCATAATTGAAATGTTGCTTGAAATAGCTTTGGCCGTACTTGGTGACTAGATCTAAATAGCCAGGTTCTTTCCCACCATCCTATTCTCCATCTCCTTCCCATCCCTACTATTTTTAGCCTCACAACATACCCCAATTGGGGATGCCATAGTCTCACTGGCTCCAGTCGTCTTGGAGCAGTTGGGAGTCTTGTGAAGTTTCACATTAAAAAAACTTATATATTCATAAATGTATATATTTTAGAGTAATTAATAATTGTGTTTTGTATTGGTTATGCAGTTAATGTGTGTTTTCTTACATAAACAAGTATGTACAGGTAATTTCAAAACACAGAATAATGTGTCATTTTCATTTGGCAGTAAGCTTTCCGAAATGATGATGTGTGTGCTGTTCATTTAAATAAATAAACCTTTTCAATGAGTATTAATGAGATATGAAAACAAAAATACTCCCGTGTGTGGCCTAATTAGTCAATTTGATAATTCGGGAGTAAATAATATTATTATTGCTTATATTACAAAATAATTCCTCGAGCCCTGCCGGTTTTCCACCTGTTTTCCACTGGCTTCCTATTTACTTTAGTATAATTGATTATTCCGATGTTTGATCAAACAAAATAGCAATTTCAGAGGTGACGTAAAAATAACCCGATAGTGAAATAACAATGGCAAAATAAATTAGTGAAATCAAAATAAAACGCAGCAATTAGTATGCAAACGCGTAAATTATTTGCCGAACCATTGAAAAAACATCAGTGGCCGAACAAACCCCCGCCCCGGGCAGAAATTCGAATTCGTTCCGTTCAAATTGAACACCACTAAATAAATAATGTGCCTAATGCCCCAAGCCCTGAGCCCCGATTGCGCGGATATTGCATTCGGACGGGAGATGCGAATTAACCAATTTATATTAAATAAAGTTCATGTTTATTAAATAGCTTTCAGCGTGATTTAACATGACGGGCGCGGCTTTTAAGTTTTAGGGGTAGTTAACTCTATTCTGGATACCTTAACATGGAGGAACGCGAACTTAGGAATGCAAGGCAGCATGTGGGAATACTGCGCCTATCTGTAGTGTTATTCGGTTGTAGTGTCGATACCGCCCGCCAAATGTCGGTAGAGTGTGTAGATCCAAGTTGTTATATTATGCAGTTAATGCAGTTTTAAAGATTTTCCATAGATGGCGGTACTTACACCATCTGACAGAGATAACATGTTCGTCGTACCCGAATGGTTACGAGTACAGCTAATGCTAGCCGATCCCTAGGTAAGAAGCCCACTTGCAGTTGCTTCCATCGTAACCAAACACACAGCTTCTGTTAGAACGGAATTTGTCCTGCTAGAGATTCATTATAATTGTCTTACGATAATAAAGTACTCGTAATCCTTGAAGAACTAGAGCGTTTATTTAATACTCCCGATCAGAAGTGTACACCATTCTAAGAAGATAATCGTACAGATAATCGTATAAAAAGTGCAATAAATTTAGCTTCAGTGATTCCTTCGGAAGCGACGAAAATCTTGCCAAAGGAAAACTAATTATTTTACTACTCGTTCATATACCCGGTAGCTCGGTTCGTGGAACGAATTGTCGGCTACTGTATTTTGCACTACAAAATTCTTACTCATGCTGATAGCCCAATTTTTACATACATAATTACACAAAAATACTATTTCTGTCAATATCCTTCAATGCATCAAAATTTGGGAGGGGATCGGTACTGCCGCTTCAAAACCATTTATTGGATAAACAATACCTATGCAATACGTCATCCCAAGTGTTTCGCTAGGTTTGGTGACTTAGCAGGGTTGCCCGGGTTCTGTCTTTGAGGTTTGTCTAGGTCTTGTCATCGCCCTGTAGCGCAGTGGATTCATACGTCCATCACTCCTGGACTCTGAACTGACCCCCTGATTTCTACCCACCCCTCATACATGTTTCCTTACCAGCTTCCCATAACGTATTCTCCTTTATTTCATTAGAGCACCTTCCAAACAGCACCCCCCAAAGATGATATGGGATATGAATGGAATTATTTTCCTCGCGGTCTGCTGTGTGGAGCTAATGTAACCAAAATAATAATTTACCGGAACCTATTTGCTTGACATAAACTTATTTAGGAGAAGCCATACGTAATGCAATAATGGATATCCATTAGTTCATGGACAGCTTTTCTTTGATATTAGGTTATATCAATTGTTTTCAAAAAACGTTAAGAGCACTGTTAACGTGCAAGTCCATCATTACTACTGGGGTTCAAAATATAAATATCGTGAAGATGTCTTATGAAATCACATAAAAAGTAATCGAGAAAATGCTATCACACAAAATAAATAACAGATCACAATGACTCGGCGAAAATTTGTTCATCTGAATATCTGAATACACAAAAGTTCGTATCAATACGGTATTATTAAAAAATCCCAAAATATGGCATTCATGACACCTCCCATTGTGAAGGTGAATTTGCAAAATCGAGGAAACGTGAACATGGCACAATTGGAAGAGGAATAATCATATTAACATTACACACAGGAAGGCTCCAAGCTGAGGAGATCAATCCTATACTCCCTCCGAACTAAGCACTCCATACTTTACGCTCCGTGCCCCAACCGCCCGCTTTCCAACCCCCTCCCACACCACTCTCACACGCCGCGCGCACCCAATACCCATTGTACTCCCCGCCTTTCATAACTTTCAATCGTATTATATCACATGATATGCCAGGAATCATTGTGAATAATAATCACCTTGCCATCTCGCAAGAAAACTTGTTTGAGGGTTGCAGAAAGGAAATAACTCTGTAGAAACACAAATTAGGAATGCTTTGCTTTCTATGACAGTACCACAGACTCGCGTAGTATCTAATATGAACAATGTCAATCTACACAGATACCGATACTTAAGTTTGATCGAACGAATCAATATTACGTCGAACTCACAAAATGAATTAATTCCAATTAATCGAATTCATCGAGTTCGACTCGTGATACGATTCGATATTATAAAGAAAATATTAAAAATGAATCAAAAAAATAAATAGCTGTTTTGTAAGGTCAAACTAAACAAAGAGTCAGACTTTTTAAGGCACAAATGACGTTATAATATATCTAGACTGGTTATTGCCTTAAAAACTAAAAAATGTGGCAATTAAGAAACACTTTGTTTATATTTACGAATGAAATCTTATTTCTTGGATTTTACTAGTATTTGCCGAGAAATTTTCTCATCACACACGCGTGTGTGATGCGACGCGTGCCAGTTTAGTAAAGAAACTACGAAATCGAAAGCAATACAACTGTCGTGTTTTGGCTTGGAATTTGAGATTTCTAGAGCGCGTCTATATATATATATTGTAACGAAATCGTGCGACCAAATATCGTTAAATTTTTGCACTGGCCAGGAATTGAAACCGAAATATCAATTCAACGCGTAAGTAATATTGTGAGTCGGAAGATTGAGGAGATGTAGTAGTTACCTAATTTATTATTTTGTAGACATAAATGGATGCAGAGATCAAAATACGCAAAGAATGGTCAAACAAAAATTAATGATCGCGTACAAGCTCACATGGCGTTTCCTGTGTTCTTCATTTTTCAATTTAGTAAGTCATTTTAAATACTGTAAATGCCATAATAGCTGTTAATGCTACTATTTCTTTTCTCCTCCTGCATTTTCTACCAAACGGGTTCATGGGGAGAGGTTTGTCAGGTCATGGCGGCGGATGCGCCTGTCTACCAGCTGCGTGGTAGACCGGATCGGGAGAGGTCGGTTGAGGGAGACGGTCTGACCTCTACATCTTGACCCTCTTGACTCGTAGCCTTGCACTGCAGTGAGATGAGTTCATACATCCGTCAATTTTGGACACACTGACTCACGTATTTCTACCCAGACCTTATTCATTTTTCCTTTAAAAATGACATAGGTCCTGAGGGGAATTATATTCCTCAAGGCCTCATGTGTGGAGCTTAAATAAAAATCTGTTTTATGTTACCTTGATGCCGATGTGTATGGTGGGGAAGTCCGACGCCAAAGAGGGTTGCTGGTGAAGCGCTGGCTGCAGCAGGGGCATGGGGAGCGGGCAGGACATCATCGCTGAAGCGACCTTCAAAAACAAACAATCACACAAGCATTACTAATAGTGGCAGTATAGACAAAAAAAAATCATTACTGTTTTATCATAATTTAAAAAAGCATAGCGAAGTCCTGTTTTAACTCGACTATTTGGCCTATCATTTATCTGTAAATTTGTTTGTTGTTGTAACTCACAATTCTACAAACAAAACTCCGGCATCAACAAAACACTTTTTATTAGTGATTATGAGAGGTTATAATGTGTCATTAATTAACAGGCGGTAGTAATGATTTTCGAACCTGATCTTGGATTGGCAATAGTATTTATCTATGTTTAAATCCTTGCATTAGACATGCTCTTTTGTTAAAAGTGCCATCTGTGAATAACCTCTAAAAATAATATCTAGGATGCCACATCTGTTACCTTCCCGTCCCGGTTCAAGATGGTAGCCGTGTTGGATACTACTTTTAATCCTGCTAGAGTTCGCATGATAGTTGTTTCTACTACGAGGTGTCAAATTGAAATAATCAATATTAAGGTACGTACCGGCATGAAGAAATATTGAAAAATTATTGTCATTGGTGACTTTTCTATGGACAAATTTTAAAATTCCTTATATTAAATTTAATATGAAATGTTACGTTAAATACATGTGGTGTATACGTTAAATAGGTATTAAGTACCTACTTGTTTACTTAGAAATCTTTTGATTTCAGAGGAAATTATGGTTTCGATTTATTAAATAAGATAAAATTAAAAACATCAATTTTTTGGATGTAACATCGACTGTTTACATAACTTCTTTAATGTGAAACGGCACAAGAATCCCAACTGCTCCCAGCCGTCTGGAGTCAGTGTGACTATGGCATCCACAATTGAGGTAGTTTGCGAGGCTGATGGTAGTGGGGAGAGAAAGGAGATGGGGAAAAGGAAGGCGGCAAGTACCTGGCTATTCAGATCTGATCACCAAACACGGACAAAGCATTGTTGTTATTTGTTTTTGGGGTGTTATGCCGTGTTGCGCTAACTCCTTATTTAGCCCGAGAAGGAAGGAGTTAGCGCAACACGGCATAACACCCCAAAAACAAATAACAAAAATACTTTTGGCCGTGAAAATCTTAAATCATATTTGGCGAATAAAGCAATTTAAAGCAACGTTTCAATTTTGAATGGTGGTTTTTACTCTTTACACAAAGGCGATACTGAGAGTATATTCCACTCTGGAACATGCTGCAATATATATTTTAAATGAGTTAACTGTGAAATAACATAAATCAATCAAAATAAATTTACTTGCGCACGCCGGGAATTGAACCCGCGACCTACGACTTGCTAGTCGAGAGCCTTACCCTCGGACCACGAAGACCGGCGAACTAATAATTAGTAATAAATTCGGTACTTTTACTCTTCAGTACTTTCAACACTTTTGTTCAATTTGCAATGTTTTCTGTGTATTTCAAATGCGCTATATACATCTTATTTTTTATTTTTCCGTAAAAACAAATACTGTTTTAAAACAAGATAAGATTATCTTTCTCGTGTAAGCATTATAAATAAACACTACTAATTCTAAATAATAAAATTTTACTATCAAACGTGAAAAATGTAGTTAAAACGCTAACCACATTTTTACATAATTTTTTCATCGAATCGTTGAAAAATTGAGAGATCTCGATATTTCGAAAACACATTCGTTACGTTTTGTTTGGGAAATTTGTAAGAATACTGCAACTTCACTTTAATCGCGTTCGTATAATAAAAAAAATAAGAAATAATTTTTAAGTTAAACGGATTGTTACGATAGCGACGCGAAATATGAATTATTCATTTTGGTTATTTTTGGCATCCAGTGTAAATATTTGAGGCAAACTGGAAAGAATTATTATTTATCTTTAAAAAAGTTACGTATTTCTGCATGATGGAAAAAAAGATAAAAATACTTTTATAAAATATGGATGCTTGGTCATATATGAACCCTAATACGCTGATGAGTTAAATTAAATTGTTGTCATAGCGACGCATATTTTAGGTACTGAAAATGTGTTACATAAAATCTCAAACTTTTAAATGAAATAATGGGCATTTATTTTTAAATTCATTTCTAATAGTACAGAAAATATATGACATTCGAGAATATGTTCATAAAACACTAGATAATGCATTTACGAACATTACATATTTAAAAATCAAACCGCAAAAAATAAGGATTTTTTTAATGACTATTTATTTTGTTTGACTGAGTATTGAACCTTCCTGCCCAGTAACTCTTAACAACTCCACCAACCTCGCCCAATACCGATCGGGTAGGACCGGCATTTATTTCGCATATTAACTGCTGTCATGTCATCCAATTTCAGAGAAATGCGTATTTGTCCGCGTATGTAAAAGATTGCTACCGAAATACAGAATGTATTATCTTCGACGACGAGTCTATCAGCCGAGTTTTGAGAATGGGGTTAATTTCCGCTTCGAAGATTTGCATTCATTCATTCCCGAAAACAAAAGTAAAATTCAAAAAGAAAATTGTGTTTTAATTTTAAAAAGAAATGGTAATTAATTAACGTGTGTGGATGGATATATTCCATCAGTAAATCACATTGAAATAATCGCTTACCATGCACGGCAACATGCTGTTTACTCCACGTGCAAAAGCCCGGAGTATATTAACGGTTAATAATAACAGCGCCGGGGGCTTATATGGCAAATGTGATACGTTGCACCTAAGTTACCAGCGCTGTGAGCTGTGTGTGCACTGCACTGCTCAGCGGGCGCCTGCATCTAATTTCTATCCTCGGCCGTAAACTGATGAATGCAAATGCAACTCCGCACAGCGACGGTCACATTACACCGCCTTGACGGCACTATAAATTTATGATCTCGTCTCAGGGCGCAGGGAGCAAGGGTTGCAGTCCGCGTCAGGTTCAAGCCTTTAGAAGGAAGGGGGGTTCCCCGGTAGATTAATGTCCAAGGTGAACGGTATTTACAATTGATTTTCATTTCATCATTTTAGCCAAAGATGCCCGCTCTCTTCTATATTAGATAATAATATTTATAATGATTGGATAATTTGTAAGCTCTGTTTTCGTAAGAAAACCTCAAGGGAACTTGAATTACATATTTAACCTATTCCCTATCGCAAAGACTTATAAGTAATACTAGTGACTTAAACCTATACACATTTTTATGACCGAGTGCATATCGACCCACTATTCCGCTATGAGATGAATTATAAATTATAACTATGACTTAAAACTAGAGATTTATGTAATACAAATATATATTTCTATTATTACTGCCCGAGTTGTCTTCTTATTGTGGACGATCTTCATTTATACTCACACCTAGAATTTTTACACCAATTTAAGAGATGATGGATATCATCTATGATATGATAGAAATAATGAGTGGAGATTTGTGTAATATTGACTGGCGTTTTTTTTATTGCTGCTCAGAAAAATTCTGTTTCAGATGGATTTAGTCATAGTTTAATCGAAGACATTCTGTCTGTTATGGTAGCGATAACAGTGATTTTAAAAAATTTAGATAAGAAAAATTACAATTGTAATCTTACGTTCGCTTCATTATACAATGTATTTTTATGATTGTACATAACATAAGTATTCTAAAATATCGTGTCAACCTTTATACCGATGGTGATTGCTTTAAACTGAGGTTAATATTTTTTGTACAAAAATTGAATAAAATTGGGGATTTCCTCTGAGAGAGTTTTATTTTATATTTTTTTTATTTTATTAAAAGTATACAATACAGAATATAGTATATTATATAAAGCATTGTACTCCCAGGAGTTAATAAACTCATTGCGGGAATGATACGCATTACATGAAACATATAGCTGTATGTGTTAAATGGACATATGATGGGACATACACAACATTATTATTTCAGATAGTCATTAATAAGATGAAGTTTGAGCATGTTAGTTTGGGTCTTTTTACATTGACTTGCACATTTGATCTCGTTGGGTAGTTGATTATATTTTGTTTGAGCTATGTATTCTAGGGATCTTAGTCCATATTTTGTTGATTTGATTTTTGGTATATGTAGTTTATTGTGATTTCTTGTGTTGTGTTGGTGTACGTCGTAATTGTAATAGAGTGTAGTGTTGGAATGTGCCGAGTGTTGAATTACTTGTAATATAGTTTTCGTTATTTCAAAAGTGGGAATGGTATTAAAAGGAAGTATTTGGGTGTTTCTGTAGATGTCTTTGACATGTGTGTCCCAAGGTAAACTGAAAATATTTCGCAGGGCTCTATTTTGGACGACTTGGACTTCTGAAATCATTTTTTTTTGTAGCAAATCCCCAGATTCCGGCGAGATATATTAGATGTGTAGTTAGTTTTGTATGGATCGATCGAAAATCGAATGCATGATTCCACCAAACATAAACTCGTCCCTCTCATGTTTCCAATATATGTATAATATTCTTATCCCGAATTCATATGTATCTATGAATATCGAAAATCTTTTGAACTCGATAGATCTTAAAAATCACCCTTAATATTCAAATAATTCTGGGCCTGATCACGACGAGAAGAGCGGATTGCTACCGCGGTAAGTAAGCTGAACCCGGCCAGGATGGTTGGCGGATCGGGTAGGATGGCTGGTCGGTTAGGATGGCTGGCCTGCGAGAGCCGCAGCTCGGGGCAGCGGCAGCGGTGCCCGGGGACACACGCCTAATTAGACGTCAAAAGCTCGCGACGCGGCGCTTTCTCCATGGACGAAAATTTCGTTAAAGAACTCACCGTCATTTACAGCTCCCCCACAAATTAATTGCACGCTGATGAAGTTGTAAATTTGAGTTTGAAACAAAACAATTATGGTTTTTTTGGCCTTTAGGAGGAAAGTTTAAATGCCAACAAATTACTTAAGAACCCAACTTTCTAATACCTACGTTAGTGAAAGTGTCTCATTTCACAAATTAATTGCAAGGTTTTTGTGTTTTTTATTAGTGTGTTTCTTCAGGGTAGCCAGACAAAAGCAAACATCAAAATTCATAGATTCACCCAGCCTAGTTTTTTTTTAAATACCACGAACCCGCTTAAAAATACGTTCCAGTGATTTTTAAGTATCCAAATGTATAAAAAAGCTACCTTCCGAGAAAATTTGTTACATTTTTTGAAGAAAAACAACATTGGGCTTAAGAAATCACGAAATTTAGAAGCTGATTATTGGTTTTCCTTAAGTTCAACCACTTCTTAATGTGAGGTGAGAAAAATTAAAGCTATTCAATTTTGGATTTTCTCGGTCTATGATCACCCTATTCGTAGTCAGAGCAGATTTAAGGGTAAGAAAAAATAATTCCAAAAGAATAAACATTAAAGTTGGCCTCTCCGCTTCATTTGTGCTCCCGAGATAAATTCCTAATAAAAGGAAAAAAATTCAGCGCGGGGAAAGGTCCGCGCCACATTAAGGCATTATAAAGGCGATAATTCTCGCTTCATTCCCCATAAAGCTCTCGGCATCACTCGCACATGTGCTTTTGAATACATTAACTTGAAAGAGATTACCAATTAAATAAGAAATGCTCCTCGAGCCCACTTTAAAGGTTTCGCGGTATAATTCGAGGAGCGCCCTGTAAAGCAGTTTAACTGTCGGTTTGGTGTCTAACATAAAATCTTCCATAAAGCTTCCGCGGCGAGGTTAAAGAGTGGAGAATCTGTGTAAAGACCGGGAACACCAAACTCCGAGAAAGGGAGAGGCAGAACCAAAACAGTCATGGGCCACAAAGCGCGGTTTACATTGAACATAAAAGTCAATCTGGCGAGACATTAAAAGGGAGCGGGAGGAACGAGGGTTCTTTAGCCCCGCATTATTAAACTGGTACAAATGATCCGATGATTCTTGTGACTACGCTCCGTGAAGAGTGGCATCTGGAAATATTTGGTTCGTTTTTGTCCAGGGGGGTTATCTGAAAGGGTGAAACAATCTGAATTAGTGAAATAATCGTTTCGAGAAACCTTCTGCTGAAGTCAAATAAACATAATTTTAGTTTTTACAGTTTTTTTACGACCACGCTAGGCAAGTCTGATAACATTGTTGAAATAGTAGGTATACTAACTAATTAAACAGTATATATACAGACAGGGTAACTACAGCGTAATGGAATGGGGAATGGGGAATGGGCCACAACAAGGGAAGGAAATGTAGGAAGTATTCAACTATTCATATCCTTGTTATATAGATATTTCAAGTGTACTTTCAATTCTTCAATCAAAAGGCTAAAAGTACAGAAAAGCGAGTAAGCGAGTAGTTCAATCAAAAGGCTAAAAGTACAGAAAAGCGATTAAGTGAGAAATTTTTTTAAAAATACGTCGGAGTTGGAACACAAGAAGACCGTTCACTTAAATTCACAAGAAAGGAAGATTATTTAAATTTAGTTGGTAAACGCGAATTGATATGCCTGTTATTTACGTCCATTCAGAAAAATGAAAGAGTGAAACATAGAATTTCAGCTCTCGTCAAGAAAACTGTTATTCTTATAAAAGACAAGTGTAGGTTATTATTAGAGCCCCTTTAAGTAGCTCTCTCCATTCATGGAAAATATATTATTTACGGGAAAATCTCAGAGATAAGAACGGAGAGTCGTGGGGGAAATAGAGCGCCAATAACGATCAAACACCATAGTAATATATTATTACATCATGGCAGAAAGTGCGTTATGCCGTTTAAAGACGCGGTGTGTTATTATCTCGTCCCCCGGGGCATGGGCACGGGCACGGGGGCACGTAGGCACGGGGGCACGCCGGGCACGCGGAGAAGGCGGCTGCAAGATTTAGAGGTGGGAGATTGTTCCCTGCAAAAATAACGAGATCGCGAATCAAATTTACGAGCGGATAGATACCCCGCGAGGGTGGCAACAGGCGCCGCCACAGGGATGGAAGACCTGATAGGGACACGTGGAGAGCGGTGACGTTCGTAGACCGAAAAAAGAATTGACACAAAATGAGTGAACTGTACTGGATAAACTGTCACTTGATCATTTACTCTTATTGACTGCCAGGGATAATCTGATCGGTTTGCAGGAGAAGGAAAAAGGGTAAAAGCAATAGTATTCCGTGTTTTTATTTATAAAAAAATTATATATAATTATTTTATTATGGTAGGTATTGACAAATCATTGTTAATAATTGACTTTAATTACTTTTCTTCGGATTCAAAGACATTTTCTTTGTGTTTATTTTATGTATTGCCCTTTTTTACAGTTCGTATTATTACGTCTTTCAATTCATATGGTAATCTTCCCCAGGATTATTTAATGGAATAAATTTTCATTTATCGCTCAACTACATGCAACCTAAATAGTTAAACATTTTTTAGAAGGAAGCGATTGCTTTGGGGTGTTTGATTATATATATTTAATGAAAAACCACACTTTGTAATACACTCCTTTTTAATTGAATTAATAAATGAGAGCCAACCAGGTTTCGCTTATCTCAAGCTTGATCAGGGCTATTATATTAACTGGTAATATTAACTTTATATTACAACAGAGCTATTATATCAACTAAGTTAATACAATAGACCTGATGAAGCTTGAGATAAGCGAAACCTGGTTGGCTGTCATTTATTAATTAAATAAAATGTGGTATATTTCCAAGTGTGTTTTTATCATTTGGTAATAAATTAAGTTTTTATTTTAAGTGCAAACTTATTAGTATTCATAAGCTGCTCGTACTTAGATGGCGCTACTTTATTTATTTTAGGAAAAAAATACTTTTTGCCAGACAAATACTTTAAAATATTAAGATGAATACTTATTTGTTTGCACATGCACACAAACAATATTAATATGAATAAATAGTTTTGTACGTATAAAAACTCAATTCGGTGATGATTCAATAAAACAAACCAACAGTTTTTTTTTAAATTTACCCTGTTACGGGCCTTTTAATGGTAGCAAGTGACATGTGAAAAAAAGTTAATAAGTTTTTCAACTTTCTTTGGTTCATGACGCATTGAATTCGTTGCCCCGGTAGTTATTATTGTGACTTCCATGACAGTTGAGATGTTGAGGCATCCGTTATCCTTCAGAGATCCTAGCTCTAAGGTAACGGGACTGGTGGTGGCAACTTGGACCGGGACACCCGTCCGTCTTCATTGCGCGCAGGGGTGAGACTATTACTTTAAGACTTGGATTATTTACAACAAATTCATAACGGTGATTTTGAAGATAATTTTGTATTTTAACCGCAAGAACAGGGCTACCCACATTTTGGACAATATTAAAGGCTGGAAAGTAACTGGAAAGCAATCAGGTTAAATTCAGTAGAATACGTGGACATGTATAGCAACTGATCTAAATTTCACTGATCTATCCGAATAATACTCTCTCCCTCATTCGTTCAACTGACAAGATAATACTTGAAGTATCTACCTACCACAACACTCGTTAGAATTATACTGCAATACTAGTGTTATGTATCAAGTTTCTTACATCTTGTTATTGATCGTATTATTATCACTAGCTCTCTCTTCACTAAGTATTGATAGATCCCTTGGGTGCCTCTCTCTCTCTTTTCTACACGAGTATGGAAAATTCAGTTTGGTAAGATGTATTTTAACCATTCAGAGCTGGTTACTACAAATTGCGCAAGACATTTCAAACAATGTTTTATGTTTATTTTAACCCTTCAGGAATTTAAAAAAAAATTTACCTACAAATACCAACTACGCCGACTGCTCCCGAAGTATTTTACATGTGCTTTTATTTTTTTTCCATTTTAGAAACTAAATATATTTCTAAATTTAGAAAAACATTTTTGTATAGTGCCACTTCGCTTTCAATGCCGTTTGTACAATAAAAACATATAAATATGTTTTTAAACTTTCAGTCATCGAAAAAATCCCGCCAATTTGTAATCATATATTTTGACAATTTTTAGAATTCTATCCATGGAATCTAGCATAAATAAGCAAGACAAAATGAGAAGATTAAATATTAATCTTTCCAATCATATCACATATCTCTGAATTATAGAAATAAAAAACATTATAATGGATGGTCAGATCTGTTCTTAAGCGGCTGTAATGGAATATGATGTTTGTGGCTAATAATGTCCTTCCAAGACTTGTAGGGTTAAAGTTTCTCATGGATAATTAATACTGAAAGTGTCTGATACTCTCTATATTTTAATATGTGGAATAACTGAGAAGAGTGAATACCGAGACCTGATATTGCGGCCACTGAGTCTAGTCTAGAACAATTATTTGAAATGAAAGTTTTTATCTTCCACGATTCGACTATTTGCATATCACATGACAGGTGTGTTTGCTCGGCGACTGAGGATTACTTGGCGTAACCCTGTCTGCAGCCGTATGGGTCACATGGGACACGGCGCAAACCGCAAACGCCGGAACCAAGATGGCGGAACAGGATGGCCACAAAGGCATAAGGGATAACACGCGGAGAAAAAGGCCAATAAAAACGTCTGGCTATTGGGTGGTGCGATCTTCAGGTAATTTGCCTCACGCTGATGGAATGAATAATACTGCAAAGGGGGAAAAGGTTGTCGTTAGTTATAGTTTCTATGTGGTTAAAGCTCTCTAAGGGGTACTAAAAATAGTTCAAAGTTATGTGCAAAAAAAACAATAATTCTCAGTTAATTAGATATATCTAAAATTAAAGACGAATAATAAAAATGTACATATTTGTAATAAGCATTTACTTTGTGGCTCGTCATAATTTACAATAAAAGATATAAATTTGTTTTAGACCACTTTAATAATTAAAGTGGTCTAAAACAAATTTATATCTTTTATTGTAATATAAATGTGTTTGGAAGTCTCCGAGACTTTCAAACACAATTATATTATTTATTTTTCTTAATATTATAATAAATAGATCAAATATTAAAATAACTGCATTAATAACTGAAAGGCAAAATAAAAATTTTGTTTCCTTGAAATATATCTACTAGGTTATAAAATAAGCTAAAATGCAGTGCTTAATCTTATAATTCAATTTTTATTTTTATTTTTTTTTTTTTTTATTGAAACATATAAACAAGTTACAATTTTTTTAACAATATAAACACCAATATTTCAATCACTCTCCTAATAAAGCAGCTGCAATTGAACGTAAACTGTTGCCGAAATTGAGTAGTAATAGTAATGCCGGCCGGCGTGGTCTAGTGGTATACGCTTTTGACTACAGATCCGAAGGTCGCGGGTTCGAACCCGGCGTGCGCAAATAAATTTTATTTGATTAATTTGTGTTATTTCACAATTAATTAATTTAAATAATATATAGTATATTTGCGGCACGTTCCAGAGTGGAAGATACTCTCAGTATCGCCCTGGTGTAAGACCACCATTCAGAATTGAAACGTTGCTTGAAATGGCTCTAGCCGTGTTTGGTGACCAGATCTGAATAGCCAGGTACTTCCCCACCTTCCTCTTCCCCATCTCCCTCCCCTCCCCAATACCCTCAGCCTCACAACATACCCCAATTGGGGATGCCATAGTCTCACTGGCTCCGGACGGGAGCAGTTGGGACTCTTGTGCGGTATTACTGTAAAAAAAAAAAAAAAAATATATATATAGGTCAAGTAAGTTTGCAAATAACTTATTTTGATGGAGAACGAACCTCAAAAGATGTATTGTATACAATGAAGAGAAATTATTTATGCAAAAGATTGTTTTTATTTAGAATGTTTGTAGGTACAACACATTTGACGATGTTGAAATGTAGAATAATTGCTTCAACAATCGCGAGGCATCAGACTCAATGAAAATCATAACGACCTTCTTCTCGTAAATACACGCCTTTAAGTACAGCAGAATCGTTTGTGTTTAGATAGAGATGTTCTAAAATACTCCAATTTATGTCTGAGTAAATAGTTATACGGTCTGCGAAAGGAAAGCTTGTTTGAAGTTACGTATATCTCGTGAAAAGAGCACTATTTACCTGATTTAAAATCTCCTCTCTGTTCCAGTTGTGTTTGTTTGAGTTATTTGTGTATGCACTAAACACGGGTGTTTATTACTTTACTTCAAAAGCGAGCATCCGAACAGAATCGCTCCAAAGGAGACCGGAGTACTTGCGGCTGGAAAGCGTGTTAATAATCGTACGCGTAGCCAATGAGAACTTATTTAATTTTGACCACTGTCAAAAATATTTATTTATATTAATAAAATATAAACAAAGCAGTGATTTAAACATTTAATGTAATTTACAGGTTTATCAAAAAAGTTTTCGCCCATTTCTCTGATATTTTAAAAACGATCGTGGGGCGAAGATTACTCGTATAATAGCCGACGCCCGAGGGCTAAAGTTTTCAATACCAATATAAATAGCCTTCCGGGAAAAATATTGAATTACGAAAAAAAGGAAATTTGGAAAAGAGTGTCAAAAATTTGTGAATTGTTGAAAGTAGGATGATGTTTTTTTGAAAGAACTATTATGAGTCTTTGTTTTATTATTTTCATTCTCAGGGAGTTGATTGCGAGGAGTGGTGGTGGGAGGGATGCTGAGATTTTTCAGTTATTTAAAAGCATCTGGTGTCGTGTAGTGCAGTATCGTTGTGCCTCCGGGGAAATGTCGGAGTGGACATACTTTAATAATGTGCTTGGTGGATGGATCTAATTTACAGATTTACTAAACCAAATGGTAGAAAAAATTATTTAAAAAAATATTAATGATCAAATCTCAAGAATTCGTTGAATTCAGTTTCCTGTCATTTCATTTCATCATTATTATTTTAAAATCTATAAATTTAATGCAACAACTACATAAGATATTAAGTATTTAATATGAAATCGTAACTGTTCCGAAATATAGATTTTTTAAAACTTTTTTCAACAATTAAACATTCCCGGGTTATGAATAACCTGACAATATTTCTCCTACTACCACTACAGTAAGCGAAAAATGTTGCTTGTGTTGTGATGGAGGACTTAACCAGCCGAGTAATTGAACACACTAGGCCTGAGTAGAACCCAAACGCTATGTCACCTCTACCACCGACCGGTCGATATTATTTTGATGAGCAAGCAGTTGTTGCAAAATTGTACATTTAAACAAACCGTCAACGTAGTTAGCATTTTTTCGACGTAATGTGCAGTTTCATTAATAAAGCACGGTGCAACAAAACTAGAAGATTAAATAGGACATTGGATTGCACATCAAAACTAATGGCAGCTGACGCACACACCCATACCTTACTGAAAACTAACCATTAATAAAAAATCCTAATTCAAGCATACACAATTTTAATAAACCCCTCTTAATGCTCTGTGAACTTTCTGTAAATAGCCACTATTTTGTTAATAGTTGTTTGGTTCGTGAACCTTTAGACAGTACGAGTTTAAGCTTGCAATTTACTTCTTTTTCCTGATGACACTTGTCTGCATTATTCTCGTGACGTTATTTTAATTTTCTAGTGGAATTATGGCTGGCTGTTATCATTAAAGCATTTTTAATACTGCTGATCATTAGTGTCGAATCTCGCAAAGAGCAGTCTCGCAAAATATAATCGTTGTTTTAAATTGGATTATGAATTCAGCAGAAATATAAAAAAAAAGAGGTAGCAAAAGGGCAATGATTTAAATAGAGTAGGGTTCGTGCTTAAAAAAACTAGGGGTGAGCCCGTGTAATAAGTACGTTATCAGAACTAAAAGTTAATTTATTTCGTGTTGCAAAGGAAATTAACATACCTCTCCAGTGAAACGCATCAGCTTTTTGTTTTGAATATTCTCAGGAATCGAAGTAAATCAGCGAGTAATATTTTTATATAATAATGTGTGTATACGTATTTATTTGTAGATAGTATTAATCTTTAATTAAATAAAAAAAACATATAGTTGAAATAGTTATTCCTATTTGACAAATACATCGTTACATAAAATTTTAAAACGTTATATAAAAACACCTAAACTCACACATTCAGAAACGGTTCCAACTGGCTACAACATAATTATTTATTTATTTTTAATTGTTTTTATTTGTTTATTATCAGAAATAGAAAAGAAATATAAACATACATACTATTCAAGGTAACATTACAGGTTAATATTAGATAGATATTGTAACTTATGTAATGTTTAGGCTAAAATATTTTCCCACTCAACTGGTCTTTCCCGTCTAACGATATTGTAATTCCTAATTATGATAAACTCCGCCCACTCTTACCCCTCCCACCTACTACAACATCTTCTTTCTAATTGTAATCTATATTAAATTTTTGACTTCGGAGTATACTTACTCCTGATGAGGTGAACTTCGTTCATGAAAAATGTAGTGGTTGTATATAATAAAGTGATGTAAACAAAGTTATTTGTGTTTTAATAAAATAAATAATGCCATCACAAAGTGATAAGCTTCCAGAAGAAATCGTCTTATTAAACGCTTGTTAATGGTCAAGTAATTTTGCGTATTGTTAGCTGCATATTTAAATATTCGCGCCAATCATTTGGTTCGTTCTTATACCGCCAGAGGGGCAGAGTGGTCGAATTTTGCCTGAAGACCCCCTATTCGGGATTTACCCGAAACATACGATTTGAATTCGACCAATCAGAGGGCCTAGATCGTCCAGACGCTAGCGTAATAATACTATCAGATTTAAATCGGACATAACCTGCCTCACTAGGATAAACTGTATTGAGACAGAATATTTGGCGAAAATTAATTAATATACTTCATTCTTACTTCCTTGCTGGTAAGACAGCTATTATCGACGTTGGCCGGTGTGAAGTCAACACCGCCACATTCACGAACAAAAACGTGCCGTTTTGCATGTCCCCTATATAATTTATTTTTTTTAGTACACTCATCCGAAATTTGGTCGTACGTGGTTCTACAACACACATGCCTAAGGGATCTTATTTATTTATCAAATTTGATCCACTTTTTATTGGTAGGACTACATATCATATGTGATGCAAGATAGCCAAAAATATTCAAAACTCGTTTCCGGAAAATTGGCTAATTTTGAATTGTGTCATTATTGCAGCAAAAAAGCGATATTATATGCTCTTTCCCTATAATTTATACCGTACTGCTATATGACAGAGCTGGTATCAGGGCTCCGTTTTCTATTTAGGTTTTTAGTTTTTTTTGTATATTTCTTCAATGTTCTTCATTTTCCTATTATCTGTTTACCACTGTTTTATATTTTCAAGGAATCCAAATAACCCTACTTTGGTTAACCATATTGCAGGACGAACTAATTCATTGTATATTCCCTGAATAGAGTAAGAGAATAACTTTTGCAGTTCATGTATCAGATAAACCGAGCGGATGGGGGTGCCACGTGCCCAAATCAATTATCCTCCCTTGCAGCGAATCTCCATTGCTGCAACCGCAGCTCCCTGGGAGATGGTGTACCACGTGGTGCCCGCTTTCTCATCAAACAACAAGATGTTCCAAAACATCCCCAAGTAAAAATATAAATACTCCAGAATGAACCAACATCTTAAAAACATAAAAATATGATTAAGTTTTTTCCCTGCAAAAGTTCTTCCTAATTATAATTGCGGTTATGGATTGCGCTCAATTTTAATGTTAACAACAAAATCACCCATTCTTTAGCTCAATATATACACGAAATAATAATTATTAAAATAATAGGAAGGAATAATCTGTGAGAAGATTTTTTTAATATAAAAATAAATAATAATTTTTAATAACTAAAGAAGAGAATATCAACTACGGAAATAAGATTTTTTTTTTTTTATTTTATTTATTTTTTTTTTTTTTTTTACATTATTTTCTCTTACTTAGATCTTACAAAACTGATCAATCAGTTTAATTGTAAGAAATCTCTCATTTTTTCTATTTATTAGCTTATAACAATATATTTAATTTCAACTTGATATCTTGGTACCACAATATTAATTGTTTTTATGTTTGACGGAGGTAGAACGATCTAATTTTAGCAATTTAGATAATGTTAGCAATTCAAAAATGGATGTATGTAATCGATAAAAATGACTGAATGTAATGAGGTAGCAATAGCTAATTGGTAAAAACGCTAATACCGGTAAGACTAGAGAATCTGGGATCGAGTCCCAGTTGTGACCGTTACCTTTTTATTTTCTATGTTACCGTTTTCATATTTTCATTTAGAGTTGTAGATATTATTTATTTATTTATTCATGGTCTCCATAACACAGTTATGGTAAGGCAAAGGCAAAGCTTACAAATTTGAGGTACATGTAAGTATAAACGTAAAATTAAAGTTAAAAAAAATAAATTTCAATGATTAATTTTTTGTAGTTCTTGGGCATTACCTATGTACCAATTTTTAGACATTTTTGTTTTATTGAGTTTTATTTTCCAATGTACATTTGTTACTCAAATTTTGTTTACTTTGCTACCAGTTGACACGGTTATGTCGAAACCGGTAGCAAAGTAAACTAAATTTAACTAACAAATGTACATTGGGTAATAAAACTCAATGCAATGATTAAATTAAGTATGTATTACTTTAAGCCTTTTGTGTTTATTATTTTATTAGGACACACTTAATCTTGATTTATTTATATTTTTCAACTCTTCTATTCTTAAACTATCTATTATATTTTGTTCACATACCATAAATAGTTTTGTGTTTTCTTAAAAAATCATTTTATTTGTAAAATACAATTGGGCGTATATAAATAAATAAAATACATACTCCAAATACACCCTATGGGAACTGCGTCGTTTTCTGTATTCCTTAATCGAGGGTAGATCACCTGAACGGATCACGTTTTACCTTCCACCACCTATTGGCCAATATCAAGTCGAAGGGTGCTTGTGCTCACCATATTTCTAACAATATTAGCTCTCCAACCACAGGGCACTTAGTCGCAATTCCCAACATATCTCAACTAATATTCACAAGATCTGATAATCACTGATTGGTCATTTTTGTCGTGTGGTCTTATATTATCAGCTAAGATGAACACACTGTGACTTTTTGCCGATCCGGCGATGACAATTTCATTTGCGGGGTGTTTATACGAAACGTGGTCAAGGTTAATGCTTTTTAGATCTTTCTGAGGGGGTGATTCAATTAAGATAAGGGTTGGGATATTAAAAATAAACATCACGAGCACCAATATTATCTGCCAACATAAAACGCTACCCGGAAACAAAGGTATTACCTATAGGTAGTAAAATAAGGGTGGTGGGAATGGGCAATGTTTATTTAATACTAGAAAAATGTCAAAAATAATCACGAAGCATAAGTGATTTTGAAGTCATTGATTAAGTCCAAATTGATAATACTATATACTCGAGGCGAGAAACTCCGGTTTTGATGCAATAAACGAAGTAAAACAAGGACTCTTTAGTAAGGAAATTGAGCCTTATAGTGGATTTAGAATTATTATGAGTGTCTAAACGTATATAAAGATGATAGATATTTTAAAAGTGAAATTGTCGTATTTATTTGGATGTTGTAAGTCGCATTTTTCAATATTATTTATCATTTCTTCATGCAATTCTTCAATATTATGGCTCAATATTGAGGTGATTTTTAACAAAAACGACACTATATAAAGTAGCCAAATATTAATATTATAGAGATACACACTTTTTTGGACGCAAGGGACTATTACAGAACTACTCTAGTTTAAGCAATATGAATACCTAGTAACGTATTAGGTCATTGTCATTAGCGGGAACTTAAAGGTGGAACCTTAAAGAGTCGGTGATGTCTAAATTCGGTGCGGTGCAGACCACCGAACATGTGGAATGATGAAGTCCACAAGGCAATGCCTGAGGCCCTACACTGCCTCACTACCTAGATTTTCCCCCCTGACCCAGACCATACGAAAGAAGAAAAATATTGTCATTAGTATAAATAGGTAATACACCTAGCTACACTTCGAACGCAAATATTAGAGAAAATGAATTCGAAGAATACCATCCAATTCCTAATGTAGGGGTTTACTTGGCCAAACCCTGGAATGGCTTATCCAATGAAGCCTCAACTTGCAATATCAATATTAACTGTTCATTTGACATTTAATCAAAAGCTTTGCAGTCAGTGAAGCAATAATTAGGTACAGATTAATTAAATCAAAACAGTACTTCCCCGTTAAAACGAATTACTATGGACTATTTAAACATAACATAAGTAGGTACATTTTGATGAAGCACGTAGCTCTGGGATTAACCCCCTCGTAAACAAAATGCGCACATGAGGTTCTAAAATATATCCTCTTTGACAAGCTGCCAAAATCATTAATAGTTTTGATGTATTTTATAATGCAATAACAAAATATCACTCCAAGCTTCACTGTCAGTAATATACCTACAATAGTTTCAAAATTCGCCGCTAGATGAAAACACTATTCCAATTGCATTAAAAATATAAGCATTATTAAACAACAATAATATCATTTCGGTTATGATACGATATAAGGTACGCAACATTCAAGAATACATAATCTTATATTATATTTATTTTTCGGAATAACTTTATTGAGTAAAACCTCAAATTGTAATATTTAAATATTGAAGACAATATTAGTGATTTCTAAACGAAAATCTGAAACAGAAAAATCAGAAAAGGAAACGGTCCCAGATGTGACCGTTTCCTTTTCTGATTTTTCTGTTTCAGATTTTCGTTTAGAAATCACTAATATTGTCTTCAATATTCTAATATTATACTTACCTTATTATTTAACTTTTTTATTTATAATTCCATTAAATTAAAAATCAGTTTCCATTAAAATACACATACAGATACAGTTTCCATAACCTTAAATTGTTAACAATAATATATTTTAAAGTCCTTGTTTTAGTTGAAAATGGGTATTTCAGCAATTTTATTGAACTAAAAACACTCTTATAAAATGAACTGAATATGCTTAAATATATGTATGACTTAAGTATTTTCACTGACTTGGTATTTCTATTTAAAATTCAAAATGATGCATTTGATAGTCCAGAATTGCTTGCATTGATAAACTTTAAGATTCCACTACGTAATACTAGAAGTCGGGATTTATGTCAGTGGTCAGTCAATTCTGGTACTTACTACCATATGTATTCCTCTTTGCCCAGAATACTTATGGAGGGAAATAATTATACCGTGTCAGTGGACATTTATCATTTAACGAATACAAAAGAATGTTACTGAGACAATTTAGTTATGTATAATAAATATTTAATAGTTTAGTAATGAATAATAAATTTTAACAAATAAATACCTAAAAAGAGCGTTAATAAACTAAAAAATAAATTCATCATTTGATGACTCTTGAAGCATTCAATCCAATGCCGAAAATGTCAAGACACCTAGAGATTTCATTTAGCAGCACCATACATCCTGTCATGGAATGCTAGCCAGAACGTCCTTTTTGCAGTGTGGATTATAAAGCAATTAGTGTTGTCGACCCTGGCGGTAGTTGTTCGGTACGAACAATTTATTCAAAAAATATTTTTTTTGTGCTGTGACTGTAAAGTGCAAATTTCTCCTAGATTTGAGACATTTGTAGCGCGTTTCAGAGAGCCAATCCATGAATCGCGGCTAATACAGTGGATATAATGAATTTATGACGCCGTTCTTACAGTAATTGGCGGTATAGGAAATGCTCACCATAGTTGCCTTCCAAGCAGTTGATCGGGGTTCGATTCTCGGCGGTGGCATTTTTTAACAAATTCTGATATGAATTTAAATTAGATGTGATTATTTTAAAATAAATACTTTGACTTTTGAATATGATTTTGCACGCGTCCGTAATAATAGTTTGAATAAATTAAATTAATTAAGAATGAGAAGATCAATATTATGTTTACTGAGGTAAATAATAAGTTTTCATTGTACACTCAGAGAAAATAATATTTCCTTAATTCCTCATTAAAAATAAATCTTAAATACGCGTTAGGAAAACAAACAAAATATAATAACAAAATAAGGCAGACACAAAGAGCAATAAACCAAAAAATTTCAGTTGATACAACTAAGATATTATATAAAAGAGAAGACAGCTTTATTTTGGTTTATTTCCAAATCACGTACAGTGTAACACCACCGCATCATATCACAAACATTCCTTCCAAGAATAAATAATAACACAATAAGGCCTTTGTGAGCGTGTTTCGTGATCTAAATATAAGCTCAGATTGGGCCTGCATTTCCATACAAAACTGCGTTTCATTATGATCACGAAATTCAAGTTGGATGGCAATTTAAAAATTTTCAAGTGTTAGAGAGACAGACCGCGTGCTAAAGGGTATAAAACCAAAAATTATTACACGGTCGAAAATTATATTGTTAAAAATGTGACAGCATCCCAACTTCCTGATAAAATATTAGTCAGAATATATCTACAGGATTTTCCAATAAGAGGTGTTATTTTGATATTCAATCGTAAAAGATCAATGGTTTCGTTGCTTGTGTGGCACGTAGCGCCGTTTTGTTAAAAGTAAACGTTGTCCAGATCAATACCATCCAATTCCGGCCATGAAAAATCATTAATCATCTCTCGATAGCGCAATCCATTCACCGTAACTGTTGCTCCAGCTTCATTTTCGAAAAAGTAAGGTACAATGACTCCGCCGGACCATAAACCGCACCAAACAGTCACACGTTGAGGATAGAGAGGCTTTTCAACAATAACTCTTGGGTTTTCCGAGCCCCAAATGCGACAATTTTGCTTGTTGACGAAGCCACCGAGGTGGAAATGGGCCTCATCACTCAAGACGATTTGCATTTGATTCACTCAAGTGAATTTTAATAATTTCAATGCGTTGTTGAAGCGTGTATCGTTCCATTTTTATTAATGGCGTAGTTTCTACTTGTCAAATGTCAAAAAATGACGGCTTCAAAAGTTATTCAAAATAACACCTCTTATTGGAAAACCCTGTATAACACGAGTTATTTTCTTAATACATATGACGGAATACCACAATATCAGTATACTAATTTCAATATCAGTATTTATTTGAACACAGGATTTTCCGCCGTCCTCATAAATCATTCGATATTGACTGATACTTGGTTATGAACTCGTTAAATTAATTCGTTATAGGCCTGCAATCCCAATTTTAACATGAAACAAAATAATTAGACTATTTTTTTTATAAATTAACAGTTTTTCAAAGCAGTAAGTTTTCTCCGTGTAAGTCAGATTGTTGCACATTTGTTCCATTTAAATTTATATGAAAGGCACTTCTAATTTCGAGGAGCGGGGAGGGGCGTGACTGTCTCCCTTCATGTGATTTGTCAATAAATTAATCTGATAGTATACAGGCATCTCGCATTGTAATATCACTATTTAGTCCCCGAAAATAAAATCTGCAAGTGATTTCTTGGCATATTTTGCCATTTTGCAAAAACGTTTTGCGAGATCGTTTGTCGTAATGTGTCATATTTATAGAACCTAAAAATATGGGATAGACGGCAAAATCTATTTGAATTCATTGGCTTCAAACCGCAGTAAGCAGTTTCTTATGTTTTCATATTAATATTTTGAGGAATGGCATTAATTAATTAGTCCTTTTTACACCCGCAAATTGAGGATTGCGTAAAAAACTACTGCGTTAAAATATTGACCCCCAGTGATACTTATTTACTTAAACCACCCACGAAGAAAATAGTTTTTGTAGATATTTTTCTTTTCGAAAACGCTACTAAATTTATAAATTTGAGTATAGCTACACGTAAAGGTATCACTACATAAATAAACACAAAGTATTTCCAGGAGAAAGAATGAAAACGTCTTACATGATTAGCCCATTAGAATTATTTGGCGGGTTGGGAATAAACCGACGTAGTTTAGTGGTTCAGAGCACCTGACCGGCAATCAGAAGGCGCGGATTCAATTCCCGTCAGCGACATTTATTTTACTCGGGTGATATTTTCAATTTTGTATGGATATTTCAGGCGAGTAATTATTGCTTATTTGTTATCCTTTGTGCCACGCATAAAAAACCTTGTCTTATAAACATTAGTTAATCATTAAAAAATAATAGTTACCTTAAACATTGAACACATGTCAGATGACTACATAATGTCCGCAATCATAAACTGTACGAAATTCGGTACCGAAAAAAACACATTATTTATTTTTATCCCGAATCCATATAAAATGACGACCCGTGTGGAAACTGGACCAAAAAAAGCATCGTGTATCGTGAGAATCGGAGAAACAATGCGATAGGATGTTTTCACTGCGTTCAATCATTCCCGAAAAGAATAACGACAGTGAAAGTAGTTTTAGTTCTATTTTTATGTTGACGAATAAATTTTCTACGTCCATTTAAAATGGGTCATTTTCGATTTGCAAATGTACGTTTTTATTCGTGAATATCGTGAGGTTGATGTCACGCCAGTCTTTCCAGCCAGTGGCGGTTTTTACGCTTACACGGAGAAAACTTACTGATAAAAAATATTGCTAATTTATTATGAATATATTCAAATTTGTCATAATCCGGTTAAAAACGGAATTGCAGGCCTTTAACGAAAGAGTATAAACTCATGTTCTATAAAGTGTATAAGCCCTGATAAGCTTTTAGTAAAATACCAATGATTTGTGATGATGTCGGAAGACGTGTTTATAGAAATCCTAACATTTTAGCATTTCTTCATTATATATTATTAAGACAAACGCAGATGCATGAACATGTGTTTCCGGTATTATTACATAACACTTAATCAGGAAGCTGCCTGAGGTCAATTTTTTTACCAGGATTACCAATTTCGTTATACAATGATCAAAATCAGAAAAACAAACTTTAAATATTCCATACATTTTTAACAGTTCGTGAAAATACAACATCGGTTTAAATGCACTTTCTGAGAATAATGCCTAGCTAGTGAATTCAATAGTTACTAGACGAAGTAAGCATTTATTAATTTTTCACCCTTGCGTTGGTCTAGTTGGTCTCTTTAACGAACGATTACCGACGGGACGTCTCGTTGTGAGACCTTATTAGCTCTCACGTGGAGACAGATGAGAAACATTGGCAGACTGTCTGTTTAAGAACTAATTTGACAATTTTAAATCTATACGAAAAGAAAAAAAAAATTTTAATGATTCAACTTTTTTGTTTTCATGTTTTGAAAGATATTTACGTAATGGACAGTTATAGAAATAAATGTACAATGTGGCGCGTATCGAAAAATCCCACCAGGCAAAGCCTGTGCGTGGGTATTATCGTTCTAATTATCTCGATTCTATGGTAAAAATAAAACATGAGATTAAGGTGTACGTTTTCTTTGATGATAAATAATATAAAATTAACTTATAAAAGTAGAAACAATAGATGAAATGAAAACAACAAATATCATAAAACTTGACAATAGTAGTGGAAGTTTTAAACCAGACCTAAAAAATAAGGTACCTACTAAAGTTTTGCAAAAATAACAATTTGTTAGTTTTGTCATTTCAAAGTTTTTGAAATGAAAGTAAATATAGAACAAATATTGTGCTACAATCAAAAACATATGTGTTTTTTTTAAATAGTTAATGTTTTGTCGTAACAATGTCTAATCAAAAGTAGTAATTCGTGTGTTGTACATTTAAAGGGCAATAAAATTAATATGCCTTTGGGCTAATCTGGTTTTCCAATAGGGTACTGCAAATACACAAGTGCCATGTCTTTGGCTAGAACGGTTATCATTTTTTTGTGAAATTGTGACGAATGCAAATAAATTTTAGACATTGCATACATTTTAGGTTTGTCCTAGGTCCAAAATATCACTTTTTTGGAATAATTGTTTGTTGGGATATTTTTATTAATTTTATTAAACATTACATTTATTGATTTATATTTATGTTGATTTTTGGGCAATTTCCAGGGGTTTTATGTGATTATTTTATGTAACTGTTAAGATAGTCAAATTAAAAAAAAGAATCTAGAAAAAACTCAGAACCAAGAGAGCGCGATATTTTCATTAATTCTAAAATGTTTCTGTTATGTGTAAATACCGCATAAGAGTTCTAACTACTCCCAACCATCTGGAGCCAGTGAGACTATCGCATCGCATCGCAACTGTGGTATGTTGTGTCGCTGAAAGTTGTGGGGGGGAAGGAGATGGAGAAAAGGAAGGGGTACCTGGCTATTCAGATCTGGTCACAAAACACCGCTTAAGCTATTTCATGATCTTACAACAGGGCGATACTGAAAATATCTTCCACTCTGGAACGTGCAGTAAGATTAACACAAATTCATAAAACGAAATTTTCTTACGTACTCGTACGCCGGGTTTTGAACCCGCGACTTTCGAAATGCTGGTCGAGAGCCTTACCCCTCGACAACGCAGGCCGTTTATAAGATATTGTATGTCTTCTAAAAGCCGAACGAATCTACTACTCCCATAAATTATTTTATTCACGACATTCCCAAACGTTTTGGTGTTTTCGATTCGTTCATACCCATGTAAAAGAATTAATTCATAAGAATGGAATTTTTAATAAAAATTAACAAAAACCACCACAATTCTTATTTTTATCAACAACAGAGTACAGACGCTCTGTGGATGGAAGAGAAGAATGGAGACTAGTGGTAAGTAGAGGAAGAAGTTGACAGATAGCAAGAAGCAACAACAGGTGGCGGAGTCCAAGGAGCGGAACCTCACTTCCGCCGGAAACAAATCCTATGGGTGGAAGGTTACAAGAACAAGAAGTAGACTAAATGGCAGGAAGGGCGGGAAAGGGTTGTTTCCTTATAAGATCTGAAGATTAAGGTTATTTATCGTTCGGGTCGGGGAGTCGAGCTAATAGGAGTGTAATTGGCTTTTTACTGTTTAAAACACTTGAGGTGTGATGATAAATTAACATGAAATATCTCCAGAAACATGTTATTCAAAATTAAACATATTTGACTCTGTAGGAGGACACTTCCTCTATCCGTCCTAAGTACGTAAGTCTGTTAGCAAATCGTGAAAATTTTGAATATAATATAATATATTCACGATAATTATTGTAAAATATTCATCAAAATTGCCTAATTTCATTTTGTTAAGAGCAGTGTTGGTAAAAAATACATACTAATAATAGGAATTGGTAATTTGTTTAGTTCGGTTTTGTGAAAAGTTATAAAATGGTTGTTAGTCATTATTTACAATGTTACGTAATACTTAAATAGTTGTGTATCCTTTAAGGTTAATTTTTATGAAGACAAAAAAATATAAATATTATAGTGTTCACAAAATGAAAATAAGTAATGAAGAAATTTGGAATGTATTAATTTTTATCAACAACAAAAAACAGTGCTTTAAATTATTAGAAAAAAATAGGTAAGTACATTAATAATGTCCCTTCGAGTAAAGTTACCTATCTAAAAACGTTTGGTTTTTGATCAAACAAAATTTACGCTGATTTGATCAAAGTTAAGGTAAGTTCATTCATAAAAATAAAAAAAAATTTCAGGTATAAAAACAAAATACTAAGGACGGGTTGTTTCACAGAAATTGAACAATTCATAAAAATTTTAAAGTTAATTTTCAAGTTCTGATATTATATCACTATTTTTATTACATTTCATAGTTATCCAGTAATGTCGACCTCGCTGGGTGGCTTACCCGTGCTGAGGCCTATTAACTATGGGCCAGTTGATTCGCATAACTGAAATAATGCATAGTAAAATAACTTAAATAGAACTTGCACGGAACGTGAAAACTAATTTCGAAATGTTTTGAATTGTTCAAATTCTAGTAATTATCGTTACTATCTCATTAAACAAGAAAAAAAAAATAGTATGATGCCTACTTGTAAGAGTATGATGTTTGTGAACATTGTTTCATAAATATTTAATTTTTTTACTTTCGTTTTAATTACCTCCCTTGCAATTTATTTAAAAATTGCAGATTTCATGTGCAAAATACTGTTTTTTTTTTTAAATGTAATAATCATGTTCAACAATCGTGTGCCGCTGCGGTAATACAAAACCAGCATCATCCCTTATAGTTGAAGCCGCAGTGGGTACCAATAGAAAAATAAATACATTTCCCTCTCTCTAAAAGGTCAAATAAAAACAATTCGTGTATTTCTTTATAGTAAATACAATAAGATGTAGAGGTAAATGAGAGAAACTCTCGGATCCCGTCCTGAGAAAGGTGGAAGAGATAGCGTGTGGAGCGGAGGCAGAGGGAGTAAGAGGAAGTTAGAGGAAGGTGCAGACAGGAGCAAAGGTTGGGCAACCCATTTATCCTAGCTAAAGATTGATAACCTTGTCATTTGCCAGTAAGCTGTTACCAGAATGAAGAAGCCAAGTAAGATGTAAGGGAAGATTATACGAAATAAGAAAACGCTCGCTTGGGGAACGAAAAATTAGGAGACGTCTTAAGAGATGAATTGAATCAATTTGGCGGTGGGATACAAATAATATATATCCCGAAAGTCGTTTAATAAATTAATTCATGCAATCAAATTCGCACTTATAATACTATATCCCAATCACTTTGAGAGCGGAGATAATGGCGTTATTAAAACACGTACTAATTTTGCAAATCGAAGTTTGTTCAAATCGTAGTATTATCCAATAATAGAAAGTATGTTGTTTTCATGGTTTATAGTTTTAAAGGCCTGTAAAAAACGATTGCTATTTAAAAATAAAGATGTCAATGGCGGTAAAGTCAGTAACTTTGCTAAATATACAGAAAAGTGGGACACACTTAGTACGCATTGTATTAGTTAGATAAAATTGTTTCCGGAAATGGAAAATTAACATTAAAATTAAAATCGATTGTTCACTTGGCAGCCATTGTTATTGATGGGAAAGTTTTCAGGTGAGTTTTATTCCACTTATTTTGAAGAAAAAACGTAAATTAAACTAAATATCAATTAGAATGGATAATTTTTTTTTGTCTCGTTGTTATCCAAATGATACAAATTATTTTTGAAATAAAATGTGTCTAGCCGTGTCACACTTGACGATATGTTTACCCAAACATGATCGCTGTGCTTTTCAATAATTGAAAAAAAAACACATGTGAACGATACTGATATGCATTGAGCTAAATGTGTTTTGATTTCAAGCGTGTATTCTTGTTTATAATCGGCATATCATTTATTTTACTTAGTTCATTCAGATTCACTTAAGTGAGAATAATGCAGTTATATTCAGTTAATATGCCTACATAATAATTAAAATTAAAAAATATATTTATTTATTAACGCCCTTTTTCGGGGCTTTTATATGAGACTATTAGGAAATATACATTATTTATTGTACATAACTGAATTGCTTCATTAACAACATTAAATATTTGTTTAAAGATAAATTGAAGATGTCCTCTAACTTGGTATAATTGTTTCCCTCTATTAGTATTTCGGCAAAGAGGAATACATATGAAAAAATGTAATACCTATACAGTCAAAGGATACGTAAAAGTACAAATTAATAAAAAAAAACTAGAGACACAATAATATTGATACATTATATAATTAGCCTTGCCATTTTTACATATTTTTGAGGATAAGCATGACATTTTTCTGAAACTTTATAAACTATTATTTGTCAATTTATGCTTAATATGTGTAAGGTTAACATTCAAAAGACTTCACTAAAGTGAAATGTTATACCTATGCTCTCCCTCAAAGTTACAACTTGCAAGCAAAGTAGCACAATACATAGATGCATAATTTTTAAATGCGAATATCGCACAATAGTCCCAACAGCCTGGAGCAAGTCAGACTATGACATTCCCAATTGGAGTTTGTTGTGAGGCTGAGTAGTGAAGAGGGTTTGGAGATAGGGTAGATGAAGGTGGAAAAGTAGACGGCTGTTCATACCTAATCACCAAACACGGCCAAAGCCATTTCAAGCAATGTTTCTTTGAGAGTATCTATTTATCACTCTGGAACGTGCCTCAAATATATCATACATAATAAGTTAATAACAAATGAATAAGTTGTGTAATGGCAAAAATTAAACAAATAAAATTTCTCGCGCACGCAGAGATTTGAATCCGTGACCTACGGATTGCTAGTTGATAGCTTCACCCCTCGACCACAGAGGCCGTCAAACCAACGTATACAAGACCCGGAAGAACATACCTAGCGGGTGGGTACTCGAGGTACAGAGTTATTAATTTAGTAAAACATATGGGGGGCTTTGATGTTGACGTCGGGTGGGCTGTGTGGAAGATGATAGCTGCTCCGCATTTGCACGTGTTTATTAAATAAATGGAAACAAAATACGCATCGCGCTGGGAAAACAAATTTGCAACACGAGCTAAGAAAAATACCACGGGAATAGTTAAGCAGATGGCTTCACTTTTGTTCACGTCTTGGGTTAGTAGTGTCGGCACGTAGATTCTTCGTAAGTCTTTTGACGTTTGGAACACGCTACCAATATCAAAATATAGATATTATATTAATACGCATTACACTGAATTTATTACCGAGTTGTGACACTAATTAGCTTTAATTACTATTAAACTTTTTAACGAAGATTGTTTCGATAGTGTTTTTTTATATTAATGATATACCGCCCGGAGCTAAATAAATAATCCTCATTTGGGGAATGTTGTGAGGATTCCTTGGCAACTAGGATAGTGGCAATTCAACAACTTTAAAAAAATTAAATAGTCTTTAAAAATGATGATACAAACACAGGACATATTAGAAATATCAAACGGCACAAGAATCCTAACTGCTCCCAACCGTCTGGAGCCAGTGAGACTATAGATCTCCGATTGAGAAAATGTAACCTAACCTAACCTAATCTAAAGTACCAACCTGTTTTATCAAGTTTTTTCCATGACTTTATATCACCTTTGTGTGTTGAATTGCCACTGCCCGGTAATAGTTGTGAGGAAAGGAATGGGGTAGATGGAAAGCCTGGCTGTTTTGATATGGTCAGTAAATATATCATAAACATCTTGGTATCATAATGCTTATACACTTTTCAACTGGTAATTTTGGTTGTATCTAAATGTTTCAAGAAGTCTCGTAGAAGGACATATCGATGTACAAAGATTGTTTACATGTACTACGTAAACGACATGATTAAACGTTGTCGTAGTTAACACAACGATTTTAATTCGGCAATTGTCATTTGAGGCAAATAGATTTTTTTAATCTAATGGTTAGTGTATTCAACCAAAATAAATTCAAAGCGATGCCAAAATAATTAGTCGTTAAATATACAACACATGACTGGTAAATAAAAGCTATCCGGGCAGAGAAACACCCCATAATGCGGGATAATCTGCAGCAAACCACGGGATTAATTGGGCTTTTGGGGGATGCTTCGTTGAATTAATTTACATACAAGTTTCTCCTCTGCACATTTGCAACAAATTGCTATAATTGAAATTTGTAATCTAATCCCACAATAATTATTATTATACCAATCGGAATAACATACAAATCGAGATAAATCCACAAATAGGCCAGGATAATTGTCATATGTATTAAATACAGTTAGATACGTTAATTTAAAATTTTCCGCTTTATTTACAAGTTTAAAAAAATACGTTTTTGTAATAATGATAAAATCAACTCATAAAAAACTTTGTTTTTTTTTACTATAATACATCTATTTTAAAATGTCTTTAAAACAACTTATTTTTTTTGATTTGACTGAGGATTCAAACTTCCTACTCAGGAACTGGAGTCGACAAGTATACCTACGTCGCCAAACGCCGATCGGGTGGGACCCACATTTAATTTGTATATTAATAATAATAATAATAATAATAATAATTGGATAATTTGTATAGCGCCGTTTTTGTGAAAAATCACCTCAAGGGCGCTGTACAATTTATTTCCTAGGATCTTCATTTGTTATTTAGACCAACTGTGCCAGCACGAGGTTCGTCATCCGTTCAGGCATGTGTCTGCCGCCAATATAGCGCTGACATGTGTCTGCTGCCAATAAAGAGCGCTAACACAACATCCTCACATAGACAACAAACCTTGGCAGCACCGCTGTGACGCTCGACGAAGACAGAAGATGGAGACTCTGCTGCAAGAGTCCTAGGTAGCGAAGGAACTGTACCAGCTGCTGCAGGGAGAGAGACTACCCCGTCCACCAACTGTGCCAGCACGAGGCTCGTCATCCGTTCAGGCATGTGTCCGCCGCTAATATAGCGCTGACATGTGTCTGCTGCCAATAAAGAGCGCCGACACAACATCCTCACATAGATAACAGACCTTGGCAGCACCGCTGTGCAAAATCACCTCATCCTAGTTTACCTTAGTCTCTCCAGTCACCTCCCAGCCTTTCATGCCACCTAGTGCATCCTCTCGACCCTTTCAGACTCCTTCCTGGCTCCAATACATTCTTTCTATTGTCGTGATCCGACGATTTCACACCTCTGTCTCAGACCCTTAGGGCTCGCTTATCGCAGGCTATCATAAGCAAAATCTTGAACCAAAGTCAAAGTGAAGTTTATGTGTGTCATTTGTAACAAAATACATAAACAAAAACAGAAAATAAAAACAAAAACAAAAACTTTAAACAAAATATGGCTTATCTGTCCTCCAGGCAGACATCCTCGGTTGAAAAGGTCCCGTAAATCCCGACACCACTTGACACTTGAGTCAGGTATAAAATCTTCGACTGCATTGAGAAATCTTTGTTCTAACTTCACTATCACTGCTGTAATATCGTATACGTACACGTGATTTAAGCCAAACATTGGTGAAAGAATAAAATGATCTCATTGTCATCGACAAAGAGTCCATCTGTCGAGTTTTAGCTCAATCGAATGTCGGAAAGTGGGTTAATTTCTGCTTCCAAGATTTGCATTCATTCATTACCAAATTACAAATTGAAATTCAAATAGATGAGTTAAAAAAAAATGTAACCGTATTTATTTTTTAATTCTAACTAATTTTTTATATATTTTTTTTTTATTTTAGTTTATTTAGGAAACATACAGTTTTACAAAAAAAAAATGAACATAAAATATAGAACATGATTTAAACCAGTTAAGTTCCATTTATAATATTTATAACAGCTAGAAATTAATTAAAAGTAATAAAGTACATAGTGCGTGTGAAAAATAATTAAAAAGAGAATACTAAAAAACACATATTAACACTTTTCCAAAACAAAAACCAATGTTTGTGCTTTTTCACCAACATTATCCACGTAGGTACACATGTTTTTATGCAAACAGCAGGAAAAAAAACAAGTCCAGACAATATTTCTCCCTGAAATTTCTAGGTTAACTAATTTGGGCGGAAAATTCATAAAACATAAAGAAATAAGTAGAAGGACTTGTCTTGCTAATAATAACGATTAATTAGTAGAATAACATGTCTTGCTAATAATCACGATTAATAAGTAGAAGGACTTATCTCGCTAATAAAAACGATAAATAAGTAGAAGGACTTGTCTTGCTAATAATAACGATCAATAAGTAGAAGGACTTGTCTTGCTAATAATAACGATCAATAAGTAGAAGGACTTGTCTTGCTAATAATAACGATGAATATGTAGAAGGACTTGTCTTGCTAATAATAACGATCAATAAGTAGAAGGACTTGTCTTGTTAATAAAAACGAGTAATAAGTAGAAGGACTTGTTTTCCTAATAATAACGATTAGTTGATATGATTTCAGGTTTTAACGGCCAAAATTATTTTAGTGATTTATTTTTGGTGTATTATATTATATAATAACCCAAAAAACGAATTACGAAAAAACTAATTGATGTTTTTTTGATTCTTGTATAGGTTCTTACGAAACACGGGAAATATTATCAATGTAATCTTTCAAAAACATCACAGGAATGAATCTACTTATCCATTAAACGATTTTATAAAATTTTTAAAACTAGTTCAAGATGTTTATTAGAAACAAAAACGATCAAAATGCCACCAATTATCAACAACTCCGTTTAAAATACGAGGCAAGGCAAAGTCTGTGGTGCAAATAAGGGAGTATTAAAAATCAAGTCAGTACAGTACTTAGTACCAACACGCTAATAACATCGCATTAAAAGCTCCGGACGAAAGCTCAAAGCTTTTTGAGATTTAATTACCGAGATAGCCTTATAGATAGGGGCTTCAGGCTACGTAGTAAAGCTCTACGAGGGAGGCTGTACGCGAACGTAGCGAACAAACCGTATTCTGTACACTGATCACTGTTCACCGTGCACTCTCTTTATAGGTATATACTCTACTCTTCTATTTTTAACAATACATGTTACCTTCATACAAACAAACATGACGTGCTGGAACGTTAAAAAATGTATACACTTTATTTTTATCTTTGATTTTTAAAGTGAATTCAGCTCAAACTCACAAACATAATCCTCACAATGCAACGTTTAGAAATTCCAATTTTTAAAAATATATATTTACTCTTGGTCGCTGATTTTTATTGTAAAAAAACTCAAATACCTATGTATATTTTATTTACAAGAGGTACTGTTGAAAAAAATGGCACGCAGCACTCAAGTGGTATTTAATTCGAAGAGCGTTTAGAGATCTGGTAATAATAATAAATGGATAACATGTATAGCACCGTTTTGTGAAAAATTATCTCGAGAGCGCTGTACAATTTAATACGAATTCGTAGTCTCTATCTAATTGCATTTATTATTTACAAACAGATACAGAAAAACATACTAACCTGGCTGATTACTTCAGATTAACACACTTTTATCAAAAAGTTTACGACTTTGCACGCAGAGGACACTATAGTAAAAATACTGGACATTGATTTTAGATTTGCTATTTCACACTCCATTATTATTGATATTACATTTATCAGACGAATGGTGACAAAAGCAGAGTTGATATATTTTTTTTAAATAATGGAGAATTTTAATGAAATTACCTTAAACATTAACATTTTTAACAAATTTACTTATTTACAATGTTCTTCACAGTACGCGTACTGTGAAGGTGAAATGATTCTGACTCTTGTCGGTAAACCAGACAGAATTATAATTTTTGTTGTCCCAAAATTATTAAAAATATTAAAAAAATCTAAGCAATACCATGTTTCTAACATACCATAGGAGGCCGAAGATTTAAGATCTCACGGTCGCGGATAATATTATTTTATGGTGTTGCAGTTATGATTTGTGTCTTGATAATTTTCTTTACGTTTCTAGGTCTTAACAGATAAACAATTTTTTTATCGGACGCTACACAAGCATAATGCAATAAAACACTTAAACTAATTAAAAGCGAATGATAACACGAGAGAAAAAGATCGCTAGAAAAGATATTAAGTACTAAGAGAGTGTAAAAAGTGGGTGCCTATTAGTCTTTCTCGTTACTTCGTTATATCGATCTCTGAAGCAGAGTTGAACGCGATATTACTCTGCTGGTATTTAATTTGAGAAAATTGATACTATATAGGTACTTCGCGACTGATACAAACGATAAGAAAATAAAACGACGCAACATTATAGAATATCGCAGCATTAACTCATCAGCTGTCGCGTGCTTCGTTACTGACTGCGCGTATCACGTTAATAACAGGATTCATGAGACGAATCCGTCAAAAATTATGAGATCAAAAATATAATAAGGGAGGGCAATAGAGAAGAATTAGAATTTAAATTAGGCGACGTTCGCGGCGGGGCCTGTGATGCCGTGATAAGAAAAATTGCGCAGGAGTGAGAATCTAAGGACAAACAAGTTTAGTGGGGTAGTGGGAAAAGGAACAAAAAGCGGCCGGAATCGTGTTCACGAGCAGCCTTTGTGTTTTGCTGTCTTTGAATTATAACCTCGATTACAAATAAAGTTAGGTACCTACACGATACGATAGCGAATCCGAATTGTTTGCGGGCTTTAGATTCTTTACGTGGGTTAGTTACTAAGTTCGCCACGTATGCAAATATGCTTAATAAAAAATAATCAGCAATTTCAGCATGAGCATTTCTTAGCAAAAAAGAGTTTTTAGGTATTGACTTATAACATCCGCTATTGAATAGGTAATCTACAGGATATATTTAAGTGAGTAAGTTAAACAATTATGGATGTTAAGAAAACAACCGCAAAAAGGTCAATGATAATTATGAAAATGAAACAATATATACGAGTATTGTTGCCTTTCAAAAGGTTACATACTAAGTACACTACGTAGCCTCAATGAATTGATCAGGTCTGAATTTAAAAATAGTCTAGCAAAAACATTTTTGGCAAATACAAGTTTATCTGTCTGCATTACAATAGATTATTGACTGATAAACGTATTGAAAAACTGAATATTACATTATATTTGGGATAGATAATGCTTTAATATATTTTATGTCTTATATTGTGGGCCATTCGTCCATGAAAACTAAACAAAAATAGAAGTTAACTTCAGGGAACAAAAAATGAAGAGATACTTATTTACAAATAAGATTATGATACCCTTTCTTGTGCAAAATAACTGCAAAAGATAAGTTTATGTTTAAATTAAATAAATTAGAATGATGAATTTTTGTAAGCGTAGTAGCAATTTTTGTATACCCATGACCATCTCACCGTCATGCCATTGATGAAACCTCATCTTTTACCTTATCGGCGTTGCTGAAGCGCATTGGCGTGCAAGGGACCATCTTGGGCACACTTGGGCATCACGGCATTTTTGTCACTATTGGAAATTTGCGCAAGATGGGCCTCTCGAATGCTCACAGAAGACCACAAACGTGCTTCAGCAATTACGACAAGGTGAAATATGAGGTTCAACGTTTCCTAAATGACATGGCGGCGAGCTGGTATAATATGAGTATACAAAAATTGCCACAGTGCTTACAAAAATGCAACGACTGAAATGACGAATAAAAACTGAAAAACAGATAAATTTTCAAGCTTTATAAGACGTAAAAATTACAAAAAATTGTATTTTGGTATTTCTAAAAAATTGTAGACCTTAATTTTGGTATAACCCTCGTACTAAGCAAAGTTGTGTGATAAAATGGAGTACTGCCCCCGGGGGAAGGAGCGGCATCACATTTAGGGTAACAATATAAAATAATTAAGGGCTGTATGGAGGAGGGGCGGGGTGTTATTTATATTTACATCACAAAGGGCGACAGATGCTACTGAGAAAATATAGCCGTTTACCCAAACTCTCTCTCAAAGTGATCGCGCGCTAACAATTCGTCCATTAAACAAAATCAAAAATAAAGGAAAAGCGACGTTTTAAATTATATTATTTACTTGTCGGGTAACCGGATAAATCATCACAATGATAATTCATCACATCTTTAAAAAGTTATATAAAGTCATGGAAAGTGATGAAACAAAAACTTAATTAACTGGGTTATGTAGGTTAGGTTAGGTTATGTTAAAAATAAAAAAAATTTCGTTGAGTTATCATGGAACCACTTGTCGAGGTGTATTTCTTACAAATTGATAATTTTCGCTAGAATGCGTGTCTTAGTTTAGGTTTTTGAAAAAGATAATAATATGAATAAAAACTGTTGACCGGAGTCAAAAAGACCATGTCACGATTTGGGACATGGTCTTTTTTTACTCTTTTTTTTCTTCCTACTTAAAAATCAGAAAAAAATGGCTAAACATATATCCTCCCACGGATAAAAAAGGGCGCTTGTGTGAGGTGTCACATGAAAAAAAATCCCAAAGATGACACCAGTTCTTCAAAATACCTTCGAGAAAAACTAAATATATAAAAATTCAGCCTGTGTTTATGCTCGCAAAACTCGAAAAGTAGTCGACCGATATCGCAGAAAATTTAAAAGTTTGTTCTTATTGGTGCCAGCAGTGTTATGAAAGTAGTTTGGATGGTTGAAGAAGTCAGAGACGCCCGAGGAATACTACACGCCATATCTCTGCACAGGAAAGAGATACGGAGTCGAATTAAAGTCAATGTAATGTAAGAGTAACATTATGGTATACAGTAGTGAATAGTGAAAGAAGTCGGAGACGCCCGAGAATGACATTAGCAGTAGCAAAGCAATGAGGGATCGCTAGTAATAAATAAACGCTGTAGCTCATAATTCTATGCAAAAAAAACATAGCTTCTTATCACAGAGGCCTGGAAATCGCTAACTAAGATTGTGGAAGCAGGTTTTAAAAAGGAATTGAAGATTTTGTAAGGAAGGTATAATATAACAAAAAAATTGTTGTATTAAACTGCTAGAAGTAACTTAATGATAGAATTAATATGAACTTGGAATAAAACGTATTCACATTCTTCAATTGGGGAAAATTTTGAGATGGACATTGGACAATCATTAACTGGCTAATTTTTTTTCTCCGGAAAACAGTCTGCGTCACTCGCTCTAAAAATATTTCCAGGAAATGCGTAAACAAAATTTCTACCAACAATCATGCTGAGATAATTACTAAGGGAGGTGTTGGCAATGCGAGCCCATTATCCGGTCAATTTCAATTAAAATTAGAAGGCAACTAAATTAAATTTATGCACGTAATTAAAATCAATGAACACTAAAAAAGTGAAAATATTTCAGAAAGTTTTAAGCACCTACATAATTCAATGTAAAACCTTAAAAATACGAAGACTCGTAAATAAAAATAAGATAACTGTGTTCTGACGAAGGCATTAACCAACAGTTATTTCTGGCATCATGAAAATTGAAACGCTTTTTGTCTGGATTTTACAGGCAATCCAATTTCTTTCAGTGCAGTCTTTGACATTCTTCTTCTTTAGGCGATGCACTACGTCATGTAACATTTAGAATCGAGCCGCTAGCAATAACACTCCTTATGTAAATGGCGATAAGGTTTAAATTCCCGCTTGACAACAACGACCTGTTTTGATTTATGCAACAAAAAAACATCGCCAAAAAGTGTGTTTTGTTTTATTTTGCGCAGTTCAGACACAAATATTTAAATGTTTTACAATCATTTTCTAAAGTACTTAATTTTCCACATAGTAAAATGAAACCACAACCGAAAAGGGGTTCGTAAGTCGGAGATTTTGAACCATAAAGCGGTTTTTATAGGCCCTATTCTTTATTTTTTTTGAACTTATAAAAATTGCTTGACTATGTCAAAGGCCAAGATACGTTCTACTCGCAGTATTTAATTAAATTATCTAAAATATTAAAAGGCGATAAAATTTTCAAACCAAAAATATATGATTTTACATTACGCGGTAGTGTTTCGCCTTAAGTCGGTTCCTCGTCGCTGAGGATCGTGATTCCCGCGTGATTTCCATGGTGGACAAGGCACCTCCAATCGCCGCGGTTCTGCGCTGCATGGAGAGCAAGGCACACCGACGTACCGGCCGCCAATGATACCGCCAATTCATTTATATAAATGTATATTTTTGACCATAGCAAATTTGACCACATCTGGAAATATAAACTATATTTAGAGTACTTTAATTTACAGATATTATTTGATTATTTTTTTCTCAACTAGTTCTACGAAAACCGAGTAATCTAAATGCATTTAACAGTAATTATAATATTAATAATTAATATTATACAACTTTTGAACTTTAAAAAAGCAATGACTGCCACGAATTCAATAAAAAGATTTAAGATCAATTTCTGTAAAGTGCTCTTCAGTTGATTATTAGATCATGCCCTGTAAAGTGCTCTTCAGTTGATTATTAGATCATGCCCTGTAAAGTGCTCTTCAGTTGATTTTTCATAAATATGGTGCAAAAACTACGGTTATTTAGTTGTTTTGCTATACCAGTTCCTGTAGGGTATAATTTTGTTTTATTTTGATTAAGTATTTAAACAGCAACGATTAGTCCGTGACATCACGAATTAGATCATAAATTCCTCAACCGGTTCGTGTTCATGGCAGTCAGCATGGCGGCTCGTGACTTTTGCCTATACTGTGCTAATATTTAAAATTGCATTTTTGATATTGTAGTAGTCGAACATATTTATATATATATATATATATATTATTTTTTAGAAAATCGTTTTTTTAATTGAAGGTTTTCAGGAAATCGGTGCGGCGCACTGCCAAATTGAAATTTCCTGAAAACCTTCGTGCAAAGAATGATTTTCGAAGAACATCAATGACGTCGAATTTTACACACTTAGCATTCTATCACATTCAAAATTCATGAGCCGCAACTAGTCGGCTGTTAAAGGTGTTCCGGCAAAAAGTATGACATAGGCTAATAGCATCATCAAAAAAAAATTGCATCAGTTAATGATGACGTTTAAAACCTATGTACTCATTATAGAATGACATATGTAATATAGTGAGAAAAAACTCTCGTAATGAATAGAATCATTCTACAGCGTGCTTCGAAGAAAAATATAAATTAAAGATTCAGAAAAGCCATATAAATAGAACCGAGTGCGATTAATAATGCACGATAGAAAAGTTTAAGGGAAAGCGTGGAGTTCTGATACCAAGCCTAATTTGATGCAGTGGGGCATAAAACAAACAGAGAAGGGACGAATGTGGACTATGAATGCAACAGGAATAGAAAGAACTTTAAGACGTGTGTGTTGTAAGACAATTAACGATCGGTCTACGAAGAAAGCAAGGACAATGATGTAGCATGTATAACAAAAAAATTAAATGGACACTTAGATGATTTTTAGAGCAGATGGATTGATAATGGCGTTTCAGGGAGATAATATACATATATAGCACAAGTCAATGGAAGAAGAGGTACAGGTGTCCCTGGAAAACACACGCAAACCAAGTCAAGTAAATGAAATACTTGCATCAGGTAATGTGGCAATAATATATAAAATCGACCTCCGTGATCGAGGGGTTAGGCTAATTCTAGCAATCCTGAGGTCGCAGGTTCAATTCCCAGAGTGAGCAAATAAATTTTATTTTTTTTAAATTTATTTTTATTTTTTTTATTTAGTAAAAGATTATATATTTATATACATTATTTAAGAAATGTTTTGACTGCCCAACTAGGAGGATTCCCGTTTTAGGACAGTCAAATTATGATGAGTATTAACATTTTGATAAGTTGTTTGATAAGTATAGTATTAAAATAATAATGAAATAATAGGTATTTGTACTTTTAACTGGTGCCTAAGCCTACTAACATGTTTGTATAAATATGAATAACAAAGAGAAGAAATACCATAAAATAAAATATTACATTAAACATAAGATTAACTGCTGCTTGGGTAGCATTCTAATTTAAAAGTATTAGGTAGGTACATATATACATATAATGATAAAGATTATAACATAAAGGTATCTTTTACTGTTTTGTTGGAGTTTTTGTTGTTGTTTTTGGATTGTGTTTGATTTCATTTTTTGTGTAGTAAAAGTTCACTCTCCTTTCTACCTAATTGATGAAACCAATTAGTGGTCAATTTATGAAGAATAGCTGTGTTTTCCTTTTTCCAAGCATCAGGCATGAAATTGTATAGTTTTGGACCTAAGAATGAGAAGTGTCTTTGAGCGAGAGATGTTTTAGTTGTGAGTGGTACAATTGGATTTCTCCGTGAGTGGCGGGTGTCGTGAGAGTGGTTAATAGATGGGTAGAGGTGGCGTTTTTGATGGGTGTTTAAAATTAATTTTCTCATGTATAGTTGTCTAACATCCAGAACTCGGAATTCTTCAAATAGTGCATCGCTATGATATCTAAATGGTTTTTTGAGGATTACCTTTAGTAGTGATTTTTGAGCTTTTGCTAATTTGTCCAAAACAGTTTTTGCACACCCACCCCAACCTAAGGATGCATAGTCTAGAAGTGACCCACACATAGCATCATAGATGAGTTTCAATTATTTTTTAAGTAAGATATTTCTGACTGTCATAAACATGTACGTAAGCTTTCTAACCTTTGTGGCAACTAGATCTATGTGTCCGTCCCATCTAAGATATTTGTCTAATATAACACCAAGGTATTTTATACTGTCTACGCATTCCAATTTATAGCAATTACAGTTAGTGAAGTCAATGCATTTATGTATAAAAATATTATGTGCTTCCTCGGGTTGGCCCGCTTCTGTCGCACTAAATCGTATAAATTTAGTTTTTTCCGAATTGAGTGTCAGCAGATTATAATCTAACCAAAGTTTTAGCTGTTTTATTCCACTTTCTGCTTTGCAGTGTACATCATTCCATGTTTTTCCTTCAAATATTAGGACAGTATCATCTGCAAATGTTATAATATGATTGGAAAAATTGCTGTTACACAGATCATTGATATATATACTGAACAAAATAGGTCCTAAGGTACTCCCTTGGGGTACACCAAATTCTACAAGGGCTGGATCGCTAACAGTATCATTAATTTTAACTTTTTGGTATCTGTTAGTTAAGTAACTATCCATCCATTTGTATAGCAGTCCCTGAATACCTATAGCCTTTAGTTTTTTTAGAAGTATTTTATGCGAGATGGTATCAAAAGCTTTGGCAAGATCTAAAAAGAGAGCGATGGATTTATTACCCCGGTCAATGTTATTGGAAATAATATCCGCCAGCTTAGCAATAGCATTTTCTGTACCTAGACCTGGTCGAAAGCCGAACTGGTTATCAGATAAGATTTTATGTCTTTCAAGATAGAGGGTGAGACGATTTTTTACGATTTTCTCGATAATTTTTGAGAATGAGTTGAGCAGAGATATTGGCCGATAATTATGTATATCCGATTTGTTTCCATTTTTATGAATCAATATAACAACTGATTGTTTTAAGTGATTTGGGAATGTGCCTGTCTTGAAACTAAGATTACAAATGTATGCAATGGGACTCGCTATAAGTGGTTTCAATACTTTCAGCAGATTTGAGGAAATTTTGTCTGGCCCACAAGCATTCGATGACTTCAGCTCATCTATCATTTTCATGACTTCATTAATCGTTGTTTGAATCTCGTCTGTTTTAAGATTTAGATCAGTTGAAGGTATGTTGGCTAGTTCAGATTCAGTTTTCTTACATTTTTCAAGGATTTTATTTGCGAGAGAGGCTCCTACTGAAGTGAAATATTGATTAGCAAAATTAGCCATCAATTTGGGGTTAGTAGTACTAGTGTTTTTCATATCAAATGATTGTATGAAAGACGATTTGCTGTTTTTTGTTTTGGTAATTTGACGAAATATTTCCCAGAAACGTTTTGGAGTTATGGTGTTTTCGTATATATGTTTTTTGTAGAAATTTTCTTCAGTGGAAATAATTAGTTTTTTACATATGTTTCTATATTTCTTATATTGTTCTTGAACTAGAATATTATCTGGTTGTCTTTTAGCATTTTTATGTATTTGATTACGTCTGTGGATGGATTTGACTAGGCCAGGGGTGATCCATGGCATGAGTTTAAATTGTTTGTTCGGTATAACTTTGTTAGTAGTGTGATTAGATATGTAGTATTGTAATTTAGTGATAAATTGTTGCATTGCTTGCTCAGTGTCAGTCTGGTTTATTACGTTTTGCCACTTTTCTGTAGTCAGCTCCTCAATTAGTGCGTGATAATTTATTTTATAAATATATTTGTTTTTAGGAGGAGAGGAAGGTTTATTTCTTAGGCCGAGCGCTGTGGTATAATGATCTGAAATTGTTGTGTGTATAACAAATGAGTCTGCGAAATCAATGTTTTTAACGTTGATGTGATCCAAGCATGATTTACTTGCACCTTGTACTCGAGTGGGGGTATCAATTATCGGAGTAAAAGCGTTTTCAGTGAGAAAACATAAATAATCATCGGATTGGCGATGATTGTCAAGAATAGTATTAATATTCAAGTCTCCAATGATTATTTGGTGTTCTGGGTTTTCTGTGTTGTTAATGATAGAGTGGAGTGAATTTAAAAATGAATCGATGTTGTGAAATGATGGTGATCTATAGATTGTAAAAATGCATAGGTTTTTGTTAAGCACAATTTTTAGACAATTAGCTTGTGTTAAAATGAGTTCATCAACTTGCGTCTGTATACCGTCTCTGACATAGATTACTATACCACTAGCTTTATTTATTATACTGGTTGTGTGGTACTCAGTATAATTTTGAATGTTTTTGGCAGTGAAGTATTTATTAATCCAGCACTCAGTTAGAACTAGCAAATCGAATGTGAAATTAAGATGGTCAAGAAATACGAGAAAGTCATCAATGTTGGTAATACTTCTAATGTTTTGGTGAATAATTTTCAGACCGTACGATTCCCAACAATATTTATTCATGTCTTCGGGATTATCCATCACATTTTTGTTACATGTGAGTATGGTTTCTTCGGGGATATCAAAAGATACTTTAATCATTTATATTTTCATTTTTAAAGTTATTTAAGTATACCCACAATGATAAAATTTGGGAACGTACAGATGTGTGTGTGGTGTTTGAGTAAAATAATGTGTGTATGCTTTTGATTAACTTGTATTATTTTACAATTTATTCACTTAAAATAATGTGCAGTATATTTGCGATACGTTCCAGAGTGAAAGCTACTGCTGGTTAATGACATGGGAGATTAGCCTTACATATTCCATGTAACAAGAGGACTATATCGTAGTATAGAAATATTACAAAACTTTGTGAAAGCGCCTTTGCAATTTACAAAAAAGATTCATGAAGTTTGAATAGGTGTTTACGAAAACAAACAAAAAAGTTAGTGGGATCAAAACCACTTGGATTTGTAATGCTTTATTTCAAATAAAGGTTTTTACAAACCTTAACATTTTCATAACACATTTATGTATTGCGTATTGTGCAATGAAAATAAGGATTTATGTATTTTAAATGATTATTGGTGTGGTTATAAAATCTAAAATTTCAAACAAAAAATTTGTTCTAGCCTAAGTTTTTTTGGCAGGGGATAAATTACTGAAAGATTACATATAAAAAAATGCTCTACAGTCAAATTAGAGAAACCCATTCAAAAATCGTATTTATTATACTATAACATAAATAAATAACAAAAGCTGTAACTCAAAATATCCATAAAGCTGTCACACAAAAAGCCAAAAAATCACAAAATATTCGATATTTTTTATATTCAATGGTTTGATAGCAATTTGGAATAATTGCATTTTCTCAAAACATTGCATGTCGGTTAGATCCGGGTTGCAAAACTACTTATAATAAGTGTAATCCCTGACCCCATTCTTTGATATTTACCAAAATGCCAGAACAAAACATCTCTATGGATAGTAATAACAATTATGAATATTCCACGTGATTTTCTGATGATGTGAAATAAATTGTATCGAATCGTGATGATTCATTTGGCATAAATATTAAATAACCTTCTATTAACGTAATCTATGAACATTTAACAAGCTCGTGTTGGAAAATAATCGTTAAGGCACATCTCATTACTACGTAAATAAACAATAATATGCAACCTTATTATGGTTGACCTGTAGCATACAGATATCATCCGAACATTTTAAGACAAATGACATTTTTTAAACGAAAAAATCTCTGTAAAATAACATTTTTCAAACGATAAAATCTGTGTAAAACAAATGTATTTCAAGAGAAATGTTAAATTATCTCGAGACAAATTTGAATACCTACGTAATTATATAATGTATGACGGATAGATTTAAGGTAAGAAGGTGATAAATGAGAACAAAACTTCAATTAATGTCAACAAATAAACTTTATAAGATTTATAAAAATGTTAATTCGAAAATTCAAACAACTTACAAAAATAACGAAAAGATAGATATTAAAAATACATGGATTCATCGTAAGATATATATTTTTTTAAATATATTAAGAAGTCGTAAAAATCATCGTTTCACTAAAAAAAAATAATTTACTATAATTTGTTTTATGTCCCCTCGAAATATAAAACAGATTATTTCGGTTGTAATATCTACCTAATAAATATGTACATATTGTATAAATTCTAATTTATTTTGCCATTTAAATACCAAATTGAAAAATAATTGCATTACCGACGATAAAATGGCAAAAAGACAAATATATGTATCACCTGTTTACAGAAAAACCTGTGTTTTTCTTTCTAATTTCTCTACAGCAAACGTAATTCTCTCTCAGGAGTTTAATTAGACTTAGAATGCATTAATGCACTGTTGTGTGATGATTGAAAAAAGGGTTTAAAATCGGTGAATGGTTACGCGGCCTTTTTCATACAAAACATAAATTTGGAGTTGAGGCCAAAATACCCAACCAAACTGAATAATTATTTTTTCAATTCGAAAGGTATAGTAAATATCGTATTACGAATATGTGTTACTTTATTTATTTGTGTTGCAAATTCTAAAAAAGGCCATTAAAGAAATTATTTTTTTATGATTTTAGGGTCAAGTTTGGCAATTATGTGTGACTTAATGGTAACAACGAAAAGAATAATATTACCTTTCCTATGCAAGATATAAAGCAATAAAAATATTGATTGTTAAAAAAACATATTTTGATGAATTAAAATTAATTTTCGAACACAAATTTTCCGCAAATAAATTTTGAATTCAGACAGAAAAAACGCATTTTTTAAATGTATATGTCATTGTATTTACACAGTAGGTCGGGAAAGATTATTTGTTTGGTAATTACGATTAATTCATAAAAAAAATGTCGAATAGGCCTTCAAAATCGTGTACAATTGAATTCCTTAATGTCATATATATATTTTTTAATTTAAAACTCAAAAAAATAAAGCAGCACAAATCCGTACTAGGTATTTAGTTTGGTCGAGTATTTTGGCCTCAACTCCAAATTTAAGTTTTGTATGAAAAAGGCTGCACAGGCGTTCCCCTTAAGAATTTGAATGTTCTTCACAATTTTACTTTGCACAATCGCAATGCGTGCACATTATTCCTTTAATATAAATCAAAAAGAAACAAGCCACATTTCGACAATATTTTGCGCAGTATTATGCCTGTGACAGAACACGCTATAAGTGTGCTATAGTTTCGTGGCTTGGCCAATTTCAGCATATCGCTTGCCATAGATCCAAAACAAGCACATTATATTGAATATTCATGATTATTCATATTTATAACATGCAAAACATTATTCATATACCTACATAAAACAGTAATAGTATTTTTTTATCATGTGTAAAATGTTGTTAATGTGGGTTATCCCCTTCTGCTGTTCCACAACCAATACGTGTGGGCAGACTGCAGTGTACGTATGCACAGGTCAATGGGGTGATCTAGTTAGGGGTAGCTTCACCAATCACTATTTGAGATGGACAGGAAATGACAGCGAATGGAAGGAATTCACCGTCGGATAGAAATTGATTGCCTGCAGGATTTGACGATAGCCGCTTCAATGTAGACAGCGGACATGTATACTGTAGAGCTGTCAATCCAAGGGTTGTTTTTTTTTGGCTGAATTATTTTTATGCTGTGTGAAAAAACTATACAAGTTTGTCAATGCCTGGTGCTAGTTATATCAATGATTATGGCGTACCAAAGACAATGGCATACCAATAGGGGGATTTTTTAAAGCTGTAAAATGCGGGAAGGGAAATTAAGAAGATATATGTTGGGATAATATAGTTACATAGCATAACTAAAGACACGTCAGATGTCGGGTAATTTTTTGTTTGCGAGTGATGTTATTTTACCAGGGCAACACTTTTCTATTTTGAGAAAAATTAAGTAGAAAAGTTTCATATTTTGTTTTAAAAATATTTAATTTTACTGCAATTTTAATTATTCTACATTTAACTTGGCTAAAAAGGGGTTAGAAAGGTATTGAATAGGAATTGCGTGCAGAATGAAAAACAGTTTAAGTTCGATTTCTTCAATAGCTGTAAAATTACTTTATGGCGTTATTTTCATTATATATAAATTAGACACATTGTTTACTTATTAAATTAATAATAACCTACATGTTTCACAGCCAATGGATTTATGTATGGCTTCATCTAATTTTGATCCCTCGGTTGATTACAAAGCACTTCATGTTAATTTTGTTCGATTTAATCTCAACAATATAAAATTGTATACTAATACAATCTCAGAATTTGGTCAATCCCTTTCAGATCAGAAATGAAAACTGGGGGTGGTAGAATAGGTGACCGGATAAATCATCACAATGATAATTAATCGCATCTTTAAAAAGTTATATAAAGTCATGGAAAGTGATGAAACAAAAACTTTATTAACTGGGTTAAGTAGGTTAGGTTAGGTTTAACTTTTCTTCGTTTCTAATGAATTTTTATCACTTTTTAAAAGTGTGTTGAATTGTCATTGTGTTGAGTTATCATGGAACCGGGAGAATATATGTTTGCTTGATAACAATATTAGTAGAGTAAAACATTAGGGTGCAGAGGGCATGTTTCGCCATGGACCTAAAAACATTAGGATGCAGAGGGTATGTTTCATCTAAAAACATTAGGATGTAGAGGGCATATTTCTCTATGGACCTAAACAGCCCTGGATAGAGGCAGTAGTGCAATTTTGCACGAATGGCATTGAAGCCAAATCTAGGATGAGGGGAAATTGACTGGCAGCCATCTTGTATGACAAACATTGAAATGATTTGTATGCAAAGTGGTATGTAATGAAATACGTAGCATAATTTAATTTTTGTGTTGTTGATTCAGATATAACGGATTATGATTTTTGGGGGTATTTCATGAGACAATGAATGAGATACGTCTTTAAAAGTTAAGTAGGTTTTGGCATATTTCATACATCTTTCCCCTCACCCCGCGGCTTCAAATTGTTCTCGTATAGCTCCGTCCAGTGCTTTTTAGGTTCACGTGTTTATATATTCACAAGTCGTACACTGTTTGCAAACGTGTAATGTTAATTTTAATTTTAAAAATTACATACCTACACAGTAAAAACATAACTTCAAATCGAGAAAAAAATTCAGTCCAGATTAAACACAAAAATTATCTTTCAAAATATAAAAATGTCTAACGCATGAACGAGTTGCTAAAATATCTCACACAGCCAGTTACGCCGGCAAATGAAAAACGAAAATCGCCAATTTTTATTCGCTCTAGAAAGGAAGGATTTTTTTTGTACGTATATATTTCCAAATATTGGGTACCATACGACAGGACTTCGTAATATTGAGCATCGGGCGGACATAATAAATCTTTTTTCAACAAATAATGTTGTTTTATAGTTCACTAGCTAACGTGTAGCAGCGTTGCTAGTGGTTATGAATAGTTTGTAGTAAAGTTGTGAATTCTAACGTACCTGAAAACTGGGTGTATTTTTAAATGGAAATAATTTTATTCTAATGTTTTTAAGTATTTGTACAACATATTTTACCACGCATAAGTACATGATTTACTTGATCGTGTCTTGTTTTACTCGGGCGTCTCCGCTACCATACACTTCACATAGTATCATGAAATCCACACTGTTATTAAAAAATATATATATATATATATAAATTGACTTTAATTCGACAACGTATATAGTAGTGCAGATATAATGCGATAAATCTTTCTCTGTCACCGATTTTTTCAACCATTCACTACTGAATACCATATTGTTACCGTAAACTAAAAACTTTTTAAGCTGTCATACCCTTAAATTAAATATACCACTACTGAGAGAAAGTCCACTTATATCTAATTTTCCAATTATGTCCTAAACCCGGTATCTAAAATTTCACTAATAAACAATTTATTTATTTATTGTTTCTTTACGTTGTATCTTTTTTTACGTTAGAATTTTCAACCTCACTAGGACAAGCCTTTGTTGGGGTTAATTAAGTGTTAATCTCAAGTGACCTACCAGGCAAGTCTGGTAATGTATATTATCTCTATATATAGTTAGTAGATCATTGTAGTAGTTTATTATACATAAAGAGTTGAGTCTTCCTCGGGAGTCCCCAAATTATTTTATGATTCAAACCACTTTCTAAACACGCGTGAACAAACTCTGAAATTTTCAGAGAAATCAATCCAGTAGGTCACAAACGTGGGTCATAAACAAAGAACCATTCATTATAATAATAATGATTTATTGTCTTCTTTTCGTAGTAACATATAGAGATAATGATATCCTCACTGGGATCTCCCGTGCTGAAGATTTCATTTACATATTATAATTTAATTATAAGAAATTAATATTACAACAAAGTAACATATGAATTAAATTATAAACATATATCATGTAGTATAATTTTTATTTTTAAATAATTTTAAAATAAGTTTTTTTGTATAGTTCAGTTTAGTAGATTCGGTTTTAGTCTGTGTTTGATATCAGTATATTTTCTATTTCAGATCTCCCTATATTAAGTATCCAGTTTTTTATTTGAGATTTAAATGTTATAATCTTGAGGTTTTTGAGTGAGAGTGGTATTTTACTGTAGAGTTTAATACTATGATATACGAAGCTTTTTTGTCCAAAAGTTGTATTAGTAGTTATTTGTTGGATAAGTTTTTGACCATGAGATCTAGTGTTTCTATTGTACGTGTTTGTTGTTATTTCTTGGGTTTTGTACTTATGAATGTAAATGAGTATAGTTTTATAATATAGTTGTTTATATGGATGGATACAATTAATTTAGAAAGTAATCATACATTTATTTAAGAATTAATTACCTTAAACGATTGCTTCTTAATTTTAAAATAGCAATCTATAAATAATTGCTTACCATAAAGTCTCTGCTTCAAATAATACATGGATGGAAATGTATAATCAATAAATAATGAATGATGTGCAGACTGCACACATTAAAAGTACATTAATATAGAAGGTAAAAAAGTTTGATTGTCAACCCGCCAGTTCGGAGCCGCGTCAATTTACAAAGCGCATTAAAAGCACATGTATTTTTTTTACGACGGATATTAAAATCGATAAAAGATAAGCCGTTATCAGAGTAAACGTTGTTAAAGATATTTTATTGATTGGTATTGTGTCTTTTCTACCTTAAACGTAAAGCGGTATTTCATACGATAAATTCCAATAACTTTAGGAATTTAATATATCAATACGAATAATTATAATTATACAATGTAATCAATATAAGATATTATATCTTATATTATACAATATAAGATCACTAAATGATAGTTTCAAAGAATTCAAAACACAATTAAAAAATATACTGAAAACCTAAACCTAAACTAAATAAAAACATAAATATGTGGCGTCGAATTATCCAGATTAAATAATTAATAATAAACTGCTACTTGCTACTTAGGTACGTACTTGATACTTGCATCGTTAAATCGTAAACAAAGTAATTTACGTACTACGGTACCTACCTGTCTACCAGGTGACAAAACGTCACGGGCCGTCTTACACATTACGAGAACTCGCCGGAAGGTTCGAGTCTACGGCCTATGCATAATCGCCGCACTATCGAAGGTTCCTGAAACGTACAGTCTGTGCGAGTGTCTTCGATTTAGTTGCCATCTATCTACCCACTGCTACCGTCGGCCGTCTAGTATAAATAGGCCCGACGCAGCGAGCATATTATCAGTGTTCAGTAATTACTATCGTTGACGCTACGACTAGGCTGCACCTACCTACGATTTACTACGATTTAGTTTCGCGCGCATTCCTTTGTACGTAACAAACGTGAAATATTGTGATTGTAAAAACAGCTGACAATCTATCAATAAACGCTATACTGAGTGAGAGATCTTTTAATTAATACACCACGATAACCACAGTGGTGACCCCGACGTGAGTTAATTTGTAAGTGTTATCGTGTGCTACGTTTATTTTTTTTAAAAATGTCTCTCCCGACCGACTCGACGAAGTCAGTTTCGCCGCCGGAAGTCAACCGCGTAGCTGTGAGGATTCCCCCGTTCTGTCCTAACGATCCAGAGCTGTGGTTTGCTATGGTTGAAAGGAGTTTTGAAGCTGCAGCAGTGACGGTGGAGTCGACGAAGTTCGGTTTCATCCTTGGGGCCCTAGATCCCACGTACGCCCAAGAGGTCCGGGACATTATTGTCAACCCCCCTGAAGTCGGAGCGTACACCCTGCTCAAGAGGGAACTCACGAAGCGTTTGAGCTCTACCCAGGAGCAGAAGACAAGGAGACTCCTGGAGCATGAGGAGAGGGGTGACCGAAAACCTTCACAGTTTCTTCGTCATCTACGCACCCTTGCGGGCAGCGCAGTGCCTGATGAGGTGCTGAAGACACTTTGGATGGGCAGACTTCCGCGAAGTATGCAAGTGGTTCTGGCGACACAACAAGGCACCCCGCTGGACAAGATGGCGGATCTCGCGGACGCCATAGACGACTATGCTGGCAGGCCGGGGGTCAGTGAAGTCTCTCCCCGGGCTCCTGACGAAGACTGCCTGATAGATAGGATGCAGAAGATGATGCTGCCGCTCCATGACGAAATAGCCACCCTACGACGGGAAATTTCGACGCTGCGCTCTCAGGAACGCCCATCCAGGAGTACCAGTCCTCGTTGGCGGCAACATCGTTCGCGCAGTCGTTCCAGGGGTCGTCATGTAGAAGGCAAATGCTGGTACCACTGGAAGTTCGGTACCAAAGCGTACTCCTGCATAAAACCCTGCAATTTTGAGGGAAACGCCATGGGCTCACACTGATGGCGACCAGCACCAGCAGCCCGGCGCAATTAAGTCGCCTCTTCGTAACTGACCGGGCAACTCGCATCCAGTTTCTCGTGGACACCGGCGCGGATCTCTGCGTTTACCCACGACGCCTAGTCCAAGGCCGTCCGGCCAAGCAGTCCTACGAATTGGCGGCCGCAAATGGAAGCACCATCGCGACGTATGGAAGCCTGACGCTCAACCTGGACCTAGGCCTACGTCGTGATTTTACTTGGAGTTTCGTCATTGCTGACGTCTCCAGGCCCATCATAGGAGCGGATTTTCTAGCACGATTCGAGCTCCTAGTTGATGTCCACAACAGGCGATTGCTGGATCAGGTGACGAACCTGACAACTACAGGCAGGCGCAGTAACAACATGACCGCTTCCATTAAGACTGTCACAGGGACATCTCCCTACCACAAACTTTTACAACAGTATCCGGACCTTACGCGCCCTGACGGCGCCATGAAGGAAGTTCGCCATACTACCCTTCACCACATTAGGACTACTCCAGGTCCTCCAGTCGCAGAACGTCCTCGCCGCCTCGCCCCTGACAAGCTCAAACGGGCCAAGAAGGAGTTTGAGACCATGGTCCGATTAGGAATTGCCCGGCCTTCTGAGAGCTGTTGGGCATCCCCACTTCACATGGTCCCTAAGAAGGACGACCAATGGCGACCATGCGGTGATTACCGCGGATTGAACGCCAGAACTATACCTGACCGGTACCCAGTCCGACACATCCAAGATTTCGCCCAGTCGCTGAGGGATACCAAGATATTCTCCACAATAGACCTGGTACGAGCTTACAACCAGATTCCAGTAGCTCCTGAAGACATCCCGAAGACGGCAATATCCACGCCGTTCGGACTCTTCGAGTTTCCAGTGATGTCCTTCGGCCTACGTAACGCAGCCCAGACGTTTCAACGTTTTATCGATGAGGTCACCAGAGGATTGGACTTTTGCTACGCATACATCGACGACATCCTCATTGCCTCATCATCAGAAGAGGAACACGTGAACCACCTCAAGACCTTGTTCCAGCGCCTGCAGGAATATGGGGTGGTCGTCAACGCCAGCAAATGCCATTTTGGATTGCCTGAAGTAAAATTCTTGGGGTACCTGGTGTCTGGTGAAGGCACTACACCCCTGCCAGAGAAAGTCGACGCAATAAAAAATTACAGTCGGCCTGAAACGGTGAAGGATCTACGACGCTTTCTGGGAGCTCTCAACTTTTATAGGAGGTTTCTCCCCAATGCAGCAGAGACGCAAGCACCGCTCAATGATTTTCTCACTGGAAAACAGAAAGGCAAGCAGCCCATTTCCTGGACAGCAGTGACCTTGGAAGCCTTTGACAAGTGCAAGGAAGCCCTTGCTCAGGCGACCTTGCTAGCTCACCCAAAGTGTGAAGCCCCACTATCCATAGTCAGCGACGCTTCTGACACCACAGCTGGCGCCGCACTCCAGCAGCTCATCGCAGGTCACTGGGAACCGCTGGGTTTCTTTTCAAAGAAATTTAGCGCGGCTGAAAGAAAATACGGCGCTTATGACAGAGAACTCCTGGCCATCTACCTCGCTGTGAAACACTTCAGACACATGGTGGAGGGCAGGACGTTCACCATATTTACGGATCACAAACCCATCACTTTCGCCTTTCACCAGAAGGCTGATAAATGCTCCCCAAGGCAGTTCCGACACCTTGACTTCATTAGCCAGTTCACCACGGATATCCGCCACGTAGCGGGCAAGGATAATATCGTCGCAGATGCCCTCTCCCGGGTCGAGTCAGTCGACGCTCCCCTGGACTATGCAGCACTGGCAGCTGATCAGGTGAACGACACGGAACTAGAGCAATGCTTAAAGGGAAGTTCTAGCCTACAACTTAAGAAAGTGCGCATTCCCGGCATCAACACGGACTTGTACTGCGATATGTCTACAAATACAGCGAGACCTTTCGTCACCAAAAAGTTTCGGCTTGCAGCATTTAATGCAGTCCATCAGCTGGCTCACCCAGGCGTCAAAACAACGGTTAAGCTCATAACTGAACGTTATGTCTGGCCGGCCATCAAGGCGGACGCGGGTAAATTCGCACGCAACTGCCTACAGTGCCAACGCAGTAAGGTGTCACGTCACGTGTCAGCACCCTTAGGAACTTTTCCCAGACCATCGGCCAGATTCGAGCATGTGCACATTGATATCATCATCATGCCCTCATCTGAAGGATGCCGATACTGCCTCACCTGCGTAGACAGGTTTACAAGATGGCCAGAGGCTTTCCCGATTAGGGACCAGGAAGCAGCGACTGTAGCGCGCGCTTTCTACCAGGGGTGGATTACCAGGTTCGGTACTCCGCTCCGAATCACAACTGATCAAGGAAGACAGTTTGAGTCAAGGCTGTTCAGGGAGTTAAACTGCCTGGCAGGTACGACTCAAATACGTACCACGGCTTACCACCCTGCGGCTAACGGCATGGTTGAGAGGCTACACCGCCAGCTTAAGGCAGCGATTAAATGCCATCAAAATGACCGCTGGACTGAGGCGCTTCCCACAGTTTTAATGGGAATCAGGGCAGCTTGGAGGGATGACCTCGCTGCCACTTCGGCCGAACTGGTGTACGGAGAGCCACTCCGCCTACCTGGAGAATTCCTCGTTGCTCGGCCAGCGAACGACGTCAGCACCAGCGATTTCCTCAAAGAGCTGAGGCAATATTTTAACACCCTAAGACCGGTTGAAGGTTCCCGACATGGCGGAAGAAAATGCTTCATTTTTAAAGACCTTCCCGCAGCTACCCATGTGTTTCTAAGGGACGACACCGTAAAAAGCCCGCTTCAGCAACCCTACACTGGCCCTCACCAAGTGGTACGCCGGAACGAAAGAACGTTCACCATTTTAAACAGAGGCAAAGAGGTAACGGTGACTATAGACCGCCTCAAACCTGCGTACATTGCCCAGGAAACGAAGGAAACTACGCAAGGAATAAGTTCAACCCTTCCTTTGCCCGCTACCAACCCGGATCGCACTCATACGACCACACATTCCGGTAGGCGTGTTCGTTTCCCGGACTACTTTAACGCCTAAAGGCATGTTCAACCCAAAACGCTATCCTACGCTTTTTGATGACGAGGAGTGCTGTAGTGATCAGTTAAGGCACCACGGAGCATCAGGCACCCGTCCATCTCCGCACAAGCGCGGATAATAGTGCCACCATTGTTATCTGAGTGTATCATCAGCCTGTGTTGTGTACTTGTGTTTTGCAAAATTTTTTTTTTTTTTTTTTTTTATGAAGTGTCACAGTTTAAAAGACATTCGTCTCCGAGCTATTTCTTCTATCGCAGCCCTCAGCAAAGCTGCTGGGAAGGGGGTGTCTGTGGCGTCGAATTATCCAGATTAAATAATTAATAATAAACTGCTACTTGCTACTTAGGTACGTACTTGATACTTGCATCGTTAAATCGTAAACAAAGTAATTTACGTACTACGGTACCTACCTGTCTACCAGGTGACAAAACGTCACGGGCCGTCTTACACATTACGAGAACTCGCCGGAAGGTTCGAGTCTACGGCCTATGCATAATCGCCGCACTATCGAAGGTTCCTGAAACGTACAGTCTGTGCGAGTGTCTTCGATTTAGTTGCCATCTATCTACCCACTGCTACCGTCGGCCGTCTAGTATAAATAGGCCCGACGCAGCGAGCATATTATCAGTGTTCAGTAATTACTATCGTTGACGCTACGACTAGGCTGCACCTACCTACGATTTACTACGATTTAGTTTCGCGCGCATTCCTTTGTACGTAACAAACGTGAAATATTGTGATTGTAAAAACAGCTGACAATCTATCAATAAACGCTATACTGAGTGAGAGATCTTTTAATTAATACACCACGATAACCACAAATAAAAGAAAAAAAAAACAAAAATTTAAAAAATAAAATAAAAAATCTAAGAAACTAAACAAATAATACCTCATCCCATACACACAAGCCTTATTATGGGAGAACATTGAAAAATAATAAATATTAATCATATCATAATATCTTTTATCTTATTACTAGTGAAATATATATATGTATACCACACATTGTAAATTTTTTTATTGAATAAATTGAAAAAAAAAAAAATATTAAAAATATCGTTAATAAATAAATTTAAGAAAGGGAATATCCCTCAATTTTATATTACGTTTCGCCATCAATCTGAGCGAATGCAATTTTTTTTCCTCAAATGTTTAATTTTTTCTTAAGATGGGTTCTTTTACAGAATTTGAACAATTCGTCAAATTTCAACTTTGTGATACAATTGACCAACCATAAAACATTATCAGAACTCGAATAGAACTTTCACAGAACTTGAAAATTTGATGAATTGTTCAAATTGTGTGAAACAACCTGTCTTAACTATAATAATAATAATACTTTGAGAATTTTTATAGCGCGGTTTTTGTGCAAAATGATCTCAAGGGCGCTGTACAAATATATAATACATTTCTACAATTGTCTACATTATTACTAACTAGTCAATTATTTAATTTATGGCGCACTTGAGGTGATTTCTCACAAAAACGGCGCTATATAAATTAGCCAAATATTATTATTATGACCATCTCTCAAGTCTAGTTACGCCGATGCCACAGAGGGTTGTTTTGAACTAGTTGGCTTTCTAGTATTATTCAACAGTAGTAATAAGTTTTTTTTAAGACGGATTTTTTTAAAATTTGAACCCGTAGAAGGGTCCCAACTGCTCTTAACCGTCTGGAGCCTATTTTATTATGGAGCGGATGCCATTATGATTCAGGTATGCTTTGAGGCTGAAGGGAAGGGAAGGATTGGGGGAAAGGAATGTAGGGCTATTCAGATCTGGTCACCAAACATGGCCAAAGGCATTTCATGCAAAGTTTTAATTCTGAATGGTGGACTTACGCCAGGGCAATACTGAGAGTATCTACCACTCTGGAACTTGCCGCAAATATACTATTTATTATTTTTAAATGAGTTAATTGTGAAATAACACAAATTAATCAAATAAATTTTATTGCGCACGCCGGGAATAGAATTTTTTGTTTTTTTTTTGTTTAATTTTTAAGGAAAGACAAACATTCCCGGGTTACGAATAACCTGAAAATATTTTTAAATCTCCTACTACCACTACGGTAAGCTGAAAATGTTGCTTGTGTTGTGATGGAGGACTTAGCCAGCCGAGGAATTCAACACACTACGCCCGAGTGGGACCCAAACGCGATGTCAACTCGGCCACCGACCGGTCAATACCCAAAGACCGGTCAATACCCAAATCGATACCCCTTAACAACGAAGGCCGTCAAAACAAAGGTATATAATTATGTTAATGTGGATTATCTTCCAGCTTTACACAACAAATGAAACGCATTGAGGATAGGGAGTGTACATGTAACTTACCAAAATTTCTCCACCAACGATCATTCTTTCTGCTTATGTAAGCTTCTTACCTGCAAAAAAAGATAAAAAATTATGTGATGGCCACACTAGAATTCCAACTCTTGGCAAAAGGAACAGGAATGGTTATAACCGTCCTTAGCAAAACCTGCCATCAGCTATGTTTATTCTTAACATGAAGATCAGTTAATGATAGTGTCAACTCAGTGCAATATTTTTGGCGATATAAAGCAATTTTTATTCTCTTTCCATGAGTCAAAGCTGGTGTAAGCATTTATTCAGAAAAGGATTAATTTAACAGTGTATGGCGACAATATTCATTTGTCGGTCTGCAATGTTGAACATTGGACCTGAAAATTTCTAGCGTATGTCGCTTAAATACGTCCAAGTTCTTAAGCCTCGAACTGCTTCTCTAAACTTCATGGGCTGCAATGTAGAGTAGTTAATAAACGGTTGTAATAAATGTACCAGAGACTCGGTAAAAGCGTCTTATTGACTTAACCATACAATTTGAAACCAAGCTTTAAAGCGCAGAATAGGACGATGTTTGCCCAGCGGCGGGTTGAGAAATTCAAGGGGCCCACAGTCAAAACTACACCTATTAAATCTTTGAAAGATTCACGTTTTCATGCACAAATAATAAAGCCTACGTGTTAAAGTTTTTGAAATTTAAAAACATAAGAAAATCGTAGCCCTGAAAACAAAAGGCGACTTGTACTTGCGACTCAATAAACTTTACAAAATGTCTAAAGGAAAACTCATGACAACATTATTCATTACAAAGAAATAATAAATTTTACTTTTCAATACACATATAACCGCATTGTTGCTTAAATTGTGATAATAACCATGTTGAGTAACGAGATTTGAATAGAATGATATTTCACTCCGCCATTTCTTCCGTCTGACAATATTCCCCATTCTGAGGAGCCACGTGGAGTAAATATAGAAATAGGGTCCTAAGCCAATTATGCTTTCAAAAGTTTTTTTACGCCTTTTTTATTAAATTCAACAAAAATTTATTATTTATTGTTATCAAGTTTAATTTGTAGAACTCCATTTTAATGTTTGGTTTTTCTTTCATAGTAACATTGTTATTGAATTTACAAAAAACAGTTCTGTAATTATTACTACGCGTGACAACTGTTTCGCCATTTGAAGGCATTATCAAAACATGGTGTACTTTGCTTTCATTATAGGTAGGTACCTATAATGAAAACAAAGCGATTTAATTTTTATTAACTACGCCATTATTGATTTTCGAGAAAATATCGGAAAATATTAATGGTTAATAATACCCTTTAAAGTTTTCCCTAATTATTACATTGTTAAATTTGAATAAAGTTCGTTAAAGTAAGGTGTTTCCAAATTAATAATTTGGGTGACTTGGGGATTTCATTTTATTTTACAATATATTTATTTTTATGTTCTACAATAATTGAACTCGGTTTGAATATATCTAGGAGAGGCTAGCGAATTTTATTTTTTTGTTAATTTATCAAACTAGTTTCAGGATTATTAGAATTATTATTAATTTCCAGATGATCTAAAAGATTGCGAAAATTGCGATTCACAAAAAATGTATTATTTTCTCGCGCTAAAAAAAATCTGTCATTTTAATTTCAATTTCCACAACTTTTGCCATCATAGAATTATTAAGGAGTTTTATAAGCAAGTTATGTGCGAAAATTCAATATTAATCTTATTCATATTGTGGGACTACTTCATGGAAAATATTTCATCAAAAAGGGAATTCTCAGAAAAATAGAAAATACAGTATTCTGAAGATTCCCGGGATACTCGGTTTTCCGGCCTTTGACCGCGCTGAGCATCAGTGCAAGAAACGTACGAAGTTCTGTAACCGCATTGGTAGAATCGTACGAATGTAATCACGTCTATTTCCAGGGTTGGCCTGCCCAGGCGCCCATGCTTTGACGTCACTTTCAGACAAATGACTGTAACGGCGTTACGTTATATTCTGGATAACATGTATTTAGTTTTCAATTGTGAGGAACACCCGCGTACAGAACACAGCGGAGGGAATAAATAATGTACCCATGGCGGTGGTACCCTGGTAGTGCGCACAGTGGATCAGAAACGTCAAAACACAGCAAAAAAAATGAAGATACTTCATTATTTGATAGTTTTGAAAAAAGCGTGGGGTATCAAATGACATTCTGGTACAGCGGCCTCAGTGGTCGAGGAGAAAGTCTCTCGAATACGAATCTGGAATTTTTTTAAATTTTATTAAATTAGTTAATTTCACAAATTATTAATTTAAAAAAAGAAGCAGTATAAGTAGTGTCTTTGTAGACACTTTAAGTATCACCATGGTTTCCCATTACTGAATACAAGAAGCGAAACGTTGCTTGAAATGGCTTTTATTCCCAACTCGCCCCATCTCTTTACCCCGTGTACTACATTTATCTTCGTAACATACAAACCCTAGTTGGGAATGTCTCATTGGCTTCGGTTAGCAGGGAGAAGTTCGGGCTCTTGAGCGGTGTTCATATATTTTTTTAAAGAGAGTAAACAGACAGGTACATCGAAATTTTTTGTCGTGCCTCTGAAAAATATACAAATCAATGCGTAAAGTCAATTTAAAATTTCACACGCATACCTACATATTGTTAAGCCAAACCTGCAATAAGATTTTATGCAATTTTACAAACCATATCATTAAGTAGAGTAAGTTTACATAACTGAAGGCACAGCAACCATTTTCAAGACTGTTAAATACCGAAGATAATTTAGTTTTGTGGTAGACAGAAAAACTAGAGTCAGATTTCCAGGAAATATAAGTCGTATATATGTTGTTCTGTATATAGGTTCGTCATCGTTATTGAAAAATTGGCAAGGGCACAATCAGAGTGTGTTTAAAAATAATGATTCTAATCCAAATTCTGATGATTCCGTCCCAGTGTGCGGCGGAACGGTATGTCGCGGTGGGACGCGGAGGACCCAGGAGCTATTCTGCTTATTGAGCCTCATTGTGCCCGCGGAGCATTGTGCGCTGAAAGGGCTTTGCTCGTTACGCTCGAGCCGCTGCTAAAGATCTTGATGCATTTTAGCTGAGAATGCCGAGCGGTTAGCGAAAGAAACCGAATAAAATAGCTTCATTCGAGTAAGTACATTTGCGGAAATCTTTTGAATTGTAAATAAAAACATCATTAGCGTAATTAAATTACGCCGCAGGGACATTTTTCTATGATAAATTCATGGACGGACAAGAAGGGTAAATAAAGACAGGAATAAATTGAATAGCTCCGAGAGTGCTTTGAAGGCAAAGAACGTCCAGCTTATAGATAATAATAATAATATTAATTTACCCAGAAGTTTTGCAGGAGTAAGTACCACGGTAGGTAATCGAAACTTGAAAAATAATAATAATTTCGGAGAAAATTGTTGTTTTTTATACGACCGGGACAACAGTTTCGGCTAGGTCATAGTCATATATTCGGCTAGGTCCCAGATATTAGCCATCATAAGAGTCGTGCAATTGTTCTTCTCTATATAATACAGCTAAAAAATCAGTTGCGCGATATACAGTATAATATATAGTATATTTGCGGCACGTTCCAGAGTGGAAGATACTCTCAGTATCGCCCTGGTGTAAGACCACCATTCAGAATTGAAACGTTGCTTGAAATGGCTTTAGCCGTGTTTGGTGACCAGATCTGAATAGCCAGGTACTTCCCCACCTTCCTCTTCCCCATCTCCCTCCCCTCCCCAATATACCCTCAGCCTCACAACATACCCCAATTGGGGATGCCATAGTCTCACTGGCTCCAGACGGGAGCAGTTGGGACTCTTGTGCGGTATTACTGTAAAAAAAAAAAATACATGGAGAAAACTTACTGATATGAAATATTGTAAATTAATTAAAAATCTGATCAAATTATACGCTTTCCTGCTTATAATAGGATTGCAGGCTTATAACGAATGAATTCACAAGTTTCATAACAAACTATCAGTAAAGTGCGAATGTGTTATGAGGAAATAGGAACACGTGTTTTGAGAAAAAAATACTACTTTTACATTTCGTTCATGATATTTATTCTGACAAGCCACCTGCGTTGCATACGTGATCAGATATATTCTGATTGACTAATATATTATTAGGAAATAGTCCGGCAGTCACATTTTTAATAGTACATTGATAAAAAATCCGTAATCGTATTTCTAGGTGCATAATACGATATCGAAAAAAATTCACTTTCAAGGCCCTCTATCAAATTAATATCATCCATAAAGCAGAAACAATGTTTGAATAAAGTAACTAAAACTATCGAATGGTGTGGTGCTTACTAGCGCCATGAAATTTTAACAGCTTTTTTGTGTGAATTTTTTTATGTCAACACAAACATTTCCAGCCCTCTATTTCATTTCCATCATGAGTTATGAAACTTTGAAATATTAATTTAACAATCAACAAAATCGGCTATACTTCATATTATTGTTTCCATGTGTTAAATTGTTTAATTAAAAAAAACGTTTATTGGAGTCTCGGACGAACACGGGTGGTACAAATTTACAAACAGACAAAATGCAAAATAATTGAGTAAAAACAACATTTTGCTACGCTCAGTAAGTGAAATTTGATACTATGGAAATAAAAAATTCTCAGCCTTCGCCTTGGCAACTCAAGTTTCATCCCGTGATTTTTAACATTTTGGCTGTGTTATAGACGGATTGCTTTAATTTGACAATATTTTACTCACTGTTATCACTGCTTGACCAGTAGCGGATAACTGTGACTAGCATAGTTTATTTTGTATCTAGCGTCCTAACCGACTACTCCTCACCGTCGTTACACCGCGAGTTCCGTGAAAATCCTCTGTAAAAATAATTCTCGCAATAAATTTACCGTCAGTAAAAATTCGAGAGTTTTAATCAACATCTATCCTATATAATCCAACCTCTCTGACGACAATAAACCTTTCTAAAGTGAAAAATAACTTTTAATAATAAACAACTATTAGACGTTTGTAAAAAAATAGTAGAATTATGTCTTGTTTATTTGCATAGTACTGTATACAAATATAGCCAAGGTATTGCAGGTAGGTTTATTTGTTGGTCGGTTAAGTACAGTTCCCATTTGACATCTGAAATATGTTTACAGTGGGAATTTATAAACATTTTGTAAAACAAAATCTGTAAAAAAAAAGATTATTGCTTTTATTGAAGGTAAAAATTTCGCGCAAATATGCAAAGTCGAGTTTATGATAATCGAAACCTTTCGCAAACGGAATGAATAAAATATGTGAAAGTTTGTGTTTGAGTGGGAGGGTCACACGCGCGACAAGCGGCACAAGCACAGGCACAAGGGTGGCATGAATATTGTAAAACATATTTCAGACGTCAAAAGGGAACTGTACTTAACCCACCGACAAATAAACCTAACCGGAATACCTTGGCTGTATCTGTATACTGTACTATACATATACAGATACAAACATAATACAAGACATAATTCTAATATATTTTTTTAAACTTTTACAAGTTGTTTATTACACATAAAAAGTAAAAAATTACGGTATGTAACTTGAGTTGCCAAGTCGAAGTTTTGTTTTAACTCGACCGTGTTGTATTTAGTCTGTCTGTAAATATGTTTATACGCCCGTTTCCGCTTCAAAATGGTGACCGTTCAGAAAACATTATTTTTCCGAATGTGAATTCGTCTTGTTTATTTTGATTTTCTACAAATACCTCGGAAGGTGTTAAGATAATAGCTGTTAAGATTATTGGTTATGAATGGAGACACAAGAGACCCTGTGGAAAACAGTTTCCCTCAGGGCCTATGCCAGCTTTTGAGATGCTGTGTGGAGGGTCTTTTTTAAGGAGAGGAATGAGAGGAAGTTCTGGGAAGGTAAAAGGTATGAGGGTTGGGTAGGAATCTAAAGATCAATGATTGAATATATCCCTCTCACTGCAGCGCAAGGCGATAAGTCGGGAGACCAGTTGGATAGGTCAAAGGGTCTTCCCAAACCAGCCTCTCCCGATCTGGCATGCCACGCAGCTGGTGATGAGGCGCATCCTGAACACAACCGATGAACCCGCGCACGCTTGCTAAATCAACAAACGTAGCGAACCACTTGGGGCGGCCTGTGGCAGAGCTGTCGATTATCCAATAATCAATAATGTTGTGAGACTAAAGGTAGTTGTGTGGGTGGCTGGTGAAGGAAGTAGACGGATAAGTATCTGGGTATTGAAAACTGGTCACCTAATACAACTAAATCCATTTCAAGCAACCTTTGAATTCTGAATGGTGATCATTCATCGTACTAAGTAGTATTTAAAAAAATATTCTCATAAAAAAACATTTCTAAAATAAATAAAAATATTCAAGGTTCATCTTGGTTAAAATGTTTTTAAAATAAGTTATTTCATTTCACCTCTTCAAAGTTGATGGAAAAAAAACATACATGTAATTGCTCGAGAGAAACTCGCAATTGGAAAGGAATACTGCAAGACGGAGAAAAGCGGGACACGACATTATAACAAAACATTAAAAAGCATATTTTCCCAGGGAGGAAAAGAAATTGAAAAAATTACACAATCAAGTTAATGTAGCTCTGGTAGTGAATTCACGGTTGACAAGACTCCATTAGAGAGCCGCCGAATAAATAATGGGAAAACTTTGCCTCGCAAATACCAGGCGCAAGGTAGCAGGCACCAGGCATCCAGGTAGCAGGCACCAGGCAGCGGGTACGAGTCGGTAACCAGACGCAGGTAAGCGGGCGGGGGTACAGCCTAAAGGGTGTATTCAGTGCCCACTCGGTTCATCACATCACCCATGAGATTCTTGCGAAATTCTAATTTAATATTATAAAAGTATTAAGTAGGTATAAGGAATATTAAAACTCTCTCAACCGTGTATTTAGAAACAGCGAAACTCCAGTTCTTATTATGTTTGCAAAATGAAAACATCCGAAGAAATGGGCTTATAAGACGGGACGCTGTCTGCATTATATTTATGGGTTTAACTACAAAACAAAATTAAGTATTCTGCAGCAGTAAAACATCTCAAACCTTCCAGTTCATTTGTAAAGCTTATGGAAATAATATTCGTCAACAAGCGCACCAAGCTCGGTAAAAATTCAAAATTTAGATCGGAAATTTTTTTATCAAATCCAGGCGTGAAATTAGAAATACGTGTGTTTATGATTAACTTTCACTGACAGGCAAATATAAGATCTGGGCGGCACGTATTCATATTTACAAAAAATGCTATGTGCTTGAAGACGTAGACAAATACAGAACATAAATTCTAAGAAAGTTATAAATTAGTTACAAATTACGTTTTACAAATATCAACTAAATTCAAACCAATTAAAAAATAATAGTGATGCAGATCACAAAAAGGGTGACTATTGTGAAGCGCTGACAGTAATTCAGTGCAGTTCTGCTCGAATGAAATAAAATGTCCTCAGAGAAACTGCTGAAAACTGGCAGCTTAAGGAGTTGAAGAAGAAATAGGCAGAGGGTAGTAGGAAGGTAGTATTTAGGTAGCAAGCAGCGGGTTGCAGATAGCGGGAAGAGGTACATTAGGCACAAGACCCCCGAGACCATCCTAATATTATCTCCAGTAGGTTTGTTAGGGAAATATAAAGAAAACAGGAGACTCGGGAGTAATACTGTCGGGAAGAAAAATTATAAATTTATTTTACTAAACGAGAAACTATTTTCTTGGTTGGCAAAGCATTTGAGTAAACGAACAACGGTTAATTTAAATACAACTCAAGAGATAATGCTTTGGTAATAAGAAAGCACAGCTTAGCAACAAGATATGCATTTTATGTATACGCTGTTTTTTCACATTCATTTTAATCTAGTCTCTCATTAAAACATGATAACTCTCATATAAACATAAAAATGAAAATAAAACTAGGTAGATTGATGAATAGCAATTTTAAAAACTTTAAGCACGGTTGTTAAATGGATACATATTAGTTTATTACCAGGAAAAGCTTTATTTCAATAATAGTAAATCATTCAATATTAAATATACCACCACATCGTAACCCCCCACATTTTAAACGAGGTGATGGCACTTTGCAAAAACCTAACAAAAATTTCAGCAATTAGAGCAACCCTAAAAATTAACATTTCAAGTCCAAATCAAATCTTTTCAAGTATCCAATTTTTTAATTTAGTATTTAGTCGATATTTTAAACTTTTAATCTGCTGATTGATAATCCAGGGGAAAATGTATGAAAGACTTAGTAAAGTAAGACAACGGACTTTGTGGCTTCGTTATCTGTGTGACAAGGGTAGCTTCGCAAAGTTTTGGGCTGTTTCGCCCTGTTGATAGCCGACCTCCATTAGGAGAGGGCACCATAAGAACAAGAATATATTATTTTCAACATATTCGCGAGATACTAGAGCTCAAATTTATAGATAACAGAAAAGGGATGGTTTTTGTTTTCCAACTTTAGAGGAGAAACAAAAAACTATATAGTAAAACTATACATGTATTTATATTAAAATTTTGATATACAATTTGGATTCACTTTACATGAGTAATAAATGTATGCAATAAAATTTTAGTTTTCTTATAAATTAATGTCACCATAACACAAATATTTTTTCAAAAGATTAATCCTATATTTTAATTTATTTTTCTTACTACTTCTTTTTTACACACAATTTTCGTATTTTTTTTTAATCGTACGAATAAAAGGTTTTCGTCATAATATGTATTTAAAAAAGTTGGTGTTCATACATAAATTTAGAAAAAAACGATTTCACCAATTAAAATGACGTTATGATTACAAACATGATATTTAAAAGTGTACATTTAAAGTTAAGCGAAATATACGTAATAAAGAAAACATGATATGAATAGATTCGACGGCCGGCGTGGTCTAGTGGTATACGCTTTCGACTACAGATCCGAAGGTCGCGGGTTCGAACCCGGCGTGCGCAAATAAATTTTATTTGATTAATTTGTGTTATTTCACAATTAATTAATTTAAAATTAATTTAAAAATAATATATAGTATATTTGCGGCACGTTCCAGAGTGGAAGATACTCTCAGTATCGCCCTGGTGTAAGACCACCATTCAGAATTGAAACGTTGCTTGAAATGGCTTTAGCCGTGTTTGGTGACCAGATCTGAATAGCCAGGTACTTCCCCACCTTCCTCTTCCCCATCTCCCTCCCCTCCCCAATACCCTCAGCCTCACAACATACCCCAAATGGGGATGCCATAGTCTCACTGGCTCCAGACGGGAGCAGTTGGGACTCTTGTGCGGTATTACTATAAAAAAAAAAAAAAAAAAAAAAAAAAAAAAGATGATAAACAAACATTTGAGTAACTTTCATTGATACATTTATACTACACTCGAACCAAATAAAATCAATAAAATTATAAATAAGATGGTATCTGTAAGCATGGTGCGCAGCAATTAATCAACGATCGTAATATAGTCGATTGCACAGACCTAAGTTTCAACTCTCTACGACTGACTCCCAGCGGGTGACGTGCCGCGGGACCGGCGCTCGCTTCTACGCTACGATGCTACGGTTTTACGCCGCTGCGGTTCGCGTTCTACGAGCCAATTATCCGCTTACTAACAGACCCTGCCCCTTCACATATTGTACGACACGGGGTAAAGGCATTAAGAATAAGGCTAAAGGGACTGAAAGCAAACTGCATTCATTTACAATGGTTAATTCTATTATTACCATGGTTGGGTATGTGGAGCATGTTCTCTGACAAGTTAGACTTATCGTGATTATTTTATTTAAAATTAGTAACACAAGAAGTTTTGAAATTGTATTGTCAAGAATTATACTGTTTCTTTTTTTTTTAAATTACGGATCTACAATTTCACTAACAACGCCTGGTTAGGAGCTTTTACATGCGAATGGTAAAAATTACACAGTTTTTTTTTTTTTATACATAACTGAATAACTCCAGCCACAATTTTTTTTTTTTTTTTTTTTTTTTTTTTTTTTTTTTTTTTTTTTTTTTTTTTTTTTTTTTTTTTTTTTTTTTTTTTTTTTATATATTCAATAATATTATTATTGGGTTTATAAAAACAGTTTATTTTTAAACAAGTTCTGCTGTGTAATTATTATTACGCGTGACAGCTGTTTCGCCTTCTGAAGGCATTATCAAACTGTCAGTTTGTGACTGTTTCTTTGTGTCAAACAGTTTGTGACTGTTTCAAACTGTGACAGTTTGATAATGCCTTCAGAAGGCGAAACAGCTGTCACGCGTAATAATAATTACACAGCAGAACTTGTTTAAAAATAAACTGTTTTTATAAACCCAATAATAATATTATTGAATATATAAAAAATAAAAAAATAAAATGGAGTTCTACAAATTAAACTTAATAACAATAAATATCCAGCCACAATCTTTTATATTTATTTAGTGATAAAGAGTCCACTGACTCAATATGGTTATTTCCTTCCACAAGTAATCTAAGCAATGAGGAGTACATAATTTGGTAGTTAGTCCCAAAATTACAGCACTGAAATAAATCACGACTTCTAGTATTACGTAATGGAAACCGAAAGCTTATTAATGCAAGCAATTCTAGACTTTCAAATGCATAATTTAGATTTTCATATAGAAATACCATGTCAGTGAAAATCCTCCCATCCGACAATTTAAGCATATTCAGATCATTTAAAAGAGTGTTGTAGTGTAACGAAATTGCTAGAATACTCATTTTAAAACTTGGAAAGCGTAAGAATTTATACTGTAATCTTTCAATAGCTTGTACATGAATATTGTAATGTGGGTGCCAGTCGGGAGAATTGTACTCAAATTGACTTCTAACAAAGAAAAAATATAGTAGTTTTATACACTTAATATTGTTGAAATTTCTAGACAACCTAGTTACAAATCCCAATATTTATAAGCCCTTATTAAATATGTCCGTTGTGGTTAACAAATGAAAGATTTGATTGAAAACTGATGCCCACGTCTATAATTTGTGTCAATGTCATAAAATTATTGTTGTAAAGGACCGGTCGGTGGCCGAGTTGACATCGCGCTTGGGTCTCACTCGGGCGTAATGTTTTCAATTCCTCGGCTGGCTAAGTCCTCCATCACAACACAAGCAACATTTTCAGCTTACTGTGGTGGTAGTAGGAGATTTTCAAATATTGTCAGGTTATTCGTAACCTGGGAATGTTTGTATTTCATTAAAAAAAAAAAAAAAAAAAATGTTGTAATTAAAGATCACTGGATTTTTTATTATTAGGATATTTCAGTAAATTTTTCAAAAAAATAATTTCAGAAAAATAATTTCCTTCGGGGCCTGTGTCGTCTTTGGGGATGAGATATGGAGGGTCTTTTTAAGGAAAGGAAGGAGAGGATGTTCTATGAAGGTAAACGGTACGAGGGGTGGGTAGAAATCTAGGAATCAGTTCTAGAATCTAGGAATCCAGGAGTCCTGAACACTTACCCGATAAACCCGAGCACCCCTGCTAAATCACCAAGCTTATCGAACCACTTAGGGAGACCTAAGGCAGGGGTGATGGTTATCCAATATGTAAAACAATCATAATTACCTATATTCTATATCAAGTCAAACGATTACTTTTAATCGATATTCCAAAAATGTGTGCCATTTTTAGCAGGAATTAAATAGCAATATTCCTCCAATCTCCATTTCGCTTATAATTATGATAGTAGGAGTTTTTCAAATATTGTCAGGTAATTTGGAAATGTTTGTATTTCTTTTTTGTGTTATTTTTCTCACAGAGGAAATATGTACATAAGAATTATGAATTAAATTTTACCGGTGTCTGTCGAAATCATTATTTCACATTTTTATAATACCATTATTTTTACAGTAAAAATTTTTTTTTGCAAGTAAAATAATTGAAAACAAACGGAAATATATTCTTCCCTCATTATTTGCTAAGTAAATTGGGACAAAAATGCCTTCACAAGTTATGCATATTAAATGAAACTGAAGAGTTCAACAAATAAAGTATAAGGAAAGAGTTCAGCAAATAAGTAAAGCCGTATTAAACAAATCATATAAACTAAAAAGCTCCTAATAAAGTAACTGAAAGCAACAACCAAATATCTCCGAGAGACTTAGGCTTAAGATGTTCTAGACCAAATTATAAATATTGCGGGAGAGAAATTATTAATACTAGTAGTTTAATCTAACATAACGACACTTTTCACATTTGCTTCTGTTGTTGTAAATAACCGAACTTTTTTATGGAGCCAGTGGGACTATTGCATCTCCAATTGCGGTATATTGTAAGGCTGAAGGGGGTGGGTGATGTAGGGAAGTCCCTCGATATTTACATTTGGTCACCAAACACAGTTGAAGCCATTTCAAGCAACATTTCAATTCACAGTGGTCTTTCGGCGATTCTAAGAGTATCTTCCACTCTGCTTTGCAGTTTAATGTCGCTAGTTTATTATATTTGCCAGTTTTTATCAAAGCACTTCTGATTTGCCGAAAAACATCCAATTGAATACAATATTGTTTCATAAGAATATCAAGTTTGACACAAATAACCTAAATAATGGCATTATTACGACGATGACAGGATCAAACCATATTGTAATGATACACCTGCCAGAAACATGTACAGCTGTAGGAATAAACGGTAAACGGGACAAATGCGTAGATGACGACGATCCTAAATGACGTGTCAGCGGTCGGGGCAGAATCAGATCATTTCAAATTTAGGGATGGGGCCGGACCTTTTGTAGGACATGTGTCGGACATCACAAACCTCGCCGCGAGATCAATGGGCCGGGGACCCCCTGGGAGATCATCGGGAAAACATCTCACAGGACAAGTTGTCTAGCATTAAGATGACTGGAGGTTTATACCATTACTTATAAGAATAGATTTCGCTAATAAATTTATAATATTCAAATATATATTTTACATACCTAAAATCCTTTGTAGTAGGTAATGAATATATGTAAACATATAAAAACCGTGATGGCCAATATTACTTCGACATTATAACACGGAGTATTTTGACTATATGTCTAAATAGTATAAAATAAAGTCACTGTTCGTGTCTGTCTGTTTGTGCTCTTAGTTATTCTAAACTACGCAACGGATTTTCACTATCGTTTAGGGATTTTTTTCCGGAAAGATGAAGTAGAAAAAAGTCGATGTTTGTTGATATTTGTCAATTGCAGCCGGAAGGCTCGCTGGGTTGCGACGAAAGGACGACCATTTTAAAAAAAATCGTGTGGACGGCGAAGCCCCGGTGTTATCCGGAGCAAACCAAGGTAACAACTGAAAACGGCACGACCATCACGACACAGTGAGACCCCTCCCAAGTTCCTACAAAATTCTCAAATTGTAAATGCAACATGAAAAATTGTCGAATAACGCAAAAAAGAAGAGCGAAATGTCGTTAAATAAAAGCGCATTCCTAAATAATGGAAGACGGCTCACTCAGATCAAAAGAACTATTTTTTTAAATTTTCATCCGTCTCAAAATTGTACACAATTGTCGAAGTATAACGGTGAATGAATACAATCATGGGGCGCGGGCGGTTGGCTCTGTGCGGCTAGCCACAGCCCACGTGGTGAGCTGTTCCGGACACGTGTCAGGTAATAGGGATCCCGGACCGCATCGCAGCGCATCCCCGCACCGTGCAGTAAGCAGTGTCCAGTACAGGGTACAGTGTGTGGGCCCACCGCACGTGGCGGCTGCTGGAGACTCATCGTTAGGGAAGCAGGTTCGTAAGGGTGGTTGAGGGTAAACAACACACAACGCGGGTAAAAATCGTAATGCCTGAACTATAGGGTCAGTTTCGACGTGCATACATAAATGTCACAGAATACGTACATTTTTTTAAAAACATGTAACAATATTGCGAGAACTCAGAAATTAAATATAGAAAAAATGTTTACTACAGAGTGGTGAACTCTTACATTTCTGAAAAGTATTTATGAAGAAAGCGCTTAATCTCTTATACGAAATCTTTAAATATGTTGACAACATTCTAAAATTTATTACCAACGTTATGCAGTCGATCTATAGCTGTGTGAGTCTAAGAGTGAATGGTAGAAAACAAACGAATCAAATAATAATTTGTGTTAAAATGAGACGTACGTGACGATTCAAGAAAGAGGTGTGAAGAGAATGAATTGGAAGTGAACGGTTGAAAAAGTCGAGGACGCCCGAGGAAGACATGGCACGATCAAGTGAAACAAATACTTATTATGATACATTAATAGTATTTCCACTTTTCAAATGTAGTTTGACAGGTACACTAGAATTGACCTAATTAACTTTACCCCAAATCATTCATAAGTCCCCAGCCACGCCGGGTAGCTGGAAGTAACGGATAACGATATGTGCATAATGTAAAAAATAAAAATAACGAGTAATTATAACAAATATCTTCAATAGATTGACTCTCTTTAACAATAATTTGGTGATATTGAGAACAATTATATACTCGTAGTTTATTTGTTTGAACGTTGAATTTTGAACCGTGCATTAAAAATAAGCAAAAAATTTAAAAAATGAACACTGCCGAAATAATTAACCTTTTCTAAAAAAAATGTGCAGCCGTCTACTTCGTGCGATGGTCATTGGTGGTAGTAATATTGGCTGGTGGTTAAGGGTAAATAAACAAAAAATACGCTGAAATTAAAAACCCGTTGGTTTAAAATAAAACACCACCGAGACTTTTAGTACTAGAAGGCGAAATAAAAAAAAATACACTGAATCTACTTGTGTCTATAAAATGGGTACTGAAAGAAAAAAATGTGTCAGAGCTTAATTTAAATGCAGCACAATAAAACTAGTTTCTGAAGGCTACTCAGCTTTATATTTACAGAATTAAAATAAAGTATACATTTTGTACTCGTGAAGAAACCATTGGTTTTGATTTACTATTGTTACTATGTACAACAAATAATTAACATAACTGTGCACATCACTTACATTTATTTCATATAAAAGCCCACCAGGGCGTATGTAAGTAAATAATATTTTATTATTTTTAAGTAATAATTCCCGTTGGCGTCATGTATTACTTCTCGGAAGATTTTTTCAATTTATATAGCTGTTTCAGGCTAATAATTATTACTTAAAATAATATTTATCCTTGGTGCTATCCATACAAAACCGTGTATCTTAAACATTAGTTTATCATTACAAATAATAAATAATATTTTGTTTCTCTTATCTTTCAATGTTCGCAGAGAATTTTCTATGTGTTTCTTTTCTAAGCCAGTACCACTCAATTGCTTTGTTTATTGATTTTTTTTAGATTTTCCGTTCATTTTTTACGGTGAGCAATCGATTTATTTCCACATTTATATAAAATATATTTACGTTCAGTTAATTTGTTTTCCGGAGGCAGGTTTCATCAGAAAACAAACAAGACTCTCTTTGTTCTCATCTTCCGATATCTAACTGCAAGTAAACATGAACATAATAAGGCATTGTACCCAATAATACCAACATAATACATACTGCGAATGTAATATCGGTACAGAGCTGAATGCCATTCCCACGATGCAGCGCCGAGATAAGTTCAGAAGAGAACCAGTGAGCAGGATTTTGTGGCAGTAGGGGTAGAGTGTAGAGATGGGAGATGTAAGTGTGTGGGAGCATAATGCCAGTACTTGGATAATAAATGCCTACCGGTTGCATTGAGCAATACAAACTGAATACAGAACGCAATGCACCGAGGCCCACTGTCTCCTTTTCAGAAATAATAATCTCCACTACTTAGGAGTTTAGGAGTGTGCGCACCCGTATTTTCCGTTTATATAATAATTTCGCAGCCGGAATAACTAACCATAGTCGAGTAGTGCTAAAACATATGAGTGGAGATTATTATTTTAATCAATATAGAGAAGAGTCCTACCTTGTATTTGTAGTTCATATATCAAAACGAAAGAATACCGTTGAAAAACTTTCAGGTATTTAGAGGGCAGTAGGTACCAAGTTCTTGAAGAACATTGTACAATGAAAAACTTTCGGGTATGTAAAGGGCCGTAGGTACCAAGTTCCTGAAGAACATTGTACAAAAACTTTCAGGTATTTAAAGGGCCGTAGGCACCAAGTTCATGAAGAACATTGTACAAAGAACGAATAACAATGAAAAACTTTCAGGTATGTAAAGGGCCGTAGGTACCAAGTTCCTTAAGAACATTGTACAAAGAACGAATAACATTGAAAAACTTTCAGGTAAGTAAAAGGCCGTAGGTACCAAGTTCCTGAAGAACATTGTACAAAAACTTTCAGGTATTTAAAAGGCCGTAGGTACCAAGTTCATGAAGAACATTGTACAAAGAACGAATAACATTGAAAAACTTTCAGGTATTTAGAGGGCCGTAGGTACCAAGTTCACGAAGAACATTGTACAAAGAATGAATAACATTGAAAAACTTTCAGGTATTTAGAGGTCCGTAGGTACCAAGTTCCTGAAGAACACTATATAAAAAAACGAAACTAAAAATGGACATTTAGGCTTCAATATATTTAATTTCTAGGTGACGTATACCCGCCGTTGCTCTGGGTTATTAATGGTTAGGAGTAAAGTTTTGAGGTTGTGAATACTAGTGTACCGAAAAACTGGGCGCATATTTAGGGTGGCAATAATATTATCCTAACAACTGAAAAAGCTTACTTTTAAAAAGTATATGTTTCACTTGATCGTGCCATTTCTGCCTTGGGCATCTTGGCCTTATTTTATCATTAATTTTTAAGTCATACATTCTTCTTAAACCCACTTATTTCACACATTTTACCACACTGAAATATTTTATTAATTTGATATTGCCATGTTGTCCTCGAGTGTCCCTGACTTTGTCCACCATTCACTAATATATACCAAATTATCGCTATTAAGAAACTATATTAAATCGACTTTTATTCGACTCGGTATCGGGCGTCTCCGACTTCTTCTACCATTTTAATCACTCTCAAAACACTCTTGGCACTAATACGAACTCTTTCAGAGAAATCGGCCTAGTAGTTTTTGAAGCTGTATGGCACAAAAAAGAAACATTCATTTTTACATTTACATATTTTTTTATTTATATATTTTTTACCCAAGAGTGAAGTAACATATTATTATTATTATTGTTTTGGTAAACTAATGTTTAACGCAAGATTTGTTTATTCATAGCACAAAGGGTAACAATTATTTTATAAGCAATAATTATTAGCCTGAAACACTCATCCACATTGAAAAATCTCCTGATTCGAATCGAAAGGACACGGGTTCAAGTCCCGTTGGCGTCATTTATCTTTTATCAGGAGATTTTTCAATGTGGATGAGTGTTTCAGGCTAATAATTATTGCTTATAAAATAATTGTAACATATTATGTTTTTAGTGGAAATATTAAAAACTTAAAAGGGCAATTTTTATTATTTAAATGTAAAAACTTACATAAAGAGAAAAGATATTAAAAAAATTTTGAAAACAGACACAAGTGAGAAAATTTGTTGGTCTGGCTATGCAGTAAAACTCTTCAACTCTCTGGGGTAGTAAATTTTATTTCTGAAATTTTAAGATCAACGATACTGTTTTAGACCCCAGATGGAGCTTTAATATATCAATGTAATTTGTTGACAAATCACACTAAAAAATGCATTTGCATTATTTAAGTACGAAAATAATTTAAAGAGACGAAAAAATAATTCTCGGCTTCACGTTCTAAAATAAGCGAGTTAGGAAAACATCCCATCATTGTTCACAAGAGAGTCCGGCTGCTGTAATTCATATTTTAAACCTCTGACCGACAACACATCATGTAATTATGACCGCGAGTTACTTTTATGAAGGAACGTTTTGTAAGCCGTTTTTTTTTGTTGTTCTCTGCTCTCGTACTTTAAAAACAACGCATTTTCAAGCGAGACCGTACTAAGCGCAACGGAGGGCCATTAATATTAGTCGGAATTTCTCCCATGCTTGCATTTTATTATATCTATTACAAGTTTGCAGTAATTTCACGATGAAATATGAACTCCATGGTTTGAACAAGTTTTTTTTACTTTACCCCACTGATGAATAAAGAAATTCTTAAGGTCATTAAATAATAAATGAATAAATTTTAAAAGCCACCGTCATAAATTTATAAATATATGTATACTTGATGATATTCGATCGGAACTTAACTACGGATTTTCAAAATTTTGAAAAGCTGTTCATTTTTTAAGACCTTTTACGTAACTCAACGGCATGATATTTGTTGATATTCTTTTCTAATTTCACTTTTTAAAAATGTGATTTTTTATTGTTTTATGTAGTTATATATTATTATATCGCTGTACATCATGACAGTAAAAATTTGGAAATAAACCAATAAAACATATTTATGGTAATTTACTTGTAGACTTCAATTATTTTCTTAGAAAAGCGCTCTTGACATCAACAATATCATTCTCAAAATTAACGCTGTAGAAAGAAGCCAAGTATAATTAATATTACTACAAAAAGGAATAAGATCAAAAATAAGCGAATGACTTAAATATCAAATAAATACTCTCATAGAATCGCCTGACAGTGGATATAATCACTTGACAAAAGAGATTCTGTATCTAAAGATTTTCTTAGAAAAGCTCATTGTTAGTTACTTCAATCCATTTGCAGGCCCAACCAGAAATTGACAACTACAGTACCACAAAATTATAATAGTAAACCTTCAATCATATTGCATTTAACGTCCATTGCATTTTATTGGGGAAACCGAAGCATTGCGTTAAAGTCACAGATCAACTTATGAAAGATGATATTATGAATAATTGAAATTAGTAACCTTACTAATATGAACTTTAATAACCTTATGCGCGACCAACATATGTACACGGTTGACATTTGTCTCATGAGAACTCGTCGTTCGACTCGTTGAGTTGAAAACTCGGTCGTGGAACAATTACCAGCATCCGTGTTACTTCCCTACATATTCCACTCCTTCCTCTTAGAAACACCCTCCACACAGCATTTCTAAAGATGACATACGCCCTGAGGGAAAATATTTTCCTTTCCTGTATGGAGTTAATGTAGAAAAAAAAACAATCTTTAAAATACAAAATAATTGAAATATTTTCATTCGTTTTTAAACTTTTTTTGTTCATTATGGTATTGCTTTTTCTTGATTGTCCGCGTTTTGAGATCGTAATAAAAACCAGGACAAAAATAACTTTTTGATATTCACCCCTATTATTCATATATAAAATAGATACTTGGGATGTTAGATATATCCATAGAATAAAGAAGAATACTAGAAGTGCCTTCCATACAAATCTTTATGGAAACAGATGTTCGATTTAGTCCAATAAATTTGAATGGAAACAGATATTTGATTTAGCCCAATGGTCCAGTCTAAATTACACTCGCCTGACATCGTAGATGTCCATCACATTTGAATTTCGTAAACACAGTTTTGTATTGGTAATTTAAGCCTCGTTTCTCGCTAGACATTACTTGGGTTCTTCTTTGTTCTGTGGATGAAGCGCTCTTTTCGACACCTGTTTTTCATTGCTTTTTCTGGTTCGCAACACTCGTCGACAATGCTCATTGAGACTATACTATATATGCAGTTTGATTCCTTCGTCACTTCTGGTTTCAACAACACGTTCAACCATGAGAACAACTTCTTTTATTGAAACAACTTTATGATACACAAAGTGACCGTATTTCATTTAATTATAGTTGTAATAGGAGTAGAGTTTTCCAAAAGCTTGCTAACCACTGGCCCCGAGCTTTTTGATGAAGGATTTAATTTTATAATTTTGAAGGATGGCCTAGAAATGAAGATGGAAGAGATTTCATGTTGAATGGAAAGGGGATGTAACTGTATTATTAAATAAATCCCCATACGCTGCGACAATGGGACAGAGGCACAAAAGTTTCCTTCGTAATCTCTGATTAAAATGATTGAGAGCCATTGTGGACATTATTAACTGCAACATGAGGCAAGCTTAGCGGGAACTATATTCCATCAGATTCTATTAGAGATAGTTAATTTTTACACATACAAGAAGTTCACTTTTTGTAACCACAAGGAGGATTTAAGTTTAAAATAATCAATAAAAACCATCGCATTTTCATTTTGTTTATTTCAAGGACACGTTTGTTCGGACGGTAATAATAAGATGAGAATTTATTATTTTTATTGTATTTATCATCAAAACGTACTAGGAATACATACTAATATTAATCGTAACCTAACCTAACCTAACCTGTTACCAAATTACCTGTCCTTGTCTGACGGTGAAAATTACCTACATCAGTGACATTTGTAACAATTTATTTTACATCGTCAGTGTGTTAAAAAAACTTGTGCAGTGTACAAATGACCTTTAGAGCGTTTTTATCAAACCTATTACGAAACCTTGTGTAGCAATTATCTCCTGACCAGAATATCAATTCGCAACAAGACGTATTTTAGAAGACCAGGGGTAAGTCAGAATTCCTTCCCAATTGCAACAAACTGTTAACTAGCTCTCCCAAGTAGCTGCGTCAATTTGAATAAGTATTAATTACAACCAAATTGCGACCACACATACTATTCAAGGAAACATTAGATTTATAAGAAAAATTATAATAACACAGTAATTAAGAGATTAATATTAGGTATATTTATGTTGGACATAACCTGCCTCACTAGGCGAACCAGTATTAAGGCAGAATTTTGAAAAAAAATAAATTAATACACTGTCTATGGTTTACCAATAAAAATAGCATATAAGTTATTATAAGACCATTTATTTACTATTAGGTACAATTTTACTCATCGACCAACGTACAATAATTTTATACCAAATTTTCTGGGTCAGTTCACTAGTTATTATAAGATATTTAATATCCTCCTAAAACGGCAGAGTATCTAGATACCTGCGTATAAAAATACATAGTTTTGGATAAAATTATGTTTGATATGATGAGATTTTCACGACTAAAAGTATTATAGTTATTTATTTTTGGGGTGTTATGCCTTGTGTTTTTACCTCCTTCTTTAGCCAACGTTTCAGACAGTATCCACCATTGTTACACATCTGCCCTGATGATGCACACTGTAATGCTGTCCGAAATGTTGGCTAAAGAAGGAGGTAGTGCAACACGGCGTAGTACCCCAAAAATAAAACACCAAACCAATGTTTGTTTACGTAGTAAGTAAGCCCGTGATGACTTTGAAAAAATTTAAAGCCATAGATTTTAGCGAGGACTTTAGTTTCTGCCTTTTGTCTTTTCCCATCTTTCACTTATAATTTACATTCTTCATCTATGGCGAGTTACTTGTTAAGTAAATTGGACGTAAGTTCGTTAATAAATAAATAAATAACTTCATTTAATGCACTACGTAACGCAAAATACTTAATAATATAATTTTAAAAGTCACATGTCGTATGAAAATATAAAAAAACGAATATTAATAAGTACCACCGTGTAAAATCATTTGTTTCATACGAAGTAGAAGTAAAGTTACAAGAGTATTTGCGCGTCGTGCTTAAGAGAGGGAGAGATTGTTGGGACAAGTAACTACTTGTTGTAGATCTCTGGGCGCACAAACAGGTAGAGGAAAGTTGAGCAGTTAGCAGAGAAGATAGCAGATGTGTCCTGGCTAAATGGTTTCCTATAATTAGCATCCTCTGCGGAATGTACGAGTGCGAGTACACGTAGGTACTGTAGCTAGTAGGAAGTGGAAGGACACGTTTGATACTCCGCAAGATGAGGGAATTAGAGTCGGAGAGATTATTCCATATCGCAGCAGTTCCCCCTCAGTACCGCGGCGCTTCTCTCAACTCCTACTAAATTACATTTGTCTGTTCAAAAGAAATCTGTAGGCGTCTTAATAAATTATAATACAGTCGCAGATTTTACTTTGCTTAATTTTTAGTACCTGCAACTAAAATTATTCCGAATAGTTCAAATTATTCGGACGAAGAATATAAATGTGCATGTCTTTGATCTAGAGCTTAAATATATATTTATATAAACTCTAGATTAAAGATATGTAAATTATTGATTTTATATTATACAAAAATTTATATTTATGAAAAATATGTAAATTTATATTCTTCGTTCGAATAATTTGAATTATTCCAAATAATTTTAGTTGCAGGTACTAAAAATTAACTAATATCTTAATTTAATATAACCTGTTAATGATATATAATAATAATAACCTTTAAACTATAAATTTAACATATATTCTGCATATACCAACATACATAATTGTAGAAGATTTCGACAACGTCGAAAAAGGTTCACGAAGTTATAGTTAAAACAACATATTTCAAAGAATCTTTGCATCACTAGCGGCCGGCATTTTAGTTGATTCTAAAGCTTGGCTTAAGAGATATTTACGTTGATCAAGTTGCTAACGGATAGTAATCCTGACAACTCAATCCGATTCATTACATTCTTGAGTAGATATACTTAAAAACCGACTGCATGTGTAGTCGTGACTATCCATTATTCAGTCATTTCATTCCAAAGACACAGTAGAAAAAGTAGACGGTAAGTATTAGGATAACCTAGACTATATAAACTAGCAATTGGTACCGGGTAATGGCCAGAAGGCTCGACTATCCGCAGGTTAGACTATCTGTAGGTTAGACTATCTGCAGGTAATGTATGCAGCCGGCCTATAAAAACAAAAGAAGCGTGGCGTGCCGCCATGTTCTCGCGGAGGTAATTGGCGGGAAATGGCCGATAGACTCGCTCACACATGAAATGTGCTACTGAATTTTTAATATGAAGCCGCCGTGCCGTGCGAGGGCGTTAGCGCTTTCTAAACTTTCCAAGCCTCAGCACATAACAAACATAACATGTTGACTTGATCAAGCAGCTTGCTTTTAAGAAAAAAAGAGTTCAACCGAGAGAGAGTTTTGATATTTTTTTTGTATCCTTCGTTGTAAATATATATACCATGAAGATAATTTTACCGAAGTCCGTGATTAAAAACTTACAAATAAACGTTGTAAATATATATACCACGAAGGAAACTTTACATAAAGTCGTGATTAAAAGCTTACAAACAAACATTGCATTTACGTTGATTGACAATGCAAATTAAGATAGTAGCATTGTTATCAATCTCTGCCACGAAGGAGTACTACGTAATGTTATATTATCTATATATCTGTCATACTAGATAAATACAATATTAGAAGACCTCCGTTAGAGAGCATAAGAATCTTGGCTCTGACCCAGAAAAAAACAAAGCATTATGGATTTTAGACAAAAGTTTTACATCGTGTTAATAAATCATTATAACGGAATTCCACCAAGAATTATCAGTAAAATAATAGAAATTTTAAAAAGTGCAAGCACAAAAACACTGAGAAGACTCCACAAAAAACCTCATTCTTAAAAAAATATTGTACAGATCTGAAATTGAATCTGATTGTGGCGTGATAGGCTGAAATTATTATAGTAAATCACGTAAAATGCACCGTTTCTAAAGTGAAATACATCAAATTTAATTGAGTTAATTTAATCTCTAGCACTTTGCCTTTTTGAACTCGGGAGATTTCGGTTCTACTGACGGATAAGGAATTGTCATTAAACTTATAATTATTAACGAATTTTACGTTAACTGCGGTTTCTTTCTCGGATGACAGCATAGATATCTTTTTTCTTCAAATTAATGACTTTTTTCGGTAACTGCTATTCCATTACACTTGGAAGACAGTGAAAAAGGTGTTTATTTTAAGGTTAAGGTCAATTTTAAGGCATAGTCCAGTGGTAACGCATTGGACTGCCATTCCGAAGGTCGCGGGTTCGAACCCGGCGTGCGCAAATAAATTTTATTTGATTAATTTGTGTTATTTCACAATTAATTAATTAAAATAATATATAGTATATTTGCGGCACGTTCCAGAGTGGAAGATACTACCAGTATCGCCCTGGTGTAAGACCACCATTCAGAATTGAAACGTTGCTCCAAATGGCTTTAGCCGTGTTTAGTGACTAGATCTGAATAGCCAGGTACTTCCCCACCTTCCTCTTTCCCTTCCCCACTTACCTTCAGCCTCACAACATCCCCCAATTGGGGATGCCATAGTCTCACTGGCTCCAGACGGGAGCAGTTGGGACTCTTGTGAGGTATTCACTGTAAAAAAAAAAAAAAAAAAAAAATTAATAATAAAAGTATTTTTAATTTCACGTGGTCCATTTATGTCCTCTTCGTGCGATCTGTAACTAAATTTATCTAATAAACAATAATCAATTTTAATCTAAAGTGACCTCCCGGGTAAGTACGGTCCTGTATATTATCTGCCTGTACAGAATATAAATAAATAATAATATGTGTTCATTCTAACGCACCAACACGTTCATTGGTCAAATGCGTTGTACATATTATTTTGTAATAGTGATCGACCAACCGGTGGATGCAATCTGTTAGCCATAAGTTGATAATAGTTTATCTAGTCTCTAGTTACTAATAAGATAGATCATTTTAGAAATATATTTATACATCGCTCTTGAGGGGATTTTTCGCAAAACGGCACTATACAAATTATCCAAATATTATAATTATTACGGTCCTCCACTCGGCATGGTCGAGTGGAGTCGAGACGTTTCAAAAATTGATAAATAATCATTCCAGCATTTCGGTGTCTATCCTCAGCTTCTACTACCACAGACTTATTCTTCGTGATCGAAACTTATCGACCACATAGGTCGACCACCAGTACACATTACTAATCAAAATTTAATTATATAGTTATTTCACAACAATAAAAGTTATATAAAATTCTGTCATGGAAAGAATACGCTTCCATGCTAACTCAATACAGTGACTATTCAACACACCTTTAAAGTGATCTAAAGTCATTAAAAACGATGAAAATTTTTTTTTTAACCTAACCTAAACTAACCTACTTAACCCAGTTAATAAAGTTTTTGTTTCATTACTTTCCATGACTTTATATAACTTTTTAAAGATGTGATATTAGCTTCCTAGTACACCCAAAAGTCACGAGCCGTCACTGCTTTCGAAGCTATATTAGTTCAGAACGTTTATTTAAATGTACACGTAAATAACGATTAGGATCAAAATTTAAGCATATAAAGTATTCAAAATATCTTTTTAAATTTCAAATTTTCGCTTAATCATATAAAGTGATTAACACAATAGTATATTGAATTATATGCTATATTATTATAATAGTTATGTAAGATTCCAGTAGGGTGTTTATAAATAAATAAATATTACAGCATATTCTGAACACTGTGAACAGTCTTTGGCACGTGGAGAATGTTTCACTATTTTCCATTCGCCAGAAGATTGAAATTAAAGGGTTAAGCTCGTAGTAGAGCATCTTTAAATAATGCACCAATATCGATTTAATATTTGGAGCCATCAAATATGTATCGTGTAAAGGAGGATCGGTTTTAAATTCATCGAATATCTGCGAACCGCACTTTGGGAAAGTGTTCTTTAGGGACACGTCCCACAACTGACCGGACGGAAAGGGCAATGAAGTGCGCGTACAGAAGTCAATTGCCCCGTGGATGCACACATACACATATACACACACAAACACACTAGAGTCCCTTCACTAATACAGAGTTCACACACCAAGTCGTAATAATTATAAAGGGAAAAGTTATATAGTAGGTAATATTGCCAGGATACTGAGAAAAGAAATGCATTTAGACTGTCTTCGGAACAACAAACCTTCTAAAGATCTAAGGCCTGCAAGTTTTCTCTCGAATAAACTCTCGAATAAGTTTATAAACTCAACTGTTTCGGATGTGACAAACGGACAAAATAAACAATTTATTCACCACAATATGCAAAAAAATCCAGTTTAAAACCTACTAAAAACTAGTAGTTCTGTAAACAGTGGACCTCGCGCCAAAGAAGTATGTTTTTAATTTTTCTCTTATTTCATAAATCAAACCAAAATTTCCGCTCAAATCTTAAAATAGGCAAGTAAGTATTTAAATACCTACCTACTTAATTATAAACCATAACAATATTTTATGTATGTAACGTTTTTTAATATTAAATAAGGAATTATAGATTTTGTCCAAAGAAACATCACTGTCTAAATAACAATTCTTTTTTTCAAACTATAAGTCCAAAACACGACTACTTCACATTTGAAAAATAATCTTTACTGAACCATAGTCAAAGTTAGCCAGCCACATGTTCAAAGTAAGGCTTGCTTTAATAATAAAGTGGATGAAGTAGATTTTCGAAAATAAAACGGAAAACACTAACAAATTTGCAAACAGATGAGTTAAAACAGGACTTCGCTAATGGCTCAGTTAATAAAGTGCATAAACTGGGCACTTTATACCCTATATTTAATGTACAATAATACTCAAGAGGGTAAGTAAAATGTACGCTAAGAAAAATATACTTAGAACATTGAATCCTTACCGAGTAATGTCTTATTTTTCCTCAGAAAACACAAAATGTTTTATTATGAGAGGGCATCGTTTTATATTAAGCAGAACCAAGTGCAGCAGCGGAGAAAATAAAAACACAAAAATGGCTGGCTGCAGGCTCTAGAGTTCTCAAATCGAGATACTCGTACATAAGCCGGGCTTACCGGCAGTCCTGGAAACGAAACGATGTGAGAAATTCAGAGACATTAAATTTACAAGGCATACATATAAGAATCTTCCGCTAGTTTGCCGTGTCTCAAAATTAAATATAAATAACCAGTACTTAATGCCAGGCTTTACCCGACTTGATGAAGATTAAAAAATTACATAGCATATGTTAAAAATAACGTTACGAGAAGATAATGGTTAAATTGACGTAGAAATTCCGAACGAAAAAAGCTGTACAAAAATTATGAAGCCAAATTTCGCCGTTCGAAAGTTTTTGCTGCTTCTCTGATAATAGTTTTGCTTGATTTAAGATGATTAAATTATGCATTAAAAACAATAATTAGATTTTAATAAGTGATTTCTGGAGTCCTCAAATCCAAACGATACGTATAAATGTTATTCTTATTAATAATAAATTATGGTACTTCAATCCAACAATATCAGTATCCTTATAAATTTGCCGTTTTTAAATTAGGGATATGCTGTGTTGAGGGTATTTTTGAGGAAAGAAAGAAATGTACCAGGGTTTTTACTAAAACCATCTTGCAGGAGGTAGAAAACACAAAGTCTATGGATAAGGTAACGTTATGATTAAAACAAAGCTAGGTTATTAATTAATATAAGCAGTATGATAACAGACCAATATACAAAATTTGGTGTGAATATTTTATGCATAGGGATGAAAATTAAGTTGGAATAAAGGAAAACACAGAAGAATTATGTTCTCAGGTAAGACACTATAAATTAGTTCTAATTAGTAGTCGGTCTTAGGGGAAGTTTTAATATTTATACCTCGTGTTGTGGACACGAAGGCAAACTGTTGAGTATAAAGACCACGGAAAGTCAAGTAGCTCACCTACCAATTAGACACTCTTTTATTGGGCCATTATTCACGTCATGCAATAACAAGTGGTTATTGCATGACGTGAATAATGTCGCTGCTTTCTAGCTCAGGGGTATGCAAACTTTGGTGCGTTGTGCCACCTCTTAACTCTTAAGCTTACATTACCAGCTTAATCTTGAATTAATTACTTAACACCTTATACTCATTTATTTTCGGTGTATTATGCCGTGTTGCGCTTTCTCCTTATTTAACCAACGTTTCGGATAGCATTACAGCGTCAGTATGTAGATACAGATGAGTGATGCACACATCTGCCCTGATGATGAACACTGTGATGCTGTCCGAAACGTTGGCTAAAGAAGGAGAAAGCGCAACACGGCATGTTATCCCAAAAATAAATCACTATTATACTTTTGGCCATGAAAATCTCAAATCATATCCCACTAACACCTGGTCTTTCATGACAAGCATAATACTAAACTAGGGCAAAACTTATCCCAATTTTTTTTATTTTGTGCAATTCCAACGATTCAACGATTTTACCCTTTAGGCTTTGAAATATTTTTACCTTCAAGTCTTCAACGACATGGTGAAAATTCATGAAATTTATAATACTTTCGAGGTTTTTTAAATGTGCTAAGTTTTCGTAAAAAAATACCACTATGGAAACCAGATTTTTGTATTTAAAATAAATATTGACATTTTTAAACAATAATATTTCAATATCAAACACGTATATGTTAATAAACAAACCTATCGAAACATTTTTTTTTCGACTCGAAACGTTCATAATTTTGAAAGAATTCAATATTTAGAAAATACTTTATTTTTTTGCAGGGAATTAGTAAGAAAACTGTCACTTTTTATACCGTCTAACAATTTTAAAAAAAAAATGCTTCCAACCATCAATGAAAAAAACCCGCCAAGCGCTTTGACAATTTTTTGGCTTTTTTCCTTGTTATCAAGTATACATATTTGAGACAAACTAAGAAGAATAATTATTTCTTTTTCCAACTTCGAACGAACCACGTTTCTCTGTTTTTTTTTGTTGTTTGTTTTTGGGGTGTTATGCCGTGTTGCGCTAACTCCTTCTTTAGCCGACGTTTCGGACAGCGTTACAGTGTCCATCATCAGGGCAGATCCGGTAGATCCGAAGATGTATCTACCGGATCTGCCCTGATGATGGACACTGTAACGCTGTCCGAAACGTCGGCTAAAGAAGGAGTTAGCGCAACACGGCATAACACCCCAAAAACAAACAACAAAAATGCTTTTGGCCGTGAGAATCTAAAAACTTACCTTACGTTTCTCTGCATTATAAGAAAAAAAAACAAAAATTAGTTTATAGTGCATGGACGCTCCAGTCAGATCTGTTGTAGCTAACTTGCGTTCAACTTTGTTTATCGACTTTATTAAGCGAGTAGAAAGATAAGCTTGACTTACACGCGATCATTTAGGGATCTATTGAGGAAGGCACGGAATGAAAGACGTGTCGTGAAGGTCAAAGTGTTTATTCGATGAGTCAGGGCCGTGATGAGGGTGAGCGTAGGACTGATGTTGTATTATCCGGATGCAGGCGGTGATGGCAGGTCAAGCGCGGGTCTGTGAGTCGACGCCGGGCGCTGGTGACCGGACTCGTTGACTGTCAGGCACTGGCGATCTTGGCAATCAGTACTCCAGTGCTGACGGGAAGGCCGAAGGTGCGGTGGACCTTGTAGGCGGTTGAACGGGAACTGAGTAGACCAGTGAGGATGCTGCGTGTCCTCGTGGTGGTCATGGTGAGTGGATGAAGCGCTGGTCAGAGACGCTGGAACCAGGGCGCTGAAATCCATGTAGCGTTGGCCAGGGACGGCGATCTGGGCCAAAACGCTATGATGATATCCCGATGGAGTCCATGAGCAAAGCCGGGAAGAATGTCCTTCGCGCAAGTGAGGTGCGCGGATTATCACTAGTTGTGCACCTTGTTAACTGATGGCTGGATGATGACTGACTGGATTCTTCATGCTGTCGCTTTTAAAAGGTGAAGAAGCTTCTCGAACAATTTGGTTGCTATGTAGAATTTTCCAAACAAATAAATAATAAATAAAAGAACATCCAAGAAGCTTGTTAGGAAAAATCGACGCTTCTAGAATTTCGTTCGAATGAAGTAGTTGCGTGCCACTACAGATAGTTAGGTGAAACTTTGAGAAGCCGGCAATAGAGCCTAAGAGGTAATGGAGCAAGTGAACTATATTACAAGAAATATGTGGTAGAAAATAAAGTGGCTGATGTGTGAGGCAGAATTATTGTTTATTAATTGATAGAAAAACACTGACGTCGTTTCTGTATAGAAAACTATGTTCTGAGAAGAATTATTAAACTGTGTCGGGAAATGAGATATGTTCGATGGTTCCAAGATAACTCAACATCAAGTCATTAGAAACGATGAAAAATTTTTTTTTAACCTAACCTAACCTACTTAACCCAGTTAATAAAGATTTTGTTTCATAACTTTTCATGACTTTATATAACTTATTAAAGATGTGATGAATTATTATTGTGATGATTTGTCTGGTCACCATGTTTGATATGTTATTTGGAGATGCGTTCTTACAGGATCAGATAGACATTGACTGATAGCGATGATGATAAAGATACCAAATATGGCGACCAAAAACAGGGTATTTTTTTGGCTTATAGTGAATTGGCATCTGTGATATAAAATAATGTACTGGGTGTCCGTTGGTAAAGTACGCTAACTTCGGGGGGTGATTCTACACGATAGTACAAGTAAAAAAATTAACTTTTTTAGAAATTCCCAACGTTTTAAAGTAGTTTTATAGGTAAAAAGTTGAATTCTTTGTGTGGAAAATAAATATTCTCCTATGGTAAAATAAACAGTGGAAAAAGTTTATTATTGTATTTTACTTATACCATCACCTTCCGAATTTAGGACCTTGTATAAATTATAATATTTTTATTATTTGCAGTGTCTACTTTAACTTAATGCTTCCAATCTGTATCATCATAGTTGAAATTCAATAAATATTTGCGGAAAGTATAAGAATTTCACGTAACGAAGCAGATCAAACATAAAGAAATTACGAAATTTCGTTTAAATATTTCGATTCAAAAATTTCTTATACTTTCTTCTTGATTTCGCCTTGAAATAAAACTTCAAACCACAAAACAAGCCTTGATGTGTCTTTAAACAAGAATGAGAATCATCAAAAATAATCATTGCAAAAGATGCTATACACATCAACAACCTTACTAAAAAACGTGGTGTAAATATTACACGGCGATTAAGGCCAGAAGAGTGAAAAACTTGACTTATCACCATGGCGTTTTGTTTTAGTTTAAACCAAGCTAAAGGCCGACATTAAAACGGGCGTGTAAGAATCTAATTAGTAAGACGGCAAGAGTTTGTTTTAAACTGAAAAATTAAAATTTTCAGCGACCTGAAAATGATACACAAATTAATCATTTTATCATTGGTCCTGGCTTTATTTTGAGCGCCATTGATTGATGAGATTTTCGGTTGTCTGTTGCTCAAGATCAGTTGTTCGGATCACGAGAGATGTTCAGCGCTCTTGATGTGATTTTTCACAAAAATGGCGCCATATAACTAACTAACTTACCATTACGCCGTTTCCCCGTAGGGGTAGGCAGAATGGACGGACAGCCGGAAAACTAGATCTTAGTACACACTTCTTGCCTCATTCACATGCATACATCTTATCATTGATAACCATGTTATTCCGACATGGCCCGACACAAGCATCTGGTTCACTTGACCGTGTCATGTCTTCCTCGGGAGTCCCCAAATTATTTTACCATTCACATGCGAGTCATATATTCTACTTACATTCTTTACTTCGTTCATTCGCTCTAGAGAAAAAAACCATGTAAGCTTCCCTTTCTTAATCATACTCATTACGCTCATATCTGCCAAAACACAGTTCTGTCTCATTACTACAGAATTCAGTCTGTTTTCGTCCTTCCTCTGCCAGTTTCATGCCTCACTGCCACTCATCAGATTAGGTACCAGTACTCTCATTGTGGACTGATAGTAGCGTCGTACGCGTACTTCCAAAATAAATAATAAATGTTTTCTTTATCATCCTATTACCTTACTTTTGTACGTTTCATAAACCATTAATTTCATCTGCGATGTCTTTCGCTTCCAACCAGCACGCATTTTCCATTTCATCGTGTGTTAGATAATATTGCAGGCCCTTTGTGCACAAAGTTGAAATATTTCTCATTCTCATACCACTGTAATACTAAAAAAAATGAAAATCCTTTCCGAGTTCATTATCATATAAACATCAGCAAACAAAAACATAAAAGGTTAATCTTATATCTGCTGTTACAAAAACAAAATGATTAAGGACTGGTTGTTTAATGTAATTTTCAAGTTTTGTGAATGTTCTACTCGGGCTCTGTTATTATATCATTATGGGCCAGTTGCTTAAAAGAACTGATATAATAACAGAACCTGACTTGTACTTTCAGAGAACTTGAAAATTATCTTCGAAATTTGATGAATTGTTAAAATTCTGTGAATCAACCCGTCCTTAGGACTATGAGTGAAAGGGGGAGGGGTATGCAGTGAGGGAAAGTCTTTCTCGGTGTAAACAGAGGGCTTCATTTCCATTTTTGTTTCTCTTGAATAGAAAATAAAGTTTTTTAAATACGGAAGGTGTGCAAAGAGCAGCTCCGACAGAATCTTTCTGCGGTTATTTTTCAGAACAAAATATTCTTATCTAACACTCCCATTAAAGCCTTTCCAACAAACTAGAAATAAGGCATTCAATAAATTGTTTTTAAATTAAACCAGTTTCAAAATGTTTGTACACTTATGTGAATTTAAGAATACAAAATGCATGCTTGTTGCTGTCTACATCTGGTTCACGTATATTACTATTGACCCTATCCTGTGATTTTTATTGTCTCTGTATTGTTTCTAATTTAAAACTTATTAAAATACGAAAGAAAAAAGGCATGTTAAAACTTGTTTGTGAAAATAACATATTGGGTTTATTACCCGGCATTACACGACGGACCATAGTTCAATACAACAAGTCGATAGACAATTGTTTTAGTTACAGAGGTCTTGCAGTGCATACGAAATGTCTTTCTTTCTTTCTTTCTTTTTCCATTATTTTTTCCCAATTTATACATTTGACATTACAATTTTATAATAATAAAAAAGGGAACCCACTAAGGTGCAGCCTGTGCGTGGGTAATATAAGTGTACTAGCAGTTAAAAACCCGCTCCGCGGGTTTTTGCTGCTAGGCCCTGCGGGCGGCACTTGGTTGGGCTTCGCCCAGTTTACTAACAACAGTTACATTTAATAAGTAGATATTAGATCAATCCGAGCGCGGACAATGAGAGGAACACCCTTCACCCCAACATAAATCTCGTCAATGAGAAAAATGTTTCCTCTCCCATACCACCGAAATGATTTCATTTTTAAATCGAAGTTAAATTGAAAAAAAAAAAATAAATAAATAAATATATATATATATATATATATATATATATATATATATATATATATATATATATATTATATATGTAATTCGGAAATAAAAAATATCAACATATTACAATATTACATATAACTTTGCTGAAATAATAAACTCTTACCAAAAGATTGTCAAAGTAAATATTTTTTTTTTAAAATAGAAAGGATTATTTTATTGGGATAATTCCTAAAAATCTACACATTTGGGTGAAATAGTATTACGCTCTTACCAAAAGATTGTCAAAGTAAATACTCATACAACAAAACTCTCTTAAAAATTTTTCAAAGAAAAAATTCTTAGGCAGAAAAACCTTACATGTGGGATAAATTGACCTGAAAAACCAAACTATTGTAAGCAAGTACCTACAATTTATTATACTTTTATTTTTTACAATTTACAACATAATATTATATACTTTCATTAGGAAAAAATCTCTTTATAAACAATATTGTCCGTATACCAATCAGTCAGAATTTGCCCTTGTCTGGAACCGTCAATAATCTGTATAAATAACGATGACTGCGTTCGTACTCTGGAACAGGCAACGTACAACTGTCCATGAGAAAATACTGGTTCAGGAAGTAACAGTCCAACCCGTTCAAAAGTTTGTCCTTGATATTTATTAATGGTCATTGCATAAGCTAATTTAACTGGAAACTGTTTCCTGCACATATTGAATTGTATTGTAACATCAGACAAAGTGTTTAAGTAAATTCTAGGAATGAAATGTACTGTACCTTTTCTGTCCCCCGTAATGATTTCGGCTTGAATTAAGTTACAGCTGAAATTTTTAATAACCATTCTTGTTCCATTGCAAAGGCCATCACCAACAGATAAATTTCTAAGTAACATAATGATGGCACCAATTTTAAGATTTAATATGTGTGGTGGGAAGCCATATGGGTTTATAGAATTTAAATATTCAACAGGAAAGTTAGCCTGCTCGTTATAATCTAAATTTCCTTCTTCATTAATGATGGTATCAACAGAATGAAAAGTCTTCATTTGTCCTTCTAATCGTTGAAGTACATCCTCATTGATTGCACAAACATGACTATTTTTGGGGCACAAAATGGTACGTTGACTCATCACTAAGGCATCAGCAGTGGTATGTGTCTTACCATATATACATTGAATAATATCTTGGCAAATATTTACATTGGGAATAAGCACAGAGGACTCTAATGTTCCTTCTACGGGAGGAAGTTTTCCATCTCCCAAGTCCAAAAGCCATTTAGAAAATATGTTTTCACTTTCTAAAGCTCTGACATTTGTTTTTAATTGAAAAGTTTTGAAATGGTACCAAAGTATGCTGCTTTTTATGCAAGCGGCAATTAATTGTCCTCGTGAAGCACGTCGACACACTGGAAGGATCTGATGAAAGTCTCCGCCCAAAACAATAACTTTGTTACCAAAGACAGAATCACTTCCTTTGATATCACGTATAGTACGCTCAATTACTTCTAAAGCTACACCTGGAGCCATCGGTGCTTCATCCCATATTATAATATCTGCTTCTGTTATAATTTTCCGGTTCTTTGATGTGACCTTACATGTTGTATTGTCCTGTAAACTGAGGGGTAAATTAAAAGCAGTATGACACGTTACCCCACCTGGAAGCAAGATAGCTGCAATGCCTGTCCAAGCGACTGATAAAACTTTTTTACCTTTTCCTCTTAGAGTGTGAATTAAAGTTTCGTAAAGGTATGTTTTCCCTGTTCCTCCTGGGCCATCAATGAAGAAACATTTATTGTCATCATTTTCATCTGAAAAAAACTTATTCAAAATAGAATTATATGCTTGAAGTTGTTCGTCATTGAGTTTGGCAGCCATCAATTCACCTAAAGTGTTTTCAGAAATTACATTAAAATCAGTCACTTGTCCAAAACTGCAACTTTCATCAGGTTCAGGTAAGCCCTGCATTCTGCAAGATGAATTCTCCTTCATAAGCATATCCTGTATGTTTAAAAGACAAAGATTAATAGCTGTTTCTTCAGCAACACCATGATGAAAAAAATCTTCAGACATACATTTGTTGAAATCATTCCACAGCTGCAACGGGTCCGAAGGGATACATTGTATTAAAATTAAAACAAATAGATGTCGAAGAGTTTTAGGCATCAAATACAATGAAGCCTCCGTCATGCACTGCGTCCATTCTCCTATGTCATCAATGAGCTTCAGTTCACGCGCCGCATCACGAAAAGTAGCTAGTAAATTACCATCAACAGTTCGCAAAGATTCAAAGGATGTAGCTCCAGCCACCTTTATAAGAATCAGCCGTAAATGATACAGTTCTATATTTCTAGGAGAAATTGAAGGTATTCGTCCAATGATTTTGCCACCTCCCCGCTGTCGTCTCGTCCACTTTTTACCAGCTGAAAAGACATAATTATTTGGTACATCTTGATACAGAATAGAGCGTCCCTCAATATCTTGAAGATTCAATTGGAACCACGCTGTTAAAGAGGTGTTCCTTGTAGATGCTTCCCTGAGAGCCTGTTCCTCCCTTCAACATTTTTAGGATAAACAGCGATATCTATACCCGATGGTAAATTCCCGTCTCTGTCTGCTACATATATCATGGCGATATCGTGAGAACTGGTTGGAGCATTGTACCTCCGTTGGTCATCAGCTGATGAACGTGTAAATAATAGACGTATATCTCTCACCTGCCCACCGTCAGCCGCAATGCGTAATTCTTCTTCCTCGACAGCTTCTTTTAGTTTCTTATACTGATGAGCATAAGGGCTTATTTGGCGTATTTCGCTATCAATTATTTGCATTATATTTTGATAGCAATCGGCATTAGATGGATGACTCATACGCACTCTAACAGCCTCATCAGGATCATATACATAAAGCTGAGCATAGGAAGGTATTTCACCTTCAACATGTATACTTCTGGAAGTCAAATGATAAACCTCACCAGAAATTTTTAAACAATATGGACCATTACCTGGGATATTAGCTATTTGCGCTCCAAATGAGGCAAATCCATTAGCACTGTTATATTGACGAATAAAATTCCTAAAGTTTTTAGATTGACTACAATCTCCTGTCAATAATGCGTTAAGTGCTGGAGGATAAGCTAAAATTTGTGGTATTATTTTTCCATTATGACAGCAAGAATGTAACAGTTTACCTTTTTCAACTTCAAAATGAAGCGCCTTGCAATGCTCGATTGTACATTCTTTTGACATGACGCCGAAATAATTCTGTTCTGGAAGCACATAATTTGGATTATTGATTAAAGCACACTTCAAGAATACATTACATCTATTTTCTGTGGAAAACCGCCTTCTGGAATTATTGTGTTCAATTTGATTATCAGTCATATATTCTATTCGTCTTCGGGCACTTCGATCGCTCGGTAAACGTCCCTCTCTCATTCGAACATTCCGAAATTCGGCCAATTCTGGTAAAATATTGTCCACATTCCTTTTAGCCATAGTTATTAAATTGAAATAATAATCTGAAAACAAAATATTTATTTTTAGTGACTCACAGGAACTTTTTAAAACAAATTTCTAGGTTAGCACGTCAATAATTATGTAATTACCTAGATATTAAACATGATAGCGCATGGGGTCGGTGTTGTAATATCAAAAAATAATACGTAAAGTATCGAGTGGAGCTGGTTATTTTTGCAGCCGGCTTTAAATGGTGGTAATGGTGGATTTATAATTATATTTATTATTTATAATTATAATATATCTCACATTAAATAATCACACTGAAATTGTACATTGCTTGACACTAACTGGCTATAAAAGTTTTTTTACATTGATTGGAAATCCATATACGCTGGCAACACTGGATAATCCGTCTTTCGCGTGAATAATGATAAACGTCAAATTTTAATACGTAATTGTGGATAATTTTTACTGTAATGTAATGAATCCAATGGATTGTCAACTTTCTAAAACATATTTTCTTCGATATTATCCAAAAATTATATGAGCATCGTGTCATTTTCAAATCGTGTCTTAATTTTCAAGTTAGCGGAATTTAACCGAAACAGAAAATTTAAATTTGACCAATCAGAGGGCCTACACCGTCCAGAAGATGGAGTATTAATACTATCAGATACATTATATTTTTGTACCTAAAAAGAACAGTAAGCATATAAAGAAAAAATGTAGGATTATAATTAAAGTTAGTCTAAAAGATTGTGCAACAGGTGCATATTAAAAATAAATCAAAGTAAAAATAAAGATTGTAAGATAATATATATGAAGTAAAAGAACACAAAATAAAATAATAATAAATATACAGAAACAAATAGAAAAAGAGAAAAAAGTAAAAATTAAATGAATAATGCTTCAACATTTGCATTGTACAGCCACAACTTTAATTCTTTTTGGTATTGCGCTAGTTTAGTTGTTACTTTATTTTTTTTTGGTAATAGATTGAAAGTGCGAGGTCCAATAAAGCTACTGTGAGTTTGCATTAGTTTGGTATTGGTTTGTGGGGTATAAAATACGTGATTTCTTCTAAAGTTGATTTTGGGTTCATATTTTTGAAATTTGTTTTGGTTTTTCAAGACATATTTCAGGCTTTGAAGTAAAAATAGTTTACGAAGATTGAATAGTTGAGATTCCTTGTACAGTTGATCTATATAAGGTAAATTGTTTTTATGCTTAAATGAAGCAAAAAGCAGCCAAATCCCAATGCAAGCTAATAAATTCCTAAAATTCTCCAAGCAGTTAAAGAAGCAATCGCCGGTTAACACAATATTGCACCAATACAAAACATGAATGTATCAAAAACCTCCACAATGATATAATTTTGTTCTGTTAATCCTCTCGTGAAGGTTTTTTGCGATTTAATATATTTTGCCTATGCTTTTTTCTTTTCTTTTTATTTGCTGAGTGTAACGTTGATTTATTTTCAAACTTCTTTGTTTTTTTTTTTTAAATATTTTATTACATCCTGTACAAATGCATATTAATTGCGTTGCATAACCCTCTACATTAAAAGTATTATTATTACATTTCCTATGGATTTGTGTAATTTCTGGCAAAAAAGACAGAGTCAAAGGATGATTTAAAAAGGAAATGCTTAAATTCACGGAAGTCGCTATGGTTTCCAAAAATATGCTTCATGGTGGTCAATGATATTGATATTTTGATTGGTATACTTTATATTATTTTACCGAAAACCAAAATATCAAACAAACTGCAATTATTATCTAACCTAACAATAAAGTATAAGTACATTATTACTATTCAAAATTGGGCAACCCAATAACCGCACGAAGAGAACACACATCAAATACTGTCCATATATATAGAGTATTACGATTGTACTTTAGATATTAAAATTTTGGTCTATAAACTATTTATATCTTGCCCGAATTTAACAATAATTAAAGAAATATAACACGGGCGATGTTTTAATGTGACTTCTACAACACAAAATGCTCTAAAAAGATTTTCGAAGAATATAGACGAATTTAATATTTTATAAGTTTTAATTTAAATTAGACAAAAAATTAAACATTGTCATATCTATTTCATGCTCGACGGCACGGAAAGGGGAAACCATTAATATTTTCAATAAAGAGATTTATTTGAAATGGGCACAATGCTCGCAATATTTACAAAGAAAAAAATGTTAGAAAAAAGAACAACACTTTTCCAAAGATACGAAATTGTATCGGAGCAAATACTCGAACAAGCGAATTTTCGTCGTTATATAGACGAGTAGTAAATTAAGCCTTCAATTCAGCCCCATAACGACATCTCAATAATGGGAATGGTTACAATCTCGACTCCTTTCCCTTCCCACTCCCTTTCAGCCGATTGAATGCTGGAAAAAGAGAATTGCCTATTCAAATTCAAATAATTGAATATCGAATCGGACATTTCCGGGAGAGACTCGCACAGGTGTCAGGGAGGACAGAGGTAATCAAGCTGTGGAACGCGAAAATTAAATTCAATTAAAATATTTAAAAAAAAATCGGCGAAAAAATGTTCCTACATTAAATTCCAAACTGTACGTAAACAAAATGGGTGATCAGGAAATGAAATCTTAATTATTTCCATTCAACTCACAAACTTCCACAATATTGACGCTCCTATAATCTGATTAGCTCCGTACAGTTTTGACTCAATGTTTACCAAATAACTTATGAAGGCATTTAGCGAATATAAATTAGAAATTAGAACAACGAAAAGAATATTAAAAGTGTGTTTTTATGTTGGTGTCAAGACAATATTACAAGATCGTGAATTTTACAAACCAACGGATATCATTTCAAAATCGTAAATTACTCTTAATGGAATTATACGCGTCAAAAAAAAACTAACGTAACGTAACTATTGGTCTAAGCAATATGAAATTCATTTAGTACACACATAAACAATACAAAATTTAAACCTATTAAAAAAGTTTTTTGACATGTGTAATTCAAGTAAGCGTAATTTAAAAAAGAGTAATTCTCTCCGTGTGTAATGTTATCGATGTGTAATTCCATCCGTTTGTAATTCTTTCCGTGATTGGTGCGAGAAATTTGTTAGATATCAGAGATCTTTAGCGATTTACAAAAAATCTACTATTGAATAATATATTGCGCAATACTTGTGCGTGGATTTGGCGGCTAGTTTTGACATTATTCACTTTTAGCATTTTAATAAATAAAATCAATATTCACTCGCCTGTAGTTGAAATCAGTTTTACCCAGGATTCAACTCTTGTATTTGTCTTGCCTATTTTTTTAAGTTCCTCCGTATAATATTTAAGAAATAAATATTGCGAGCTAAAAACATTGACGTTGATAGAAAAATGAAAATAAATTTCATGACGGGAAATAACAACAATCAGATTTTCTGTAATTTTGTTTAAAAACATTCGGCCTATTCTATTAAGTGAGATTCAGTACTTTCCCAATCAGAAGAAATTTTTTTGCAGAATTATTAAAAGAGTTAAGTTAATAAAAGTTTGATAACCGCTTATGACAGACATTGTGCGTCGGGCAATGTGAATCGGTAGAACGGTGGATTGTGGAACGGTGGAATATGGTTGACGCCGAACTAACAGAGGACAGGAACAGTTGGCGGACATATGGAGGAAATAGTCCTCAAATCATGGGGTGGCATAGTGGGAAATCACCCCAAATTATAGGCCAGTAGGAGGCTGCAGAATAATAGAATGGGCGCAGTGTGTGGCGAGAAAGCTGTACAAAGGTAATGTATTCATTATTATATCTGATAGAGTTCAGTTTTCAAATTAACCCAGAGAAAAATGATTATTGCTAATTTATTAATATTATCTTCAAATTATAAGTAACCGATTTCGGGCCATAACGAATGAATTAAAGGTTTCCTGATAATCTTTTAGTAAATAATGAATATAATTTTATCACGATGTCGGAAAACGTGTTCATGAAAATCTGAATATTAACGCATTTCATCATGATATTTTATCAAGGCAAAAGAACATGCATATATAATTCGTTACGGCCTGCAATTTCGTTTTTAACCGAATTACCAATAATTTGAACAAATTAATAATAATAAGCAATACTCATTTATTCACTGTGGAAAAATACTACGGGTATAAAAAAAATCCGTGAATAAAATAATACGACCCCATTTACCAGCGAAGGATTTTTTTCGTTCGCGCAATTCCAACAGAATTTAAAATAATTGTCAAAATGAAACTGTACCCACAATGTTCGTTTGGCAAATTTAACTTCATAAAAATACAAATACATATATGCAAATGAGAGTAGGTATTGCTCACCCAAAATTACGCTCAGCCGGGTAAGTGATACAAAAAAATTGCCACAAATATAAAATCATTGGCGAAACTTTTGTTAAATTAAGCAAAGAAAACTGTGAATACGTGGACGGTACAAAAAATGAAGCAATTAAATTAAGAGGAATGGCTACGCGACCTTTTTCATATAAAACATAAATTTGGATCTGGGTGAAAATACCCAACCAAAGTGAATAATAATTTAAAAATCAAAAGGTGTGTATTGCAAATATCTCGTACGGATACTACTTTATTTATTTGTGTTTTAAATTATAAAGAATTCAATATTTATCATGATTTGAAATGCAAATTTGGAATTTTTTTGTGATTTACGTTGAAACACAAATTATTCTATAGAAAATCAATTTTTTTATCTAAATAAACGTTTTATTTTACTATGTATTATTTTGTTTAATTTATTTTTATTTTACAGTTACGGGAAAGATCATTTTTTTTAAGTACAATTAACTCACTAAAATTGTCAAAGTAACCTCTAAAAGGACGCAAAATGGAATTCTTCACTGGCCCATATAGCATTTGATAAAAAATGCATGACAAATGACGTCCTTGCATCTAAAGACAGGTTGTTTCAGAGAATTTGAACAATTCATCAAATTTCAACGTTCATTTTCAAATTCTGTGAAAGATTTTTCAAGTTCTGTTTTTATTTCAGTTCTGTCGAGCAACTAGCCTATAATGATATATTAACAAAACTTGAATAAGACTTTCACAGAACCCGAAAATGAACGTTGAAATTTGATGTTACCTTCTTCGGTGGTACGAGGATTATTAGCTAAAATACGTTAATTCCAATGAAAAAAGAGAGTGATAATATCAATCATGCACGGTTACCTTTATTAGCAGATTTCAGTTATTCAAGAAAGGTACAAAAGTTTGGTCTTCTTCAAATCTTTATAAGAGCCTTTTCTATGTTGACTTCAGCCTTGAAATAAAAAAAATACTGAGCGCTTAATAATTCATGTTATCATCGCAGGTTGATTAATGTTGTCATTTCGCTCGTTTTTTTGTAATGTTGAGCCATGTTGTGATTCTTAATAAAACGCTTTAAATATTTATTCCATTTTTTTTATTTCTATCGAAGTCAAAGTACACTTAAATCGTTTTCCTCAAGATTAAGGGTCACAACTTTACACTACCGAGGACCACATTTCCAGGCTTTATGGTCCCTGGCGCAAAAGCCCGATGCAAGATAATTCTGCTTACTCTCTGTTACTGGTAGTCTTCTTTCTTCATAGTTCCTACTACGATGAGTTTCTTTAAACTCCCTTGTATAAACTCGCTTTGCCATTGAACCAAAAAGCTGAAAGCGCGTTTATAGACTTTTTTACGATCATATTTACTATGTTTTTTTTTGTTAAAATATAAAATGTCACTGTTGAATGAAGATTTTTAGCAGATTTTCAATATGGAGGGAATTATATTGGTTTTTACATTACATTAACCCACCAAAAAAAAAAATTTACACTACTATTTTTAAATATAGAACATGGAATATATAAAATATATATTCCATAAAGTATTTACACCCGTAACGTCGAATTCCACAGAATTTTTAAAAAGTAGGCTTCTGAGTGGAACTTCGGACAGATATTTGACACGTTTCAAAACGAGTGCCCGCTGGACGGAAGTGGACGAAGCGGATGTCAGGTACTCTGCCATAGGCGGCAGGGCTCTAGTTCCGGTCACCGTGTAACACCGGAAGTGACGAGCCGGCGAGAGGAGTGGCGACCTGCTAAAGTGGGAAACTGGAGATACGAAAAATCTATAATCACCTTCCCTGATTATTCCGCAAAAATAACCAACTTTACCAACGTGCATACTATTTTACTTTAAATACATACCCAAATAAATGTCTTTTACAAACAAGTTTATTGAATTAGACGTATTAGTCTAATTCGGTCTAATCATCTAATTAAATTTAATTCATTAAAAGAAAATTAAAGTAAATTCATATCATTTCGGATGATCTCCATTGCAAAGCATATTGCAGATTTGACTTTTTTATTTGAATTTTTAATATTAATTTAAATAATTGATTATTTACAAAGATTATAGAGGGTGTCTGATTCTACATGATATTTATTTATTTATTTATTTATTTATATATATAATTTGTACATTTATTTATAACAATTACAGGTAATAAAGCCTAAGACGTTATAATTGTACCATTTATGCAGTGTATATGCAATGCCAAAAATCTTGCAAATGCGCTATAGGACACAAAAAATAAATCTAATTTTTTATCTACCGCATTCAAAAAGCATGTAGCTCTCCCCACAGGTGAGTTCATTAATAAATTAGTGCGGCTTGCTTTACTATATAGAAGATTGTGATGACGTCCTCGAGAGTGAGACTCTGGTACAAAAAAATTTAATTGGGCCAGTATCTCATTATTAGAAAAGTGACCGTTTATTAGTTGGAAAAAATATTTAAGCAAAGCAATACCTCTACGTGTCTCTAGGGAGTGGTAATTGGTCATGCCTAATATATAAATCGATGGGTAAAGGCAAGGGTAACGTCCATAGAGATATAAACTCTCCCAGGACCTACGTCGTCTTTGGGGATGCTGGGTGGACGGTATTTTTAGTGAAAGCAAGGAGAGAAATTTCTAGGAAGAAAAAAGGTATGAGGGGTGAGTAGGAATCTGGGAGTCTATGTGTTCAGGAGCGACGGACGTATGAATACGTCAAGAGAAAGTTCGGCTGGAGAGGTCAAAAGGTCTCCCTCAACCGGTCTCTCCCAATCCGACTGGCCAAGCATCCATAGGTAGGTAAACGCATCCGCCGCCAAGATCTAGACAAACCTCACCCCATGAACCTTGGCTATCCAATAAATGTTTCCCCGGGCGGCGCTACTCATACCCGCCTTCTAATTGAAAAATACCTAAACAACATATAATATACCTAATAATAATAACTTCGCGTCGTTCCTCAGGCTTGATTCATACATTCATAAGAACTTTAATGCAACAAGATATCAAAGGACATATCAAGATATCAAATATTTAAGGAATACTAAAAACGGAATTGGGTTTGGATATAATTTTAAGATTCTCACTGCCAAAAGTCTTATTGCGAATGACTTTTAAGGTATTAATCCGTGTTGTTTTGCCTAAATTTTTAGCTTGTGTTTCAAAGAGCCTATCAGCGTCCATCGTCAAGTAAGATAGCAACATTGCCAACACGGCTTATTGGCATTGTTACAAACAACATTAACCTGCCTGGATAGCATGATTTGTTGAAAAAAAATCCGTCAAGGCAAAGATTATGGTTGAAGCATGGTGATATCGGTAAGCCCTTCCTATAAGTTATACCTATTGCTATGCAATCTGAATTACTACAATTCGTAAATTTTCACCTTCGTCCCAGTCAAACCATTACATCCATTTCCAACCCAAAATATAAAATTTATTGCACTCCGCTACCGAGCGAATGCATCGACTGGGGAACAGTTATTTGTCGGAGAAATTGCATACATATATTCAATACCAGTTGCTCGTTATTGAAAGCATCTATTTGAACTATTGTCATCTTTGTCCCAATAGTTTCTGAATATTATACGTGACTTTTGAGAAATTTACGGATAAGATACTTGAGTTTTGGCTTTTTCCTTCTAAGGCAGATAAAATCAATTAGGAGATATCTTCCCTCTGATGGTGAAAACTCACTCATAAATTCGTTTGTCGTCTTACGTGAGTACTATTATAATATATATGCCGGCCTACCTCAGAAACAATTCAATAGAATCGAGTCCGTTTTCAATGAATGAAGAATGATTTTTGGTGAATCTAAGTACTGTCGTATGACCCCACTTATAAGGGATCGCCTTCATTGGCGTCGATGCCCTGAATAATATACTTTAAGATAAGTAATATACTTATTGACCTTCAAAGCATTGCAAGGAATAGCGCCAGCCTATATATCGGAACTATGTGCCCAACAAAACTTAAGCGATAGACAGATTACTCTAAGGGCAGCCGATGAAGATGTTAGTAATTGTTTAATCGAACTTTCTAGGTCAAATTGAGCCGTTTACTTCGATCGATTTTTTGGTGTAACTGGACCGCTAAATAAACTTCCCTAAACTCTTACTAATTTCCAAAATTTGGCTAAATTTAAACGGGCTTTAAAAACTTTTTTTTTTTAAATCCTACCATTCATAAACATATTTTCAACGTTTTATAAGCCATACTCACAAGTTTCCGGTAATTGTTTGGTTTCGGTTTCCTCCTTGCATTTTTTATGTTTAAAGTCTACTAGAATATTTTAAATTCTGAACATAAACTGCCTCCTGTTTTATTTTATGTTTTAGTTTTAATGTTCTTGTTTTGTCCAGTGCTATAATACAACTATTGTTGTAAATTATTAGTTTTCTTATCACGCTTTGTATGTACTGTACAATTTTATGTCGTGTTAGTTATTATTGTTCTGTGCTGTAATGACACCATTATTGTTAATTTATGTTTTCTTGCATTTGCTTTGAAGAGTTTTTTTAAAATCAAATGTAGACACTATATCATGTTATGAAGGTTAATTTGAAAAATTTCATCAATCTCTGAATGAAAATTTACGTTTGTATAAAAATCAAATGCACGCCACACGCCTGCCAGTTAGCCGCCACGCGCCTTCCGGCCTCCACAGACTCTTCAGTCTATTCCGACTTTCACAGAATTAAAATAATTAGGCAAGCAAAAAATAAATAAATCAAGGTGTTACTGGCATAAAGTTGTAACTCTTATATAAGAACGTTTTGTGAAAATTACATTTATAAAATCTGTTACTAAATGTTCGTAATGTATGTATTAAGTTCGTTATACTTCGTACAGTATGTAATACAATACAATTAATTATTGGCTTTATTCCACGAAGGTAATACGAGATATTTTCTCCATAAACATGTAGAAGGAGGTTCTCTTTAAAATAATAAACTTTCAGATAACACCATAAGCTTTCGTCAAAAACTATATTCTTAAAGCGTTCAAAAAGAGTAAGAAGATTATTGAAGATGGTTTGAAAGGAGATGTATAATTATGAATGATGTGAAAAAAACAATTATTATTAACAATACAAGACCTATTTAAAATGGAGTAAAAATGTAATTTAGCAAGTAAAATAACAGAACCAGGTGTGTTTTTTTATAATTTTCAGAACATATTTTGCGATTTTTTACTATTTATCTAAATTTTATAAAATTACCAAAACTTTTTCAACTTAAAGTATCCAACCGAACTATGTTGGGTGATATGTAGAAATTCGGAATTGCGGCGACTTAACGGTAGGATTAAAATGTAACGGTATTTCAATAAAGACGTACTTTGAAATATTAACCTTATCGGCAACTACGTGTTTAAAGATATACGACAGACATTATTTAATGTACAAGACCAAAGTTGATCTTATTCACCGAAATAAATAGATTTCACTGATTTTTCCATCTTACTTACCAACATCCAATGTTTCTTCTATAGGTTAAAGAGAGGGGATGGAAGGCCACACAACTAGGTCTTGGGCACACAATCCTTTCTTCATTTCAATTAATGCACATTCTTCTATTTTATCAATTCTATAAATACAAAATTAATTAACATGTATAACTCCATGTTTCCTAAATATATTCAAATAAAAAAAAATAGATGACTGTCCGACCATACTCCATGAACATTCCATGGTAGATCTTATTTTTCTAAGTCTACTGAATAATCGCTCGAGTTAGCCGGGTGCACCGAAGTGTGTTCCGTAAGACAACCTTGTTAGGATTGATTCCGTGTATGGTGAATCAATTCAGTTCTAAAGGCAATTTCGATAGAATTGATTCAGCGCATAGTGAAATAATACACTTTTTAAATTTCTATCGGAGTTATCTTTTAGAATTGCACAATTATGACTTAAAAATCGATTGAATCTTAAATAAATTATTGTTGTAACAACAAATAAACCTTTTTTACATTTAACTTTATTTAGGAAGCACGCAGTCATGAATGAGAATTAATTTTACATTTAATATGGTGAATATAAAATAAACCAGTTAAGTTCCACATACAGTATTTTTTATGGTTAAATATCAGAAAGCAAGTAGATATTAAAAATGTATAATATTACAAAGTTTAAGTAAAAAAATAATGAAATAAACAATAAATATATAATTGTTTTATTTTAAGTACATTCTAAGGTTAATTTTATTTAAACGTTTTAAGGGTACCTACAATGGAAAATATCAATGTTTTTTAAAGTGGATGTCTCTAAGATTTGCAGATACTTCCGAGTATAGGGATTTGAAAAATTGTATATGGCGAAGCTTAATGCCAAATCATTATTTTGATTAATCTTTATAACGAATTGGTGTACATTATGAATACCAAAAAAAAGCTTTGGATAAATTGAAGGTTTTCCTATCGCTTCGCTTGAGCAGAATACAAATAAAAAAATAAATTACTCAATAAAAAATAAGTGCAAACTACTAAAAAAAATATTTTTTCAATAGAAATGTATGAACACATAAAGGAAACAACTTTAAAAAATACAGTATTATAGCTAAGATTATCAGTGACAGTTTCACTTCATTAACTTTTTTGCTTTCTTATAAAATTATTTAAAAATAAATAAAAAGCAGTTTTTTGCTTGAAATCGAACGTTTCTAGACTCCTTTTGTCAAGCGATTTTAATGTCTATTACCTACGATATAAGTTATACCAAGAGTATACACATTTTTTGGCTTGTAGCTTCCCTCTTAAGGTATTTGATCTGGTATTGCGTTCAGGGCAACGAAATGCAATCCTTTCTAATAGAGCTGGTGAGTCAACAAGGCAGTACAGAAACAAAACGCTAAAAATTGAAAATTATTACCTCAAACAAGATTTACTTAGATCAAAAGCAACATTTTCAGCTTACTGTGGTGGTAGTAGGAGATTTTCAAATATTGTCAGGTTATTCGTAACCCGGGAATGTTTGTCTTTCTTTTAAAAAAAAATAATAATAATACAAAAAAATGTTATAGTAATTCAAAAAATGGGTAGAACCCAATTTCTAGACATATGCCTACATCAAACATCAAACTTCAAGTTCAATTTATTTAAAAAAATTGAAAAACCTAAAATATAGGTAATCCGATCGAAGATTTCTCGAGTTATTAATCTTTTTGTCATTGTTTAATTCCCAAGCGTTTCCATCACGACTATATCTCCCATCAAGGAGTCTTCATTTTTCACCGTGGCAATATAACCTTACCCGATTCCCTCCTCTCCGCGCAATATAAGAAAGGTACGTTGTTATTAAAGGGAAGAACCATGGCTTAATGATTGCGGCATGGGCAGGACAAGTAAGAACGGCCTGGCAACATTATTTATCGGGGACCATAAGACAAAACACTGTACAGGTAACAGGCTAACAGGTAGGCTCAGTACACCTGTGCGGCCTCTGGGCTAGCGCAGAAGCCATTTTATCAAGAGCCTTATCTAATAAGCGAGCTTATTTTTAGTTAATTGTGATAATTAATAACAATAATGATAATAAAAGTTTTAGGAAATCAAAGAAATCTATATTACAAAAAGGATTTCATCAGATGGAAATAAATGTTTTATACCTACAGCAAAATATCAAATAACACTATAGAAATTTACCCTTAAAAATTTAAAACATTCTTACCAAACATAATAAACGTTAACAGACGAAGGTACCTATGTGTATTTTGTACGTATACGCTTTTATGTATTTTGAGGTCATTAACCATTGTTTACCACTAACACTTGTGTATAAAAGAAACAACTTGTTCTTCAACATATTTTAAATAAGAAGATAATACTAATTAATCTAAACGAAATGTGAAACAGAACAAGACACAGGAAAAAAAGATAACGGTCAGAACTAGCAATCGAACCCAGGATATCTTGTCTTACTCTCGACCATTGGGACCTAGTTATTAAACGTCATATTTGTTGATATCATATGATTCAGAATTAATAAAAACATATTGCAACTAATTTTTCCCATATTTTTGGCAGGTACTTTACAGCTAGATAGTGTCTCGGATAAACATTTCCGATTCCTAGATGAGACTGTTATCTTTTGTATTTTTCTTTGTCTTGTTCTATTTCATGATTCCTTTAGATTTATTAATATTATCTTCTTCTTCAACATGCATTCAAAAAAATATATTTTTTTATGTTTTACTAGCGGACCCCGTAACGCTTCGCTATTGCTAATTTTCGGACGTCTCCGACATCTTCCACCATTCACTACTGTATACCACAATGTTACCGTTAAAAAACTACATTACATCGACTTTAATTTGACTCCGTATCTCATTTCAGTGCATAGATATTCCGTTATGTATTCCTCGGATATCCCTAACTTCTTCTTCTATAAACACTTTTGGCACTAATAAGAATAAACATTGAAATTTTCAGCGATATCGGTGGAGAACTTTCTGAGATTTATGATTTTGCACAAAAGAACATTACATTTTTATTTATATATAATAATAGATAATAGAAGTTAGATATGGACTTGGAATTAAATTTGAAAATATGCGGCAAAATTGTGCATCAAAAAAAGGCGGGCCGTAAGGTTTTAATATGATATCTATAAAAATAAGTAAATCCATCGCGCTTATTGGAATGCCTGGAGAATGAAATAACCGAATTCAACGGAATATCAAAGAGAACAAAAACTTCAACAATCGCTGAATTGTCCGCTACTAGGCTTACACATCGCGGATGCTTTTCACAAATCGCTAAATTGTCCGCTACTAGGCTCACACATCGCGGATGCTTTCCACAAATCAAGGAATTGTCTGCTACTAGGCTCACACATCGCGGATACTTTCCACAAATCACTGAATTGTCCGCTACTGGGCTCACACATCGCGGATACTTTCCACAAATCACGGAATTGTCTGCTACTAGGCTCACACATCGCGGATACTTTCCACAAATCACTGAATTGTCCGCTACTAGGCTCACACATCGCGGATTTAATGAATAAAATAATACTAGTGAGCCTAACTTATAATACAAGTGATTTTCTAATAACGGTCAGTGGCTAAGTCCAGGCGTTGTGAGTTCAATTCCTTGGTTGGCTATGTCCTCCATCACCACACAAAGAACATTTCCCGTTTACCGTGGTGGTAGTAGGAGATTTTCAAATATTGTTAGTTTATTCGTAACCCAGAAACGTTTTTTTTTTCTTTGAAAAAAAAAAATTATATATTTTTGCATGTACCCAATCTGTAAATAATCGATTATTATGAACAGCACTTTCGTGAAATCACCATATTATATTGTGGATGTTGATAGATTTAAACCACAAAAAACAAATGCATTAAAAATACATTCTAAAGAAAACTTGAGTGTTTTATTGCTTTTTTAAATCTACATTATTTTGGAAAAGAGACACAAATAAAAATGTTTCACAAATAAATTTATCACACATTCATTTCGAATATAGCACGAATGCAAGAACAGCAAATTTATCGAGCTTGAAAATGTATTAATTTATGTCGGGAAATATTATTTCTCGCAACAAAGTGGCCGAGGTGTCCGCCTGAATATAATGTATAATGGCGTGGAAACTTTTATGACGTATGGCGACAGGAACTTTTAATAATAGCGCCCCCCACCACCCCTCCCCCCCGCTGCGGCCGCGATACGTCAGTTATGGTGGAGGAGAGGGGGGGGGGTGCACCTGCTTTCCTGTACCAGCAAACACTTTCTTGGCGATAGCTCTTCTAGTCATTGTTATTGCTACTTACCGCTAGTTACTTTCTACTGGGTCGTGGTAAATGCTGATGTTGAAGGGGTTAGGTAGTTAAAGCTTTAATCGTAATTATAATAACCCCAAATATCTAATCATAGGCGCCTTTTAAATAAAGATTTTAAATTTAGTAAAATGTCCTAACTAGCATAATGCTTAAATTATTATTAAATTTTAGAATTTAATTAAATTACGTTTTATAATAAGCAATAACAGAATTTTTGAAAAAATATAGTAAAATTAAAAATTGTTACTTCTCTTAAATTAAAATAGATTAAACGCAGAAAAATTATGTTATACAACTACATTTTGAAAAAAATAATTTGTATTATATTATATCGACGCCGGAAATAGAAAAGGGCGTAAGCGACAATTTAGTCAAAAATGAGTTAAACAAACAGTTTTGATCAGACTGAATCAAAACTGTACGTTTAAGTCATTTTTGATTAAATTGTCGCTTACGCCTTTTTGCCTTGAGACACACTTAACCTTAATTTGTCTTATCAAAAATGTATTTAAATTATTTAAAAGATTCTCCGGACTGCCGATTTTGATACAAAGGCATGATGACAAAATGTTAATATTATTTATTAACCAAAATAATGCGCAAGATAAACAAGATTGCACACACGAGCCACTTTAATATGCATCTCAGGTGTGAAACCCAAGCTATGCAGTTAAAAACACAGAATTGAAAGCGTCCGTAATAGATGCTTTACAAAAAGAAATCTTAATTTCCGCTCACTTCGAAAAAATATAGGGAATTCAGTAATGTTAAATCGCAAATAATTTAGTTGATAGGCCTGATAGGTACTTCAACGCTTATCATTCCATGTTCCAAATCGCAACAACAGACAAATTTCCCTCTTTGCATGACTCTAAACAGAATTAGTTTATCTACCAGTGTATACATTCATTCAACTTAAATTACTATGACATTCGCATCTTTAACTCGACTATACGTGACATAAGACGAAAATTTATTATACAATGGCGCCAAAACTAGACCACTCAATCTACCGCCCCATCTACTCCCGACCTTCGTCTCTTTATCCTAAACCTATATCCCACCCTGAACATATCTTGTAATAAAATAACATCACTTATATTGTCACGCTTATATTATTTAACATCAGCAGAAGTTTCATCACTGGTCTATCCCAATTATTTTCTTATATATGTACATTATTTTTGATGATTTGCTGTCAACTTACCAAAAAAATAAATAAAACAAAATAAGGTGTTTGCCAACTGGCTTTTTATACTATCGTGTTTTCATCGGAAGATATTACTATTTTACTAATTGATTATATGAAGGCTTAAGATTTCGGTTGGGTAGAAAATCTATGATAACGTAAAGAATGAAATGATATAATATATTTGATTCATCCAATTACTATTCAATGATGTTGTTTGGACTTGAAATCAGAATATGCTTGGTTTCTACCGGGGTCATATATCCAGTTCCTGCCTCTGCGTAACCATCACCTTGCTGGAACACTATTTGAAATTTAAAACGCAAGAAATGCAAGAAAATCAAAGCTCTTTTCAAAACAAAAGAAGGATTCGGATTATCGTCAGTTGAGTATAAGTAAGTTGTTGGTGACGTTCGAGTAAAATCTAGTTGAAAGTAAGTAGAAGGAATGTGACTATCATGGAACAAGATTGTTGGTGCTGTTTGTGTACATAATATCATTTTTCATATTCTTTCCTTCGGATTACTTCTACGTAAAGCGCTGGAACTATATAATACGTTGTGATAGTGTAGCGTGCTATTTTGCAGAGATACGGTGATAAGTGATTGGTCATTCCGTTTTTTTATTCCATACCTAGTTCTATCCTACCCATGCAATCACACAATTTCAGTAAAAAACCTTTTTGTTTCGTCTAAAGCAAGGCTGCACAACCCCAGGCCCGCGGGCCACAATGTGGCCCGCGAACGAATTATAAGTGGCCCGCGTGAAACATTTTCAAAAAACCCGCCAATCCGCCAATTTGAAAAAGTGTCGCGGGCCCGCGGTAAAACAAACAATGCAGCTTGCGCGCGGTCACCAGTGTTGCCAACGACGGCGATTTATCGCTATTTAGGCTACTCAGAAACTTATTTAGATCTTTTTTTGTGGGGAATTATGTTTTATAGAAATTCTCTAACAACCCCCCCCCCCCAATGGAAATAGGAACCGTTAGGTATTCAGTGGCCCGCCAGTGATTCAAAATCGTCAATTTCGCCCAACTGCTAAAAAGGTTGGGCAGCCTTGGTCTAAAGTATTTAAAATCTATTTTCAAGTGCATTTAAAGCTGCAATTTATGTGTGGTTCGGATGCAACAGGTGTGGTGTAGACATTAAGTTAATCGTTAATAATTTGGAATATTAAAAAAAATACTGTTACTACCCAGGATACACTGAGGGGAAAAATACCTTAAGGCCTATGTTATATTTGAGGATGCCGGTTGAAAGGTAGTTTTAGGGAAAAGAAGGAGGGGAAGTTCTGGGAAGGAAAAGGGTATGAGGGGTAGGTAGGAATCTGGGGGTCAATGTGTCCAGGAGTGACTTATGAATCATCACTCCCAATGTCCCAATGCGGCGCAAGGCGATGGCTCGAGAGAGAGTCCGACTGGAGAGGTCAAAAAGTCTCACTCAACCAGTTTAACACGAACCGACCCGCCAGGCAGTATGTGGGCAAACGCATCCGCCTCCAAGACCAAGGTAAACCTCACCCCACGAAACCGGGCACCCCGGCTAAGTCACCAAAGCGGTACCTATGCCCGCCTCCCAAAATAAAGAAAAAAATCAGTTTCAAATAGCTGGATAGTAAATCAAGACAATAGAATTGCCCCAGTTATCTTATTGACACATTCTTTTCTCAGCATCGTAATCAGCTATTAATAGGTTTGTTCGGATAATTAGTTTTAATAGGCTGTCAAAAAACTCCTTACAATATAAATAATACTTATAATATTTCAGCAGTAGCAATAAATTCAGTGATTAAAAACAAAGACTTTGTTAAAATTAGTCAAGTAATAAATTACCTAGCAAACTTACTTCAAGCATTAATAAATATTTTTTTTAAAAATACTGTGCTCAATCATTTGGATGGCATATATTAAATTTTTCTCTCATTATTATTTTTAAATACAGTGCAAAAAACGCATTAAAATTCATACTCAAAAGACATAATGCATGCAAATAATTTGAATTTCATTTGCTTTAACGATCTTGTCTTTCCCGGAATCTGTTTATTCTGACGCCTTCAGAGTATATAATTTGTAATAATTTGTATTTATGATGTAGGTAATATATTACGCAAATAAATCTTATTTTTGGAACAATGTATACAAAGATAAAAATGAGTTAGATTTCTCGTGTTATTTAATATGCCTTAATTTATTTATGGTAGAGTGACAAAGATTCACCACTACGCACAAACAAATCAATATGACAAATCAAAAAAGTTTATAATAACAATAATAGTAACATGGATAGTCTAAGACCCCAAAAAACAAAAGCAGGTATTCCGAGACAGCGTATGAAATGGACGAACGATGTCAATATGTTCATTGTTCGTTCATATTTTTATGTAACCAAAGTAGAAACAGATATGTTGTTATACAGGAAAAAATTACATTTACTTTTCTCACAAAATTATCCGATTGCCCAAGTAAGCGAACAAAGATTAGCAGACCAAAAGCGAGCTATTTTCAAAAATAATTTAATTTCTGTAGTCACATTAGAACAGATTAAAAGGGAAGTAGCAGATAGATTGCAAAGGGGAAATAATTTAGAACAAATTAACACAAGTAATGATGTCATATCAGATGCATTGAATGTAGATAGTTTGGATAATATTCTAGTCGAAATGTCCAATGATATTACAGTAGATTCACATAACTTAGACGTTATTTATAATCTTAGGGAAATCAACATTGTAAATTTAAACTTTGTTGATGAAAATGTAGTTGAATTAGCTAACTTACTTCATAATAATATAAACAGATATATAGATGTAGAGCCAACAGTTAGACCAAAATTACTGAAATTGCATACGTCAAAGAAATTATCTAAATTAATTTTTGAATTAAATAACATAAGTTTACCAACAATTAGTTTTTTAGATCTTCATACAATAGTATACGCTAGTGCGATTACTGTTTGTAATAAGTTAGGAATTAAATTATCATCCTCTGACGATAGATCATATAGTTATAGTAAACCAGAATGGCAGATCAGATTAGAAAATGATGTAGTATTTTTAAGAAGTAACATAGCTAGAGTAATTGAATATAAAAATGGAAATAGAAGTAGGAAAATTTTGAGACATGTAGATGAAATTGGTAGAAAATTTGGTTATAACATTGATAGTCATAGTAATGAAAATATAATCAATGATTTATTGGATATATTAAAACAAAAATTAGGCGTAAAAGCTAGTAGAGTAAAAAGATATAATTATACGTTTTATAAAAAAAATAATAATAGATTATTCCAGAAAAATGAAAAAATATTTTATTCCAAACTTGACGATAAACAAAATATTATTTCGAATAATAATATTCCGTTGCCATCTGAATCAGATATGCGCGATTTTTGGACTAAAATTTGGAGTAAAGATATAAAACATAACGAGTCAACTCCCTGGATAGAAAATGAAGAACTCAATTTTTCAGGTATTGAACAAATGAGTTTTTCTAATATATCGGTGGAATTGTTAACCAAAATTATTAAAAATACTCATAATTGGAAAGCCACGGGTTGCGATTGGATACATAATTTTTGGTACAAACGTCTGACTACTTTACATCCTCTTTTGGCAAAAAATCTTTCAAAATGTGTCAGTCAACCTCAAAATTTTCCAAATTTTCTAACTAAGGGCATTACTTATATGTTACCCAAAAGCGAAAATATTAATAATCCTTCTCAGTACAGACACATTACATGTTTACCGACAATATACAAAATTTAAACCTCTTGTTTAACAGATTTAATATATACTCATTTAGATGAAAAAAATATTTTATCTGAACAACAAAAAGGTTGTCGCAGAAAACATATGGGATGTAAAGAACAATTAGTTATCGATTCTGTAATTCTAAAACAGATTCAAACTCGAAAACGTAATTTACATTCTTGCTATATAGACTACCAAAAGGCTTTCGATAGTGTCCCGCACTCGTGGCTGATCAAAGTATTAAATATATATAAAATTAACCTCATTATTATTAGCTTTTTGGAAAATATTATGTCCTTTTGGAATACCAATTTACTTATCAATTTAAAAGGTAAGAAAATAGTAATACCGGGCATTTCAATTAAAAGAGGGATTTTTCAAGGAGACTCATTGAGTCCTCTTTGGTTTTGCTTAGCATTGAATCCTCTATCTAAAATGTTAATTAAAAGCAAGTTTGGAATAAAAGTTAAGGGTAATACAAGGGAGAGTAGTACAATTTCGCATTTATTATTTATGGATGATATAAAATTATTTTCGAATTCTGAACTAAATTTAGAGAAAATGATCGAGGTAGTTAAAAACTTTTCAGATGATATCAAAATGACTTTTGGTTTAGATAAATGTAGAACGATCCATATAGAGAAAGGCAAAGTTGTAGATGGGGACGAGAGTATATTTAGAAATTTCCAAATTACTAGTATGAAAAGGGATGAGGTTTATAAGTATTTAGGATACCCACAATCAAATAGATTAGACCATACTAGTATTAAAAATGATATTAGGATTAAATTTCAAACTAGGATCAGGAAAATTTTAAAATGCAATCTATCTGCTAAAAATTTAGTAAAAGCAATAAATACTTGGGCAATACCTCTATTAACGTACTCATTTGGCATAATTAAATGGTCTAATACAGATTTAGATAACTTAGAAAGATTAATTAGAACTACGCTAACAAAGTTTAATTGCCATCATCCAAATTCAGCTATAGAACGAGTTAATTTACCTAGAAGTTTAGGAGGTAGAGGTTTAGTCAAAATAACTTCTTTGAAACATAATCAGGTAGAAATGCTAAGAACTTTTTTCCATAGGAAAGCTCATAGCTCAGAAATGCACAAAATAATATGCAAGGCAGATAGAAATATTACACCTTTAAATTTATACGATGAGAATGCCAACATTTTTATAAATCCCAACCAGGAATTATTAGATTCCTGGTCAAATAAAATTTTACACGCAAAACACTTCAATTATCTCAACCAAACGTATGTTGACAATTTTTCGTCAAACAAATGGTTGGGTATTGGAGAGTTGAGCGCAGAAATAGAAGGATTTATGCTTGCCATTCAGGATAGAGTCATTAATACTAAAAATTATAGAAAGCATATAATCAAAGATACAAATCAAATTGATGATTTGTGTAGAAAATGTTTGGCTTTTCCGGAAACTATAGAACATATTATATCGGGATGTTCTATATTAGCGCCGTCCGAGTATACATTTAGGCACAATCAAGTTTTAAAAATAATTCACCAAAATTTGGTAATTAAACATAACTTGATTGACTGCCGTAATATAGTACCATATTATGAATACGAACCAAATTCATTTTTAGAAAACGAATTTTATAAAATATATTATGATAAAACTATACTAACAGATCGAACGATTAGTCATAATAGACCCGATATAGTTTTACATGACAAAATTAAAAAAATAACTTATATCATTGATGTCGCTATTCCAAATTCCTGTAACATTCAAAAATCTGTTAATGAAAAAATAAGAAAATACACAGATTAAGGAAACGAAATAAAAAGAATTTGGCATTCTCAGACTATAAAAATATTACCATTCGTTATTTCGGCTACTGGCATTATACCTAGCTCTCTCATTAAAAATTTAGGCGTATTAGATCTATCAAAAAATTTATATATAAAGATGCAAAAGTCGGTCATTTTGAATACATGTAGGATAACGAAAGATTTTTTAAATATTTATGTTGAGGGATCAGTAGGATTTATAGGCCCTGTTAGAAGTTCTATCGAGCCGAACCCTCTGATATGAAAATATCTGGAGTCGGTGAATTTTTTTTTCCCATTTGATCTCTGGTGAGTTGACGTGTTATTGTTCTTGTATTGTTTTGTATTTATTTTACTTATATTATGCACTTGCATAGTGTTGATTGACTAGCTGATCATTTGTGGAAAAGTGAGTGGAAGGGTTTAGTTTTTCCTATGGGGAAGATTTAACCCGGACAACAAAATAGGAAGCAAAATAATAAAAAAAATAATTTTATTCGAGGATGTGGGGAGGTTAGTGCAGTCCTACACGTCCCATAATATAAAGCCCCAGCAAGGCCGAGGCTCCATAGTTCAATTCATAGATACTACCGAATCTTTTTCTGATTTTTCTGTATCAAATTTTCTTATGAAAGTCGCTAATGTTCAGTGATTAAATCTGAAAATTTTAGGTTTAACTTACGAAAAATAAAAATAAATGTTTATTTAGATTTTTCAGTATTTCAAATCAAAATTATCATTATCTTATCTCCAATATTTCATTCTTGAGATTAAGTCGATCAATTTTATAGTAATTACTATTCACAACACTAGTAAATACCCGCTTCTGTTTGTTGAATCGAAATATACAGGGTTTTCCAATAAGAGGTGTTATTTTGAATAGCCCGCTATTTCGGTAGATGTTAATTTGAAGCTCTCATTTTTTAACATTTGACAAATAGAAACTACGTTATTAATATAAATGGAACGATACACCCTTCAACAACGCATTGAAATTATTAAAATTCACTTGAGTGAATCAAATGCAATTCATCTTGAGTGATGAGGCCCATTTCCACCTCAGTCGCTTCGTTAACAAGCAAAATTATCGCATCTGGGGCTCGGAAAACCCAAGAGTTATTGTTGAAAAGCCTCTCTATCCTCAACGTGTGACTGTTTGGTGCGGTTTTTGGTCCGGCGGAGTCATTAGACCTTACTTTTTCGAAAATGAGACTGGAGAAACAGTTAAGGTGAATGGATTGCGCTATCGAGAGATGATCAATGATTTTTTATGGCCGGAATTGGATGGTATTGATCTGGACAACGTTTACTTTCAACAAGACGGCGCTACGTGCCACACAAGCAACAAAACCATCGTCTACGATTGAATATCAACATAACACCTCTTATTGGAAAATCCTGTATAATGTTGAGCTTTAGAAAGCTCTCTTGATTTAATTCAATAATATTATTATTATATAGGTACCGTAAATACGCAACGTAACGTTAAAGTAGGTGTAGAAACAGCACCATACTTCCGCATCACGGTGCAATCATAAATCAAGAACCATTTGCTCCCAGGAAATAAGATTTCCACCTGCGCGGTTTTGCAACGAATCAAAACCCTTGCGTTCTTACACGCGATTCTTCGAGCGTATCAAATGTGGAATAATGCAATCCGACGTTAGGACTAAGCTCCAGCGAAAAATGTTCGAGGATTGTAATTGAAAGTCCATCTCGACCATTCGCTATTCGCCTCCATTAGCGGAGATGCAGTCGAGAGCTACAGGCGCTATACAGCGCTACACAATGCCGACATGGCGCATGGCGCATGGCGGGCAGCAAATGGAAATAAACAATAAGAACTGGGATAAATGGAGCACTCGCTTACAGGAACCTCAGATTACTAAGCCTTTTGTTGCAGATTCATTATTTTTGCATTCGTTCACCGCAATCTGTGATCGATTTGTCGCTTTGTACCATGAAATAATGCAGTTTCCGTGTAGGTATATCAAAACAACGCAAAAACCTTTCAGTTGTGCAAATTTATGATCAGATAGTCAAACCTTTCAGTTGTGCAAATTTATGATCAGATAGTCACAACATGTACGATTGCTGTGATTTTACGTGTAAGCTTTCACATTCATGTTAATACTAATGAAATCTTTCTAGTTTATTTCAAGTGCTAATAAACATATTTTTGTCGTTCAAATGGATATGTTTATTCGGTTATTTCTAGTTTCGCGATACAATAATTGAGCCAAGTTATCATTTCCATAACCAGGAGGTCAAAATAATGACAATGATAATATCATGGAAACTATGACACACCCTTAATTATATTTTAAAAAAGCCTAGAGGAAATGCCTAATGTCCTTCAAAGACTTATGCAGCGATCACACGAAGACAGTACAATATTCGATTCTTTCGAAGATTTTTTTTTGCCATAGCAGACATTACGTGTCATAAAAGATAACATTATAGGCAAAACTCAGTCAAAGACTAGTATTTTAAATAATATGCAATGATTTTCTTTCACTTCACTCTAAATATAAATAAACTCTAAGCCCCTTGCAAATTCAATAGGTTACCAATCTTCCTTAGTTGACGCCTTAAGGTGGGTGGCGTCGGTATCAGGGTGGCAGGAAGCAACAGTGGGTCGCTAATAAATCATTCATTCAATCCGTATTTGTACTGGAGACGGTCCGCGGTGGGAGATACCTCGCCGAGCCATTTGTCATCCTGGTACTATCCGCTCTTCTTCTGCTCTTCTGCTCCCCTGTTCCCACAGTCCGGGTACCAGCCTACGGGCCTTGGCCACGTGGGGCGGGAGTTGCCAACTATTCACCCTGCTCAATACGTCTCGTGCCATTGAAAAACGATCTTACAATCATGTACTTAATACTTTATTAAATTATGATGAAAAAAGCAAATTGATCAAACCATTCATTACTACGTTTGATAATATTAATATTTTTAGGTTCGTAGTACTACACTCGTGTAGAATGAAACCGCAGTAGTATTAGGTCCTTACTAATAAATAATATAAACACATTTAATGTTATTATTGAAAAATTGAAGGGAATTTAACTCATTTCAAAGCTATTTCTAGCTACGATTTATCAGGAGCTCTGAGCTACTCGCTAGTCAATTTCATAAATTAAATTCATTTGAAGGAGAAAATTATCCCCATAACTGGTATACTATAAAGGCTTCAAGGATTACTACCCATTCATTTACTAACTTCGGTGTATTATGCCATGGTACATTCACACATATCCTAGATTTGTCGTATCGAGGGTTTTGCCTCAAAGAAACGGATAGCTGACCTGCAGGTGGTGCAAAACCGAGCTCTGAGGAATGTTCTTGGTCTTTCATGGGGCACACATGTAAAGGATATCTATTTAATTTCCGGTATCCTTCCAATCACAGTCCTTACCGAACATGATATCACGAGCACCATCCTACAAATTACCCAACAATCAACCCAAACCAACATCAAGCACAATATTGGGAATAATAATAAAATCCACATTCCTCTAACACACACTACAAAATATGGGATAAAATCTGTTAACTGTATTGCCTACACACTCTATAACTCTCTTCCAGATATTTATAAAAAAGTGACCGGGTAAATCATCACAATAATAATTCATAACATCTTTAAAAAGTAATATAAAGTCATGGAGTGATGAAACAAAAACTTTATTAACTGGGTTAAGTAGGTTAGGTTAGATTAGGTTAGGTTTTTTTTTTTTAATCGTTTCTGATGACTTTATTTCACTTTTTTAAAAGTGTGTTGATTTGTCACTGAGTTGAGTTATCATGGAACCGTATAAAAACAGCCAGCATATACAAAATAATGCTTTAAAAGAATATTTTTTTTAAACATATATAAACGAAAATACGTAATTCTTGTCGTCTTGTATATTTTCTTGTTTCTTTCTCTCTTCTTTCCTATTTTGTAAACGATCATAATCTATTTTTACCAATGTATTAGTTGGTGAGTAATTTTTTTGTATATCCATGTCTGTTTCCTTTTTTTTCTACTTAACCTCCCTTTTTCTAATTTTGTACTGTTTGCTAACATGACAACACAATGGAAAATATGTTACATGACCGGATCTGAATAGTCAGATACTTCCCCACTTTCCTTTTCCCCATCTCCTTCTCTTCCCACTCCTTTCAGCCTCGTAACATGCCCATACAATTGGGGATGCCATAGTATCACGGCCCCAGACGGTTGGGAGCTTTTGAGACTCTTCTGCGGTACTCAGGATTTTTAAAAACATCAGTGTGGTTCCATAACATAAAAGCAGTTTCTTTGAAAGCCTTCTTTGCCACTTTAAGCTTTTTTTTCAACGTCATGAAAAGTTTGCTCAACCCTTTTTTCGATAAATTTTCAATATTTTCCACCAAAAGCCTAATACGGCCAGAGTGTGGTATCCACCGCATTGTGAATAACAGAAGAAACCTTTCTCAAGATGTTGTGTCCTCTCCGCTCTCTTGAGCTCCGGGCCGGCCAGGGTGGTTTGGGTTTAGAACGGGGGGTGGTACGGGGAGACCGGTGGTTGGGGGAGTCGGAGTGTCAGAAGGGGGGATAGAGACACTGATATGTATTTATTGCCGCACGACCAGCTGAGGTTCGCATTTTAAATCAAAAAATTCTTTTGATTTTCCTTTTTTTCTTTAAAATATGTACGCTGAATTAACTGAGCGGGAAGCTGGAGTGAAAATACATGTCACTGTTGGTCTTTAGAATAAACAGAGAAAAATGGCTAGATGTTCAGGGGTATCCAACAAATTCAACTTTAAAAAATATCATTGTTTACACAATTTAGATTTGTAAACGTTTACAGTGACCCAAGTCCATAACTAAATTATTTACACTTCTTTGTATAACAGGAAGATATGGAAGACAAGTAACTATGGGTCCATTATTGTAGGTAAAATTTAAGATACTTAAATATGAGCAATATTGAAAAGTATTAATAGTGCAATCATAAATAGGCCAAAGTTAATACTCCAATCAAATATTGCAGTAAGCAAGCCGAGCCATAAGTCAATAAAATTGCAGTTATTTCAACGTAACGAATATATTTATATTTAACTGATGTCTGCCAAAGCATAAGCTTTAATAGTAATGATAACTCACATTAAACGAGAGATATTTTTGACCCCGGCTATCGGAAGTTTACTGACGCGTAAATATTTATCACACTACCTGCTTTTCATCAATCGAAGTTTCTCGAAATTGATAAGCATTACTTGATAGTTCGCCCTAAGACCCGTGTTATCAATATGTCCATGAAAAGCGAGCATTTCAATCAAATCGAAGACCACGATCTCACGTCATAATGCGGCCGGGTCGGATGCCTCCATTCGCCCTTGCGGCCCAGGACCCAGCCACCTCACCACCTGACCACCTCACCCTCTCTCCACCGTGCCAGAGAATAACCTTTGATCTTGTGATAACTCTGGGTAGCTCAATTTTAATTAAACACGCATTGATTTGGCAACGGGTAATGTATAAAGCCGGGAAAATGATCAATATCGCATCGTTCCTTCCTCAAAGAATCCCCAAAAGCTTGTGTTGCTTTTATCGGCTTTATGAAATAGCTATTTTAGTGCATAAAGCGAAAGTGAGATTAAATAAATTAAATTTCAATGCTTAATAGGAAATGAGGGAAACAGTTACCATTGCTGTTAAACAGGCGCAGGCGATGTTGCTTTAATCACCTTAAATTGAATTTAAATAAATGGGATGAATTTAAATACAACTTTAATGAAAATGAGCACATAATATTTCCTTCGATTAAATTTCTCATATAATTTTGAAGCTGCTTTCTAATTTTAAGATAAGCGCTTATATAATAATACAAATAAAATGTTATAGCACTAAAAGCTACGTGTGATTTGACTGAATTTACCTGACTGGGTAAGCTTGGTACGATAATATAATCGGTTGAAAAAATTTTTTTTAAACGAATTGAAACTATTCGTTCCTCGCGCATTCCGCATTAGCTTGACATCTTATGTGATTTTTTCTATAAGTAGAGGGAAATATTTTTTTTTACATTAACATCATACAGGAAGTCCTGAGAAAAGTAATTTGATTCAGGGCCTATTCCATCTTTTGGGATGATGTGTAAAGGGTATTTTTAAGGAAAAGAAGCAGAGGAAGTTATGGAAAGGTAAAGGGTATGAGGATTGGGTAGGAATCTAGGGATCAGTATGTCCAGGAGTAACGGACATATGAATATATCACTCCCACTGCGGTGCAAGGCGATGGGTCGAGACAAGTTGGAGAGGTGAAAGGGTCTCCCAAAACCAACCTCTCCCGATCTGGCACGCCACTCAGCTGGTGTTGAGGCACATTCTGAACACATCTCACCCGATAAACTCGGGCACCCGTGCTAAAGAACCAAACGTAGCGAATCATTTGGGGTGACTTATGGCAGAGGTGTTGGTTATCCAATAAATGATTCCAGGGGAGGCGGTACTCAAACTCACCTACCAAATTAAAAATGTTGACGAATTGATGAGACCACCCCTCCAAAAAAACCTTATTTCGATGACCCGAAACCTATATCGCACTACGTCGTTAATCGTCCATAAGAATGTATTTATATAAAGCCGAAATAACTACCTATATTGCAAAACAACTTCTGAACTCCTGATAAGAAAGAATAAAACAATGATTTCGTATTACAAAAGTAAAGGAAGTGATTACACCTGTAAAATATTAAGGCATATAATAGCCACGTAGTTCATTCAAGTTTTAATGGCTTTTTTCATGGAACCTTTTCCTTGTTAAGCAGAACTTGGAGAGTATCTAGCTGCCTCTCATATTCTAGGGGACCTATTTACTTCTTATTTAGTTTTTGCAATAGATAAAATAAACTTCACAAAGAAAAGCTGAGATTATTTATCACGCCAGTAGGAAGGCTAGACAGTAATTTCCCGGAAAAATGGGAAGCGGGAAAAACTCTTCCAAAATTGAATTTAACGTTTATTTTTCTGGAAAATGTTTTGGTTGTAAGATTCGGGCGACAACACGTCATAATACAAGACTCCCTAATCTGATGTAGGGGACAGTTTTATCTAATATGATGGTGGAAGCTACGCTAATATTTTTTACGCAAATTGAAAAGCGACCAGGAAAATTGAAACAAACAATATACTGGAGAGACACGCCCCGTCATGTGCAGGCTACATTTTAAAAAAGAAACAGGCAATCTTAACAAGTAAAGTTTGTTTTCAATTTGCGAAACGTTTTCATTTCTATATAATTTAATTCCACGTTCAAGTTAGTGCACATGGACGAAAATTTAATATAAGAAAAGGAAAAAAAAAGTATGCTCACGTGTTACATAATATGAATGAAGACGAGATTCTTGGCGTAGGAGGAGAGCTTTGAAACCAAAGGAAAAATGAGTCATTTTTAGTGATATAGATATATTTTAGTGGCAGAGCGGTAAATTCGTGGTTCTGGACCCAGAGGTTGCGGATTCAAAACCCGACGTGAAATAATTTAATGTACATTTCTTTCTATAAGACTTATTCAGCTTTTCATACTGTTTTAAAATAGGTGATATTCCCTCTATAGATATAGATATTTTAAAATAGCTAATTAATTCATAATGGAATTTTATTTCAACATGATTTATTTTATAAAAACCTTCACCTTTTTTCACACTTGTAAGACAAAAATAAACAATTGCAAAAAAAAAAAATATTTATTAAAAAAAGTTAAGTAAATTTCATTCAGAATCGAAATGTTTTTTAATACTGATTTATTTATTAACGGTCAATTAAGTTGTATGATAAATCCAAACAGAATAAAAAATCTTGAGGAGTGTTCCAATCCACGGTGTATTCTGATTCTGTTTACTTCACAAGTGTCTAAGTCGTGACGAAATAGACGCCAATTGCAACATCTTCCGATAGGGTGATGACTTTTGCGCCACATTTTATATTGAATTATGACCGTAAATTAATAAAAAAAAATTAAGCTCCCAACGTCTCTCTTTCCAATCTTCCTTTCATCAAATTAAAAAGATTTCCCAAAAAGAGGATGCCATTGTTCCACTGTCTCGAGACAGTTGAAACTAGTGCGAATCGAATTCAAACATGAGTTTTGATTAGGGAATCTAAATAATTATTATTTCGCTTCTGATTTTTATAGTTATTATAGTTCAACAATATTTTTAACATTATGAGGAACCTAATATTTGACACAAGGTGTTTTGACATCAGCCGTTCATAAATGGACTATGTTCCTGATTCAACATAATGCTGTTTAAAAACATTGAGCGAGTTTTGTAAGCCCCGAAGTGTGATGATGCCTACGACACGATCTACGGTCGGTCCATGTGCACTTAATTCTATGGAACGGCAATTGACGCCAATTGACTTCAATTGAGCCACGAATCATTATATCATTTGCGTTTATTGAATTCCTAGACAATGTGGACACCAACATAGAATGGCGGCATATGAACGCTATACAAGATTTCCATGTAAATGATGATTCAATCCAATACTGTATTTGTATGCCTTTCTCCATATAAAAAGGCATACAAATACAATAAAAATATGCATACAAATACATAAAACTATTTATTCATATTCAAATTGCGTTTGTACGGGCGAAAACAAATAATTTGTCTTAATATTGTAAAGCAATACCTTGCAAAGGTCGTATTTAAATAAAATAAATCAGTTACCGCCATATATGAACACGAAGAATATAACGAGCGTCGCGTTTAACCTTAAAGAAACATTATTTGGTATTGTGCGTCTCACTGGGTGCTCCTGTGCTGAGACTGCCGAGGCCCCCATTTTTCAATTTTATAAGACAAAATATGTATGTAAATAAAATACTATTAAAACTAAGTTAAAATAAACGAAATTAATTTTTTGAATTTCTTGGGCATTAACTTCGTAATAATATATAGACATTTTGTCTTTGAGAGTTTTATTTTACATGTACATTTGTTACTCGATTTTTATTTATATGCTATCGGTTTTAACACATCCGTGTCATTCACTAACATTTTATTAAGTTAGGCTAGTGGGAGGGGTGATTTTAAAGGTCAGCAGGGGGGGGAGGTGGGAGAACTCAACATAACAGGGGAACATTGTTGATAAAAGTGACTTACATGGTGCTATTATTTTGTCAACTAAATTTTTTTTTTGCTAATTTCTAAAGTTTCTAAAGCACAGAAATTAAAACATGTATTAAATATTTTAAATTACCTATATAAATAATCAATTTTATTACAATATACGTCAAATAATCCATGTATGAACAATAGCTGTTAAAATGCAGTATTTACCATCTTCTCCGACGTAAATATTTGCATTTTATAGAAATTAAGGTCATTCGAAGTTTTCTTTCCAAAAAAAATCGTAAAAAGGGTATGCAGTTACTCTAAAAGCTTACTAAAAATTGAAGAAATTATTACTATTTGTACAACTTATTAAATTGTCAAGTAATTGATACGATATTGGTAACTAAATCAGTGCGAAGCCGAGTACGAATGTTACGAATAAGAAAAAAAAATACTACTATAATTAAAATTGGAGTAGACTTGTATCAAAATATTACCGTGGAAATGCAGAAGTTGTCCAACTCGTAAAAATAGTCAACTGTGGCGCATTCTAGCGGCAGTTTGCCGAACTACTATTAAAATGTCTTGGCAGTAATTTTCCGTATGGCGGAAAATCACGTTTTACGATTGTAAATAATAATATTAAACGAGGTTATTGCAAAATCAATAAACTTACGTAAATTCAGTATGTCGATGAAATGCTTTATGATTCACTCTTGAAGATAATTTATGGTACGGCGATTCTTCACAACGTACTTACCTGTAAAAAATAGAAAAGAAAATAAATTAAAACATGTTTAGAAGACATCATAATAGTAAAATATTATTGCGGATAATAAATTGTAAATTTAGTACAATACTGACTTTTGTAATTAAAACTAGGATATAATAGTGGTTTTTAAATGATTTATTGGTGAAATTAACACCGATTGAAAAACACGTTAAATATTTAACGGCTTCATTTCAATAGATGTCAAAGGTTACTACTTTTTTAACAGCAATTTTTTTTAGTTTAAAGTAATTAGTTTCTGACAAAACCGTTACATCTTCATAACAGTAATTTGAAAAGTGAAATGAAATATAATATTATGTTCTACGTTAGTCATTATAATATTTTAATCGCGAAAACATATCTATGAAATATTAATAAAATTTTCGTGAAAATAAATAATTTATTATTGACGGGTAGGCATATATCGTGAATTGATGTCTAGGCTTCATGGTTAAATAGTTTAGGCTGTAAGAAGGAAAAAAATATTATCATAGTAGAGACTATTTGTATTGCATTAGTTTTAGGTAATAAAGTTATTAATAAGTTTTGATTTATGATTCCAAAATCAAAGTAATTTAAGCCATCTGCTGAAATGTGTATTTCTAATGATTTGATGATTCGCAAAAGATAACAAATATGTTTTTGTAGCTGTTTATTTTTGAAGACCGATCCCAGAAGAGCGTTAGTAAATAAATAACAATAAAGACCCCAAACCACAAATAATGTCCTAAGAAATCAGTAAGAATTAACCATAATTGAAAAACCTAATTATAAAAAAGATGAGTGCAGCTTAAGAACGATACATTTAATAGATAAACTAAGCTTAAGAAAAGTTATTAGAAAAGCAGGCGGCACACTTTATAGATAAACAAAACTAAAGTACACAAAAAAGCGGGATCACATGAACGTTTTCTGATACAATTTGAGAGTACTAAGTGCACCGTGCTGCATGCATCTCGGATAAATCAGTATGACCCAGTATACTCACAGGTACTAGTTTCCAGAATAAAGTGTTTCAGCAACTTAAGCCTAGGCTGCCCGGAGGAAGATAAACCGAGGATCATAAGTTAAGGAGTTCGCGTGAGAGGAATATTAGAATAAGAATGCAGCAGCTAGAGGGGCAAATGCAGGGATTGAAGGCAGTCGGCTGGGCTCACTTAACTCGGGAAAGAATTGTATATTAAAGGTTTAGTAGAAGATATTTTGTTTCGATATGGATTCAATAAAAAAATCTTTACTGAACCATTATACCTAATATAAATAAAAAAGTAAACGTTCGTTTGCTCACAATCTTAAATCTCCAAAAGTTCTTCACAGATTGCTTTGAAATTTTAATAGAACGTTCCATTCGAATACGCGTGTGATTTATACATCTAAATTATATATGTGTTACCTGTGCCAGGTAAAAGCATTTTTTTAACGAAAACAGCGCCATTTTTTAGGCTTAAAAGCAACACGCGCTATTGTTTCTCAATCTGCACAGACAGACTAAGCCACAGCTAGGCGTGTCGAGGTAAGCTATAGCAAAATAATAAACAATCAAGCCGTAAAAAAAATGTTTTTTTACGTACATCAATTTTATGGACAAAAACATTTTAAGTGATTTTTTGATATTTGGTATCTTGAAGGGAATATTATTTAATTTGAAAAGTAAATTACAAAAATTAAATTAATTTATATGTATAAATTGTCAAAAAAATGAAGTCCAACACTAGAAAAAGATTAATCGAGCCAGGTTTAATCTTAAATTTAACTCTGAGGTGAAAGGTGTCGGTATGCCCTGTGCACTAAGGCACATGTCAGAAAAGTAGAATATTTTTTTATTTAAACGAACGAATGAAGTTGGATCCCAATGTTATTTATTTTGATGAAAATCTCTTAAGCATATTCAAAAAGTGAAAAATCTCTAATAATGAAGTTATGATCTTTCAAAGTGAACTCGTGTGAAACGTGTGCAATAGTGTCTCGTGACGTCACAGAAATTAGTAAAAATTAACCATAATTAAAATACCTAACCATAAACGTCACACGAGATACGATCCAGTACAATTCATATTTCGAATGACAGTTCTCGCGGGGTGTGTAATGTGATGTCAGACGCTTTTCGGCCACTCGCAAATACCAACATTTTGACTGTTTATGTCTTCGGTACTATTTGGTATTTTCCGAAAATTCTATATGTTCTGCCTTCAGAGTGCTTTAATAATTTAATTTCATCTTTGAAAAACCCCAAGTTTCGCTGTATAAGAAATTGAAATGAAAAGGTTTGAAAATATTATTGCACAATGTAAATAAAAAATGTTTAAAAAACAACATTTACATCAATCTAACTATAAATTATTAAGAATTTGAATTTAAGGCAACTCAGAGCACGGACGAGTGAGATTTAATAATGTTCTTTAGTTATCCAAGGCACGCGTCGACAGAACGGGTGTCAGGTGAAAATGAAACGAGAAACCATTTTCTGAGCTTTAAACTATAAAATCCTCCTAATGTTTCATCGCCGTGCAATATCGGATATTGAAAGCGAAACAATTTCCTTTTGGTCGGCGATTGGCTACGGGTAGCTACAGCCATGCCGGGCGAGAAAAGTGTTTTGTACGAACTAATTTGAAGAAGGCTTTACCTGAAACGTAACACTCGTTATAAACTTTACTCGAGCTTTATTCCTGGCAATGTTAATTATAACATTATATATTCGCGTTTAATACTTTGAATTAGTTTGATTGCCCATCGAAATTCGTTTCGCTATAAACGATATATAATGTAATAAATATTTAAAAAGATTAAACGTTAAAAACCGATTATTATTGTTTAAATAAATTGGTAATATTTTTAAATGTTAACATTAATTAACAGCCACATATTTTTTTTGTTTTATTAACATTTCGTTTCCGTGGTCGAAGAGTAAGGCTCTCGATTTGCAATCCAAAGGTGGCGGGTTAAAATCCCGGCGTGCGAAAGTTAATTTTATTTGGTGAATTTGTGTTATCTTACAATTTATTAATATTAAATAATATATTATGTACTTGCGGCAGGTTCCAGAGTGGAATATACTCTCAGTTTTGCCCTGGTGTAAGAACACCTCTCAGAATTGCTTGAAATGACATTAACCGTGTTTAGTGACCACTTCTGAATAGCTAGGTACTCCCCCACCTTCCTCTCCCACATCTCCACCCCCACCCACATATCTCAATTGGAAATGCGATAGTATCACTGGCTCCAGAGGGTTGGGAGCAGTTGGGACTCTTGTGCGGTATTCACATAAAAAAATTAAAAATTATATATATATATAAATAAACCAACCGGTTTCGATTCAACGTGAACCTTCATCAGGGTTTGATAAAATATAATAAATTAATTACAGTTATTTATTATGTTTTATCAAACCCCGATGAAGGTTCAGGTGAATCGAAGCCGGCTGATTATAATTATGTACTTACCTATTTAAAAAGTGATGATGCAACATGCGAAAAAAAATACATATGTTATGTTTGCGTAACGTTCCAGAATGGTTGATTTCCTCAGTGTCACCCTGGTCAGAGGCCATTGTGTTTAGTGACCATATCTGATCTAGGTAGGCTCCTTTCAACCTTCCCCTTTCCCATCTTCTTCCCCTCACCGTTCTTAGCGGTTGGGACCGTTGTGCGTTAATACCTTAAAACAAATATATGCTTTTCCTTCTTTTTGTTTGAATCCTGAGTGGTAGATAAATAAAAACATGTAATCTATGTGCAACGAAATTGAATTGCCTGAAGAGGGAAACTCATATTTTGATAATTGCTGATGCACGTATTACTAAATCACAAATGTACCTAGAGGGATCCCTACGGATGTAAATTAGTTACATTTAGGATTAATAAAAACAGAACCTTAATTTTAAATATTTTATAAAACGGTTTGAAACTTTATAAAACGTTTTTCAGCTATAAAATTAGCGGTAAGCAACAGATTTAATTTTTCTAGACGATAAATTAGTAACTTCTCGAGGAATCCCTCTAGAAAAATTTGAAATTTTAGCAATACGTTAAATCAGTAATAATTAAAATAAACCCCACGGAAAGATCGATTTTCTCGGCCTGCTGGGGCAAAGTTGACCTTAGGTCCGTCCATTACGCCGAGCTACGCGCCGAAACCTATGTGTACGTGACTTCATCATTAATGTCGATAAGATTTCCATTTTATTTTAGAGATTTGATAGGGCAAATTCAACCGCAGGTCTGTCCAATGCAACACGGCCGCGCATCGCATATTTTCGTGCACGGCTTCACTTACGCACTTAAGATTCGTGCTATATTTTTGGGTATTGTCTCGCCTAAAGCCAAATCCATTCTACTTTTTCCCGGCGCCGGATCACGTCTGGGCAACTCCTGGCGGAACACTTTGGCGGAACACTTCGGAGGAACACTACGGGTACAGAGGAACATTTGCTTTTGTGTTGCTGGAATCCCGGCAAGCGGCTGCAGTCTGCAGTCTCACCGCCTTCAGACCTGCATTATTCCCCGCTTGGAAACCGGTGAACCGATTTCTTGAAAGCATTATTTTGTCAAAGCCGCGGATTTATTAAAAGGATACAATTTTGAATAGCGCAGATTTGTTGCATATTCATCAGCGGCGTAGCGAAGAAATTCCAAATCCCGGGCAAGTCTTTTATACGGTCCCAGCTTGATTATAATAAGATTCTTGGAATATAAAACCACCTCAAACGCGTTTTCTAAAGCTTTAAAAGTAACCCAAAAATTATTATTTCACTACCGTAAAATTATAATATATATATATTGCTGAATTATATATTTCATTTGTATGGAATGATTATTCCGCGTCATGTCATGAGTCCCAAATGCCCACAGTCAATGATACTACTTCATTTCCATTTGCGGATTTTTACGTCTTAAAGTAGAGGAAGAGATGAAGAAGGTGGAAGGGTTGAAGAAGGAGAAGCCGAAGAAGTACCTGTCTATTTAGATAAACATCATATATCCGAGCAAATTTCTACCAGGGTGATACTGAAAGAGTTCCACTATGTATAATCTTTTAGATATTTGAGAACCGACAGCGGGTGTGCAAGTAGTTTTATATTCGTGCAGTGTAACTAATGCGTTCCCACACAGTTATTATTTGAACTATTATCATAATATATAAAATAAAATAAGATTTCACTTAAGATGTCGTTATTATCACAGCTGTAAAGCAAATAATTTCACCAAATGTCACAGAAATCAGAATAAAAGTTGGGTCATTACTCATTACGGCAATTTTGTTAATTTGCCAACATTCAGAGAAAAGAAAAAAAAAATAAAAGAAGATACTAAGAATTTGTTTCTTTACTTGCTTCAAAGGATCAGAAAAATTCAATGATCTGAGAATCGGGCATTTATAAGCCGAAAATTGAAATAAACCAAGCCACTAGAAAGCAAAAATAATCACTATCACTACTACTGGCTGTTCTGTAGTAAAAGTATGAATTACTCAACTCCTCACGCCTCAGGCATATTCCATCAGAAGGTTGGAGTATTTCCACATTACAATGAAATCCAAATAAAGGTAATATTTTAGAACCTATCCGAAAAAATGTTTTTGAAAGGTGATAAAATACACTTTCAAATTTTATTCATTAAAAAAAAATTTTCTTTGATATATTAAAATTTTGAATGCACATATAAAATAAATTAAAAATTACTCACTTTTCGTTTTTCTGTAACTAAAATTAAGAAAAAAATATATTTAAAACAATCTACTTATTTGATTAGACAAATATTATAACAAACGTCAATGACATCTTATTTTTTTGTAGTTTCATATAAAAATAATTGATACAAAAATTGAAAGTTTTTTTTAAAATTGCGGTCAGAACCTTTGGTTTTATAAAGGTACACACTTTAATTCTTTTGTGGTTAAATTTTAGATTTGAATATAAAGCGTTGTTTTTTTAACACCGTTTAGATCATATTTCTCACAACAACAGTAATGGTGACACAACGATTTCTGTGAGACCATATGAGTTATTCCCAAAAGTTGACAAATTAACCTGAAGGGTTAAGTTTTACTAGTAAAAATAATTTAATAGTACAAATTAATAGTAATCTTTATTATTTTTTTAATAGTGATCCTTGTGGGTGAAGAACAAAAATAAAAATCAGTCCATAAAGATGGATACCGCCTGAAATCAAGCAATTACGCAAATGTCTGTTTCAATAAAAATTGCAAAACGTGATCTGTAATTTGTAATCTTTCAAATGCGACAATGTGAACATAAAAAAAGCCATAAAACCATAACAACTAATGTAGTGTTCTTCAATCGTCAATAGTCTAATAATTAGTCACACCTAATAAAAGTCCCAACGATCTATCGAGCTCAGATTCTCTTTTAAAGTTACGTTTAATTAAAGACGCCAGAGCTGTAAAGATTCTGTAGTGCGACGTAAATAATTTGAAATTGCCACAAAACTCATGTAGGCCACAATAAAAAAAGATTAATACAGAACGTTAAACCAGAAGTAATTATGTGAAGCTATTGCAGAGAAAATTTTATAATGCATAGAAGCAACAGGTGCCTGGCCAATTGGCAAAAGCTTTAGACCCGTTACGAGAACTTTAATGAGAGGATCAAAATATAGCAGATTTACGAATATGCCATTGATCGACCGGTCGGTGGCCGAGTTGACATCGCGCTTGGGTCTCACCCAGGCGTAGTGTGTTCAATTCCTCGGCTGGCTAAGTCCTCCATCACAACACAAGCAACATTTTCCGCTTACTGTGGTGGTAGTAGGAGATTTTCAAATATTGTCAGGTTATTCGTAACCCGGGAATGTTTGTTTTTCTTTTAAAAAAAAATAAAAATATTTAGAAATGAAGGAAAAAATAGATTCCGCTTTTTCACCTCCACCTGACCTCCAACTCTCCCAACGCTCGAATACTACCGAATTCGGTTTACGCGCACCGATTATCGCGTTATAACAGGGGAACAATTTTCGAGATATTAGTACGCAGTAGCGCATCTAATTGTAGCTCTATGGAATATGCAAGTTTTTGCGGCCTAGAAGTCTATTTGTTGAGATCAAACGATGTAATTTAGATTTTTTCATGTAGAGGTACTATTGATAAGTTAATTACCTCAAGAAGTAGGTACCTTTCGGCACGTTTATCATCTCAAAGAAGTACTTTATCATCTTTATCATCTTTTATCATCGGTTTATCATCTTGAAGACGTATGTAAGAAGGCACTCTGTGAAAAGACATGTCCACATAGTAATTGATAATACGATTTTTGTGCAGGTCATGATCTAGCACTTTTATTCTGAGGCATTTAGACATGAACCCAGATTCAAAAAATGCTAGATGCAATTCAAATGTCAGTATACCGTACACCGCTCTTGGCTTTAGATTCCCTATCAAAGTTGCAAAAACTAATCATGAAAGATATCCTTGAAGTCCCTTTAAAAACAAGCACTGAAGACATCTTTAACAAACTTCAAGTGTTCGACAAAATTACCCCAAACAAATCTCTGCTCACCTCTTTAAAAATAAATCAACTAAATACTACGAAAATACTTAAAACACAAGAAACACGCTAAATAAATCAAATATTTTACAATATAATAACCTACCCGAAAAAACATTTGAATCAATTTAAAATTTCAGGTCAAAGTCGCACAGGTCGTGCGAACTGAACTCGCCCAAGTCTAGCGAATTTCATATAAATTTATTGAACTATGGACGATGAGCAAAGTTTGTATGTATACCTACTAATAAATAAATAATTTTATAGGAACTCATTTTGTAATGGTAAACTAATTAATTTAGTTAAAATTTCTGCCTTAATACATGTTCGCCTAGTGAGGCAGGTTGTATTCAAATTAAATATACCTATTATTATTATATCATTATTACTGTTCCATTGTACATATTCTTTATTACTGTTCTTATGTATCTAATGTTAACTGAAATAGTACGTATGTTCATAATCCTATATTGTTTTTAATGATAAATAAATCAAATAAATGGAACACTGCTGAAAGAATGGAAAGTTATTCAATTTTGACTGAAGGAAACTCAAGCCAGCTTACAGAGAGAGAAAAAATCAAAACAACAGTTATAGAAAACTATACGAATATGATTAGGCCATATACTTAGGGGCACAACCATACAACAAACAAAAAGCCATATATGTACTTATGTGGAACGACCATTCGACAAAGAAAAGGCCATATACTTGTGGGGAACGACCATACGACGAACAAAAGGCCTTATACTTTTGGGAAACGACCATACGACAAACAAAAGGCCATATACTTATGGGGAACGACCATACGACAAACAAAATGCCATATACTTATGGGGAACGACAATACGACAAAGAAAAAAGCAAATGAACATTTTGTTAATTCCATATATTTTTTTTTTTTTTTTTTTTTTACAGTAATACCGCACAAGAGTCCCAACTGCTCCCGTCTGGAGCCAGTGAGACTATGGCATCCCCAATTGGGGTATGTTGTGAGGCTGAGGGTATGGGGGAGGGGAGGGAGATGGGGAAGAGGAAGGTGGGGAAGTACCTGGCTATTCAGATCTGGTCACCAAACACGGCTAAAGCCATTTCAAGCAACGTTTCAATTCTGAATGGTGGTCTTACACCAGGGCGATACTGAAAGTATCTTCCACTCTGGAACGTGCCGCAAATATACTATATATTATTTAAATTAATTAATTGTGAAATAACACAAATTAATCAAATAAAATTTATTTGCGCACGCCGGGTTCGAACCCGCGACCTTCGGATCTGTAGTCAAAAGCGTATACCACTAGACCACGCCGGCCGTCAAATTATTATTGGAAATCAATTAGTGGTAGACGAAAAAAATCCAGACTTAAGGAGGAAGCGAGAATGGTACAGTTGTAGTACTACATCATTCTTCAGATTTGCTGTGTCCGTGTGTGTTAAAATAACCATGATGGTGGAACTTCCGTTGAGGAGACAACACCAGAATAATAATTATTTAAATGTGCTTTGTGTCAAACTAGGACGTCAGTTTACCCGGATGAGAGATGGTAGAATAATATTCGTTTATAATAGTTAACGTAATAATGTTGCGGGTAAAAACTTTATAATCTAAATGCTCGTGAAAACCATTAAAGAGTTCCTACACAGTTAGAGAATTTCTCTTAAATAGTATTCTAAACTTAAAATTATTTTTCATTGTAGAGTATAATAATACAGGTTGTCCGAGGGTAAGGTGATCGATCACAAGTAAAAAAGATAAATAACTTTTCCGAAATTCCAAGTTTTAAGATAGTTTTTAGGCAAAAAAGTTGAATTTTTAGTTCAAAATAAATATTGGAATTTCTAAAAAATCACGTACAATCACCTCCCGAAGTAAGTGCACTTTACCCCTGGACATGCAGTATAATCAATACTTAGAAATTTTTTTTTTGGGATATCTTGTAATCTACACGGATTTATTCGCAGAATAGTGATTGGTATTTTTTAAGGATAAACTAATGTTTATTAGACAATGTTTTTTATGCATAGCACAAAGGATAACAAATTATTATAAGCAATAATTAATCGCCTGAAATATTACTAATTATTGATTATCATAATTTTTTATCCCTTGTGCTATGCATAAAAAAACCTTGTCTTATAAACATTGGTTTATTATTAAAAAATTATAATATTTGTCAAGTCAAAATATTTCACCAACAAATGTAGATATGATATGTCTCAACGCCATCTAGTGGTAAATTTAGCACCAACAAAGTCTTTCCTACAAAAATAAATTTGGTTGCTTAATTACAGGTGAAAAAGTATAAATATAATAAGAAGTAGTACTTCAATCAACAATTTACGATATACTTTGGTGAAACCTGCTGCTAGCTGCAGGCGAATAAATCAAAGGCAATAAAATTACTTTCTATACCTACTCTTCTGCAGATAAATCTTGCAAAACATATTTTTCAATTCGCAAAAATTAGTTCGATTTACAGGAAACAATAAATTGTGAAAATGCGATTTAAATTTGTCACACTGTTCGTTACAATTATTATTAATAGATATGTTGTTTTCTATTTGATGGCATAAACCGATTTAGCCAAGTTTAATAATAATAAACATAACCTACAAGTGCATGGAACGTTTGTCCAAGAGTATGGAAAAGACAGCGTGACAGGTGGTATTCAATAAAAACTTCTTGATTTTCAACATACCTCACTTGTAACATCTTTAGTGGTAACGATTATACAAGCAACTCTATCTAAAATGAGTTCTTCTTTAGTACCTAAATTACACTAATAATTATTCCTGGATGACCTTCGTTATATTACATCGTTTGATGACAATCATCACAGTAAGTGATTAAGAACCTGGTGTATATATGGTGTTCAGTGTCCAATTGACAGTCCTATGGAACTCTTTTACTCGACAGGACCAAACTTTAGTACAACATGATCCCTTCTACGATCGTTGATAATACCATTATTTCAATTCTACATTGAAAAGCGAATTATACTCTTAAAAAGAAACACATTAATTTTCGATTTTTCAATCAGTATTTCTACGCATTAGTAATTTTTTTGTTAGATATGGTATCTACCTAAATGTTATTTATTGATTTTCTATTCTAGTAGACTAGCCCTGACTATTGATTTGATTTGAAAAGAAATGACACTAGCCATAATACATTTAGTGGTCAACCACATGGCTATCAATTAAAAATGTTTTAGTCGTCTAATAATTGACGCTGTTCTAATTTGATTTAGAGCATACAAAAATGAACAAAGACACATAATAATACGAGTATATAACCCGACACAGACGTTTATTTAATTAGGATTTATATCCACAAAGTCATAGTTCAAGCATTATCTTTGGATATAGTTTGCGGGTTCGATTACCTCAAGATCGCAAAGATATCGTAATTAAAATTCACATGAGTTGTCCATTACAGTACGAAGGGATACCTACAGAAAAATAAAGTCGGACTCTTTGTAGGCCCATCGCCTTGCACCGCAGTGGGGGGGATCATCTGTCCATCACTCCTGGAAACATTGACTCCCCTTTTTCATTCTCAGAACTTTCTCTCCTTCCTTTCCCTATAAAGAGCTTTACACACAGCATCCTTAAAGATGAGCTGGTCCCTCGGAGATTTTTGTTTTCATCAGGGCTTCCTGTGTAGTGCTAATGTAATAAAAAAATAACAAATTGAATAAGGAATTTAACCTCTTTTTATATTCCTCACCCACATGATTAGGCATTATTGTGTTTAATTTGAAAACAATTAAGGGATTTTCTGATAATTTATTTTTAAATTAAACAATAAATTTGTAAACATCACTTATAGGTAAATACTTAATGCCGACCGGGTTTCGCTACAACCGTAGCTTCATCAGGGCAGTATAATACTAAAATCTAAAATTTAGATTAACATGTGTTGATATCCGGTAAGTGGACAGTCTGAGCTACAGTGGAAGAGGTAGGGATATGTGGGAGATTGAGAGGCGAGTGCTCTTTGTCAATAGGGAACAATCTGAGTATAAAAGTCCTATACTCACATATCACATCACAAAGTAACCGCTTCATATGAAGAAATGATAATTTATTGTTCAAAGAGTAGCTTTTACCTCTGGTTTCCAGTACTGCTTGACTATGCAGGTAATCAACTGAAATCAATGGTCATAAGCGGATAACGAACGCATAACACATATTAAAATAGAGATGTAACTCTCTTAATTTAACGACTACGATAAGCAAACACTTTCCAAAATAGGCAATTCCGAAATAATTCAGTGATGACAATTATGATGAAATAGTGTACAAGATATCATCTCGTAGGTACAAGTATTATAGTATTAGTAGGACATATACATATATATTAATTCATAGTAAAACTAACTAGATGCCTATAATAAAAGAGTAGGTATTTGCTGCAGAAGTACTGTGTTAATGTATGCTAGCAATCGGCACGATCGAGGTTTACATTTCGAACTAAAGAATTGTTTCGTGAAACGAAACTATTCCAATCGAGCGATCAATGTGGTAGCCGATAACATCACTTGTATGCAATATTATTTGTAACAAAACATAGTTCAATGATATTTTCATTGCTCCGTATCCGGGTGATTAATTCGAAACATCAAGCGATTAATACACTGTTTTGGAAACCGTATCCCCGTCACTAGTTTCTAGAGATGTATTAGATTCTCATAGAATATACAATTGCAGCAGTCTTTTGTAAAATAATTCCCATCTTGTAATATAAATACCTATCGGCCAAGTTGAATCATTAATTCTGGCTTTTAATTCTAGAAGTGTCCACGTCAGTTTTTGAGTAATTGATTTAGGTGCCAAAAAGTACTCTTTGACGTTCCTCATTTTAATTCTTGAATATCTATGTAAGGTGATCGAGATTGCTTAAATTGTTTCGGTTTTTAAATCGGCCAAGAAATCGAGCTATTTACAAATTTGACAGGGGCACTTTCACCATTAAAAATTATCATTGAGATGTGACGTTTGATTGGACAAATTGTATAGTTCCTTATTTTGAAGTAAAATAATAATGCAATATTTATAATTAAGTAGGTACGTATTTAAGTAACAAATCTTATTATGTCAGAGGAATTTTCGGTTTTGATTTAATAAACATAAGAAAATTAGGAACATACTCTTTGGACGCAAGGTCACTGTTATCAGAACTATTAGTTATATAATTGCTTACTTAAGGTTTAACATAAAATTATTCATAAACTTCTCGTTCATAGATGACGCCAATGAAATTATTTTAAGAAAAAACTCTTTTTTGCTAGTGATGCTTCAAAATAAGATGAATTGTTTGTTTGCGTCTATATATACGGGTGTATGGATATGAATAAATAGTTTTCTCCGTACAAAAACTCAATTCTTTCAAGAAAAGCATTCAAATTCAATATGGGATTGAAAAACCGATAAAATGTTGTAATTGTATACCTTTCTTGAAAGGAGTCAGTTTTTTTACGCAAAACACTATTCATATTTTAGTATGTACGAGTACAGGCGTAAACAAATAAGTATTCATTCAATACTGAAAGCATTTATCTTGCAAAAGGTGTTTTTTTCCAAAATTAATTAAATTAGCTCAATTTGTAAGACTGATCAGTTTCTGCATAATTTTAAGTACACCCTAAAGCTTTAACTTGCAAGGAGAAATTTCTAATAAAGTTCTTGGATCTTACCATAATATTGCATTATTGGAATGCATTGTAATTCCGTTTTCCAGTTAACGGTTGGTTAATTAATTGCAAATTGGTCCATTGATTCCATTGATGAGCTCGGTTGGTCGGGGTAATATTGGAGCAGGGAAGGCGGCGGTAGGTACTCATGCCACTGACAAGACTTGCGGCTGGCGGCAGCAGTTAGCGGCAGCGGCTACCGATAGCGGCAGCGGCAGCGGCAGCGGCTACTGATAGCGGCAGTGGCTAGCGGTGCGGTCACCCAAGTCAACAGTTCAATGAGGAGGCGGGGTGGGCGGAAAGCACTACATAGCGTGCTAATAGCTAGCCATACACGATCGATGAAAGTTTGTTTGTAAAGCAGTAGAAAACATCGTAATTGATGACGAGGGAAATGAAAATTGAAGAACTTGTAGAGGCTGAAAGTTTTTCCAAGAATTATAAATACCAAAGACCAGAATGATATGTGTCGTAGAGACAATTTGGGCGGACATGGGTCTCAAAGAGCCGTTTTAAATATTCAGATATATATTTTTTTAAATCCGCTGAAAAACCTTCATTTTTTGATTGGAACTAAAGAAAAAAAAAGTATTTTTCGAACGAATTCCTGGTTTGAAGTTCTTTAATTTGACTCAACTATTTTATTTGTCCCTTAATTACGCTTAGCTTATAAGAAATAGGGTATGATAGGCAATAGTTTATAAAGTATTTTGCACGAATAACAAAAGCAATATATTGTAGGCTAAATGATTTTTTTTTATGTGAATACCGCAAGAGTCGCAAATGATAACAACCGCTTGGAACCAGTGAGACTATGGCGTCCCCAATTGGGGTATGTTGTGATGCTGAAGGTAGTGGAGAGGAAAAGGAGATGGGAAATAAGAAGGCGGGGAAGTCCTGGCTATTCAGAACTGGTCACCAAACACAACTAAAGCCATTTCAATTTTTCGATTCTGAATGGTGGTCTTACAGCAGGGCGTACCGCAAATATACCTTTTATAAGATTATATGATTAAATATCTCTCGTCAATGGAGGTCGTCAATAGTGGCAAAATCACAATATTTTGTTGCATAAAAGAAGTCTGACATTATTCCAAATAAAAATTGGTTTATTTTAGCTATATAATACTTATGTACAAACTGAAATAAATATAAACTGACGATTTCCGGAAAATTAATAAATAAATGGATACATCAATACAGAGTTAAATTGATGACCACTCCACGAAAAATTGTGCTGATTTCAGTATGTATTTCAAAACACTTTTAAAAAAACAAAAATCAACCTTCAACCTTTTATACTTCGAATAAGTTTTTTAATTAAATTGGATGCAAGAAAACTGCTCAATACTTGACTCAAAAATGTAGTTTTTTACAACACAAATGTATATTAATCGTGTGCTCAGGGCCCAGGAATTAGTAGTCACGCCACTGAATAGAATACCTACATAAAAATTAATGGCGAGGGACATAATGAAAAGAAAACATAAGAAGTTTACGAGTTGATGTTTTTTCCGGGAATTATAAATACTTACCAATTTTCCACGTAAGTAATAAATTGTGGACCCTCACTTAATGGACAACGCCATAACTCAATCTCAGAGGAGAAATAGATTAGTAAAAAACAAAGCTATTAACATTGACGAGTTTTAAAGCAGTGTTGTGTGTAAAATATTATAGTTTATTCGTACGTTCGCTTTGTAGCTATATGTAAATCTACGGGATTTATTGTTAAATTCCAATGTTTTATAAAATAAACTATCTTATGGTTACCATTTTTTTAAATTATAATGTGATACAAAAGTGGCACACTATTTGCAATACTAAGTCCTTAAGAGTCCCAAGTGCTCCCGTCTGGAAGCAGTGATACTATATCATCCCTAATTGAGGTGCGTTATGAAGCTACAGGTAGTGGAAAAGAGAAGGAGTTGAGAAGAAAAAGTTGGCGAAGTTAGTACGTGGCTATTCATATCTGGTCACCAAACACGGCTAAAGCCAATTCAAGCCACGTTTTGATGGTGGTATTTAAGGCGTTACTGCAAGTATCTACCACTCTGTAATGTGCCGCAAGTATATCTACAATATATTATTTTTAAATGATATTATGAAATTACACAAATTAATCAAATAAAATTTACTTACGCACGTTGGAATTTGAACCCACATTCCAACGTTTTCGTATTCCCGGATTCGTAGCCAAGGATTGTAACCACTCAACCCCGGAGGCCATCAAATCTATGTTGCAATTCAAATAATTATCCCACTACAACCAGAGTTTCCCCAATCTCAACAAACATTAATTATTCTTTGATTTTATGAAACATTGAAATTTTCCGTTCCATCTCATCTTTTCACTCAAAACTCAAGGTCTTGGCTCACACAATTGTATATAAATCAGACACATCTTCTGAAAATAAACTATACAATGACACCGATTGCATTTCGCACACTCTCACTTCCTGTGCAATAATAACATCTTATAATATATCGCGTTCAAAAAGTTTAATGGCATTCAGCCACAATCCTAAATTGCAGAGACCACTAAAAAAAAGTAAGGAGAGGTTCTATTATAATTGGGTAGCGTACTGAGATTAAATCACATTTTTATGTCATGATCTAGAGTCTAGACCAATGGTCCCCAAACTTTATTGTCCCGTAGACCACTGGAATAGTGCGTCTTTGACATTCGAATTAATACATAAAGAATAGTCGTACAAGTTTGGTCAAACATTTTTGCGCGTAAGGGCTACTGGTACCAAATGTGCGAGTTACACTTTTATGGACCCCCATTTACATCCCATGCACCAGCAATTTTTTTTCATTGACATGGAATGACTAATCTATACTCTAGGCCTAGGCACTCACGATTATGACATATAAGGCTGAACATTGAATCTAATCTAATATCACCGGATAGCGTTCTTCGTTGGGACGGTTGAAGAGAGACCACCCACTTGTAAGTTGGATGGTTATTTAACCTACAAAAAACTGTCCCGGATGGATCAGGCATTAATATCAGCAAAACTGGAAACATTTGAGGAAAAAATGATATTTATTTCTGATGTTTTTTCAAGCCCACAATCGAGATTTCGATTTCCCGATATCAGCTTTCGGGAACACGACCAACCCACCGAGTATATGATAGTCGGTGGCGAAAGGAAAGCAATCAGAGAGGAAGCTCATTTTTTCTTGGATATTTGCCAGGTGTTAATGTTTCAGTTGCAGTGAAAACTTCTGGCACCGAAAAAACACGGGAATTATTACATTCTGAAAATAAAACATTACGGACCTACGTCAACACAACAATATCTGGAATTATTAATGTAAGCGAGATTAATTGAAAGTTGGATTAAAATCTGTCTCCTCCATTATTCAATTATTATGCAAAAAAAACAGTAGAACGTTAGAAAGTTAAAAGTTAGGCATCAGCAAAGTCAAAGAAAAGTAAAAACTCTAAAATATAAACCAAACCCCACCATTTCTACGACTCGGAAACCAACTAAATTGGGACGTTTAAAATATTAAGTAGATGCAGCGTCAGCCTTTTCTCTTAAGACGAGACAATACCCTAAATAAATCCAGAATCTTAATGATGTAAGCGAAGCAGCCGTGCACAAAAATATGCGACGCGCAGCCCTGGTATATTGAACAGACCTGCGGTTGAATTTGTCCGAGTAAATCTAAAAAATAAAGTGGGAATCTTAACGACATAAGTATAAAAACAATGTTTGGCGCGCGGCCCGGCGTAATGGATAGACCGACGGTAAACTTTGCCCTACCAGGCTTAAAAAATTGATATTGTCGTGAAGTTTATTTTAATTATTTCTGATGAACGTTTTACTAAAACCTAAAATGTTTCTAGAGGGATCCCTCGGGAGGTTATTAATTAGTCGTCTAAAGAAATAAAATCTGACGGTCACGGCTAATTTTACAGTTTAAAAACGTTTTATAAAATTTTCTAACCGTTTTACAGAAAAAAATTTAATGGTAAGGTCCAATTTTTATTAATCTCAAATCTACATAACTTTCATCCATATGGATCCATCTAGAAACATATGATTTTAGGAATACGTTCATCAGAAATAATTAAAATGTGGGCGTCGAGCAAACTCCTTTATTATAGTCTTATGTCGCCTTAACAGCTTCCGTTATTAAATCAATTGTTATATAAAAACTAATATTATCCCCAGTAATTAGTGAGCAATTCAATCACAGTAAAAGTGTTCAAATAAAAACCACATTTAGAAAGATCGTAATAACAGCACGAGATAATGTTATTTTTGTGATATTTTATTGATTACGGTGTAAATGATGATAATATTGCTTGGCTAGTTTTGACGTATATATTTTGTGGAATATCTCAAGGGCGCTTTACAATGCTAGAAATTAACTATATTAAAAAAGTGACTTAGATGTATCAAAAAGTATGTAAAATACCTCACCCGCGAAAAAAATATCCAAAATAATTCTTGGCTAAAAAATAATAATATATGCTGTGTACAAAGTCAAATTTGGGGTTTAACTGTTCAACCCCCAAAACAACTATCTTATTGATGTTTGTCGATACCAACATACGAGGGTGAATTGATAAGTTTACGGAACGACGGATAAATGTCGATAGTACTTTGGTTTTTCAACTTCACGTTATCAAGAAAAAACGCGTCTTTCACATGAACAAATGTGAAATATTGGTCATATTTGTATGACATATCGTGGGAATGGTGGAATTAAAATTTTTCCGAAAATGGAAAAATCGAGGTTCGTGCAGTCAACGAACTTTATGTTTTAAAAGGGAAATCCAGAATCTCAGATAGGAGAAAAGTTGAATGCTATTTTAGAAGACTCTAAGCCCAGTTCACATTTGGGTAACTGATTTATACATGATCGAAACAGCTGTGAAGACGCAAACCGCAGTGTTTGTGGGAAAATGAGGAGACAACTCCAGAAATGGTACGAAAATAGTGATAGTGAGCATCACTTTTGAACGGGTCTATGTTACACGAGCATTTTGGAATTAAAAACTGTGCGTGAGATGGGTGCCGTGTTTGATCATAACTGTTCAGAAGCAATTATCCACCACCACAACACTAGCATGTGCCTAACATGGTGGTCGAAAATTCTCAATGACTAATAAACAATGCACTGAATAAAAACATTAAAAAAATTAAAAATTGTCGTTGGATGCTTCAATCGAGTATTTGGAACATTGCAACCGTGATTCAAGCGATTTTTTGTATTGCGTCCCAACAGTTTGATTAGACTTGGATTCGGTGAACTACTAATTAATTACATAATTGCTGATTTATTTTTCTATATCTATTTTTGCATTTTCACATATCTATTGCACAAAAATATGTATTTCTATATGAAACGTGTGGGGTTGCACTAACCTACCCACATCCTAGAATAAAAGTAATAATTATTATTATTATACTAATTACTTGGACTAGATCAATGCCCGCGGAATATTTTTTATTGAACATTAACGGTGTGTAAGTACGCGGGATTTTTCGAGGATAAGTTTGAGCGACGATTTCAAACTGAAACAACCCCGTTTGGCAAATAAAAAAATCTGTTCCATCGAGACAACGCGCTGTTTTACACATCATCTGTTGCAATGGTCAAAATTCATTAAGCGAGCTTGAACTCACTACCTCAATCGACAGATTTGGCTCCATGCTATGTCTATTTGTTCCAGAATATAAAAAAAAAAATAGATGGAAAGACTTTTTTAAATGGAATGAAAGCCACTGATTTAGCATCAACCTTGAGGAATTTTAGCACTTTTTTTTTTTTTAAAGTTCTACTAAAATGATAAAATGTCACTCGAGCAGCGTTTGACTAAATGTGTCGACATAGAAGGAAATTACATTTTGTTTTTGGCATTGATCCATAAAGTTGTTTTCCTTTCCGCTTCGGAAACTTATCAATACACCCTCGCATTATAAGCTTCTATTCCACGAGGGCAATGTTTGGCAAAAGCCCGGTCATGTTACCCGAATGAACAATCGAAATCATGAACCAGGTTTGTTGTGAAATGTCATCTGTAGATTATAACGTGTAATGCTGTGAAAGGAAACATTGTGGTTTCTATGCACTGACTGGTTTTCATGATGCATACATTTGGAAAACCGAATCAGTTTGGCTACGATGGGTTAATATAATATCTAAGGACGGGTTGTTTCACAGAATTTGAACAATTCATCAAATTTCAAAGTTGATATTCAAGTATTGTGAAGGTTCTTTTCAAGCCCATTCATAATTTCAGTTTTGTGAAACAACTGGCCAATAATGATATAATAACAGAAATTGAAAATCAACTTTGAAATTTGATGAATTGTTCAAATTCTGCGAAACAACCCGCCCTAATACTATACACTTGTAAGATATTGTATGTTTTGTTATTAATAGGGTGCATATTTTGTTTTATTTTATATCCACGGAATAAATATGCCATTAAATAATAAATGCATGTCACAGTATACAAGCAAAATCAAATACAAGAAAGATATTTTTTAAATAAAAAAATTAAATAGAAAAATTAACTGTTGCATTTGATCGTAAAATGACGACATAAAGTATAAAATTAATACAAGCTCTAGAAGGATATAAAAGTAGTACCTGCGTACAAGTACAAACAAAATATAATAAGTCAAGTATAAGTAAACTTAGGTTATATTGACATTGAAAAGATATGATAATATACCCTTCTTGTACCTAGCTTCCGTACCGTTAAATAGATTAGCCACATCTGCGTATCTCTATTACTAACTTTATGTAATCAAGGCACAAGCGAGTATTTGAAATACTCATTCCTGGTATTGTTACATTTAAACAGGGTTTTTGAACGAGTAGCTCTCGTAGGTATATGAAATTCAATGATCATTCAAATCAGGGCTGTCTATACTACCATTTACAATTCTGAACATAATTAATAGGTCAGTAGCTTTATTGGGTAAATTAGTGAGAATCTTTTCGACTGAATTTGAATGTATTTTAAAATGGGGGGACCAGATCGAGGAGATATATTCGACTTGACTTCAAAATGATGTATAGAAAATATTCAAGTTTTTTAAGCTATAACTTCAACTTCAGGTAGAAGTGTAACCAAAATGCATTTAAAGTCTGTAAGAGAGGGTCTTGTAATTATCAAAGTCTTGAAGGAGCGATGATTTAAAACAGCAAAATTTATATTATTAATCCACTTGTAGTCACAACCCAGCATCGCTAGAGTTTCATTTTGTCTTATTTTTTATAGTTCCATGTGGACAGGTGGATATGAGAATTACGAAAAATATTTAAAAATATATATATTTTTATTGTGTTTATTCGTAGATATCAATTTTATTTTAAAAAAATCGTTAACTACTCTCAGAACAATAATTTTGGATAGTAAATATACTTTATAAAAAAAAAAAAAAAAAATGTGACGGTACTGTTTCCATGATTTTTGCTGCGACGTTGTGAAAGATTTTCTAATTATAGTTAAGATTGTCAAACTTACAAAGGATCGCATTGTACAAGAATATATTAAGTAAGTACCGTGATTCCGCCGAGACAAGTCAACGTAGAGAATCTTAATATATATATAATTTCAGCCCGCGTATGTTTTTGCTCGCAAAACTCGAAAAGTAGTCCACCGATATCAAAGATATTAGAAGAACGAGATGTGCTATGAGCAGTTCATACTGTGCGGAATTGTTTTGCCGAGTGTCGCCGGTTTTGATCACCAATACTACTGCACACCTTCGCTTACGCTAAGGTATCCGCACTAATACATAGAACAGATTTCTGTGCGTACACGTCCCGATACCGTTCAAAGTACCCTAATTAGGTAGTACTCCACCTACGGTCAGGCGGCCAACATAGCATATCTCGTTCTTCTAATATCTTTGACCGATATCGTTGAAAATTTCAAAGTTTGATGTTATTAGTGTCAGAAGTGTTATAATAATGTCGATGTAATAATACAGTAGTGAATGGTGGAAGAAGTCGGAGACGCCAGAGAAGGACATTAGAAATAGCGAAGCGTAGCGGGGTCTATATAATATGAAGTAAAACCAAAGCTTTAATTGGCTCTCTTGTAAAATATGCTCAAATGCGACAGTTCACTGAATTGAGAAAATAAATCATACTGTATTAGGGTAATATAAGGTTACCCTACCACTACACAGTATATGCACTGAATATGATTGTAAAATAAACCCATTTCCAAATTCCTTCCTTGGTAAGTAAAACAAGGAACGGAAAATGAGAAAATGCAATCCCGTGAAACTAGTCAGCGGTGAGTGCATTGCTTGTATTTCGCTAATTTGCGAAGCTCACTAACTTGAGGGCGCCCGTGACCAGCAAGAACTCGTAAGGCAGAAAAGGCATATCGTGGCAGGCGGGATTCCCGATGCTTATGAAGTTTCGTTGAATACTGCCATTTCGTTAATTCGATAGTTTCTAGCACACTAGGCATAGGGAGGAAGTAGAAATATCTTCAAACTAATTGTACCAGTTTTGCGAGTAAATAAATTGAATCCAATTTAAATAGAAAACTAGCGCTAAAAACAAAAAAATTCAACAGAGAAAGTGGACTTGCCAAAATTAACATTGTGCGACGGCCTCCTTGGTCGAGGGGTAAGGCTCTCGACTAACAATCCGGAGGTCGCAGGTTCAAATCAGGATTAAATTGTTTTATTTTGCAATTCGTTCATTTAAAATAGGATAAGTACATTTTCGGCACGTTCAAGAGTGGAAGATACTCTCAGTATCGCCTTGGTGTAACCACCATTAAGAGATGAAACGTTACTTGAAATGGCTTTAGCCGCGTTTGGTGACCAGATCTAAATAGCCGAGTACTTCTCCACCTTCCTCTTCCACATCTCCTCCTCTTCCACCCCACCTTAGACCTCAAAACATACCCAAATTGGGGTTGCCGTAATCTCACTGGCTCCAGATGGTTGAGAGCAGTTGGGACTCATTACTTTATTTACGTACCTTAAAATTGATGTTACCGTCTTATGTTTTTTTGTATTATGTTCTTGACGATCATGGTATTTTGTAATCTTAAGAAAACCTATGAACAATGCTTTTCACACAAAATTCCACAATAGAACCTAAATAAAAAAGTTGAAAAAGTGTAAAGAAAAATCTGTTTAGTTGTCATGAAGAGTCAAATTTATTTAATAATCTTTTTTTAAACATCTTCCCTACCTGTCATTTGGAAATGAGAAAAAAATCTAAATTAATAAGCGCGAGTAAATTTCTCTTTGAGTTTATAACACCTTTAAGAACCGGATACAAGCTTTTCACCGTAAATCAAAACATCACCACTAATAATCAAAAAAAAAAAAAATTATTTATGCGTAGGTAAAAGAGGCAAAAGCATAACGAATCACTAGTTATAAAAAGTGTGTGGGGTGCTAAAAAGCGTTTTAATAAAATGTTCGGAGAATATCAAATAAAAATTTGGAATATTTTTAATACATTTGTAATTTATGAACCATGAATTTTGTGATTGAAACACGCATTATAGATTTATGCCTTCAAAATAAAGTTACAAAAAAATAGGACAATACTTGAGGCATTTTGAAGCGCTTCGCTCTTGATGTGATTTTGCACAAAAACGGCGCTATAAAAATCATCCAAATATTATTATTATTATCATTGATAAACATTGATACACTCGTTATAATATCAGATATAGGTTTTTTGAAAGTTAATGTACCTACATACCTACCTCTACTATTAAAACGAATAACGTATTTTCAAAATTCGTGTATAAATAATCTACTTATTATTAAAAAAAAATTATATTATATAAAATTGATTTTTTTTAAAATGAAAAGATTTGTTTGTCCCCTATAGACTCCAAACTACTGGACCGATTTCAATGAAAATTTCAAAGTATATTCTTACTTTTGCCAGGAGTGTTTAGAGTGTAGTGTGAATGGTAGAAGAAGTGGGGGACGCCCGGTAAAGACATAAGTCTCTGCACGGAAATGAGATACGAAGTCGAATAAATGTGGTAGCAGAAGTCAGGGACGCCCGGGGAACGCATGGCACGATCGAGTGAATTAGATACTTGAGTCGTCCCATGTCAAGTCAGTATAATATAAAAGTATGTATGAGAAGATGTATGGATGTGAATGCGGCAAGGAGCGTGTGCCAAGACCGAGTTGTTTGGCGGTCCGTCCTCCCTGCTTACCCCTGCGGCGAAATGGGTTATGGATAGTTACTAACAATAAGTAGAAAAAGTCTGTGACGCCCGATGAAGACTTAATGCATCATCTCTGCACTGGAATGAGATACGGAGTCGAATGAAAGTCGATAATGTAGTTAGTTTAAAGGTAGGCGCTTAAAAAAATTAAAATAAATATGAAACCAGGTTTGTGTACGTTAGGCTAAGTTAGGTAATGTTAGGTTAGGTTAGGTTAGGTAAGGTTAGATTGGGTTAGGTTATGTTCGGCTTGGTTAGGATAGGATAGAATAAATAGAAAAAAATTTAAAAAGACTTCGTTCAGCAATGTTGACATTGTAACGATTTAAAATCTCAAAACTCACTTTATTACAGACAGGTAATTTAATTGGAAAACAGTAAGTAAAGAAAAATATCTTTATGGTGTGGGAAATTCTACGATAAATTGGATACACCAGAAAATAGGGACCGTAAATCAAAGGTCCTATAAATCTGAAATCGACGACGGAAAGTTAATTTGGCTTGCGCGCTGCCTGGCTGGGGGACCCATTATATATTATGGATTATTTTTCAATGAACATAGGAGACTGGAAACATTCCATTTTACACCTAGAGTACACGAGAGATCGGAAGAGTTGAGACATATTTCTAATAATAAACAGCGCATTTATTACATGAGGTATTTCCAAATAATACAATTAAAAATATTGGATAATTTAAAAAAAAATCGCATTACAATCATTGAACTAAAAATGGGTAATTTTTATTCATAATTATTGATTTCAACTGGATACAACGCCGTTATTATGTAGAGAACACCACTGGCTGGTAATGATTGGATCATTTCGAGAGAGCCGTTTTCGTAAGAAAATCACCTCAAGGGCGGAAAGATGGCTAAAGGAAAGAAGGTAAGCTGTCACCAACGACGTCAAAACTCAAGCCAAATTCACGAATAAAAACGAATGTGTCATTTCAAATGTTTCAAAATTTATTAGTGAAAATATTTTTTAAATGCCGTCATTATCGTAATCTTGCCCTTATTAGAATACGTTTTAACTCAAGCAGTCTTTCTTATAAAGATTCCATAATACGACGCTGCAGATCTGGTATAGCTATACGGTGAGGATGGCCGTATACTGCTCAGGTTAAAATATTTACTCATAATAATATTCTTGCAAGATTTTTTGAGATTGGCACCACTTTGTTCTAATCCTCAAAAATAAGGTCATTTTTGCATTTCGCGTTTAGTTGATTATTTCAAGCTTCTTCAGATGACATTTGCGATGTCATTGACCCGGTCTGCTTTGAATTGCTTTGAAATTTGGCCAATTTGAGTATTCGTTCCGTATTTGCTTTCGATTTAAAATATTCCTATGATAGTGCTGCAAATGGGAATTACCCTTTTTAACATTTACATTGCGCGAACGATCAATGTTTGTCAAATCAAAAAAAAAATTAAGAAGGTTTAACAAAGTCCGCGATGTCCATCTTAATACCATAGTAATACGTCCCTAATCCTGGGGGTCGGACGGTTTAAAAATCTGTCAGTCAACTAATACTGCGGTATTACGAGCGGTATACGCAGTACGCACGCGCGTGATTATGTGTAACGTTGTCTACTAACCTGTTCTTATCCTTCCGTACTAACTATTATGAGTAAGCCGGTTTGTGGGTTCTATGCGTATTTCAGGATTTTTATAATTATGTTTATTTCCTTTGTTACAAATAAATATTTATTGTACTATTCATATAATTACCAAAAGTTTTTTTTTTAAATTATTATCGACTACCAAACTAGTAGGCAAATGAACGTTTTATTGTAGGCGATTTCTGGGTTATTTTTATTTAATAATTATTCAGTTAGTTTCAATTAAGCTGTAATTTTCTCTGTTTACATAATAATCTATTTAATAATACCTAGATATTAATATATATGAAGAAGAGTGACCCTGTGTGACCTTGTTTTTTATTCAAATCTATAGTTTTATTCCAAGATTTATGATATTTTGAGAACTTAACCTTAAAAATAAGAGAAAGGTGACTGTCGAAAACCCACCCACATCCCTTTTCCTACCTCTTAAAGCTGAATTTTGATACATCAAGATAAAATTTTGTGCACTTGACGTTCAAAATAAGAGAAAAATTACTCCATGTATTTGATTTGAAAAAACTCACTCAAAACTGGGTAGAGCCTACGGACAGCGGTTTTATTAATGAATATGAATTATTCGAAGCCTTACTCTTGAATCTGTCTCACACAGACGAAACACATTTAGGAAGATAAATTCTAATCAAATCCTTGCACTATTGTACCGCTCAACATAAAATTTGATGTTCCTGTCCTAAACACGCTCATTAAAGAAAAAATAATATACAGGGTTTTCCAATAAGAGGTGTTATTTTGAATAGCCGCTATTTCGGTAGATGTTACTTTTGATGCTGTCATTTTTTGACATTTGACAAGTAGAAACTACGCCATTAATAAAAATTGAACTATACACGCTTCAACAATGCATTGAAATTATTAAAATTCACTTGAGTGAATCAAATGCAAATCATCTTGAGTGATGAGGCCCATTTCCACCTCGGTAGCTTCGTCAACAAGCAAAATTGCCGCATTTGGGGCTCGGAAAACCCAAGAGTTATTGTTAAAAAGCCTCTATATCCTCAACGTGTGACTGTTTGGTGCAGTTTATGGTCCGGCGGAGTCATTGAACCTTTCTTTTTCGAAAATGAGTAACAGTTGCGGTGAATGGATTGCGCTATCGAGAGATGATTAATGATTTTTTATGGCCGGAATTCGATGGTATAAATCTGGACAACGTTTTCTTTCAACAAGACGGCGCTACGTGCCACACAAGCAACGAAACCATTGATCTTATACGATTGAATATCAAAATAACACCTCTTATTGGAAAACCCTGTATTATCGATGATTAGTATGTCTACATCATACCTTATGCCTTCCAGGAACTTTTTCTCCTTCCTTTCCTTAAAAAAGAACCTCCATACAGCAACCCAAAATATTACATAGGTTTTGAGAGAAATAATAAAGAAAAAAAAGTAAATTTTCACCTCAATGAGACGGGTTTGTCCCAAATCTACCGTCCACCACTCTCATAAGGTGACAACTAATGACAATCTAGGCACGTGTCAACGGCTTGTCTTCGAAGCAAAATTTCACGAATTTTTATTGATCGAAATAAATTAATAGTGTTACTTAAAGATTATGTGTAGCTCTCTACGAGAGTCCACTGGAATCCACGTATTAAATGAGTTACGCAATGTTTTATCCGGTAGAGTATGGAGAATATAACTTATTTTACTGCCCGGTTTACTTCAATATGTCAACATCCTTTATGTAAAAATATATATATATAATTTATTTACTCTTTTTATACGCCCATAGGGCTGTCACATTTTTTTAAATATAGGTTGCAAACAATGGTTGCAAAAATAATTATTTTTACATTAAAGCGGTTTAGGTTTTGATAAAATATAATCATAAAAAATATATTATATTGGCATAGCAAAATTGTTTAATTCAACGTCAAATTTGTTAGATTAAAAGTGTCGATATCATTGGTATATTCATTTGCTAGGTGAGGAATTGGTGATTTTGCTACGTAATTTGTTTGTGAATGGTGACATTGAAATAGGTCCTTATGCCTAATGTAGAGTAGGTACTCTTAAATTGACCAGACTCAAAATTTAGCAACAGTCGAGCTCTGAATTTACAATTTTGAAAAAAAGAAACATATTTCGTTTATTCTGCGCCAATCCTAAAGTGCATGCATTTTGAAGATAATTTGATTTTACTTAATCCGTTGAGGAAATATTTAACTTAAAATTAATAAATCGTAACAACTTTCGATGAATTCTTTCAATATTTTGAATGTAATTTTATGGTGAGGTGACCACATAACAAAATTATACTCTAATTGGCTACGAACTAATGAAAAATATAAAATTTGCATGACAGGAAGTGAAATAATTTTTAATGGTTCTCAGCAAAAATCCTAATGTTTGTAATGTGACCTATGTGGCGTACAAATTCTAATTTTTCATCAAATATAACTCCGAGGTAGCATTATGCTACGTATACATACGCGAGACGAACTGTCAAACTGAACCTCAACTTATGGGAAAGGAACGAAGCAACCGCAAACGGAGCGAAACACCGCTAGCAGTTGCTTTGTTCCTTTTCCGTAATTCGTGGCACGGTTCGCGTTTCGGTTCGCAAATGTATACGTACTTTAATACATCTTTTTAACGCAAGTAGACGACACGTGTTCCGATATTATTACGAATTTACCAACACTTCATGAGGAAGTGGCTTACAGTCACGTTTTTAACATGAAGACTAAAAATTATAAGAGATTTGCAGTAAATCATTACACATTTTTCTCCGGGTTGGCACTAGACTATTAAAAACAAATAATTACATTTTACAACGGAAATAACTTTCAAACAGACTGAGGTTGTTGAGGAAAGTATTTATAAAATATATTAAAGTTGTTTTAGGTAACCAATTCAATTTCAAAACATAATTCAACCCCAAAACATTTGAATCCAACGAAATGAAATACATTAGATTGGATGGAATTTGCAACATATTTCGAATATTGAATTTGCTGTTAAGTAGTTAGTGGATGCAAAAAAGACGAAGTCCTATTTATTATTCATAGTAAATCGAAATTTTGTACCTACATTTTCAGTTACATTTTTTTTGTAATATAATCGAACCCATTCAAAAGAAACTAACCATTTAACTGGACGACAGAAAATGCAGATCACAGATTCACTTAGCGTTACAAAAACTCACCAAAATAATATCGAAGCCAAATACCCAAAGCAGAACAATTTTTTTTAACACCACTGTACATTTTGAGTGTGTGCGAGAGGGTGTAGTGCACACCCAGCTTTCTTTATGTCGAGGTGTCAACCGTCGCTACCATTGTCAAAGGAAACAATTTAAGTGTTTCGAAGTTGCCGTAATAAATCCACAAGGCCATTATTTCCCCGATAATATAACAGAACAACACATTTCCAGCTTCTTCGCAAGATGAGTGATATAATTGCCAACTGAAGTATGAGAGATTTAACGACCTGCTTATTTTACGACAGAACGTCTACAATTTAATTCGTTAAATAATTTATAAAACTTGCGGATCATAAAACGAGCATTAAGCAATCCGAAGTGTTTACTGGCATTATGCGAGACGCATTATTTATTTAAGCCATTTTAGGACATAAACACATATTATCGTAAAACGGCAAATGAAACACATGACTCTTGGCCATCAACGTTGGTGTCAAAATAACATTCTCGCTATCACTGCTATCAGTACCTTCTCAACTGCCAGACCCAAAAGGATGGGCAATTTTAGCCGTTGTTGCCCTAAAGTACTAGTCATTCGCGAAACATTGTTTTTGCATAGTAATTCGCGAAAAATGCTGACGGTAGAAATTAAACTTAAGTGCAGTTTCCGAGGTGAATGGACTGTTAAATATTTTTTGACACTTCACCGACAGGGAATGCGGGTGAAGTGTTAAAAAATACCACTCTGGGCACTATGTTGAAGCTAAATACAATGGGAGAGGGTAGAGAGAGTGTAAAAATACCAGGCAATTTAGATTTGGTTAAAAAATACAGCCACAACTCTCGCATTGCATTTAGCGCAATAACTACCAGCGCTCGGCAAATAGGTAGGTAAATACTGGCAGATTAAGGACGAATATGTAAAATTTAAAGTGGAAAAGTGCTCTGGGTACTTGTGCAGCATCCAGCGTGGGCTTAATGCTAATGGCAGCATCACGGAGATTACGGATTCTGTTGTGTGTGTGTGAGATTGTGTAAATATTTAGCGACGGTAGCGGCGACTCTATTTACCCTTCGCGACTGCTAAATACCGACTGCTATAAATAGTTATACCAACACACGGCTAGCCTATAACTTTGAGGTCAAACTATCTTTCTAATTAACGCGAACCGCATGCATTTAGCTTGGTTTTGCCAAATTATATAAATTCGTAATGGGCTGGGTATGGATACTCAATAAACACGTCATAAACAATTCCACCAAGTGATCAAATTTTAGAAGCCGTAAATTTTACAATGTTGTGCTAAAATTTCAAAGCATATCCATGCCTTGCCAAGCCAAAAAGGGCGTAGGTCGGTTTTAGATGAACAAGGACGTGGTATTAGAAATAGTGGGTTAAAATTAGAATTCGGTTCTCCGAGCGCTATCCGGTCCACCCACCGATAGCCCGAAACTTTTTTAATAAGCATACTTACATTACATTTTCCTCAACCCTTAGGTATTTTATTTTCTTTGTTAATTAAGTATTACCGTAAGCTACACGCACGCGTGTCTCGATCACTTGAACGGATGAGGAAGAATAACACTTGTTTCTTCCTTTTTCCTGCATTACTTCCATAACATAATTATCAATGATTTATATTTAAAAACGCAATAAAAGTTGTGGTCTAAGAGACAACGACTGAAACACATCTCCCAAACTTACAAGGCGTCGAAAAATATCAGTCCAGTAAAAGCATGACCGAAATTTTTTGTCGATTAATTAACAGAAACGATCGCGATTCAATTGAATACGCGAGTTCAATTCATATAGAGTGTTATGAAGAGTCATTACACCTTTGATCGGTAGTTTCATTAAAGCCGAATTTAAAGAAATTTGTTAAAAAAAAATCGGTCAAACATGATTGGATAACAACGCATCGTAGGGGTCGCAATCTTGAGAATTTATAAACGAAAGCGAAAACAAATTCTGACCGACCAAGACAAGAAACTTGTGAAAAACTAGCGAGAAACTCTCAGAATGAAAGTGATTAGGAATTTATGAGGTATCCAACGTGTTCAGAGAATGCAGCCATTAACACGGGAATGTTGAACAGATTCAACTAATAAATGATCGCTAAACTTAATTTCAACATCATTTCTATTTTATGTATCCCAATAACATAATGAGCCCATTAAGGCTCCGTTATAAGCGTTCAAAAATAAGTAGATTACTTAAGGCTGTTTGAAAGGGAGGTAAATATGTGATGAAATTTCATATAATAATTACTTTTTCAACTTCGGAATCTGAATAGAGATTATATTCAAAAATAGAATATATTTTTTAAGAGCTTAAATACTTTAAGTTTTCAATGGAAGAATGTTATATGTCGGTATAAATTTGAAATGCGGAATTAAAACAAGCAGTAAATTTGAAATAGCGTTCATAAAAAAGTGTTGCTTTTTAAAAGATGTTTGTTTTTAAACATGGTGGGAAAGATAAAATTATAGAATATAAATAATAATTTAGTGATTTGCGTTTGACAAACGCATTATCCTAAAAACTCTTAAAATAATATCTTCTGATTGACACGTGAATACACATTTGCAATTATTTTCTTGGCTTTTAGAGTACAGCAACTACTACGTCAAACATATACATTAAAAAAATTACATCACTGCTGTTTAATTAATTAATAGCAATTCATTACACTAATATCATAATGTCATCCAAATCTTCTCTTTCATAATTTTGATATGAAACAGATCCTGATCAAAAAATAGTAATAATTAGTTCATCTTATATTATAAGTAATTATTAATTACGAAAGCATTCTTATAATAAGAGATATTTACGACAAGAAGAAAAAATAATTTTAATAATTTTTCCTCAAAAAAGTTGTTTAGATATCCAGGACTGTAGATTGAACAATGAAGAATAGGTCCAATAGCAGAAGTACTTGGGTACAATTTCTCCAAGTGCAATGCACCTTTACAGTAATTAAATTACACGCTCACCTCACACTCCACAACTAAGCTTTTATAGTACTATTGGATTAGTTGTATTAAGCAGTGACAGGTTCTGAGATATTTAGTTAATTTTCGCTTAAGGCTCCGTTATAATCGTATGAATATAGAGGGAGCGGCCTAATACTAAAAAAATGACTTATTTAAAATACAGAAAAAATATCTCAAAATCTGAGTTAAGCATCATTTAAAGAAACGCTGTTAATTTTGTAATACCTATAAATCGTTCAATAACAGCGTCTCTTATAATTTTCGGAGAAAACTTTCTATCGGGGGAGAGTCACATAATTACTCGTTCAACCCGGCGCGGCGCGCGGCGGCATCCGAATAGAAAATAGAGATTGTCTTAAAAATAACATCTTATATTGTTTTAAGATCTTAAAAGTGTTCAAGGGAAGTATTATGTACGTACGAATTCGGAATGAAAGATCTTAAATAACCACAAAATAGAAATAAAAAAAAATACCAAGAAAGATACCCGGCACAGAGTCTTGCGGAGTTTCCATCAACGCGGTGCGAATCTTCGGGAATTAGTCAGTATTCCGACAAGTGGATTTCCTCCTTCAGTTCAAAAGCTTTTCCTGGATGTTAGACGGTATGCCGGGAAGTATTAAATAGCCCGTTGCTAATAACAATTACCGTTACAATTATCCCGAAGTGGAATCTCATAAATTGCAGCGATTTTATTTTTCCTGAAGGTTGCTGACTCCCGTCTTACAGAGGAATGGGTGATACGTGATGACATTGAGCAACGATATGGGAATTGAAGGGGTATGAAGATAAGTTTAGCCATTTTTTTCATTAATCTCAAGCAGGAGGCCCAAAGGAAAATAATTTCCCTAAGGGCCCATGTCATCTTTGGGGATGCTGTGTTGTTTTTTTAAGGAAATAAAGGAAGGAGATGCAGTTCTTTGAAGGAAAAGGTATGACCTCATATTATGTGCGTAGGAATCTAGGGATCAGTGTGTCCAGAAGTAACGGATATATGAATTTAACCACCCCCCACTGCGACGCAAGGCAGATAAACCAGTTGGATACGTCAAAAGGTCTCCCCAAACAAGCCTCTCCCGAGCTGGTGGGTAGGCCCATCCTGAACACACCTCCCCCCATGAACCCGGGCACCCCTGCTAAGCGGCAGAGGTGTTGGTTATCCAATAAATAGTTCCCGGGGCGGCGGTGACCCGCCTCCCGAATTGGAATCTATACATCGTTTACGTGGAGTAAAATATTCAGCGATGCAACAACTAACCAAGAAAATCAATCAATTGACTAATTGTGTGACAAACGCGCGTAAGAAAAAATAATATGACCTATAAATGAGAAACCTTATGCACGTGTAACATATAATGTTCATGTTTAAGTGATTCCGTTTCAGTTTTAGTGCCAGTAACCCGGGCATGTATTTTACTTTGATTTTTATTGCATAGTTTTCTGTAAACACGTTACTAGAAAAAATCTATGATAATGAACATTACATACAAGCAGTACACTGTATATTTTATTATATACTGTAACATGTAATTTTGAAGTGTGTATGACGAATCAAATTTACATATGTCCATAATATGTAGTGTTACTTATTTTGAATGTCTGTTCGTTTTTTAATATTTTAACAGCTAAACTATAGTATTATTACGCTAGCGTCTGGACGGTCTAGGCCCTCTGATTGGTAGAATTCAAATCGTATGTTTCAGGTAAATTCCGAATAGGGGGTCTGCAGGCAAAAAAATATCACTCTGCCCCTCAATTTTAACCAACCGTAAGGTTCATTTCGGTTTTTTAGCGACCGGATCCAAAAAAATAAGCATTTAAAATTAAGACCCGATTTCATACTGAAATACGATCGCCACATGTAATACGAGATTTCTTCAAAAACATCGTTTCTGATCATATAATTTTTGGATAATATCGAAGAAAATATGTTTTAGAAAGTTCATAATCCATTGGAATAATTACATTACAATGAAAATTATCCACAATTACGTGATTATGTTTGACGTTTATAAAAAAACACGCGTTCATTGAATATGGCCGATACGCACGGTGGCTATAGATGGCCGACAGAGCGCACCTCTGGCGGTATAAGAACGAACCAAATGACTGGCGCGAATATTTAAATATGCAGCTAACAATACACATAGTTATGCAAAATTACTTGACCATTAACAAGCGTTTAATAAGAAGATTTCTTCTGGAAGCCTATCACTTTGTGATGGCATTATTTTTTTAATTAAAACACAAATAACTTTGTTTACATCACTTGATTATATATAACCTCTACATGTTTCATGAACGAAGTTGACCTCATCAGGAGTATACACTGAAATCAAAAATTAAATATAGATTACAATTGGAAAGAAGAAGTGAAAGGAGGGGGGAGGGGTAAGAGTGAGCGGAGTTTATCAGAATTAAGAATTACATTTAAATAATTTTGAAATTTTAGAAATTAGAAAACATGTTAATATAAAAGCAGATAGAATTAACATATTTTTTTTATAAACTCTATTTTAAATATTTTCCCACTTAACTGATCTTTCCCGTCTAACGATATTGTAATTACTAAATCTTATAAACCCAGCCTACTCTTATCCCTCCCTCCTCCTTCCACTTCTTCTTTCCAATTGTAATCTATATTTAATTTTTGACTTCGGTGTATACTTACTCCTGATGAGATGAACTTCGTTCACGAAACATGTCTTGGTTGTATATAATAAAGTGATGTTTATTATAGTTATTTGTTTTTTAATAAAATAAAGTTTAATCGGATAACATTATTTTATCTATTTCCGTTGTATATCAATGCATATGTACACAATAAAATGTAAACATTATATTTATTTATTTATTGGACAACTTGCATAGCGTTGCTTTTGTGAGATATCACCTCAGGGGCGCTATACTGTAATAATCTACATTTATATATAGATTTTTACTCTCCTGATGAAGGTGTATATATAATCTTACTTTAAACTTTATAAGATACAGTAATAGTTGTAGGTAAAGACATACCATCAGTTGGAGTAAAATTAACACCTTTTAATTAAACCGACTGCTAATCTCATCGCACAATTACCCTCCTTTTATTCATAAACACGGGTACAATTAATCAATATGTAATAATCTATTATTTCAGTCAACTTAGTTATAACGATATTTAATTGTTGTGACAAACTATACGATATTGATTCAACTTATAGACATTGACGGTAGTAACTAATAACACATATTTAAGCACTGCAAGTCTCCTATGAGCTAATTATATTATATACGATAACAGTTAATATTAGTTGTAGACATGTAGTCAATAATAGTGTTTCGTTTGAAATAATCCATCACAAATACGTAAAATTTCATTTGTTCAAACAACTGACATTCTTATTATGCCTAAATTGAGCATGTTATTATTCATTAATTCCTTCCTGTTCCGTGTTTTAACAATATATACTCACCCTTTCTCTATGAATGACCTAATATCTACCTATTAAATGTAACTGTTGTTAGTATCACTTAAACTGGGCGAAGCCCAACCAAGTGCCACCCGCAGGGCCTAGCAGCAAAAAACACACGGAGCTGGTTTTTAACTGCTAGTTCAGATTATTTGGGGTAATGTAAATTTTTCTTTCTGTTGGGAGTATTTTGAATGTGGGTGGTGCCAGGTAAGGTTGATGTTTTTGGCGAAAGTTGTTTTGATATGGTGTACTTGAAAGAGTGATTGTTTATTTTTGTATTTATGCTTTGAGATTGAGGTATGAGGGGATGTTTAATACGGTTTTTTAGATGATTGTCTTATTGAATAGTTTATTAACTTCAAGTAATTTGTTTCAATCAATAGCTGTTATGTCGAATGCTCCATCGAAGCCAGAGTCAGGTTAGCCTCACAGAAGCTGGATGTACCTACTTACCCTGTACAAAAAACAAGTGCGCCCACTGTTGAATTTGGCAACCACCTCTGGTCTGGAGCCCAAAAATAACTGAAAAATTCTTGACTCAGTGCAGAAACGGGCGGTCCGTTTGATAGATGCCCCTATCTTAGCGAGTGGATTGCAATATTTAGAGCACAGATGTCAGGTAGGTATCTACCGGTATTACAATGGAAAATGCCCCGAGAAACTAGCGTCATTGATCCTTTAAGCACAGGTGCATAATCGGAAAACACGCCAAACGCGCGCCCAACATATGTACACAGTTAACATTTGTTACATGGGAACGGGTCGCTTCGAATACTCGTTCACGTGTTCAACAGTTCGGCTGTGGAACGATTTGAAGCCTCTGTGTTTTCTCCCTCCTAAAACATGGGTCTCTTCAAGACTCATGTTCACTCCTTCCTCTCCTCAAAAAGACTTCCAAACAGCAACCCCATAGAACCTGAGAGAAAAGTATTTTTCTTGGGGCCTACTGTGTGGAGATGTGTGATAGTGTATTGTGAATAAATTAATACAGATATCCCATTTAGTTTGTGTTATATAGTTAAGCCGAAATATTTAATGTTATCTGCATATTCAATTTTGTCACAAGTACAGCATTTTTTTAGGAAGTATTGGTACAGGTATGATGATGTTGTTTGTAATGATGTGCCCTTTCTACTTCAAACTTTTTCCTTCTCTTCTTTCTACGATAAATTTTCTTTAAGTCCCATAGGTAACTTTTCCATAAGGCTTTGGTTATGTATATATCCGGGGTAGGAAGGTTCTCCCTGCCGTCTTTCAAGCCCTGGCCTCTCTCTTTATTACACACCCCTTCAAGTGTGTACACCCTAGTTTGTCTACGTGACGTACGACCTTGAACGTACTCATTTCACGTGACGGTTCAGTATAAAAAGGCTTCACCGAACGTTGTGTTGGTTTTTTGTTTCTCGGTTTAGAAACCTAGTTATCTTTGTATGTGTGGTATCCCTCGGTTCTTTTGAGATAGAGTGAGTTGAATCCATTACCGCTGTGTTTTAAAATCATTTCATAAACCTTATCTTCTAAGCCGCCTGCTCCCCTACTAACTACGTGATTCTACCTGTCATATGGTTATGTGAGTATAATAAAGTGTTAGATTTTATGTGTGTGATAAACATGCGATAAATTTATGGTGTTAGTTGTCGGCGCCATCCATGTGTATATTTTAGGAGGGGAAGGAGAGGAAAGAAAATGAATTTGATCAAGCTAAGATTGACTCCTCCTCTTTACCAAACAAAACCGATGGATGATAATTTGAGCAAGGCGATCGATATCTGCGTGTCTGGATATCGCAACCGGCCGGGTCTCCCCTTGCTCCAAATCGGCAACCGTCACGCCAGAATAAAGAAAACCAGGTCTCATCACCAATTTCAGAATTGCCCCAATCTCATACACCTCCAGGAAAAACTACTTTACTGAGTGTAGAAGGGGAAAACCTTGTCACGAATCTAGTCGCGAAAATGTGACACGTAAGGTCCTAAGTTACGTGCCACCTCTAGAAAACGTTGTAACTCCCTCGTCGTCGGGGATTTACATCCCTTTCTAGGTCAATAACATATATAACACACGACGATCTTGTCGACATTTAGCCAGCTTATTAACGATAGGTTGTGTGCCTACCCATTCAGCCAATTATCATGTGAGATATATGTAAGGTCTACTCGAAATGCCAAATTTAGGATGAGGACTGTCTGTACTTTAATATTTGGTTCCAGTATTTATTTTATGAGGTTACTAGCACCCTCGTGTATTAGGTATGGGTAACTTCTATTGAATACCTATCCTCTCAGGTAGGTATAAACGGATAATTGGTTTGATTTTTGCATTTAATTTAAAGAGGCTGCCTACCTCTCGAAAGGTACCTGTTGAGAAAAGTTGTTCGGTTGGTAGTTTTATTTCGGAGATTACCATCTCCCTCTTTTGCCTCTAGATTTGTTTTTGTGCATCCCAATTCGTAACTTAGAAAGTCAAACAATAGATGAAAAGTATTAAATTAGAAAGTCAAATAACAGAAGAAAAGTTTTCATTTTGTTCCGTCTGGTTGCATCCGATCGCTTTCAATTCGGGACGGCATACGCTAGCAAAACTTCCCCTTTGACTGACTGTACACCGCGCCTCTCAGCCTATATATGAAAAGGTCATTGGCCTGTCTCTCACTCACAGCTGATTGACAATCCGTCTAGGGTATTCCTTTTTATGATAACATTATTTGGGCGGCAGGTGTCGTAAACTTAGTTCCTGTACCTCGGTTGTATCCGTCTTTTAAAAGGGGTCCTCTGAAATTTAATAAATAATATAAAAACTCACCCAGTTAGTCACCTCTCATTCTCAGCGTGAAGCTTACCTGGTTACACTATATAGCTAAATCACTTTAATTTTCGACCTCCTCCCTACGCTTATAAAAGGGTAATTAAATATTCCTGTAAATAAAATTGTACCTCCCTAATCTGTCAGGATTCGAACCCACAGTTAATAATTTATTTGATTCTCTGGTTTTCGGTCTCCGTGGATAGAATGCCATCTCGCCAAATCAATAACCTAGCCCGATTAAACACTCCCTGCCTTTATACGTTCACTCTGTTTTAAAAAACGCAATCATTATTTTCATTATTTTCATGTTTTTAAGACAAGTCACTTAGTTTGAACTACATATTTACGAAATCACGTTTAATCTAACACACTTTCACTTCACACGAACACCGGATCAATAATCTTTCTCTTTAATTCAATATTCCACAATATTCTCTAATACCATTTGAATTCAATAATTAACTGTAATTTCACATATCACTTCTGACTTGTATTCATTTCTTGGAGCTGTCAACGTATCTAAGTTCAAGACTCGACTGTCTCCCCATTCTCTCCCTTCCCGTCGGAATGTGTTTCTTCAAGCCCCCCTGTCAATAAATCTTATCTGTTAGCCCAAACAAAATTTTTTTGGAGTACATTCATTTCGTTTATTTATGTGATTGTTCAAATCATCACATGTTTTGGATGATTATGTGGCTGAACAGCTTTTGTTTTGTGAAAATAACGTATTGTGTTTTATAAATGGTGAGTGTTATTAAATTCTTTTATAGCCATTGATGTACTTCGCTGATTTCTCTTTTTGTGTTCTTGAATACCATTTCCCATGATTGTGCCTTCAATAAAATCATTTTTTAGTCTACATAACTGATTGTTTTGTACTGTATTTTTTTCTAGGTTTATCTCATTAGACTATTTATGTAGATGAAAAATAGTACCTATAGGACTCAAGAAGCTGCCTTGCGGTACTCCTTGCGGATTCTTTTGAGAGCATCACTAACATCTTAAATCCGCTTTATGACTCGTGACATACCTGCTTGCAGTATGCAAACCATCTTATAAATCGTCCCTTATAAAACACAGTTTATTAAGTATATACTTCCCTGCCAGAAAGTCAATGTAATATTTACCTGGTCATTAGCATGAATGCATCTGAACCGTATAAATTCAAATATATACGTCAAATTGCATATCACCGAAATACCTAACTCCCAAAATATTTACAACAGTTGTATCTGGGAACGAGGGAACGACCAAAAAGCGTAAAGCTCCGAGTTTCCCATTGAGTCAAGAGTCCAGACGCCAACCAATTAGCACTGTCTCATGGCCAAAAGCCGATTGAGGCGACTGAGTGGGTGGAAGGAGGTTTTTATCAAAAGCTTGCCCGGGGAAGAGGGGTGATATTTTACGCTACACCACCAGTTAAACTTGCAATCATTAGGTACGGGTAATATTTCAAACGGATCCTAGCCTTCCGCGGCGTAAAACGTTGATCTGTTTTTATTATTTATTTTACTTTCGTCAAACGAAACCCCTTCGCCGAGGAAACGAAAGATAAATATAAATAAGCTGTTGCGAGAAACTGAAAGGTTCACAAATAATTTCTCATTCATTATTTTTAGGTCAGCGCGGCGGATAAGAAACGAGTGCCATACAAATAACCCTTTACATGCTTAGTTTAAGTTGGGTGGTAATTTAAGTGACGTTATTAAACTCCAAAGCATGGACATGACATAACGTAATGTAGTTAGGTTATTGTAATTAAGATGGTTAGATGGTTTGGGCATGTAGAGCGAATGAGCGAAGAAAGGAGTGTAAGGAGAATATACGATGCAAATGTGAATGGTAGCAGAAGTCGGGGACGCCCGAGGAAGACATGGCACGACCAAGTGAATCAGATACTTGAGTCGGGCCATGTCAAGGGTCAGAACAATAGAAGAGTATGTATGAGACGATATATGAATGTGAATGAGGCAAGGAGTGTGTGCCAAGACCGAGTTGTTTGGCGGTCCGTCCTCTCTGCCTACCCCTGCGGGGAAACGGCGTGATGGTTATTTAGTTAGTTAGTTAGTAATTAAGAACTAATGACTTGTGCGAAAGTGAAAAATACGTATAAGTAAGTACATATATATAATATTTCAAATTCAGCTTCAAGATAGTAAAAAAATTACATAACAAAAAATTACAATGTTTATAAAATAATTCATGAAGTTTTCCTTAGGATAAAAATAAAAAATAAAAATAAAATTATTTTAACAGAACATTTTTGTGATTTCGCGAGAAAGAATATGGCATGAAATTATTCATCACGCAAGTTGATGTTATTATTGACTGCGAAAACTTCTTCTACTCTTGTGTAGTTCGCCGATTGAACTCCTGATACAGGCAATATTCGCGTGATTTAGTAGCAAGAAAAATGGCGTCATTTTACTCATCGTAAATCGGGCAGGTTGACGACATCTTGAAGCAAGTAGTTAGCCGGTTCAACTCCTGATGCGGACAATAAATGGGGCAGATGAGAGTTAGTGGGAGAGGCTTCTAGGGGAGCCTGTCAATGGGGAGTCAGAACGGAAATACTCGAGAATATGCTCCGGAGGCTGTGACAGAAGAGCAGAGGGAAAAGATTTCTGCCGCGAAACTGTCGCAAAAATCAATAAAGAGAACAAATATTTTTTTATCCGAAGAAATACACGTAACCAGTATTTGAATATTCATTCGTACTTTATCTGCATCGCTATATTTCTGTTTATGCGCTTAGTTCTTATAAATCGCGCAAAGGATTTTGACAGGGTTTACACTATCATTTGGAGAATTTCTACAGTATTTATATTCATGCATATTATATTTATAGAAAGTGGAAAACATTCTCCGAGCAACGCCGGGAAAATGACGGCTATCGTATAATAAATTGGTTTTGTAGGTAAATTTGAAAGGAACTTGATTTGTTGAACTAAGGTGATAATAACCCGTTAACTATTAAATAAACTAAAACACATCCCTTGTGCTTAAACTAAAAAAAAATTATATGAACTGTTGACTACTTAGCTTCATCGCATCCGAATAATGCAGATCACAAATGAGCGCTATAGCGCTCGTTATAATGCCTGTGACAGACCGCGCTATAGGCACGCATAATTTTCGTGGCTAAGCCTATTTCAGCATATCGCTCGTCATACATTCGAATTGCTAGTAAATGTCGAGCGATTTGCTGAAATAGACTATTCCATGATGTGTATAGCGTCATGTGTCGCCTACCTAAATCGCAATTAATTAATAAGGGCTAGACACTTAATTAATAATAATTGAGGATATCAGCTTCATGAAAAATATGCGTAGGTTTATACAAGTTATCAAAACGATAAGCTTTCAATTGAAAACCCATCTAAGCTGATTTACAAAATAATTATATTTTTATGACAACACCAATGAATGGCATCATATTAAAAATAAGTAAAAAATATCGTCTTTTCTGACGCCAATGCTGACTGTCAATGTCCTTATAAAAACAAAAAATGGAATGAAGGGGTACAAAGGTTTACAACAAAAATTTATAATTTGGAACATTGCCGGGAATGCGCTAAGATTTTTCAATTATTAACAGTAGATATTTCAATTATTGCATCTGAATTTTAAATGCAAGTTTTGCAGACGTCCGTGGTGTTTTCGATATTTAACTACGAATCCAAAGATAGCGGGTTTAAATCCAAATTCATTCAAAATCAAATTCAAGTAAATTGATCAATTTGTTAATTAATCGACCGTAATTTGAAAAAAACTTCAGAGACTTCGTTAAATTTTTATTAATTATTTTCATATCAAATGACAAAAAGTAAAGTGATATTAAAATTTATAATAAAATAAAATAAGTGTGTTTTTATAAAGTTTTCATTATCAGTAATTTTTTTTTTATAAGCACTTTAAAAATTTCCAAGAACCTACCTATGTTTATTTCTAATAAAAACATTTGAATGTGTGTTTCATCACTTTTCGAAATATTTCATTTTTTTGGATTTATTGCAAAGCGGAAATACTCCGACCTTTTGACAGAATAGGCCAGAGGTCTGACAAGTTATAAATTAATTCATACTAGTAGTAGCAGAAGTACCACTATTCAGAATAGCAACGTTGCTTGAACGGGATAATTCCACCTACAGCATCACAACATTGCATTGGGGCTACCATAGTCTCACTAGTACAGATGGTTGCGAGCAGTTAGGACTCTTCCTCCTCACATCAAAAAATACAAAACGACCACCAACAATTGCCATATAGATTCGTTCAAAATGCTTAACGCACAAAATTTCGTGTAATTTTACTAGTATGTTTTTCTAATTCTATATAAAAATTACAAAAGTGGGCAGTTTAAAACCTAAATGTTTTCATTCTATCAAATGAAATGTACCTAAATAATAATCTAATTTTGTCACCGGTCATGAAGGAAACCAAGAACATAAAAAATCAATAGCATAAAATAAAGCGGGGGAAGCCATAAATCTAATCGTAATTACAATCGCCGGCAGCAGGAGGGTAGAGATTGGGGGAGTAAGGAGTAAGGAGTAAGGAACAAGATGATTGCAGATGACAGGCCTGTCACCATAGTGGACGAACTGACACGGCAAGCAGAGCTGCGGGCCAAATCTCCTACGAAATCAACCAACTCGAGCGAAACTTTATGATTGTTTCCATTTTTCTAAATTGCTAAAGCAAGATTAAAAAATACATACAGGGTGTCTGGAAACTCGTAGTACTGACGAAATTATATCACACGGAGAACCCAAAAACACGTTTTTGTTTTGATTTGAGCATATCGATATGTGCGTATATGTACATATTTTATTTACTATTATTTTCGTCACTTAAAAGGTTTAAAAAACTTTTCATTTGGCTATATGCTTCGACGCATTTTAAAAGATATTAAATAGCTGATATTAAAAATATATTATGAGCAATAATTTGTCGCCTGAAATATAAATACAAATTGAAAATATTTCCCGAGTAAAAATAAATGCCGCCGTCGGGAATCTGCTGATGTCCGGTCAAATGCTCTGGACCACTGAGCAACGTCGGCTTATTTCCAACACGCCAAATAATTCAACATGTACTAGTACTTCAATCAACAATTACAGTTTATTATATTTTTTATTGTTTTTTATTTGTTTATTATATTTCCGTCGGCGGCATTTCTTTTTATTCGGGAGATATTTTTAATTGTATTGATATTTCAGGCGACTAATTATTGCTTATAATAATTTGTTATCCTTTGTGCCATGCATAAAACCTTGTCTTATAAACATTAGTTTTTCATTACAAAAATAATGATATTAACCATCGAGAAACCGATTTTATTCAAATTTGACCTATTTACTCAAAAAAGAAAGCTCAAATCCTAAAAAAGTATACCACAAAATCGACTATAAATGTGATGAAGATTCACCAGTTTCCCGGTTGTATTACTAGTTTTCAAACACCGTGTATATACAAAAAACGATTTCCGAGAATTTCCAAAGTAAGAAAATCGTATTATGTCGCCCTCAATGTGATTTTTCACAAAAACGACGCTATACAAGTTATCCAATTATTATTATGTAGATACAAGCAAATCATTTATTTATTTATTGACGCCCTATTGGGCTTTAAGTACATAAAAATTACAAATTTCAAATTACAACAGTATAAAACAAACAAGAGAAAATCGAAATAAAATATAATGATTTCTCATACATTATTTATATTTAAAAGTGGTGGACTAATTTGGCTTTAAATGTATTGAAGTTTAAATTAAATATGTCAGCGACATCACTTAGTTCATTGCCCAACCTATGTATTCTTTCCAACACAGAATTCGTAGCGAAGTTATTGTTGTAGAATTTTGGGGATCAATGGTGAGGCACGAAATGAAAGAAGGTTGTGAAGGTCACATGTGTTTATTGGTGAGTCAGTAGCCGTGACAAGGAGATGAGGTAGGACAGAAGAATACACCGGATGCTGGCTGATGATGTGCTGGTCAAGCGCGGGTCAGTGAGTCGACGCCGGGCGCTGATGACCGGGACTCGATGGAGGTCAGGCACTGGCGAAGAACGTTGGTCTTCAGGCACTCCAGTGCTGAGGAGACGGCCGAAGGTGCGACGGACCTTATAGGCGGTTGAACGGGAACGATGTAGACCAGTGAGGATGCTGCGTGTCCTCGTGGTGGTCATGGTAGCGTGGAAGAAGCGCTGGTCAGAGACGCTGGAACCAGGGCGCTTGTAATCCGAGTAGCGCTGGCCGCGGACGTGGCCGAGGCGCTATGATGATGTCCCGATTGAGTCCATGATGATAGGGGCGAAGCCGGGTACGTGTCCCTCGCGCTAGTAAGATTAGCGCGGGTGATCACTCGTTGAGCCTTGTAGACTGGCGGCAAAATTATGACTGACTGACTGACTCGCTGCGTCGGGCTTATTTATACTAGACGGCCGACGGTAGCAGTGGGTAGTTGGATGGCAACTAAATTCTAGGCACTCGCACAGACTGTACGTTTCAGGAACCTTCGATAGTGCGGCGATTATGCATAGGCCGTAGACTCGAACCTTCCGGCGAGTTCTCGTAATGTGTAAGACGGCCCGTGACGTTTTGTCACCTGGTAGACAGGTAGGTACCGTAGTACGTAAATTACTTTGTTTACGATTTAACGATGCAAGTATCAAGTACGTACCTAAGTAGCAAGTAGCAGTTTATTATTAATTATTTAATCTGGATAATTCGACGCCACAGAATAAAATATTCCGTCTAGTATATTTTGGAGGTATGTATATGTAAAGATAGCAAGTTTATAGTGTCAGGGCAGTCTAACCTTGAATGAACAATTTTATATAATAAAAGGAGATCAAATATTTATCGCCTTTCAGATAATTTCGATAAGTTAAGTTTACTGCGTAAATTGACATAATTGATTTCAATAATAGGAATACCAATTTATCAATCATTTTAAGGATTTGAGGACAAGTTTGAATGTATTTGTGTATTCAGATAGCATCACTCCCCTTTTACCCCGAAAATGACCAAATGTACCGGGTGCATAGCGACGTTTATCAATTATTCCGTTTAAATTTAGACTCGAAAATCTTTTTATTCTCGAACTTCCAAGAAAAATTCTAACAAAATTAATTAAATAATATTTGATGCATCCATTACACCACTACACAAGCAAGTTAAATGTATTGTACAACATGTAAGTGTACAACATATGTCCACGGTTGCCTTTTGTCACATGAGAACGGGTCGGTTCTAAGACGCGTTCTTGAGTTCAACAGCTCGGCTATGGAACGATTAGCTGGCCTCTGTGTTTCCTTCCTCCTACAACATGGGTCTCTTCAAGAGCCAAATTCACTCCTCCCTCTTCTTAAAAAGGCCAACAACACAGCATCCTCAGAGATGACATAGGCCATGAGGGAAATTATTTTCCTCAGGGTATATATAGTGTGGAGGTAATGCAAAAAAATTTACTAACATCGGTAATATATCAAACAATCAATATCAATTCTTAAGTACACTGGTGTCACTACCGAACTTGCTCGATGGAACGAATCCGAATTCAATATAATGACGCCTGTAGAATCATATTTGGATACCGAAGATACAGCAGCGCATCGACAATGTTCACGGAACTAGGACTGAATGGATTTGCCGGCCTGATGAGACACCGGGTCACTGGAGCCAGGATGCGGCTAATGGCCTCCGCCAACCCGCTGGTGACCGCAGCCTACCAGCACCAAGCGCCACTCCTGAATGAGCGCTGGGCCCAAGCGCACTCAAGACCACACCCTGCATAGTGGTCCTTATTTGTTAATTTATTACATCTATTATACAAAAAAAAATGTATTTTAATATGGGACGTGTGAGATTGCACTAACCTCCCCACATTCTGGAATAAAAAAAATATTATTATTAAGTAAACAAACGTTGAGAGGTATTACGTAAAATTTTATTGAAATGAACCTCGTAAGTAGAAGAATTAAACACTTTTCTGGAAAGTGAAAAATAAAACTAGCCTATTCACTTATTCAGCCAGTGTTGATATTACTTGATCGAGCGATAAATAAATCAAATATGTCAATAACACTAAAAGTTCGCCGAATAAGTGACGTAACGTGAAAATGTTTTGGGAAAAACATAACTTATTATTTTTATTATTATTTTTTTTATTTTAGTTTATTTAGGAAACAGACGGTAAAAAAGGTAATTAATTAATTAATTTAACGGTACAGTACATGTGAATAAATTTGACATTTTAGTTGAATATAAGATAAACCAATTAAGTTCCATTTACAATCTTTTTTATAGTTACAGGTTAGAAAGAAAATAGATATTTAAAGACATTGGTAAAAAAAAAAATAATTATAAGAATAGGCGAACAATAAAAAATAATCGTTGTGTTTAATGTACATTGTAAGGTTAATTTTTTTTTTTTAAGTTATTAAGGTACAGTGGAAAATATCTTAAAGAAGCCATATTGTAAAACATAAATAAGATATCACCAAAATTTAATTTTAATAATAATAAAAATAAAGGTATGGAAAAGTAGTAATGCGAGTTCGATTAATGTAGGCAAAATGTGTGCGATGTAAATTTAACCTCTTACGAGACGTATGATGAGCCATAACTTGATTAAAATTAATTTGATTACTGGAAGTTATAAGATTAAATAATAGTTTTAAATTGTGTATGCTACATAAAAATTCCAATTGCGAATAGAAATGAAAAGAAAAATCATTGGAGTATTTGAAAGGAGTCATGCTTTTTTGTTTATATCTGCCTCAGAGGAGATTCGAATAACCGGAGAACCGTCATTTTTTTCTCATAAATATATAACAGTTTTTTGTCCAAAGGTATTTATAATTTTTTTCACTTTTAAATTCCCTGGCTTTCTTCATTAGTACTTTGGACTTTCTTAATTACAAGGCGGGAGGTGATCATTGATGAATATACGGCTTGCTACTCCTGGAAGGCCGATACATAATGAAGTCAAGGCCCGTAATACTGATCAAAGTATCCAAGTGCCCAGAGCACGTGGTACTATGCCATTCTCATTTCTCATGCAAGACTGGATTAAATGGGAGAATAAAATGAGCACGGTATGTTTGGAAAGTACTAGGCTATTTAGATCTAGTCATTAAACAAGCATTGTCTCGATTGCAATGGATCATATTTCCACACTTTTCTAGCAATTGGTAGCTTTAAGTTTGTGACAGACCATGCTATAAGCGCGCTACATTCTCGAGGCTTGACCGATTTCATCATAGCGCTCGCCATATAGATTTGCTGAAATAGGCCAAGCCATGATGCGTATAGCGTAATCTGTCAGCCCCATTAACATTATTTTATTAAAACATAAGCGATGTGTACCCGGCGTTGCTCGACATTCTACAAATAAAATATGCATGTTATGTACTATATATGTATACATAAAACTTCGGGAAGAAATTTTCTAAATGATAGTAAAAACCCTATCAAAACTGCAAATTTTAAAAGAACTAAGCGCACAAACAGACAGACGTGGATAGCGACTTTATTTTAGTATTATACAGATGACTATTAAAAAAAACCAAATTCCACATATATTCTACTACAACACATAAATACCTGTCACACTTAATCACAAACACGTAAACACCTCAGCACAGGTTCTCCTAGTGAGGTGTTCACGTAACATTCAATATCACCCACACACAGTTTTACAAATATCAACCTATGTTCTTTATTTTTTATATTTTTTATACCTTTTTTCTGTACTTTTTTCTCTGTACTACAATATAAACCACTGTATTCATTTGTAAAATGTGTATTCAAGTATAGACATAAATAAATATATATAATATACGAGATATCGTTTTACAACTCTCCGAATTTATAATACGTACATATTATAAACAATATTGTGTTTTACATAACATCTGAACCCGAGAATCTCTGCAAAAAAAACTATGACGCAAAACGATTGAATAATTTAGGCTATTAAATATTTAATTTGAATAATTGATGACACAACGGTACAAGCATATTTGTCTGGGCGGGTATAAACAATATAAGTGATGTAAACAAACTGGATTTGAACGTATAAATAGTTAGGAGTGCAAGTAGTAGATGAAATAATTATTAAGTAATTAGGTCGGGTGCAAAAGAGACAGAAACAACCCTCGAGACAAATTTGCCAGGGATGGGAAACGCCGGAGTTTATAGGGAATATGTTAAGTACCTGTAGTACATTATAATATCAAGTTACATTTATTAGGAAAACTCTTACAAGATATTGATAACTACTAACTGATGCCACGTTCCATGTCAATTCTTTTTTCAAACTGGTCCACTAGCCGAAATGAAAAGCTTTAGTTTTGGAAATGATTTTTTTTAAAGATAAACAAAACAATTTTTACTAATCTTACTTTTGAAAATCAACTACTTACACTCACATCATCAATTTATCCGAAAAACATATACCAAATACAACGACATTTTCTACATCTAAGGACCGTTGAATAAAAATCATCTTGAAAAATGTGAAATCGCGTTATGGAACCTGTTATTAGATAACTACGTTCTAATTTTGTCTTTGTATCATCTACGTGTAATATTATGCCAATAATGACTCATATATAATGAGTTATAATTATGTTGCGTACATTATGTTGGTGTTTTTTGTCATCTTCTCCATCTTGTAAGTAGTAGTAGCTATTAATTTAGTTAACAATTCTTTGTTTACCTTAATTTTTCAACAATATTTTCCTCACAAATTATATAAAACAGTTAAGTTTTATTTTATCAAACCTAGGAACAAATGGAATATTATAAACCACATTACCTAGGCACTTTCGAATCCGAAACATCGTGAATTTAACCCAAAATAAAGTGCTGAGTGCTATAATATTATGCAGAATTTAAAATTTTAAAATGAAATTCATATTCTCATAATCGTTGTATCACTGAATAAGTAGTAATAATCCAACACCAGCCAGCGCCCGTTACCGGACCTTATGGTCGAAGCGGCGAGTTCAAGGACTAAACCAGCGGCCAATGTTCGCTCACCTATACAAACTCAAACATCCATGTATTAATCACACATGCTTACACACATAAACTGTACAATGTACAGATATGCCTGTGTTGGTTGGAATCTTTCTAAAACAGGGTTGACCAAAGCCCGCCACTCACGCCGCGACAGATGCGATTAATCTCTGGCCACTTTTGATATCCGAACATGAAAATACTGCAGAGTACACATTGTTTATTAGGATATCAAAAAAAGTGTAGTGGGAGTGTGGATCATTTGAAAAATATTGTGTCGTGGCACAATGATAATAACATGCAGCTGTTGCGTCTATTTCCAGGAAGCAAATAATTGCGTTCTGTCATATTTTTAAGACCCGGATTAATGTGTGTCGTCTCGCCGGAATTAACGAGTATAGCTCTACAAAAAAAGAAACTCTAACGATCAAAAATGATTTCAGAAGCAGTTCGATTTTTATTTTGGAAAACTTAAAGCTTGGAAGCTAATCGTGGACCTAGGAGAATTAGTGCGATTTTGTATGAATGGCATTGAAGCCAAATCTTGTATGACTTTTCAACTGATTTGTATGCAAAATGGTGCATAATGAACTTTTATTATTTTATTTTTACGTTGTTAACGCAGTTATAACAGCTTATGATTTTTTTAGGGTATTAGATGAGACAAGGAATAGTATGTCATTAAAAAAATTAAGTACGTTTTGGCATTTTTCAAACAAAATCCCCCTCCGTCCATGGCTTTTTAGTACAATGCAAGCTAATTTAGTAAAACAACTAGGATTAATGAATCAGATAAATGAATCACTTAATTCAGATAAAATAATGTTTGGTGTGTGTCTGGGTATACGTTATGTACGTTATGACAATTATGTTTTTCGACCGGATTTTAGCAGCTCCCGGTTCAAGCTTAGTTTCCAGGAATAATAAAAAAAAATCATTAGAATTAATCACTTTTACCACTACTGAACAATATAGAAATACCGACAACACTGTCTCCATTATTTTATAGATTCATTTAAAAAAATTAAGAAAACATTCGATGTTTTAAAGTGACTAACGATAATTGTTCAATTGACCTCCGCGAAACTATTTAGAACTTATTTATTACGGTATTTACGATTAACAAAAAGCGTAATAAAAAATGAATGAGATTTATAAAAAAATATCCAACCGGAAAAAAATTAGTGTAGGTTAAGAATTACAAAGCTACTAATGATTTATTAAAATCATGTTCTCTTGTTTGAAAATAAATATAACATTTCAAGACGATTCCAAATGTCATTAGTAGTTAAACCGCTTTATTTATCTTTTACCTTTCTGAGGCATGTTTTAAAGATACGAAATAAATGAAATATACGAAAAAAATATATTAAAAAGTATGTTATAGACACCATATGCATTGTATTCCCAAGAGTTACGAAACTCATTATGGGAGCATATGCATTAAGGAAACCAAATTCAATTTATATACAGGGTATTATGGGACGTTTTAGTCTTACTTTAACCAGTGATTCCTGACATTCAATTATTTGAAGTAAAAAATTTAAATAAAATTTTGGTCTCCTGTGACATTTTCGATGTATTTTGTTTTGTTTTTTCAATTGAAAACATAAAAAATCAGTAGGTTGGACAGCTAAGGATTTTTTTTTTTGGTTTATAAGAAAAATTTTTGAAAAAAAAAAGAATTAAAAAAGTCACCGGAGACCAAAACTTCGTAGACATATTTTATTTCAAACAATGTCTGGAATCACTGGTTAAAGTAAGTCAAGTACGTCCCTTAACATCCTGTTTATCTGTATATTGCGACATGTACGTTGAAAATGTTTGGGTGTCGGCACGTGCATTACAAAACAATCGATGGAAAATTTTGTTTTTTCAAGTTTAGTAAGTTTTATAAAGTAGTAAGAAAAAGGTTTGGTCTAAATAATTATTGTTTTATGTGATTCAACTTTCAATATATATAATACACTAAGTGTGCACACAGCGGTAAAAACTAATTTTTCAATAAACCTATATTATTTACTATAAGTATTTGCCTATATAGCGAGCATTTTGAATTGTCATATGTTTTAAGTTGTGGCACCCCTGTCCATGAAATAGCGTGAGAGAGTACATTAGCACAGGTTCTTATACCTGTAAATACTGTTTATTTCCTCTTTGAGATGAGCTTTTTATGGTTATAAAATAAATTCATAAATAACGAGCAGTGCGCCGGGGGCAACTCTTTGTCTTAAGTAAGGCCATCGTAGTACCAATTATCAAAACGAAGTTTGTAAATGAACCTTGGACTTAATAATATTACCTCAAAAATTACAAAACATTTTTTTTGGTACCTACCTACATTAAAATATTTTTTTAGCGCAGGAGATCTCAGGTTTCAAGCAGCGTGTTTCGTAAATTCGAGATTTCTACAACAATTGCAATGTGTTGGAGTCGCGTTAATCAATTTCGTAACTCTTCAAAATTGGTAAAACGATTAATTATTTATCGATCTTACTTATACATTGTTTTTCTTCTCATGTCTCGTGGGTGGTACAGGAGGTTAGGAGATTTGAGAGATCTACAGATAATATTAGGCACCATAAATGGAGGAGGAATGGATTTTCGCTGACTGACGGTGACCATTGGACGTAAAGATGGATAGGGGGAGACCGCGGCTGGCATTATATTGACTGGCATATAATTTAGGTAATTTATTTGGGAATGTTGTCGACATATTTAGAAATCCCGTATTAGTGACGAAACTAATTCTTCATAAATACTTTAAAAACCTTCCTTTAAAACTAAAAATTATCGTAAATCTTCATAAATTTCAGCTTAAATTAAAAAATTACCACTGCTTTCCATAGTCCACAACTTCAAGAGTAGGTATAGTTTTTTTTTTAAATCATTGATAAATCTTGCGTTTTTCTTACTTTTCTTTTAGTTATTATTTACAACATTTTATTGATTACTTACTTATATTGATTTTGTATAATTGAGCTAGAATTTCCTCACCAAACACAAGACCCTTGTCTCTATGGTGAGGAAATGGTATTTTTTGTTTTACATTATAATACTTTGAAATATTTACGAGTATTTATTAACGACTATTTTACACGCCCATGCATGGGGCTTTTACGTTGGGTACCTACAAATGACTTACATTAAGGTTACAATTCTGTACACGAGGGTTAATAATAAAATGGTGTCAAATGGTTTGCTAACTAACTAACTAACTAACCATCACGCCGTTTCCCCGCAGGGGTAGGCAGAGAGGACGGACCGCCAAACAACTCGGTCTTGACACACACTCCTTGCCTCATTCTATTGTTCTGACTCTTGACATGGTCCGACTCAAGTATCTGATTCATTTGGTGGTGCAATGTCTTCCTCGGGCGTCCCCGACTTCTGCTACCATTCACATTTGCATCGTATATTCTCCTTACACTCCTTTCTTCGCTCATTCGCTCTACATGCCCAAACCATCTAAGCGTCCCTTTCTTGATCTTACTCGTTACGCTTACATCAGCCTTGCATTCTTTGCGGATCTCCACATTCCTCACACGATCACACATGGTTTTCGCCTCAGGGATCTCATTTCAACAGCATTCAATCTACTTTCATCCTTTCTTTGCCAGTTCCATACATCAGGGTAGGTACCAGCACTTCATTGTGGACTGCTAACTTGGCTTCTTTGGACAATTTTTTGTTAGCGCCAACTGCGTTCAGTCCTCCATTAATGGAGTTACCTGCATTTACTCTTCTTTCAATATCTCTTTCAGCCTTCCCATCTCTCGTAAACATGCTTCCTAAATACACAAGCTCATCCACCTGCTCCAAGTATTCCTCATTCACAGCTATATTGCACACTGTTTTCGTACTCTCTCTTTCAAACACCATTACTTTAGACTTACTTACATTTATCATTAACTCACTCTTCATGCATACTTCGTTCATCCTAGACACGAGAGACTGCATACTATCAGCAATCAGCACCGCATCATCAGCATACAACAGGCAACATTCTTTCAGGTTATTCAAATTCGCGCCCAATTCCACCTCTTTCAATTCTTGCATACAATTATCCATGTATAGATTGAATAACCACGGTGACATTACGCAGCCTTGTTTAACACCTTTTGTGATATCAAACCACCCCGTAAAACCACCGTTCACCCTAACACATGCAATGCTTCCCTCATACAGAGACGCAATTGCCTGAGTCAGATTCGTATTCACTCCATACTTAGACAACACCTTCCATAGCTTTTTCCTATCGACTCGGTCGTATGCTTTTTGTAGATCTACAAAGGCACAGAAAAGTTTCTGGTTTTTTGCCAGAAACTTCTCGGTGAGCATACGCAATGAGAAGATTTGGTCCATGCACCCCCTTCCACTCATAAAAGCACCTTGCACATTCCATATTTTATCCTTTGTTTCCTTTCTTACCCTTTCAATCAAAATTCTACCATACAGCTTGCCAACTGAACTTAGCAGGCTAATTGCCCTATGATTCTCTGAAATGGTTTGCAATTGGATAATATAAAAATTATCCAAACATATTCAAAAATACTGAAATATTAAATTTGACATGAAAGATTTATTAGGATAGGTGTTTAATTTTAATTTATTGTGTTGAAAATGTCGATATTATTTGTATAATCGTTTGTCAAACTATGTGTTAAAAAATTGGCGAGTTTGCTATGTAATTTGTTTGTGAACGGTGACGATGAAATAAGTCCTTATGCCTAGTGTGTCGATTAGATACTCTTATATAACTAGACTCTAGAATTGACAATTCCAAAGAAAAAGAAACCTTAGACGCATAGCCTTCGTCGATCCTCAAGTGTATGTATTTTTATAGTGTTTCATAAAAAAGTGAAGCTTATTTTCTGTAAGGGAATTAATTTTAATATGAATTTTTGTTAAGGTGATTTAACAACGGAATTAGACTGTAATTGGCTACGAACTAATGAGAAAAATAAAATTGTCACGACAAAAAGAAAATTAAAGTTTTTAAAATACTAGTTTTAAAATCAATTATAACTACGAAGACTCTTATTTTGGTTAATAGTGAATAGGTATATTTTTTTTGTTTTTCTATTTTTTAAATTTTATGTTTTAGTTATTTAATTTGTTTAATTATTTTATTTCTACACAATTTTTTTTTCTTGTACAAGGAAGTGTGTTTTCTATATTATTTTAAACCTGCTTAACTCAAGCGTTAATCTTTGTAACTTTACTTTTTTTTATAAATCAATACCATCTACTTGCTCTATCATTGTTACAATGTACAACTGTATTACTTACATTAATTACATTTAAATTCTCACTAGGCCGTAAATAAATAAGTACAATCAGAAGAATAAAATGTTGTGGGATAACATTGAAGAGGTTTGTGTCAACAAACTGACTGATATAAAAGTATTAAAAGGGTAGGTACCATTATTTGTAGTATACAAATATATATTTATAATTTACCTGCCAATTCGGATATTTTTCCACAACAGGTCAAATGTGAAGGGTCATACCTGAAACAAAAGAAATAAAATATTGGTAAGTAATGTTGTTGCTATAAAAATAATTATACGAATTAAAAGTTGTTGTTATCAACTAACTTGTAGTGAGAGGATGGACCGCCAACTAACTCGGTCGTAGCACATACTTCTTACTTCATTACCATTTTGTTCTTCTGACTCTTCTTCTATTATCTATATTGGCGTCATATATATTCTCATTACACTCCTTTCTTCGATTATTCGTCCTACATTCCCATACTAAATACGTGTCCCTTTCTTAATCTTATCCGTTGTTCCTAATCTCCACATTTCCAATCTTATCTTATTTCTACAGCATTCGGTCTATCCTTCCTCTGCCAGTTACATACCACACTTACGTACATACATCAGGGTAGGTACCAGCACTCTATTGTGGAATATTTGTTCCTGTAATATGTAGGAAATAGGATATCTGGGTTCAAAAGCATTTATAAACTTTCGTAAAACTTCAAATGAAAAAAGAACCACTGTCTACACTCAGGAATGTTACGAGTATTAAAAACAGCAAATAGGAATTCAGTAGGCCTTTGATTTCTTAACATCCATATAACCAAATTGATTTTTAGGGAATCTTTATGGTTATCGCTACAGGAATTAATTTGATTCACAATCATTAAGTTATGACCTGATTGATCACAATAGATATGTACCTATCGGTTAAATTAAATAAAAGAATTGTATTTCAACTTTTGATTAAAAACATTGATTCACCAACGTAAATATTACTGTTGCACGATGAATTAATTAAAAAAGCATTTCCTTGAATAAAATAAAAAGCGCATAAAAGTATTATGTGTCAACAATGTAAAATTATAAAAATAACCTTATTTAATTAATCTTATTGTGAAATATAATTTTATTCGCGATGTTTTTCGTCGAGAATGCATAGCCGTTATGAATAAACTGCGTTGGAATGGCATAATATTTAAAGTAAGATCGTAAAGGAAGAATTATGCTTACTAAAAAGTGTTTCGTGACTGGACTAATAATACGTAGGTTCGTAAATTGTCACAAAGTTTATATCTGGGACGGGACGGAATTCTTGGCCAGAAATATTATTATAATGCAGAACTATCATTTCCCATTTGATACAGAATAAACAAAATTAACAGGGTGGCCACAAAGAACAAACTTTTGAATTCCCCGATAGCACGAATAAATTCGTGAGATATTTTAAATCTGATTTGAGGGTGTAAATAATACTTGAATCGAAACGTTGCGCGTTGCTTGTTATTTAGCCATATGAAGTGATCAGATCTGATTACCCAGGTACTTCCCAACCTTCCTCTTCCCATCTCAATCTATGATATAATTGATGCCATAAAACTGATTTGAGGGTGTAAATAATACATGACCACCATTTAGAATGGAAAAGTCACGTGTTGTTTGAAATAATTTAGCCATATTAAGCGATCAGATCTGAATATCCAGGTACTTCCAAACCTTCCTCTTCACATCACCATCTCTCTCTTCAGCCATAAAATTACCCCACTTGTATTTACCCGTTCAGTGGGGAGCGGTTGTGACTTTTGTGCAGGAAAATAATCGTTTTTCTTGTCTACATTGTATCAATGATTGTCCCATTTTGGTACGCCGATGCTGCAGATGGACCCGGAAATAATTGGTAGCAAAAAAAAGTGTTGACAGTCAGAACCACGAGCCGCGGGGATAAATCTCTCCGGGATAAAGACAGCATCCGGCCCGAACAGGGAACACGCTCCCAAACAACGTCAATATAACGGTTCCATGATAACTCAACACAGTGACAATTTAACACACTTTCAAAAAGTGATATAAAGTCATTAGAAACGATGATAAAAAATATTTTTTTAACCTAGCCTAACCTAACCTACTTAACCCAGTTAATAAAGTTTTTATTTCATCACTTACTATGACTTTATATAACTTTTTAAATATGTGATGAATTATCATTATGATGATTTATCCGGTCACCCAATATAACACTACCCATAAAAATAAACAGGTCTATTATGACTAATCGTTCGGTCTGTTAGTATAGTTTTATCATAATATATTTTATAAAATTCGTTTTCTAAAAATGAATTTGGTTCGTATTCATAATATGGTACTATATTACGGCAGTCAATCAAGTTATGTTTAATTACCAAACTTTGGTGAATTATTTTTAAAACTTGATTGTGCCTAAATGTATACTCGGACGGTGCTAATATAGAACATCCCGACATAATTTGTTCTATAGTTTCCGGAAAAGCCAAACATTTTCTATACAAATCATCAATTTGATTTGTATCTTTGATTATATGCTTCCTATAATTTTTATTATTATTATTATTTACTGATAGTTTGTTATGATATTTGTAAAATCGTTCGTTGTAGGTCTCTAGTCTCGATTTTGACAGGAACATGAATAATTTTACCAGAATTTTAATAAATTAACAATATTTCATAACAGTAAGTTTTCTAGGTTTAGAGGGAAACCGACGAATACTTGACCAACTCAACTGTCAACAAAAATGCGCTAAAGCGATAAATTCCTATGAATCACTAAGTTCGAATCATGTGGGTAGTGTTATGAAGATTCGTCTCGCACTAGGACGGGGCTATTATATTACGTATATTATACCTGAAATATTGTAGTATTGTGGTAACCAATTTCTTTGAATACTAAAAATATAGTTTTGTGGTATGCCTAATTTCTTTGATTTACACCTGTATATCTCTGATACTGAGAGAGTTATCCTCCAACTTGTTAGATACTGTTTTGCATTCCTGGTACGTCAATTATTCTCATTTCATCGTCCGCCTCAAATTCAGAGTGGCGGGAGCATAATTAGCATCTCGAAAGAGTGCAATCGCAGTTGCTAAGTGAATTTCTCAATAATAAAATATGATTGCCTTATAATAAGATTTTCAAGACGTTGTGACCTCGGCTGCCTAGCTGAAGGAGATCGTTGACGGTTATCCCGAGGTCGATCTACTCGTAGTGCAAAAAATAAAATGAAAAAACTTATTGTAATAAAATTGTAATGCTCGGCAATAGGTCCATAGAACGATTTTATGCAATATGTCGTGACCAACATGGTTTACATACTACTTTACACTGGGAATTTAATAATTTACCCACGTTACGTACAGATCGTTTTTTCATCAAAATTCTTACTATTCAACACAGTTTATATAAATTAAACATTTGGGAATGTTGTGGAAAGGATCTTTTAATATGGAGTGTTCTATAGCAGGAGAAAACGTAGGAGTTGTTGAGAACAAGAATAAAAGTTATGACGCACTGTGCCCACGTACGCAACGTATGCAACGCATTACGACATCTGTAAAACTTACAATCCATACATTTTCTAAGAAAATTGATGCTTTAGAAACACACTTGTACAACACAAATAAACAAGACATGAACAAAGAATAGATTAAATACGATGTTATAACGTAAAATCTATTGAATATCGCTATACCACGATTTAAATGTGCGTTGCGTGCGTAAGACAAGTGTGCACGTCGCGTCGGGGGGGAAACCAGCATTTCATACGTTGCGTGCGTGGGCCCAGTGCGAATATTGGACACGCGTGTATCATGTCTTTCTGCTGCTCACTGGCGGCGGTGGTGAATCCTTTAATGGCGTAACTCGTATTTCATCTTCCGTTGAAATACCAGTAGAACAAAACAGCATTCCCATATAACATGAATTGTCTAAGATTGTAATGTGGCGCTGATATAGAGAAGTGCACGGAGAAAAAATGAGTATTGCTGATTTATTAAAATACTGTTAAAACGGGATAGCATGCCGTTCCTAATATACTTTTAGTACATTCATAATAAATCGGAACACATTTTCATGCACTTGCGTTTGTCCTGATAATACACAATGACGAAATGCGAAAATATTAGATTTTTTTTGAACACGTGTTCGTACATCACCATGGCACATTCGTGTTTTACTGGTGGTTTATTAGTGAACCTGTCAATTAATTGGTTAAAGGCCTGCAGTCCCGTTTTTAACAGGAATACGTATAGTTTGAAGCGATTAATATATTAACAATATTTTATGTCACAAAGTTTTTTATTTATTGGATGTTTTAAGAGATAAAACCGTACGTTCCATGTGGAAAATGGAGCATACAATGTGTTCTAGTTAGCACGCTTGATTAACAATAACTAATTATAGCTTTATCGAAGTCCATGTCCCCGATTCGAATTTAACTAATGAAGAGCTAACAGATGATAAACGATCATATTCCCCTCGGACACAAAGAATCTCGTTTTTGAAACCCGACCGCCAGCAATCATGGTATTTATTTACATTTTTAATTGATTCACAATATATCACGTGATTAACTAACTAACTAACTAGGCCGTTTCCCCGCAGGAGTAGGAAGAGAGGACGTACCGCCAAGAAAGTCGGTCTTGGTACACTCCTTGCCTCATTCCCATACATACATCATCTCATATATGCTCTTCTATTATTCTGACTCTTGACAAGACCGACTCTAGTATCTGATTCACTTAATCATGCCATGTCTTCCTCAGGCGTCCCCGACTTCTGCTACCATTCACATCTGCGTCATACATTATCCTTACACTCCTTTCTTCGATTAATTCTCACTATATGCTCAAACCATCTAAGCATCCCTTTCTTAATCTTACGCATTTCGCTTACATCAACCTTGCATTCTATGTGGATCTCCATATTTCTCACATTATCATACATTGTTTTACAACACATACGCCTCAGGGATCTCATTTATATGGCATCCAATCTACTTTCATCCTTCATCTTTCAGTTCCATGCCTCACTTCTATACATCAGGGTAGGTACCAGCACTTACAGTTACGTGATAATATTTAGTAATGTAATTTGAGCACTTAGGAAAAAAAAATTATAACTATCGATTAGTGCACTGGTAAAGTTATAATCTAATACTTGTGTGATTTGAACCATAAAGAATAAAACATATCAATGTGGTTATGCAATGTTAAAGATCTTCGTTCAACTTGTTTTTCAGTTAGGTACATACATCACACGTCGTTTAGGGGTTCGTATACATTTGCGAACCGGAACGCGAACCGTACCACGAATTACGGGAAAGGAACGAAGCAACTGCATGCTTCGTTTCTTTCCCATAAGTTGAGGTTCAGTTCAGATCATAGAATATACTAAAAGTACTTACCTACTTATATTATAGATTAGAATAAGGCTGTAAGCACCCCTGAGGTGATATCTCACAAAAGCGGCGCTATATAAATTGTCCAATAAATAAATAAATACTGGATGCGCCGGTTTGGTACCTACAAGTCTATATTCATTGGTTTGATAAATAGTTCAATTGTCTAAAAATATGCGTTCTTATTTCCTTCTAATTTCAATTCTAATCTAAAATAGGACATAGCGCATTAAAAACAAAAGATAATTAAATCCCGTCATCAAAAAACAAACAAAAATAACATATGTTGCAACACATGTGTACAAGTTCGTGAAATGTAAGCGCCTGTAGCAAGTTCATATAACAGATAAAGTTTGAATCCGATACAGACCATTACATATCTTACTTGAAGCTCCCAGGTGAACTCGTTCATTATTCAAAAGGAGACCTACGTCACCTCTGTCCAATACTTGCTATCATCGTTGAAGTAGCCACTTGTTAAGACCGTTATTCAATTTCACACAAAATATTGTTCCCTAATAACAACTATAAGTAGTACAATTTTACCACTTCAAAAAATTTATTTCAACAATAAATAAATTTAATATATTGTGATTCACGAGGGAAATTACCACATTGAATATTTTTTACCACTTGTAGTAATCGAATCCCGTATTATTTTTGATTACTTGTAACATTGTCGCATCGTCTGACCAAATATTTTTAACCTAACATGCAAACTATCGAACTATGAGGAGCTCCGGCACCATGAAATTTGCACTTTTTTAAATTGGCATCACAAAGGAGGTCGTGAGGAAAATAATTTTCTTCGAGTTCTATGTCATCTTTGGGGATGTTTTGTGGAGAATTTTTTTAAGGAAAGGAAGGAGAGGAATATCTGGGAAGGCAAAAGGTATGAGGGGTGTGTAGGAATCTGGGGGTAAGTGTATCCATGAGCGACGGACGTAATAGTTCATGCAAGTTGTCCTGCTGGAGAGAAAGATCTCCCTCACCAATATTTCCCAATCTGGTCCGCCACACAGTAGGTTGGCAGATGCATCTGCCGCCAAGACCTAGACAAACCTCATGAATCCGGCCACCCCTGCTATGTCACCAAGCGTATCGAACCACTTGGGTGGTGGTCCCGGGGCGGCGGTACCCTTTCCAGCCTCCCAAATAAATAAAGTTTTTGACCAAAGAAAACAATTTTAATGGTGTTTTTTAGAATTATGAAATATCCATTACACAATTATCAAAAAAAGACACGGCGTATACTTTTTTTTTGTTACAATATCAGGCATAACCAAGAAATAAAAAATAATGAGCTAATTTTATAGGATCATCAATAGGTAAAAATAATAAATGCAAACGATCCAGATTAAAATTGTTGACAATGTTGAAATTGTTGACAATGCGTTGAAGTTGTTGACAATGTGTTGAAATTGTTGACAATGTGTTTAAATTACCCAAATCTCTAAGTGCAAACTACATAAATCAAAGTCGGCGGTTTCGAGTTAGCTCTATCAAATCTTAAGTGCAAATAATATAATTATTTTTTCCCACATTTGAAATAAATGATTATGAGCATGTGAGCAACTATGTTGCACAAACAAAGCTGCACGACCGACCGACGACACGGTAAATGCCGCCCATCACAAAGAGAGAAGCACTAACGGATTGGCAAGGAGATGATCGTAGTCAAGAAGGCGGTAATGAGAGGTGATGTCACCGAGTATTATTCAATGACTTGAATTAGCCTTGCCTAATGATGGGTATAAGTTTCCGAGCTGAACCGTTCCCGAGCCATTTGCTGGCCGCTAGTCCTAGTCATTGAGGCTTGGGACGGAGTTTCGTGCAGCGAAAGAACTGCTTGTGAACCGCTCGTGGAGATCCGCCTCCTGTAAGTTTTTTGAGGAATACAAAGGCTTTCTCATTTTTTTTTTATTTCTGCTCACGAACCAACCTCCAGGCTCGATTTTGGCTACATTGAAAGCGAAATAAAGAGTAAAATCTTTATAGTGCCTTATGTTTAAGTGTACCTACTAGCATTTATTTGTAGCACTGACTTCATAAAATATATTATATACTATTATAAAAAGCTAATAATATTTGTTTAAGATGTTGTAAAAGATTGGCGTATTACCTGTTAGTTACTGTTATTAGTCAGCCAACAATTACAACGACAATTTTTAGAAGTTCTTCGTCAAATGACTAAGAATTGTGAAATTGTGATGGCTATAGGTACAAATGAGAAAACTAATTAGTATCTAGGGCATATTTTAAGATGTTAAAAATACAAGATTGGTACCCAAATGGAATAGGAAAGACTGATATAAGACAAAGCAGACGAAGACGCCGCAATTTATGGATTAGTAATAAACATAACTGGTACAGATGCAGCTTTGCAGAGTTGTTCCGGACTGCAGGCTGCAGAGTGAAGATTGCCCTGATGATATCCAATCTCCGATAGTAGAGGATATCGGAATAAGAAACAGATGTTCCAAATAAGATATGGTGCGAACAAGTTAATCAAATAGGTAGAACGGTGAATGTTTGAATGTGAAGAAACTAAAAAAGGTGTACTAAGACAGACGTGCAGCGGTCTATCATATCTGTCTATCCCTGAGAGTAAATTGCGAGATTATTAGTTGGTTAGTCACTATGTGAGTACCGGTATTCAGGATTTGACATAATCGACTAATCTATTCGAATATCCCATTACGTAGTTGCAGGTAAACATTTGCCATTTCAGTTAAGCCTCAGCTTGTAGATGACCATGTCACGTGCGAGTCTCAGTTGTAATTGACTAAACCACGGCAACACTGAATATTAAAGCAGTCGCTCACCCTTCGAGGGGTGTGACGCGTACCCGTTTTAATTAATAAATGGCCCTCGAGTGGGTACCGGGGGTTAGGCAATATATTTAATGAATAAAGTAACTCGGGCCCGCATGATTTCAACAAACCAATTGAATGACGAAGCCCACATAATAACACTTACAATAAAACGAGCTTTCTGTATAAAGTATACAGGGCGCTCAATTTTAATTGAAATATTCATATGGGTTAAGGAGGGATGTGTGAGATTAAAAGCTTTGGTAAAACTGTTCATATCACATACAAATTTCATTTGTTTTCTGGCTTTATGTAATCCGTTGGTCCGCAAGTTTTTAACTCAAGTGCCACTCAGGAACTCAGGAGGAGACATACATTATATTCTACTGAGATAATTATATTGATTATACCACTTCGATAGCGCGCTTTTAAATATTTTATGTGATTACCACGTAGCCCGACCGCAGCCAGCAACTATAAGATCCTCAACATAACGATTACAAAGGTGAATTTAATATATTAAATGTAAGAATAAGGAAGATGATAATCTTAAATAAAAGATTCATATTTACGGAATATAATTTATTTTAAAACAAAACATAGCAAGAGACTCAAATGAATGATTTAAATATAAATAATCTCAGAGTGCGACTAACCTCGAAGAAGCGTTAGTAGGTCGGTATTATTACGTAAAAATAATTAACATGGTGATTGAAAAGTTATACTAAATTGTAGGTAGTATAAATGAATTATAATTTTAAATATCATTACTATAAATATTAAGGGCGCCAGTTCCATATATAAACGATAGAACAAAATTTATAAATTATAGTAAACCAATGATTGAAGTAAAAAGAGAAACTATAGATTGAATATTTGAAATGAATATTGAATTGAATATTGAAATGCATAATGATAAACTAAAAACTTCCCGATTCCGTGTTGAATGCCATCCGCGAAGAGTCCTTTCTTCCCCGCACGTCTGATTGCTGGATCCGCCACCCGAATACTCAAGACGAAGCTCAACTCGTTCCGTCAACCAACTCCGAACCTTGTCTAACAGTGTCGCCAGTTGTAGGACATCCACAGCAAATAATAAAACTAACGGGTACTTAATTTATCCCGTTACAGTATGTTGTGAGGAAGTCATGAAATAATGATTTATTAAAATCCTGTTAAAAACGTGATGACAAGCCATTTCATAATAAACTATTAGTCCAGTCAGAATATATCAAAACATCCTCATAACACATATGTGTTTTACTGATAGTTTGCTAGGAAATCTGTCAATTAATTTGCTTAAGGCTTGCAGTCCCGTTTTTAACAGTAATACGAATAATTTGATCGATTCTATGTCAGCAAGTTTTCTCAGTGTAGGACTACAATTTATGGAAAACACATGCGATTAGGTAAATTATTTCAAGAACAAAATAAAGAATATAAATTATTAAAAATTGGAGTAACAAGAGTCCTTACTGACTGCTTTTTCGACAGTTTACCTTAAAATAATCAAAACAATGAAAACAATAGCATCATGACAATGCCTTTTTTGTGCTTACGAAATCGAAAGTGAACCAAATACTAACGGGTCAACAAAATCATCTGACCGAGAAAGAGTTCCATGCATAATTGATTTCCGATTGAGGGTTCTTCGTAACAGTCGTATTTTATATGTAGGTCATATCGGTGCGAATTATGTAAAGGAGTATGAATGCTATTATACTACCCATCATAGGAATTTAAGATGGTGAGCTGTTTTTACTCGCAGATTGGTTCGTAAATAATATTCCTGAACAATTAAAATTTCAAATGGCATTTTAAATAATATTTAATACTTATCGAATTCAACATTATCCATGTTTGCAAAATTATTTTGATATACCAGCGAAGTCCCGTGAAAAAACATGGTATTGTCGGAATTTCGGCAAAGTTCCGATCCCATTTTTAAATAACAATCAATATAATTTTCGTTAAAAAACATTGTATTACAGAATTTGTTGTTTCTATAATTATAGTATCGATTATACCTTGAATTATAACACATGTTTAGCTACTGTTAAAATCAAGAACGTTAAATTTAATGCAAAACAAAAAAACAAATAATGGAAGACATAACAGAATTACTATACAACATAACTCCGATTACTGATATATATATATATATATTTATTTTTTTATATATATATTTTTTTATATATATTTTTTTTTGTACATGAATATATTTATGTATGCATATATGTATGTCTATGTATGTATGTATATGTATATATATCTGAGCATCTAAATATGTGTGTATGTTTGCATGTATAAAAAACATATATTTTGTTTTATATTTTCCTTAAATATGTTTATTTTTTATTCTATATTATGTTTTATTTTTTCTCACTACAACATATGGTTTATTGTAATTTATAGCATTATGACTACCACAACACGGGCATTATTGTGGGAGTTATTAAGTACACAAAAATTGTAATTCTTAAAATTCACTGAATAAAAAAAAAAAAAAAAAAAAAAAAAAAAAGATACCTAATTTGTCGATTGTTCAAATCCTTCACGCTTCAATTTTGAAAATAACACCGAAATTCATTGAACCGGTTTCACGAGGGACTAACGTACAGAAAACCGAAATCAGTGTTTTTGATGACACCTAAATGAAAAAAACGCACGATAATAGGAATTTAGACTCCACTTCTGATGAAGTTTGATCAATTTCAACAGAATATTTGAAAATTGTAAGAAACTTTATACAGACCTTTGACGCGCCTACCTCGCATTTATATGTGTGCTATGCTACTAGTCTAAGAGGTCACGGTCTTTTTCATAACGATCAGAGGAATGGGTAGTTTTAGTACATATTCAAAGTATGGCATCTCCGCATATGAAAAACGTTGGTCTGCCTGCTCTAAGTGGTTGCAACTATGAGTTATAGAGCTTACAAGAGGCTTTATTGTTTCGAAAAAAAAACGATCAGAGGAATGGGTAGTTTTAGTACATATTCAAAGTATGGCATCTCCGCATATGAAAAACGTTGGTCTGTCTGCTCTAAGTGGTTGCAACTATGAGTTATAGAGCTTACAAGAGGCTTTATTGTTTCGAAAAAAAAACGATCAGAGGAATGGGTAGTTTTAGTACATATTCAAAGTATGGCATCTCCGCATATGAAAAACGTTGGTCTGCCTGCTCTAAGTGGTTGCAACTATGAGTTATAGAGCTTACAAGATTAGGCTACATTGTTGCTAAAAAAAAAAAGATCACAGAAATGGGTAGTTTTAGTACATATTCAAAGTACGGTTTCTCCGCATATGAAAAAAGTTGGTCTGCCTGCTCTAAGTGGTTGCAACTATGAGTTATAGAGCTTACAAGAGGCTTCATTGTTTCGAAAAAAAAACGATCAGAGGAATGGGTAATTTTAGTACATATTCAAAGTATGGCGTCTCCGCATATGAAACAAGTTGGTCTGCCTGCTCTAAGTGGTTGCAACTTCGAGTTATAAAGCTTACAAGATTAGGCTACATTGTTTCGAAAAAAAAAAACGATCAGAGAAATTGTCAGTTTTAGTATATATTCAAAGTATGGCCTCTCCGCAGATGAAACAAGTTGGTCTGGCGGCTCTCAGTGGTTGCATTTCAGAGTTATGATGCGCGCAAGTCATTGCATTGTTGCGAAAAAAACGATAACAGAAATGGTCAGTTTTAGTACCTATTCGAAGTATGGTGTCTCCACAGGTGAAACGAGTTGGTCTGCCTGCTCTCAGTGGTTGTATTTCAAAGAAAAAAAAATAACAGTAATCAATAAAATAAAAAAATTAAATCGAACAAATCCAATTTTTATTAATTCAACTTCCATAATCTAAACATCTTTGGGTAAAATCACAGATTAATCATTTTGTAGAATATTACTAAGGCTTAAAGAGTTAAATATTTACTTACTTCTAATATTCTTTTAATATTTTTATGAGCTTTTTCATTAGTCACATCAAAACATCATGGATTTTGGCGATAAAAGTAAAAAATAGCTTAAAAAAAGGGGTCTACGGTATCGTATACCGTTTACCTAATTCGAGTTTGAGGGATTTCTTAACGTACTTCGAAAAATGGTGTTCAGAAAACATAAAAAAAGACAACCTAATATTATAGTAGGAGATTTCAATATAAACATGAATAAAAATGCAGACATCTATACAAAAAACTTAAAAACTTAATCATTGAATTCAATGGGATGAAACAACTGGTAAAAGATCCCACTAGAGTAACTCTAACATCAAGTACATTAATTGATCTGGTGATAACAAATGTATTTGAACTACAGGTAAATCTATTAGATGCACCCAGAATCACAGATCACTCCATAATTCAAATTATAGAGCAAAATCGAAATACGAAAAAACATTTTATAAACACCAAAGCTTATCGGAACTATGCAAAATATGACGAAGAAGAACTAAGATTACAACTCAGAGCACAAAATTGGAATGGAATAATGGAATTAGATTTTGATATTAAGGTAGAAACATTCATAATAAACTTAAAATATTCAATTTCAATATTCAAGATTTCTTTTTTAACTTGGATAGATTTAACTTAGATTTCGTCATCTTCGGAATCTTCTTCTTCGCTGCTTAGGCACGTAGACGAGGAGTCTGTAATGTGATAAAATAACTGTATAGTTTGATAGAAAAAATGACGATTTTGATGATATGAAAATTATTATACATATGTATATATAAAAAAACAGAAGGAAACGAACTCTTGTATGTATAGCTTAATGAGATTTATGGTTTAGATACGTAATATGCCATTAATAAGAAACAAATACATGCAAACTTTTCGTTTCCTAACGATTTTTACCTATACATCCGCAATCGTATAAAACTTACCACTGACATCACCAGAAATATTGTCATTTTCTGACTCCGTTACAGTAACATCAGATACTTTATCTGGTAGTCGGTTCCCTGCATACCAGATAGGGACATATTTGCCGTGTTCTTCTTTCCACCCATGTTCAATTGGCAATAGATAGCTTGGAGGATTTTTGGTTGAATTTATCCAGATATTTGATACGTATTTAGCTCTAAGTATCTGTTGAACTAGTTCGATTTCAGACGGTGGCAAAAAAGCAGCATCAAAATTCATAAGAGTTTTGTTAAATTTTTCATTCTCTTTATTGGGCTTAAATTTTTTGAGGAAAATCTTATGGCGGGCCTCGTTTACAGATTTACTCTTCACACCATATAACTCACATATGAATTGTTCAATTTTGCATTTGATTTCATTTGTCAATGGAGCATTAGAACTTAGCTCTATTAGAGCCTCTTGATAAACTGTGTTTTTACTTAGGATATTGTAAGGTTTTTGTTTGCCCTTTCTATAAAATGCAGGGGTATAATCACACCCTGTCAAAGCATGAAACGCTGGCAAACTCTTTGCCAATGTAGCACCAATACTGAGTTAAATTTTGTTAACATTTACAATACGTCGTTTGGCAAGAGTGCCGGATTCAATAAATATTTCATGCTTTTCGAATTTGTCCAAATTTCCCAGTAAAATGACGATTACATCAGTGTCAGAAGTTTTAATCAAAATATTAGATGGTTCTTGAATACTGTATATGTGGTATATTATTTTTGTATCGGTTTCTTCGTGGTGCCCACACATCAAATTAGGGTTATCGTTTTGCACAACCTTTTTGCCGTCGCTTTGATATTCATACGAATAACAATTATTTTCAAAATTGAGATTAACCGTGCTTCCAGAAATGACTAGACTAGCCTCCTCGGAACTCCAATGTTTTATGAAAAAATGCACGAGTTCTTCTTTGAATTGTGTAATTCTTAATTCTTTGACGAAATTTCTTGGTCTGATTTGTTTTGGCGATGTTATTTTATACTGTGTTTTGGGGGTAGCTTTGTGCCCAGCTCTCATTTCACGTTCAAAATCTTTGATTGAGGGTGATAAATAAGAATCAAATATTACATCGATACGGTTTGCTTTGTAGCTCATACATTTTTTCAAAATGTATAGCGACATTTCACCAAATGTTTTCACATGCACTGGTATTAAATGGAGAATATAGAATCCATCTACAATCACAACATCAATTTTTTGTGGCGTATTGGCATTGGCTGTTTTTTCCAATATTTTCATGAGTGCAGCCTTGTTAGTCTTCATCAAGGAACCATCTAAATGACTCATTGAAGGTGACGATGAAGATAATGGATATTCCAAAACTTTTGGCAAATCTAGTTTCTGATTAAGGGAAATTCCTAAAAGACGACCGAAGACGTTTCGTTCTGCTTTTATAACTTGCAGTTTTTGTGCTGCTTTACATGGCTTTTTTGATTTATCTGAACAGAAATTCCTGATTTCATTGCGTTTTATTGGTTTCTCAAAACGGTCGGGATTTTCATTACATTGAGATATAAATTCTTTTCTCTGATTTTCTCCTGTAGCCTCTATATTGAGCAGAAAGTCTGCGGTTTCATTCGTTACTGAATTCCCAGTGACAATATTGTACAGTTCGTCTTTATCGTCTTGATAATCAAATGGATTGCCATAAGATTCTACAGTATCGACAAGTTTCTTCACTGCCTTTTTGTTTTTGGAAATGTTGGCTGTCTGCAGATCAGAGGTAACGTCTTGTACCCTGGTAATATTAGTTTCTTCTAAAACATGAGTTATAATGGTGGATCTCAGTGCATGGCTTTTTGCCCAACGCTGTCGCCCTGACAAGGAATTAGTAAAATGGCTAACACCAGACAATCGCTTAGCAGCATCGGCGTTTATGGTTTGTTCTAGTGTTAAATCAACGGGTTGTCTAGAAAACGCTTTGTCAGTGCGCTTGATACCCAAGCCATGACGTTTTAAATGAAGCTCGAGGCCTGGGTGAGTGTCTTGGACTTTTAATATGTCGTCATGGTGCTTTGTGAGCCATCGCGCATAATTTGGATGATTTAGTATGAAAAATATATTGTTAATTTTTGGAAGTACATATTTGTAAAGCTCAAAATTGTTTTCTCGTATCGATCGGCTCAAAAGAAAGTAATACTCGATCAGATTTATATATTGCATGTAAAATTGTGCCGTTTTGCCGTGTTCTCCGTTTTGAGTTTTTTCTCGAAAAATTCTGTATTTAGAGATGATTTCTGATAAAAAGAAATTGTCAACATCGACCAAGATGTTTCCAGAACTGTCCATTCGTCTATTTTTTATTTCTTGCAGTTCTTCTACCAAATCTGGTGACAATTGTAGATTTTCCTCTTTTAAAAAGAATTTAAAATGGATTAATTGCAAGGCCAGTGAAATAATAGGGTGAAGTCTCTTGCATCGATTGTAATGCGTACCAGACATGAATCCATTAAGAGACCCATTGGCTAGCAAATCAGCTTCGATTAGCATATGCGTCAAACCACAATCATCTATAAATTTTCCTATAGCTTTGAAATAGGCCAGGATGATATGAAATGTGCCAAGAAAAATAAAAAGATTGTCAAAATTTGGCCGTTCTGTGGATTGTATTTGTAATGCCACTTTTGCAATTGCAAGATCATATGTAACACATATATATTCCTGACCACACTCTTCGGCCTTACTTTTTGCTTGTTGCATTGTTGTTTTAACAACGGAAGTGTTAGTGGGAGACATGTTTATTGGGTTCAAATAAGCTATTTTCTGTTTACTGGTTTGATCATTCATAGTGAGGTTATTAAATCCTACCCACATAGGAGTATTCTCGATTTCAGCAGCATGACACAAAACCCATAATAAATCTCTATTCTTTGCATTTATTTTGACAGATTCAGTTGTTTTACGTAAGTCACTATCAAGTAAAATCATACTGTCACTCATTCTTGGTTTTTTAATGGGATGATCTATATTAATGTCAATCACGTCGAATGCCCTTCTTCTTTTGCCTTTAGATGGTTTCATTGACAAGTCAATAGGTTGATTTCGTATGGAGTACTGTTCTTCATTTTGAAAAATAATTCCTACTGTGTCATGCAATGTATTTTTTCCAGAAGGTGTGTCTACGTAACAGTCAAAATTATCGAAAGCTACTCCAGTATTTAACTGAGGACATGGAATTATCCCAGACGGAATGAATGTTGTTATAGATTCATCGATGGAGGCATAGGTAATTTCAGTTTCTAATTCTTCTAATAAAGTGTAGCTAGGTATCTGACCATATTTGTTCAAAATGTTCACAACTTTTCTGCTGTTAGTTAGACTTTTAATACCCATTCCCAGAGCTAATTGTTTAGAAGGCTTAACATGTCCATTTGTCACAGCGTAAATTTGATCCTGGCTTATCGATTCAGCTTTCTTTAAGCAAGTCTCAGACAACTTTTTTTTTGTGCGCGAACCGATGCCAAGGAGCTCCAAGTTGAATTTTTTAAGAGCATCGGGTATATTACACTCGCCTTGGAGTAATTCCTGCACTGAACAAGTGGTTGGTAGGGGAGTTTTAGGCAGGGAAAGAATCTCTTTTCTCAATATATTAGCAGCAGACGTGAGAATATCTCTTTTCACTAATTCCTTCTGTTTCGACATCACGAAATCAATTGGCAAACCCGTTCTGAAAACTAACTTACGTCCATTTATTTCTTCTATAGTTAAAACGCTTCGATCAAATGAGGCTCGAATTTTCTGTTCTAATCTCGAACATGTAATATTATTTTCAGTGCTATTTGACTGCAGAGAAGATTCATAATATTCGTGAAGATTGGACATTAAATGAATATTATTGCCATGAATTATGTCGTTTATGAATTCATACAATTTTTGTAAGGCATTTTTATGGCTCTCGCGTATAACGTGCCACACACCGTCTTTTTCATTGGACTGACAGTCGGATATTTTTTCAGTTCTTCTAAAAAAATCTTTCAAACAATTAGTGTGATAAAATAATGGAACACTTGTCTGTGAAATTTTATGTTGTAAATTGACTTCGTTAGATGCTAACGATTTCATCAGTATCTTTTCGCGGGTTTCATTTGATTGCAAACAGTGCATCTTTTCAAATTTTTTATGTGATTGTTTACGCTGGTGATCGCAGAATAAGCATATAGCTTTGCAACTAGACGTACTTGGTGAAGGTGATGACAATGTCTCCGCTTGATTATCTGAAGTCTCGACTGGCAGAAGTGTTAAACTGTTGGTCTCAGGAGTAGATATTATTGTTTTTTTCACTGCGGTAATTTTTTTATAGCACGATAGATGATATACGGCAGTTCTGTCACAATCATTTGGTATTTTGATATGAGCATGTTTCAAATGACGGTTAATACGAACTGTTAATATATCACGACACTTTTCTAAACTGTTTTTATTAAAAGGCAGCACTTTTTCGTCCATCTTACATTCACAAAACAGGCATGTAGTATTTATGTTCGACATTATTGTAAAAGTGGGAGTAACGGGTAATAGTATTAAAAAATGCACCAAAACAAGCGAAAGCACACCCTCTCACAACGATTGTACTGCGCACACTGACGCGGGACGCGGGCCGCCGGGCCGGACGCGGGCGGAGGAGGGGGCAATGTGTGTGTCAAGCAGGGTTCCCGATTTGCGGGAATTCCCCAAACTGCGGGGAATTTTTCAGATTTACTTAAAACTGACCATTTCTCTGATCGTTTTTTTTTCGCAACAATGTAGCCTAATTTTGTAAGCTTTATAACTCGAAGTTGCAACCACTTAGAGCAGGCAGACCAACTTTTTTCATATGCGGAGACGCCATACTTTGAATATGTACTAAAACTACCCATTTCTGTGATCGTTTTTTTTTTCGCAACAATGTAGCCTAATCTTGTAAGCTCTATAACTCATAGTTGCAACCACTTAGAGCAGGCAGACCAACTTGTTTCATATGCGGAGACGCCATACTTTGAATATGTACTAAAACTACCCATTCCTGCGATCGTTTTTTTTTTCGAAACAATGAAGCCTCTTGTAAGCTCTATAACTCATAGTTGCAACCACTGAGAGCAGACAGACCAACTTTTTTCTTATGCGGAGACGCCATACTTTGAATATGTACTAAAACTACCCATTCCTCTGATCGTTTTTTTTTTCGAAACAATGAAGCCTCTTGTAAGCTCTATAACTCATAGTTGCAACCACTTAGAGCAGGCAGACCAACTTTTTTCATATGCGGAGACGCCATACTTTGAATATGTACTAAAACTACCCATTCCTCTGATCGTTTTTTTTTCGAAACAATGAAGCCTCTTGTAAGCTCTATAACTCATAGTTGCAACCACTTAGAGCAGGCAGACCAACTTTTTTCATATGCGGAGACGCCATTCTTTGAATATGCACTAAAACTACCCATTCCTCTGATCGTTTTTTTTTCGAAACAATGAAGCCTCTTGTGAGCTCTATAACTCATAGTTGCAACCACTTAGAGCAGGCAGACCAACTTGTTTCATATGCGGAGACGCCATACTTTGAATATGTACTAAAACTACCCATTCCTGTGATCGTTATGAAAAAGACTGTGACCTCTCAGTCTATACGGATGTCGTGATATATAATGTTAATTACATACGTTTTTGGTATGCAAATTTAAAAATAAGTAAACAATATACTTTACTGTGTGTTCAAAATAACATTTTTAGATTTGTGGCCGACAAGAAATTGCTCAGTGATGTCACATGGTTATAAAGAACTAAAACAAACGATGTAAAAGTCTAAATAGTCCATGAGTAAGCAAAACAAATAAAAGTGGTTTGGGCGGTAGATAATAAAACTAGTGATTCTATGCTACGGCGCGTTCCTTTTGGCCTTGGGCCATCAGGGAAGCCGGACAAAACAAGAAGTTAGAAGATCTATCTGGTAGTGTGAGAGGAATGTTGTCCAGCAGGATTAGGAAGGATTAAAAAAAGTGAACTTGGTCCATTCCCGAGGCTGGGTTATCTTGATGTGAGCGTATAGCGTCTCTCAAAGTAATTCAAGGAATAATCGTCAAAATTACGTTTTAGTATATAAAGATCGTTGACCATGACCATTTCGTTATTGGGATGCGATTATTGACCAACATCAACCTCGAGACTGAGAATTTAAACGAAATCGAAACTGAGAATTTTGAAACATTTCGATTCACATCTTTCAGCATGTTTAACTTCGAAATTTTTAACGCAATCGAGTAATTTGGCAGATATTTTAAAACAACGATTTAAAGCAAGCGAACTATCCCAATGGCAGTAGTATATGTTTTTAAAATAAGTTAAGAATAATAATAGTAATAATCTAAGGTTTCTGTGGCCGGGCTTAGCTCCAGACCCCAGCTCTATAAGAATGCCTTTCCAGACACTAAACCTAACATTAAAAATAATAAAAGCCTCCTTTTAAAGTTTCAAAATAAGCCTGCACAATAAAATAATAATATATACTATAAATTATTGATTTGCTTTTCGGGGGACACGAGCGTGTGAAACTTTCCAATCATGGATACATAATGCACAAGATTGGCCTTTGCCCTTGCAAAAAATACCACATACAAGTTCGTGTTTGTTTATTTATGTGGTCGGTATTTGAAAGCAAGCGAAACGTTTGTTGTATCTAAAAAGAGACAGGAAACAATGTGTCAACATAATATAATAATAAGATTGACTTTTGATCTTTCAAAAATGACCACATAAAAACTTGGTGTGGTTTTCGGAGCCGATCAGTGAGTGACTTTTGGAGAAGGGATGCTGAACAAAATTTTGTATAAGAGTACACCTAAAAATAGTGATGCTGGACCTGTCAAAGGGGTTTATAACTTCAAAAGTATACTAAAAGTAACAAAATATTTAACCGTCGCACACAACTTTAATGCGTTAGCAATTCGTACGAAATGTAAGTAATGTTGGTCTGTCTACATTCCTTGTAATATCAGTGTGAAATGTTGTTCACGAAGTGGAAAGTAGGAAGTAGGAAGGGGGTGTGACGACTGTCGATGTTGCCCGAATCCTTCCGACCGCGAACGAGCTGAACGAACCAGCCGGAGGTGACCGGCGGCCGAGTTCCGCCGTCAAATGCTCCACGAGTTTTTAATAACAATAAGTTTATTCAGGTACTGATTATGGTACCGATGAAAGGTTATACCATTGCATATATTTATATTATATATTTTCCAGTATGACTAGTACAACATCTCAGTGTGCATGTCGGCATTTTGTAGCTACCGCCGGAGACTAGTGCCCGGCGAGCGCTTGTAACCGACTGATGCCCGAGATATCTCACATCGGACAATGATCCGATATGCGTGGCCCATACTTCGAACGCCAAAGACTCTATCTATATACCTCATTGGGTTAGTCATGTTTTGACTTGCTCATTAGCTGGGTAGACTCTAGTCTTCTTCTTGTCTACAGTGTGCGTGAAAATATTTTCAGATTTATATCGCGTTCTTTGCGGAGGTCAAATAATTGTCTGAATATAACGAAACTTTGCAGAGTAAACGATATGGCGGCTAACCAAAAAAATCATCGGTGAACTCCTATAATTTAATTCGATTGTTTCCTGGAAGGGGTCTTATCTGGAGCGCTTGTACAATTGTACACCAATGTAATTTATTCATAATGTTCGGAGGAATTGATACCCAAAATCCTACATGCCAGAACCTGTTTGATGAAATGATTACATATGTCTCAATGTCGTCTAAGTTATCTCCAAACATTTCTAAACTTACGAGTTGCTTTGTATCCAAATATCGAAATAATAATGTACACAAAAATATTACTTGCTTTATTTTTCTTGGCAGCTTTCTAGATTGAAAGCTTATTTCTAATATTGATTCCTTGGAATTCCGTCTTGTTTTCAAACCATTTATTACAGAAAGTACATAATAATAAAAAGTCAGTTTCTTAAATCTTTCTCATTCGAAAAACATATTAAATCCTGGTTCTTTTCTTGCAAAAAACTTATCATTGGGAATCTGTCTTTGAACCAAATATTAATCACACCATTATTTATCGTTAATATGGTTAGAAGAAGGCAATTCTTCTAACCATATTATTCGATGATTCGATGACATCTGTCTTTTGATAGATGTCATCGAATTCTGTGATTTATTCAAAACTTGGGCATTGAATGAAAAGGTACTCCACTCTATTCCGATAACTTTTTAAAGGATCCAGATTTATAATAATAATAAAATAACTTAGTTTGAATACAACTTGTAAAATATATAAACCAACCGGTTTCGATTCGACCTGAGCTTTCATGAGGATTTTATAAAACGTCCTAAATTAATTACAGAGCTATAGTGTATGGGTAACATAGAAGAGATCCACATTTGTTTGCATGGGGTTCAGTTCATTATCTCCTTTAAGGCTAAAAAGATATATTTATATGCAGCAGGGAGGACCATACATAGAAGCGAATGATTATATCTAATATTCACATTTAATTTATTTCGCTGAGGAAGTTTTGCATTTCAGAGGCCTTGTTTTATTATTAATTGCATTTTTTGTTGTTCTTTATTAATACTTAATTTATTTCGCTGAGGAAGTTTTGCATTTCAGAGGCCTTGTTTTATTTTTAATTGCATTTTTTGTTGTTGTTTATTAATACTTAATTTATTTCGCTGAGGAAGTTTTGCATTTCAGAGGCCTTGTTTTATTATTAATTGCATTTTTTGTTGTTGTTTTTTATTAATACTTATGTATTGCATTTATTATGTGGAGAGAGATTCGATGTAAGCAGCATTCTTCAATAGCAGTATTGTTGATTTCCAGAGAGAAAAAAAAACCCTTTCACTTTCACATCGAGGCACACACCTGCGTTATGTGGAATGCCAAAGTTTCATTTTATTTAATTTATGTGTTTAATCTTCATGGCTCTAAAATATTTATAAAAAAAAACAAATTATACCAAATCAAACAATAATGGTAAACGTTAAAACTTCCTGATGTATTTTTGAAATCAAACTTCAAATCTCAAAGTTAATTTTCAAGTTCTGTGAAAGATTTTTTCAAGTTCTGTTATTATTTAAGTTATGTCAAGCAACTAGTCTATAATGATATAATAACAGAACTTGAATAGGACTTTCACAAAACCCGAAAATGAAAGATGATATTTGATGAATTGTTCAAATTCTGCAAAACAACCCATCCTTAGTTTCTATTTGACTAGTTTAGACTGGAATGTCAATAAAATTTTGCAAAACCCGATATATGGTGCTTTTTAGCTTGCTTGATTTTTTCTTAGTAGGTGATGTAATGCAGCATGAGTTAATCTTTCTGTTTCCGTAAATCTCACAAATAGAGTTTTTTTGTGAATTCTTTTGAAATCAAGAAAATATTTATTTTATGTATGAATAAATATCTACACATTATAATCAATCATTTGCTTCTGTGGTAAAATTCAGCTCTCCTAAGATCTCTCTTACACAAGTACCCTACAAAAATGTTGCTATAAATTATAACTCCCATTACCTAACTTGGTGCTACCTACACAAATATACGGATAAAAATGAGTATTCTAATTTATTGAGAATCTCTTCAAATTAAAGGTAATCCTGTAAAAGGTAATAAAAACGGGAATGTAGGCCCTTAACGTATGAATTACTAGGTTTCCTAATAAACTTATAGTAAAATATGAATATGTGTATTTATTGCTTTGTGTTTAATTCGTAGAACTCCATTTAAGTTTTTTTTTTAATTTAATCAAAATCAAATTTAATAATATAATTATTAAGTTCTGCGGGTATTTTTTGGTTTTTTGTTATTGTTTCAGCTTTTTCCAAAAAATACTTGCAGAACTTAATAATTATACTATTAAATTTGATTTTAATTAAATTTAAAAAAAATGAATATATGTATTATCACGATGTCGGAACATATTCATCGCATTCGTCATTATATATAATATCAAGGCAAACAGGTAAATTAACACGTGTTCTGATATATTAGGAATTTGGTCTGCAATCCCGTTTTTAACCGGATTATCAATAATTTCAAAAGATTTTTAATAAATTAGAAATACTCATTTTTTTCCGTATATTCGTAGCCTTTTGTAAAATTTTTCATAAACAATAACAATAATATCTGGCTAATTTATATATAGCGCCGTTTTCGTGATAAATCATCTTAAGGGCGCTGTTCAAGTATATTTATTAAATAATAAATACAGCTGCATTGTATAGAAGAATATCTAAAACGGAAATGAAATTATATGAGAGGAGATTGAATAAACTTTTATGATAACTCATTTCCAACAGTCATAAAATTATTTCAACAAAAGTCATCTCAAAGGAAAGAACAAAGGCATACGAAATCATTTTTCAAAATATTATAGATAGGTTTTATTGTATTATTTGGCCATATAGTCTGTCGGATGTTCAATAGTAGTCTTGGACAATACGGTGACTAATAATAATAATAATAATAATAATGTTTATTTCAGCTGGACAGAGCGGTGTGTGCAATGCTCTGCCTGCCATAAAAGTTTACATTTAAGTTAATACATACATAAAAAGAAAATCATTAAAGAAATAAATAAAAATAATAAAAAATAAATAAAAAATCAATACATTGATGTGCACATTAGGTCTTTATGGTGGCTTTAGAGAAATTCTCCATCTCCGGTGTAGAGGCGCTCCCTGCCACTGGGCAACGGCCTGGACAAGAGTGTAAGTAAGTTCCGTATGGCAGACAGGTAAAAAGGTATTTATAAATGGCTTATTGGATTAGCAGACTACCTAAAAGTGTCAACAATCGAATTCTTAAAGCAGGCAAGTTAATGCTATCACGTGTAGCTAAAGTGGATAAACTGAACAGCCCACTATCTGGGTTTATAAACAACGAGGGAAGTAATCCTAAGTAGGTCAATAAGATTGGGAATTGCAAATTTACCGACTTTCTCAACAATTTTTTATTACATAAAAATATTCAATTTAATACCAGCTGGTTGGTTTACTACCAGTATTTTTTAAACTATATAATACTATGAAATAACATACATTTTTGATTACGTGAGATGTGCTTATTTATATTATTATATCGCTTTACATTTTATGGGGAGGAATTTATAGAATGAAGAGTAAACGGTTTAGTAGCATAGTTAGCAGACGAAACATTACGTGGGTTTGGGGTAGTAATTTTGTGATTGATCACAATATTATTTTTTTTAAATGAACTTCAAAGGCGACACGGGAAGGCCGGAGACTTTCTTCGGGGTTAACTTGCATCTAGGAAACTGTAGAAAATATTTCTAAGGAGGGGAATGAATGAACCTGGGATATGAATAGATCCGGGTTGATGCAAAGAAGAAACGCCGAATTTGGCAGATAGTTCAGAGCAAAGCAATTGAAAAAACGGTCCGTTTCCATTCAGAAATATGAATAAAAAAACCTGCATGTTGTTGTTAGGCATATTGTGTTTGTTGCAGATCCCGACTGATCGTCTATAAGAGGTTAACTACGGGTAAAACGGTAGATTAGTAAGTTATGTAGATATTATCACTGCCATTGCAATCTTTAAACAAACAATCCTTAACACAATGAAGGAATTCATAGTAACCTCCCTGTATTTTTGAGCAGTTAATGCAATTAGTATAATATTGAAATGCATTCTGACGATAATCATCCGCTGTGGTGTGGGTGGTGGGGGTGATGGGAGAGAAGGGATGGGAATGGTGAACGGGGAATGGTGAACGGTGAAAGGTGAAGGGATAGACAATTCTATGGGGTGATAGACAGAAGCAGGAAACATAATTTCCCTTGCAAAATAATGCAGGAGGACAGAACTGGGTCTCATCAACTATCATAGAATATTAAATTAAGTCATTGGCGCGGACACAAAAAATTACATTAAACAATCTGAAAATATTGGTTAATGACAAAATGATGTTGTCAATAAGTCTATCACCGAGAAGAAAAAAATTAACTTAAACATAAGACGGCATAAAAATTCAGGATGAAAAATAACCCTTTACTATATGCTTCCATTTCACAAATAAAACATTTTATTTGCGTCTATTATTATCTACATCTACAATAATAATCATAACATGGCATTTCTATAGCGCAGTTTAGTGTCATTTCACTTCAAAACGGTAATTTGGTATTAGTGGTCATGTTCTTAAAATTATTTCTAAAGTGTTCCTTACCCAATACAGATCTAATATTATAACACTAAACAGCAGGACAGGACAAAACAAGAACATTAAAACATAAACACAATATAAAACAGGAGGCAGTTTGTGCTCAGAAATGAGAATCTTCCGAGCAAACATTTTAAAAAGGTACAATAAGGAGGCAACCGAAACCAAATAATTACGGGAAGTTTTAGACTATGACTTATTATAAAATACTGAAAAGAACTATCTAAAAAATAACAATCTATCTATATATAACTATCTATCTATATATAACCTCTATATCTATCTAACCTGCGAATGCTGCATTTGCTGGTTTCTTTTCGACCCCTATCGTAAGTAACCATTCCCGTTCATGTAACATCCGTTCACTATTTCCATGACTGCGCGGAACCCTCCAAGAGGCGCACCGGCAGACCAACATTTTTAAGGCCTACTAAATGTCTATTCTCACTACAAAGTACTTTCATCTGTATAATCGATGACGTAGGGTTTGATGTATCGGGATCATAGGCTATATTCCCTTATGTATGTATGCACGGAGCGTATCGTCACCGGCAAATCATTCCAGCCGTGGATTTGTTTACGGTCCGGTCATGGCACGCTACGGTGTTGGTCGGTGACGGAACGGTCTAGTGGGCATTGTTTCGTATTAATTCATACAAAGAATATTTTTTTGCATGTGTCGATACGGTTACGGTTAAGGTATGATACGTGTAGAGTCCTTTAATGTCGAAAGCAAAAAAAAATGTTGATCACTATTGCCACACCTCGGACTCAGTACATAGTTAACGCATTTCGACTACATTGTTGAAATTTAAGAGCGTGTTTTTACGACTTTCAGTTTACTATGGTCGTCATTTCGGTGAGGTAAAACGAAGGGTGTATGTCATAATTATCGTGGGTCTTATTATAACGTGCTATATCGCCATGAAACATGGGATTAGCTAATTCAGTATTCCTAACTGCTAAATCCCCGAAACAGCTTTTAATTATAAACACAGTATCTATGAAATATTCAGCAATGATGAATTAGTTTTATGCTAGGTATCAGAGTATGCGACATTAACTGAGAACATGGACTTTGGTTTCTGAAAATTGAGAGCATAATCAACGTTAACAATTAGACAAACATTCAAATACTAGACAATTGAAATGAAATATCTATACCTCAGAATCCAACGGTCTACTGTCCACTTTTTTAAGAAAATGGCATTCAATTGAAATGCAGATGTCATTTCACTTGTAACTTAATAAAAAAACTTAAGTTAAAAAGTTAAGTAAGTACCCACGCAATCAAAATTGCCAATATTATTGTGAAATATCATAAAACAGACATATTATGTGCGTTTGCTTACTAACTAAAACTTTCAAATTTGTAAATACGTGTAAAAACTGATCACCAGATTTCTAACATTAGGTAAGTACCAACATAATAATTAACTTTAAATACGATTACTAAATTTCGTGCCAGCCCCGCCTTCGTAATACTTGTAGAGGATGCCTCACATTTTTCGTCCCATAGTTGACCGAAAAGGTTGAATATTTAACCTCGCCTACAGCCAAGGAAGGTTTGGTGTATCTAATGCATACCTCGTAATAAAATATTGTTAATTTATTAAAAATCTGATTAAATTAATCATTTTCCAGTTAAAAACGGGACTGCAGGCCTTTAACGAATGAATTGACAGAGTTCTTAATAAAGTATCAGTTAAAAGCGAACGTTTTATAAGGACGGCGGAACACGTGTTCAATCAAATAGTGCATTCCGACATGATATTTATTAGGAAAAGAACATGTGTTCTCGATATATTCTGAATGACTAATATTGGAATGCTATCATTTTTTACGGGATCATATTTCTCTGTATAATATACCTTATATAATAAAGAGTCATCTGAAATAAGAAGTTAAATTTTAATTTAACTTAGCCGTTAAGGAGAAATGCAAACAAACAACATCCACCGATCATTCGAGATGAAGTAGCAGAGAAAAATAGTGAAGATAAAGGAGGAATCCTTAGAACTCAAGTAGGTAAACCACAGAACTGATCGGTACGTCGTGAGAAGTAAGATATCTTTCTTGGAACATATACAAAGAACTGACCAGTCTGAGTTTCCCAGGAGGGAAAAATCTCTAAGAAAGAAAACATTATACTGGACAATTTTGCCAAGGGAAACGGCAACGAATGACGACAAAGAGTGAAATAATAAAATCGCAGAATCGTTTTAATTCATTCCACGACATTCATCATAATTATTATTGCGAAACTCATTTAAAAATGCAAATTTAATTAATTAAGCCTGTATATTTCCTAGAAAGATCTTGTAACCGGTGAAAGTTGCTCTTTAGAAAAACTTGGAATGTTGCTACTACAGAAAATAAATTACTGCCATGGGAATGCAAAACTTAACAGTTTTCAATTTTATGAATACTTATTTAGTTTTAAAGGTATGGAGCGCATTGCTACAAAGTAATGTGCTCCATACCTTTTAAGTTTGACTTCAGTAACAGAAATATTCATCGTATTAGAAGAGTATTAACTGTCAAAGGGAGGAGAATAACCCATTAACAAGTATTTTAAAAGAGATTAAAAAAATAGCTATCATTCTACGTTTAAAATTTTTTTTATATTTGGTAGTGAAAATCAATTGCAATATGCGAGTATATAGCGCCGTTTTTTGTGAAAAATCACACCAAGGGCGATGTAAAAATATAAATATATTTGTACAATGTTCTATTTTATTACTAACTATAGACCATACAAACTATTTTCAACTTATGGCTAACAGATTGCATCCAACGTTTCGTCAATGTGTACAATGCATTTGACCAATGAACGTGATGCTGCGTTAGAATGAACATACGTTAAGCAGGGTACTCATCTAGCCGTGTAACGTGTAACGTAAGTGATACTGTATCAAGTGAGTACCTAGGCGCGAGCCTACTGCGAGCCGCTCGCGGGTGGAGCGCAGTGTGATCGCAGCGAGCCGCCGCACTTTGGACGGAATGGAAAAAAAACGCGAATTAAGTGGTTTTTGCAAATGTTAATTTTTTTAATATTTATATTTTTTTTAGTGTAGTACAATAGTTTCTGCATTTTATGTATTAATTTAAATATGTCAATAGGGCTTGATGGAAGTTTGGCAACGCTGCAAAGTGTGTCGTAAGTTGGATGTTCGGCATCGCGTTTTTCAGTTCAATCCTACGCGTGAGCAGAGACGGTTGTGTAATAAGTGACGTTTGGATATATTTACAAAAGTTTGTTATGGCTGACATTCCTCAAGGTATTCTTAATTTTATTTACTAAACTATATATCAATATATCATGTGTGTGAGATTTGAATTAACATCTAATTTTACACTATTTTTGAATTTTTTTTGCTGTTAAAATGCATATTTCAATTAGCATTTAGAAACAAAACATCGTTTGTTCCCATTTATGAATATAAAAGTATTGTAGACTGAAGTCTCACCTTTAATGTCATATATAAAATGTGATCATCTTTTGTCCTTCCTTGAACAATTTTGTTATTTTCAGGAAGGCCTATATGCATTCCCCGGAGAGAATTATTCGAGGCATTAACAGAACGGGGTATATTAAATGCCACTTCTGTGAAATCAAAAGAGTTTTTAATTATTAATATTAATTATTTTATGTAATATTTATGATTAATATGTTTTGTTTTCCCAGATATTTGTATATCTTCAAATTGTATTGAATTATTTGTCGTTGTAAATTTCTACATAAGAGTATATTAATATTTTTTCTTAAAAATAGTTATAATTCATTAATAAGATAAAAAAAATATATTGCACTAATATTTAGCCAGCAAACAATTAATTCGTCTTTTTTCTTCATTCCGTCCACTGTGCGCCGACGGCGGATTCACTGCGATCACACTGCGAGCACTAAAGGCGGATCCGGGAGCTCGTAGCTGGATACGCGGTTACCGTGGACGAGCCGTACCCACTTGCAGATTGATACAGTATCAGTTACGTTACACGTTACACGGTGCTACACTCTTGGTGAGTACCCTGCTTTAGAATGAACATTGTTTATTTATATTTTGTATAGGCAGATAATATACAGGACCGTACTTGGGAGATCACTTCAGATTAAGGCTGCTTATTGTTTATTAGAGAAATTTAGATACAGTCCGCACGCAGAGGACATAATTAGAACATATGTAAATGGAAATGCCATTTTTTATGTATATGGATGTTTATTATTTATCTTCCCATAAGTATGTTTTAACATATATAATACAACAATAACATGTCAATGACAGCTCTCGAGTTTTTGTTTTGCTCTTGAATAATTCATGTTATTTTAAGAAGTATACTGCCAAAATATACCAAAATTTATAAAACCAAATAAATAGTGTTTTCAAACAAGCCAACGTTCTTAAAACTATAAATTTAAACTTATGTGTGCAGTGAATCTGTTACTTTCTCAGTGTTTATTTTTAACGAGTATAATGCCAAATTCTGCCGAATAACGCTTCCAAAATGAATACGAATGAAGCTCTTTCTCTTTTAAATAAAGCCAAGGAAGAGATTACCGGCATCCATAGTGCCATTACCGATCCCTCTCTGAAACCATGAAGGACCTTGGAGTAAATGTAGGAGTCCTCGAGGGAAAAGTTATGACATTGAAAATGATATGATATTGACTTGTGTTGTTAGTTATCTTAGCAATAGGGTGCGTAGCCTAAACATTAATTCTGTATAATCTTATATATTTGGGGCCACAAGTAGGGTTCCTCAAGGGTCCCACGTCGGGCCAATATTTTTCTTATTATTCATCAATGACATTGTTGACCAATTTAATGATGTGGAAGTTCTGCTATTTGCTGACAGATTAAAAATATATAAAGGAATACGAAATTTTTACGATTGCCAAATTTTATAGACTAACTTAGAACAACTTCATCAATGGTGTGAGAAAAATGCTTTATTTTTGAACATTCAGAAATATCAAGTAATACGATTTTCGAAAACTCGTTATAATATCTTACATGAATATAAATTAAATAATATTAAATTAATATAAGTGTCACAAATTCGTGTCTTGGGTGTAATATTCCATAAAAATTTGACATTCATTGCATATATCAACTATATAATTAATTAGGCTTTAACGATGCTTGGCTTCCTTTGCAGAACTTTAACTGATTTTAAGTCCTCAGATGTATAAGAACCATCTATATTACATTAGTCAGAAGTCAAATGGAATATAATTTACCTTTTTGGTCCCCTTTATATAAAGTTCACTCTAAGAATATAGAAAGAGTTCAGCACAAATTACTTAGGTACGTAAATTTTAAGCTCAGAATTCCAATTGGTTACATTAATTTTGTCAGTTTGATGAATCATTACACATTCTATTACATGTATTATTATTATTACATATTATTACATACTATTATCTGTCCTGATGATCGACGCTTTAATGCTATCCGAAACGTTGGCTAAAGAAGGGGGTAGCGCAACGCGGCATAATACCCCAAAATAAATCACTATATAATTAAAAAATGTATTATTTGGTTAAATTATAAAAGGTCTTATAGAAGCACTCACTCTACCCAAGAAAATATTGCGAATAGTCAATTCAATTAATTATTAACTAGAGGATTTATTCATGCTAGTTCCTGGGGGTAATTAAATGTATTAATTAATCAGTTGACGTCAAGCGTGTTAATATTGACTTCTGTCGAGTGAGATTTGGCACGACGAACTGAGACATAAACTTCCGAAACCTCAATCGTGAGAATAATAATAATTGGTTGATATTTCCACGGAAAACTAATTTGAGAACCACCGGATTCTAGTGAGTTTGCTACTAATTAATTTGTATATTTCGTGATCATTTCCACAGATTTACGTCTTACTTCTAAAATAGTGGTAAATCGACTTTTTGCTGCTTAGTATCGTGTGTTACTCAAGAGAAAAATAATACATTGAACTTTTAATAAAGCAAATAAACTTTATGAACTATGACGTTTACAAATTGGCACAGCTTTTTTATTTGTAGAATTTAAGGTGACTGCACCTCTTTTCAGCTCACAACTGTAAAAATAAATCACTTTGTCCTTATTTAATTTGATAACGTGTTTAATTTTCACTGTAAAATTCTGCTTGCTCTTTTTAAATATGTATTTCTATTTCATGAGTATAATTTTCTACGTAAAATAATGGAAATTCTCTAAGCTAAACTATCGACAAACTATACCATTATTTATGTTTATTTATCGATGAGCTAAATCCAATATCCAAGATTAGTTATTTTTACAACGAAAATATATTTTAGATTGAATTTGATGCCCGCGTTTTTTTTTTGTAAACATCAAAAAGACTATTTACGCAATTCTACTTTTTTGAAACATTAACTTCACACAGGAAGCCTTTGGGAATAAAGAAGGTATTTTTAAGGAAACAAAGGAAGTTCAAAGAAGGTAAATATTTAAGATGTGGGTGGGTAGGAATCTACATGTAAGTGTGTCGAGGAGTGATGAGAATGTACGAATCCATCCCTCCCACAGGGGTGCAAGGCGTTCGTTGGGTTGGGAAAGTCCGGCTGGAGAGGGCAAAGGGCCTCACTCAACCGGCTTGTCCCGATCCAGCCTGCCACACAATTGGTGGGCATATGCACCCGCTACTAAGACCTGGACAAACCCTCAAGAATCCCGGCACCCCTGCTGAGACACCAAACGTAGCGAACCACTTGGGATGACAAATATCAAAAAAATATATAAATGTTTCACAAACAGACATTTATTCGACTTTGCCCAACGATATTCGAGTTTCAAAACGTTCATAACACAAAAATAAATATCCTTACTTTTATAAAATCCGTAAATTTCCGAAAATTTAATAAGCAATTTTACAAGTCAAAAGAACTACAAAAGCCCAATAAAATTGTTAGGACAATGTTTACTATCGATCACAGCAGATTATGTTCAATTTTTTGTGGATATTATTTTTATTAAATAGGTAATACATTTGTTTAATTTTGGTGGTTTTCAGGAATTATAATCTATCAAAATGTACGACGAAAATTCTGAAAAGTTAGGGGTAGAGTTGACGCCTGGCACGCTTTAAACAACGCCCTCATTATTCAAAGTCATTTAAATATTTTAAGGATTAACAAATTAAAAATAATTCAATTTAACATAAATTTAGTGAGGGTGAATATTTATAACTACTCGTTCATTGCTCGGGGTTATACGAATAGATTTCGCTAATACATTTAAACCAATTATATAATATTTTACTCCATCAACGTCGACTTCAGCTGACAACTTGTTCAGTTTGTATCTACACGAATGCACTTAGATACACCGGTTTTTAAATCGCTTTTAAAGTTAATTATTAAGTGCATCAGGGCTAAAAAGTAGGGGTGGTTATCTTTTAAGTGTACACAGTTGTCGAGTTTCCATAAAAAAGCACAAGTACTTAATATAGATGCATGGGGTAAAATGCATTATTGTGTGCTCGTATGCGGGTAGCGATATAACGAGAATAGAACTTACAATGAACCGTACAAAATAAATAGATTATTTAAACGCATAGTTTCCGTGAATTGTATCGATTTATATAAAAATCAATACACTTCACAATGCACAAGACTTCGTCGGTTCCCCATCGACTTTAAAAGCTGTCTTAACAATGTAAAAGTACTGAAGCTGGGCTCATCTCTTTGACGCGAAATTCAATCGAGATCGTCCTTGGTAAGATGGAGCTAGACGTGTCAGGTCCAGCACATTAAATTAGAATAGTGAGGACCATCTCTCTATGGGACTTCCTTTAGGAGTGTTGAGGTTTCGTGAAAGAAAACATAACATTTTAGAATTTCGCTAAAAAGTAATTTTGTATGCACATTGTTCTTTCTTATAAATACCCGCAAGGGCAGGCAGAGTAGTAAACAACTCGGCCTTAACAAACACCTCGATTCATTCACATTCATACATACTCTTCTATTATTCTGACTCTTATCATGGCCCGACTAAAAGGATCTGATTCATTTGATCGTGCCATATCTTCCTCGGGCGTCCTCGACTTTCTGCTACCATTCACATTCGAGACTTCTTTGTTTATTCACTATACATGCCCAAACCACATAAGCGTCCCTTACTTAATCTTATTCATTACGCTTACAACAGCCTTGCATTCTCTGCGGATGTCCACATTTCTCATACGATCATACATGGTTTTACCACACATGCGTCTCAGATATCCCACTTCTTCAGAATTCAGTTTACTTTCATCCTTCTTCTGCCAGTTCCATGCCTCCTCACTGCCATACATCAGAGTAGGTACCAGCACTCCATTGTGGACTGCTAGCTTCGCTTCTTTCGATATTTTTTTGCTAGCGCCAACCGCGTTCAATCAATATCTATGTCAGCATCCCCATCTCAGTGATGGCATCAACAACAGAAACACGCTTTTAACATCAGTATTTAATTTAAAACATTGTTTTTAGTATGCTCAGGTTGAACCTAGAAATCAGCTGTCATAATCAGAAAATCAAATAGCCAGTTCTTTGGACTGATCTTGTAAATGCTTTCAAAGGTATATATTTTATGAAAGCTGTCACAAATCCTGTCATGTGAGACAATTAAAACAATTAACATCAATAATAATTGGTTAATTAACTTAATCTTGGCTTAAGTGGTGTGGAGGATTCATCTAAGATATCGTGCTATATTCGCGATCCAGTTGACATGGAAGATCGGATCGTGCTCAAGTCTCAATTTAGCATTAAGCTCGGGATGAAAAACCGAACGTTGGTAGTTTAAAAGGCAGGACACGTCCTGCGAGAGATGTGTGAATGAAGAAGCGAAGATTGAAAACAAAGATACAGACTTTGGCGTCTATATCGAGTGCCGGCTGCCGGCATTGAGTGTAGTACGTAATGTGACTGCTCGGGAGAATAAATCCGTCAATAATGACAGGGAGAAAAATAATGATACACTCGGAACAAAGCTAGGCAAAATAAAAATATAACAAATACGCTTTGTTCCCTACATTGAAGTATATCTATGGTTCTGTAAGGTTATAATTTTTGTACGTGTAACAGCTATTTTGGACTTCGAATGCCACATACAACACTTAGGACGGGTTGTTTCGGAGAATTTGAACAATTCATCAAATTTCAACGTTCATTTACGGATTCTGTGAAAGTCCTATTCAAATTCTGTTATTATATCATTATAGGCTAGTTGATTGACAGAACTGAAATAAAAACAGAACTTAAAAATATCTTTCACAGAACTTGAAAATTAACTTTGAAATTTGAAGAATTGTTCAAGTTCTCCGAAACAACTCGTCCTTAGTTGCGGGACATAAGAATATTATCTGTAGGAGTATAAATATTACTTGTCGACTTAAAAAATTGTATCACTTGTTACGTTCCTCATTGAACCGTTATTCAGCGATTTTGGTATCATTGACGTTCAATCGTTTATGAAGTTGGCGGTGAGCAGTGGCGGATCTAGTAAGTCCCAGAACAGATTGCTTTAAAAGTAAAAAATACTGCAATAATTCAACCATAATTTAATCAATATGGTATTTTCACAAACTATGAATACCGTATTAAATGTGTGAAAAGTTTAAAGTTTATTTATCTGATTCTGATCATCGTACTAAAAATGTGTAATTTTTTTTTATTTTCATGAATAATTATTGAATTTAAAATCGATCTAAAACCGCACATTCCTAAAGGGGTTCCAACTGACCACAACGTAATTACGGCATAGAGAACGCCATAAACACCGACGTCGCTCGGCGTGACGCCAGCACTGCCGAATTCATGTATTAAATCTACATAAAAAAATTATTCGTCAACATAGAAAGAAAATAAAAATACTTTAGTTAATTACCTACTAATTTTTCCAAATGTTCCCCTTCTTTATATTGATTTCATTTGTAATCAACGATGACCCGATGCAAATAGCTTCTTTCACTCTGGAATCAGTGCAAATGTACCTAATTAAGGTTTGATCAATAAATTGAAATAAAAATACACACAATTTTTATTAATACTTCCCCACTCCGCGCTGGAATTTGAACCCTCAACCACCTAATTTATGAGGTAGGGTACCTACCACTCCGCCTCGTAGGTCTTTGATTGAAAAATTAAAAGGCATAGAAAATTAAGTATTTACAGAAGTAACTGACACGCAAACTAATCCCGTACAGCTATTTTAATCAAAATCTGAGGGGGCTATTTTAACCAAGATCTTTTGAGTCCGCTACTGTTTGCATGTGTACAAAGTTCAATTATTATTATTACGTTAGCTTCCTACTTCCCATGAATAAAAACACATTATTTTCACATAATAGAAGACAAAGCGGTAAATACGGCAACAGTTAGTTGGACTAACGGCTTCATTACACACGAAGTGCTGCTCGGCAATTTGTGCAAATCACATGTCGGCGAATTATATGGTATTATGCTGGTGGCTGGAGGTATCTCTTAGCTGGTAGATCCAATTTACCAATTCCACTCCTTCCTGCTCGTGGAGCATAACTAGTTGGTGGTGGTAAGCCTGTGTAATCAGCCTCTGGTCTTCCGGACGAACTGGTGGAGGCGAATATGGTGGGGTCATCTTCTGATATAACTAGCTTCTAACTTCTACAATTTATAGGTGTCGAAGTTCTGTTGCTTGTATCCGTTGGTAAGTGGTAATTAACTTTATAAAAAAATTTATTCAAAATCATTATACATGATGTCCGGAAAATCGTGGTACAAGCGGAAAACTGGTGAATCTACAACACATTCAAGAAAATTCAAAAAAACTTTTTTGTCAATCGAACATATTTTCTTTTTACTTTTCCATTTCTCGGCAACTAAAAGATTAAATACTTTTGGCGCCAGGTCTATGCTTCGGTGCAATAAATAAAAGACAATAAACAGCTGATATTAATCCCATAACGACCGACTTTTTTCAAATTCGACCTAAAAAATTCAACCTTTGGACTCTTATTTGGAAATTTTATTTATTCTTATCTTTGGAAAACTTATTACCTATAACAAAAGCGACTCCAAATGTGAAGTAGATTCACCAGTTTCCCGCCTGTACTACAACATCAGTATACCCTGTATACATAACATATAAGTTGAAATGCTTCAGGGAAGTTAAATAATTTAGATTGTTTTTCAAGATAATTCCGACAAAATTAACGTTTCTCGTGATATCAACAGGTTTCACATAATAATATTATATTTGACATTATCGCGGCGTTGTTCGCTGCTGTCGACGGGGGGGAGGAAACTTTTTTTCTTTGTCGTACGGCGGGAAACAAACGAAAACATTTTTTTACCAACTACTAGGTAAAATGTATCCCGTTAAATACTTAATAATCTATGATAGTAATGTATCTAACATGATATGATTTGAAGTAGTGTAGGCATACATCATCGGGAAAAAATATTTTTTTCATAATAAGGACGATGTTATGTTTTTACTTATGACGGCAAAAAATAATATTCCTAAAACATTCTCAAAACACCTGAGCACAGGTTCTCTCTAGTTAGGTGTTCACAAAACACTCCTACTAACCCACAGGATTTTTAACATCCATGTTGAACTGGTGCTTTGTATGTAAAATAAAATAAATGAATAAATAAATAAAATAAAATAATACACAGGGAGAAATAAAATAAAAAAAATCCTGAGTAGAAAGAGCAACAACTTCACGCTACATTAAGTACCTAAATAATTAGTTAAATTAGCTGCGTAGCGCCCTTCCTGGCAGCCGGACGCGTCCTAACGCGTCCTCCAACCGCTCTGTATTTTTTTTAGTATTTTCAAGGGAAATGAGGCAAAATCCCTTTGAAATTATTTTTAAAATCAATCAAACAACATTTTAACTTAAATAAAAATAAACTTAACAACCAGTTATTAGAACTTTATAATAAGAGATATGAGTGCAGTGTTTTAAAAGTGAATATTCGGAAATTTTGCTCAAAAATATTCGATATTCCAAACGAAAGTCGATCGGTAAATACACCCCAAATGTTTTCAACGGAATTCTCGGAAACTGAAGGCAAGCTAAACCCAGGGTAATTTATTATCCTGACCGTGGCTTTTTATTGCGGGCAGAATGCACCACTTCAAAAATCACCAGGAACAGGATTACATGGAGATGAATGATGGACTTGCCGAACGTCACAGCAGTGCTGCCAGGGTCTCTTATCTATGCGAGGTGTCAGCGCTTTATTAGCAGCAGACACATACCTAGACGGATGACGAACCTCGTGCTGGCACTGTTGGTGGACGCGGTGGACTCTTTCGATGCAGCAGCTCGGTCAGTTTCTTCACCACCTAGGATTCTTGCTGCAGAGTCTCCATCTTCTATCTTCGTGTCACCTGTTACTGTACTTCATTTTACTTAACTTTATTTTTGTAATATTTATATTTTTTGTAATACCTGCATCAACTGTAAAACGCCCCTGAGGTGATCTCACAAAAGCGGCGCTATAAAAATTGTCCAATAAATAAATAGTGCGTGCCACTAATCGTAGGTACTTGAAATTCATTCCATCCCTACCAGAGAGAATTTTTCGCCGTCTTCTATTTCGACGCACTCCACCATCCGTGAATTTTAAATCCGATTATTTCAAGAATGTCATATGGGGGACATAAAAATTACGTTTCTGAACATAGGAATTTGTAGTGAGAGAGTTAAAGTCTTGTAGCGGAGAGGCGACTATAAAGAAAGACGACCACGAATGATTTGAACCCCAATGGACGGGAAGAAGCGAGGCAACTACCGCTAGAACTTCATTTTAACATCTCTTTCTGTCACTTACGTTATGAAAGAGAAAGAGCGAGAGGTTACGAAGGAGCTATGGTCTCGGTCATGTTTGTCAGCCACCAGCCATAAAGCCAGCATCGATAAGCGTATATTTCCAAGTTTTATTTTTCGGAATCCGCGCGTAATTAGCTGTACGTTTCCCGTCCGTGTTTTACGGCCCTGCGGGTGACATTTACAGTTATTATTATCGTGTCACTTCAGACGTTTATTTATTCCGCAGTAAAATAAAAAGATTTGAAAATACCGAACGGCAAATAAAAGTCAGTTAAAATATAAAATACACTCCTTACAGAAAACACACAAGTCAGTTTGATAGTTTATTTGTCTGGCCCAATTTAATAGTTTGCGAGAGGGACGCTCCGACGACATGATCTTTTTTTTGTAATGTTTAGAATTCATATTCATTCCGAGCTATAAGTCAATGAATTTTCAATCGAAAATAAGATATTTATACGATGATGGAAACAATCAAATACATCGGTTTATATAGTGTGAATTTTTCGGCTCGCAACATTCCACAAAAAAACCCACTTGGGTGACTCCGGCCAGTTTTACTCTTGTGTTGAAAATAAATTAAAATATTTAGACGCATAGCCGTGTGGCAAATCAAGCATATAATAAAATAAGTATTTAATATCTCTTTTGAATCAATGAAGTATAATGGTTGAGTTTTGGTGACTCAACGTGTGAGAATTTAATAACAAACCCATCCCAACTCAGACGTTAGTTTGTTCCCATAGGTAGTGCCGTGGTCAGCTATTTTAATGTCTAAAATATTCGTACTCCGTTGTGCTTGTGAGATTTATAATACTAGTTTACTTTTCACTTTTTGAAAAGTCAGGATGCCATAAATTTTATATTACATATATAACTTGTAAAAAAATTTTTTTTTTCAATCACTGATTTTAGTTCAGTGTTTGGACAAAATTACGAAAGTTGAGCCATTTTTTAAACTTTTTTTATGTTTGATTTCAAAATCATAATACTTTGAAAATTATATTTATTTTTGTAACAATAAAATTTGAAAACGTATTTCATCACCTTTAAAAAACTTTTTTTTTCAATTTTCGGATACGTTCAGAAATTTCCATTTTATTTGGATTTTCTTGAGAACACCGACTTTCTGACAGCATCTTTAAGAAATATAACAGAGGCTTGAAGGGTTAAAAATATATAACATGTATTAAAATATGCAAGTAGAAATCTAAATATATACCAACATATTTAGATAAGGGCCATTATACGAAAAAGGGGTCGAGTAACAACAATCAGTTAACTTTCAATCGTACTCTTAAAATTTTAACCCAAAATAGACAGTTACCTACCTAATCTATTCAGAGGTGCTCTTAAAATACCTGTACCATATTAGTCCTCCGTCGTCTTGGTGAATAATCACTTCAAGGGAACTTTTCAGTAATATTGGTCAAATTACCCAAAGAAACGTAACGCCTAAGATGATTAATTCAAAGAATATCCATCTTACAACCTTCACCTACGAGTATATTTGGGAACTTGTCACTTGTTATAGTGATTTGCGTACAATTGGGTATTCTCACTGTTTTTTTTTTCTCGAAAAATATTTCGATAATAAAGGTAATTTTTTTGTTGACGAATAAATTTTAAATGCCATTTTCGATTTGCCACCAAAACGACGTCGACATCACCGCGCCGAGCGACGTTGGTGACAGCCGTCTTACCAGCCAATGGCGTTGTCTATGTCACAATGACGTTGTAGCCTATTGGAACCGTTTCGGAATGTGCGGTTTTAGATCGTTTTAAAAATCAATAATTATCAATGAAACTTTAAAATTACAAATTTTTTGTGCGACGATCGGAATCAGAAAGAAAATTTAAATCTTCAACAAATTTTTAACGGCATTCGTAGATTGTGAAAATAACCCATTAATGTCTTGTAACTAGTGACAAATCTGCGTAAAAAAATATTGTAACTAATAAACTTTTAATTAACATAATGAAGCTGATTAACACGTTTTGAGAGATATATACATGTATGTCAGATTCGACAACTTACGACTAATTTCGCACTTAACTTTAAATTACGTACGTAATCCAAGAATTTCATTCATTATTTATATTAATGGGAGGGTGTTAAAGATTACAGCTAATAATAATTGATGACATTTTTATTAAGAGACCAAAGAAACAAATCTCGAAAAAGAAAATGTCAATAGCTATATAAAATCTAATTACGAGTAAAAGGCGTGGTTCTTTCAACCCTCTCACAACTTAAAAAATGAGATTTTAATAAGTCATAAATATTTTGTTATCTTCCTTTTTTGTAACAAATAGAGATAATGAAATCCTCATTAGGATCTCCCGTGCTGAGGATATCATTTACATATAATTAAAATTTAGTAGTATTAATAATATGAAGTAATTATAAAAATATTATGTTTTGTTTTTTTTTCTGAAATAATTATAAATATTTTAACATGGTGTTTTTAGTGCAGTTGAGTTGTTTCGTTTTCAGTCTGTAGTTGGTGTCAGTATATTTTCGATTTCTGATCTCCTTATTTTACGTATCCGGCTTTTTATAAGAGATTAAAATGTTGAAATATTGTTGTTAGTTTTGAATGAGAGTGGGATTTTGTTGAAAAGTTTAGTACATTTAATTCCCATATTCCGTAACAAAATATACGTAAGTTAGCTTAACTAACCGAAGCTGAAAAAAATATTTCCGCTCTACCTTACTTCACACCCAGAAGATTTTCGAAAATAGGTCAACTAACTAACTAAACATCACGTCGTCTCCCCGTTGGGGTAAACAGAGAGTACGGAGCGCCAAACAACTAGGTCTTGGCACACACTCCTTGCCTCGTTAACATTCATAAATCGTATTATACATATTCTTCTGTTATTTCGACTCTTAATATGGATTGACTCAAGTATCTGGTTCACTGGATCGTGCCATGTCGTCCTCGGGCGTCCCCGACTACTTCTTCTATTCACATTCGCGTCATATAATCTCCTTACACTCCTTTCTTCGTTTATTTGCTCTACATGCCCAAATCATCTAAGCGCCCTTTTCATAATCTTACTCATTACGCTTACATCAGCCTTACACTCTTTGCGCATTTCTCACGCGATCTCATGGTTTTACATATATACTGTTTTACATCAGGTTAGGTACCAGCACTATTGTTTAAAGCTAGCTTCGCTTCTTTCGACATTTTTTGTTAGCGCTAACCGCGTTCAGTATTCCATTAAAGGAATTTCCTGCATTTGCCCTTATTTCAATATCTCTATCAGCTTTTCAATCTTTCGTAAACATACTTCCTAAATACACAAACTCATCCACCTGCTCTAAGAATTCATCGTTTTCAACAAAATAATATAAAAACATTTTGGGGTAGTTTTCCTATTTTGATAATAGAATACAGCAGTAACTGCAGAGCATGTACCTACTGGGTTGATTTGAAGACCTTTCCTTCAGAGTCGCGACGCGAGACGGTACTGATTCATACTCAGTCACCGGAACACAATTCGATTAGGTGCGTGGACATTGGACATTGTGGACAAGCAATCTGCTTGATGGAGTTAGCGGCTAACGGCCCCGCGTAATTACCGACCATTAGATAACAGCACTACTTGTTGCATAGTTAACATACGATAAAATAATCCCAATCGTTCGCTTCGAGTAGAAGGTGATTTGAATAACTACGGTGGCAACTGTTAGGTTAGGCTAGGTTTCTTAAAAATGCATTTATATCATAACTTTTATTACCAAGCGTTATACGTCTCATTTTTCAAGCTTCCCATCACTTTATACAAATACCATTTTAATCACGTTTTACACAAAGGTACGGTTACCTAATAATCAATGAATAATACCGAAATAAGTATGTACAGAAAAAAAAATCATTTGCTAAAATAAATACTGACATTTAAGTTTCAAATCATGAGTTACGAGACCAGACTGGTGTCGAGTGGTTAAACGAGCATCGAATTTTACAAACAATATACTACCAAATAATAACTCATAGAATGGATGGAGATCTGGTGTCATAATATGGCTTCATGCAACCAAATAAATGTTAATGTAGTTATTTTACATTAACTCCACACAGGAGGCCCTGAGGAAAATAATTTCCCCCAGGGCTTTTGTCGTATTTATGGGATGTGGTATTTAAGGTATTTTTGATTAAAACAAGGAGGGTAAGTTCTGGGAAGGAAAGAGGTATGAGGGGTGGGTAGGAAACCAGGGATCAGTATGTCCAGGAATGACGGACGTTTGGATCTATCCATCCCGCTGCAGTGCAAGTCGATGGGTAGAGAGAGACCGGTTGGATAGGTCAAAGGGTCTCCCCAAGCCAGCCTCTATTAAAAACAGCCCTAAAATATCTTATCGTAAGAAATTTCTTGTAACGCCAATATATTTGTTTTATTCCTTAATGATATCGTTGGTGTATTTGATAAAAATGTTAATGTGTTGCTTTATCCCATGATCTAAAATTCGTTAGACTATAGAAGACAAAACAAGTTTTCACATTCAATTCAACATAAATAAATTACAACTTTGGTGTGAACTCAACGAATAAATTACAAGTTCGGTGTAAACTCAACAAATGAATTACAAGTTTGGTGTAAACTCAAAAGACTTTATCTAAACATTAAAACACTTAACGGCTTAACTTTAATTAACTCCGTATGTATACATCTTTGCATTACGTAAGCTGTTTGTTTATTACAAAAAAATGAATAAATGCCACAATATAATATTTTTTCAGAATAGATCATCCTTTCAACTATCAATTAACAAAACAATACTTCCCTCACTCACGTCATTGAAAGTAATGGTTCTTGGCATTATTTCCGATCCCAAAATTTTCTTTCACACGTCAACACAATTACAAATGCAGGCTTAAAAATGCTCGGTTTCATCTTTCGTCATTCCAGTGACTAAGAACATTTCAATATTAAAAATCTTGAACTCTTCTTTGGTTCGAAGTCAAGTTGAATACAATTCTGCTATCTGCTCCCGTCACTCTAAAACCTAGTCCGAGTCCATCGAAAAAGTTCAACATATGAAGATATACTTACCATAAGCTCGATCTTTCTATTGAAAATAAAAACAGCATATTAAAATCACTTTAATTAACTATCAAAAATAAAAATATTTATTGTTTTATAATCGATTTTTAGTTTTTAAAATTGTTAATGGTATTATAGTCAGCCCTGATTTACTTGGGGGGGGGTATTTCACCATCCTAAATTAATGCCTACTGGCCATACGTTGAAAAGTAGGCTAACTTATCTGATATATACAATATACAGCCACCATTCAAATGTTCGAGTACCGAAGAGTGAACTCGGTCTTATAATTCATTCAATCGAAATAATTGCACGTTATCCTATGAACAGCGATTTTGGTAGCTTATCGAGAGGATTTGTAAAATATTCCCCTTAAATAATTGCCTTTAATATTTATCAACATGAACCACTCGATCCAAAAGTCTATTTAAGGCGATGCCATACGTAGTAATGCAAAATCATGTGTTTTTGGTTTGAAAATTTGGTGGCCTAGAAATGTTTTAGATGCTTTAATTAAATACTGCGAGTAGAATACATCCTGGCCTTTGAAATAATCGAGTATTTTTTAGATAAGTCTTTTTATAAGCCCAGAAAAAAATAATGTAAAGGCCTATGAAAACTGCTTTAAAGTTCAAAATCTCCTACTTACGAACCCATTTTCGGTTATGATTTTATTGTATAATGTGGCAAATTAAGTTATTTATAAAATGATCAAAAAAAATTTAAATATTTATGCCTGAACATCCGAAAAATAAAATAAAAGGCACTTTTTGGCCATGTTTTTTCTATCATTGAAAAAACACACGATTAAATCAAAAAAAGGCGGATGGTGTTAAGCGGGAATTTAAACCTTATCGCCATCTACGTAAGGGTTGTTATTGATAGCGGCTCACTTTAAAATACTACACGACGTAGTGCATCGCCTTAATTATAACGGAAAAAATAAATAGAACGGAGAAATAGAATAGAAAACAAAAACCTGACTTGTTTGATACAGTTTGATGTCTGAAAACTGATAAGATATTAGTGCACGTGACCCCAAACAAGGTTATTTAAGTGTCCATGTAAAATAATAAATTGAATATATTTTTTAAAATTCGTAATAATATATTTTTACAAATTCTCCCATGTTCCGCTATTGTCAAGGAGTGTTGGTTAGCCTAATTACAATTCTATTTGCATTATAACCGCGCTACGAACGCTGACTCCGTGTCCGAGTATACTGAGCCCGACACAGAGTAATGAAAACACACGATTTACGAGTGACCGTCGTAAAAGTGAGGTAAAGCCGTGACAGCTGGCGGTGGTTAAAAATTCTGCGCCTCCTCTGAAGAATGCGATGTGGTGTAGTCTATTTCCATAGTCTTGGTACCAGAAGTAAGCTGCAACAACTAACGATTTATTGTATGTGTCCACTTATATTCTGTCAATTTATCGGACATTTCAGTAGAGCAGTAGATGTTAACCTTTTTGAAGTCAGTGAAAACTTTTGATCATAAGAAAAGTTAGCGGAACACCGAAAAAACAAAGATTTCACATATCCTCTTTAAAATGTGATACATTTGTTTGTGCTCAAAAAAATAAGGTGGTCAGCTTGCCCAGACTTCACACGGAGAAAAAAAGAGTATTGCGAGTATCTTCTTATTATAAATCATCCGGTAAAAAACAGGTTTGCAGGCCATTTCCTGATAAAATTTAAGTAAATTCCTAATACGTCGAAAAATGTGAACATGCACGTGCCTTCATTTACCTTGATAACATATAATGAAAAATTGCGAAAAAATTTGAATTTCATGAACACGTGTTCCAACATGGTGATAATATATTCGTCATTTACTAAAAATTTATCAGGTTATCTGTTAATTCTTCGTCTAAATTGCTTGGTTTTTCGCGTTCCTTAGTTTCTTAGTTTTAATATTGGTTATTTTCGAAAAACCGAGCTCAAAGAAATATAAGTTTGAAAACTGTAACAATATTAGACAGCAATGGTTACAGCACACAAAAAATGATGTTGGATTTTTAATAAACTTCCGCATACTCCTTATGAATGTAAGTGCTACCAAATAGCCATAATTTGTACAAAGTATTGAATAAGTATTCAAAACTCTTTCACTGTAAGGTTTGAAAAATTCAGAGTTAATTCAGCGTCAGTAGATGAGCCAATCTTTGCTTTTATCATGTTGCGGAGCACATGCAACAAGCTTGCGGAGCACCAGTCAAGAACCACTGCACTAGGGGCTAGATACTAATGCGTTGTGTCATTCTTTGAACCAAAGGTTCACGTTTTAACAATATAAATAAATACGAACATCATTTTTGTGTGAATACCGCACAAGACTGCCAACTGCTCCCAACCGTCTGGAGCCAGTGATACTATGGAATTCAAAAGTGGGGAATGTTGTGAGGCTGAAGGTAGTGAGGAGGAGAAGGAGATGGGGGAGAAGGAGATGGGGGAGAAGGAGATGGGGGAGTCCATGGATATTCAGATCTGGTTACCAGACACGGGTAGAGCCATTTTAAGGAACGTTTCAATTCTGAATGGTGGTACCAAGGAGATAGTGAAAGTACCTTCCACTCTGGAAAGTGCTGCAAGTATATTATATAGTATTTTAATTAAATAAATTGTGAAATACCCAAATTATTCAAATAAAATTTACTTGAACATGCCGGGGTTTGAACACGCAACCTTCGACGTGATAGTCAAGAGCCTTACCCCTTGACCATGGAGGCCGACATATTATCACCCTCAACAAACCTTATGAATCTCACCACCTATATAAATAAATCGTTTGAAAATTTTTTACATGTCGATGTGATTTATACAGACTTCGAAAAAGCATTTGATAAAGTCGACCATGATATTTTACTAATAAAATTGAGTGACATCGGATTCTCTCAGGGTTTTCTCGCTTTCGTAGCTAGCTACTTACACAATCGTCATCAGTATGTCAGTTACGGACACCAGTTCTCTCACGAATACAAAACTAACTCCGGGATTCCCCAGGGATCGAATCTAGGACCCCTCCTCTTTCTTTTATACATTAATGATATAGGCAAGACCATTAACCGCTCAAAATATCTACTCTTTGCTGACGATATCAAACTTTTCAGAGCTATCAAAAGTTGTATCGATTCCATTCTCCTGCAGAATGATCTTGATTCTCTTGTCAAATGGTCGGAATTAAATAAATTACCCTTCAGCATCCAGAAATGCAGTGTAGTTACATTTACAAGATCCAAAGATACATTTCTATTCCCTTATCACATTAATAAAAATATATTAACACGCAAAAACGAGATTCGTGACCTTGGGGTGATCCTCGAAGCAAATCTCTCTTTCAAATCCCACATATATGACATTGTCTCCCGCGCCAACAAAATGCTTGGATTTGTTCTTCGTAATGCGAGATCATTTACTAATGGAATTGCAATACGGAGAACATATGAAGCACTTGTCCGCAGTATCCTGGAATACAGCTCCATTATTTGGGCCCCTTCTGAACAAAACCATATCTTAGAAATAGAAAAAGTACAAAAAAGGTTTATGCGTTACCTGCATATGAGGGAATATACATACTATCCATTCCTGTATCCATCCTTGTTCTTAACAGGAATGCTCGATTTTAATACATTAGAAGCCCGCAGAAAAATATTTTTAGGCAAACACTTTTTTAAGTTAATCTCTGGTACAATACATAATCCGCCTATGTTGAAAGAGGTTAACTTTTATGTCCCTAACAATTATACTCGAGGGAGATCCCATGCACTCTTATATGCTCCGAAAGCGAGGACTTCTGCCTATCAGAACCCGCCAATACACAGAGCGACTCAACTGCTTAACGATTCTGCATTAGTCATCGACATTTTCAATGTCACCTACAGACAATTCAGTAACTATCTTATAACGCATGTGACAAAATAGTAAAACTGCCTGTGTAAACCTTTTAATTTGTAATCTTCTCCATGATATATTGGTGTATAACCGTTTCATGGAGAACATGAAAAAAAAAAAAAAACAAATAAATTATAGATAATTTCAAAGTAAAGTGAATAAATTCAAAAAACATCCTTATCTCCAGTAAACTCAAGTTTGTCTCACGCTAAGTTCCTAATGTTCGCGGAAACCTTTCATATTATATGCGTGCATCAGGGCGTTTCTTCATGCAGAAAAAATATGCTAATTATAAATCTATTGGTAAAAAGAGTCAATATTGTTTCATTGCACATAATAATTCCGTAAATAGTTATTTACACTTGTAAATGCGTTTATAATTGTTGAAAGTTTTTTTTATCATGTTTGTACGACGCTATTTAGCATTATTTCATGGGAGGGCACGTTCCTGCGTGGCAGTCAAGCGAAACGTGGAACAAGTTTTAGCGAATTTTGTAGTCATCGAAATTTGCGGAGAAAAGTTTCCCATCGCTCGCGCCCCTGCTGATAAAACGTCAATTCAGACCGCAATAATTATATGAGAAGGGAACGACTCGAAACTAACAAATGAGACATAAATTAAATCACATATTTCGAGTCGGTATTGGCAGTACTTCAGAAGAGCTTTGTTGTGTTAACCGAGTAAATGACGTGAATTATTATTGGAATTCTCTCTGACATGTTTATCGTCCGCGAGAAATCTATGAAGTTTCTTTACCAAAATGACAATCTCTTGCTGGCAATAAATTGTGTGCAGTTAAAAAAATAAACCACATTTGTTTTCTGTCCGAATCTTTATTACCCAGACTACATCCATTATGTAAGTCACTTTATAAATATAAAATAAAAACAAATAGAAAATAGCATATTTTAATAATTCTCTTAGGCTCAGACATATATTTTTAAAAACTTGACATGCCGTGTTACCGTGTGAAGTGTGGGCAGATAGAGAGAGGAATCTATTTTAGTATCACGTATTATCATAGGCAAAGGAGAGGTCGATGAGCTCGATGTATCCGTACGAATTGATGTGAATATTTCCACAATACCTCCTCACTATACCAGTGATTCCCAAAGTAGGCGATAGCAATGGCGAGATACATGGTCACTATGGTGGCCTTGTTGGCAACACAAGGTATTGAAGGACAGTGAGTACGCGACATAAAAAGGTACAAAAATTTCTACCAAAAATACGTTTCTATATATTATTTAATCGTGTATCATTGCATGAATCATATCTATGAATGGTTAATGAATGTTACAACGCGCTTTATATTTTCAATGAAGCGAAAACAACTCTCATTGAAAGATATTAAAAGAACGGCATCTGTGTACATTTTGTAAATACAGTTCAATGCAAAAAATACGTGGGAAGGATGAAATCACTTTCAGATTGTTCCCGAATAGCACCACAAGCGTTAACGATTTGATGCAACGCAAGTTCAATCAATAGAAACCGAAAAAAAATCTATGAATAAACGATTTAAAAATAAATATTGTTTCGTATTAAATTTAACATTATAATTCATTTGCATTATCTCGCCATACTAGGTTTATGCCAGTATCATGGCAGTCGTATATAGGCTTCTAGCTGACGTGTACCCGGCGTTGCTTATTGTCAGGTTATTCGTAACCCAGGAATGTTTGTCTTTCTTTAAAAAAAAAATATATATATTTATATATAAACCTTTTAGAAGAAATTTTCTAAATAATAGTGAAATAATCATCATCATCACTTTTGGCTCTACAACCCCTGGTGGGTCTTGGCCTCCTCAAGAGTCTTCCTCCACTCATCTCGGTCCCGCGCCAGCTCTCTTCAGTTTCGAAGCTCCAAGGCAGACAAATCTTTGAGGACGTTGTCGCTACATCTTAACCTTGGCCTTCCCAGGAGGGCGATTCTCGTTCTACTTAACGACACTAAAATCGTCCTTACATTCAAATTAACGATTTTTCTCGGTTTATTCGTATGAAGCGATTCCGGTTCTCTCGTTGACAGATGGAATCCTTAGATTTTCGATTGCGCGCCAAAATTTTTAGCCTTATGCGAAGGGTACCCCTAGACCTGTCATTCGGCGGCCGAACGCTAGCGTTCGCGGAGAATTTGCTTCATTTAATTGTGACGTTTTGACAATTAGCAATATTTGCGTAGTTTTAATAAGAGAAAACTTAATATTATCGTAAGTATTGACTGTAAACATGATTAGTGACTTGTTTGTGGCACAATAATGCTATTAAATGAATTGAATCAGGTAATTGCGATGTTTGTAAAGTACGTAACATGTCGAAAGCCAGATAAGTGATTTAATTTACAATAAACTACAGATACCATTGAGGATTTCTACATAAATAATAATAAGTTTCTGGCTGGCGCTCGAAATTGTGGGTTTTGAAGTTAACCACAACGAAATAAGAATCCCTTTCATTCTTAAATCAACTTGGGTGACAGTTAGCGCCATTCGGCAAGGTTAGTTTGACATCATACAAAACAACAATCTTAACATCATTACAGCGGCAAGTAGCAGGCGTCCCCGGTGCGGGCCAAAACTGTTGGTAAATTTTGCCAACATTCGCGGCCTGCACACAAATTTAAATTCCGTCCATCACCATCTTTTGTCCCAACGTCCCAACCTTCTTTTCCTATCCGAAACTCAGATAGCCGAGCCGCCAGACTCCTCCTATCTGGACTGCCCGGGCTTTACCCTCGCAAGCAAATTCCGGCTGAAAGGAGGAGTCTGCCTCTATAGTCGAGCTGACGTCAACTGTGTGCGACTATTGAGTCTGGAAAACTCCAGATTCGACGTAATGTGGGTGCGCGTCAATCTTGCCAGTACGGCAAGATTCTACGCATGTCTATACCGCTCACCGAACCATAGCGAATCAGACACTTCCGAGCTCTTCAAACATTTGAGCGATACTATTGATGATCTCTTGCCCCGCTACCCTTCGGCCGAGTTTGTTGTTCTGTGGGACTTCAACGTTCATAACGAACCATGGTTGAAGTTCTCAGGCCCAACGGACTCGGCTGGCCGACAGGCGGAATCCTTTGCCATTTGCTACGGATTAGAGCAATTGGTTCAGGAGCCTACAAGGGTTCCTGATGTCCAGACTCACCGCTCCAATCTGTTAGACCTATTCTTAACTACTGTGCCACACGGTTATAAGATTGACGTCACAGCGCCTCTGGGATCATCTGACCACTGCCTAGTGACGACATCAATCCCCGTTAGCCTCAGACCAACCAATGAGAGGCTGAGGAGAAAAGTGTGGCACTATAGGTCAGCAGATTGGTTCGGTATGCGGGCCCATTTCAATGCTTTTCCGTGGTCAGCTGTTTGTTTTCGGACTTCGGACCCTTCAAGATGTGCCCAGGAGATTGGTGAAGTCATCAAATCGGCGATGGATGGCTTCATACAATCGACTACTAAAGAAACTGGTGTGGGCTCAAAGCTGTGGTTCAGTCGACAATGCTCCGAAGCAGTTCGACGAAAAAACGCGGCTTACCGAGCCTACAACACATCTCGAACGCCCGAAAGCAGATCAGCATACAACAAATCGGCAAAGGAATGCAAGAGAATCATCAATAGATCAAAATTCGAACACGACCTGCAGATCAGCAAAAAGCTGGCTGCCTGCCCGCATGGCAGCAGAGCATTCTGGTCGCTTGCGGGCTCAATAGGTCGAAATTTTTGCAAACCCAGTTTGCCACCTCTTACCAGACCTGACGGCTCACTAGCAAACACCGCCACCGAAAAGGCAAACCTTTTAGGGAAAATGTTTGCGGAAAACTCGACCCTCGACGACGGGGGTGCTGTTCCGCCGTCGGTTCCTCACTGCGGCTTCTATATGAAAAAGCTGAGGATCCGGCATCGGGATGTACTCCACGTCATACGGGGGCTCGATGTTAACAAAGCTAGTGGACCTGATGGAATACCTGCCTTGGTATTGCAGAGGTGTGCTGCGGAAATAGTTCCAGTTTTGACAAAGCTCTTCAAAATGTCCCTGAAGTGTGGCACTGTGCCCTCTGGTTGGAAAAAAGCGGTAATTCACCCTATTCCCAAGAAAGGTGACCGCTCCAACCCGGCCAACTACCGCCCCATAGCGATCACATCAGTTCTGTCCAAAGTGATGGAACGTGTGATCAACGACAAACTGCTCACATACCTCGAGAAGAACAAAATTATCAACGACCGTCAATACGGATTCCGGCGGAACCGCTCGTGCGGTGATCTTCTCGCGTATGTGACGCATGTTTGGGGGCGGTGCCTGGAACGTCACGGTGAGACCCAAACGGTCGCACTAGACATATCCAAGGCCTTTAACCGGGTCTGGCACCGAGGACTTGTCAACAAATTGCATTCTTACGGACTTCCCGCATCCCTGTGTACGTGGATTGCTGACTTTTTAAGGGATAGGTCGATTCAGGCGGTTGCTGACGGTTTCACCTCTTCCTCGCACTCCATAAATGCTGGCGTCCCACAGGGATCGGTTCTGTCTCCGACTTTGTTTTTGTTGCACATCAATGACCTTTTGACATGTGCACCGATTCATTGTTACGCGGATGACAGTACAGTTCATGATAGCTTTTTGTTTGACAAGCCCCCAAAGGGCACACAAACTCCAACGGCTCGGAGGGCTTTGAAGCAGAGAATGGACGGTTATCTCGAGAGTATTTCCTCCTGGGGTAAAAATAATCTCGTCGAATTTAATGTTTCAAAGACCCAATCCTGTCTGATTACGTCTAAAAGGGATCCAAATGATAATCTAGTCTCCTTCAACGGAAGCAATCTTCCGAACAGGCCTTCCATTGATATGCTTGGTGTAACTATAAGTGACCAGCTCAGGTACGGGGGCTCCATCGAAGCCAGAGTAAAGTTGGCCTCTCAGAAGCTGGGCGTACTGTACAGGGCCCGCAGATACTTTAATAGTACACAACTGCTCACCCTGTACAAATCGCAAGTGCGCCCTACTGTCGAATTTGGCAGCCATCTCTGGTCTGGAGCCCCAAAATACCTGAAAAAAACCCTTGACTCTGTGCAGAAACGGGCGGTCCGTTTGATAGATTCCCCAATCTTAACAAACGGACTGCAATCTTTAGAGCACAGACGTCGGGTAGGTATGCTGTCCTTGTTCTATCGGTATTACAATGGAAGATGCTCTGAGGAACTAGCGTCATTGATCCCTTCGGCGCCGGTGCGTAGTCGGGATACACGCCAAACGCGCGCCCAACATTTGTACACAGTTGACACTTGTCACATGAGAACGGGTCGCTTCTACGATTCGTTCTTAAGTTCAACAGCTCGGCTGTGGAACGAACTGCCGGCCTCTGTGTTTCCTCCCTCCTACAACATGGGACTCTTCAAGACCCATGTTCACTCCTTCCTCTCCACAAAAAGACCCTCCACACAGCATCCCCAAAGATGACATAGGCCCTGAGGGAAATTATTTTCTTCAGGGCCTCCTGTGTGGAGTAAATATAAAAAAAAAAAAAAAAAAAAAAGCAAACGTCACTTTAGAAGTGGTGAATCTGTAAAAAAGTCATTACTATCCAGCGAGGTAAGTACCTTTTCACAAAACGTAAATCTTCGATAAATGGCTTATTTATGTCATTCATAAATAAAATAAGCAGTTATTAAAATGCATTATAATACAAAGTATTTGTTTTTTTAAGTTTTAGTTAGAAACCTTGCGTCACTTAATTATATTTCACCAATTTGTGTTTTCAATAATCTCTTAACAATTTCTTAACCACGCTTCTTTAGGATTTTTTACTAGGTCTCTCCAAAATCGAACTTGTAAGGATATCAAAAGAACGAGAATCGCTTAATAGTTAAGAAAAGATGTTGCAAGCGACGGACAGCTATCTTTCGCAAACGATAGCAGTCGTTGACGAATGCTATCATTTAGCTTAAGGCTAAAAGAACGAGAATCGCCCTCCAGGCTCCTTCTCCCTATCGGTCTTGAGCTCAGCAGGGACTTTGGTTCTTGATGCTCGGTCATTCTCTCCACATGACCTAGCCACCAAAGTCTTCCCACTTTAATGAACTTTGTGACGTTTAGCTCCTTAGACAGAGTATAGAGCTCATTGTTATAACGTCTGCGCCAAAATCCATTTTCTAGAACCGGTCCGAAGATGCGCCTCAAAATTTTCCTTTCAAAAACGTCCAGTGCTCGCTCATTCTTCTTAGTTAGAACCCATGTCTCGGCTGCGTACGTAAGCTCTGGTCTAATTAGTGTTTTGTACACTAATACCTTGGTGGTTCTGGAAAGCAGTCTGGATTTTATTTGTTTTTGTAGGCGGAAATAGCAGCGGTTTGCATTCATGATGCGCTTCTGGATCTCCTCTGTAGTGTTGTTATTATTTGTTATCAGGGAGCCCAGGTATGTGAATCTTGGTACCGTTTCAAAATTTTGGTTTCCACATACGAGAGATGGGGTTTGTTGGGTACATCCTACGGCCATGTATTTGGTCTTCTGCTGGTTTACTACAAGACCCATATTTTTGGCAGAACTTTCAAGATTTATGAAGGCGTCTTGTAAATCATCGGGATTTTTCGCAATTATGTCGATATCATCAGCGTAAGCCAATAGTTGCACAGAGTTGTCAAATATCTTTCCTCTTTTCTCAATGCCTGAGTCACGAATAACTTTTTCTAATGTTATGTTAAATAAGAGGCAGGCCAATCCATCTCCTTGTCTCACCCCGTAGAGCGCTTCAAATGGTTCGGACAGATCACTGCCAACTCTGACTCTACACGTTACGGGGACATTGTCAGTTTCACCAGATTGATCAGCTTACGCGGTATTCCAAGCTCACTCATTGCATTATACAATGCGTTCCTATTAATACTGTCATACGCGGCCTTGAAGTCTACAAAGAGGAAATAATATTGAAAACCCTATTAAAATTCGTTCTGTAGTTTAGAAGAACTAAGCGCACAAACAGACAGACACGGATAGCGAATTTGTTTATAATATTTAGTTAGAGATATTACAATGTGATACCAAGATATGAGTAAAAAAAACAATATTTAAAAAAACAATGCTCGTCTATACTGAATGATAGAAATGAACATTTCAAAATCAAATGTTGTACAAGGATAGTAACAGTTGATATAGAATCATTTGACTTCAAATCGGTGCTCAGTGCATTTTATAGTTTAGGAACGATGAACCAGAATTGTCGCTGAGCGAATGTGGTACTAGTTTTAAAGACCACGCATTACAGGTTTGATGAAAAGCGGGTGTGAGCTTGATGTTAAGGAGCCACCAGTAGGTTATTTTCTGAATACTGAAATGACTGTCTTTTATTTCTAAATGACTGTCGAATATCTAAGATACTGATATTAACAAATAGTTATTTAAAGGGGTGGGAAGGTTGGCAATTAAATATATTTCAAAATTGTAATAAACTGTAGTGGTTGAATTGATAATGGATTAAGCACAACCACCACTCCATCCAAAAATATCATATGTTGCTATGGATTGGAACAAGGCAAAATATACGCTTTAGAGTCCGTAAGTCTAAGGGCCCGTTCCCACTTCCGTTTTCAAATCGGAGGCGGGTCCCGTTTTAAAAACGGACGGCCAATGGCCCTGTTCACACTACCGTTTTAAAAACGGATCCGTTTTAAAAATGGACCATACTCTACGAAAAAAAATAATTGTCGATTCAACAAAAACATGTTATTTGCTCATTCTTCAGTAATGGTGCGCAATGGACGACGATGAAGCTCTTGTTGTCATGTTGTACTTAAAAAAGAAGGAAAAAAGTGAAAAGAAAATTTTGGGTACACCCAATCATAGCCGAATGATTTTCTGTAGGAATTTTCTAAGTGTTAATTGGTGAGTTGAGAAGTGATGAACTAAAGTTCTTTAATTATTTTAGAATAATAATGATTAGATTATTTATATAGCGCCGTTTTCACCATGAAAAATCACCTCAAGGGCGCTTAATGGCTTAAGAGAATGTCTATCACTTCCTTTAACCATCTACTGGAATGAGTTTCAGAGAGCTTAACATATCAAAATACAAAATTGAGAAAGTGCATTTGTCCTGAAGAAAGGCTATCGATATTTTAAAGTAAGAAAACAATAAACACTCAAATATTACGGGCCCTAAGGGCCCTAAGGGCCCGTTCCCACTTCCGTTTTCAAATCGGAGGCGGGTCCCGTTTTAAAAACGGATGCCCTAGTGGCTGTAGTGGATGTATGGAGCTGTTCACACTTGTCCGACACGATTTGAAAACGGATCCGACATTTTTTGTCGGATGGCTCGCCTACGCAGCGCGTCCGTTTTCAAATCGTGTCGGAACACGCTCGCTCATAGTGTTGTATGGAGCTGTTCACACTTGTCGTCCAGTCGTTCCGGCAGAGTCCCCGCCAAACCCCGACCCCGCCCCGCCCGCTCCCAGTCGCAAGGAAGCAGGCACGCTGCGTGCTTGTATTTGGTTATTTTGTTAAGTAAATAAATCAAAACTACAATAATGGATAAGGAAATAAATCCCGAAAATTTAATACCACTGGTCGAAGAAAGAGTATGGTAATATTTTATCTTTAACTAAATAAAAACAAAACACTTGGTGTACACAACTTTTGTACATCAAAATTTTAATTTTAATTTTTTTAAGTTTACTTTTTTAAAATTTTAAAGCTTTAATGAGATGCACGGAAGAGCGTATTAGTTAAATAAACACATAATAAAAAATATTTGAATGTTTATTGTTTTCTTACTTTAAAATATCGATAGCCTTTCTTCAGGACAAATGCACTTTCTCAATTTTGTATTTTGATATGTTAAGCTCTCTGAAACTCATTCCAGTAGATGGTTAAAGGAAGTGATAGACATTCTCTTAAGCCATTAAGCGCCCTTGAGGTGATTTTTCATGGTGAAAACGGCGCTATATAAATAATCCAATCATTATTATTCTAAAATAATTAAAGAACTTTAGTTCATCACTTCTCAACTCACCAATTAACACTTGGAAAATTCCTACAGAAAATCATTCGGCTATGATTGGGTGTACCCAAAATTTTCTTTTCACTTTTTTCCTTCTTTTTAATAAGTACAACATGACAACAAGAGCTTCATCGTCGTCCATTGCGCACCATTACTGAAGAATGAGCAAATAACATGTTTTTGTTGAATCGACAATTATTTTTTTTCGTAGAGTATGGTCCGTTTTTAAAACGGTAGTGTGAACAGGGCCATTGGCCATCCGTTTTTAAAACGGGACCCGCCTCCGATTTGAAAACGGAAGTGGGAACGGGCCCTAAGAAGGACCTAAGAGGGCAGAGTATTCGGCAGAGCTTATGTAGTCTTTTTACTGTGTCACTGAACTGATATGAGCCTCCCAGCGTAGTTGGTCGTCTATGATTATTCCCAAATCTTTAACTTCCTTTGATGATTTAAGGGTAGAAAACGTGCAATGAATATTAGATGAGGTTTCGGGAGCATGTGTACTGTGTGAACACGAGTGAATGTTTGGTTTAGGGCAGTTATTGGGAACGTTACGTTTGCCTATGGAAAATGTCTTATATTATGTTTTGTCTATAATAAGTGTGAGGAACTTGTGTCTAGCCAAAGCCTTACTTTTATTAGGCCTTTATTAGTTTTGTTATACATTTAATATTCATATATTAAGACTAAATCATCAGGAAAAGATAATTTTTTACCTCCGATGTCCATATACATAGTGTATTGATATTGTAGCATTTTACGCAGAATACTTATATATCAGTTGCAATGATGTGGCCTCGTAAGCTAGACAACGAATTTAGCCTAAAGATGCCCGTATTTGGGTATATTGGGGTAAAAGGGTTTTACTTGGACAAAGAGGGGAAGGATAAACATGTCTTTAAAAATGAGAAACAAATAAGTTGGAGAAACTTTGCACTACACGGTACATGGGTCCTGCAGTCTGCAGAGCGTAACATGCTGAGCCGCCGTGTTGCTCGCTGCTCGTCGATCGTTGTCCGTTGTCTGTTGCCCATCGTGTCGGACAATGGACGGTCACGGTCCTCAGCACCGCTAATAGGCCTGCAGGACGGACATACATTGGCCTTCTCGTGTCCCGCCGGTCCGCGTCATGTCCTGTGCTGTCTCTCTGACGGCCTAATACAGATACACTCGAGGCTCAGCGCAGTGCATTCCTCATGTGTTGGGGACGATAGATGAAAGTGCGCTATTCGCAGATCTTAATTAATCAGATCGGTCGGTTGTCTTCAATTATTTCATCAGATAGAATGGTTAAGTGGTATTGTTTCGGTCTGCCTTCCACGTGTGAGGCAATCAATGCCAAATCGCAATTTGCAAAGCTTCGAGACACTTAGAAAGCTGTACACAAATAACCCCACTGCAACTTATGATGGCTAATTTTATTTTTTTACACTTGAGTGAATATTTTAAAACTTTATAGGCCACAAATATTAAAAAATGACAATGAGAGCAATTTTATCCAAGTACAACCATGGTAATTCAATAGAAATGGAACTCTGAAGATAGGCGTAGAGAAAAAATACATTGCGAGCTGCAAGTGAGAAGAAATTTCAGAGAGAAAGAGCTGTTCATAATAAAATCCATAAAGCAAAAGCTTTTTCAAGAGATTTTAGTGGGTTACACAAACAATTTTCAACCATCTTCCATGCGCGTCAACCACTAGTAAAATAGCAAAATTATTTAAAACAATAAAAAATGAAAATATAGTGAAAGTCATTTCAAGCAACTAGCGATTCCGAAAGCCATTCCATTTTGTGAAAGAATTCTACGGGAGAACAAAAAAAAAATATATTTGTAAAATTTTATTTACACTTGGCACTTTGAATTAACATCTAAATTCCGACATATAGTTTAAAGAATTAACATTTAAATTTATTCAATATGCAAAAGCATGTAGGTAAAATTATATTATTAATAATACTTTCGTTTCGAGGAAATACCACCCAAATTTAAATTTAATCAGAGAATGTGGAGAAATGGCGTGATGGTAAGAAAGTTGGATAATATATATTTTACTAAATCGTACATAACAAATAATAATAATGTGTAAAATAGTCTTAGGAAGTACTATTTCACTGTACCAAATTTACCCATTAAGTAGTAGAAATTGCATTATAATAGACCATCAGGTATGTGATTTATTACCATTTGGGGAGACGGATTGCAATGTAGGTAATTATTATATGGTGAATGATTCTGTTCTGTTCTGACAATATCTACCATTGTTAATCTAATTTCAAGGGTGGGTGATTTCTGACATTTGGGTGTTTAATTTGGTTCCCATCGTAGTTGCTATGGGCCTTGTTTGCCGCTTTTATTTTCAAAAGCATATTCCAGTCTGGGGAGCCAGAAGATAAGTGCAACCGGTTCGATATTATACATTTAAACCAGTGCAAAAAGAAAATGAAATGCTCCAATCACATTGGTCTAAAATAATTATTTATGAAAGTATACTATACAGGGTGTCCGGGGGTAAGGTGCGCTAACTTCGGGAGGTGATTCTACATTATGGTAGAAATAAAAAAAATATAGATAAATAATATTTATTTTCGCATACAAACAATTCAACTTTTTTACCTAAAAACTACCTTTAACGAGAGAATTTCAAAAAAAGTTATTCATCTTTTTTACCTGTATTATCATTTAGAATCACCCCCCGAAGTAAGCGTATTAGTACTTTACCCCCAGACATCCTGTATATGTTTAATAGCGGCTACTTATGGTTGCGGAACGTTAAAGAAAATAGGTTGGGACCTAAAATAAAAATAGTGTTATTAAAAAACGTGAGGATTTTTTAGAGATTATCCCCCAAATAGAAACATACAAAGAAAAATATAGAGTGAACTAGTATATAGATGTAATTGAGCATGAAAGTATCAGAAGATTACGTTGATTCCAAAGGCAACGATACGCTGGCCAGTGGAAACGAGCAAGTGGGTAAGATCTAGAGGTAGACTGACTGAAAGAAAATTGAAGTAGAATTCGAAAGGCGTGGGACGGGGAGTCCGAACTGGAATGTTCAGCTGTGATGAAAGATGATAGACTGCAAGTATGTCTTCTTTGATGCTGTGTGGAGGGTCGAATAAAATGAAGAAGTGAACCTCGGTCTAAAAGAGACAAATTTTATGGGACGGAGGAAACTTAAAATAAACAAAAACAAAATTTAAAACATAAATTTTAGATTCTTTACAACAAAGCTGAACAATAAAAATTACTACCACTGGCTATTATAAACAATTCACTACCTCTGGCAATCATAAACAAATCACTACCACTGGCAATTAACGAACACAAATTAATAATAACGATAAATCCACGACAAATCAAATATCAAGAATTTTTTAAAACCTCCTTATATGTACCGACTGCGCATCGCAACATTCTTTAGAACATCTTCCGTTGCAACACCTGTAGAGCAAACGCACAGTGGGTAATTTAATAATTCTAGCTGAAAACAATTATTTCGCGGTTTAAAATAAAAATTCATACATTTTTTATGAAGCACATGCATCGTGATGTATTATACCCATATGGCATTTAGCATTATATTTAACAACGATTGATGTATAACATACAATACAATACAATACAATACAATGACAATACCACCAAATAGAAATATGATACATAAAACAACCACATATCCATCGTTTAATATATTAGTCGTATAGGCTGAACTATCCAAAAAAATGACGAAATAAACCATATATGCTATATTATTATTTAGGTCATAATTTACGTAAAAATATTAAATTTGTTTTCTAAATCGTATCTCTGTGATATTGAAAATGGTTTGAAAATCGAGTTTGGTATCAAAATTTGAACCTTCCACAATCGATCCATCGATTCTGGGTAATTCTGCTTTTCATTCCAAACGGCTCACATGTAGGTAATAATAATAATAATAATAATTTTTAGCCAATTTAAATAGCGCCGTTTTCGTGAAAATTCACCTCAAAGGCGCTGTACAAATATATTTATAAAAATTTCCACTTATAAAATTTGTGCTCCTTATTTATTATTTAATTTTAGATGCCAAACCACCAGGCGAACACATTTCATATGTGTTCTTATTTTGTGTTACTATTAATGTAAGTATGCATACATTATTTCGTACTAACAATCATGCATGCAGGGACATTGGAGGGTCTAGAATCGTTTTAAAATAAATGTAGCTTCTTTTTACAAAAAAAAATTAGAGTCCTGACGTGTGCGGCTAAGGAGGTTAAACAATCAGTTTCCTCACACAGCCGTCGGGAAAGGGTGGGTCCCCTCCAATGTACAAATATATTTATGAAATAATACTGGCTGGCTTACGACTAGTATTCATAATAACTAGTGAATTACTCCTAAGACATATTTCTCGTGACTTACGACTAAGGCTCAAAACTACTGACTTGAAACTAGTGACTTACATCTAAGACTTATATCTAGTGACTTACGACTAAGGCCTATAACTACTGTCTTAATGACACTCGTACTATATACCATGAAATTTGTAGAGAGTAAAGTAGATAAAGAAAATGTTGCAGGAGTTAAATATCTTTCCTAAAGGCAGCAATCCGTCTGTTAATACAGTAAAGCTTTTAAGTAGCCCCACGGTCCATCTGCACCGACGAAAGAGATACATCATAAATAATTACGGTTCGACTTCTTTCTCCAACGTTCTCATTCCAGCGGACCATTGTGCCTATACGTATGCACACCACCTTTCCACACATTCCGCAAGCGGAGCATATCGCACGCTGAATTAAATCTGATAAATGATACGGCTGAGAATGCATTACGTGCAGAAGCAGTGGAGCGAAGGCAGCTGAAGAAACTGAGCCAACAATGGCCGCACTAGCTCTGAGGTTATCACCAGCCGATGTTTTGTTTCGGTTTCCGTTAGATTAAAACACAATGGCCTGTTAAATAGGAAAATAATCTATCATTAACCTGTTTCCTAAACTAAAGCGTTGCAATAACAGCCACTGTTATTTATGGAACTGTGTTAAACGTTTGGTCAGCAAACTTAAGCCAAGTTGTTTCGCAGTAATTCAAATATAACGTTGTCATCAAATGGCCATTCAGGGCAATTTTGTTTTTTTTTTGTACATTTGAAAGTTCCCCGATAAACGCCGATTCTAGGTGCACTTCGGCTATCTTTCAAATTTTAATAAGCTGGCAAGCTGTATAATTTTCAGGGTAATTATGTACCATTAGTGACATCTATGAAAGCTAAATTATGTTATTTATGAAAGGTTCTCGCCTCTGCTAATTGCTTGATTAAATTCTGTCAGCAAAGACGATCCCTGTTTTGCGACCATTTTGAATTGAAATGTGTCAACAGTCCTTTGTCAGGTTATAAAAAGGTGATCTTTGCTTACAAACGCGCTCTCATACGAAAACAATGAAAGGTTTCACCTCTCCGAAATAACTACGGGAACTAGTACCGGTACCCAGAGTAGTTATTAAAAAGTGCTTAATCATACCTGTGAAATTGGAAGTTTATTGTCAAATAAAAAGTGATTCAGTTTAACTCTCAAGAATCTGAGTTATTATTTCTAAGGACCCCAATTTATAACACAAGCTTATTAAAAACATGGTAGTTGGCCTCTTCTGCTGATCACGATTTGTTAAAAAGTTGAAACGGAAAAAGCTTTTAAAGGGAACCTTTCAATTGTCAAAAAAAATAAAAAGGGGAAACTGGGCCTTGCATAAAAAGACAAAATAATTGAAAAATTCATTAACTTTGTATATTATGAATAATGGGTCCACTAGTTCAATGAGAAGATACCATAAAGCAATATTTATGTGTTCATAGTTCAACGACCAATGATAAGTTAGAAATTGTTGATAGTGTAGTACCCACCTATGTATGTCATTTCAATAAATTTAGCGTCCTCGTCAGTTTCAGAAATATAACTTTGATGGCTACATTATATACGTATTTCTATTATATATTATAAAATGATTGTCAAAATCAGCAAAACCCCGTCAAGGTTATATTTTACCGATTGAAGTATCTATACACCGCACACAACATCACGAAGTTTTGACCTAATACCAGATATGTTTGGTGGATGACTTAATTTCCCCTTTATTCTTAAATGACAGCAAGGCAGATATTTAGAGCCAATAACAAGATAGATTTTACGGAAAGATAAAACTAGCTAAGCCAGATAACTCCCAAAGAGCTATAGTCACATTTATATGCTTTTACCACAGGACAATATTAGACCGCAACTCCAAAACATGAGTAAAATTGTTTTAATTATTTTTCACAAAGTTATTTTACTGCAATATATCTATTTTTATTATTTCTATTTATGTGCATTTAAAAATATTAAAAAAAACGTTTTGACTGAGGATTGAATCTTCCTCCCCAGGGACTGAAGGTCTACCGCGCTAACAATATAGCCAAATCTCGATTGGGTAGGACCGGCATATATTTCGGATATTAACTGTTGTAATGTTATGGAATTTCAGAAAAAAATGCGTATATGCCCGCGTGATTGTCACCAAAAGTTCATAGAATGCATTTTCATGAAATCAATTTTCAGCAAATCTTCGTGATGCATGAATACCGGGTACTCTCCGTGAATTCTCAAATACATGTATCTCAAAAACTTTTTTTGAATCTGTTCTAATTTTTCGATGTATTTTTGTTGGTATGGGGCCCATACAGCAAAGGCGTATTCAATTTTAGACCTTATAATGCAGTTATACAAAGTCATCATTGCCTCGGGATTGGAAAATTGTTTGCAGAGTCTTATGACAAATCCGAGAAGCTTGTAGCATGATGTCGTCAACTGCAATATATGGTCCGAAAACGTAAGTTTGGGATCAAAGACTACCCCAAGGTCCTAGATGGATTTTACTTTTGACAATATATCATTTTTGATGCAATAATCGAATTTGATAGGGTTTCTCGAACGTGTATACGACATAGCGACACATTGTTTTGTATTAAAAAATAATTTATTTTCATCAGCCCATGATGAAATTGAATCTAAATCAGTTTGCAATTTGACACAATCTTGACCATTACAAATTTTCTTAAGTAATTTTAGATCGTCAGCAAAATGCAGGCAAGTGGAATGTTTGTTGCATTCTTGAATGTCATCAATTAAGATTATAAATAGTAGAGGCCCTAGGTGTGACCCCTGTGGCACCCCAGAGAATGCAGAGAATTCTCTAGACCTGTATCCGTCGATGCAAACATATTGTTTCCTATTCCTTAAATAGGTGACAAAAAAATTTAGGAGGGTTTGTCGAAACCAATTCTACGTATTTTTCGTAGCAGTACGTCATGATCTACTCGGTCGAACGCCTTGGCGAAATCCGTGTAGATCACATCAGTTTGATGTTGAGCATCTAATCCTCTTGCTACTCTCTGTGAGAGTTCTAGAAGATTAGAGACGGTGGAATTATTTGATAGAAATCCGTGTTGGTTTCCCCAAAGAAACGGTTTAATTTGTTGGTTTAGCTTTTCGCAAATTATTGTTTCAAATATTTTTGGGAGTATTGACAGAACCGCTATTGGTCTATAGTTCTAGACTTCCGTTTTTGTTCCAGATTTATGTATCGGGCTAACCTTGGTAAGTTTCCAGGATTGAGGAAAAGTGGAAGTTGAAATACTGAGGTTGAAGATAAAGCATATCGGGTTAAACAAATGTTCTTCCAACATGATAATAATATGAGGTGGGATTCCATCTGGCCCCGTGGCCTTGTTGGGCTTCTGTTCCCGAATACACGCTTTGACTTCCTCTGGCTTAATTTGTTCCAGAGATATTGAACCTGTCTTTTCACAGTCGATATTGATGGGAAATATAGATAAGAGTCAATGTTCTTAGAAATATTTTATGATTTAAACTCGTCCCACGCTTTCGGTGCCCTATAAAGGTGGAAACACACTGGGTCGACGTACGTGATACACGCATTACTACGTTCCCAGGTCAACGTGCACACTGGGTATACACAAGCAACGCGCGTGACTACGTGGCAAGTGGTATCTAGTTCTTAAGAACGTGGTACGTCACTTGATTTGACGTTTATTTTTTTAGGTTATGTTTATGTATTTAGAACGAATTTGAGGAGGATTTACTAGTTTAGTTTACTTTATTAAGCCAACTTTCAAAACCTTTAGTAGAAGAGTCAGCAATATACGGAAGACGTAAAAATTAAATTAGAGTGAAAGGACGTGAAACCTATATTAAAAGGAATCTTAAATATACAAAAAATATACATCCGGACGTGAGTATGAACGTGACGCAAGAAATGTATGAAAGTATAATAAACATCAAAACCTGTATTATTATGAATATTAAAAAAATATGATATTAGCGATTTTCGTGAGCAATACATAGTGCAATATTCACAAAAACAATCTAAAAAAAGAACTAGAAGTGCTGGATGCCCAAAGACGGATTTACGCACTATCAGTATAAAACAGTAAATGCATATATAATACCACTATAGATATGAAGTCAACTCGTTGGAGGCGTGACGCTACACCCTCCAGCTTTACACGTCCCACGTCGATATGAACTGCCCAGATCGGCGCAGCGATAGAAACGTGAGTTTTCATTGCGTGTGACAAGTGCGTTTCTAAAGCATATATTTATATAGAACATATACACATTATAATTACTTGCTGCTTGCGTTGCTTATGCAGCATTCGTCGACCCAGTGTTCTTCTACCTTAACTGTGTTACAGTATTACGTAAGAAGTTAGTTCCCAGTTCAATACGCCCACTCCTACCCTCTTGTCCTATCCACTATCATCTTCTCCGGTATTTTCTCGCCCACACCGTCACGACCACCGACAACTTTGGACCACGTGGACATTCCGATGATCCTACACTTGTTTATCGGTTGAAGACTATCTTTTGAGAAAACACATTCACCTTTTACTTGAATATAATCTCACAGCCTTGGATTTGATATTTTCGTACAAGCTTAATGTATTTTAAGAATGCAAAGATTGCGTTCATTCCGTTACATTACATAGCACGTAAAAATAATTGTATGTAGTAAGTATGATTACGAGTTGGTCAATAACCTAGTGAGAAGAACGTTCGACTATCAATCGGAAAGACCGAAGTAACTCAAAGCGGGTAACTGGAATATATAATCCGTTTTCAACACTAGTTATGCCTAGTAAAAGGTCTGTTCTTTTTATGTTTTATTAGGGCATCATTTTTTTTACAATAGCGCATGTTTCGACAGCGATCATTCGATGATAGCGACGAAGAAAATTAACGAATAAGTTCGCAATATAATGGTGTTGTCCCAACAGTAAGTGAGTAATGTGTATTTTTTATAACTAAACCCGTATTTTATAATCGGAGATCTGAACAAAAGAATAAAAAATATATCACTACTTTATGTTTGGAATAACGACGTTTCACCGGTAATGTGCCGTTAAGTGCGACTACTCACTCCCTAAACGTCAGTTTTTGGCGGAATAAAAAGTGGAAAGTTTTGCGATAACTTTCGGCCTTTTCTTGTCGCATACACTTTATTGAGCGTGTTAAAAAATATTATAAGAGGTAACTACATTATTTTAATATCTACTGATCAATTTTTAAATATTACTTAACAGGTTATTACCGACATAACGAAGATAATAAATTCGTCATTTCACAAGCTGCGGGAACAGTGATGTTACTATCACTCATCACTGGAAATAAACGTGCTAAGTCACCTTATTACAATTCACGGTCACCTGCTGGTAACTTCAGTGTCACGATCTGTCAGTTTGCACTGTCCACGGTATGATCTTGAAACATAATCAATTATTGTTTTCGACGCACAAATTAGTATGTTCGTCGAGTATACATTTCAAGTTAATGGTTTAGTTCGGCCACACACTTGCGCGAGACCTGGAAGATTGTCATTTGATTGGGAACGTCACTTGTTTTACAGCTGTTAGATCGTAAGGAATACTTAAAAAAAAGTAAATAAATAAAATATGCGCAAGAGATCTCAATACTCGAAACCAAACTGACTTTCAACTAGACAACGTTTGGTTATATTTATGAATAATGTTGATACTTATGTTGTAAATATACTAATAAACCGATGCTCGTGCCAGAAATGCGAATCAAGATAATAAAATGGTTAATTTGTTAGGTTACACTGGCAGTAGCAAAATTCATTCAAGTGTTTAGGAGGGGTTATTTAAGGCGACATAAGACTCTAATAATGGGAGTTTGCTCGACGCTCACATTTTAATTATTTCTGTTGAACTTATTACTAAAATCTCAAATGTTTCGAGAGGGATCCATACGAATGTAAGTTATTTATATTTAAGATTAATAAAAAGAGGACTTTACCATTAAAATATTTTATGCAAAACGGTTTGAAAATTTATAAAACGTTTATCAACCAGAAAATTAGCGGTAAACACATGATTTTACTTTTCTAGACGATGAATTAGTAACTTCCCGAGGAATCACTTATGTCGTTAAGATTTCCACTTTATTTTAGAGATTTGAGAGGACAAATTCAATCGCAGGTCTGTCCAATACACCAAGGCCGCGCGACACATGTTTTTGTGCACGGCTGCTTCACTTAAGTCGTTAAGATTCTAGCCTTATTTTAGGGTATTGTCTCGTCTTAATAGAATTTGAATAATTCCTCAAATGACAATGATAAAATTCAAGTTTTGTACCCCAATTAAAGAAATGTTCAAATTCTGTAAAACAATCTGCGCTCGCAATTTAAACTTTTCATAAATGTTTTGTATCGTTGGTTTGAGGAATTTTTAAAAGAATAGTATTTATTATCGATTTTTTTTACTGAACAGATAATAATGTAATGACTAATGACTAATGACATTCGAGTTTCTAAAAAACACTATTCGTTATCTTTCAACAAATCATTAAATCATTTTGAACTAATAGTTCGTGAATTCAGTTTAAATGATTTTGTGGGCACCTTTCCAAAAATTCAGTTAAAATTTCTCCATATTAAACATCTCTCATTACCGATAGTAACAAAAACTAGATTTTGACATTGAGCCAAACTTAAAAAATCGTTTTGGGTTTTAGTTACTTATTTACGTCCACGATTGAAATGTATTTTTATTAATTAATTTTAAAAAAATAATTATAAATTCATGGCGAACAGAATACACATAATCAAAATGTTTTTTATAAGTAGCATTTCTTAATACATAACTAGTGCGCCATGCGAAATACTTGGGAACTGTGATCCGTGATCCGTAATTTGCCCAACTCGTAAAGAATAGTTTTAAGGTCCCCTACAATCAACAACCTACATCACATCAACCATACCCAAAGGCCCCATGGCTCACGGGTGGGGTAATCTCTACTCGGATCGCTAACAGCATAACAATAAACGGAAGTCGTTACAAATTAATGAAATGATTTAAATCATCCGTTCGCTCCGCAGAATAATGCAACCACGAAATTCCCAGACATAATCGAGTAATTTTAATAATAGCAATCAGTATGTAGGTACCCTTTTTAGATAATTACCAAGAGATAACACTCGAAATCCAAAATAATGGCCGAAATGAATAATTGATAATAAAAGCTATCCGTAGGATAAAACAACGGTTTTGAATAATTTAATGGTTAACGAACAAATGCCTAGCATCGAGATAGACGACACTAGATCTGATTATACATAGTTATAATATTCTAGTAGACCTTTGCAAATCTTTAGTAGTATAATAATTGGCCGTCATTCTATCTTAAGGCGATGCCATACATAGTAATGCAAAATCATGTGTTTTTGGTTTGAATATTTGGTCGCGTAGAAATGTTTCAGATGCTTTAATTAAATACTGCGGGTAGAATACATCTTGGCCTTTGAAATAATCGAGTCTTTTTCAGATAAGTCTTTTTATAAGCCCAGAAAAAAATAATGTAAAGGCCTATAAAAACTGCTTTAAAGTTAAAAATCTATTACTTACGAACCCATTTTCGGTTATGATTTTATTGTATAGTGTGGAAAATTAAGTTATTTATAAAATGATCGAAAAAAAATTAAATATTTATGCCTGAACATCCACAAAATAAAATAAAAGGCACTTTTTGACCAAATTTTTTTCTTGCATAAATCAAAACAGGCGAATGGTGTTAAGCGGGAATTTAAACATTATCGCCATCTACCTAAGGGTTGTAATTGATAGCGGCTCAATTTAAAATATTACACGACGTAGTGCATCGCCTTAAAACGAGAAAATAATATTTTCAAAAAACCTAAAATTTAAAACACTAATAAAAAAAATTAAATGCCTAAAAATAATGATAAAAGGAAAGCACCCTTGTAATTATTCATTATTCACACATCTTTATAAATATAAAGGTACCAAATTATTTTGCAAATGGCGAGTCTTAAATATCCGTGTAGTTGACGACCTCCGTGGTCGAGGGGTAAGGCTGTCGACTAGCAATTCGAAGGCCGCAGGTTTAAATCTCGGCTGGCGCAAGTAAATTTTATTTCACGGTTTTGTGTTTTTTAAAATTTTATTCGTTTAAAACAATATATAGAAAACTATATATATAGTTCCAGAGTGGAAGATACTCGTGAGGAGAAGTGAGAGTGGAAGTATCGCCCTGGCTTAAGACCATTATTCAAAATTGAAGCGTTGCTTGAAATGATCTTAGCCGTGTTTGTGGGGATGCCATAGTATCACTGGCTCCAGACAATTGGGAGCATTTGGTACTATTGTGCGGTATTTACATTAAAAAAACTGATATTTTGGTGGTTAAGAGTAGTGGCCCGGTTAGCGGAAGGTTCCAATTCAAATCTCGGACGTAACAATAAACCTTTTCTCGAGTGTAAGTCTAACATTTAACCCTTATCTAATCCAATACGTTTGTTTTAAAAAAATCAGCCTATGTTCCTCAGAACCCAATTTTAACACGAGTGGCGCTTAGGTTTTTGGGCAGCGACCGACGTCAAACGATCTAAGTACCATATTATATATCAAAGGCAGAATGAAGTGTTTTTATTAGTTTACTATTGTAAATTACCTTCATAAAAATAAGCCAAGGTAAACCCAAACACACGGAAATAAATGTCAGAGTATCAATTCAAAAAGGCTGACGGAATTTGAGGCTTGAATATCATTAAGTGTACATGCAGGTTATATGTCAAGGACAAATCTCATGGCGCAGTAAAACTGTAGATAGCAATACCCATCATTATTGTTTGCTGACCTAATGTAGCCTTCTGCCTTGTGTTTGGTTTATTGAAAAACAATCATTATATTCTAAGAATTGTTGCTCGATGCCTATGTATGTGGAATCGGGTACCTAGAAAGAGCAAGATGAGAAACTAGAAGCCTGTGGTACAATGAAAATGAAAAAAGATAGATATGGATGAAATCAATGGCACAAACCGAGGAACATACGAAGTATAAATAATCTGCTGGACGAGATGGTATTCCCCCAATATTTTGAATAACTTGTGTTTGTAGTCTGATAAATCGTTTTTATAATCTCTATAACATGTTTTTAACCACTGGTTTTTTCCTGCTCAGTGGAAACGGAGTTATTTAACAAATATTTATTAAAAAGGCGTAAAAAGCGATATATCAAACTAGAGACGAATTTGTATAATGTCTGCTTTACCGAAACTTTTTGATAGATTAGTGATACATATCATTGAAAAACCTATCAACAACATTATTGTTCCTAACCAACATGATTTCGTCGCAGGTCGATTTATCCTAAGTAAATTAATGATTCTATACAAATATTAATTTATGAAAGAGAAGACATCAAAACGTATACCAAGGAATTATATTCGGAACAATCGGGAAGGTTGATTGGAACATTGGCAAAATGGTGACTGCAGGAAATTCAATTAATGGGGCACTGAAAACAGTAGTAAGTGATAGTAAAGATTTGACAAAAGAAGTGTGGCTAACAGTGCGTAATCGAATTCTAGTATCAATCCTAATAAATATACAAGTGATGCTTGAAGTTGTTAAAAGAAAATCTGATGTGGGACGAGATAATAGGGTTAACTGATAATTCAATACACCTCTAAAAAGTAATAAGGTCATTAAAACCGATGAAAAAAACTAATCTATAAATTTAACCTATTAAACCTAGATTTTGTTTTATCACTTTTCATGACTATATATTACCTTTTAAAGGTGTGTTGAATTGTCATTTTAATGAGTTATCCGCACGCCGGGAAAGATTGCAGGTAAGGTCGATGTCAACATCACGAATAAGCTTAAGATAGGTACCCTCAGACAATTTGAATACATACTAAGGATGAATGGAAAAAAATGAGTGGCAGATGAAAAAATAACGAGCAAGTGAATGGCTACAGAAGAGATCGGTTATTCTGCGTTCAGTTTTCTTTCATTTTCATTTAACAGCCCCTTGGGTTGATAACAGAACTCATTTATGGACTGCCAGCCTCACTTCCTTTGACAACTTCTTCAGTGAGTTTGCTGCAATTAAATAGACATTTCTAAACACTTACTAACATAATATATTTGAAAGATTGATGGTGAAATAATTTTTGATGAATTTTACCATCGCAAGATTTATCATAATTAAAATCACTTCAAATTTGTGATGTAACGCTAACGATTACGACACACCGTAAGAACATGTTCTCGAAATCTTCATGGTTATTGCCAATTATTTATACAATTATCTATAAAAAAAGTGTATGGTGAAATCAATTTAATGATTTTAGTTTCATTAATGATGCGAAACAATAATAATTTGTAAAATTCCCTTAGGCTGTGAATACTATTTTTTATTCTGTAGTAAGACTTTTGACTCGGGAGGGAGGGGGCTAGAAAGGTAGTCCCACTTTGAAAGGTGATTTCTATCACCAATGTGGAAAGGTGGCACCACTTCGAAAGGTGATTTTGATCACCAATGTCGAAACGAAAGGTGATTTTGATCCATAATTCAGATAAAGTTATTTATTTTCAAAGTTGATAATTGATCGCAGCCACCCATTTTACGGTATTCATTGATGGAATACGAGTCAGAGGAAGAAGACACAACTCATAACTTTCACGATTAGTTTAGCAGTAGTTTACAGGGTGAAGATTGTTATAGTAGTCAACCTCTGATATGAGATGGAAGTAGAATAAAATATTATTCTAGTTCTCATCACTATACATTTATGTAAAGTCCTATCTACGCATGCACTAAATCTCATTTTAACCTTTGCGCTGCATCAAATGAATATGAACAACAAGCATGAGTGAATTTAGAAGTTGTTAGATGAACGACGGTACCTTAGAAATTACGATATTTAGAAGCATTTCAATTTGAAAAGATTCTTAATAAATTAGCAATCATTTTTTCAGTATTTTTTCTCCGTTCAACATGCAAAAAAAACAATAAAATTAAATTTTTACGTTCGATTAAAGTATAATCCGATAACCCCTCACCGACTAAGATTGATTTTAAAGTCCGTATATTCGACACGATGAAATTCTCGTAAGTTTTAAAACTTTTGAGTTATTTTAAAAATAGAATTTATTCAGAAATAATGTGAAAATAACGTTTCCTCGCAATCAATATGGATTACCTACGGATACCCACGTGGTTTTGGCAGAAGTGCAGAGGTACGAAAACTTTGGTGAATTCGATAATATATATATTTAAAATAATATGTATTTAAAATAAAAGTTATTATATATTATGCTTTTTTAAATATTGTAACGTAGTTACTTCAGGAAATGTGTATGCACCTTGTTTTTGTGCAATGGCAATTTGACCGGAGGAAGTGGGTACAACGGAAGGGAGGCAAGATGGCGATGGACGTGGATTTGGTTTTTGCGGGCTGGCGCAGGCTTTTGGCGGGACTGAAGCCGGATTTCGCCTGTTCGTCGTTCCTCATATGCTTTCATCATCCTTTTCATATGTGCGCAGTTGGCTGAGAGAGGATCGGAGACGGTTTTCCGCTTAATTCCCGGACACGAGGGATGGACCTCGTTGCCATGATTCCAGAGAGGCCCTGTAAGAGCACGCTTGGAAGAGAGTGCTACCTTCAATCCAAAGGAACACATCTAGAAGAGAGTGCTACCTGCCATCCCAAAGAACTCGCGTTCGTAAAATTCCTCTCTTTCTCTCTCTCCCTGGATTTACATGCCAAATGTATTGATCGTTAGAAGCATTTTGATCTTATTTTATTAACAATCTCTCTGACGGAAAAAAGTATCGTCTTGTTCCACGAATCCTGAGTTTAATTTTCTCATTGCTCTCGTTAGATTTATCACATGGGAAAAGGTGAGTGATGTTATTATACGTCATAACCATTCGTGACAATATGGAGTAGGTATATGCGAGGTTCGCCATGTTCTTGTTCATGTTCTTTAATGTTTAATTTTACCTTTAGACTTGGATGCATGTTTCTACCAATTATCGGCACAGAAAACATCCCTGTGGGGTTGTCTCATTCCCCTAACCCGTACTCATATTTATTTATTTCTCCTCTGAAGTCATTCTTTATTGCATGCTCGCACGCCACGACTTTCAAATTCCTGACACAGGGAACGAAAATTATATTGAAAAGAAGCAGTCATGTAGCTTTAAAACTTGCAATTAATATCTGTTAAAATGTAGGAATCAACATTGAAAAATTCCCCCAGCGAACACGCTATTCGCTGCTAGTTTTTAAGTCTAGAAATGTTCTAAATTTACAATGCATTAATACCAATCGGCTGAATATTTCTCGACATTCCGACCGATCAGCGACTCGGCCTGGCACTAGATTACGTGTGATCTGTGATACATGGACCACGAGATGCTCGAATCAAGCTGAAGGAAGTCTGGACAGTGTGGTCGAACTACAGGCCTGAGTGTTTTATGAGCGCCAATCAATAAAACGCAAATACACCGACACGATGCTTGCTGTTCTTTGTTCATACGATAATCTGTCTCTGTGTCAACGGAGCATACGTCAGTTTTAAAATAAGATTCTAGGGGTTATTCACAATGATTAGTGACGCAACGATTCTTAATTTGGCGATTACGATTTTGACACGAAAAACTCAGTATGCAGTAGATAAATTCTACATAGTACAATTTCCGTGCAATTTTATTTATTTCTGGTAAAAAAACAGTAAATCCAAATACATTTCTCAAAATTTTGCAGAAAGATTGTTTAAGAGTGTAGTCATTCTCCCCGAAGGCACGATTATCGGTAGGTTGATCCTGCTTCTTAAAATTAAAAGCAAAATAAAATAGTATATTCATTATAAACAGAGAGAAATGAGTATGTATTGTTAACGTATTAAGAATATTAAAGAATTATTGGTAATCGGTTTAAAATCGGGATTGCAGACCTAAACGAATGAATTAACAGGTTTCCTAAAAACCTAAATAGGGTGAAAATCCGAATATTTTCGCATTTCCTCTTGATATTATTTAGTATATTATATCACGTGTTCCGACATCGTGATAATATATTCGAAATTTTACTAGTTATTCGTAGTTTATCAGGAAATCGGAACATTCATTCGTCAATGCCTGCTATCCGGTTTTCAACAGGATTACCAATGATTTAAAGAGAGATTCGTAATAAATGATCAATAGGTACACAGTTTTCCCTGTGTACCTACCTTCTCATCTCATTCATTGGATTCATAACAAGAATAAACCGATTTAACTCGGTTATAAAAAAAAATAAGAAAATGGCAAAAACGCGAATTTATCGTGAAAAATTTGTGAGAGTAACGCAAAAAGATGCTTTGGTACCTGTCCACAATTATTAAAATATAAATAAAACATGATCTCCTGGAAAAAACGGTAACGAATGAATTATTTCTCCGCCTTTTCACATCGGTCGTGATTTTATTCAACTAAATACCCAAACGCGTGGTTCAATAAATTTTGAGTGTTTAAAGCGGTTTTCTTTGGCATACATAAATTTATTAGCAAACTTGTGACTGACAGGAACTCCGCCGACTGAGCAACGCCGACCGTAAAATATAATATGCAGAACAGTACCTACCAACAGTTGCGTCGCCTGTCAAATATTTTTTTTAAATACTTACGAAACAAGATAAAAACATTTATTTAATTTTATTAAACCAGAGAAAATTTTTTAAATGTCAACGATTGAAAAAATTGTGGTAACAAATTCATGACAGAGAGTTACGTAGTATGAAGATAGACTCAGTTTTATGTAGGCGTTCAACTCAAAACTAAAAATAGATAAATATCTATACGTATTAAGGATATATTACTTGATTAAAGAGTAAGCATACAAATCTTATATTACCTGTAAAAGCAGTTTTTTTTTCAAAGCAGATCAGATCAAAAGTGATGGGACATACCTGAAATAAAGGAAAAATAAAATATTAGTCTAAAGCAACTTTGTATCTGTAAAAAAATAATACTTACTGAAAAATAGTGATAATACTTTTATAATATGGCTGGTTTGGGGACCTCTCTATCCCTAAATTTATAACCACCCCTCACACCTTTTTCCTTCCCATAACTTCATCTCCTTAAAAGACCCTCCGCACAGCATCCTCAAAGATGACATAGGAATTTTTTTACATCAGGGCCTCTTGTGTGGGGTTAATGTGAAAAAAGTAGTAAAAAATAAGATCTCGGACAGAATGAAACACAATTCGAATCGATACTGCCCGATTAATGAATTAAATGTTTCGTTACATGATAATCCGTTATCATTCGTTATCAGATCATAAATATCCATAATACCAACCAAGATCGATTAAAGAGGATCGGTCCATGATTGCTATTATTTCTTATGTTATTTATCGATTACGATTGACTTGAAAAATGTACGCCGTATTTTTATTTTCTGTCACTGATTTTCTGGGCAACACTAAATAACACACAAAATCAAAAGCAATTCAGTTCTAAAATAACGAAACTAGTTCCCAAATGACTAGTTCGTCAAAGACGTTCGATAGCACCGTGCATGTTTTATTATTTTTTTACGACCGTAGAGCCAAAAGACAAAAATAGAAATAACTGAAGAAGAACGGTTTGACAATATAAAAGTTTGATCTGATGCCATACTGCGATTAAATGCGGAAAAATCGGACGAAGTAAATAAAGCAAAGTCATGTTATACTAAAGAGAAACAGGACCCATTGTATTAATTGTCCATTATTTAATATTTTCTTTCTCCTGAACTAAATGTTTGCGGTAATTAAGCCGCGTGTCCAAGAACAATAATTGGTTGTCTGAAGAAGAAAACACGAGAAAAACAGAAGAAAAAGCACAAATAATTAGGGACGTGTACCTGAGGCTTTTCCCTGGAGGTATGCTTCTTACGTAAGTCAGGGATAGGCACCCTGCGGTATGCGACCCCAGCTGATACAGTCCAATTTATATTCAGTACATATCATTTATTTTTAATGATAAGCTAATGTTGAAGAGACAAGGTTTTTTATGCATACCACAAAGGATAACCTATTATTTTTGTAAATATTTATTATTTATCTTACGCTATATCACATAATTATGTGCTCTAATAGCATAATTAATTTATTATGTACTAGCTGTACTCCGCCAAGCGTTGCTCTTGCTCGGCCTATCTGTGCAGATAGATAAAAAAATGGCGCGTTTTTGTTTTACGTCCAATAGATGGAACTGTTTTTCAAAATAGCATGTTTTTACTTGTCACAGGTGACATCTTTTTAATATAGGTATATAAAAAAACATACGCGTATCGTAATACAACGTTTTGTCAAAATTTCAAAGCAATCGGTGAAGAACTTACGGAGATTTAAGAATTTGAACAAAGGAACATTTATATTTTATATATAGATTTCTTACAAATACAATACCAATATTAGGTTGTACACCAGTAAATTTCTGATTTTCCTTGGTAAAGGATTTTGCATTTCTTGTTTCAAGTCAATGAATTTCATAAATTATAGTTTATTTTATTGTGGTTTATTGAATGTATAAATAAATAATATGGTAATAAACATTTATTTTATAACGTATGATTTGTAATTTTCACGGCCAACAGTATTATAGTGATTTATTTTTGGGGTATTATGCCGTGTTGCGCTATATCTATCATCAAGGCTGATGTGTAATCTTAAGATTGCACATCTGCCCTTAAGACTTCTTAAGATCTGCCCTGATGATAGACACTGCAATGCTGTCCGAAACGTTGGGTAAAAAAAGGAGATAACGCAACACGGTGTAATATCCCAAAAACAAATCACTTTAATTTATTTTATAAATTATTATTCATGTATTTATTAAAATATAATATTTACTATTTATTAAAACATAATATTTACTAATAACTTCAATAAACCATGACAAAATAAACCGTAATTCAATTATGTATTTATTATATACCCAATCATTATTATCTGGTGATTATTGACGAATTATTATTAAAGAATTTCACAGTTTCAAAAATAATATGAGCACTACGTAATGCTTTCTGAGTCATGTTAATTGAACTTATTTATTTATTTAAACGCCCATAGGGCTTTTACAGATAATAATGTACATCTTTATTTATTTATAATTATTTTTTTTTTTTAATTATACAGATCTTATATCTTATATGATAAATATAGGTTATATAAAAAATATCCGAGTTAACAAAATATAGGTACAAATAATTGAAGAATAATAGAACTTAGTAGGCAATTGAAGTTCAAACACAAGAATATAATGCGAATGGAGTTTCCCTTGTAAACGTCAATCTGGTTTGTTTTAAACGTTGAAATAGAAGACGATAATATTTAAACATCGAATTCCCTTGAAAAAGGTGATGTAAACGTCAATCTGGTTTGTTTTAAACGTTGAAATAGAAGACGATAATATTTAAACATCGAATTCCCTTGAAAAAGGTGATGGCCAAGAACACGGAATATTTTACATTATAGTAACAGCTCGTCCAATTCAGTTAATCCGCCTATCCGTCATCACACCAAATAAAAATTCAAATCTCGCCGAAATAGAGTGAATGTGTAAATAAATTCCGACGCGAAACTAGCGAAAGATTTAGTTCGGTTAATGTATCCTACTTAAAAATAAAGGTGGTGGCCACTACCGGTGATAAATTTCGTTTATTTAAGCGTTAATTAGACAAAATTTTAAAAAAATGTTGTGAAAGCAAATACCATATAATATTAATAATACCTCCAACTTCTGACAGTACTTTCTGATGGCAATACGCTACACTGGCGCCTCCTAGCGGTATGAATTGTGCGCCTTGATTTTCTCTCATACATTTTAATGGATTTTATGAAAAAACATTATTTATTTTACATTAATATTATTATATATTTATTTTTTAAATAGATAACCCACCTTGCCGTTTTTTTTTTGCCAAGACATAATAAAATATTAAAGCGACTATGAATTTTGTGTTTGATGGTTCCGCAAGGTAACAAAATACTTAATTAATTTTACAAAAGAATTTCAATATTTTTAAATACAAAAATATGCATTTAATATATTCGATGATTCAAAACACATAAAAATGTGTTTTTAACATCAACATTGGCGATGATTATAACATCAACATGAAGACAGAATGCTAAATGGGACTAACACAGCTTTGCTGAATCAACCTCATTTTTTTATAATTATATTTTCATGGTATGATCCACTCCTTATGATTTAACGAACTCATAATATATTTCACCAACTAACCTGACAAGGTTTTTTGTCAGCTTGAAAAATGACTTGAGAGTGTTTTTGTTGTTTGTAATTATTAAATCCGTAAGTATTATTAATATTATAGGGTATTTGGTAAAAGATCGCCAGAAACCAATATTAATGATTTTAGTTCCACTTTTTTTGTCAATAGTAGGTATCACATACATTAATATTTACAATTATTATTTACTGATTATTCCAGAGGAGATTAATTATAATCTTATCTCCATATAATTATTTTAACCTAATTAAATCATTTCAAGTTTATTGCTAGTCATTTATCAAGAAGTTTGTTAATAATTCAATAATTTTAGCCCCAGTTGTTTCGAAAAAATTCACGTGTGACAAACTCATCAAATGGCCATTTATCGCCATTTCGTTTTTCGCCATGTAAAAGGTCCCAGTCAAATGCCGATTCTTGATGCGTTTCGGCTTTCTATCAAATTGTATGCAATAAGCTGACAAGCTTAACAACATGATAGTTGTCCTCTTCCGCTGATCACAAATTGTTCAAAAGCTGGAGCGGACTTAGACCCAGTTGTTTCGCCGAAATTCACGTATGACAAACTCATCAAACGGCCACAGAGCGCTTGTTTTTTTGACAGTTCCCGATAAATGCCGATTCTAACTCCGTTTCAGCTTTTGAACAAATTTTGACCAGCAGAAGAGAACAACTATCATGCTGCTAAAGTTTGTCAGCATTACAGGAATTGATAGAAAACTGAAACGCACCTAGAATCGGCGTTTGACGAGGACCTTTCAAATGTCAAAAAAATAAAATGGCACTGAAAAGCCTTTTGATGACAATGTTACATTTGAATTTCTCAACAACCCGTTCATAGATTTTATTATATTTAGAGATCGTGTAAATCATTCATAAACCACTGCTTATCATTCCCTCATCTAGTTATGTATATTATAATGGGCCGTTGTTAGGGATGCCTTTTAAAACACGAAATCGGGGAATTGTTAATAAGCAAGCAGCGGTCGAATTAAGACGAATATTCATTTTTAAATACAATCGCGCAGATTTATCGCGGTTTTCGCTTGATTTAACCGAAATAACGTTTCAACGAATTTAATAAAGAAGTGGGTTTCAATTAAAAAAATGTATGCATTGCATTTTCAGAATTCGACATGGTTATTGTTTTCATACAAAAAATGATAAAAATTGTTTTACAGATTTTTTTTTATGTGAAAACCGCACAAGAGTCTCAACTACTCCTGACCGCCTGGAACCAGTGAGACTATGGCATCCCCAATCGGGATATGTTGTGAGGCTGAAGGAAGTGTGGAGGGAGAGAAGATGGGTAAAAGGAAGGTGGGAGCGGACAAGACTATTCAGATTTAGCCACCAAACAAGGCCAAAGCCATTTCAAGCACCACCTTAAATTCTGGAACGTGCCGCAAATATACTTTAATAATATATGATATAACACAAATTAACACAACAAAATTTATTTGCACACGTCGGGATTTGAACCCACGACCTTCCGCTTGTTAATCGCGAGCCTTACCCCTCGGAGGCCGTCAGGTTTAAATCAGTCAGTTTTAAATCAGTCAGTTTTAAATCAGTCAGTTTTAAATCAGTCAGTTTTAAATCAGTCAGTTTTAAATCAGTCAGTTTTAAATCAGTCAGTTTTTTCATATTTTCAATACTATTTCAATCGGAGATCACTTCGAAACGAATATCTCGATTAAGAAAAATATGAAGGATGGGTTGATACCCCAACGGACATATATTTAGACAAAATATTGGTCCTTGCGGAAATCGTTAATTGAACAGATCATTAGTGGCATGTTACAGTCAGCTTCCTTAGCTATCAACTTGCAAATTATCTTAAAACTATAAAGCAAAAAATTATGTAAAAATAAAATTTTAAATTCTCCAACCGTGAGTGCGGGCAGCAAGAAAAAACATATACTCTTTGTATCTGGAATTAACAAAAAAATGTGTTGAAATGTGGGTGAAGCCACATTCAATGAAATAAGAGAGATTACATCATTGAAAAAAGTCTTGAATCCCTTTGAAATAATATGCGATCGGACGTTCATAGAATTTCAAGCAGGTTGAATGCGTTCATCGTGATGAATAACATCGACATCATGTTTCTGTTCCCAATTTATGTTTATCAATGTGATTGATTCTTAGAAATCTTATGTAACAAAGGAATATATGTTAGCAGTCCGCAATGGAGTTCTGATACCAAGCCTAATGTATGGCAGTGAAAGTAAACTGAATGCTATAGATAATATGAGATCAAACAAAAATCATATTGGAATAAACCCTCACGGAGAAATATGAGTATTGCTAATTTATTAAAAAAACTCTTCAAATTATTGGTAATACGGTTAATACGGGATTGCGGGCTGTTTTCTAAAAAACTTTTAGTAAATTCCTAACATATCAGAACACGTGTTCATGCACCTGCATTTGCCTTGATAATATACCATGACGAGATGAGGAAATATTAGGATTTTTATTAACATTCTTATTTTACTAAAAGTTTTTTAGGAAACCTATCTATTAATTAGTTAAGGGCCTGCAATCCCGTTTTTAACCGGAATGCGAATAATTTTAATAGACTGTTAATAAATTAGCAATATAAGCAATATAAATTAGTCATTTTTCTCGGTGCAATTTCTCCTATACTTACCATGCAGTAAGACCAGATGGATGAAGATTTATTTTAATTCAGTTATTTGTACAGTTATTGAGGATTTATGTTCACAAACTACTAATCATAACTTACATTTACTTAACTTAGGGGGTATTTCACTATGTCGGGCTAAATATCTGAATAGCTATCCGTTGGCTGGCTTTAAAGTTCAGAATAACTTCGTTATTCAACGGCGACCGTTTCACCATTGTTTCGAGCTGCCGGATAGACAACACTCGAAATAGTCTGGCAACATCGCAAAATTTTTGCTGTTTCTCCATCTACTGCCACGGCTGTCATGCGTCACAGTCCGCACACCGCGAAGTGTGCATTTTTTTGGTTATGTTATGTTGATTATCAGGTCATTTTAGATATATTCGTGTCGAATTAATACATTGTTTCTTATTTTGAACACAACCAAATAATTCAGGATGGATCATACAAGCATTCAAATTCATTCTACAAAATTCGACTCACTTCTCAGCTGTTAAACTCGGAATGTTTTGACGCCATCTTTGATTCGAGAAATAGCGCCTAACGTCTGGTTAGAGCACTGATTAGTCAAACCTAACTTTAACCCGAGCGTTAGCGTTATTCAGATATAGTGAAAACGAAAAAATGACTAATCCGCGGATTAGTGCTTGGTCAGAACATAATCAGAGATAGTGAAAAACCCCCTTAATATGGTTCCTGCAATCTGCTTTGAAATTATTAATAAAATAGGTAATTTTTATGGTTACCGGCTGCGTATTGTAATATTTCATCCCTTTGTAGGATAAAATATTTTTCGTATTGACCTTGTTCTTTTCGGTAGTCTGATTTCATTGCACGTCCTTGTGTTACGTCTGTGAATGACCTTGTTATACATAATTTTGTTCAAAAATTATTTTGGTAACAGATTGTTCATTCGTACAATATATCATTGGGTTCAATGTCAGCATCTGCTTCACTGTTAGCCAATTTAGCTCGTTTAATATTTTATCTACCTACTTTCGGAAATCAATTTCCCCTAGCATTATTTGCATTGCTCTATTTTAGAGTATTTAAATCTTACTTTGTTCTCAGTCGTTACACAAGAAAATCATGGAGTAGTAGTTAAAATGTGGAGCAATAATGGAGTTGTACAAAGTGATTGTTGAATTTTTTCGGAAAAATAATTTCACAAATTCTTCCCAAAAAAATATATCTTCTTCCCAATATTATTTTGTACATTCTCAGCAAGCTCGTTAAAGATATGTTTTGAATGGTTCCATGATAACTCCTCGTAATGACAATTCAACACACCTTTGAAAGGTGATAAAAAGTCATTTATTTATTTATGTCTATTCTTGAATACACATTTTACAAATGATTACAGTGATTTATATTGAAGTACAGAGAAAAAAGTACAGAAAAAAGGTATAAAAAATATAGAACAAAGGTTGATATAGGTAAAACTGTGTGTGGGTGATATTGTATGTTACGTGAACACCTCACTAGGAGAACCTGTGCTGAGGTGTTAACGTGTTTGTGATTAAGTGTGACAGGTATTTATGTGTTGTAGTAGAAAGTTTTTTTTTTTTTTTCACAGACATATATTGAAACATGAAAACACACATTTATATGTGCGTGTATGTATTTTTGGATAATTCTTGAAGAACGTGTATAATATTTAATTTTACTTATCATATTTTGGTTATGTTTAGTTTGGAATTATAATCTTTTGAATAAAGTGAATATCTTGATTTTTTATCCAGGCTACAATATGTTTTTTGAGAAAGTTTGTAGATGTATTTGTAGTCATTAGTTGTTTCAAAGTAATGGGCATACTGTTAAAAAGTTTGGTTGCGTAGTATTGAAAGTGTCTTTGTCCGTGTGTGGTGTGTGTTATCGGAATGTTCAGTGTTTTATTTTGTGATGACCTGTTTTTTTATGGCTTTTGGTTGATTTTTAATATGAAGATTATTATGGATGAGATGTAGGAGAGCAGTTTTGGCGTAAAGTTGTCTTATTGACATGACGTCTAGAGTTTTGAAGATTTTGTTTGAGTCTGTGTAGAATGGTACTTGCAGTATGAGTTTTATTATTGCCTTTTGAACTTTTTGAATTAGGTCAATTGTTGTGTTTGTAGCGCTTCCCCAAGCTAATATTCCATAAGTGGCAATGGATTGACACAGTGCAAAATATATTGATCTGAGTATTGTTAGTGGAAAAATGTTTTTGATGGATTTTATTAGGTGCAAGACTCGTTTTAGTATATTAGTGATAAAATTAATGTGTTCAGTCCATTGTAAGTGTGTATCAATAATAACTCCTAGGTATTTTATTTGTTTTACCCTTTCGATGTGTTCGCATTGGCAATAGGATGATGTTTGTTTACAGTGTTTTTATGATATTTGAATAGTTAAATATGTAACCTAGTTTTTGTTTCATGACTTGTCATAACTTTATAACACCTTTTATAGGTGTGTTGAATTGTCATTTTGAATCTACAGCTCAAGAGTAATCCATATTAGTTATATTTTTTCTATAGTTTTAATTTTTCATTCACTGCATGCCTTCTTATGTCTAATTATCATACATTTTATATTTTTTGTTTCAATTAAGCGTATTTATTTTAAGTCAACTCGATACATTTCCCATTTCATTATTTAAAATATTGATTAATTCCCCGTTATTATCTCCAGTAAAGTACATCAGCATATCATCGAGAAAGAGTTGTAATTTGCACTTTGAAAATATATGTTTACCATGGCATTAATAGGTATAGAGTATGAACAATATAGAATATCCCGAGGACTAATCCCTGTGGTACTCCTCAATTATGTCATTAACAGGTAAAGAGTATGAACAATGTAGAATACCACGAGGACTGATTTCTGTGGTACTTGTCGATTATGTCATTAATAGGAAAAGAGTATGAACATTATATAATATCCCGAGGACTGATCCCTGTGGAACTCCTCAATTATTCTCCTCTACTGATTTTGAAAATTGATTATTTACTTTTGTTACTTGTTTTGTTTTTATTCATGTGTAATGTAAAACAACAACAAATCTCAGTTTCTATTGATTTAATAGTTACATCTAACAGAACCCGCGACCTCTGAATTGCTAGTCGAGAGACTTACCCCTCGACCACGGATGCCGTTAACCATTTACCAACAATTACATCAAACACTTAAAAGTCGACACATATGTCAAAAATCGTAAGTATAGAGGAGTATATACATATTATGTATATATATATATGTATATAACGAGTGATTTCAAGCAATCAGCGATTACGTTATAATAATCAAATTTAGCTGAAAATAAATAAAATTTTCATAAGCATTACAACAGAATATCTCGTAGATTTAGTATTCCATATCCTCACAATCTAGTCTTCTTTATGGCAGTATCATCTGCAGAGACGCTAACGGCCAGTATGTTTGAAGAAGCGCCGGCAGGAATATTAAGAGGCTGCGTGCTCCAGCAGTACAAGTGTCGGGCGCTCATGAAGCATCCGGGGTGACACGAGTTATGCATCCCTAAACACTAGCCATATGAATTAAAACTTAGGAGGCATTGATATATCATACGCGTATAAACGACTAGATGTGCCCTTTCTTTTGCATGTAGGCACTAATTGATTAGACACTAAATTTAAATAATTTATTTTTTAGGCATAGGTATATCATTTAAGGTATGATGTAAGGAAAAAAACAGCATCTAATATTCACCCAGACTTGCATTCTCAAAACCTATCTAAAATAATACGGCTTCGAGACTATTTTTTAAAGCCTAGATACCACGTGTTGATGAATGTATTAAGGCACAAAAATGAGGTTGTAAGATTGAAAGTTAGGGGGAAATAGAATAAGTACATATTTATATGGAGTAGATACATCCAAAGAAACATAAGGATAAGATTTTAATACCAAAAAAGTCTTGGAAAAATATATGTACCTAAGCTAGAAAATGAATCGTAAATAGTTAAAATGTATTATTTATTCGATAATCTAATTGATAATTTGTGCAACGTCGTTTTCGTGAAAAATTACTTCAAAGGCGCAGTATAAATATTAATCCCTATCATATCTATAATAAAGCCATATCTAATGGTTGAAATCTTCAGTTTCTGTAGGTAGACTGTCTGAAGCAAAGATATTAGAAGAACGAGATGTGCTATGAGCAGTTCATACTGTGTGGAATTGTTTTGCCCAGTGTCGCCGGTTTTGTTCACCAATACTACTGCACACCTTCGCTTACGTTAAGGTATCCGCACTAATCCATAGAACAGATTTCTGTGCGTACACGTCCCGATACCGTTCAAAGTACCCTAATTAGGTAGTACTCCGCCTACGGTCCGGCGGCCAACATAGCATATCTCGTTCTTCTAATATCTTTGGTCTGAAGACTGGGTTTGTGGGACCATGCAAAAGAAAACCCGAATATAGGACAGAGAAAATCGTTAAAAAATGGGTGCCCCATGGAAGTAACCAAAGCAATAGAAGCAGATGAAGGATGAGGGCCCACGAAGGACTCCAGGACCGAATGGCGGAGGACCGAGCGGTGGAGAAAATTAATTTAGTCCAAATCCCACCCAGGGATGTAACGCAATGATTAATGCGATGGAACAGAGATTCGGAATAACGCTGGAGACCGCAATATTTTTATAATCCAACCCATATAAAATATTGGTAATTTACTAAGAATCTCTTTTAATTATTCGTATTCGTTTGCAGGCCTTTAACGAATGAATTTTATAGGTTTCCTAATAAACTTTCAGTAAACGGCCTTTTGACGGCCTCCGTGGTCAAGGGATAAGTGATGTGTTATGATGTCGGATTACGTGTTCGTAAAAATTCAAATATTTTGGTACTTCGTCATTTTATATAACCAGGACAAATGCAGGTGCATGAACAGGTGTTCTGCTGTATTACGAATGTACTAAAATTTTAAATGGCCTGCAATCTCATTTTTAACCGGATTTTAATAAATCATTAAAACTAATTTTTCTACGAGTACATTGTCGAGATGGGGTGAACGACTTGCTTTAGACTTGATTGTTATATGAATCGACGATGGGCCCACCTTGCTCCGTTTGCAGCGATACCACGAACGCTTTGAAATTTGAATGTCTTTGATTGAATTGAACCTTCATACGCCTTGGACACCGTCTTCCAATACAAATAATATGATACCTTCTGTTAGTAAATTGTTTATTATCTTATCGTCGCCCTTCTTAGCGATGAATATGTCAATGGCATCATTAATTTATTTACGAAATCTGCACGTCCTCGTGAGTCATCATTTAGTGGCTCGGAGTACCAATGCCTTCACTGAATTATTATTGAACGTTAAACCAATAATTAAAATATTGAATGCATTCTTTGCTAGATATGGTCTGATTGGGTGCGGATTATTTGGTGCATCCATTGCTATATATGGCCTGCAGAAGTATTGATTATTTTGTAACTATATCTAACATGGCAGTATATGTGTAGTACCTGCCAAGATATCTATTTCGAAATGACCAATGAAGATGAATCAATAAAGTATATACATATTTAAGAATATTTTAAATATGTGAAAGCTTATTCGAAATATTTCGAACAATATTGCTTTACCATCTGGGTGGAGGTTGTAGGTAGGTATGTACTAATAGTATTTTTCTGATTTTAATAACAAAATTTCGCAAAAAATGAAGTGCTTCGGGAAATGGCATTTATAAACCACGTTGCACTGCGAATTTCCAGGCATGATAGTTTGTTAAATTTAAGTAGTTCGATTAAAAGTTAAATTGAGAACAAACAGTATTCTCAGATCAAATCAGTACCTAACTGCTATTTGTGTAGATTATTATGGTGACGGTTTTACCTTAAATGCAGAATATCATTTACTAGTTTTGCTGTGGACAAGAAATACATAAATTACAAAATTCTCACCTGAGGCGCATTCTTTGTGTCTTTACGAATGAGATAAATCATTTTTCACTCCCTTCATTCATCCATTGCAACATAGCTCGAATAGGGTATATTATAAAAATTCTCACTTTTCCCAGAACACCTCGAATAGCTCTGAGATTAAGCTAATACCGCCCGCCCCTATTAATGTATTGGCAGCCCACCGCTGCTACAAAAACACCTATATATGCTGACAGATGAAAACAAATCGGGAAAAAAACATTATCATATGTGCTTTTGGTATTCAGTGACGAAGGATATGAAGAAATAAATGCAGGCGAAGCCAGGTATTATAGAAAGGAAACAAAAAAGGAACAGATTTTCTAGGTATATAATTACATACCTACCAACGGTTCCATGCTAACTCAACACAGTGACTATTCAACACACTTTTAAAAAGCGATATAGAGTCATTAAAAAAGATGAAATTTATTTTTTTAACCTAATCTACTTAACCCAGTTAACAAAGTTTTTGTTTCATCACTTTATATAACTTTTTAAAGATGTGATGAATGATCATTTTGATGATTTATCCGGTCACCCTACCTACATACTTGTGTAGGTATAAAGTTGTTTGTTGTAATAGAAGTTGCAAAACATCATTCGATGGACGATCATTTAATATATCTTAGTCATTTAATGCTTTTTATGCTATCATTAGGTACCTACATATTTTGTTTTTTTTCATCTTTTTGTTATTTGTTATTTTGGATTACACTACCCTCCTAGTCCCGCTGGATTAAAAACATAAATAAATAATAAAAAATCTTATTAGGTTGCATAACATCGTTATTAAATCTGGCTACCAAGAAACTGGGCGTCTTGTATATGGCTAGCAGATTCTCGAGTACTAAAAATTTCAAGTACGCCCAAAAATTGAATTTGGAAGCCGCTACTGGGCTGGAGCCCCACAATACTTGATAAACCAACTTGATTCTGTGCAAAGGTGGGTTGACAATCCATAACAGACCGATTGCCATCTCTAATAAGCAGACGCAATGTGGGCATGCTGAGTCTGTTCTACGGGTATTTTAATTGAGCCTGCTCTAAGCAGCTAGCATCATTGATCCTCGGCTTACCGGTACATGTGCGTGAAACTCTACGTACACGAGCGTAACACCCGTTCACAGTTGATGTTGGCATCATGAGAACGAACCGCTTCTTCCACACGTTTTTGTTTAAGACAGCACGTATGTGGAACAAGCTACCAGCATCTGTTTTTCCTCCTTCAAATAATACAGGCCTCTTCAAGACCTGCATTAATAAAGCCCTTCCTACAACCCCTACCTTAACCCGCATCACAACGCTGCCCAACAGGGTGGCTCCTTAACTCCCCTGCGTTTACACTAAGAGACAGGGGTGCTCTTATGAGGTGTCACATAATTGTTTAATTTTATTTTAAATTGTCATTGATCACCGTCGAGCATCATAATGTTTACCTGTACATTGATTGCACAGTATAATAATATACCTGTATGTAAAGAATCATTGATCAAACGTAATTGTGTAGGTAAACATATTTGCATTTCGTAAGACTGTTGTCTTAGATAATATTGATAATATTAACAAGTGTTATAGTCTTGATTTCATTCAACTAAATACACTAAAGGCTTCTTGCAATGGTATGATATACACGACAGGACCCCCCTATTGAATTTAGGACCGATACGCTCATAAGAATGTTAATATACGAGTATACTGTTTTTTAGGTAAATTTGGGTAATATTAATGGCGGCTTTTTTGAGACCCACCTTAGATTCATTAGGCTTTCATAGATTAGAACAGTAATGGGTAGTTTCACAGAGTTTGAATAATGCATCAAATTTCAAAATAATTTTCAAGTTCCGTAAAGCTTCTATTCGGGTTCAGTTATTATATAATTATCGTCCGATAATTCCACAGTACTGAACTGATAACAGAACTTTAATAGAACTTTTACAGAACTAAGGATGGGTTGTTTCAGAAAATTTGAACAATTCATAAAATTTCAAAGTTTTTTTTTTAAGTCCTGTTATTATTTCAGTTTTGTGAAACAACTCGCTAGTAATGATATAATAATAGAACTTAAAAATTATCTTTAAAATTTGATGAATTGTTCAAATTCTGTGAAACTACCGGTCCTTAATATTTTTGGAGGAAGGTAAATGGAGAAATTATTTTGTCGAAAAGTGTTTTTGTAAGTTTTTTTTAAAATTAATTAAAGAAATATTTTTGGTGGCAGTTTTAAAAATAACTTTTTAAAAATCAAACCGTAAAAAATATAGTTTTATTACTATCTATCTCTTTTAAGACGTAAAAACTTAATATTACAAACAAAATTGTTCGACTGCGTATCGAACGTTCCTACCCAAGAACTGGAGTTGACAACCCTACAAATTATTTCGTATACTGTAATGTAATCCGATTTCAGAGAAATGCGTGTATGACCGCGTATGTGTACATGATTGCCACCAGTGTATAGAATACATTGTCATCAACGAAAAGTCTCTCTACCGAGTTTCAACACATCGGATGTCGGGAAGTAGAATAATTTCCGCTTCCAAGGATTGCATTGTATAATATAAGTGAAATTCAAATAGATTACTTAATAACAAATAAAATTTCTTGATAAAAGTTGAAGATATTTTCGTAACTGTTAAAGACAATCTAGCCTATTCTTTATCGAAGTTAAGATACGTATTTGAATCGTAGTGTGCCGAGAAATAAGACCAAACAATGTCTCGTATGCTCAGAAAGGATTCAACGTTTAAACAATACGAACTAATTTGCATAAAACTTGTTTGGTTTGATGATAAAATATTCAATGTTCAATGAACGTGGATTTTTAAGGGTTATGTTTATTTATGTTTTATAAGGCGAACGATAAGTAATAAAATTAATTAATTTAAAACAGTGGCCTACATAAAGCTGATAATTCATTCAACATTTAAAAATAACTCACAATAATAATAAAATTAAACTAATTCCATGCTTCATCCAAATTGACCTTGCATTCTATCAGGATTTTGTGGTCCAAAATTCAATAATATAGAGTTATACACGTTAAGGCGATGCCATACGTAGTAATGCAAAATCATGTGTTTTTGGTTTGAAAATTTAGTCGCCTAGAAATGTTTCAGATGCATTCACTAAATACTGCGAGTAGAATACATCTTGGCCTTTGAAATAATCGAGTATTTTTTAGATAAGTCTCTTTATAAGCCCAGAAAAAAATAATGTAAAGGCCTATGAAAACTGCTTTAAAGTTCAAAATCTCCTACTTACGAACCCATTTTCGGTTATGATTGTATTGTATAATGTGGCAAATTAAGTTATTTATAAAATGATCGAAAAAAAAAAAATATTTTTGCCGGAACATCCACAAAATAAAATAAAAGGCACTTTTTGGACATGTTTTTTCATGCATAAATCAAAACAGGCGGATGGTGTTAAGCGGGAATTTGAACCTTATCGCTGTCTACGTAAGGATTGTTATTTATAGCGGCTCAATTTAAAATATTACACGACGTAGTGCATCGCCTTAAGGTACGGATGCATTTGCGAACCGAAACGCGAGCTGTGCCACGAATTACTGGAAAGGAAAGAAGCATCTGCAAGCGGTCTTTCGTGCTAATTGCGGTTGCTTCGTTCCTTTCCCATAAGTTGAGGTTCGGCTCGGCAGTTCTGCACGCATATGTATACGGACCATTACGTTTCAGGGATTAAAATTTATTCTATTGCATTCATTATTCAGTATCCGTTCGTCCTTACTCTGGCAATAAAATACAAATGAAGAAAAAATACACGGTTTTCGTCTAGGCAGTATTTATAGTGGTCGAAAAACCAAAACCATGTTGTATTATTATTTTTCATATTTATTACAATTTTTACATTATTTTGTGGTCGAGGGGTAAGGCTCTCAGAGCCAAAGGTAACGGGTTTCAACCCCGGTGTGTTTTTTTTATTTTTTTTATTAAGGTTGTGTCATTTCACAATTTAGGCAGGTACTTCCCCACCTTGATTTTCCCCAGCCCCTTCACTACCCCACTACCGTCAACCTAGTATCACTGGCTCCAGACGGCTGGGAGTAGTTGGGACTCTTGGGCGGTTTCACATTAAAAATATAATAATAATTTTACTTATGAAGAAAAAAATGAACACAAACGCAAACTCATAAAAAATTGGTACGTACTTGGCGAAAAAGATAAAATTTTATTTTTTGTTAAAATGTAGATTATTTTACATTATTATTAGTACGCGTAATACAAATAAAAAGTAATTGACTTAAAAAAGAAACCAAACAAAAATTACAACTAGAATTACCTTGACCCACTTTATCTATTGTCCGTTGTAAGAATTACTGTTCATAAGCAATAGAAGTATTTACCAGCGTCTGTGGACCGATTTGCTGGCCTCTGTGTTTCCTCCCTCCTGCAACAGTCTCTTCAAGGCCCATGTTCACTGATACCTCTCCTCAAAAAGACCCTCCAAACAGCATCCCCACAGAGACCCTGAGGGTAATTATTTTAACTGTGTGGAGATTACTGTCTGTGCTAGTCACCAAACATACTAATTTCGGTTGTCGGTATGTGAAATGTGAAAATTCCTGCGAGAAATTATTCACGATCAATGAACTTAAATTTATTTTCAATTTAAGTGTCATTTTCAAAATTAAAATTTTAGTTGTCGTTTTAGATATATCCCATGATTTTTCACGGATATGCGCTAGGATGAAATATGTTGATGAATAAAATGTAAGATATGTATAATAAAGGGCCATCAAACCCACACTGAGCGTGGGAACTATCGTGTTTCCTGTGGGCCGTCCCCTTGGCCGTGGCTACCTGTTCCATTTTAAATTGTTTTAATTAGAGAGCGCCAAGGCATTTTTACAAATTTATTTACCACCTCTCAGCTATCTGAGAACCTTAGAACAGGCTCCGTAATTAGGTATAACTAAGCAGGTGTGGTGTGTGCTTAGCTTAACAGTGAGGTGAGGTTACTCGGATCTTAACACACTCGGGTACTCGGGTTCCGGCACTCGAGCCGGCCGAATCAGTTGACCGGAACACTGGAATAGGGGGAAAATAAATTAATATAATGTACCTACTCTTAGATCACACCGACTTTTTACGCAACGTTAACCTTTTAAATTTTACAGATATCTAGAACAATTTGCAATTCTAAAATTATATAAGTAACTACACACCACAGTTGTGCTCAATTTAACGTTTGCGTGTTTTTGATAGATTTGGTAATGATTCTAAGTACTATCGAAAGTATCAGAATATAAATTCTAGCGATAATCGAGAATCATTGATTCGTTCTTTTTAACGAATTTTCAAACTAGATTTTTATCGATGCAACATATACTAACAACGACGCGAGTGGTTTTTTTTGTACTAACCTAGTTTTAATGATTCGTTTTATTTAACGAGCCTTATTAAATTGTATAAAATTCATCGATTCACTTCTTTGTGATGCGCTCGTTTCTCGAGGTATCAGCTCAACGCACTCAATCGGATAAAGATTGGAAGTAAAAACGAAACGAGTCATAGAGTGCAAAATACCTGGGCTATTTTTTGATAAAATTAATCGATTAATATTTCATAACACAACATCAGACAGTTATTTTGTCACTGGTATTTATATTTGCCATAGTATATTGCAATCAAGAAATAAAATAACTCTTTGAAATAAATGAATTATAGAAACTAAGTAAAAACAGATTGGACTAGTTAATGGAGTGATGAAGTACATCTTTCCTATCACAGAAAAGTAGACAATAATAATGGTTCCATGATAACTCAACACAGTGACAATTCAACACACTTTTAAAAAGTGATATAAAGTCATTAGAAACAATGAAAAAAACTAAACATAACTTAACCTAACCTACTTAGCCCAGTTAATAAAGTTTTTGTTTCATCACTTTCCATGACTTTATATAACTTTTTAAAGATGTGATGAATTATCATTGTGATGATTTATCCGGTCACCAATAATAATATATTGTTCAACTTCCGCACAAAAGCACCCGAGCGATCGCTAATGTAGTAAAGCACCCACAATATATCAATGTTTTGGAAGATACGGGTGGAATATCATTATCTCTACTTTTTATAATTTGTACTAATGTATGTGGGTGTTAAAATAATAGAAAAACAGATACATACGTATTTACCAACGTCAACACTAAAGTGTGAAAACATCATTCATAATAACACCAAACATATTTGACTTTTAAATTATTATATAACGTGAAAATAGAAATGAGTTTTATTTATTTATTTTATTTTATTTAAACGCCAATAGGGCTTTTACATATAATAATGTACATCTTTATTTACTTTAAAAATATATATATAGGTTACATAAAAAATATCAGAGTTAACAAAATATATGTAACATAAAATATAGCAGTTAAAAAATATAGATGTGGATAGAGTACAAATAAGTTAGACAAAAAATAGAAAATCTGCCAAAATCCTCCAAATCAACGATAATGATAGTAAGAAAGTATAACAATAGTTTACAAAGTAGGTAGAAATAGTTCGCACATACTCCGTTTAAAGTTTGCCAAGTTCAAATTATTGTAAAATACATTATTTATATTGTTTAAGTATTTGTTACCAAGACTGTGAAAACGTTGTATTGGAGAAAGAAAAGTATAGTTGGAATGAGATGTATGTATGTAAAATATTGATATTTGCCTAGTTGTTCGTGTAGGTATGTGTAGATTTATTAAATGCAGGAGTTCACAGCAATCGAATTTAGAGTTCAATAATTTTAATAAAAAGGTTAGTTTATTTTTCTTCTGTTTTCTAATGTTGGAATATTTAAAAGATTCAATAACGACAGGTAATATGTGGGGGTGGTTTTATGTGGGGTTAATGTAAAAAACACACTTTTCTGAAAATAAAATAATCACAAACAAGATAAGTTCGAGAGGATTTGTTCCAAAGCATCCAAAACACCTGGAAGTTCTTGCAAATGGAAATAATTTTGCAGTAGACATCGTCCTTAACCAAGTATTGAAAAAACAAAATACCGGCGAAACCAGTTACGAAAGTTAGATTGACGACACAAAGTAAAAATACCTACTCCCTTTTTTTCGAGTATCCACAAATTTCGATCGATTTCAAATTTTGCCTTAGTACTCCTGTTAAATAGTTAAGCAGTAATAACTTATATTAACCTTTGTCATAAGTACATAAGTCAGGTCATGCAGTATGTTAGTTGTACGTCCGTATGAAGTATGTTAATGAAATATGTAAATATATTTTAATAAACACTGCAGAAGCAGGTGTTTGGTAAGCATAAATATAATATATAATTATTATAGGTTAGCTTCAAGTAAACAAAGTCCGACTCATGTAATTCAATTCCACGGTGTTCGTCTGATCCGAGATTCAACGTCAATGTATTGGCAGCCAATTATAAAGACAGTTATTAAGACGGGACAGTACCCTAAAATAAAGCCAGAATCTTAACGACGTAAGTCGAGCAGCCGTGCAAAAAAAATACCACGCGCGGTCCCGGTGTATTGGACAGACCTGTGTTTGAATTTGCCCTATCAAATCTATAAAATAAAATAGAAATCTTAACGACATAAGTGATGAAGTTGCGTAAAAACAATATTCGGCGCGCGCCCCGGCATAATAGAGGGACCTACGGTCGACTTTGCCCTAGCAGGCCTAGAAAATCGATATTTCAGTGTGGTTTATTTGAATTATTTATGATGAAAGTATTACTAAAATCTCAAATGTTTCTATAGGAACCCCTCGGAAAGTTACAGATTCATCTCTAGAAAAATAAAATCTGGTGCTTACCTCTAACTTTATAGTTGAAAAACGTTTTACAAAATTTTCAAACCGTTCTACATAAAATATTTTAATCATAATGTCCTGTTTTTATTAATCTTAAATATAAATAACTTAAATCCGTAAGAATATCTCTAGAAATATTTGAGATTTTAGTAATACGTTCATCATAAATAATTAAAATGTGAGCGTCGAGCAAACTCCCGTTATCAGATCCTTATGTCGCTTTAACAATGAAGTTGAACAATTCCGTAAACTTGTACCATGATTTAATTAACCAAGCAAGCAGCTTGTCCGCAGAGTGAATCGGCTGCTTTTGTCTTTATCTATATTAAGAAATGTTTTATTATCTTCCTTCCTTGTAACAAATAGAGATAATGTCATCGCTGGGATTTCCCATGCTGAGGATCTCATTTACATATTACTAAAATTAAGTAGTATTAATAATATTAATTATGTTTTTAGTGCAGTTGAGTGGAGATTTAAATGTTATAATATATTGTGAGTTTTGAATGAGAGTGGTATTTTATTATAGGGTACCGTATAAGAAATTTTTTTACCCAAATGTTGTGTTTTGTAGTTCTTGTTGGATATTAAATTAAATCGCTTTGGATTGTTTAGGGTAAAAAATACATATTGCTCTCGATGGCTTAAAATATACTATATCTATTGCTTTTGATTGTTTAAAACACATTGACAGCAAATTGTTGGCGGAGCCGCACAATAGTCCAACTAGTGGATTCGACGCGCGAGCGAGCCGTTCGATGTAACTCATGCTTCTGCCTTTTATTACCTCTTGAACTCGAACTCATTCTAGAACAACATTCAATATTATGTTCGTCATAGTTTTAAAATTTAGGGTTGCCAGAAGTTTATAACGTGAAAAGGAACTATTTACAACGTAATACACAAAGTCCTTCAAATACTTTTGTATGGTTTAGTTTAAAAAGTGCTTAGCAATTAGTTTTAATTAAGAAGGTCGCAATTATAAGTTTTTAGTTAAAGCTTATAAGATAAGGAAAATAATGTTTGAATTTGATTTACTAGGTCGTGCCTTTAATCAGGTTATTATTTTTTGCCAATTTGTAAAGTGCCATTAAGGTAAGTTATCGCAAAATTGGATAACCAATTTTTATTTCTTCATCCTGGAGCCATTATAAAGAATTGTGGCACCTCCAGTTATTAAGGATTGTGGCAACTCCAGTTATTAATCACCTCCAGTTATTTCTTTACACACTGTTATTTATTACACTGATAAACTGAATATGAATCAATATGAGTAAATATGTAACAGTAACATAAAATAATATAGAAACTTGAAAATACTACATGTAAGACAAATCAATAAAACTACATTACCAAAGCTACTATAATTTGTAGGATTCAACAAAGTGCTATAATTCTGTTAATTCTATAAATGGGGTCAATAAATATATCAATAGTACCGCCAAACTTGTTGCCCAGATCATCCATCCTATTGGTTAATGAGTGTGTCTGATAGTTATATATTATCAAGGCAAGGCAAGGTGCATGAAAACGTGTTCCGATATATTACCAATTTACTAATAGTTTAATTAATGTATATTATGTAATTCTTTCTCAATACATACACAAATGTATTGCAGAAAAATTGCATTATAAACATTAATTTTTAATAGTAGTAACGATAAAATTTCATTAAAAACAATGAAAATAGTGCAGAAAGTACCTAAAACCCAGAAAAGCCCATAAACAATGATAATGTCATTATAATCAATAAAAAAATAAATTTAAAAAAAACTTATTAAAAAACTTACTATTGAATAACGCAGGTACAGCAATGAAGAAAGCACAACTAATGAAGATAGGTGGTAAAAGAATCGTAAATAAAAGCACGCGAACACCTTTATTAGATCCAAAGCAAGATTATACTAAAAGAAAACATGAACAAAGTCGTGACAAGAGATGTTCTGACAACCCTGATTGGAGTTATCATTTATTTATTCCACACAGGTAGGCCCCAGCACCAAGCTGAACGCTAACACATAACCTAAACACTAAGCTTACGTCATTTGGGCAGGTATTTATTTGTGTGATAATCGGCCTTCGCCGGCGGACAAAAGTCACGAACAGTGTTTTTATGTGCGCCGTGAGTTCAGCGGTGATACCTGAGCGGGGTTACCTGTTAAACGCTCAATGAAAAAGGTAAAGAACGTTCGGTACTTAATATTATTTACATCTGAAAGCAATCGAATTCCAAATTGAATTAGATTTGAGTAGTTTTTTATCGATATTTCAGGAGGCGGTGTGCATTTTTTATTTCTATTTAAAATGGTAACGTTTTCAGCAGTAACAAATTTATAATGCAGTGAACCTTGTGAGTATATACGCCCGTATTTACGGATTGTTGAGGAGTTTATTTGATTTATTTATAAAATAATTAGGTACTTATCAGGACAGCCAAAAACAAAGTTGTACAGATGATTTTTAAAATCGTGTTCTTGACGAAAGGGCGTCTGGTGAAAGTTATATTCATTAATCAAAAAGTTGGTTTAAAAACAAATTTTTACAACATGAACTTAGATTTATGGCCGTTTCTGTAAACAATTAAACTTTTTTTACATTCACTCTACAGAGGAGGTCCGCGAGGAAAATAATTTCCCTCAGGACTATGTCATCTTTAGGGGTGATGTGTGGAGGGTATTTTTAAGGAGAGGAAGGAAGGTCTAGAAGAGACCCATATTGGAAGAAGGAAACACAGAGGCCGACAAATCGTTCCACAGCCGAGCTGTTGAACTCAAGAACGAGTATTAGAAGCGACCCGTTCTCATATGACAAATTTCAACCGTGTACATATGTTGGGCGCGCGTTTGGCGTGTTTCCCAAGGGATCAACGACGATGACTAAGGGATCAACGACGCTAGTTCCTCCTAGAGTCATGGATTTGTATAGGTATTTTGGGGCTCCAGACCAAAGGTGGCTGCTAAATTCGTCAGTGGGGCGCACCTACGATTTGTACAGAGACGTCAGTTGTATATTTGCGTGCCCTGTACAGTGCGTCCAGCTTCTGAGAATCTAACGTGACTCTGGCTTCGATGAAGCAGCCCCCGTTAAAAAATTTATATATTTTGCTTGAGACAGTTATTTGCCTAAAAAGGCAATTTCACTTTTTTTAGAAAAGTTTAGATAAGTTTCGTTCTGTTTTTTTTTTTATCTTCATAATAACATGAAGTGTACTCGATTTTAAATAGTAAATAAATGAATAAGGCTTATCCTTTCCATGCAGGCGATTTGAAAAATCATGCATTTCATAAGCACTGAAATTTCCTCTAAAATGTGAAATATATTGATTGAGATGCAACCCTCTGGTTCAGAAATAGGTACACCTAGCATGTGACTGTCACTTTCTCTGTGGGTCAATTTGAAAATGCTAGTATATATTAGAGATTAATTTCAATTACTATTGCTATTGAAATAAGAATTAAATTAATGTGTGACCTCTTAGTCTGTCCTAGGGCAGAGTAACCACTTGTTATGAATAGTAATTTGGGACGAGGTTTCAAATGTCAATCCTATTCATTCAAAATATTTTAACGTATTGGTCTGTGCCACACCCCTGCTGAGGTCAGTCGAGTCCATGGTCGAGTTATACTCCCGCGGGTGTGACGGGTGTGAGAGGTTTGGTGGGTTATGGAGGGGGTACGGAGGGTATGAAGGGGTTCGGGCCGGCGGGACTGGAGCAGACGCTAAAGGTTGATGCGGGTGCAGGAGACGGAAGGTCAGGAATGTCAAACGATGGCGGTTGGTGATGGGGGAGTGGAGGGTGGTTTGATGGACGGGAGGGGGAAATCCAGGATTCGAAAACCTGGAATCCCCAAAAAAATATTGACAGTAACTTTTCCATCTTTCATATTAAAGGCGCGTTTATAAAAACAGAGCATATAATGGTGAGCGCCCTTGAGGTGTTTTTGCACAAAAACGGCGCTATACAAGTCAACCAAGTATTATTATTATTAATTATTTTTCTTAGTAGGAACACCTAACCATGATATTTTATCGAAGTATTTGTGTAATGATTTGACATTGTTTGAGTTTAACCTTTCAAATTATTATTTTATTTTATTTTTGATTTTATTTCCCCGAATAAAGTTGTCTTTAAGAAAATAAAGAGTAAACGAAACACATCAAAGCATTCCAAAAATTAATCGCTAAGAAATTATACTAATATATATATTTTTCAAATGTAATTCTCTTGACTCTACATAAAAAAATGATTTGTCTTGGGCACAGGTCTCCTTATAAATTGATAAAAAGTAACTCATTTTCTTGAATGATAAACCTACCAAATTAATGTTTTGTTGTATAAAATACTAAACTGCGTTATACGATTAATTTACCAAAAAAAAAACAGATCATTGAATTTAAACCTTAATTACGGAACAGACAGAAATCTTAAAACATAAATTACCTATGCTTAAAAAATGGAAAAATAGATTAAAAAATAACTAAAAACATAATTGATCAACGTACTTCAATGCGTAATGTGACCATTCCGTTGCAATTTTACCTATGAGTGAGTCAGTTGAATAATTAATATCATTGAGCGAATAACTATATAATAACTAATTATAATAACTAATAATTAATATCATTGAGCGAAAAACTATATAACTATATAATAACTAAGAATATCAGGAGACTTACATTTATTTTTAAAGAACTTCGACACATATTGGACAAAGAGAAATTAAAAACTGTCTATTTTGCCTTAGTCCAATCTCGACTTTCTTATAACATAGTATGCTGGGGATCATGTCTAAAGTCCAATGTTGAACCACTAAATATTACTCAAAAATTGATCCTTAAAGTGATGTACAAAAAAAAATTCTGTTATCCATCCAACCTACTTTATAAGGAATGTAATGTTATGTGCATAAAACAGCTATATATCACTCAAATACTTTGTCGATTTTTTATCAATATTAAATTTGCTGAAAGAACACAACAAATGCGGACAACTAGAATTAGCTCTACATTGAACTTTGTGGCGGTACATACTAAAACTTCTTTTGGTCAAAGAAATTATTTATATCAGGCACCACTTATGTTTAATATTCTTCCAAATCATATTAAGTCTACCAATTCCTTGGTTAAATTTAAAAAGTTAATTAAGGTTAATGTATTGACAGACGATTGTCTTAATATTTTTTCATCCTTGTCCTGTCTTAAATAATAAGATTTTATATTAGTCCCATTTGCTAAAAACTGAATGTCACCCTATCTGTCTTTATTATATACTTTGCTTCTTCTTTTGAATAATGATTAATTATTAGTTATGGTTCAAATATTGTTACAATATACTGTCAAATTACCCATTTGGTAACACATCTAATACTCATTTTTTCTTTAATTTTGAAATATTTTGTGTTTGTATGTAGAATTACTTTATGTTTTTGATACTCTTATGTTTGCTTCACTCAAATGTAAATTGTTAACCTCGATACAGGCTCAGTCCTAGTGAGGTTGATTTTTATGTGAAAAAAAAGTGTTTTATGTATAGTGAGATGCAATAAATAAATAAATAAACTTGATTTTTTTTTTCTGTTCTGTCTATTATAAGACCATCGAAAATATTTTATTTTGTGCCAGTTGAAAGGATACCAAACCTCATCGGTAAATCTATTTGAAACGTAAACCAAACTGCGATCTACTGATACTTATTTACATAATAATTATATTGGAAACTTCAGTCACTAACCAACCTTGATGATTATGTTAACAGAAACATAGTTACTATTAATAATAATGTAATGATAATGAATATATAACACTAAATAACTTTACGAAACTTGAGATATTGCATTATTTATGATCCGGAAAGGTAAATATTAAGTTGGTATATCCGTGGGTAATCCTCGAAATATACGCTGATAGATAGGCACCATGGGCGTGCGGTTCACAATAAGCGATTATTTGCTGATTTTAATTTAAATCTTGACAGAAAATATGTAATCAAAATAATATCGTCGACAAAAGGAGATTACCAATTATATAAATTATTATTAATAAAACAAATAATTGTTCCAGCATAATTTCACTTACGAAAAAGTTGATTATATACCGCCCTTACCATCGTATCGTATCGTACCATATTACCATGAGCAAAAATAGTAAGCGACAAATATTTCAGTATTTTTAGTATAAGTTAGTGGTTTACTACAAATAAAAGGATATACAATATTACGATTCATAAACTGTTGCCCGTTCATAAATTACATTCATAAATGCCCGTTCGCCGTAAGATATGAAACTTACATAAAAAATTAGTGTAGAAAAAAAAATCTATGAGAAAAAAGGTTATTGCCGTGACCGAAGCCTTCTGATAACCGGACGACTGTTCGGTCTGTCGTGTTTTGCCGATACTTAAACTGAATATTTTATTATTAAAAGTGCATAAAGTTTGCATTGTTCCGCTAATAACTCTTTTCTCGAATTTTCTAATGCATACAATCGAAAAAAAATATGTAGGGATTGTTTCACATATAACGGACAAATAATGTTCATTCTTCGTATTCTCTCATTCCGATACATTAATAATTATCGATTTTTTTAACTATACACTGCCAAGTCTTTCGAAAGGCTATTAAATTAATGGAGATAACCAATGAAAATTGCAACGGTTGCGGCACGTCCCTGGCAGGAGTTTATGTCGACTTATCTTTACTAGAAGGCTATGTCCGAGGGAGCGTGAAAAAACTCATGGGAATAAAAATTAAGCAAATAAATTGAAATAGTGTGTGAAGACAGGTGAACAGAGCTGTTTCCTTTGAACGCCGCGCCGTAGCGTCTCCGCTGAATGCGTACTACGAACTGAAAACGGGGCCTACGTGTGAACGCTGTTGGCGCCAAGTTCTTTTGATGCATGCACGGAAACATCAATAATCGAATAAAATAATCGGGTTGGTTAACGTTGGCGGCCAATGCGTGCATACGCTGAGTGGTCCTGTAGACGTTGGGCCAACGTGTACCAGGCTCATGACACTTTAAAACCCACATGTTTAAATATTAATTACCTATATAGGTAATTAATATTTAACATGATAACTAGTTTACAAAACACACTGTGAGAAGTGTTTAAATGACATATAATATGTTTACTAATATTGCAATATAAATGATTAAGATTTATCCATCTAATACATATGTATTTATCCATGTGATGCATATGCATTTTTATCTTTGTTATGCTATCTTTTGCATCACATTTTTATAAAATGTATATTTGACACTTTGATCCGCATATTTTATATAATTTACGCTATACATATATTGGTTACTGGATGTTCAACAACAAACGCAATACTTCATATCATTGATAATAGATGGTTTGCTGCTAATTTAAAATCCCGTTATTCTATTGTTACACCAAGAGTAGCTATTACAGATATGAATTACACAAAATGCAAAATGTAATTTTGCGGTATTAATTAATTATTAGTGAAGTATCTAATAATTAATTCATTTGCGGTGAATTTAATTATTACCTTATTCATAGTGGTAATTATTTATTTTGGTTTCTGTAATTTTTAAATCCTTTTTTATTTAATAATTTTCAAGCAAAACTTTATTTACATCGTTTGCAATCATCAAAAAAGTTGACTTGATGAGCAAATGACATTACGACATTAAAAACAATTTGACCCTAGCATTACACGAAAGGAATGGTGAAATATATAAAATGAAAATTAGATTCGCAATAATTGAACGGTAATAAGGTACCTACTACTAATAGTGCCCATAAAGGTTACCTACTCGTAATCATCTGACTTCAAACAAACTTTATGTTTGTCTATTAAAGGTCTAAATAAGTGGAGCAACCTTTCCAAAGTCCAAAAAAATTACGTGATACAAAATTAAAAACACACGGTGTTAAGACTCAAAATATGGAAGAATGTTTTAAAGTTCCAAAATTATTTTTTTATCTTTATTTAAGTCCCATTTGGCTTTTACATACATAAAGTGAATTTATTTTTATTTTTATAATAGCATGTATATTTGCTTTTTGAAGCAAGCAATGTTCTTAAATTGAGTTTCATTTCCCCACACGGTTCAATCTCTGAGAACAAGAATTATACATAAAATTTGTGCGAGAAGCAACTACATTAAATGAAACATAAAGTCTAGTGTTATAACTATTCAATACGCGATAATTAATCATATCCACCAGGTCATATGTCATATGTACCTTAAAAATTTATGCTGTATACTTTCAATTTAATATGAGTGTATGTTGTATATAGGTGACCAGAGAGTTGCCTATGAATTATTTCAAGAATGCATATTATGATATGACTATTCTTTATTAAGGCGATGCCATACGTGGTAATGCAAAATCATGTGTTTTTGGTTTGAAAATTTGGTCGCTTAGAAATATTTCAGATGCTTTAATTAAATACTGCGAGTAGAATATATCTTGGCCTTTGAAATAATCGAGTATTTTTTAGATAAGTCTTTTTATAAGCCCAAAAAAAAATAATGTATAAGGCCTATGAACCCTGCTTTAAAGTTCAAAATCTCCTACTTACGAACCCATTTTCGGTTATGGTTTTATTCTATAATGTGGCAAATTAAGTTATTTATAAAATGATTGAAAAAAAAAATATTTATGCCTGAACATCCACAAAATAAAATAAAAGGCACTTTTTGGCCATGTTTTTTTCTCGCATAAATCATAACAGGCGGATGGTGTTAAGCGGGAATTTAAACCTTATCGCCATCTACGTAAGGGTTGTTTTTGATAGCGGCTCAATTTAAAATATTACACGACGTAGTGCATCGCCTTAATATGACATAAATAAAGAATTTTTATATAAATTATACTAATCTATACTTACATACAAAGATTAATGTTTCTTTGTTCGTCCTCTACAGACTCGGAAACTACTGGACCGATGTTGCTGAGACTGTTCTTATTAGTGTCAGGAGTGTTTAAAGAGTGGTTTGGATGATAGAAGAAGTTGGGGACGCTTGAGGAAGACTTAATGCATTATCTGTGCATTGGAAAGACATTTGGAGTCGAAATAACTCCTACGTAATGAAGTAAAATGTGATTATTTATATAAAATTTTAAAACTGTTTGTTTCCTCAAAAAACTAAAATAATAAAAAAAAACTTTGTTGTAACTATATGGTATACAGTAGTGAATGGTAGAAAAAGTTGGAGACGCCCTATGAAGGCTTAACGCATTATCTCTGCACTGGAATGAGAAAACAGAGTCCAAAAGTCAACATAATGTAGTGTTTTTAACAGTAAAAATGTGGATTTAATGATACTATGTGAAGTGAATGGTAGAAAAAGTCGAGGACGTCCGAAAAACACATGAATCAAATAATTAATTATGGCAAAAGGAGGCGTATATTATGAACGAAGAAATAATAATAAGTGTTTTATTATCTTTTTTTTGTAACAAATAGATATAATGATATCCTCACTGGGATCTCCCGTGCTGAGGATTTCATTTACATATTATGTATAATTTAATTATAAGAAAATTATTATCACAACAAAGTTACATATGAATTTAATTATGAACATATATCATGTAGTATAATTTTTTTTTTTTAAGAGAGGAAGGAGAATGTACGACCTGGAAGGGAAAGGTTTAAGATGTCAAGGACGCTTGAGAAAGACATGGAACGATTATGTGAAACAAATACTTCCTACAATACAATAATATTATTGCCAGCTTAAAAATGTACCCAGATTTTTTTATTTTTTATTTATTCTTAAATATATTTGTATTACAATGGTATAGTATATTGTCCTCCACGCTAGGAGTTCACCTGAGTTGTGGAGGATTTCAGGTACACTAGAATTCACAACCTCAAAACTTTATCCTGAACCATTCATAAGTCCCCGAGCAACGCCGGGTATACCTCAGCTAGTTGGGTATATAATTTATTATGCAATTTCTGATCTTGTAAAATTTTGAAATATTATGTAATTTATTCGTAAGTCTACAGATCTTACTATAAGGTTTATTTTGTTATGTGGAGAAACTGAGACAAATATGTTTAATTTACCGATCTTCATGTGGCGGAACACTTGTAATAAGTTCGCGGAACATTGGTTTAGAGTTGTAGAGCACCGATTAAGAGCCACTGGTCTAAAGTATTAAGTCGTTACAACGTCAGGGAAATAATGAGTGTTCATTTAAATTGTAATGGATTACCTTATTTATGCGTATCATTTATCTCTATTACAAAAATATAATTGCCTTTATGGTAAATGAGAATAGATACGGCTAGAAACACGCGTAAAATGTCGTTCAAGTGCTTTGTCGGTCTTATCTTTACACAAATCCAAAAATTTCCGTCTGTTTGGGAACTTCAAACTTTCTTGCCGACAACGCTATCTATCATGATTATGTTACTTTTTATAGAATTACCGAAATAATCACATTATTAAATACTTGATAAAACTACGAGAATTATTAGATAATAATGTGACAAGATTTAGATAATACTTGTTCGCTTGACAAAATCGCAAATAATTAGCGAAGCAAAAGTTCATCGAGTTTGCTAAAAAAATAACAATGTCGTTTCGATCGTGATCTACGGAATTTTGAAACTTCCATCTAACGGTCAATAAACAAGACAAAATAGTTTTTTTTCTGTCTGGAATTTCTATATAGGTACAATACACAACTATGTTCAGATCGTGTGGTATTTCCATCATGGGCTACGGGCTACATTCGATAAACAAGACAAGAATCTATCGTCTTTGTTTGTTACATGAGTGTGGAAAATACTCTCAGTATCGCCATAGTGCAATATCACCATTCAGAAATTGCTTGAAATGGCTTTGGCCGTGTTTGGTGGCCAAATCTGAACAGCCAGGTACTACATCATCCTCCTCTTCCCCATCTCCTTCCCCTCCCCACTACCTTCAGCCTCAAAACGCCCAACTGGGGATGTCGTAGGCTAATTGGTTCCAGACGGTTGAGAGCAGTTTCACATAAAAAAAACGTAAGACGTTCAAAATGATATTTAGAAAAAAAAGTGTTGATACGTAAAAACTCACATACAATTAATTAATTAAGTACTTATTTTGGACCTTACTAATAAACATGTTTTAAATTTTACACAAATTATGAACATCCATTAATGTGGGGTAAATGATTATTTAACATTTTTGGAAATTTAAAACACGTTTATTAGTAAGGGGGAAATGGTTATGACATTTTTAATTCCATATTTATTACGGCTGAAGAATTAAAACACATTAAAGTTCATTCAGCACATAAAAGGGCGACTTTTATAAAATTCCTTGATTTTTTGCTTGTTAAAGGTCTGATTTTATATTGAGAGATTTTAAGAGGAAATAAGTTAAGCAAATCTAATAAGTAATAAAATAGCGGACTGCCGTACAATAATAATAAAATAAACATTTTATTATATTGATCGGTTTCGACATGTATAAGTTAGTTTGTATTATAAGCAAGCACTCGGCCTGATGATTACTATTCACGATAAGATAAGCGATACTTCTCGACTTGTGACCAAATAGACTACGGTATTTTCCCTTGGCTTTGTGCAAGCAACACCTGAATCCGATGACTAACTTTAAAAAAAAAATATTTCTTTTGAGTCACATTAAAAATAAAAATAAATCCTGGAGAAAATCTGAGAGCAGTAAAAACAATAGAACGGCAATGACATTCGCCGTTATGAAATCTGCACACCTTTTTCGTAAGGAATTTCTAGGTTAACGCAACTATTTCAGCTTACATTGAAATATGTAATAATTTTTTAATTCAATTATATCTAAAAGAGACAACATATTTTCTTTCTTCATATTTTTTAAATTTTCACTAAGAATAAAAAGTGTTGGTGCTTTTTCGAAGTTTATGTTTAAGGCGATGCACTACGTCGTGTAATATTTTAAATTGAGCCGCTATCAATAACAACCCTTACGTAGATGGCGATAAGATTTAAATTCCCGCTTAACACCATTCGCCTGTTTTGATTTATGCAAGAAAAAAGCATGGCCAAAAAGTGCCTTTTATTTTATTTTGTGGATGTTCAGGCATAAATATTTAATTTTTTTTCCGATCATTTTATAAATAACATAATTTGCCACATTATACAATAAAATCATAACCGAAAATGGGTTCGTAAGTAGGAGATTTTGAACTTTAAAGCAGTTTTCATAGGCATTATACATTATTTTTTTCTGGGCTTATAAAAAGACTTATAGAAAGGGCTTATATAAAGACTTACTAGATATATTCTACTCGCAGTATTTAATTAAAGCATCTGAAACATTTCTAGTCGACCAAATTTTCAAACCAAAAACACATGATTTTGCATTACTACATATGGCATCGCCTTAATTATAAGATTTAAAACACGAAGTAAGAAATAAACATACAACTTTGCAGATATTACAAGGAAACACATCATATGTACCCAACATGAAATATCTAATTCCTGTATATTGTTTCATCACTGTAACTCGTTTACTGTTTGTTTCTATAATATTATCAAATAAATAAACAAGTTTTGAAGGAAGTTGAAAAGCCGGAAAGAAGAAAAATGAATTAAAATTTGCATTTAAGCTTTTACCGTCTCAATTTAACCGATAAATAATCTGAACTTGAATAGGTTGACATTGAGATTGTGACACTGTTACCGCAGAGCGATGAAGCTAGTTTCACTCTCGGTGAGACAGCTCGGAAAGAAAGTGAGCACGCTGCGTGCTTGTGGAGCGGGGCAGATAAGAGTAGAACATGGACAGGCAGTCGTTACCTGAAGACGGTGACCCACAAAAGGGAATATGGACCGGCCTGAGTGCTGACTGGGCAAGAATTCAAGGTGTACCGTGGTCAAGGAGACTCTGATTACTTACGCTGGACAGTGTTCTTTCATGCCACGTAACTTGCATGCGTAGCCATCGATATGAAATATTGTCGCTGGAAAATTGTCTCTTATCACGAAATTTTATGTTATTTGCAAATGTATCATGTTGATTAGAGTTGTGGAGATGCATTTGATTGGAGTTGTGGAGATCCCTCTATGGAGATTTCTGCTGTTTCTGATACATTCACAAAGTACAGGGGGTAAATTTAAAGTAAATATATTATTAACATTTTTCGATAAAAATGATGTAAAATTATTTTGTTATTTAGCATAAAAGGTATATAGGTACATTAATGTTTATATTGATGGTATTTTCGGAATATATTTATCTTTCATTTTATATTTATATAAAGAAGAATGTATGGCAGACACCGAGAGTGTAGTAGTATTTATATATGTATTCCGAATAGTACCGAAGTATAAGTCTTCAAAACATTGATATTTGAGGTCGGCCGAAACATACACGGCCGCGCCGCGTCGTAGGTACTGCATCACTGCCATTCGAATTATGAATTATACTACGTGTGACGTCACGAGACAAAATTGCGTATATTTTATAAATATTCACTTTGAAATCTCATTCGTTATTTTTTTAGATATCGAAAAACTAATTTTACTGTGTAAATATAATACATTTTCATCAAAATTTTAAAAAAATTAGGAAAAGATTTTTTTACCATATCAGTCTTAATTTGCTTGGTGATGGTTTTTGCGAATAAATAAATGCGGAAGTTGTTTCATTAATATTTAAAAGGGGATGGTTTATAAAAGTATACGGTTTGTTTATGTATATACCTATATGTAGAAAAATGTATGGAATAATAAAGTGCAAAATACATAACGCTGATCACCTACATAAATTACTTTCCTATGATATAATTATGTAGTAAATTGGAAGTTTACCAAGTTATGTGGGGCGATGCGAAGCAAAATACGGTTTTATGAGCCCAGCGACGATATAAAAGATTGACATTTGATATGCGCGCAAGTACTAAGGATCACATAAATATCGATTAGTCTTCAAGTCGTAAACCAAAATACCTCTACGAGGCGTTCTGCGAAATCTAATAAAGCTGACAATCAGTAAATCTTATTAATAAATTGGCATAGAGTCGTATTTTGTTATAAAAAAATGACAATACAGGTTCACTCAACTATCGACGAACTTTTATTATTCGAAAATGTAAACTGTTCATCTCATGTCCAATTACGACCTAACCAAGCAGCCCTTCCATACTGAGATCAAATTCAATTAAACTAGTCATGTAGTCAATCACACTAGTTATGTAGTTATAACCGAGTGTCTTTTAGTTGCCAAACGTTCCGTTTAAACAAAAACACGGTTTTGAACTATGTTCTGAACAATTTGATTTTGTATTTCTTTTCATTTACGTGTCCAAAAAAAAGTTCGGTGAGTCCACTATCGTGTGAATTGTTAGCGGAGGTTCACCTTGTATATTCTGTACCAATGTTCGTACCTTATGGATCCGGATTTGAAAACACGTTATGAAAAAATACCTGTCTGTTAGAACAGGTTTAGTTAAAAATGTGATGCTCTTGTCCACGGTCGGGGACAAACACGAATTAGAATATACACCAAAAGGCGATGTAAAGTTAACGTATCTGGCTCTTTTATTTGACTTTTCAACATGGAAAAAAACACAATCGTTATCAGTTGTCGTCTTCGTCCGTCGGACGACTAGTAAGCTAACTCGTACATATCTGCAATATGCGTAACTTGTGTCATTGACATGTTGGTCCACTTATTGAATTAAAGAATTTATCATTTTCTACGCTGGCTTCATAAGGTCCTCCGGGATAAATCAAGGAAATGGATTTTGGTTACCTCTTTGAGGGCATTCGAAAAACGCAGACTTAGGACTCAATCGATCTGGGCCAACAGCTCCCTTTTACCGTTTCGTCTGCAGTTTCCGTTGGTATGGATCGTTACTTAAGCGTTTGGCATGAAGGAATCTCATTTCAACTCAAGCATTTTTCGCAGGATCCACATCTCAAATGCTCGGAAATAACAGCCTCCGTTTTTATGAGCCAGGTTTCGAATCCAAATAACAGGTAGGACAGTTGGACTAACCGTAGCAACCCATCACTCAATGTACAACGCTAAAATACATGTTCATTTTACGGGGAAATTTTTGTAATATTTAACAATGAAGGCTGTAATGTATGCCATATGTAGCTCGTGCCAATATGGTGTAGAGGCTGAGTATTTTTGTAGCGGGTGAAGGTCGTACACAATAATGATACTTGATCTTGTACTGATGTTTATTGGGGAACTGCTTTTTTTATTTTTTATATTAACTCCACACAGGAGGCCCTGAAGAAAATAATTTCCCTCAGGGCCTATGTCATCTTTGGGGATGCTGTGTGGAGGGTCTTTTTGTGGAGAGGAAGGAGTGAACATGGGTCTTGAAGAGTCCCATGTTGTATGAGGGAGGAAACACAGAGGCCGGTAGCTCGTTCCACAGCCGAGCTGTTGAACTTAAGAACGAATCGTAGAAGCGACCCGTTCTCATGTGACAAATGTCAACTGTGTACAAATTTTGGGCGCGCGTTTGGCGTGTATCCCGACTACGCACCGGTGCCGAAGGGATCAATGACGCTAGTTCCTCAGAGCATCTTCCATTGTAATACCGATAGAACAAGGACAGCATACCTACCTGACGCCTGTGCTCTAAAGATTGCAGTCCGCTTGTTAAGATTGGGGAATCTATCAAACGGACCGCCCGTTTTTGCACAGAGTCGAGGGTTTTTTCAGGTATTTAGGGGCTCCGGACCAGAGAGGGCTGCCAAATTCGACAGTAGGGCGCACTAAAACGCTTGTAACAAAAAAGAGCGCACAACTAACGTGCATCGCCTTTTATAAGATCTTGCAAGCATTCTATCTCGCTTGCACTCATCCACATTCGTACAGACATCACAAAGGCTATCTTGATGTCTGCATTATTTTAAAGTTCCGCTTTAACTAACATACAATTAAGTAATTATGTAAAATGTCTATTTTTAAGTACTTACTCATATTTTAATCTCACAAAACGTCAATTGCGCGTACCAACCATCAGTTTACATCTAGGAACTTAGATATTATTGGGCACTGGGTATCAACAAATCTAATAGGCCAACCCACATTCACCAAATCGTACACGGAGGTCAATGGAAACAATTCTCAAGGCCAATTAATAATGTGTAGGCTGTAATAAAGTTAACTAACATTTCGTAATGGAGGTGAACAAACTGACGCGCGACACCGAGAGGCGGACCCAACGCAACGCAATTTTTTTTTTTAAAGTTCCGCATTGACATACTCAAATCTAAGCAGTTAAAAAGGTAGTAATAATTTTTACAGACAATCAAAATGATAATTAGTGTTTATTTAATTCGGCTCCCAAGGTACTTGCAGGAAATGTTCCTGGATGAACATTTTGCACTATTTCAGAGCACTTCCCTACACGGGAAGTATATGGCGATGAGTATGCCTAATAAAGAATGTAGTTACATAAATGCTATAATCGTATACCTCATAATTAATTCAATAAATATATTATTCTTGTATATCACTCACTGGTTACATAGTTGTATTAGCTAATTTTACTTTGTGATTCCCAATTTTGCATGGAGGTAGTATTGTGTCATCAAGTATGTAAAAGAATTTATGGGCGTATATTATAATAAACAAAAATATTTAATAATACGGTGCCTAGATTGAGTCCCCCTTCGTGGCTCTCTGGAAACCAAATATCCTTCACAAATTCATCTATTGAAATATTAATTACCTACCAAATAATATTTTAGGCATAAATAATGTTTTTCATTTTCGTTTTTGCCAGTTTCATTAGATTCTTCTTTGAATTATTCCATTTATTAAAGGTGTACACATTTCATTGATTCTAAAGAAAAAGAAAACACCAATCAAAGAAAAATGACATTTATCAATATTTCTTAGTAAGTTATTATTCATTATTATGTGTAATAGTGATGCAGGGATTACGAATCTGATGCATCGCAACCGGAGATTATACGGACCTGTAATGATATCATAATCTCAGATTATTTATAATTATCTAACTATAAAAATGAGTATAGTAAATAATTCATTTTAAACGTAATAAATGAGTTGTTTTGCAAATATCTTATCAACTTGATGGCCTCCGTGGTCAAGGAGTAAAGCTTTCGACTCCCAAGCCGGAGTTCGCGGGTTCAAATCTCGGCATACTCAAGTCAATATTATTGGATTAATTTATCTTATTTCACAATTTATCATATAAAATATTATATTTTTATATGCGGCACGTTCCAGAATGTAAGATACTCTCGGTATCGCCCTGGTGTAAGATCACCATTCAGAATTGAAAAGTTGCTTGAAATGGCTTAAGTCGTGTTTGATGACCAGATTTGAGCAGCCAGATACTCCCCCACCTTCCTCTTCCCCATCTCCTTCCGCTCCCCACTACCTTCAGCCTGACAAAATACCACAATCGGGGATGCCATAGTCTCACTGGCTCCAGACGGTTGAGAGCAGTTGCGGTATTCACATAAATAAAACTCAGGAATAATTAGCGAAGCGAGAATACCTTTGAATTATGTAGTCCCAATATACATCCAAAATGATAGACTTGCCCTAACATAAAATCCGGGTATCATTTCGACAAGCTGGAGACAAACCACGTGACCATGTTTTTGGCACCTGGAGGGTTCGAGAATGCTACGAACATTCTACTACATCAGTAGTACGTTGAACGTCAAAGAGAGCACATTACATTAAAAGATAAGTAAAGTTCGCTAAAGTAAGGCAACGGCTCGCAGCGTATTCCACTGTAAAAACGGTTAAAAAACCGAACCGCTTTTAAATCGGATTGCGTAGCGACGCTAAAATCTACTAAAAGTGTAGCAAAATAATCAATTTAGGAAACAAGCCCAAACTCTACGATAATTTGGGATTTGTAGTTGTGTTTTTATGCAGCCAACAATCGGCATTGTTAAAAGAACTAGCAAATTCGTAAGAAGATTTTATTTCGCATACTAAATAGTGATATTACAATACTGGCAGATTTTTACAAATCACTGAAAGGGACACGCCCACGCCACTCCCCCTTCTCCGCGCAACTTGGTTTATTCCCCTCACCCTCATCGGCAGCTCTGTCTTTGCCTTACTCTGTGGAAGACTCAAATTTTATTCAATAATCGAAATCGCAATTCTCTTCTCATGAATCGTCGCGACACTAAAATATTTAGTACATAAATATACGTATTTCTGACTAAAATAATACCGACCAGATGGCCCAAATACTGAGAGGTGTCAACTAAAAACGTCTTTTAACGCACAATTATCTTCGAGACTTAAAATAACATGAAGGAGATACTTCTCGCAATCATCATATTCCCGACCACGCGCATCGCTGACAGCCTCTCGATGTGGAAGAGATGAAAGGTGACGAGGCATACCGTATCCATCTCCATCGAGGTGTGGAGCTAATGGAGCCAAGATACAGCCAAATGACAACTGGATAATAATACGTACTAACATATTTATACAAACTATAATATTTTTCCAACTTCATTAGCTCAGCACAGGAGGCTCTGATGAAAATAATTCTCCTCAGGGACTATGTCATCTTTGGGGATGTTGTGTGGAAGGCATTTTTAAGAAAGGAAGAAGAGGAAGTTCTGGGAAGGAAAACGAAGGAGGGCTGGGTAGGAATATGGGGATCACTGTGCCCAAGAGTGACGCATATATGAATCGATCCCTCCCACTGCGGTGCAAGGCGATGTTCCAAGATAGTCTTGCTGCAGAGGTCAAAAGTCTCCCTCAAACAGTCTCTCCGGACCGGCCCACCATGCAGCTGGTGGGCAGACACATTTACCAAGACCCGGACAAACCTAATAAGATATTTAGGTTGAAATTGCCTGGTGGCGTCGACCGCCTACATATCTCAAATAGGTCAAAATTCATAAGATGAAGGACTAAATTTGCTTCATTACGTACCGGAAAAACGGTTCGTAAGTTAGTAGGAAATTCCACAGTTCATAGCTGTTTTACAGGTATCATATTAATATAAATTACTCCTAAACTTATTAAAATGCAAATTACACAAAAAATGCTTCGTAACCGCAAAATTTTAATAGAGAAAAATTCTAGATATTATTTCGGACGAATCGGAAACTACGACACGAAAAACATTACATTCAAAGTACCGAACAAATCAGTCGCTTTAATAGATTTGAAGAAGCAAGTGAATTAATTTACCTCCTACCTCATTACGCTGGGATTTTCGAAACTGCAACACCTCTCGAAAATAATAAAATCCAAACTTAATTAGGTACTCGCCAGGCCAGAGCTAAGCTACGCCTCAGAGTGCTGGGTCCTCACGGAGAATAGCGATAGTACAATGGATATTTTAGAAAGGAAGATCCATAGAAGAATCTTTGGGGCCATACAATAAACTGGTGTCTGACGTTCAAGGAACAACCATGAGCTATATTACAGCTATTTGAAGAGCCATCAATAACAAGCTTTATTAAAGGCACGGTGGACAGAGTAGACTGTGGACGTTGAATGAAGCGAGCAGAAAAGATGAAAGTCCAAAGAGGATTCTTAAGGTTAAACGCAACTTACGTTAATTTATTTATTTTATTAAATACGCTTTTTGCAAGTTATGCTTTATAATATTAAGACGAATTATTTGTTTGCGATCGTATATACGCAATATGAATATGAATAAATTGTTTTATCCGTACACAAACTCAATTCTTTCAAGAGAGACTTAATAATACAATATTGTATCGGTGATTCAATCAAGTAGTAGTGTATTTGAATGCCTTTCTTGAAAGAATTGAGTTTTTTAGGGACAAAAATATTTATTCATTTTCATATTGCGTATGTACGGGCGAGAACAAATAATTCGTCTTAATATTGTAAAGCATAAATTGCAAAACGTGTATTTAAGTGATATATTTAAATTAGTCTTATATATTTAATTAATATTTACTCCATTGATTGGAATTCTGGACGGAAGTTCTTACCAATAGGAGACTCATGTAGGACGGAAGAAATAAAGAAAAGTCGAGGAATTGACCATTCAAACGAGCCATAAAAATGACATGTTCTCTTGCAAGTGTGAATATTTTAATAATGTTGATGGTGTTTACCTTACTAGGTACACTGCTATAATTAACACGGTTGTTTTACCGGTAAAGTACCTGCAATATTCACATGCAATGACGATACTTCTTCCTTTTCTTTTGTATGTTGAGGGGTCAGAGGAGGACATCTAGGTGTGCGAGCCCGTCTAGGGCCCAAGGTGTCGAATTAATGGAGACGGCATTCGTCAACCACACGTTCAGTGGTTTGCACCGCATCGTTTTCACACATCGCCGGCTCTTTAAGGCTCCACCTATGCATCATGTGGGCACAGCGGCTACGAAAGCACCTTATCCTATTGATGGCGGACCAGAGTTTACTAGGCAATACAAATCCAGGCTCTCTCTCAGTGGGGTCGAGTCCAAGATGGGCATTTCTCGCATTCTCACAAGTTTCCACCAAGTTTCTGATGTGAGAAGTAATAACGATTGCAATTAGTCTTGTAAGACACGTGATTCTGATCAATCGATATATATTCAGGAGTTAAAAAAGAGAGGTGACAAGAAACTTCACTAACAAAACTTAACGAATGACCCCATTATGTCAATCGTGAAATGTTTGACAGTGCCGAGTAAATGAAAACTCGTAGTTCCTTGCTTTAAAGTTTCAACGTACATATTAAATATTAGAATGAATTCTCTCTTGGCGTCATGGCGTGAAAGGCTTCGAAATCAAATTACATAAACGGAAACAGAACGGGATCGGTGTGTGGGATCATGATCGATGAACCGCTTAATTATTGTGAGGAGTTCCATCCTGCGCAGTGCCGACGCAGACACCAGACACTTGAGCCATTCCCGCTACCCGACTTAATTAATAATTTATATTCAATCAATATTCCAACGATTAGATTATCCAATTAATAATCAAACGATTACAACTCTTTATTAAAAAAAATGCAAATGCAATTTGTTTTATTAACTAAATACAATAAACTGTTATTTATACGAAAACATTAAGAACGCGACGGGCATAATCGAGAATTGATAAATAAAAACAGAAATAACGTAAAAAAATCGAAAGATATAATAATTGCAATATTAGACATCGTTTCTGACTGATTTATTCGAAACATTATAAGAATATTAAAATGATCGATTTTTAACATTAATAAATGTAATCAACTCTTGTTAAAAGCCAAGCATGTGTATGTGTAAATTACAAGACACTCTTAGATCAAAGATTTTAAAGTTATTACGATTATGATCAATTTTAACTTGCGATAACGATTCGTGAAAATGAGATTTATGAGAATCGCATTTGTTACAACATTGCATTTTTTCTAACCCAAATAAATACAGGTACCGTCCTTCCAGCGTTCAGATTACTAAAAATATATTTCCTTCCCGTACATGGCGGTGCTTCTGAGATTGTAACGATATTTTATAAATTAATGCATATTAATTTACACATAATAGCGTTTATTAGACCGAGAGTTTGCTATGAAAATACTGTTATATTCCCACGATTTCACAACATGCTTTTCTTCCAGTCAGCTAAAAACAAACTATTTATAAGCTGGTTAAGAAATAATAACAACAGCAGAGTATCATAATCATGTTGCACCTAGGAATATGCAGTAGAAGGCATAATCGGAAAAAAAAATCTGAATCATTTTACGCGAAAAATGCGATTTTGTCAATTTTCACGAGAAAAACGCGAACACAGCAATTTTCTGGCAAATGAAGCGATTTTCATATTTTTCACGCGATTTTCTCGAATTTTAAAATTATATATATTGATTATAAAAAAATTAATTATATTGTTGAAAATTCTTATTTTCCAAAGTTACTGTTCTTTATATAAATAGAACGGCGTCATTGCGCCTCACAACTTTTACCTCATGGGTGTTTTAAATGTGACCTGGCTATTATAGACTTGATTTGAGATTAAATTTGTTACCTAAAAACCTTACTAAAGTTGCATATTTTGGAGCATCATATTCTTTAGCTTCAGCATCACCAGCAGCCATCCGCAGCAATACACTACATACGTGTCTGCGCGTGTTATGTTGGTCGAGGGAGGAAAATTCAGCTGCGCCTTATTTTTTGGGAATTCCTCCGCATTTGCCGGAGGAAATATGAAAAATCGCAGAAAACCACATTCAGGAGGAAACGGCCGTCCGTCAAGTTGAAACAGAGGCGGCCTTTAGTAACATCGGTATATGATGTCCTGCATTTTAAGGTGTGTGGGTGTGTGTGTGTCTGCTTTTAAGTTAATGTATACTTATGGGATAATATAGAATAAACATACATATGCATAAAAATTATAAAATTTTATATAAATATATATAAAGATAATATATTTTTGTAGGGAAGTTGGGAGATTAGTAAGCAGACCTGCAGCTCGTTCTTATTCGTCCGCGTCTGAATCTGAGTCAGAACAGATATGGTCGTGGTCCATCAGGATATGTTTAGGTAGTCTGTGTGTATACCTAAAGGTAGAGTCGCTCCGGGAATTGTATTGTCCGATGTCTTGTATGAGTTTAAGTGATTTGTAAAAACGTTCAGTCAGTATGTGTGTAAATTCGTAGAAAGTCGGTATTTGTTCTCGGTCGTGTAGTCTCTTCAAGTTCTTTCTGAGTCTCGTGTTGTATGTAATTTTAATGCAGAGATTTTGAAGCATCTGTAGTCTCGTGTGCTCCGTGTGTGAGATTCTGCTCCATACGGGAATCGCATGTCGAAAACGCGGAGTTTTTAAATCAAAATATTAGACAAAACAAAACCGGAATTCCAACATGTTTTTAAAGAAAAAAACGACATACTGCAAAATACCAAAACATAATATTATTATCACTTTTGTTGAAAATATCACCGCTTTTCCCAAAATATAGTACGAATTTCGAAATAAAATAACACCAAATTTGCAGACTCATTACTCATTAGACAATATTAGGCAAGAGTAAAATAAGAATAGTGGCAGATTGCTAATTATTAGGTGATTTGTAGTGACATAAAAACACGAATAAAAAAGCGAATTTCATCATAAAATAACCCGAATTTAGTTAAAAAAAATCCCGAGAATTTCTATGAAAAATTACGCCAAGTTTTTAAACTCGATTAGTCATTAGTCATTATTAGTCAAGAGTAAAATAAGAATGTTGTTGTATTGCTAGTTATTAATTGATTTGTGGTGACATAAATATATTCGTATAACGATGGAAATCATCAGACGCAATTGGCTTGCAGCACGGGGTCTATTTGGTACAGGAGTGGCAAATAGACAATAGACTATGCTTCTTCCTGCCACTGACAGCCACGTTGTAATCTCTCTTTATATAGAAAGAGAGGCTACAGCAGATTCATCAACGCGAAGCAAGTAATAAAAATAATTGATTGTTACATATTTATACAACTTTTATATTACATTCGATTTCATTGACAAAAAGGTAACTGCTCAGCTGTACATTTCGGATCTATACAGCGGAATGTAAATGGTTTTTAGCAGTGCCTCTAATATAAAATATATTTAATAATTTAAATTAAGTCAAACAACCAAATAAAAAACAAATTAAATAATACAATAACAAACACAAGTAGGTATATCCACAAGTATTTTTTTTCAATTATGATGTTGTGCGGTTGACTATGCAGTCAGCAAAACCATTATCTGCTGTGCTTCTTGAAGCACTGCAATTGTGTCGATATTCCGATAGACATGGTAGACCTGGTATTACATTCCAAAGTTTTGGCGATGAATAGCTGTAACTACCACCAAATACCGCAGTTTTATGTCTGGGGAGAACGAGTAAATGGTATCTTTGACGTACTGTACTTATTAATTTATTATCACTGTAATTTTGTTGATCCATATCAGTTTCGTTAATTTGATTTAGGTATCAGAAAGTACTCTAAAATTTCACTTATTTGAATGCTAGGAATACCTACGTCAGATGCTCTAGATTGATGAAATTATAGCCAATCTAATGCAGACGTCAAAAGATTGATTCAGGGTTTTTTACGAAATAATAATTAATAAATATTTTTTAAGAAATCGATAGACAATCTTCAGTCCTGAGCGATTTTCAAATTTGACATAAGCACCTTTAGCATTGAGCCCCATATATATTATTTTTATATTAATTAACAAACATCTGGGACCAGTTTGGTTTGGAGATTCCTGCCGCTGGAAGATCCGTTCTCATCTATATTTCAGTTGCATATTCGTTGATTACACAGAGGGGGAGGGGTGTTTTACAACCTAGGAAGGCTTTTGCAACGCACTTCAAAAATGAATCAAATGGCTATAAAATAAAACACTCAACAAAAAATCTTTGTGCCCCCGCAAAAGGTCATAAATAATTCCACAAGTTCGGACCCAAAAACGGTTCCATGATAACTCAACACAGTGACAATTCAACGCACATTTAAAAAGTGAAATAAAGTCATTATAAACGATGAAAAAAAAATTAAACCTAACCTAACCTAACCTACATGGCCCAGTTAATAATTTATTTGTTTCATCACTTTCCTTGACTTTATATAACTTTTTAAAGATCATTTTGATGATTTATCCGGTCACCCCCAAAAACATATGCCGTGTGGTGCACTCACTCCTATCGCATTTCCAACGTTCGTTATTTCATAAGGGAATAAAGGGAGACTTAGTAACTACCTACTCTATCAGACCCGGAAATAAGTGCATTTCCCTGTACAAATCACTAGTCAGTCATACTTGTTTCATACCTGTGATTATCGAGAGAAATTATTTGCTAAAGCGCGAAGACCAGCACAAGACGCAAGAATTCTTCTACGCAGTTTTCTCAGGCTGCGTTGCACGCGTTGGGAATGCATTATTTGCCAAGCACGTTAGAATAAAACGAAGTGTCGAAATTTTTTGTTTACAAATGATGTCGAAACTCACTATTAGCACAATACATACTTTAATGCATGACGGTAATTAGTACTTTGCTTGCTTAGGATTTTATAATTATTATTATTTTTATTCTTGCCACGTTCAGTTTTCATCCAGCATTGGAATGAATAAGTAATAGAAAATTCTTACCCTTTTCGGCATTTGTATCGGGGATTTTTTTGTGTTGTTTTATTCAGTGATCCCTAAAGTCTGTGTTACTGTGTTAGTAGTCTGGAATTTAGTTCATGTAAATTTCACGGTGTAGAGACTAAAAGAAATCACTGCAGAAACAAACAACGCTCGCATGTTTACTTGTCACATAATACAGTCAAATTGTTTTTGGTGTATTCTCGACTATCCTGCAGTTTTATGCATCAATATATCTTGGTGAGTTTAAACCAAATGTATTTTAACCCCTCGAGCCTCTCAGGGCCAGATATGACCCGGCGTCCATACATTATACAAGTAGTATTTTAACCCCTCGACCCCTTGGGGCCAGATATGACCCGGCGTCCGCACATTATACAGTGTTTTTAAATACATTATTTGAATTTAATTTTTGTTTTCGTGAATGAATTAATCCAAATCTTGGATGTGAAAATTAAACCTATCCCGAGATCCGATCGTGCTGAAACTCGGCAAATAGACTCTTTGTCGATGACAATGCATTCTATCGATCTTTGGTGGCAATCACGCGTACACACGCGGACATTACGGCAGTTACTATGCGAAATAAATACAGTCGGGATTTAGCTCAGTTAATCTGTTTGACTCAAATATTTATACATTGGATGCCATGAATATAATCCTAAAAAATATCCAAATTCAAAAATACACAATATTCGCGCCATTCGTCAGTTTTCGACTTTTTTTTAACTTTACAAATTAGTTCTAATTTTTACTTGTATGAACTAAATTAAAATGATGTGACAATAATTGTCCTACAAATTCCCTAAACAAAAGTAATTTGTTTTCTAAAAACGTGTTTTTTAACGTTTTAACTATCCCGCAGCTAAGTGTGGGAGTAGTTAGTAACCAAAATTACTATCCTCCTTATATTAGCTTAAATATTTGACATATGGTGTAATACACTTGGTGGTTAGCTGGAAGAAATGGGGTCTACCCATAAGCTACGCCTTTTGTAATTTTTATTTTACAATAAATAATTTTTGATTTTTTCATTTTAGTATTTTACGTATTTCTGCCCAGATACATAAGTTACTATTAATAATTTACTGAATAATTGGGATTTCTATATTTAAAAGCCCATAAGACAGAAAAATGCATGGGGTCGTTGGAAGACCGACTCGGTTACAGGCGTTTTGTTTGGCATCTTGGCCTGTCAAGAGTTAAGTAAAAAATGAAGTGCAATTGTGGTAAGCCTTGAACATTTTTCATGTTTGATATTAAAATATGAATTTTTAGAAATACTAATGTTTAAATAAAAAAAATAAAGATATGCACAGTAAGATATATTTATCTAATGAAATAAAGACAATATTTTTTGTTTGAAACCACGAATTTTTATTATTAATTTTAAGACCGACCGGTTTCGCTACACTCGAGCATCGTCAGGGTACAAAATTAAACTAATCAATAATACAAAATGTGTCATTATATATACATACAGAGGGAGATAGAAAGTAAAACCAAAATGAAACAACAATATATTAAAAGAAAACAATTAGTGTATATAAATATTATAATAATAGAGAATAGGCATTAATAATTGTACGGTGATTAAGGGATACTGGGAATTTTACAGTTTACAGGGAATATTCCCAGTATTGGGCTTTTTGACAAATCTAATTGATTATTCAGAATTAAAATTAATAATAAAAATTCGTGGTTTTGAACAAAAGATATTGTTTTTATTTCATTAAAATGTTAAACCACAAAGTGATTGCTTTCTACGAAAATATATTTATCTAGTTTCTGAAACAGTGTTTATTTTTAAGGAAATTAAAAAAAAACGACATTTATTGCACAATTAAAATACGTCGGAAACTCGGTAAAAGTATTGAAAAACGCGAGGGATTAATGTCGCGTATTTTGATTAGATTAGTGATGTTGATAATGTATTCATTTCGATATTAGAAACATTTTCACAATCGAAACATTTAAATCCGAAAAATGATAAAACATGTTGATATTATAATCGAAACACGTTTGTAATCAAAACGTGTTGATTATCGAAAAGTGGTTCTTATTAGTGTCACGTCTATTTCACGGACAATTTCCATAATTCATAATAACTAGGGTAGGTTGTTGTATTTCTGTTCACGTAATGCTACGTATACATATGCGAGCCGAACTGAACCTCAACTTATGGGAAAGGAACGAAGCAACCGCAAATGGCGCGAAATGCAGCTTGCAGTTGCTTCATTCCTTTCCAGTAATTTGTGGCTCGGTTCGCGTTTAAGTTCGCAAATGTATACGTACCATAAGAAAGTAACATTATGCTGGCGCCTTGCTGCGCATTCAGATCGAGATCATGTGTTGTATAACGCTGTATAAAGAGTACCGAAACATTTTCATGTAGGTATACCGATTGATGTTTCGTATTAATCTCAATTTTTAGTCTTTTCCCCCGGGTAAGACTGATATTTTTGTTCGGAGGTCGTGTGTTTAAATCCCGGCATGCGCAAGTAAATTTGATTTGATTAATTTATGTTATTTCATACTGCCGCCATAGGAACCATTTATTGGATAACCAATAAATGTCATCGTCCAAATCTCATAGGTCACCCGAAGTAGTTCGCCACGTTTGGTGATTTAGCAGGGGTGCCCGGCTTCATTGGGGAGGTGTGTTCAGGAGGCGTTTGCCCCCCACCTGGGTGGCATGAGAGGTTACTTTTGATAACCTTGATCTCTCCAACTGGTCTCTGGACCCATCGTTTTGTGCCGCAGTGGGAGGGATATATTTATACGTCACTCCTGTACACGCTGATCCCTAGATTCCTACCCACCCTCATACCTTTTTCCTTCCCACAACTTTCTCTCCTTAAAAAGACCCTCCACGCAGTAACCCCAAAGATGACATAGGCTGTGTGGGGTTAATGTAAAAAAAAGTATATTTGAGGCGCGTTCCAGAGTTGAAGATACTCTTAGTATCGCCCTGGTGTAAGACCACCATTTGGGATTTAAAACGTTGCTTGAAATGACTAGCCGAGTTTGGTGACTAGACCTGAATAGCCGGGTACTCCCCCACCTACGTCTTCCCCATCTTCGTAACTATCTCCTTCCCCTCCCCACCGCCTTCAAACTCACATACCACAATTGGGAATGCCATAGTCTCGCTGGTTCCAGGTGGTTGGGAGTAGTTGGGAATGTAACGGATGAAAAATGTTGTCCACACTCCACGATATCGATTTCGAAACAATCGAAAGCGTTCCAATCGAGAGCTGCTATAAATCTTCTTAGCAAAAATACATGTCAATATCGTCAATGATTGTGTCCATCGCTAGGTTCAGATAACATATTGTATTTTGTTTGCTTTTGTGTTTCCGTGTATAAGATTTAACACAAGTATAGTGATTTATATGCCCTCATTCCTATTGTCACGTCACTTATTATTCAAACCTAAGCAAAGCCATAGTTATCTATATTCAAATAGGCACGTACAATTTAAACTGAAACGATCTGCAGCTATTATCTCGCGAAGGTATACAATCTTGTTGTATTAGTTGCGGACGTGTTTTAACCGCTCCGGTTTGTTTAATCCTTTCAGAAGGTTTCCCTTGTTAAGAGATCGCTGAAAATTGTTCAGCATCCGTGTTTTATATAGTGCTTACCTTCTTATTTCACGAAATGCGCGTAACTTCTACCGTTTAGCCGGAATTTGCAATTATTATAGCATTTTAAACCGATTAAATTTTGATAGTGAAGTTAGAACAAAGATTTCTCAATGCAGTCGAAGATTTTATACCTGACTCAAGTGTCAAGTGGTGTCGGGATTTACGGGACCTTTTCAACCGAGGATGTCTGCCTGGAGGACAGATAAGCCATATTTTGTTTAAAGTTTTTGTTTTTGTTTTTATTTTCTGTTTTTGTTTATGTATTTTGTTACAAATGACACACATAAACTTCACTTTGACTTTGGTTCAAGATTTTGCTTATGATAGCCTGCGATAAGCGAGCCCTAAGGGTCTGAGACAGAGGTGTGAAATCGTCGGATCACGACAATAGAAAGAATGTATTGGAGCCAGGAAGGAGTCTGAAAGGGTCGAGAGGATGCACTAGGTGGCATGAAAGGCTGGGAGGTGACTGGAGAGACTAAGGTAAACTAGGATGAGGTGATTTTGAACAGCGGTGCTGCCAAGGTCTGTTATCTATGTGAGGATGTTGTGTCGGCGCTCTTTATTGGCAGCAGACACATGTCAGCGCTATATTAGCGGCGGACACATGCCTGAACGGATGACGAGCCTCGTGCTGGCACAGTTGGTGGACGGGGTAGTCTCTCTCCCTGCAGCAGCTGGTACAGTTCCTTCGCTACCTAGGACTCTTGCAGCAGAGTCTCCATCTTCTGTCTTCGTCGAGCGTCACAGCGGTGCTGCCAAGGTTTGTTGTCTATGTGAGGATGTTGTGTTAGCGCTCTTTATTGGCAGCAGACACATGTCAGCGCTATATTGGCGGCAGACACATGCCTGGACGGATGACGAACCTCGTGCTGGCACAGTTGGTCTAAATAACAAATGTAGATCCTAGGAAATAAATTGTACAGCGCCCTTGAGGTGATTTTTCACAAAAACGGCGCTATACAAATTATCCAATTATTATTATTATTATTATTATTATTTGAATGTCTATGAGGGAGACAGAAGATTTCATCAAATTTAAAAACAAATATTACTTCATTGTGGCCAGGACACGTGTAAAGTCAACCGAACGAATAGGCTCGAGTAGGTGGTACTAAACAGCACGCCGTTTCTACGAAGGGTTAGGCAAAGAGGACGGACCACCAAACATCTCGGTCTTGGCACACACTACTTGCCTAATAATGCTTGCAGATATGATAGGCGGTCCCACAGCAACTCAGGACAGTGGCAATATTAGTATCTGTATGTACACATGTTCCACCGTCCCCATAAAACATTTGCTTTTGACTTTGTTAGGAACACTTTCGATTCGTTCGTTAAGGCCTGCCATGTTATTTTCAACAGGAAAACGATCAATTTGACTTTTAATAAATTAACAGTATTTCGTAACAGTAAGTTTTCTCCATGTAGTTTTTCTTTCATGGCTTTGCATGACTTTTCAAGAGTGTGTTGAAGTGTGTTGATATGTGTTGAATTGCCACTGTCCTGAGGTGCCCGGTTACTGGGATAGATAACTGACTAACCATCACCGCTTTTCCCCACAGGGTTTGGCAGAGAGGAGAGGACGGACCGCCCTCGGTCTTGGTACACACCCCTTGCCTCATTCACATTCATACATCGTCTCATACATACTCTTCTATTATTCTCTTGACATGGCCCGCCTCAAGTATCTGATTCACTTGGTCGTGCCATGTCTTCCTCGGGCGTCCCCGACTTCTGCTACCATTCATATTTGCGTAATATACTCTCCTTATACTGTTTTTCTTCGCTCATTCGCTCTACATGCTCAAACCACACAAGCGTCTTAATTAATCTTAATCTTATTCATTACGCTCACTTCATCCTTGCACTCTATGCGGATTTCCACATTTCTCACACGATTATACATGGTTTTACCACACTTACGCCTCAGGGATCTCATTTTTACAGCATTCAGTCTACTTTCATCTTTTCTCTGCCAGTCCCATGCCTCACTTCGATACATCAGGGTAGGTACCAGCCCTCGATTGTGGACTGCTAGTTTCGCTTCTTTGAACATTTTTGTGTTAGCGCCAACTGCATTCAGCCCTTCATTATTGGAGTTACCTGCATTTACCCTTCTTTCAATATCTCTGTGAGCCTTCCCATAAACATACTTCCAAAATATACATCCACCTGCTCCAAGTATTTAGGCATATTATATTATTCAGATTATTCTGGTTTATAAGAAAATTATAAATGATGACTGATTCTTCAGTGGTACGCCTATATATTTTGATACCAAGTAACAGACTTGTGACCAGTCGTGTTTGAAGATTTCATTAGTCATTTATTATGAACCAATCAGCCCAGTGCCACGTAGTGCCGATTCCAAATAATTGGAAACGACGTATTTCTAAATATTCCGCATTTACGCATTTGGCAACACAGCATACGGCGAGATGAGTCGGTAGGATAATTGAGTTGGAGATAGATAGGTATATCGGATGCTTTCGGGCGATCGTGATCGTAGGCAAGGTAGATATCAAATAAAACAAAAAAAACGTCATTGCCAAAACAGGTTGTGGGAGACAGAACAAATAAAAGGCCACTTACTGGTTGTAGTCATAAAAAGGCAGGTAAAACTGAGGCACATAATCAAAAGTGATCATTGCAAGCTTTGAAAGGTTTCCACACATTAACAGCTGATAAATCTCGCTGACTATTCACTTCACTCGGAAGCCAAAAGCAGAGGAGCAAAGGTAGATAGAAACGAATGGGTTAGGAGATAATAATATTATGTAAGCAATACATAAGAATACCTGTTTTAAAATATGCAGAAGAGAATTACATGTTTTACACAGTAAAGTCATTTATCCTCTAAGCGTATTTATACTACACTTAATAAATGATAGGTATAAAATAGTATTATAATAATAAAATGTTCAATTAAAAGTGATTTCATCGCCAATAGTATGAACAGAAGACAAACTTCCTTTGTGGTATTGAACTGGATTAACATTAATTTTTTAAAGCAAAAAAGCAAGGTTAGGTTAAGATAAAAACACATCGCACATTGAAACAAAAAACGTATTTACATTGTTGAGAACATGAATTTATTACCATGTTCTAAGTTTATTAAGTGTGCAATAAATAATGTATTAAGTGTGCTGGATTAACCTTTTGACTTATTGCCTGGGTATCTTTTTTAATGTCTCGAGATTTTCGAGACAGACACTGAAAAAACGTACCTTAAAAGAATTCCCCTTGTGTAGCAGGTTAGCAGGTAGTAACGAATACGGAATGTATGCGCGCGGTGGCGGGATCCTCCTTCGCGTTAATACTTCACAAGTTTTTTATAAAAATATTATATTAATGGCGACTTAGCACGTCACAGCACTTTGCACCTATCCGATGCCACCAACAAACGAACAAAACAAACTATTCGTGTATTATAACTTCATTCAACGATTCCACACAGTTTTACTTCACAAATTGAATATTTTTAAAAAAAGAACACAATTTTTTTTAAAACAAACTCCACCGTATATTGAATTTTTGACAGTCGATGTGTTCGAAAATAGAACGCCGAAACGTCACGGGCGCGTGTCAAAATGGAACACAATTTTTTTTAAATAAAAGCGCGAAACACTTCTTGCACGAAGGCTGAGATAAATCTGTCTTGAGAAATTTGACGTTTACAACGCTAGGGCGCATGCGCGGATGACACGTGCTGTACACATGGAATTCAAAAACATCTGAAGTAAAATATTATCGCGATCTCAATCATATTAAAATCTCCACTAAACGAAGCACTTTATATAATTTTATTAAGGCACTAGACTCGTAACTACAATCACTTTATTTTATTTTTTAACTTTATCTTATTAGAATGAAGATGGGAGTCTCTGTAAAAAAATGAAGTTTATTAAAAAAAAAACATGGCGCAATACATTTTTTACTTCGTAACGAAATTGAATACGAGCTAAACATCATTATAATTATTATTGACTCGGAACATTCATATAATATTCTAGTCAGCGGCTTACTGGAATGTAAGGTCAAAGCAAATGTTTATAGAAAAATACATCACAATAGAAAATCCAAACGTAAAGGCATAATAATAATAAATTTATGATATCTTGTACAAGAATCAAATATTAAGTTACTCAGATATTTGCGTTCATATAGATAGGTACGCTTTGTTTATGGTAACAGGACAAAACAGAACATGATGGGTTGTGAATAGGTTAGGCTAAGTTTGTTTATTTTTCTTCAATGTTCTGTTTTGTCGTGGTACCGTTTAAAATGTATAAAATAATAGATAGAAGAGTGATTGAAAGAAAGGAAAGAGTGTCTACCTTAGAAGACGTAGAATGTTTATAGAGCATGGAAAGAGTTGTTTTTGGCATTCAACAAGTTGCCTTCAAACGTCAACAGATTTGGTTGGACGATTGGAGTTCGGTTGGTTGTGAATATCGTTGATTGGAGTTGAGCGCGCGACAAGACTACGACGCTCCGTGGCGGACGAGGCGAACCGATTGACTGTTGAGTGTTGAGTCGGCCGGGGCCGCCTGACGCCTGACAGCGGCGTGGCTTCGTGGTGGGATGGGCGGTCACGTGGTCACAGGGCAGCGCTGATGTCACTCACGCGTCCGATGTAAACACAGCAAGCTTTATTGCTGTTTTACATTCCGGCGCCACGAAAGCTGGGTGAAAGCTCAAATTTTACGCTTTATTTAAGTCTTCGTTATAAGCTATCAAAAAGAAGAAGAAGATTTCTGAAGACGTTTTGAAAGGGAGATATGTAAATACAGGGGGAGCGCGCTAGTATTAAAATGATGATTAAATTAATAGGCGAAAATATTTAATAAAACATGAATAATTTAAAACGGAGCAAAAGTATATTGGCATCTGAGTTAAGTAGCATTTACAGAAACACTATGTATATATTACCTTTTCAACACGAGATCTGATTCGAGATTATCTTAAAAACTAACATTTTTTAAGAGCTTTATTAAAATGTTCAAGGGAAGTGTGTTATATATGATTGTGTCGGCAGAACTTCTTTATGTCGGTAAGGTCTTAAAATGCTATATTTTTTTATGTTTGATGGAAAAAAAAATATGCCCCTATTTTATGAGATAAATAAATATATCTTTGCAAAATTTTCTTCTCACAATTTGTTTACATCACAATAATTTTTGAATAAATCAATATGTTCAGGCATGGGGTTATTTTCTTCAAGCTACATTATTTAGTATACCTTAATAGTATTCTGAAGATAGAAACTACGCCCCTGAAACGTATTTATTTAATCAATAAATTATAGTGTTTTTCTTATTATATTTTAACTAGCTAACTAGGTATCATAAATCATTAACTTGTGGCTTAATGAATATAACTACTCATAATTATAGCTGCAAGTTGGATTGTGTATTGCCACGAAAAACCATCATTTTGCCAAGTGATTTTGAATAAACTAATAAATAGATTATAATAATATGTACTTAATTGTCATCTGCTTTTATTTATAAGTCAAAATGATATCGGCAATCGATTATTTATGAAATTTCCATTAAGTTTGTTCACAGTAATGAATCACTTTATGAACAACATCGAGTAAAATCGAAATACGACTTATAAAAATACTGATATGAAACTGAAAACCGATAAGTCACATTCGACAAAAAGCAAAATTTGAATAAAAATATTCATAAAAAATACGGTGTTTTTTTATAATACTAAACAATGTGCAAATTCAAATCTCATTAAAAAACAAATTTTATTAAAAACGGTTTTCAATGAAACTCAATATATTGTTGATTTTAAAGTAATATGCTGTTTCTGTTTTTCAGTTTCGGTGCCGGCAACCAGGTCGTTTATTATTTTTTTTAATTTTCACAAGGTTTTCTTTACTCTCTTCTTTAGACAAAGTCTGTTCTGAGGCGGGTAATTAACATAATATATAATAACGGGTAATTGGATTTTTTTATATGTTGTGCCTGCAGGCTGCGTAGATCAAGTTGAGTGATATTTTGACTTTATATTTAGTTTTCTGCAATTGTTTTAATAGTCGTTTCCTGCACTATTTTCATGTATAATTTCGTAAATATTTTTATATATATATGTATGTAAAAGCCTTAATAGGCGTGAAATAAATAAATAAACATAATTAATTATTAACATATGCAAGTAATAAATATAGCAAATACACGATAATGAACATGATGCAAAAAAGCAGTAAACGTTATATTGTAAAATTATATTAGTGTTATAAAATTAAATTAGATTATAAATTATTATTAGTAGGTGGGCAAACGCATCCGCCGACAAGACCCAAGCAACACTCACCCCATGAACCCGGTCACTCCTGCTAAGTCACAAAACTTAACGAACAACTTGGGGTGACCTATGGCAGGGGTGTTAGTTATCCAATGAATGGTTTCCGGGACGGCGGTACCCACACCTATCTCCCAAATTGATATAGTGTTAGATATTTAGAATAATTCGAATGTTCGAATACATTATTTCAAGTTGCAAGATGGTTTCAGATTAAAATTTGTTTTAATTACGTGAATTAGCATGCATTATTTTATTAAATTTGGTTGTCCTTTTTTTATTATTTTAGAAAAAGAGTACGCTATATCATGCTCACCCTGTATTTAAATCGATTGATAAAAAAAACAACAACATAATGACAGGAAACGACTAAATTAAAGCTAAACCAATAAAACTAAGTAAATATACAAGGACACGGAGGTAGACCATATCTGCAGGATCGTCATATTACTTACCAATCCTACCATGTGATAACACACTTTAGCGTGGATAATAATATTACTCACCGTTGTTTAGCTCTATGGGCCAGTATACCAGTTGCTCTTTATCCTCGCTTGGTTGTTACGCCGAGCTTAGCACATATTATCCGCACATAGGTCGTAAGCTTAGGTAATGACCTGAGCTCGTTAACATAAATACCACCAATATTGTAAGTTTTGTCTGCAATTTTTAAAAGGATGTGTTTTGTTGCAAAATCTATCATCACAATGTTTCAAGATGTCAACGGATAAATTTTCCCACAATAAGCCTGATGCTATATGCGAAGAACCTAATTTGTAAATAGAATCAGTTTTGCTTCAGGCTGTGCATTAGTCATGAAATTATAACGAATTAACCGTTGAAAAACACTTTGGAATATTGAAAATCCCTCTTATACTTACCAAACTGTTTATGAATGAATATCATCAGTTATCAATTAATATCATCGACACTGTCCATGTAGGCGATACCTAAATTTTGAACTACTCGTTAGCGGCTAGCGAGGATTAAGCGGCAGAATTAGCACGCTTACATTTTAGCAAGGATTCAAGTAGATATAGAGGAACTGCTATACAAGCCCTCGAAGTTTTGTAAATAGCTCTACGTCAGACAGATGTCTCAATGACTAGACCACGGATGCATTGACAGGCTAGGGTCCCCCGCTCAAGTCCCACCTTTCCGAGGTAGGTGCACAACTGCTGAAATGTGGTTAGTGCTCGTTTGCTTATTTGTTTAGGGTAGGATGTTATAAATTAACATGAATGGGCATAATCGAAACATTTGAATAATCGAACGATTTGTCAAATTTCTATTTACTCAGTGGCGTCATCCATATTTTGTTTAGGTACAACGAGTTACTAATTTAAGAAAAAATCTAATATTATTTTTTTTCATCCATGCTTCGAGCTAATAACATTTGCGAGTGTATACACGAATACCAAATAAATGATTATCAACATAATATTTTTCAAAAATCAATATATGATTTTATAATTAGTGTTACAATCATTTGTATTTAACAAACAAATTATAAAATAATGGTGCAATAAAGCTTTAAAAATGCCTTAAAAAAAACTTCTACTCAACTCAAAATGCAATATTCATTAGCACATTGATCGAAAGCGATAATTTAGTTATGAAGACAACAACTCGATTCCCGACATTTTATTCGTTTTAACAAAAGGTTTCCGGAAATCCTGATAATCGCATTTGGAGACAGCCTTCAATTGCTATTTGTCATATTGTCAATGATAATCGTGTCAACATAATTCTAATTCTCTTTAAGATTTAAAAGAAAAAACAAAGACATAATATATTTTATAAAAAAATCTATAGTACGTCCATTCCACTAAATCCATTGGAAATGAGAACATTCTAAGCACCAAAAAAGATCGCGATGAAAAGCGAAAATAAAGAACTAGAATAGAATCAGAATTTAAATAGACATTAAAATCAAAACAATCAATAAGTTTGATGAGAATGAGTTTGAAGAGTTGTATAACGCATACACGGAGAAAACTTACTGTTAACAAATATTACTAATTTATTAACATCGGTTAAAAACGGGATCGCAGGCCTTAATGAATGAATTGATAGGTTTCCTAAAAAACTTTTTGTAAAATATGAATGTATTATCACGATGTCAAATTAGGAATTGACTAAAAGTTTATCAGGAAACGGCCTGCAATCCCGTTTTTAATCGAATTACTAACAAATTGAAGAGATTTTTAATAAATAAGCAATAGTCATGCTTATTCCAGCAACATTAAAAAAAATAAAAATTAAAACACTTGTAACTTGTGTAAATATTTGACGAGTTATATAAGGCGTAGGTAATAAATATTACATAGGTTTTAGATAATATTATATTTTTGTTTCTTGTTTATATCCATATTATTATGTATATTCCGCTGAAAACATTTGGAACTAACACGAGTTCGTACGGTGGGGCGCAATTGGAACAGATTTCACCGTCGATAACTTTAAAAAGTTAAAGCTGTTGTTGGATAAAAATATTATTAGACGAAAGCTTCGCAAACACGTTACTCCGCGGATGAATAATTCATGGAATCGATTGTACAAAGCCGAAAAGTCAACATCGGTGATAATTCCATAAAGTCAAACTTTATCCGCACCAAGAAATCTTAACTTTATAGGGAGACACGGCCCGGTTCACAATTATTATTCAGGGTATCTAGTTCCTACTACCACAGCCGACAGAAACATAAAAAATGTTCAATTGTTTATAAATATTTGAGGTTATCTACACCTCTATTTACTGTGATTTTTGGGCACTTAATCAAAACAATAATTAGCTTCTGGTTTAGTAGTAATTCAAATAAGCAGATTGGTAAATCTTATGCCAAAATTAACCAAACGTTGACAAATAGAAAAACTTGAAATGCAAAAATATTTATTTTCCAAGGATTATATTAACATTCAGAAAAATGTTATTAAATTAATTACAAAAAAAACTTCGTAAATATTAATTTACATTGTTTTTAAGCAAAATCAAAATATCTCCCGAGTTAAAATTCCAATTTTGAAAATGTCAAAGAAAATTTAAATAGTTATATAATACAAAGTCGCTATCTAAGTCTGTTTGTTTTGTGCTCTTAGTTCTTCTAAACTGCGCAACGGATTTTGATAAGGTTTTCAATATAATTTAGAAAATTTATTCCGGAAGGTCTATGTATAATTATTAAATATTATATTTGTAGAAAATAGATAAAAGTCGATGATTTGTAATCAAGTCGTAAAAAAAATGTTTTCCGACGCTTATATTGCTAACGCTGGCTAAACCTTACGAGGTACATCAAACTAATGTACTAACGAATTGTATATTTTAAAGAGGTCTACATAAAAGTTCAATGTGGTATATGTCAATCTCGTAAAGCTAACCCCCAGCAACGCCGGGTACACGACTGCTAGTAATATAAAATCAAAGTCGCTATTCGCTTCTGTCTGTTTACGAACTTAGTTCTTCTGAACCGCGCAACGGATTTTGATACGGTTTTCACAATCATTCAGAAATTTCTTCCGGAGGGTTTATGTAAATAATTATTAAATATTATTTGTAGAAAGTATAGAAAAGTCGATGATTTGTAATCAAGTCGAAAAAAATATTTTCGGGCACTTACATTGGTAACGCTGGCTAAACCTTAAGAGATACATCAAAATAATGTACTACGGATTTGTATATCTTAAAAACGCCCACAGAAGTGATGGTATATGTCTATCTCATAAGGATAACCTCCAGCAACGCCGGGTACACGTCAGCTAGTATTAAATATTTCGCTGTTCGCCCAAATATATGGTACGTACACAACGGAATTGAATTTTTTTGTATTTCGAGACAAAACAAAAATATACCTATCCTTTGAAGCAGTTGTGGTGTCAATATTGTCTAACTTCAAAGAAATGGGAGGGGGTAAGCCAATATTTATTTAAAAAGGGTTGTTGATTTACACATTTAGGTGGTCGAACCTAACGCGAACGTTTTTTTAAACTTTTTTTCCTATGGATTTTGTATTATATTGAAAATTTGGTTATCATTCACAGCTTATAAAATACAGAATTCTCTTTAAAAAAATATTTGAATTTAAAAAAAATCTGACGTAAAAAAATCAATTATAAGAACCTTAAAAAAAAATATTCTATTAAATACATGTTCAGACTATGCCCATATAATTATTAATCCTACCAATTATGTTTATTTTACTTTAGCTACAACAGTCAAAAGACTTGCAAAAAAATCGGTGTTCATCGAGAAAGTTAAAAACAGAATTAATAAATCTGTCCGTGTTGCAGACTACCAAACAAATTTTACACAAACCAACTTATATTTAAAACGGGAATAATATCATAAAAATAACATTAATGAAGAAATATAAAATTAGAAATACCAAAAGATCAGACGGATCTTGTAAAATGTTTCCCTCGGCAGGGGATGTTTTATTCGCGTACTAAACTAGCTGAAAGAAATCAGCGGTCCCAGAATCAGATTTCTGAGAATAACAAAATATTACTTCAATTTCGTTCTTTCAGACTTGTATAGACTACACTGAGAACACAAACATCGTGAAGGAAACTAACTTAATTTGCTAAGTACACGAATTTAATTTAAATTTTTGATTTTGATATTACGGTCCATACCTCCTTGGCACTTAAAATAACTAAAAAGATTTGTTTTAATAATTATAAACCATAAATAAATCTACGGATAAATAATAAGAAACGGTATATTATTAATAATTATAAACAATATATAAATCAAAGAATTAATAATTAGAAACAATGTATAAATCTAAGGATTAATAATTAGAAACAATGTATAAATCTAAGGATTAATAATTAAAAACAATATATAAATCTACGGATGAATAATTAAAAACAATATATAAATCTAAAATGATAGGATATAAAATATTAAGTATGTTGAAGGAAACTGTAGAAGCCTTTTATTCGATGATTTAGAAAACTATACGGAGAGAACTTACTGATAAGAAATATTGTAAATCTATGAAAAATCAGGATAAATTATTCATTTTCCTGTTAAAAACGGGACTTAATGCCCATAACGAATGATTTGACAAATTTCATAACAAACATCAGTAAAGCATTAATATGTTCTTGCAGATAATATTTTTTTCGCGTCTCGTCCATTATATTTATTCGGATAAGACATCCTAAAAATCCTCCATTTTTTTCCGCGTAATAACTTTAAGGATTTTGTTGACATACATAATTTTACTCATTTTTGACTAAATATTAATATATTTTAGTAATATTTATTTCGGCCAGTAGAAAAACTACCTACTCTAATTGACTTATGATCAGTGGCGGCTCGTGGCTTTTGGGTATACTAGATGGCTAGTATGTAAAAGAAATGGCGTTATTGATGTTGTAGTTCGGTTTTTGTACGAAAATTTTCAGGAAATCCGTGCAGCGCACTGCCAAACTGAAATTTACCGAAAATCTTCATACTAAAATCGTTTTGAACTAAACAACATCAATAATAGTTCAACATTACCCAATTAATTTCTTTATAATTGCTTTTGCTTATTTTTTCCTTTTTGCCATTGTTTATATATTTTTCTTTTTTATGATTTAAATTTAAATTTAATTATTGAAGAAAATATCCGGTCACATCCAGTCTTAGACCGTATTTTTTTTCTGATTTTTCTGTTTCAAATTTTCGTTTAGGAATCGCTAATATTGTCTTCAAAAATTAAATATGACGATTTGAGGTTTCACTCATTAAAATATTCTAAAAATAAAATTATTTTTATTTTTTGTAAGTATGTAATTGCTGCATTACATACTATATTACATATCAATTCTCTCAATTTGGGCGTAAATAAATAAATAATTCTACTGCACGCGGCCAAGCCACAGTTGGATAATGCATTTGACGGGCGAAACGGCTGTCACGAGAAATGAACTATTATGTCTGAGGGTGGCGATCCCGCATGGTGCCACGTGCTCGGTAGACTACCAATCCCCGTCCAAATGATGCATTTGGGTGCTGTTCGCAGGGCCCATTTGGAGATATATGGAGTACCATTTTGATTGCATTGAACCATCTCATAGGGGATAGTTCACGCGACGTCCTTTCTTCCACTCCACAGAACACCGCGAGTTTTTACTGGCTGCTGGGGTCCCTAGGGATATGGTGACTAAAAAATTGACCACATTCTGCAGAAGGTATCAGAGAGCACCTTAATGCCGAGTTCCAACGTAGATTATTATTTGTAAGCAGATTTGTCGAGGGAATCGTAAGCACTCAAGGGAAATTCCATTTCTTTAAGGCGTGTTTTCCATTTCTGCTTATATTGTTGTCTTGGTTTTCGTGCCATAAATGAAGGCATGAGAAATCATTTAGGAACCTCTGAGGTTTATCGACCACTCATTCAATAAGATTTTAGAGATAACGTCAAATTACTGCAAATAAAACAACGAACAATGTAAAAAATGGTGGTGAAGTACCGAGGAATTAGGGATGTTGAGCGTCTCCTTGCGAAATATAAACATTAAGGAATGGATTGGAAGTGAGATAAAGGTATTCGACCTTACTGTTAAAAACTCGACACCTAAGAGGTCACCCAATAAGGATATGAACTTTATAACTTAAAAGAACTGTCAGATTATAATAGATGAGAAATACCAAGCATTGAAAACAAATTAAAAACCTCGACGCCGCGCCGTGAGACACAGATGATAAACACAGTAGTTTAAAGTTTGTTAAATAAATAGTTACCTATCAACATTATACAGAACGGTGTACATAATTCTTTTTTTAATAATATTTCACACTTCTTATCGACCTGCTAATCAGTTGTATGCAATAACGCAGTGACTAATCCACATGTTTGTCGATTCAAACGGACGAAATGGAGATATCGTGAAATAGGTGTAATAAAATTTGCCATTTCTAATTGAAAACCGTTAAACTGCCCGGCGATATAAATATATGTGCAATAGCTGAGAGCCAAGATTGCTAGTCTATTTCTGACCTGTATTTACCAGACGCTCACCGTTCCAAGTAAACTATTAATTGGAGATTACTAATTGAAAAGCATTAATACTGGTTTTTTATTAACATCAATGAAAGAATTGTGTTCTCACAAAAAAATCAACAAGTGTGCGAAGTTAAAATAATACTCTTCAATTTGTTTTATTTTGCAAAAGTGGAATTATTGAGAGCTTTCATATACATGAAAAAATACCCCGAGAATTTCACACACAATAAATATTATGACGGAATACGACAATATCAGTATATATCATCAATATTTGTATGAACTTATGTTCCGCCGTCCTCATAAAACGATCGCTTTTGCTTAATGCTTTGTTAGGAACTCTGTCAATTCATTCGTTGAAGGCCTGCAGTCCCGTTTTGAGAAATAAGTGTGTAGAGAATGTTTTGTTAGTTCTAAAAACATTATAAAAAATAATGGCACACCACTAAATGTATTTTAGCCATTGCCAATTGGTTGTCCAATGGCACAAAAAATAATCAAACATAAAATTGTGTGCAAATTTCAGGGCGCCACCGTTCAACAGTTTTCAATCTTTGTGTTTTAGAGTAACGATATATAGTATAATTTATAAGGTTAACTTGGTTTACTTAGGGTGAAATTCAACCAAAACTTACCCCAGATAAATTATTTATTATTATTTAGAGCTTCTGTTTGACCCTGTATAATATGTATGCCATATTCCTCACAACCCACAATGCATGTTTGTACGGAAACCAAATAAATCGTTAATTAGTGATAATCCCTGGAGAGAGGTCACTCCTAACTGCTTTAGTTGTTGGGAGGGTCGGTCGGGGTTGAGGGTATACGGCCGAGTGTAGCGGGTCCGCCCCAGCACTGGAGCAGGAGGAATGATAAATTAAGGGACAATTCTACGGACAACACATATCGCGTAGGCGTGTTCCTTATAAACACGATGATAGTTGAACTAAACATGGGTTCATTCAGAGCAGATTTAAAATCTGGATTTCTCAAAAAAAAATTTTTTCCATGTATTCAAAATTATAATTTTACATTTACGAATGCGGCAACAACACATAGATTTTTTTTTAATGCATATTTTCTGCATTTCGGCGATGATCTCTCAAAAAAAAAAAAGTTTTATTTTGAACAACGGCCTGCGTGATCGAGGGATAAGGCTCTCGACTAGCCGAAGGTCGCGGTTTCAAATGCCGGCGTGCGCAAGTAAATTTTATTATTTCACAATTTATTCAATTAAAATAATATATACAGGGTTTTCCAATAAGAGGTGTTATTTTGATATTCAATCGTAAAAGATCAATGGTTTCATTGCTTGTGTGGCACGTACCGCCGTCTTGTTGAAAGTAAACGTTGTCCAGATCAATACCATCCAATTCCGGCCATAAAAAATCATTAGTTATCTCTCAATAGCGCAATCCATTCACCGTAACTGTTGCTCCAGCCTCATTTTCGAAAAAATAAGGCCCAATGACTCCGCCGGACCATAAACCAGACCAAACAGTCACACGTTGAGGATAGAGCTTTTTAACAATAACTCTTGGGATTTCCGAGCCCCAGATGTGACAATTTTGCTTGTTGACAAAGCCACCGAGGTGGAAATGGGCCTCATCACTCAAGACGATTTGCATTTGATTCACTCAAGTGAATTGTAATAATTTCAATGCGTTGTTGAAGCGTGTATCGTTCCATTTTTATCTGATTTATTGGCGTAGTTTCTACTTGTCAAATGTCAAAAATATCAATGGCGTAGTTTCTACTTGTCAAATGTCAAAAAATGACAGCTTCAAAAGTAACATCTACCGAAATAGCGGGCTATTCAAAATAACACCTCTTATTGGAAAACCCTGTAGTATACTTAGAAGATACTCTCGTGTATCACCCTGGTGTAAGACCACCATTCAGAATTCAAATGTTGCTTGAAAAGGCTTTAGCCGTGTTTGGTGACCAGATCTGAATAGCCAGGTACTCCACCACCTTCTTATTCACCACTTCCTTCCCCTCCTCTTAACATACCTCGATTAGGGATGCCATAGTTATTTACTTTAGGTTCGTTGAATCTATTCAAGAAAATCGTAAAAAAATCCATACTGGCTTAGAGTGGTGATTTTGGATTGCCCATGAGTGGCTTCTGTCATGAATAACCTTATGGTACGTATACATTTGCGAACGGAAACGCGAACTTAGCCACGGATTACGGGAAAGGAACGAAGCAACTGCAAGCGGTGCGCGTTGCAAAGTGCGCGAAACGCCGCTTGCAGTTACTTTGTTCCTTTCCCATAAGTTGAGGTTCAGTCCGGCAGTTCGGCTCGCGTATGTATACTTACCATTAGAAGCCGCATATTCGATGTGATCCATCTGTACATCTGATTTACTTATTTGATTGAATATAATTGTAAAGCTGGCAAACTGGACACAGAAATTCCCTAGTGAGATGGAGTGAGTGGACGAAAAAAAATAGTCTCACTGGCTCCAGTGACTTTGATTATAAAAAATATAATTATTGATAAATATCGTAAAATCAATATGCCATTGCTTTCGAACCCACGATGCCCATAAGAGATTTCATGATTTATAATTATTATGATTACTTTTAATATAATACTAGCAGACGTGTACTTTAGCAAATGAATATACCAAATATATCGACCTTTTTAATGTAACAAATTAGATGTCTAAAACTTACCTTTTTTGTATTTAGATATTATTTCTGAAAAATTTAAGTTTTTCATTATTATATTTTTTAATTGTATCCAATTGTAAACCCCTGTAATGCAAGAAATTATTTTTGCAACCATTTTTTACAACCCTTAAGAACAAAACTGTAAGCATTTCAATATACCCAATGTTAAAGATTTATATCTTACACTTATTATCTTACACGGGTCTAAACAACTTTTATTGACCTAACTCAAGTGCATCACCCCAGTAGAGTAGAAAGTAAGAGTATTTTGGTCACCAGCCAAGAAAGCAGTGCAACGAGCAGGATAATGAGGTGCATTTGGGAAACTTACAAAGGGAATTAGTGCCCAGACAATGTTATAAACACCTCATATCTCGCATTGCACGAGGCCAAACTTTGACATCAGAAGCGTTATTGTCACAATTCTGGGTTAAAAGCGTACATTTCGAAACAATGCGATATGTTGCGAGTTTTAATAAATTGTTGACCCGAATTTTCTTTAAAAAAATAATGCATTTCAAAGCGTATAAAAACTTATTTGGTAGACAGGTACTAACCCCTGTTTAGACCGGTTTTATTTGTCGTTTTGCAGAAGTAAACAATCCTTACGATTTTCAAATAACGATACATGATGGTAACAATATATAAATAAATTTTATTTAATTATTGAAGACAATATTAGCGATTCTGAAACGAAAATTTGAAACAGAAAAAGACACTGTCACATCTAGGACTTGAACCCAAGACAATGCCTTGCCTGAGCACCTCTCTATCAACTGAGATAATGGAACCCTATCTCTTTCGGTAATATTTAACTTTCGGTAATTTTCTTGTACTTCGAATAAGAACTACCAACATCATCATCTTCTCACCGCACATTTTTATTGGCTGCTACCTTTATGTATGACAGCAAGATTCAACTCGAACTAAATGCAATCTAGACAGTTTTGTGTTTCAAATTTTCGTTTAAGAAACGCTAATTTAGTCTCCAATAATTAAATATTTCAATTTGAGGTTTTACTCATTAAGTTATTCCAAAAACAAACTTTGGCAAATATTTCCTTTTTTATGTATATATTATTACAGTTAACAAAGCAATCAACATTAGTTACTAAATAGGCAGTGCCTGTTCTAAGAAATTATGACCTTAATTTGTGTTGTTTGGTGTGTAATATCAAATATTGTAAATATAAAAATATATTTATTTATTGGACAATTTGTATAGCGCCGCTTTTGTGAGATATTACCTCCTGGGCGCTTATATATTATTAATCCAGAGATGAATTCAGCGATGAAATCAGTGATAAAATCAGTGATGAAATCAGTGATGAAACATGCCATGTAATAATCACTGATGAAACTGACAATGTTGTGTTGAATCTAGTGATGAAACACGCGATGAAATCACTGTTGAATCTGGCGATATTGTGTTGAATCTAGTGATGAAGCACTGGAGACATGCTTCATCCTTATTTTTAGTTCGTCAGTTTATACAACATTTTAAGTCTATAAACTAACATGTACATGGTTACATTTTTTTGCTTATAAAATTATCTTTTTACAGTAGTTAAGCATTACAACTTTTTTTGAATCCATTCATTCTTCAGACTTTCAGGCTTTTTATCATATATTTTAGCCATCTATATATACATTAAGCAGTTTTGTGACTATTTTTCTCATATTCGCACGAAGAAAACTTACTACTATTAAAAATCTGGTCAAATTATTCGTATTCCTGAATGCCTTTAACGAATGAATTGATAGATTTCTTAACAAATTATCAGTAAAAGATGATTATTTTACGAGGATGTTTGAACACGTGTTCATAAAAATTCTAATATATTCGCTTTTTGTCATTATATTTATGAGGATAAGCGCTTCATGAAAAAGTGTTCCGATATTTTCTGAATGTACATACAAATATTTTGCTGGGAAATGGCATGCCATCACGTTTTTAACAGGATTTAAAAAAAAATCAGCAATACTCGATTAAAATTATCAGGGCTTTAGCGTTCGGCCTATTTTTTAATAGTTTTAATCTTGTAACCAGTTTATCAATTGTCCCATATGATTTTTTTCCACCCCAAATCTTCAGCACCTTCGTAAGTTTTGATACAAAACAAACAATAAGAGCATAAATGCCACCTAATCCATCTCCGATGTGTAAGGTAGTCCAGGCACAAATTTCTCCTGCATTTAATCGAATAATTAATTTTTCCGAAACCCACTTTTCGTATCTCTGCAAAACATTCTTTGATTATTTACCATGCCTTTCACAGTTGCGATGGTCGATGCTCTAGTGGCAATGGAATTCCCGTGATTACCACACTAGTCAAAGAAACTTCGGGGTAACATTAAAAACTTAATATTTGCCTTGCTTTGGGAACCGGTTTTGTGACGTTTCAACTGATGACACCAGTCATCTTCAGGAATATGAAAATATTACGAATATTATGGTACTGGAGACAGCCAAGTATTTAACAAATTTGCAGTCATTTGATGCACTGACACATCATTCAAAATGCTCCCAAAAAATGGAAAACCTTAGTACATTTCATGAACAAAAATTCATTTGGAAATTTTAAATAAGGCTTTTCTTTGTGACATTTATAGTTTCAAACAACTTTTTTTAGCTCGCAATAATATCTATAGAGCTAAATAATCATCAATTATGAAAACTTAAGCCAACATGGTTACATTTTTGAAAAGAAAACAGTGTTGAAACTGGGAAGAATCCGGATGGTACAACTTGTTGAAAAAAGAATGATTATTGTATTATAAAATTTAATATTCAATAAATGAAAGCACTACGTCAAATCAGTGTTTAGTAACAGGAATTAACACCAAACACTGCGCCGTCGAGGGCCGAACAGTAGTTTAGTTTCTAGGTGAGCTAAAAATAAGCGGAGAGGAATCCGTCGCCCGCGGGACCACTTTCGTCGTGAGAAAAAACATTTAAGATTTAAACTGTCAGCACGAATGAGTAATGTGTCCTGTAGGACATAACACAGCGACAAAATCGAACCCGTGAACACTTCTGGTACTAGGCGCGAATATTATTTCTCGTGGTAGCTGGTCCGGCTGTCAAAACCGCCGATAATAATAGTCGGACTAAAAAAATAATAAAACAAGGTAAAATAAACACGGTTGGAAAATAAATTTATTAATAACTAACTTTGCTACCAGAGATTCATCAAAATCTTGTATTACAATGGACCGGATTATAAAACCGAGTCTATCCTTTTTTTTAATAATTAGAGTTAATCTTTCGGGAAAATTTATAATTTTATATTTTATTTTGTTCTGGCACAATATTTTTACATTTCAGAGTTATCCATTAATGTTAGCCTCAATGGGTGGCTTACCCGTGCTGAGGTCTTCATATATGTTGCTGAAATAGTTGCATTGCCCTGGAAATTCCCGACTTAAAAGGGTGTATAAATTTCATGATGATAGAGCTCTCCGGCCGAGAGTTTTATTTACAGTTTTTAAAGTAACAAGCAAATAGGTTTTATGATTTACATTTAGAAGATTGTGTAATTACAACTTAGTACAACACAATCAGAAGCAAGCTTCATTTGCCCTAAGCTGTGGGGCCTCAGCGCTATATTATGGGAACTTATATGAAACGATTGTGATAAGCGAAACAGAAAAAAAGAGTGTGTTAAAATTTTGAGGTATACTCAAAATACCTTAAATATTTGTTGCGAGCAATTGAATTTTTCGATGATTTCGAACAGCAAGTCATACAAAATTCCACTGAAAATATATGACTTCTTTAATATGATTAGCAGTATTTCTAACCGGGGTACGTCTACCGATCAGATGAAAGGGAGTAGATCAATTAAATATTAACATTCGCTCAAACATTCCAACAGTTTTCGCTAATTAGTGAGATCGATTCACGAAAAAACTCATTTTTATACCTACGTTAAAATAAATAATTATCATGAATAGTCATAGCAGTGGCACAAAAAAAAAAAAAAATTAAAAAAAAAAAAAAATTAAAAAAATAAAAAAAAAAAATAAATAAATAAAAAAAAAAAAAAAAATAAAAAAAAAAAAATAGCAGTGGCATTTACATTAAAGCTTTCCCGAAACACCCACGACCAGCTTTCATTCAATTTTCAATGGAGTAGCAAGGCTATAATAATAGGAGTTAATAGGGGTCCAAAAACACACAATTCGCAAAACCTCATCATTCATTGAAAAGCATACAGACTATGATGGATGGTTTTCAGGGCAATATATGAAATGACACCACCTCACATACCGGAAATATGCATTCCACAGAATAATACAAAAACAAGCCTTCGGTTAGCAAATATGACGATCATTACGCAATACCATCTACCGATATTTTGCTGTAGCCGGTCGTACTGCTTGAAACAATCTCCCAGCTCAACTGAGTTGAGAACAAAATATACATTTATAATTCTTTACTTTATCGTGCCTAAAATTAATGTCATTTATTTCAATTTCTTTCATCCTGAAGCTATATTCAGTTTTATGATTAGAATCCGTGTGCTTAACACTAATATAAAAGTCACAAAACGGAATGATTGTCGATGTCGAGCCATCTGCTAATATTTTACACAATATGTCAGCTTCACCTGCTAATCACTGACAGCACGGACACTAATCATAATATATTATTATTTCCAGAGTTGAAAAGCTGCTGAAAAGAAAATATTCGGTTTTACTTGAATTATTAAAAGGAGCCAAGAAATACTTTTTTGTAGATAAATTAATGTAATAATGTCTTTAGTAACCTAAAAGTTTATAGTGATAACTTTTTAGGAGTAAAATAATGCAAGTTACTATGAATTTAATTGATTTAGTTCATACATATAAACGTTATTCTTAATTAGTCCTAAATAACAAGCATCTAAGCTGTTAATTTATTATTATTGTAGAAAGCAATCACTTTGTGGTTTGACATATTTAAAATGAAATAAAATACTTTTTGTTTTAAAACCACGAGTTTTTAATAATTTTTTGAACCGACCGGTTTCGCTTTACTCAAGCATCTTGAGTAAATGATGCATGAGTAAAGCGAAACCGGTCGCTTCAAAAAATATAAAAAACTAGTGGTTTTAAAACAAAAAGTATTTTATTTTATTTTGTTAATTTATTGTTTATATAATATATGATTCATATGGAAGAATGAAATAAATAAATCAATCGAATCGATTGATTTAGAAATAAAATACTCAATTAAGTTATTTCGTATTGAACTAGACTCAATAGAATTGATACAAGATTTAATTTATAACCCTAGTTAGCACGAAACACTTACAGTCAGTCAGTCAGTTGGGGCGGTAGCGCCCACTTTGGAAACCACTGATTAAATTCAGCGGTGCTTATCAGATTTTTTTATCGCGGATAATCCGCTTCGCCGTTATTAAATTGATTAATCCGTATCCAGATAACCGAGTGGCATTGATACGAAATAACGTTACACATGTACGATATGTACAATAAGTGGTACACCAAATACAAGTGTTTTGTCACTTATTTTTTTAATAAGTGACAAAAATACAATTGATTGCATACTTTGCCTTTTGCACTCCGCTTTTTCACAAAAGGATAAAAACTATAATGCAGCTTGATACATAAATATGGTAACCAGACAAATCAGAACAGTGACAAATTAGAACACTTTTGAAAAGTTATGGTTGAAAGGTTTAGGTTTTTGAGCTAGTTTTTTCTCCTATACTTTCAATGACTTTATATAACTTTACATAAGTATCTAGTTTATCACACAAAAGTGTTTTGATATGTCGCTGTTTAGATTTAATTGCGTACAAAAACCAAAATTCCGGTTTTCGTTGAAACATAAAAGAATTTGATTCACATAATTTCACGATTATGTGTGCACTTATTTAAACAAAGAAAAAAATCGATACAAATTTGAACATTGTGAAACCGGGCGCAAAATCGAAAAAGACACAAAAATCTTTTTTATCTTTTATATTATTTAAAAAGGCTTTTTTATCCCTTAAATAAAGCGGAAATGCTTTATTTTATTTATAATGTTATTCATGATAAATGTTATACAAGATGTCCAGGGGTAAAGTGCGCTAACTTCGGGGCACTACTACTTCTACATGATTTTAAAATTAAAAAAGATAAATGACTCTTTTCGAAATTCTAATACTGTAATGTAGTTTTTAGGTAAAAAAGAAAAATATCTTTTTTCGAAATTCTAATGTTGTAATGTAGTTTTTAGGTAAAAAAACGTGAATTGTTTGTATGGGAAAATAAAAAATCTTTTATGGAAAAATATTTTTGGATGGAAAAATGAGTTTCGAAAAAAGTTATTTATCTTTTTTACTTCTACCATCGAATCTCTCCCAAGTTGGCACACTTTAACCCCGGATACCCCGTACTTTAATTTAACATCCAACGACCAATAGCGTAAGCAGGGAGTGTGTGGGTGACCAAAATAAATCATCTGAAACCATACATATGTACGCACGCAAGCCCGTAAATACCATATTGGCAAAACAAAGCTCGTAACTGTAAAAGAGAAATCCATATGCATTGTTTTCAATCATAATAATACTATTTACTTGCTTGTATATGTCATACGGTAATTAAGTTACTTTTATTACTACTTATTATGTACTTATAATTTTAATTTTTTTGGTAAACCATCGTAAAAGCCCAATGTGGGTCTATATTAATAATATTTAGGCTCCGGTGTAGTCCTGACTTTCATTGCAATCAAGATATTTAGAATCGTGCAAAATAATTCATAGAAATATATCGCAACTAGCATTGATTATCGTGGAGCTTTGACTGCTTTTTCGTGAGAGATATTCAGAGGTACTTGTTTATTCAGAGGAAATACCAAATTAAACTGCAGAGGGCCTAATTAAGTTTAATAAGATACCTGTTACAACACATGAACTCCTGGTATAATTCCATCCTCACCTGAGATTGAGAATTTAGAGCTTTGAGAATTTCGGGGAAAAACCAGTGTGGAACATTGAGAATACTCGTAATAATTTTATGAAAGAAGTCATTTTCGTAACAATTTATTTGAGGAGATTGGTTCGCAGATGTATCCCTATTGCGTTAAAAGGTTTTGGATTTAATCTTCGTTAATTATTTACGGAAACATTGTTTTCTAATTCCTGTCTCAAAGTCCAATACCCAACAGCCAAAGTACATTAAAAAAACTATTTCCAATTGCTCGATGTATAAACTCGAGAAAGAAATATAAAATGTTTTCATTTCCATCTAAGGCGAAGCACTAAAAAGTAATGCAAAATCATAGGTTTTTGGTTTGAAAACATGAAATAGTAAAATAGTAGAACAATAAGCTTTTTTATAAGCCCAGAAATTGATTTTGAAACATGTCGATTATTTTCATTAAATAGCTGTGTACACAATGTTATTTATTTTATTTAAATTAGATCTATATTAAGAGGGAATTCAAACTTTATTGCCATTAATGAGGAGTGACATTGTTTGCGGCTCGATTCCAAATGTTACACGACGTGGGTGCATTGCCTTAATCGCCCTTTGTAAAACAAGATCTGACGTTCACACATTGGAAAAAATAAACTTTAAGATTGTAGTTTCGTTAAGTATTTATGAATGAGACCTCCACGCTTAAAAAAATGTTTAAATATTAAATTTGGCAACCATCACCGAATATTGCTTAATTTCCAAAGTGTGAACAGAATGTGATGTTTTGCCATCGAAGACAAATTATGTCAGGATGTTTAGTTATGAAAATGAAAAGAAATGTGCTGAAGACTGGACGGCAGACGCGCATCAGGAAGACAAACGTTTGATTGATTTGTGCGCCGTGCGTAGAGAAGAATGTATTCACAACTACATTATTTTTGGACAGCACAAAAGAATATTTATCTCGTACTCAAATTATTATCTTCGTTGTTATTATGTAAAACGGTATTCTCTCATTGGGTATACATAGAGCGTAGGAAGCTTGCTACAGACAAGTTAAGACAAAGAATGAAGGGGGAATCAATGGACATGAAATATTTGTTACCATGTTTTCCCCATTCGTTGCAAATAATGTACAGCAGCAGCTGAAATTCTTTTGTCAATATTAATTAGAACTTAAAGAGACTTTATCATGTCGTCATTGTTCATTTATAATATAACAATATATCCACCGATTGCCAAAAAAATTAACCATATCTAAATGTTTCAAAATGTCATCACATTTTCTTTTCGAGAAATAAAAATAAAATATTATTTAAATATTCAACAACAACAACATTGCAACAGTTTCAGATATTCGTAATCTCAGAATAACCCTTGGTGGTATACTACAATATAACCTTCATATACATCAAATCACAAATAAAGCTGCTAAAATGTTAGGTCATCATAAGAAACACAAAACTTTTTAATATCATCGATATCATTAAACAACTCTACTTTGCCTATATACGAAGTCATTTGGAGTTTGCATCAGTTGTTTGGTATCTATTTTACAAAATCCTCATAAACAAAACCGAAGCAATTAAATACAAATTCCTAAAATATCTTTGTTACAAGTCATTTTGTAAGATTTAATAATTATGCAGAGGCAGCTTCAAACTTTAAAATTGATTCACTGAGTCTACTGAGGCATCATAAGGATGGACTATTCCTGTATAAAGTAGTTAACAATAATATTCAATGCCCAGAGTTGCTAAGTTGCTAAGCAGAATTCTTGCCTGAACAGACTATGCAATAATTACAATAGCGTATTATTCAAGGTTGATATTTTCAGTTGCAAACTTACCAAATACAAGAGGTCCATAAAAGCATATTTCTCTGAAGGTTTGTGAATAATGTATATGTCTCTATTGCTTATATCTCTATTATGATTTGATTTATATCTACAACCTCTCTCCATGGCTATAAACGTATTGTTTTGTAAATTGTTTATTGTATATAATCTTTTGTTTTTTATAATTTTTTTAATTTATATTCCTTTCTCACAAATTTAATTTACTTATTCCACATTATGCTGTCTCACTAGAGGTAAAGTCACAAGGAGAAAATCCATAATTGGTTTTATTTTAGCTATCCAATACTTATGTACACACTGATTAAATGTAAACTGTCGATTTCTCGAAAATTAATAATAAATAAAAATAATTGTGATTGATAATTGTAATAAAGATGACAAAGTTTAATAAAGATGTTCTTTTTTTAGTGTGACATGAGATGAACTCATTTGAAGACCATTATCCATCTTTGCCTATAATTGATCAAATTTAACCTAAACTTTTTTAAATCTATATTCTGTATATATATATACAGTACAGGTACATAAATACTCTGAATAATTAACATCGTTGAGAAAGTGTTGCGTACCATGAGAGATCGTCCTTCTGTGACAGGGGGTGCAGCCAGTAGTGATGATGACACAATATTTTTACGTCGTATTCCATTTTAATGGAAAGTTTCCAATTACATTAAAATAAAGTAAAAATAGAACAATGTAACCCTTAGTTCATGACCCAGATACTACAATATTTTAAAAACAAATTTGGCACGTGTACCAAGAAACATTTAAAATATTTAAGTGTGGTGTTACACGATAGGCTAAAAATTCCGCTTGGTCATTAAAAGAACCAATCAACTTTAAGGTGAGGTGTTTTTTTAACATTAAAATTTTAAAAAATTTGAAAATTATAAGAATCTAATGGCACCATAGAAATGATCCTGGGCGTAGCCATCACCACACTACAGAACTACGCAAGGTAATTCGAAGACAATGGACTCAAATGGACTCTCTCGCTGCAGTAGATGGTCCAGTTTCTTCACCACCTAGGATCCTTGCTGCAGAGTCTCCATCTTCTATCTTCGTGTCACCTGTTCCTGTACTTCATTTTACTTAACTTAACTTCACTTTATTTTTGTCATATTTTTTGTTTGTAATACCTGCATCAACTGTAAAGCGCCCCTGAGGTGATATCTCACAAAAGCGGCGCTATACAAATTGTCTAATAAATAATATATATATATTTTTTAATAAATATATATATTTATTTTTTTTACAGGAATATGTATATTTATATATATGTATAATAGATTTTGATTATATTCGTAGTCCTCCTCACTAGGAGACTAGGTTTTGGAAGTTTTCAGCGACTTCTATGATTCGACTTCATGTTTTGGGTAAAGATTTCCATAAACTTCTACGACGATGTTTTTAGTATGCTAGTAAGTTCTTTATCCAGTAGTTCCTTAAGCCAAGATTTAATGTCGTTAATGCAGTTATTTTTTGTTTGGAATTGTTTGATACTAAGTGGGAATTTGTTATATACCTTTACTGCTAAAAATTCAGAGCTTCTTTGTCCAAAGGTAGAGTTACACTTTGGTATATTTAGTATCTCTGTTTGTTTGGCTCTGGTTTTAAGAGTATTTAAGGTGTTTGCCTGTAAATCATTTTTGAGGTGATGTACCACAATCTTTTTGGCATAGATTTTCTGTATATTTGGAACGTAAAATTGTTTAAAAATTTCTGTTGTTGACGTCCTTATGGGAACTTTTTTATGGTCTTTATGATGCAATTCTGAGTTACCTTCAGTTGTTTAACGTGTTTTGATGCTGCTGAGCCCCATCCTATTATTCCATATTCCAATTTAGGGTGGCTTAAAGCATAGTATCCTCTCTTTAAATCCCTAGTTGACGAAATGTTTCGTAATTTTCTGAAGAAGTAGATAAGTTTTGTTAGCTTTTTTGAGGTTCGATCAATGTGTGAATCCCAGTGTAGTTTATCGTCAATTTCGATCCCAAGATATTTAATGCTTTTGGTTTGTATTATATGCGGGAAGGAACATTGAGGAAAATTGTTTTGACATTTATGTAATTTGAGTGTATTCATTGGTTGTCCTCTTTTGTTTTTGGAGAAAGTTAGATATTTGGTTTTATTAACATTTAATGTAAGGGGGTTAGCTTTAAGCCAGTTTTGAAGAACAGCTAGGCCATGTTCAGCCTCCTTATAGGTTCTTAAATAATAATAATAAATAAATGGAACGCCTCAGACCTCAGTCTTGGCAGACATTCTCGCTCTGGGTTCACACTAACTTTTCTGTTACGCCTACCTATTTTTGACATGTCCCGGTTCTAAGTATTTGATTCCATTGATCAAACTAAACTATATACATATTTTACTGGGTTGTCCCAGGAAACTTATATTTCTTCTATCGCATCATATGTAATTGGATTATTCACGCAACTATTAAAAAACGCTTCCTTAGCGATTTAAGTTCTACCAAACATTTCTCGCAATGATCTAATGTAAACTGAATTCGATTGATTTTCGTCTACGCTTCGGCAATTATTCCAAACTTCACCCCCGTTAGCCCTGTTTATATTATCTATTGACAGCTTATTACTTGTGACTACTTCATTCGGTCCTCCATGAATGGCGTTGCCTTCTGTCAATGTCCTTATCAGCCTTCCCGTCTCGCAAGAACTTACTTCTAAGTACACAAGCTCTTTCACTTGCTCTGCGCATTCCCCGTCCACAACTGTATTACAGTGTTTTCGAAACCTCTATTTCATACCATTACTTTGAACTTGGGAAAACAAACAAGTACCCACCTGCGAATGTGGGAGGAGTTTGAACTTTCCATTAAGTATCGCGAATAGGTAGAAAGCGAATTCATCATGGGATCTTTTTTCAAGAGTTTCCGTCACGTTTTTAACAATGGACGTAAAGAAGTGTAAACAGCAATAATTAATTCCTCTATCGACTCTGTTTGAATAACTATGCAAAGCTCGATTGCACCGCCGGAATTTTAAGCATACCGTGTGATTTCTCAGTTTTTCTCGATGATTTCTCAGCTCATCTTCATGATTACCGCATAACAGCATGGCTTTGTTATAATATTCTTTACCAGCGGTGGAACTATGGAGTAAATACTTGAATACAGAGCCTATGCTCAATAGTGGCACAAACATCGGAAGTTAAACGTGTAAATGTAGTAGCACAGTGTACACCTACAAAAGCACAATAAAATTTAAAAAATAAAGGATTATATTATATTTAGTAAATGCCGTTAATCAAATAAATTCTTTCGACCACGTTCCCGATCCAGTTAGAAAAATGTAACAAGCACGTGTGTTTGTTATGATGTATGGTATAGAATATAGAGCATGCATCATTCGTGCTACACGGTGTACACTTGCATTTTCAGGAATCAAATAAAACGCCTTTTAAATAATAAAACTATCTCTTACTTCCAGATAATATTTACTGTTGGCTGATTGCTCCAAGCGGAACAACCGTCCCGGCTCTGTTCCTCAGAAGCCGTTACCCGCTGAAATACGATAATCCAGTAAAACGGATGACCACAGTTCCCAGTGCGTAGATGTGAAATTGTGAAGTTTATCTATTAATCAGGCTCGATAATTAGAAGACCTTTCCGCCTTGTCGCCTAATTGGCCACTGTGTCAGATGATTTGTCATCTTGTCGTCCGATTGGCCGGTTTGCCACATCCAAAGACATGTTACGCGGACGGTTGTGGCCAATTAGATACCACACGACAAATGCCCACTTTGCCACTTATAGATAGGCTGATTAAGTTTGCACCTGGTGGGTGGTCGGCTAATCAAGAATGTTTGATCAGTTTCAAGGACATCCAGTTTTGAGCAGGTTCTTAAAATTCAATATTATGCTGTCCAAGAAGATGCCCATATTTGCACGTCTATTTTTGGTAGTATTAACATAAGCATAAAAGAAATTCAATGCCTCCATAGAAAATTCATATGAACATGTTGGATCTTAATTAATTAGCGAGCTGAACGTGTACCGAAATTTTGATACGTATGACAACCTTTTTATTATTTTGTATTTATTCAGCTCTCTTGCCGGCAAAAATTCTGCCTCAAATTCAGATGGAAGAGTTAGTTTCGAAACTAAACTCCGTACATTCAAACACACAAATAACTCTATGGATCCTTACATCTGCATACATTTCAATCACAACACCAATACATTTTACACGTTAACCCCCTAATCTCCCTCCACACATCTCTCACATGCCTCAATTGACTTAATTTATATAAATTTGAATTTTAATTAACTATCAACTTATTATTTGTCGCATAAAATTTTAACTAATTTTGAATTGTATAATTTACTAACTACAACGTATATTATGAAAATCTTAAATCTGTAAACTTCACCCACTATAAGACAGGGGCATTTCTAGCATGGCGGTCGAAATAACATTTAAAATGAATACAAGTAAATTTTCGTTGAAATAAAAATAAATAAAGTTCCAATTAGAAGCCGAAGGCAAAACTAAATGAAACAAAGGATCGGACGCATGGGAATGGACAGGACCCCGACCCTTAAAGTAAAAGGAGACGATAATTATTTGAGGAAGAAATCATTATTATTCAAGACGGATAGGTACATATAAACTCCTTTTGCCCGGTATTTTTGCCTTTCCCTATGCATTAAGTTCTGTACCGCTATAAAATTTGGTATATTTTTACGCATAAAAGGAGAAAAATTAGTAGAGTTGATTTATAAAAAATCTCTTCAAATTATTGGTAATCCGGTTAAAAACGGGATCGCAGGCCGCTTCCATATAAAATTTTAATAAATTCGTAATAATATCGGAAGACGTGCTCATACACTGGCGTTTGTCTTAATATAACGCCCTTGAGGTTATTTTTTACACAAACGGCGCTGTACAAATTATCCAATCATTATTACATATATAATGACGAAATACGAAAAAGTTAGGATTTTTATGAACACGTGTTCCGATGTCGTGACAACACATTGGTATTCTACTAAAAGTTTATCAGGAAACCTATTAATTCATTCATTATGGGCCTACAATCCCGTTTTTAACCGGATAACGAGTAATTTGAAGAGATTCTTAATAAATTAGCATTATTTTTTATCAATAAGTATTCTCCGTGTAGCTATTAAGCAATTTTCACGAATTAACAGCACATCGCAAGAGTGCAAAAAGGGTTTCTAGGAATAGAAAGAACCCTAATCAACGAAAAATATATTTTTTTAAATACCCTTTGATGTCGCATTTCAAATAATACTTCTCCTGACAAAATATTTATAGCATCCAATTCCTTGAAATCAAACTTAGTATAGAATAGGACAGGATGGAATTCAATACTTGCCACCTAACTGTGAAAATCTGTTCCAAACAAGTATAAAGGTGACAAGTGTCGGATGACAAGCGACCGACAAGATTCCGACCGACCGACTTTATACTTAAGATTGTATTTTATACTTTAATTTCGTATGGAAATGTTTTGATTACGTAAGACCTTTATCAGGTTAACTTCAGAAATACCTTTATTCACATTTTGCGTCGCAATATTTGCCAGGTTGATCGAAAAGCCAGTAATAAAAATTATTGTCATTTAGCATTTTAAAATCTTTAGCAATATGGGCCTTCGAGTATATATTTTATGCGTAGAATTTTACTAATTAGAATGTATTTTGATGAGACCTTAAAAACAAGAATGCTGGATGAATTATTGATGAAATTTTCCAAGAATTCTTCAACGTGTTTTCGAACCGAGGTTGAATAACAGCAGCCTGTCATCAAAAAACCAAAATGCTAAGGATACAATAAATTAATCCGTCAAAATGTTTGGATGATCCGAGCCGAGTAATAATATATACTGGTAGTCGTTTTGATAAAATCTTATTGACACCAACTCATTTATCAGAAGCCATGGGTATGCAATACGATAAAGGATTTACTTTAGTTAAACTAGTTTCTTCGGTTCGTGTTCTAGGGATTTATTTATACATACAGTGGTACGTACTGTGAATTAATGTTTTTAAATTAAATACAATAACTTTAGATATTTTAAACATTATTTGATTATGCGGGCCTAAATGGGTGCTTTACTACTCCTGCTGAGGCCCCCATTTTACAAATTAATAATATTCAATAAAATATGGTATAAAACAATAGACTAGAATAAAATAAAAATAAAATTGTGATAACTACAATAAAGGAGACGGCAATAAAAAATAAATAAAATCGGCAAATATTATGAGGTACGATTGTACATTATAATGATTTGTGTATTGTATATTACGTATACATATTTGTAATATTGCCTTTCTTGTTCTTTGATCAATTTTTTAATATTGCAACTGAAAATTTTATTGTTTTCCTCACATTTTATATCGAGTTGTTAGATTGGATTGTTGAATTGTTTATATGTGTCAAAAGCTTGCGTTTTCCGTTGGAGTTTTTATATTTTTTGCACGCTTGTCGAACTGGTATATTAATGATAGTTTGTGTTTATTGAAATTTGTTTTTTTGTTTAAAAATGTAATTTTGAAGTTTTTTTATGTGTACCGATAAAGAAACAATATCGTGTGTTGCATTTACGTCCAACAGATGGCGCCTTTTTAAAAGAGCATGTTTTTACCTGTCACAGGTGACATCTATATAATATATAAAAACATATGCGTATTCGAATGCAACGTTGTGTCAATGTTGTGCAATTTCAAAGCAATCGGTGAAGAGCTTTTTATTTGAATAGTATGGCGTATAGCAACTGCGTCAATTTTTTTAATTTTTTTTTTTTACTTTATTTATTTTCATTTCTTTACATATATTATACATATTAATAGATAGTATATAATAACATAATATATAATACCAAATAGTATACACAAGAAATGAAAACCCACTTAGGCACTGCCTGAGTGTGGGTAATGTAAAACGATTACTATATTTCAAGTACCTAATATAATGTGTTGAATATTTGGTCTCTGTCAGTCATTCTATGCGTTTTAAGTTTTACCATTAAGATGGAAAGAATCTACCTCGAACAGTGATTCCTTACATCTAAACTTCTCGTTGTTAAAGGGTTAAATGACGCCCATTGGAGTACTTTCTAAGAGAGGAAGATGTCAATCTTAAAAATACTCTCGCGACCTATCTTAGCTTTCTTTACCTATCGACCGACCTTACAATATATTATGAGGTCGTATTATTTTCGTAAACAAATATAGGCATGCTTATTTATTTAGGAATACATGTTTATTATTTAAGAAATACCATGGCGACCCCTCAGCGAAGGAATTATCTTACTTACGATTTGAAATAATAATTTTGTAGAAATATTCACATAACACGCGACCTCGCTATGACAGCGTTTTGTAGAACATTGGAATACTAGGTTTAAAATGGCTAATAATGGCGAATTTCTATAGGGTTATTTTTGTAAAATATTACCTCAAGGATGCTTTAGAAAAATAGAAAAACAGCTTAAGACTTTACTCATTGAATAATTAAAATACGGCACTGTAAAATAAACAAAAACTGGTAGCTATCTACATAATAATTTACGAACTACACGCTGTGAAAACCTTCGGATAAATGGAAACATAAAAGTATTTTTTTGTTTTAATTTCGGTTAGGTTAGGTTAGGTTCAAGATTAATGATATAAATTCGTGAACCTTCTAATGACATGACTAAAAATAAATATCAATATAAAATCGATCACGACATATTGATAATCAATATATATTATAAGCTATTCGATTGTAGATATCGCAAGATATCAAGAGATGGTCGATTTATATCTTATTTGTTTATTGTTTTAAGGTTTAATTTGCAGAACTCCATTTATTTTTCCGATTTTATGGCTGGGTTAAATCTTCCCCATAGGAAAAACTAAACTCTTCCACACACTTTTCCACAAATGATCATCTAGTCTATCCACATTATGCAAGTGCATTATGTAAGCAAAATAATTACAAAACAATACGAGAACAACACGTCAACTCACTGGTGATCAAATGGGAAAATAATTCACCGACTCCAGATATTTTCATATAAGAGGGTTCGGCTCGGTAGAACTTCTAACAGGGCTTATAAATCCTACTGATCCCTCAACATAAATATTTAAAAAATCTTCCGTAATCCTACATGTGCTTAAAATGACTGATTTTTGCATTTTTATAAATATTTTTTTTGATAGATCTAATACGCCTAAATTTTTAATTAGAGAGTTAGAGAGTTATTCTAAGTATTTTTTTAATAATACTAGTACAAAAGATGATTGATCTCAACTATGGAGAATCCAGTCAGTGGCAGTTGTGATTTCTTTTTTTCAACTCAAAGTCTTTTTAAAATACTTATTCATATTACCTTTTCAATTCAATATGTATTTATAATATTAAAAGTTCCGAAGATAATTAATATGAAAATTATTCTATAATAACTTACTCTGTTAACTTTTCAATGTCTTATGTGAAATAATATATTAGTATCAAAAATAATTGTTACCAAATAATAATAAAAAAAGTGTTTATAATGTTGAAAATGGTGAAAATATTTAATGAAATCTCTCGAAAAATGCTTTAATTACATTTAAAGATACACTGTAAATTTTTTCATGCCTATAATATATTAAATAACAGATTTTTTTTTTTTTTAACCTAAAAACTTAAAGAGTAAACGAGAAACTTGTTATAAATCGGTAAAAATTGGGTATGCGTGGGCGTCTCGTTGCTGCGCTCAGTGAATTAATTATAGCTGCAGACTGCAGTGTAAATATTTCCCTTTTGATAGCCATCCACCGATTGGAGAGGGCACCGGAAGAAGAGTAAGCTACATATTATAAATTCCTACACAACAATAATAAAAAAACAAGAGGGGTTTTCACCTTTTTCTTTTAATCTTGATAACAATTAAGAAAAAAATACTAAAATGAGTGTATTTTTATTTTATTTTTACGTTGACGAATAAATTTTCTTAAACGATATAGAATGTGACATTTTCGATTAACCGCCAAAACGACATATGGCGGCGTTGACGTCACACCGGGCAACGTTGGTGACAGCCGTCTTGCCAGCCCGTGGAGTTTTCCATCTCATAATGACGTTACATTAATGGCTAACAGTCAGTTGGAACCTTTACGGAATGCGTGGTTTTTGATCTAAATTATGAATGAAAATATTATATAATCAGAAAAATAAACTCAATTTTAGAATGAGAATTAGAATTAAAAATATAATTTTCAAGTTCTGTGAAGGTTCTATTCAAGTTCTCTAATTATATCATTATTGGTCAGTTGGGCTTCATAAAACTAAAATAATAACAGAACTTGAATAGAACCTTCACAGAACTTGAAAACATCTTTTAAAATTGTTCAAATTCTGTGAAACAACCCGACCTAAATCTTCCATACATTTTTAACGGTATTTATAGTCTATGAAAATATTCCATTGGATATTAATTTGAAAATGTCGTTTTTGTGGAAAATCACATCAAGGGCGTTGCTCGCCTTACAAATATTACTTGCTAGAATTTGTCTAGTATGTACAAACCTTCTTTACACTCCCATTTAATAAAAGTTATCAACGTCTTTGCAAACCAATGGTTTCTTCATCAATTTGGGAGGGTTAGGGTACCGCCGCCCCAGGAACCATTTATTGCATAACTAACACCTCTGCCATAGGTCACATAGATATAGCAGGGGTGCCCGGGTTCATAGGGGGAGCTGTATTCAGGAAGCGCCTGCCCACCAGCTACGTGGCGTGCCAGATCGGGAGAGGCTGGTTTGGGGTGACCCTTTGACCTCTCCCACAGATCTCTCGACTCAACGCCTTACGCCGCAGCGGGAGGGATATATTCATACGCTCCCACTCTTAGACACACTGATCCCTAGATTCCTACCCACCCCTCATACCTTTTTTCCTTCCCAGAACTTCCTCTCCTTCCTTTCCTTAAAAAAGACCCCCACACAACATCCCCAAATATGACATAGGCCTTAAGGGAAATTATTTTCTTCGGGGCCTCCTGTATGTTAATATTTAAAAAAAAATCAGAATATACAGTATGCATACTAAAAAATGGTAACCGGATAAATCATCAAAATGATAATTCATCACATCTTTAAAAAGTTATATAAAGTCACGGAAAGTGATGAAATATTTTTTTTTAACTAGGTTAGGTTAGGTAGGTTAGGTTAGGTTAAAAAAAAAATTTTTTTTCTACGTTTCTAATGACTTTATATCACTTTTTAAAAGTGTGTTGAATTGTCACTGTGTTGAGTTATCATGGAACCCTAAAAATTACCTTAATATACAGTATGCGTACTAAAATAGTATATATCTAAATATAGAGTATGCGTACTAAAAAATAGTACATACTAATTATACAGTATGCGTACTAAAAAAATTATACATACATAAATATAAGAAAATGCAAATAATTGAACATTTATTCAAATGTTTGCAGAAAACAGTTATAAATGTGTAAAGCGGTAAGTACCTAACGTAAAGAGAAGCTTTTAAAATGTATGAATATCTAATATATCATAGAAGATACAACGGAAGATTCAGTCGATTTACAGTATGGCTCGGCACGCTATGGAGCCGCTTTGACGCCTTCCGCCATGTTCCACCCATTCACAGCTTTATCGCCCTCCGACACATCTCCGAGCGTTCGATCCGAGGCCCGTAATATACGAGACACCTGGAAGGTATCGGGTAGAGGGAGGGTGGCACCCATTGCCACGTCGTCAGCGCTTCGGCGGTGGAACAATGGATTTCCCTTTGGAGACCAAGTCGAAACCTTGCGGAATGGCGTGAAACCAAATGGTTGCGGTGTTTCACCACAATATTTACACCATCCCATTAACAAAAATATTTGTTTACGTGGGTTCCAAACATGAATTGCACTGTTCTATCCATGAAGAAATTCTACCATTTTCGTCATTCAAAGACGTTAATGCAATGTTTGTTTCTGAACGGTATATTACCGAGGCGTAATGCCTGTGTCAGACAACGCCAAACGCATCAAGCGTTTTTTAGCGTGCCATATAGAAATTATATGTTGAAGTGTCACAAGAAGCAATAATCTTCCTCTCTTACCCCCAATAACGTGTGCTAGAGGGGCAGTAGGAGTGATAACATATAGTAATAAATAATTTTTGAGTAATGGCCTCCAAAAAAGTCGATAAAAAATAAAATAAATATGGTCACGAAATAGACCTAACGGATATTCTTTACCAGAAATGTTTGAATTGATTTTTTTCAATGTTGTCTAAATTTATGTTAAAACTGTACATTTGTACACAGCACAAAACTAATCTTACATACCTAAAATCAAATACGAAATTAGACTTTGTTTAATTGAATGTACCTACCTACAAATGGTTCATGATAAAAATACAATTCCTTTTGACCTAAATAATTAATTAAAAATATATACAGGTTCGACAGTCGTATTTCACTGACCAAATAAAATAAATTAATAAATTCGCACGTTAAAATCTATTAACTTTTCGATATTCTACCACACGTAACTATGAAAAAACTAATTAAAATCGCGGTACACGGCAAAAACGCAATGTACAAAAGCGAAAATGTCCAGTTACGGTAATGAACGTACGGCACATAGAGACTATCGACGAATAAAAGAGTATCGACGAACTCATCATTGACGCATTAATAATTTTATATTATTAGAATAAAGTAAAAATTTAACAGTTTCCAAATTCCCACAAAACATTTCGAATTATTTCATTAACTTTAATTAAAAACCACGCATTCTTTAATTGTCCATAAAATGCGCCCGCCGCAGTATATGACGCTTCCCTTGTGGCGCGACCGTCGCAGGAAGTCGTCGGGGAAGTGCCGGGGAGCAGCCGGGATAAGGGGGAGGAAAAGAGGAAGAGGAGGGTCTGTCACCCTATCCACAACCATCCCCAACCATTCACGGCAACCAACCACCACCCCGAGAAAACCGGAGAAGAACATTCAATAATTCTCAAACTTTGTCATTTTGCTTCCATATTTTTGTCTGATTCACTAAAACTCACCTACAAAATACTAATGGCATCCTTTGATGTTTCCAACAAAAACTTTAATTTTATTTATCTCTTTCCTAAAAAGATACCAACCGACCACAACAGATCCACGCACCAGTTTGACCTCTCCAGGCAGACTCTCTCAACCCATCCCCTGGCACCACAGTGGGAGAGATGAATTCATCCGCCCGTATCTTCTCCAGAATCCTACCAACTCCTCATACCCTTTTCCTTCTCTCTTTGAACATCCTCAACTTTCTTTCCTTAAAAGACCCTCAAAACAGCATCCACAATGATGAGACAGGCCCTGATTTATTCTCTTTATCAGTATTATTATTATGATACCATTTCCATATCTGGCTACGATCCTTTGTAGTTTCCATTTAAAATAACAACTATGCATGTGGAATTCATTCATTTTATTTGTTGGCGCAAACGTAAAACTATTGCGAATTTCACCAATTTGTGAAATCGGATGAAATAATGTAAAATAACATCATCTACGTTTAATAAAAACAGCTACAGACGTAAATACCACTGGGTGGGACGTCATTGTCTCGCATTACACACAGATCAGCATACAGATAAAAGGCGCACTTTATGGTATAATGGCTCGAGCACTAGGGCGTCGCACGGCCCATATTGATTATAGCACAGTATGCGGGATATATTACACTGTAAGTATACCGCCGGTTTCTCCCAAACGAAGACTTGTCGTCTTAACATATATTTACATTACATATATATCCCGATATTATTGAGAAAAAACGATGTTTGAATAAAATTACATTTTCATGTACTTACTTAAACTATTTTTAAAATCCCAAAGAGATTTCCCAAAGCTTTGAAAGCAATCATTCAAAAAAATCTAATTAGTATTAAACAATTAACTCTTCGGGCTGATTTGTTCGGTTTCGGGAACCAACAGCTAGTACCCATATAGTCAATTTGTTCGTTTTTTGTTCGAGCTCATATGATCTCATATAAATTGTTGTGTCTCACTTACCGTCATAGTTAGAAATATGAACTAAATAGCGTTAAGAAGAGAAAACCCCAAGCTTTATATACAAATATAGCAATTAACGACAAAATAATTCAAATGTATACCTCTATCAAACCAAAGGTTCCGACCATAATTTAAGAGAAAATGTATGATTTTGTGAATTTTAATTAATTATTTTTATACGATTATTTTACAAGCAATAATTATTAGCCTGAAACACTCATCCACATTGAAAAATCTCCTGATAAAAGATACACGACGCCAACGGGACCATATGTAATGTCCCGTTGGCGTCATGTATCTTTTATCAGGAGATTTTTCAATGTGGATGAGTGTTTCAGGCTAATAATTATTACTTGTAAAATAATTGTTACCCTTCGTGCTATGCATAAAAAATCTTGTCTTAAACATTAGTTTACCAAAAAAATAATAATTTTTATACGAAATGACAAAAAAGTGAGGTGGTTATAATTTTAAGAATACATTTGTTTATTAAAATATTTGCATTTTTTTATCAGTAATTTTAGTTCGGTGTTCAGACGAAAAAACATGAGGCGAGCTATTTTAAAAACTATCTTATTTCTGCATTAAAAAAAATAATAATTCAAAAATTAATTAATTTATCACTTTTCAAAAAGAGTTTTTAGTTTTTGGATACATTCACAAATATTCCATTTATATTGATTTTATTGAGAAGCTAAAATACACATAAATTGACTTTTTAACAGCTTCTTTAAGAATTTTAACGGTCAATATGTCAGAGGCCTGAAGGGTTAAACGGTTTTAATAATTAATTTTCATTCAGCGTTGCGACTGTTGCGAGCTGTCAAGTCGGAGTAATCAACAATACGCTTAGTCCTGTTCACAGTAATATAACAAAACTCACTATTTTAGAGCAGTTGTCCAATTAGCGAAAAGCCATCGAGTATACCAAAATGTTTTATTTTTTATTATGAATGTTATTTGGTGTAATACTTAACTGTTCAATGTTTAATTTTCTGCCTACGTCATCTAATACAATACACACAAAAATAAATTAACTACTATGTTACTATCCGACTTTTCATATTCTGTCTTCTAATTTGAACAGTTAAAAAAATTTGTACAGTTGGCGCCTTCCCTAATTTTTTTTAGTTAAATAAATTAATACTTCAAATCTTGTTTGCGTTGATCTAGAAATTGCAGCCAGAAAATGCTGTGCAAAATGTCATGACACAGTTCCGTTTTTTTAGCGAGACACACAAAATGTTTTTTTTTAAATTTTATACTCAAGTAGCAAATTTGTATGACAAAATGAAAATTAATTGTTTTTTCCATGATAAAAAATCCTTTTTTAAACTTGTGAAATAACAACATAAAATTTTTAAAAAAATATATAAAATATATATAAATGTTTTTTCAAATAAAAAATAATTACTGTAACTACCGATATTTATTGTGAGTAGGTACTTATATTTATGCATTATGTATAATTTTAACTAGTATTAATTATATCTACAAAAACCCAACGGGCGTTCAATAAGTAAAATAATAATATACGACGAAAGTAAATATTAATGTAAACGCGTTTTAAATATTTGCTGAAAACAAATTTAATTTTCATTATGCCTTACAATATGAGTTATTTTCATATTGGTAATCGTTAACGGTGTATGGAACTACATTAAAATGTTCATTCCAAGCACGCCCTGTCTAGTAGAGTACCTACCTAATATACTGTATGTACACTTTACACATCTGAAACGGAGAGGATGAAGGGCGTTACTTCTCTGAAATGTGCACAAGGTATATTAAGGAGTGTTGACAAGTTTTTTTGTATAATTATTTAAATGTGTTAGATAGCTAGTGAGATTAACGCAAAAAACAATACTTCGTGATTTAAAAAAAGTCAGGGGAGTACAGTTGTCCATAGATTCATCGAATATTTAGAAGAAAGAAGCTAAATGAAAAATACAAATAAAAAAGAATTAAAACGCAAACGTACAACTGATTTTTTTAATTTCTCGGAAGCTTGCAGATGCTTGAATAAAAGACGTAGATGCGCGCGCATCTCTTTAGAATAAGTTGGTAAGCTTTGAATTCGTAGATTACACGAAACATTTTTTTCACCAAAAGTACAACACAGTTATTTTCAACAAAATATTGAGACCTGAATGCTGAAAATTTGTTTTTTTTCTTATTCAGATAATACAGCTTCAATTGACTTATTAAGTTTTTAACAGTTCATGTAGTATAATACCACGGCACGTCCCTGATAATAATCATAAAACAAAAAAATAATTTGTGAGCTTACGTCACCGGGAAAATAATAAAGTATTGCCCAGGTGCAAAAAATTTAGGATGATGATTTTCCAGGAAATCATTTGTGGTAAGTGGTAACTGCTGGTAAGCCAGGCCACATAAACACACACATTTTTCTGTAGAACTAAAAATTATAAAAAAATCAACTACACTGATGCTCCCATATCAAACGGCTTACACTCCTGCATATAACATTACACGGAGTTAATCCGTAAGGCGATGCACTACGTCGTGTAATATTTTAAATTGAGCGGTTATCAATAACAACCCTTACGTAAATGGCGATAAGGTTTAAATTCCCGCTTAACACCATCCGCCTGTTTTGATTTATGCAAGAAAAAAACATGGCCAAAAAGTGCCTTTTATTTTATTTTGTGGATGTTCAGGCATAAATATTTAAATTTTTTTCGATCATTTTATAAAAAACTTAATTTGCCATATTATACAATAAAATCATAACCGAAAATGGGTTCGTAAGTAGGAGATTTCGAACTTTAAAGCAGTTTTCACAGGCCTTATACATTATTTTTTTCTGGGCTTATAAAAAGACTTATCTAAAAAATACTTGATTAATTCAAAGGCAAGGATGTATTCTACTCGCAGTATTTAATTAAAGCATCTGAAACATTTTTAGGCGACCAAATTTTCAAACAAAAAACACATGATTTTGCATTACTACGTATGGTATCGCCACTTAGTCAGAATTCCTGATTTTTTGAGGGTCTGCACGGAGAAACCTTACTGATATGAAATACTGTTAATTTATTAAAAAATCGAAAAAATCGAACTGAAAGAGTTGATAACAAAGTATCAGTCAAAAGCAAACGTGTTCATACAAATACTGATATACTTATATTGTAGCAGGCCGTCATGATATCTATTCGGAAAAGAACACGTGTTCTTGATATATTCTAAGAGTGACTAATATTTTATCAGGAATTTAGAATTTAAATTTTCTCCGTGTGCTTTTTAGCTAACATGTATATTTTCAATCGTTATTTATCACTGGTCTGCGGTAGAAATGTAATAATTTCGAGGAGTATTCAGTAATACAACCCAACGTGAGCATTTGAGCTCCCCTGGCAACACAATGCTGCGTGAGCAATGAACTGAAGGCAAACACTGAACACTAGAAATTCTAGAGAACACTGAGAACAAGCTCGTGCACACTGCTAAGATATGGATAAACCGGGACTCGAACCTGGTTATTAAATTGGCTAAGCTCAGATAAAATGGTAGAGCAGGCGACTCGTGTACAATCAGGGGTGGGCAGTTCTTTGATCAGCAGCTCGTCCATCGGTCAGGAGGTTGGAAAAGGACATCACAATAATAACACATAAGTAAAAGGCACAAGGTATATTAAATGTCTCGAGAAATACAGGTTAACATGGATCTCCCTACTAACTCTCTCTACTAATTTATGACGACCAGATAAAGCGTGGATTCTACATGAAATTTACGAGAATTGAACACAAGAAAAAGGGGAAGGTTGAAAGCTTACGAATCGTCTCGATGAGGTAAGGGGCGTCATGTTGAGCCAGAGGTACCCGCGCTCACAGGCGGCGGGTCAGTTGAGGCGGTGAAGTGCACTCGGGATTTTACGCGGGAACGGGACTCCATTGAGTAAGCCCGAACCGTAATAATAAACATGATTGTAAGTTTGATGGCGAAATGCATCTAGTAGGAAACTGGCACGAGATCGCGTCTGTTTCTATTATTACGTAATTCCGCGCGCTCGAACATTGTGAGCGTTTGTGGTTCGCTCTGCGAGAAACACACTGTTGCCATGACCGAGGTCCGCTCTCGACTGGCGGGGCTCGGCGGTGGCGGGCAGTGTTGAGCCGAGAACGCTCCCTGGGTGGTCTGTGCCATCACGCGGCGGCTAGCTGTGTTTTGTCACGTACGCCACGATCGTTTGCATGGGGAAAGCGAGGCTAAATTATGCATCTTTTTTATAGGGTGACTTGTATTACGTAACACATTCCCCCTCCGCCAGTAAAAGGCGACGTGGTAATGAAGCTTTAGGCGCTAAAAATCCTCTTCACCTTGTCGTGAGGGAAGTAGAGAGAGAAGAAAAAACAGTGTTGATTTACAAAAAAAACAAAGAAAAAAATACATGGTTATGCAATGGTGAAAAGACAACATACAAGGTTATGCAGTGATGACAAGAACAACATACAAGGTTATGCAGTGATGACAAGAACAACATACAAGGTTATGCAGTGATGACAAGAACAACATACAAGGTTATGCAGTGATGAAAAGAACAACCTACAAGGTTATGCAGTGATGAAAAGAACAAACATACAAGGTTATGCAGTGATGAAAAGAACAACATACAAGGTTATGCAGTGATGAAAAGAACAAACATACAAGGTTATGCAGTGATGAAAAGAACAAAAAGGACTCTAAAATTTCATTGGTCTGTAAGCTAAGTTTGAAGAGCGTAGTGTTTTCGTAGAGTACCAAGTAGACGTAATTTCACTGAAGTTATAAAGTTACATTTTCACTGTAACTTGACCCATTTGAGATTGCACTCAAGTATCACTAGGGCCATAGAAATTGAACTGTGCTTCTTGGTTGTGGTTGAGGGATGGTGATGCGGAGGGCCAGAAGTATCCGGGTTTTTGTTGTTGTACCAGCGTGAATTCCATTATGCTGATGCGGTGGAGCAGTGGTTGTCAAGGTGAAATGAAGTTGGTAATAACATGGAGTAATAACAATAAGTTGATTGATGGTTGATGCGTGTAATGGTTATTATGTTGAGTTTGCGCATCGGCAAGTGGTTGGTTTGTACAAATGGCAAGTGGTTGATTTGTATGACTGCCAGTAGTTGATTTCCACAAACGGCAAGTGGTTGATTGCACAACGGCAAGTGGTTGATTGCACAACGGCAAGTGGTTGATTTGCACAAACGGCAAGTGGTTGATTTGCACAAACGGCAGGTGGTTGATTTGCACAAACGGCAAGTGGTTGATTTGCACAAACGGCAAGTGGTTGATTTGCACAAACGGCAAGTGGTTGATTGCAGGAACATAATTAACCTTGAGCTGGCATGCTCTGAGGTTGGTTCTTTTGAATGTGGTTTGAATGATGAGACAACTTGATTTGCAACTGCACGCACGACTCACACCTAATTTGGGTGCGGTCGGGTGTTTTTGGTACGCAGAGATTGGAGGGATGTGAGTGATGGAAGTGAAGGCGGCAAAGAAGAGAAGCTCAGCTTGCAGGTGATGAGAAGGGCTGCTGGTCTTCTTTTTAATCCAGGGACAGGTTATTATTAGAGCCAAAATTCTTGAAGTTTACCTGCCTAGTAGACCAATGATGCAAAACGTTTGGAGAGAAACAAATTGTGTTCAAGAGAAAAGACAAAAAAGACAAAAAAACGTCGTTGGTTAGAGAGAGTAGAGAGAGAGTAGAGAGAGATGCAATATGCTGACTATACCATGAGTATCCCGAGATTGGGGAGACAAAAAACTATCACGACTGGCGTGAGGTTACCTATTTGATATACAAGGTATAGGTAGGTGGTTGTACAGTAGTAACACCAAGTTTCTGAAAGAAGTTGGCCTTCCATGGCCGGTGTTAGCGCTTGAGCGATAACAACTTACGACTTTCAAAATTACAAGAAATGTGTTGATTACCTAGGTATGGGGTGAAAAGGAGAGATTTGAAGCAAATTTCATGGATAAGGATTGTCTTATAGACAGACGATACGCTATGTGCGTAGGGTACACCTTCCAGATTCATGAAATTAACCTCAAGGATAATGAGGGATGAGAAAAAAAATGGCGATGAGCGAGAAGGTCTGCTGGTGATGGAGCTGATTCTCCGTTCGATCTCTTTCAGAGAACGAAATGTGGTCAACCAGCAGATTTCCTAACTTTTACAAATGTACAAGAGTTTGATGGAAGGGTGAAGGATGGAGGATTGAGTAGCGAAAATTGATAGTGACTGAGCTAATTCCCAATTCGATCTCTATGTGAGGACGAAATATATCAACCAGCAAATTTCCTAACTCTTTACACAAATATGCATGAATTTGATGAAAAGGTGAAGGAGAATACACAGTAATAACAATCTAATCTTTCACGTGTATTTGGTGAAAGATTAGGGGTCGTATTTAATCCTCTACAGTTTGTGAGAACATGACAGACCCTTGCTCAAGCTTCACAAACCTGGGAGTTTTTCTTATTCGTCTCCCAGACAACGAGTTAGGTGGTTTTGTGTCACTGTCTCAATTAACTCCCACGACACGATACCTCATAACCAACAGTGAAGCTGATGGCTAGTCCATGGTCAATGGATAGTGGATGGTTCTTGGGTCCGCTGACAAGAAGTCCACAGGTATCAGTTAGCGTAAAAAATTGCTGAATGCACAGCTTCATGTTTGTTTGAAGAGAACAAAAAATTCTCACTACAGTGAAAGACATTTCCCTCAGTGTCATGAGTTATACAAAAAAAGGGCCCCAATTAAGGGTGACAAGTCAGGGTAAAATGATCTACGTCCGGTAGAACAAGTACATAGTGTCAACTTATTTAAAGAAAACAACAACAAGATATTGTATCGTTCGCACGAATCATGGTAAGTATTATAACGTCTCCACGTCTCATGTAGAAATTGAACGAATTACGAAAGAACCCTAGTATTGAAAGGAAAGGTACAACATAGATATTTATAACCATTTAATGGAACAAATTATCTCTTTGGCCACAGTGTATGTAAGCCAGTAAAAAGTAATTATAACGAACTTCTCGTATCATGGTAGATATTATAACATTCTCATGTATAGTGTTAGATTTTATAACGATCCCTCGTCTCATGGTGGATATTGTAACATTCTCATGTATCATGAAAATAACATATCAACGTTCAATAATAAAAAAGTACCATTTCAATACCGGAAAAAAGATACATACACAATGTCAAAAACAATCAAGTAGTGGCTATTGGTATTATCAAAAAATGACAACGGCATAACCTTTGGTTGGGTTTATGCGTTAAGTTGGCAATAATACAAGACATATGCCAACAAGGATGTCTTAAACAAGACACAAATATAGCAAAAGAGACCTATTTGGTTTTACTAACTCTTTGCTTACAAAATGTTGTGATGGCATAACCTTTGGTTGGGTTTATGCTTTAAGTTGGCAATAATACAAAACATATGCCTACAAGGATGTCTTAAACAAGACACACATATAGCAAAAGAGACCTAATCGGTTTTACTTACTCTTTGCTTACAAAAAAGGTTTGTAGTGGTTTATTTAAGACCTGATTGGGTTTTACTTACTTAAAATGACCAAACAAAAACAAGGAAACACACTTGGTGTTACCAAAATTGCCACAAACACGAATGTTGTGAACTTTATGTTACAAATTTGATACAAAAGGCACCTAGAGACACAGGATGACTTAATATGAGTGACCTGGCTCGGTGTATTTGACAAGGCAAATTAATGCTTATTTAAGTCAAAATATAGTACATAATATAACAAATTGGGGTCAGGAAGTTGAGATCTTAAGATTTTACAAACTCAATGTGACCGAAAGGTGTTATGTATTATACAATGTTATTGATGAGGAGGACAAATCGGTGTTTGTTCTCCTTTACAACAACCTTTTTTAGAATTGACGTGTCAATATCAAATTCTGAAAACACAACAAATAGAGCAAATGGGAATGTTGAGCGCCATTCAATTTTTTAGAAAAAACTGAAAAAACTTTAAAACAAAGTTAATTGTAACTTTTATTTGTTACACCTATGTAAACTTGAATCAAATGACGATACCAAACTGGAATTTACATAGCATTATGATTACAAGTTACAGGGGTAGAATATTCACCTCAATTGGGTGTATGTTGCAAAGGGGCCATTGTTTTATGTACGATGGAACCCATTGGAACAAATGTGAAGAACAAATGTGAAAGAACAATGTGAAGAACAATGTGAAGGAACAATGTGAAGAACAAAGAACAGAAAAAATATTTACAAAACAATGTTGTACGTGACTTTTTGTGGTATTTATGACAAAAAATAGTTATGTATTTAGTGTCGTAAGTGTCAGAATGGTAATGACTAACAAATTAATGTCCAGGGACGCGACTCCGGGAGCATCAATTGTTTGGGAAGCAGAAAAGTCTCTTGACTAGAATGATCAGTTCTAGAGAAGATACGTACAAAATATTAGTACAATTTATAAACATTACACGGTGAGGTGTGACAAAGAAACAAAAATAACAAAGGGTTTATACAAAAGAGCATAATAGTACAAGTATTGGTGAGAAATGATTTAAAACCACAGTTGACACTTCTGTGTTTTTAGAAAAAAAGGTTACCTTGCAGAGGTCGAAAAAAAGCGAGTTTTTATATGAAACTAACGCATTAAGACATGCTATTTGTCTGCACGAGGGCCAAGTCTCGTGGGACAAAGGTAGAGCCAAAAGTTTGTTAGTTATGTGAGTGTGACCTAGTGAAGGTGGTGTCTATTGTGTCCACACTTCCTAGTTTGACAATATCTTTTACGTGATAGTTGCCGATGTGTTTCCCAGAGGCATCCGATAGGGTGTACACTACATCGGAGATTTTTCTCAGGACTTTTGCTTTAACAAAGCGAGGAGCTAGTTTTGCAGAGAAATACAGAGCACCTTGTGAGAGTGTGTTGTTGCGTCTCCAAACTATGTCGTTTTCCTTAAAGGTAACATGTTTCCTGCGTAAATTATATCTGTTTGTGACAGAGATTATACTGCCGGGTTGAAATTGCAGCCCTTTTATGTATTTCCTGTTGTAAAATGTTGCGTGTTTGATCAGGACGTTTATGGTTTTGTTGAAAGGAGAAATATTCCTGTCTTTCAATTCCTTTTCTAAACTTTGCGTACTTCGAGAGCAGATGTTGGCTATTATGCCTAAGGTGTTGTTTCGAGGATTCATTTTGTGGCTAGTTGAGTTAGACATTGTGAAAAGAAAAAAGAATTGTCAGAGTGTTGCGGCTGAGTTTTTTCAAAAAAAGATGAGCTTGTGATGATGGGTGAAGAATTTTGTGAAATTTTTTTGAAGTCCCAATATGGAAAAAAAAAATGGCCAGCGGTTTCCTTGTGTTTTTGATGGAAAAGTTCCTGAGATGTGTGTTTTGAAAAAATTTCCGAAAAATTAAAATTTCCGAAAAAATTTCAAAGTCCTTGATTTTTGAAAAAAATGGCCAGGGTTTGTCCTGGGATTTTGATGGAAAAGTCCCTGAGATTGTGTGTTTTTGAAAAAATTTCCGAAAAAACCAAATTTCCGAAAAAATTAAAATTTTCCGAAAAAATTTCAAAGTCCTTGATTTTTGAAAAAAAACGGCCAGGGGTTGTCCTGGGATTTTGATGGAAAAGTCCCTGAGATTGTACGTTTTTGAAAAATTTCCGAAAAAACCAAATTTCCGAAAAAAAATTTCAAAATTCCGAAAAATTTCCGAATACAGATTTCGAGGAAGTATTGTTTTTTCTTTCAACAATTAATGGAGGGTTGTTTGTGATTCGTGACCAATTGTCTGAATTTAGGCAGAACCAGCTTTTGGTTATTTACACGCAAGCATCCCTTTCCCTGGACACGACAGGCTCGAGGCGGAGAAGGGCCGAGAGTCGGGGATTTACGTCAATCGCGAATCTCAATTATATGTAAAGGGTAAGTCGGCTTTCAAGACTTTTCTTTCAAAAAGGATACTCTACCCACCTTTATTACATATAAAGCGAAATTATCAGATGACAGAAGGGCGTTAATTTTCCTTGTCTATGAATTTTGCAGAACGATGCTGGCTTATGGCTCCACTAACAAGGAATTTATTTTGTATCATGTACAAGATTTGAAATTGTTGAATTGTAGTTTAATGTAGCTCGTTTCCTCTAATAGTTGTACTCGGAAAGTAAACCTTCATGGTTAAAGATCACTATGTGATGTTTGAGATGTCCGAAAAGAAGTAAATGTTGGTTGCGCACCTTGTGATAGAATACCGGTAATTAAATTTTGTCGAGTGACGATTCGTAGAACTTGTAATTTAACACAGAATAGTTTTAATGTGACACGGTTGTTTTAGATTTGACGCGATGGTTTGTAGAACAGCTATGATTTATTGGAAGAAAACATAGTTATTCAATTGTTAATACAAAGCAAGACATAAAACACAGTGAAAGAGTTCAAGATTATTTCCAATTTGACCTCCCGATGGACGATTAATAATCAGAGAAAAAACCACGTTTGCGCCAGTGCTAAGATATAACACAATACATAACACAATAAAGGCACAAGGTTTATTAAATGTCTCGAGAAATACAGGTTAACATGGATCTCCCTACTAACTCTCTCTACTAATTTATGACGACCAGATAAAGCGTGGATTCTACATGAAATTTACGAGAATTGAACACAAGAAAAAGGGGAAGGTTGAAAGCTTACGAATCGTCTCGATGAGGTAAGGGGCGTCATGTTGAGCCAGAGGTACCCGCGCTCACAGGCGGCGGGTCAGTTGAGGCGGTGAAGTGCACTCGGGATTTTACGCGGGAACGGGACTCCATTGAGTAAGCCCGAACCGTAATAATAAACATGATTGTAAGTTTGATGGCGAAATGCATCTAGTAGGAAACTGGCACGAGATCGCGTCTGTTTCTATTATTACGTAATTCCGCGCGCTCGAACATTGTGAGCGTTTGTGGTTCGCTCTGCGAGAAACACACTGTTGCCATGACCGAGGTCCGCTCTCGACTGGCGGGGCTCGGCGGTGGCGGGCAGTGTTGAGCCGAGAACGCTCCCTGGGTGGTCTGTGCCATCACGCGGCGGCTAGCTGTGTTTTGTCACGTACGCCACGATCGTTTGCATGGGGAAAGCGAGGCTAAATTATGCATCTTTTTTATAGGGTGACTTGTATTACGTAACAACACTAACAGCAAGTGTCAATAGTTCTCCGCAGGCACCTTGGGCTTGGGGCCCCGAGGGGTCACTGGTCACCTGGTCAGTACCTACTGCGCACTGGTCAGTGAGGTGAGCACTAGTGCAACCTTCCTTTACCAGCCTATTCAAGATAATGTGAGACCTCCGAACATTACACGAAAGAGGATATTTTTTGCTGTCAGATAATTGTGTAGGTATATTTAATTTCATTGCAAATTCAATTAATGTTCAGCCTTATAAACGCTTCTTTCAGTAAATTTAAACACATTTTTTCCTTGACACAGAGAAAAATGAATTTTGCTAATTTATTATTTTATCTCTTCAAAATTATTGGTAATTTAGTTAAAAACAGGATTGCAGGCTATTAAATAATAAATAAATAGGTTTCCTGATAAACTTTTAGTTTAATACGAATATGATGTCGGAATACTTGTTCATAAAAATCCTAATAATTTCGTCATTACACATCATCAAGGAAAATGGTGAACACGTGTTCCGATAAATTAGAAATTTACTAAAAGTTTACAAGAAAACAGCCTGCAATCTCGTTTTTAAGTGGATTACGAATAACTTTAAGAGATTCTTAATAAATAAGCAATACACATTTTTCTCCGTGTAGGTACAAGATGAGATTTTTATGCCTTATCGTGATTAAGTTTTGGGTTATTATGCCTTGCTGCTCTTATTCCCTTTTTAGACGACGTTTCGGACAGTATTACAGTGTCCATCATCAGGGCAGATATGTAGATTGGGTGAGAAAAAAAAATTGCTAAATTTTCGACATGAGCAGAAACATCGTTCACCTATTCAATTCCACAAAGAAAAGGCTTTCCAAATTTCATAACTGTTCGAGGGTTTTTGCTGCTTTATGCGTCATTACAACATCAAGTTGAACTATTACTAAGATGTCTGACTAAAATTAATTAAAGCCGAAACGATGTTCTGTAATTAGAACCTACATAATCTTAAGTACATACTTACATGGTAACATTTTGTTATATGGACTTTAGTAATTGGTCATAAGTCAGTAGTTACAAGTTAGGTGGTTGTCAATTAAAAGTTCTTAGTTATGTAGGTAGTAAGCTGTACTAAACATTGTGTTTGGATTGATTAGATCATGTTTTGAGTTTTTTTTTTCAAAATTATTAAGGGTCCTTGCGGGAATTTTTCAATTAAACGACTCCACAGAAAGTATATATGTTTTCCATTTTATCACCACGAAATATGCAAATACCGTTGTTATAAATGGGAATGTTTATTTCTTTCATTTCATAAATCATTAACAGGTTTATCTAATGTTATAATCGGTTAAAACATTTCGAAAGCGCGCAATGTTGTGATTTGACTTGACATCCAATTATTTACGTTAAATCTAAGAATTTAGTTTGACTGTGATTTTATTAGGAAGATTAATTATTGTGTTACGATGAAAATGTTTACTTAGCAGCCGTGTTGAATGATTTATTATTGTATTCTAGCTGACGTGTACCCGGCGTTGCTCGAGGTTGTGAATGATTTGGAGTAAGTTTTTGAAGTTGTGAATAATGCACGGAATTTTTTTTTTTAATTATAATTTTTTTTTGATTACAAAATATCGACTTTTCTCTACTTTCTATACAGATAATATGAATATATTATTTATATGTAAAGCTTGTGGAACAAATTCTCTAAATGAGCGCACAAACAGACAGACGCGGATACCGACATTATTTTATACTATTTAGAAATTCATTTGAGTGTTTTTCATTTAAATAAAATGGAGCATTGTATAACGTTGTTTTATATAATGATAAAGTTTAATAATAGTACCCAACGTCGCTTTTCTTACTACATTTTAAAAAAACATCGCTTTTTTCTTTAAAATAATTCAGTTTTTTCTTTTTAAAAAACAACACGGGTTATTAAAAGAAAATGAAAAGGTCGTGACTGATGTACACGGAGAAAACTCACTGAAATTAAATATTTGTAATTAATCAGAAATCTAGTCAAATTATTCGCTTTCCTGTTAAAAACAGGACTGGAGGCCTGTAACGAATGAATTGACAAAATTTCATAATAAAATATTAAAGCACGAATATGTCACGAGGAAGTCGGATTACGTGTTCTTAAAAACAATAATATTTTAGCATGTTGTCCATTATATTTATTCGGACAAGGCCACCTGCGTGAACAGGTGTTCAAATATATTCTGAATGACTAATATTTTATTAGGAAATGGTAATGCATTCACATTTTTAAAAGTATCTTATTTTTCTTCGTGTATTAATACATTAAATTCCCACGCGCCGCGCCGTTTGTAAGTTTGTATTAGTAATTAGTCAAGTGGAATGCTTGATATATTTATGGTTCTGGAACATTACAAAGTATTTACATGATTGTCCGGTCAGTGGCTCAGTTTTCATCGCGTCTGGGTCCTACCCAGGTGTAGTGTATTCAATTCCTAGGCTGGATAAGTCCTCCATCACGACACAAGTAACATTTTCCGCTTACTGTGAAGGTAGTTGGAGATTTTAAAATATTATCGTAACCTGGGAATGTTTGTCTTTCTTTAAAAAAATAAAAAATATATTTATAAAATTAGCATTGGGAAGTGCGTACGTGTTAACAATCCTGCTTAAAATGTTCACAGGTTGCACAGCTTATGATTTAGTTCACTAGTGTTTGGTTTTGAAATGATAATTTGCTTAGTTCTTACCGAGATGTCGTTTATCCAGTTCCTACCTTTCCTTAACCATCACCGTGGTGGAAAAAAATATTTGAAATTTCGAACAATGGCTAAAAAATAGTGCAAAATCTAGTTAATTTGTTTTGAAAGAGGATCGGGACTACCTTGGAAGCAAGCTGATGGTGTTTTTTTCGTGTTCATAATCTTTGAAAAGAAGGAAGCCGACTATCAGGAAAGTTCATTATTTTTAGTACTTATCGTTTTTTGTGGCGATAATTAGTATCGCAGTGGGACTCACTATATTGTGATTGTGTTGTACGCTCCTTCGCAAAGATGCAGGGGTAAGTGATTGGTCTTCCTGTTTTACTTCTTTCCATAACTTCTTCATTCCTACGCATACTACTGCCCAATTCCAACAAAGACCATTTCATTTCGCGTCGTTTAAATTATTTATTTATTTATTTATTATTTATTATTTAAAAAAAAACATGACATATTACATAGTACAATGATCTTTGGCTGTCCAACTAGGAGAATACCTGTTTTAGGACAGTCAGAAATAGGCATATTTATTGAAAGCGATTCATGTATAGTCTAGTGTATTGACTTTTACTTATTGCACTTTATAAATAATATGAAAAGAAAAAAAAATAATAGTATAAGAAGTTGCTAACTTGTATTTGAATAGACCAAAAGAATATACAAATATGATAATACAAAAATAGCAATATCGTAAAAAATTATTGACATATGAGTTTATAAAATTGAAATTTTGCTTTTTATTTTGATGAAATTAATATTTAAAATTTAAAAAAAGAGTTGAGAAATTAAAAAAAGGAAAAATAAAATAAAAAGATGCAAAGAAAGGTTATAAGAAGATTTTAAATTTACAATGGTAAACACATAAATTTACTGTAATACATATATATATATAAAATAAAATAAAATACAGTGTAGTTCGAAAAAACGACATTTAAGAAAAGCAAATTAATTACTGTTAATTAGCATATTTTCGCATTCATCTCTCCCCAAGATCAGAAGCCAATTATTTACCAGATTTCGGAGAATGTTAGCACTTTTTGATTTCCATACATCGGGAATAAGATTAAGCAATTTAGGGCCTAAGTATGAGAATTGTCTTTGAGCTAAGGATGAAGAAGTGGTGGGAGGAACAACTGGGTTCCTCTTAGCATGTCTAGTATCGTGGTAATGGAGTACGGAAGTGTATTGGTGACGCGTTCTTTGGGTATGTAATATGATTTTCCTCATGTATAATTGCCTCACATCTAGAACACCAAACTCTTCAAACAATGAATCACTAGGGTATCTGAACGGTTTTTTAAGTATAACTTTAAGAAGTGATTTCTGAGCTTTTGCTAAGGGATCAAGTATTGTTTTAGTACAACCTCCCCAACCTAAGGAAGCATAATCTAATAAGGAATTACACATGGCAAAGTAAATTCTTTTCATGTCTTTAATGCAGAGAATATTTCTAATAGCCCTGAAAAGATGTGTAAGTTTCCTGACTTTTGAGGAAGTTAAGTCTATATGTTTGTCCCACCTCAGAAATTTGTCTATGATAATTCCTAGATATTTAGTACTGTCCACACATTCTAATGTACTACATTTACATACATTTATGGCATTACAATGGTGTACAAAAATGTTATGCATCTCTTTAGGTTGACCCGCTTGAGTTGCGCTGAAGCAGATGAATTTAGTTTTATCCGAGTTTAGAGTGAGGAGATTGCTGTCAAGCCACTTTTTAACTTTGTTAATGCCAATTTCTGCTTTACTGTGAGTTTTTTCCCAGGTTTTTCCTTCAAATAATAATACTGTATCATCTGCAAAGGTAATGATATGGTCTGCAAAGGAACTATTACATAACTCATTTATATAAACATTAAACAAAAGAGGTCCTAACGTACTTCCTTGAGGTACACCGAATTTTATATCTGCTGGATCGCTTAGAGTACCGTTAATTTCCACTCTTTGGCTCCTATTTTCTAGGTAGCTGACCAACCATTTTAAAAGTTGCCCCTGGATACCGATTCTCTGTAGTTTGCTCAGCAGAATTTTGTGTGAAATAGTGTCAAATGCTTTGGCTAGATCCAAGAAGAGTGCAATGCATTTAATACCTTTGTCTAGATTATTAGAGATGATTTTTGTCAAATTGGCAATGGCATTTTCAGTACTTAAACCATTGCGAAAGCCATATTGTCTGCTAGAAAGGATGTTGTTATTTTCAAGATAATGACTGAGACGGTTCTTCACAATTTTTTCAAAAATTTTAGATACAGAATTTAGCAATGAAACAGGTCGGTAATTTTGTATTTGTGATTTGTCCCCATTTTTGTGTAGTAATATAACTATTGAGTGTTTCAAATGGTTAGGGAATTTACCCGCTTTAACGCATTTGGAGATGTTTGGATTAAATCTATTTTGTGACTGAGATTAGGGATAGATAGATTGGCTAGATCGGTTTCTGTTGTCATACATTTATTGAGAATTTTTTTCGCAAGTGTATCTCCCACAGATGTGAAATAATTATTGGCATAATTTGCCATGTTTTTTGGGACTTGAGAGTTTGAGTTGTTGATGTATAGAGATTTAATTTCTGAAGATTTGTTAATTTTAGATTTGGTTATTTGACGAAATGATTCCCAAAAATGTTTTGGGGAACAGTTGTTTTCGTAAATGATTTTTTTATAAAAATTTTCTTTCGCTGATTTAATTAAATTCTTACACAAATTCCTATATTTTTTATAATAAACTTGTAATAACAAATTCTCTGGGTACGTTTTCGCCTTTTCATGCAGTTGGTTTCTTTTGTGGATCGATTTGACTAGTCCCGGGGAGATCCATGGCGTTAGTTTTATTAGTTTATTAGATATGGGTTTAATGCTTGTGTGTTTTGAAATATACTCATTTAGTTTGTTAACAAATTCATTCATTGCTGCATCAGTATCTGTTTGGTCCAGAACTTTTTGCCATTTTTCTAATCTCAATTCGTCAAGTAGATTATTGAAGTTTGTTTGAGAAACGAATTTAATTTTAGTAGAGGTATGGGGCTTTTCTTTGAGGCAAATCGCTGTTGTGTAATGGTCTGAAATAGTAGTGTGCATAACAAAAGAGTCGATAAAATTAATTTTTTTCACATTGATATGATCTATACAGGATTTACTAAGGCCCTGTTCACGAGTAATGCTGTTAATTGTCTGAGTGAAACCATTTTCCGCAAGCAGACAAAGATAATCATTTGTTTGACGATGGTAATCCGGGATGGTATTAATGTTAATATCTCCTATAATGATTTGTCTTTCTATTTTTTTTTAATTATTTATGATTGATTGTAATGAATTCAGAAAGGGGTCGATATTTTGGAAAGAGGGTGACCTGTAGATAGCAAATATACACATATTATTATTCAATGTTATTTTCATACAGTTTGATTGCGATAGTGAAATTTCTTCTACTTGAGCTTGTAGACCGTCTTTAATATATATAACAATACCGCTTGATTTGTTGAGATTGAATTTGGTGTGTTGTTCAGAGTAATTGGGGATTGACTTGGATGTGTAATCTTTGTTTATCCAACATTCAGTTAATATAATAACATCAAAAGAGGAATTAAATTGATCAAGAAAAATTGTAAAATCATCAAGATTCGATATGCTTCTGATATTCTGATGTATTATTTTCAAGCTATATGAGTTCCAGTTGTAGTTGTTTAATTTATTCAAATCTAGAACAACATTCATGTTACAGCTAATATCGGAATCATTGTAATTATTCACATGCAGCTGAATCATAGTTATAATTTAATTAATATAATATATAAATGTTAGAGTTAGTGAGTTCAGAATGATGTGTAGGAATTTTTGTGGTGTTTGTGTCAATGAATGATGTATGAAACACGTATTATTGTAAGTTCTGAAAGTTATTTGTATGTTGAGAATCTTGAAGGCTATAAATATACTAAAAACAATAAAAAGGCCTATATCATGGTAAGTACTTATGATGGAGAGAGGTTGATGCTGAAAATAAGTTACAATGAAAAAATGAAGAAATAGCAAATTTATAAGATAAATTACATAATGAATAAATAGAGATAAGATTTTGATCTTGTGTGGGTATTTGGAGTGAAGTTTTCTTTCGAATCTATGAATAATTGATATAAGTATATATATATATTTTTTTTTTTTATAGTGAATACCTCACAAGAGTCCCAACTGCTCCCGTCTGGAGCCAGTGAGACTATGGCATCCCCAATTGGGGGATGTTGTGAGGCTGAAGGTAAGTGGGGAAGGGAAAGAGGAAGGTGGGGAAGTACCTGGCTATTCAGATCTAGTCACTAAACACGGCTAAAGCCATTTGGAGCAACGTTTCAATTCTGAATGGTGGTCTTACACCAGGGCGATACTGGTAGTATCTTCCACTCTGGAACGTGCCGCAAATATACTATATATTATTTTAATTAATTAATTGTGAAATAACACAAATTAATCAAATAAAATTTATTTGCGCACGCCGGGTTCGAACCCGCGACCTTCGGAATGGCAGTCCAATGCGTTACCACTGGACTATGCCGGCCGTCACCGTATTGTTACCCATTGACAAATGACTTATGATAAATACATTTGGTATTGAAAAATGAATGTAAAGTACATAAAAATGAGTATAAGATATTATTTTTTTATCAGTTATGTATAGCTTTACTGAGAGTATGTGATTAAATATAATTTCATACCATAATAATAATAATAATAATAATGAGAAAACATTTTTTTGACGATGTGATGTCCTCTCGAAAAAATTGTTATGACTAGTGAAAAAGCCAGGAAATGAAATTACTATTAAAAAATTATCCTTATTAAAGTAAATTAAAACCAAAAAATGAATAGACACTAGGTAACTGATTCGACGATGTAGTGTCATATTGAAATTGGTGACGTGAATCGTGAAAAAACCAGGAAAGGAAATTATGATTACTAAATTAAATTTCTTAAAGTAAATTAAAACTAACAAATGAATAAACATAAGGTAAGTGCTTCTATTGGAATTGATTTTATAAGATAAATGATTTGACATCCAGTGCTCACATAAGTTATCAAGAGAAACATATAATAACATAAAAAACAATGTGCATATTATTTTGCAGTATGTATGTTTACAAGATTTAAATTTTATTAAAATAGGAATGACGTAATAGCTTTTCACTATAAAGCTGAGTGGATAACTAAACTTGAAATGAGAACATTTAAAAATACCTTTTTTAGTAGCCTTAATAATGGGGAGAAGTTGTAGTCAGATGTTCTGACGTTTTAAACGGTCAAGGTCCTTGGCATTGATTTTACAGTTTACAGTTTAGATTTACAGTTTACTTTTATGTTCATCTGAATTTGTAATTCGTAAGCCGTTTCGGATGCAACACTAGTTAAAGATAATATATAACCTCTCCAGAGGGGTTGGAAGGACGGAGAGATGTGAACAGACGTTCAAACAATCCTTACTGCATCCACAATCACACATAGGTACTATTGCATTGTTCAGAATACAAGAAAGAACTGATTGTTTTAAACTTGACGGTTCCTTCCATTTCTAGAATGCCCCTGATGCCCTTTTTCAAAAACATGATTTCTAGTAATGATAACATTTGGGTAAACTGGATGTATACAATCATAGCCATTTTTACTTTAGAGGCTGCCGTCGTAAACTATTTACTTGTTACAGCCGTACCATTCTTGGTTCTTTAGCCAAGAATTATCTTTGTTTAGTGCTTTGATTCCACTTAGGTACATTTTCCTGCAGTTTTACTTCGATGACCAGTTGCGCGACTTAAAATAATTTATTATAGTTCATTTTATGGCTTAAGTATTTGAGTTTCCTGAGCTATACTCATAGTGTATTTCCGTTCTTTCTGCACATATTGCGGTACTCGTTATTTGGTGAGTCATTCTGTCCATGGGATATTTAGCATTTAACAGTTTACGCATTTTTCAAAAGCATCCCGCTGTTTCATTCATATTTTCATGCGATTGAATAAAACACGTAGAACATAACACCCAGTACCCACTGCATAATTCGCATTCTGAAGTCAGTCAATAAGTCATCATGTTATAATCTTTATCATTATATGTATATATGTACCTACCTAATACTTTTAAATTAGAATGCTACCCAAGCAGCAGTTAATCTTATGTTTAATGTAATATTTTATTTTATGGTATTTCTTCTCTTTGTTATTCATATATATACAAACATGTTAGTAGGCTTAGGCACCAGTTAAAAGTACAAATACCTATTATTTCATTATTATTTTAATACTATACTTATCAAACAACTAATCAAAATGTTAATACTCATCCTAATTTGACTGTCCTAAAACGGGAATCCTCCTAGTTGGGCAGTCAAAACATTTCTTAAATAATGTATATAAATGTATAATCTTTTACTAAATAAATAAAAAAATTAAAAAAAGTCTTTGTTGTTGATAAGGTAAGTACTGGCTTTTGTAAGCTTGGTGTATGTTCAATAGAAGAATCTGTACAAAATTGAAGAGATATATTCATAGAAAAATAACAAATGAACCATAGCTGACTTTGGCTAGAAGAGTACGCTTTTTTAGTTCCCAATCTGAACTTGGCCTGATAAAGTTCAATTTAGTTAAGATTGGTCAAATGGCGTAAGATTTGGTATACAGAACAGACAAACACACTCGAAGCCATAAAAGTGAAAATTTCAGAAAGGTCAGATCACCTCAATATAACATTTAAATCAGAAGAATAAACCGCCTGAGTTATTCGGCATATATTACGAAGTTAATTGTCCAGACAACAACGGGGCGCGCGGTGGCCATTAAATTAATTGACACTCACTTAAAACAACAACTGTCAAAACCAGCATGCTGGTCTAGTGACTTCTTGATGCTCCATTGCTTTTCTGATTTATCACCAAAATACGCATAAGTATATATACTTTTTAAATTTAATGTTTTTAAAACATAATTTTTATGTCGCTGGCTATTATAGTATCCAAATAACTAACTTAACCAATTAAAAACAAACAAAAATAGCAAGTTTTTCGACAGTACGTGTATACACGTCAGTTGCGTAAAAAAATCAATTTGAAAGTACGTCTACACACGTACTATTTTTAATATTCAAAACGTCTAAGGCTATGATTCACCAAACGGTGAATTTGTTGTGTGAACACATGCTAAGCATGAAAACATGTCACTGAAACCACCTCTCGCAAGTCTGTATTGCCACTATCGTAAAACAAGACAGTACAACAAGAACGACACAGGGTGGGGCGCGCACAGATAATGTATATTATCTCCCCTTTTGTAGAAGCAGTACGTACGTAGATGTTTTTTATTTGCATGCAAGTTCTACGTATATTAACACAGTGTCATGAAAACAGTAAAAATGTTTGCAAAGTGACACTACGTCTATAAATGTATTTTCAATTACTATGGGATGTGTTCAGTCGTTACAAAGTTTAACTTCTACATAGTGGATAAAATCAGGGGCGGCTCGTGACTTTTGGGTGTTTAAAATTACATTATTGATGTTATTGTATACGGCCAAACTGAAATTTCCTGAAAATCTTCATACAAAATTCTAATTTTCTAAAAAAATCGTTTTAATGTTGAATTTGTCAAACTTAGCACCCTATTATACTCAAAAGTGACGAGCCGCTACTGGATATAATACAACATAATAAGAGTAAAGTATGGGCGAGAGAAAAGGTGGTAATAAAAATCAATGTATATCAGGTGCAAATGGAGATAAGCAACAACAAATAAACAGATAATGGAAGGGTCAGGAAGGGAAAACTATAGGTTAAAGGAGTTTCACAATATCGGTCTCACCAACTTATGATATCCATAAATTAAACTCTGGTTCGTATTTAAATTTAAAATATGGCGTTTGTGTAGTGTTTTGCATGTCAATATCATAACCTTATTTCAAAGTGTATATATGCAATATTGGTTTTCATGCTCATAAAGCGAACAATAGAATTATATTTATGTTCTGAGCAATAAAAACCATTATTACACTTACTGTACACAAAAATATTTTTCACCAAAAATGTAGCTTTTACCTGCTGTGACAAATATTTTTCATGTAAATATCAAACAAAGCGAAGATTCTTGACAACTTCAAAACATTTGAAATTATACAGGGTGTTCCAATAAGAGGTGTTATTTTGAATAGTCCGCTATTTCGGTAGATGTTACTTTTGAAGGTGTCATTTTTTGACATTTGACAAGTAGAAACTACATCATTAATAAAAATAGAACGATACAAGCTTCAACAACGCATTGAAATTATTAAAATTCACTTAAGTGAATCAAATGTAAATCATCTTGAGTGATAAGGCCCATTTCCACCTCGGTGGCTTCGTCAACAAGCAAAATTGTCGCATCTGGGGCTCGGAAAACCCAAGAGTTATTGTTGAAAAGCCTCTCTATCCTCAATGTGTGACTGTTTGGTGCGGTTTATGGTCCGGCGGAGTCAACGGACCTTACTTTTTCGAAAATGAGGCTAGAACAACAGTTACGGTGAATGGATTGCGCTATCGAGAGATGATTAATGATTTTTTATGGCCGGAATTGGATGGTATTGATCTGGACAACGTTTACTTTCAACGAGACGGCGCTACGTGCCACACAAGCAACGAAACCATTGATCTTTTACGATTGAATATCAAAATCTTATTGGAAAACCCTGTATAATGAAATCCCCCAACAATAACGATGGAAACAATATTATTCAATACCTAACGTATAGATAAATAGCTTTATCCTATAGCAATATGCTACCGGTAAATTGTCGTGTTTCCCTCCCCCTCCCTCTTCTATCTTTGTTTCTTCTCGTTCTCTTGCACCTGACTTTATTACTTAATAATAAACATTAAGGTTTAATGTTTGTCCTAATTGAGGAAAATAACCGTGCATTCTTTAAGGCTTAATTGTAACATGCTTTTTTTTTTTTTTTTTTTTTTTTATTTTCTAGATTCTTATATTCCATGAAGTGGTGAATCATTTAAATTTACTGAATTTAAAGTTAATGTTCTTTATACAAATAGAACGGCGTCATATGCGCCTCACAATTTTTACCTCATATGGGTTTATTCAAATATTACCTGGCTTTTATAGACTTAGAGGCCTTGTATTTTCTCGGTAGGGAAAAAATTTGTTACCTAAAAACCCTACTAAAATTGCATGTTTTCATCCAGCATCAGCACCACCAGCGACCGACAGCGGCCATATACTACATACGTGTCTGTTTGTGTTGTGTTGGGAATGGGGGGGAGGAAATTTCGGCTGCGCCCTATTGTTGGGTTCCTTCCGCATTTGCCGTTGGGAGTAAGGAAAATCGCAGAAAACCTTACCCGGAAGGAGCGGCCGAACGTCAACTTGAAACGTATACGGCCTTCAGTAACATCGGTATATGATGTCCTGCATTTTTTGAGATGTGTGTGTGTGTGTCTGTTTTTATGTTAATATATACTTATGGGAGGATAGAAAATAAACATACATATACATACAAATTATAAAAATATTATACAAATATATAAATAGATATATAAACATTATATATTTAGGAGGAAAGTCGGGAGTTTAGGAAATACCTACTGCTCGCTATTCGTCCGCGTCTGATTCTGGTATGTGCCATATGTGATCATGGTCCATGAGGATGTGTTTAGGTAGTCTGTGTGTGTATTTGAATGTCAGGTCGCTCGGAGCGTTGTATTGTCCTATGTCTCGTATGAGTGGATTTTTACTAAGTGTGAGTGATTTGTAAAAGCGTGTAGTGAGTCTGTGTGTGAATTCGAATAGAGTTGGAATTTGTTCTCGTTCGTGTAATCTCTTCAAGTTTGTTCTGAGTCTCGTGTTGTATGTGATTTTAATGCAGAGATTTTGAAGTGTCTGTAGTTTCTTGTGGTCTGTGTGTGAGATGCTGCTCCATACGGGAATCGCATACGAGAGTACCGGACGAATGAGCGAGTAGTAGACGAGGAGTTTGGTTTTGGGAAGTAGCGGACTCCGTCTATTGAAAATTGGCTTCATCATGCCGATCGCTTTTCGCGTGCGCGCGTGCATCTTTGCTTGGTGAGATTTCCAGTTGAGGCGGGAGTCCATGGTCAGGCCGAGATATGTAACTTCATCTTTCCATTCAATGCTGTGTCCTCCCATTTCGATGTTGAAGTCAGGTGTTCTATTTATACGTTTTCTCGTGAACATGATGGCTTCGGTTTTCGCCTCGTTCAGTTTCAGGCGCCATTTCTTGTAGTACTCTACGAGCGCGTCGAGCGCCCTCTGTAGGTAAATTGCGGCCATGTTCGCTTTCAGCGAGGAAACGTATAGTTTGACGTCATCTGCGTAGATAGACAGATTGCATCTCTCGTCTCGGGGGATGTCGTAGGTGAACAGAATGAAGAGAAATGGTCCCAGTAAACTTCCTTGCGGCACGCCTTTTGGAATCTCACGCATTGAAGATAACACGTTCCTTATGAACACTCTGAACGATCTATTCTTTAGGTATTCCTGTATCAGTCTCGTTAGGTATATGGGCGTGTTGGTGCGGTGCAACTTATGCACGAGCCCGTCTATCCATACGGTGTCGAATGCCTTCTCTAGGTCGATGAGCGCAGCAGCGGTGAAGCGATGTTCGTTAAATTTTCTTGCGATGAATTCCGCTACTCTGGTGAGTTGATGGGTCGTGGAGTGCCTCTTTCTGAAGCCGAACTGCTCGTCTGGCAAAGTCTTGTGTTCGTCGTGGTGTGGGACAAGCCTGTTTAGTATAATTTGTTCAAATACCTTGCTCAACGTAGATAGTAGGCTAATCGGCCGGTAGCTTGTCGGCTGCGTTCTATCTTTATTCGGCTTTGCGAATGGCAGCACGGTCGCCGATTTCCAAATCTGGGGAAAATGCCCAGTCATGAGGCAGGCATTGAACAATTTTGTAGTGTATATGATGGCTTTTTGAGGGAGATGTTTGAGTAAAATGTTGTGAATTTGATCGCTTCCCGGCGCCTTGTTCGTTCTGAGTCGCTTGATTGTGACCGCAATCTCGCTCGGCGTTGTGAAATGAATATCTTCAGCGTTTGTCTGCTCTGCTTCGTTCAAATCTCGTAGAGAGTCAGCTACGATCCGGTCCGTAGCCGGGTCGGAAAGGCCGTCTGTAGCGGCGTAGGCTCTCTCGAAGCCGTCGGCGAGTGTGTCAGCTTTTTCTTGTAGCGACAAAGCCGTCCCAGGGCCGTTCAATTTCTGTAGCGGGGGGATAGTGAAATCTTTGTGTCTCAGCGCGCTAGCCATTTTCCATAATGAATTATCCTTCGGCGTGAGCGACGCGACTTTTTTGTCCCAAAGTTCGCGCTTGAGTTCTGCGATTTCGGTCTTGATTTCCCTCTGCAGGCAGTTGTACGCTGTCTTGAAGTATTCGTCACGCGTGCGGTGGTACATGCGTCGCAGGCGATTTTTGTCCTTGATGAGCGATAAAACGTGCTCGGGAAGCTTGATCGTGTATGAATGTACTTCTTTGAGAGGAATGTGTGTATCTTGTGCTGTTTGAAGAATCTCTGTGAGAGTGCTTGTAGCTGCGTCGATTTCTTGTGGCGAGCGCAGAGTTCCCGAAGTGAGATGAATTCGTTCGTTGACTTCCTTTTTAAATCCTTCCCAGTCCGCATCCTTATAATTGCGCTGTTTTCTGGGGGTCCTTGAAGTTGTGCCGCCTATAGTAAAGCACACGGGCAGATGGTCCGAAGACAGCTCGTCTAATGTGCGCAGTGGAGATATTGTCTTAACATTTTTCTCGAGTACTATATCCAAAGTACTCGGATATCTAGAGCGTTGCGAGTAGTACGTAGGTCTGTCGGGCGCCATTATCGAATAGGTATTTGTCTGCATGTGTGTAAAGAGCGTATTTCCGTTCGCATTACCTCTGTAGTTATTCCAGTAGTTGTGTTTGGCGTTCAAATCGCCTCCTATCACAACGATTGGTCCCAGATTGAGCAATTTATTGAGATCTTCTCTCACTAGGTTACTTTGGGTGCAGTATACGGAGATGATGGTATGCGCTCTACCCTCTATGGTGACTTCGATAATCGTGGCTTCAGCGTGCTTCAACTTCGGAGTGGGAATTCTTGTGGACGTCATTGATTGTCGAACGAATATTGCGGTTCCTCCGCCTGATCTTCCCTGTCGGTCGTCTCGGTAAATCTCGAAGCCTTGCACTCTCAGCGGTACGCTTGGATTCAAGTGGGATTCTGATAAGAGAATTATGTCTGTGTTTAATTCATTTTCCAATGCGAGCAGTTCGTCTGTCTTGTTGCGCACGCTAAATGCGTTCCATACGAGGACTCTCACCTTCTCGGGATTAGACATCGAGGGTGGTCGTGAGGAGCTCCATCAGGACGACGAGCTTCTCTGCTCTTGAAGTGCAGCGGGCGAGCTGCGATCGCATCCTCAGGAGGCCTTGGAGCAGGGCCATGATGTCCAGGTCGTCCTCTGTAGTGGTGGGCGCGCGCACGGGCTCCTGCTGTGAGCGGGGCTGGGGGCGGGGGGGCTGTGGGGGCGGCGCGGTCTCGCGCTGCTCTTGGGCGGGGGCGGTGCCTCCGGCTACGTTGGCCCATGTGCGTCCATCCGTCCTCGGCTGAGGAGGTGGCCTGCTCGGGTTCTGTTCTGCCGGAGGAGGTTGGGGCCTTCTGGCAGGTCGCTGCTGTATTGAGGCGACGTACGCTACCCGCTTGGGGCAGCCTCTGTAGTTGGCGGGATGCGGGCCTGAGCAGTTACAGCATGCGGCGGGCTCGTCTCTCGTCTTCTTGGGGCATTCTGCCGAAGCATGCTCCAGTAAGCATTTTACACACCTTGCTGTGTGCGAACAGTTTCGGGACCCATGTCCGAAGTCTTGACATCTGTAGCACTGGGTGCCGTGCTGAAGGTGATTACTCCTGTGCTTCTGGAGTCGAATGCGGCAGTGGCACAGGTATTTGACGGCCGCGCGCAGCTGTCCCATGTTGACTTCCTTATTGAAGTGCGCTAAGTATATGGGATACTCATTTGAGGCAGTCATCTTGGCCACCTTCACAGCTGGGAATCCTTGCGATTCCAGATCCGCCGCGATGTCTTGTACATCTACTAGAGGCAGGCCCTTGATCACGGCCTTCTTCATTTTTTCGGCTTCGGCCGTGAATGTGTGGAAGCCGCGCGCCTCCGCTCGCAGTCCATTGGTGAGGGCGCGATGGTCCTCCATCGTGCGCACGAAGATGTTGGCCGTGCCGCCCCTGTTATACCTAAAAGTGAAGAGCTTACCCGCCCCCAGATGTCCTTGGACCGCAGCTGTGATCTGCGCGTGTGTCATGTTCCCCAGGGTCATCACAACCGGGGGAACACGGTCTCTCCTGCCGGTACCTGCGGGGGAGAAAGATTGATTATTATTGGCACGCTTATTACGCGGCGCGCCGGCGCCTTCGCTTACCTCGGGCAACTCTTCAAAACGGTTGCCACACTGGAGCGGTTGTGGTCCCCGTGGGGACATGGGCCTCTTTGCGGGGTTGGACGGCCTCGTCCAGCCTCCATCCTGGGGGGCAGCCGTCTCCATCGGCTGCTGGGGCCTCGGGGGCGCCACGTAGGCCGACGCTGGGCCTATCGGGGGGCGCCTGGGGGCAGGACTGGGTCCTGTTGCCCAGGAGGGGCCTGCTGCGGGCTCCGTCATCTCAGTTTCGTCGGGCGTGGTGGCAGTCGTGGTGGTGGATGGTCTCCGGGTCCTTGGGTCCTCGGAGCGGGGCTGTGGTGCGGGGACCGTAAGGCGCATGGTCCCTGTCTTCCTTCGAAGCGCTATCTGGTGGGCGCCGGGCGGTACCACGACCGGGGAGTCCTCGTGGTCAGCGGGGAGCATCCTCGTCGGGAACATCTTAACAGGCGGTAGTCGGTGCCTCCTCTTAAAGAGGGAGCACGTCTCTGGAGCTTGTGGGCGGTTTGCGGGGGCCAGCGTGAGTCTACGGTTTTTCGAGTATTGCTTGAAAAGTGTTGCCTTGATAAAGGCAGTTGGGTGGGCGCGAGCGCCTGCTCAGTGGGCCGGCGGGATTCCTCCGGCCGGCAAAAGTAGCGGGGCCTGGCTGAAACTCAAGCCAGACAAAAACGACTTCTGTGGTTATGTCGCAAACCACAAAAAACGACTTTTTCTCTCAATTGTAACATAACGGTAGCATCAGAAACTAGTTGGTTCAACCAGTACCGTCGCTCAGCTGATTTCAAAGGCTTTCAAGAAAACCATTTGTTAAAAATTAAAAAATTCTGTAAAATGTTTTTTATGCGAGTACCCCATAAAAGTCGCAACTGCTCCCAACAGTCTGGAGCCAGTGAGACTACGGCATCTTGTGAAGATAGTAAACACGTATATAGGAATTTCAAGCAACGCCACATTTCGATTCCAAATTGCAATTATTTTACAATGTCAGCTTTTGATTTCACTAAAGTGATACTGAAAGCATCTACCACTCTGTAAATAACACAAAATAAAAAAACAAAATTACCCCGTTGCTAAATGTCTTTAAAAATAAATAATTATTATTGCTTTATCACCAACGTATTTTCTAAACATTTTTCTAAAATATTAATGTAAGTCAAATAGCAGCGTGTTCTTGGGTTCTTCTTCAATGTGAGATCTGGATATTAAGAGGAAGCTACAAGCCAAAAAATTGTATATTCTTGGTATACCTTATATCGTAGGTAATAGGCATTAAAATCGCTTGACAAACGGAGTCTAGAAACGATCGATTTCTGAAAAACTGTTTTTTTAATTTATTTTGTAAGTAATTTTACAAGAAAGCAAAAAACTTAATCAAGTGAAACTGTCACAGATAATCTTAGCTTTAATACTGTATTTTTTTAAGTAGTTTCCTTTATGCGTTCATACATTTCTATTGAAAAAATATTTTTTTTAGTAGTTTGCATTTATATTTTTTATTGAGTAATTTATTTTTTTATTTGTATTCTACTCAAGCGAAGCGATAGAAAAACCTTCAATTTATCTAAAGCATATTTTTTGGTATTCATAATGTACACCAATTCGCTGTAAAGATTAATCAAAATAGTGCTTTGGCGTTAAGCTTCGACTTAAGTGTTCACATGGTTATTTATTACATCCAAAAAATGAGTACTGTAGCCATTACTAGGTAGTCCGTGCATTGAACAAAAAATATCTTGAAAATACTTTATTATATAATAAGTTATTTTGTAGCTTGATAACGTCTCTTGAGGTGACATTTCACTAAAATTGGTCTATGAAAATTAACCAAGCAATAATATTACTTTATGTTATTATAATACGAGTATCTTATTTGTTAAACCTAATTGAAGGAACGAAACTAGTAACAAACTATATTACGTTTATTTCAAGAGTGGTGAAACGAAGCTTGACGAAGCTAAATTGAGTTGATTGGAGTCAATTGAGTCGCAAAGATCTCGTCACCAGATGAGGCCCGTCCCTCATACTTCCTAAACTACATTATTCCCGTATTGAGGAAGTATTAGATTGGCAGACATGCGCAGTGGACAAAACACGTGTTCATGAAACATAAACATTAATAAATTCTTTTTTACTTCGCAAAGGTAGGTATATTAATGCAACTAAGAATTTAAGGCAAAATGAGCGTGGACTCACATGCTTTGTCCATTGCTGTCATTAATTTGGTTCAGTTGCGCTCACTGGCGCATTATGCGAGGGGCGTGTCAATGCTCTGAGCTGTCAACTAACCCTATTCTGACAGAAGGTTTTATGCCGTAAAAGTCATAACAAATGTTTTATGTGAAGTTTTGTTTTTTCGTTTTGCAGCACGACTTGATCAAAATTTCTTAGTTTTAGTGAGGATTGTGGTTGGTTGGAGGTTTGTTATACATACTTTAGAATGAATCTTTGTTTATTAGATAAAAAAATAATCAGTTTTTTATTACCTTTTGTAAATATTGTAATCCAGACTGAGGCAGTCTTTTTGCTGTAAATCCTTAATACTGTTTGAACTTCGAACTTCACTAGCAAACCAAAACACTTGAAACGAACCGGTCCACTTAACGGAGAGTTTGTTCCAAAACAAACGGAAACTAAAAGTAATCGCGCGGGAAACGGAGGAAAACACCGCACAAGGAGAGAGACAGTAAGTTCGTGAGAGCGAGACACAGCGCGACAGAACACAAGAGGTGCAACAGTTTGGACCACGCCGCTCTGGAACAGCTGAATAACTAAAATAATTCCAAACTCGATGTGCGTTCCTAGTGAAATAAAGCCGCGAACGGACGGACCGAGCCCAGCCGCTCGAACTGAGGAGATAAGACCCCCGAATAAAAGGTTGTCAATCGAATGAATTAATGTTTTTTTGCCCGGAGGAAAAAAACTCGCCGCCTTACTTCGTGCGCGCCAAGACTGAAATGTTTACTGTATTTGTCCCGGACAGGAATCAACGCTGGTGTGAGTTTGATTGTATGGACGGAATGATGAGAGTGTGTTGTGTCAGAGAATATTGTGTTATGTGTCAGCGGCAGCCAGAAAATATGGGTTGGCGTATGTGCCTTCGGAGGAAACTGGGAGGTGTGAATGTGTGCAGACGTGGGAATAGCGAACACTTGTGTCACTGTCACTAGTGGTAGTGATCACTGAGCTTTAGTGCACGCTGAACACCAATCACGAGCTCTACACGAGTGCTGAGCACGAGCTTTAGCACGAGCAATGAGCATGGATTCTAACCGCAGTGCATTGAGTGCAAGCTCAAGCACGAGCACTGAGCGGTAAGCATTGAGCGCGGAGCACGAACACGAGAAACTTTTACACACTTAGATGGCCTCCGTGGTCGAGGAGTAAGGCTTTTGACAAGCAAGTCGAGGTTTCAAATCACAAATATACTATATATTACTATATAACAATATATAGTATATTTGCGGCACGTTCCAGGGTGGAAGATACTCTTAGTATCGCCCTGGTATAAGAAAACCATCAGAATTGAAATGTTGATTGAAATGGCTTAGGCCGTGTATGGTGATCAGATCTGAATAGTCAGGTACTTCCTCACAAACCTCTTCCTATCTCCATCCCCTCCACACTACCTTCACCCTCACAATATACCCCAATTGGGGATGCCATAGTCTCACTGGCTCCAGACGGTTGTGCGGTTTCGGTGCGGGTCGAATTGACGCCATTTCTCTGCGCATATTATCAATATTATTACATAGACGTTGAAGTCTTTTCATTGGATGAAAATACATCATGAGGTTTATTAGGGGGGGGGGTAGTGTGATCGCCGGCATATTGAGCTGTCGATGTTATACGCCAGCTTCATACCTCCCGTGGCGACTGCAGGAATGACGACACCTCGTCAATTTATACCTGCGATATAAAATAAACGAGATTGGCCTTTTAAGTACCAAATAAAAACAGCTATTAATAAAATCGAATCATCACATCGAGAAAACCAACACATTCATGCTTTCAGTCTTTCACAAGTTTGTGTTTTCCATTTCATTGCCAGAATTCTCCATTCCAATGCAGAAGAAAGATCAACATGACAGCTGAATTGTTGTGAATAAAGTTTCTTTTGCTTTGATAAATTTGCAGGCTTCGAAGTGAGTGAACGTAAAAATTGTTATATGATGTACGTTATTGTGATGTTAAAGTATTGAAATACGTATCAACTCATCGTTGGCAACAAAAATAAATTCGGCAAATTTAAAAGAAAGCAGATACAAGCGAATCCGATGGACAAATTATTTGCCATTGAAACATTGTTGTTTTTACATTTGGATGGTTCTTGTTCTTACGTCATTTTAGTGCTGTCTGCTAACTGCTACTGACACGAAAGCTGTAATCGGCTGTGGCACAACGTCGTATTTTTACTCTTATTCCGGGTAGACGTAATACAAATTGGTGTATCACATATGATAACCGGATAAATCATCACATCTTTAAAAAGTTATATAAAGTCATGGAAAGTGATGAAACAAAAACTTTATTAACTGGGTTTTATAGGTTAGGTTTGGTTAAAAACAATTTTTTTTTCATCGTTTCTAATGACTTTATATCACTTTTTAAAAGTGTGTTGAATTGTCAGTGTGTTGAGTTATCATGGAACCGTCACATATATGTACCTACTTTAAAGTACTTTGTTAAAAAAAGTTGGATTAGCCGGAAACATTTTCTGAAAATGACCTATAATAAAATAACTTCTGTTGAAAGCTGTTAAATGATATTCGTTTAAATAATTTTCTTACTTTAATCTGAAATAATTAACAGAGAGTTCCACCGGAAGCTGTGAGAAGGCTGTGGGCGGCTAGAGGCGCCGTTGGACTCTTCCGCCCCCGCCCCCGCCCCGTTAAAACTATTATACTTTCGACGGAGCAAACAATAACGGTCCATATTTTAATATTATCATCTAGTGGTACGTTTGGCCTCGTTTCGTTTTAACACCATTTATATTAAATTTTATTTAAGGTAAACAAAATATGAGCTTTACGCAAGAAACAAAATATTTTGAATAATACACGGAGAAAATGAGTATTGCTAATATATTAAGAATCTCTTCAAATTACCTATAATCCGGTAAAAAACGGGATTACAGACCGTGTTATTTCGGAATATATCGTATATATCGGAAAACGTGTTCATGCACCTGCATTTGCCTTGACAATACTTAATCACGAAATGTGAAAATATTAGGATTTTGATGAGCACGTGTTCAGACGTCGTGATAAAGCATTCGTATTGTACTATTAGGAAACCTATCAATTCATTCGTTAAGGGTCTGCAATCCAGTTTTAAACCGGATTACGAATAAAAGATTTTTAATAAATTAGCAATACCCATTTTTCTTCTTTTACCATCTACCTAAGGTAAGAAAATCCTTTTTAAACTACGTAATATTGTAATATTGTAATATTTTTTTACAAACGTCTGATAAAATGGTTATTCCTATGAATAGTAAATCGAAAAATTAATAAAACAACTAAACATAAGAAGTTTATGACTTGCTTCCGGCTGATCAATATCCCCTTTTGGCTAATCGTAATACTATAATAGGTAGGCATAGAACAGTGTTATTCTTTATTCTATGTATGTAGGTACGAGTATATAGTGAAAAAAGTTTTTCTCTGGCCTTTGGTTGATAGAGAATAGGTCCTTTGATAAAAAACCCCAATTCAAAAGTGCTCGCACAAAGAAGCTTCGTATCCTTGAATTAAAAAGAAAAAGAAAACTTCTTGTTTGAGTCACGTCTCAAAGTTAATCAATGCTAAGTAAAGCTGTGCTATTATTGCAACGTAAATAATTTAGGCTGGCTCAGAGAGCCATAGTTGAGTGGCTCAATATGCCATTAATCAGTTGGTGTCAGTCGTGGATTAAGTTTATTCAAGTCTCGCCTGTGAGATTACTCTCCGTGTTTTCTTTGTGCATTTCGAGATTTTCTTCTCATAACAATGATGCGTGGTTTATTTTCTCAGATGCGATAGTGCTTTAATGACTTTTCGATAAAATCAATATTTTATCGAAAAGTCATTAAGATTCTAAAATAACTAGATTTATAAATAATTTGCTTTTATGTCTACCATCAGATTAAAAAAAACCATTACTTCGAAAACTTCTGTGAAGCATCAACGTACATAGTACATACTGAACAGAAGAAACCTTCTCGTAGGTTTTTAACATAATTTTAATGTCTTTTGCTTCTCGTAAATTTTCTTATTACATAATTTATGTTCTCTACATATTTGGTAGTGATTTATAAATATTTACTTTAATAACATGGATTTATAAAGTTATTTTTATTAAAACTTCTGTGGGACGAATTATTTCAAGAAAGAAAAGCCCTTTAAAAGATTATCTAAATTAATACGTGTTTAGAATTTATATGTGAAATATTTCGGAAATTGATAAACTAACTAACCATTACGCCGTTTCCTCGCAGGGGTAGGAATAGGGGCTGGAGCGCCAAACTCTGTCTTAGCACACACTCCTTGCCTCATTCACATACCTACATACATCGTCTAATACATACTCTTCTATTATTCTGACTATTGATATGGCCCGACTCCAGTATCTGTTTCGCTTGATCGTGCTATATCTTTCTCGGGCGTCTCCAACTTTTTCTACCATTCACATTTGCGTCATATATTATCCTTACACCCCTTTCTTTGTTCATTCACTCTGCGTGCCAAAACCAACTGAGAGTCCCTTTCTAAATCTTACTCTGGTTTGACTTGTTATAACTGGTTTGCAAGCTTCGCTGTTTTCTTTAATCGAGCTGAATACTATTTTTTTTAATCCATATTCTCCATAAAACGGATATGGATAACATGAATATTTCGGAGAAGATCAAAATTGAGGCACTTTTACTAGTTGCTGAACTATCTGTAAGTGACATTGAAAATATCGATGTTCAATGCAGAATCACTTAGCAGTTGAGTCGCTCTGTTGATTGGCGTGTTTTGATAGACAGAAGTCCTCGCTTTCGGAGAATAAAAAGTGCATAAGATCTCCCACTAGCATACTTGTTAGGCACATATAAGTTAACCTCAATTATACAAGTGGACAAATTATAGCTACCGAGATTAGTTTAAAAAATGTTTGCCTAAAAATATGTATCGACGTACTTCTAAGGTGCTTAAATCGAGCATTCCTTTTAATAACAAGGATGGGATACAGGAATGGATAGTACGTACATTCTCAAATATATAGATAAATCATAAACCTCTGTACTATTAAAATCAACATAATGCGTTAACGATAGAAGGCATAAGTACCTTCATATTATTTGTATAATTTACGAGACATTCATGCTAAATTTGTCTTATACGATGCTAGAAAGCACAATACAAGAAAGAAGATTCACACACATGCAATTCAATAAGTCAACATTAATATGCTATCGAGAGCATCATTAGGGACTAAATGGCGGATGTCCTTTGAGCCAAATATCTTTCAGATGGGTTTACCCCGTTTGTCAGTCTGTCTTTCTGTCTGACTGACTGAACCACGTGTCGTGCCTCTAGTCGTGTGCTAAGAATGACCCGGATGTTGCTGGTCATTACACTTTTAAAGTCGCTTCGCATTTGGGGAGGTCAAATATCTATTTTTGTACTTTCTCATTAGTTATTCAAAAGGGGTTAGAGTTTGCCAAATACATACGAGTAGGAATACTGCACAGCAAGTGTAAAACCGTAGCAAGTGAAAATAATTATTCTATTTTAACTATCCCGCAGCCAAGTGGGGGAGTAGGTAGTACCCAAAATTACTATCATCCTTATATTAGCTTAAATACTTGACTTATCATTTTAGTATTTTACGTATTTCTGCGCAAATACATAAGTTACCATTAAAAACTGACTGAATAATTGGGATTTCTATAGTTTAAAAGCCCATAAGACAGAAAAATGCATGGGGTCGTCGGAAGACCCCCTTGGTTACAGACATTTTGTTTGGCATTTTGGCCTTTCAAGACTTAATGTTAAACAATAGTATGTGGTATGTGTGTAGATAGTTTCAATAAACTGTACTAAAATTTTGAATAGCTTAATAAAATCCTCCGGCTACTTTGTTCAGTTTTGTGAACCGCTTTTCCCTGTAGAATCAATTTGTTCTCTTTTCAGAACAGCTCATATGGTCTCATAGAAGTGGTTGTGTCTCCCTTACCGTCATAGAAATATGAATTAATTATTACAAAGAGAAAACACTTCTTTATAATCAAATATAGAATTTAACCACAGAATAATTAAAACAAGATATTAATATATACACCTCTATAAAACCAAAAGTTTCGACCGTAATTTGAGAAAAATTTATGATACTTTGTGCATTTTTAATTAATTATTTTTTAAAATTTTAAATGAGCTGACATTAATGTTTATTAAATATTTGTCTAGTAAAATATGTTTTTTTTTGTTAAATTTTTTATGATTGATTTTAATTTTTTTATAAATCATCAATATATTATTGTTTTTAATAATACAATTTGAAGGCATATTTCATCACCTTTCAAAAATAGTTTTTAGTTTTTGGATACATTCAGAAATGTCCCATTTATTTGAATTTTATTGAGAAGCGGATAAACACAAAAAATTCTCGGACACTCTTACAGCTTTAAGAAATTTATCGGTCAATATCCAGTGGCCAGAAGGGTTTAATCGATTTGTTGTTGAAATTTTGATGGATATTTTTTTGTAACTCATTTTGTTACAATTTCTACTAATTAATATTGTCACTATCTGCAATTTTAAAACAGGTTAATTTATTTTTCTCTTTTCTTATATTGTTGTGTACATTTAAATGGAAAATTATATTTACCATGTATGTTCTTTTTTTTTAAATTTTGGTGTTTTATTTATTTGATTTAAATATAAAAACCGTCTGTTGTCATTGAATTATGCAAAATTATGTAAAATATGTATCATGTAAAACCCCAACAGGGCGTTTAAATTAATAAATAAATATTTGAAAGTATTCAAAGGCAAATTAATCAATAAATTATTTACCCTTTTGAACAAACTGTGTTTTAACACGCAGCAGCGTTTGAAATGTTGAATTCTTATTTTTAAAGAACTTTACAATTCACTCTGGCATAAGTCGTAACATGATACCAGTTTCCTTTCAAATTTGCTCACAAAAAAGTAACATTTTTTTAGATATAATGTTACGTTAATCTTAATCTATGTATTATACACATTATGTACAGCTAGGTACATACTTATGCAAATTCTGCACTCTTCGTGCTATCAAGCGGAATTTGATGCATATTCATATATTCGTATTAGGGATGTAACGAATATTTGTACTCGCATTTGCATTCGGATTAAAAGTTGATGACGGGCATGGAATACAAAATCGAAATGAGTATTCTCAAATTACTAAAGCCCTGTAAAACTACAGAAATTTAAAAAAGAACCTTTAATAAAAAATAATTGTAAATGGAAAGTTATAAATAACAACATCATCTGACACTCGTCATGAAAATATTATAAAAAAATTCTAACTGCATTGAAAAAATCGAAACAGAAAATTCGAATACGAATATTCGTTGCAACCCTAGGATCCTAGGATGTGTAATACCTATTAATTGCATAAAATGGTTTATGTGTTTATTCATGTTAACCTGCGGTTCCAAATAATTCACACTTGGTAACGATATAGTGCGACATTCTAGGATTTAGAACATTATTTATTTGTAAGGCCACGCAACTACTTGTGCTGGGTTCTGTCATGCTTGAGTAAAATCAATAGTGTGGTTTGAGTCTCTGTGAACTGACTGTACATAGGCCTCAACCACATTACTCTACCGAATTCTTATCTGCTGCTAGTACTTTAAAGATGGTTTTCGGATATCTCGCGCCGCTTCCGACCACACGAGGAAAGTCGAGAATGCAAAAGGAGAAGTCCACAGATGGTACAGTTGGCAATCTTGAACAAGTCAACTAGAAAAGTGTGGAAGTGCGAGCGGCTGGGAGGAAAAAGTTGTTCCTAATCAGTCCACGTCTCTCAGTGGGGGTGGGGGCGGTCGACAGCTGGCGAGGGTTTAAGAGTGCAAATGGGAGCAAATCCAAGGGTCAAGAGGATATGACCGCTAAGTTGGCAACTACATGGAAAATATTAGCACTTAATATCTTCTGTGTTACAAATTTAATTTAACAAATGTTTGTACTTCTTATTTATCTTCAGGATGAGGATAGTAAATCGTAACGGTAACCTTTGTAGGTAACTCATTAAAAAACTGCTTCCAAACGTTTACGTTAATTGCATAGTTCAGGAGTATTTGCTGTTTTAGATGTCCCCAGACTTTCTGATTCCCCATTAAGACTGTGGGAAAAAGCATATTTTATAAAATAAAAATACGCCAATTTATTAAGTGTATGTACGTACTTACAGAGAAGAAAAATATCATCCTTATGTTTAGGGTTACCAGTATGCAGGGGACCCTTCTACATGCGAAAAAACAAACCCGCATTTTACAGAACATTTTAACGAAGTGGGAAGAATATTGATATTCAATAGTGGAAGAAACAAGAAAGTGTTAATATTTTTAATATTAACACTTCAGGCCTCTGGCATATAGACCGTTACATCAGTCAGTCGCAGAATTTGTGTGTAAATCCGTTTCTAAATAAAATCCAAATAAATTGCATTTGTACGAATGTATCCTAAAATTAAAAACTGTTTGTGAAAGCTGATAAAATACGCAATTAAAATTGCATTAACAACAATAAATATTTAATTTTTAAAGTTTTAAATTACAATATCAAACATAAAAAAAATTTAAATTGCTTATCTTACGTTTCACCGTCTGAAAACTGAACTAAAATTACTGATAACATTAAAAACATATTTTATTAGACAAATGTATTATAAACATTTCTGTCACCTTAATTTTTTTTCATTTCATATAAAAATAAATTATAATTCTTTTTTACTCAAATTTCAACCGGAACCTTTAGTTTCATAGAGGTGCACATTGTAAATATTATGTGGTTAGCTTCTATATTTTAATTTAAATATTATATAATATAATATTTTGTTTAGTTCATATTTCTAACTACGATGGTAAGCGAGACAAAGATTTGTATGAGACCATATGAGCTGTTCCGAAAAATAAACAAATTGACTCTACGAATAATACCAGTTTGTTAAAAAAAGAACAAATTAGCCTGAGGAGTTAAAGAAATAATGTTTTAAAGAGTTCTGACTTACTAGAAAATTCAACATACAGAATAAAAACGAACCATCGACTAGATTATCTAATTTAGCATGAAATCATCGTGGATTGGAAAAGATTACGATTGGTTGGTCATGTGGAAAGAAGTCATGACCTAGTGGGTGCCCCAGCGGTATTCATCCAAGAATGTCAGACCGAAGAGGAGGTGGAAACATTTGTGGATGAAACTAAATATCACCCTGTAACGTAGCATCGCAATGATGATGAAAATGATAAGGCTAAAATGTTATTTTGCTTTCCCCAAAATTATTTTAAAAATATAGTAAATCGGGGTAGCGTGATATTTTTAATATAATACCGTGAGATTGACAGATACACGATAGTGTGATTTTGTAGATTTGGCACAAAAAGCTAATAGTCCGGAAATATACCGGAAGGCGAGGAACGTGACATCCGGAAGTTAATTTTAAAATTCCACCTCTGTTTAGCCAATCAACGGAAGGTTCGTATGCTTGCTTCATGTTTTGCCTCCCGTGTTTTATAATTTAACAAACATGGCAGAATAAATAGGCAGTGACTTAGCGACCACCTGAGCTGCTTAGGGAGCATCCCGAGGGTTCAGAATTACGGAAGGGTGCATGCCAGACGATATTTTCAATTGACAAAAACGTACTCATATTTTTTGAAACATTCCGCCCGCGGCGCTTACTCATTTTGCTTGTTTACGTAACATTTTGCTTAACAAGGGTGCATCAATTATTAAGAAAATCTATTTTAAGCTCACTTGTAAGAAAAATTTTCGCCTGCGCTGATAACTCTCTCCCTCTCTCTCTCTCTCTCTCTCGTTTTAATTATTTATTACGTTGCAGATATATCTTTACATATTTTTAAAACATTATTTGAAAATGTGTGCCTCACTGGGTGCTTTACCCGTGCTGGAAAATAAATATGCATGAAATAAAATAAAATAACACGGAGTTGAAATTAAATAATTTTATTTTATAGATTTTTGTTTGTGTTGTAATGTTTATTACCTCATTATTTTTTGTATCGAATTGATGCTTTTATTGAGAGCTTTCTTCGTACACAACTTAAATTTGGATTTGAGGCCAAAATTTTTCACCAAACTAAATAATATATATTTTAATCAATATGTGTAGAAAATATCTATTACGGATATGTGCTGCTTTATTTATTCGTGTTTTAAATTAGAAAATATACGCTTTAAAGAAATCAATTTTACACGATTTTAGAGGCAATTTTTGTCAATTTTTTGTGAGTTAATGATTATTAGTAAAAAAATAATGTTTCCCAACTTAGTATATAAATATAATGAAATATAATAGAAAAAATAAAATATCATAAAGTAGGATTTTTTTGTGTCGGATTTTAAAATGTAGGTACATACAACAATTTTTTGTTCCAAAGAAAATCGGTTGTTTGTAAATTTAATTTAAGCCTATCAAATTAGTTATTTTTAAATTTCATATTTCATTATATTTACAGAAAAAAAGGCAAGAATATATTTTTAGTAATTACCTTTAAATCACAAATAATTGCCTTTAAAATCGGGATAAATCAATTTCTTTAACTGTCCATATTTTATAATTTGAAACACAAATAAATATAGTAGCACATACCGAACTAGATTTTGTCACATCCTTTAATTAAAAAATCATTTTTTTCAGTTTGGTTGGGTATTTTGGCCTCAAATCCAAATTTAAGTGGTGTATAAAAAAGACTGCGAAACCTTTCCCCTTAAGCGCAGTAGACACCGATAAATACCCTCAGGCAGAATCATATGTACATACATAAGTGCGTTCTAATAAGTATTGCTATTTACACTGACAAATAGTGTACATGTATATATGTGGTATAATGTCTAACCACCTTGCTAACTTAGCCTAGTGAGATGTGAAATTAAAAAAAAGTAATTTACATGTTTTTTCTTTGAGTTCTATGTAGGTTTGCGATGGTGTAAAGTTTATAACCTTGCCCGGGGTCTGAGAGATCGTCAGCACGCTACTGTAAATCGGTACATACGTTAAAAAAATACACTGGCACCCATACAGGGTGATAATATGTTTCAACGAAGGTTCAGTGATGTTTGCGTGGGTGTATTGTGTATTGACAACCGGCAGGGGTGGAAATTACTTACAGGTGTTAGGTTGCGTTGTCCGCTAAGGGTAAATAAATTCACCTGTATTTTAGGAGCACTACCCTGCTTTATTGCGGCAAAAAAACTCTTTTTAATATTAATATGGGAAAAAATGCACAAATATTGCATAACAGAACTATTAAAATGTATTTTTTTGTACTTTCTCCATACAAGAGTCATCTTTGGAGATGCTGTGCGAAGGTTCCAGGAATGAAACCGATTCTTAAATAGCCCAATGTTGTAGGAGGCAGGAATCACATCATCAAGTCTTAAAAATGACATGTTCTCATAGTGCTTTCTTGAAACCCTTTCTTGAAAGTTATATATATATCTTTGAGAACCAGTGGTAGATGTACAGTACTTGCGGAATGAACGCTTTGGTGGAACGAGGAACATTCTTCTTCCAATTCTTGCACAGGTGCCTCAATATTTAACAAATTTCAAAAGCTTCTATATTTTTCTCTTTTTGTCTTTAGCGTTATTTTATTATCTTTGTTTCGTAATGAGGAAATTTTAATACTTTACTTATTTTCTCCATTAAAAATGAATAATGTTTATTTAATTTAAGCCTTAAATTTAAGAACATGAAAAAGCTATTATTTGCCAGTTTAGCCGTTTTTCAGTCAACTGTAAAATTAATATGATTTCTTAACAAAGGTAATAAAAAACCGAAGAACAAAAACAAAATAAAAATTTTATATTCAATTATTGTGATTAATAATATAATTTATGCTTGAACAAGAATGAAAGTAATTTGGCTCAGGTGGATTGGATTACCCAGCGTTTAAAGTAACCTGATACAACTAGTGTGGTTTTATCTAGACAGATGGAGTCTGGTGGGAGTGGGAGGGAGACGGTAGGCAGGGCCGCTATCTCCTATCAGTGTTTTATGTCAGGAGATAATGACTCACATACCATTAACTTGAGGGGAACCGACTTCATAAAACACGACTTGCGAACAACCCGGGGATAGAAATAATTCTACAGTAGGTCTCCGATTATCTGGCCTCTGATTATCTGGATTACGCAATGCTCACATGTTCACTTTCTCACAGACAAATACTTTGTAAAGAGTCGACTTTTCTAACAGACATTTGAAAGACAGTTGTAACATGCTAGCGGACGTCTGGAATTTGGTGAAAAGCACAACATCAAAGATATGTTGAGAAGTAAAAGTATTTTACGAGGTTGCAAACAAATAATGATTTGAGAGAAAATAGATATTTTTACACTTTAAAATCTTGATAAATGTTTACAGTTTTCAGTTTATGTAATAGGTACTAAGGATGGGTTGTTTCGCAGAATTTGAACAATTCATCAAATTTCAACGATCATTTTTGGGTTTTGGGTGTTCATTGTGAAAGTCCTATTCAAGTTCTGTTAGTATATCATTATAGGCTAGTTGATTGACAGAACTTTGAAAAAAACCTTACACAGAACTTGAAAATTAACTTTTAAATTTGAATATTTGTTCAAATTCTCCGGGCCTTAGTCAAAGTCGCAGCCATCCAAGGAAATTTCAGCATTCGAAATCATCAACACAAAAGTCTTTACGTTTCGCTTATATTCCATATCACCCTTACACGTAGACAATAGACACACTGAAGAGAAAAGCCAATAGAAGTTTATTGTGGGGTGTCTTGGCGAAAGAAGAATGGTAAATTTTTCCTTACTTCGGGTGAAATAGGAGAGGTATTTTCAAATTATTCTTCTTCGTTCGTATGGTGGGGGGATCATAGGGTAACATCCAGGTCAGTGAGCCAGTCTGGGGCCTCAGGCGTCGCCCTGTGTACGACTGAGGAATGAATGCAACGGACATTCTGTGATCACACGTTCAGTGGTCTGCACTCACCGCATTCACACATCGCCGACTCTTTAAGACCCCACCTGTGCAACGTGTAGGCACAACGGTTGTGGAAAGACCATATATATTATTAAAAAAGCCCAACACCTTTGCACGATGATGTCGTTTCGCACCCTGCATGCCGCTTGAAGTCCCGAAAACCCTTCTGGATGGAAAGAGAAAGGCTCCTGCCATTGAAGATAGGTGGAAACTTGAGTGGCAATCAGCTGACGTAAGATGTACCCATATCGTGCACGACCCCACTGAGAGACAGCGTGGATTCTCACTGCCTCGTAAACTTTTTTCAATTATCGAACATATTTTTAAGCAGGTAATCAAATTCATTGGCCCGGCAAAATTATCGACGACATTATTTTTCTTTCAAATCGGCACTGAGCACATATTTAGAAATTATCTATTTAGTGGATAGATGTGAAAAACCAGTGCCTAATATTTCTGTTTTTTGTTAGCAACTATATTATATTATTATGTACATAATAAATCAAGCAGGATGTTTATTATGTACGCGGGTAGATACCTACATATATAATGGTCTATAGGGGTTCGCAATTCCACGTGAATACATCAGAGTAGGTAGGCTGTATGATAAAGAGGCTATTTGGCTATTCCACATTAATAGGTCCCACAGGAAAACTTCGATCCCGACGTTTCGGAACGATTCGACTGTGAGAGTTTAGGTGTTGTTATTTAGTACGCGGGGTGTGGTTTTATTCAAAGTAATTTTCTAACAGCTGCATATCTAAACATCTATCTTTCTTTTGAAGAATTTTTCACTATAGTAAAAACTAACAACAGTATTTGTTAAGCAAAGCAAAGGCTGTAATTTTTGTGCACGAGCAGAACAACATGATTGACCTCGTGTATGTATGACGTCTGATAAGGAAGAAGGGATAGTCATTTTTTCAAAATTTCACCAATAGCAGAAAAGCAGAAAATCAGCCCAACGAAGCAATAAATACGCTCGAACGATGAGCCTTAAAACATGTGCGCATGTTTTTGAAATATGCTCAATGCAATAATTTCAGCTCGCATTATACATTTATATAATTCCAGCATCAGCTAAGGAGCCTTCGATTTCCCTTCAAGGGTCAAAAATATTATTATTTTTTATGATAAACTAATGTTTATAAGACAAGGTTTTTTATGCATAACACAAAGGATAACAAATTAATATAAGCAATAATTAGGATCAAGCCGACGTAGCTCAGTGGTCTATAGCAACTGACCGGACATCAGAAGGTGCGGGTTCAATTCCCGTCGGCTGCATTTATTTATACTCGGGAGATTTTTTCAATCTTTATGGATATTTCAGGCGACTAATTATTGCTTATAATAATTTGTCAAAAATAATGTTGTTCAGCAAACGTTCTTATTTTTTTATATTTTAGGAGAGGATAAAGGAAATAGTATTGGGAGGCATAGTTCAGCCTCTGTAGGTTAGGCTCCAAGGTAGATCCAACGATTATACAAAAAGAGAGTTAATGGATGATGATTATGAGTTTAGTGTCTTACAAAATGAATAAGGAAAAAGTCATTTTTATTATCAAGTGGCTCTCTCAAAATGTCAGATTATAAATTAAAGAGTTGGTTCGCCGTCAGTTAAATTTTGTATGTAATATGTGGGATATTTTCTTCAACCTTTTCACAGCCGATTTGTAACGTTATAAAGCGTTGATAAAATGCCAGTTCATTCCGCAACCGTAACAAAATACAAATGGACCAATAAAAACGGCGTAACGTCGTTACGACCGTTATGATAAGAGGACAGTATCGCACTTGATTGGTTCGTATGACGCGGAACGGGTAGTGAGGGGCAGAAGCGACACTTTCGAAACATTTTAATAATTTTGATACTTGAAACATTTTAATAAGTAATAACAACCACAAACTGTGTTGTCCGTGGTAACGATTCGAAAAACTATTTCAAATAGTCACTGAAGATATTAATATATTATGTGCGTGTCTGTGTGTCTGAAGTAAGGCTAAACCGGTCTTACCTCTGGTAAAATTGATCGAAAAATTTCGATTACCGAAAATGTTTCATGTACAGGTAAAAATTGAATGGCCTCTTCGGCCTACGAACAATAACAAGCGATTTTTGAGTATTTTATTTTATTTCGATTTTTAACACTTAGATTTAATTTTTAATAGAAAATAATCGATAATTTCGAAATCGAAATCTCGATTTTGCACATCACTACGGAGAACGAAATATGTGAATAGCGAGCGTATGTTATTTAAAGAATGGATGCCATTACTTTCGATTAAATATCTTAGGAGTGTAAAAGGGCTAGATATTATCAAGATTGGCTAAAATAGTTATAAAAATTTGTCGCCCTCGTCGCATTTTAAAGACAATTCCACCAAAAGGTTAATTTGAAATCCATTTGATCATAATATATCCCATCGTTAAATTCGAAGTTACACCGAACATTCCGGAACACAAATTAAAAATGGCATATTAAATCTTGTCCGTTTTCGTAGAACGTTGAATTTCGATTTTCACCAAAAAAGTAGGTAAATTTCTCTTGACATTCCTTATATTGTTGAAAAATAAATTAAAGATATTATAACAGTTTTAGAACAGACGGATATCCACAATTCAAATATTTGATTTTAAAGGTGAATAGTCAGATCTTTATTTGGTTATACGTTATAACACTAGAATTTATGTTTATTTTTATTTTTTAATATGCAACTGTAAAAAAAAAATACGAAATTCCTTAAATGTGCTTCTTCGCCATACTAAAATAATATTAGAGGCGTATTAATTTATTTAACGTGTAAACTTATATTCCCTGAAAAAAGCGTAAAAATAATTATATTTTCCATAAATATAGGGATTTATTTTGTTGTCTTCAACAATATGTTATATCCTAAAGCAGGGGTTCCCAACCTTTTTGTATTCTAGAGCAAATATCGGTAGGGTGGCGGGCACCACCATTTTTAATCGACAAACTCCTTCCATAACTTCTCATTTTCCCATAATTTATTTTCTTATATTCATAATTTATTTATAAATAAAAAACAAAAATGTTTCAAAATAAAAAAATTACTCTTCAAATTGCATACACACAGAGAAATGTATTTACAAAAGGTAAACAAAGTAAACAAAAAAACACAAATACAAAAAAAACATTTTATAAAAAAATATAATATCATGACGATAATTCTGTTAGCAAACAATCATAAAGGTGCTCATCGGTGAGTCGAGATCTATCTTGCTTTTATTAAGTTCATGTTTGAAAACAATGATTCGCAAAATATGTCGAACCGAAAAATTATTCAATTTTATATGCCGCTTTTTTCAAAAATGGGAACTTTTCTCTGTCCACTGTATTCCAAAAGTCCTTTGATATTAAGAATTTTAGCAAAATATCATTCTTAAGGTCCAAACTTTCTAACTCTAGTTCTTCTGTCTTACCTGGTACAAATTCTGAAATACATGTGGCCATTTCCACTTTTTTTATTTGGCAAGTAAAAGGATTAATACAGAAGGAAACAATTGGCTCGATATGTGTAAACTGCAAAAATCTCTCTTCAAACTGTTTTTTTTAACACTTGAACATACATACAATATCGCAAACATACGTACGTATTTAATAAACCTAGGCACTAAAAATTCAAACAAATAAATAAAAATAAATCATATTCTTAATTAATGTTTATGAAAAATTATTTCACTGTCGAATAGTGGCGGGCACATACGAATCGTTCCGCGGGCGCCATGATGCCCGCGGGCACGGGGTTGTGAACCCCTGTCATAAAGAAAAACTTGCATCAGGGCTGCAAAATATAAAAATAATAAAAAAACACCGTTGGAAAATACTATTTTAAAACCTATCAAATATTTTTATCGTAAGAAGATATAGAAGATAGAAGAAGATCACTGGAGAAAAATACTAGCGCCTAATATAGTCACGGCTCCCTAAAGGCTTCAACTTTCTAATAATCTTTTTTTTTTTTCATTTTATTCTATTTTATTTTCAATTTATTCTGTTTTTTTATTTGTTTTTCTGTTCTATCTTTTTGTTTTTGTTCATATATTTTTTTGTATCTCTATATGGAATGTGTGGGACTGCACTAACCTCCCCACATACCGGAATAAACACTTTTATTATTATTATAGTAAAACAGTTTTAATTAATATGAGGAAAAAGCCCAAAACTAACATCTCAATTTATTATTAACTAATATTATTATATTTTATCTACATTATTAATACATCTTATGAGATATTCTCAAATTTCCACTGCATACTTATGATTTCATTTATCACCTTTATGTAAAATACAATAGGGCGTATAAATAAATAAAATATTTAAGACACATTCGAAATTCGATATGGTAACCACTAACCACCATTTAAAAAAATACTAGAATATTCCTTCATGGAATGAGTGGGTATTTATTTATTTACTAGCTGAACCCAGCCACGAATTGCTGTGGCTCAGTCTGTCTGTGCAGTTAGAGAAACAATAGCGCGTGTTGCTTTTACGTCGCTGTTTTTCTTTTACAAATGGCGCTATTTCTACTACTCTGCAAACTATTTTTATACTTTCCTATAATCATTATCATTGATTTGGAGAATTTTGGCAGATTCTCTATTTTTCTTCAATTATTTGTACCTATATTTTGTTAACTCCGATATTTTTTTATATAACCTATATTTATCATTAAGATATAAGATCTGAATAATTAAAAAAAAAATTATAAATAAATAAATAAAGATGTACATTGTTATCTGTAAAAGCCCTATGGGCGTTTAAATAAATAAATAAATAAATTTAAAAAAAAAACACGTCTGTCCAACAGATGGCGATGTTTAAAAAAAGCACTTTTTACCTGTCACATGTGACATCTATATAATATAGGTATATAAAAACACATGCGTATTCGAAGGTGTTACAAATATGCTTAAAATACCATGTCTTTAGGTAAAATTGTCTATGATTTATAATAAACACTCTTCCATTTTGTCAGCCTAGCCAAGGACGTTGTTTCATTTCCGAACCCTAAATAATGTCATATAATTAACAGAAGGCAACATTGTATCAACATTTCAAAGCAATCGGTGAAAAAGTTTCGGAGATTTAAGATTTTAATTTATACAGATTGTGTGATGGTGTGTTGATGGCTTCCTTAGTCGGGGAGTAAGAAGCACGATTTCAGAGGTCGCGGGTTCAAAGCCCGTTTAATTCAAAATTCAGTTTTCCAAACCAAAGCGCGTTTCATGTGACGGTAAAGTTAAAAAATGTAAAAAAAATGTCACCGGATGGCAAAATAAAATCTACATATTATTTATTCTAAATAAGCCAAAATATCGCAATCTCAAATATCTAGCGTCCTTGTATTATATTTGTTATGTTATAAAGTTTAGTTTAAAAATTTAACATTTTTCATTCGTAGTCTATTGAGCCGACGCCAAGTTTTGGAAAGACTTTTATTTCCCATATTAATTTATGTATGATACGAATATACTGAAAAAAAGATAATAAACTAATTTTCAGCTGTTTAAATTACCATGGGCGCAGATTAGCTAGATTAAATACTCAAATTATTTTATTGATTAACCATTTATTTTGCCAGCAGTATCACTTTCGTCGCTGGGAAATATGATATTTTCTAATATTTCTGGATCGGTCAATATTGTATATGAAGTTTTTGTTGTCTCGCACTAACATACGCAAGACATAAATTGGGGAGAAGACGATGGAAAGGGACAATGTTACAATTACTTCTCTCTTTTAAGTTGATTACCAACAAGTGAAATATTAAATACAGGGTTTTTCAATAAGAGGTGTTATTTTGAATAACCCGCTATTTCGGAAGATGTTTCTTTTGAAGATGTAATTTTTCAACATTTGACAAGTAAAAACTACGCCATTAATAAAAATGGAACAAAACATGCTTCAACAAAGCATTGAAAATATTAAAATTCACTTGAGTGAATCAAATGCAAATCATCTTGAGTGATGAGGCCCATTTCCATCTCGGTGGCTTCGTCAACAACCAAAATTGTCGCATCTGGGGCTCGGAAAACCCAAGAGTTATTGTTGGAAAGCCTCTCTATTCTCAACGTGTGACTGTTTGGTGCGGTTTATGGTCCGGCGGAGTCATTGGACCTTACTTTTTCGAAAATGAGGCTGGAGAAACAGTTACGGTGAATGGATTGCAATATCGAGAGATGATTAATGATTTTTTATGGCCGGAATTAGATGATATTGATCTGGACAACGTTTACTTTCAACAAAACAGCGCTACGTGCCACACAAGCAACGAAACCATTGATCTTTTACGATTGAATATCAAAATAACACCTCTTATTGGAAAACCCTGTACTTGCGTACTTCGATATATGAAGACGATGCAGATATTGCAGATATCACAATATAACCTCGACCCATTATAGTATAGGTTATTTTCAGTAAATAAATAATACGAAGAGCAGTAATATATTATACAGTATTTTAGTTTATAAAATTCAGTGAATAATTTATATTTTACTTTATGGAAATATCGTATAGAGCAATTACTTTGTGGTTTTAAATGAATCAACAACACAACAGAGTCAATGTTTCATTTAACAATTAGATAATTAATAACATATTATACTCTTAACAAAATAACCATTTCGCCATTTTCCAGCAGGGGTAAGAAGAAGGGATGGACCGCCAAATAGTTCAGTATTGGCACACACTCCTTGCTTAATTCAATTCTCCTCAATTCATACATCATCTCATACATACTCTTTTGTTATTCTGACTCTTGACATGGGCCGACTCAACTATTTTTAATAATAATAATATTACTTGGATTATTTCTATGTCGCCTTTTTAGTGCAAAATCACCTCAAGTTCACTTAATCCTATCATCTATTCCTCGGGCGTCCCTAACTATTTTTACCATTCACATCTACGTCTACTCTTCTCCTTACACTTCATTTTATTAGTATACGTTCATAATAATTAATCAAAATAAAAATATTCAAAATTTGTTAAAAGTTGTTTTTTATTTTTACAAGTAATGGCTGTTTCGCCTACCAAAGTCATCGCAAATAGAAAAATGTTGCCATTACGCATATAATTAAAAAAAAAACTATGTAGCAGAACTTCAAAAACAGTACTTAATTTCGCTTCTCAGCCTGTTGGCTTAAATCTAAGGACGGGTTGTTTCATTTTGAAATTTCAGAGTTGATTCTTAGTTCTGTGAAGGTTCTATTCGGGTTTTGGTATTATATTATTATTGACCAGTTATTTGAAACGTATCACGGTTTTAAAGGCACTATGTGAGAAGGTAGAATGATCTGCGTCCCCGCTATTACCGTAAACTTGTTCCTTTCCACATTTTCCGGCTAAAAATATGTTGGGATGCCCTGTTTGAGCCGCGAATAAGCCAACATGTGAAAAGGTACAAATATAATGATGGTTCGCGTCCATGCCACTCCCATCACCAAATTCCTTTTGACATGATTCTTTCTGAATTATAATTAGGGCCCCTCTTTATAAAAATGCGCTATTAAGTAACATGTGAGAAAATATAAACCAATGACCACCAGATTTTACGAATTTCCTTTTCACACGCTTCCTTCAAATTAGACGAACATATTCCACGGTGTGAATTCATTCCTCCACGTAATGTATCAATATACTAATGTACTTTTTAAGTTTTTTTTATACTGCTTTACGGAATACGCCGTCCCGAAACGACCGTTTGTGGCGAACAACGTTCGCGTAATTAACGGCCGACGAAGATGCAATCGTTTTTTGTAATTTGTGTAAATGGAAAAATTAAACATATACAAATTAATCATTGAATTTTTAAATTTAATTTATTAATTGGCATGGTTAAAATACTGTTTTATTGAATGATATTTTTATTTTAAAGACCAATTTGTTTTTTAGTACATAAAAAATGTTTCAAAGATCGCTGATTTACGTAGTTATAAAACATAATCGTAATTAATAATAATTTAAAACATACATCGTAATTACGCTATTTTATAAAAATATATAAATAGAGAAGTATAGGTGAAAATGTTATCTTTTACAATATGGAAATTATATTTGTTTTTCATCTTGTTTATGATTACAATTGAAAACAATATGGACGTCTGTTGACGATTTATTCACTAAAGCTATTTTATAAACAGTTAAATATAAGTTTATTCCAGAATGTATGCAGGGGTTGTGCAATGTAATACATTCAAAATTTTAAAATAACAGACACATAATAATAATAAGAATACATAGATAGGCAACGTGGAATAGAAGTGAAAAATGTGTGCAAGCAGCCGTTTATGGAGGATATTTGAACGTCTCCACTCTCCAGATGGCCATCAGGGGGGACTCCATGGCAGTGATGATAGTGTTATTTGATTGGCGTAGTCTGCGCCACAAGCTTCTATGTGGTGGCTTCAGGAACATTTCCGTAGCGCTGCAGTATCTCGGTAGGCGGAATAGTTGGCGATAAGCATTATTGTAAGCGACTTTTAGCTTATGCCATTGGGATTCAGTGTAATCTAACTACAGTTCTGATGTGCACAGTTAAGTGCAGAATGCGTTGAATAGTATCCTTTTGACGTTTGTACTGCAAAAGTGATAACACTTTATTAAGATTTTTTTTAAATATTTCATTTTAACTGAGTAAGAGGAAACATGCATTGATCTAACGTGCTGTTCTAGACGCAGGCGACTTTACAAATGCGCAAAACAGGGAAATATTGAAATATCTCTCGTGCCCACTTAAAGCGTTAAATTCCTACAGTTTCTACGGTATCGCTGGATTGTGGAATGACACTACGTACAATATCTACCGTGCGCATGTAGACAGGAATGGCTCCGACCTTCATGGCTCTGCAGACTTAATGCACCGACAAATTTATTTATAGGGACGGTGATTCTCAAAGGCTTTCCTTGTGTTTGTCTGCCCAACTAACTCGAGAACGGAATACACCAGCGAAATTAATTTCGCAGAAAATTATGTTGCGAATTTCTTCGACAACGTAATTTTCCTCAAGTCAAAATTATAATTTCAAACACATACATCTTTTGAATTTTCTATTAAGCATTTAAATCATTTTGTTTAAATTTTTGAAAAAAACTTGATATTTTATTTTTCAACAAAAGTGATTATAATATTATATAACTTATTATGTTAACTTTTATATTTTGCACCAAAAAATATTATTACATTATTATTAACAGTACCTACGCAGCGTTTTTCGTCGTGAAGTTAGCTAATTCAAATATTCTCGCATTTCGTCAATGTAGGTGCATAAATGTACTAAAAGTTTAACAGGAATCGGTTTGTAATCCCGCTTTTATTCCCGCTATAATACTACTCTCAATTTATTTATATTTTAAAGCACCAAAAAAATTGTGTTATTTGAACCAAAATTATCCGTTACGGCAAACGCGAAATTTTGAGGTCCGAGCGTTTCAACAAATTTCGTAGGATTTTTTTCGATTAGTATTCAAGTTTCAATAAAAAAATTGAAAGTCCCCCGCCGATCCAGATATATATTTAAATCAGTGTAAATAATTGGTTTTAGGAATACTAAGCACGGCATTCCTTCATTACGAGCTATAACCAGATTTCTAGTGGTTCGACTTCCATAGTATCAACTACTTTGACAGCTTACCCCAATTCACATTTCCGTGAAAACGTACTAAATATTTGACGGCGTTTGAATGTCACATTAATTTACAGGAGAGAAGCGTGCAGCGGCTGGGCGCGTGTTCGCGTGTCGCTCATGTCGCAAGTCCCGGGAGACCACGTTATTCCGTCTGCATTGTTCTGCACGAGGATAACGTCAGCGAGTCGTGCCTTTTCCGCCACCGCCCTTGTTTAATTCAATCGCTCATTACTAATTAAAGCAACTCGCTAAGTCGCTAAAACAAAGCGACTATGGCTGTTGTTTGAATAAGCGGCTGTCTCGGCTTGTGGCACCGCTCGTTTGAATTGGGGCGCCAGTTTCGTTGTTTGGAACTCGGGAAAGCTAGTGAAGTTCTTTGTGCAAAGGTGAATATATATGCGGGAAGAAGGCTCGTTTGAAAAAAAACTTACCCCTTACTTATAATCGCGGTGTAAATATAATGTGGCGCATAAGGTGAAACAGTGAAAAACATGAATTAATACCACGGCACGTAGCTTTAAACCACGCCTTCCTCCTCATTCCTTCCGAATTGAATAAATTGGTAAGATTGGTCAATAGGACATTGACATATAAATTTCAGGAATAAATTCATTAAAGCTATTTGGAATTATAACCATATTGATTATCAATTTTGTACTGACAAATAAAAATAATAATAATAATATATATATAATAATATACATAATATGTATTGATCGGTCTTAACTAGTAGTTCTGTGAAGGGTAGACCTCACCTTCAAAAAATAATGTTTATAATTTTCTATTTTTTAATAAACAATAATAATAATAATTTTAATAATTTTTATTCCAGGATATGGGGAGGTTGGTGCAGTCCCACACGTCCCATATAGATATACATATTTTTTGTATAATAGATATGTGAAAAATGCAAAAATATACAAAGAATTAACAACAGAGTACAACTATGCAGGGCGTGGTCTTGAGTGAGCTTGGGCCCAGCGCTCACTCAGGAGTGGCGTTTGGTGCTGGTAGGCTGCGGTCACCAGCGGGTTGGCGGAGGCCATTAGCCGCATCCTGGCTCCAGTGACCCGGTGTCTCATCAGGCCGGCAAATCCATTTAGTCCTAATTCCGTGAACATTGTCGATGCGCTGCTGTATCTTCGGTATCCAAATATGATTCTACAAGAATTCGGAGTCGTTCCATCGAGCAAGTTCGGTAGTGACACCATGTCTCACACGTATACAGGCCAGTACAGAATGCTTTGAACAGTATTTTTTTAACGGTATTGCTGCATTTGTAAATGTGTAAATTTGCGTGCATATTAGACACTATGCTTAGGCTTCTCCTTTGTCGTTCGATATCGCCATCGTCCGATAGGTCTCGATTAATAATGTGCCCCAAGTATTTTACGTTCGAACATGTATTTATTCTTGCCTCGTTAAGGTATACGTTTTAATAAAACAAACCAAAGTTTCCTCTGAACTCAGAAGTTTCGTAAGAAGGCAAATACATACTTAATTATAAACCGTATACTTCAAGTAATATTACATAATGTCTTTTTTAAACTTTATTCGGGTAGGTAGGTACAATAATCTTGAAAAAAAATGCCAATAAGACAGTCCAAATAAATACTACAATTTTACATTGGAAAAGATAATCTGTAGGAATTTTCTTTGCTCAGTCAAAAGACAGGACTATGTCGAAAACTACCTAGTTTAAAAAATGTTTGCGTCCTGCAAAATTTTTCATTAAATACATTTGTTTTGAGTTTTACAAACTGTGTTTTTTCACTCCAAAAGGTTTTTTAAGCCCAAATTATACATTTATTTTTAGGGAGTTGAAACTACCGTTAGCTACCAAGTCGAATGTTGTATTTTTTTCCCAATTGGAATGATTATGGGTTAAAAAGGTCGGCGTACTTCTAGGGGAAAGTAATCCAGCCATCATTTGTCTTGTCCAGATGGATGCACAGGGCGGGAACTAGTACTGTCGACTAGAACTCGGATTCTGAAACTGTGGATTGGGGCTGGGGCCGTGGAACCGTGGACTGCAGGACCGCCATTAGTCCGGCTAATAGGGTGTCTGACCTCCGGACTAGTGAGCGGTCACGTGGGTGCTTAATTGCTCTCTCTCCATTCTAAGGGTGGCCCTCAATATTATGCTGTAGCTTTAGATAGTAGTTCAGGGTTGAAGAAAATTCCATAGAACAAAGAAAATGCTAGATGCATGATGCAACTATCTTGATGACGTTTTTTTGAACAATCTAATATAATATTTGGTGTAATTTCTTACAACGTATAATTTATAAAACATGTTATATTTGGGGAACCTTTGTAGAGTGTATTTTTAAGGAAAAGGAGAGAAAGTTCTGAGATTGAAAATATATGAAGGGTATATAGGAATCTGGTATTCAGTGCGCCCAGAAGTGACAGACAGAGAGAATACGGTTAGAGAGGTCAAATAGTCTCCCTCAACTGACCTATTCCGATCTGGCCCGTCACGCAGTTGGTGGGCATATGGATCCGTAGACGCAGCTAAAACTTGGATAAACCTCAAAAAATTAACCCAGGCACTCACTAAGACACCAAATTTAGTGAACCATTAGGGGCGACCTACAGCAAAGGTGTTGGTTATTCAATGAATGGTTCTCGGGGCGGCGGTACCCATACCCACCCCCCAAATTAATTATTTATAATTTGTCGGTTAAGTAATAGAGATGGATATTTATATACAGGTAAGCTTAAAGAAATAATTTCGGGAATACTACCATATATAAACATTCAATGTATGAAAATACGGTAACCGGATAAATCATCAAAATGATAATTCATCACATCTTTAAAAAGTTATATAAAGTCATGAAAAGTGATGAAACAAAAAATTAATTAACTAAGTTATGTAGGTTAAGTTAGGTTTAAATTTTTTTTTCATCGTTTCTAATGACTTTAAATCACTTTTTAAAGGTGTGTTGAATTGTCACTGTGTTGAGTTATCATGGAACCGAAAATACATATGCAGAATAACAAAAAAAATACAGATAAGTTCAACAACTGCATGGCGTTCATTTTCAACTCTACAATAATTAGTAAAATATTCCAAATAATTCAAAAAATCAAATCCAATCCAAATGTATGTACATATACAGGACGTCCGGGGGTAAAGTGCGCTAACTTCAGGAGGTGATTCTACATGATGATAGAAGTAAAAAAAAAAACTTTTTTCCAAATTCCATTTTTTCCCATAAAAATATATTTTTCCATTGAATAATATTTATTTTCCCATAACGACAAATTCAAATGTTTTACCTATAAACTACCTTAAAAAGTTGGAATTTCATAGAAAGTTATTGTCCATTCTTACTTTTACTATCGTGTAGAATCACCTCCAGAAGTTAGTGCACTTTACTCCTGGAATCCTTGTATAATACATTTCAGCGGCCTTGAGGTGATTTCTCACGAAAACGGCGCTATATAAATTAGCCAAATATTATTATTATGTGGATTATTATTATGTGGAGTATAAAGGTGCTAAGTCCACTGGAGATGAGTTGTCCAGAAGAGTAAAAATTGGAGAAACCATAACGGGTATAAATTTAATTATAACATAATCATATTGATTTATATTACATTACATCCTGATAAATCAGATGCTATATATATAACAGTGTAAATTATTATGTAAATTATTGCGTAAAAGTATTTTTTTAAAGTGTAATTATAATTGAAAATTTTCAAATCGAAGTTTAAAGCTTAAAGTGAAAAGTTAAAAAGTGAAGTTTTAAAGTGAAAGGTCACAGAGTGAAGTTAATTAAATGTTAGACTTGCATATTAATAAGAAAATATTATTGCGCAAGCTAATAAAATAAAAAATTAGTTTATAAAGTAATTATTTTCAAAGCGAAGTTTAAAGTTAAAACTGATAGTTACAAAGTGAAGTTTTAGGTGTTGACAAGGTACTTACTGTTGATATTTTTGGTTATTGTAGAATTGGTATAAAAATGCGGACTTGTGAATAGTTTGCCTTAAAGAAAGGAGAAAAAAAGCATCGATTTCCAGCAGTCGTTTATGCTTGTTGGTGAACTTATTTATTTTATTTACACTTTTTATACGCCCATGGGACTTTTACATTGGCACATTTAAATTATTCACTATTCATAATTTGGGAGTCCGGTATGGGTGCCGCCGGCCCGGGAACCATTTATTGGATAACCAACACCCCTGACGTAGGCCACCCCAAGTGGTTCGCTATTTTTGGTGACTAAGCAGGGGTGCCCGGGTTCACGGGGTGAAGTTTTTCTAGGTCGTGGTGGCAGATGCGTTTGCCCACATGGCGGGTCGGGAGAGTCTGGTTGAGGGAAACCTTTTGACCTTTCTAGCTGGACTCTCATCCGTCACTCCTGGACACACTGATCCCTAGATACCTACCCACCCCTCTTACATGTTTCCTTCCAAGAACTTCCTCTCCTTCATTTCCCTTAAAAGACGCCCCACATAGCATCCCCAAAGATGACATAGACCCTAATGATTTTTTTTTCCTCAGGGCCTCCTGTGTGGAGCTAATATCAAATAAATTACTTGATGTTTCTCTAAATGTAACGCGATTTTTTTTCACACTCTTAAATTTTTACAAAAATAAGTTTGAAGTTCCATTATATGATATCTGCACGTTCCGCGATCTGTGTACGAGGGCTGGGGAACCAGAATGTACGCACCCTTAACGACAATTTTCCGCGTCACCTGCTCCGCCGTGTTTTGGGGAGCGGACAAGTGGAAGGATCATTTACTACAATATTTGGAAGATTAAGGGGGAACGACTTTTTCGATATTTACATTGCGTTAACCAAGAATAAATTCTTTTAACGATGCCGAGATTTTTCCGTCAACACATCGTAACTCCAAATATCGCGTAACATATTAAAATATAAGATAACGTTTATTCAGAAGATAATAGTTATTATTATATCTTGATGAAGCTTGGTTTAAGCGAAACCGGTCGATGTGCAGAATAATAAATAAAGTTTGTGGTTATATAAAAAGTGTTTTATATATACAATGCCTAACCAGAAGTTAATTGAAGCTTACGAAAAAAGAATTATTAATTTCGTTTTTTCTCTTTTTTAATTTTAGAGTTTCATACAAATGTTCCATTTAGCTCAATTTTTACACTCGCCTGCCATTGTAGATCTCCATCCCATTTGAGTTTCAACAAACACAGAAAATATTGGAAATTAAAGCCTCGATTAGGCAACTATTTGGATCACGGAACATGCCCACAAGGCACTTCTTGTGTTATTCTTTACTAGCTGGCGTGTACCCGGCGTTGATGGGAGTTATATTTAGGAGATAAACATATACAGGGTTTTCCAATAAGAGGTGTTATTTTGATATTCAATCGTAAAAAATCAATAGTTTCGTTGCTTGTGTGGCACGTAGCGCCATCTTGTTGAAAGTAAACGTTGTCCAGATCAATACCATTAAATTCCGGCCATAAAAAATCATTAATCATCTCTCGATAGCGCAATCCATTCACCGTAACTGTTGCTCCAGCCTCATTTTCAAAAAAAGCAAGGTCCAATGGCTCCGCCGGACCATAAACCGCACCAAACAGTCATACGTTGAGAATAGAGAGGTTTTTCAACAATAACGCTTGGGTTCTCCGAGCCCCAGATGCGACAATTTTGCTTGATGACGAAGCCACCGAGGTAGAAATGGGCTTCGTCACTCAAGATGATTTGCATTTGATTCACTCAAGTGAATTTTAATAATTTCAATGCATTGTTGTTGTTGTTATCGTTCCATTTTTATTAATGGCGTAGTTTCTACTTGTCAAATGTTAAAAAGTGACAGCTTCAAAAGTAACATCTACTGAAATAGCGGGCTATTCAAAATAACACCTCTTATTGGAAAATCCTGTACTATGAAGATTTTTCTGTAGGTCTTTTTAAGATATACAATTCCGTAGTACATTATTTTGATGTATCTCATAAGGTTTAGCCAGCGTTGGCAAAGTAGTAAAAATATTTTTAACGACTTGATTTCAAAACATCGATTTTTCTCTACTTTCTATAAATGTAATATGCGAGTATTATATATTTTTTATTTATTGAGTTAGTTTATACATTTGAATATAAACTAATATAAACAAGATCATATTTCATTTTGTAATTTTACATATTTTTACAATAAATATAACATTTCTTTTTAAATACATTCATTCTTCCTTCATTATTCAGACTTTCAGGCATTTCATCATACATTTTTAGTCCTTTGTACATTAGGCAGTTCTGTGATTTTGTTTTTTTCATATGTGGCAATCTAATCCTATTTACATTTCTGGTTTCGTAATTATGAACATCTCTATTAAAAACAATTTCATCCTTAAAATATTTTGGCATTTGGTTGTTCATGATTTTATGTACAAAAATTAACACATTAAATAATAGTCTCTTTTTTATAGAAATCCAATTTAGCTGTTCTCTCATTTGATCTATGCTTGCGTATTTTCCTTTTCCTAGTATACATCTCATAGCTCTATTCTGTATAACATCTAGCTTGTTCAAGTTTCCTTCATTGGCCAAATACAACATAGTAGAGCAATAATCTAAATGTGGAGCAACTATAGTTTTATAAATCAGCTCTGTAGTGTTTCCATTTAGTTTATTTCTTAATCTTCTAAGAAAATTGACTTTTTTAGATACCTTCTTTAGCACATATTCAAAATTTGCTGCGAAAGTTAGTTTTGAATCTAGTATCACACCCAGGTACTTAATTTCATTTACTTTTTCAATTTTTTCGTCATTAATTGTCAATTTTAACTCTGTGTTATGCGTTTTGTTGCCGATTTCCATATATTTTGTTTTGTTGACATTCAGTTTTAATTTGTTTAATTTCAGCCATTTCGCTATATTTTGTAGGTCTTCATTTAATTGATTGATTGCATCTATGTACTCTTCACATGAAATCTAGATTAATGTATCGTCTGCAAATAATCTAATTTTGCAATGTTTTATGGTTTTTATTATATCATTAATGTAAATAATGAATAGAATTGGACCTAATACCGACCCTTGTGGAACACCGAGGTTGTTTTCTATCGGTTCTGATTCTGAGCTTTCCAATGTTGTTATCTGTTTTCTTTCATGGAGATATTCTTTGAAAAGATTTAGAGCTACTTCAGAAAGACTTTCTATCGTTTCAAATGCTCTTTTAAAATCTAAGAATGTTGCAATGGTGATTTTTTATTATCTGTTTCTTTCTTCCATGTATCAATCACAATGTTTATTGCAGCTATATATATAAACCTATAAGCATATATAAGCTATAAGCTATAATCATATATAAGCTATATATATAAACCTTCTGGAAAAAGTCTCTTACTAATAGTGGCAACTCTATCAAAATCCGTTGCGTAGTTTAGAAGAATTAATCGTTCAAACAGACAGACGCAGAAAGCGACTTTAGTTTATACTATTTACAGATTCTATGGTCAAACCCTATACTGCGATTCTTTCCATGGCAATAAAACAACAATACACATTAGCGTATTACTGATTTGGCAGAGATGTTGCATGCTAAATTTACGCTTCACAATTCATCATTTAATGCTGGATACCACTTCCGCACTAATAACACGCCTGCCACCGATTAGTTACAGTAAGTATTGTATTCTGTTTCAGCTATTTTGATTGAACATGAAATGCGTATAAGCCAGAAATAACAAGTAGGTGCTACATCATATTACCAGTGGCGTGCATTGTTCTTTCTAAAAGCTGTGTCTACCATGCCTGATTCGAAAAAAAATTAATTTATTGGGACTTACGAAAATTTAACGTATTAATGCGACTGGATATTATTTTTATTAATTTTAAAATATTACAAAACTTTCCATCATTTTTCCAGCATTTATTCCAACCAGTATAGCAGTATTTGTAAGAAATTACATTATGCCACAATCCAACATTTCAAAAATGCCAAAGCTTGCAATGCGGCATTTTATTTAATAGGTATTTTAAAAACAAAATTTCGAAGAAATCAAAAATTAAAATATCCAAAACGAAATTTTAACTCCTAAAAAATAAGTTATTTTACTATGCAAAGGTACAGTTCGTCGGCCAAGAAAATTAATTTATTGAAGTACTACTGGGTTTGTCTCCTACAACCATATATGTTAATATGTTATGTTATTTGTAAATGTATCACATCAAAAATTTAATACAATACATTCTAATCAAAATAAAAACCAAATATGAGAAAACTTTAAAAAGTTATGCTAAAGGTAACAGAAACTACTTGAAAAAGTCAGAGAATAACCATATAATACTCCGCCATTTATTTACATCAAAGTTGTAGACGTATTTTATACAACACACCATTAACAAATAAAATACACTCTGTCAATGACAAGGTCCGACCACATGAAATTTATATTTATTTAGTGGACAAAATATCTCATGTTAATGCGACTCTAATAACGGGGGTTTGCTTGAGGCCCACATTTTAATTAATTCCGATGAAATCGTAACTATAATACATTATTCTTCAGACCGGTGGTGTATTATTTATATTTTAGATTAATAAAAACAATACCTTACCATTAAAATGCTTAATGTAAAATTTATAAAATGTTTTTCAACTTTAAAATTAGCAGCAAGAAAACTTTTTTTTTTTTCTTTTTCTTAATTTTATTTAATTTTTCTAATTGATTAATTAGTAACTTACCGAGGTATTCATTTAGAAACATCTGAGATTTGCGTAATACGTTAATCAAAATTATTTTTAATTAAACCCCGCGGAAAGATCAATTTTCTAGGCCTGCTAGGGCAAATTCGACCGTAGGTCCGTCCAGTACGCCGGGCGGCGCGCCGAATGTTCTTTTAGACGCCTACTTCAGTTACGTCGTTAAGATTCCGACTTTATTTTAGGTTATCGTATCGTCTTAAAATGTTTATTGGTAATGCATCGGTAAAATCAAAATAATTTTCTGTACAATTTTTTTCTCAATTAGCGTATAGTTATGTGTTTTATTTTATACGTTTATGTTGACGGTAGCATTCCCGAAATTACGTGATAAATACGAGAAATTTTCGATTAGGGGAGTATTATTAACGTTGAAAAATTTATATTTATACTCACGTAATAAACGTTACAGCTCAACGAAAAAGATTAATAAAGCGTTATTAATATTAATAAAAAGCTATATTTATTTTCTTAAAAACGAGAAAATGACTTCAGTTTTTGTAGGGGCAAACGTAGTTATTCAGTCTTTATGAACTGCACGCCCCTGATGAATAGGATTTCTGCCAAAAAAAACCGATAGGAAGTTTATCTCCTCCATATAAAAATGTCATAAATCCATCCTGCCAATTAAATTCATACGAGATGAAACAGCACGCTGGCTCCTCACAATGAACGTTTTTTGTTCAGAAAGTAAATGTCATTCGCTGGCTGCGGACCAAATCGCGAATGGGAAGATGAAATGTGTGATTGTAAATTGTACCAATAGTTGATGACTGGTGGAAGCGTGGATCTAGGCGCGAGGCGATACTGACGAAGAGTAGAGAATCCGAAATAGCTGGGCTGATGACGGCTTGATTGACCTGCCGCTTCATAAGCTGTTCGCTGTGTCAACGGACGCCGAGGTTGCCAGACAAATGATCAGTACCAATACAGGGAGCTTCTCTGATATTATTGCGTTTTTGTTTCTCTATCTTTTTTATTTGTTGCGTGAATACCGCACAAGATTTCCAACTGTCTGAGCTAGTCAGACTATGGCGTCACCAATTAGGGTATGTTGTGAGATAAGAAAGGTGGGGAAGCAGCAACACGGAGAAAAATGATACTGTAAAAAAAGGGATAGCATGCCATTTTCCTGATAAAATGAAGTCATTCAGAATATATCGAGAACACTTGTTTTTTCCTATTAAATATAATGACGGAATGCGACAATATCAGTATGTCAATATCAATATCAGTACTTGTATGAAATGTGTTACCCCAAAAAACATTCGCTTTTAACTGTTACTTTATTAGTAACTCTGTCAATTCATTCGTTAAAGGCCTGCAGTCCCGTTTTTAAAAAGAAAACGAATAATTTGACAATATTTTTAATAAATTGACAGTATTTTATATTAGTAGGTTTTCTTCGTGTGGATATTCCGATGTGGTCACTAAACACGGCTAAAGCCATTTCAACCAAGTTTTCAATTCTTAATGGTGGTCATCACCAGGATGATAGTTATAGTATCTTCCACTCAGAAACGTGCCGCAAATAAATTATAAAGTTCAGAGGATATACCCGGCGTACGGTTAGGACAACCTATTACTTACAGTTAACTCAATAAACAAGTTTATTTATTTTATTTTGCAGAAACAGTCTTAAACCACTACATATCAAAAGCGATAAAGAAAATTACAAAATAATTATTAGGCATAATAAAAATAATATAAACATGAAACATGTACAAACATACATGTGGGAAAAAGGTTACACGTAGGTAAACACAGTTAAATATTAAACAATACTTCGTGCTTGAATTCGTTTTAGAACATGTGGAAAATATTCGTTGACACGTGGAAAATGCGTTAGGTAGGTACACACAGTTAAAGATTAATTAATATTTCGTGCTTGAATTCATTATAGGACGTGTGGGCATGTCCACATTTCCCGCGAGGAAGTTAATTATCCTAGTGAGTTTTCCCAGGGACATCACCATTGATTGGTAAATTAGCTCTGCACATGGGAAGAATCAAAAACCTGTTTTGGTGGCCTCGCGTGAAATTATCCGAAAAATAGAATTCTAATTTAGCCAGAATGTCTGGTATTGATAATATACCGTTCAGAAGCTTATAAGCCATCAGCAGTAATGCGACATCCCTCCTAGAATTAGGGCTTCAGATACCCAGCATTTCCGAGATAAATGCTGTTGGAAAAAGACATGGGTAAAAACTGAACTCTCTCATGTAGAGGTAATCGAAAAAATGACCTCTCTCATTTAAAAGTGTATTGGGTTAACCGAGAGATATTTTATGTTTAAAAATAAATTTATTGCCTAAAGATTAACGTGGATATTATAAAGTGTAAATATACCTAGCAAAATATACCTCGCAAAATATATCTCGCGAGACTAAATATATTTTATTTTATTTATTTGTATAAAGGCGTCTACAGACGGTTGACCGGCCTACTTTTTTTACCATTTTTTTACACTTAAAAAAACCCAAAGTACTGGTCAAACCAGTCGTCTGTAGCGGCCTTAATTAGGTAGATACTGTATCAAAGAAAATTATTATTTTAAAATAAATATTTATTAAATAAATATATTATAATAATTGATAAATATCGCTACGTCTTTCCCGGGTGTTCCAAACTGGCTCGAAAAACTTTTTTTAAACTTTTTAAACTATCGGTGTGTGCTCAATCAATCAAATAATGTTAATTCCTCGTTAAAATAATTTGACTGTACCGATTATAAGAAAAAAAAAACAAGCGAAGTATTGTTTGTTTTTACCCCTGAATGGTTTTATGCTGTACTAACGAGGTCGTAGATGTTGATGTTTTTGCCACATATATTTTATTATAAATACTAAACAAATATCTTGTATAAAAAATATATATATTTTCAAATTACTAATGTTTTTCCAGCTTATCATCTTAGTAGTCATGTAAAAATATAGAGTATAACGTCAGTGGTAAAGAGGTAAATAACACAGTGCAACGCGTCACGTCATAATTCATTTTCGCTCGCGATTCCGCCGACAAGACGAAAGTGATGGATGTCTCCCCACTTACTTAACCGGCTTACCGGCACCTCAGCGCGTATCAGCGAGATGCTTACTGCTTATTACAACGCTCCCCACAGTAACTAACTTGTGCCAACTTTACTCTTTATCGTCCTGCGCTCCCGGGGTAATTAATGCTGATCTACTACGCTGGAAATTGATTTAACAGCATGCAGGACTGCTAACACTTGTAATGCAAGATGCAACGGTGCTTACTTTGATGATTTCAATATTGATCAATCAATAACTGATCTGATCCGATGTATCTGGTAAATGTTACCAAACGTCTAGTCTTACGATTCAAAGACATTTGATTAGCTAGCAACTAGAAATGTATAAATATCGAGGAGGGAACGTATTTTATTTTTATTTATTTATTACAAAATAATAGATTACAAAATAATAAGTTATAATGTATTATTCCCAGTGAGTTTACAAAACTCATTTCGGGAAAGACAACATTATATTAAAGAGAAGACAACATAGATACATTAAAATAAATAAACGCAGAAGTTATTTTGGAGTTCCAAAGAAAGAATGTGTCAATCATTAATAAAACTGCTAATAAATCGCTTTTAAGAGCTTTTGCCAATGTTTTTTTGTTCGTTGCCGGAAGTTTTAGATTACTAGGTAATGCGTTATATTGCTTATGTGCAATGTTTTGTAAGAAGTTAATTCCAAATTTAGTCGTGTAAGTAGATGACGATAAGTATATTTGATTTTGTGATCGTGTTTTGTGCTGGTGTATGTCGGAATTAAATACTGGTTCGACGAATACATTTCGATATCCACAGTGGGTACCAAGTAACAAATACCATTTGATAAAAAATATATGAGCAGTGTAAAGGATTTTACTTAGGTACTATTATTCTTAGAGCATGTAGTATTGAAAAAAAGCATGTGACGCAGCGTGTTAACAGACATAATGTTGAAAAAAGGGCCTAGTAATAGAAAATACAAGGCTGGCATTGGCTAGCGTCCTTGCATAGAATACGGCGTTTAGCTGTCTTTAGAGAATAAGGGTTACTTTCGGAAAATTTAATTGATAATTGTGCAGATAATTAACGATAACGATAATTTTTTAATTTAATTGCACTACTGATTTATGAATAGTGCAACGTTTCTCTTACTGAAGATCTATTACAGAAATGTTGCCATATTATTGCAAATTTTGTAAAAATGCTTAAAGCAATCGCATGTCGTATATATATGGAAAATGTATTTAAATATAGTGGGTGTATGTATAGACATAATGTATAGTTTTCTGGACATCCTAGAGTTACATCATTTTAGGTTGAGAAGCATGCAAGGTTGTTTTAAGTTTTCAGCACCCCAAATTAAATCACTTACCTGACCAAGACACCAAAGATAGTCGACAAAGTGATTTGGTATTTTTTCTGTCAAATTTAATAAAAAAAATTACGAATGATCGGTTTGAATCCTTGAATTACGTCCTCAGAACATATAATCGCGTTGTATTCACTTTGAGCATTACGAAAGTTGTAAATTACATCACATTAGTACACTTACTTTTGCAATAATTAACTACTCTTAACAGAACATTTTGCATGATAAATGTCATTTTCCGCGGAATACATTTTCCAACGTCACACATCGCGAATAACAGGAAAAAAGAGTCACAACTCACTACAGTTTAAGATGAATTACTTAATAACCGCCGTAAGTCGGCTTGTTTACTACTAACTTTCTGCAGGAATCAGCTAATGTCACGATGCACTTGTTAACGACCCGCTATAAACTAAATTAACAATTTGAATCCTGACGAATGAGGGACATTAATTCCACGTTAGTGACCCGCCTGCTCTGCGGACGCGGATTCTGCGGTGCGACATGTGTACAAACGACAGCGCAGATTAATCAAATAATGTTCTTGTGCTTCTTGTCTGGTTACGGCGACAAAATATATAAAGCTTATAATTATACTGCTTGCATTGTAACTGGTTCTTTGACTCCTACCAAAGGTCCGAGTTCTTGAATGGAATTAATGGTGCGTCATATTTTGACATTGCTAAATTTAGAGCCTTTATGACATAAATCACCTATTTTTGACTTTGCTAAATTTAGAGCGTTTACGGCACATAAACGATCCATTTAACCTTTTAAATTTCTAGTCTTTATAAATTGTAAATTAACTAATTTACTAGATAAATGCTAAATTTAGATTATTTGTAAGAAGTTATGTACGTAAATAAAATTTAATGATAAATTATTCAAAAATAGATTCAGTAGGCGAAATATTAATATATATTAATAAAATCTATTTTGGAGGCGAGTATGGGTACCGCCGCCTCGGGAGCCATTTATTAGATAACCAACAATTATGGCATAGGACACCTAAGTGGTTCGCTACGTTTGGTGACTGGATGGAAGGATGCCCGGGTTCATAGGGAGAGGTTTGTCTGGGTCTGGGCGGTAGATTCATCTGCCCATCGGAAGTCCTTTTGAGACTGGTTGAGGGAGACCTTTTGAACCCTCCCGCAGGACTCTCTCGACCCATCGCCCTGCACCGCAGTGGGAGGAATGGCTTCATACGTCGGTCACTCCCAGACACACCGACCCCCCAGATTCCTACCCACCCCTCATACCTTTTTCCTTCTCAGAACAGTCCCTTGTTCCTTTCCTTTAAAAAAACCTCTACACAGCATCCCCTAAAACGGAAAAGCGTGGAACCTAAGGTAAAAAAACTGACCCTGCTGCAATAGGATTTGCGATATACGTCAGAGGTGAAATATTTCCATTGGATCGGGAATTTGCCAAATGCGGCCGAGCTGAGCCACAGTTTTTTGTCTGGGCTCGTTGGATTTTGGACTCGCCAATATCAAGCAGAGGTTGCTGAGCCATCAAGCCACCTGAGTTTCCCCACACACAATGAGTTTTTGCAAGGCGTGGACGGATATTTAGCTCGTTGGCTCTGCCGCGTGTGTCTTGCTTTATCTTCACGTCAAAAAAGTGTAGATTGAAAGATTATGTATGTAAATTAAGATGATAGATCGATGCCGACTTACAGTTTCTTTGGTATTTAAAAAAATTAATTATTTTTGGCTGCTCATTCTTTGTAACGTAAACAACTGCCCTGCAGATTATACATAAGTAAAATGTTCAAACAAATTTGTAAACAAGTTAAGCAGTAACCAGAAACCCAAAGTATAGTGGTTATACAATGGGTGGCTTTAACCATTGGCATTTACCGCATACTGTTTCTATTCCGGAGAAGAAATGCAACGCGATACTATTGAATCTAAGTGCAAAAATATAGAATTTCGCCTTTGGCTTCTGCCCAGGACGCGCTGACACTCGCATCATACGTAGTCCATAGATCACATAAGGTGCAATTATAGGCAGGAAGAAATTAATTTTAAATTTCCCCATGCCGCTTGATCTTCCAATCTACTTTCAGGAGCACTTATGGCTCGCAGAATAATAAATAAGATATATTAATTTGTCATCACGCCTTCTGGCAATGCGTTCCTTGTAAACCGACAAATTATGATTTAGAGTCTCGAATTCTACCGAATGACAAAATCTATGCAGCAAGATGTCATACAGACATTTGAGCACTGTGTGAAATGTGTTAATTAACAAAAAATATACTCAGCATTCTGAATAGCAATCTGCTTAGAAAATTCGAAATATTTATTTAAAAATTTTGAATCATAAGACACTACGAAGTAATGCAAAATCATATGGTTTTGATTTGATACATGAAAGCTCAGAAATATTTTAGATACCGTCTTACTAATTAGATTCTTACACGCTCGTTCAACGTTGGTGTGGTAATGCCGACCTCGAGCCTGGTTTAAGACCGTTTTAACCAAACAAACTTCATGGTAATAGTCAAGTTTTTCACCTTACGCGCCGCCTAATATTTAACCACGTTTTTTAGTAAGCCTGTAAGTGTAAAACAAATCTTGGCCTTTGAAATAACCGAGCATTATTTGTATTAGCCCAGAAAAGATAAAGTAAACAGGCGGCTATTGTTAAACGGGAATTTAAACCTTATCGCCATCTATGTAAGGAGTGTTATTGTTAGCGGCTCGATTCCAAATGCTACACGACGTGGCGCATTGCCTTAATGTACATTTCTGTGATTTAAAAAAATATATATGCGCCAGACGCTTCTGTTACACCTTCAAAACTGAGATTATAGTCAAAAGGAGAATCAATAAAGAAAGGTTGGGAGTTGAGAACTGAAATATTTAGAACTTAGAACGAATGGTCAATAAGCAAAGTTTAAACTATTTCGAGAAATAGTTTTCTATGGTTATCTTTCACCATGGCCATCTTCTTCTCCACATTTTATTTATTAGGTAACCTACTTTCTTAAAGCTTTAATTTTTTATTGTTGAAGTAAAACTGCAAACAATAGGTTTTTTCTAAAAGAGAGCACCCTTAACAATTTAGATAATATTTTTATACTCTCCAAATTACTTTTATGACGTGTCGAGGACATTATCATAAATACAGAATCGAGAATCCCAGGAAAAGTTAGAAGAAAACAATTTCTTTTTGTCGTAAATGGACAATTTATTTTGATGGCTCAACAATTAGGTCGGCGGGGAGGAAGCGGGAAGACACGGGAAGATGGACCAGAGAAGATGGAGGGAGAGGGAAAGGGAAAAATAGTTATTATCCGTAATAGCGGATAATAACAATAGGGTGGACGGCTATTCCGATAAGTGATAGCCAATCAGAAATAATTATGCGGGAGGTGCTGCTGACAAGAGGGACGATGCGGTCAGACACGACCATTGATCAACTTTGCGGGAATACGAATACTGGGTAATTCATATTTCAGGCGGGACGAGGAATGTCAGTGGATGGAATTTCATCTATTTAATAGGCTCACGGATCGCAGGAATCGTTAGGAATTCACACATGGAAAATAAAGAATAGTTTTTAACGAATTTACGATACACAACCATAAATACTAGTATATTTATCATTATATTTTTTTTTTACAAATGTCTAAAATAATGTGACCTTACTGGGATACCCTGTTATGAGGTCACATTGCGCATGGTTTTGTGAATGAATTATAAATTAGGTCAAGTTCTTTTTCTAAGTATGTTCTTTTTTTAAAGAAGGTTTTTGTATAACAAGAGGAAAATTATAGCTATATCTAGAAGAAAACATGGCATTTAATCGTTAATCTTTGTTAGGTTGCAAGTTGCAACATTCTTCCTTCCCGTGTCTATAATCCGTATTATGTTAAATGCTTCTTTTAAAGTTGGTTATTTTCAAATGGTTTTTATTGCGAGAGGAAGGATAATAAATAATTTCATAGAAAAATATTGCAAATATCTTTGTCGTTTTAGTTGAAGTTTGGTGGAATGAATGTTGTAATGATGAACTTGTGATTCCCTGAACAGTTTGTTTGTGCTATTTCATCCTGGTTTTTGAATGCTTAGATAAAAATAGCTTTTGCATATAATTGTAATTCCATTAAAACATAGTCTGTAGGAGTTCTGATGGGAATAAAATATAACATAAATAGCAGCAAAAATATATTCCTCAGATCCACTTATCGAGAATCTCTTAAAAGCACAACTTTACCCCCCTTCTTCTATATACATTATTAAACCGCGCCGGAACCATACTATATGTACCTACTAGCTGTACGACGCTGAGTCTGACTGTGCAGGTAGAAATATAATAGCGCATGTTGCTTTTATGTCCAACAGATGGCGCTGTTTTAAAAATCATGTTTACCTGTCAGAGATGATAAAAAACATGTTTTTGATAATTTGTATAGCGCCGTTTTTGTAAAAATCACCTCAAGGGCAAAAGGTATATAAAAACACACGCAACAAATGCAACGTTGTGTAAAAATTTCAAAGCAATCGTCGAAGAACTTCCGGGAATTTACGATCTTTAACTAACGAACATTTTTATTTATAAAGATAATGTACTCAAGGTAATAGGGCTGCAAAGGCACTTTCGTCTAATTGAATATAACTATCAGAATATGAAGCATAATAATTTCGGTTGTTGGGGCATTGCTAAGGACGGGTTGTTTCGGAGAATCTGAACAATTCATCAAATTTCAACGTTCATTTTCAAGTGCTGTGAAAGATTTTTTCAAGTTCTGTTTTTATTTCAGTTTTGTCAAGCAACTAGCCTACAATGATATAAAAACAGAACTTGAATAAGTCTTTCACAGAACCCGAAAATGAACGTTGAAATTTGATGAATTGTTCAGATTCTCCGAAACAACCCGTCCTAAGTAAGTAATGTGAAATATACCTGCGTAATGCGTAACATTCTCCAACTTAAAATAACTTTTAATATTCAAAATTAGAACTAATTTTCAGAACTATTTATCATAAGAGACAAACGAGAAACGATGATAAACGATGATATGTGCCAAAATATTTTATGAATAAAAAATACTTTATTCGAAATGAGTATTTGTTTTGTTCAGATGCTAGATGAATTAATAGAGTGAAGATTCGTTAATGGAACAACGCGTCTGGTTTCATTGAGCCTGCAATAAGGCCCGGTGGAAACACCTTAGCGGTCCGTTATTTACATATTCTATGAATGACCAGCATTTTGATAAGCTGCGCTGCATTTTATTTTCGATTAGATAGATGTCGCAATTTTTAAGCTTTATTAAAATTCGATGGGTAAATTTATTATTCTGGAAGTCAGTGGATCCTAAGGCAAATACATATTTTACAATAAAAGATATAAATTTGTTTTAGACCACTTTAATTTTGATTGCACTCTACCGGTTTCGGAAGCACTCTTTCTTCGTCAGGAGAATATTAAAACTAGAGTGCAATTAAAATTAAAGTGGTCTAAAACAAATTTATATCTTTTATTTTAAATTATGACGAGCCACAAAGTAAATGCTTATTACAAATATGAAATATCAAATAAATATTCTTTAAATGCTTTCAGTTTCATGAACCCTACAATTATAAAAAAAAAAAAAATTAAAATTAAAATTGAGGAAAATAAAAATAAATTCACACACAAAATTACAAAATGGATTAAAGAACAAAAAAGACAATATTACCAAAATTTCATAGCATAAAATAAAAATAAAACCTACACGTAACACACAAAACCAATATAAACACACTTCACTCACAAACACAAAAGATTATTTTCAATGTACTATTTTTTTTAATTTTAAATATATTATTATGAATTTTTAATTTTAAATGTATAATTTTTCTCATTAAATGTAAAATGTAGTTCTTCTTATATTATAAAATGAAGGCCTCAGCACGGGCAAGCCACCCAGTGAGGCCTACATTACTGAAAAACTTGAATTGTAAAAAATATTGTACCTAAAAAAAAAAAAAAATAATAGATCGTGATTTTCAATGGGTCTGCGCTAGTGAATAAATAATTTCAATCAAGTTTTACATCGAAGAAAATGTTCAGCGTAATTATTCAGAAATTGTAAACGGAGTAAGCCATCTAGGTAAATTTCTCTACACAAGTCCTAATTTTCAAAAATAAGTAAATTACTTTAAGCACATACAATCAATGGATGCATTTACAATTTACAGTGACCTAATATTAACAATTTGTTTCAAACGCAGTCATGAACTAATAAATAACGTTGTAACAAAAAAAGAATACATAAATCTGGTCAATATTTATCCCAAAATCTGTCGCATGACAAACCTATAACATGAAAAGTGAAATTCAAATAGTTTGAATGAGAAATAGACCGCCCACGCATGAGATGGACTTGACGACTTTCCGCGGCAACACTAAAAAAAGCTGACAAGTGACAGAGCCGTCAAAACTAATCAAAACATAACATCGTCGCCTCTTGAGCCTTACCTTAAATACAGAAGAATTTTTGGTAACGCAAAGCTAAAAATATCTAACTATCTAATTATTATCACTTACAAATTTACATTCTCCCTAAAAAACATCTCTTTACAAACAAAAGAGATCTATCACTACATTTCAAGGTCCAAACTGCGCCACAAACTCAAAGAAAGCTAAAGCCAGAAGCCGCAGGGTTTTATTGAATTTTTAATGTGAAATGATTACAGGATTATTAATAACGAGCGAGCAGCCAGGCAGGGAAGGGGGGAGGAAGAGGGATGTGGAGAGCCCTGCGGCGGCATTCCGCCTGTCATCTGGAAATTTGACATTTCTCCGAGCAATTAGTGAGTGAAAGGAGTCACTAAACACTGCCGCACGCCGCACGCCGCACGCTGCCCGCGGCTCGAATTATTCATTCAATTATCGCATTCCCCAAATGAAAACTTCTGTAAAGACTTTCTAGCGACGCGAGAGCTCCCTTCTCTCCTTCCCTCCATCTATTATTATGTAGTTTCGGGGAACTTTAAACGTAGAACCTGCAATGCTGTTTATGGAATGGCAAACTAAATTTTAACAAAATATGTTTATATGCCTAGAAGGTCACATAAGGCTTCTCTGAAGAACGCTGTGTTTCTTTAAACTTACCGGACATGAAAATTGAAGGGTTGATGACGATTCTTTATGATAGGGAGAGTTAAAATGTCGCTTTCCGGGATGAGAACGTGAGAGTGTTTTCAGTTGGAAAATTTTATGTAGAGAAAATAAGAATTTATGAATTTTGCCAGGATTAAATTGAGTTATTTTATTTCTACAACCGACACATATTTGATTATTTTTGTTCCATTTCCAAACATTTGTTTTAAAAGTTCAACATGTCAATAAATGGCTATCAGCGTTCATTACTTACAACTATAGCAACGCAAATTCTCAACGATATTATTATTCAACGGCATTTTTAACATCACTTACAGGCAGTTTAGCGAATATATTTTATGGTGCACGTCACAAAATCGCGAGCTGTCCCCATTATCTTTGTACATTTCTACTTTGTTGTATTTTCTTTTTCTTTTTCTAGCTGTACCACGCAAAAATGTCATTTCTTGCATATTTGACATAGATTTATCAACCTCGGTATTTTTAAAAATCATTCTACGTACCTTGTTCTAGTATTTGTTATTGCTACCACTTATTTGTATATTTTTTATTCATTTTCAGAAAATCGCATTATCACATTTTCGTAGTGTATATACAGCCAAAATAAAAAAATTGTGGTTTTCCTTCTTCTGAATTTGCCGCTAATAAGACAATATTAAAAAAATACAAAATTAAAAAATGTCATAATTATATTTACTATACATTTATCTGTTCTACACCTGTAAACTCTGTGATATATTGATGTCCAACTGTTTTTATGTAGACTATAAAAATATATAAATTAGCCGTTATTGAGCTGAATACACTTCAGTGCCATTTCGCTCAACCAATGTAACTCACAGCAACTCCAGCATTGTATCATTGCCTTGGATAGAAATCAATATTATAGAATTACATATTTCCGAGTTATCTACAAAAAATAAATATATTAAACGTTCACGATTGATTTCATTAAATTCACTCGATATTCTATTTCAAAACTCTACACATGTTCATATTCATTGTAAATTAACTTTTCTAGAGTGTGTCGTTTATTTACACATGTTAGGATGGGTCTTATATATCATTTTTTATCAAGTCAGCATATTATCTAACTAAATTTCTAATATAACATAACAACATAAGCTTATCGTTTTGCACTCCAGGCTAATAAAACATTATTAAAAGGCGCTCTATTTAAACACCTGCTTTTAATTTTACATGGACCTTATCATGTCACAAACACTTCATCGAAGAAATATAAGTCCTTATCTATCTGCAGATATCTTGTCCGATAAAATATCGTAGATTTGATCGATTTCTTTGAAGTGTATTATTGGTACTTAAACTTGAATTAAATTATTGCAGTAAATCCGAATTTCTAATAATTTTGGTTTGATAAAAATGTTTTTACGAAAAATTCTAAGGTACTGAAAACTGCAGACTAGGAATGAAATGGCGGTATTATATTAATTTTAATATTCTATATTTTGCTTTGGAAAATAGTTATTCTACACTTTTTTTTCCAAGAGCTTGCGCCCTCCTTTGCCTTTCGGTTAATGCGATGCACTACGTCTTGTAATATTTTAAATTGTGGGGCTATCAATAACAACCCTTACGTAGATGGCGATAAGGTTTAAATTCCCACTTAACACCATCCGCCTGTTTTGATTTATGCAAGAAAAAAACATGCCAAAAAAGTGCCTTTTATTTTATTTTGTGGATGTTCAGGAACCAATATATTTTTTTTTCGATCATTTTATAAAAAACTTAATTTGCCACATTATGCAATAAAATCATAACCGAAAATGGGTTCGAAAGTAGGAGATTTTGAACTTTAAAGCAGTTTTCATAGGCCTTATACATTATTTTTTTCTGGGCTTTTAAAAAGACTTATCTAAAATATACTCGATTATTTCAAAGGCCAAGATGTATTCTACACGTAGTATTCAATTAAAGCATCTGAAACATTTCTAGGCGACCAAATTTTCAAACCAAAATCACATGATTTTGCATTACTACGTATGGCATCGCCTTAGATAATTTTTTTAAAAATAATATTATCTACATCAAGCTGTCCTATAGTTATTTTTTTATGAAAATATTCCCTGATTACGAATAGCCTGATAATATTTCCGGGTTACGAATAACCAGACAATATTTGAAAATTTTCTCCCACCACCACATAATAAAATGTTGTTGTAATGGAAGACATAGCCAGTCGAGGAATTGAACTCACAACGCCTGGGTGGGACACGGACGCGACTTCAACGGACTGACCTATCAATTTATAATGGATCTCTGTAACTTTGTATTTATCTCCTTATTTTGTGAAATTGCCAACCGGTTTCATCCCGAAAATATGTCTTTGTCAGGCTAGATATCGAAACCGGCTTGCGTTTTCCACTTATTAATATAGTTTTTATATAGGGTGCTGACACAAAGTCACGATGATTCATTAAAATATATTTGAATTTTTGAACACTTGAGGTAATTTTTCACGGTAACTGCGCTATATAAATAAACCAAATATTTTTTTACGATTAAAGTAATATACGTAAAATTCGTTTAAAAATGTTTTATTTGACCGAATAAATTTCGGTCGCCATGCATTTTGACTATCAACCAGCAAACACGATAAAATTACTAAGCCCCGTAAGTGTTCAAAGATGGTTTGCAAATGAGATATGTACTCGTAAATAGAAATGTTAGAGGGAGCGAGCTAATATTAAAAAAAAACGACATTAGTTAAGCGAAAATGGTGAAAATATTTAATAAAACACCACTAGTTTGAAATAGAGCAAACATATCTCGTCAAATACTTTAGTTGCATTCCAAGTACACTGTGATTTTTTTCATGTCTATAACATATTAAATAACGGATCAAAACGTGTTTTTAATAATTTTCGGAGCTTACTTTACGATTTCTATAGAGGGAATTTCATATACTTAACATTTCGGCATAACAAATACATAAATATTATCTTCAAAAATAACATTTTTTTGGAACATAAAAATTTTAATCGGTAGAAATTGATTGTGCGGGGGCTTAAGGAGAACAAAAATATATCTCACCGAGATCCCATTCATACTCTCCTGCACGTTATTTTTGTTATTTGTTTATCCCAAAGATATTAGAAGAACGAGATATGCTATGTTGGCCGCCGGACCGTAGGCGAAGTACTACCTAATTAGGGTACTTTGAATGCTGTTGGGACGTGTACGCACAGAAATCTGTTCTATGTATTAGTGCGGATACCTTAGCGATGCCTTAGCGTAAGCGAAGGTGTGCAGTAGTATTGGTGAACAAAACCGGCGACACTCGGCAAAACAATTCCACACAGTATGAACTGCTCACAGCACATCTCGTTCTTCTAATATCTTTGGTTTATCCCCTCTGCGCGATTGAAGAATGATTCATATTGGACATTACGAATGTTAATAATTAGTTAAATATATTTAACTATCATTACATATTCAAATATATATACTCAATTCATTAGAAAATCGTTTGAATTGGTCAATTCGATTCAAGTTAATGTTTTTCGAAAATATCAGAATTGGAATGCAACTTTGTCAATGAGCATGCCTTCAAAGCAATTATGAATACATTGTATTATCTTTCACTGTTTATCAATGGTCCCAGGTGTAGAATTTGCTCTGGAAATGATATTAGTTAGATAGGTAACTATTTAAAATAGAGCAGTCCTGTGTTTGGTGTAGGTTCAAGTTGAAAGGGACAAATAATATGCGAGCAGGTGTACCAACACTGGGCCCTTTGTCGCCCGCCCTTGGGGTGACAGCTTTGTACAATGGGTAAACAGCAGAAGGCAAAACAAACAGCCAAATTGTGTCATTATCTCTCAGTAAACATACGAGGTATTTCGATTTACCCCTAATTGTGGTAAAATATACACAAACGCATAAACAAACTGGAACTTACTTACCAAAGCAAGAAAATGAATTATGTGATTCTTATTTTTTCTCTTTTTTGTATTGGTTGAAAACCCGAATATTAAACCAAGCATGGAAGTGGAATGTAGATGTTCTTCAAGTGTTTTTATTTTTAATGTTAATACCGATAAGAGTCTCAACTGCTCAAAAACCATCTGGAGCCAGTGAGTCTGGAGCATCCCCAATTGGGGTATCCCCAACATGGCTATTCAGATCTGGCTATCAAACACGGCTAAAGCCATTTCAAGCAACGTTTCAATTCTGAATGGTGGCCTTACATCAGGGCGATACTAACAGTATCTTCTAATCGGAGCGTGCCGCAAATATACAACGAATAATTTTAATTTAGTAATTTGTGAAATAACACATAATAATAAAATAAAATTTACTTGCGCACGCCGGGATATCAATCCGTGACCTTCGGCTTGCTAGGCGAGATCCTTACCCCTCGACAATGGAGGCCGTTAATTAAATATAACAAAAAACAACACTTCTATCGAATTTCCCACGTTTAAAGTCAGCTTTCTGGTTAAAGAGCAGAATTGCTGGTGTGGAAAAAATGATATTATTCTACGAAAAAACATTTTTAATTGAAAAAAAAAACTAAGAAAGTTATTTATCTTTTTACTTCCACTATAATATAGAATCACCGCCTGGAGTACTTAACTCCCGGACACCCTGTATACATCACACCGGTGTTTCAGTACGTACACAAAAGGCTTTGAGCAGCGATTTCGGAGAGGAGTGAAAAATGTACATGTCATTTCGCTGTCTGATGTTAAAATAAAAACTATTTTTCCGCTATTGATTGATCCGCTAGGCTGTACCAGTGGCGACGTCTGATGGTTTTTTTTGTATTTAATTGAAAAAAAAATATCTTCGGGACATCAAAATGACATGTACATTTATTATTGCAAATATTCTTAAAAATCGCTAATTAATATCTTTTGGGTAGTCTAAGGCTGATATACCCTATATACAGGCTGTCCGAAAGGTAAAGTGCACCAACTTTGTGAGGTGATTCTACACTGTGGTGAAATAATTGTGAACGCTAAAAACGTATCTCTAATCAATGAGTTACGCTGAACTTCCTGAAAAGTTATGATGATTCAAAAAAATAAACTTAAATAAGAACTAGATGCAGGTGAAGTGAAAATAGTTACCTATACGACATCAATGGTGAAGGCCACCCGTTATCAAATCCCTTGCCATTTTACTGATCGTGCTGGATTGAAGCTTACCTGAAAAAATTACACAAATGAATAATAATAATAGATAATATTTGTAGCGCTATTTTGTGAAAAATCACCTCAACGGCGCTGTACAACTTATTATGAGTTCCTAGATCTACACATAAATATCCTTCCTAATTTTATTATTTACAGACAGGTACAGAAAAAAAAATTCCTGGCACTTAAGATAAATACACTTTTTAGAAAGCTTAGCTTGGAGAAGATTCGACAATGCGCGAAGAGGTTTATATAAAAATACACTGGAAATTACATGATTATACATTTCCTATTTTACTCTCCATAACTCTTGGCATTACGTAAATTATAAAGGTAGCAAAAGTTGATTTCCATCCTAAAGAGGGATGACCTTAAAAAGCTTACCGATTCTCACTTGTTTACATTTGTTACACATTTATATAATAACACTAGTGAATTCCTCGCAATGCTTCGCCATTGCTAATGTTTTTATCCGGCGCCATCGACTTCTTCCACCATTCACTATTGTATATCACAATGTTACTGTTAAAAAACTACATTTCATCGACATTATTTCGATTCCGTATTTTATTACTGTGCAGAAATATTGCGTTGAGTATTCCTCGGGCGTCCCCGACTTCTTCTATCATTTGAACATATCTAAACACTCCCGGTACTAAGAAAAACAAACTTTGGAATTTTCTGCGATATCGGTCGACTACTTTTCGAGTTATGCGAGCACTAACAAACGCAAGCTGAATTTTTATATATTAAGATTAGAAACCAGTTAGAATTTAATTCAACCATTGGAATGCATTTTATATGTCGTTGTCCTGCCACAGACCGCCTCCTATTTAGGAAAGTTAAAATTTGTCGTTGTATGTATTTTTGGATGAGAAATCTGAAAAAAAAAAAAATTTTTTTTGGATTCAAAACTATCCTATATTTCATGTTGAAACCAACCATATACATTCACAAAATTTCATTGAAATCGGTTGGGCTGTTTCGGAGATTAGCGTGTACGACCACAGTGACGCGTGATTTTTATATATTAAGATAAGATGAACAATTACACGATGGATCTTAATGGAAATTTGGGAATATTTTTATTTGAGAAACTTATTCCCTCAGGACATGGACATATTAGGTGTACCATGGGATGAGAAATGGACAAAAAATATAAGTAATGTATATTATATTATTTTAGATGGTTGGTGGAAACATGCTCTGAAAACTCAACTCAGAAAAGCAATATTACAATTTCCCACAAACTAATAATCTTAACATGTACATTTGATCATTTTTTGGTTTTCTTATTATTATTTATTGTTTGTAAATAAGCACATTGTTGATTAGTCAACGAAAATCTTTTTGTCTTTCTGAAAGAATACCGTTCGTAATCGAGAACTTATTTGACATGACTTTATCTACTTGCACAGGTTTATGAATGAAATCTTCAAATTTATTGAATATTTAGTACACGTTTTGACTTTGACATCGGGTAAGAAGGAAATAATTATGGAAATACTTTGTTAGGTTAGGATAGTAAAGGTTAGAAAATATACAATTCAATAATACCCCATACACATGAAAACATTGACCATAGAGTTGAAGGTTGCATAACACACAAGTTACCAGGTAAAAATTAATGGTTACACGTACCAATATTATACAGACAGAATTACATACGGATGAAATTACGCATGGACGAAATTACAGATGGAGAGAATTACACCTACTGGAACGTCAATAAAACCTAGCCAAGAATTTTTTTTTTAACATTTTACATATTTATTTACCAACACTGAAAACCACAGATTTATTTCGAGTGTAATTCCAGAAGGTGCAATTCTCTCCATTTGTAAAGCCATCCGCGTGTAATTCTGACGTATGTGAAATTTACGCCAGTGTAAGTTTGTCCTTACACAGATGTTTGACAATATTGAAACTTATTTACATTCTACCTTCCCTCCCCTCAAATAATTCTGTCCCACAAATACTCCAAACGGGCGAGGCATGGTTGCACTTGCTCTGGGCAACGAGACTTCGTGTACTATTCACATAAAATGGAAAAGAAATATACAAAACGTTAAATAAACAAATAAAACTTAAAAGTCTGCGGCAATTCGGTGGTTTATATCATAACATCTGTCCGAGGTTTACGACGTTTAATATACAAACCTCTTACATACTGCGAAATGACTCGGTATGCTTACTTTATCAGAATATTAAAAATATCGAAAGCTAACAAACAGATACTTTAGAATTTGCAAAGTTTGTACACAGCTCGGGTGTTTTATAGACGCAGATATAATTTATTTGAGTTACATCGCGAGTTACTTACGCATATATTACGTATGTACCCTACATCAAATCGTTTTGAAATTTGGCAATGTCAGTCGAAAATTTCTTACTTTTCATCGAACGAAAATCTATTACATAACCGCACTAAAACTAGATCACTCATTCTACCTTCCAATCTACTCCCGTCCCGTTCATTTATCCTAATTCAACTCAACGTATTTTGTAACAGAAAAAATGACTTATATTGTCACACTTTACTTATATAATTTATTATCAGCAGTAGAATAAAATGGAATAATTGACGATTTTTATTACTACACCAGCTACCCCCGACGTTGCCCGGGCTTCAGTTTAAAAAATCTTATATGGACAGTGACCTCTTGCTTTGAAGATTAAGCGTGCAAAATTTTATCAGTTTCGGAATAAAACTGTGGATTTCTATAGAAATCTTATCCACGCCGGCCGTCCGATGCCCGATACGCGGCCGCCCGCCCGACCGCCGCCCGCTACAAGTCACATACACTCTTTTTTTTATATAAGTACGAGTATATAGAAAGAATAATATACATGACAATTAAAAAATAGTGAAATTTTTTCTGGGAATATTTTTTTTAACTATATTCAAATTTTATGGCGAAATAAATTATTGTTGTCTGCAGACAACAAACTTTTTATGTTGATATTTTTACGTTCCTTTTAAAATTTTCAGTTTAATTTACCCTATTTTTGTTGATTAAAATTCCCTAGGTGGTTAAAAATGATTTACTATTCTGTAGTTCTTAATTAATACATGCAATGTTTTATGCGTAAAATATAAATATTATATACACAGGATGTTAAGGGACGTACTTGACTTACTTGGTGATTCCTGACAATATTGGGAGTAAAAAATATATATTATTTTTTGGTTTCCAATGAAATATTATTAAATGTTATTTTTTTCGACAAAAACATCAGAAGAAAATCAGTAGGAATTGGACAGCTAGGGTCGATGTGAAAGTTTCGTCGGTTACTCGGCTGAGTGGCCAGTGACGACAGGTGGAAGAATTTAAAACAATAAAAAATAAAATTTAAAAGAAAACATCATAAAGTCAACGGAGTCCAAAATTTCATTATCATTTTTAGTCCAAATAATTTTGGGAATCACTGGTTAAAGTAAGTCAATAAAGTTACTTATTCCCGTATACCCAACTGTCAGCACGTGTTCCGACGTCGCAATTACACATTCGTAATAATTTGAAGAGATTCTTAATAAGTTATAATATTTTATCTGTCAGTTTCTCCGTGTGGTATCCTAACTACTCTTTGTTAAATGTTACGTTGCTGTCAGAACCGAAAAGTTACGTTACGTAATAAATTAAAATATGTCAAGTTTTAAAATGGAAATACACTTAAGTTCCATGAAAAGCATCAGTTTCAATTTTTTAAATTTTTCGACATAGGTTTTCATTGCAAAGACTTGCTTTGTCGTTTACTTTCAATAAAAGAAAAATTCAAGTAAGTAAGTTCAATCATTATTAGTTTGTACTTCTGTGGTTATGTGTATGCATAGAGTTTTTAATCAGGGCAGGCATTAGGAAAAAACAGCTAATAAACACTATAGACGTGGACAAGTAATGGCTAAGCTGCTTGCTTTAGCCAATATTGGTTAGGATTACCTGCCACCTAGAATATCCAAAAAACCGATTCAAGGTATGCCAATTACAAGCCAATTACTGGATATATAAAAAAAAATGATTGAAACAAAGCCAACATAACATGATTTTTATTTCATTAGTAAAGTTGTGCTAATTAATAGAGTCAAGAGATGGCACTGATTACTACATTTGTGATTTGTACCGAAAGGCTAGGCCTTTTTTGAAATGAGTATTGCCTTGAATGCGCACTAGGCATGTATGAATATTTTGTGAAGCATACAGTTTATATTTGGATATGATATTTGTGGTGCGTCATTTTGAATACTTAGTTCCTACTTTTCTCAATCAGATAAAGTAGGGCAGTCGGTAGAAGGCGGCGCTGCGATTCCGTGTACTTTTCAATGTAAATTAATTTCTTGCAATCATTTTATAAATTTTGATATTCTTTATATTTTTATGTGAGTACGGTAGGGTATAGGCATATGCATTATTTATGTGTCCATATGGAATGCACGCCTCTGGTTATATGTAAACATCACGTGTTTGCATAGGTTAGTATAGTTAGATTGTGTGGATGAAATTATGTGGGTATAAATATACCTGTATGTAATTGCAATGTAATTTCGTGCACACTTTTGTGTAATGTTTGTTAAATATTTGTATATGAAGATTGTGTTTACGCACACGCGTACAAAACACTAATTAATGAGTAATTAATACTTCTTACAGATGATCAAATAGGTACGCAAATTCATGGGTTTATTAAATTGATTTCAATCCGGAAAATAGGTAAACCGTTCAATTGATAATCATCATTGAATCAGAACCAAATCAAACAAATAATTAAACTAAATTCCCCGCTAATAGGACTTACGCGTAGTGCGAATATTGAATCAATATCTGATAGAGAAAAGCAAATGTTCCATTCAGCAATTCCCATTTTCTAATTTGCCTCGATGATTTATTATTTTGTAATAAATGAATGAACCGTTGCAAATCTGTACATGAATAGAATTTAGAAGAATTTGTAATGTGTGTGGATCCATCCACATACGTTACATATAAGGTTTCGGTGTGTGGCACCTTTAGCGCTTACGAAATGAACACTGAGCATTGGTCAGATTGTGAATCTCTGGATTTTTTTGAGTCACAACGGTTGCCAAATCTGTAATCCAATCATAAAACCTGAGAGTTGCAAGGAGCAACCAAACATTCTTTGTTCAACAGTCCAGAGCAACGGAACCCCCTTGGCTGGGGACCTACGAATCCGCTCGCTAATTTCGTCAACATATTTTAAATACATCTCCGATCCTGGACTTTTACGGGCTTTATTTAGTCTAGGTAAAAAATTAACAAGGCCATTCTAAAACTGACAATGAAATATTCGTGGAAATCAACCTGAGATGATTTGTTGCCGGACTTCATCAACTAGGCATCAAAAGCTATCACACCATTCTTTAACTAAGCAAGCTTTTTTGCCAGACCATTTAAATTTAGGATGCAATATTTTCCAATATAAATTTTAAATGCGTGACGCTTGTTTTATTCTATTAAGAAAAACCGTATCTTTTACAGAACGGAATGCTAATATTTTGCATTGCAGTACTTATGGCTTTGTTTTTTCTAACCTTGACAAAATACTCAAACAGCTTGTACTTTTAATAGTAATATTAAATGTAATTATTATCATCTAATCCCACGATAACATCGAGGTTGATCTCAATAAACACGATTTACCTAACCCGGCTTCGCCTAGATTATGATTAATTAAACCTACATGCCGTCCTTTTTTTTACTTTTGTAATTTAAATGGTTATTTCAGAGCTGCATAGCCCAAGATTAAATTGACGTTGAAAGTAGTTGCGTCCAGAAAACTCGAGTTCCAGAAAAAATCGCAAAGGACGTCAGAGTTTCTGCTGCTTCAAACCGAGAGATTTTCTTATTTAGCTTAAAAAATTGCTTTCTCAATGTAAATGGATTGAATATACCTACCATTGAAAAATATGTTTTCTTATTGTATTTTCCGGGTAAGTTGAAATTCCAAAAAATGCATGTCATAAAAAAAACAATAATTTTGATGGCAACTAGGCAATTCTATCCTATTTTCAAGGATAATATAATTTTAATAAACGTAAAACTAATTTCAGTTATCTGTGACGTAAATATTCCTGCGTAATGAACTCAAATTTGCTTTGAAATCATCCAAATTTGAACTGATTATTGTGTGAAGAGAAGCGATAAATTATCAGATCACCGGTGATCTGAAAATATTTAATTATTAATTCTATATTAGAAATAACTTTAAATGAACATTTATTTATCAATAGATCATTAGCTCGTTGTACATTTCTAAGCAGTATTTTTTTAATTTATAAATTTGACTTGTCAATGTTGACAAAAAGGTCACTGCTCAGTTTTACGAAATTTTTAGGTATTTTTTATTTATTTTGGTTTTTGATAGATGATTTGTCAAGTTCATTAACAGGCTCATTAGAAAATTCCTGACATCTGTATAATTAATCAAAAAAATTGGAAATTTTTTTAAAGGCAATTTTTCATAAAGACTTACAACTTACACAAATTCAACAACTATAATATTTCATCAGGATATTTTTACCAAAACGGCGCCTTACAAATTATATAGTTGTTATTTTTATCACTGTCCCGTGTTTTTAAAGGCATTGAGATCCTGAAGATTTTTTAATGAAGTTTTTTTTTTTAAATTTCAGCTTCACAAATCCAACAGTTATAATACGCCGAGATTTTTCATGGGTCTGCACTAGTATATTATATTTATTTTCGTCCACCCCTGATTCAAATTAATCGAACTCAGCGATTTAATAAAATCCGTCACCCGTTGAGCCAGGTTTTTGAGAATTTCGGTCATAACACTGATGCTAAAAAAACAGTTCTTATGTTGACATTGGTTGTCGTCGGGTTGGGTAAGGGGGTGAAAGTAATGATTTTTACATTTTTAATTCTTCAATGTGTACCAGTTGATAACCAACATAAGTGATTCAAAACTTGAAAGAAAAAGTGTTGAAATTTATGAATCGAAGGCAACGAATCTGTTCAATTTGGGATATCTCAACAAATGTTAACGGTTAACGAAATTCTTGCACCCACATAAAACAAATATTATGTAATTCGTAGAGGCAAAGAGTGAACTTAAAATAAAAATAACATACATCTTCGTTAGATGTGGAATCAATACAAAATATTTGACTAGGCGATGATTTACTGGAAACCTTTCACACAGCCGCGGTATTTTATACGAGGGAGATAATAATCACAGTATCCACCTACAAAAGAATAAGTAAACAAACACTAGGCAAGCTTCAAAAAAATTAATACCCGCAGAAAACTTACTGGTATGAAATACTGCAAATTTATCAAAAACCTGTTCAAATTATTCGTTATCCTGTTAAAAATGGGACTGCAGGCCTATACCGAAAGAGTTCCTAGCAAAATATCAGTCAAAGGGTTTATGAGGACGGCTGAACACGTGTTTGTACAAATATTGATATATATTTTATTAATTTTAAATTTATTTTATAAGTTTGCAAAGATTACAGTTTTGGTGATTTTTTCCACTACCATACTATTATGTCCGTATTATGGTAGTCGTACATGATTTATATAAGAATAAAAAAAAAATATATTTTGTCGAACAAATAATGTTAACAAATATGTTATAAAAACATGTTATCGTAAAACAAATACCAAATTATTTTATAACATTATTATTTTTTCTTTGACACAGGTTAATTGTGGTATATACTTATCTAAATTGATATTGAAATACTGATATTGTCGCATTACGTTATAGTATCAATTAGGAAAAGAACACGTGTTCTCGTTATATTCTGAATTACTAATATTGTATCAGGAAGTTGACATGGCATGATTACTTTTTTAACAAGATCATTTTGCTCAAGTTATGTATTATCCGTTCTGCATTTTCAGGCGAGATCTTTATTCCCAGGTGAGATAAGTTCTACTATTCATCTTCAAGCAAAATATTCCTCCATTGGTAAAATACAGTTCGCGCCTTCGCCGTATTGTAAGAGGTATACACAACATAAACTTTCGATGAATCCATTTCCAGATGTTAGAAAGGTGTTGTTTTGTTTATTTGTCTAACGTCTCCACATTGATGTTTCTTGACGGCTGCTCGGATCTGTTGTGTTTGATGTTGGGAATAGCGGATGAAACACCACTCAGCGAAGTTCAATTTCTGGCGTTTGTTTTATTTATACATACTTTAATAATGGTTCGGATACCGCTTGATGTACCAGGCACCAGCGAGTAAAAGTACCAATAAAATCATTCAATTGTTACACACTGTACGTAACTTTACTTTGCAAAGTTTTATGCCAACACATTGAAAGCTTTTTTATTTATTTATTTAAAAAATATGTATATTCAATAAAAGAATACACGAAAGAAAAATTAAAAATTTAAATGGAGTTCTAAAAATTAAACTTGAAAGCAAAAAATAAATATTAAAAGCTCTTCGTTTATATTTGAATATCAGAGCGTATTGATAATTTCTGAGATCGTACCGTCTATTATTTGGGAGATGAACAGATAAATTCCATTGGTCAAGATTCACCCCCGTCATTTTGAGTTGAGAGCTACTCCCCTAAGGGAGATTCATAGCGGGGAAAGCCGATGAAATGTTGATGTTCTACCTTCAAAGAGCATTGTTCGATGCGCCAACCACATCCTTGATTCCTCTCAAGATATATCTGTTTCTGGAAAGCTAAATTATTACGAGATATTTGTAGACTGGAAGATACTCTCAGTATCGCCCTTGTGTAAGACTACTATTCACAATTGAAACTTTGCTTGAATTGAAAAATGGCTTTAGCCGTGCTTGGTGAGCAGATAAGAATAGCCAGGTGCCCCCCATCTTTTCATCTACTTCCATCTCATTCCCTCTCCACTACCTTTAGCCTCACAACATTCCTCAATTAGGGATGCCATAGTCTCACTGGCTCCAGACGGTTGGAAGCAGTTGGGACTCTTGTGCGGTATTCACAGATAAAATAATTGTGTTCGCCATCCCTATTCGCCAGTTCATCTCATTTCCACAGCTTTCAGCCTGACTATGATGCTATGCCTGATATAATATTACAACCATGATGTAATCATGAACGAATTGCTTCGGGTTTTGCTCTATTGGATTTTTGAAGCAGTAATAATCTCAGCAACTATAATTAAAAGCCCCAAACTAGGCGTGGTTACACCAAAATTATAATAGTTCCTAAGAAGTTTATTTTTAAACAATAATAATAATAATTATTTTTTTGGTAAACTAATGTTTAAGACAAGATTTTTTATGCATAGCACAAAGGGTAACAATTATTTTACAAGCAATAATTATTCGCCTGAAACACTCATCCACATTGAAAAATCTCCTGATAAAAGATACATGACGCCAACGGGACTCGAACCCGTGTCCCTTCGATTTCCGATCGACAGCTCTGACCACTGAGCTATGGCGGCTTATCTCTTATCCGCGAAATAATTCAATATATACTAGTGTTTCATTCAACAATTACTGCTTGTTACATTTTTTCACCTGAAAACAACCAACATTTTTTTAATGCGAAAGGCATTGTAAGTGCTAACTCTCTCACTAGATGGCGTCGAGACAAATTGTCTACATTTTTAGGTGAAATACTAGAACTTGTCAAATATTAATTATAATTTTTTTGGTACACCAATGTATAAAATAAAGTTGGTTGTTTTCAGGTGAAAAAATGTAACAAGCAGTAATTGTTGAATGAAACACTAGTATATATTGAATTATTTCGCGGATAAGAGATAAGCCGCCATAGCTCAGTGGTCAGAGCTGTCGACCGGAAATCGAAGGGACACGTGTTCGAGTCTTCAATGTGGATGAGTGTTTCAGGCGAATAATTATTGCTTGTAAAATAATAATAATAATATTTGTAATATATTATTCATAGTGAGTTTAAAAAAAACTAATTTCGGATTTAGCTTATCTAACAAGATCAATATGACAATAACGACAGACGAGCTGACCATCTGGATTTTAAACCTTTCTAATACCTGACGCTCGGTCTCTTGGCTGCCACTACCTTGGATAATCGAGGGTCAGAAGCAAAGAACTCTTAGTGAGCCAAGACGTCTGATCTGCGCTGGCGAGTTTTCCTCCGGAGCCGGGTCGCTGGGACCGGGGATACGGGAGCCCTAGGGGGCCGGCTCACAGTGACCGTTTAATGAGTACTGGGAAACAATTTGCCTGATTTCCCCTGCGGGACCGCCGGGGAGGGGAGTGACGCAGCGCGGAGACCGGAACGGAAGGCTAGGGGTAAACAAAGCGAAAATTCTGAATGTCAAGCATATTCAAGATATTTATGTACTGAATTAAAAGTGGGTCTGGGTAAATACGGCAGCATTTTAATTTCGTCTCGTTATTTCTGAAAATCAAACAAAATTGTATTATAAAGAACATTGATATTTGAAAAAAATAAAACATTTTAATTAACTCATGACGCAACACTTTTTGTTGTTGAGATTGTTATGTATTAAACAAAAATAATAGTTTCTTCTTCAATATTTGCAAATTTATTTTGTGGTAACATTTTTATTAGATGAAAATAGCATACTTTTTTAAACCAAGATTTAATAAATATTATCAACATACTTAATTTTTTTTATCTAAAGGTACTAATTCGCAGAGGCGCAATTGGATCAGTCCGCTCCAGGCGCCAAATTGCGCTGATAAAACCTAACACCTAAGAGTCCTAAAACATCGCCCTTGAAATTATTTTTCATATAAACGGCGCTATATAAATATAGAAACCACCCGAATATTGTTGATTATAGTGATCCCCAACCTATGCGTCTACTGGTTTTGACAAGGGGCGCCAAAATTTAGTCGCCGTTTAACTCAGGGCCGTCCTTATGCTTATTGGTTTATTCATATATACCGATCTTAATATTTACTGCATACTTTGTATCACAATGAAGATATATTAGTTTTTAAAATTGGTGATAGTATTTGTTAAATGGTGGATATTTTTATATAACTGAACTATATTTTAATGTAAGCTGCCAACCGGTTTTGTAAGTACCCTTCCTTCGTCAGGGCAAAAAATACAGAAATATATAGTCATTATGTTTTGAAGTAGGAAGCAGTAGCGGCTCATTTGGTTCTCAATGTTCTGCAAAAAATAAGCTGCAATATTATTTATTTAAAAAATAAGGATTTAACAAATTGCCGGATTATTAATTATTTTGTTTTTATGCTTGCAGATTCGTACTGTAATAGCGGGTTCCAGTGCTATCTAGCGACTAAATGAGAAGTTATTTTGTAAACTTACCGTGGGTCACAAAGTTTGCCCTCAAACTATCTCCTCTCTTTCTCTTTGCTAAACACTATCATGTCTGACATATGCTTAGTATCATACAAAATTTATTTAAAGGGGGTTTTCGGACATGACCGCGGTAATGGTTATCTACGACACGGTATTAGAAGGCGACGTCAAAAAATGTCAGTCGAAATTTTTGTGTGTGATAAACGATAGCCATCTTGAACTTGAATATTAGTTCGCGAAATTATATTTATCATTGTTGACGTAATTTACGTGGAATAATTTTAAATGTCAAATAGTGGAATAAATCGCAATCGTGACAAACGTATCCAAATAATTAGACAATTAGTTTATGTTACAAGACAGAAAAATAAATAGGTTAAGAACGATATTTTAAAACGAAAAGATATAATTTTTGTCAGTGGATTTGCGGGTGTAATAAAAACGTACCGGTACTTTTGTTTACTTTTTAAGTCAACTGATAACAGATATTAAATATTTCAAGGTGGGTACGTATGGCATGTTTCCTTGCGATGTCTAATATGTGTAATATATATTTAGTAATTACCGAATGATATACACGGAGAGAAATGGGTATTGCTGATTTAATAAAATCCGGTCAAAACGGGATGCCGTTTCCTGATAAACTTTTAGTACATTCCCAATATATCAAAACATGTGTTCATGGACCTGCATCTGCCCTTTTTTAATATGAATACCGCACAAGTGTTCCAACTGGTCCCAACCGTCTGGGCCAGTCAGACTATGGCATCCCGTATGGGGTATGTTGTGAGACTGAAGGTTGTGTGATGGAGAAAGAGATGGGAAAGAGGAAGGTGTTTTTAACAATAATTAGTCAATTTAGTAGACTACTGATTATGGTAAAACCCTTGGTTGTACCGATGAAAGTTTATACAATTGTTTTCCCTATATTTTCCAGTACGACTTGCACAATATCTCAGCATGCATGTCGGCATTTTGAAGTTATAGCTGTAGACCTGTGCTCCTGTGCCCGTCGAGCGCTTATAACCGATTGATGCCCGTGATATCTCACATCGGACAGTGATCGCGTGGCCCGTACTTTGAACGCCAAAGCCGACTATAATTATATATATACCTAATTGCATATATACATAAAAGTAATTATTTAGTAGGTAAATAACGAAAAGTGTGCATTTGTAAAAAGGTGATTAAAAAAGGCTATATAACAATGGTTCAAATATACCACTAAGCAATTCATGGTTTGTTACAATAGTCGGAAATGCAGTGGGGATACGCCACTGGCAGGTAAGTTTTCTTTAGAATATTTACTTCTGAAAGTAATTATGTTAAGTATGCCCCGACCGATTTCCCTATCTGGAAGAACTCTCTGCCCGTGGGTGGTTGGGAATGTCACTGGTGTTTATTTAAAGCTTAAACAAATAGAATATTTTTACCAGAGCACGCGTTTGGCAAATAATCGCCCCAACGTAAATAATCAATCTTTTAAAATATAATTACAAATTGTGTGACGAAAATGCATTTTGCCAAGAACTTATCTACATCTAAAAATAAGTTTATCCATTATAATTAGTTTTGAGAATAAAAGAAAATTAAAATAAAACTAACTAACCATCACGCCGTTTTCCCGCAGGGGTATGCAGAGAGGACGGACCGCCAAACAACTCGGTCTTGGCACACACTTCTTGCCAATATTATTTGACAATAATAAAATTATAAAATAAAAAAAATAAAATCTAATAAGCAATAATTGTTGGATAAAATACTAGTATTTATGGAATTATTTGGCGGTTTAAAAATAAGCCGACGTAGCATAGTGGCTAATGCACCTGACCGGTAATCAGAAGGTTGCGGGTTCTGTTATGTGTGCTTCAGGCATAGACTAAAATCCATCAATGGCTTCTGGTTAATTATAATTGACAATAACATTTCCAAAAATAAGTAACCGATCAAGATCACGAGGCAACTTAGAAATCCCTAAATTTAAAATGTGCGCTTCTCAACAACATTATATTTATAAAGGTATAAATGTTTTTAATGCACTCCCATATAAAATCAAATCTGAAAAAAATTATAAAGCCCTTAAATTACAAATAAAACAACTTCTTGATCAACCAAATAATAATTATAAGTTATAATTTGATTTTTTACGTATCTTTTGATTACAGGTACATATTAGTAGTAATTGATCAAATTCAATTTTAATAGTACATACTTAGAATATAATTTTGTCAGCATACCGCTCTCCCTCATTATCCGCAAATTTGTTCATACACGAAATTACAACTTTTATTGACGAACATAGCTCAAATCAATTTGATTTTTCATTTTTAATGGGATACATTAATATAAATATACAAAACGCAATACTAAATCCATCTGCAAACGAATACTTAAACTTACTGTACACCAAAGGTTACCTATCTTACCTGAACAGTACTACTAGGCCCAATCATCCTAATGATTCATGTCTTGATCACATATTTCTGAAAGCAAAAAAAAAATACCCAAATAGATCTGCTACCTTAAAAATTGACATTACAGACCACTATCCCACCTTCTACGGTCATTGCGTTATAAATTCACCCAGAAACATCGATCCCAATAACCAGCAGGAAATAAAAACAAAAATTAATTACCTATCACTAGACATATCACTAACAACCGAAACATGGGATTCGGTGCTTTCTAATAACGACCCTAATATGTCTCTAAATAACTTTTATGAAATTATTCAAAACCACATTGAAAAATGTTATGAACAAAGAAAACCACCTAAAAGTAAACATAGACACATAAAACCATGGATCACACGTGGTCTAATAATATCAATACATCATAGAAATAAACTGTTCAAATCTTACAAAACTTACGAAAACCATTGCATAACCAACAATGAAACACAAAATTACAGCAAAAGGAACCATTATATTATATATAGAAATTACCTTAATACTCTTATAAAAAAATGCAAACAACAGTACTATTCTGAACAACTCCAAAAAGCACAAAACGACTCACGAATAACATGGAACATCATAAATGAGATCTCAAACAGGAAACAAAAGGATCACAAAATTCCCCAAAAAATTGTAACCGAACATAATATAATCTTAGAGAATGCTGAAGATATTGCAAACAATTTCAATCACTTTTTCACAAACATTGCATCTACCCTAATAGACAATAACCCTTCTCTTAGCTTACACTCTCAGAATGTATTCTCAGACTATTTAGAGACTAAAAATTCTACCTCTGAACTATCTGAATTCATGGAAATTACAGAAGTTGAAATCTCAAACCATATTGATAACATAAGCGTTAGGTCTGCAAATGGTCCTGATAACTTAAGTAATGCTACAATTAAATCCATAAAACAACATATAATCAAACCACTACATCATATATTTAACACATGTATCAGTAAGAGTATTTTCCCGGATTTATTTAAACTTGCGAATATCATTCCAATACACAAATCAGGACCTCGATGTAAAACAGACAACTACAGACCAATCACCTTAACTTCTCAATTGTCCAAGATATTAGAAAAATGTATAAAAAAACGAATCATCGATTTTCTGGAATCTCATGCACTCCTATCAGCTAACCAATATGGCTTTAGAACCAAACTCGGCACTGACGATGCTATATTTAATTTAACCAATAGAATTTATTCTAACCTAGACTCAAATATTAAAACCCTAACAATTTTTTTAGATTTGAAGAAAGCCTTTGACACAGTCAACCATAGTACTCTCTTAAATAAAATATCCAACATTGGAATTAAAAATAAATGTCTCATGCTTTTACAAAATTACATTTCGAATCGACAACAATGTACAAAAATTGGAATGTGTTTGAGCAATTTTGATACAGTAAAACACGGTGTTCCACAAGGGACTGTATTAGGGCCGCTACTCTTTTTAATCTATATAAATGATTTATGTAACATTGTTATACCTGGTAATATTTTCTCATTTGTTGACGATACTGCAATAACAGTCCAAGGAAATACATGGGAAGACACAACTAATAAGGCTAACAAATGTATTACTATTGTCAAAGAGTGGCTAGATAGAAACCTTCTTACTTTAAATTATGAAAAAACTCTCTGTATTCCTTTCTATAACACACTGAAGTCAGCTCCCAAAACTAATCTTAATTTAAGATTTCATAATGTAAATTGTAACCCTACCGCATGCTCAAACTGTGAAGAGATGAAATCAGGAAAAAATATTAAGTACTTAGGTGTAACCATAGATTCTCAACTAAAATGGACCAGCCATATAGAAAAAACTGTTAACAAACTGAGATATTTAAATTATATTTTTAAAAGAATGTGTAATATAGTTAATATAAAAACCATAAAATTAGTTTATGATGCACTAGTTCATTCATCTATTTCCTATGAAATAATTGGTTGGGGAGGAAGTTACAATAATCATCTCAAACCATTAGAAATTGCCCAAAAAGCAATAATTAAGCTTATTTACCAGAAAAGTAAATCTTATCCCTCCAAACAATTGTTTAGGGAAACCGATATTTTGGACCTTAGACAAACCTATAGTTTTCAATGTCTTAAATTTATCTACAAGCACCCAAACAATTTTATTAAAAACTCTAATCGTTCCAGTCGAAGATATGGCGCCTGTGAGTATGTTGTACCCCACTGTAAAACTAGACAGGCCCAGAGACACATTAGTTTTATTGCTCCAAAAATCTATAATTCAGTACGTTCAACCCTTAAAGAGACCACTCGTCAAAATCTTCATTCATATAAAAAATATATCAAAACTTGGCTCAAAACAGCCAAAATAGATATTTTTTTCTTATAAGTTATTAACAAAGCCATTAATTATACTTACAACTAATTAGCTTTAAGAGTAGATATATAATAAAGTCTGCTATGTGTTTGTTGTATCAATTAATACTTGTTGTACCAATTAATATTCATTGAGCACTTAAATATTTTTGGAATTTTAGTAAAAAGTAACTGAAATTACGGTAAAATCAATCACCATGTATAATATTTTATTTTTATTTAAACCACTGTTTTAAATATCCACATACAAATAATAATGCCCACGCACAGGCCTCGCCTTTGTGGGATTTTTTTGTTACTCTCTTTTATTTTTTGTTATTATGTATGTACCTGTATATATATGTATCAAAAAAATTTTTAATAAAAAAAAAAAAAATAAATTAACTATTTAATTTCATAATTAATTAACAAAAAATAATTAGTTTTCTTCTTTTACCATATCCTCTTGAAATATTATATCAGCATTCGAACCACCAACATATTGTTGCAATTTATTATGTACCTTCGCTTACAATATTATCAGCTCCGTTTACTACAAATTAACTCCATGTACTTATACCACCTACTATCTACTTATTAATCGAAATGTAATAATATTATTTTTATTTTACTTCTATTCTTAAATTAATGTTAAATGTTAATAAAATATATTCTTAAATTTATTTACATTTACTGTAACTGTAGCTGCTATTTTCATTATCTATACTTTTGTTATTTTGTTTATTTCTTACTTTATAAATAAAAACTTTCTTTCTTTTCTTTACCCAATATAATATATTGAAATGGCATTACTACCCAACTCAAACACGAGAAAGGTTTTTCTCTATTGAATTGGGTAGTTACGTTAAAAAGAAAACATTTTTATATTAATTAGTTTTTTTAGTATAACACATTTATGTTTTTATATAAAAGAAATATATTTACAAATAAATAAATAAAAATAATTTGTTATCCTTTGTGCATAGCGTAAACACATTGTCGTGTAAACATAATTTTATCTATAGAAAAATAATAATAAAATTATTGACTCGCACATAGTAATTTAACTAATTTGGTGAACACTTAATTTTTAGACATTTCCGACTTCTCATCAGAAACAGTATTAGGGAATATTATTTACAGTTTTAAGTAATTACTGAGGTGATGTCATGATGACAGCGTGTTGCTTACATATGTATTTTCGTTTTGATTGTCAATTATTTTAATAAATATTTTAATTTATTTTCCTCCCCGATTTTTTAGGACATCTTTCAGAAATCTGAGGGAAAAATGATTGCTTATGTTTTAGCAAAAATGTTTACTTTCACTCTCACCAGGGTCACAGGAAGATATCATAAAAAAATATCACAAATTAATATAATTAATGAAGTGTGGTAGTAACTCCAGTCAGAAATGGTGGACTGTACTACATCTTGTAAATACAACACTCCTTGCTTCATTTGTTTTTCAAACTTGGTCTCATATATGATTTTCTAGTTTCCCTACTTTTGACAGGACTCATGTAATTGATTGACTTGATGGTGCGATAGGACATCCTTGATTTTTTCTTCCATCTGCATGCGTGTTATATGTAATTAGGTTCTGAACATCAAGAGAGTTTAATACAATCTTAGATGTAGAAATGGATATGAAGGTGTAACAGCACGTACCCGTATGATTTTAATCCGCAATTCTGAGCATATTTCGAGTAAAAAAATTTGATGTCAGGTGATTTTTTTTTCAATCAAAAATTACACGTTGCCACTGATCACACTGGTACATGTCCCAATAGATTATATAATGTAAGCTCTGTCTCGACCGTTACCCTGCTGCTGGAACGACACGGAGTGCGTACCACCTGACCCTCTAGGCAAAAAATGTCATCGGTCAGCAAAATGACATCTACGTTTTTAACTTCGATTATCTTCAGGAATCGCTGGTTAAAATTCTTCTAGTACATGCTGGTACACCCTGCATAAACTCAATTATGCCTTTCCCTTACGTAAACGGTTCTGTTATTGTTTTAATTGAAGCCTTATTTAAATTTCCATAAATTTCATTGAATCTTTGTCATAGATTAAGTGGTGCTCTCGGTACTTGGACAAGGAAGCGCGCGGACTGATAATTTATTAGTGATTTATTCTGCGATAGGTATTATAGGTTTGTTGATGTAAACAACGCCACTCAAAGCAGTTGATAAACCATAGCAATTTCCGAACATTCAATTGAAACCGGCCATTACTGTGGATTTGTTCCTGAAATCCTAGGAACATCCAAAACACATAGAGCACTCCTAATTACGATGGCAAATGAAATTCATAGAAATACTAAGAATTTTAAAAGTCGACATGTCGTTTAATAGTTCTTGGTATCTGATAATTGACGGCTACACCAAAGCCAAACGCAGAAAGCTATCTTCTTCTTTTTTTAAATCTCTGATAACTCATAATCTCCCAACTTCCTTCCCAAATATATAACGTTTTTTTATCTATTTATATAATATTTTATCATATTTATGTATATGTATGTTTAATCTTTATTTTCCCATATATTAATATAAAAACAGACACACACACTCACACACCTCACAATGCATCATATACTGATGTTACTGAAGGCCGTTTCTGCTTCAAGTTGACAGACGGTCGTTTCCTCCTGAATATGGTTTTCTGCGATTTTCTTTATTCCACAGGCAAATGCGGAGGAATTCCCAAAAATACGGCGCAGCTGAATTTACCTCCCGATCCCTACATAACACAAACAGACACATATATAGTATATAGTAGCAGACTGCTGGTAATGCTGAGGATAAACAATATGATGATCACAAACATGCAATTTAAATAGGGTTTTAAATTTTAATTTTTAGCCAGGTAAAAATTAAAGCGCCCATATGAGGTAAAAATTGTGTTTATATAAAGAACAGTAACTTTAAATTCAGTAAATTTAAATTATTCACCACTTCATGGGAAATAAAATTCTAAAAAAAAATCTTTACACATCTGCCCTGATGATGGACACTGTAATGCTATCAGAAATATTGGCTAAATAATGAGGTAACACGTCATAATATCCCAAAAATAAATCAATATAATACTTTTGGCCGTGAAAATCTCAAATCCATAACCAGTTGATAAATATTTACCTTGTTTTCATCGAGTAGAAAAATTTCTCTGTTCCGTACTTACTTTGTTTTAAATCATAATATTTTTAGTAAAGTTTTACATTAAAATAATACTTTTTTAGAAATAACTACTTAAGTCGGTGGTAACGGAAAATAATGTATTTATATTCCAATTTGGTTAAAATTAATATACGAGTAATTTTCAGTTGACGCAATGTTGAAAATTTTTAGTAAAATCATTATGAATAGAAAAAAAAAATTCTGTCATCAAATTAAGTAGTTGCAAATACAAAAATCAGGCGGATTTCATATACAAGGTTATTTCTCAGTTGCTTAAAACGAAACCTACTTTTTCACACTAAACAATTAATAACTAAATAAGTGGAATAAAGTTCTAAATAAAATAAGATCGCCCTTGAAAAATATCCCTACTAATTTGAACATCGTTGTTGCATCCTTTTATTTACTTGAATTAAGAAATGTTTTAAAACACTTTATTTTTCCGTAAAAGCATAAAAAAAATGATTTATTTATTTTTATTTATTAACTTTCAAAAATACATTTTTTTACTATTTATTTACCGTATTTATTTTAGTCCCGTTAAACTGATTGATATCAGTTTGTCAACGGGTTCTTTTAACAATAACTTTTTAAATACATATACAATTTTAACAAGTACATAAAATATACACATAATTACATACATTTCCTTCTGTGAGTCAATTCACAGCTTTTTATTAAGTTTGGTAACATGTTGTAAATTATTGGAACGAGGTATTCTAGAGTTTTTTGACCGTATTTATCCAGGTATCTGGGAACTACAACAATGAAACAGAATTTCCCCATTCAGTCATTTAGGTTATAATTCATAATCAAACTGAACAATACTCAGTTTTGTAAGACATAAACAATTGAATAAAATATTTATAAAACAAACATTTTAATTTATTTATCTTTTGATATTATACTCTACGTAATCACTCATTACTGATCATAACAATATCAAGTGTCACAGTGAACACATACTTTTTTTGCTCCACAAAATTTAACAGTAAACATTAATCTAAGGACTCTATGTAGTGATTTTTATTACAAAAACTCAACTAAAATCTAAACTTAAACAGTGAAATAATAGTTGCAGCTGCCTAACTGGTAACTCTTTATTTATAACTTAATATCTCAAATCTCAACTGTCACCAGAGCGCATTAGACACACACAAACAAACGCCATACAGAAGGAAGTACTACTGACATACACATTCAGAGTATTGAAGTGTGCAAGTGAATAGCCCATCTAACTTGTCACAGACAACTCAAGTGCAGGGTTGTCACCGCTATATTATATAAAATAAAATTAAAATAATTTTATAAATTCCAACTTGCAAGATGAGTGCCACAGATGCTCTTTCTTATATCAATAAAGCGAAAGAAGAAATTAGTGCTCTATACAGTAACATAACGGATCCCGCTTTAAAACTAACTAAAGATCAGATGACCAAACTACTCAATAAACTGTCCAACCTCTCTGGCACTATGTTGGATGTAGGTGTAAAAGTTGGAATTCTCGAGGGACAGGTCAAGTCGTACGAGCACATGGTCTCTTCAAAATTGATAGATTCAAACTCATCACAAGAATCCACAAACTCATCAACTGTATCAATGTGTGAAGCTGCCGATGAGCTCGAAGAGAGGAAAAAACGGTCAAAAAACATAATTATTTTTAACTTCCCTGAAAGCTCAGCCAGTTCCCATATAGAAAAAAATACTGATGATACAACGAGAATCTTAACCACACTAACAACTCTTAACTCATCCATCACCCGAGCCAACATAACAACTTTTCGTCTGGGAATCACAAAACCTGACAAACCTCGACCTCTTAAAGTCATCCTTGACAGTTCCATCCAAGCCATAGACATACTGAAGAAAAAGAACAACATAACCGAATACCCCGGTATTAAAATTTATTCAGACCAAACCCCAGCTCAAAGAAACTATCTCACCAAGCTACGTTTAACACTAGAACAAAGAACCAAAGATGGTGAGATTGGACTCACAATAAAATACAAAAATAATAAACCTGTTATTGTAAATAGTAACCCAAAAAACTAAAACCTATCATGGCTTACTATCAGAATATCAGAGGCTGCCGCACAAAACTTAATGAGCTAAGATCATCGATTCCAATCCATCCCTTTCATATATATTTCCTGACTGAAACTTGGTTGGATCCGTCTTTTAACACAGAAGAACTAGGCTTCACTTCACACAACACCTACCGCTTAGATAGAAGTACCGCCACCAGCACCAAATCAAGAGGAGGAGGTGTATTGATATCAGTCACCAAATCTATAACTTCATCCAGGCTAAAATGCAAACACAAAAATATAGAACAAATTTTCCTACTACTCAAGACGAACCTAGGAAAAATCATTCTTGGATGTGTTTATATTCCTCCCGGATCAATTACACAAATTTACGTAAACCACATTGAAGATGTAGAGGCCCTCAAGCTCAAATATCCGGAAGCTAGAATGCTGCTAATCGGCGACTACAATACTCCCAATATAGACTGGATTACCCATAGCGATAACTCAACAACTCATTTTCATACATTTGCTAATGCTCGTGAAATTATAAATATGTCAAATTTCCTAGGTCTTAAACAAATTAATAACGAATACAACTCTAATCACCACTTACTAGATCTTGCATTTAGTAGCGATCCTTCAGTAAAATTATGTAAATCCATAGACCCCCTTCTTCCCGAAGATTCCCACCATCCTCCCTTAAACATCACCATTACTAACAACTTCCTAAACATTTACTCTAATAGTGTTCCTAAATATTCATACAATTTTGCAAGGGCAGATTATCCACTGATAACAAAATACTTAGAAAGTACAGACTGGTCCTTTTTAGACAAAAACACAAATGTTAACCAAAATCTTGAATCTTTTTACTCCATCATCAACACGACTATTGAAAAATATGTTCCCTTGATTCAATTCAAACCATCAAAGTTCCCCAAATCTCAAATCACTCTATAAATGCTGGCGTCCCACAGGGATCGGTTCTGTCTCCGACTTTGTTTTTGTTGCACATCAATGACCTTTTGACATGTGCCCCGATTCATTGTTACGCGGATGACAGTACAGTTCATGATAGCTTTTTGTTTGACAAGCCCCCAAAGGGCACACAAACTCCAACGGCTCGGAGGGCTTTGAAGCAGAGAATGGACGGTTATCTCGAGAGTATTTCCTCCTGGGGTAAAAATAATCTCGTCGAATTTAATGTTTCAAAGACCCAATCCTGTCTGATTACGTCTAAAAGGGATCTAAATGATAACCTAGTCTCCTTCAACGGAAGCAATCTTCCGAACAGGCCTTCCATTGATATGCTTGGTGTAACTATAAGTGACCAGCTCAGGTATGGGGGCTCCATCGAAGCCAGAGTAAAGCTGGCCTCTCAGAAGCTGGGCGTACTGTACAGGGCCCGCAGATACTTTAATAGTACACAACTGCTGACCCTGTACAAATCGCAAGTGCGCCCTACTGTCGAATTTGGCAGCCATCTCTGGTCCGGAGCCCCTAAATACCTGAAAAAAACACTTGACTCTGTGCAAAAACGGGCGGTCCGTTTGATAGATTCCCCAATCTTAACAAGCGGACTGCAATCTTTAGAGCACAGGCGTCAGGTAGGTATGCTGTCCTTGTTCTATCGGTATTACAATGGAAGATGCTCTGAGGAACTAGCGCCATTGATCCCTTCGGCACCGGTGCGTAGTCGGGATACACGCCAAACGCGCGCCCAACATTTGTACACGGTTGACATTTGTCACATGAGAACGGGTCGCTTCTACGATTCGTTCTTAAGTTCAACAGCTCGGCTGTGGAACGAACTGCCGGCCTCTGTGTTTCCTCCCTCCTACAACATGGGACTCTTCAAGACCCATGTTCACTCCTTCCTCTCCACAAAAAGACCCTCCACACAGCATCCCCAAAGATGACATAGGCCCTGAGGGAAATTATTTTCTTCAGGGCCTCCTGTGTGGAGTTAATATAAAAAAAAAAATAAAAAAAAAATGGTTTAATAATGACTTAAAACACTTAATAATTAACAAAAAAATCTGGCACAAAAATTTCAAAGAGAGCAACTCTATCTCAGACTACAAAATATTTCATAAATATAGAACTGACTGTAAAAAGCTCTCCAAAAAATTATATCAAACATACATACTCAACACAGAAAAGTCTATTCCTTCAAATACCAAAACTTTTTTACACATGTAAACTCACTAAGAAAAAACAAACCTAGCCTACCAACCTACATGTATTTCGAAGGGAAAAGTAGTAGTGATACTAATGACATCGTTAATTTGTTTGCCGACTTCTTCAAAAATGTTTACGATAATGATATCCCAAATGTTCAACTTCCACCCTTTCATTCAAAGGAATCGGTCCACATTCCCGTTTTACATATAAATGTTCCTGATGTTATACGCAAAATAAAAACACTCGACTTAAAGAAAAAAGCGGGTCCTGACAAAATTAGTCCTGCCTTTCTAATTAACTGTGCATCAATAATAGCCAATCCACTATGTCATATATTTTACCAATCATTAAATTCTGGCTGCTTCCCCGACCTATGGAAAAATTGCTATCTAACACCTGTATTTAAAAAAGGCGATATTCATGATGTCACTAATTACCGACCCATCTGCATGCTCTCAACTATCCCCAAACTGTTTGAAAAACTTATCCTCGATAAAATCTCCATACATATTAACAACATTGTAGCGTCGATATTAATCCATTGAATAATTAATAATAAATCGCTCGACCTACTTAGGTACGTACTTGCTACTTGCTACTTAGGTACGTATTTGCAGCCGAAATCAAAACAAAGCAACCTACCTGTTTCAAGACCTACTTGCATACTCGCGACAATACTAACGCGCACTCAGTCCGGGATACTACGAGAATTCGCCAGAAGGTTCGAGTCTACGGCCTATGCTTAATCGCCGCAATGTCGAAGGTTCCCGAAACACACAGTCCGAGCGAGTGGCCTCGATTTAATTGCAATTTACTACCTACTGTCGCCATCGGCCGGGTAGTATAAATAAGCCCGACGCAGCGAGCCAGCCAGTCAGTCAGTCATAATTTTGCCGCCAGTCTACAAGGTTCAACGAGTGATCACCCGCGTTCTTCTTACTAGCGCGAGGGACACGTACCCGGCTTCGCCCCTATCATCATGGACTCTATCGGGACATCATCTTAGCGCCTCGGCCGTGTCCATGGCCAGCGCTAAAACGGATTACAAGCGCCCTGGTTCCAGCGTCTCTGACCAGCGCTTCTTCCACGCAACCATGACCACCACGAGGACACGCAGCATCCTCACTGGTCGCGCCGTTCCCGTTCAACTGCCCACAAGGTCCGCCGCACCTTCGGCCGTCTCGTCAGCACTGGAGTGCCTGAAGACCTACGTTCTTCGCCAGTGCCTGACCTACATCGAGTCCCGGTCACCAGCGCCCGGCGTCGACTCACTGACCCGCGCTTGACCAGCACATCATCAGCCAGCATCCGGAATATTCTACATCTGTCCAGCGTCAACTCTCGTTACGGCTACACTGACTCACCAATAAACACATGTGACCTTCACAACCTTCTTTCATTTCGTGCCTCACCATCGATCCCCAAAACATCATTGTAACTAATCAACATGGATTTATGCCAGGCAGATCCACACTAACAAATCTCTCCTTATATGAAAATTTTATAGCATGTTCACTCGAAAACAAAACCCAAGTCGACTCAATATATACAGACTTTGTAAAAGCGTTTGACAAAGTTAACCATAAAATTCTTCTCAATAAACTTAGTCAAATCGGAATTGTGGGTAAACTATTGGAATGGATAAAAAGCTACTTAACAAATAGAAATCTACAAGTAAAAAATAATTCTAATCTTTCACACAAATTCATAGCTACTAGCGGTGTACCCCAAGGGTCACATTTAGGCCCAATACTGTTTCTCCTTTTCATAAACGATATTGTTACTGTATTTGATAAAAATGTTGAAGTGCTACTTTTTGCCGATGACCTTAAACTATTTAAAATTATAAAAACAATAAATGACTGTATTCAAATTCAATTAAATTTAAATAAACTTCAAGATTGGTGCAAAACTAACAAACTTTATCTCAATATTAGTAAATGCCACATTATAAGATTTTTCAGAACAACACAACCCCTTAACTATCAATACAAAATTAATAATGTTTCTCTCGCCTCTGTAAGTGAAATTAACGATCTCGGCATTATTTTCGATTCAAAATTTAACTTTCTTTCACATGTAGAAACAGTCACCAACAAAGGATTAAAAATGCTCGGCTTCATTCTCCGAAATGGCAGAGACTTTAAAAATATTTCAACACTAAAAATCTTATATTCCTCACTTGTTCGAAGTCAAATCGAATATAATTCTCCTATTTGGTGTCCTTACTTTAAAATCCACTCCGACTCTATTGAAAAAATTCAGCATAAATTCCTAAGATACATTAACTATAAACTCGGTCTACCTATAGAATCAATAAATTACTATCACTTGATGAAAGAATTAAACTTACTTAAACTCTCAGATAGAAGACTTATTTCCGATTTGACTTTTATTTTTAAAATTGTCAATGGTATTATAGACAGCCCTGATATATTAAGCCTAATTACCTTCCATATACCCACTAGAACCACTCGATCCAAAATTCTTTTTAATTTCAATAACAATATCAGGACTGAGTCATTTAGAAACTCGCTTATACCTAGATTGCATGCAGTTGGCAATGCTTTCTCAGAAGTAGTAGATGTGTTCAACTGCACGGAATATAGTTATAAGAAGGCTATAATAACATACCTCTGTCGTAATTATCAATGTTATTAGGCATAATACCATTCTATTCATAGGTTATCACAGAACCTAAACTATGCACTTACATCAGATATCAGACAGAAGAGTGTTATATACTTAATCAAAACTATAATTTTTCCCAAAATTGTTATGAGATGTCTTACTGACAGCCCTGATTCAATAGAGCTAACTCTTAGTTCTCAGCAAATTCAACCAAATTCAATATTGAAGGTAACAATAACCTCAATACTAAATTACTGTACGGATTGAAAATAAAAATGCTATTTTACCTATGTATACCAGATGTTATTCTTGTTTAATTTTCAACATAATTTCTCAGTAATTATTCTGTTTAACATAATACTGTTTCGCTCCTGTGAACCACTGTAAACATAAATCATGAATATTGTAAAAGCCTTTTACGGCGTCTTAATAAATAAATAAATAAATAATAAATAGTTCAATTTTAAAATAAATTTGCATTAATTTCAATAAAACAAATTTACCATGAATTATTAATATCTATAGAAAACCCTGTACGCACGAGTAGGTAATAAATACGTTTCGATGAATATCGTGAATTTATTATTCAAATTTTTATGAGGTAATCACCCGCTAATTGAATGAACCGCCGAGTAGGTCCTTATGACCGGTTACCTTTGACATCATCGACGTCGGATGATACAATCGGCCACTCGTGACAAGCCTGGCCTGCTCTGTCACCTCTTCGCATGCCGGTGTCAAGGCGGGGTCGCAGCATCTTGCAGGATGAACCGAGGCCGACACACACCGTGACACACCCTGATCCATCATCACGTGCGCCAGGTCCTTTTACACGTAACGTGCATATAATTTGTATGAATGTTGTAGTCATCTGATGGTGATGTTGTCAATGAAGTCTATTGACAAAGTATTGAAAAAAATAAAGTACGAGTACGTAACCTTTGATCCATGGAATCAACCCGCAATGTATAGAGAAAGATACTAGCAGAATCGCTTTGGTGAATTACCACTATCCAAAATAGCAATGTTGCAAAATGCTATATTTTGTAATCAAATCTAAGCAGCTAGATTCTTCGAAACCTACATGCTCTACATTTTCTTCCCCTATATGACCCCTTCGGTCTCACAACATTCCTCAAATAAGGGTTACCATAGTCCCATTGAGTTCTGGCAGTTCGGACACTTGTGTGTCACATATCAAAATACATTTGACATATTAACATACAAAAAAATAAATACATATAAGTAGATAAATAGGAAATGTCACCATTCTCAATAATTCTAGATTTATTTTTGTAAGGTTAATTGCATGTTTATGATTATGTTAAGAAAAAAGAGCTTAGTAACATTTTTCTTTTCACGCATTTGAAGTCTGTAATTGTTTTTACGTCAACGGCCCATCTCATCTGGACGAGGTTTCCTCCCGAACCAAGGACACCATTGAGAGGTTTTGATTTATTTATTATTTGATTTTCGTTTGATTTGATGACAAACTTGCCGAGCACTGTCAGCAGGCAACACGTCAAAAGAAATGGATTCTTTACTCTGTGGTGCATAGCAATATCACACAGGGGAATGAAGATTGTAACAGTAGGCAATATCGGCTACCTTTGTCTTAGATATCTATTTCTTAGAATGTTTGTATTGCAAAGAGACTCCTAGTATGACTCACACAAACTGGTTGCCATTTAGGTTGTCATAACGAAAAGTTCTTCTTAGTCAAAGTTAATGTTTGCGTTTCATACATTTCATTATGTGAATGGTAGTAGGTAGGTTACTGAATTCGGTACATATAATTCCACTTCTATTCCACTCTCAGTAAAACAGTTAATTTTGAGTTCGTATATTTGTTCGTATATTATGTAATACTAATGCTCTGGAACCACAATCTAAACGAAAAAAATATCGCTCAAACGGGGTGTCGATAATTTTTTCTGTTTTGCCCAGGAATCTCGGGACAACCTAGATACCAAGAAGCCGATAAATTCTTAACAGCCCCTCCGTTAAATATCACGAATCAAATATTAAATTATAGCCATGTCATTTAGCGTCCACTATTACGGGTTGTACAAGCAAAACTATCTAACTGCGTTAAATTTGTGATATATTGATAATGAATCCACTTCAAATAGGAGATTCCAGCCAAAAGAGCAGATCTTCCTCGACGTAATAATAATAGTTCAGACACCCAGTAGCAAATGCCAACACGTAAATACATTACTTCGGCTACCTTATTATTGTACTTTGAGTTTAATGATGTCCCAATGAGATGATTGCGGATCTCACACCTTAGCAACTTACTGATTATAGAGGGACCAGGGCCGGATTGCGGTCAAGGCAGACTAGTTATTTGCCTAGGTCCTTGTTTAAATTCAAAAACCGCAGATATTTTCAATAGGGCCGAAAAACCTTTCCACCTTTTTAAAAACAGTTATAAACTTACATAATGTATCCTACAGCTCATTGTAAATTTTTAGTAATTTAAATAATATTAGTATGTTCACATTGTTTAAAATGTTTACAATATTTACAGCGTTTACAATGTGTACAATGTTTACGATGTGTACAATTTTTTAAATCTTTTTTAAAAGGTGATTTATTCTGTTTATTTTTAAGGAACAGGTACAATGCGTTTTCCATCTATTATTATAAATAAGTATTTTTAATATTCCTTTGTTCAAAATCAGACATCTCGGAGAGTTTTTCACGTATTGCTTTGAAATTTTGACACAGCGTTGCATTCGAATACTATGTGTTTTTATATATTATAAAGATGTCAACTATGACAGGTGAAAATATGATCTTTTTGAAAAATAGTTCCGTCTGTTGAACGTAAAAGGAAAAACACGCTATTGTTTCTCAATCTACACACAGAGACTGAGCCACAGCTATGCGTGTCGGCGTAAACAGCTAGTAAATATAATAAAGAGGATGAAAGTTATACTTTAGTAAATCCTAATAAATGGAATACGAAAGATTTCCTTAATAAAAAATGCTAATATTACATTTCCCAATGTAATTTGAATAATTTGATGTAATTTGAATTGAGGACAAATTTAACTAAACACATGGGCGATGTAGGCATGAAATTCATAGAATAAAGAATAGCAAAAGAAATGCCTTGTGGGCGTGTTAGGTGATTCAAATATTTGCCCAATTTTGGCCTTTATTTCCTTACAAAACTGTGCTTTCGAAATTAAATGGGATGGAGATCTAAGATTTTGAGTGAGTGTAAGTGAGACGGAACGCTTGCAGTAGGAATAAATAGAGCATTTCTTTCAATTCAAATCATTATGCATTTCCAGTGTTTTTTTATTTTTTATTATTATTATTATTTTTTTTTTTTTATTGTACAACAGAACATTCATTCCAGTTACAGTACAATTTTACATCATATCAGCATTTGGCTAAGTGACTCTTCAATAATTGTTTTAGGTCATTTAGAGAACAGTCATTTACATCCAAATTCTTTGCCAGTTCGTTCAGCACCACTCCCCTCGTCATGCTATGCTTTGCCAGGACGTCGGTTTTGCCTTTTGGTACTCTGAATAAGTCATGGTATCGACTTCGGCTGTAGTGGTCTGGTACATATAAATCATAGCATCCCAAGAGGAATGGGCTATCAATAAAATTGTTCCAAATTTTGAAAGATATAATGGATAGGCTTGCTTTCCGCCTAGTTTCCAGACTCACAGAATTAGTTTCCTCAAGTAAGTCGATATGGTGCATGAACCTGGGATAGGTTCCATGCGTCCGCATATAGACATACCTGAGGAATTTCTTAATATTGTGTTATATTATTTATTCTGTGCAAGACCGATGATATTTTCCAATGAACTTAAGGATGAATATTTTTGGTATTTTCTACAGTTTATGCACATGCATACATGTGGTTTTCGTAAGAGTGGTTTTTCTAATTTTTCGAAGGGCCCGGATTCCCTCAATCTGACCCTGTAGATGGCTGATACAAATTTATGAGCGTATGGGTGAGATGACAGAATGCGTTAGTGATATTAATAATAATATATTATAATGAAGTGTTGTAGGGGCCAACCAGTAATGTAAAGGGCAATCGATAAAAAAGAGATTTATTATCTTTTGAATATATAAAAATGTAAATGTTCGTTTGTTCAAAATCTAAAATCTCCGAAAGTTCTTGATCGATTGCATTGAAATTTTGACACAACGTTGCATTTGAATATGCGTGTGTTTTTATATAACTGTATTATATACATGTCACCTATGACAGGTAAAAATATGTTATTTGTAAAACAGCGCCATCTATTGGACAAAGTTTTTTTTTTAAACAGCGCAATCTGTTGGACGTAGAAGCAACATGCCCTAATTTTTCTCTGTCTGGGCAGACAGACTGAGCCGTAGCAACGCGTGGCAGGGTGTACACTAACTGTAGTTAGTGAATAATTTTTATTTCTTGAAGGAGGTTTAAAATTCCGTGTCATCTATGACTAAAATGCTTCATGGTTATTTCTGAGATAGAAGGAGATGTACACAATGTACGTAGTAGCGTGGTGGGAAAAGATAAATTTAAAAGGCGTTTCCTAAAAATCTTGTTTTGTGAGAAAAATCACACAAAAGTGGATTGTTTGAAACTGATTATTCAAGAGATGGATTGTTGAACATATATTATGATGGAATCCCATACAGTAAATGTCTGGTGCCAAGAGATTTTTACATGATGTTTGCCGAAGGTCGCATCCACAGTTTTGTCTCCATCTAGATCTAGAGGCACTGGTGGTTCCCTGACAAAAGAGAGACGTTTGACGGCCTCCGTTGTTGAGGGGTTACGAACTTCAACTACAAATCCGGAGGTCGCGGATGAATTTGTGTTATTTATAATTTTTTTCATTAAAAATAACATTTAGTATTATATATGCGGTAGAGAGTAAAATCAGTATTGCCAGGATGAAAGACCACCATTACGTTGCTTTAAATAGATTAAGCCGTGTTTGTTGAACAAATCTGAAAAAACAGGTACTTCTTTACTTTCCTCTTCCCCATCTACCTCCCTTCCCACAATATTCAGCCTCACAACATTACCCAATTGGGGATGCCATAGTATCACGAGCTCCAGACGGTTGGGAGCAGTTGGGACTCACAAACAAATGGAAAATTATTTAAATTTTCGTCAATAAAATGGCATTACTATACAAATAAATTATTCATGTCTCTCAGTCATAGTATTGTAGTGGTTTCCGAAATTTAAATGCCTACGTTCTTCGTAACAATCTTCACGCTTAGCTTACGACATCGCGCGGCCTCGAGACGTGAAAGGATTCATCTCGATAAGGTGTTATTTCGCAAGCAGAGTGTACCTCTGCACATCTGTAAGCATTCATCATTAAGGAATTGAATAACTTTAATGTAAATTACTCATTAAAGTTTTCGAGGTTATCGCGGAAAACTGATTGTGCGGTAAGATGGCAGTACCTAATCATCTTCGGAGGGTAAGAAATTATTTTGCGATAATTGTAGAAGTATGAAAATGTTACCGTTTATTTTTGAGAATATTTTCGATGCTATTTTAATCATCAAAATAATAAATATGATGAAAACACATAAAATATTGTCAAATCAATATTTTAAAAATTGCCCCTGGCCTCTGATGAAAATAAAATATACATCGCTTTTTAATCTAATTGTAAATGGGGAGAATTATTTAACTGATAGTAGAGATTAAAGATGTCATATATTTAACATGCCCAATGCAGAAAAGCATTCACGTTTTGACGAGTAAGGTTCTCGACTAGCAAGCTGGATGTTGCGGTTTCAAATCCTGGCGTGCGCAAGTAAATATTATTAACGATTAATTTGTGTTATTTCACAATTTATTCATTAAAAATAATATACAGTATACTTGCGGCACGTTCCAGCGTGGAATATAATCTCAGTATCGCCCTGGTGTAAGACCACCATTCAGTATTGAAACATTGCTTGAAATGGCATTTGACGTGTTTGGTAACCAGATCAGAGTAGCCAGGTACATCCCCACCTTCCTCTCTCTCATCTCCTTCTTCTCCTCACTACCGTCAACCTAACAACATACTCAAATTGAGGATGCCGAGTGCCACAGTCCCACTGGCTCCAGACGGTTGTGCTGTTTCACATTAAAAAAATACAATGGTTTTTTTAAATCAAAGTTAAATGAAAATAGCTGCAGGTTTAGAGTAAGGAAGCTGAAGGCAGACCAGGGAAAGATAAGAATGGTTGAAAATTTGTTGATTTTCATTCTATTACACATAATAATATATTATCCTACTACATTTTTCATATTTCCCTTGCTGACCGACAATGCGAGGTTATGCGATAAGTTGTCTCAAGGAGCTGGTATGTGATAGCTCACGGCCTAAAATCCCAAAAAATCAACCAACATTATACTGCCTTGAGAATCTTTAATCACAAAACCTGAAAATTAGTTTCCTTCATGATCGCAAGATGTCACTAATGCTAATAAATTTATTCGAATAAATAATAATGTGACAAGGAACATGCCCCAACAGTTTGTCATAATGTTAGTTGAACATTATTTTGCTTCCACCTTTAAATAACGTTAAAAGAAATATATCTTGTACCTCAGTAGTAAGTACATTTTGTTCGTGTTAGTATAATGTAATGTTCATGGCATCTGTGTTACATAAATCCATGAAACAATGCCTGTGTGAAATCCAGTCTATGAAAATGATATAAATATAGGAATGGAACGAACAGACGCGAACATAAACCTATTTAGAATTTGTGCGTGTAAGGGATCCACTTAAAACATTTTTTTTTCTTGTGGGCATTAAGACTTTTAATGACACGCCATATAAAATTTTCCCATCCAGCCGCTTTGGAAGATTAACCAACACAAATTAAATGTTGTAAAAATCACGGAACATTAAATAAAATTTAATAAAATTTGCAATTTTCCGCAATGAACATCGTTAAAGTTTAATTTAGCCCGAATATTGAAAACATTAAAAATGAACGAAAGCCATTTGCCACCAGCAGAATATTTCACCTTTATTACGTCTAGTATTATGATAAGCATTAATAATTCATTACTAATTTGGCAGTATTAATATTTAATATGGCGCGGTAGGTGGATTAGCAGGGCCGGGTTGGGCTGGGGGCTCAGGCCGGGCCTAATTAGGGCCGGCCAGGGCGCCAACGGGGCTTAATGCCCTAATCTGGGCCCGCACACTTAATTGTTTCGTGCATAAGATATCGCGTGGCGTACCCTTCTTGGATGGCATTAAACGCGTGTAGGAGTACACACTGTACACAATTCACAGAACACGGCACAAACATTCATTATTTATTAATCGTCAACGGGGAAACATAAAGATCAAAGCAGTAGGTCTTAGTCACAGTGTTTATTGTAACTTTATATTCAGAGGCTAAGGATCACAGGGGCCTATCTACAAAAAATAGATTTGAGATAAACGCAAATAAAGATTGGAATGCTCGTATGCCCAACTGTATCTCTTAAACGACTGTATATTCGAGTTTGAACTTCGTGTCATTAATAAATATGATTACAGAATTACTGAAACCAATCTTAAATCAAAACACCAGATTGTGTAGGTAGGCCCCTGTAATCCTAAACCCCCGAATTTACTGTCCGTCATGGACATGAAATGAGCAGGAATGGCTACGCTGCCTTTTTTTTACAAAACTTAAAATTGTATTTTAGGCTAAAATACCCCATCAAAAGGCAAAATTGTGTTTTTTTTAATCAGATGTTATAGTAAATATTTAGTACTGAAATGTGCTAGTTTATCTGTTTGGAATATGATTATAATATGTATTTATTTTGGATTACGATTTATGGACCATTAAGGAATTTATTTTGCATGATTTTAGAGACAGCTTTGGCATTTTTTGTGAGTAAATTGTAATAAATTTTTAAAAAAATCCTGTCCTGCTTACTGTTTATAATAATGAAAAAGAATATTAATTCTAGACAAATATGTGTTCCAAAGTAAATCAGTCATTTGCAATTAAATTTACGCCCATCAAAATGCATTTTCATTCTATATTTCATCATAGTTGTAAGGTAAATATAGCAAAAAATAAATTAAATAATTATAGTTTGCCCAAAAATATTTTCCAAACTTGCCTTGAAAATCATGCAAAATTGAATTATATATTTAAACATAAATAAACAAAGTAGCACAATTCAGTACTAGATATTTGCTATATATATTCACTTTGTTTAAGTATATAATAATTCAGTTTGGTTGGGTATGTTGGCATCAAATCCAAATTTAAATTATGTCTTAAAAAGACCGCGCAGCAGGTCTTCAAGAAGCCAATTACCAAAAAATTGAAATGAACGAAACGAGGAATGGCAGTATACATCATAATACTGCTGGTAACAAACAATCAAATACGGAAACTAACTTAGGCAACCGAAAAATAGAACACGCCAAGCAAAAAAATGGCAATGGACATTGGGCAGGAGCAAAGATATTTCTAATATCTTTGGGCAGGAGATATCTTTCATGGATAGACAACCGATGAACAAATCAAGTCAATCAGTTAAGCCGAAGTAACACGAAGGTTCAAAGGCGCCCTGACCAGCTAGATTATGTTTGATAGAAACATGACAATTACTCTGATCTATGACCATATTGAGCTGGTAGATCATCAGACATCATTAATTTCTTAAGGCTCAGTTGGTTTTCTAATTGAATTTCGATTTTGTGTTAGTGAATGAAAGATTGCAAATCTTGGAAGTGGCAGATAAACTAATTTTGGATGAAAATTCATTCTATTAAAACTTTTGGTACCAATCACGCGTACATATACGTGTATTTTTTTGACATTGGATGACATTTTAGCAATTGATATTAGAAATAAATATCGGTCCTACCTAATCAGGATTTGGCTCAGTTGTTTGCCCGGTTGACTGGGGAGGAAGGTTCAATCCTCAGTCATATAAAAAATATTATATATATCAGATTTATTTTGTGTAAATTTTCAGCAGTTGGTTTTGTACTAAATAAGTAATTTAAAACATTTCTATAACTAAAATTAAATTCGTACATTGTTTTACTTCTTTGCATTACAATATGCTAATTAGTTTTAAGAAAAAGTTACATTATCAATTGAATATTTTATTTTTCCCACACTAAGGAAGGGTTGTTTCGGAGAATTTAAACAACTCTTCTAACTTTGAAGTTAATTTTTTCAGTTCTGTGAAAGTTCTGTTATTATTTCAGTTCTGTCAAGTAACTGGCCTATAATGATATAGTAACTGATCTTGAATTGGACATTCACAGAACTCGCAAATGAACGTTAAAATTTGATGAATTGTTAAATTTTTTTGAAACAACCCTTCCTTATTACTGTGATTACAATTTTGAAATTTAGTACGTATTAAAACATTATTAAATAAACGCAATAAAGTAACCGAGTGAAGAGTATGGAAATATGTTTTTTGTTGTTGTTGTTCCTCTTGCACCTTCCCATTCGCTGTTCACACATAGCAAGCAACATACCCACACGCATGCGATACAAAACTGAATAAATCATACAGCGGACTTGTGATGAAATATTCAATACGACCTGCGACCGTAGCGGGTAGGAACGGGACTCGAGCTTTATCAGCCTACGGTCCTGCCGCCGAGAGATCCTTTGTAACTTCTCTTTCTGTCGCACGTTGTTCATGAGAAAGTTGGAGAGGCTCCGACGGATCTATCGACGGTATCCCTTGCTTGCATGTATTACGTTCACCCGAGCTTTGTGCAAAAGTAAAGCCATTTCCACAAGACGTTCTCAAGGCAGCTTCATCAAAGCGAATAATAATAATATAATACAGTATACAGCCTTAATGGTAGGTACCTACGCTAATTTTATACGCCGAAGAGTAGACTCAGAAGGATTCTGTTGACTTGTTTAATGGATTCGAATGAATTAATGCGATGTTAACTTCGCTGTGAGAGTTCAAGGAATGGTTGTTTGCAAATTGTTTTTGTCGCATAAATATGTCTACTTTGTGAGGTGAATGTCAGCGATTGTTATTACGTTATATTTAAGTGTGAATGATATTTAATACGATATGTAGTGTGATCCTGTAAGGATTTAAACGATTCGTTAATAAAATGAATTAAAACGAAACTGATCATTAATAAAAAAATAGTTACAGAAATAAAAACAGCAAAAACTCTCAAATGATTCCAGCCACGGCGTTCTAAGGAAACAGATGGTTTCTTCGTTCACCGTACACGACAAGACTCTATTTTTTTTATTTATAAAGGAAACTACTTTTAATAAAAATGACTCCTGATCCTTAATGTCCAGGCATACAGTGTTAGTACGCAGTATGCAAGCGAGTACATGTTGTTAGTTATATTACACCTCTTCTCCGCCAATTGGTGTTGCTGAAAAAAAAAATTGAGATAAAGAGAAAAAAAGTTACAATTATAAGTTAGAATTATAAGAGAAATATTTATGAGATTGTGACTTGACCAAAGCAGCTAAGTTGCAGTCGTCTGGCAGTCCTACCGAGAATGAGCGGAGCGATCGGAACAACAGCAAGCGAGACTCGGCACCCGCGCCCCTAAGCCAGCTTATCACATGGTCAGCGCAATTATCTTCAGCTCGCAACGTCATTTCCATAAATTATGTGTATGATAATACTATTTATTACGTTTTTAAAATGAAAGTAAGTAGAGCCGGGTAATAAGTAAATCAAATCTTCGAAAATACAAAATTTTCCCACTTCATTTCAAAATATCACTCTTTACAATAACATATAATATTAAAGGCCGCTGTTATAATTGTTAAGAAATAAAAGTCGTCAGTTCTCAGGGTTTCCAATATTTTGGAAAATGTATCAACTATTTCAGGAAAATATAGTTTTGAAAGTCACTTTCAAAAATAATTTGTTTTGTTCTAATAGTATTACATTACATCATCAATCGTACGGATAAAAACGGAGAGAAATAGATTTTTGACCCAACGATAATTAACAGAACTTATTAATAAAACATCAACTTAAGAAAAAAAAATTATTTGGCTTGATTATCATGACGATACAAATGATTATTGTTGCAATGCATATTCCGACATCATGACAATATATTCGTAACTTGCTAAAAGTTTATCAGGAAACTTGTTAATTCATTTGTAAGGCCTGCAATCCCGTTTTTAACCGAAATTACCAATAATTTGAAGAAATTCATAATAAATCAGCAAAAGTCTCTTTTCTCCGTGCACTAGACATAATTTTGTGCCAACTTTTTCCCGATTTTCTAGATCAAAGATTTGGGTTTTGACTGAAAAAAAAATCAGCAAAACGATTAATAACAAAAGTACGATTTTACCAAAATTTTGCTTTTTTGACCAATTATAAAGTAAAAGTCATATATACAAAGGTTAATACACAAACCTGTTATATCCTATGAAATAAAACACGCTTTTCTTCTGTTGTCAATTTGTGTAAACTTTCAGAACCCTGAACAAAATAGTTCACCGAATGTATAACACGCGAACAACAACACCACAACCCGGAGGTATCGTATAATGGATAATCCATCATTGCGTGAATAAACCAGTTGATTTGCTAAAATTTAGAAAGAAAAAAAAAATGGGTGATCAACATCTTCCCAAAAAACGAATAAACCTACACGATTAGAATGGTCAAAATCTCACCTAGTATCCAGTCCAATACCAACTTATTACTGATCGTCTGGGGACGAAGGACGCGAAGAAGTGACAGGCAAAAGGGAAGACAAAAAATGTGGCTTAATCCGGATAATTATGTAATCTTTTCCATATTTATGTTTCAGTACGTTTTAATTTTACGAATATTCAAAGCCAAAGGAAATGTGGGGCGTTATCACAAAGAGAAAAATATCCAAAAAACCTTTTTTTTCGTGAGGCTGTTTTAGGTGAATAATCACAATGGTTTAATATTTTATGATAATCTCTTCATGCAAATTCGACATATATTAAATTAGCTCCACACAGGAGGCACTGAGTAAATAAAACCCTCAGGGCCTATGCCATCTTTGTGGATGCTGTGTGGAGGACCTTTTTAGGGAGAGGGAGGGGAGAATGTTATCGGAAGGAAAAAAGTATGAGGGGTAGGTAGAATCTGGGGTCAATATGTCCAGGAGTGACGGATGTATGAATCCATCCCTCCCACTACGGTGCAAGGCCATGGTTCGAGAGAGAGTGCTGTTGGAGAGATCAAGAAATCTCCCTCAACCAGTCTCTCCCGATTCGACCCGCCATGCAATAGGTGTGCAAACGCATCCGCCACCAAGATCTAGACATTCCTCACCCCCCATGAACCCGGGCATTCCAGCTAAGTTACTATACGTAGCGAACCACACGAGATGACCAGTGACAGGGGTGTTGGTTATCCAATAAAAGGTTCCCGGTACGGTGGTCCCCATTCCCGCCTCCCAACTAACTGTTAGACGTGATGAATAATAAGAAATACATAATCTCACTGGCTCCAGACGGTTGGGAGCAGTTAGCACTCTAAAAAAACTCTAAAGACTTGAAAAACTACATTTTTATTATTTTTCTTTGTTTTTGACAAAACTAAGAAAATAATAAAATAGCTAAGGCTAAACAAATGAGTAGTTTATTTCACTATCCGGCAGGGATACATTATTTGTATTAAAAACTGTTTACTTTTTTGTTCTACATCCATTCCTATTATATCCGTGACTAACACCCTCAACATAATGATTGCGAGACTTTGGGAATTCTGCTACCGGTGGCCTGATGTCTGATTAATATGTGAAGTCCGAGCTAACACGTTTAGAGTCTGAATTATTGATGCCTTGGGTTTTCAACTAACGTTTTGGAGGTAACATGATTTTTTGAAGGTTAATGATTTATTCAAAGTAAAAGACAATAGTAACTCTGACACGCGAAGCTCCAACCGTCCCTAAGGGTTGTTTATATTTGAATAGACATTGAATTTTGGGTAGCAAATAAGTACTCAATAGTCACTTCATTTATGAACCTACAAACTGTTTATGTTTAAATTTTGAAACTACAAACATTTTATTTATTATTTTTGGGATAACTTAATGAGAAAAACCTCAAATTGTAATATTTAATCAGTGAAGACAATATTAGCAACTCTCAAACGAAAATTTGAAACAGAAAAATTAGAAAAAGATTAGGACCTGTAGGGTCTAATTAACTCACTGGTAAAGTAAAGCCCCGGCAAGGCTGAGGTCCTGGGTTCAATTCGACTGAATTTTCTTTTTCAATGAGAGAGTCGTAAATATTGTCAACATTCATTAAATATTAAAAATACATTATTTAAATCAGTTTACCCGGTAGGTAGGGTGTTCGGCTTCAGACGGAACGAGTTGAATGCTCACAACGGGTGACAAACTTATCCCATTTCCAAACAAGTTACGCATTTCAAAAATTGTTGCATATCTATGGTATTAATAATACTTTAAATAATTTGATGGCTCATACATTAAACAAAATATGTTGTTTACGGGATTATAGGTGGTTAGCTATTTATTGTATGTATTTTAAGGTCCTTTCTTAGGTCAGCGGCAGACTGCAAACCGCAGAGGTAGACCGCAGAGGCAGCCCGCATAGGCAGACAGCAGAGGCAAACCACAAAGGCAGACTGCAGAGGCAAATCGCGGAGGCAGACTGCAGAGGTAAACCGCAGAGGCAGACCGCAGAGGCAGACCGCAGAAGCAGACCGCAGACTTAATACTAAATGTTATAATATGTTTTAGAAAAATCGGAAAAAAATTGTATTTATATGAAGTCTTTCTCTATTTTCTACTTTCTTTTATAATTTTCAGATTTTCAGCATGTTTATATCAATATGTTTATACTGGACTTCATACAAAATGACTACATTGTTTGGCAGTCCGTCCTCTTTGACGTCCTCTGTAGGTAAACGGAACTTTCCTCCCCAGGGACTGGAATCAACCGCGCTAACAACGCGCCAAATTCCGATCTGATTGGATTGACATTTATGTGTATTAACTGAGGTTATGTCAATTTCAGAGAAATGTGTATATCCACGTGTGGGCGCATGATTGTGATATTGTGAAACCTAAAGCAGAGACTTTGACTTACAGAAGATAATCAGTAATAATATTCAGATTACAGCACCCTTGAGGAGATTTTTTACAATTATTGTGCTATGCAAAACATCCAAATATTATTATTATCTGTTCTATGACGATGCATTATCCTCAGCACGGGAGGTCCCAGTGGGGATATCATTATCTCTATATGTTACTAAGAAAAGAAGACAATAAATCATTATTATTATTATATTATTATTGAAATGGGAACCCCATGGCTTTTAATTGGTGGCATTCATAGTGGTACTGAAAAAGAATTAAGTAAAAAAGTCTGAACGCACTTTATCGTTTTCAGCTATTCCAAAACCGCTGCGTTTAATCGCATTGCGTGCTAAGCCTACCACTAGTTTTTTGATGATTTAATAAGCCTGGGTAATGGAAAATAAATACACATCCAACCAACAAAAGTAGTTATCAGGAAATATTATATATTGATAAATGAAACGGAAACTGTACCATAAGCGATTTTGGTTAATACCTACCTATATTATTAGGGTAAAAATGTTTACCAAAAATATTTTGTGATTTTCTGGTGTAGGTACTGATAATATTAAAACCCACTTTAAATATCCAATTTAGAATTAGGAAAGGGATTTCGGTCAGCTTATTATAATACGAGGATAATCTAAAAGTGGTGGGGGAGAATTTGTCAATAAGGGTTAAATGTAACAACCTTCTTAAATATAATACAGGATCATGTCCAAAAAATGTTTAACTCAATCCTTCATAACTCAACTTCTTCAAAAGACAAAAATTGTTTTGATAGCTTTCTATAAATAATAAAACACGCAATTCATAGCATTAAAAATTTTAAATAAAAAAAAAATTATATAGAAAAGGGGAGTGTGACATTTATGTTACATTGCATCACAGTGAAACTTATTTGTTATGGTACGTATACATTTGCGGACCGAAACGCGAACCGAGCCACGAATTACGGAAAAGGAACGGAGCAACTGCAGGCGGCGTTTCGCGCCGTTTGCGGTTGCTTCGTTCCTTTCCCATAAGTTGAGATTCAGTTCGGTAGTTCAGCTCGCGTATGTATACGTAGCTTAAAGTGTCTAAGAAGTATGAATTATGTTGTACCAGCAAACATTTAGTGAAGATGAACCATGTAAACTCAGAAATGATACCGACCATAATTTACTTACTAATGCTAAAGATACCTACTATTTTTTTGCGTAACTAGAAAGATATTGTTCAAAAGAATGAATTTACTTGTAGGTTTACACAAAAATATGTACTACATAAATATTTATTTTATTACTACATGTATTTGTTCAAACACGCGTCCCATTCAATTTCACGGTAAGTGAACGACAAATAAACTTATTAGTAGCCAAAACCATCAGTTTGTGAGAAAATATTTTATAACATTCCCGGGTTAAGATTAACCTGAGAATATTTCCTACCACCACCACAGTAAACGGAAAATGTTGCTTGTGCTGTGATGGAGGACTTAAGTCAGCCGAGGAATTGAACACACACGTCTGGGTGGGACCCAAACGCGATGCTCAGCCACTGACCGGTCAATATGTACTTACAATGTATAGAACGGTTTGTATCTGTGCCGTTAAGTTGATTTTAAATGACCTTAGATGTTAATTTTGGAATTTGTGAGCATCAGAAATAGGATTGCCTGAAGCAGCAAAAAACACTCAAAAGGTGAGATCTAGCTTCGTGAAATTTGGACAGGCTCATACATACTACACGATGAAAAATAAGTATTTATTTATTTATTTATCAACGCCCTACTGGGCTTTTACATAAAGATCACAACATAAATTTAAAACCACAGTATAACACAAATAATAAATCATAAAATACAGTAAACTTAAATTAAGTTATTATCACAATTAACTTTAAAAGAAACTCTTTAAATTTAAATACGTATAATACAAAATAAATTATAAAATATATATTGTGTATATTTAATTAAGCATATTATGTTTAAATTATGATTACCTACTCGTTATTTACATGATCCGAAAATTGCTGAACTGATTTGGATTTGTACGGGTCTAGAATTAGAACAAAAATATCAGCGACATCCATAAACTCATTGCTGATATATTAAAAATATCTTCAAATTTTTGGTAATCCTATTAAAAACGGGACTGCAGGCCGCTTCCTGGTACACTTTTAGTAAATTCGTAAAAATATCGGAACACGTATTCATGCACCTGCATTTGTCTCAATAATATATAATGACGAAATGCTAAAATGTTAGGATTTGTGAGAACACGTGTTACAACATCGTGTCAAAACATTGTTTCTTTGCTAAAAATTTAATCAATTCATTCGTTAACGGCCTTCAATCCAGTTTTTAACAGGATTACGAATAATTTGAGTAGATTGTTAATACATTAGCAATATTTTCAATCATCTCCGTGTAGATATTTGGAATATGTAGAATAACGCCTAATTTCGAAAGGCGTTCTAAAAAAACATATTACATTGGTTCTACAAAGGAAACTTATTTCCCTTAGGGCCTATGTTATCTTTGGGGATGCTGCGAGGGGGGAGGGTAGTTCTGGGGAGGAAAAAGGTAGGGGTATGTGGGTAGGAACCTGGAGATCAGTATGTCCAGGAGTGACGAATATATGAATCCATCTGACCCACTGCAGTACAAGACGATGTTCTGAGGTGGGTCCTGCTGTAGAGGTCAACGAGTCTTCCTCAACCAGTCTTTCCTGATCGGGCCTGCCACGCAGTTGGTGGGTAGACGTATCCATCGTCAAGACCCGGACAAACCTCTCCCTATGAACGGGGGCACCCTTGCTTAGTCACCAAACGTGGCGAACCACATGGGATGGCCTATAGCAGAGATGTTGGTTATCCATTAAATGGTTCCTGGGGCGGCGGTACCTGTATATTTTCCATCAGCCTCGCATAATCGGACCAAGGATTTCGTTTAGTTTTCAAGATATCTATATATTTTTAAATATATTTTAGATTTTAATAATAACAATTATTATTGTATTTTTAATTAAATTTCCTAAAATGTTATACGTACCTATAAGAAATTATTAACTTTAAAAACACTTTAGCACACGATGGAAGAAACCTATTTTGGCAAGTTTTGTGAATAAGATATCGTGTTTCATGGTATCAAAAGCTTTGCAGAAATCGTTATAAATATATATATATATATGAAGAGTCTACTTAGAATCCACTATCTAGGGACATAGCAACATATTTTGTGAATACCATCAGATTGGTTTCTGTGGATCTTTATTTATTCTGAAACCATGTTTTCGGCGATAATGTATGCATGTATTTGAGGCAAAACGAAATTATAAATTAATTTCTGACACAGTTTAGCAGGAGCTGAAAGTATGTCAGCTGGTCTATACTTTTTGTTGACTTATTCCATAATTGTGGAAAAGTTTAACTACTCATTGCTAGGTTAAAGATAAAATATGATGATACTTTAAGGAACTCCGCGCACCCCTTAACAAAACATAAGTCTGGTCCAACGGTATGTGAGTTCTTTGTGTAACTTATGGCATTAATAATGTGGTATTCTGTAAATATACCAAAATTAAGGTTTGAATTAAATATGGTCGCATGATGTAGACCGACTGAAAATGATGCATTAACCAACACCCCCGATGGTTTTGGGTGTGGTGGTGGCGAGTTGGCCATATAATTTATCTGTGAATTGTGACATTGAAATAGTCCCTTATGCCTAGTGTGTCAAGTAGGTACTCTTAAATTGACCAGACTCATAAGTTCGCAACAGTCGAGCTTTGGAATTTCGTGTTTGGACCACCAAACACGAAATTCATGATTAGCTTTCTCCGTGGTATCTTCAACACCACCATCCTTCCGAAGTTATTTTATGTAGTGCCAGAACATCTTGGGATCATGCATGATATTACCCTCTATAGTAGACAAGTAGGCTTGATAGGCCACAGGTCATATTCACTCTGAAGGCTTTCAGCATTCTAACGCTCATGATGGGCGTGCTTGATCTCTATATTTGAAATTACATCTCTCGAGAACCACATCGGATATTCGCAACTAGCACTGCCTACGAAAAAAAGCATAAAATAATCATGAATACAATAACTATTGTAAAAATATTGCTTTGCCTCATCTACTGTTTCAAAAGTGAGGAGGTTTTGCCAGTCCATTCGGCTCATTGAGTCGTACAAGCTGATGCGATTGCGTTTGTAGAAATTCCATCCCCTGAAGATTTTTCTTTCAAGAGTTAGAATTCTATTACTTTTTAAAGGTTTTCTGATCAAACTGCACCGGAATTCAATGACAGGATTATTGTTGTCTTCTTTTACAAGTTGAAAAAATCAACCCGTAAAAAACATTTTTTTAATGCTATACTTCTATTTTAAAAAGGTTTAAAAACTTTTAAAAAAATCTTGGTTTGACTGAGGATTGAACTTTCTTACCCAGGAACTGGAGTCAACTCTACTGACCTCTGCAAATGCTGGTCTGGTAGAACCAACATTTATTTCGTATATTATCTGCTGTACTGACTTCCGATTTCAGAGAAACGCGTATTCACGTGATTGCCATCAAAATTTGAAAGCATACATTGTCATCGCCAATGAGTCTGTCTGCCGAGTTATAGCTCGATCGGATGTTGAGAAGCGGGTTAGTTTCCAAGATTTGCATTCATTGATTACCGTAAATAAAAGTGAAATTTGAATAGATGTATGTAAAAATATAGTACCGCACCTACAAGTTAGAAATTACACACTTGATGAAGTCATATTTAGTCACATATCATATTTACACAGAACAAAGTAAAGGAGTCTGGAATTAGAATTACACTGAGAGTTCTCAAACGGTGTACGGGTACTCCAAGTCGGATTCTACAGTTTTTATTCATTTACACTTTTTACACGCCTTTTACAATTGGCACATTTAAATGTTTACAATTTTGAACATAAGGGTTATAAACAACGGTTGCAAAAAATAATTTCTTACGTTTCAGTGGTTAAAAAACTGAAATTATCAGAAATAATATCGGTGTAGTATAGTAATAAGTGTGTTTTAACCATTGATTTTGTTACAATTATAATCTCGATATCATTTTTATATTCATTTGCTGTACTGTGTAGGCGTGTTTGCTACATAATTTATCTGTGAATGGTGACATTGAAATAGTCCCTTATGCCTAGTGTGTCGAGTATGTAGATATTATTAAATTGACCAGACACAGAAGTTTGCAACAGTCGAGCTTTGAATTTACAATTTTGAAAAAGAAACATAAGTCGCTTAATAAACGCTGATCCTCAAGTGTATCTAAGTATTTTAAAGATATTTAATAGAAAAAAAGTGTAGTTAATTTGTTCCGAGGGTATGATCAACTTAAAATTGACAAATCGTAAGAACTGAATTCTTTTAGCAATTTCAATGTAAATTTTATGGCGAGGTGATCAAATAACGAAATTATACTCTAATTAGCTACGAACTAATGAGACCATTGATGTAAGTCAATGAATGAGACAAATAAAATTTTCATAACACGAAGTAAATTTAAGTTTCAATGGTTCTCAACAACAATCCTAATTTTTGTAATGTGACTTATGTGGTGTAAAAATGCTAGTTTTTCATCAAATATAACTCTGAGGTCTCTAATTTTAGTTCTCTCGTTGTATAATAATTGAATACAATATTGGAGATTTGTTTGGACAGAAAATTGTTGATTTACATTTGTTCATATTTTTAAAATAGATTGTTTCTTACACACTAATTATAAAATTAATTTATATTTGAATGAAGCTCTTGGCAATCATTATTATGTGTAATTTAATTGTTTTGTCATCGCCAAAGAGTATTAATATACCACGGTATGATGGCCCAGTATAAGAATCATAAAATTATAATAAACAACATTTCCGTATAGGTAAATATTATTTACTATCATGAATATGTGTTACAATCGCCACTGCCCGGGGCAAGCCAAGGGTCCCGGCTAGCGGCTCGAGAAGGGATGATCGGGGGTTAGACAAAGGGAAGATATGCCAGGAATCCAAACCTCTCGCCGAGAAACATTTCCCCATGAAAAGTGGCTGTATTTTGAATAAAATATGACGGGGATCAGCGCGCCCGTCTTTTGAGCTTCAGCTTACATAAAGAATCACAATGCAAATCTCCTTGGAAAGCTTCGATATTTTTATAGCATTTTGTTTTAGCGTCTCTCTAATTTAATTTACGTTTAATTTTGTATTTATTTTTGTTTTTAAACGCAGCTTTCTAGAAACACAGATTTGATAGGTTTTGTAGAAACACAGATTTGATAGGTTTTGTAGAAATACAGATTTAATAGGCTCTGTAGAAACACAGATATTTTAGGCTATGTAGAAACACAGATTTTATAGTCTCTGTAGATGCACAGATTTTATAATATTTTGAAATAATTTTAAATATTTATACATATATTTAATTTTTGGAAACCATGGTATTGTCGTGATGTTAAATCTTAGTTTCTAATTTATTTAGGACCGAGCCAGTTTCACCGCGCTACGGGCATAATTAGGGAGCGGGTACGGGTACCGACGCTCCAGAAACCATTTATTGGATAACCAACACCCCTTTAAAAAGTCACCATAAGTGGTTCGCGACGTTTGGTGACTTGGGAGGGGTGCTCGGGTTTGGTTTGTCTTTGCGGCGGATGTGTTTACCCACCCACCGGGCCAGATTTGAAGAGACTGGTTGAGGGAGATATTTTTACATCTCCAGCAGGACTCTCTCAACCCATCGCCTTGCAATGTAGTGGGAGGGATGAATTCAATCTTCTATCACTCCTGGATACACTGAATCTCAAATTTCCAGATCTTCATATCCTTCCTATCCTTAAGAAACTCTCCACACAGCATCCCCAAACGTAAATATGCCCTGTGTGGAGCTAATGTAAAAAAAAATATATGTATTGTCCTGCCATTCAGGATAGAAGTGCAACTTGTAATAACGTTGACAAGAACTAAATAGCCAGGTATTTCATTACCACCTCACCCTCCATCGCATTCTCTTCTCCACTACCTTCAATCTTATAATATACTGGGGTATCGGGTAAGGACGTCACAGTCTTAACGGCTCTGGGCAGTTGGGATTCATCAATTGTGCGGTAAATCTATGTTCAATATCTTTACCAAAAGGTTAAATATCAACATTCTTCATGTTTTTGAGAAAAATGAGAATAAAACTTTAATTAACTTTTCAAATTTAAGCATATATACAATTTTTATCATAAATTATACTACTAATTTAAGTTCTTTATGTTATGAATTTGATTGAGTTTATGCAAGGTGGCGCAAAATAAGATGCAATCATTTTCGCAAACGGCGGAGAAAACAGAAGCAAAATTCACGTGGCATCCTGAAAAATGCAGAATAATATTTGTTTATTATTTTTAATATGTTTTAATATGTCTCCGAGATTTGTGAGTCGGTATATTCTTAGACTAGAGTAGATTAATAGATTGCTTGTAAAATCGTGAACAAACTGTGGAACAGTGCATAACTTGTAAAAATGATTCACCTCTGTGTTCCCTGACAAATTTATCGGAAACACAAAACAATAAATATTATAAAAGTTTTAAAATGTTAAATAAACTCCACGTAAATGTGAAGGAAGCTAAAAGTCTTTTTGTGGGTTATGTCTTAATGTTGTGAAGTCCAAATATTAGTACATAATATTAAGGTAGTAGTTTTAGCTTAGGTATGTACTTGAAATAGAATGTAAAATTTTATAGGTAAATAAAATATACTATGAAAAAATAAATAAAACATGTTGAATTTAATTCATAATGTAATGTTTCTGGTCATATTTTTTGGCTGTTCTTGGTCCTTTTTGAGCAAAGGTTTCAGTTTGCCCTGATGATTGGCATTGCTATACTGTTTGAAATACTGATAAAAGACCCAACACGACAAAATACAACCAATATAAAGAAATCATTACTTTGAAAACATAATCATAATTTGATATTATATTTATAGTACGTACCTACTACAAATTTTCAACATCGTAAGTTATACAGGAAAATTAACTTCAGCTTTTCCGCCAGGGAAATATGAAATGTATTTTAGGATTGCAGCCTTAAGTACAGTACAGTACCGCAAGTTTTCTTCGAAGAGTTTTCAAATCAAAAGTGTGCGCCGCGGAACTGCCGGGAGTGTTGATAAAGGTTAACAAGTCCCTGCTAATTAACATTATTCCGTGATTAGCTCCTTGCCTTCCATCTCCTTCTATAGGTCGATTATAATCGTGACTTATTTAAATTATACAACAACAGGTGAACACAATAATAACGGGTATGTTAATTAAGGTCAGTGTCGTTACTGATGTGTTAAAAAATGTTGATCGAATGTCAGAAAAAGTACGTGATTACTAGTCGTATTGTGTTGATGATGTTACCAACTCAAATAAATGTTATGGAAAATTGCACATAAGCGTTGATAAAGGAGTGAATTTGAAAATATTACCATTATTTTGTTTATTTTTATTTAAACTGTGAAAAATTCTGTTTCCATGCAATTCCAAATCAATCAGTAAAAAAACAAAGTTTTTCTGTAATATATCGATTTCAAAATGTATTTTAAAATATATTTTTCTTTTGATTTGCTGAAGATTTGCTGAAGAGACCGGGATCAACCGCGTCCGATATTTATTTTTTTTATATTCAGTGCCGTCAAAATCGCATTAAAATAACAATTAATTTAAAAAAAATTAAACCTTTTTTTTTAGAAAACTGAATATTATTGAACGACTTTTAAAAGAGATTTATAGTAAGTACTAACCATTTCACCAAGTATTATTTCTGTTAACATGATAGTATCAATATAGCGATTCAACCCAGTGACATTTTCAACATCTCTTACAAACAGTTTAGTTACTATAACCGCCCCTATAACCTGTTTACAGTTCGATTTGCTCTATTTCCTATCAACCTTTTCCAGTAGTACCTACCAAAGTAACATAATACAACAATGTCACTTCTTGCGCGTTTATTTAATATTGTTTTAAACCATCAATAGCTTTAGACACGTTATTAGTTCTACTATTTGTTATTAATACTTTTCTCATTTTAAAAAAAAATATGACATTCATAAAAGCTTTTGTCCAGTAAATACAATTATTTTGTATTATTTCACCCTCCATGCTAGGAATGTCCCTGTGTTATGGCGGTGAACTTTACAGGTTGAATTTATTCACAATATTATTGATAACAAATTATAATATTTGTTGTATAATTCTGTATCATTTATAAATATTTTAAATAATAATTAAACTGAAGGGCGTTCAAGTGGATACAGTGTATAATTTATGGGTTTCATAATTGAGACGTATTGCAGATATAAATAAGTTATTTATAGTATTGTTAATATTTATTTGTTCTTGTTTATTCCTGTACTAATGTAAAGCTATGCTCTTTATAATATAATCTGGATCTATCAAGGTTTGATAAATACTAACAAGCTCAACAATAAACATTTTATATTTATTTTACTAAGATCAACATTGTTATTAAATATTGTTCCGCTACTACTTTCATAGTACCTTAAGTACCTATTTTGTACTCTTATTGTTATTTATTGAGCAACTACTACTTGAATGTACAACAAATCTCAACGATAATAAGATTAATAAGTATTGTACCTGCTTATATTGTCCGTACTCGGCCTATTATACTATGTAATATACACTCATTATTGTACTCATAATCAGCGTACCTTAAACATTGTATACATGTAAAAGCCCTCATGGCGTGAATAAATAAGTAAATAAATATTTGGGGATCAATGGTGAGGCACGAAATGAAAGAAGGTTGTGAAGGTCACATGTGTTTTATTGGTGAGTCAGTAGCCGTGACAAGGAGATGATGAAGGACAGAAGAATACACCGGATGCTGGCTGTGATGTGTTGGCAGGTCAAGCGCGGGTCAGTGAGTCGACGCCGGGCGCTGATGACCGGGACTCGATGTAGGTCAGGCACTGGCGAAGAACGTAGGTCTTCAGGCACTCCAGTGCTGACGAGAAGGCCGAAGGTGCGGCAGACCTTGTGGGCAGTTGAACGGGAACGGCGTGACCAGTGAGGATGCAGCGTGTCCTCGTGGTGGTCATGATGGCGTGGAAGAAGCGCTGGTCAGAGACACTGGAACCAGGGCGCTTGTAATCCGATGTAGCGCTGGCCATGGACACGGCCGAGGCGCTAAGATGATGTCCCGATGGAGTCCATAATGATAGGGGCGAAGCCGGGTACGTGTTGTCCACCGCGCTAGTAAGAAGAGCGCGAGTGATCACTCGTTGATCCTTCCTTGTAGGCTGACGGCTGAACGGTAACTGATGACTGACTGACTGACTCGCTGCGTCGGGCTTATTTATACTTGACGGCCGACGGTAGCAGTGGGTAGATAGATGGCAACTAAATTGAAGACACTCGCTCGATCTGGATCATTCGCGAACTTTCGACGGCTTGGCAATTATGCCTAGGCGGCAGACTCGTTCCTTCTGGCGAGTTCTCGTAATGTGTAAGACTGATAGCGTCATAGTATTGTCGCGAGTAGATAGAGTACGTAGATTACTTTGTTTACGATTTAACGAGCAAGTAGCAAGTAGGTACCTAAGTAGCAAGTAGCAGTTTATTATTAATTATTTAATCTGGATAATTCGACGCCACAGACACCCCCTTCCCAGCAGCTTGGCTGAGGGCTGCGATAGAAGAAATAGCTCGGAAACGAACGTCTTTTAAATTGTGACACTTCAAAAAAAATTTTGCAAAACACATGTTCACAACACAGGCTAATGATTCACTCAGATAACCATGGTGGCACTACTATCCGCGCTTGTGCGGAGATGGTCTGGTGCGTGATGCTCCGTGATGCCTTAACTGATCACCCATTTTGAGACGGGGCTGCAGAATCATGTCGGGCTGCAGATCACGTCGGGGTCACCACTTTGGGGATCAATGGTGAGGCACGAAATGAAAGAAGGTTGTGAAGGTCACATGTGTTTATTGGTGAGTCAGTAGCCGTGACAAGGAGATGAGGTAGGACAGAAGAATACACCGGATGCTGGCTGTGATGTGCTGGCAGGTCAAGCGCGGGTCAGTGAGTCGACGCCGGGCGCTGATGACCGGGACTCGATGGAGGTCAGGCACTGGCGAAGAACGTTGGTCTTCAGGCACTCCAGTGCTGAGGAGACGGCCGAAGGTGCGACGGACCTTGTGGGCAGTTGAACGGGAACGATGTAGACCAGTGAGGATGCTGCGTGTCCTCGTGGTGGTCATGGTAGCGTGGAAGAAGCGCTGGTCAGAGACGCTGGAACCAGGGCGCTTGTAATCCGAGTAGCGCTGGCCGCGGACGTGGCCGAGGCGCTATGATGATGTCCCGATTGAGTCCATGATGATAGGGGCGAAGCCGGGTACGTGTCCCTCGCGCTAGTAAGATTAGCGCGGGTGATCACTCGTTGAGCCTTGTAGACTGGCGGCAAAATTATGACTGACTGGCTCGCTGCGTCGGGCTTATTTATACTACTCGGCCGACGGCGGCAGTAGGTAGGTGGATGGCAACTAAATCGAAGACACTCGCTCGATCTGGATCATTCGCGAACTTTCGACGGCTTGGCAATTATGCCTAGGCGGCAGACTCGTTCCTTCTGGCGAGTTCTCGTAATGTGTAAGACTGATAGCGTCATAGTATTGTCGCGAGTAGATAGAGTACGTAGATTACTTTGTTTACGATTTAACGAGCAAGTAGCAAGTAGGTACCTAAGTAGCAAGTAGCAGTTTATTATTAATTATTTAATCTGGATAATTCGACGCCACAAATATAAAGAAATAAATTAATATGAATAAATAAACGTATTATTTATAGTTATATTCATTTACAGTACCTTTGTGTGTTCTATATTGTAATATATGTAATATTATTTTGTTGTAAAACTGTTAGGTGACCATGAAAAATAAATAAGCTACCCGTTATAAGCATCAAACTCGATTCGTTCGATTGCTAGCTGAACATCCTACCCACTAGGCTATCGACAACACCGATTATTTAAATAAGGTCAGTCACCAATAATAATAATTCCATGTTTTTCAACAACTCTGCATTAAGACGGGTTGTTTCTGAGAATTTGAAAAATTCATCAAATTTCGAAGTTGATTTTCAAGTTCTGTGAAAGTTCTATTCAAGTCATTATTGGTCAGTTGTTTTAAAAAACTGAAATGATAACAGAACAAGAAAATAAAAAATATTGATAAATTTTTCAAATTCTCAGATAAAAGCCATCGTAAGTGTATTAAGATAACATAAAAAGTCACATTGGCTTCGTTTGATCATTTTCTAATACTGGTAAACGCCAAAGCATAAAGATATTTTAAAGTTTAAAGCTGCATGATAGTCGTGTTCATGACGTGGCGGTCGGCGGGATAAATGTGGGGGGAGTGAGGGAGGTGGTAGGGGAGGTTGGAAGGAACGCCGCTAAAGGAGGCAGAAGAATATTGCTCCATTGTCGGAGCTAATTTACTTTTCACTCTATCACCCCGGATCGGGGTCAAAGCCTTTGAATGTCCAGAGGCACATGAAAACAAGAGGCAAAATATACCGACGACTAGTACCTACCGACTTGCCTTACATAAACAATATTGAAAAGAAAAACACTTTTCACAAATTCACATTATATTTATTTATTTTTCATTATGAGCACCCGTTAAACTGCTAAAGCAGTTATGTTGAGTTGAAATTAATTTTATGGATTTGATAAAAATCAGGAAAATATGTCTCAGGTGAACAACCGAAAAGAATTACCTTTCTGGTTTGTTTCAATGGACCATTTATGTAATGTATATCCAATTTAATATATTATATTACAATTTTTTCATTTTCATATTGACCTCTCTTTAGGTTAGGGACATATTTGATATCTAGAAAATTTGTGCTCACTTATATACCTACATACCTCAATCTGTAATGGAATTACAAAGTACATCGAGCATCGATTCTGGCGACATCGTGTCTTCTGTGGGAATATTTGTACAGCACCCTTGAGGTTAATTTAAAAAAAAAACGGCGCTACATAAATCAGCCAAATATAATTACTATTACATAACACCATAGGAAATATAGCACCCCGATAGGAAGGAATTGAGTAAAAGAAGGTTGTGAAGCACCTGGCAAATCATATCTGATTACTAAACAAAGCTGAAGCCATTTCATTGAATTCCGTTCTGAGAAGTTTTCTCACTAGAACTAAGATAGCGTAAAGATAAATACTTTTTAATTTTAGTGAGAAAGGGGCAATGCATTGGAATATTTATTGAATGATGTGAAAGTTCATGGTAAAATTTTAATTTAAAAAAATCGGACCTATTTAATACCATTTATAGACATTCGTAGTAAGAATACAACTACAGCACCCTTGAGGTGGTTTTTCACGAAAACCGCGCTATATAAATAAGCCAAATATTATTATTATTATTAAAATGCACTCACCCAGCAACGATATAAATATTTTTTTGATAGCGTTGTACCTTCCCTTGCTTTTTTTATATATTAACTCCACACAGGAGGCCCTGAAGAAAATAATTTCCCTCAGGGCCTATGTCATCTTTGGGGATGCTGTGTGGAGGGTCTTTTTGTGGAGAGGAAGGAGTGAACATGGGTCTTGAAGAGTCCCATGTTGTAGGAGGGAGGAAACACAGAGGCCGGCAGTTCGTTCGAACTTAAGAACGAATCGTAGAAGCGACCCGTTCTCATGTGACAAGTGTCTACTGTGTACAAATGTTGGGCACGCGTTTGGCGTGTATCCCGACTACGCACCGGTGCCGAAGGGATCAATGACGCTAGTTCCTCAGAGCATCTTCCATTGTAATTCCGATAGAACAAGGACAGCATACCTACCTGACGCCTGTGCTCTAAAGATTGCAGTCCGTTTGTTAAGATTGGGGAATCTATCAAACGGACCGCCCGTTTCTGCATACGGCCTTCTGTAAGCTTTCCGGTATGGTCCAATATAAGTCAGTTAAAACGAAATAATTTTTTAAATGTTACATTTATTACATTTGTTATTACATTTGATATTACATTTCTCACATTTTAATATATTTCCCAACTTGCTACGCTAGTACTAGCTTGCACCGTTTTGTAGCAAGTAGTCTACGACTTTATTTTTAGTACAATAAAAAATAAAAATAAATATTATAAGTGCATTTTTATAAAATAATAAAAACAATGCAGGAATAGTGTTGAATGAATCAAAACAATAAAGGTAAATAAAATGAAGAAAAAGTAAAAATTTAATTAATGCGTTATGTTATACATAGTGATTTTAAATAATTTATTGAATGGCTAACTATATAAATAGAAGACAAAAAATTAAAAAATAAAAGTTTCATGAAAATATGAAAAAAAATAAATTAATTTACTTGATGGGATACATGCTATTTCCAGTCGCCGAGATATCACTCATTATAAGGTTTTTCTTAAATCTAGTATTGAATACCTTTCGTAAAAAAGATGTTTTCAGTTGGGGATCTAGTCAATTGTAAATGAAGGGACTAAGGGAATTATAGGATCTCTGTTTGAAGGTAATACGAGTAGAGGGTACTTGTAGAAGACCAGTTTTAGCACTTCTAGTACTGCGGTCATGTGAAGACTGATTTGTTGAGGTTAGAGCGGTTTATGCTAAATCACTCTTTTCGATTAATCGACGAATTGGTTTACATTAACTCAAAAAAATATGCTTTAGACAAATGGAAAGTTTCTTATCCTTTCGCTTGACTAGAATACAAATAAAATATTTAATTACTTCATAAAAAAATATAAATGTAAAATAGTAAAAAATATTTTTTTCAATAGAAATGTATGAACGCATAAAAGAAACAACTTAAAAAAACGACATTGTAGCTAAGATTATGTGTAAAAGTTTCCCTTGATTATTGTTTACAAAATAAATAAATACCACTTTTCTGCTTGAAATCGAGCGTTTCTAGACTCCGTTTGTCAAGCGATTTTAATGTCTATTACCTATATTAGTGTCGATATAAGGAATATCAAAAATATACACATTTTTGGCTTGTAGCTTCCTCTTAAACAATTACATAGTGCTTCAGTGGGATGTCTGTAAGATGTGATTATCAAAACTTTTAGTACTGCTCGTTGTGCTCCAAGAGAGGCAATAAGATCGAAGGATCGAAGGATGTTATGATTTAAAATTCTATGCCAAAATCAATTGTCGGATTCCATATATAAAGAAATAGTAGATCACACATACAACACAAGATGTAGTCAAAATTAAGGTATGTCAATTCCAAAAATACTAATAAATATGGCCAACGAACATTTACTTATCTTTTGCCTTCTATATAATTAACAATTGATGTAAAAAGTGAATCAACCTGCACAGCTGAACTTAAAAAAACTAAAAAATGTTTCATTGATCAAGATTTTCTATATTGATATTGCTTATAAATACATTAGTAGCCATTGATTGTATGCATGTAATTGTTAAATATGCCTATGAGAGTCGTTAAATATGTAGTGTGCTTCTGAGTGTTTGTATGCCTATGACTCTATAAGTATGTTAATAGTGTTAAATTTATATTTCTATGTATTTTATGTCTGAATTATAGTCACTTGAAATTTTATTCTAATGTATATATTTTCTATATTGTGGCTTGTTGTTATATGTGTGCTTTAGTGTTATAATTAATATTGTGAACATGACATGCTGACAAACTGCTTTGGCAGTTTAGTGGTGCTTATAATGAAGAATAATAAAAAAAATAGCTGTGCATTACACAACTTGTTAACAAATGATTTTATAATTTTCAAAACATGGCCTACATCGTAGCAGAGGAACGTAGTCCCATTACATCCGTCGTGTAGCTTAAATTTTACAGAACTAGCTTCAGTTTTCCACAGCAGATATTTACGATATTCATAGAGAGAATAGGACAAAGCGGATAATGACGTATTGTTTTTACATTGTTTCAAAACTTTCAATTCACGTTTTGAAAAATGAAAAATAATAGCTGCATTAAAAATAGAGAAAATTCCGTGGATTGATAATCCCGCCCGGGGTTAAAACCAGTTCATGCAATACGTTCAACTTTTTTCCAACAAAAAATCTCATAAAAGTTCGATGGATGAATAAAGCTATGAAAGCCAATTAATGGTTTACAAATACTGGTAACTTCGATGGAAATATTGGCAGTGCTATGGCGTATAGAATTCGTGTATTTAAAATACCCTGCGGAAGTTTTAAGCCAATTATGCGACCGGTAAAAATCCTGGCCTGTACAATATAACGGGTTGTATAGCATCTATCTAACCCTTTCCATGAAATATTAAATCTGCGTACAGTGGGTTGTTTCAGTTTGGGGGGGATACCTGAAATAATGAATAGTGATATTTTATTGTTTATATCAATTTCATGTGTGCTATGACAGGGAGATATGTAAGAAAGAACCCAGTACCAACTTCCGGTATTCCAAATGTTTTTTTAAATATTGTAACTATAAACCGTGGTCCTTTTAAATGAGTTCATCAGTAACCAAACACGGCTAAAGCCATTTCAATTCTGAATAGTGATCTTACACTGACTCTAAACATTCTATCCCACTCTATAACTATCCACTGTCTCATATCAATAACTCTAGACGAGGTCAAGACGAAGTTGAATACTCTCGATATCATATATATATTTATTGTTATTAAGTTTAATTTGTAGAACTCCATTTTATTTTTTATTTTTTATATATTCAATAATATTGTTATTGGGTTTATAAAAACAGTTTATTTTTAAACAAGTTCTGCTGTGTAATTATTATTACGCGTGACAGCTGTTTCGCCCTCTGAAGGCATTATCAAGCTGTGGGTTAGCCCACTTACAGACGATACATTTATATTATTTCTAGGTAGGTATTTTAATTTCAATAATTGATTTCTTAATTGTGTAAAATATTAGAAATTATTAATGGTTATTACCCCAGCAAAGTTTCCCAATTTTTTTGTTTAAATTTGACTGAATGTCTTTATGTTAGTTATTCCCAAACGATGACTCATAGGGTTATTTTAATGGCATAATTAAGTACTTCATAGTGCACTCATATTTGCACTAGGTTTGAAGATATCTAGTAGGGGTGAACGAATTCGTTCGAATTCGTTTGAGTCATCGTTTGGGAATAACTAACATAAAGACATTCAGTCAAATTTAAACATTACACTAATTGGGGAAACTTTGCTGGGGTAATAACCATTAATAATTTCTAATATTTTACTCAATTAAGAAATCAATTATTGAAATTAAAATACCTACCTAGAAATAATATAAATGTATCGTCTGTAAGTGGGCTAACCCACAGTTTCATAATGCCTTCAGAGGGCGAAACAGCTGTCACGCGTAATAATAATTACACAGCAGAACTTGTTTAAAAATAAACTGTTTTTATAAACCCAATAACAATATTATTGAATATATAAAAAATAAAAAAAAAACTCTCGATAGCAATAAGGTTTCTGGTCCAGATGGAATCCCTCCACTATTTATTCGAAATTGTGCAGAACAACTTGCAGAGCCATTACACAAATTATTCGTCGAAAGTCTAAACGATAAGGTATTTCCGGATCTGTGGAAGATTCAATTCAATTCAATTTGTTTATTAATTTCAAAAACATTACAAAATTGTTCATTTCAATGCGTTTTAAAAATATTTTTAGAAGAAGAATTCTAAGATTAATATTTACAGTGTGTATATCAACTACACCAGTGATAATAGAGCTTGCCTTTTAAAGGAAGCTTCATTGATGCAAAACATGTCGATATCCGAATTGATTCTGTTCAACAGCAAGATTGCTCTCCCCACAGGCATGACCATTGGCAAGTTAGTTCTGCAGGCCGGGAGATAAAATAGTCTGTGTTGTCGGTGACGTAGATAACCATCGGGAACATAGAAATGAATGCTCTCCATGATGACCGAGTTATCAAACCATCCACGAATCAGTCTAAAGAAATGTGTAGCAATGCGCACATCTCTCCTGACCCGTAGATAGTTCATTCCGAGCATACCCAAAAGAAAGTCAGTGGGATAGAGCCACGGGTAGTAGCCATACTCCTTCATGTAGAGAAATCTCAAGAATTTCTTCTGAACTCTCTCCAACATGAGAGAATACTTTACCTGGTGTGGACTCCAAATCACCGACCCACTCTCAAGTCAACTCCTTACTAAGGAATTAAGATAAGATAACTAAGATTGCCCACGTCATTCCGATCCATATAACTGGTAGTAAAAATGATGTAAAAAATTACTGTTCTATCAGCCTTTTATCTTGTTTTGGCAAAATACTCGAGTCCATTGTATATAAAACCATATTTAACCATGTAACACATACACTTAGCCCTTTCCAACATAGCTAAACGATGCACAGACACTAATTTACTCGAGTAATTTCTGTGTAAAAAGATGAATAAAAAAACACAAATAGATGCCGTATACACCGATTTCAGTAAGGCCTTCGACAAAGTTAGTCACCCTATCTTAATGAATAAACCGGATAAAATCGGCATACACAGAAATCTGCTTCGTTGGCTTGAATCATATTTATCACATAGAAGTCAATTAGTTACTGTTTACGGTTTTAACTTTTCCCCAATCTTAGTTACGTCGGGCGTACCACAAGGATCACACCTTGGACCCTTGCTTTTCTTATTTTTTTAACGACCTTACATGTAAACTCCGCTGTATCTTTTATCTATATGCTGACGACTTCAAGTTATATAAATCAAATAAATCTATGGAAGATTGTGAACTCTTACAACAAGACCTTAACACTTTATCTGCTTGGTGTGTTGACAACGAAATAGAACTGAATATAGCTAATTACAAAGTTGTAAATTTCATTAAGAACACCAACAAAACCCTATATTCATATAGCATAATGTGGTCACAATCTGGAAACAGTTGAATCGATCAAAGATTTAGGAATTATATTCGACAACAAACTAACTTTCAACCAACACATTGAATACGTTGTAAGTAAATCAAAAAAAATACTCGATTTAAGTATGGGTCAACAGTCTGGAATCCACATTATATCATACAGGTATCTAGACATGAATCTGTCCAAAGAAAATGTACACTGATTTTGTCTTATCGATCAGGTGTCTACCATCTACTAGACGGTTACGAAAAAGACTTATTTCAAATTAGAGAGTCTAGTTAAAAGACGAAACATAAATGATCTCTTAGGACGGGTTGTTTCGGAGAATCTGAACAATTCATCAAATTTCAACGTTCATTTTTAAGTTCTGTGAAAGATTTTTCAAGTTCTGTTTTTATTTCAGTTTTGTCAAGCAACTAGCCTATAATGATATAAAAACAGAACTTGAATAAGTCTTTCACAGAACCCGAAAATGAACGTTGAAATTTGATGAATTGTTCAAATTCTCCGAAACAACCCGTCCTAAATGCTTTACAAAATTGTGAATAATCAAGTAGAGAGCAACTTAGTCCATGAAACCAAGTTAAACGCCAGGCCCAAATTTACTAGAAACCTTAAGGACCGAAATTTTTGCCAATAACACTGGATATTTTAACCCTATATCTAGAACGTCTCGATCATACAGCGATCTTGCTAAAACAGATACTAGCATAGATATTTTCGAAAAAAAAAACTTGTTTCAAGAGATATCTCCACGATTTCTGTACCTAAAACAAAAAATAAAACAAATATTGTTTGTTGATTTTTGATGGTTTGATATTTTCTAATATATTCCTAATTTAAAATTATTTTAAAAATTATTATGTCTTTTAATTTTTGGAATTTGTATGATACTAAGGACGGGTTGTTTCGGAGAATTTGAACAATTCATCAAATTTCAACGTTCATTTTCGGGTTCTGTGAAAGTCTTATTCAAGTTCTGTTATTATATCATTATAGGCTAGTTGCTTGACAAAACTGAAATAAAAACAGAACTTGAAAAAATCTTTCACAGAACTCTAAAATGAACGTTGAAATTTGATGAATTGTTCAAATTCTCCGAAACAACCCGTCCTAAGAGTATCCTTCAATCTGTAACGTGCAGCAAATATACTATGTACCTATTATTTTAAATGAGTAAATTGTAAAATAACACAAATTAATCAAATAAAATTGACTTACGCACGCCAGGATTTGAACCCGCGACCTCCAGCTTGCTAGTCGAGAGCCTTAACCCGCAACCAAGGAGGCCGTCAGATCAGTTGCTCCACCCTCCAAAATAAACAATTTATTATGATATTATTTTTACTAAGAATCCATGTTAGTATCCCCAACCCAGAGAATGAAAAGATCAATTATTATTATTATCATCCCGCGCACTGATGCTAACTTGTTCCAGTTTTGGCCGGGGGCACTACATGGCAAATCTGCCGTGGCTGCTTTATTCCAAACATCGCCCCCTAACCTTACCACACACCACCCACCGCCCACCTCCCGCAACCCACCGGCGAACAACATTATTTGTTCGTTCTCTATTATCGCCGTACCTGAATTGTGGCCATGTCTTGACATAAAGTTCTTCCCATGATTGTACCTTTCTTGGTTTTAATTAAATACAGGAAAGTGTGTAAATATTTTGACGTGTTTATTCATTGAGTGAGCGTGAGCGTAGCGAAGTCCTGTTTTAACTCGACTGTTTTGCATTTTTTCAGTTTGAACATTTGTTTGTTCCGTTTCCGTTTTAAGGTGGTGGCCATTTTAATGTGAAATCGTCGTGATTTTTTGGACTTTCTTTTTCGCATTTTTTTCTCAATATTATGTAAGGTACCTAGTTGCCTACAGAAAGTTTCAAAAAATAATTGTCACGTTTCTTTGGACAAATTGTATAATTTATTTTGGATTGCTAGTCGAAAGCCTTACCCCTCGATCACGGAGGCCGTCAAGATAGTTTTATCAGGGAATTTTTGAACTTTGAATAAAAATGAAACATTTGTGCAACTTTTACCATTTCTCCCGACTTAAATTAATTAGTAATTAGCACTAATTAAGTTTAAAAAAGATGTAATTTCCATAATCTGCAAGTGAAGCTAGAAGGTAAATATTTAACATTTATCCTCTGTCTCAGTAGAGGTAAACTCACAAGCAAAAAATCCATAATTAGTTTTATTTTGGCTGTATAATACTTATTTACAAACTTAAATAAATGTGAACTATCGATTTCCCGAAAATTAATAAATAAATGAATCACGGTTTTTGTGGTACGTTAAATAAAATTATTATGTTTTCTTTAAATTAATTTAATTAATAGTACCTACAGATAATAAATATACTTAATTGGAATAGAAAAAAATAAAATAAAATACGAGAAAAAATAAATAAAGAGAGTGTCAATTCGCACTACTAAGTCACAGGGAGTTTGTTATAAATTTTAATAAAATGTCCATATTTCTATAGACCATTAGTTAGATCATGAGTGGATCTTATTTCATTTATAAATAATGGTAGATTGTTATTAACCCGTATTTAGCAATCTAACGCGTCATCACTGTAATTATCTTCATGTATACAAATGATTGTTTCTATGTTTGTGTCCTATGGACGCCAATACTACTGGAACAATTACGACAATGTGTAGATTTTATGATATTACATAAAATGAATGTTAAAAAAGATACGAATCAAATAATTATTTGTGGTAAAATGATGCATGCGCGATGAACGAAGAACGAGATGTGAGGACAATGTACGACTTAGAAGTAAATGGTTTAAGAAGTAGAGGACGCCAGAGGAAGACATGTCACGATCAAGTGAAACAAGTACTTATTAAAATACAATAAAAGTATTTCCGCTTTTAAAATGTATCCAATTGTCAGTTTCACTAGAATTCACAACAAAAATATACCCCAACCGACGCCGAGTATACTAATTTAATTTAATTTAATAATAACTTTATAAAAAAAGTTATTTATTAAAACACGGTAACTAATTAAACTGACGCTTAAATACAAACAGGCCGTTTTTTAACGTATTAATTGAATTTATTACTTTTGGTATCACAGTTTGAAGAAATAAACATTTATGATTTATTAACTACCGGAGTTCCGAGGCTTTCCTCGGGATCTATATCAGATTGTCGAGGATCTCACAAAAAAAAAAATTACAAATTTTCTAAATACGTAAACCCAACAATGAAAAAAGCCGTGACAAGTACATATGTATGCGCCTCATAGCATTTCACCGACTTCAAAGTTAGTTACCGATAACTAATACAAAGTTGAATAAAATAAATATATTTATACTGGTGGAATATTTCATTTTTTTACCTTTCTCTCATTCGTATGGTGCAAAAAGATATAGCACCCGGAAAATGGAAGAAGAAATCACAAGGTATTCCTATCCCTCGTAAACAAAAACAATTCCCCGTCGCCCACTCGTGGGAAAGCTTTACTGCAGCGTAGGATAGAAAAAACTACCAAAAATAGCGATCAGTTTCACGTGTTTTGTTAGAAATCTTTTAGTGGTAGGTACAATTGCAAACAAAACTTAAAGCAGTCCTCCCTTCCCCAGCACTGCCGGAAGTTTTCCCAGTGACGGGAAGCTTGAGGGTGGGGGAGGGGAGTGAAGAGGAGACGGTAAACAAATGCCCGCTGACTAGACGCAGTTCATAATGACGTCATATTACCTGGAGCTAAATTGTTTTTTTTTACCGCCCCAGAGCAACCGCCCGCGGGGGAGGACCAGACAGTGACAAATTACCGAAAGTTAAATCATCTTCTTCAACGCAGAAGCGAGGTGGGTGAGCACAACAAGCCAAACGACACCTTGAAAGCGATGGCCCACCACCAAAATTCTAATCCAATCTTATTACGTCCATAAGATCAATGGTTCAAATGATCAGTTTTTTCTTCCCGGGGCCTCTTAGAGGGCTTTTCCTGTCCTAGGGTGTAGGCGGGGTTCCCTAATGCGACAACTTTTCCCGCTCATCAAAACTCACGGAAAAAATAAACACACGCTTATATTTTCGATATGAAAGTTGTTTGGTTCCGCAAACTACTTCTCTTCGCATTCTCCTCGCGAAATATCAACTACGAGAGCGGCATCTTTTGAACTGTTCCACAGAAGTTTTCCAATATTTTTTCGCAATAACTTAGAAACTTTACATTGTAAGACAAAGATATCATAATATAATAAGTAAATATATTCAGTTTGTTAATCTGTACCTACAGACCTTGAATTTCCTCCTATCGGATTTTAGCTCTGGGACCTTAAAAAAATTTAATTCTGTAGCTTTCCGTAATTTCATGAAGGATATATTTAATATTATTGACACCGCGTTGTTAACTGCCAATTAGAATACAACATTTATGAAACAAAAAATATTTACCTCACTTCATTTTTTGTTGTATTTGAAGAGCATCTCCATAATTGTTAAAATAACTTAATTCACATTCTAAAAAATAGAGAGATATTTTAAATGGTCTACCAAATTTATGTATTCGGTTAATTCAAAACTTCAAAACAAATTGGTGAAAAAATAGCTAGCAAGAAAAATAATTACTAGCGGAATGAAATCGACGCAAAACTTCTGAATTGAATTAAGACTCCACGGAATTTTTAGAGATTGAACCAAAAACAAAATAATTTTATAAATTATAATTTAAAACGATTTGAATGAATGAGGAACGGCAAGACTGGATAGGAAAATAATAACCAAGTATTAATTGCATTTTCCAAAGTTTGGGCGCATTTCTACGGGAGAAGTTAATTGGAATATTCTAGATGGATCAATAAGGGAGGTTATACAGATATAATGAATACATCTGAGCCTTTAATCAGAAACTTGCCCCATCTTGCCGGCATATAGATCAACACAAGAAGTACAAGTCTCGAACCGTGGGAGAATTATCGTCTTATCAAACTGGAGATGGCTTCATAGCTTTATATCGGTAGAGGATTAAGTTTACAACTTGCTTTAACTTTATTATTATAAATATCTCAGGAAGAGTTGAGAAAGTGGTGAGTAAAATATTATGAGATTTTATAGTTTTATTGATGCAAGGCAACGTTTCCCAAATAAATTTTAAATAAAATTTAAAAAAAAATTATATTGATATATATATATTCATGATGGAACTCCATTAAAATGATTTTTTTAAAACAAGAGAGGATCCAAATTGTAATTTTTTTCAATAAAATTAGGTTTTTATAATTTCTTTATAACGTTGAATGTAGATACTATGTATGTTCGTGGGTATGTACGTGGTGGATTGGGTGTAGAATGAAACTGTTATTAGGAACTTAAAGAAATATCATAAAAGATTCTTTAAATAATTATGCTACGTGTTTTCGACGCAACCATTTTTTTACTCACCTCTCAGTATAAATTACCGCCAAAGACGTAACAGATGACATTTTAAAACGCTGGAATTAATATTCAAGGAATCTATTGAAAAATATTAATAATAAACTTCGCATTGAGTGCTTTAAGTAATTGAAAAAGTTAACTTAATTTCTTTTGTAGCATGTGGCGTCGCGCAAAAATTTCGAACAAAACTTTTTCAGTACCACGTTACACAGGGAATAATTAATTAATGAAGTTTAAAAAAAGAATTGTGCAGTATTGAATTCAGTTAATTAGCTGAGAAGGATGCCATATAAATCACAACTTAAGAAATTGTTTTGAATTCGTGGGCTGTAATTTTTAATCAACAACACCGATGGCTAATAATTATCATAATTATTAATTCAAAAAATTGTTATGATATTGATATTCTAAGTAGCATCTATAAAAGATATTTAAAATTTTAAGTACTGAGCCTAGTATAGAGGTCGCAAATTTAAACCCCAGCGAAGCAAAAATTAAAGTACGTCTTTTGAACAGTGAATTTTTAGCACATCGTTCCGAAGTGTTCATTTTTCTGCATATTTTTAGTAAGATTGTAGTAGGTACTTGATGAGGTATAACTTGGGTACAACCATTCCGAATAAAAACATGTTTTGCTTGAATCGTTTCTCTATGTTTAGTAATTGAATTCCGTAAGTCTAAACTTAAACTTTAGGGTGCACAGTTTACACCCGCGCTGTGCAAGCGGGTTCCCTACAGAGCATCGGACCATCAAATATGTTTTGCGAAATAAGGAATTCCTGTCCCATTTTATTTATTTTTTTTTCACACGGAGAAAATTTACTGATATAAAATATTGTTTATTTATTAAAAATCCGGTCAAATTATTCGTTGTTAAAAACGGGACTGGAGGCCTATAACGAATGATTAGACAAATTTCATAATAAACTATCAGGAAAGCACTATATGTTATGAGGAAGTTGGAACACATGTTCTTCAAAATAATAATATTTTTGCATCTCGTCCATTATAATATGCACCTATTCATACAAGGCCACCTGAGTTGAACACGTGTTCAGAAATATTCAAGATGACTAATATTTTATTAGGAAATGGTCATGCAGTCACATTTGTAACAGTATCTTGATAATAAAAAATCAGTTCTCATTTGTCTCCGTGCAATAATGACCTTCTGACTTAAATACCAGTATATATATATTTTTTTTGTTATAATCATTTTCAAATATTTCTGGCCTCCTGAAATTGATCCAAATCTGGGGTTGCATGTGGGACCACACCAGTCACAAAAAGCCTACGTTTTATTTCAACTGTATTTTGTATGATGGCGCCGAGAGTCCAGACGTTTAACCGCTTTACTATTGAATAACACTAGGTAAAATGTCAGCATCTAATTACTACTGTTATTGCCAATAAAAAATGTGCGGTGAAAAAATGAAGACAATGTTGGTAGTTCTTATTCGAAGTATGATACAGTTAAATGTGACAGAAGGGGATAGAGTCCCATTAGCTCAGTGGTAGAGCGGTGCCCCGGCAAGGCAAGGGTCCTCGGTTCGAGTCCTATATGTGACCGTATCCTTTTCTGATTTTTCTGTTTCAGATTTTCATTTAGAAATCGCTGATATTGTCTTCGATAATTAATAAACAATTTATCGGGATTCCAGAAGTTACATTAGTATTATTCTAAACAACATACTATTGATCATGACGAATAAATTGAATATTGGTATTTACATTCTATTGATCATGACGACCGTAATAGTAGTTATATTCAAATCCCTTGATGCTTAAAGCAATTAAAAAATAGAATCGATATTATTGAAAAGAAAATGTCAAATATGACATGATCATAACCCAAACGCTCTCAACTCAACTTTTCCGTAAATAAGTAAAAATGTTTTTTATTTTTTTTTTTATAGTGAATACCTCACAAGAGTCCCAACTGCTCCCGTCTGGAGCCAGTGAGACTATGGCATCCCCAATTGGGGGATGTTGTGAGGCTGAAGGTAAGTGGGGAAGGGAAAGAGGAAGGTGGGGAAGTACCTGGCTATTCAGATCTAGTCACTAAACACGGCTAAAGCCATTTGGAGCAACGTTTCAATTCTGAATGGTGGTCTTACACCAGGGCGATACTGGTAGTATCTTCCACTCTGGAACGTGCCGCAAATATACTATATATTATTTTAATTAATTAATTGTGAAATAACACAAATTAATCAAATAAAATTTATTTGCGCACGCCGGGTTCGAACCCCCGACCTTCGGAATGGCAGTCCAATGCGTTACCACTGGACTATTAAAACTAAACTCAGTTTAATTTTGTACCCTGACGATGCTCGAGTGAAGCGAAACCGGTCGGTCTTAAAATTAATAAAAATTCGTGGTTTTAAACAAAAAAAATTGTTTTATCCCACGAAATTCTGCACTAACGTAGTCAGTATTGTACTTAAAGGATAATAAAATCATATTTGTATAAACTATGGGAAGATTATCCGAAATTCCTCGATGTAACCGATTTCCCCTGCATCCGAGTTTTAATTATTGAGTGCCTAAATAATGTGAAACAAGAACAATATTTATTTTAATTACTAACCAAACGTGACTTTCATTGGCTCAATATCCGAATAAAACCACAATGAAATGTTGATTTGGGGACCGAGTTCTGTGACTGGTGACGTCAGCATCAACAGATTCAGTCGTACCAAACAAACAGTGTTTTTTAATGTGATGGTGTTTTATTCCATTTTAAATGGCCAATTATAATTTCTACGAAAAACAATATATGGTAAACTTATATATTCAGAATCAGCGTTTATGGATCGACATGAATATACATTTAAAGTCATAATATTTTTCACTGAGTTCCTTATTGTTACACATAAAAAGAAGAAAGTGCACTATTTGATAATTTAAAATTCTTTTTAAAATTTCTATACATTTTCATCTTCTTTTATATTCGTCGGTATTTTTTGTAAGCTTTTCACCGTTCTGTACAGTAATGAGTTGCGTCATTTTTACTTCTTTCGATAAGGAAGTCTTATACATAAAAGGTATACTTTTGCATGTATTTAATATTTTTATTTTGTTCTGTTTTTGTTTTAATATCTTTTTTTGTCATTCGGTTAAATTAAAAAATTTATTAGGGTCTACAGGTATTTTTTGTTTTATAAAATTTTTGTGTGTTTCTTATATTTGTTTTACATTTCTTACTCTTGTTATTATATTATAATATAATCTACATACGATTATCATGATTCGGGCATGAGCCTAGTATGATAGATGAGAGAGAACAAATAAATTATTGTTTAAAATTTATATTTAAAAAAAAAAGCAAACAAAAAACCTTTACAAGTGGCGAAAATAGAGGCTTTGGCAATATAAAGTCTAAGGAAAGAATGATGGTAGACACAATAGATATACTGCATCTCATGGTTCTGAAACATATATAACTAGTACGACAGCCAACTTCCTATAAGAGAAATCTGAATATCTTCACTTCTCATACTTAATCTATCGCTCTTATGTGCCCTTCTACCTGTAACTTAGTATAATCAAATATCCAATCCGTACCAAGCATTGTGTGATATTCGTAACAATAACGTCATTATATAAATACATTGTGTTTAAAATTACGCTTCAACAGAGCTTAAGCAAATCACCCCTAACATGAGTGCCTTTCGCAATATTTTAATAATAAATCTATAAATATAACTTTTTGTCGTGAATCTTTTAACAATATTCTCAATATAATCCCTTGTAATTACTCCCATGGGTAAAAATATTGTGTTTGTAAACACCGTAAATACGAATAAACGTAATGCTTTAATCATGACAGGACAAAGGACAAAGGTAGGACACTTATAGCTGTAACGAGGGTTGACCTCACGTGGGCAGGGTACAGAGTACAGAGTGTACACAGGAACTAACTCTTCCGCAAAATGAGGACACTAGACTTAGGCGCTAACGTCCTCAGTGGGCACTTAGCGAGCTTAGTGATCAGTGAGCTGCCTTTATTTGTTAGAAGATCAAATAACTGCGGTATCTCAGCTAGAAATTCATTAGATTCCCTATAATGTTATTTTATGAGTTTTAGCTGAGTTTTCGTATTACTTTCTTGGAAGTTGGAAACTAAAAGGAAATTTTAAAAATATTGACACCAACTCTCCTCCACCATACGAAGAAGAAGTAAAAAAAAGTCACCACAGCGGCACTTATATTAATATACCTTATAAGAAGCAATACTTCGTAGGTGTACGAAGAAAAATGACTACTGCTAATTTATTAAGCGTTAATTAATCTCACAAATATCCTTAGTTTTCCATAACTTCCTTTCTTTTTTAAAATTTATTATATTAATATATTATCTTTCACTACTATCAAAAAAAATACTACAGCAAACATACAATTATACACAACGAATTATTTAAGTACTAACTAACAACAACATTTATGTACACTCCCCTTCCATACACAAGCAAATGCTTTCAATGGAAGAGTAGTAAAAAGACCCAAGATGTAAAATGAATTATGTACCATGTAAACATATTATTAAAAATAAAAAATAATTTAAAAAAAAAAATAAAAAAATGACCTCTTAATTTACTAAGCATACCCAATGTCTACTGATTTACAACAAGTTTCTCAACTCTTTAAGTTTTTATGTTCCAAAAAAAATAATTTACTTTTGAAGATAATATATTTGTTGTGCTGAAACGTCAATTATATGAAATTCCTTAGACAGAAAAAAAATTGCAAAGCTCCGAAAACTATAGTTATAGGCATAAAAAAATTCACAGTGTAAATTTAAATGCAACTAAAGCATTTGTCGAGAGATTTTTGCTTTATTTTAAACGAGTCGTTTTATTTTTAAAAAATTCCATTGTCGCTTAATTATTATCGTTTTTTTTATATTAGCTCGCTCCCTCTAACATTCGTATTTACATATCTCCCTTTCAAAGAATCTTTGAACGCTTTCTACGGGGCATTATGAGTATCTTCAAATTATTGGTAATTCGGGATAAAAACGGGATTGTAGGCCTTACGAATAAATTAACAGATTTCCTGTTAAACTTTTATTAAATAACGAATATGTTATCATAATGTAGGAACACGTGTTCGTGAAAATCCCAATATTTTTGCATTTTGTCCTGATATCAAGGCAAATCGTCTTGCATCAACTCGCCTCCATCACTATCAACCGAAATATTCACTTCGAAATAGTAATATAATTAAATCCGTGAAATTAGGACGATAAATTTTAAGAAACTACATTTGTCGACTCCTAATATATAAATATATATTTTTTTTTATTTTGATGAAAATGTATTACATTTAGGGTTATGTATTAAAGACAGTAATATCAGTTTTTCGATATTTCCAAAATTTACAAAGTTTTCAACTTTCAAAGGCAACTTGGGAAAAACCTGTGCAATTTTGTCTTGTCACACGAGATATGATTCAGTACAAATCATAATTCAGAGCACCCTCCTATGAAATAATCAGTAAAACAGGCACAATTCTGATCTCTCATGTAGGTGTCAACAATTGCAACCCGTTCGCTAAGATTTGCGAATATATCCAGCGAGTTGTAGCTAAGATTCGGGGGTTGTGTTCGATATGATAGTTTGAGACCAAGGGTGGCTATCAAACTGATTAATAGGGTATGTTCGCATGTGAAAAGGGCCAACAGATGTACAACATTTTTAATACTTGAATTTCTGGATACAACGGAAAAAAATATTTGTTTGTTTGCGACACCATTATGATATATACAATTAACATTAAGTACATTCACTAAGTGACAAAAAATAACCTGTTACAGGTTTCCTCTTAGGTACATTAATATTGCAGTATAATAAAAAGAAGGAAAATGTGATTTGATATTTTCACGACCAAAAGTATTGGGGTATTATGCCGTGTTGCGCTACCTCCTTCTATAGCCAATGTTTCGGACAGCATTACATTGACATTACACTATCGATTACACATCTGCCCTGATGATGGACACTGTAATGCTTTCCGAAACGTTTGGCTAAAAAATGAGGCAGCGCAACACGGCATAATACTCCCAAAAATACATCACTATAAGAAAGAAGAAAGTTTCAAAATAAGATCTTAGAATGGGATGGGGTTGGAATGGGAGCGATTGATCTAATCGAAGTATAATAAAATGGGAGGCGTGCATGGGTACCGCCGCCCCTGGAACCACTTATTGGATAAACAACACCTCTGCCATAGGTCATTTTATGACTTAGCAGGGGTGCCCTGGTTCATGGGGTGAGGTTTATACGGGTCTTGGCAACAGATGCGTATGCCCACCGAGTGGCCGGATTGGGAGATACTGGTTGAGGGAGACCTTTTGACCTCTCCAGCAGATATCTCTCGGATTGCAGATATCTCGCGCCTTGCACCGCAATCGGAGAGATGTATTCATACATCTGTCACTCCTGGACCCACAGATCCCCAGATTCCTATCCATCCCTCATACCTTTTCCTTCCCAGAACTTCCACCCCTTCATTACATATAAAAACCCCCCACACAGCAGCCCCAATGACAAAGGACCTGAGGGGAATTAGGGCGAGCTAATGTTAAAAAATGTGTTCAGATTTTAAAAAAAAGTAAATAAACACTATTAGATACGATGTTTGCTAAATAAAATGGAAAATATTGCCATCATTTATCCGTTTTTATTTGCAATGAAAAATAAATAAATGAAACAACAGTAAATATATCGGAAAAGAAAATGAATTTTATATTCTCTCATTGTATTTCGATGAAAGTTTCCGACGACGTTTGGAGAGACATCTCGAGATGGGACATCCCCCTTCCTCCCACTGCAGCCCAAACCGCGCTCGGGAGACAACCATATCCCATTTATACTACAGACAAACCACCCCCTGCTGGTTTGTGGACTGTCAATCAAATAAATATAATCTGAATTGTTTTAGGAACCGAGAACTCAAGACACATCAGATGCAAGATTCAAATGACATCAAATTACTGTACACGTGTTGTATGAACCCACCAAAAGTTAAATAATAATAAACATCGGCATAGGGTGAGCCATAAGCAGCGAACAGAAAAGTAGTGAACCACTTAAAACTTATTTTAACAGCTTTAACTACAAACTTTAAAATCTTTTAAAACATTTATACATTACAGAATAGGTGGATGCTTACTATGAAAAAGTTTCCTCCTGGGGTAAGAAGTATTTCATGGAATTTATCATTTCAAAGACCCAGCTGTTTACGGCCAACAGAATAATTAATATCCTTTTACGGAAGCAATTTTCAATACCTGGAATAACCGCACGTAAATGACCGGCACAGGCACAGGGATCCTACTGAAGCCAGAAGAGTTAATTTATCCTGTCAGAATGTGGACTGTTTTATAGTGTGCAGATGTGTCGACCCTGTATAATTCAAAAATGCAATCTACTAATGCCTATTAGCCACTTCTACGAAGAGCACTTGTAAAAAAGCTGAATTTTTGCGAAAGTCAAAAGTTATTTGATTTCTCAATGGTCAACATTGAGAGATCGCTCTGTTTATATAAGCAAAAATTTCAATGGAAAAAGTATTCTAAAGAACCGGTGCGCAATCGAAAGATACGCCAAATGCGTACCCAAAACGTATTACGGACATTGAAAAATGTGCACGGAGCGTGAGAATGGGTCGCTTCACCAAATCGTTGGTGCATATTTCGCGTAGGCCTAACGCTCAAATTTCATTAATACAATAAGTACTGCCAATCCGGAAACGATTTATTAGATCTTCAACACCTCTGTCGTAGGTCGACCCAAATGATTATCTGCGTAAGGCGACTTGCAAGGGATGCCCGTGTTCATGGTGTTAGGTTTGACTGGGTCTTGACGGCGGGCCGGATCGAATAAAATGGTTGAGGGAGACCACTTGACCTCTCCAGAAGGACTCTATAGACTCCCCACCTTGCACCGCGTTTGGAGCGACGGACTATTTTCCTCAGGGCTTCCTGTGTGGAGCTAATGTAAAAAAAGTATAAGCGTTGATTTCTCAATTATCAGTAGTTACTAAGCTTCATTAATTTTTCTTTCATCACTCTAAAATTTAAAACAATTTTTCTTATTAAACAATTGAAAAATATGAAATAAGCTTTGTGGCTTGATATTTTATGGTGAAACTAATATTTATTTCCTCTAATAAATAAAATTGTGAGCTAAAATTAATTGCTTTGATATGGAAAATTCAAACAGAAAAATTGCAAGAGCTTTTGAAGAGGTTTTGCTGCTCCAAAAAGCCGATAGATATTTTTTACTTATTTATAAAATAATTGCATGAAATATGAAGATCCCACATTACGTGGGATGATTATTATATCAAGTCAGATATCGTTACGTTTGGGGTATCGCGCCATTGTAGTTACCTGCGAGAGTCTGAATATAAGCCCTTATCGATATTGAAATTGGGTTCGAGCTTCGATACGGATGTAAAAAGTAATCGAGTCGTCGTCTGTGATCCCTGCAGGGTCTGTATATTTATAGGTGAATGGTGTATAGAGGGTAGTGGGGTCCATACAGTGCAGCGGGGTGAGCACCAGGGGTGGAGGAGACACCAGGGGTAGAGGAATTACCCCGGGGTGAGATTGGTTTAGTGAGGTATTGGGGGGTGCCGAGGCAAGGATTCCCTACAGACCGGGGGCGTGAAGACCTACCCAGAGCGATACCTGGGTGCTAAATTGATCTTTATGTACCAAAAAACCTAACGCTCTGACGACACGAAATGTGTAAGGGTTGTTCTTTCCAAATTTTCACGGTCTACATAACTATTTTCAGCTGACAACAGGAGTAGGTTACATTATAAGCTATGGAAATTACGAAATATTAATTGAAATTAAAATGAATAAAGGGAGTTAAGTTAAGAAAATCTTACGATAGTGTTCTATGAGCCTTCATTAGTTCTTAAATAAGGTTTTAATGAATGCATAACATTAATCAGTGAAGTTAGATTTAACATAAAAATTTTCGTTATCAAATGTGACGATAAATTACACTCCAGAGAGAAACAGCGGACAGGTAAAGATATTTGCTCGTTTTAATCATTAAGATATCGGCATATCGGTGTTTTATCCAATTTTATATTAGCAACCCCATTCAAACACCATAATACTGACCATTAATTATTTTCTTAAATTTCAAAGGTCATTCAAAACGTGATTTATAAAAATGTGACAACACGAACCGGGTCTTAGTCGCAATTTAATCAAAGTTTTTTTTTCAAAATTTATTTTAGATCTCAGCCGAAGGAGTGAAGCCTGCTCTTCATGCAAATTGATGTTTTTATTTTCGTCTCGCCCGGAGTGAGAGGTGAGGCACCGTACTGCAGGGGGAGTACTGCGAGGCGGTTGGGGTGAGGTATCCCCCTTGTGGGGGGAGGGGATAGGAATCATATTAGAGTATGTAATCTCCTCCGCGGGGCTCCGGTGATTGATGATTTGCCACTCCATTATAGACCCCTTTTCAGTCACTGTATAGTTAGTACTCCCGCCAAAACCAACGCCAGAAAATTGAATCGATAGGTGTTTTCTTAGCTATTTTTTATCCACCTTTCTCGGGTAAGTAAGCTTCTCGAATATCAGAACCATAAACCATTTCCTAGCGATGAATATTCAATTTCTTGAAAGCCATTTTGCAAAAAATAAATACGGAAAATTTGTTGCGAGGCATTCAATATATAAGATTAGATTTTTCTTCACTCTTTGATACTAAATGATTTAATTTTTTTGTCAATCATATGGTGTATAAATGACTGCGAATCATAGAGTTAATAGATTAAAGTTTAAATCCTTGCTGCAAAGAAATACTTTGCCATCTTTTAGTTGCTTAGTAATTAAAACTATCGTAGAACAAAATGGCTTGAATCTGATATATACTTATTTAAAACCAATCAGATCTTAATTTTATTAAAAAATACCAAATTTAAGGTTCTCGACAACCAAGCCGGAGGTCACTGATTCTAATCCTGCTCTCATGTAAATAAATATATATTATATTTGCGGCCTTTCAGTATAGCCCTGGTGTAAGACGTGTTTTGTGATCAGATCTGAAGAGAAACGTACTTCCCCAATATCCTCTTCCACATCTCCTTCCCCTCGCCAAAACCTTCAGCCTCACTACATAACCCAATTAGGGATGCCATATTTTCACTGGCTCCAGATGGTTGGGAGCAGTTGGAACTCTGGTGCGGTATTCAGATAAAAAAATTGGTCATCTAAAAAAGCAGAAAATAACGAACGGTGACCTCTGGCGTTACGAGATTTGTATAGCTTTTTTGCAAGAATATTACTGATCAACACATCAATTACAGATTCATTTCAACCGCGAGTTAAAATTTCTATGTAACACTGACTAAAACTATCTAATTACACGTAACGTTATATTTGCCTACCATACAAATATTTCATTAAAAAAGTTTCTAAAACAAGAGTTTACAAACCCAGAGGAACCTGGGTAGCAAAGCTAGTAAAATATTATGATGTAGAAATTAAAAAATAAATAAAAATAATTAGTATATTTATCCCAGAAGAAGGAACGTTTGTTCCAAAACCGGTCGGACTATATAAAAAATATATAGTTGTACAATTTACATACATTTGATACATACACAACATACAGCGCTATTCCAAAAGCTTAATTACAAAACAAATGCAGTATCTAATTCCCCAATTAACCGTGATCTTCATACATTCCATAACATTAACCCCACACAAAAGGCCATGAGGAAAATAATTTCCTTCAGGGTCTATGGCATTTTTTGAGAGGCTGTGTGAAGTCTTTTTTAAGAAAAGTAAGGAGAGGAAGTTCTGGGAAGGTAAAAGGTATGAGGGTTGGGTAGGAATCTAGGGTGACGGACATATGAATATATCCTTCCCACTGCGGCGCAAGGCGATGGATCGAAAGACCAGTTGGAGAGCTCAAAGGGTCTCCCCAAACCAGCCTCTCCCGATCTGGCACGCCACGCAGCTAGTGGTCAGGCGCATCCTGAACACACCTCCCCCGATGAACCCGGGAACCATTGCTAAATCACCAAACGTAGCAAACCACTTGGGGTGACCTATGGCAGAGGTGTCTAAACTCTAACATCGACATTTCTTTCGAATTCACTGCCCAAATTTAAAAGTATCATCATGTCAATAATACTACAAACTGTTCAATACGCATAGATATACACACACTCACTCACACTTATACAGGAACACACCTATTTATACACTACACATGTCACCTGGTAATTACTGAATATACATACCACATTAATATTTGTTACCCTTGAAATATTTAATATCTATAAATAGTTTCGTAACTGTAACCAATGTACCATTTGTTTCTATAATATAAAATAAATAAATAACCACAAAGCTAATAGCTACATTTAAAAGTAAATAAATACAAAAGTTATTGTCTTGGTATTGAGATGATGATTGTAAAGTTTAATAGAAACTAAAATGGATTCACAAGATTCGGAGAAACGTCCATAAATAGAAAGTTGTTTAAATTTGTATTTGAGCATTTCCTTTATATTATTTGAATAGCCATAAATATTATTACGATGAACCTATTCCAAGAAATCATAACAGAGGAAAATAATCGCACTCCAAGGAACTACGAGACATACAAGGTACTACAGTAAGATCAGAATGAGCGTGCAAGAAGATGATAGGATTACCTGGGGTCTGCGAACAATGGCTAGGCTCCTGAAATGAAAAAAAGAGAAGACAGAGTTATGTGAAGAAGTAGTAAAAGAAATTGAGACAGAAGCACAAAGACATTCACAGTAATAGTAGTAACAGGTGACAGTTAAGTAGATAGAAAGTTGATGGGATGAAACAGTTGTACGAGTTGAATTATTAAGTGAATTAAACTGTTTTGTTATGCCTTTGTTAGAAGTCAACTTGAATACAACTCTCCCGTCTGCAACCCATATAACAATATTCATGTACAAGCTATTAAATGGGTATATAATGGGTATTCCAGCAATCTTGTTGAACGACATACAATAATCTTTTAAATGAAATGCATATGCTTAAATTGTCTGACAAAAGGATTTTCACTGACTTAATATTTCTATACAAATTTCTAAATTATGCATTTAGAATTTTTTTCAGTGCAGAACTTCTTGTACTAACTACCATATGTATTCCTCATTGCCCAGAATACTTATGGAGGGAAATAATTATACCTAGTCAGTAGTGAACATCTTTAATATATCACTTAACAGATACAAAAGATTATTACAGAGACAGTTTATTTAGGTATAATAAATATGTACTGTATTAATATATATTTTTACTATTTATATGTAAAAGCCCTAAAAAGTGCGTTTGTAAAAATATTAAAATAATTGTTACACTTTGTGCTATGCATAAAAATCTTGTCTTAAACATTAGTTTACCAAAAAATAATAATTAATATTTGACAAGTTCAAGTATTTCACCTAAAAATGTAGACAATTTGTCTCGACGCCATCTAGTGAGGGAGTTAGCACTTACAATGCCTTTCTCATATAAAATAAAGTTGGTTGTTTTCTGGTGAAAAAATGTAACAAGCAGTAATTGTTGAATGAAACACTAGTATATATTGAATTATTTCGCGGATAAGAGATAAGCCGCCATAGCTCAGTGGTCAGAGCTGTCGACCGGAAATCGAAGGGACACGGGTTCGAGTCCCGTTGGCGTCATGTATCTTTTATCAGGAGATTTTTCAATGTGGATGAGTGTTTCAGGCGAATAATTATTGCTTGTAAAATAATATTGTAAGATTTCGAAAATTACTTTATTGAACTTGTTCAATACCCATATGATACAGCTAAAAAATATATGTGCCCAACTTTATAAATATCAAGTATTGGGGTGATAAATTTGTGAGTTATTATACAATACCGTTACAGTACCCATCATATGATGATTGGACACTGTAACAAGTCCGCAATGTCGCCACGGCTTAGTAACCCAACAGTTAATCGCAAGTGTAAAATAACATTTTAATTTCTCGCTAAAATCAGGGGTAGACAAGATATTACCAAACGTCACTGTTTCTGCCTGCTATATAATCGCTGAGAGCCCCAGTCCCCGAGACCACGAGACGGCCGAGGCGAGAGATCACCGTGTAGCGAGCGAGACGAGATTTTTTTATTTTATTATTTTTTATTTATTAAAAGTATACAATACAGAATATAGTATATCATATAAAGCATTGTACTCCCAGGAGTTGATAAACTCATTGCGGGAATGATACGCATTACATGAAACATATAGCTGTATGTATTAAATGGACATATGATGGGACATACACAACATTATTATTTCAGATAGTCATTAATAAGATGAAGTTTGAGCATGTTAGTTTGGGTCTTTTTACATTGACTTGCACATTTGATCTCGTTGGGTAGTTGATTATATTTTGTGTGAGCTATGTATTCTAGGGATCTTAGTCCATATTTTGTTGATTTGATTTTTGATATATGTAGTTTGTTGTGATTTCTTGTGTTGTGTTGGTGTACGTCGTAATTGTAATAGAGTGTAGTGTTGGAATGTGCCGAGTGTTGAATTACTTGTAATATAGTTTTCGTTATTTCAAAAGTGGGAATGGCATTAAAAGGAAGTATTTGAGTGTTTCTGTAGATGTCTTTGACATGTGTGTCCCAAGGTAAGCTGAAAATATTTCGCAGGGCTCTATTTTGGACGACTTGGACTTCTGAAATCTTTTTTTTTGTAGCAAATCCCCAGATTCCGGCGAGATATATTAGATGTGAGTGAATCATAGCATGGTAAATCGATTTTAATAGAGAGGGAGGAAGTAACCCGCGAAGTCTATATAGAACACCAGTTATAGGAGTAATTTTGGATAGAACATGTTTAAATTGGTGATTCCATGTGAGTTGTGAATCAATGAAAAGGAGAGATGAGAAATGAAAAGATGAGAGTACCGTGTACACGTACACTCTCGATCTTGGCCTGTGTCTCGACGAGTGAGTACAGCGGGCATGACAAAGTCGTCCCTATTGGAAGTGTATTATACACGTGCACCGATATGCACCAATACACATAATTCTAAATGTTTGTTGTTTGGGACAACTCAAATTGCGTAATCGTAAAATATTGGCGTATTTCGAAAATAGCAAGAACACAGCATGAAAAAATTAATAATGAGCCTAAAACGTTAGGTTTAAATTAAATAATTAAAATCACACGGGTAAACATGTACATTTGTTTAACTATAAAAAAGACACTGTTGTAAAGAAAGCAGTAATTCATTGAGTTCGAAAATGTTCTACATAACTACTCGTAAAGACAAAGACAAATAATAACAGTTATAACATTCTACTAACGTGAAAGTGTTTGAGTTTTTTTTTCTGCATTTTAAATGGGTTGTAATATTTTAAACAAACCATGCAGAATCCATTTACGTTTATGATGCTGATGACGCTGTCCGAAACGTTGACCCGTTTGGAGGCCGAGAAAAATGAATACCGGTTCAACATCTCAAAAGTCAACCAATGTTTTTGCATGTGATATGTCTAACGTAATAAGATTTTGCATGCATTTCCAAAACATCCTATCACCCATTCTTCCTTTTAACCCCCTTTCACTTCCACCCAACTCATAATAGGTAATATTATCCGTTAATTGTGGTTTCATTGAATCTAAATAAATAACTGACTGAACTCCAATTAGGGAATCGCTTAAAATATAAATTATTTTCCAAACACTACCACTTATTGCATTATTAATACTACTTGGAGCAAAATCGGCAACAACTAGAATAAATTATCCCGACTTCATATGGCAGTTTCGTATGAATCGCGTGGTCGTTTCAACTAAATAAAGGATAGAGATCCTCTACTGGGAAAACCTTGAAAATATATTAAAGAAAAACAATTCTTTATGTGTATATTGATTCGATATAATAGCGTTTTATAGAAGTCTACCGGATGGCAAAAGGTTCTGGAGTTCAAATCCAGGCCACGTTAAATACTTTTCACTCGTATGATTTGATAATTATATAAATAACACCACGAAAGGTTCATTATTAAAACAACCCTGGTTCATTGACAATATATATTTTTAATATATCAGAAGTAGATAAAATCTGCTATTAAACGAAATACATGTAAACTAAAAAACTGTCAGCAAGTATTCAGTATAGTAACTGTATACACATCGGTCTATGAAGAGAATGAAGTTTTAATGTTGACATTTACTTATGTTTACACAGGGGCGGAACAAGTACTACGAGTAAACCTCTGCAAGCGGCTTAGTCCGGGTTACAGGTTCAGCAGAACAGGTGTTAGATCGGCCTGCAAGGAGGGTTGCACCCTCAACCTACCCAGAACATACCCGCAACCTACCCGGAGCCAGGCCCGGAACATCATCACCATCCCGATGGTGCAGCGGGGACAGTACACAACTCTGGGATTAATGCGGGGCCAGGTGGTAAATAATATTCAAAGCTGCGGATGCATTGTGTGCACTCGAGCTGTTTATTAGCGCAGGTAAGAATTAAACCAAATCTGGAATTAAATAAAATTAAGTTATTTAAGATGTGTTTGCATACCACCGTCAACTTAACTTTTTAACCACTTCATATTATGAGCGTCTAGTAAGTAGGGGCGGGATATTTTTGTGTGGGTATTACAAGTTATATAAGCCCCTGCACTTGTAAGTAAAGAAACATTTACTAATATTGATTTCACTGTTGAAATTGAAGCTTATTTTCTAAGCTGTAAAGTTGTTCTTATTACATAAAACCCGAAAGGCATAGCGAGCTTAAATAATAAAAATAAAAATAGCATCCACATTGCAGGGGTCCATAGAGGCTGTAAAGCTGTGTATAACTAAAATAATCAGTTCTATGAAAGGGATAAATAATAAAAATAATTATTGTTATTTTTTTCAACAGTAGGGAGCGGTGAGTGCAATACCAAGTTTGATATTTTTTTGTGAATACCGCACAAGAGTCCCAACTGCTCCCAACAGTTTGGAGCCAGTGAGTCTATGTTATCCCCGATTCAGATTTGGTCACCAAATACGGCTTAAGCCATTTCAAGCAACGTTTCAATTCTGAATGGTGGTCTTACACCAGGGTGATACTGGAAGAATCTTCCACTCTAGAACATGCCACAAGTATACTACATATTAATTTTTAAATGAATAAGTTTTTATATAACACAAAAGAATCGAATAGAATTTTGGCTTGCTAGTCGAGAGCCTTACCCCTCGAGCACGAAGGCCGTGAATGAAGAAAAATACAAAAGGTTAATAATAAATAAAGAAACATGTACAAAATAAATGCATACAAATTATAAGTACAAAAAACGTATAAAATAAAAATTTTATGTTAAAACATGTTCACTTTGTTTTATACCTTAATCGCACGGTGGCTTCTCTGAATCTGTATCTCATGATTCTTATGCATAATGTATTTATAATACTGTATATTGCATAATATATTGTGAATATCGTTCTCACTTATTATTCCCTGATAATACTTAAATCAAAACCCCTTCAGTAATCATTTAAAAATTAAGAATGGAAAAAAAACATCTTTTTTTATCAATGAATTTTATTTACTCAAAATATATATCCTCATATTAAAGCCATTTCGGGCCCAAAATGGGACTGAATATTGATGTTGTGGTGAATAGTTTGAAAAAATAATTAATTTTTTTTTTTGATTTCACATAATAGCCGCCCGAGTATACTCGGGCGTGGTCCTTAAGTGGTTAAGGAAACTAATATTTGAATGCCTATTACAACAGAATTAACTACCCAGAGTCAGTGGGACTATGACACTCCGCCATTAACTAAAGAACACACCGCTAACGTTCTATTATAAATTACACCTATCCGATACCAAGAGATACGTAGCTCTTTCTACGAAGAAAACGAAGTATGTTCAAGTAACAGCCAAATTTTTCTTTTTCTTTTGTATAATACTTTTATACCTCATATTATATTTCATATAAAAAAAAAAAAAAAAAAAAAAAAAAAAAAAAAAAAAAAAAAAAAAAAAAAAAAAAAGGAAAAAGCATTCGACAAGGTTGACATCGACATTCTTCTAAATAAGCTAGCTTCATTTGGTTTTTCCAAAAGACTTCTCTGTTTTTTTGCTTCATATTTTCGAAATCGTAGACAGTTTGTTTATTATAAGGGTTCCAATTCATCGGAATTCATAGTTTTTTCTGGAGTTCCTCAGGGGTCTATCCTTGGACCAATTCTGTTTCTGATTTTTATCAACGATATTGGTTCAGTCATCACACATTCGCTGTATTTACTATTTGCAGATGACTTGAAACTATATCGCTCAATAAAAAACCATCTTGACTGTATTCTCCTTCAACGTGACATTGACTGCGTCTCAAACTGGGCCAAAATAAATGGCTTGAACTTCAGTACACCCAAGTACAATATCGTCTCGTATACAAGATCAAAGAAACCGCATGTATTTGAATATACAATCAACGAAATTATTCTCCAACACCTAAACCAATTCAAAGATCTGGGAGTTATTTATGACAGCAAACTAACTTTTCACCAACACATCGATGATTTAATAAGCAGAGGATACAGGCTTCTCGGCTTCGTAATTAGAAACTCATATCCGTTTCGTAACACAAAAACACTGACGTTATTATATAACACACTAGTCCTAAGTGTACTTGAATCAAACTCGATCATCTGGGCTCCACATGAATTAACATACACTTTACGCATTGAAAGAGTCCATAAAAATTTTTTAAGGTTTTTATTCTCGCGGCTCTATGGATGTTACCCTTGGCTTTACCCATCGATTTATATATTAGGCATGACCAATTACCACTCCCTAGAGACACGTAGAGGTATTGCTTTGCTTAAATATTTTTTCCAACTAATAAACGGTCACTTTTCTAATAATGAGATACTGGCCCAATTAAATTTTTTTGTACCAGAGTCTCACTCTCGAGGACGTCATCACAATCTTCTATATAGTAGAGCAAGCCGCACTAATTTATTAATGAACTCACCTGTGGGGAGAGCTACGTGCTTTTTGAATGCGGTAGATAAAAAATTAGATTTATTTTTTGTGTCCTATAGCGCATTTGCAAGATTTTTGGCATTGCATATACACTGCATAAATGGTACAATTATAACGTCTTAGGCTTTATTACCTGTAATTGTTATAAATAAATGTACAAATTATATATATAAATAAATAAATAAATAAATAAATATTCCCACGCAATTTTTTAGTGAATAACGACAATCTATTAACTCGGTCGTATATATATTACCTTGAGGAAAATGATAGAAGGTGAATGCAGGTAGGTACTTACACCACAGTTAATGGAGGACTGAATGCAGTAGTCCATAATAAAAAAAATGTCGAAGGAAACGAGGCTATCAGGGATGTCCAATACTAATCTTGAGGTTTGGCGTTGAGGCTTGAAATTTTCAGAGGAAGGACGACAGTAAACCAAGTAGTTAAAATATTATTGGGATGTCTTACACGTACCTATATTGTAATATGTGATAAAACCATAAAAAACTATTGAAAATACAGCGATTGGATGGAGAATATTATCTCATTTAATGATTAGTAGTTTTATTAATACACAAGATAACTGTGAGTTGGGATGTTTTATGTAAATACTACCCATATATCATAGTTGATTTTTAGAGAGAATACATATTGTAACATTGACGTAAATTTTTTTCAGTTCCGAGTAAAGTGCGACTGTGGTGAAATACTCGTATTACAAAATTGCGCAATATATTTCCTTATCAGGCACAAGAACTCCTCTTTTCTGATAAGGTATACATAACCAATGATGATCTAAAATGTAATATTTTTAAATATTTTTGTTTCTATATTTCTTATATTACAATAAAAAAATATATTTTTCCATATTTATTTTTTTTTTGAAGAAAGGCAAAAGTTTTAAAGTCTACTATTTCCACCACTGTAAACGGTAAATTTTTGTTTGTGACCTGACGGAGGACTTAGCCAGCCCAATAATTGAACTCACAGCGCCTGGGTAGAACCCAGATGTAATTCCAACTCAGCCACTTACCGGTCACATATATAGTATAGTAATATGAATATCAAACATTACATAATAAAGAGATAAAATCCAGTGATTTTGGGTTTCACGAAACGTTTTATTTTTTTAGGGCTTATATAAGTAATTAAACAAACCATATAAATTTCTTAATTCCCATAAAATGTTAAATAATTTGGCAGTTTAGAAGAACGTTCCAGTTTTGTTTTGGAGGACTTAACCAGCCCAATAATTGAACTCACAGCGCCTGGGTAGAACCCAGATGTAATTCCAACTCAGCCACTTACCGGTCACATATATAGTATAGTAATATGAATATCAAACATTACATAATAAAGAGATAAAATCCAGTGTTTTTGGGTTTCAAGAAACGTTTTATTTTTTTAGGGCTTATATAAGTAATTAAACAAAACATATAAATTTCTTAATTCCCATAAAATGTTAAATAATTTGGCAGTTTAAAAGAACGTTCCAGTTTTGTACTTATTTGAAAATCACTTTCCTTATAGAAAAATTGGAAAAAATAATGTCAGCTAATAGAACTTTTAAATGATAATTATTGTATGGAAACCTTTCTACATAATGCTCAAATCGGTGCAGATTATAATACACTCCAACGAAGACTTCGTCCACTGTTCGCCGTGCACCGCTACGGTTCTGTAGTTTACTAAGTCCCAACGTCAGTTTAAATAACTAATATTTACTATGAAGCTCGTCTACGGAGCACACCTGGGCACCGGGAAAGATTTACTACCTGCACCAGACGGAAACTGAGACGCGAGTATCATCGCACTGCTAAACTTTTACACTTTTTTTAGTATCGCTTTCGATGGACTTTTTAAAGAATTGAATATATAGCTTTTTAATTTGATTTTATGATTCTAGCGCAGACGCGCAGTGAAATACGACTTCCAAAAAGGTAAAAGCCAATAAGCAAAACACCATTATTCTACAAAGGCATCAAAAATTATAATTCGCCGCCGGAAACCATAAAAGCTAAAGCAATTAATTAATTCAAAATCACCGTCTTTGAAAATAGATTGAGAACCACGTTAAGCAAGACAAAATGTACTAGTATTTTAGTTATAATAGTAATTTATAACTTCTTCAATAATTATTGCAAATTATATTTTAAACTAGCTGTACCCAGCTACGTGTTGCTGTGGCTCAGTCTGTCTTTGCAGATAGAGAAACAATACGCGTGTGGCTTTTACGTCCAACAGATGACGGTGTTTTTTTAAGGCCTATTTTTCCGCGTCACAGTTGACATCATATAAAAGCACACGCGAATTCAAATGCAACATTGTGTCAAAATTTCAAAGCAATCGGTGAAGAACTTCCGGAGATTTAAGATTTTGAAAGAGAACGAACAATTACATTTTTATTTATATAAATAAGAAGGAAAATAATGATATTTTAAACAAATCAGGGGTTAAATAAATAAATAAATTTGTGGCGATTGTAACTTTTTTTATATAGGTAAGACTTCTAGAAATGTTAATACTATAGTTAAGGACCACTTTAGGTGTTATGATAAATAAAATTATGATAAATATTCTGATTTTGCCAATCACATTTTGGAAATAAATCATAATTTTAATATAAATAAAGGGCTAAAATTTTTACATACGAATACAATATGTTTACAATTGGATAATAAAAATAACTACAAAAAATATGAAGTGTTAATGGTCAATTAAATAGTATTAATAGCCAAATATTTTTGTTTTAAATAGCTATATCTTAAACATATATTCGCATTGATACCTATATTGATTTTAGACTTTTTTTGTATTTATGCATTAGTTAATCCTTAATTTTCTTATTGATTTATAAAAGTTTTTGATGCGTCTATAAAAAAGTTTATTATTTTTTTTTGCTTTGTACATAAATGTAATAATTTGCAATTTTATGAAATTTTAATTTATTTAATATTCAATTTAATCTTAAATTAATCACTTCTCGTTATTATTACAAATCATTTGTCTGCGCCCGTACATACGCAATATCAATATAAATAAATAGTTTTGTTAATTTAAAAATTAAATTCTTTCGAGAAAAGCAAACAAATATAATATTGTACCAATGATTCAATTCAATATTGTGTTTAATTGAGAAGTATAGAGTTTTTTTACGGACAAAACTGTTTATTCATATTCATATTGCGTAAGTACGGGCGCAAACAAATAATTTGTCTTAATATTGTAAAGCAATACCTTGCAAAAGCGTATTTTAATAAAAATAAATAAATTAACGCCATTTATGAACACGTAGAATATAACGAGCGTCGCGTTTAACCTTAAATAACTAAAATGAAACGGGATCAAGGTATTTTCATTATAATTCAAATTTTGTTAGTTCCAAAAATTAATTAAAATAATTTTCCATTCAAATATAATATTATATAGGTGGGTGCCTACTTTATCGCATGCCTTAAATATTCTTCACACAAGCATTTTTAAGATTTTTTTCACAAGCAGTCACAATTTTTATCACGACACTCGAATTCAAAGAAAATTTGTGTTCATTGAAAGTGAATTATTTCACGAAGGAATAAAACACATTACAGACATTTGAAATTATTATTATTTATTACAGGCCGGAAAAATTTGCGTTTGCGCGAAAATCAAGAAGTTTGCCATTTTCAGGAGAAAACGCGAAATTCGCAATGTGCGGGCAAGTAACGTGATTTTTCATTTTGTCGTGCAATATTCTATTACCTATTTAAGAACAAGAAAGGAATACCATATATTCTACATATTTATTTGTCCATTATTGTGACAAGTTTGGATTTGTATAGTCTTAAAGTAAATAATTTAGGTTACCTTTTTTATTGTATATTGCGTTAGTTCATATAACATGAACATGGTTAAATTCCGTTATTTATAAAATTATATTTTTGCAGTATATTTTTTTAATACATTAATTCTTCAGACTTTCAGGCATTTCATAATACATTTTTAATCCTTCATACGTTAAGCAGTTTCTGTTTTTCTCATATGCGACAATCTAATTCTATTAACATTTCTGGTATCATAATTGTGAATATTTTTACTAAATATTATTTCATCCTTGAATTATTTAGGCAATTGGTTATTCATAATTTTATGTTTAAAAATTAAGACATTATATAGCAGTCTCTTTTTTTATTGTAATCCAATTCAGCTCTTCTCTCATTTGATTAACCTTTAAATATAATATCGTTGAGCAGTAGTCTAAATGTGGCAAAGTTATTGTTTTGAAAATGAGCTTTGTAGTGTTTTTACTTAATTTATTTCTCAGTCTTCTAAGAAAGTTTACCTTTTTGATACCTGCTTCAGCACATATTCAAAACTTGCTGTGAAATTTAGTTGTGAATCTAATATTTATTTATTATTCATTAACGCCCTATCGGGCATTTACCTAGTAAATTGACAACATATGTATGTAAGTGTAACATAATACATGAATACAATAACTAAACACCAAAAAATAAAAATCAAATAATAATACTAAGAATTACATAAAATCTAAATAAAGTAATATTGTAAATACAGCAAATTTTCAAGTATAAAGTATGTATGTACATTGTACATTCGTATATGCATATAATTATTCATGTTTGTTGCAAAACCGAAAAGACTGAAAACAATAAAATAATTTACTCGTAAGGTAATTGGAAAATAAATATATGTAATATACTGATATGCATTATAAAACAAATCTATTACACCTATATCAATTTTTATTTCTTGGCGTTAATTAATTAATTTATAAAAAAACAGCTTTTTTGTTGCTGTAAAACATCAAAGAGTTAGCAGAACACCATTTTTTTGCAAAATACCACAGTTTTTAAATAAAAATAATCGTGTCATCTTGGCGACGGGATTTGTGTTTTAAGGGGCCCTTAACACGTTTTTCAGTTAAAAGTATCTGCGGATTTATTCGCATCGTTTACCAGCCACTTTGCAAAGTGCGTAATCCTAATTCGAACAGAAGTTGTCCGTCCCACCGAGGCGGGTTGCTGAAGGGCCGTGGGAGGATCGTGGGACGGTCTCGACGCATAGAACACTCAGCCAAGAAGTAGAGGATTTCAGGCGACATCAATCATACTCAGAATATTTCAGGGAAAGCATAATAATCAAGCAATTGTCTGGATTTCTGCTTACCTGACCACCAAAGAAGCGAAAGATCTTTGCAAGCTTTGACATAAACCATATCAGATAGCTCACAAAAATGAGTGTAAGTAATTTGGACCTGGGTAATTATGAAACTGTATTATTTATTTATGAGCTTTATGTAAAAAAGCAATCATGCTTAAAAAGTTACTACTATTGCCCTCTGTAATGTAAATCTTAAAATATTAGGTTTGAAGCTTTACTGAACACTGCTGTCTTACTTATGTTTCACTGATTATATAATACACTATACAATGACTTTTATGTATTAAAATTAAATCTTGCGAGATTACAGAGTGGTGCACCCGTAATGAACCATTTCTAAATATTTAAAAATGTCAAACGTTTACTTCTGCTCGTATTAAAAATCCATTCATGCATCAATAAACCATCATAACATTATTCTAAAAATAGTCGAGCAAATTAAGGACCTTGGTATTATTTTTGATAGTAAATTTACTTTTGCTCCCCATGTAAATGAAATTACAAGCCATGCCATGAAATGTTGAGGGGTTTATTTTATGGACGGAGAAATACTTTAAATTAATTAATTTACTTAAATAACTATTAATGGTTGGTGAAAAAAAATCTAGAGTATAATTCGAAAATCTAGGTTCCATTGTATAAGATTAACCATAAAATAATTTTAAATGTCATTTTCAAAATTGAAACGGATGTGTCGAAATTTCAGACTATCTTGTTCTTTTGGATCTGCGGTAGTGAAACATAAAAACCCTGAAAAAGTTGTAAGTAGGTACGGATTAAGAAAAAAATAATCTCAAAGATAAATATTTATTTAACTGAAAGATAACATAAATTCACACAAATTTACCTCTCTTCGTGTGTCAATTTAAAAACGTCAACTTGTGCTTTGCAACTGAGTTAGGAATAATTTCCCTCTAAATTATATAAAATAAATCCAATTCACCTTAAATTTTGGTGATGCTAAAAAAATAATCTTCCTTATATGGCCGCAGTCTGTAGTGCAAGGGGTGACCGGATAAATCATCAAAATGATAATTCATCACATCTTTAAAAAGTTATATAAAGTCATGGAAAGTGATGAAACAAAAACATTATTAACTGGGTTAAATGGGTTAGGTTAGATTAGGTTTAATTTTTTTTTCATCGTTTCTAATGACTTTATATAACTTTTTAAAGTTGTGTTGAATTGTCACTGTGTTGAGTTATCATGGAACCGTGCAAGGACGCCTATTCCCTATTGGTCCAAATGACTACGAATTTTTATTATTGTGCAATCTTGTTTATTTTACATCACTGTAACAGGAGCGTTGTACTCCTAGAAGAAGATTTAAAGATCCCTGGGGAATGGGTAAATCCTTTCCCCATGAAGTAAATCTGCGCGGCGCCACCGTGAGACCATTAAAAGGTTTAGCTCTCAGGTGGTAAGGCTGTGCGCCGTGAGCAGAGCGGAACCTACTCAGGACTCAGGACCACTCTTCTCCTTTATACTTTACCGAGCCCTGGACCGAAAGGGTTAATGCGAGCTTCCGCCGAGAAACAAAATCTCTTTTAATGGCAACCGTCTTAAACAGATTCGCTAGATAATTACAAGAAATACGACATGTGTTTTCCCAATGCCCCTGGTAAATACCAGTAATATATAGGGTACAAGAGATGTAAGGGACATCGGTTTTCCTAACATCGTATATCTCGTATGAATTTTAGAAGAAAATGTAATTAAAAATTTCGTTTTCTAATATCTAATATAATGGAAAATTTCATATTCTAATATTTAATGTAATTGAACATGTCGTGTCCTAATATCTAACCTAATTGAAAATGTCGTGTTCTAATATCTAATGTGTTTAAAAATGTCGTCTTCTAATATCTGTAATTGAAAATATCACGTCCAATTTGGTATATCTGTGTTGAAAATATCGCATTTAGTAAATTATGTATTTTCGAAAATTGGTTTTTGATAAACGGAATCGAAAATGTTATTTTTGTAATTGAAAATGACGTTTACTAAAATCTGTTTTTCAAAATTTCGTAATCTATTATTGAAAAAAAAAAGTTTTGTAAACTATGTGGCCGTATTACGAAAGAGGAGATTCGAACAGATTAATTGAATGACGCTGAGAATTTAATAAAGTGAATGGGCGGCCAAGTGAGTTCCGGGATAATTATTTTTATTAAAATATTAAGCAAGTCCATGAAAGAAGTCGAGGACAATTAAGAAGTGAAACGTCGATTCTATTTGAAATTAATTTACGCATTTAAATAAAAAAAATCTCGTTTTTTTTACAGGTGCACACATCAAACAATGTTAACTAGAGTTACCCATCTTCCTAACGAGTTCGTAGAACTGAGGATTACTCAACATATTATTGTTTACTAAGAGTCGAGTATTTCTGAGAACTACGAGGTAATGCTTTGTTCCGAGGACTTAAGGTACCCACTAAAGAATCTGCTTTTAAAAGGTGAGCACCCGAGTACCTCTAAACTTTATAGTTTATAGTTCAAAGTTAGTCGATGCTTTATTGCAAAATCTCACTATTTTCAGAATTTACGTTTACTCTGTGGCGTAATATAACTAACTGATTTCAGATATTAATAAAATTAATATCATTACAAAAAATAAACGAATTGAAAAAAAAACAACAAAGTTATTTAGATGGGTACATTTCACTACGTTGAAATGTGACCCTTTTCAGACATATCGGATTTATTATAAATTATCGACAATATATATTTTTGGACAGTATAATGAAACAGAGTTAAACAACAGTTCCGATACAAAATATCATTGAAGAAAAAGATAATACTAATAAAACTATACGAAACATTAATAGGTATAAAGTTATTAAAAGAATTTATTCCAATAAAATTGAATATTCATTTAGACTTTTAGAAGAAGTCTATAGGTATGCCATATAAATAAAAATAGGATAGTTTATCCGAAACGCTATCTGGGTTACCTATAAATTCTTTAGAACTTGGTAATAATTCAAAAAGATGGCTACCAAAACTATGCGAAAAATTATTTAAAGATACTATTTTTAATTCTTAATTTGAAACATTAAACAATAACGACATAAAATAATTATGTCTCAATGGCCTAGTGGTAAGAGGCGCTGTCCAAAATCCGAAAAGTCAGAAATCCTGGGTTCGATCCCCAGTTGAGACCGTTACCTTTATATTTTTCTATATCTTGTTCTGTTTAATGTGTCGTTCAGATTTATAAGTATTAAAAACTTTTTCAATAATATATCTCATCAATGGGTATAACCTTCAAATGTTATTCCAATAAAATTGCCTGCATAAAAGTTCAACAAAATGAAGCTATGTAGGATATCAATCATATTTTAGACTTACTTTATAGCGTATGAACACAGAAATTAGATTTGTTCCGAATATTTACAATTACTTATATTACATGCAATGTTGTTCAGAACATATAGAACAATTATCCCAAATAAAAATTCAATTAAAACAATATTAAGAAATTTCTATTAGGTGAGTAGATACCTACTTATTTCTGACTTATTTTTCTCAAACAACACAGTATTTAACATGACCCAAGTAGGCATCAGTTAGTATAAATTAAATGGTATAAATCACTCGAATTTCTTGCCAGTCCAAACTTAACCCACTTTATATCGGGGGGTAGAAACCATGATGGTAGGCGCTCTTCTAGGGTGATGGGTGATTAATTGTTACGTTAACCTGTTAACTAAATACCGACGGAAAGTTTAACCCTAGCTAGAACGGGTTTGGAGAACCCCATAGCCCTAACATTGGCGTGCACTCCAAAAAGGTCGAAAAGCCTCCCGATGTGAATCTTGAACAACGATCGAAAAAAAAATCAACCAGAAATATATGTTATGAAATTCTATAAAAATAATCTATTTTCAATTTTTGACCTAGTTACATCCTCTTTTGGCCGTCTAGTAGCAATTTCAAGGTTTAGTAATTTCAAAGTTTTTTTTTGTTTGTTTTCTTTTTAGGAAAAAGACAAAAAAGAATAATCGTTAAATATAATAGGCGCACAGTTTACACCCACCCCGTACAATCGGGTTTTCTACAAACTATTCCCATAGTTTAATGGTCATTTTCGAATATCAAAATTACACATAGCTTACCTTAGGTCATTGAGCAACGCACGCCACTGAGCCCTATAATAGCTCTATAGGCCCTACGATGGTTCTACAGTAGTTCTCCGGTAGCTCTACAGTAGTTCTACGGTAGCTCTGAAGGCTATAAGACATCAACGTATTAATCACGCGTGGCTTCACATCAAAGCGGCGATACGACCTGCCCTGACTTTGCCGACTGTCGGCTTCGGGGCGTCGGGTGGTGAAAACGTTTTTGCCTGCCTGGATGGAGTTTGGAAATTAATAACATAAGCCACACATCGTGTGTGATATGAACAGTTTAAAATTAAATGGAAATGTTTATAGGAAAGTAGCTAAGATAATATTGATTAATAATGTATAATATCATTTATACGTGATGCGCAACACCTTCACAATTCGCAAATCATTATGTACAACCGTACCTCATACAAGGTACCATACTTACAAATTTTTTATTTTTTATTTTAGCTCAGCTTTATTTTAAATTTATTATTTCATTTAGTATTATTCTTTTATTAAATATTAGCTGACTTGTACCAGGCGTTGCTCGACTTTTGTCAACTTGCAATAAATATAATATCCATGGTTATATATATATAAACCTTTCCGAAAAAATTCTCTAAATGATAGTATCACCCCTATCAAACTCCGTTGCATAGTTTAGAAGAACTAAGGGCACAAACAGACAGAGGCGGACAGTAATTTTGTTTTATACTATTTAGTGATTAGAATTAGAATACGGATGTATTGTCACGATTACGAATTTACTAAAAGTTTATCAGGAAACGGCCTGTAATCCCGTTTTTAGTTCATTTTGATCTGGGATGTTCCGGGATGTTCCCGAACGTTCCGGACTATTACGAACATTCCACAACATCGCCAAAATATTCCGGTAAGTTTTGGAATGTTGTGGAATGCTCTCGAATACTCTCGAATGTTCTGGACTAATTTAAAAAAAAATGGAGGGTGAAATTTCCAGCCTTTATATCTTCAAGAGTATGGGTAAAAACGGGAACCTTCTTCATGGATAGGGGATAGAAGGCTACCACACCATATAACCATATAACTCACTTGACCGTATCGGGGCTCGTTTCTGAGTTTTAGCGGCACGCACATTGTACACTTACTTTTATAATATATATATTGATTATAAAATTTTAAAATGAGTCTAAGCACGGGTAAAGCACCCAGTGAGGTCCACATAATCACACAATGTTTTAAAAAATATATGAAGTATTGTACCTAATAATAAATAAAATGTGGGACTGGTGTTTTTAGTGATGTCAGCTAAATGAAGGAATACAACAAAAATAATACAGGGAATTTTCTTTCCAACTACCGCTGAAAGGAAATTGAACAATGGTTATGTGGTTATTTGATATCTATTTAGAAGTGCAATGAAATCAGACTACTAATGGATGAGATATTATAATGAGCTGCCGGAAACAAATAAAAACTACACCAAGTAATATATTCAAAATAGATTGGAAAAACAACATTGAGCAAAATAAAATGTATCATAAGTAATGTTTAAACATAAATGTACAAATAACTGAAATTAAGTAAACCATTAAAACATAAATTTCTAATACTCTTATATAAATCAAAGGTAAAATTTCGTGTCAATTAACAAATATTATTAAAATTGTTCCGACATAACCATTTTTTGTAGATTTATGTCGGTTTTGAAACAACTAACACCATGTACATTCAGATTTGAGGCTGTACTCCACATTCGAATGCAACAGTATATTTATAAACAAACAATAACGTCCAATTTTTTTTTTTTTTTTTTTTTTTTTTTTTTTTTTTTTTTTTTTTTTTTTTTTTTTTTTTTTTTTTTTTTTTTTTTTTTTTTTTTTTTTTTACAGTAATACCGCACAAGAGTCCCAACTGCTCCCGTCTGGAGCCAGTGAGACTATGGCATCCCCAATTGGGGTATGTTGTGAGGCTGAGGGTATTGGGGAGGGGAGGGAGATGGGGAAGAGGAAGGTAGGGAAGTACCTGGCTATTCAGATCTGGTCACCAAACACGGCTAAAGCCATTTCAAGCAACGTTTCAATTCTGAATGGTGGTCTTACACCAGGGCGATACTGAGAGTATCTTCCACTCTGGAACGTGCCGCAAATATACTATATATTATTTTAAATTAATTAATTGTGAAATAACACAAATTAATCAAATAAAATTTATTTGCGCACGCCGGGTTCGAACCCGCGACCTTCGGATCTGTAGTCAAAAGCGTATACCACTAGACCACGCCGGCCGTCAAAGATTATAGCTTATTGACATTTTTATTGTAGTTATAATAATTTTGATCTGCGAATATTTTTTTTTAATATTTATTTATTTATTAAAGGAAAGAGTAAACGTAAGTAATAATGTTTACAATTTACAATGACAATATTTAATACTACTCTTCCTGAGAAGCATTCACTTGTGGTTGGAAGAGGAGTGGACATTATATGTTTTGTTAAATTTATTTAACATTAGTTTAATACATAACATTGCATTTCCACGTAATTATAAAAAAAGTTACATAAAATGGTCCTAGAATTCGGCGTAGAATCATCTCTTTTCGGAAAGTACCGCTAATTTCTGAACACCGTTTGGTTAAAGTATAAAATATATGCACTTGGAAAAGAAAAATAAACAAGAAAACCTCTCTACTGTTTTTTTTATACATGGTGTTTTTATTATCTCAACCCCTCTGGCGTTTGAGGGTCATATATTACTGGGTGTCCATATTTTTATCTTTTTTCTATCTTATTAATTAATTTATTTATTTATTGGACAATTTTGTATAGCGCCGCTTTTGTGAGATATCACCTCAAGAGCGCTTTACTTAATGCAGGTATTACAAAATATATAAATATTTCAAAAATAAAGTGAAGTTAAGTTAAGTTAAATGAAGATCAGGAACAGGTGACCCGAAGATAGAAAATGGAGACTATGCAGCTAGAATCCTAGGTGGTGAACCAGCTGCTGCAGCGAGAGAGTCCACTGCGCCCACCAACAGTGCCAGCACTAGGTTCTTCATCTTTGTATTGTGTCTGATGCTAGTAAAGCGCTGACACAATATCCTCACATACCAGACCTTAACATAACCGCTGTGACGTTCGACGAAGATGCGTAAATACTTCTTTTTTGACGTTGGAAAGAGAAATAATAATTCTTTCCAGTTTGCCTCAAATATTTATACTAGAATCCATTAATAAAATCCTAAAAATAGCTAAGATGAATCATTCATAATTCGCGCCGCTATCCTAACAATCGGTTTAACTTAAAAATATATATCTAATTTTTTATTATATGAACTAGATAAAAGTGAATGTAGAGTTTTTTTACAAACTCCCCAAACAAAAGAAAAGTGTTTTCTAAATATCGCGTTCTTTCAATATTTCTATGATTGTAGTAAAAACTTAAGTAAAAATGTGGTTAGCGTTTTTGTCAACATTTTTCACGTTTAAAAAGAAAATTTTATTATTTAGAAATATTAATTTTTATTTTGAAGCATACACCGGAAAGATAATTTTATTAAAAAAATTTAAACAGTATTTTTTACGGAAAATTAAAAATTAGAAGTATTTAGCCCATTTCAAATACATATACAGAAGTGATAGGTACTGAAGGGTTAAGATGCTCTTTTCTCTTTTTTGTTTTGTTTTAATTCTTAATTACAAAAATGTTTTTACTTGAATCCCTGTATTTATTTATACTCTCTATGGGATGTGTCGAACTGCACTAACCTCCTCACATTATACTCTCTATGGGATGTGTGGAATTGCTCTAACCTCCTCACATTATACTCTCTATGGGATGTGTGGAACTGCACTAACCTCCCCACATTGTACTCTTTATGGGATGTGTGGGACAGCACTAACCTCCCCACATTAATACTCTCTATGGGATGTGTGGGACTGCATTAACCTCCTCACATTATAATCTCTATGGGATGTGTGGGACTGCACTAACCTCCCCACATTTATACTCTCTATGGGATGTGTGGGACTGCATTAACTTCCCCACATTATACTCTCTATGGGATGTGTGGAACTGCACTAACCACCCCACATTATACTCTATGGGATATGTGGGACTGCACTAACCTCCCCACATTATCGAATAAAGTCCATTAGTTTTACTATTAATATTATTATTTATATACGAGTATACCTTCAGGACTAGAGGTAGCGTGGGAAGGTAGGCGGGAGAGGCTTTAGTTATCCGGAACCACCCCTAAAGGGACTGTACTCTGTTATTAATAGATTAAAAATAGAATTTGTAATTATGATTACGGGGATTACGTTTTAGCGCTCATTATAATCTCCGCGAATCACGTTTTTTTATTTCGAGAATTATAGCTTGAACTGTTGCTACAGTAACTTGGCAAGGGGATCATTCTACCGGTTATAAATATATTGAAAAAAATTGGAGCAAAAATATCACTACATAATGTTAAATCCTTGATTTATAAGGGTAAATTGATAATTAGCACGGCTTTACTTTATGGTTTATATTAATCAGATCACGATTCATAATATAAGACTTAATCTTAGAAACATAACCGACATGTCACTCGTAACCCCAAATTTGCAATGTAAGTATATTCACATCTCTGTCACACTCGTTAATATCTATTCTTTCTCATCTCTTGTCAAATTAAATTCTCGCAAATTTTATTATTTTTTACTGTGATGGCTTAAAGTTTTGGCTGTAAAATATAATTGCATTTTGTTTAATACCATTTTCTTACTAAAAGATTTTTTATAAAAAAAGAGCAAAAAATCGACATCTTGCCTATTTACAGGTGAATGAATTTCCCAAGACTATATAGCTTAAATACACAAATTGACCTAGTCAAAAAAGCTGTGCAAATTCCATGACCCCTCGTGGAATGATTATTACGCGTATTTATAATTTTAGATCTTCAAATTGGTGAAAAGAAATAACAAATAGTACAAATTTAAATATTAAATTAATCCTACGTATGGCTTCATAAATGACCAGCTACTTGTTAAAAAAACTATCATTAAAATAAAAAATAATAAATTGTATCCACAGAAAAGTAATAATTTATAAGAGCATCCATGTCTTGGACAAGGGAACGCAGGGGCATTTTGCCATCTTACGATGTGTGATGGAAATAATCAAATGTAATGTGATGTTGCTAAAATAAACCCCGAAACTCTTATCGTCACGGAATAAGCCAGAATACGTTAGGGAGTATGTTTATGTGTTTTATGAATATTTAAGTAGGTCGGTTTTAAGTACTGTATTTACTGCACAACAAATGAAATATTTATTTATGTACATACATAATATTCGAGCTTAAATATTACTTAACAGGGGCTTGGTTATGACGTTGGTGGAAAATACAAGGCTGTCCTTGTCAGTCCTGAAAATGACTTCAATAAATTTAAAGACATTATTCCACTTACAACTAAATGTGTTTTAAATTTTACACAACTAACAACCATTTATATATGGAAAGTGGTTGTTGATCAGTTGTGTAAAATTTAAATCACGTTTATTAATAAGGCCCTTGTCTTGGGTCCTTGACTTAGGGACTATTTTTTAAAATTTATTTTGTTTTATTTTTTTTTAAAGAAAGACAAACATTCCCGGGTTACGATTAGCCTGAAAATCTCCTACTATAGCTTGTGTTGTGTTGGAGAACTTAACCAGCCGAGGAATTGAACGTGCGAGTCGCCTGGGTGGGATCCAAACGCGAAGCCAACTCAGCTACTGACCTTCATGGAATAGATGCTATAATGTAGTGTATGTTGTTAGTGGCTGTTATGGATATGGTACATACGATAGTTACAAGTGATAAGGTTTTAGAAAACCTTATCCACAATAAATAATATCGTTCTACCCGTTAATTACTAGCTATCCCATCGTATTTCAGTTAAACATATGAAACACTTTTATCATTTTCTAAATGTCCTAATTTTGCGTAATTTTAAACTATTTTTAGTACAAATCTACCGCACGCTATACACTAATTAATTAGCAAGCCATAGTGTAAACGTACCAGTAGAGCTTTAGATTATATTAGGGTAGATAAGGTAGGATAGATTTCGTTGGGCTAGACTGGGCTATCTCATAAGTACAGATTTGGCTAAAATGTCTACAACCTTTTTTTAATAATAATAATGATGAATATACCATTTGAACGAAAAAAGAAATGAATTCTTTTTCAATGTATGAAAGATTCATAACAATAGCATTTGAAAATCATGGAATGTAAACAATTCTTTGAACTCGCTAAAACACCATCGATTTTTGTTCCCAATATTTTAAAGCTAATTATGGATGAATAATATATTTGTATACTAGCTGACGTTTACCCGGCGTTGCTCGACTTTTCTCTACATCCAAAAAAATATTCATGTTTTATATAGATAAACCTTTCGAAAGAAATTGTCTAAATGATAGTGAACACCCCATTAAAATTTCTTTGCCTAGTTTAGAAGAACTAAACACACAAACAGACAGAGGCGGAGAGAAACTTTATTTTATACCATTTAGAGAGAAATATTTAGATAACCGGAAAAAAACAGAACAAAATAGATTAGCATATGAGTCTATTTTTTTTAACCTACACTTTTCTTCAATATTCTGATTTGTAATGGAAGCTGATATTTAACATCAGATTTTGATGGAGAAGGCTTAATCTAGTGTCGCTTACATCTGCAGATGTAGGATTTATCCGCCTGAAGTGAACACAAACACTGACAAAGGAATTGTTAGGCTTTCACAATTATAACCGACGAACAATTAAATATTAAAAGGTAATTTTCTACTCAGCTCCACTGTGGATTTTCTGGGAAGTGATTTCTAATTCAGCAGAGAAGAAAGTAACTTTGTGCTGAGAGAGCGGGATTAGGATTCTACTGAAATAGGCGCTGATATATTCCGGCTTAAGAAAACATCGCTTGCAGGTTAAATATTCAACGCACCTGAGATTTCATCATTCGGGAAATAACTTAAAACTTAAATTTATTGCGAAATATCTTTGTTTGAAATAACTGCGATATTAATTATTTATTTTATCAACGGAACATTTAGAATTCGTGATTATATTTCATGCAAAGGTGCACAAGGGAATCAAAAGAATTTTTTTAATAAATAGCTAATTATTAAAATTTCGCCCGTAACTTCGACTCGTTTATTTTGAACATGCATTTTATATTCCCTTACCTACATATATTAATCAAACAGTCAAACATTTAGCCGATTTCAGCGCTCTATATTTATTACTAAGCAATGAAAACAATCATATACATAGTAAATTATTTCTTACATTTTAAAGTTCCAAGATGGAAATGCAGTTGCGAGCTGGAAACAGATGACCTACAAACTCTGAACGGGAAATCGGTGCAAATTCAATGATGCCAGAGCTTACCGATTGCTTTGCTGCTTCATATTATTGATACCTAGATTAAATAAGACAGAAAAACTAACAAGTTGAACAGTACCCAAGATGAAAGTAGCCGACGTCACAATATCCACACTGGATGTTATCCACACAGTTGAAGTACACTGGACTCGTATCACTGGCAATACAAATGGTGTCCGGAAACTAGTAGAAAGGTAGAAATTTTGTAAATCTACATATCACATTTAAGTATAACTTTTTTGTTTTGATCTCTCGCTTTTGAGTAAATCAAGTCCGAAGTTTGTTATGTAAAATTAGTAACAATCGGTTGCTTAGGGGTCAAAATATTCTGTTGAATGTATTTTAAAATGCGTTTATTGGAAAACCGGCCTCTAACAAAAAGAATAATGTTTATTTGCCGAAAAAAAGGTAAAAAAAATCTAAATACTTGTCGAAAAAAAGACAAACGTTTTTATGGTTCTCCTTGTGATGTAGACTCACCAGTTTCCCGCTTGTACTATGAGTTTCTGGACACCGTGTATATTATGACTGATGAAATTTGGACGTTAATAAAAAAAATAGTAAAAATATAGCCATCAAATAACAGGACTAACGGAAATAACTGCCTGTTTCCAATAAGTGAAAACAAAACCTCCTCAAGTTCAAGTGGTTTTGGTGAAAGCCACAAAAATCAGCCAGACTGATGATATAAAAGAGAGACTAACGGCCGTTGTTTCGAACTTTTCAAACGATCAATATCAGGCTCCGATCAGCCAAGTGATTTGTTCAGTAACGTTCGATTCGACTTATTCCAAACATCTTCACAGTTGATTATCTTAAGTGGCCCCGCCCACTTTCACAGACAATAAAATGACATCAAAATAAAAACTTTGAATGTTAAATTCATATTAACGAAATAATTATTGTATTTATTATTAATGCGTTCATATATATATTTTTTTAATTCTGTAATACATAAACCGATATTTTATACAAACATTTGTAATATGTTAAAAATAAAGTGTTTGCTTGACTTTAATGACACTGTGTCTTAGCGTCGCAAATTTTGTTCACTCTGTCGACACTTTTTATAACTAGCCATTTACTGAGGCAAGCTTAATCCAGTAGTTTGGCTTCCTCAAATTGGTTGATCTCCCAGTAGTCACATTTTCGTTGGAAAGAGCATATTTGTGCGTTTGAGCAGTGTTGAGCTAAAATTTCGGCTCAACAGTTAATGAAGGTTAGTTAAATATTGTTAATCATTGATCTACTATTCGGACATAAATTAAAAGAGCAAAGTTAGACAAAAAATATCTAACTCTTACATTATTACTGTATACAAACGACGTGTATGTATACTTGATTCCATTTCCTGGATACGTAGGCATTTTAAGAATCGCAAAAATTGAATAAAAATCGAATAACTCTTTTCTTGTTTTTAGGGTGTCCCCGGGGATGATCCCGGGATAAGCAGGCGCTGGCATCCTTCAAGAACCCTTTCTTCGCGTGCATAGTAAATAGCCCGAACACGGTCAGGGTGGACAGGTCAAGAGGGTTCGAGGAGGAATGGCCAGTGATAATAACAGTGGTAGTGATGGGCGTAATCGAGACATCAGTGTCGAAATAATCGAATGAAAACTACGTACAGGGAAATAATCGAATGATGTACTCCTATTTTGACTAGCAAATATAGGATTTGCTTTAATATTTTTTTAAAACTTGAATACAGCACAAGACTACTCAGTAATATCGAAGCCAGATGAACTATGACATCTCCGTTGGGATATATTGTGGGACTGGAGGGAATGTGGAGAGGAAGGAGATGAGGAAGAGGAATGTGGGGGGAACTATCTCGCAATTCAGATCTACTTTAAAATGGGGATACTTTCATGACATTTCAACAAATCTACAACGATAAAGTAGGACTTATTTGACTCCTTCAACATCTTTTGCCATCCTAATAAACAACTTCCGTACCAATTCGAACTTTTAATTTGATGAATCATTCGAATACCGTACAAATTCACCGCTAGGGAGCAGTTTTACTTTAATTGCAATATGAAAGTATTTAGCCATTACTGCCACACCACAATTTGTTCATCAATAAAGGCAATATAACGACTCTCGGATGAAAGATGTGAAACAGAAATGATTATAATTCGATTGTATCAACATTACGTCCTTTTTAATATTCGACTGAGATCTACTGAACAATTTTGATTTTTTTTCCTAGATGCGTATATGCGATAATCTTTTCTGTCTTTTTTGTTTTACACATCTTTCGTTTGATAGTCGTTAGAATTGTTTTCAATTATTAAATATTAAAATTTGAGGTTTTACTCATTAATCCATTCAAATATGTATTTTTTTTGTTTTAAGTGAACTGTACAAGAATCGCAACTGCTCCCAACGGTCTGGAGCCAGTGAGACTATGGCATCTCCAATTGGGGTATGGTGTGAGGTTGAAGGTAGTGGGGAGGGGACGGAGATAGTTAAGAGGAAGGTGGGGATGTACCCAGCTATTTGAATCTGGTCACCAAACACGGCCAAATACTTTTCAAGCAACGCTTCAGTTCTGAATGGTGGTCTAACACCAGGACGATACCGAGAGGATGTTCTACTCTGGAAAGTGCCGCCAATATACAATATATTATTTTTGTGTTATAGCTTGCTAGTCGAGAACCTTACCGATCGACCAGGCTGTCAAACGTTAGTTAACTTGGTCGTACTACGTCACTCATAGCGCGGCCAAGTAATCTGATTTTTTAATCTTGATGAACAATTAAAAGTGTATTCCCAAAGCTAGTGAGACTTTGGCATCATCATTAAAAATTGCTTTGAGGCAGAAGGAAATGGCAGAGGAGATGAGAAGGGGAAGATGAGCAATTAATTGAAAGTATCAATTATACAAAGCACAGCGAAAAACATTCCAAAGAACATGTCGATTCTGAACGGTTGTTTTACACTGGAACAATACTAAGACAGTCTTTCATCCAAACGCAGCGCATTTATTTACCTAATGAATAAATTATTATATTGCATTGATGACAAACAGATTCTTTAGATCATAGGCGTCAGGTGGGTATACTATCCTTGTTTTACCAGTAATTTAATGTAAGATGCTCCGAGGAACCAGCGTCATTGATCCTTTTGGTATCGGTGCATAGTCGGGAAACACGCAAAACTCGCTGCCAACAATTGTACATGTATGAAATTTATTACATGACAACGGGTCATCTCTGCGACTCTTTGTACTTAAGTTCAACAGCTCGGCTGGAAACGATTTGCCGGTCTCTGTGTTTCCTCCCTTCTGCAACATTAACTCAAAAAGACACTCTCCCAGCATTCCCAAAAGTGATACAGGCCCTGAAGGAATTTATTTTGTATAGAGTTAATGTATTTTTATGAACATGCATAGGAAAAGAATTGAGTTTATTTTATTTGGTTTTACGCCTAGCCGGGTTTTTAAATGGATTTTAAAAACAGAATATATCTAGTGAACTATCGAAATTTACAAAAAAATAACGCTTGATATAACAGTAAACTGATAAACTGAACATAAAACAATATTGGTAAAACATGTAACAGTAATATAAAATAATATAGAAACTAGAACAATTCTACATACTCGTATGAGGCAAATCACTAAAACTGCATTACCAACGCTACTCTAATTTGTAGGATTCGTGCTGGTATAGATTACTCTTAATTCTATAAAAGGAGTCTGTAAATACATCAATAGTTTAGTAGGTACATTCATATTTGCAAAACGCAAAAAATTGAGCTCGCGACCTCTGGCTCAGAATCATGGACCTTTCCCTTCTCAGACTGAGTTCATAAAGGTAAGTAGGTAAGTAGGTGCATCATTTTAAAAATTAAGAAACCAACAATTTACAACAGTTAAAACGCTCCATAAATCAACGGTGCATTATTTATTTGTGAATTCGTTAGGTTCGTAATTAAGCTGTTGCCGAACGGTTCGGTGTTCCTCGTGGCCAGAAGTCAAACAACAGGAAGTAATCTGCGGGGAGGACCGGGCTGGGAAGGAGGGAGGAAGAGAGATAGGGAGTATAAGCATAAGGGAGGAGGGGCAGAAGAAAATGGCTGATGAATAAATAATGGCTCCACACGGCCGAAGCGGCCACTCATCGCTCAAAGCCCTGGCCGGAGCGAAGATAAAGGGATGGTTTTTTTTATTTATATATTTCCACCGTAAAGCTGTGCGCAAATTAGAATTTCAAATATGGAATGGAAAGCAGAAAGCTGCCGTCCAGAGAGTACCAAATCTACCCTCTGATGCTAATTTCACACGATACCTCCAGGAGGCAATCACGGAGTACCTCTACTATAATACCTGGCCCACACACCATACAGCGTACCTTCTATACGCCTAGGTCTGTCTGATCCACTGAACCGGCTATCCTCCGCTTTGCTGCCAAGATTAACGTGATTGATTTTAGTCGACAGGCTCCCTATAAACATATAAAGTACTTTTTTTCTTTTCAGATTTAATGCATTCTTTGATAATGATATTTTTTTATGAAACGGTACTCAAAACCGCTCGCATTGAAAGTTTTTTTTCACATTAGCTCCACACAGGAGACACTGGGGAAATAAATCCCACAGGGCCTATGTCATCTTTGGGGATGCTGTGTGGAGGGTATTTTTATGAAAAGGAAGGAGTGGAAGTTCTGGGAAGGAAAAAGGTATGACGGGTGGGTAGGAATCTGAGGTTCAATGTGTCCAGGAATGACGGACGTGTGATTCCATCCCACCCACTGCGGTACAAGGAGAGAGGTCAAAGGGTCTCCCTTAACTGAGACTGGTCTCTCCCGATCCAGCCCAGGTGCAGGTGGGCAAACGCATTTGCCGTCCAGACCAAGACCTCTCCTCACTAACCCGGGCACCCCTGCTAAGTCACCAAACGTAGCAAACCACTATAGTTGACCTATGGCAGGGGTGTTGGTTATCCAATAAATGTTTTACGAGGCGTCGGTACCCAAACCCGCCTCCCAAATTGTAAAATATTATATATAGATATTATAGAAGATAATTAGTTCAGTAGACAATATAATTGACCTGCTAATATAGTAATCCCGACACTACGAAAACAATTACAAATGCGCTTTTTGGTTTTTTGATTCATTGACAAAGAATTTGTGTACAAATGACCTTGTTTAGGATTAATCAAAAATGCCACATTGGTCAATTTGGAGTACCTGCAGATATTAACAAGCGTTCTCGAAAAGAGAAAATGCCACAGTATTTTTGTTTGTTAATGCATCCACAAGTTGTTAGAACAGGTAAAATATCTGACGCCTCCGTGATCAAGGGGTAAGGCTCTCGAATAGCAAGCAGAAGATCGCGGATTCAATGGATTCCTGGGGTGCGCAAGTAAATTTAATTTGATTAATTTGTGATAAAAGTTTATTCATTTAAAATAATACTGGGTATCCGAGGGTAAATTGCGCTAGCTTCGGAGGGTGCTTCTGCTTCATATTACAAATAAAAAAGATAAACATTGGAATTTCGAAAAAAATGATTTATGTTTTTTCACGTTCAGGATGGAAGATACTCTCAATATCGCCCTGTTGTAAGATCACCATTCAGAATTGAAACGTTGCTTTAAATGTCTCTGGCCGTGTTTGATGACCAGATCTAAATAGCCAGGAACTCTCCCACCTTCCTCTTACCCGTCTCCTTCCCCTCCCCACTACTTTCAGCTTCAAAACATACCTCAATTGGGGATGCCATAGTCCCAATGACTCCAGACCGTTGGAGGCAGTTTGGACTCTTGTGCGGTATTAAAATAAAAAAATCAACTTATGTCTTAAACTAACCTCCTGTTGATCATTTTATTTCAAAATATTATATTCGTATCACACGATGATTGGAGCAATAAGAACTGAAAACTGGAGGCTGGTGAAAACTGGTGAGGCAACAATTCGATGAAGAATATTTGTTGGCGTGAGAGTAGCGACTTATTTTAACTTCCTGCTTATTTATATTTTTAATCCTAAAAATTATATTCTGAATCTTCTGTACCTTGCAAATATTCACTATTTATATTTACCATGTCTGTCTTGAAACGGAAACCTCTCCCGGTGTGACAAGCACAACAGAAACCATCGTAATATTATTATGTTACCAAAACAAATATAGAAAAGAAAAAAAACCTTTGTCTCTTTCCGAGTGACAAAAAAAAAGGATGATAAATTTACAGAACCTTTTCACATAAATAAAACATATTTTTGCCGAAAAACTATAGCTACCCAAGAATGGTGTGAACCGCAAAAAATCTATTGAAGTTTACGACATAAAATGTACTCTACCTTCCGGTAAAGATGGAGCACCATAAATTTAGCTCTCCCAAAAGCATTCACGGGCTGATGAAAATTTGAAACAAAGAAAATATTTTATCGTCCTGTTGCTTCATAAAAAGTTTTATATTACCGGCACAGAGTAAACGTGTCAATAAAGGGGACTCGTATGATATACGCTTGATCTAGATATTCCCCTAAAAGCTGTGAAGAAAGCGATAACCCGCCCTACCCCTTGCCCCTCTCCCCGACACCAAGCAGCTGGTCACGTGCCGACAACTGTCTTTGGGTTAAAAGAGGGGAGTCGTTCCGGCCGAGCAACAGGCAATCTGCACCCTTCTTCCTAACCCCGTGCTAGCGCACAAACTAGTGTTCAAAAAGCGTACCGCAGTAGAATGCGTCCCAGAATATGATAACATCTTACCTATGCGTACAGGCTGTTTTCTTCTGAGTGGCACGAGATTGGCCGGATGGCCAAGTCTGAAGATTTGTTTGGGAGTTTCGCGAAGTTCAACGATATTTTAAACACCTTTTGTTGTTATCAAATAATAAAATTAAATATTTTGAATAACGACCAATCATTAATAATATATTATATCTCGGGCATTAGAGTCCAGAGTTTTAATTTCATTCAAAAGTGATTGTTAAAATAATAAATAGTATATAAATATTAATTACTTCAAACAGCGAGATTGAAACATCTTTAGTATAATACCAAACACCAACTTATGCCGGAAATTACTTTTTCAATTTTAATCAGTAATGCCTTAGAAAAGAAAAAAAATCATTGTAATATCGTGAAACGGGAGAATTTTTGTCTGAATATTCGGTAACTTTCTTTAGACATTTAGAAAACAACAAATTGTTTTCATTTGTTTCTTTTGTAAAAAATAATTTTAATTTTATTTTCTACGTTTACAAGTGAGATCTTTGGATGAATATGTTAATTCATTTATGTAACAAAATACGCTGTGTTTCTTGTCCCAAATTTAGAAATATTGTTATCAACATGCCTCGATTTAGATCAACATATCTCTATTCATCAGATATATCTCGATTTGTACCGTTACTTACTTTAACTGATTTTCTTCACAGTTTTTTTGCTGTAAAATCATCTATATATTAATCATTAAAACGACCAGAAACGTACCCATAGCCATTACTTGATGTTGTGAAATATTTATTTATAAATATTTTACAGCGTTTTGCATATTATAAGCAGAATTACCGACCACCATAAAACGGGCATGTGCCTAGCATGGTGGTCGAAAAACCCTCAATGCTTGCAACAAACAATTCAATGAATAACGAAACTTAAAAAAAAAATTGCAATGCAGATCATGGTGGCAGATTCGAAAGCTGTCAGATTGAGATGCCTAGTTTAGACATCTCAATCTATATTAATAACTAATATATAATTGTCTAGCCTACGTACTAGTATATTAAGAACAAATTAAATCCTGAATTAAACTCTAAAAAAAACCGTACACAGGTAACCCACACGTTAAAACAGAGTTCAGAATAAGCCTAGAAATTGGGGAGGGGAATAAGGGACAAGTAGATCGCCCGGGAGGAATACGGCGTTAAGGTGAATCTAAATGCCTGTTTTACAGGGGCGAGAAAGCTATGATTCGAATAATGAAAATCGTGATCATTTTGTCGGTTGCATACGCTCAGTGTTGCGAGATATTAATTTTGATTTTATGTCGGGCGAGGTCATAATTAGAAGGACATTCACGTCAGAAGAAAGGAATAATTGACTGAGCTTATCGAAGTCCTGTTTTACGTTTTGCGTTCCGAACCATTGGTTTCATAAAGGAGCACATTTTAATTATTCTGTGGTTAACTGTCTTTATAACACCGTTTAGATCATGTTAGCAATATACCTTAGCTATTAATAAATAATTATTAATAACATATTGCTAGTTATCATATTGTTGATATGAACCCTGTCCAGTGTCATGTGATTCATTTTATAAACATTTGTTCAGTTTAGTTGTAGGTATATAGGTACATATTTGTGTGATTATTGGTGTTTTCAGTGAGGATAAAATTGATATATTGGCATTTATTTCTGTTCTTATAATAATCTCGTAATATTTACTGTTCGGGCATATATACCGAGAGATATATTCAACTATTATTTTCTACCTACCCGTCCATGTAACCCTGTCACCAGGAGAAGAAAGGTTCGCCAGTACAATTTCTATACCACCTTCGTAAGGTTGCATTCAAAGTTTAGTGCAATTTCGCCATGGAGTTTCTTTACGTGCTGGCTAATTTTGTATTTTTTGCAAATATTTTTAGCCCACGGGTACTGGACCCTTAGTTTGTTGTAATAATTTTACGTTAACGAGAAAACCTGTCATTGTATTTTATTTGTATTGTTTATAAATTTGTTATTTAAAGATGTAACAGAATCTGTTGGTCTTCCTAAATAAATAAATAAATAAAATAAAAATAAAAAATATTTCTCAACATGACAGTAAGGGAAATACAACGACCCATAACTATACGTCTATGAGACCGTAATAAGAGTTGTTTCCAAAACCGAACAAATTAGACTAAGGGTTAATCGATGATAGTGGGAGGTTTTTAAATATTATCAGATTATGGGTTATTCGAAGTCCGAGAAACTCCTTCGAATCTTTCTCTTAAGAAAAAAATGCGGTAGGATAAAATGACGAAAGCGATATTTACATAATGTAACATGATGCAAAAATACTAATTATAATAATAATTCAGGTATACATACTTGAAAGCTGTAAATTTGCGTTCTTCTTCTCTTCAACACATTCCATCATTTTCTTTTAAGTTTTCAATTGGCATCGAATAAATTTTCAGTCGACATCGAATAAATTTTCAATTGACATCGAATAAATTTTCAATTGACATCGAATAAATTTGTCCCTTGTCACAATATGCCCAATACATTGAGACAATATTTTTTTCTCGGGTGATAGAAATACCTACTATATTTACAATTTCTCTATTTATGGCAATGGAAAACGTCGATTCGATACCCTGTCTATCCTGGGTATTTCGGGAACTATATTTTATTCCAGAAAACAATTTTCTATATGGCGTTCATTACTATTAATCAAGCCATGCACTATTTTTAAAAGTTTCATTTCTAAAACGTTTTTTTTTTTTTTTTTCGGTAGCTTGTAGCAATAAAACATACAAATTTCAGTTGTCTGTGAGGTGAAATATTCATACGTAATGAACTTAATTTGCTTTGAAATTGTCAAAATAAAACACATGATGGTGTGTATTCAGATAAGCGGTAAAGTAGCTTCATACCTTTATTCAGAAAATTATTATATTATATATATATATAATTGAAGAAGAAGATAATGCTAGTAAATGTAAACGAAACAGAACAAGACATAGAAAAATAAAAAGGTAATGGTCTCAACTGGGAATGGAACCAAGGATCTTTTTCTTACCGGGACAACGCGTCTAACGACTCCGCAAATGGGACCTAGCTATTTAAGTCATTATTATCGATCTCATATTTCAAATTCAGAATTAACAATATTATCTTCAACTAATTTTTCCGAAATGTTTGGCAGCTATCTTTTTGCACGATTACAAAGTTCTATATAATTTATTTGTAACCTAGAGTTACGAGTGTCTTGGATTAACATATCCATTTGATTCCTAGTTGAGACCGTTTCAAATGTGTATTTCTTTGACTTAGATTTTTAGTCCGAATTAACATAAGGTGTTCATTCGATAGATAAATTTCTGACGTTTACCTAATTTATCGAAAAAATCCATTATATTTTAAAGAAAAATTATATTTTTTGTATTTGAAAGGTAAATAGTTTCAACCACACATATCCTATATTAAGAATTGAAGTGATTTTTCGCTGGAATATTAGATAATATTCCTCGTCGGTTAGATAATTCAATCAAATAAAAGCTCCTTACAGATTCAATGATTTGCTTATAGCTGCACTATCACCACATGCAAGTACGTGTGCATTAAGTGCAATGTGCAGGGCGGCGCAATGAAGAGAATTGATTCGGTACACACGCCTGTATTTGTACACAGAATTCTCTCACGGGAAGAGAAATCCCTGTGAATAGTTCCGTAACCAAACAGTTGTTGGGCCTAATACAATCATCCCCATTTCCATAACTCTGTTAGGGGAGCATTCCTGCGGTCAGTTTATGTTCTGGACCTATCCTCGTTCACTACGCTCAATGAACACATTCACATCAAACATATTTATCATTGACATAGAATCTCCTCGATAGGTCTTAGTTGATCAAAAAATTCAAATTTATCTTAAAACAACTGTGCAATGATCAAATTCACCATTTATTTTCCCGCCGAATACATGTTTTATCCCAACGTTTTTTCTATCAATTAAGTCGAATGTCGACGTCACATCGGTTTGGTAAAATGTTCGATCCACGGTGAATGAAACATGTTTATTTAAATTTTTTAATTTATTCAAATAAATGTTTTTGAACAAAAGTTTTTAAATGATTTTCGACTACAAGACTAGGCACATGGCCGAATTATGGTAGATATTATGCATAACAAGTTAACTAACTAACTAACCATCACGCCGTTTCCATGCATGGGTAGGCAGAGAGAACGGACCGCTAAGCTATTCAGTCTTGGTACACACTCCTTGCCTCATTCAGATTCTGTTATTCCGACTCTTGACTAGGCTCGATTCAAGTATCTGGTTAACTTGATCATGCCATGTCTTCCTCGGGGGTTCCATTCGCGTCATATATTCTACACGCCTTTCTTCGTTCATTCGTTCTACATGCCCAAGTCATCTAAGCGTTCCTTTCTTAATCTTACCTATTACGCTTACATCAGCCTTGCGATTGCGATTTGTTGCGAATATCAACATTTCTCACATGACCTACATGGTTTTACCACGTATACGCCTCAGGTATCTCATTAATACACAATTCAGTCTACTTTCGTCCTTCCTATGCTAGTTCCATGCCACACTGACAAACATTAGGGTAGTTATCAGCACTCCATTGTGGACTGCTAGCTCCGCTTCTTTAAACATTTTTTTTGTTAGAGCCAACTGCGCATAGTCCTCCATCAAGGCGAAGCACTACGAAGTAACGCAAAATCGGAAATTTGATCGCTTAGAAATATTTGATATGCTTTAAATTAATACTGCGTGTAGAACGCATCCTAGCCTATGAAATAATCGGGAATTTTGTTTGAAAAGTATTTTATAAGCCCATAAAAAAAATTATCAGGCCCTTAAAAACTGCTTTAAATATCAAATTCTCCGACTTACTTACTTTAAGCCCACTTCGGTAATGGTTTTATTGTATAATGTAGCAAATAAAGATCGTAATAAAATGACCGTAAAACATTTAAATAGTTGGTCAAAATACAATAAAACACACTTTATGTCGATGTTTTTGTTCTTGCATAAATCCGCTCAGGTTAAGCGGGAATTTTAACTTTATCACCATCTATATAAGGAGTGTTATTGTTAGCGGCCAGATTTCAAACGTTACACGACGTGGTGTATCGCCTTTCCTGCATTCATCCTTCTTTCAATATCTCTAATAAGTTAGTATAGCACGCATATGTATACAGGGTGACCGGATAAATCATGAAAATGATAATTCATCACATCTTTAAAAAGTTATATAAAGTCATGGAAAGTGATAAAACAAAAACTTTATTAACTGGGTTAAGTAGGTAAGGTTAGGTTAAGTTAGGTTAGGTTTAAATTTTATTTTTTTTGATCGTTTCTAATGACTTTACATCACCTTTTAAAGGTGTGTTGAATTATCACTGTGTTGAGTTATCATGGAACCGTATACAGATATAGAAAACATATTATAAAGATATATTTTTGAAACCTTTTTATATTTTTTATTCCCATTATTCTTACATTAGTTGAGAACATCAATTTTTTTCGTAGTTAAAAATGTAATAATGACATTAAAAATTAAACAAAAGCAAGTAATGTAACCCATTAAAGCGCTGCTTTTGTGTGAGTAATATATCCAAAAAAATATCATTAATTATGTTATACTAGTTAATGTAGCTATAAGGGGAGTTATAGTGAGCTAGGCCAAAATTAACTATAAAAATAAAATAATATAATTTGGAAAGAGTTCTAAATAGTTTGTTCATTCAAATGAATGAATCTAAACGTATATTAATCGTCACAGAAAGATCGTCACTCAAGACCTTCTAGATTTTTCTTCGTTATTCTGATGTATAAATTACCAAATTATAGGCAATAGAAAATTACGGAAGAAAACCGTTATTGCTGCGAATATTTGTACGCAGGAATCTTATACAATCCGAAATTTTAAACAGTTGCGCTATGGCGGCAACCAATGTGCTCTATTGGATACTGTTTCATCGGTTAGAGTTATTCGTTTCTACATGTTTTAAGCATTCTCTTCACTATTAAATAATGTCACCATTTCCTCGTTGAGAGTCCATCTAGTGTAGCAAATTAATGCAGAGATTCAATACCAAATACTATTTCCTACTGGGAAAACTGCCCAGCTTCTAGAATGTTTCCTAGCAACATGATAATTATTTCCAATTACTTCAGTTTGAAATTTCAGCGCTCATCTGAAATTCAGTTTTCCATCTCCCGGATTTCTAGTTATAGCGCGGACGGTGTTATTCAATAGAAACTTAAAAGCAAACCTCGGAGGAGACTTTCAGGACTTTCAGGACAGAATAATACAGGTAGAAAAATGAGTATTGATAACTTATTTAGAATCTGTTAAAATCATTGGTAATCCGGTTAAAAACGGGATTGCACACACCGTTTCCTGATATAATTATTAGTAAATTGATAATTTTTAGTCAATTTATAGTTGATACTCGTACATGGGTAGGTACTTTATTTTATTTTAATTTTTCCGAATGCATCTTTTTAGTAGCGATATTTACGCGCCGTGTTCTTTCTTAAATTTGAATTCATGACCTTTTTCTGCAACATCTAGTTTTAGAAATTAATAGTACCTACCCCGAACTTTTTGATCACCATTAAAATTTAACAAATAATCCTGCCAACTTCATTTAAGTGCAGAGGGAGCAGGAAAACATACATATATAATAAATAATATTCATTTTTATGTGACACCTCACACGAGTGCAGGGGAACTGTGTCGCCACCTGGTTGGGCAGAGGGTTGAAGCGTGGGGGGAGGCTGTAAGAAGGGATTTATGAATGCAGGTCTTGAAGAAGCACGGATTATAAGGACGAAAACAGATAACAATAATAACCAGAACAACGTTCAAAAAAAGAACACAAAATATTGGTATATATGTCTTTACAATATTGACATATTTGTCATTACAATATTGACACGAATGTCCTTACAATATTGACATATATGTCGTTACAATATTGACATATATTTCGTTACGATATTAACATATATATGGTCTTTGGTCTTTTCTCTACGTTTATATTATTTAAAATACAAATTAGCAACTTCTTATATTATATATTTTTTTTCTTTTCATATTATTTATAAAGTGCAATAAGTAAAAGTCAATACACTAGACTAATCATGAATCGCTTTTATTAAATATGCCTATTTCTGACTGTCCTAAAACAGGTATTCTCCTAGTTGGACAGCCAAAGATCATTGTAATATGAAATATGTCATGTTTTTTTTTTTAAATAATAAATAAATAAATAATATCATTACAATATTAAAGTATATGTCGTTACAATCAACTGCACCGTATTATCCGAAGCCACAAAATTAAATTCATAATTATTAACAGTGATTACTTCCTGATGTGCAGTCAGAGCTACCACACCCTGAATTGACAATAGCGTTAATCGACATCAATTTACTAAACGTATGTACTATATAGGAATTAGTGTCTTAACATCTTTGTTAAAACTGTTATTTGTATATAACAGAGAACAGACTTTATTTGATTGTAATGACGTAAATATTTTTAACACATATACAGCCTTACTAATAATAAAAAAAAATATTTTCCAGCCGTAAAACGATGTTTCAGATACACATTGTTGACTGGAAAAGCTCTGATTCGATTTGGTACTAATAAAAATTGTCTTTAACTAGGCTCCGAAAGAGTACACAACTTTATATTTCAGCAGACTGACAAGTTAAATTCGTGTTTTTAAAAATTGAGGTTATTTCGAACACATTATTTATTAAGTAAGGTTCGGGTTGAACTGAAACTGGTTGGTTAGAAATATATAATAAAGTGGTATTCAAATAAAGTTATTTTATTTTAATTATTATATTAAGTAACTTTTACCGCGTGAATGTATTAAGAATCCTATGAAAGTTATGTTTTTTATAACACGAATGTTTTATGCAAGAGTAGGTAAATATAAATCCTAGAAATCAACGTTTAAATTGCTCTAACAATGAATCCAATATGTCATTTTTTGTTATTCTCTGGGAATTATTATAATATTATTTTACTGTATAAACGAAATAAAAAGTGAGGTAACAGTTTTTCTTGCAGATTCCCTAAAGGAACGTGTTTTTAAAATATCTACAACTTTTTGAAGTTTGGAGTAAAAATAAATATGTGTTTTTTAGAATTATCCAAATTATAAGTATATTTAATTGCAATTTTATTTCAAATGCAAAAATCTAAAAGGAAATATTATCTAGTTTCTTTAAATGGTATTTTTTTACGACATTTTCAAAAATAATAAAAAGATAAAGTACATAACTTGGAAATAATTCTAAGTTTATTCAACAGATAAACAACCTTCTTTGACTGTATAAAGTTTCTATTGGTAAGGTTTTCACATACACGTTTGTTTATCAAATGTATAAAATTTTCACCACGTATGGCTGTTAGAAGATAGATTGAAGAGTAATAATAATAATTACAAAATAATCACCACGCATGATTGGAATATTTTATTGGTTTCATAAAACAGGCAATCTGCCTAACTAGGACCTAATATTGACGTGACTAGATATAATAGCAATTAGTTTTTTTAAATATTCTCAATCAATTGTCATTCGTTATTATACATATTATTTACATACTTCCTATTATTTTGTTTGGTATGCGTATCTACCTACTGTATAAATAAATAAATTAAGGGTTTTACCCTCTCCATCTAACTAGCCTGGTTAAATGAGTTAGTTACCTACTTAGTAAAATATGTTTTATTACTGTGCAAAAGTTTAAAACTCGCTTTTTTAATTACTTGGTCATTGTCGACTTAATATAATTAACCTTGATTTCCTTCTTCCTCTTTTTTTCTTCTGTTGGTCTAGTTTATTTTGTTAGGTGCTTGGATACAAGTCATTAATACAGGCAAAGATTTGCTGCAACGGTAGAGTTGTTTTTTAGATTCTTAAGGATATTTAATTTTATCATGATACGTTTTGATAATAATTCACAGTTGAATAGCTATTTTATAAACATAGTATCAAGCTGCCCGAGTTGCATTTCCTCCAAATTAATAATTAAATAAAAGGTGGCGCAAAAGAATAGCTCTATCGGAAGATTCTCTGATTTTTTCTAATGGCGTCTTATGTCATAACGAATTTGATATTCGTGAAGTAAATGTATTCACTTCCAACTTATCAAAAAAATGTACCCATCGAAATTTGAAACGTATTTACTTTGCAATGTGCAATTCCATATTAGACTATGCTTCCTTAGGTTGGGGAGGTTGTGCTAAAACCATACTCGATCCCTTAGCTAAATCCCAGAAATCGATTATAAGAGTCATACTGAAAAAACCTTTCAGATACCCCAGCGATTCATTGTTCGCAGAGTTTCGCGTTCTTGATGTAAGACAATTATACATGAGGAAAATCATATTACATACTCAAAAACAGAGGCACTACTTAGCTTCCGTAAACCACTGTCATAATACACGACATGCAAAAAAAACCCAACAGTTCCGCCCACCACTTCCTCATCTTTAGCACAGAGACAATTCTCATACTTAGGCCCTAAACTGCTCAATCTCATACCTGATGCATGGAAGGCAAAGAGTACTAATATTCTGCGCATGCAGGTAAACAATTGGCTTCTGGTCTTGGGGAGAGCTGAATGCGAGAATATGCTAAAAAACAGTAATTGAATTGTAAACTTTGTTTTTCTTTACATTCTTTTTTACATTTTAATTTATATTGGTATTATATTAGCATTACAGGAACTGTATTTTTACATAAAGTAAGTTCGAAAATTGCTCAATTCTTCGTGATATTTTTCCTTAAATGAAAAGTTCCTTCTTTACTTTCATTTTTTAATTTTTTTATTTATCATTTCCTTGTTTTATCTATTAATATTTCTTTAGTTTATTATATCAGCTAAACAATAGTAAAAAAAAAAAAAAAAATGTCGTGGTATAACTGAATGTATACATTTGTATTACTTTACCAACAGAATTTCTTCAATTCAGTTTCATTTTCAAATTCATTTTCTTGTTTTTATCTATTAATATTTCTTTAGTTTATTATGTCAGCTAAACAATATTAAAATATATCATGGTATAACTGAAAGTATTCTAGAATATGTATATATATATGTATTATTTTAACAACAGAATAGTCAACACTATAATTTACATGTAAAAACATTATCATATTGGAATGTCCTAAAACGGGCAATCGCCTAGTTGGACATTTTAAGTTCATTAATTGTATTATGTAATATTTACAAACAAACAATAAATAAATAAAAAAATAAAATTAAACTAATCTAAAAATGTACCTTTTATAGTATTTATAAAGTAGCCTGTCTTAATACAGGCCATCTCAAGTGATACACGCACAGCAAAAAATATGTGTAAATTTTATTTTTATAGATTTATTTATTTATTTATATCAGAAAACACATAGACAGACTATTGATCGTTATACTCCTTGAGAATGCGGAATAATTGTGTTAAATTAATTATTATTTTTGTAAACAAAGTAACTGCCTTAGAAAATCGAGTGTACCTATGTCAAAGGTCCATTGATTTTAGCGTGCTCGTGTAATGTGTTCAATTGGTGATCAAACTGAATAGAATATTAACTGAAGGCTATTCAATTCAATGACGTCCAATAATCCATATATGCCTAAAATTAAGTCCGTACCTAGTGAAATTTGGTAGGGGCCGAACCCATTTACCGCGTGATGTTTTGCGGTCGGTTATGCATTGAGGCTAATGCACCACCATTGCAACGTTGGTTTTAATCCGCTCAAGCGGTAGAGACTTTGCATAATTATAATCCCTTCGCGCAATCACTAAAATATCGGGAAACAGCATGAAACCATTTAAATATCTATGCCTTTCATGTAATTATGTACCCAATAAAATAGGGTTTTAATACAACTTTCAGTGAGACCAACTTTTTATTATTTTTAATATTGTTTTTCATTTATTTCGATATTGCAAATAAATAGAGATTCTCTAATCCAGGCCGCTCGCAATCGCTGTCAAAAGTTCGTATATATTCTTGAGTCTCGTTGAAGGTACATACATATGGTCAACGTTCTTATTCTTGAGTCTGATCGAAGGTATATATATATATATATTGGTCAACGTTCTCATTCTGGAGTCTTGCCGAAGGTACATATATATTGGTCGACGTTCTTATTCTTGAGATTCGTCGAATGTACATATGTATTGGTCGACGTTCTTATTCTTGAGTCTCATCGAAGGTATATATATATATTGGTCAACGTTCTTATTCTTGAGTCTTGCCGAAGGTACATATATATTGGTCGACGTTCTTATTCTTGAGATTCGTCGAATGTACATATATATTGGTCGACGTTCTTATTCTTGAGTCTCATCGAAGGTGTATATATATATATTAAAAATATATATATATATATATATATATATATATATATTGGTCAACGTTCTCATTCTTGAGTCTTGCCGAAGGTACATATATATTGGTCGACGTTCTTATTCCTGAGTCTCGTCTAAGGTACATACTTAGACAGCCAAAACGAAAAGCCTAGCCAAACGTCAAAAGTCATTCCCCTCGACCGAGTGGGTCGAACCAGTCAACGCCAACTTGTCTCCGACGGCTGTCAAAATCTAGTCTATTATATCCTATCCTATGATAGTTTTCCGCGCGCCCTTCGAAGGAAAAGCATCGTATATTTTTATACAGTTGGGTAAATATACATGAAATAGAGACACGCTTAATAGGCACATTTTATTTTTAAAATGCTTTGTGGTAATTAGATAATAACGATAAGTAAGAATGTCAGTTTATGAAAATAGAAATTCATGCATTTTAATAATATTTCGTTAAAATTAAAAGCGATTGTCACTTGGCCTTTGTTATTGATGTCAAACTTTTAAGGAATTTTTTTTCTTCTATCATTTAAACCAAAATATGAACACATGACCCTAAAATAGGTCCTTGAGTTGTCAGTTTAGGTTTAATAAAAAGAAAAATAAATTTAAAAATTAACCTAAAAAACAATTAAAAATAATTGTGTCAAAACGTGACTTCAAATCATCTGTTTTTTTACGAAAAAACTACTAAAATGCATTATTTTCCATTTTTTTCGGAAACTGAAATACTTACTTCTCATTGTTATCTAACTGATACACAGTAATTTTTTCTGTTAAAAGTGCGTATTAACCGTGTCACTATTTTCTGTATATTTACCCAGAGTTGTTTTAACCCTAGAAAGATAACCATATTTTGTAGTACATAAAAGATAACCATACGCTGCAGAGGCGCATAATATATTTATCTTTTTTTTAAATTAAATACCTAGGTAATGTATTTCTTTAGCGGAATTATTTTAATGTGTGGTTAATGAACTAATAATAAAAAACTTTTTTACTGAAATTATTTATTTATTTTAAACATTAAACTTAAATTAAAAAAACCTCTAGAAAAAAACAATAAAATTAACCGTATTCTGTTTACAGGAAAATATTATCACAAATTTATATTTTTTTTATATAAAACTAATTAAATTATTTTAATTTACTAATAAACTATAAAATAATCAGTCAAAACTATAATTATTTTGCTAAAAATTTGGTTTAGAGGCATTCAAAGCAAACATCTTTTATGTGTTCGCCGCAAACTGTTTTTTTGCATTTGGCGCAAGTCATCATTGACATTCTTTTTTTTTACTTAAGCAAAAGCTGCAAAACCGTCTTTTCTTGGCTGGAGGTTCTTCTTCATTATCACTAGAGCTCTGCACATCTGGATTCGGAAGAATATTGGTGATATTTTCTCGCACACGCTTGAGCAAAGTAGGAGCTTCGAGTCTTTCCGTCATCCACGGTTCAGATAACTGAGTGCTTAACTTTTTCATATATTCCCTTCTATTTAGAGGCTTTTCATGTTTCGCTAGAACGTTGTGACAGTATATGACATAAGAATTGACGAATGCCATGTTCAGTATGCCATAAAGCATAGCCATTGGCCACCTATTGGTTTTTCTTGAACATGACATTGAGGAACACATTTGATCGAACGTGTCCACCCCGCCTTTAGTCTGATTATAATACATTATAATATCAGGCTTACCGGTTGTGGCGTTGATGACACCTTCTTCATCACACGATGATATCAGGTAAACCATCTTAGAGGGCTTCGGCTTGTACGAGACTAGGGTCAAACATCCATCATAGCAGAACATTGACGTGCCTACGGATCGAGACCGTGTATTTTTCAAGTCTTCGGGGATCTCCCGTTTATTGGATCGTATGGTTCCAACGAGGGTTAGTTTGTACGGCTCGTGAAGAAGGGATTTCGCGAGAGGAACCGAAGTGAACCAATTGTCACACGTAATATTCCGGTTTGTGCCATGCAAGGGCCGAGACAACTCCTTTACATAATATTCACCTTGTGGCAAACCATTAGTGTTTGTGGCTCTTCCAATATACGGCATTGCATTTAGCATGTACTTTGTTCCGCTATCACACATCATAGGGATTTTTATCCCGTATTTGCTGGGTTTATTGGGGATGTACATGCGGAATGGGCACCGTCCTCGAAACCCCAATAATTGCTCATCAATTGTGACGTGCTCACCCGGTGTATAATTCAGTTTACACTGAGTTATAAATAATTCCCACAGTTTTCTAATGGGAACAAGTGGATCTTCATGACGTAAGGAGGGCCGTATAGATTTGTCATCAAATCTCAGACATCTAATCAAGAAATCGAAACGATCTCTACTCATCACTGCCACGTAACGTGTTCCTGAAAAACTACTATTGAACAGCTCATCGGTAGACAAGTGATTGTCTTTCATCGCCGCACTCAAGGTCAGTATCCCAAACAAAGCTCGGACTTCTGTCATAGACGTATCTTTGAAAGTGGCTTTGGTCATGTTTTCTCGACGTTTTACAGAGATCTCAATATTCGTCCAACGGACGATCTCACCCACTATTTCGTCGGTAACAAACAAAGTAAAACATAATACTGGGTCATACACATTGCGACACATACGCGTTGGACCTCTGTTTGTGCGAATTATATTTATGGCAGATATCCTACCACGACTTTGTCCTTTTATTGTTGACCAGCAATGTTGGTTTTTACCCCTTAGCACACGGCGATCAGGAACAATTATACGGCGGTCACGACGTGATGTTTCCAAACTTCCAGGCTCTGAAGATACTGGTGGAGTTATAATGTCTTCATTTTGTGTATCATTCAATTCTTCTGGCACCTCATCATCGATGAACTCATCTTCATAGTCACTCTGCATTTCATCTTCACTCACATGATCTTCTGTTTCACTGCCACTCTCCTGATGTCCATCATGCTCGTTCTCTTTGTAATGTTTGTACATAGCTTGCAAGAGCTAACTACACAATTATGTAGATCCACACGATTGCAGGAAACGAACCACGCACTGATGGCGTGTTAGATCACCAATACATACGCAGGAGCTCGCGACATCACCGCCTGATACCAGTCACGTAGGCCACAAGGACCTACAACCAATCCGATATCGTAGAATATCCCTCCCACTTGCGCCCGACAAGATCAAGTACTTGCAGCTAGCTAGCCACGCGCTCGGCCGCAGTTCACCGCCGGCCCCCGTTGAGTTCAACACTATGTATTAGTTCCGAGTTATTATTTACCGCCAAATCAGTGTCGCCGTAATGGGACCGGCGTGCATACATTTTATAATGTGCCGCGTCCCTAGACTCAGTTATCACGTCCAGGCAATTCGGCCGACTACACTATCATGAATATGATTGCGTCATATCCCTGGGCCGCGGCCGTACATCCGCCGCAGCCCACGAGGTTCCATCTGTGCCGCCCTTCGTCGTATTCCCGCCCTTCGCTCTGCCACTGCTCTGCCGCCCACGAGGTTAGCCGCCCTGGCCGCCTCAGGCAGCTTCTGTGCCGCCCTTCGTCGTATTCCCGCCCTACCGCATCAGTTAGGCCGTGCTATGGCTTCCGCCCATCGTAGCCGCCCTTCGTCCTGCACCCTGCCTAGGCACCCGCCTATGGCCCCTGCTCATCATTCACCGCTTCAGCCTAGCTTACACGTGAGCGAATGTTATACCCTTGTCAATCAGAGCCCTTAGAGTCAATAGATTGCCTAGTAACTAGTTAGGCCTTAAAAAGCTATGTACCTTTTGTAGATCTGTTGATAACCTGTATTACCTGTACAATAAACCCTCATATCAAGAGACTTGTTTTAATTGGGAGATTGACTATAATCCACACCCTGAATGATTGGAGTATCAAGCTTTGCCGCCGGCTTGTGCGGCGATGACTATTTGTGTAACACACCTATAGTATATTACATGGCCTAAACGCTAATGTAACACTGGCGCCGTCACTTGGGGCCTTTACTCACTCTTTACTCACTCTTTACTCACTTATAACTATCTAAATTACGTTATATACCCGTTTAATGTAACACTGGACGCCCAACCTGGATAGTCAATTGCCCGATAGAATATGTCTTTTCTTGTTATGTGTTACTGTGATATCCATGTGTACTAATATGCATTATCCACAGCTGTGTGTGAGGTTCATTTCTGATTCGGGAGTGTTTGTAATACAAATGTGCAGTCGGTAGTGTAACGCGTAACTTTTTAGTATCTAAAAAATATTGAATGTGCCGTCGGAAGTGTGAAGCAAATACATTCTGTTACTAAATACGCAATAAACCAAATACGAGAAATTACGACGTAATAAATGTTAAATGTGGATGTTTCCGAGAGATAGATGTGTTATTTCAATTTTGGAATGCAATTTAATTGTTTCATTATAGAAATAATTTTTTTTTGTCAGGTTAAGCTTTGCTTATCTGTTTCATTGTAATAAGTTGAAATAATTCAAATACTCAAAAGAACTTCCAAAGTATCAATTTGCGATCGGATTAAATTCAGTTATTGTTTTAATTTACATTCTCTAATAAATAACGTATTGGTTGTTTTTAATTAAGATCCGTAGACCTTACCGGTTATTACCAAATCATGGATCCTCCCAATATTGGTAGAATTTTAAATTTTGAATTGCCGCAAAAGTAATATAACAGAAAATAATAGTTGGTTAGAATAAAAACTCGCAGCAGAAATAACATTTACACAGTAAAGAGATTGTTGGTTGGAATACGCAGTTGTTTCAACATTTTTCGCAGTAAATGGTAAAACAGTAAAACAACTTTTAGAACAGGAAATAATATTACACAGAAAATAAATTGTTTGGTCAAAAACAAAAAACTCCGCTCAGTAACATGATATGTTTTATATTTACGCTGAGAATTTGCGGACAAGAAATTATTATTCTCGCGTCGCAGTAAACATTCTTTACGCACAAAATTAATAATAATAATAATGAATTCGTCAAGCTCGCCGCGAAGCAGTAGTATGATATATTTTTTTTTTGCAGTTAAAATACGTAATAATTATTGAATACTATTTCGTTCGCGTTCTTTTTTTAATAGTGAATAGTAGATGGAATGGTGTCATTCGTTTTGTATTAGCTCAAGGGCGTCATGAACCTTTGTGTGGATATTGTTCCGGATGACAAAATAACCTCGCTGTTTCTTTCGTCTTGTTCTCTATAAAGTTGGCTAACTAGGACGCTAGCAGACCTTCTAATAGGAATAATAATTTTTTCCTTTTCTCGTAACTGTAACTTGATTTGCAATAGATAATAACAATAAAAAATCAAATTCATTCATAACGTTTGTAATTATTGTGAAATAGAAGTTATTATAACTCAAATATCTTGTGTTATAAAAATTGTATAGATTAAATAAGAAAAACCGTGTTATGTGGTTTTTGTTCGGACATTCTCTTGTATAGAAAATATGTCAAATGTTTTTGTATTTAATTGGTTACCTACCAATTAATTTGTTTTTTCTGGAATTTTTTTTTATCTCTCTTTCTTCTTGCGTAGTGAATACGTGAAGTTTATTTTTAAGGAAGTCAAACTCTAGGAATCGGATTATGTAGTTCTCGGTTATTAAATTGAAAAGACTCAAATAAGTCTTATATAACAGAAATTGAATAATCACACACAGTAGTTGTTGAGTGGTATGTAATATGTTGTAAATTATAATTGTGTAAATTGTTCCCTAACTAATTATTAATTAGTTATGGGTTGTGTATTGTAATTTTTTGTAAACACGTAATTGATTGCTTCGGTATCAATATGGTAAAAAAACCAGCGTGTAAAGTCCTTCATAAAGTTGAGACGAAATAAAAATTGTGTTTTTTGTATTATATGCTACGCCATGTCAATTATGGTGTGAATTTTTTTTTGTTGTAAACACGTATTTGATTGCTTCGGTATCAATAAAAAGAAATAACGTGTAAAGTCCTTCATAAAGTTGAGACGAAATAAAATTGTGTTATTTGTAATATGTGGTACGCCATGTCAAGTGTGGTGTGTATATTTCTCATAGGAAGATGAATTATAGTATATACCCGGTGAGAAGAAATAGTTTTTGTAAAGATAACGTAATTATGTCTTAGATTCGTTGGGAATCAAAATTTTTGGTCATTAAGGACAAATGGAGGTTGCATATTTATGTCATTTTGGGACATTATTGAATCTTAACCAAAGAATTGGGTTGATAATTGCACTTAAGGTCATTGTAGGTTTTGTCTGGTTATTTGGTGAGAAGGACACTTTATGAGTGGTCCGAATGTTTTGTCGAACGTTATCGTTACGACGTGCTGGTGTTTCTTGTTAACACCTGGCACAGCGCTGTGCGGTTTACAGGAAGTAAATCGTTAAATGTTATAGGATGATATTAGCCTTAGAATTAATTACATGGGAGGTCTTGGTAGCGTTGACCTTAATAATTAATATGCGATACGAGAGGATGGACTATATGCCTAAGAATTATTAGCAAACCAGACAAACCATTACTAAATGAGAATATATTGTTACAATCTTGAGGAGAATCTTTTTTTCCGTTTTTCAAAATTATCAATGGATAATAAGAAATAACATAACATGTGTATTGATACTTGTTTTGTATAGTGTCAAGAATTTCATTGTAAGTGACGCAAAAATGGGTTGATTTCGGTCAATTGCATGATATAATCAGCGTACATATTCCCTAACAGGAATTTTGTGTATAAAAAACCATGTCTAGTTTAAGAATTTCATTGTGAAAAACGCGAATATGGATTGATTTTGGTCAATCGCATAAGCGAATAATATTCTCTAACCAGAATATCATTATGTATAATATTGTACAATTGTGAACATGGCTTAATTGTTCTTCTTTTGTGGTTTGATGGAAAGTGTAGGCCTGGTGGTAATTGTGTACATCCATTCGGATATACCACATTGTAGGCTACATTTGTTGTTTTGGTGTTGTCTTAAAAAAAGGCCATGTGTAGTCTTTTCTGTTTGGAAAAAGTCATATGTATTCTTTTCTGTTTGGAAGAAGGCCATGTGTAGTCTTTTCTGTTTGGAAAAAGTCATATGTATTCTTTTCTGTTTGAAAGGAAGGCCATGTGTATTCTTTTTTGTTGGAGAAAGTATTATGTATTATTTTCTGTTGGAAGGAAGGCCATGTGTATTCTTTTCTGTTGGAGGAAGTCTTATGTATTCTTTTCTGTTTGGAAGAAGGCCATGTGTATTCTTTTCTGTTGGAGGAAGTCTTATGTATTCTTTTCTGTTTGAAAGGAAGGCCATGTGTATTCTTTTTTGTTGGAGAAAGTATTATGTATTCTTTTTGTTTGGAAGGAAGGCCATGTGTATTCTTTTTGTTTGAAAAAAAAAGTTGAGTATGTAAATCATAGCGTGTTTTGTATCGCGCCTTGGAGTTCATTTCTGCAAATATTTTTGAAAAAGGTTTGGCAACCCTTGTTCAGTGTACTTGTTAGGGTTGTTCAACTTGGCTCTCAGGTAGTTAATTTTTTGTTTTGGCTCTTAAGTTAGGGAGTGTTTAAATCTTTGTGAAATGAGGTAGCTCTGTACCTCTCGTACGGCAAACAGGAAGACGTTGCCCTGCTTCAGCTACGTTGCCTGGGATCTTCTTTCGTCGACAAGGAGGGTAGTGTTATGTTTGTACATAGCTTGCAAGAGCTAACTACACAATTATGTAGATCCACACGATTGCAGGAAACGAACCACGCACTGATGGCGTGTTAGATCACCAATACATACGCAGGAGCTCGCGACATCACCGCCTGATACCAGTCACGTAGGCCACAAGGACCTACAACCAATCCGATATCGTAGAATATCCCTCCCACTTGCGCCCGACAAGGTCAAGTACTTGCAGCTAGCTAGCCACGCGCTCGGCCGCAGTTCACCGCCGGCCCCCGTTGAGTTCAACACTATGTATTAGTTCCGAGTTATTATTTACCGCCAAATCAGTGTCGCCGTAATGGGACCGGCGTGCATACATTTTATAATGTGCCGCGTCCCTAGACTCAGTTATCACGTCCAGGCAATTCGGCCGACTACACTATCATGAATATGATTGCGTCATATCCCTGGGCCGCGGCCGTATATCCGCCGCAGCCCACGAGGTTCCATCTGTGCCGCCCTTCGTCGTATTCCCGCCCTTCGCTCTGCCACTGCTCTGCCGCCCACGAGGTTAGCCGCCCTGGCCGCCTCAGGCAGCTTCTGTGCCGCCCTTCGTCGTATTCCCGCCCTACCGCATCAGTTAGGCCGTGCTATGGCTTCCGCCCATCGTAGCCGCCCTTCGTCCTGCACCCTGCCTAGGCACCCGCCTATGGCCCCTGCTCATCATTCACCGCTTCAGCCTAGCTTACACGTGAGCGAATGTTATACCCTTGTCAATCAGAGCCCTTAGAGTCAATAGATTGCCTAGTAACTAGTTAGGCCTTAAAAAGCTATGTACCTTTTGTAGATCTGTTGATAACCTGTATTACCTGTACAATAAACCCTCATATCAAGAGACTTGTTTTAATTGGGAGATTGACTATAATCCACACCCTGAATGATTGGAGTATCAAGCTTTGCCGCCGGCTTGTGCGGCGATGACTATTTGTGTAACACACCTATAGTATATTACATGGCCTAAACGCTAATGTAACACTGGCGCCGTCACTTGGGGCCTTTACTCACTCTTTACTCACTCTTTACTCACTTATAACTATCTAAATTACGTTATATACCCGTTTAATGTAACATCTTCTTCTTCAGTTAAAAATCTCAATATTTGATCATCAGATATAATTCTTCGGCTCGTCATTATGAAGGTTAAAAAAACCATGCTAAAACAAACAATAAAATACCTATAATAAACATGTAATGTAAGTATAAACAAATTTATACTTTTACTAAAAGTCACGCAAAAGATAACCATACGCCTTTGGAGCGCATTACCTGGTCATAACTTGAAAAATATGGTACTTACCGCGTAAAAACGACCGTTCCGCGACGCTGTGCACCGACGACTGAGCTAATGAAAAAGGACAGCTAGATGCGCGAGCTCATTAGAAAGAGACAGCGTTTTCTTACCGTCGCGGGCGCCTCTGAGGCGTAGGTTATCTTTCTAGGGTTAAGGTCCCATATAATGGCTGATTTACTGGCGGTATTGGCTGCAATACATAATATAGAGAAAACTGAAGCAGCTACTTTGAGACCAACAAGAACATTTCATCAGAGGTTCGATTTTTTCGCTAATTTGACAGACGAAGACTTCGTCAAGAATTGTAGGCTTAACAAAGCCTTACTACGACGGCTGGTAGTCATTGTGTATCCGTTCATAACAACCCCCATCCCGTTCTTCAGCTATAGATGTCAAATCTAAGTAGAGCACAAAAATGACGCGATGACGTTTTGTTTTGACATTTCAAACTATCACCAATACCACCATAGAAACGTCAAAAAAATCAGAAAGCTAGACAATATTTGCAGAGCGACCAATATAATCATCTCTACTACCCTTCGACATTCAATAATACGTATAAATGAAACATACGACAAATTTCGTCGAGACGACGTATTTTTCGTTGACAAAAAAATAGACGAAAAAACATGATGATTATATATTTTTTTCTTTTCAAATTCGATGTCGAAATACCACCCACGGCGTGCTCTTTTTCTTGTCTAACAATATCGGTGTTGTTAATCTGAGTATGTTTTCAACCATGGATTCTTTCTTTCTTCAGTGATGAGAAAATTATAACTTTCCACCCACCACTCAACACATTTCGCACTTTCATTCAAAATTTAAGAATACGGTAGGAATTCGGACAAATGTCCAATTGATTTAATTTACTGGGTGTCATCTCGAAGACATGAGTAAGCACGAGTATATTAAAGTAGGTACTAAAAGTAGTTTACAGCGATGCCATAAACCAAGGCTGCCCAACCCCAGGCCCGCGGGCCACAATGTGGCCCGCGAACGAATTATAAGTGGCCCGCGTGAAACATTTTCAAAAAACCCGCCAATCCGCCAATTTGAAAAAGTGTCGCGGGCCCGCGGTAAAACAAACAATGCAGCTTGCGCGCGGTCACCAGTGTTGCCAACGACGGCGATTTATCGCTATTTAGGCTACTCAGAACGAGAATCAGCGACGAAAAAATCTAACCTGTTGAACTTACTTTTGAAACAAAAATACACCGGTTTTCGACATAATATTTTTTGCGTCGAAATGGAATCTTGTAGCCAACCCCCCCCCCCCCCCATGGATTTCAAATCAAATATTTTGTGGGGAGCACTCATTTAGATTTTTTTTGTGGGGAATTATGTTTTATAGAAATTCTCTAACAACCCCCCCCCCGGTGGAAATAGGAACCGTCAGGTATTCAGTGGCCCGCCAGTGATTCAAAATCGTCAATTTCGCCCAACTGCTAAAAAGGTTGGGCAGCCTTGCCATAAACGATTGCAAGTATCATATGTTGGTAATTAAGGCAGTCATCTCACAGGTCAGTAAAGAAACGGCAAAAACCGAGTTCGGCATACCGAGAGCCCACCGATCCATATATTTGTATTGGCAAACAGTGCCCACGGGTGCCGAGAGAGCGGGAGGAATGTGATGTACTTCCAATATAAAGCTAGCGGTACCAGGATTCAATGGGCGCTCGATATTTACCGAGTCCACCGCTCATGACGATTTTCTAACTATTATTTTTATCATTAACATTTATTTTAGTTAAAAATTATTAAAAATATTCTTAAGAATTTATTATTTAGGCACATTATAACCTCCGTCAACTTGGTGACTGAATTGACATACCATTTTGTTGTGTTATTTTTGTCGTTATCTGTCTGCAATAGCGACAACCAAAATCTGTAATACTGACTGTTTACTGAGCTACAAGCTACATATATAGCTTATCTGCCACGTGCAGACCATGTAACATACTCTCGTCCTTAAAGCACTCGGTTTTTGTCTTCAAATGTCTCTAAATGCCTTCAGCGGCAATTTACGTGTTTTTCACTGAGTGTTTTCAGATTCAGGTTGTTATTTGGCTATTTATATCGATATTATAATCAATGGTCGGTGGCTACTGATCATTACATTGATGGCAAAAAAATATTTTGCAAACAAGAAAAAATGTAAAAATGGCTACAGCTAATTCAATCAATATTTCCAATTTTACTGTTGCCATTTCATTGGGTCGACGCTGAACGTATATTCAACTGAAAACATATTATCTAGATTAGATCGTAGTCGACATTAAAAACGACAACTTTGATGACTAGACTAGACTGTAGACGCCATAAAATAATTCGTTTCGCCAAGCTGGCGATGTGGGCCCATTATCTCCGGTCTCAGGGTGATATTTCAATGATGCATCATCGAGTGGTCCCCATGCTGTGTTTCGCAATATGATTACGTATAACTGTCGAAATAGAGAATACTAGATGCACACATCGACGATCAGACTATCCGACCGTTGAATTATGTTTAGATTTATCATTATTATTAGATATATATTATATTGAAGAATACGTAGGATTTTAAAGTTAAAAGCTTTGGTGTCAATTCCGGGAATATTAAATGTCAAAGCTCAAATGAATTCACAAAAAACTTTGTTAGGCGGACTATTGTATAAATCAAAAGGTGTAGAAACTCTGATGACTCGGGGGGGAGGGGGCGATACAAAAAAAACTATCATTTGATGAAAATTTATCAAATAACAGCTTTATTATATTATATATATATATATATATATTGCACAGGGACTTGGTCTTTTACTAATTTTTTATTATACTATATATTACTCACAAAATATGATAGTGAATTTAGGTATACTAATTGCATTTCTTAGTCCTCCTCACTAGGGTGAACTCTGCTAAGGCTGACTAAAGTTATTCAGTTCTATTTTATTCGTATTCTACGTAGTTTTTAATGTTTTTTTTTTCAGAGTTTTTTCATTGATTTCAGATTTTTATTCTTAATTTTTAATCATTAAACTTTTCTATTCGCATTATGTGTTAGATGTTATGAAGTTTTCTCGCAAAATAAATAAATTTATATGACTCAAAACTTAAAATGTATTAAAAGTCATTCTGCAACCGTAAATGCCAATCTTGTGAATTTTAAACAATCCGTAGAGTGATTACAAGGCATCCAAATGAACGGACAGTCTGCAGGAGAGGTGGTAGGTAGGTAGAAGTGAGGTGGGTGGGGATGTTGGGTGGAAGTGGGCGGAGGTGGGTGCATATGGAGCCGCACTCCATCCCCGAGGAATGCCATTACTGCGTAGGAATGAAGATTGATTCCGGTGGCGCCACTGAGCTAAGCGGCGGTACATCTCTCCTAGAATAGTAAATAGCAAATTCAGGCCACTGTTATAACATCACCGAGAGAGTGAATATCATTTGGATAGCTCAATTAAATATCGTGTATGTACAATAAGGATAGATTTATTTAATCTTATATAAAGTACCATAACAACGAATTATAATTGTTTGATGGGAGGTTTTTATTTTTATTATTTTATTTTGTAAATTAACCCCACACAGGAGGTTCTGAGAAAATAATTTACCTAAGGACAGGAAGTTGGGAATTTATGGATCAGTGTGTCCAAGAGTGACGGTCATATGAATATATCCACTGTGGCGCGGGGTCAAGAGACCAGTTGGAGAGGTCAAAGGGTCTCCCCAAACCAGCATCTCTTGATCTGGCACGTCACGCAGCTGGTGGGTAGTAGCATCCTGAACACACCTCACCCGATACACAAAACCCAGGCACCCCTGCTAAATCCCCAAACGTATCTAACTATCTGGGGTGACCTTCAGCAGAGGTTGTAGTTATCAAATAAATGGTTCTCGGGCGGCGGTACCCAAGCCTGCCAAAACCTGCCTGCAAACTATAATTCTAAGATTTATAATCCTATGGATGGAAGGAGTGTTGGGAAACTTAAGGTAACCCATCGATAACAAAAATAATCTAATCTTGGCTAGAAAAGGGACAAAAGGGAATATTCCACTTTTCAAAATAATCAACGTTTTAGTTTGATTAGCTAAATTTCCTTTGGTAAAATACTACCTCTTAGAAAAATAAACCAAAACCAAGAAGTGAATTAACAACGACACAAAAAAATCTTTCAATGCGGAAAAATCAAATGCATTTAAAAAATATATTGAGAAAAGTATTACCATTAACCTTTTGCCTATCGACCATGTTTTGTAAGCATTTGGAATATGCATATTTTTATTTTTATTAGATTTAATATTTGCTTGCTTTTATTTGAAATATGCTTTAAGATTATAATATTTGATATACGAATATATATCTACAGATATTATTTGCCATCGAATAACATTGTATGTTATATATCTCGAGGTTCTGACTACCCTTTCAATAGAAAACGTAATTTTGTGTCGTCGTTTGCACCATACATTATTAATTAATCAATAAAGCATTTTGCATCCCTCAATAATAACACCCTCGGGTGCTTTCATCCGCCCAGCTTTCATAAGCTATGAGCTACGAATAAGCTTCCAACTGGCACATTTCATCTCCTGCTGTGTGTGTTATTGTAAAACATTGACACGGAATACACTAGGTTTAACAGCACCAAAATTAATCCCTGATTTATTATTCCGTAAAGTACCTACGTGAAACAGACTTCAAACTTCAAAGGTGCTAAATAACTACCGACGCTAACTAACAACGGCGCTTTTAAAGTGAAGAAATTCCAGTTTTCAGTTTTCATGAATTCACCTTCTAACTTATATGAATATTTAAAAAAGTATAGTAAAAAAATGTAGCATATTAACCGGTCAGCAACGTAAGCAGATATACAATCGTGTTTACTCGTCAACGCGTGTGTTTCCACAAAAATCGTCATAACTCCGTTATTCTTTTAGTGACATCCCTAAAACAAAAAGTAGAATATTCGTATTGAATGAAGCTTCACATCTCTATTCAAAGTTATCCATAGAAACCCGTAAAAAGACCTACTCAGTGGAAGCAAATTTTACCCGCCAAATCGTAAAACCCGCCTCCCACATATCCCAGTTTTAATTATTTTTTTAAAAATATATTTTGTATGAAATGGTCAAAAAGTGAAGTGACAAAATTGTTTATTGTACATTTCTACGATGAAATAAGTGTTTTTTTTTACATTATCCGTGATTTTAGTATCGTTTTTACATAAAACATTACAGGTGAGTCATTTTTACAATTTTTTCATGTTTCCATTCTAAATTTAAATATTTACAAATGTTAATATTTATTTATGATACAACAATTTGAAAGCCTATTTTGTAACCTTTCTAAAACAGTTTTTACTATTCGGCTCCGTTCAGTAATGTTTCATTTATAGAGCTTTGATTTTGAGGCGGTAATAACACAACGTTTTCGTGAAATTGACATTTCGGTAAAGACATTTTAGCTTCAAGTTCGCGAAAAGTCGGAGGGGTTAAAAGTTAGAATTTTTCAAAACAATTGAAATCTGGCGGGGAACGTGTGACGTCATACGTACCTTGGTTTACTCAGTTAACAGTAAGGCCATTGTCGTGTGTCGGTATAAAATTGACAAATCCCAATACAAATAATTACGAAGAAAAAAAAAGCTTTATTATTTTAGAAATAATTTTTAAATCGTGTGGGTAGATGCGTGCGTGTGCGAATCAGTAGTGCCTGCCGGCTCTCTAAATGCACGCGGCCGACCGACCCGTGGGGGAGGGGAACTGTCAGAACCCAATGACCAATCACAAAGCGTTTAAGTCTCTCATAGTTTTAATCGTTTTTAAATGACAATTTATTATATCTACGCATAATTATTTATAATAAAACTCATATATATGTAAATATATATTCAGAATCGGCTTTAGTTGATCTATATATGTGTGAATATTTTAAGTCATAATATGTTTCACTCAAGTTCCTAATTATATTTATAGTTACTACGATATTTTTAAACGGCTCATAATATTTACAGCACGGAGTGGAAGATACAATCAGTATTTCTCTGGTGGGATATCACTATTTGGAATTGAGACATTGCTAAAAAAGACTAAAGCTAGCTTTACCAAGAAGATCTGCATATTATTGTGTTCTTGCAACACACAATAATGCAGTAAAGCTGTACAACTGTACATATACCCAGGAAAGAATGGAGATTATTTATGAGAAATACGTGAGAGAAAAATGTTCATTTTCCATACATAAATTCGTTTTGTTCATATTTTTTTATAGGAATTATCTATCCTACTTCTTTTCTTGGGGCATGCTTAGCTACCTAGTACCAAATTCATGGCTCTACTGTAATATCAATATATTACGCGCACATGATGAAAAAAGATGCAGTCCATTATTTCATGAGATTAATTCAGATCATTGTTTTCTACATTTATTCACGCTTGTATGCAGTTCACCCGAGTTCATCCCAGTCATAATATTTTTTTTTCATCAAAAAACGCAATATCTAAAAATCTATAATTTATTTTTATGAAAAACAGATTTCTCCCTGTGTGTTTTACTTCAATGTCTGTATATTAGATCTTGCGAAACGCGCAATTTTCCAAACAAGACACAATCATTGGTTTTAGTTTTATTTGTCAAATACAACGCCCACTGTCTACAACAAGATGTTTATCCAGTCTATTCTTGATATTCTTAAAAGTAATGCGCTCAAAACATTGTACGTAATTTGATAAATAATAACCACCGCCATTATTTATATTCATTAATTCTTTCTTGTCTGAATTAATTTCCTAATTTGGATTAATAACATTTTTAATGTTTGATGGTAAGTACTAAATGGGTAGAAAATATTCATGATTTATTTTTCGTGCGTTTGATGTTTCTCACTAAAGGTCCTTTAAAAAGAATTCCAGTTTTAAGGAATTATGTCATAAAATAAGTCAAGACGCCGTATTGTTTGCTCCATTTAAATTGTCCAATTTATAATTATTTAAAAAAAAAAATTGAAACAATAAACAATCTTTGTGATTTGTTATTTTTAACTTTGGAGGAAAATATTTTTTTTTATATATATATATATATATATATATATTATTTATGAATTCACTAATGAAATATATATATACAAACGCGTATTCAAATGCGTTTTGTCAAAATTTCAAAGCAATCGGAAGAACTTTCGGAGATTTTGAACAAACGAACATTTACATTTTAATTTATATAGATTACTAGCTGACCCGGCAAACGTTGTTCTGCCAAACAAATTATTTATAGTGAATATTTCGGTTGTTAAATAAAAAATAACGAATGTAGGTATGTGGTATTGTAATTATGTGGGGATGGGATCTATGGCAGAAAGATGAATGGAGCACTGAAGACGATGACCGCCGAAATTTAAACAAAAAAAAAATTGATTTCGTTCCTCTTGAGATTGAGATTTACCCAATTGCGACATGCTCACACGCACATTTTCGGTATCTTGTTGGATTTGTATGTCTGTTCTTTCTGCTCTACTATTTTGCATGTTTTTGTTCTACGCGCGACGGCCCAAAATGGGCCCCCTTGCGTCTTGCTGACATTGTTCACTGTAATACACGCACACAAATATATAAATTAAAATAACTCGTACAAAATTATGCACGCAATGCGTTGTGATACACAACAAATGCCAAATGAAATGTCAAAATGTCACGACGCTTCTCGTGAATGACTTGAGCATGTGTGGATGAATGTTCGATGAGGCGAACGCAGCGCCATCTGTTATTCAACAACGTAAATAATTTCGTTCTGTTTGAAATATGAACGACGGTTAAATTTTTTCATACTTAAATACTAAAATCACGATTAAAAAATGGTAGGGTGGGGGTAGGAGGGTGAAAATTTAAGGTCATAGATATTTATTGATACCAAATAATAAAAAATACAAATAATATTATTTGTCAAAAAAAGAGGAAAAAATTTCTGACACCCTAATCATCTAACGGTATGAAATATAATTTAAAACCTATTCTCATAAATAAAAATTATACGTAAAAAATTTCATAAAAATCGGTCGAGCCGTTTCGGAGGAGTGCGACGACAATCACCGTTACACGAGATTTTTATATATATGGATTTTTATTTAAATAACTAACCATAACGCCGTTTTCCCGCCAATCAACTCGGTCTCGTCTCGCTCTCTATTCAAATTCATATATTATCTCGTACATATTTCTCCATTATTCCGACTCTTGACATGGCCCGACTATACATATAATAATAATATATGGATGATTTGTATAGCGCCGTTTTGGTGTAAAATCACCTCAAGGCGCTGTACAAATATATAATACATTTCTACAATGATCTATGTTATTAATAACTATATATGGAGATAATATGCAGTACCATACTTACATGGTAGGTCACTTAAGATCAAGACTTAATTAATATTAACCGATTGTTTGTTAGCGAAATTTAGATACAGGATTTAGGACATAATTGAAAAATTGAAAATAATTGAACTTTCTCTCAGGAATGGTATATTTAATTTATGGGTATGACAGTTTAAAAGGGTGAGTTTTTAGTTTAGTCCTGAATTCTGTTGGACTTGTTATGGATCTTAGTTCCGGAGGAAGTTTATTCCAAGCCTTCGGCCCAGATGCTCCGAAAACGCAATCACCAAACTTAGTATTTGGCTTGCGCTTAGGTTCCATCAGTCTACCTGCAGCTGATGATATTGCTGATCTAAGAGTTGATTGCCTCAGACCAGTGTTTTCCGGGACGCATAGTTCAGCGAGGTAGGATGGGGCCATTTCATTGATGGATTTAAACACCATCCAGCACGATTGTTAATGCATTCTTTCAGGGCACTTGAGCCAGTGAAGGTTACGAAGGTGTTCTACGTAAGAGTTTGTTTGTTTGTTTTTTTTTTGTTTTGTTAATTGAATAAATAATTAATACATATCAACAAACAAGTCTTGCTAAGCCAATTGAATTGGCTTGTCAACAGGTGCTTAAAGGTTAGTTACATATATATTTTAGAAGTTATAATTTACATCTTACATCTACAGAATCGACATTTTTTCATACATAATTCATAGACTTACATTGCTTTATAGTATCAGGTAATAAATTAAATATCTTCGGTATGTTGTATTCAAACGTTCTCTGTACGTACTTATTATTAAATTTCGGAACTATTAACCCGTCATTGGGCGTGAATCTAGTGTTGTATTTATGTTCTAATTTCTCTTTATGCTGCGGGGTAAATATATGTTGAATTATAATTTTTTTCCATAGTATAGTCTTAAAAGGTAAAACTTTGGCACTCTGAAACTGCAACGGTGTATTATGTCTCTGTTTGAAAATATTAGGGACGACTAGTAATTTTACAATTGCGTTTTGTACATCTTGGACTTGTTTCAGATTGGTTATAGTAGTATTTCCCCATATTGTTAATCCATATCTTATAATAGATTCTGCCATTGACATATAAATTATTTTAAGTATTTCAATAAATAGGAAAAATTCTGCAAGCAATTGATCTTTTACAGGTTTTTTAAATATGTTTGTCCCATTTGAAAAAACAATCTACTGTAACACCAAGATATTAATATTCCTTAGCTAATACTAAGCTTTCACATTTACAATTAGTTGGGATATTTTTATAGACGCAAATTAAATTATGAGAAATAATATCAGGATTAAATTGAAATTTGGCATTAGGTGATCTTATATTTATTACTTTAGTTTTTTAGCATTTATTAATAGTCCTGCATCATGTGACCATTTACAAAGTTGATTAAAGTCAATTTGCATGAGTTCAATTGCAATTTTTAGATCTTTATGTGATATGAACAATGCCGTATCATCTGCGAATACAAAATTTTTAACAAAAGAGAAAAGTTTTTTCATTATATTTACATTAATTATATACAGTGTAGGTCCCAATATGGAACCTTGTGGAACTCCTGCAGATATATTTTTTTGTTTTAATAAAAGTATTATTTATTTTGGTACATATTTTTCTATCTCTAAGATAATCTTTAAATAAATTTAAAACATTTCCTCTAATTCCAATTTTTTCTAAAGTTTCTAGCAGTTTTTTAGAGTTAATTGTATCAAAAGCTTTAGAGTTTTCGATAAATAAAACAATAACATGTAATTTATTATTTATGTAATTGGAAAAATCTTGCAGTAGTTTTTCAGTATTTTTTTCTTTGGAAGCCATATTGATTTGGATCTATGATAGCGAATTTTTCAATGTAATTATTTAATTGATTTGATAAAAAATTTTCAACAATTTTTTCTAATGCAGGTAGTATACTAATAGACCTACAACTTCCCAGTTCAATGTGTTTTCCAACTTTAATTTTTTTTTTGTCTAGTAATGCTACATTTAAATTCTTGTGAATTTTTTTCTTGCTTTATTATCTTATTGATTAAATGAGTAATTATTGGCCCAAGAGTTTTTATATTTCTTTTTAAATCAAACATTCTTATTGAGGTGATTTTTCACAAAAACGGCGCTCTACAAATTATCCAATTATTATTATTATTGTCAATACCTGTGCTTTTAGAGTTTTTAATTTTTTTAACAATGTTTTCAATATCAGCTATAGTAACTCTTTGTATAAATAAACTGTGAGGTAGTTATTCCAGTACTATAATTAGTAGCTTTGTGATTGCATTTATGTAACATGTTGCTGATGCTATCCGAGAAGTAATTCACAATATCCTCAGTTCTATCTTTTAACATATATCGTGTTATGGTTTCATCACAATCGTTTTTGGGTTTACGTCCTAAAATGTTATTTATCTCGTCTCAGGTTTTTTTTTGTATTATTAAAACAGTTTTTAAATTTATTAATATAGTAGTTAGTTTTATCTTTATTTATAAGTTTATTGACAAGGTTTCGTGATTTTTTGTATTCTGTTTCATATGTTTTGTTTGTTGGTGTACTTTTCCATTTTTTATATAGTTTAACCCTTTTATTTAAATGACATAATAATTCACTGCTTACCCATTCATTTATCGCATAAGGTCATGTTTTCGGTTTTTGCACTATCGTTTTAGAATTACTCTTGTAAAATTTGTTAAATAAAGATTTTATTTTTTCAAATAATGAAATACGATCTTTCTCCTCTATAAGTTTACTCCAGTTATAATCTCTTATATATCTATCAATTTCCTTTTGTGAGATGATTTGATATACTCATTTGCAAGGACTACCTGACGTTTATGAGATTTTATTTTATAATTTCCACTTCCGATTTTATGTCCGGGTTAAATCTTCCCCATAGGAAAAACTAAACCCTTCCACTCACTTTTCCACAAATGATTATCTAGTCAATCAACATTATGCAAGTGCATTATATAAGCAAAATAAATACAAAACAATACAAGAACAACACGTCAACTCACCAGAGATCAAATGGGAAAATAATTCACCGACTACAGATATTTTCATATCAGAGGGTTCGGCTCGGTAGAACTTCTAACAGGGCCTATAAATCTTACTGAACCCTCAACATGAATATTTAAAAAATCTTTCGTTATCCTACATGTATTCAAAATGACCGACTTTTGCATCTTTATATATAAATTTTTTGATAGATCTAATACGCCTAAATTTTTAATGAGAGAGCTAGGTATAATGCCAGTAGCCGAAATAACGAATGGTAATATTTTTATAGTCTGAGAATGCCAAATTCTCAGACTATAAAAATTTCCTAAATCTGTGTATTTTCTTATTTTTTCATTAGCAGATTTTTGAATATTACAGGAATTTGGAATAGCGACATCAATGATATAAGTTAGCTATAAGTAAGCAACTCAAGCGGGTCAACTTAAAGAGATGTATAACATTTTTGTACACCATTGCAATGCCATAAATGTATGTAAATGTAGTACATTAGAATGTGTGGACAGTACTAAATATCTAGGAATCATCATAGACAAATTTCTGAGGTGGGATATACATATAGACTTAACTTCCTCAAAAGTCAGGAAACTTACACATCTTTTCAGGGCTATTAGAAATATTCTCTGCATTAAAGACATGAAAAGAATTTACTTTGCCATGTGTAATTCCTTATTAGATTATGCTTCCTTAGGTTGGGGAGGTTGTACTAAAACAATACTTGATCCCTTAGCAAAAGCTCAGAAATCACTTCTTAAAGTTATACTTAAAAACCCGTTCAGATACCCTAGTGATTCATTGTTTGAAGAGTTTGGTGTTCTAGATGTAAGGCAATTATACATGAGGAAAATCATATTACATACCCAAAGAACGCGTCACCAATACACTTCCGTACTCCATTATCACGATACTAGACATGCTAAGAGGAACCCAGTTGTTCCTCCCACCACTTCTTCATCCTTAGCTCAAAGACAATTCTCATACTTAGGCCCTAAATTGCTTAATCTTATTCCCGATGCATGGAAATCAAAAAGTGCTAACATTCTCCGAAATCTGGTAAATAATTGGCTTCTGATCTTGGGGAGAGATGAATGCGAAAATATGCTAATTAACAGTCATTAACTTGCTTTTCTTAAATGTCGTTTTTTCGAACTACACTGTATTTTATATATATATATATATATATATATATATATATATATATATATATATATATATATATATATATATATGTATTACAGTAATTTTATGTGTTTACCATTGTAAATTTAAAATCTTCATATGACCTTTCTTTACATCTTTTTATTTTATTTTTCCTTTTTTTTAATTTCTCAACTCTATTTTGAATTTTAAATATTAATTTCATCTAAATTAAAAGTAAAATTTCAATTTTATACACTCATATGTCAATATTTTTTTACGATATTGCTATTTTTGTATTATCATATTTGAATATTCTTTTGGTCTATTCTCTACGTTTATATTATTTAAAATACAAGTTAGCAACTTCTTATGTTATTTTTTTTTTCTTTTCATATCATTTATAAAGTGCAATAAGTAAAAGTCAATACACTAGACTAAACATGAATCGCTTTTATTTATTTATTTATTTATTTTATTTTAAATGCACATTTACAGTTATACATAACCAATAATAAACATACATTTTATTTTAATTTATTAAGTAATAATAGCGTTTTTGAACTGGTGAATATTAAGTTGGAAAATATCTATATCAGGGGACAGGTAATTTAGTAACATAATCATTTTTCCGAGCGGCATTACTAATGGTAAGTTGGTTCTGCATTTTGGAACGACAAAGGTTCTGTGCCTGCGCGCTCTTGTATAATTGTCGGGGACATAAAACTCAAATTTTTCTATAATATCGGGAATACAGACGTTACCATTTAGAAGTTTATATGCTGTTATCAGCAAAGCAGTTTTCCTTCTATCGGTGAGGCTATTAATACCCAGCATGCCGGAAAAAAAGGCTGATGGATATAACCAGTGATAATATCCGAAGTCTCTAAGATATAAATATCTCAGAAACTTCTTTTGTACTTTCTCTATCATTTGAGAGTAAGTTAAATCCATTGGTCCCCATATTACAGAACCACTTTCCAAAATGCTACGTACTAAACTATAGTATAGCACACGAATCGCGGCCGAGCTGCAAAAATGTCTGGAGTTGCTTAGCACAAATCCTAGCATTCTTAAAGCTTTGTTGCATATCGTTTCTATGTGGACGTGAAATGTTAAGTGCGTATTAAATATGCCTATTTCTGACTGTCCTAAAACAGGTATTCTCCTAGTTGGACAGCCAAAGATCATTGTAATATGTAATATGTCATGTTTTAAAAAAAAAAAAAAAATAATAAATGTTATTTTTTTAATTTTGTCATATAAAACTATATCGGGTCTATTATGACTAATCGTTCGGTCTGTTAGTATAGTTTTATCAAAATATATTTTATATAATTCGTTTTCTAAAAATGAATTTGGTTCGTATTCATAATATGGTACTATATTACGGCAGTCAATCAAGTTATGTTTAATTACCAAACTTGCCTAACTTGCCTAAATATATGGTCAATACACGTGCGAGTAAGTTGTCCATTTAATACTGCTTCTCTGACTATATTGATGCATTTTGTTAAATAATGGTTAGTAGGTAAGTTTTCATATAAAGTTACAATATATTCTTGTTCATTAAGAAAATTTAGATTTATATCTCCAAGTAATATTATATTTTCCTTACTATTAATTGTCTCAAGATATGATGATAATTCCGTCATAAATGAAGATTTACTGAAATTAGGAGGTCTATAGAAAGCTATTATATTGACTTTAGTTTTGTCCTGGAGTATGAGCTATCCTGTTATATTTTCAAAATGTATTGATTGTAAGGTTTTTAGTCTAAATTCAAAATTGTTTCTTATATACAATATAATACCTCCACCTGACTTATTAGTCCTGCAGTAGTTATATGCATTGTATCCGGGAATATTGTACATAAACGTACTTTCAGTTTGTATGTATCACATAGATCAGAATGTCAATATGCTTCAAACAATTAAGTAAATATATGTGCAATATATCCCAGTATTTTTGTATAGATCTTTTATTTAATTGAGTACAAACAAGATTATCAGATGTATTTGTGTTTTGTTTTTTTATCCAATCTTCTAAATTATTTACTGTACTACTTTCTATTTAATTTTCATTATCTATATAGTTGATAAGTAGTTTTGTTGCTTCTGTAGGAAGGTTTCTTCGGACAGACTTGAGTTGTCTTAGGTGAAAAAAATCAGTGCTTACAGTCCTATTTATTTGACTTTTAAACGAAAAGTCCGAATCTAAATTGACACCGAGAAGTTTGACAGTGGTTTTTGGAATGATATCAGTATCAAAAATAGAAATAGGTGAATGAATCGTCTATGAAATATTGACTTTTTTGTGGCCGCCCAGAGAAACTCTTAGGAGAATTCAGCTTCTGCTTGTTTGAAGACATCCGAGAAAGATCCTTAAGAAAGTGTTGCGGAGTTAGACAATTTATTTCCAACCCTCACGGCTTGTAAGCGATTAGATAAATAGGATACCAGCCAATTTTTGATGTCGGAATTCAAACTGAATGTTTCCTCTAATCTCATAATGCGGAACTCGTGAACAATCGTGTCAAATGCTGCACTCGCGTCTAAGAGTGAGATAAGTGATAACTTTCCTGACTCTACGGTAAGAGTTATGTCTGATAGCATACGAATTAGTCCGGTTTCGTTTCAGTGGAGCTTTCTGTTTGCAGATTGACGATTTGCGAATAGCTTATTTGAATTCAAGTCACTGGTTATTTGTGCAGCAGCAAATATCTCCAGAATTTTTTAAATCAAAGATAAGTTTGAAACGGGTCGATAATTATCGGCGTCTAGTTGTGACTTTTTCAGTATTAGTGTAAAAGGCTGACTTGAGTGGTTCAGGAAGGTCACCCGTGCTGAGTGATTTATTAAAAACGTGAACTAGGAATGGTGCTAAAACAATAGAACATTGTTTTAATAACCATGTCGGTATAGGATCAAGACTGCATTGCTTACTAGGCGAGCTTGAAATTTTTTTTACTACTTCCAGCGTTGTGGGTTTGAAGGACGTCAAAATTCATTTAGAATCAACAGTGCATATTGAAGGAGGGGCGGTAGATATGGAAGCACGAATGGATTCAATTTTTTTTCCCGAAAAAAAATTGAGAAGGCATTCGGGGTAATGTCTATCTTCGTTGGAGCAGTGTCTTCGGAAATTAAAGTCTTCATTGAGTTCCAGAGACGTTGCGGGTTGGTTCACTCAGAGTTAATCTTTTCTTTCCACCAATACTCTGATCTTTTGGAATTTATTTTACTCGTATACTGTTTTTGAGCAAGGATCCACTCGCCTCTTGTGGTTACAGAAGAGTTTTTTCTTGACTTTCGAACTGTTCGTGTTTTTGATGCTGTCTGGATATATTTATTTAACAGACTTGAAAGTGTTTTATTATATGTCTTGACAAGTTTGGTAGGGGTCTTTGTTTCCCAAACATTAGGTATACATAATAGAGAGGTGTGTAATTCTTCCAGAAAATAACTAAAGCTAAATTTACGCCATTCCCTCGATACATTTATTCTATATGGTACTTTAGGCGGGTTAAAATCAATACCAGCGCAAACAAGCCGATGGTCTGACAGTCCTAAATCATGAATATGTGCTAAAAGAGGTGGGTTACTGTACTTTGAATTTAGTACATCTAGTGTACCACCAGTATCGTGAGTTGGGACGTCGACCCATTGGCGGCATCCAAAGCTGGCTAATAGATCTAAGAATTTAACGGTGTTTTGTGATGTTGTGACGCTCGAGACGAATATTAATGTCGCCTGTAATAATGAGTGTGTCGGAGAGTCCGACTGAAAGTTCCAAAAAATGTGAAAACTCATTATAAAATTTGACAAAAATTAGTTTCGATCCGGGCCTATAAAGTATGCACAACATGAACGACGTTCCCGAAGAAGAAACCCTACATCCAATATATTCAAACGTGTTAAATGTATTAAGAGCTACTTTGTTTAGCAGCAATCCTTGTCGGGCTATTATCGCGACACCCCGTGATTCACGTATGAGGTATTGTTTGATGGTTTCTCCCCACTAGGTCGGACTTCTTCGAGCACCACATACCCTAAAGCTCGAGTCTCTTAATTGAGTACGAATCACTGTTCTCGTGTCAAGTTTCTGTGACGGTAAGGATATGCAGTTTTTGGTCTCTGAAAACATCGTCCACCACCTCTAATTCGTTCTTAAGGGATCGCGCATTCCAGGATCCAATCGCAAGCTGTCTGCTCCTATAGTTGGCATGTCGTTCTAATCTAATTTAATTTAAGTTGCTGTGGAATTTATCAGAATCGCGGGGGGCTCTAGACGTTAGGCAATTCTGTTCGTCGATTAGTGTGACTACTTGAACCCCTTGTACTGACGGAGGCTTATTATTATTATCATTCTATTGTTATTTTTAATAATTGTTGGAACGTATTGTTCCTCCTTGCATAAATATTTTATTTTTTGTCCATCGCGACACCCCCTGTATCTAAATTTCACATTCGGATTGCGGACTGGATTGTACAAGGTTGCTTTTGCAACCACTAAAGGGTTCAACACACTATCACTTTGAAAACTTAGGAGTGTTGAACGATCAAATACAGTAGGAGTGTTTACAGTCTGTGCTGCATCACAAAGTATTGTGTCACATTGTTCCTTTCTGATGCACAGTCTATATTTTTTACTATGGCGTCCAGCATGGCAACTGCGAAATCTAATTTTACGGGAAGTAGTATTATTAACGCGTCCAAGGTCACACAGTGATATTTTTGCACCTAATATTGGGTCAATAAAAACACTTTCACTACTTTTGAGACGGAGTAGTGTTGCTCTGTTGTATCGGATATTGTTTACTGGACATATATTACAATTTATTTACAGTATGTACAGGCAGATAATATATATACTGAACCATACTTACCTGGGAGGTCACATGAGTTTATCACTGTTCATTGTTTATTAGAGAAATTTATATACAGTTCGCACGCACATAATTGGAAATGCTATAAATAACTCTGGTATTTATTTTATCAAATTAAAAGTGTGTTTAGAAGAGGAAAATCAACTCTTATATTGGTACAAAAGTACAAAGATTTGATCAAGTGAATCAATATTCGAGTCAGAACACTAATGTAGGTCCAGCTAATGAATATCCACGGATTTCTTAAAATTCTAACAAAACAATCGTGAAATATCAATTACATTATTTTTATAAGATCTGCATTTATAAAAAATATATTTGGATTTCTTAAAATTGCAAACAATGACAATATGCCTGACGGCAAAAGGTTCGAGTCTCGCCTACGTTTGCTTCGAGAAAGTTCTTCATTTCTCCAAAGGATGCCACATGCCCCCATAGATCCCAAAGACCCCGCCTGTCTAAGGTATCACAATCACACAACCAATTAGTGTGATCAGAACTGACGCGGTCTTGAGGAACGTTCCCGGAAGTTCCTGACAGAAATGGCTGGCTTTCCTCCGTCAGTCATCTCTGTCAGGACATGGTTCGGGACTGTAACTCAAGCTTTCGCGTCTATCCGGGGTCCCTTATCGATATAAAGACCCTGACGGAAATACAACCAACGTGCTCCTTTTCCGGGAGAAAAGGAGATCGTTGCTTGCACTGGGCATCGCTGTCCATCCATTGCAGGCGGCAGGGATACTTAGAGACATGTACTTTGCCTGTTGGAGAAGTAAAGAAGCTCTAGGCCGCGGCTATCCACCGAACCCGACCTCCGAGAAGCCGGATTACAGAGGACGCCACGCCTCCAGTCGACGAGTTCGTCAAAAAAGTCGTACTTATGTAATCGGACAGGTAACGAATCCCGACCCATCCACTTTGACACTTAAAAAAACATTTTTAATATTATTTTACTTATATTCAAATTTCACCTTCAACGAAAGAAAAAAATACACTGCATTAAATTTTAATGAACATTTTTTCGCATAATTCGTTTGTTTTGTTAATTGCAAAGTTGATTGGTGGATTGTTGTCATGGTTAGGTTTTTATTGAAAAATATTTTTGCACAGCGTATATTTATAGTCGAATATATTATACAAATATTTTAGTATAAAATTGAGCGCCCTCTATTTTTGCCGTCAATGGGTTTTTTATATTATTATATATATTTGATCGATTTCATATTCATTTATTGACAATATTAATGGAAAAACGAAAATCATTCAACGAATTGACGTAGGTTAACTTACTTCTGTATAAATTATGTATATAAAATAAGAACATTTTATAGATCAGTTGCATCAATAGGATATTTGGTTGCATAGATCTCCCACATTAAGTTCGACCGGAATTTCACAGATGGCAGTGTGGCGCTATCAAATAATAATAATATTAGTTGAGATTTTTACGGCCAGGAGTACGTTTAATATTGATTATTATTATTAATACGGCCAGTTTGACTGATTTATTTTTGAGATATTGTGCCGTATTGCGCTACTTCCTTCTTTAGCCAACCTTTCGAAGAGCATTGCAGTGTCCATTAGCAGGCAGATATGTGCATCATCACATCAGCCCTGATGTTGAACATATTGTCCGAAACGTAGGCTAGAGAAGCAATACGGCATAAATCACTAAGATAATATAATGGTTTGAATGCAGGAATGATTTGAGGTAAAAATAAAGGGTTCATTTGATCGTGCCATGTTTTTCTCGGGCTTCCCCGACTTCTTTTACCATTTACATTTGCGTTACATATCCCCCTTGAAATAAAATTAATTTTTTAAAATATATATTTCCTCCAGATTTTATTCTTTTTCAATGAAATAATGGTAATATTTCGGATGTTCGCTGTTTCAATTCGGGTAGCTAAACTATAGCATTCATCAGTGTTAGTTATCCAAGGACCAAAACTTGCATTCCAATATTTTAATCAGTTGGTTGTATTCAATGGGTTCATTCGCCCACCAACTTTGGCCGGTACAAACAGACGGGCCAGATAATCAAGCCATTGAGCCAAACGATACCAAAGCCCTCGATCCGAATCAATTCTGTGCCTCATGTCAAATGAACTCACGACTCTGAAAGGACTCTCCACGTAGCCTCACAGTGAAACGCATTCAGCTCTCCACTGCTGCATAGGTGAATTCTCTGTACAGTACCACGTCGGACCGATAACCACGAGAAAAGGTTGCAAATGAACGGATCAATATTTACGTAGGTAATACCGAAAAAACCTCGCATTTTTTAAAATTTTATTTTTACCAAAGGCAGAATGAATTAGACTATTGTAGAATGAAAAAAATTCCAGAGTATTGACTATAAGAAGTAAAACCATAGATCCCTGCCAAATATAACCTGCCAAATATTGAAAGCTCAAAAAAATTATGAGAAGATTAAAAAATAATGCATATGGAAATGTAATAAAATTGAGATGAAAATATTGATTGGAATTGAGATGAAGAGAGAAATTAATGCGAAAATTAGGAGAAAACAGGTGACAATTAACATGAGTGGAAGAAAAAGACCATAAAGATTAGGCACTTTCAACAAGTCCCAACTGCTCCCAACCGTCTGGAGCCAGTGAGACTTTTGCAACCTCAATTAGGGTATGTTGTGAGGCTGAAGAGAGTAGGGAGCGGAATAAGATGGCGAAGAGGAAGATGGGAAAGTACCTGTGTATTCAGATCTGGTCACCAAACACGGCTAAAGATATTTTAAGCAACGTTTCAAATTCTGAATGGTGGTCTTAAACCAGGGCGATACTAAGAGTATCTTCCACTATCTTCCAAGAATACTATATATATTTTTTATTTATTTATATATAAATTATCACATATAATACTGTTTAATTTAAACTACACTTCCATTAAAAGCATTTGCTTGTGGATGGAAGAGGAGTGTACATTTGCGAAAAAACAATATAACTTGGTTACAGTAAAAAATAATTACGAAATTAAAAACCATACAAATTGTTGTATTTGGAAAGAAAAAAAAAATATTATGGAGGATAAATAGAGTATTATTGTAGGATAATTTGTGAGATTTTCAAGTGAAACTAGGGGAATCAGTTTTTTTGTTAATGATTTCCCTAAAATATTTTTTATAAAGTTCAATGTTTTTTTTTTATCATTAATGCGTCTGATTTCTTCTGGTAATAAATAGGGTCCCATTAGCTCAGTTGGTAGAGCACTGTCCCGGAAAGACAAGGGTCCTGGGTTCGAGTCCCAGATGTGACCGTTTCCTTTTCTGATTTTTCTGTTTCAGATTTTCCTTTAGAAATCACTAATATTGTCTTCAATATTTAAATATTACAATTTGAGGTTTTACTCAATAAAGTTATTCCGAAAAATAAATATCAAAGAAATGTTTTCCTTGTTGGGTATAATGGTGCTGGGCAAAAGAAGTGTGTAGTTTAGGGCATGCAAATATATATTTAAGTCTGGTTCGATTTTCAGTTATGAATGAGTATTTATCTTTTTCTTTTATAATTTGAATAATTTAATTTTTCATAAATAAGTTTTTTAATGTAGGAACTTTGAATTTTTCGGATACGCGTTCTGTGGGGAAGTCTGGAAGTTTTTTTAGTATTATTCTAATTATGAGTTTTTGAACATATTATTTTAAATAAATAAATAGTGAAATAACACAGATTCGTCCCATAACATTACTTGCACACGACGGGATTTGAACGCTCGACCTTCCGATTGCTAGTCAAGAGCCTTACCCCTCGACGACGGAGGCCGTCAGATATTTACGCCCTATTTGGCTTTTACATGAAATTAATGTAAGTAGTACATTGCGTAAACTATTTGTTGTACAAAGTGACAATGGTAGTGAAAGTAGGTATATGGTATTGATGTATAAAGAAAATATATTTTTTTTACTTGTGTTATTTTCACAATTAATCCATTTAAGACGATGCCATACGTAGTAATGCAAAATCATGTGTTTTGGTTTGGAAATTTTGTCACCTAGAAATGTTTCAGATGCTTTAATTAAATACTGCGAGTAGAATACATCTTCGCCTTTGAAAAAATCAAGTATTTTTTTGATAAGTCTTTTTATAAGCCCAGAAAAAAATAATTTAAAGGCCTATGAAAACTGCTTTAAAGTTCAAAATTTCCTACTTACGAACCCATTTTCGGTTATGATTTTATTGTATTATTGTGGCAAATTAAGTTATTTACAAAATGATGCAAAAAAAATAAATATTTATGCCTGAACATCCACAAAATAAAATAAAAGGCACTTTTTGGCCATGTTGTTTTCTTGCATAAATCAAAACAGGCGGATGGCGTTAAGCGGGAATTTAAACCTTATCGCCATCTACGTAAGGGTTGTTATTGATAGCGGCTCAATTTAAAATATTACACGACGTAGTGCATCGCCTTAAATAATATTTTTTTAGGAAATGTATTTCTTTTAAATTTTGAGTTTTGCCTCGTTCCACGTTGTCGATAAAGCAGTGCTTCACAGAATGCCAACATCAAAACTGACCAATGACGTGTAAGAAACAACAGAACGCAAACCAAGATGGCGATATTGCGTCACATTTTTACATGGCCGAGATAACCAAAAGAATATAGATATAGAATAAATCATAAAAGGAAATTGACTCAATAAACTTAAATGTCGTTTTTTGTTTTTTACAGATTGTTTCTTGGTAAAATGTGTGTTAGTTTAGTTTGTTGATGTGATGGAAAACTGATTTTGAAAACACTGTTTTTACAGAGCAACACAAGTATTTTATTAATCAATCAATTAAAAGGAATTGAAGTATAATATTATATATACATAGTATATTTGCAGCAAGTACCAGAGTGGTAGATACTTTCAGTATCTACTCTTTCAGTGTCCCTGCTTGAAATGGCTTTAGCCGTCTTTGGTGACTAGATCTGACTAGCCAGATACTTCCCCATTTATCTTTAGTTGTTTTGGTGACTAGATCTGAAAAGCCAGGTGGTTATATGATAACTCCTCAAAATGACAATTCAACACACCTTAATATAAAGTCATTCAAAATAATGAAATAAAAACTTTGTTAAAAAGTTACATATGTAGCCTATTTAACCTAGTTTTTGTTTCATCACTTTTCATAACTTTATAACACTTTTTATAGGTGTGTTTGAATTGTCATGTTGACGAGTTATCCGGTCACCAATTATAACGACCTATACCCCTACCTGTAATGTTATAAAAATAAATTGTACAAATTAAATTGAAAAAAAAAATACTTGTGAGAAGAAAGGCTTTTAGGACGATCGACGATGGACGATCTCGGCCTGGGACTAGCATATATAAAATGGTAAGATTTCAGTACAGCCTGGAACAAAATGTTCGGGTAGGTATTTAGTGAATATCATCTTTATCTTCACCGGCTGTGAGGATCTTTTTTATGATAATTCCATTATTTCGTCAGATGAGCCATAATCATCTTCTTCATCACCATTGATTCAAAAAGATCGATATTTCTACACTCAGTTTTCTGAAATCACGAATCCTTTGACTAATTCTGCCATTTTTACTCATTTACATTCTCATTTGCACAATAATTATTGATGCCAAGTACTCGATGATAATTTGGACTAATTCTCTCATTACCAAATATTTGAAAACATGGACGATTTGACTACTGCGGCTATTTCTCATCCGTATTTACATTTACACATTAACCGACAATAATTTGTCATAGTTAACTCACAATTCATCATTAAGCCCAGTTTTAGTTCAGAGAAACCCAAATACGGGTAACAGGAAACCAGTAACTGGTGACTGGTAACTGGTTAATAGTTACCGGGTACTGGTAACCGGTTACTGCCCTATACAAGCCAATAATAGGATAACCAAAGCGTGTGATGATAATTGAAAGGATTAATTGCGCGGATTATATCGAAGCGGGGCTCGGCGGCCCTAATTACGCCGTACAGGTAAATAGGCAGTATCGCCAAATATTACGCCGAAGTGATAGCGGTAGGGGCTTATGCTGGCGGATCCCAGCCACGGTTACACTACGGCATCTACATAATTGGTTAATAATACCTGATTAGTATTGGCCCACCAAGTCCTCTCCTGCCTGGATAGTGTTTTGTTATTGAATAATAACGAAACTACATAGTTTTTAACTGTCGAGATAAAAGATACAAAAAACATATAACATTGTTATATGTTTTTTTTGCATTAAAAAACATATAACACGAACTGAAAAACAATTGAAATGACAGAAGCAAATCGCACCTGAAAACTACCTTCTACTGGATATAATAAGCATTTGAAATATACCAATTTGAACGTATACAAATTTTACCCGAGAGTATGCCACCCGTCAACTGGCACTCCCATCGAGAATGTGCAGTGCATGGCGATCGGTTTGTCGGTACACAAAGATCGACTACCGCGCCTTTCCGCCAGATTACCTGATTATGCCCTGAAGAAAAAGTTGATGGACATGTAGACTTCAGTTAGACTCCGATATAAGTTATAACATTTATTAGACCGAGTACCTACTGCATTACTATTTATACTATGTCACCTATTTGACTTAATCTGTTCTCCCAGGTCAACCTAAAGACTGATTATCCCACAATGACAAATAGCCCAAGATAATTGGATAACGTTAATATAAGTTAAGATTAGTTTATGATGGAATCCATGATTTCTGTAACATCTAAAGATTTTATTTAGTTGCATTGCAAATACGATGATGGTATGGCTATATGAACAAAATTAGTTCTCAAGGAAAAAATATAATTATGTATGATTTCTAATTAATGTTCCATAAATTACAATACTTTATTGGAAATCAATGATTTTGCATTACAAAGCGAAATAAAACACAATTGCTGAGTCCCAGTTGAAAATGTAACTGTGTTTATTTGAAAAGAAACAAATATGTATTTGAATTCCTAATATTATCATCATAGGAAGTAAAAAATAGTAAGAGAAAAGTTAAAAAAACTCAGCCAGCAGAAGTTGGAACCCTTGACCTTGGGTGGGAACCCGACCCTTAATTACACTTTTACTAAAACATGTTTTTTAAGGACAACCGCGTAAGAATTCCGAAATTTCATTTTACATTACAAAACAAGGCTAAAGTCAATTCAATCAAATATTGGTTCCTTAATTTGTACACGTATGATAAACTTCCCATGCTAAATCTTTCGCTTGAAGGCGGCTTTACAAACTCACTTTATTATTGGATAAACTTGTCAAATTAATTCAAAAGTATATTTTAAGTTAAAGTAGTGTACAAATCAAATGATTGCAGGTTTTTGGTAAAACGTCAATATTAGTGGGTGGAAATTGGAAATGGGGGGAGGTTGTCTGCCATTTGGGAGTCTGCCCGGTCATAAAATAAGCCGTCGTATTATTTAAGTATGTAGGTGTATTATATCTGTATGTAATATAATATCACGTTTATCCGGTGGGGGGAGGTTGGGGAGGTATAATTACACGGAAGACGCTGTTGGTTTTTAATTCTGACATTTTTATTGTTCTTTAAAGTATCATCCCGTTAAACTACAACTAAGGAGTTTATCAACAGTATGTACATGTTCAATTACAATGTAAATTTGTATACATAATATTATTACCAATCATAAATATACATAATATTGTTACTACGAGTATTTATAAGATATCCAGATTATTATTATTGGCATACATAATCTAAAATAACACTAAATCTACATGCTAATAAATAACAACTCTTGATTGATGACTAGTATTCTACTTATGACCCATGTTTTCAGCATATTTAAATATAATTTTAAAAAAATTATGTTACTTGGCAACATGTTAAACATTTTAGGAACGTTATATTTTAGGGTTTGCTGTCCGTATTTATTTCTATATTTTGGAACAAGCATCCCTTCATTCTTTGTGAACCTAGTGTTAGATTCGTGTTCCAATTTATTTTTATATTCAGAGTCAGATATATGCTAAATTAATATTTTGTCCCATAGCAAAGCCTGCACAGGCAAGATATTTAAGTTTCGATACAACAATATTATGTTCCATAGAAATGAACTTTAGCATAAAAAATGTAAAAAAAAACTAATCGATATTTCCTGTGTCCAGTATTTCAAAGATATCACTTCTATTAATAGACCATTACTTGCATAATATGGTTGCTGGAGGTATGGAGGTAAATTTCGCATTAGAAACTGAAGGGAAGTAGCAGCTTCCTATAGGTGTTCAAGACTTCTAAGAAAACCAACAAAGATTATAAAGAAAACTGTCATCAATTTGCATAAAACCTTGACCCCGAGATGCCAATGAATTTGATTGGACCTTTAAGAAAGAGATTCGAACTTTGAAAATGTTAGATTAATTTCTAAGGAAAAAAATTGATTTATTTCGTGGTTTCACAATAAATCTTATTTTAAACTAGCTGTACCCCGCCACAAATTGCTGTGGCTTAGTCGCTATGTGCAGTTAGAGAAACAATAGCGCGTGTTGCTTTTGCGTCCAACAGATGGCGCTGTTTTTTAAAACATGTTTTCATTTGCCACAGGTGACATCTAAATAATATAAAAAACACAAGCGTATTCAAATGCGACGTTGTGTCAAAATTGCAAAGCAATCGGTGAAGAAATTTTTGAGATTTAAGATTTTGAACAAACGAACATTAACATTTTTGTTAATGTAGATGGATAGCTGTCAATTCCATAAAATGAATCTACATGAAGTTTTAATCATTCATTTTCAGCATGAGGTACTCGTTTTCACGAAGAAAAGTCAAAGCGGGAGTAGCTTAAAAATTATCTTACTTCATATTACTTCTTACGTCACTTGTAAGGAAACGTATGTCCAAATGTATGAAAGAAACAAACCGAATATGAATGAGACAGCATGATAGTGGATATTGAAATAAAAACGTATGACTGTTGCGTTTTCTCGTCTTGCTACTCTACATTTCTGATGTATGACATATTCCTGAACCATAAATTATAACTGGTAAAGTTGACCTTCACCTACACTTCCTAAATTTAAGGATTTTTGACACTGGCAGAGGAAGGATGAAAGTAGACTGATTACCATCCCTGTAGAAATGAGGTCCCTGAGGCGTATGCACGGTAAAATCAGGTATGAACGTGTGAGAAATTTGATAGTCAATTAAAAGAATGTAAGGCTAATGTAAGCGTAATGAGTAATAATAAGAAAGGGACGCTTAGATAGTTTGGGCATGAAGAGCAAGTGGACGAAGCAAAGAGTGTGAGGAGAATATATGATGCGAATGTGAATGGTAGAAGAAGTCGGGGATGCCCGAAGAAGACATGGAACGATCAAGTGAACCAAATACTTGAGTCATGTCGAGAGTTAAAATCATAGTAGTAGTATTTTTGTGCCAAGACTGAATTGTTTGGCAATCCGTCCTCGCTGCCTGCCCCTACTGGGAAACGGTGTGATTGTTAGTTAGTTAGTTGAAAGTAAGGTTTGTCTTAGTCCTCCCCTATAGCGTAGTTTAATTAGTTATTTAAAAGGTAAGGTTTGACTTAGTCCTCCTCAATAGGGTAGTTTAGTTAAAAAGCATGGTTTGTCTTAGTCCTCTCCAATAGGGTAGTTTAATTAGTTAGTTAAAAGTAAGGTTTGACTTAATCCTCCTCAATAGGGTAGTTTAGTTAAAAAGCATGGTTTGTCTTAGTCCTCTCCAATAGGGTAGTTTAATTAGTTAGTTAAAAAGTAAGGTTTGACTTAGTCCTCCTCAACAGAGTAGTTTAGTTAAAAAGTATGGTTAGTCTTAGTTCTCCCCAATAGGGTAGTTTAGTTCAGCCTTAGTTCCAGAAGGGATGTTGCATTACTCCTGATGGCGTATAAGCTTCTAAACGGTTTAGTATCAATACCAGACATTCTGGCTAAAATAGGATTCTATGTCCCGGATAATTTTGCGCGAGGCCGCCAACACAGGCTTTTGATTCTTCCTAGGTGCAGAACTAACTTACCAATGGTGATGCCCTTGGGAAGAATCACTAGGTTAATTAACTGCCTCGCAGGAAATGGGGATATTTTCCACATTTCCTACAACGTATTTAAACGTGAAATATTATTATTTAAGACTTAACATTGTAAACCGAAATTTGAAACTTTTTTCTTTGTCCCACTTGTAAATGTATTTGTTATTCACTTTTTTGTACATTTTAATTATCGATATTGCAATGTTCTTATTTATACTGTTTTTGCAAATAAACAAATAAATAAATAATTAGTTAGTAAAAAGGGAAAGGTTTGTATTAGTCCTCCTCAATATGGTAGTTTAGTTTGTTATCTCAGTCCTCTTCAATATGGTATCCTGTGCCGAGAAGAACTAGGTGTGGATAAGTAATAATGATAAAAGTGTTTATTCCGGTATGTGGGGAGGTTAGTGTAGTCGCACACATTCCATATAGAGATACAAAAAAATATATAATCAAAAACAAAAAGATAGAGCAGAAAAACAAAGAAAAAAAACAGAAAAAATTGAAAATAAAATAGAATAAAATGATAAAATAAATAGAATAATAGATAGTTGAAGCCTTTCGGGAGCCGTGACTATATTGGTAGTGCATCCACTACCTTCTAGAATCCTTTGAGAAAGGAGGTGTGGAGAAGGGCGGCAAGCCAACATTAACATGGCGACCAAAATGGTGACGCTTTGATGAAATTATGAACATGGTGTTTTTATTTCATTTTCCTAAACGTTCCAGGCGGGCGGGGCGGGTCGAAGTGATACGATAATTCCATATTATTATTTAATTAGACGATGCGACGCGCGACGGTACAAAGAGCTCTATAATATCTCTTTTGAATAATACAAGAAAATTACAAGGTAAATAATAAATAAGGAGGCTTTTTATTTGTGGTAATAGACCTGAAGGGGAAATGTACATTTCATTTTTTCTTATTTAAAATTAACAGCCTCTATACGACCTTTGTAGTTTATCGGTTTTCTATAATCTATTAAACGGTACATAATTTAGGTATAATAATGATGATGGTAAATTAACAGTTACATAAATAGATCCATAGATATAGAATTAACAGTTAGATAAATAGATCCATAGATATATAATAAACAGTTAGATAAATAGATCCATAGATATAGAATTAACAGTTAGATAAATAGATCCATAGATATATAATTAACAGTTAGATAAATAGATCCATAGATATATAATTTACAGTCAGATAAATAGATCCATAGATATAGAATTAACAGTTAGATAAATAGATCCATAGATATAGAATTAACAGTTAGATAAATAGATCCATAGATATAGAATTAACAGTTAGATAAAAGATCCATAGATATAGAATTAACAGTTAGATAAATTGATCAATGGATATAGAATTAACAGTTAGATCAATAGATCCATAGATATAGAATTAACAGTTAGATAAAAGATCCATAGATATAGAATTAACAGTTAGATAAATGGATCCATGGATATAGAATTAACAGTTAGATAAATAGATCCATAGATATAGAATTAACAGTTAGATAAATAGATCCATAGATATGGAATTAACAGTTAGATAAATACATCCATAGATAACGAGTATTTAATAGTTGGATAAAACAAAAATATTAATATTGAAATTCGTTGCTTATTCTTTATATTTGCAAAATATTTTTTTAGATCAGTGTCTATATATAAAGAGGTGACCGGATAAATGATCACAATGATAATTCATCACATCTTTAAAAAGTTATATAAAGTCATGGAAAGTGATAAAACAAAAACATTATTATTATTGTAGAAAGCAATCACTTTGTGGTTTGACATATTTAATAAAATAAAATACTTTTTTGTTTTAAAACCACGAGTTTTTAATAATTTTTAGAACCGACCGGTTTCGCTTTACTCAAGCATCTTCAGGGTACAAATTATTACTAGTAATAATTTGTACCTTGAAGATGCTTGAGTAAAGCGAAACCGGTCGGTTCTAAAAATTATTAAAAACTCGTGGTTTTAAAACAAAAAGTATTTTATTTTATTTCATTAAAAACTTTATTAACTGGGTTAAGTAGGTTAGGTTAGGTTAAAAAAATATATTTTTAATCGTTTCAATTGACTTTATACCACTTTTTAAAAGTGTGTTGAATTGTCACTGTGTTGAGTTATCATGGAACCATATAAAGAATAAACGACGAATTTAAATATTTATATTTGTTGTATTTTTTGTATTTAACTAACAAATACCGGCAACCCCTTTTGGACACCATAAATAAGAAAACAAATACGTATATGATCAATAGATTTATAGATGTAGGTAGGTACATGAGGTATAATAGAATTACAAGTTGAACATTTGCAAAATAAAAAACCAAAAAGTTTGGATTCTATAAATTTTTAGAATTTTTTATTGAAAAAAAATAATTAAATTGATACCATGCAACGGTCCCGATTTAGCGCGGAGCCAGTGTAACCACGGAATCCCCGATTGGGGTGTGTTTTGAGGCTGGAAAAAGTAGGGAAGGGATTGATATAGGATAGAGGAAGGTTGGGATTCACCTTAAAGTCATTTTGGGAAACGTTTCGATTCTTCCCTACCTTCCTCTTCCACATTTTATTCCCCTACCCACTACCTTCAGTCTCACAACATACCCTCAATCGGGGATGCCGTAGTCTCACTGGCTCCACATGATTGGAAGCAGCCGGGACTCTTGTGCGGTATTCACATAACTTAAAAAAAAATTATATATATATATTGTACAGCCGATGATCAAAGGTTGTCACTTAGTAAGATTTGTCGATATATCACTCATATTTACTCAAAAGCCTAAACACTAAAACCATAATCCGGTATAGCAGCGTAAATTATCCGATACTAGAGTGTGATTGATTTTCTCGAGAACCGTTCCTAAAAGTTAACAAAGGGTTCAATTTGAAATGTGGTGATTTGTATTCTCCGCTCAACTTCTGTCCTCCCTCCGTTCTTGCCGACGATACATCCACACAGGGAAGGAAGGACCTCTTCCTATCAGCAATCTCCAATAGTATACTCCTTAAAGTTTCTCGGCGACCCCATTAGTTATTGCTTATAAGAGCGAACAAATAGGCTGTCAAAATTTCCGATATATTTTCCTTTTATTGACCCGGTTAAAATATGGTTAAAATAAGATATCCTTTATAAAGGAGATAATGGAGATTTAAAGGGCCAGTATTGTAATTGATGCCCTTATGTAAGCGATAGCTATCCGTCAGTTTGTCCCTATCTATGCGATAAGCTAAGTTGTAAAAATATTACCGTGACAGGCTTACAACAGCGAATTTAATGATCAGAATTGGTATTCGTGACCACTAATTTGACAAGTGTAATCATCGACATGTTCAATTTATCGATGCGTGTAATATTTTTGATACTGATTCATTTCAATGAAAAGAATGACGTACATTGTTCGTTTATTGCACAACGATGTTCACTTGGGGGATTTTTTTTGTTGTTGTTATTTTTACATCAACTCGACGCAGGAGGCCCTGAGGAAAATAATGTTTCTCGGGGCTTATTTCATCTCCGGGGATGCTGTGTGGATGGTCTTTTTGAGGAAAGGAATGAGTGAGCATGAGTCTTGAAGAGACCCTCCTACCTTGTTGTAGGAGGAATGAAACACAGAGGCCGGCAAATCGTTTCACAGCCGATCTCTTGAACTCAAGAACAAGTCCTAAAAACGACTCGTTCTCAAAATTGAGTTTTTTTTTAAATGTTTTTTTTCAATGTTTTTTTTCAATGTTTTTTTTCAATGTTTTTTTACGCCTTTCCCTTGGTGCTCGCCATGATTCTACTGTCCCCTACTTCGATTACTTCCAGGTGTTGATGGAGAAAAGGAAGGGGGGGTTGGAAGGTAGGTTCCTGTGCTATTCAGATCTAGTTAAGAAATATAACGAGCCTAAGCCTTTCAAGCAACTGATCGAATGTGCATTTACCCGAGTAAAAAAAACCAAACTAATTAATAAAATTTTATTAGCTACAATATGATTTTAAATTTTAACAAAAAACTTAACGCTGTTCCTTGGATATTGAAAAAAGTTTAAAAAAAGTATACTGCGTATATAAACATTCACTCTCTAAACATGGAGGTATGAGCATATGGACAATGACGTCTCAATTTTCACCCACAAATTGAATAGCACCCTTGAAGGTTGTGTGAAGGTTTATCGAACATTTACAGGGCAACGGCAATGCATAGACGTAGGGTTTAGGTGTACAGGGCACATGTCCGGCGGTGTTTACTGCGGGTCCACCGGGTGAAGGGTTTATGGTCCGGCCGGCCTCACCTCTCTATCACAACTCCACCTCCAGTGGAGTAATGTCACCCACCCACAGAAAATCTTTCCACTCTGCCGTGGACTGAACGAACAATGCGTGCGAAAGCAAATATAATGTTGAGAAAAAGTAAATAAACGTTTAGTTAGAAATGCTTTTCTTTGTTAGCAAAAATCAATTTCGCTTTCCGAGGTAAGTAATTTTCTGATACCTGGAATAAATATAAACACTTTTTTATTTTATTTATAGAAGTACCCGACTAGTTTCAACAGCATTATTTTGGCATCGGGGAGTTTTTTTTTAAGTAATTTTTTTATTGTTGTGTAGTTTGGTTTGAAATGAAACCAACCAAATTAATTTATTATCATTGAATTGGGTATTTTTTTTTATATTTGATACACACACCAAGATACAGGATGTGGGGTAGTACGTAGTTAGATAGGAAAATGACGAAAAAAGAAGAAAAAGTTATAGACCCTAATTTCGTAATTCTGATCTGTTTCGTCTCTGTGTTGGATCATATGGGAGACCAAATATATGTTCTTATTTTTTTGATCCACAACAAAGACATCCTTACTAGCCAAAGTCAGTGGCATGACACATCATACTATGAAAATTCAATTGGGAAAAATATTGGAAATATAAACTAGGGCACCTGGTTACTCGAATCTCCGATTTTTGAAAAATATCGTATGAGATAAGTGGTTTTTGCATAAAACAACATTTTTAAATAAAATGTCTGTTATTTTTAAAAAACATGTATTTATTATGTATTATTCATATTGTTGTGGAAGATCCTCAATCTCAAAGATTCAAGATTAAAAAAATTAATATAACGCAAGTCATTAAGAAACATTTAAAATTAGAAAAGACTTCTTACGTGCAGAGCCATTATTTTTATTAAGGTGTTAAATGAGAGAAATTATTCTTATTACAATGGTGTTAACTATACAATAAAGCAGAAAATAAATATTTACATTGTATATCAAAAATTATAAAAATGGAGATAAAATATTAGGCATATACAAATATTTCTGATAAGCCATGATATTCGTTTCCTAAATATTCCACTATCGCAAGTAAGTCGGCTTTCTTTTCAATTTATAAAACATTAAAGATTTCTCTATGATTAAATTCATTAAATCATTGTTTCCCTATCCTTCCTTCCAAACCTTAATTGTTTAAAAGGCTTCTATTTTGAAACCGTTTCCTTCGTAATTCGAATATTACCTTGATCACGTGAATCTATTTTCAGCTATACAGTTTTTGAAATATTACGTTTTTAGTATTGATAATGGAATCAATAACTGTGCAATGTCAAAGAAATTAGTAATATTCATTCAACTAAAGAATGGTTGATTAGTGTTAGCACTAGCAAAGGTTACAATATCTACAAACAGTGTAACAGGAGCAATAGCAGAGGTAACAATAGAAGCAACAGCATAAGACAAAAGTGACAGTTGACAGTGGTTAACACGATTGTAAATAAATGAAGCGTTTAATTATAATTAGCACGGTCGATATCTCTCGGCCTAAGCTGTAACAACGTTTTAAACTGAATGTATTTTGCATCGTTGTAGGAATATTGTGGCGTACACAAGACCATTTTAAGATATATATTTTTGTTTTCTACGGACATTACTCCTGACTATACCCATCTATATATGTCTTGGGCATGACAAATTACCACTCCTTAGAGACAAGTACAGGTATTTCTCTGATTAAATATTTTCATCTTTAACTAAACGGTTACATATCTAACATTTAATCTAAGATTCTTGCTCAAATAAATTTATTTTCACCTGAGTTTCACTATCGAGGATGTCACCATAACCCTCCTTTACTATAGAGCCAGCCGCACCAATTTGTTCATGAACTCACCCATTGGGAGAGCCACGTACTTTCTAAAGGCAGTCAAAATATCGATATGTTTTCATGTTTTATAACGCATTTACAAGGTTTTTGGCACAGCAAATGCATTACTTAAACGGCCAAATTATAACGACTTAGACGCCTAATCTAAAATGTTATAAAACATTTTAGAAATTGATTAAATAAATAAATTTAACACCGTTTTACGAAAAAATATTATGATAATCAGCACCATTGTGAAGTCTGTCCACGCCTCAATTAAAAGTTAATGGGTTAAGAACTTGTGACCTTCGACTAATCTTAAGCCGGTATTAATTTTGGATATTGCATAGTACCTACTCATACCTAGACTGTGGAAAAAAAATAATTAGGCAAAAATTCCATTTGAAAAAGGCTGCTTTTAAAATTATTTGAGAAGGTGAAAGAATTCCCAGAAATAATTATAGCAAAGCTGCGCAAATGTTAGAGAAAGCTAAATTGCTCTTTAGATTTTTAGGGGCCTAACATAAAAAATGTCAGCCGGTGAAAATTACAAGTAATTAACAACTGTAAAAATGATAGAATGGAACAACCTTAAATTTTTTATAATAAAAACACATAAATTTGTTTTTGACCACGATAGTTTTATTTTCACTCTACCGGTTTCGGAAGATCCCTTCCTTCGTCAGGAGAATATTTAAAACTAATCTACTACACAAAATATTGACACATAAATACAAAAATGTTAAGTGTTTGAGGGAGATGTCGACAAAGTGGAAGGGGTAATTACGGGAATTCCTGACGAAGGAAGGGATCTTCCGAAACCGGTAGAGTGAAAATAAAACTATCGTGGTCAAAAACAAATTTATGTGTTTTTATTATAAATTATGATGAGCCACAAAGTGAATGCTTTTTACAATTACGTTAATTTTTTTAGTTTTCTATTTATTACATTAATAATAACAAAAAAAAACAATCTCAGGGTCCATGATTTATGATGTTGAAAAATTGTTTTAATCAATTATATTATTGAATTGTAATGTAACTACAACATTCTTACCATTATATCGTCCACAAATTTGTTTGGTTTAAAACATATAACTAGATTGCATATTGTTGCAGAAAAACAAACCAATGATTAATAAATTATGTGTGTTTTTTAATAATGTATGTTTGTATATATTGTGCCAGCAAGTTTTTAACTCTTTCCTATTTAAAAAAAAAAACGTACAAAATAATCATACGTTTTATAACTCTTCCGGAAAAAATGTTTTTCTGCTATTGCCTATTATTTTTATTTCATTATTACATATTATTTTTGTCAAAAACATAAGATTTTTCAAATAATTGTTACTGTTTTCCAAGGATAATACAATGGTTTTCCGTTCAGTTCATTTTACCACTCAAGTAGCTAAGCCTGCAACTTTTAATTTTCTAAATTGGAACTGATAAGTATTAAATCCCATCACATAAGCGATAAAGTAGGCACCAAAATAATTTTAGTAATTAATACTAATCTTTATTTGCAATGTTAATTTGTTTTGTTGAAATGTTTGACAGATGCTTGAAAGATGTCGTACTTTTCATGTTTACTAACACTCGGAAGGTAAATTTACGGAAGGAAAATATTAATTTCATATATACTTCCAGCTTCATAAATCCTACACTTTCATATCAATCTTAAGCCCGGACTTAGGAAAAAAAAAGTTTGATTTAACATTTCATAAATTAAGGTTTTTTCCTTTTACCTTCTGAGTGCTACAAAGAATTAAAAAATGTTCTTACTTTACAGAATTTTTTCTAAAAACTTTTCATTATACTTGAAAGAGGGATTAAAATTATCGACTCTAGTTCAGCACAGAAGCCGTTTACATATATGATATCGATCAAATTCTCATCCCGTCAACTTCGCGGCCAAGGCAATCAAATTATCAAGGTCGCATCTCAGGCATCCCTTAAATAAGTTGCGGGGTGGAAAATGGGTGAAATACCTACAAAATTGAAGGTTATACGTCTAGATTCCATCTTCATTCAGTTTTCTTGGAAAATACTTGAATAAATTGAAAACAACCGTACGATGAGAGAGATAAGATACGAAATCCACCCTTTATGTTGGTAATTAGTAGTACCTAGTTATTTTATACAGATATTTCAAAAAAATACTATACACTTAATGTAAAATACAGTAAGACTGAATGCTGTAGAAATAAGATCCCTTAGGGTTATGTGTGGTAAAAACGTGTATGATCGCGTGAGAAATGTGGAGATCCGCAAAGAATGCAACGCTGATAAAGCGTAGTGAGTATAATTAAGAAGATGGCGCTCAGATGGTTTGGGCATGTAGAGGGAATGAACGAAGAAAGAAGCGTAAGGGAAATATATGACGCAAATGTGAATAGTAGAAGTCGCGGACGCCCGAGGAAGGCATGTCGTGATCAAATTAATCAAATACTTGAGTCGCACCATGTAAAGGAATCAGAATAATAGAAGAGTATGTTTGAGATGATGTATGAAATTGAATGAAACAAGGAGTGTGTGCCAATACAGAGTTGCTTGGCAGACCGTCGTCTCTGCCAATTTTTTCACTGTACGTAGATACCATGAATTTCCAAACACCATTCAAATTATGCAATTCATTAATTAATGCTAACAATAATTATTATCGTACAGAAATTTATATTTATAAAACTTGTCCGTGTGAAATCAAACCATGTCACACTGTGCAATATTTGGTCCGGCGCGGCGAGCAAATGAAACTTGATACGAAATGGTTCGGTATCTGGCTCCGCCCACTTAAAGCGCGTTCACGCCCATAACTGATATTTTTTGTCGTCTTATTTCGCCTGTCCACAATAGATATATATATATTTTTTTTTTATATAAACCACCTCGCAATGTTGAGCCTTGTTTTGAGGTAGCAGACATTTAATCTAGTTTTGATACCTTAAAGGAAATAAGATGAAAAAATAAATTAAGAGATTTATTGAAATAAACAGAATAGAAAGAAATAAAAAGAAGAAAAATGGATTTAAATGTAAGCGTTGATTTTATTCTACACAGGAGATCCTGAGGAAAAAGAAAACACTTAGGGCCTTTGTCATCTTTGGGGATGCTTTGTAGTGGGTCTTTTTAGGAAAATAAAAGAGAGAAAGTTCTGGGAAGAATTGGACGTATGAATCCGATGTGGCGATGGGTCAAGAGAGAGTCCTGCTGGAGAGGTCAAAAGGTCTCCATCAACCAGTCTAGTAGGTGAACAAATGCATCCGCCGCCAAGACCTAGATAAACCCACCCCATGAACCCGGGCACCCCTGCCATGTCACCAAACATAGCTAACCTATTGGGGTTACCAATAAATGGTTTCCGGAGCGGCGGTACCCATACCCGCCTTCCAAATTGAGAACTTGATTCATTACTTTTACTAGGAGTAAGTAGGAGTACCAGTAGGAGGGAACGTCAATGTTCAATTCAACTGGAAAATCGTGTGCTTAAATACAGGGTTTTCCAATAAGAGGTGTTACGTGCCACACAAGCAACGAAACCATTGATCTTTTACGGGAAAGGTTTCCGGACCGTGTTATCTCTCGAAGAGGTGATTACAATTGGCCACCGAGATCTTGTAATTTAACACCTTGCGACTTCTTTCTTTGAGGCCACGTGAAAGAAAAGGTCTACACCAACAGCTCAGCGTCGATTCAAGACCGCAAATATGGAATTCGTGAGGCCATCGAGGACATAAGGCAGCCACTTTGCGATTTGGTTATGGAAAATTTCATGAAAAGGATATGGTATTGTAGGCGTGATCGTGGTGGTCATTTGACTGATGTTATTTTTCACTATTAACGGCATACCTTCTTCTTTATAATGAAATAAACATTCGATCATTTATATTAAAAAATTGCATTATTCTTTGAATATCAAAATAACACCTATTATTGGAAAACCCTGTAGGATAATATTATAGCATAATAATTAATATATTTAAACATACAAATTTCGGTTGTCGGTGATGTAATGATATTTTACGTAGTGCGCAAACTTTTAATTATGAAAATTGGAACTACTTTTCAATATCAGGCAAGCGATAAAGCAAGTACCAACCAACATCATAATATTAATTAATAATTCTTTATTGGAAATTATAATTTTACTTTATTATTTGTTTAATTTTTTGACAGATCCTTTTATAAATGACTAAAGTGATAATATTATGAAGATACTAGATTACTGAGATTCGCCTGGCTTCACTGAACCATGTCCAATAATCAGTTAATGTCGTAATAATTTTTCTAGTTAAGGTTCTAATTTCTTCTTTTGATAGGCAAAAATCTCTTTTGGCAAAAGACAAAGACATTTTTTTTCATAAATACTTTCGGATTTACAAATCCTACAATTATAATATCTCGTACTTTTTCGCTTGAATATATTAATATGCATTATATTAACGGAAAAATCATTTTCAGAAATAGACGTACAAATTATACGAATCTTACTATCATTTCTGAAAATGTAATCACTACTGACATAATATTCCATTTAAAGTAAACGTGAATTTCAACCTATCCTCTTTTAATTAATTTTCTAATTACCATCTGATGGAATATTGCTTCTTCGTTTTCATAAACATCCACGAAGAAAACAAGTTTTAATTAAAGTATTACGTAATTACTCAATTAGCATCAAGTGGAGTGTAACGGAGTTCTACATTTTTCCTCACTTTCAAATTTTCTTTCAGCGGCTCCGAGAGTTTTCACGTGAATCGCAAAAGTTTATCCGGTAGATACCTTCTAGGTAGGTACTTGTATTTTCAGTACCGGTATGAAGTTTGATATTTCGATATGAATTGATTGATTCGTTTGAAATAATTATAGATTAATGAATATTATTAAGAGGAGCGCGAGTCTTCCCGGCCATCTTCATACAAAACTTAAAATCGGATTTTTAGGGCAAAATACTCGACCGAGCATTATAATTTTTTTTTAATTAAAATGTGTAGCAAACACCCAATGAAAATTATTAAAAAAAAATTCCCAACCTGCTATTTAAATACAATGAAATATAAATTAAAAAATAAAACATCGCAAAAAATACGTTTTTTTTCGGAATTTAAAATATGTATATGAAAATTTGTGTTTCAACGTAGATTTTTACCAGATTTTTGCTACACCCTTTGACTAAAAAGATAATTTTTCAGTTTGGTCGGGTATTTTGGCCACAAATCCAATTTTAAGTTTTGTATGAAAAAGGCCGCGCAACTGTTCCCCTTAAGATATTTAGTTTTTTACCAGTCAAACACGATACCTGTTTGTAAGATCGATTCATATTGAGAAGCGACAAGCCCAACCAGCGACACTTCCATTTGAATCTGTTAGTTTGAATCACGTCGATTATTTCGAAGAACTCTCGATAAAATCACCTGAACTCGACGAAACGTCGCGTAGTTATTTTATTTATTTCTCACTAACTGACATGTACCCGGCGTTACTCGGGGTTATGAATGGTTTGGAGTAAAGTTTTGAGATTGTGAATTCTAGTGTACCTGAAAACTGGGTCTATTTTTAAGGTGGAAATAATATTATTCTAAAGAATATAATTTTTTTTTGTTTAACTTGATCGTGCGATGTCTTCCTCGGGCATCCCGACTTCCACCATTCACAACGGTGTACCACATTTACACTATTAAAAAATTACATTATATATCGACTTTTATTCGTCTCCATATTTCATTCCAGTTCAGAGATAATGCGAAGTCTTTACCGGGCGTCCCCGACTTTTTCTACCATCCAAACATCCCTCTAAACGCTCTTGGCAATAATAAAAACAAACTTTGAAATTTTCAGCGAAATCGGTCCAGTAGTTTTTAGTCTATAAGGGACAAACAAACAAACAAACATTTTTATATATACAGATAATGTTATCATCGGCAAAAACAATCATAAATTATTCGAGCGAGGCTACCCTGGTAACCGCTCTGATTGTATCGACGTCAAATTGACAGGTGTAAATTTGGTATAGATAAACATTATCATAAATTATTATGAATATCGTCGAAACACAGATAAAGGCATGCCGCAGAAAGGGTCCATTGTCACCTCTCTCTCTTGTAAACTGTGATAGTGATTATAAAAGAGAGGAATAGTAAAAGCGAGGTTGCAACTGAACTTTCAGCGGCATGATCGTAAGTATGGCACCATAGAAATAAATGCCTTGTGGGCGTGTTTCGTGATCCAAACATAAGCTCAATTTAAACCTATGTTTCCATACAAAATTTGTTTCATCATGATTACGAAATTGAAATGGGATCGCAATATACAATTTCAGGCAAGAGAGACAAAACGAGAGCAAAATTATATTAAACCAAAAAGTACTAAGCCAATGGCACATTTGTTTCCATTCAAATTTATATGGAAGGTAATTCTAGTTTTCTTCTTCATTTGTATGGGACGGTCTTAACACTAAAGATCTGGAAGCTATATGTTGAATATATATTTTTTTTTTTTAAATGTTCGTGTCCGTTATTATTATTTAAATATTAAAGTTTCGAATCAATTTCATTCGAAATTCAAAATAAGTATGACTTCACTCCAATTCATTGCATCAGTTTAATTTTATAAATTTAAATGGCATCGGGTTTTCCTGATTTTACGAATTGTAGTGGAAATTTCAATGCGCACTTCAACGTAATGTAGCAGATTTCGTTTGCAAAAATGTATATCTGTAAATAAAGAGTACTAACTTCGTACGCACAGTTGATCAGTAGCAAGGGTAGGTGCAGACAGGCACGTATTTCCCTTTAAAACATGCCTCTTCACTTTTCCAAAATCAGGAGACGGAAAATCTTTTCCAAAATCAGGAAAAAAAAAAAATTGAAAATATGTAGGAAACACTGAGAAAATGAGTATCGCTGATTTATTAAAAATCTCCTCATATTATTGGTATTCCGGTTAAAAACGGGAATGCAGGCCGCGTCCTGATAAACTTTAAGTGAACTCGTAATAATATCGGAACACGTGTTGATCACCTGCCTTTGTCTTAATAATGTATAATGACGAATTGTGAAAATGAATTTTTGTGAACTCGTATTCCGACATCGTGAGAATACATTAGTATTTTACTAAAAGTTTATAACTAAAAAAGTTTATAACTAATTTTACTAAAAGTTTATAAAACCTACTGATTCATTCGTGAACGGCATGCAAATTGATTACTGTTTTATCAAGTATACATACCCATAGATTTTTCAATAAATTTCAACACTCTAATATTCGAGTATCAAAAAACATCTTCATTTTTAGCGAAGTCAGCATTCCAACTGTTGTATCAGTTATTAAAAAAATCTAACTAAATTGAAAGGACGGATAAAAGGAGTCGTAAAATCAATTTTTAAAACGTGATCCAAATACTAACTGCTTACTTACGTGTCGCTAAGGTCTGGGGGAGGATTTTTCGGCTATATAGACTTGCAATATCTCGGTATACTTCCCCACCCTTCGCCCCTATATCCCTCACCTACCCTGATACGATTCTGAGTGGCGAAGTCCGTATAAAGGCGTACCGCTGATAGCTCCGTCGTAAAACCTCCCAGCTTCTCATAATAAACGCGTGTATCAGAAAGAGAGGTCACTGCGGAGCTCTCAGCGGCAGGACTATAGCCATATATTGATAAAAGCATATTTTGTGAGCATCGCGTCGCCGACGATCAACGGGTAATGCATCAATGTATTTCAAAGGGTTCCAAGAGGGACTTATACCATAAGCTGAGATTTGTAGATTTAGGGTTTTTAAAAATTGCTTTGCCTTTTTGAATTGTCGATTTATTATGGCTTTGACGAAAAAATAATCCACTAAGAATTTTTCAAGAATGTGGGTACTGAAAAATTTAAAAAAATAAGTAAACGATATTTATTCATGGAGGTATTATGGCTTGAGTGGAAAAGCAAAAAAAGTAACAATGCAAAATCATGTTCAAATATTGTAATATAATTCATTTAAATATTGCGATTTCTTCTAAATTTAAGAGTATTTTCTCTGCTAAAGAGTTTTTACGGTAAACTGAGTCAAACGAGTATATTGCTGAGTTAGGGTTATAAAACAGTATATATATTTGATAAACTAATAATAAACGTTGTAATACAGTAGGAATGTACAAAAATAACTGATTCTAAAACTTTATTTTGATACTATTTTTAATGTTTCTAATTAGTTTTTCAAACAAATATTTTCGACTGAACAAGTAACTATATACGAGTATGTACATAAAATACATCAAATTCTTGAAGTACTCGGATTTTTTAAATTTCTATTCCACATGTTGATTAATTTACCAATGAATAAATACAAATTAAATAATGTGTATCTCAATTATCGATATGGGTATTAATTGATTCTGAGTCTTTGATAAGTAACCTAAGCACGGGTAAGCACCCAGTGAGGCTCACATTACCAAAAAAGGTTTATAAAAAATTCTACTGAAGTGTCAATTAAAAAATAAATAACATTAAAAAAAACGCGTAATAACAATGTTTTTTTATCATCATAAACACAGGAAAGTCGACAATCCTACAAACCTCGCCAAATGCCGATCGTGTAGGACCGAAAATTATTTCGTACATTAATTGCTGTAATGTAATCCGATTTCAGAGAAATGCGTACATGACCGCGTGTTTGTACGTGGTAGATAGAATATATAGTCATCAACAACAAACCTATCTGCCGAGTTTCAGCTCGATCGGGTGTCGGGAAGTGGGATAATTTCCGCTTCCGAGATTTGTGATCATTCATTGCCGAAAACAAAGGTGAAATTCAAATAGAGTTAATTAAAAATAGTAATAATTATCCTATTATAAATTTCCGCTAATTTTAGAAGAATGGTTACTTTCACCCATCTATATTATACCTAGCAAGATTCGACATACGTCCCATTGAAATGCTTTATGATTACGTACATACGAACTCTGTCTAGGACTGCTATAGTAACAGTACAGTATAAAACAGATCTGTATTTGTGCTTGAAAATAGAATCCTTGGGATGCTCAAAACATAGTACGTACGAGCCGTATTATGGACGACGAACGCGGAGACTCACTCACAACCAACAACGTTCTTCACATTCTCACCAAAACTCCACTTGTTTTCTTTATATTTTCTACACAATCTGTTTATGGGGCACTATCACAGACATATGAATATTAATAGACGAGAAGTTAAGGACGAGGGGTTAAAACAAGAGTTGCGGGACGCAGAGACGAAAGCTGACTGTGATTCGTCAATAAATCAATCTGACAGTAAATTGGCATCTCGCATTATAATATCACCATTTAGTTCTTAAAAGTAAAATCTGCTTTTGAATGAATACACATTTTTACATGGGAGCGCAAATTACTCGCCACGTTATGAACAAATTTGCGAAGTCCAAATTCGGCAAAATAAATTTCTTCTATTTTCAGAGTCGAATATTTCGTTTACGTATTTAGTTAAGACACTTTTATAAATGTTCATAATTTACTTCCCAGCAACCAACCAGCTTTGTGTTTCGCGTCCAGACGTATCTCGATGTGATAGTATATGTTTCTACAACTGATCCATATTATACGATGTGAATATGCTTAAAATAAAGTAAAATAATGCTTATATATGGAATGTAATACGACATTTGGGTTTATTCTCTTTTTCACATCTATTTTTACAAGTTTTCATAGTACAAGCCACCATTTTGCCGTGTTATTTCGTAAAATGAACCGATGATGCCTCGACCATAGTTCGCACAAGAATGATGACGTCACGTTTTCTAAATTCACGGGAGGCCAGACGCGAGCCCAGCCGGCTTCAATGGAACCGGTATGGGGAGTGGGGAATAATACGCTTTTAATCACTTAGGGCAGGTATACTAATATTCATATGTCTATGGGCACTATTCTCTTACGTGTTATAGCGCTGTCCATTTAATGTGTACTGTGTGTAAAGGGTTGTGATAATGTAAATAATGTAGTTGAATAATTACGTTAATATTTATTGAAAGTACGGTACACTATTAGTTACAACACGAATTTTATCAGAAGGGTTTTTATGAAGAGCTAAGAACTGTCAACTGCCAAGGCGGGCGTGGGAAACAGGAATGCTTGCCGTCGGCTAGAAGTCCGAGAGCGCCGTTTTCGGGTGGCGATCCATAAAAATATGTTTCCATTATTAAAAATATAAATTAATATAAAAATTATCATTTAAAGTTATTTGCCAGTTCTTACCTCTACATCCTCAATTATTCACCATCTACATATTTACAATTAGGGAGGTATTAAGTGTAACAATACCCATGGTTTAGTTTTTTTTTTTTTCTTATAATTTATTATTCTTATTATCCATCTTGTAATTGTTATTATGGTTACCCTATGCTTGTGTCTGATAAGCCAGCCGTTACCGTGTATAATTTTGTTTTAGTGATGTAATTGTAATGCTGCACATCTTGACACAGAAATTCCCTAGTGAGATGAGCAGATTATTTTTTTTTTGTTAAAAACTATTTTTTGAATAAATAAGTAAATAACAGCTTGGAACATATATTATGTACTTACCCTTATGCAGATCATTTGAAATAAAATACTGTTGTACACCATCATTGGACGCTTCGTATATCGTCATTCTCTATTAATACCTCGTAGGTAAGTCCAATTTTTGGCAAAATTGAAGTTTCTTCCACAAAAAAAAATCGATGTAAATCCTATTAATATTTTTTTTTCGAAGAAAATTTCTTCTGAAAACTTATAACTTTGTGATGGCATTATTTATTTTATTAAAACACAAATAACTTTGTACATACCTATGTATGTTTATAATTTTTTTATACCTATCTAACTATTTAAAGTGAATACTTACGCCTGATGAGGTGAACTTCGTTCATGAAATATGTAGAGGTTGTGTATCCTATTAAAAGCTTGTAACCCTAGTAATTATATTCGTCTATCTATTGTCTAATTTTAAAAGCTCGTAAGTAATTGTTGTTGAGATTTGGAATTAAAACCTTGCAAGTCTCAGCTAGTCCTAAGGGTACGTATATATTTTCGAACCAAAACGCGAACCGTATCACGAATTACGGGAAAGGAATCAACTGCAAGCGGTGTTTCGCGCCATTTGCGCTTGCTGACACTTTTTTACATTAAGGGTTAATTTATTTAGGATACACCAATCAGAAAAGCTAATGAGATTCGATTGTAATAATAAGCAGTCGTTAATATTGTCAATAATTCAGTAAATTTTCATATCATCTGCGGAACATAAAAATAAAGACACGTGTAAATACATGTGTAACGTCATTAATAAATATGTTAAAAAGAATGGGTCTTCGATGTGTGCCCTGGGGCACGCCGCTTGTAGCTTTAAAGGTGTAGGACAGTTGACTTTTGTTTGATGCAGACAGTAAGCTCTCGATTGAACAAATAATTCTTAAACCAGGATAGTACGTTACCGGTTATGCCAGGTTTCGCCAGTTTGTTAACAAGATTTTTATGGCAAACCTTATCAAAACTTTGCTGAAATCAGTATATATAGAATCGACTTGTTGTCTATTAGCAATTGCATTTGTTATTTAATTTTCGTACAGGGATAGGTTAGTTAAGAATGATCTGATGGGAAAAAAACCATGTTGGTAAGTTGTAATGATGGATTTCACGCTGGGGTATATCTTTAGAAGAATCAATTTTTCAAAAAGCTTGGGTATGAATGATTGGATATAAATTGGATGATAATTATCAATTGCAGATTTATCCCCGCATTTAAATATTGGAGTCAAGTAACTTTTTTCCACAGTTTTGGGAAAATTCCTGTTGACAGAGACTTATTAAATAATATGAACAACGGAATGGATAAGCTGTCTGCACAGTTTTTAATTAAAATGGGTGGAATATGATCCGGCCCGGAACTTAATTTAGGTTCAAGTGTTTTAAGGTAATTTACAATGTCGGCGATGTTAATATTAATATTAGACAATTGCAAATTTATATCAGAATTAAATTCCGGAATTTGTTTATCTGAAATGTCAGGTTCAAACACATCTTTAAAGAAATCGGCAAACATGTCAATAATTTGTTTTATGTTGCTAGAAATCCTTTGTTTCATAGTTTCAAGGATCCCGACTTCATTTTTTTCATAGACTTTACGTGTTTCCAGAAATGTTCTACATCATGATTTATTGTATTTTCGACTTCCGTCATATAATTTTTTATATAATGGAAACTAATTTTAGACAAATTTTTGCAAGCTTTCCTGGTACTTTTAAATTTAATATAATTAGGTACAGATCTATTTTCTTTATAGGTTTTATGAGATTCTTTTTTACAGTTTATCAAGTGAATTAATTCTTTAGTGAACCTTTTTGGATACTTTGATTCTTTATGTTGGGTGGGAGGAATATTATTTGAAATTACATTATTGAGTTGTGAGTAAAAAAAGTCAGTATTGTAATCAATATCACATTCATTAAAACTTGTCCAGTCAATGTTAAACATTGCCTCATTAACTTTATAGTAATCTGCATTTTTTAAATTACAACAAAATCTTGAGATTTTAAGATTATCATCTTCAGTGTAGGGTATAGAAATTATAAGTGTAGGATGGTGTTTATTTGTAGGGACAGTGAACTCAGGAGATTCGTAAAAAATTACATCATCTTCATTTGAGAATATAAAATCGAAAATGCGATTATCCCTCTGTCTGCTGTTGAAATGTTAATCAGCAATAATTATGTGATAGATAATCTACTATTTGAATTTGGGAGCCACTTCTAAGCTGTAGCCCCAAAATACTATAAAAACCTACTTGATACTGTGCGCTGAAGGGCGGTCCGTCTGATTGGTTTTCCCTCATTCTAATAGTTCGGGCCTCTTTAAGACTTTGAGAATCTTTAAGACTTATAAATAAATTCTTGCTTCAGCCCCTACCTCAACCCACCTAACAACGCACCCCAACAGGCTGGTGATATAGTTCTCCTATCTTTATATTTTACAGGGGTGCTCTTGTGAGGAGACTAACAAAAATAAATTTAAGTAGAAAATATATGATATATATAAATCATTTGAATGGTAAGTGATTCGTAGCACAGTGTAGTCAAACATAATCTGATATCTGAAAATAACGTAATAATGAATATTGTAGATTAGAGATGCCTTTAATCCGCCATCCATCAATCTGTTTTACGAGTCGAGCGAACCGCGACGCTACTGTCACCAACACCATTCACCCCTAATCATTCGCCAATATAAACTTCCAACGGCACTAATAATCGCAATTAGTCGCGACACTATTTATGGCACCAAAAGCGATTCTCACTCAACAGCAGTAGGAAACGGATGTCTTATACTTGTCACAGTAAATTGGCGAAAACATAATTTAATAGCTTTTCTATGTCATTTCACATCTTTGAAACTCCTTAGGTCTTCAGTTTAATTTTATCCCTTATAAAATCTGCTCTATTTAAAATAAGATTCCCAAAGTGGCTTTAAAGACCTTTAGTAAAAGGAACTCCAGTCCCATTTTTATTTTATTTTTATCGAAAATGACCATTCTTACTTAAATACCTGTATATATTTATTTTTGTAGTTAGTTTTAGTAGTTAAAATCATTGTCAAAGTCAACTGAATTTTGTTCCGGGGATCATTTTGCTAGTACAATAGTTTACTGTAGGTGGTCTAATAAATTTTAGCTATTTTTAACTTAAATTGCATTTAAAGTTTGTTTTCACTATGGTAATTCAAGTGCATATTTTCTTTGTAAATTACATGGTAGTTTCTGGATTATTTTTTCCTTTGTGGTACCTATAATGTTAGAATTATTATTATCAACAATGATAATACCATATATACATAATATAATAACCATATATACATATATGGTATTATCATTGTTGATAATACCATATATATTATTATCAACAATGATAATACCATATACCTATACATAATATTATGTAAGCAGATTACCACATTAATATTATTATATTTGGATTTTGACACTAACCTCAAAATATCCTTTAAGAATAATACACCTATTACCACCGATCAATTGTTCACCAATGCCTATCACTCTCAAGTATCATCTCTAAACAGTATAAAAAAAGTCGCTATTCGCGTCTGCCTGTTTGTGCGCTTAGTTCTTCTAAATTACGCAACCGATTTTAATACATTTATAACTATCATTTGGAGAAATTTCTTCCGGAAGCTTTACAAATATGGTACATATTTATAGAAAGTAGAGAAAAGTCGATGTTTTAAAATCAAGTCGAAAAATTATATTTTCGGACACTACATTGCTAACGCTGTATAAACCTTAAGAGATACATCAAAATAATATGTACGGAATTGTACAATGTACATCTTAAAAAGGCCTACAGAAAAGTCATAGATGGTATATGTCTATCTCCTACGGATAACCTTTAGCAACGCCGGGTACATTTCCTCTAGTTCATAATATGCGCCTAATTAATATTTCAATTTCATCAACACTGAAACAACAACAATGCAATCTTTGAAATATAAACATTTTCATCGGTTCAAATGTGGGGTTTGTAGACGATAGATATATTATTCATGTAGACTGGTTGTGATGTCAGAATCAGCAGATTCGGTCATACCAACCAAACGGTGTGTTTTAAAGTGACGGTGTTTTATCCGTTTTTAAAATACGATTTATAAATTCTACGCATAATAATATACATATAATAAAACTTACACATTCAGAATCAGTATTTGTTGATCAATACAAATATATTTTTAAGCCATAATATTTTTCAATGAAGTTCCTTATTACAATAATCGAATCAAATGCACATACGAATATTTAAATATCTAACTAGGCACAATAACATGTATCTACCTAACTAGTGCGCAGTTCTATCGGGTGCTCATTCCTACCGCACCAAGTCAAGCATCCCATATCCCATCCATGAGTCAACCGTCAGAGTGGCATATAACGTTACAAGCTGGTTCCTTTGTTCATCCCCCTTTCCTGGTTCATCGTTTGATCGCGCACTCACCCCTTAGCCTGAACCCTCACCAAACGGAAGATAGTTTTGCGATCGGGCAAAGGTTTTGATTTGACAGTAAATTATAATATGTGGCTACATAATGTACCTACCCAATGTTTCCAGCTCGCAATTCATACAATATTTTATCCAGGATTGATATTATAACATAGTATGCAAGGCCTAGGGGCTGAATGTAGAATGTCAAATGCACAAATGCACCTGCGAGCCATATTATAAAACAGTTATTATTTAATATAGATAAAATATTATACACAATTTTGAGCATTTGAGGTTGCAAAATATGTTTGTGTTTTGTGAAACAATTCAATCGTTGAAAAGTTTCGAACATTGTGAATTATGTTTCTGTCAAAATTCTTGGTGGATGCAACTTGTTTTTTTTTTGTTCAGTTAACAACGTCATTTCTTTAATTTTAATTATCTTTAATTTTTTTCATTTATTTATCAAAAAATCATAACGCCATATTATTATTTTTTTCATTTCGACGTGACGCCCTTACTGCGGACAAAGTGAACAAAGTTGTTATTATTATGCTCGCTGAGGCAGAGGATAGCTTCTACTAAGTTTTTCGAAAAAATGTGGAGTCTAACAACAAGATTTGTAGCCACAATGTTCTCAGAGACCACTGCATCATCAAGGATTTCCAACGAAGTGGTACCTGTTGTTTAGATTTATAACTACTCAATCATAATTAATTAGGTCCGATGTTGGACACAGTACACAGGCTTTCCATTTGGTTCGCTACTCCTTCCTGTTAGCCTTGATTCATCTTGTAGTTACCAACCGCTTATACGAGATTGTGAGATCTTCATTCTCTAAGGAGTCTAAGGTCTCCATTTGATCGCTCTTCAAGTCCAACTTTTGTCATTGAGTTTAAGCCTTCCTATACAAATATCTAGACACTGACAGGGGCAGATACATAAACAATAAATAACACCCTCAACACTTTGCCTTGAAACCAACTCCACGCTTTATTTACATTCATACAACTTATCACACTGTTCTACTGACTCATGACACAACCTGATGCAAGAATTGTATTCTTCAATTCACTTCGCGTCACATATTCTTGACGCTGCCTCCTCAGCCCATCCGGTCTACTTGCCCTAAAGCTGCGTCCCATCTTGTTCAAATACACACATTTAGAATTAGTTTTTTTAACGATTTATCCGTAATATCACCAGATGCATTTTTGTCTGATTTTCATAAATAGGAAAATATCGAGGCAATGCACCTCGGCGCGTAACAAATATTAAAATATTTTCCTATCATGCTACGTAAACATGAACTGCCGAACTGAACCTCAACTTATGGGAAGGAAACGAAGCAACCGTAAATGGCGCGAAACGCCGCTCTCAGTTGATTCGTTCCTTTCCAGTAATTCGTGGTACGGTTCGCTTTTCGGTTCGCAAATGTATACGTACCCTCACACGGAGCAAAATGAGTAATGCCGATTTATTCATAAAATCTCTTCAAATTATTGGTCATCCTGTTGAAAACAGGATTGTAAGCCGTTTCCTGATAAAGTGTTGGTAAATTTATAATAACATCGGAATACGTGTTCATCCACCTGCGTTGGTCTTAAAATAATATATCAGGATGAAATTAAAAAAATGTGAGGACTTTTACGAACACGTGTTCGGACATCGTGACAAAACATTGGTATTTTATTTAAAGTTTTTTAGGATACCTATCTGTTCATTCGTTAATGGCCTACAATCCCGTCTTTAACAGGAATACGAATAGTTTGAAGAGATTTTTAATAATTTTTAAATATTTTTTATCAGGAAGTTTTCTGCGTGCATAATCTGAAGAACTTAATTTTCCACATTATGCAATAAAGTCAAATCCCAAAAGGTGTTCGAGAATACGAGATTTTTTTCAACTCATTTTATTTATTTATTTATATTATATATGTAAATTACAAACAATACAAAACAAAATGAACCTTTGTCTATCCAACTGGGAAGGATTCCCGTTTCAGGACAGCCAAATTGTGTATTTAGTACATAATATTCTTACAATGGAATGGCGATGCTGTCAAAACAAATTTTGAGAACATTGTTGATTGCATTCGAAGTGGTTTGATGGATGGTTTCTTTATTCTTGAAAGAATCGCAAAGATGTAATTTATTACCAGGGTCAATTTGGATAACATTAGTAATTGCATTCAGAACAGATGAATGGTTTCTTTCGGGACATCACAAGTCTGAGATTTTTTCCAGGGCATTTTGGAGAAGATTTACAAATGTATAGTTAGAATTTCCACATTTATAAATCAGTATAAGACATATGAATGCTATAGTACTTTTTTAGAATTTTTTAGGTGATAGAAATTACAAATTACTTTACTTTTACTTTCTATTTTTATTTTTGATCGTTACCGATTTCAGCCTATCATGGCCATCTTGAGACTGGTGTTCATCAAATACTGAAAAGTTTAGAATTATTTCAGTATATTATTATAATGAAACTCCACCACGAATAATTGTCATTATCAAAAATATAAATTGAAAATTTTGCACTTAAAAGCAACAAAACATCTACAATATTTTTAAGCGATAAAATTTTCAAACCAAAAATACATGATTTTACATTACTTAGCAGTTCATCGTCTTATTCTACCATTTAAAACATCATATTATAATAATCGGTGGTGAGGTATTGGAAGATTTCCCAATCACGATTGAATTAGGCTTTTACTGTTTATTCAATCTAGTTATTTATTTCATGGTCCCCCAGTATTTTTTTTGCATAACTACTTATTTATATTTCTTTCCACTGCTCTTTGTGTCACTTGGTAAACAATACTCAATCACTGTCACGCCAATAAGATAACAGTTATGTTTTTAGTGCAGCCATTATTACAACAGAATATACGAGTATTATATACATAAATCGAATAAGTACATGTAGAAATGAGATCCCTAACCCTACCATTATTATTGGAATCGTTACTACGATAATACGAAAGACACGAGTACGACTGTAGTGTGCATCAATCATCATTAGAGGAAGATTCCACCATAGGGTGTCTCGCTACTGGCTACTGGTTACTGGTTACTGGTTATTACTACAACTGACTGCTATCTCCATCTGATACTGTATCTACATTACATCCATATCTTCAATCTAACTACTGAACCAGGGGTAAGAAAACTGTTTTCAAATTTATCGAGCGACCGCCTGCACTTTCCCCTGTCCGCAAAAGGCATATTTAAATATTTATATACTCGTACATTATACGCCCACACGGGCTTTTACAAACATGTGATATGTACGTAATAATTTAGTGGAACAGTAATCGTGAAGTAAAATTTGCTATTAAAATTATGTAGAACCCATGCACGAGAATAGTATTATGCTATCCTTATTTTTTTATGATTATTGAGGTGTGTTATTATAGTCTTCTTGTATCTATATTCCATACAGTTAAACACATCTACAATTTCTGCGAAAGTATTGCGAACTGCACGTAATCTAGCGATTATCTAAATGACTTGATCCTGATATTATTGTCGCAATTAAAAATAATTTTCGATCGAGTAGTTCTAGTTTGTATGTTGAAGATGATTAGGCTCAATAAATCAGGTCGGTCTATAATTCCATTAACAATCTAATATATATTATAATAAGAAAAACCCGCGTTTCCCTACCCGCCTAATTTACTTCACAACCAGTCACTGCCACCCACAGGTGGTTATGGTGGTAGATAGCCCTGGGAGTCACATCGAAAGTAAGAGAGTTTGGTGGGGGTGGCAGAGCGTGGGTGGGAGTGGGTGACGAAAATTTGTTTTGTTATGGGAAGGCCGCGAATGCTTTAGATTATTTCAGAATGGGCTCGTCGGCTGTGTCAGTGAGTCTGGAAGGTTCCAGAAAGTTCATGAAGGTTCTCGAATGCTCTAGAAAGTTCTGGAAGGAGAAAGTTCAAGAAGGTTCTATAAGGTTCCAAACTAAGTGGCTAAGTATGTCGGTGAGTCTAGATGGTTCTGGAAATTTTGGGAATGCTCTCTGAAAGGAGCCACAGCAAGGCGTGGTGGTTACAGCTAGTTTTAAAAATAATAGTCGAAATAAGTCTTCTGTATGAGAGTTTCAATAATTTTATTTATTTTATATTGTCGGGTAAATGCAACATAAATGATGAAATCAATCGGTTTGACGTAAATAATAATAATCAAAATCAAAATGTTCTTAAATCTATTAAAATATACATTATCTTAGATTGCTTATTTGCCATCAAAAAATGTTGGACGTTTATTATATAAATTTTTTTTTTTAATCTTTGTGGTTTTCAATAAATTCCGTTTATCTCCAATCTGCATATTATTTAGATATTTCATTACATTTATAAAGCGCAATCTATACTCGTGTACGTACTTGAATATATTCAGACATTATTAATTCACGTTTATAAAAGGAATATAGACAAGTGTCCCCTTTCCAACGTTTTAACTCAATTTCAACATAGCAGTCGCTCAGTTTTTCGCATTAAAAAATCCTGTTAAAATGGTCAATTTTTAATAAGTACTAAAAAATCAACCCGTAAAAAACATCTTTTAACTATAATTCATTTTTTTAAATGTATTCAAAAATTTAAAAAAATGGTTTGACTAAGGATTGAACCTTCCCACCCAGGAACTGGAGTCGACAACTCTACTAACCTCGCCAAATTTAGATCGGGTAGGACCGATGTTTATTTCATATATTTACTGCTGTAATGTCATCCGATTTCAGAGAAATGCTTACAAGCCCGCGTGTGTGTACGTGATTGCCACCAAAATTTAATGTCATCGAAAACGAGTCTATCTGAGTTTCAGCTCAATCGGATGTCGGGAAGTGTGTTAATATCCGCTTCCAAGATATGCATTAATTTATTACCGAAAACAAAAGTTAAGTTCAAATTGAATTATTTAAAAACTGTGAAGATATTTCTTGGGCTCGCCATCCTGGTGGTTACATACGAGCTTTCGTACATCTCTACATTATACCCAAGTATACTCCAGTGGCGTACAGTCCATCTAGATTGAAAAGCTTGGCCTGGCAAAGAAAAACAAATAAATAGGTAAGGTAATAACAATGCACAATAATTCTTACCCGAACTTGAACATACTTACAAACAGCCTGCCTTTGGTCAGGGGCAATGTACGCCACTGATATACTAGACACAATTTACGTATCAGTTGTAGTTCTCTACTGTTCCGCCTCCAAGGCATTATTGAATCTGTCTCACGTCTGCTATTCATGTACGATCTGTATCTGTTATCTACAATGTATCTAGATGGTATAGTTCTACATTCTACCTGTGTCTATTAGAGTAAGCATTTCCTTGTTAAAAAACGCGGTAAGACGTATATTCGACTAGATAACGATGCGCAGCGTTGTTTCTATGACAATGTTGGCGTAATTACAAAGAAAACTGAAAAGATTCTGCTCATATTTGTCAGAAAAGTTTGATAGCTGTAGTAAAATTCTCTAATATTTTTTTTCCCTTTTTATTTTTAATTCAGTTAATGGCAAGCCATGTAATTTGAGCAATTTCGAATCATTTGACAAATAAATAATTTACCATATTTCTTGACTGGATGTCAAAACATAATCAAATTTATAAAAAAAATATGGCATTCATTGCACGATTGATTTGAACCGGTTAAGAAATTATTATTTCTTCGAAAAAAATTGTAGAACAGACGTAAATAATTACCGAGCAATTTTGAAAGACTTTTGAACTTTATCAAACGATAATGTATGTTTTTATTTTATTGATACATGATTTAGAGCGGTTTTTTGTGATATTTCACCCTCCATGCTAGGGATGACCCTATATTATGGCGGGTGAATTTTACAGTTTGCGGACATAGAATCTATATATTACTATAATATAAAAAAAGAAACATTATGTATAGCTAGTTTGGGTTGCAAGAAGAGGATAGAGAAGTTAGAGAATTATGAGAAGATGAAAAATTTGAGAAATTTTTAGTAAATAGATCACACTAATTAATTATTTTAAGAATTATTTTACAAGCAATAATTATTCGCCTGAAACACTCATCCACATTGAAAAATCTCCTGATAAAAGATACATGACGCCAACGGGACTCGAACCCGTGTCCCTTCGATTTCCGGTCGACAGCTCTGACCACTGAGCTATGGCGGCTTATCTCTTATCCGCGAAATAATTCAATATATACTAGTGTTTCATTCAACAATTACTGCTTGTTACATTTTTTCACCTGAAAACAACCAACTTTATTTTATATGAGAAAGGCATTGTAAGTGCTAACTCTCTCACTAGATGGCGTCGAGACAAATTGTCTACATTTTTAGGTGAAATACTTGAACTTGTCAAATATTAATTATTATTTTTTTGGTAAACTAACGTTTAAGACAAGATTTTTTATGCATAGCACAAAGTGTAACAATTATTTTACAAGCAATAATTATTCGCCTGAAACACTCATCCACATTGAAAAATCTCCTGATAAAAGATACATGACGCCAACGGGACTCGAACCCGTGTCCCTTCGATTTCCGGTCGACAGCTCTGACCACTGAGCTATGGCGGCTTATCTCTTATCCGCGAAATAATTCAATATATACTAGTGTTTCATTCAACAATTACTGCTTGTTACATTTTTTCACCTGAAAACAACCAACTTTATTTTATATGAGAAAGGCATTGTAAGTGCTAACTCTCTCACTAGATGGCGTCGAGACAAATTGTCTACATTTTTAGGTGAAATACTTGAACTTGTCAAATATTAATTATTATTTTTTTTGGTAAACTAACGTTTAAGACAAGATTTTTTATGCATAGCACAAAGTGTAACAATTATTTTACAAGCAATAATTATTCGCCTGAAACACTCATCCACATTGAAAAATCTCCTGATAAAAGATACATGACGCCAACGGGACTCGAACCCGTGTCCCTTCGATTTCCGGTCGACAGCTCTGACCACTGAGCTATGGCGGCTTATCTCTTATCCATATATTTGACAAGTTCAAGTATTTCACCTAAAAAATTTAGACAATTTGTCTCGACGCCATCTAGTGAGAGAGTTAGCACTTACAATGCCTTTCTCATATAAAAATAAAGTTGGTTGTTTTCAGGTGAAAAATGTAACAAGCAGTAATTGTTGAATGAAACACTAGTATATATTGAATAATTTCGCGGGTAAGAGATAAGCCGCCATAGCTCAGTGGTCAGAGCTGTCGACCGGAAATCGAAGGGACACGGGTTCGAGTCCCGTTGGCGTCATGTATCTTTTATCAGGAGATTTTTCAATGTGGATGAGTGTTTCAGGCGAACATTTATTGCTTGTAAAATAATTGTTACCCTTTGTGCTATGCATAAAAATCTTGTCTCAAAAACATTAAGTTTACTAAAAAATAATAATTAATATTTGACAAGTTCAAGTATTTCACCTAAAAAATGTAGACAATTTGTCTCGACGCCATCTAGTGAGAGAGTTAGCACTTACAATGCCTTTCTCATATAAAAATAAAGTTGGTTGTTTTCAGGTGAAAAATGTAACAAGCAGTAATTGTTGAATGAAACACTAGAATATATTGAATAATTTCGCGGGTAAGAGATAAGCCGCCATAGCTCAGTGGTCAGAGCTGTCGACCGGAAATCGAAGGGACACGGGTTCGAGTCCCGTTGGCGTCATGTATCTTTTATCAGGAGATTTTTCAATGTGGATGAGTGTTTCAGGCGAACATTTATTGCTTGTAAAATAATTGTTACCCTTTGTGCTATGCATAAAAATCTTGTCTCAAAAACATTAAGTTTACTAAAAAATAATAATTAATATTTGACAAGTTCAAGTATTTCACCTAAAAAATGTAGACAATTTGTCTCGACGCCATCTAGTGAGAGAGTTAGCACTTACAATGCCTTTCTCATATAAAAATAAAGTTGGTTGTTTTCAGGTGAAAAATGTAACAAGCAGTAATTGTTGAATGAAACACTAGTATATATTGAATAATTTCGCGGGTAAGAGATAAGCCGCCATAGCTCAGTGGTCAGAGCTGTCGACCGGAAATCGAAGGGACACGGCTTCGAGTCCCGTTGGCGTCATGTATCTTTTATCAGGAGATTTTTCAATGTGGATGAGTGTTTCAGGCGAATAATTATTGCTTGTAAAATAATTGTTACACTTTGTGCTATGCATAAAAAATCTTGTCTTAAACGTTAGTTTACCAAAAAAATAATAATTAATTATTTTAAGCATTAAAAGATTTCTCAAAAGAACCATTTATGAAGAAACGTACTTGTATAGATATTTTCACACCCCTATAGGAAAAATAAACTTATTTATCTAAATATTTTTCCAACAATCGTGTCGTATTTTTCCATTCGATTTACGTGTCCAAAGCAGTTTCTTTTGTTTTGTATTCTTTTTAGATTTCCTTAGATTTCCCCATATGTAAATTGGTCATACCTGGTTTTAAAAACTTTTTTTTTCTTTACTGTCCGGAGGCATATTTACAAAGCCTAATTTTTGGTAGTGCAAAATCATTTACAAAGCCTATACCATTTCAGTCATGGTGACGACAGTAAAAGCTTTTTTTGTGCAAACTTAACCTAACCTATACGCGGCATTAGATCAGACTTGGCTATCATGATGTAGATATCTTCCAATGGTCGCTATATAACTCCTCAATAACTCTACGGCTACGACACGGCAACGGCACAAACAAAGTATAAAACGTACGTTCTTTATTACAATAATGCTGCAGCTCTTCCTTACAAAATAAACAAGAGAGATGATGTACGTATGACTGAGGAAAAATGCAACCATCATTATACCCTCACTCGTACATCAATGAAACACCGTTGTCGTCGCCGTCACCGTGTCGTTGCCGTGGGAACTTGAAAGCGCCCACTCTTCAATAATGAAATAAGTCTAAATGATACAGATTCTGATAATGATTTTGCACAATAAAACCTATTCTATTACAGTCATCGTCATCACCATGACTGAAATGGTACAGGCTTTGTAAATACGCTTCCTGACAGTAATGAATTTTTTTAATAAACCATGTATTCCCAGTAATTACGTTTAAGTACAGGGAAATCTAAAAAAATACAAGACGAAAGACGCTGTGGTAAATAGGGACAAGCTTAATTAGTAAGTTTTATTTTAAAAAAAAACACCGTGTGGTGTTAATGATAGTTAGATGGTAAAGAAAGGGAAGTGAATATTTCAGTTTCCGGAAAAGGAAAATAATATAATTTTTAAATATAAATCGATTGTTTACTTGGCGACCATTTTTATTTTAACATATTTTTGAGCTAAATATTTTTTACTTACTTATTTAAACCAAAATAATAACCCATGATCCTAAATAGGTCCTTAGCTTCTTTGTTCGGGTTTAATTAAAAAAAAATTATTAACAAAAAATACATAAAAAAATATAATAAATTAAAGTGTCATGTAAAAATGCGGCGGGACGAAAAGACATCAATTTATCCGATTTTTTTACGAAATAGCTATTAAAATTATTTTCGATTTCCGGAAACTAAAATATTGACTTCTAATTATTATCTTACTGTGTATTAAATGTGCCTATTAAGCGTATACCTATTTTCTGACATGATTGTTGTAAAAATATATTGTGTCTCTAAATTGAATGAAACGAGGAATCGCGTAATGCATGGAATGCATGGCACGATCGAGTGAATTACGCACTTGAATTAGGTCACCTCAAGCGTCGGAAAAATCAAAAAATGTATGTATGCGGGTGAAATAAGGGGTGTGCGCCAAGACAAAGCGGTCTTACAACATTTCTGATAACCCCTGCAGGGAAAATATTGGCGTGATAGATAGTTTAAAATAATTTTTATCTACCTTGGGTTTCAGAACAAATATTTGTTCAAACTTTAAGCATTAATCACTTTTGACAGAGTAATTTTACAAAATCAAATATGTAGGGAGGTTAGACGAAAATTCGTCAATAACAACGGCAAAAATGACAATGTTATTCAATTAGCAAATATGGACAAGCCAAAAAAGTTATCAAATTTGAGAAAATCAATTTAATGTTCTTTAAATTATTGATTTTCCTCTCGTTGTGAAATCTAAAAAATCTTATTAAAGGGGTTAAATTTGAAGACCATTATTAAAAACCGAAAAAAATAACTTATCTCGGGAACAATGAACTTGTTTGTTGATATTTATATTATTTCCACAAAACACGTGATATTCTCTAATGAAACTTAATATTATTGTTTTAATTAGCATATTAAGTTCAACTTACCCTATCATCATAAGCCAGCGCCGGCAGCGGACGCTTTTCTAAAGAGAAAAACTTTCCAAGGGGATGCTATGAATTCAACAGTCAAAAAATTCATGAAAGATTTCCCGCCGCACGCTGTTGCTTGAAGGTAACAAGTGGTCGCGATCAATATGGCGGCCCACAACACCCGTATGTCAGAATCCGTGGAAAACCGTTAATAACTCCCTTAATAAATAACTCTCACATTTGCAACTTGGTCCAAAGCTTGACACTGTTCTTTATAACTTTTACGTGTGGTAATTTTAAATGTCTTTAAATAATCTCATTCGGAAACAATGAAAACATCGAGGAACAACAAACCGCCGAACCGCGCGCCGCGCCGACTGTCCTGAAGTTGGGGCGGAATTGCGGAAGTATCGGAGTAAGGCTGTGTGGGTTTCCCTGTACCTAGTGTTTGGTACATACTGTGCCTCCCCGTGCAACAGTAGGTTACGTAGGTAGGCTACAGAAGTTGGTAAGTACCCACTCGAACTTTTGGATTGTAAAATTCGCACAAAATGCGGCACGGGTAGGAACTACGATTTAATGAAAGTTATTTTTGTCTTATTTTTCATCAACGTTTTGGTAAAATGGTAAAATTAAACCAAACATATAGTACATTACAGTAAATTTGGCGTCCGTCGAGGCATGGTCTTTGGATATGGGAACTAGTTAATAAACTTGCACATGAATATATTAATACTTAAAAAACATGGTTTGATAATGACCTACTTACACTTAATGCACAAAAACAACAAATGTCCTATTATCAATAAAGAAAAAACCTAAAAAGAACGTTAATATTATAATCCACTTTGAAAAATGTGACAATGTGACAACATAAACCGCATGATCCTATTTGTACTGTAGTGTACTTTTCTTCTATAATTAAATGTATCGTTTAAATATATCATTGATCAAAACCTAAGCGGAAAATCCACGTCACTTAGCTAGTTAAGAGAATAAGGAAATGTAAAATTATATATTTGTTACGTTAAGAACTATTTTAAATGTGACAATAATCAAATATGTGTACTGTGTCCTTTGTCACTCTTTGCTTACGGCATTATAGGTTGGAGAGGATCTTACAAAAAAAATCTAAGCTCTGTAAAAGTTTCGCAAACAATATAAAAAAAACTACCTTCTCAACAAAATCACTTTTTAAAGTGTTTCAAAATGTCGATGACATATTTAATCAAGCTTCCAATATCAAAATGTACAAAGAAAAAAATATCAAGAATTCTACATACTAGTTAGAGAAAAATTAATATATTCAAAAATTTTACAACCTTTTCTCTCGAGACTGATTGAGGTCTATTTTAGTTCACGGAGCCAGTGAAACTATATTGTGTACTTACTTGAAAAACGCTTCAATTAATATTAGTTTTACAAATAGAATGGCACCTTATGATGGACTTATATCCTTTAAAGTAAGGGTTCTCAACCTTTTTGATATTGGGAGCTATATACTTTCTCCTTTAATTTTCATGGGATCTACTTTTAACTAGAATCTTATAGATTTTGGCTGTTGTTTTTTTTAACAGTTGAGCACGAATCTAGTAAAACCAATTTGTCCTACGACCAGGATGTCAATTGTATCATCCACGATTGTGAAAAGAATGGAAATTATGATAATTATTTTCAACAATCGCAATTGTAATAAATATTGGGATAGACTAAATTTTTGTTAATTGATACTATTTTCGTCAACCTCATTTTCAATAAAACACTCACCCACCTCATAATGTTTACAAGAAATAATCGAATCGATACATGTATGTACGATATACAAAATACCTGCCATAATTTACTTAAACAAGTATATACACTACAAACGATCGAGTAGTTTGGGCAAAATGGTGTGTTTATGGATGATTTAATGTATCTACTTTAATAAATGAGTCACGACATGGTGTTTTTCATAAGTCTTATTATACTCGAGTTAATAGTATAAATGAACACCACAATTTTGTATAGACATCGCAAACCGAACAAAGTACCCCACCCACGCACACGACGCACATATGCTTTGCATGCTAACAGCTTGTTATTCGACTTCGTAAAAGAAAATTTCAGTGAAAAAATATTGTTCAATATTTTTTCCCCTTATTAATTGACAATAAATTTTATCTTAACAATAATTTTATGTTTAACCAGCTGAAGTGTACCCGGCGTTGCTCGTGGCTATGAATGGTTTGTAGTAAAGTTTCGAGGATGTGAATTCTAGTAAACTGGGTGAACATTTGTAGGTGGAAATCAATACATTGTCATTAATTTGGGAGGCGGGTGTGGGTAACCAACGCCTCTACCATAGGTCGCCCCAAGTGGTTCGCTACATTAGGTGACTTAGCACGGGTGTCAGGGTTCACGAGGGTGAGGTTTGTCTGGATCTGGGAGGAGGATGCGTCGGCCCATCGAGCCGGAGAGGTCGAGGGAGGCCTTTCGACCTCTCCGGCCGAACTCTCGACCCATCGCTTACCCTTTAAGCTTTACGCATTGAGCTTTCAACTTTGAGCTTTCAGCTTTATTGTGTTTTGGGCTTTGGGTCTTCAGTGTAAAACTTGAAGACGCACCCGTCGAAGAAAGTTTTATGCCTCGGTGTTTTCGGACTTTTCGTATTCAGACTTTTTTTATTTTATTTTTTATTATCAATATAAAGTTTTTTTACAGGTTTCTTTTTCGATGTCTGTCTCACTAGGATAAACCTGTGTCGAGACAGACGTATTTGATACATGAATTAATGTTTACATATTTTTTGATACATAAAATATTTCATTACACTAAATGAAATTGTGAAAAAGATAAAAAAATAATAAATATTAATAATAAATGATAAATTTGTTAATCAGCATCTAGTTGGAGTACATACTTATGTAGGGATTTTTATAAAATTTTTGATCATGGATCTGTCTTGGCTGATGATCCAAGACTTGATGTCTGTTTTATATTTCAAAAAAAATTCGTTCAGTCTAATGGCTAGTGAGAGAGCATTATATAGCCTTGTTGCAAAATATCTAAAATTTCTCTGGCCAAAAGTTGTTTTAGCGAAAGGGATTTGTAAGAAATTATGTCCTTTGGTTCTAGTATCACGAGCAGTTTGGATATTGTCAAAAGTAGTTTTGTGTTTGAAGAGGTATGTTAGTATATTTTTGGCATAAAGTTGCCTAATGTCCATAACACAGATTTTCCTAAAGATTTCATCCGAACTGCTTGTGATTGGTAGTTTGAGGATAATCTTTATTATAAGTTTCTGAGCTTTAGATATTGGATCAATGGCGGCAGCGTTTGCTCCTCCCCATGCTATGATACCATATTCTATTAAAGATTGACAAAGTGCATAGTAGATTGTTTTGAGCTGGCTTAGGTTGAGGAAGTTGCGAGTTTGTCTAAAAAAGTAAATGAATTTTCTAAGTTTGTTTGCTGTAGAGGTTATATGTTGTTTCCACTTTAAATTGCTGTCAAAAATAATACCTAAGTATTTAATTTTAGTTACCTGTTCTAAATAAGGGCAATCACATATTATCGTATTTGTCAGGTTGCAAGCACATATTTTAATTTGATTTTCTGGGTTTCTTAAGGAAGGATTAATACTAAATTCAATGTATTTAGTTTTGGTCACATTCATTGTTAGTGTATTATTGTTTAACCATCTTTTAACCACAGTTATGCCCCTGTTAGCTTTTATGTATACATCATTCCAATTGCTTGATTTGAAGAGGAGAATCGTATCATCAGCGAAACTTACAATTTTGGCATCTATTTGAAGATTACATAATTCATTTATGTATATTAAGAACAGGGTAGGACCTAAAACACTTCCTTGAGGCACGCCGTAGCTAATTGGTAATTGATTGCTATTGCAGTTGTTGATTTTCACACTTTGCTTTCGGTTTGACAGGTAATCGCTAATAAAAGTAAGTTCATCACCATTTATACCAATATTAGATAGTTTTTGTAAAAGTTTAGAGTGAGAGATAGTATCGAATGCTTTGCACAGGTCTAAGAATATTGATATGCATTTTGATCCCTTGTCTAAGTTTTCATTTAGAAAATCGGTAACTGTTGCCAGGGCTTCGGAGGTGCCTTTATTTTTCCTGAATCCAAACTGGTTGAGTGCTAGTTTGTTATTTTGTTCAAGGTATTCGATTAGTTGATTATTAATAGTTTTTTCAAAGACTTTAGATAGTGAATTTAGTAATGTAATTGGACGATAGTTAGTTATGTCCGCTCTAGAGCCTCCTTTATGTATTGGGATTATGATTCCGTGTTTTAGTTTGTCAGGGAATCGGCATTTTAAGATGCTTAGGTTAATAAGATATGTTAAGGGAGTGGTTATTTCTGATACAAGTTTTTTTAAGGCAATATTTGATATATCGTCCAAGCCAGTTGAAGACGAGTTTTTTAATGAGTTTATGATCAATCTAGTATCTTCATTTGAAATTTGTTTTAGACTAAAATGCAAGTTGTTGGGCAAATTTGTATTAAAGCTTAGTGAACTGGAGTTGGTATGGTTTACATCAATATTTTTTGCGAGTTGTTCACCTATTTTTGAGAAGTATTTATTTGCATGATTAACAAAGATGATACTCTTATTTTCAACGTTAAGTGTGAAAATATTCATCAATCTGGAATAAAACTGTAGATTTGAATAAAAAACAAAGCCCCACAGCGACACTTCTTCATACATAAATACAGGGTTTTCCAAAAAGAGGTGTTATTTTGATATTCAATCGTAAAAGATCAATGATTTCGTTGCTTGTGTGGCACGTAGCGCCGTCTTGTTGAAAGTAAACGTTGTCCAGATCAATACCATCCAATCCCGGCCATAAAAAATCATTAATCATCTCTCGATAGCGCAATCCATTCACCGTAACTATTGCTCCAGCCTCATTTTCGAAAAAGTTAGGTCCAATGACTCCGCCGGACCATAAACCCCACCAAACAGTCACACGTTGAGGAAAGAAAGGCTTTTCAACAATAACTCTTGGATTTTCCGATCCCCAGATGCGACAATTTTGCTGTTGACGAAGCCACCGAGGTGGAAATGGGCTTCATCACTCAAGATGATTTGCATTTGATTCACTCAAGTGAATTTTAATAATTTTAATGCGTTGTTGAAGCGTGTATCGTTCCATTTTTATTAATGCCGTAGTTTCTACGTGTCAAATGTTAAAAAAATACAGCTTTAAAAGTAACATCTACCGAAATAGCGGGCTTTTCAAAATAATACCACTTATTAGAAAACCCTAGATACCGACTACGTTTTGGTAAAACCCTTCAAGCCGCATTTTTTGGGAATGTCACTGATTTTTAGTAAGTTTTGCTGATTGTTAATACTAAAAACTAATTGAAAGCGTACATTTTTTATGTGTTTTGAGAAAACTATAGATGAAATTACTCTAGCCTCAATCTGTCAAAAATGAATAATAATAATAAATTTTATGTCAAATGTTGAAAACATTTAATTACTTTCATATGAACTTCATTTGTAAATATTCGTTTTCATAGTCTCCTGTAAAATTTACATTTTGTGGCTTAAAGGGTTTTATCAAACCACAGTCGATACATTGCTGAAGTCCCCAGTATTGTCCGGGCTCTATGCAGAATTTTTCGAAACAAGATGTAGAACGTCAAATGTTCAAAAATTCATTCAGTAGTATCCAAACTCTGCTTTAATTCGTGGCTTTTTTTAATCTTATGTAGATAGTGACCTTCCTCTTGTTTTAATGGGCAAGTTGCTTTATTAAACATTATTTTGAAAATATAATTTCTATTGAAAATAAATATTATTATTTCTCAATGAAAGTAAGAAACAGAAAATGAAAAGATTTGGTCGCGACCTACACTTGAACTCGGAACGTCTAACAACTTTTTCAATCTAATATTTTGATAGGAAATTAAGTAGTATTGTTTTCAATTTATGTTTTCGATAAATTTCTACCCAAGCACGATTACACATTAATGAATAAAACTAATGTTAGATAGAAGTTAGACACGGGTTCCCAACCTGTGGTTCTCGACCCCAAATGAGATCGCAAACTGTTTTCCTTTATTTTTATATTAATTGTTTTTAGTATACAGATATTTGTCTTTAAACTAACCACAATACTCGTAATAACAATAAAATCCACACACGTTATAAGACATGGAATACAATCTCTGAATACAGATTATATTTATAACTCTCTTCCATATTATGTGCAAAAAAAACAAGCCACCTTATTAAAAAAATATCCCTTAATTCCGAAAATATTTTTTTAGTATATTTTTAACACGAGCGTTTGCTCAAAGAAAAGGTGTGTTACTTTACTCTTCCTGATATTTAAAAAAACAACTTTGTAATATGTATACATTATAACTGTACCTATTTAATCCAATAAAGAAATTAAAAAAAAAAAAAAAAATGAATATATTAAATTGTCTCGTCTCGTTTAGTTTTATCTTGTTTTCTCTCCCTTTCTTTTCCCTGTGACTGGATAAGCACCTTTCTTTAAATTCTCTTTTATGCTTATATACGTATACCCTTGTTTGTTTTCTTTTGTTGTTTGTTCAACTTAACCTCTCTTTTTTATGTTTGTACAATATTGTATGTGAAACTTTTAATTTAAATACACATTTAAAAATGAATGTATTACCTCCCACACGGAGAATAATGACTATTGCAAATTCATTCAGTATCACTTCAAATTATTGGTTCCCGTTTCCAACTAAAAACGGGATTGCAGGCATACCGAATGAATTAACAGGTTTCCTGATAAACTTATAGTAAATTACGAATATTTTATCATGATTTCGGAACCTGTATTCGTGAAAATCCGGATATTATCCATAAAAACGATTTTTTTTAAATTTATTATCAAGGCACATCTCGGATAGTTGTATAATACTCGGATTAGTTGTAATGTTTTATTAATAAGACTTCTAAATTTATCGTGAGGGTGAAAATTTGTGATGGTCAAGATTGTGTCAAATTGCAAACTGATTTAGATTCAATTTCATCGTGGGCTGATGAAAATAAATTATTTTTTAATAAAAAAAAATGTGTCGCTACGTCGTATACACGTTCGAGAAACCCTATCAAATTCGATTATTGCATCAAAAATGATATATTGTCAAAATTAAAATCCATCAAGGACCTTGGGGTAGTCTTTGATCCCAAACTTACGTTTTCGGACCATATATTGCAGTTGACGTCATCATGCTACAAGCTTCTCGGATTTGTCATAAGACTATGCAAACAATTTTCCAATCCCGAGGCAATGATGACTCTGTACAACTGCATTATAAGGTCTAAAATTGAATACGCCTCTGCTGTATGGGCCCCATACCAACAAAAATACATTGAAAAATTAGAACAGATTCAAAAAAAGTTTTTGAGATACATGTATTTGAGAATGCACGGAGAGTACCCGCGATTCATGGCATCACGAAGATTTGCTTGCCGAAACGCGCTACCAAAGTCTCCACTCGAGGAGGGGTGGGGCCCTTGCAGTAACGGCGTACAAAATTCTTAATAATTTAATAGATAGCCCATACCTTCTGGAATGCTATAAGTTGTTCGTACCGAACAACTACAGCCAGGTACGGCACCATGATCTGCTATGTATCCCACGTGGCAGAACGGACGTACTGGCTCGGCATAGCATGACACGAGGTATGGCGCTGTTAAACAACGCCTCCAAGACTATCGATATTTAATAGTTATAATTAGAGACCGGATTATATGCATTTGCATATTTGCATATGCAAATGCATATTTAGACCCTTTTCAGCGGTAGTTGCATATTTTAGCAAATAATTTGAGATCTTGCATATTTACGCTTGATATCGTTCAGATGCCTCACATAGCGACACTATAGACGTCAGATAGCAAGGCGCGCGGCCAGCGAATTATATAGCGCCGTTTTCGTGAGAAATCACCTCAAGGGCGCTGCAAAGCAGGCAAAGCCCTCCAAGTATTTTATCCCAATTTGATTCATGTGACGTGTTTTGCTCACGGAATTCACAGACTCGCCGAAAAAGTGAGATCCACGTTTGCGAATGTAAATAACCTGATTTCATCAGCAAAGAAAGTGTTTCTTAAGGCGCCTGCTCGTATAAAGGCCTACAAAGAAAAACTGCCAAATATCCCTTTACCTCCTGAGCCAGTAATAACACGTTGGGGTACATGGACCGAAGCTGCGATGTTTTACCATGAACATTTTGAAGCCATCAAGGGTGTTATCAATGACTTCGATAGTGCAGTGCGGGCTTTGGCAGTTTTCCAGTGCAAAGAATCGTTTGACGACGCCAGTATTAAAAAAAACCTAGCTATGATTACCACTCATTTTGCCTACATACCTGCAAGTATAAAAACGCTTGAAACTCATGGATTGGCGTTGAATGCATCTATTCAGGTTATGAAGGAAATTCGCCCTATGAATTCCTCGTTGCCAAAGCTATTCCCGAGTAAACTCAAAGAAAAATTTGAAAACATACTGAATAATAACCCAGGGTTTGAACCTTTGTGCCAAATTGATAACTTCATCTACGGAGCAGGTGAAATTTCGCCCGGAACAATAAGTTCAAAAATCGCACCCAAATTTAAATTCTGTCCAGCCACATCAGTAGACGTAGAACGTTCCTTTTCCGCTTACAAAAATATATTAAGCGATCGTAGACACAATTTGTATACATAACATTTAGAACAGTACTTAGTCATATCATACGCCAATCATATCCACCAAATTGTAAACAAAGGCATGAAAACACTAGGCTTCGTATTAAGAACAACTAAAAACTTTAACTCCATACAAGCCATTAAACTGTTATACATATCTCTAGTTAGAAGCATAATTGAATATAACTCAGTAGTTTGGTCTCCCTCTTACAAAATTCACATTAATAACATTGAGCGAATACAAAAAAAATTTCTTAATTATTTCTTAAAAAATTTTTATTAATTTTAAATTAAATATCTCACTAGAAGACTTACAATATCATTTCTTATTAAACACTCTAAAAATACACACATTGGAAGACAGGCGTAAAATAAACGACTTAACTTTTTTATTCAAGATTCTAAACTCTAAATTCGACTGTTGCGAACTTCTGCAACTCATAAACATACGAATACCTACAATAACAACACGACAAAATACACTATTCCACTGCAACACACATAAGCGCAATTACATTGCGAACTCCCCAATACAACGGTTTCACACTATGGGAAACCAATACTTAGGTGATGCCGATATATTTAATATTAACTTTGCGAATTTTGTGGATTACGTAAAAGACCTATTTCAATACTATTCCTAAATGGAAGTTATATTTTTGTAAACCAGTCAAATCGCTGTATTTTTTTAATTTATGTTCTTGTTATTTTGTTTCTCGCATATACTTATGTAATTTTATTTTTATTATTTCTTTCTTTTCTTTCTTATGTTTCAAAACTGTCATTTAATTTGTACCACCCACATGTAAAAGCCCTCTGGGCGTTAAATAAATAAATAAATAAATAAAATAAATAAATATACGTTTTTAAAGGTAAATTCTAAATTTTACTGTTAAATACATTTTATAATTGATATTTTCGAAAATATAATTGTTATCCTTGAGAACTAATTACTAAAATAAAAAAAAAAATATGTAAAAATACGACTTCCTGTATTATTTCATGTTGCATATTTTGACCCTTTTTATGGATTTTCGTGCATATTTAAGCTATTTTTATTGCATATTTGCATGCATATTTTGGGCTATTTTTGTTGCAATATAATCCGGTCTCTAGTTATAATAGTAGCCTTGAAGAATTCAAGAGGCGTGTCAATGCCAAAAATCATTGTTTCGTTTCATCTATATGTAGTTAATGTTACATGTGTATTGTAAATGGACACAAACTCTGTAATACACAAAAAAAAAAAAAAAAAACGATTTCTCTCCTTGAACTTATGTATTGTAAATTCCTTTCGTCCTAAAACGAATTTGGTTACTTATTGGGTTTACTCTAGTAGGAAATAAAAATAAATAAATTAATAACGAGCATTCCCTTCCTAAGCACAAGCAGCAGAACATAATAATATACTGCACAAAATAAGTCGCATATTGAAAAAAGCTCTTTGTGTAAACAAAGGTAACTGAATTTTCATTTTCAGAAAGCGGACCACTCGCGTTATTCAATTATCGTGGAATCGTTAACACCTATGAAAACCGGGTAAAAAATTTAAGCAAGTTATTAAAAATATCAGCGTATTAGATGTCATAAATGCAGTTTTTTATCATCTGGAAAGTCAGTTTCCAAACAATATCTCGTAGCAAAATCGTTTAGTTATCGTTAAAACGGAAACCTTTAAAATACACCAAAGTCAAAGTAAGGCGAAAATTTTTCTATCCGCGGTAGAATAAATGACTGCTGTTGATTTTTGTCGTTCGGAAAGTCAATTTCCGAATATTTTTAGCAGCGAAATCTTTTATTTGATATTTGGGCTCTCCAAGTTTACGCCCTTCGCGTTCCGGACTCGGACCGCGGTCCGCCTACACTCGTCCGCTGTCCTAGACTTGCCTAGAGTGTTCTCTCATCCAGTTTGTTTATAGTTATAATGATGATTTGTATCTTGACTTTTGGACCGAACAGACACGCGAAAGCGTTCAGTTTGAGACGAAATTCAGGACATAAGGCCCCTGAAGATGGACAGTGAGATCTGTCCGAAACGTCAGAAATTAAAAAGTCCTTTTAAGGACTACTTTACGCGGGTAAACCGAGAACATTATTCTACATCTTACACCCGTGAAAACCTTAACCATAACATATATATTTTAATATTCATTTGTAAAAGCCCCTAAAAAGGGCTTTAATAAAGTAATAAATAAGTAAATAAAAAATAAAAAAAGTTCCATTATTCTTTAGAAGATTTTGTACAGCAAACTTTGTACATGATGTAAAAATAAAGTACCATTAGTATAAGTATGATTTCAAATTAATACACAGTCCTCCTCACTAGGGTTGTCTGTTTTAAGTTCTAAGGCGGCCTGTAGTTTTTAAACTTTTGTACCTATTTAGTTTCAAATTATATATATAATGCTCTACCAAATAAATATACAAAATATACATCGTCTTCATAATGTTTGTAAGTTGATTATCACATTATTCTTTAAGCCATTTTTTTACTTTTGTTTTAAATATATTTATTTGGTAGAGCATTGTATAGTTTTGTTGCGTAGAATTTGAAGTATTTATACTGGGATTAACTATTTACATAAGTATATTTTAGCTTATTGCTTTGGTTGCAGTGGAGTGTTCAGGGGTGTTTTTTTTGTAATAAAGTTTTTGTATTGTAGACTTGAAAGTTTTTTTAATATTTCTTGTCAGAATTCTAACCGGAACTTTCAGATTTGTCTTAAGTACCTACTTCTTTTTGGGCTATGTTGAGCCGCTCTGTGTGAATGCTCAAGGCAGACCCCCCATCCAGTTATTTCGTACTCTATTAGCGATTGACAGAAAGCGAAGTATACCTTTTTAATGTCGTTTATGTTGAGGATATTACGGATTGATCGTTTTTTTCAGTAAATTTCTAATACTTCAATCATAGAATGAAAACAATCATAGAATGAAAAATAAAATAAATTCTATGCAAGATTGTGCGTGTGCGAGATGTTCGGCACATCTAAAAATAATTCATAAGAATTTCATTCATTCAAAACCAAACAAAACGTACAATATGCAATTTTTATTTTCCCAGCAAAGGTTCTTTTTTTCACGCAAATGCGTATTTTTGAACGATTCTCTTATCTGGACACACTTATTTACATAGAAATCGTAGAAAATGCCAAATAACAAACCATAGATGAAAAATATTAATAAAAACAACATGGCCACCTCAGACAGCGGTTCTCTTTCTGAGCCGGGAAATGATTTGAGTAAGGAAAATGTAATTTTTAAGTGATATTTTCCGCTTATTTATCAAAATATTTCCCTATTTAATTGATTCCCACATTTAGTTCATAAATTAAACTCCCATTGATGATTTGTGGTTTTAACCTAATCATCCTGACGTTTTTCAGCATGATCTGTCATTTATAATGACATTTGCATTTTTTTTTCAAAAGTTATGTTGTTTATCATTTATGGAGTACCAAAGGAAACCAAAAAATTTTGAAATCTTTATTTTCAAACATATTAACAACAAATCAAGCCACGTCAACTCTTTATTATTGATCCCCAGAGAGAAAACAACCGGGAACAAAACATTTGTGCAATTTCAATACAAACAATGAATTATTTTGATCTTTGATTTCGATGGTTGTTGATTGAACGATTTAATGCTATTTGAATAAGTGGTGAGCGGATTGTGTAAGTAATGCTTTACGTTGTCGTGCAGTGCTATTGGAGAGGGTGTTCCTCAGACTGGGGAGTGCTGATTCGGATGAACAACTGGAGCAATGTGTGGGCAAGTTCCTCCCTCCTGTACTGCTCAAGCTTGCCTCGCCACACGAACAGGTTATACCTTCCCCTATCTCTTCATGCCCTCCTGGTAGCTTGGATTTTGCAGATGAGCCTCACTTTCAGCATTCTAACTGAGAGTAAATATTTCACTAACCGCCGCACATTTAATAGGCACAGATTATAGAAATTACACTTCATTCTAACTTAATTACTAAAAGAAACATCTATTTACGTCGAAGAGATGGTAAAAGATGCATTGTAATCCCATTTGGTAAATATTCAGAAAATAGGGACACGGTTAATACACACATTTTATTTTAGAAATACTTTGAAGTAGTTAGAAAATAGTGAGATGTAAGTATTAAGTTTCCTGAAATGGAAAATAATGTATTTTTAGTTATTTCGTTAAAATCAAAACCGATTGTTAATTGGTGGCTATTATTGATGTCAATGTTTTAAGGTTATTTTTTTTTCTTCTCATACCAAAATATGAACTTATGACCCAAAATGGGCTTGGGTTTAATTAAAACATACATAAATATTAAAAAACAATTAAAAATTATTATGTCAAAATATGGCGTGAAGAAAAGATGTCAAATTATCCGTTTTTTTACGAAATAGCTACTTAAATTCATTATTTTCAATTTTTGAAAACCGAAATACATTTATCATTGATATCTAACTGATTCACAGTGGTTTTTCAACTAAAATCGCATATTAACCATGTCCCTATTTTCTGTATATTATTTACCTTGCATTTTTATGCAATCAAAGTTCAAAATATTCCTTATAAAATGATCCCTTTGCTGCCATTTTGGACCTTTTTTTTAGTATGTAGTGACACTTGCGAAAGTTTCGTTATCTAAATGCATATAAATTACTTAATTAACCCAAACTAAGAACCTTGTATCGTATATTGTGCATCTAAATAGTTGTTTCTTGTAGTATTTGCTGAAGAAAAGTGTAATTTCCATAAGCTGTCCTTAAAAATGTGACGGTTCGGTAAATAATTACCAAACTGAGTTATTACTGTATTAAAATGTAGTCCAAATGCACAATATCAATGTCACCAACGATGACTGTATGATATCGATGAGTGCGATTTTCACTTGCAATTAGTTTTGTTTTGCATTTCATGCTTTATAGTTTGCAAATATTATCATGGTGAGATTGTATTGCATGACTTTAATAACTATATTTATATCTGAATTCCTGCATTCCTTCCTTTTTATTATAGAAATGTATTTAATTTAGTGCTTTGCGCAATATGCTTTAACGTAATAAGATTTCTTAACCTGGAATACTAATATCATGTTCATTATAACACACATAACCTCAATCTTTTGTTATTTCAGGTGAGGACGAAGGTGATGGAGCTATTGGTCCACATTAACAAAAGAGTGAGATGTCGCTCTACTGTTCAGCTACCAATGGACGCCCTTCTAAGCATGTACCAGGATGAGAAGGCCACATCTTTTGTTATAGTGAGTCAAATATTATAAGTATATTAGAAGCATACCAATTGGAAAAGCATTCCAAATTTCAATTAAAAATAGTTGCCGCTATAAATACATAGATGTCACATTGAGTGATTATGGAGAGAAAAATGTTCTAGAGTTTAAAAAAAATAATTAAATGGCTTTTCACTTCAAAGGGTTGTATCGAGTTTCAAATTTGTTTTGTGCATAAAGTCTGGTTCACAACGGGGTTGATCTTTATTGCATCTTTAATTCCATTATAATTTCTAATATGTATAACATATTTTCTTTGCAGAATTTTACGATAATTTATTTAACCATGGGTTTCCCTCGCCTTCCGGCTGATCGTCAACTCGAGCTCATCCCGAGGCTTTTGACTTCCATTGCATCGAGACCACAAAGCCACCAGGACGAGTAAGTGCCCCAATTCATTTTCTTTTAATCATATCCCACATTTAAATATTATTTTAAGTACAAAGCTGAAAATCAGCTTGAATCAGCTGAAGCTATTTTTAACCTTTTAGCCGCGACGCGCATATATGTATGCGTGAATATCTTATGCCTCTAGCGCTCCACATGTATGATTTAATTTTCTTCGAAATGTATGAATGTCACGAAAAGTGCTATTATTCTATATACATTGGGAATGCGGTAAAAAAGTTAATGAAGTACCTTATCTAGTTTGTAATAAATATTTTTAATTTTCAGTATTCTTCTGCTTGTGATGCCAGTGCTAGGAGACCTTGGCAACAAATCTCCCTCTCTGAACTTGAAGGACCGGCCGCAGCAAGCCAAGGTTCTGGTCCGCCTGGCTCTGGACCTCCTGCTCTTGCCTTACGGGTATTTCTCATAAATATATATAAAATTTTCTACCCAACCAGGATGGATGCCCGTTCAATAATTAAGTCGATGCATACGTCATAATATAAAATACCCACTGCTAATGTAATAATTTTTCATAAATGTTTCTAATTTGTGAATTGGTTTCTTATAGCGCCCTGCCAGGGAACAAAGAGGCGGGCTCGGAGTTCCCAGTCCCCCCGGGCCTGTCCATGGTGGCCTATAAGAGACTGACTGACAAGCATATCCTGGATGCTTCACAGCTGGAAAAGGTATACACTCATCTGAAATTGCTCCATCGATATTGTGATAAAACCATGACAACCCTTTAGAATAACCTTTGAATAAAAAGTAGTAACCATTTAAACATCGCTCTAGTACATTGCTAGGATAAGCAAAGAGAATGGAATGCCATGCAACATTATTATAGCACTCACTCCTTGGTACTCTCCTTATTTTAACCCTTTACATAAACTGATTTAAGTTTTTGATTTGCTTGAAAGTTCCAAGTCTTCCTGAGGCATCCCTATCTTTTTCTTCCATCTCATGGGTGTCGTTTATTCTCCTGACACTCCATTCTCCTATAACTGCCCTTCGTTTGTATATGTTTTGTAGGTTTGTACCAACTAAGTGCACATCTCTATCTTACTTTATCTTGTTTACATCTTGAACATCATAGTTGAAAATCCTCAAAATACCCCCTATTATCGGCTGAGAATTCGCAGAACTGCACGAAAATTAACATGATTAGTTTTTTTCAAATATTGGAATAAAAACCACTATTTTTTTTGCGGTTTTCTGTTTCCCAGATAATTCATATAACTTATTACATATTCATATTACATATTTAATTTTTTATATCAAAAGACATTTCCACAGATTGATGATTGAATTTTGTGATGCACGGGTAAAATGTTTTCTAGATTAGCGCAAGCGATTCTGATTTTGATCTCTATACAGTTTTTCAAAGTAATAACCTCCTGTGCGCCAATATATCCTTAAGGATATTTAGAAGGTATGACGGAACTATTTACGAAAACAAGGAGAGTACCAAGTTTTCGTAAATAGTACCGTCATACCTTCTAAATATATCCTTAAGGATCTTGCATTGTGCCGGTAAGAATGATGATTTTTCCAGGAATGCTTTTTTCTGAAGATTTTTTCTTTTATTCCATTTCAGACCGTAAGTTTTAAAACGATTTCAAAATTTCAGTCGATTCATCCGTGTAGATCCTGAGAAAATGGATTCTAAAGTTCGAACCCAAGTCTTGCATTGTATCTGTAAGAATGATGAGTTTTTCACAAATGCTTTATTATGAAGTTCTTTTTTTTATTCCATTTCAGACCATAAGTCTTAAATCGTATTCAAAATTTCATTCGACTCATATCATACCATATGACGGTACTATTTACGAAAACAAGGAGAGTACCAAGTTTTCGTAAATAGTACCGTCATTATACCTTCTAAATATCCTTAAGGATATATTAAGGACGGTACTATTTACGAAAACATAATTTTGCAAAAAAACTCTTAAATTATTATGAAAATAGAATCATCTAGCGCACAATGAAAATTTTGAAGAAGTTAAGGGTAAAATCGCATCGCAAAAATATCAGCGCGGATGATTTTCCAGCGGTCTCTGGAGACCTACTGGCAATTTCATCCGCAAAAAGAAAATGTCTCCGGTGTACAATCCGCATTCGACTCGTTAATCGGCTTTGCATTCCTTTTGGATATCCCCACTCTGTAACTTGGCTGTGAATAGTTTTATCATAAACATGCCTCTGGGACATCATACTACTGCATTCAGTCTACTTTCATCCTTCCTATGTCAATAGGTTTTATGTTTTTTAATCTTATATTTTCAGACCAAACAATCCATAGTCAAGTTCCTGAACAGTGACGCCCTTGAGGACAGTGATACCCTCCTGCCGCTCATTGTTGCCGCAGCTGATTCTAGGTTCAGTGTTGCCAACATTGCCAGCGTCGGACTGGGAAGGATTGTCAGGTTGGTCCAGCGTTATAAAGTACAATCCAAGTTCACACTTTTTTTATGTCATCTGCCGGCCAAGCTAATAGATGGTACTTGAATAATTTATCCGTTATTAACTGTTTCACAACATCCCTTTGTTTGTGTGGTTTATGACAGTAACTTTTGGCTACTTTTGTCTTGCTTCTAATGCACTTATTAGAAGTTCGGTCTCGTAAGAAGATTATTTTACAAGGTATAAGGTAATCTGAAATACAATCTTTTTATTTTCTAAAACAGCGGAAACTCTGAAACAAGTATTTTCGTGCAAGTGCGGTATTTCAATAGAAGATGCTCCGAGAAACTGGCGTCATTAATCCCCTCGGCACCTAGTGCACCGGTGCATAGTCGGGAAGCATGTCAAATGTGGGCCCATCATTTGTACACGATTGACATTTGTCACATGATAATGGGTCATTTCTATGACTCGTTCTTGAGCCCCCATATTCCGAGTTTCTACCGATTTATAATATATTTCTCTTGAACACTAAGGACGGGTTGTTTCAGAGAATTTGAACAATTCTTCAAATTTCAAAGGTAATTTTCAAGTTCTGTCGAAGATTTTTTTAAGTTCTGTTATTATTTCAGTTCTGTCAAGCAACTAACTAGCCCATAATGATACACTAACAGAACTTGAATAGGGCTTTCACAGAACCCGAAAATGAACGTTGAAATTTGATGAATTGTTCAAATTCTGTGAAACAACCCATCGTTAGTTTTTAAGTTCCTAACATTTGTATAGCCGCTTCCTCCAACATTCGTATTTACATATTTCCCTTTCAAACTATCTTTTTCTTCTCTTCGAGGGCTTACTACGGAACATTAAGTTGAACAGTTGTGGAACAATTTGCCGGCTTCTGTGTTTCCTCCATCCTGCAACATGGGTATCTTCAAGACCCAAGGTCACTCCATCTTATTCTCAAAAAGACACCCAAAGATGACATAGGCCCTGAGGGAAATTATTTTCCTCAGTGCCTGATGTGGAGTTAAATTATTCTACAGTTTTTATGTAAAAAAAAGTATTCTCAACCCGCAACATCATTGCCATTGTGAACTATCGAGTAAGATATCTACATATTTATTTATTTATTCATTTTCGGGAAATCGACAGTTTGCATTTAATCAGTTTGTACATAAGTATTAGTATTAGCACGGGACAGCCAAAAAACAATACAAACACCATAAAAATACACTAATGTTTAAACACCAACATCTGCGATTGCCCTCCTCTAGAAAAAACAGATCAAATAAAGTATCTAGGAATCGTAATTGACCATAACCTTAGATGGATACCTCACATCAAACAAATCACAAATAAACTTCTCAAAACAATACACATTTTCCTTAACATAAGAAACATATATAAAATAAAACAATTGAAAACAATATATTTTGCACTCTGCCAATCAATAATAGAATATGGAATTATTGCTTGGGGAGGAGCAACAAACTCGGCTATCAATTACATAGAAACCGCACAGAAAACGATCTTAAAGGTAATACTAAAAAAACATAGACTGACCGATACAGACCAAATATTCAACAGCTGTGACGTACTAGATATACGCCAATTATACATTAAAACACTACTAAACTACATTTTTAACAAAAAAAATAAATTTCAACACACACAAAATAACACTAACAGACCAGTTAGACAAGCGTACAAAGAAAACATTAAAACTCCAACAGTAAATTCAACCTTTGGACAAAGACACTACCAATACCATGCAATAAAAGCTTTCAACAGTCTAAAAATTGAAATTAAAATTGAGGAAAATAAAAATAAATTCACACACAAAATTACAAAATGGATTAAACAACAAAAAAGACAATATTACCAAAATGTCATAGCATAAAATAAAAATAAAACCTACACGTAACACACAAAACCAACATAAACACACATCACTCACAAACACACAAGATTATTTTCATTGTATTATTTTTTAATTTTAAATGTATTATTATGTATTTTTATTTTTAATTTTAAATTTATTATTTTCTTTTCAAATTTACTATCTTAGATTTTCATATTATAAAATGAAGGCCTCAGCACGGGCAAGCCACCCAGTGAGGCCTACATTACTGGAAAACATAAATTGTAACAAAATAATGTACCAAATAAAATAAATAAAATAAAATAAATATAGTAAAATAAAACCAATAGAGACAGCATAATATGGAATAATTTATTCAAACCAAGATTTTTCCAAATTTTTCAATAAGATTATTAAGAGCTGATATAAAACTGCATAGTGAAGCTAGTTTTATACAATATTAACTGGATAAAACAGAACAGTGAGAAAACAGAAGTTTATAGTAAGTTAGGTTGGGTTAGTTTCGGTTTGTTGTTTGTTTTTTTTCTTCACGATTCTTTAATTTTCTGTTTTATCAAGGAACCTAATGTATTTATAAGAATGTTTTTGTAGTTCTGTAGACTGGAACAGCGGACGCGTGGTGCTGCCCCTGTACACTCTGTTTCTGGGAGGTGGGGGCCCTGCCCCCCGCGCCCCTTCCTGCACCCGCATCCGCCTCAAACTGCTGCATTACCTCAACAGGGCCACGGGAGCTGCTATCCTGTACCCCCACTGCATACAGGTATCTAGATAGTTAGCGGAAAAATGCATGCCTTTGATTTTAAATTACACTCTGTTTAATAGAGATATGGGGGCCTATTCTGTAACTTTTGACACTTTCCTGCAGCCGGTTCAGCCACATTACAATCCCGTATTAACCCTTCCCTTACTGCGTTCAATAATTCCTGGTCCTCCGCTGCTATACACTCGGTTTACAGAGATATTTTATCAATAGAGACGATGTTCACTCAGTTGACAGCACCAGCAAGGAAAGGTTAAACCACGAACTTACTGGTTTGTTAACCCGAAATATACAGAGTAGCCCCCATGTTTTATCATTGTCCTATTCATTTATCTTCACATAACTCATATTTTGAGTTTTAGAAGTGCGTTTGAGTTCTCTACACCTATGGCCGTGTTATGACACTACTATTATAACCATAACTATTCGAGAGGGACCCCTTTGTAGTAATAATCGTCTTTGATTTTCTATTTTACCATCTTTCGTGTCGTAGTAGCTCTGTTTTCTCAGTGCTTCTCGCAGCCATAGATGGGAGTTCACACACCTGCACAAAATAAAACTGAAACTCAGTAGAAGTTCTGCTTGAAAAGCATTGATTTTTACACTGGCTACTACAGTAGAACCTCGTTAATTCGAAATCCACGGGACATCAAAAATCAAATTTCGAATTAACGAATTCCCACGTAATTCGAAATTTTATGAAAAAAAAAAATGCCGAAAATCGATTTTCTCGGCCGCCTCTTCAAATCCGGGTGGTATTTTAGTTGTAAATTCGTATTAATACCAATTATTTCTTTATTTTCGCGGCCGATTACCGTAGCGGCAGGCCCATTAAATTCAGATATTCGCAATAAATTCGTAAAAATGCTATATATTTACGCGTAAATCGAGATTTCGCTGCCGATTTCGGTCGCGGCCTACCCTTAAAATTGAGATATTCGTAAAAATACGATATATTTCCGCGTAAATCGAGATTTCGCGGTAATTTTCCGTCGCGGCTGGCCCTTTATTTCAAATATCTGAATTTAAATTCGTAAAAATACGATATATTTCCGCGTAAAACGAGAATTCGCGGCCGGCTCTTTAAATTCAGATATTCGAAATAAATTCGCAAAAATACGATATATTTCCGCGTAAATCGAGAATCCGCGGCCGATTTCCGTCGCGGCCGACCCTTTAAATTCAGATATTTATTATATTTTTAACTCGGATATTCGAAGTAAAGTTAATAAAAATACGATATATTTCCGGGGAAAATTGAAATTTCGCGTCCGATTTCCGTCACGGTGGGCCCTTTAAAATTCAGATATTCGAAATAAATTCGTAAAAATACATATATCTACGCGTAAATCGAGATTTCGCGGCCGATTTCCGTCGCAGCGGGCCATTTAAATTCAAATATTCGAAATAAATTCGTAAATATACGATACATTTACGCGTAAATCGAAATTTCGCAGCCGACCCTTTAAATTCAGATATTTGGTGTAAACTCGTAAAACTACAACATATATCCGCATAAAACGTATTTTCTCGGCCCTTCAAACACAGATATTCAAAATAAATTTGAAAAAGTACGACATTCCAGTGTAAATCGATTCAGATTTACAAAATAATAATACTTATTAGGACGATGTATAACCACGTAAAAATACATTTTTCGGCGTTTTACAGCCACGGCTGACATTTAGATTCAGATTTACGAAATATTATGATTTATTTTCGCAAAAATCAAATTTTTTCGAATTACACGAACAAATTTTCATGCGCGGACAAAAATAAATTTCGAATTACGAATTAACGAATTTCGAATTAAAAAAATTTTTGTATGAAAATATTTTTCTGCGGAAATTTTTTTGGCGAAAATTTCGAATTACGCGTTTTTTCGAATTATCGGGGTTCGAATTAACAGGGTTCTACTGTATAACAGTTGTAAACTACCGAATGAATTTGTTGTCTCGTTTTTAACTCATTGACTAAAAATAAATAATTGTTTTCGTCATAACTCATTACTATTTTATCAATAACGTTGGTCGACCGAGTCCCGAGTCATAATATGACTACTCATAACATATTTGTGAACATTTTTGAATTTCAGGTTATTTTCGCATCATTGTTTGCTCAAAACACTAATCCCCGATTGAAGACCCTCGCTCTGAATTTCACAATGAATGCTATCCAAAGGTTTGTCTAATTCACAACATTCTCAAAATACCTAACCCCTGTGTTCCCACCATTGAAGTTATCATGAATCCTTTTGTCAAATTTACATACTTATAACATTTCAACTTGCCTTTTTAACTATCTGTGTGTAAGCATAAATAATAAAAAAAATCTGTTTTCCGTCAAAGAATTTTGAGAATTTCGATTGTATAATTATCACAACCTGCTATACTGTCCCAATTTACCGATGTTTCTTTTTATACTTCTCTCTGTTGTTTATGATATTTCTATGTTTGCAGCGGGGATGTTACACAGCTGAAACAGATCTCTCCAGTGTTACTTGGAGGACTTCTGAAGTTGACTAAGATGGAAGACGAGTGGGCACACCACGCCCAGGCTTATACGTGCATTGGTGGGTTTTTTCAACCCTTAATAATTTATTTATTTCATTCACTGACTTGCTGACTGAACTGTATAATAGCTGCAACCATGTTCCTCTTTTAATATAATGGAAATCGTTTTAAATAAATCCATACTGATAGAAATAATAAATTGATACACACAAGGGTTGTACGGGAAGTACCAGACCTAACTAAGAAAACAAAAAAAAAACTGTCTTTATTTCTCAACAGTCTCCATTTATCTTGATACACTTTCCCCAGCGATGTTCAATAGTTTCGATACACCGACCACAAACTCCACCTCTTCATTGTTGGCAAATAGTTTCACAGAGCCATTTTCTCAAGTTTGGAAAGAGAAAATAATCCGAGGGGGCTATATCTGGCGAATAGGGTGCGTGAGGAAGAATTCAAACTTTAACTTATAGATATTGGTTATCCCGATAACAGGTGTGAACTGGTGCATTGTCTTGATGAAACAAATGGGCCATTTGTTCTTGATTTCATCACTTACATGCTGCAATAAGTTCGTACAATACTCGCCGTTGATTGTTTTTCCATTTGAAGATAATCAATGAAAATTATCCCATTGGCACCAAATAACTGACATCATGACCTTGCCAGCAGGTGGAACTGTCTTCGCCTTCTTTAGAGCCGATTCTCCCCTTTTAGTCAATTGTTTTGATATGCCTACAATGCACTTTTTGATATGCCTACAATGTCTGCCAACTCGCGCACTTTCAGTCGACGGTCATCCAATACCGTTTTGTGGATTTTTTTCACTAGTTCTGGCATGGTCACCTCATTTGGTCGACCACTGCGATGTTCGTCTTGGCAGTTAGTACGGCCTCGTTTAAACTCTGCTGCTCAATATTTTATTTTTGCAAATGAAGGAGTAGACTCTTCTAGAGTAGAATCTAGCTCAGCCTTGATATTGGTTGGACTGAGACCTTTCAAATGAAAGTATTGTATCACATAACGATGACCAATTTTTTCCGTGTTCAAATTCACTGAGAGCGTTCACTATTTATGGCTGTCAAACAAAAACAACGTAGCTGCTTCAAACTTAAGCTATATAAGGTTAGTACTTACGATCACAGGATTTTTTTCAAAAAACGACCGGCATCTATAAGTCAGGTCGGGTACTTCTGGGACTACCCTCGTAATGTTTAAAAGAAATGTCAAAAAAGCACTACATTGTTTTTATGTCGTAATCATTAAAATATTTGAAATAAAAAGCTTGACTAGGAACAATTTACAAAGCATCCTCATTAACAGCCAAACATAAGCACCCAAACTAGACTCATTCATTTTAAAGGAATATTACAGTATGCATTTATGTGTTTGTTTTAGGTCGCCTCGTGGCTAAGGCTCCGTGCGCAATGACCAAGCAGTTTGAGACCCTAGAGGAGCTGTTCAACAAGATGCCCACCTCATCTCCCGACTTGCGGCTCGCCTTGCGTGAGGCGCTCCTGGCCATGGCGGGTTCTTTCACCATCCGCCAGCCTGCTACTTCAGGTACCTACAATGAGTCCTTTGTGTTATCTCAACATATATTCAAGCTTCCAAACTTGGCAAAAAGTGGTTTTAATTATGGAGCAAAGCGAAATAAACTGTCCCTAAATCATTGCTTGGTACAAAAACTATTTGGTACTTGAAACTTGTGAAGAGATCATAGACAAGATTTATTTTCAGAAGGTTTTTTTTAACTAACCTTATTATTACTCTACAGTCTTCTGGCAATTTAATTCGGCCGCCCTCACCTTTCCTCTAAATCTTAGACTCAGGCCTATATTTCTAAATAACATATATCATCCCCGTAGAGCGAAAAGTCACTAACATTTTTGGTAAAAAAGAGTTAGATTCGATCAAGTACTTAATTTTGAACCCCGCTTCTAAGGGTAAAGTCGATAATTGCGTGAAAAATCTCTACATCAATTTATGTTATGGGTATAAGTAAGGACGGGTTGTTTCGGAGAATCTGAACAATTCATCAAATTTCAACGTTCATTTTCAAGTTCTGTGAAAGATTTTTTCAAGTTCTGTTTTTATTTCAGTTTTGTCAAGCAACTAGCCTACAATGATATAAAAACAGAACTTGAATAAGTCTTTCACAGAACCCGAAAATGAACGTTGAAATTTGATGAATTGTTCAAATTTTCCGAAACAACCCGTCCTAACAGTATCAGATTTTATTTTCCAAAAGTCATCAAACCTTCGTATTGAAATATATTCTTTGACCTGTTTACTATATTACCAACCATCTTAATTAAACATATCGAGTACATAAACTTGCTAATAATTACCTTTAGTTATTATACAACCTCATTTATTTCGCAAAAATCATCTCCTTTCTATAAACAATAACACTAAAATCACTTACTGACTTGACGCTCAAAAATCACTAAAATTTAAACTGAAAGAAAACCGGTACTGTAAAAATCACTAACATTTTCTTTTTATGTAGTTAGGCAATTTAAATATCTGATTGTACAATTATTATATTCTAAGACTTAGAAAACTATTAAATGAAACCATAATTATAAAAAAAAACTCTAAAAAAACATTTAAAATTGTAACCACAAAACACCCATTATCTCAAAACCGTCAATTTGTTAGTTAGTGATTTTTTACTCTATGGCGATGTAAAAGGTGTTATGTTTTTTAGGAGTGTAAAAAATGTTTGTCGAAGGACCTTGAATGTAGCGTAATTACCACTGCACATAAGACAATAATATGTTGTATGGAAGGAAGGACTCACCATTAGGAAAAAGGGCACTTGTTTTCTTCCTGTTTGTCCTCCTCAGGGATCACAGCGGTGGCACTGAACACGTAGCGGTTTTGCACGAGATCGGCGCGGATGTAAAATGTAATAAAATAAGTGAGATAAGATCTCGCGCGGATGCGGTTTATAGTGAGCTATGCGGGTTATTGTAACAGACTGACTACAATGTGCACAGAAAGGTGCAGGAATGGAATGAAGGTAGGACAAAGGACAACAATATTATCTCAGTACAGTGGTCACATGCATGTACATATGTCTGTGAGATGTATGTGTAAATTAATGTATAATGCGTATTGGCGCAACCAGCGATAATATGAAAAAACATTTTGCCCTCAATAGTTTATTCTCACTGACTGTTTTTCTTGGAGTTAGGTCTTTACCCTTTCCCATTGTTAAAAATAACGAAAAATAATCACTAAAAATAACTGATTTATTAGCAGTTGTGAGCATTTATTATAATTTCTTTAAAAAATTGGTGAATGAATTAAGTAAATAAATAAAGAAAAAAATTGTTGAAAATAATAATATTTCAGAGTGGACATAATAAATTGTCAATGTATATGTAATGTAATAAAATGTAAAAGTCCAAATGGGGCGTGAATAAATAAACATTGATTCATAGTAACTTCATACCCCATCGAAATTCTGTGTATTTTGTTTTCCACAAAATTGTGTAGATATGTGTAAGTACCTTTATAAAAAATTAGTCGACCCCACACTGCTTCCCTATTGCTAATGTCTTTCTCGGGTGTCTCCGACTTCTACCACCATTCACTACTGTATACCACAATGTTACAGTTAAAAAAAAACACATTACTTCGACTTTAATTCGACTTCTGGCACTAATAAAAACAAAATTTGAAATTTCTAGTGATATCGGTTGACTACTTTTCGAGTTTTGCGAGCGCAAACACATGCTAAATTTTTATGTATTAAGATGTTGTTATTCTATGTGCCAATAATTATGAATGTTTTAGTGGACAAGTCTGAGCCTATGGAAGTAGATTTGGCCAGCAACAGATCTGCAGCTGGCACCAGCAGCACCTCGTTGGCTGGCACCAGTGCCGCTACTCCCATGGAGGTAGACAAGGATTCCACTCCTGGGCTGGACAGTGCTAATGCCCATCTTATCGTCGCTCTGTTGGAAAAGTAACTACTTTTCAATAATACATTCCTGGTGAATCCTTTTATTTATATATAGCCATTTTACAGTGAAGGCTGGGGATAATTTTATTTTTTATGTGAATACCGCACACAAGACTCAACTGCTTCCAACCATCTGCAGAGGGAAAGGAGATGAGGAGGAAGTGGAAGGTGGTTAATTACCTTGTTATTCAGATCTGGACACCAAACACGGCTAAAGTAATTTCAAGCAATGTTTCAATTCTGAATGTTGGTCTTACACTAAGACAATATACTTAGAGTATCTTCCACACTTATTTAAAATTAATAAATTGTGAAATAACCCAAATTATTAAAATAATATTATGTATTTGCGCATGCTGGGATTTGAATTATGTACATAGATAAGATTGTTATTATTTTTTCACCATTTGCGATTGCATTTCTAGCTCCTTTTTACACAAGCGTCTTGTTAATATTTTTTCCACCTTCCAGACACATGGACAGTGACGACGCGATGGTGAGGTTTGTTGCAGCGCGCTATGCATCCGTGCTATTCCCTCGAGACAGTCCTGCCTCCAAATACCTGCTCCTCCTAGCCAGCGGAGACTCGTAAGTAGACCTTGTCAAATTAAGACCACCAAAATGCATATTTATATTAAATCACAAGATATTATAATTGCAGGATTTGTGAAGCTGAAAGTATTTATAAAAAAAAATCAGGATCAGCCTTTCAAAAGAAGAAATTTACCCTTTGAATAAATTTGAAAAATTTCGGCATTTATCCAATTAGATTTAAAAATATAAGACACATTGAATATAATATATTTTTACACAACATCATACTCATTGAACAAAAATTGTAGTACAGCTTGCGAAAAGGATAGCCATTCAAAGAATATGTATATGAACGGGCCGCTAACGTATGTCCACTGGACCTAGTTCTGTTAAATCATGCGTGTTGTCTCAGTAACGTGTCTTCACTCTTTTAATTCATCTAAACATATCTGTCAAACATGTAAACAATACAAATGCGCATTTCGAATAAAGAATTATTAATTCATAAAATAATTTTGGTACCTACAATCTGTATTGCTTTTATGATATGATAAGTAGTTCCAATTTTAAAAATTAAAAGTTCATTGAACTTGAATAATGTTACGCATTACGCAGAAATATTTCACATTACTTACTGACTTACCCGTGCACCAACAACCGAAAATAGTATGTTTAACCTCTCAGACAAAGACATTTACTTACTATGTGTTCCTTTGAGAACTGTCAAAACGTGATAATTTTTGTGTTAACCTCTCAGAAAAAGACTTTTATTTACTTTGTGTTCCTTTGCGAACTGTCAAAACGCGAAAATTTTTGTGTTATTCACGAGTTTTGTTAAAAGCTTCATAACTCACGTTTTGGGAAACGTAGCCTCATTCTAAAAAATGTTTTGGAAAGATTATGAAATTCACTATCGTATTGTTTTGTTTTACGTAAATATTTGCGTTTCTAAATATACATTTTCTGAAAACGTCAAAAATATGTAAAAATCGCTGACCATTATTTCAAAGCTGTGAAAAATGTACTTTTTTCTGAGTATCATAAAGAAATAACACTTTATATATTGAAGAAATATAATTAAAAACTATTAGTCACCTCAAAATATTAACCGTCCAAACTAAAATATTTTTAATAAATTATTTAGAAATGCAATAAATTATGAACGAACAAGATGACAGATCCAATCGACTTAGATAATGCACCTCTACATTCCATAGATATTCTTGAATACAGACGCGTAGCGTTATTCATTATCGATACTCTGTTTTTTAAATCATGGCAATCCGTATACTAGTGATGGAAATAAATCGATTTTTGTAAAATCTCGCGCGTTTACGTGAAAAGACGTACTAATGTCTTGACCGCTATTATCATATTTACGTCTTTTGACGTTCTAATGTTCCGAGTGGTTAAATATAATTTAAAATTTTCACGGCCAAAAGTATTTTTGTTATTTGTTTTTGGGGTGTTATGCCGTGTTGCGCTAACTCCTTCTTTAGCCAACGTTTCGGACAACATTGCAGTGTCCATCATCAGGGCAGATGTGTTATTATTACTAAATGATGATGGACACTGCAATGTTGTCCGAAACGTTGGCTAAAGAAGGAGTTAGCGCAACACGGCATAACACCCCAAAAACAAATAACAAAATTTTTTGTGTTATTTACGAGTTTTGCTAAAAGCTTCATAACTCACGTTTTGGGAAACGTAGCCTCATTCTAAAAAATGTTTTGGAAAGATTATGAAATCCACTATCGCATTGTGTTGTTATACGTAAATATTTGCGTTTCTAAATATACATTTTATGAAAACGTCAAAAATATGTAAGAATCGCTTACCATTATTTCAAAGCCGTGAAAAATGTACTTTTTTCTGAGTATCATAAAGAAATAACACTTTATATATTGAAGAAATATAATTAAAAACTATTAGTCACCTCAAAATATTAACCGTCCAAACTAAAATATTTTTAATAAATTATTTAGAAACGCAATAAATTATGAACGAACAAGATGACAGATTCAATCGGCTTAGATAATGCACTTCTACGTTCCATAGATATTCTTGAATACAGACGCGTAGCGTTATTCATTATCGATACTCTGTTTTTTAAATCATGGCAATCCGTATACTAGTGATGGAAATAAATCGATTTTTGTAAAATATCGCGCGTTTACGTGAAAAGACGTTCTAATGTCTTGACCGCTATTATCATATTTACGTCTTTTGACGTTCTAATGTTCTGAGTGGTTAACTAAATAGTACAGCTAACTACTAATAACATAACATTTTTCAGGAAAGACGAAGTGAAAATGGAAGCCCTCAAGTCCCTATACGGCGTGACCCGGCCAAGTGAGATAGAAGACGTGGTCCAGAACGTAACGCCCACGGCCAGCGAGCAGAAGGTGATCAAGAACGACGAAAAGGAGGAGGAAGCTGCACTCGAGCTGGGCGTGCCAGACTTCCATGCCATGGTGGATTACATCTGGGCCAACATCTCCAAGAGGAAGGAGAGCTCCAACTCAAGACACAGATTCGTGATAGGCAATCATGTGCTTCCCTATCCGCCCAACACTTATTACGAGGTATTTCACCGTCACTAGTGATGTGCACCTGGGAATGAGACCTAATGTAAATTCCCCTAAGACTGGAATATATTTTTATTACTAAGAAAGTTTTTCTGAATGAGGTGATCTTTTTTTGATGAAAATGTGTTCATATTATATTGGATTAGACAATAACGACATTAAAATTAGTTTTTCGTTATCTCCGAAAATGACGATGTTATGACCTTTCATAGTGAACTTGGGTAAAATGTATTGTGACGTCAGAATTCATAATTCAAATGGCAATGCCGCAGTACTGCTACGCTATTCATTGTATGTATCTTAACATCACACACTAAACTTATCGGCGGGCCACAATTAGAGTAGAACCCCGTTAATTCGAACCCCGATAATTCGAAAAACCGCGTAATTCGAAATTTTCGCCAAAAAGATTTCCGCAGAAAAATTTTTTCATACAAAAATTTTTTTAATTCGAAATTCGTTAATTCGTAATTCGAAATTTATTTTTGTCCGCGCACGAAAATTTGTTCGTGTAATTCGAAAAAATTTGATTTTTGCGAAAATAAATCATAATATTTCGTAAATCTGAATCTAAAAGTCAGCCGTGTCAGTAAAACGCCGAAAAATGTATTTTCACGTGGTTATACATCGTCCTAATTAGATATTATTTTGTAAATCTGAATCGATTTACACTGGAATGTCGTACTTTTTCAAATTTATTTCGAATATCCGAGTTTGAAGGGCCAAGAAAATACGTTTTACGCGGATATATGTCGTAGTTTTACGAGTTTACACCAAATATCTGAATTTAAAGGGTCGGCCGCGACGAAACTTGGCCGCGAAATTTCGATTTACGCGTAAATGTATTGTATATTTACGAATTTATTTCGAATATTTGAATTTAAATGGCCCGCTGCGACGGAAATAGGCCGCGAAATCTCGATTTACGCGTAAATATATCGTATGTTTACGAATTTATTTCGAATATCTGAATTTTAAAGGGCCCGCCGCGACGGAAATCGGACGCGAAATTACAATTTACGCGGAAATATATCGTATTTTTATTAACTTTACTTCGAATATCCGAGTTAAAATATACGGCGCGACGGAAATCGGCCGAAAAATTTCTATTCACGCCGAAATATGATATTTTTACGAATTTACTTCAAATATCTGAACTTAAAAGGACAGCCGCGACGAAAAACTGCCGATAAAATTCGATTTACGCGGAAATATATCATATTTATTACGAATATCTGAATTTTAAAGGGCCCGCCGCGACGGAAATCGGACGCGAAATTTCAATTTACGCGGAAAAATATCGTATTTTTACTAACTTTACTTCGAATATCCGAGTTAAAAAATATGGCGCGACGGAAATCGGCCGAAAAATTTCGATTCACGCCGAAATATGACATATTTTTACGAATTTACTTCAAATATCTGAACTTAAAAGGCCGGCCGCGACGAAAAACTGCCGATAAAATTCGATTTACGCGGAAATATATCATATTTTTACGAATTGTCGGCCGCGACGGAAATCGGCCGCGCATTCTCGATTTACACGGAAATATATCGTATTTTTGCGAATTTATTTCAAATATCTGAATTTAAAGAGCCGGCCGCGACGGAATACGGCCGCGAATTCTCGTTTTACGTGGAAATATATTGTATTTTTAGGAAATTAAAATTAAAATATTTGAAATAAAGGGCCGTTTGCGACTGAAAATTACCGCGAAATCTCGATTTATGCGGAAATATATCGTATTTTACGAATTTATTGCGAATATCTGAATTTAAAGGGCCGCCGCTACGGTAATCGGCCGCGAAAATAATGAAATAATTGATATTAATACGAATTTACAACTAAAATACCAACCGGATTTGAAGAGGCGGCCGAGAAAATCGATTTTCGGCGTTAATTTTTTTTTTTTTTTCATAAAATTTCGAATTATGTGGGATTTCGTTAATTTGATTTTTGGTGTCCTGTGGATTTCGAATTAACGAGGTTCTACTGTATCTACATTTTGATAGCTTATTTATATCTTCGGTACTATTCTGTATTTAAAAAAATCCTAAAAGTTCTATACTCAGCATGCCCTAATTAATGTGATAACATTGTAAATAATACGAAATTTCACTGTAGGATACAACCTCGTGGTGATTTCACCATTTATATTTAAATAAATTCTTAATTTAGAATTCCCAATTATAACTCCTAACTGTCACTGATGAAAAACAGAACCATTACTGGTGCAGACCCGTGAAAAATCATGGGATATCTTAAAGGCGCTATTGCGTACTAACATCTTGTGTTTCAGTGTTATCATGCGCGGGGACCGAATTCGGTAGTTTTTTTGAGCGTTGAAGGTCAAGTTGGACAGTTTTGGACGTAAAAAAGTGGAACCAATTTTTTCACTTCATGTCTCATCTAAACATAATATGTCGATGGGGATAGTCGGAATTCTCAACAAAGCAGTTCCATTTAATGGCAATTAAAATAATTTCTGTCTGAATTCTCTAAACAAACACCTCTCATTTTGGAAATGATAAAAAAATTATAAATTACTAGCAAATGTTGTTCATTGAACCGGAGTTATAGACAGAGACACAACCGAAATTAATATTCGTAATAATCATAATAAAAAGTAAAAGTATGCTGAGGTATTTTATAGCTCCCTACCAGGGGCTTTAGGAACTCTCAAGGGGCCCATGCTCCTAGTTTTAGAAGCACTGATCATATAGTTTGATGAATTTTATAAAATGACTACAGCTGTCGTTACAAACACAATTTACCCAAAACAATCCTAAAATATGTGACTATCTCATTGTAATTATTTTGAATGAAATGACCTCCCTTTCAGGTGATGAGGTACCTGCGCATGTGTCTGAACCGCAGTGCAGGCATCAAGGACGGCGCGCCCCACCCCGGGGTTACCTCCCCCGTGCTGGCCCTCTACCTGTCCAGCCAGCTGCAGTCATCCCCAGAGTCCCTCCAGCACTACCTCAGCATGATAAAGCTACTCCTCACAGCCTGCCCTGGTAAGGTTCTAATGATTCCCTCCAGGTGATTTGCCTGATTATGTGCCTGAACCACAATGCGGGCATCAAGGACGGCGCTCCCCATCCCGGGGTCACCTCCCCCGTGCTGGCCCTCTACCAATCCTCAGAGTTCCTCCAGAACTACCTCAGCATGATCAAACTGCTTATCACAGCCTGCCCTGGTAAGGTTCTAACAATTACTAAATGAAATACCTTATGTATATTCTAATAGAACATTCTGTCCAAATACTAGTTCAATAATTACTGCCAAGATGGCGACAACGCCAGACCGTTTCCATAGTTATTATTCAGTGGCTTGACATTTTATTGATAATTGGGGCAACAATTATTTCTTACTTATAACCTAATAGCTGATGTGTACCCGGAGTTGCTGTGGATTATCCTTAGGAGATATACATATACCATCGCAGACTTTTCTGTACGCCTGATCAAGATATACAATTCTTTTTTACATTATTTTTTTTTTTTTTTTTGATGTATCTCATAAGGTTTAGCCAGCGTTAGCAATGTAAGCGCCCGAAAATATATTTATTACGACTTGATTACAAAACATCGACTTTTTTCTACTTTCTATAAATATATAGGTTTATATATATATATAAACCTTCCGGAAGAAATTCTCTAAAGCAGTGGTGCCCAACCCCCAGTCCTCGGATCGGTACCGGTGGAGCAAATGTACCGGGCCGCGAAAAAAAACTTATTCTGTTGAAAACATCTTTACGCTAAGTAACTGCCAACACAATACCGTTGAATGCAATTCAATAAAAATTATTAAAAACGTTCTAGAATATTAACACTTACTTTAACGACCCTCAGCGGGCCGCGGTAAAATTTTCAGACGTTGACCGGTCCGCGGCGACAAAAAGGATGTATACCACTGCTCTAAAGTATAGTGAAAACCCTATCAAAATCCATGCGTAGTTTAGAAGAACTAAGCGCAGAACTAAAACAGACAGACACAGATAGCGACTTTATTTTATACTATTTAGAGATTCAAATTCAAATTCAAATTCAAAAAAATATTTATTGCACAAAAAGAGTACAAAGGGCAACTAAAAGAGTACAACTTATAGGTTACATCCTATTTCTTCCAGTTAACCCAACAAATACACATTATATCACATAACCCAACAATTACATGTTAACAAATAAATAACAGTAAATAAAAAATAAAAAAAACAGATGTATTTAATTCATGTAAGGTATTCATTCAAGGTGTAGTGACATTTGTTTAAAAGAAATGTTTTTAGTGTTGATTTAAATTTAAGTGTGTCGGTTATTTGTTTGATGCTACGTGGAAGGTTGTTATATATTTTAATGGCCATGTAGTGTGGTCCTTTTTGAAAAATAGTTTTGGTTGCTTTTGGGATGATTGTAGCGTGTTTATGTGTTGAGTTTTTTTGTGGGAACTTTTCTGGAGATGATCGTACTAACAGGCATAATTCCATTATATATATGTCCGTCACTGTCAGAAGTTTAAGATTTTTTAAAATTGGTCTACATGAATCCCGGTGATCAGAGTTTGTAATTTTTCGTAGGCACCTCTTTTGGATGATAAAAACATCTTTGGCGTTTACTGAGTTTCCCCAAAAAACTATTCCGTATTTTATCATTGAGTATACGTATCCATAGTATGCGGTGATTACTGACTCGATGTTTAAGATATTTTTAAGGGTTCCTAGAACAAAAGAAAAGCTACTGATTTTTGCAACAACTTTAGATACATGTTCTTTCCAGTTTATATTTGCATCTAGTTGTATTCCCAGCAGTGAACAAGTTTGGGAAGGTTCGATATGATTGTTAAAAGTAAACTTTTATGTTTATAGGTGTAGCTTGTACTGGACAAAATTTTAAAAGTTCAGTTTTGTTTGTGTTAAGCGACAGATTTTGTGATAACAGCCAGTTTGCTATTGATTGACAAGTCTCGTTAACATGTTTATTAAACTCGTCCACATCTCCAGTACATTCAAATAACAGAGCAGTGTCATCAGCAAACATTGAACATTCTGTGCCAGCAATTATTGGAAGTTCGTTTATGTACACAAGGAAGAGGAGAGGCCCAAAAATGCTTCCTTGTGGGACGCCCTTGTTTATGGTTCTCCATTGTGATTCTACCGTGTGTTGAATCATTTTTTCGTCAATATTTGAACTTTCTGTTTACGATTGTTGAGGTACGATTCAAACCATTTTAAGGCTAAGCCCCTTATACCAATGTGTTCAAGTTTAATTAGAAGAAGCTTATGGTCAACATTATCAAATGCTTTTGACAGGTCGAGAAAAATGCCTACGGTTTTTTTGCTAACATTTATACTATCCAGAATTTTGTTTATGAAGTTTAAGACTGCCTGTGTTGTTGAACGACCTTTACGAAATCCAAATTGTTGTGGACAAATTATCTCGAATTTTTCGAGGAAGTTATGAATGCGATTGTACATGGCTCTTTCAAATATTTTAGAAAAATTTTGTAATAAGGATATTGGCCTATAGTTTGAAATTTCTTGTTTAGGGCCCTTTTTATACAGCGGCACAATAACGGATTGTTTTAAGTGTTTAGGGAAAGTTCCAGATTCAAATGATTTATTTATTAGTATTTCTAATGGGTAACTTAAAGCTTCTGCACATGTTTTTATAATTTTTATAGGGATTTTGTCAGTGCCGACACTGCTTTTATTTTTCAATTTTTCAATAATTCTGACAATTTCCTCTTTGCTTATAGGTGTTATAAAAAATTATCGAGAATGTCTATTTGTGACTGTTTAGCAGATTTTGGACGTTGTGATGTATTTTGTGGTGGTGGCGGTGGTGCAAAGAAAGTGTTAAATTCATTTGCAATGTTTTCTGGTTCTGATACCATGTTATCATTTATTTTAAGACAGATTTTTGGTTTAATTTTAGATTTTGAATTGCTTAAGTTATCTTTTATTATGTTCCATGATACTTTGGTTTTATTATGCGCATTCTGAATACGTTGACTATTGTAATTTCGTTTAGCTATATGTTTTACTTTACTAAGAATTTTTTTGTATTGTTTGTAGTGGTTTATGATTGACATGTCATTTGTTTGTTTTTGTTTTATGTACAGTTGCCTTTTTTGTTTAATATATATTTTAATACCTGGTGTTATCCAATTTATTTGGCGTTTTTGGGGATGTTTAAATTGTTTGAAGGGAAAACAAAGTTTCATCCCATTATTTATTTCATTAATGAAGTATTCGTAACTGTCATCAATGGATTCAAATGATTTCAGTGATTCCCAACATACACATGATAAGTAATTGTTAAACATTTTAGTATTTTCTTTGTTAAATAATTGTTTTTTTTGTATACCATGTTTGTTTTATATTATGATCTGTTTTTATGTGCATTAACTGTGCCATGTGATCTGATACAGCTAATTCTGTGACTTCCCATGTGTAAGAGCTTTTTGATATATTTGTACCTATATGATCAATTATACTTTGTCTATTTCCTTGTATACGGGTAGGTTTGTCAATAATCAAACGTATATTGTGAGATTTTAATGTGTTTTTGAGTGAATCAGCATTTTTGTTTTTGTAGCTTGTGTTAATATTAAAGTCTCCGCACAGTATTATTTGTTTTTTTTGCAAATTTTGTTTAGTAAAAGTTGAAGTTGTTCAAAAAAAATATTAATATCAGAGTCATTATAGTAAACTGTACAAATTATCATTTTAAGCTTTGGGATTTCAATACCAACACATTCAAATACAAATTCTTTCTTCATATGAAGCGGTTACTTTGTGATGTGACATTATAATTTAAAATTAAACAATAACTTTGTAAACATCACTTATAACATCACCTATAAGTGATGTTTACAAAGTTATTGTTTAATTTTAAACAAATTCTTTCGTTATTTGTTTAACACTTTCTAGTTCTGTAAAAGTAATGTTTTCTTTTAGGTAAATGCAGACACCTCCATGAATATGGCTCTCTCGACAAAAAATTGAACCTAATTTATAACCCTTAAAATTGATAGATGTCGCTTCACCCTTTTGTAACCAGTGTTCGCTAGCACAAAAAACGTCGATATTTTTTTCACACAAAATATTTTCTAATTCTAAGATTTTATTTCGAATGCATTGTACGTTTTGATGCATTATATTGATGGTTTTTCCGGCTCTGGCGGATAACTCTTCATGGTGAGCAGGCGAACTTTGTATGTTATTAATGTAAAAACTCTCTTCGTTATCTGATTGGTTGTCCGAAGATAATTTTATGTTACTGTTTACCATAGAGCAGGTCTTTAGTGACATAAAAAATCAATTTTCTTTTTTTCCTCTTCAATTTTTCTCATGTGCACAGAACATTCATCACTCCAAGCAAAATGGTCAGTTGGCAGTTGTAATTTTAGTCGATCATTCATTTTCTTGCAGTTAATGCATTGGATGTCGTTTTGACAGTTTTCATTGTCGTCGTCATGTGTTCCGGAACAACGAGTGCATGCTTTTTCATTTCTGCAATCTTGTGATTTGTGCATGTAGCCATTGCACTTGTAACACTTTAAAAGTGAAATGTTGTCGAATACTCGACATCTATCCCATCCAATATTTACTCTGCCTTCTTGTAACATTCTATGGTATGTTTTTCCGTCAACTTCCGTGAAAATGATGTAGTTAACGTCACCTCGTTTCGTTTTGACTTCTTTTATAAATTTTATTTCAATTTTTGATTCAATTGTTTCGAGGTAATCATTTTGCATTTTAATTTTCGATACAATTTCTTCCGGAGTGAATTTATCTGTTAAACCAATAATTTTTAGTTTAGGATTCTTAGGTTTAGGTGTATTCACAACATATTTTTCTCCCATCTTTGAGATTATTTGCTCTTCCATCTTCTTTGTTGCAGCTATATTTTTGCATTCTACGATTACTGCTCCTTGTTTAAAATTTCTTATTCCGGTGACACCGAAATTAACTGGATCTATATTTTGTTTTATTTCATCCTTTGTAACTGTATTTTTTTGTTCTTTATCTTTCGGCTTAACAATGACTATTGGTTCATGTTTTTTGCAATTTGATGGTTCCACATTATTTTTGTCATTTCTTGTTATTTGCGCATACGATTTTATTTCCGCATTTATTTTAATATCTTCAATGTTTTTGTCAATTTTAGTTGTGACAGCTTTATTTTCTTTAATAATTAATTCTTTGATCTCACAAATATGCTTTGCCAGTGGTCGTAAATTTTTTAACTCTCCCCTCATTTCAGACATTTCCATGTTCATATGGCCGACCAAATCAAATAAGTTTTCCATAACAACATAAATAGTTTCTTTTTGTATTACAGATATCTTTCCTTTACATTCAATAATCGTTGTTTTTATTGTATTAAGATATTTTCTAACTGTTGTCATTGCATTTCTGTTGTTAGTAAATATAGGATCCAATTGTAATGAATCATCACTAATTTCCCCTGATTTTTTTGAGCTTGTAGTGTAATCTTCAGGATCAGACGCAACCTCAGATGTTGTGCGTACGGCACGATTCCTTCTTTTACTTTGATTAGGCGATCTTGGCGTTAGACTAGATGTCCCAAATGGGTTGGCTTCATTAATTGGAGAATCGACTTTAGGCATTTTGTTGGTGTGAAATATTCAAATTTAAAATAAAAATAGTCTTTGCCGGTCTGCACCTCGCATAGAAATACCTTTCTCAATAATTATTATTGAATGGCACTAGGATTAATTGACAGATGGCGTAAGTATGATTATTGTTGTTAGCTTTGAATTTGTGTCTATAGATGTCACTGGAGTGCTTTTATTTTTATTTTTTAAGGTTTTTATTATTTCAAAATTAATGATAATAATTTGTTTTTATTTATTTATTATAGTTTTATTTAAGTTTGGTTTAAGTTTAATTGTTTTTTTTTCAAAGTAACTTTCGTTTCCGTTGGTGTTGTTGATATCAATGATTTGACAATTTAATCTCGCAAAAAGACACAGTGTAACGGCGATTTGCACTAATCTAACTGTGTTAAGTTATTTAAAACTTTTGCGCACTGTATTTAGACGATAGTTGTTATTTAAATTAGATTTTTACGTGGGATTTCACAGATATCACACAACACCTAGTTTTTTCACAATATCGTAGTGTCATGGGGATTACGTATTTATTGATGATTATGTATTTTTTATTTATTTTTTACTCCATAACATATTAAACACAATTACACAGACATATAATGTTGTGGGCAGTGCTCATCCATCCAGTTACTTTAATGTTCTGTTTATGAAATATTCTTCAAAATGTTTTGGAACACTTGGAATAGTGATTTCCTAATACATATTTCATTCTTAAAGTGTAATAAAGAAAAGAAAATAATTTCCTTTATCAAACTTAACCTTTTTCACAACGGTCTTAAACATTAATAGCTGGTATGATAAATCATTGGATGGTGCTTACTTAATAATTCTAGTATTATAATTACCAAGGTGTTATAATCTGAGTATTATTACGCCATCGTCTAGACGGTTTCGGCCCTCTGATTGGTCGAATTCAAATTGTTGTGACAAACGATACAATATTGATTTACTTTAAAGACATTGATGGTTGTAAAAAAATATTTAACCACTGCAAGTCTCCTATGAGATCAGATTCTATTAGATACAGTAACAGTCAATATCAGTTGTAGACATGTAGTGAATAATAGCGTTTCATTTGAAAGAATCCATAACAAATACATACAATTTCATTTAATCAAACTGTCATTCTTATTATGCCTAAATTGAACATGTTTTTATTCATTAACTCCTTCCTGTTCCTTGTTTTAATAATATTATTATTATTATTATGTAATGAGCAGGCAGCATTCTGCTGATGCGCTCATATCCGGTTTCACAACTAGTTTGACAGCAATTGAGTGTTTTATGTTTGAACTAAGTCCTTTCTTCTCTCCAAATGTGAATCCAATAGGGCTTTGAAATGATTTATATTTGTTGCATCGATGACATGTTGTGGGAGTTTGTTCCAAGCATCCACTACTCTATTTGCAAGGAAGTGTTTTCTAGGATTAGATGCAAAAGGCGTTTTGGTGATTTTTTTTGAGTGTCCACGGAGATTTATATTTTTATTATTAGTGAAGATTTCTTGGATGCTAGGGCAACTGTAATGTCCAGATAAAATTTTGAAAGTCTCGATCAAGTCACCCCTTTCTCTTCTTGTAAGGTTGGTAATCTCAATTCCTTGAGTCTATCTTCGTATCGTAGATCTTTCAGAGCTCTTGGTATTTTAGTGAAACGTCTCTGTACTCTCTCTAACAGATTTATATCCTTTGTGAAGTAAGGACTCCATATTTGGAAAGCATATTCCAGGAGAGGTCGCACATATGTTTTATATATTTTTAACATCATGTCCGGTGTTAGGTCAAGGAAGGTTTTCCTGATTAGATATGTTAGTGAATTTGCTCTTTTCACAATTCCAGCGATATGTGGTTCCCATTTCAAGTCCTGTGATATGGTAACTCCTAAGTCTTGTTGTAATGTCACTGCTTTTAGAGGTGTTCCATTAAGTTTGTAGGCAAGTGTAGGGTTAGTTTTTCCAACATGTAGGACAGTGCATTTTTCGACATTGAGTTTAAGAAGCCAATCATTTGTCCATTGATATATTTCATTTAAATCGTTTTGCAGTTGGTTGTGATGAGTGTGTGGGTTTGCAAAGAATTTTGTGTCATCTGCAAAGCAGCTGGAGTCTGATTTTATTATAGTATGCAGGTCCGTGATGTACAAAATAAACAGAACTGGACCGAGAACTGATCCTTGAGGAACACCACTGGTCACATTTCGCTCAGATGACAGTTGGTTGCCAATTCGAACTTGTAATTTTCTCTCAGTGAGGAAGGATTTGATCCATTCGAGAAGTCGTCCTCTTATGCCTAGGAATTTAAGTTTAGCCAACAGTCTATTGGTTGGAACAGTATCGAAGGCTTTCTCGAAGTCGAGATAAATTACGTCAGTGGGAATCCGTTTGTCCCACTCGTTTGTCCAGTAATCTATGTTAAGAATGAGATTGGTAATCGTGGATCTTTTTGGCACAAATCCATGCTGTTTGTTTGAGATTATGTCAAGTTTGATCAGGAATGAGCGTATCTCGTCCACTATTATTCTTTCCATGGTTTTGCAGATAATACTAGTCAAGCTTATAGGTCTGTAATTTGCTGGTTTGAGTTTATCACCTTTTTTGTAGATGGGTGTAATTATAGCTCTCTTCCAATCTTTAGGGAGTTTCCCATCTAAAAAGGATTGCTGCATAACCAGAGCTATGGGATGACTGAGAGTTGCTGCACACTTTTTGAGAACAATAGCAGGAATATTATCAGGGCCAGTAGCGCTATCTTCTCGCAACCCCTTCAAAATATTCTCAACTGCTGATGGAGTGAATTCTATTTCGCATAGTGAACTATCTACATACACATCTTGACTAATAGTTGGTATACTGGTGTCTGGTTCATTGACATAGGTTTTTTCAAATTGTGTTGCAAGGATGTTCACTATGTCTATCTCGCTGGTAACTGTTTCGTTAGAGAAGTTATATAGTATGGTTGGAGTAGACACTTTCGAGGCAATCTGTTTCCTTATATAACTGTAAAATGGTTTCTGTCCGCTGTCAATCAATTTTTGCTCAAACTTTTTTCTGGTATTTCTTAGTTGCGATAAAAGGTAGTTATTTTTCAGTTTATATTCTCTGTAATACTCATTTTCAATCTCATTTACATTCCCCAGGTGTTTTCTGGATAATCTATAACCATCCCAGGCTTTCTTTTTCTCTTTAATCAATGCTAGTATGTGTTTGTCGATCCAAGGTTTGTTCTTATTGTGGTTTTTATTGCCTTTGAATAGTGGTATTTTTGACACAATCTTCTCTTCAAACATGTTCGTAAAAAAGTTCCACTTTTCTTCAGTTGTAGTGGTTTCCATGAGAGACCACATTATATCATGAGTGCTTAAGGTTTCATTTATTTTATCATAATCTGCTATGTGATAGTTGGGTCTCGGCTTCTTGCCTCTCGGGCCGGAGGATCCGTTGTTATGGCTGGTACTTACTTGTAGAGTTGACAACAAACATATATGGTCACTTTTGCCTATAGGTGCTAGATATTTTATATCAGTAATGAGATGTTCATCATTGCACAGGACTAAGTCCAATAGAGATGGGGTATTGTTGTCCCTGTATCTTGTAGGTTTATCTACCAATTGCCAATAGTTACTGTTCAAGTACATATCCTCAAATAAGGCCTCGGGGCTGTTTGAATTACGCACTTCTGTAATGGGCCATACCAATTTGGAATAATTGAAGTCTCCAAGGATTATTACGTTTGACACGTCAGCTATTATTTTTAATTGGTGTAATAGTTTTTGGTGGTTTTCGTACGATGCATTTGGTGGGCAGTAGACACCAGCTAGGATAGTTTTGAGATTGTCTATTTGCATGTCAATGAATAATGCGTCAATTTGTGGGTAATTACTAGAACTGTTTTCCAGGGCTTTGTTCACCTGGGCTGAGATTGTCAGGCCTATGGTCCTTTTCTTTACATATATTGCTACACCACCTCCTCGTTTTTCAATTCGACGGTCTTTGCGGAAGAGTGTGTAATCCGGAAGATCCACTAACGTATCTGGTATTTCTGCCTTTAGCCACGTTTCTGTCACTATTAGTACTGTTGGTTTTATAAGGTTTATTTGTGCAAGAACAAGATCAAATTTCCGTGTGAGAGAGCATAGGTTCGTATACAGTATTGAGATATTGACTATGTAATTATTTACATGTTTTTTGGAATTTTTATAATTTTAGGGCATCCTTTGATGTATTTGATTGTCAATTCCTTCTCCCCCTTTTCTGTTCTTTGATGCAGCTCATTCCTTAAATCAATTAAATGCTGCCGTTGCATAGGAGTTTGATCCGATTTGATTGAGTTTGGTTTTTTTAGTTTATTTTTATTTTTGAGAATGGCCAAAGCTTCACCTCGTGTTTGGAAGATTATTTTTATCGGGTGAGGGAATTTTTTTTCTGCAGAAGGTTTTCCAAGACGAAGCACTTTTATGTTATTTTGACTTGTGCTGGTGATGTACAAGCTTTTTGCCCGTTGCAGGCAACTAATGGGTAAAAATGTGGTGCGTGGTGTAGTATTTGAATGTAGATGAGGCGAGGGTGTGGGACTACAAAATTTTAAAAAATTAATGTATATTTGGAGAAAAAATGGTGTTAAGGAGCTTATTTTCTAGGATCTTTTTTTCACCGAGCCGTTCGGTTTGTGTAGGTCGAGACGCGTAATTTGATACCCATATCGTATGTACGGTTTTTGTCAGCGACACTCTTGAAAAGTCCCAGGCAGTTTTATTTTGGAATAAGCATTGCTCTATAAACACGCAAAATTTTAAAACTTTAAAATAAAAAACGTGGTTAAGGTGAGGAATTCCGCTTCACGGTAAAACGCAATATTTCACTTTCAAATAAATGGATTTAGCTTTATTCATTCAAAACATGATTTATTTAGTCAGGGGAGACGGAAAAATACGCACTTTTAATTTCGTTTATTAAGTCACTTACGCGATATGTCAATTAGTATGTGGCGCCGTTTACCTAGCCAGTGCGCGGGTTAGGTACAGTACCTACCTACGAACTAATTCAGTTAAAGAAAATAATATCTTGAAAATATTAAATTACTACACATAACCTAACCTAATCTAACTGTGATTTTCTATAGCAAAAAAATGCCCCTTTAATAACGCCTGCTCGCGTCCCCTTTAGAGTTACATCCCAGTTTTCAAATAGTATGTGGGCTACGCTAGGTTTGTTTATACTGGTTTATGATTTAATTCTTGTACCTATTTTCCATGTTATTTTCTGTAACAAAAAATTGCCCCTTTAATAACGCCTGCTCGCTTCCCCTTTAGAGTTACATCCCAGTTTTCAAATAGTATGTGGGCTACGCTAGGTTTGTTTATACTGGTTTGTGATTTAATTCTTGTACCTATTTTCCATGTTATTTTCTGTAACAAAAAATTGCCCCTTTAATAACGCCTGCTCGCGTCCCCTTTAGAGTTATATCCCAGTTTTCAAGTAGTTTGTGGGCTACGCAAGGTTTGTTTAGACTGGTTTGTGATTTAATTCTAATACCTATTTTCCATGTTATTTTCTGTAACAAAAAATTGCCCCTTTAATAACGCCTGCTCGCGTCCCCTTTAGAGTTATATCCCAGTTTTCAAGTAGTTTGTGGGCTACGCTAGGTTTGTATAGACTGGTTTGTGATTTAATTCTAATACCTTTTCCCATGTTCTAACCTAACCTAACCTCAAAAACACGCAAAATTTAAAAACTTTTAAAAATGTAAAATGTTTATGTTTGCATGTGAATGAAGCAATATGTGTGACCACAAATGTATTAAAATATATGTGTGTTGAGAAAGAAATGAATATTTTGAGAAAAAAAAGAGCCAAGGAGCTTACTGATCATTTTTTCACCGAGCCAATCGGATTCTGTAAGTCGAGACGCGTAATTTGATACCCATATCCTATGTACGGTTTTTGTCACCGACATTCTTCAAAAGTCCCAGCGAGTCTTATTTTGGAAAAACAATTCCTCAATTAACACGCTAAATTTAAAAACTTTTAAAAATGTAATATGTATGTTTGCATATAAATGAAACAATGAGTGTGTGACCACAAATGTATTAAAATATATGTATGTTTAGATAGAAATTGATATTTTGAGAAAAAAAGTGCCAAGGAGCTTACTGATCATTTTTTCACCGAGCCTTTCGGATTTTGTAAGTCGAGACGCGTAATTTGATACCCATATCCTATGTACGGTTTTTGTCACCGACATTCTTCAAAAGTCCCAGCGAGTTTTATTTTGGAAAAAGAATTGCTCAATTAACACGCTAAATTTAAAAACTTTTAAAAATGTAATAGTATGTTTGCATATAAATGAAACAATGAGTGTGTGACCACAAATGTATTAAAATATATGTATGTTTAGAAAGAAATTGATATTTTGAGAAAAAAAGTGCCAAGGAGCTTACTGATCATTTTTTCACCGAGCCTTTCGGATTTTGTAAGTCGAGACGCGTAATTTGATACCCATATCCTATGTACGGTTTTTGTCACCGACATTCTTCAAAAGTCCCAGCGAGTCTTATTTTGGAAAAAGAATTGCTCAATTAACACGCTAAATTTAAAAACTTTTAAAAATGTAATATGTATGTTTGCATATAAATGAAACAATGAGTGTGTGACCACAAATGTATTAAAATATATGTATGTTTAGAAAGAAATGGATATTTTGAGAAAAAAAAGTGCCAAGGAGCTTACTGATCATTTTTTCACCGAGCCTTTCAGATTTTGTAAGTCGAGACGCGTAATTTGATACCCATATCCTATGTACGGTTTTTGTCACCGACATTCTTCAAAAGTCCCAGCGAGTTTTATTTTGGAAAAAGAATTGCTCAATTAACACGCTAAATTTAAAAACTTTTAAAAATGTAATATGTATGTTTGCATATAAATGAAACAATGAGTGTGTGACCACAAATGTATTAAAATATATGTATGGTTAGAAAGAAATGGGAATTTTGAGAAAAAAAAGTGCCAAGGATTTTACTGATCATTTTTTCACCGAGCCATTCGGATTCTGTAAGTCGAGACGCGTAATTTGATACCCATATCGTATGTACGGTTTTTGTCACCGACATTCTTTAAATTATGAACATTTATAAAAGTGTCTTAACTAAATACTTAAACGAAATATTCGACTCCGAATTTTTTTGCCGAATTTGGACTTCGCAAATTTGTTCATAACGTGGCGAGTAATTTGCGCTCCCATGTAAAAATGTCTATTCATTCAAAAGCAGATTTTACTTTTAAGAAGTAAATGGTGATATTATAATGCGAGATGCCTATTTACTGTCAGATTGATTTATTGACGAATCACAGTCAGCCTTACGCCCTTCGTTCTTCAACAGTTGATTTTACCCCTCGCCATTATCTTCTCGTCTATTAATTCCTATGTCTGTGATCAGACCCGACGCTCGATCAAAATCAATCGTGTTTTTAATTTACGTTAGAGTAATGCGAAAAACGAAACTTTTTTTCGCGAGAGAAAGGCGCACCAAAAAAAAAATTGAATCATTTCGCATTTGGGGTGCGTTTTAAATTGAATAAAAATATAAACAGTGAAGGAGAAAAAGTTTTACAGATCATCCCGATCGATGAAAACGAAACATTGCGAAAATGCACCAAAATTTGGCCGTTCCGAAACCGCGCGTGTGGCAACACTCGTAATTTCTCGCCGGAAAACGTCGATTCCCAATCGGGAAGCTCTGACAATTCAACGGCCGCAAATCGACTTTTTGCCAGAGTGGGGCCGTCCTGGCGGCGGAAAAGCGCACTGAGGCGCCTCAGTATGGCGCGCCGCGAGCGCTTCCAGTTTCCGCCGCCAGAAGTTCCTCAAATTTTTGTCGACATCTTGCCACGAACGAATCCGGTCAAGTTAATCCAAAATTAGGCTGACTCGTTTTTTCTGTTTTTCCACGCCGAATTGAACCCCGGGTTCTACGCCGACAGAGAGGCGTCTCGGTCGCTTTTCGCCTGAAGACCGAAACAAATGAAAGGCAACTTTTTCCGAAACGCCGCGCACGCCAAAACGAACCTCGAGTCGTATCGACTTGAGGGGGAGAGTGGTCGCTTTTCGCCTAAATGCCCCCGAAAAAAAACAAAGAAACTGTGTATTAATATATGTACTAGCTTTTTGCCCGTTGCAGGCAACTAATGGGTAAAAATTAATCGAGTAAGTGGATGTAAAAAATAAAAAATTACATGTTTTTTGGTGTTGAATGTGGATGAAGCAAAGAGTGTGTTTTGACACTTTTGCTTTTTGCCTGAAACTAATGGGTAAATATTTGGTGCGTGGTGTAATGTTTGAATGTGAATAAAGCCAGGAGTGTGGAACTACAAAATTTTAAAAAAGAAATGTATATTTGGAGAAAAAAAAGTCCCAAGGAGCTTACTGATCATTTTTTCACCGAGCCGTTCGGGTTGTGTAGGTCGAGACGCGTAATTTGATACCCATATCGTATGTACGGTTTTTGTCACCGACACTCTTGAAAAGTCCCAGGGAATTTTATTTTGGAAAAAACATTGCTCAATAAGCACGCAAAATAATAAAACTTAAAAAAAAAAAATGTTTATATATGTAATATGTATGTTTGCATGTGAATGAAGCAATGAATGTGTGACCACAAATGAATTAAAATATATGTATGTTTAGAAAGAAATGGATATTTTGAGAAAAAAAAGTGCCAAGGAGCTTTCTGATCACTTTTTCACCGAGCCATTCGGATTCTGTAAGTCGAGACGCGTAATTTGATACCCATATCGTATGTACGGTTTTTGTCACCGACATTCTTCAAAAGTCCCAGCGAGTTTTATTTTAGAAAAAAACATTGCTCTATAAACAAACGCAAAATGTAAAAACTCTTATTGGAAATTTTTTATTTTTAAATTTAAAATCTACCACTACCACGACCACTACCACTACCCCTACCCCTACCCCTACCCCTTCCCCCACCCCTACCCCTACCCCTACCCCTACCCCTACCACTACCCCTACCACTACCACTACCACTACCACTACCCCTACCCCTATCCCTACCCCTACCCCTACCCCTACCCCTTCCCCTTACCCCTACCCTTTCCCCTACCCCTACCCCTACCCCTACCCCTACCCCTACCCCTACCCCTACCACTACCACTACCCCTACCCCTACCCCTACCCCTACTACTACCCCTACCCCTACCCCTACCCCTACCACTACCACTACCACTACCACTACCCCTACCCCTACCCCTACCCCTACCCCTACCCCTATCCCTACCCCTACCCCTACCCCTACCACTACCACTACCCCTACCCCTACCCCTACCCCTACCCCTACACCTACCACTACATCTACCACTACCCCTACCCCTACCCCTACCACTACCACTACCCCTCCCCCTATCCCTACCACTACCCCTACCACTACCACTACTACTACTACTACTACTTGGTACAATTTATCAATTTGCGTGACGCTATTGATGTTGTTTTTCACCACGGGGCGACGGTACCCGTGCCAAATTATTGATCGGTTTTTTTTTAATTTTAAATCCATACGTTATAAAACAACACTACGGACCTAACCTAGAAAACGGGCTAAAACACACTGTCAGTACCTGCCTACCTAGGACGTCTACCCGGTACCATCTGTGTAGGTACCTGCACCTACTATTAAAAAGATACCGAAAAAATATATTCATAACGCAATTAAGTACCTACTCGTTAAAAAATAAACAGATGAAAACTTTAAATATGAATGGCTCCCAGGCTAACCTTATCCAACTTATGCGCTCCTGGTACAAATAATAAATCTGCGAGACGCTACCGATGTAGTTTTTCACAACGGGGCGACGGTATCCGTGTCAAATTATTTTTACCAAACTTTATTTTGGGTAAGTTTTTAGATTCTCACGGCCAAAAGCATTTTTGTTGTTTGTTTTTGGGGTGTTATGCCGTGTTGCGCTAACTCCTTCTTTAGCCGACGTTTCGGACAGCGTTGCAGTGTCCATCATCAGGGCAGATCCGGTAGATCCGAAGATGTGTGAATTTTGGTTGTCGAGTTTGTGCTTATTTATTTGTGGCCTGGGCCCATCCAAATGCGAAATGCCAACGGAAGTGGCGACATCTTGTGGCGAATTCTGAAAGCTCAGTATTTATGTTAGCCTGGGTCCCGTCCAAGTGCGAAATGCCAACGGAAGTGGCGCCATCTTGTGGCGAATTCTAGAATTAGAAAACCGATTGACAGCGATTAGAGTAGATGTACCCAGTATCAAGGTATAAATGCAATGGTTTTATATTGTGTTATTATATGGTATTGGAGTATACTTAGACATGTTATTTGCGTTTAGCTTTGGTGTAGCCGTCAATTACCGGATACCAAGAGCTGTTGAGCTTAGCTCCGTCGTCTCTATTGATATTAAATGGATTTTTGTAGATTTCAATTGCCTCCATAATCAGGCGTGATCTATAAGTTTTGGGTCTTCCCAGGACCTCGGGAGCAAATCCAAAGTAATGGCCGGTTTCAATTAAGTGTTCGGCGATTGCCGATTTATCAGGGTGGCCAAGTTTACAAGCACGAAAATGTTCTGCTATCCTTTTGGAAATCGTCCGCTCTGTCTGGCCTATATAAACCTTGTCACAACCAGAGCAGCTGAGTTTGTACACTCCATCTGCTTCCAGAGGAAACTTAGTCTTTGCAGACCTCAGTAGGTCTTGGATTTTGGTGGTGGTTCCGAAGACAGTTTTGATGTTTTCTTTTCTCAACAGCCTGGCAATTCTGTCTGTCACATTGTGAACGAAAGGCAGGAAAGCACAGCCTTTTGAGTCTTGTTCAACTCTGTCTTCGTTTGTTGTAGATTTGGCTCTTAAAATTTGCCTTGTCTGACTTGCCGGGTAACCGTTGCGCTCCAGTGCATCGGTCAGTTTTATAAGTTCTGCTCCAAGTTTTGTTTCTTCACATATTCTGGTCGCTCGGGTCACCAACGTATGGATAAGTCCTCTCTTCTGCGCTGGGTGGTGATGCGAATCAGCGTGTAAGTATCGATTCGTATGAGTTGGTTTCCTATATACGGTATGTCCTAGGCTACCATCGTGTTTTCGCATCACCTCCACATCTAGAAAAGGCAGGATTTTATCTTGGTTTTCCAGCTCCATTGTGAACTTAATTTTGCTGTGGAGAGAATTAAGATGGTCCAGGAATTCGTTAAGTTTCTCCGTTCCATGAGGCCAAATGGCGAAGACATCATCGACGTAGCGCCACCATACTTTAGGCGTCTCGGTCGACTTTCGCCTGAAGACCGAAACAAATGAAAGGCAACTTTTTCGCTACTTTCACGCCAAAACGAACCTCAAGTTGTTTGAACTTGAGGGGGAGAGCGGTCGATTTTCGCCTAATTTTCGGCGAGCAAAAAAAAACAAAGAAACTGTGTATTACTGTATATATACTCACCTTCTCTCTGTGAATGACCTAATATCTACCTATTAAACGTAACTGTTGTTGGGTTTTTAACTGCTAGCAAATAATTATTATCATTGATAAAATTACAAATAAATTGTTAAACCAAAATATATTTTCCCAGGGCTGCGCTGCAAATATTTTAAATATTTGGCAGCTGCCCATTAAAATGATGAAATATAAAATTTAGCCAGGCTTATTGTCATATAGAATAAGCTCATCGGTGAATACAATATTAACTAACAGCATACTTAAATATTGTACGCTAAAACATGTCTCAATCATCAAATTAATTGAAAAAATGTTTGGCTGGAATGGTTTCCTAAACTTTCGCTTATCTGTAAAATAATATTTCTGCTGTATTTTTTATTCAGAACACTTTTATACTCGTTGGCTGAACACGCGGTATCTTATCTTGAATTAATAAAATTTATATTGTTTTTAAGCTAATATTTTACAATTAGCCGACTGACAGTTTCATAAGAAATGGACTATCGACAATGGCGTCACACATAATACTGGACAGACGATTGAAATTTGACAGTGTAGTTTTAAAAATGAATGTAGACGACAAAACTATTGTAGTCTCTGTCTAGCAATGGCAAGAGAAGAGTGTAACTATTCAATGCTAATAAGTAATTTATTTGTTTTCTCTCTCTATAAGTATAATTAGGGCACTTAATTTCCCTTCAGGTGATTTGCCCGAATATACGCCTGAATTGCAGAATTTCCCTTTTTAACAAATTCAATGTGAACAACAAAATATTTAAAAAAATCTATAAAAAATATATTTATAAGAATATGTATAAGAATATGTATATTGTAAGTGGTTTTATTGTTTCTACATATACCTGAATAATACCCTATACAAAAAACAGCAATCAAAAGATGTTTTCAAAGAAATTATTACCTTTATATGTATAACCTTATTTATTAACACAATGTTTTCATTTTTGCGACACCATTTTACGTAAACAAATTTTGACATTCATAGACAAATTAACTCGCAAGATGCCACAGAGGCTACATTCATGAAATAAACAGTAGAATCTACAATGACAGTGCAAGCGATTCTAATGTTTCCTTTATACATTTTTCGAAGCATATTGGTTAAAAATCCTTTGCAAAAGGCTTCAGTCACCAGAGTCACACTGTGCGCTAGCGCCAAATATGGTTGTAAAAAGTCGAGCGCACATGTGCTCGAAAAACAGTCCACTGGTTTTAAGTAGGTAGGTATTTAAGTACTGATTTCAGAGTAAATTTTGGTTTTGATTTATTAAATAAGATAAAATTAGAAACATACATTTTTCACAGAACTACTAGTAAATTAGTGAACACATTTAATTGAATAAAAAATTATTATTATGCTTTTGACAAACTCTACAACACAATTAACTTATAATCCTATGTTTTTCACCAACTCAAATAACACGAAGAAATCAGAATTCTTTTTTTATCCTATCATTTTATTTCACAATCCTCCTTAACCCATTGGCTTCGTTATGTCTTAAACGTCTTAAAAGCGGTACTGAATGTCGACTTCAAATCAAAAAAAGACATACAAGCGACACCTTTTGCTTCAAATTTCAAATGCCAATCGCTCAATAGATAATGAAGCATTAATTTCATATTACATATTGGCAATACATAATACATTGGTATAGCTTTTCCCTGATGTTTACGAATTAAGTTTTGTTAGCGATCAGCGTCATAGTGATTTTTCAAAAGGGTGAAAAACTTTTTTTTTTTCTTTATATACATATAGTATATAGCTGACATGTACCCTGCGTTTCTCGACTTTTCTCTACTTTGTAAAAATATAATATGCATGTATTATATATATAAACCTCCCAGAAGAAATTCTCTAAATGAAAATCCGTTGTGTAGCTTAGAAGAACTAAGCGCACAAACAGACAGACATATTATTTTAGTTAAATAGATATGTATTTAGTATAATAGATACAAATTTATGCCAATAATATTGACCAATGTCCATCTTTATTGTATAAAAAAAATGGAGGAATTTTTTTTTTTAATTTATAATTATTTATACCCCTTGTATTTACTAATATTATATATTTTTATACTTTGTGTTTAAAGTATGTATTTGGCTGTGACTCTATGTTATAGCATCTCGCTTGTGGTCTTCTGTTCATGTTTCGGCCTCACGGTCGATGGCTGATGCATTCTTTGCAGCATCAGTATCTTACGACATGCCCAATTACTCAGTCTTAGCCACGCGCTCCCAGACATATTTCTGACAAAAAGGTCAGAATAGAACATATGTACAAGACTCCAATACAAATATATAAAGAGAAAAATATTCTATTGTTTACATCTGCAGCCTCTTGTAGAAATATCTTTTTATCTTCTCCGTAGTACTCCTTCAGCAACTTATCAAATTCTCCTGCCTCCACAAGCGCCGTGGTTATCTTCCTTATCTTTGCTGTGAAGTTATCGCTCACGAGAGTATAGAAGTGGACTGGGTATGTCGCAATCGCTTTTGGCAGGAAGTAGTATTGGACTCTAGGAAACTTATTCAATGTTGTTCTGGCTGTACTGTAGTCCACCAAGATTGCACTCTGTTTTCCACTCTCAATTACATTTTCTATGTATTGGAGGAATGTTTCATTTTTAAAGTTTTTTTTTCCTTGTTGCTCAAAATATGTGTATATCTGTGGTTTCCATTTTGTTCTATAATTCAGAAATGTGATATCGGCATAGCCTCGAGAGATAAAGTGCATTGGTATATTGGAATCTATTAACTCATTCTGATCTCGAATTGTATGCATTTCTGGTATCGTCAAATCATTGAGAACATCGCAGTAGTAGTATGTTGTCATCCAAGAAGAGGCAATAATCCAGCCCATGAATAGTATTCTAAGCAAAGGATTCTGCGGTTGTCTCGGCACCGACACTCCCAGAAATATAGAACAAATTAACAAAAATACATTTGTATCAAACTCTCGAATATCCTTTATGGATTTGATGCAATATATAGTCAATGATGATAGTATAAAAAATAACAAAGCAAACCCTAACACAGCCACAACACATTTGATGATTTCGCCCCAAACAGTTGATGATTCGGTATAGTTGACTATAACCCAAACAATCTTCTCACTTGTCAAGAAAGTAAATGCATCAGAGCTGAGTGGTTTGCTCTGGTATGGTTTTCCACTTGGCAGATGATTGTCATTAAACACAAATTGAAGTGATGTTGAATCATATGTAGTTGTGGAAACCTCTCCATCTTTGAAAACAAAAGAATAATACCCTATTTTAGTGGACAAAGCAGATATTGTAAACTTCAATTTTAAATTCTTGTTTATCATTAAAAATAGCTTGAATATATAGTGATTTTTAATGAATTCCATCTGCTCCTCCCAGCCTGAGCTCGCAACGCTATACAGAATAAACAGAACATTAATTTCACAATTTCCTGGATCATCTTTTGATTTTGTAATGATAGCCGACTGTCTCGTCTTGGGCAAGAAAAATTGATTGACCTTCTGTTTCTTTCCACAATAATGGTAATGCTTACTCACTGCGGAAACTGAAAATCCCAACAGTTCACTACCGAATTTGAGTCTCACAACTGGGACGTCAATGACTAAAATGGTGTGGTCAATATTATTCAAGCTTTGAGTAATTAAGTTTATATTCTTACTCTTGTCCAGGCTTTTATCTAGAAGAAACAAGATGTCCGAATTCTTAAACATCAAGTTCATCATGTAATCTTTCTTGTACGTTTGGACATAATGTGTATATTTTATAATGTAAGTGGGTTTTTCCATTTTGGGCTTGAAGTCAATTGCGAATTTGATCTCACTTCTATTATTTGGTTCATTTCCGATGAAATCCGTTTCAGAACATAAAATAATAATTAATGTTGGTTTCTTGAAGTTTTCTTCTATATATTTATTGAGGAAGGATTGCTCAGTATTTTGGTTGTAACGTATAAGCGATGATTCATTTGCTGCCTCTGCAATAATGTTTCCAAATATTTCCTGTCCACAAAATATAATGATTATTCCGCTAATAATTTCAAGACTAAACATGTTGAAACACTTTGTGTTACATTTGTTTATAGACAGTATTCTCTTGTTTCAAAATTACAATTCAATTTGTATCAGGACGTATTTCCAATGAAAAAAGTATTCCTCAACTGCTAAGCAATCATTTTAAACTTGGCATCCTTAGCAAATTTTCTGTTAACCCGTGGTTTGCATGAGTAGCCATTCGAAAAATATCAATTGTGCGCTCAAGCTAATCACTTTGCCCATCGCTTATGTCGCAGTCTGGATAAAAGTAAGATTTATAAATACTCTTATACTAAACATATATAAAAATACGATAGATACTAATATCCTACCCGTTAGGCCGGAGTGAATGACGTCAAAAAAAAAAATTCTTATTTCACAACCCTATATTACTAAATGTTGCTATAGATAAATAGCTAATGAATTTTTTTTTCACATACGATCTGCGGGTGGCGCAGAAGACTTAATTTAGAAAAAAAAGTTGATTTTAGATAAACTTAAAAAATGAAAACTATTATTATTAACTTTATTATCTGCATTGAAATATAAAAAATAATAAGAACATTTTTTTAAACATTTTAACCTTCAGCCATATCATCTGAATGCGGGGTAGATCCCTGTATTTCATAGGAAAACTGTGATTCTCTTTCAAATTTCGGCATTTCTTTTCTCAATTTTATTCTTGCTCGAATGTATCTATCGCATGCTGTACTTCCGCAAACAGCCAAACTAACTTCAGTGATTAGTTTTACACATCTCTCCACAGCCTGTGTGTGACAGATATAATTTTCAATACGTATATGTATTTATAACATCACTCTTAGTTTTGTCCCATAATTCACTGTCACAGTATTTTTTTGTGAATGGCGACTCGAATATTTATTCTGTAGTCCAGTCTATCAAATCATAATAATTGTTGACTTTGAAGTTTAGTTGCAGAGTAAAAAACATTCTTACTTTCTTCCCCTTTGTTATTGTGTTGCGCTTTAAGAATTCTTTTTAATGCTAATTATTTTACATGTTGTCTTTCATCTTGTAATATCGCTATTAAAATATATTTTCAGAATATACAAAGACAAGAGTTCCGCTCGACTGTTTGAAAAGCAAATGTGTTTAGCTCGTCTTTTAATGTCTTTTTTTAGCATATTTTTATCATACTTGGACATGTTTTTGACCATATGTAAATAAAGGTTTTTTTTTCATATTGAACCATTTTGGCACATACACTTTTATCACAAACGTAGCAATCTTAACCAAACTACGAGATGGGAACTTCATTGCTACATATATTCTCAATATTCTGTTTGCATAGATTAGCCAATGAGTGTGTGCCAGCTTTCCTGGTTGCTTATTAGCCAAATCAGTTGTCACGCTGCCTTGTGTCACAGCTTGACAAATTTCATACAGATATATTTGATCGGTGCCTAGAATTTTCTCCTCAATATCAAGTAACATTGTCTCGACAGTGTATAAAAATCTGGATCTTAATTGCAGTCTGATAATCTCACACTATCATTCGAGGTCTCTGCAGTCAATTTAGTGTCTGGCGAGGGGCTCTGAGGTTTCTCAACAGTCTGTTTTATTTTATACTTTTAATAATTTATTTTTCTTCAGTTGTAATTGCCTATGTTTCAAAGCCTCGGTTGCTACATCTTTTGAGCTGAAATACATTTTGCGGCTACCACTCTGATCTTGCAAGAATTTCAGCTCGCTTTTGGGTATTTTTACTAAACATTTA